>CM062917.1:46535000-49035000 GCA_031878705.1 Tapirus indicus | reverse complement strand
TTTGCAGAATTGATTCTGTTCTTATTGCCTTATATAAATTCAGTTTTTATACTTTTATATATTATTTTTTTCTTATCTGACATTTCTCTTTTGTTTCATCTTTCCTATCCATTTAGTAGAATTACATTTCGAGTAATAAAATGAAGGTGTCCTCCTCCATACCCTTCTCCCCTTTCAGTTAGTCAGCCACACCACCTTAAGGGGTGGCTAATTCAACCTAATACAAAGAGTAAGAAGCTTGCATTTTGTTCTCTAACATTCAGAGAAGATAAAATCTTAAAACTAAGGCAAGATATGGAAAAGGAGAACTTTTTGAGAGAGAAATTTTGTTTTTAAGTATCAAGAAATTTACACTATCAACAATGGTTTAAAAAAAGTATAAATAGAGACACTGGCTACTCTCCTCCAACTAGATAAATATTTTCAAGGCTGGAGAGAGGGAGATTTAGATAGAGGGAGAACTTAGGCTTGGATGATTTTAGACATAGATGAATCCCAAGAGAGGGCTATGTGAATATCAGAACACTCAAAGAGGTCTAGAGATCTGGAAGCAGAGCCAAATTGTACCTCACTTTCCAGGAGTGCTTTCTAACCTTGTAGAGAAGTCTCCCCTAGCCAATGTGTTATGGCAGGAAAAAAGGAGGGAAGGTAGTAAGGGGTTACCAAGCAAAGAGGACCTGAGATGCCTTCCAGAGAGCATCTGAAATTTCCATGTGCCCCTAGTGGGGTGCAGAAAGACAGGGTTGGTGGTCCAGGAGGAGCTATATAATCATGATGATGGCGTGCCTCTGCGGAATTTCGCATCAGCCTTCAACTAGAAACGACATAATATATCTCAGTGGACGCTAGTTGGAATACATGTTGATGAGTAAAGACAAGAAAGGAAGGAGAACAACTTCAGATTCATCTCTTCTTTCCAATGCTATGAAGCCACATTAGAGTTCCCCTCCCCCTGGACCATAGATGCCTCCTTAGAGTGAAGGTGGGGTAGGCAGAATTTCTGAAATCATTTAATTTAAATCTGAAATCACTGAAAATAATCACTTCTAATGAGACGGTGTTTACCTGAACCTACTTAAGATTAGTATTATTTTTTACCTTTGGGTAGAATGTGAGATCTTAGAAAAGGGTCAAAATAAATTATAGAAAAGTAAAGAAAGGTACATTACTTTCTCATTAATAGTGGCCTGTGAAAATTTACACTCACTATATTTTGTCCAAAAATTCTATATATGTTCTTGTCTGTCATAATACGTCCTTTTCACAGATAGGCTTCTTCCTTTGCTTAAGGCACTATTTGCATTTTTTTTCTCAAATCTTTTCACAGGTTTCATTTGTCAGTCCTTAAAAGAAGAAAGACCTAGTCAACTGACCTATGACCTTTGGACCCTCACAGTTCTGCAGGATGTTGCCAGATTTGTCCTCTTAGATCTTAAGGTGAAATGGAGCTTGATAGGTTCAGAGTTCCCTACTAGCCTTCCCATGTCTAACAAGTATTTTTAAAATCTATGTCTACTGGACTGAGGCAGAAGCTTTTGTTACAGACTGCCTGGGTTAACATCTGGCTCTGCCATTTACTAGCTGTGAATGCTGTGCAAATTATTTGTAATCTCTCTGTATTTCAGTTTACTTATCTATAAAACAGGTAACAATGGTACCTGACACAGTTGCTGTGAAAATTAAATGCATTAAGTTAATAAAAGTAAAGTGCTGAGAATATTGCCTGGCATATAATAAACACTCTTACTTGGTGTTATTTTTGTCATTATCATTCTTACAAGAGTCTCCTCTCTCTTCCCAATCCAGCCCATCCTGTGTTTTGTTCCCAGATTAATCTTCCTACATCACAGACCCAGTTATATTATTCAACTGCACAAAAACTTTCAAAGGCTCCCCATTGCTTACCATATTAAGGACAGACTTCTGGGTTTGGCATTCAAAGAATTCTAGAACATGGATTAGGGTTCATCCTGTTTCTTATAGCTCAACTGCATTATGCTAAGGCCATCGTGGAGATTTTACTGTCTCCTGAACTTGTTCTGTTCTTTTTTGCCTCAGAGTGGTCCTTACTGCCCCCAATACTCTCCATCTTCTCAATTTATACCCATCACGCCTTGTCTTAAATTCTACCTTTTCCATGATGCCAATCATAACTGCCCCATCAAATGTAATCTCTGGTCTCTTGAATCCTCATGGTACTTTGTTAGCTCTCATCATGTACTAAGAACTATAGTGGTTTGCATAGTAGATGCAGCCACTACTCCACTCTTATTCTTTCTCCGGCTGCAAGCTTCTTGCAGGTAGGAGTTTAGGCTTACTTATCTGAAGTTCTAGCAGCATGCCTTTCATGTGGCAGGAGCTCCACAGATGATCATTGTTCTGAACTGAACCAATGCAATTAAACCCCAGTTAAGGAGTTTAGTGCACAACACAATTTTCTTTGTTATGCTTTTACTGCATCATACAGCAGAGCTTCCTTACCTCGTTAAAAACAAAAATTTTAGATGTTTCAACTAAAACATTCAAGTAGATATACTTTCCCACAAGACATCAGAAACCACTGGATGTTAACAAATATAGTGGGATATTTTTCCGCAAGGGAGGACATGGGTATTTATCATTTGGCATCATTTCAAGCACTCAATATATAATTGATCATTGCAGATTTTATATCATAAGTCAAATAAGTGGACAAAAATATAAGAAGCCCATTATTGAAAGTGTCCATTAGAAAAAACTGTGGAGGATATGGGCATTTAACTTCAAAAATATAGGAAAAGGGTTAAATGTCTTCATAGTATAAATTAATCAACATATTTATTGTAAGTCACTGAGTGGCATCAAAAATATGAGAAAAGGGGCCGGCCCTGTGGCCTAGTGGTTAAGTTCAGCGTGCTCCGTTTCGGCGGCCTGGGTTCACGGGTTCAGATCCCGGGCGCAGACCTATACACTCATCAGCCATGCTGTGGTGGCAACCCACACATAAAATAGAGGAAGATTAGCACAGATGTTAGCTCAGGGCTAATCTTCCTCAGCAAAAAAATAAAAAATAAGAAAAGGCTGTTATACCCAAGGAGATAATCCAACTGGTGAGAAAGGAGGGGTAGCACTTTCACTAGTTCAGGGCTGTGGTAATTAGTAAGTAATTGCAGCAACTGGACAACAGCTGTGGCAGAGGGAATAAGAAGGAAAGGAGAAGCAGAAGATGTTTAACGAAAGAAAAAATGGGACATGGAGATTAAATGGGCACAAGGGAGAAGACATAGTTTAAGACATTGCAACATTTTAATGCTAGGAAGTTGAGAAAATTACCAGTGGAAATACAGAACATAGAGGAGGAAATTATTGGGGATGGTGGAGAAAAAAGAACAGAGAAAAAAATAAAACTGCAATTTTAGGTAAACCGAGTTTGTGGAAAGATAGAATGTTCAAGAATAAATATCCAGAGGACAGCAAATATTTGCATGGTACTTTAGAAAGCACTTCTACATTTATTATTTTGTTTGAGAGCTGTAGATATTCTGTGAAGTTCAGATAGGTTGACTGTTTAACATCCCAAGTGGAGAAGCCTGGGCCTGAATCCAAGTTTTCAGACTCCTAGTCCCCACAAGAGCACTGGGTTTGGTAACAGACTGGTTTGGGATTTGCACCTTGTTTCTTTCAGCTGCCAGCTCTGTGATTTTTATGTAAGTTACTTCAACTTCTCTAAGCTTCATTTCCCATCCATGAGTATTTCCTAGATTTGTTGTAAAGATTAAATGACATAAAACACTTACAGTAACTGGCACATAATGAAAGTCTTAACAAATGTTACCTATTATATTATTACTTCTATACCAGAACTGCTTTCCAGGGAGCCTGGAACTTAGGAAGAGGGAGAAGGGGAGGGGGAGGGAGATGAAGTCAAGAAAGAAAATCCGGGTGGGCAGAGAGAGCAGAAGGGCCATCTTTAAGGACTAAAGCAGGTGAGGTGAGCGGTGAGGGCCAAGAAAAGGAGAGAACCAACATTGACTGATTTGCTTCTATGAACTGAACACTTAACATTATTATTTAATTTCCACAGCCACTCAGTGAAACAGGCCCAAATGATTAAGTGATTTGCCCCAGGTTCACAATAAGATGAACAGCTTTGAACTTACATCTGTCCGATGCTTGGCCCATGTTTTTTCTCTTTCTTTTTGTAAAATAAATATGGTTTCCTTCCATTATAAAAGTAACAAGTTGATTATTGAAAATCTGCAAACTACTGGGAAGTGTAAGGGAAATAAAATTATCTAGAGATAACAACTGACATTTCAGTGTATGTGCATTCAATCTTTTAAAATATATTTTTTCTTCATTTCTTTGACCTAAGATATAGTGTTGAATCCTGATTTTGTAGTTAATATTAGAAAATAAGCATTTCCCCATGTTACTAAAACTCTCCAAACATTTTTTAGCGGCTACATCAAATCTCGCTATGTAGAATTACTGTGGCTTAGATAGCTGTACTTTTCTTTCTTTCTTTTTTTTTTTTTTGAAATTTATGTTCTTTCCAATTTTTCATAATTAGAAATAACAGTGTAAAAAATTCGTTTGTGCATAAAAGATTTTTTTTGTGTATTTAGGATTAGCTTATTTGGACAGATCGCAGAAGAGGAATCACCAGCTAAAGGTTATGCCAACTTTATAAGATATTAGTGCACTGTTTTCTGACATATACTCCACCAGTAATGAGAGAGAATCAGTTCAATCAAAACTCTTTGCTAATATGGTAGGTGAACATTTTTAACATGTTTTCCTTAATATTGAAGAGACTGATCTTTTTGCTACACAGTTTAACCAGCTGTAGTAACTTCTCAATGGACTCCTGTTCAGACTTTTTGCTCATTTGTTTACTGGGGTAGCACTGTATTCTTAATATGTTGTGCTCTTTATGTTATAAAGATGTGGACACTTTTTTTCCCCTCATCCACATACATACACTCATAAACTCACATATTATTTCATGACAAGTAAGCTCTATTTGTGGAATTAAGAGACAAATCCATTATCAGCTGTCAAAATTTCTTGGTGAACTTGACCATTCTTGAAGAAAACAACTAAAATGATTACATTTGTGGGAAAAAAGAAGCAAGCTTGCTCATTCTTAAGCACTAATAAACTGGAGTCCAAATTATATCTTTCCAATGATTCAATCAATAGCAAGAAGAATGGAGAAGCAGCACATAGTGAGGGATGAGTATCGGAGGAACTTGAGTTCTCCATTCACCTTCTTAAGTGAGCAGTTGGACAACCGCAGGCAGCTGCTTGTTTTAAGGGCCTGGGAAGAGGAGAGCAGCTGACTCTCCCAGCTGCTCACCCACGTCTTCATGAGCTACCTGCTGCCAGTGTCACGGATCCATCCTGCCTTGCATTTGTGCCCTGAACCTGGAGCTGCTCTGGGCTCCCAATTGGTCAGACTGGCCTTGGGGTTGAGGTGTCACATGCTTTTCCTGTGTCAATCCCTTCTCATCTGCATTCTCTCTCTCTCTCTCTTTCTCAAAGATATTGATTTTTAATTCAACAAGTTAAAATTAAATGTTTCTGGTAAAAAAAAATACAACCAATATAGTAAAGTGAAAGTCTCCCTTGCCAGTTATATTTCCTCTTCTTGGAATCGAATGTTTATATCCTTTGCTCAAATTTGCTATGGAGTATTATTTTCTTATTTATATATAGGGATTCTTCATATATTTGTGCTATTAGTTCTGTGTTTTTGAAATATATTATATGTATTTGTGTCAGTCATTACCTTGTCTTTTAATTGTATATATGTACTTTATACATAGTTGTCAATTTTTAAAATGTTGATGATGTCAATGTATAGGCATTTTTGACTTTTTATCTTTTGCATTTAGTATCTTTTCTTTTTCTAGAAAACTCTTTCCTAATCCAAAGTTATAAATATATTATTCCTTGTTTTTTTCAATTGCTCTTTTGGATTTAGTTTTTCTACATTTTAAAAACAAGGTTATATACATTTACATACTGAAAACAATCAAAGTTATATAAAAAAGATATTTACTGAGAGGTCTTGCTGCCAGCTCTAACTTTATTTTCCCCATTTCTCCTCTTACCACTATATTTAACCATTTAAATTAGTTTCTTGTTCATTCTTCCAGTGTTTCCTAATACGAATATATGTACAGACAATATATACAAATATATTATATATTTGTAACTGCTTATATATGTATAAATGCATATATATACACATCCTCCTTTAATACACAAAAGAATGCCTTAACACTTTAATATACCAACATTCTGGAATTTTAAAAATAATCTGATGTAAGAATTTAACATTTTTTCCTAAATAGATGTCTACTCATTTATCTACTCATTCATTCATTCATTCGTTTTCCCAACTTTTCTGAAGTACCACTGTAGTGGACATCTATCATTTGGTGGCAAGTGTTCTTGCCCTGCCTTCTGGAAAGAGTACTGTAAACTTTCTATGGGGAAACCAGCATGAGCCTTATGATCTGTGTACATTGAATCCATGCTTAGGATTGGGGGTGGCTTCATAAACTTTACCTGCTTTATAATAATGGCCATATTGGGTTTAGGTATGTGATCTGAGCCAATCAGAATGAAACTTGGAACTTTGCTTGGCATGCTGAGACAGAGATAATCTCTTTTGTGCTAAATGTAAGAGGAAAGCCCTCTCACATTTGTGAGGGGACCCAGCTATCAAACAAAGCCAACATCATGTAAAACAGAGAAGACCAAAGGAAGACACAGGATGATCGGAGATGTTTTTAAAGACCCTGGATTAAGCCCTGCCTGAAGCCAGTCCTTCATCTTCCCCTCATGAGCCAATGAATTTCCTTTAATTTTTAAGCTAGTAAGAATTAGGTTTTCTGTTACTTGCAGCTGAAAGGATCACAACTGACATAGCTATTTTTAATCATTTAATAAATATCTATATACACCTGAATGTGTTTTGCTACTCATTTCTTTTCTCATAAACAGAATGTCTATTCTTGGGCCAACATTAAGCTATTTTAATTTCTTTACTTTATGTGTTAGAAAAGTCTATTACTCAGTCCTGTATTTCTTAATGGAGTTTTCCCTCTTCTCTCACTACCTAACTTACCTCTTCTCTTGGGAATAGAAGTGACTTATCTGACTGAGAAAAGGAAGCTCTTGCCTCTGTCTCTGGGACCCACAGGGCCTGCAAGCATGTGCATTCCCTCTCTGCTTCCTTCCGGGGTTAAGAGTCCTGGCAATGCTTCCCTGCTCAATCAGAGCCACCTACACTTTCCCCAGTTGTTCTGCCTGTGACCTGGTGGGTGAGTTAAATTTGAGGGAAGAAAGAGGAAGCCCACACTGCATTCTCCACTCTGGCTTCATCTCCAGTGAAGGAAATTGTATTTTAATTTTTAACCCGATCATGAATTTAGGCACAATTTTTTCACAATGAGGTAAGGCCTCTGATAGGGGGTGTGTAAAACCCTCAGCAGTATGTTTTGATGCCTGGTAGAGGAAGTGTCTCCTTTTCCTTTTTTTTTCTATGTCTTTCTCAAAATTTCTTGGTGCTTCTTGCACATTTCTTCCTTTAGATAAATTTTCAGGTCAGCTTCTCAGAACTGATGAAAACGCCTTCTGGGCCTTTGAGTGGGGTCGTATTAAATTTATAGAATAACTTGAGAAGAATCAGTCTCCTAAAAAAGAGTTTTCCTATTCAGGAACTTGGCATATTTTTCTGTCTGCGCAAGGCTTCTATGTACTTCACATATGTTTAATCATTTTCTTCAATAAGTTTTATATGTTTTGTTGTAAACCTTTCCTAGGTATTTCGTGATATTAATTACTATGGTGAAGAGAATTTACGAAATTTTTTCTAATTGGTTAGTGGGAGTGTATAAGAAACCCAATTATGTTTGCTTATTGATTTTTATTCTGGCCAACGTGATTAAATCTTTCTTTAGTTCTAATAATTAGTTAGCTGTTTATCTTTGATTTCCACATAGATAATAATATCATTTTTAAACAATAAAAGTTTGTCCTCTCATCCCACTACACTTTTGGGATTAATTGCCTTGACTACGATTTCTGTAGTGTTGAATAGCTGAGATATCAGATATCCACATGCTGTTCCTAACTTTTATTGATATGTAGTTAATGTCTCACCATTGATTATGATGCTTGCTGTTGCAAGTTAGATGATTCCTTGTTTCTTTGAGCATGAACAGTGGGTTTTATATTTTATTAAATGTTTTTTTCAGCATCCAGTCATATATATTTTTTCTTCCTTTCTTTGTTAACATAGAGAGAATAACATTAATGGATATTCTAAATCAAACTACCTTTACATAGTTAATAAAAACCACAATTGGTCAGCATGTTAATTCTTTAGATGCATTGCTATATTTTAATTACTAATAGTTTATTGGAGTTTTGCATCCATACTTGCAAGTCAGATTGGACTACAGTTTTCCTTTTAGCATGTGTCTTCTTTCATCTAGTTTGGTATTAGAGTTTTGCTAGCCTTTTCTAATTAGCCAAGCTATTTCCAATCTTTTTCTATTATCTGGACATGGTTTTATAATAGAAAAAATCTTATAAAAATTATCTGTTCTTTATATTATACAAATATTATAATTATATAAGCACTATGTATTATAAAAATTAATTAATGGGAAGTAATATATTATTTTTATAATATGAAAATTATCTATTTAGAGTTTAGCAGGAATAATCTATATTTTGGAATCTCATGCCTATTTTAGGGATAGATTTTTGACTACTTTTATTTCCTCTATGATTATTGTTCTCTTGAAAATTTCTATTCCTTTAGCCAATTTTCATAATGCATAGATTTTAGAAAATTAATAATTGCATCTAGAATTTTCAAATGTACACAAATAATCTCCTATGCTTTCTTGAATTCTGCCCCCCCCTCTTATCTGTAGTTATATTCCTGTTCCGATTTCTAGCATCATTTATTTTTATGGTTTCTATTATTCCCCTTGATCAGCCTTGTCAAGGACTTGTCAATTTTACTGGTCACTTTACAGAACCAGGCTTAACTTATTGTTCCAACTCTAGTATTTTTTTTTTCTCTTCTGATAATTGCTGTCCCATAGCTTTTTATTTTTGAAAAGTCTTCAAATACACTGATTTTCTGATAACATTCTTTTCCTGATACATTCTGTTCTAGATTGCAGATCATGTATGTTATATATATCTTCTCTGTCTCTCTTTCTTATTCTAGAATATATACTAGAAAATAAGAATATAATAATAAGACCATTGGTCTTGGTCACTCAACCAATGTTTTTCCCTTCTCTAGTTCAAATAAAATAGCATAAGGTACAAATCTTTCTAGTTATTACAATTATTCTACAACCACCCGAATTCTATTAGGTTTGTCTAATCTTCTTCCCTTCCTTTACATTAACTCCCAGCAAAAGAAATGATAAAACAGACTATCAAAATGTCTGTTTGGACCACATTTACTCATTCAATGAACAATGACTGAAACACACACGCACACACACACATATCCTGGGGGCTAGGTATTGCGCGGGGTGCCAGTGACACACAGGAGAGTAAAACAATATTCCTACATAAAAGGAGCCTCCAGTGGCATGGGGGAGAAGGACACATGTGGTATGTAATCCTCTGAGACTGTGCTTTAGCGCAGGAGTGTACTCAGTGTTCTGAAAGCAAGGGGAGCTGTCAGGGGATGGATGCTCAGGAAGCGCCACTAGTCTCGAGTGAATGAAGGTGGATGAAGCCAAGGAGAGGCACGGAAGTAGCACTCAGCTACACAGCTGCAGCTCTCATGTTTGCATGCCTTTCCTCCAGCTTTGATGTGACACAGCAAGGAAGGCAGGGTAAACTCTGAAATTTAGTGGCAAAAAGTCCCCAGTGTCACATATGCTTGTGAACTTTAGATACCATTTCTTGGGGGAAAGGAGAATCAATAATACTTAAGAACATACAATATGAAATAAAATTTGTGATTTCATAGGTAGAAAGACCACTTAAATTGAACTGTAAATTAAATCTCAAATTTTAAGTTACTTCCAATACTTTAGCCATGTTACCGAAAGTCACCTTATACTCATTTATCATTGAGTTTGTGAACAAACATATTTAATTCAACTTAGCAATTTTGATTTAGCTTTGAACTTTTGGGTTAACCCAAATAAACATGTAGATGACAGAAATGCACTGCTATTTAAAATAATTTAAGTACAATCTATTTCTAAAAATGTTCATTGCCTCTTTAACCCCAATATCCAGATATCAAAGGAAAGGAGGATTTAAAAGCAATAATTAAACAAAAAACTGCTTAACTTAAAAAAAACAAATTTTTTTAAGAAGCAGCAGTTGCCAGTACAGCAGGAGTTGACAATACGTGACAAGGAGAAAAGACCGATTCCTCATCTCAAGGCAGAGAATAGCATATTCAGCGCCAAGATACCTACAATACTAAAATGACTGACAGAGCTATAGGTCATTCAGAATCGTGACCCTTCCTGAGAACTCCCCACACAGAACTTCCTTCTCTGGAATTCACTTCTTTTTACAACCATTACAGGAGTATCTCATTGGCTGAAACAAGGCTGTTCTATCAGCTACGTCCCTAAGCCCGGCGTGGATCACCTCTGCACATTCCGGGAGGGTAGGAAGAGACCAGGAAGAGGAGCAGGTAGGAGAAATTTCATTTGTCTTCGGAAATTATAATATTGACCATTGTTATTTCCTTTAGGTCTTTTAATCATGCAGGCCAGAAAATGTGCTCCCACGCTTGCTAAAATAAAACCCACAAAGTGCCAGTAGTACTTCTCTTCAGCCAGCAGAGGGAACAGAGGAACAGAATTTCATAGGTCTAGTAATGCACCGCTTATCTTCACGAACAAAAGCAAAAACTATGTTTTCCCTGTTTCTTTAGAAAAATAGCCGAGAGAAAAAGAGCATTTTGGAAGTAGGATGTTTTCCAGCGCTTGTACTATCAGAAAAATGTATCTGATTTAGTACTCGATGTTTCTCACGAAAAGACTTCCAGATACACCCAAACTGGGTCCCAGGTTGAGGAAAACAGGAGAAACAGCCGGTGCTGGCCACCATCCAAATTTTAGTCGATTCTTAGATCAATTCAGAGTTTATAGCTCTCAGAAAGGAAAAGATTCATGCATTTTGCTATAGTTGTTTGCTTTTAATGAACATTCTATTCATATTCTGATAATCTTAAAATAAAATGCACTAGATTTTCTTCAACACTCTGGTCCCTGAAACTTAAAGAAAACGAGGAAAAATCACATAGGACTTATTAAAATCAACCCAACGCCACGGTTTGTTTTTAAATTGCCGAGCTAAAACACAGCGCCGCTTGATTACAATTGCCTCTTTGCTGAAGCAAAACACACACTGTGTTGCGATTCTACTCCAGCCAGAACCCGTTTAGAAAGGAAAGGGAGAGCCCAGTGGTGAGGAATGTAATTCACAATTCAGCCTTTTTATAAGCCCTGACACTCCCATTAGGTTTAAATGGAATCACACAGTGAATTTTCCACAGGCTAAATTTTCTAGAGAAAACTGTTTTGAAGACGTCTGCCTTCTAGTAGAAGCACAGAATTCCAGTGCGCTCTACAGAGAATATAGACATTCCTTTATCTACCTCTCGCTCCCTCTCTCCCTCCCTTTTCCCAGCTTACTTGGTCCCCACGACTCAATGGATGACAACGCCTTCTGGGGATGGCTGCACAACACTGTGAATGAATATACTCCAAACTACTGCAATTGTACATTTTAAATGGGTGAACTGTATGGTATGTGAATTATTTCTCAACAAAACTGAAAAAAAAGGGGGGGGATTTCTCTCTTTAACTAAGATAGTAAGGAATTAAGATAGCAATGTTTGACCTCTCTTGCTTTTCAACCAAAATGAGAGTCAAAGCAACATAATTTGGCTGTTGGATTCCATTTCCTTTTCATTTTGTTATGCTTCCATGTGGTGTGTGTGTGTTTGATTTTCTTTCCAGGCTTTTATTTTAGTCCTTTGGTCTGATTAAAAGTTAGTCCTGTTTTTCGTTTCTTTACTTGCAAAGAACTGAAAACATATATTTACATAATCAGAGAAAGACTCCAACAACATCTTGTATTTGTTTTATTTTAAAACTTTATTAATGCCATTTATTATGTGTCTACATGCACAGCAAGTTTGGGGATTACTTCTGGTGACATGAAAATGAACTCATGTGATGCAGCAGCAAAATATTTAAAAGCAATTTTAGGCAGAGCACACCTATAAATGCTTCTAAAGGGCTCATGTGATGAGATGGGGCCCAAAGAAATAGTCTGCCTTTAGCCATATAACATAACATAATAATGGGAATGGTATTTCCTCCTCTTCAGAGGTTCCATTCATGCTTAAAGGGGAGGTGGTTTTACCAGAGCGAGGGTCATTCTCAGAATTGCGCCTGTCACAGAGGAACTGCAGTTAAAATATTCAATCGTTACTGTACTGTTCAGAGGAAGCTAAAATGCCAATTGACTTTAGACCCCCTGCTTCGTTACTTGGCTACATACATTGTTTTTTTCAACTCCTGATTCCAGAGGAAGGCCCTTTCCAACTTCATGAAATAGTCACCAGGAATAAGCCGGTAGACAATCTCTGAGCCGCTACTTCTGAAATGATTTCCTCCTCCCTAGATTCACTCCTGGAATCTTTTGCTCTAAGACCTCAGCCTACAGCAAATTCAGAACTGATCCAAGTCCAACTCTAATGAATCTAATTATCATTAATCCTAACTTAGACCAGTCCAAAAATTCTTTTTCTTCTTAAATCTTTACCCTGTAATTCTTTCTTGTTCATTTCCTGCTATAGGGCAGGATTTGGCTTTAGTTCCCTTCCCAGCTTGCTCTTTTGGGGGATCATTCAAGTCTTAGACTGTTAAATGTATTTATTTATTCATTAAATAAATAATATATAGCATATATATGTATATGTAATATATATATACACAAATATATATATGTAAAATTCACACATGAAGACTTCTCTTGTGTCTAGAAAAAAACAGAATATATACATACATATATATATGTATAGTTGGCTGTGCTGGTTACTCTCAAGCCATCAATTCCCCCAGTGTGAATTCATGGAATGGAAATGGACTGTAGAATTAAGTTTACTAAACCATAATTAGGAAAACAAATCATCTATAAAAAAATATATGCACAGGCAGTCTCCAAATTATGATTATGTCAGGGCCCCAAAGTTTATTTTTAGGTCAGTTGTTATAGCCCAGTCCCAGAGATACTATATTTTGGGAGAAATGCTGGTTAGGTTTCCAGGTTTCCTATAAGTTTATTTAGCCCACAATAAAATTGAGTTATAGTAGTAAGAGTACTAGAGATCAGGATCCTGGGAATGTGAGGAAAGACAGAAGGAAAAATAAATTGTCTCCTTTTTTCCATTGAGCTGAGTCATTTGAGGGAGGAATATTTTGAAATTAAGAGTTTGTTTTTGATATCTTTCAAACACTCCTTGCACATGGTTCTTTAATTTATTTTACTCTTCTACTACTCCTTAGAAAGTCTGTCTAGATTCTCAGGATTCTTTTGCTGCCATACCAGTCAACCCCATCATACTCCCTGTCCCAGGCTGACTCTTTCTCCAAAAATCTTCTCTGCCTACAAATCATTTTTCTTTAAAAATGCAAACAAAGCTCTGTTCACTTCATGAAGCTGATTTCATCTAAAGATTATGATGTTAGCTGAGTTTTTCATAGATGCCCTTTATCAGGTTGAGGAAGCTCCTTCCGATTCCCAATTTGTCCAGTTTTTAATTTTTTTTATCACAAAAAGTTTTGGATTTTGTAAAATATTCTTCTGTGTCTGTTGATACGATTTCGTAATTTTCCTTTTTAGTCTATTATATAATGTATTATATGATTTAATTTTTGGATGTTAGACCAACCTTGCATTCCTGGGAGAAATCCCACTAGGTCAAGGTGTATAATCCTTTTTATAAGTTGCTAGATTTGGTTTGCTAGTGTTTTGCTAAGGATTTCTGCATCTATATTCATAAAGGATTTTGATTCCCAGTTCTCTTTCCTTGTGACGCCTTTGCCTGGTTGGGTATCAGCATAATAATGGCCATAAGATGAGTTTAAAAGTGTTCCCTTCTCTTCTATCATTTAAAAAAGTTTATAAAGGACTAATAATAATTCTTCACAAAATGTTTACTAGAATTCACCAGTGAAGCCATCTGAGCCTGGAGTTTTCTTTATGGGAAGTTCTAAAATTTCTAATTCAATATGTTATAGATCTATTTAGATGTTCTATTTTTTCTTGAATCAGGTTCAGTAGTTTGTGTTTTTCTAGGAATTTGCTCATTCCATCTAATTTGAATTCTTTCTAGGAATTTGCTCATTCCATCTAATTTGAATTCTGTCTAGGAATTTGCTCATTACCTAGCTTGTTGTGATACATTATTTATAATATTCACTTATAATCCTTTTTATTTCTGTAAAATCAGTAGTGATGTTCACTTTTTCATTCTTGATTTTGGTAATTTGAGTTTTCTCTCTTTTCTTGGTCAGCCTAGTTAAAGGGATGTCAATTTTATTGATCTTTTCTAAGAATCAACTTTTGGTTTCATTGATTTTTCTTTATTGTTTTCTATTCTCTATTTGATTTATTTCTGCTGTAATTTTTATTATTTCATATTGGTTTTGGGTTTATTTTGCTCTTCCTTTTTCAGTGTCTTAAAGTGGGAGGTTAGATTATTGATTTGAGATCTTCTTTTCCTAATATAGGGATTTACAGCTATGAATTTCCTTCTGAGCTCTGCTTTAGCTGTATTCCATAAGTTTGGGTACATTTTTATTTTTATTTTCATTTCTTTCTAACTTCTCGTGATTTTTTTTTTGACCCATTAGTTATTTAGGATGTGTTTTCTTAATTTCACATATTTCTGAATTTTCCAAATTTCCTTCTGTTGTTGATTTCTAGTTTAATTCCTTTATGGTCACAGAAAATAGTTTATATAATTTTAATCCTCTAAATTTACTGAAGATTTTTTTATGGCCTACTATATTGTCTATCTTTAAGAATGTTTCAGTGTACTTTAGAAGAATGTTTATTCTGTTGCTGTTTGGTGGAGTGTTCTATAGATGTCTGTTAGGTCTAGTTGGGTTTATACTGTTGTTATTATCTTTGATTTTCTTGTTTATCTTATGTTTAGTTGTTCTGTCCATTACTGAAAGTAGAGTACTGAAGTCTTCAACTGTTATTGATGAATTTTCCTTTTGTCCCTTCAATTCAGTCAGTTTTTGTTTCAATTTTGTTTTGTCAGTTTTGTTTGTATTTTGGGACTGTTAGGTGCATATATGTTGATAATTGTTATATCCTCCTTGTGAATTGGCCCTTTAATCATTATGAAATATCTTTCATTATCTCTAACATCATCTTTTGTTTGAAAGTCTATTTGTTTGTCTTATATTAATATAGCCACTCTAGCTCTCTAAATGTTATACAAAATTAATTACAGTGAAATAAAGAAATTTTACTATATATACACCTCTATTCCCTTCCCCTCTTTTTTGGTACTATTATTTTATATATATTGGGCTATGTATGCTACAAACCAAACAATATATTGTTATAATTATTACTTTATATAATCTTATGTCTTTTAAAGGAAATGAGAGAGGAAAGGAGAACAAGTCATATTTGCATAGTTTGCTATATTAACCTTCTTTTATACCATTTCTGAGTCTCTTCATTTCTTTCTGTGGGTTTCAGCTACCATCTGGTGTCATTTCCTAACTCTACAGCAGGTTTGCTCCTATCCACCTTCTCTGTGCTGTTATTGTCAACTATTATGAAATTTCTATATGCTATAAATCAAACAATACCATGATATATATATATAGTTTTATTCAATTGCTCTTAAGTCAGTTTAGAGAAGAAAAGGGAATAAATATTCAATTATACTGTTTTTATATTTACCTACATAATTATCTTTATTAACACTCTTTCTTTTTTCATTTGGATTCAAATTATCCTCTGGTGTGATTTACTTTTAACCCAAAAAACTCCCTTTAGTATTTCTTCTAAGTCAGGTCAACAAACAGCTTCTGTTTATCTGGGATTATCTTTATTTTGACTTCATTTTTCTTTTTAATTTTTTTTTGGTGAGAAAGACTGGCTGAGTTAACATCTGTTGCCAATCTTCCTCTTTTTGCTGAGGAAGATTGGCCCTGAGCTAACATCTGTGCCCATCTTCCTCCATTTTGTATGTGGGATGACATCACAGCATGGCTTGAGGAGCAGTGCATCGGTACCCACCAAGGATTCGAACCTGCAAACCCCGGGCTGCCCAAGTGGAATGCATGAACTTAACCACTTCACCACCAGACCAGCCCCTAACTTCATTTTTCCAAGCTAATTTTGGTAGCTAAAGATTGTTGGTTGACAGGTTTTCTTACTTTTAGCACTTTTGAATATTTCATCCCACTGCCTAATGGTCTCCATTGTTTTTGAGAAGAGGTCAACTGTTAATCTTGTTGAGATTCCCTTATATGTGATTAATCATTTTTCTCTTGAAGTTGTCAAGATTTCCTCTTTGTCTTTCAACATTTGACTATATGTGCTTGGGTGTAGATCTCTTTGTGTTTCTTCTATTTGGAATTTACTGGGCTTCCTAGATGTGTAAATTAATGCTTTTTCATCAAATTTAGGAAGTTTTCAGACATTGTTTCCTTGACTATTTTTTTCTGCCCTTCTTTCACCTCTCCTTCTAGCACTCCCATTATACATAAGTTGCTATGTGAATGGTGCCCTACATTTCTCTGAAATATTGTTCATTTTGTTCCTTCTCTTTTCTCTCTTTCTCTTTCTCTCTCTTTTGTGTTACATAATCTCTACTGATTTATCTTCAAGTTCATTGATTCTTTTCGTGCTAGCTCAAGTCTCTTGCTGAGCCCTAGTCATTCTTTCATTTATGTTATTGTACTTTTCAAGTCCAGAATTTCCGTTGGAACTTTTTTATAATTTCTCCTTTTATTGATATTTTTTGAGACACTGTCATCATATATTTTCTTTAATTCTTTATAAATGATCTCCTTTAGTTCATTGAACATATTTAAAATGACTGCTTTAAAGTAATTTTCTGTGAAGTCAATCATCTGGTCCCAATCAAAAGCAGTATCTATTTCCTGCCTTTTTGTTTATGGGTCTGTTATGGGCTGAATTCTTTCACCTCTGAAATTCATATGTTGAAATCCTAACCCCTATTCCTCAAAATGTGACTGTATTTGGAGAGAGGCCCTTTAAAGAGGTAATTAAGGTAAAACGAGGTCATATGGGAAGGCCCTCCTCCAATATGACCGGTGTCCTTATAAGAAGAGATTAGGATCCATACACACAGAGGGAAGACCATGTGAAGACACTGAAGGGAGATGGCCATCTACAGGTTAAGGAGAGAGGTCTTGGAAGAAACTAACCCCGCTGACACCTTGATCTTGGACTGCCAGCCTCCAGAATTAAGAAAATAAATTTCTGTTGTGTAAGCCACTGAGTTGGTGATTCTTTGTTATGGCAGCCCTAGTAAATTAACACAGGCTCACACTTTCCTGTTTCTTTGTATGTCTTATAATTTTTTTCTTGAAAAACTGGACATTTAAATAATGTATTATAGTGATTCGGCATACTTATTATCCCTACCCCCACCCCAAGGGGCTGATGTTGTTTTCATTGTTTTCTCTGTCAGTTATTTATATATTTAGTGACTTGTAGTCTATTTCCTCTGTGGTGTGCAGCCTTTTGTTTTCATCATTTAGACTGGCTACCTAGGGATTTCTCCTGGGCGAGCCTAAGCCCCTTATTGGTCAAAGGTTGCACTTAAGCTCTGTTAGCTGGTTCTACTTTCACTCTTTACCATTCGACGTGTATGTGGCTTGCAGGCTGCCCTCACGGTTTAAGCACTTTATGTGGTTGTCTTTACAGTGACTACCAGCTTGAATTTTTCCTATCCCAGCACTCCTGAGAAGGTGCAGTCTTAGGCATGCACACAGTCTTTCAGACTGCCAGAAATAGGTGTGATTTTGTTCTTAAGCCTGCTTTCCTAAGAGTTGCCTCTGGTCAAAGTAGCTTGTTGTTCAGCTAGTGTTTGGTGAAATGTTCAGCCAGTTTGGTTTGTCCTTACACCCCTACTGCCAGTGAGGCTTCTGCCCTTTGCTGATTGATTTGTGTGTGGTTTAGAGGATGTTTTCAGGTCTGTCCACAGGCAGCTCTGATTGCTTCTGAGTGAGCAGACTAGCACTGGCACACCCTTCCTGACCACTACGGTTAACTGTGATCTCAGGACGGCTCTTCTTAGCTGTCTTTTTCTATTGTTTCTCTCTGTTAAACTTCTGACTGCTCTGCCATTTTGCTTATTGTTGCTTATATCATGAGCTATGGGTGCCTTCTTAATTGCTTCCTACCAAAGTGTTCATTGCTTTTGACAATGCCCTTAGGTGTGGAATTCTCCATGCTCTCTTCCAAATAAAGCCAGCTCCCTCAGGCAGAGCTGTGGAGTTCTTCCTCGAGACCCACTTCTCCCCCTGGCAGAACTTATGTACCACCACACAAGAGCTGGGGACAGAGGACAGCAGCTCACTTTTCCCAGAGTGATACCAGCAGGTGGCCCCATCGTCTTGGCTTGCCTTTCCCTGTGTGGAACCTCAGCCTTATAAGTGAGCCGGGGTTAGATCAATCACAGCCCTTGTATTCTCAGTTTTCTATGCCTGGGTAGAACTTCTGTCCTACAAACAGGGATAGGTGGAGGAAAGGAGTCTGGGGCCTCTGAGTCACACCTGCCTGGAATAGTGCTTTTATAAAATGGTGCTGGAAGAAATGAGAACACCAGCAGCCCATCCCTCCCAGGGTAAACCTGTGGCCCCAGACTGGTTGGTTGCTGGGGGAAGAGGGAGCCGCATCTTCTTGGTCACACATGCCTCGATTAGAGCTCCTTGAGCAGTTTTCCTAAAATGGAACTTGGAATGGGAGGTGAGATCGTAGCTCAAATGCTACAGACTCTTGCCTTAAGGAGCTTTAGTGGATTTTCTCCTTTTCTTGAGTAAGGATTTCTCTATTTGCTATATGTCCTTAAGACAATTCTCTTTCAATGATGATTAAAAAAAATAACTTTATCCTGTCAAATGATTGTTTGTTGCAGAGAGAATCTGCAGTGATCCTCACTCCTCCATTCTGAAATTCATCTTTTCCACTGGATCATAAATAACACAGATACAAATAATGAGTGACTCCTTATTTTGGATAACCTTTTTGTTTCACAACAACAACGGTAACTTCTATTACTTTTATACATGTTTTATATACCAATATAACTTTATCTCAGTACTTTAAATGATAGAGCCAACAATAATTAGTGCATTATAGGACAGGGTGAAGAGCTCATACCCTCTCAAATTGGTTTACATTTCAATAGCATTTTACTGTTTCACAATGCTATTGAAATTATAATAGCACTTTTTATACTCACTGGAAAGTGGCTGGAATATGGACATACAGTGAGGATAACTGCCTAAGGGCACACAGGTGATTGGTGGCAGAATTAGACTAGAATCCAGGGTTCCCAGCTCCCAAAGCTCACTGTTTTAATTAGAAGTAGTCGTCTTCTCAAAAAATCAGTTTGTTTTCTGTCTAGAAGAGTAGCTTATCTACCCACAAAGATTTAGATCATTATTAAATGGGAAATTTTCTCTTTCCATATTTTAATTCACTAACAATGTGATGAAACGTGTGCTTTTGATAGGATTCCCTATGAAATGAGACATCATTTGGATATATAAATATTCTCACTGGTGAAATTACTTGACATGCACACCCATTCTTTATTTGATACAATGACTGAATTTTAAGTATTTCTTGGAGGTAAAAAAGCTATTGAAAAAAATATCTTTTAACAGCAGAGGGGGCTGGCTGAATTAATAAACAGGAATATGCTGAATGACAGTTCATCATTTAACTGATGGATTCTCTTCCACACAGTCACTATTTTGAAAATTAGTATTTATCTTGACTGAAAACTACTGAAGATTAATTATAATGATATTTATTGAGACCTTTAAAAACCATCACTTGTTTGAAAAACACCTATAAAAGTAAGCCCCTAGTTGTTCAGACTATGTTAGCAATTGTTAAAAAGAGCAGGGAGCTGCTACTAAGTATATCAGAGCACCCAATTAAATTGTTACAGGTCATCTGATGGCGTCACTGACTGGTGGAAAGGCTGAAGTTGAAGCCTTCATTGCAAAAGAAACAATACGACCGTACAGATTCCGTGTGTAATTCACGTCATGATGGAAAGCCAACATGAAAGGGTGAACTGCACATCACTCTTGACTTTTTATAACCACTGTCCACAGCTTAATCTTGATGTGAATCACTGAGAAATAACTGGTAATTATAAAATCTGCAGTGGCAGTTGAGCAATGATTGACAGATAAGAATGAGATCTGTGCTCAAAGCAGCTAGCGAGGTCTGAAGATTTCTCCTGAGAAAAGAATAGATCCAAAAATGGCAGAGTCATTGGGCACCATTTCCACAAGTTCCTTTTCTTCCAAATTTCAAGTACTCAGTCATGCAAACAAATCATTCATAATGACTGCCTTCCTTCCCTCCTTTCTTCATTACTTTCTTTCCTCTGTCTATCTCTGTCTCCGTCTCTCACACCACCCGCCTTTATTTTTCTTTCTTTTATTCATTCAACAAATACATATTGAATGCCTACAATAGGCATTTGGTAGAAAAAAGGGATACAGCAGAGAACAAGATAAAAACTCCCCAATCTCAACACTCACATTCTAATGGTGAGGTTGGAGGAGGTGCAAACAGACAGCTAACAAGTAAACACAGGACGATTTCAGATTATGATAAATGTTATGAAAGAAGTAAACAGATCGATGTGATAGAATGTGCCTACAGCAGAGCTGGGCTGAGATGGGGTGAAGACTAGTTAGGGCCATTAGGGAAGGCTTTTTTTAAGACATACAGTGAGACCTGAGAGTGAGAAGGAATTAACTCTGAGAATATTCCAGGCAGAGGAAACAGCAAGAGTAGACTCCCTGAAATGGACTGAAGAAAAGACAGATGGTTTTTTTTTTTGGAATATACTTAGACTGTGGGAGAGAAACAATATTCTGGCAAGAACATATCAGAACTGATAATCTGAAGTAAATCTTACCTAATATCGCCAAATGATCCTAAGTACCCAGGTGGGCACAGCAATTAGAAATGCTGATCTACTCTTTAATCTCAAAGGAAGCAGCTGGAGCCACTGACCGAACAGATTATGACCTAAGAGTTCTGGGTACCACAATGGAACCTCGTCAGCCACTACTCTGTGAATACGAACAGTGAAGTTACCCTCTCCCTTCCTTGGTGTCCTAATCTAAGTGTCCATCTCATTTCTTCTCACAGAAATTTTGAGCAGAATCCCAATAGAATGCTGTTTACAAGGCAGATTTCCGATGACAATGTGTGGGTTGATATTGTCCCCAAAATGAATACTATAAGAATGTAATATAATTGGGGAAAATATTTGAATACTGTCTCTAAAAGCAGTCATTATCTCTCACCAACTACAAATAGCTTAGAATTTAGAATTTGGGTGTGGTTGAGGGAAGGAAGATCTCTGGCATTTGGGGCTCCAGTTCTAGAAACAATGACAGAGCAGGGGCTCTCTCACAAGGTCCAAAACAGCTTGTGACCCCAGGCAGAGCGCGGGTCTCAGGTGAAGCCATCCACTCACTTTGAAATAATGGTCTTGAATTTACCGATCTTCATCACAAAATATTTTGTTACCTTGTTAATCACCATTAAAGGTGTTAAAGGTGATTCGTTTAATACTTTTTATTTTCCCACTAAGGAAGAAGGTTGAGTGCTTGGCATGTTCTTTCAAGGGTTCAGGGCTCATGAGAATCACATTATCTTGATATGGATTACTTCCCCAGCCTGAGACAGAGAAAGTATTTGTCCCAGGCTTTTAGTCATTGTCAACAGCTAGTACAAACTTCAATGGACCCTCTTGGAGACCATCCACAACTAGCCAGAGTTAATGGGTAAGACAAGGTACACAGGAATTAGGTCATAGGGCACCAGGCAAGCAAGCATGCAGTCTAGGTTGGTGGTCAAATGTCATAGCTTAAGTACAGATGATGGCCAGCAAAGGCTAGTGATAGTTGGATGAAGCTTGGAGGTCAATATATAGGAGCAAGGCAAAGGGTCAGTTACTGTATGTAGACTTAGCACACAGGAATGCATGGCTGAAGATTCATTCATTCACTCAAGAAACACTTAAAGAGCACATACGTAGACCAGGCACCAGGAGACACACAGACCAGTGGGGGAGGGGTGTGTGTGTGAAAGATATGTAAATGGATAATTATAATATAAATCAATGCATATGTTTGAAATATGCACAGGCCATCAGGAGAGCACAGCGAAAGACCATCTAGCCCAGCATAGCAGTGGGGACATGGGGTGAAGGAGGAGGCTAGAGAAGACTTCATGGAGAGTTGATGCCTGAGCTGAGCCATAACAGACGCAGAGCAATTGACCAGACAAAAGAAAGGAGCAATCCAGTCATTAGGGACAATGGGATGGTCTCAAATTGTGTTGCAATGGATGGCAGAGACCCAAACAAGATTGGCAGAAGACCCAGACCCCATATTTAGCTGTGCAGAAATAGGACTGGAATAGTAGAGATTCAAGGGGCAGATTTACATGGATCACAGACAGGGCCAGGGAAGTGTGATACCCCAGAAAGGCTGAGCCGTGGACTCTGGGGAAAAAAAAAGACTCAAGGATACCAGAATATGAACTCTAATCACAGGGGAAACTGAGGGACGCCAAAGAAACTAGATTCAAGTTGACAAAACAGTGTGGTTAGATACAGAGTGATTTGTTTCTTGGCCAGAGATTTATTGCTCTTTATGCCTTCGTCTGAAGCCAAGAACTTGTTCCAAAGTCTGAGCATGGAGCTGGGTCCACAAGTGGATGCCACAACCTCTACAAGGACAGAGTGACTGGAGCCACAGAGACCAAGTGACAAGGCAGCAGCAAAGAAGGAAATAATGGCACAAGCAGAGTCAGTGAGACTTGATGAGGGAGGCAGTTTTCTGACCTAGTTCAGCCTTTCTCTTTGGTTTCCTGTGTGGCAGGAATCAATCCCAGCACAGCTGGGCTCGGGCTTCTAGATGGAAGCTTGCAATTAGAAGCACCTGGCCAAGATAGCGTGCACAGAGCTGGGACACAGCTGTAGCGCTTTGTAAGTGAAGCCTCTCATGGGTGGGGGTGGGGGTGGGGGATCACATTAAAAAATAAAACCTACTGCAAAGATGGATAAAGCGAATCTCTCTACAATTATTAAATACTTTGTCTCTGAGCTGACTTTGTACTGCCCTTAAGTGCATAGATCGCAGCAGGAATCTCAGCTGTGCACAAACTCATTTGCTCACAATTGCAAAGGGACAACTTCTATGATCATATCTCTCTATAAAATACAAAGCTCCAAAAAGAGCCAGCCCAGGATTAACCTGTTAAATACCATGAACAAATGCACAGTTTAAAGTACTTGCATAGCATATTTTTAAACATCTCCATACCTACTTGTTTTGATGTTGTCCAAATGTAATATATGTATGTATGTATATATGTATATATACACCCACACAAATACATATATATGTGTATATATATAAATATATATGCATATAGTATAAATACACAGTATATTTATATGTATCTATATATTTTAGCCATGCATTTACAGTTCTAAAAAAATAGGGATGCCTTTCTTCTTGGAAGATCCTTTTAAGGGCATATAAGCTGCTTAAAACCACAAAATGGCTTTTCCCCCGACCTACCACAAGTCTGTTGTGCAACCTCACAGCAGCAACCCCATTACTCTAGCAGTGGTTACATGTGGTGCTGAAAGGTTTTTTATCATTAAATCATAGAAACCCAAATATATAGATATCAAAGAAACTTTTCAAAGGCAACCTCTAAAAAGGATAAAACCTCTTCAGATAGCTGTCCCAGATTAATGAAACTTCTTTTCCCTCTAGGGAAAATGGGAACATCCTACACGAAATAGCAAAAGGTAGCATAACAGTATGTCCAGAAGATGAATTTCCTTCACTTGGTTTTTCCATACATTTACAGCAGTGGCCTTCTGGTTCCACTTTAAAGACAAAGATTTGCATAATAACACTGAAGTCATTTGACCCAGAATACCGTAATATCAGTTGAAATTTCTAGGAACAATTATATCATTTCAGAAGAGGAACTAGAAGAAGCCATCTGAGTTTAACATATAAACAAGGTGGAGATTTTGATCATTTACACGGGCTACCATACATCCTCAAGATTATTCCAAAGCCATGTGCCTACATATTTCCATCCTTTGCAAAGTAGGGTATGGTACTGTATAGCTGAGAAAATAGATTAGCAGCCAATAATACATTTTCAAAAGACTAAATATTGGTCCAAAAGGAAAACAAAAAACATTATATAATCTCTTCTTCCCAACATATCAGGGTGTTAACTATTGACACCCTTCTTGTAATCACTAGTCAAATTCTACTGCAGGAATGGAGGGACAGAGAAGTGCCACAGGGAAAAGAGGGAGGCAGAAAAGAAAGTAAAAGGAAGATTTCAGATTCAGAGGAATGATATTAGAGGAAATATTTGGAAGCATTTATTTAGTTGATTCATCAATGAAACAAAAGATATCAATTGATATCAAGGAGCAAAATCAGCACTACCACCCCAGTGTACTCACTAGCAATCGACTTGATAATGGTTTTTCAGAAAAAAATGTATTATCTGAAAAGCATAATTGAATACAATTGTGAGGATCACATATTTGCTATAAAATAGGAAAACAGATATTAAAAAACGATTTTATTGGTAATTTCTCTTCTAACATGTTAGTCAATTAACACCTTAGAAAATAAGACCTGAAAGATAGGAGATTTTAAAGATACCCATCTGGGGTATGGCATAAGCTGTGATAAGTTTTCATATGTAATTTACTGGTTTATTCCATTAACTTAAATCATCCGATCACTGTGAAAAGAAACACATCTAGAAAATTCATTTGACATGGTTCAAGACTGTATAAATAGGTTCACGCGTCAAAAGAAATCACTGAATACAATACTCACAGTAAGACTGAGTTTTTCCAAGAGCATTTTAAGTTTGAGATAAACCTTATTTTTAAAAGGACTTTTCCTTCCTTTGTTAGCTACATAATCTTTTCCCCAAGAACACCACTAAGTTCTATAACAGTGTTGTCACTAGAGGCAATTATGTATCTCCTGCAACTGCTGATTTTGTACCTGAAAATATGATTACATTACTTACTATTTAAATGTCACTTTCTGTTTGCTAAATGCTTTGCAATTTCCTTATGTGATTCAAATGAATGGAGAAGAAAGGCATGATAGATGGGAAGGAGAGACATGGCGGAGTCCTTATAAACATAAGCAGATCCTTAACAGGTAACATTGGCATGAAGAAGCAGGAAAACGGAGCATGAAATCAGCAAAAATCCAAGTTAATTCACAAAACCTCCAAGGCCAGCCACACTTACTAAAATGGACAGTAATATATATGTCCAAGGTCAAGCAGAGTCAATGATTAAACTAGAAACAAATGCAAGATCTCTTGACTTTAATGATGACATTTTGGGTCACAGAAGATTATGGTACTCCAATGACCCAAATGAATTGCTAAGTGGTGGGAAAAACTGGAAATTAAGTCATTTTACTTATAGTTTTCCCCAAATGCCTGCAAATTTCCCAATGAAAAGGTTGTACTCAGTATTCTAGAATAAATTAGGGGTAAATTCAGAACAATTAAAGAACCTATAGATCCTATAGAAGTTTTTTAGCTTGGTGTAGGGGAGGGGAGGGAGAGAAATTTGCAGTCGAATGCCATCCTTTAGCACCACTGTGCTATCCAAACCTAATTAACAAAATCAGAATAGAAGGGCTACAGAAATGTGACAGCTAACTTACTACTCATTGCATGCAGCACCAGAAATAAAGATGTCCCTTTGATAAGTTCCACAGAAAGAAAAACTAACAACGATATTTGGAGATAAAGAAAGGAGAGCCTTTCAAGTTTCTGTGTGTTTAGGGGAACCCATGAAGACTTGGTGATATCCAGCTAGACTAAAGGATTGTACACATATATTATGGGTTGGGCAAGCATGCAGCTGACAGAAGTACCACTTATGATAAATAATCTCGGCATTCTGTCTCTCATATGCTCTATAAAATCATATTAGGCCATGTTGGGCAACTCTTCTACTTTTCCCTAATCAGGAAGGGGAGGGTGGGAAATAGTGGTGCATCCTGGAATGAGAGTTGTCAGGGACACAGGTCCATCATCCTCACAGGCCAATCTGCATTCTCGTAGACACACAGTTCTCCAAGACTACAAGGAACGCTGCAGCCTGCTCTGAGACATCTGGTTTACAGGAAAGTGAGAAAGGATAAATGGGAAGTTGTGGACTGTTTTAAATTGCCTCTGAGCACTCCACCTGATGCCAACTTTGGCACTGGCTTACTTAGGAGTGTTAGGACTATGGGACTCAGTATACACCAATTCCATGAAGAGGTGTGATTCCTTAGGCAAATAATCTCCGGTTTCTAAAATAGTGGTTGGAAGGAATGCTATAAGATTTTATAAAATAATGTTTCAAAGTGTTTTGACCACCAGCTAAACAATTATTTCCAACGATTAATGATACAACATAATCAGCACCATCCTGAACTATTTATTACATTAGTAATAGGACATTCTGGTCACTGTCCAGAGCATGTTAAAAAGATGCCTCATCACATTTTCTTGGAAAGTTTAATCACACAGTCATTCAACTGCCTTTCTACCATGCCCAAACATTCTCGAACAGTGTGATTTAAACTATTAGAGTCCATATGATTTCATTACAAAAACATCAAACATCTTCCCCCCTGTTGGTCTTTCAGGCTGTTCTTGAAGTTCCATGTAATCTAAAAAACTTCCTTCCAGTTACAGAGAGAGCCGACTATTTCCTATTTCCCAAATTTCCTGAATAAGTAAATTCCAGAGGCATCACTGATACAAATACACCCATATCACCACGAATGAAGAAGGAAAGGAACATATGTACACAGACAGCAGCAGGAACAATGATTATTCAATGAGAAGTGATCAATTAATCATTTTCCCTCTAGGGAAAATGGGAACATCCTACAAGAAACAGCAACAGGTAGCATAACAGCATGTCCAGAAGATGAATTTCACAAACGTCCAGAAAATGAATGCACAAATGGCATCAGCAAAATTGGGTAAAGATTCCAATGACATTTGACTGTGCAATAATTTCTTTTACCATTTCAACGCTCATAATTGCAGAACATTTATTTATGTGATATTTATTTATTGAGCACCTACTATATTGGAAACTAGAAAAACAGTGGTGAGCAAGACAGATTCAGTCCTTGACCTTGTGAAGTTTACATTCTAGTAGAGAGGACAGGTACCACCGCTCCCCCAACATGTGCACACACACATAACAGGAATGTGGACAATGAGAGAACTGCATACTCTGATGAGTGTCATGAACGTCACAGAAAAGGAGCTGAAGCAGACATTAAATGATGGTCGGGGAAGGCTACTCTGAGAAGATGATATTTTAACAAAGATCTGAAGGAGCACTTTGGAAGCAGGAAAAAGACCAGAGAGTGTCTGGGCAGAAGGAGTAGCAAGAAGCTGGCCTTTTACAAAACCCGGAAGGAAACTGTCCACCTCGGTTGATGAGGAGTTAGCCAGTGGGAGGAATCATGAGAAAGGGTGACAAGAAGGCAGAGGCCACATGGAAGAGGATTTACCAAAGAAAGGACAATTTGCACCTGATTCTATTAAAAAATCATAGTCACAAACATATGTGATTATAAATGTTATCTTTAAATGATCATAAACAACATTACCATGTCTTTTTTTCTGAAACATATTATGCGACAACATCGTTTGTATCCCAGGGCAACTGCTGACATTCAAACTTTGCACAGAAAGAAAGACCATTATTGTGCCCAGTTTATCAGCTTCAGGAAAAAGTGTGTGGGGTGTGTGGGGGAGAGGGAGAAAGAACACTTTATTAGACATTATGGGAAGAAAGTCAAACCATGTGTAGGCTCTTTGTGATTATGTTGTTTAGTCTGTCACATTCATTTTATTCCACCTGACAAATGAAAGGAGAAATAGATTTAAAAATAAAACATATAAAGAGCTGCAGTACTTTAGAGCAGAGGTTGGCAAGTTTTTTCTCAAAGGGCCAGGTGTAGGCATGGGAAAGACCCAGAAAAGAGTGACAAGAGACTCTGCTGGACTAGACTGGCTAAATATTCTAATATTTTACTAGCCATAGGCACAAAGTTATATGATAGTCTCAAAAAATCCATTAATTGTTTCTATTAATTCTCCACAAACGTTAGAGGAACTTTTGTCAAATGTTTTATTTTTCAAACGTGTGTGAACACTTTTGGCATTAAGTAGAAAGTTGGCACAGATGATCCTAAAGTTCCCATCCAACTCTAAAATTCTATGATTCCAAAATTTAAATTATAATACAATTACTAATATCTGGCAGAATTTCAAAAGCAGTTGAAATGGTGTTTTATGACTTCTTTTGCCTGGCTTAACATTTTTGCAAATTTTAGAATGCTAATTCCTGAAGCTTGGCAGCTCGAACAATAATTGACTATTTCCCAGTCACTTTGCAATTGCTTTCTTTTAACTGAGGATGAATTGGTACAGCATGTAAAATCTGAAAACTAAAAATGGATGCTTTAGACAAATCATTTCTCGCTGAAATGAGTTCACCACCACTGAATAATAGTTCTACTTTTATACATCGGTCAATGAATACCCTTGACTAGATCTCATATAATTATTAAGTATATATCCATTGACCACCTATTAGAGCCTAAGGTCAAGACTGATGTACTAGGGTGTAAAAATACTTATTAATTGAGTGAATGAACATAAGACTCTGAGCTATGCTGCCCAGGTTTGAATTCCAGCTCTGCCACTTATTAGCTGTGTGACCTTGGGGAAATTACTTGACTCTCTGTGCCTTAATTGCTCACTGGTAAAATGGGGCTAAAAATAATACCAACTCCATAGGGTGTTATGAGAATAAAATTATACATTTTCTGTAAGGTGAATGGCATAGTACCCTGTGTCAAGTTTCAATAAAAGTTGATAATATTAATTCCACCTTTATTTTCATTCTATCAGGTACAATAGTTATCTAGCATATAAACATCACTTAATTCTAGGGCAGAAATGGCCTTCCAAGAGAGCCTGGTGGTGTACTAATTTCTGGCAAAATACTACTCACTTAAAATCCTACTCTAAAGTATCTTGCATTCAAAATGAAATGAAAATAACATAAAATGAATACTTAAGATAAAAGAAGTACTTTTATTTGCTCTGTGCAATACACTTTGCTAGGTATAATGAGGGACGCAAAAGCATGGAAGAGATAATTCTTGCTATCTAGGAGTTTTAAATCTTTTTAATAAAATATATAAACAGATAAGGGTAATTGTACTCATCACACATTTATTGAGCATTTACTAGGTACTTGGATTGGTGACACAAAGATGATTCAGATACAATCTAGAGAGACGAGTCACATAAACTCTGTGAGCCTACTTTCCTCATCTTTGAAATGGGGTGGAAACATCTCAACCAGATTTTGTGAGAATCAAATGTGAGTCACTGCACAATGGTCCGCAACACAACAGGCTCTCAACGCCTCAAGTGCTTTGAGTAGAGGCTCTAAGGGTATGGAGGAGAGATACACTCCTCTCCCAGGAAGGAGACATTGAAGGAGCGTCTAGAAGGAAATTTGTGAGGCAGAGAAATTCAGTAAGGACACACCATGCAAAGAACACAGCACATGCTATAAGGCAAGGGCTCATGAAGGGGCTCATGAAGGGGAGAGATTCACTCCCCAGATTCGAATTCCTCTAATCCATTCACCATCCGAATGTGTTTCTTCCCATCCCTGCGTTAAAAATGTAGAATAACTTTTGTCCATTGGGTGAGATAGATGGAATCTTTCAGAATCTAATTGCAGTTTATCCAGCTGTATCTCCTGGAGTCTGCTCACCATCATCTCTGTATGCATAGCCACAGAAGGTACTATGCAACAGTGGTTAAAGGCTCAGGTTTTGAGCCTTTAAAGACTTTTCTACTTAGTTGCTGTGACCTCGAGTGAGTTATTCAAACTCTCTAAAGGTCAATTTTCTCATTTGCCAAGTAGGAATAATAACAGCACCTATTGCTTAAAATTGGTTATAAGAATTAAATGAAATAGCACACTTAGCATAGTGTCTGGTACTTAAAGACTCAACAAACACTAACTATTAAAAACATACCAGAAATGGTATTTTGGGGAGGTTAATCTAAGGATGGTTTGCAAAATGGGATTTTGGAATGAGGTTAGCATGAGACACAAACATTGGTAAGGGTGCTACTGCAGCAGCTGAGGGGTGAGGCAGTGGGGACTGAACTAGGGTGATGGTGGAGAGAATGTTAGGAAGGGCGGGATTTGAAAGCACTGGGGAAAAAATAACCAGGACCTAGGGAGGGCGGATAAGTAGGAATGGACTGACAGAAGAGTCAAACATGACCTCAAGATTTTGACATTGAGATAATGGTCGTCCTATTTAAAAGAAAAATGGAAAAGTCAGATGAGATGGCATGACTGAATTTATAATTTTACAACTTATAGTTACATAAGCACAAAATATATGCCATATTTGAAAGAATTTGATAAATTTAGTTATATCATGACATGTTAATTAAATTTGCTAGCCTGAATCCTGGAACTTTCTTTTTAGCCTTCATGGCAAAACCATCCCTGTTCTCCTGTCTCTCTTTGCATCCTTCTGACAAACACTCTCCTTGACTAATTTAGTCAGGCTCCTCCAAGCCCTCCAGGCCTCCACCTTAGGCTCAGTGTCTGTCCTCGTGAGGCTTACATTGCGCAGTTGTTGCAAGAATCTTGCTAAGTCAGTTTAGAGAGAACCCCCACCCTCCATAACCCTCAATATCTGATTAAATTCTTCACCCCCACCCCCTCTTGGTATCTGATCACCCTGGTCTGCCTTCAGCAAGAATTCTATTAGGTCTGTTTAACCAGAAAGCTCTCTTATTCCCCACATTTCCTCTTAGTCATTCCCAGCCACTGACCTCCACCCTGCTCCTTGGCTATAAATCCCCACTCATCCATGGTGTTTTTCAAATTGAACCCAGTTCTCCACTGAGGTTTCTTTTCTCTCTATTGCAATAGCCCTCAATAAAATCTGTTTTTAACCACTTTAACTACTGCCCAGCTCTGATTTTCTTTGAACTTCCCAGCTAATTCCTTCTTCCTCTCCTGCCCACTAAATGAGGGCCACCCCCTAGAGTTGAATCCACAATAATACTTTTTCTATTAACTGTTGCCTGGGGTGGGAGGTTGGGGGTTCATCTTATTGTTAAAATCCTATTGGAACTCAGGCCCCCAGTTTACCTGGCGAAGGCACCTTCCTCCATACTCTAACTATGTAAAATTTTCCATACCTAGAGACAGGTTCAAGTGAAAAATAATGATAAAATTATCAGGAAAGAAGCAGCAATTTAAAAGACAAGAAAGAGATAAATTATTCGAGCTTTCAATACCAATGCATACATTATTTACCAATAGCTTGTCTTAAATAAAAATAGATCAAAATGCATGAAACCTTCCTGTGTCCCTCATGAAATATTTTCTTAAGTGTAACATTTAGAGTTTCTTGATCCCCCAAAGAGATTAAAATACATGCCCAGTTAAGCTCTATTGTAAGTTTCAGTTTGAAACATTTGAGTTTCTTATTACTTACGGCCCAGGAAGTCTTGGATGAGGAAAGCTGCCTTTCCAGGAAACTGATTTTTTTTCCCAGGGGACATAAAGAGGGCAATGCTGTTGACAGCCTGTGTGTGCCAAAGGCAACATGCTGTATTTGTCAACACATACAATACCTTCTTGGAGAAGAGAAAACATCTCAGCTGTTCTACAGTGGATCTTCCATGAATGTGTTTACACTTAACACTAACAACAAAATGCAAAAAACAAAAGTATACATGGGAATTGAATAATGTGGTCAGAAGCCAAAACACATTAGAAAACATAAGCAGAGCATAATGTCTGATCTTCACACTCTCTCTGAGTGTAACTGTCTAATTAGATAGGCATTAAAATATTAGATGGGGGGTATGGAACTTCATTCAACAAATTCATTCAAATTTACCAAAGGAGGGGGGCAAAGAGATTTCCTAGATGTCTCCCAGGTTTCTAATTTAAGCAGTTGGGTGACATGGATGGGGACAGAAAACAGCAGAGGAGGGAGGAGCAGATGGGAGGAGGTGTTTACGAGTTCAGTTTTGGAAATAATGAGTTTGATGTGACTGTGAAACACCAGTGGATATCTTCATATTTAACACTAGGTCCTAAACATGATCGATAATTCAGGTCGGAGTTACTAAAGAGAATTAAGTTAATAACTCAAACTATGTCATTTTTGCTTTGCTCTTGCTATTTCAACATTTAGCAATTGTTTAAGTCTACTTTGAATTTATGGTTTGAATTGTTTTCTTCTAAGTCTAGCTTCATAGGTCACATAACACTCTAATTGGTTAATCTCAAATTGACAACATCCTTGCTTCAAAATATAATTTAATAAATTGAGTTTAATCTCCAGGTCTCTTCTTTGAATTATTTCTTAAAGACCACCCCTTCCTTTCCATCTGTATGACAACCAATATGGACAGATAATGCAGTAGTCCAGTGGCTTTGATGGCAGATTACCTGGGTTTGTGCCCTGCTTTGCCACATTCTAGCTCTGTGTTCTTTGGGAAGTTATTTAGCTTCTCTATTCCTCAGTTTCTTCATCTGTGAAATGGAGAGTACATTTCAGACTTGATTTATGGCTTAGCACATAATTTAAAAATATTATACATACACTTGGGAAGATTGGTATTCTCCAACTATTGAATGAAGAAGTCTATATACACCACTAAATGAGGCTTGTTAGTCTGTTGTTCATATCCTCTATATCATCAACAAACTTTCTGTGAGCTTCCTCTATCATTGAGAAAAATATCTTGAAACCGGTTACTGTGATGGTGGACTTGTCAACTTCTCCCTGTAGTTGTATAATATTGTCTCACAGGTTACAGTAAGGAGTAAGGGAGGTAACTCAGGTAAAGCGCTTAAAACAATCCCTGTGAAGAGTGGCAGAATATGCCACCCCAAAACATGCCACTTTGGCATGAGGATTAGTTTGAGCCAAGGCACTTGAAAAACAGCAGGTACAAGAAGAGTGTTCTGCATTCTGATCTCCCCTTTGCTTCCTAAAAGCAGGGGACAAAACCCCTATGAGAAAGATTTCCTCCCTGTACAAGGAGGAAAGAAGCATTCTTACCACCAGAGACGGGGAGTGGAGGCTGAGAGAATTCTGTACAAACAGACCTTGTTAAAATAATACTTATCTTCCTTTAGCCTCCCCATATATTTTATGTTGTGTTTCCACAATTGCCTCTCTTTGTTCAACCTAGTATAAAAGCATTGAGATTTTGCCACTTCTTTAGGTCTTCATTTCTTTATGAAGGCTGTTTAAAACGGTATTATCTTTTCCCTAAACTTAGCTTTTAAATAGACAAGATATTTTAGGTGAAAACTTCTAGCACATGATAAGAATACAGCAAGAATGAAATAACTCGCCAACATGTCTTTCCTGCTTTTCTTTTTTTCTTATAATTCTCATCAAGCTGCATCTTCTTACCACATAGTAAATGTTGTCCTTGGGTATTCTTACTGTGTCAACAAATACTCAAAAATGTGAGATGTAATAAACTCTATTATACTCTGTTTTATAAAGAAATTATTCTATCATACAACAAAGAATCTTTATGTTTCAGAGAGTACTTAATAGGTCATTTCACTGAAAATGCCAATTTCAGTAAAAATTGGTCTATGTAGAAATAACTACACTACTGTGAAGGACTGGGTTGTCTAAGTAAGCAGTATCGCCAGCATCACCACCACCACTGTGAGCTTGTATGTGTATGTATGTGCTGTGTGTATACATAAACATATATCTCCTAGGGCTCGAAAGAGCCTCATCAATATGATTTTCATCTTGACAGTGATATATCTCTGAGACATATCAAATAAACACAACATTCTACAATTAGATTTTAGTTATCTTACAGATGTCTGAAATAATCAAGGTACTCCAACAGCACCAGTAGTTCTTAGCTCCTAAATTGTTTCTGACATAAAAAGTATAGAAGAGTAAAACAGTAAGCTACATCTCAAAACATATTAACTTGCAGAGGATTTGTAGAATATTGAAATAGAAAAAAACCCAACAGGATTAAATCCCCTGCTAAGATTGATGAAATATTCCACCAAAACTTTATTGGTCTACTCACATTAAGTTGGCAGCTCTGAATTTCTGCTGGGAAAGTACTGAGGTTCACCAATATCAAAGTGACAATTTAACTTCAAAAACACATAAAAAGAGCCAAAAAATATTCAACATTTGCATGAATCCTGCAGTAAATGAATCATCAACTGACCAAAATTTGATTTCTTTTGCCTCTGGGTATAAAGTTGCATCAGGCAAACTGGCTATAAAAATAATTTTTTAGAGGAAAAGAAAGAAAGAAAAAGGGATACCTTTGAACGTATTGAAATCAGATATAAACCAAGAGTGTATAAACATTTATTCAGACTAAACCTATGTCCTGAAGAATCTTTATTTTAATTTTTGCCCAAACTGTGGCTAGATAACAAGACAGAGCACACAATGCAATTTGCAAACTTCATCCTTTGACACAGAAGGAGTCACTCGATGAAAAGGGCCTTGCTTGCTATACATAATTATTTGCCATGTAGAGAACCAGATAACCCGTCCACCTGAAAAACTCTGTTGAATTGTCCCACTAGTCTTGCCAGTTTAAGATGACTAAATTATGGACACATTTTTCAAACTGTGTTCATCTTTTAGAGTCACAAATAAAAGCTTCTAAGCCTTGCAGCATGATATTGGAAAAGAAGAATATAATCATTAAAACCATAGTCTGGGCTCTGGTCAGCTTAGAGGCCTACACAGGGCATTAGAGCTACATATTTTTAACATATGTGTGCTAGATACTTTTTGGATTATCCCTAGTCTTTAAAGCAAACTTGCGCATAATAAAAACACTACCCCCATTTTACGGATGAAGGTACTAAGGTATACAGAGTGGCTCAGTACATTCTCCAAGCTCATACTTTGCATAGTAAAAGAGCTAGGTTTTGAACTCAGATGAGACCCTGCTCCTTCAACTTTACCTTCAAATATGTGACATTAGTTGATTGATTGACTCACTCATAGTTTTGTGCCTGATTTTAGGTAGTATTTCATATGATATGCATTCTGAGATTGCAACATAGGCACTGGAATGAATCCCTGGAGACTTCTATCCTAAATCCTTCTTTTTATAATGGAGGTAACTGAGGCCTAAGGACTCAGCCAAGAACATAAATCAAGGTAATAATAAAGTTGGAACTAGGACTTTTCCTTTAAAAGGAACATGAAAAAATTTTAATTTTATACTATTTAAGTGATTATGGAATAAATTTTCAAGATTCATGTTATCATCATTGTTACTATTTATGCTAATACATAATTAACATAGGCTTTTTAGAGGGTGCATTTTGAAGTTGATGTCACTATGGAACACACAACAGAAAAAAACATGTGGGAATTTGGTTTAAAAACATACAGAATAAATTTCACACTGCGCTCTAAAAGTAGGCATTAAGCCCAATTTCTGGAATAAATCAAAGAGTAGGCAGAAAACAGACAGCAGGAACAGTTATTTTAGCAAGAAAAGCAGGATAAATTTACCAAGCCAATCACGAGATGATGTATGCAGATAAAGGATGCAGAGAGAGAATGTGCAACATTGATACATGGACACATTTGAATGCAAGAAAGCAAAAAACCAGAAAGCACAATTGTCCTAAATGTGAATAAACATTCAAATTATGCTGCAGCTGCAAAATTTAAACTCAAGGAAGGGGCATTTGCAAAGGGGTTTATTAAATAGATGTGATTTCCTGGTTTGACATACCCAATGACTCTTTTAAAAAGTAAAATATACAATTTGTCTTGATATAAATGACTTTTCCCCCATTATACTCAATCAAATAGCAGAAAGTCTTTTGTGAAAGACTCTGCTTATTAAAGAGCGCAATACTACTGATACCCAGACGCTCAGGCTCTGAATACATAGTTATTCCACCTAACAAAATGTCTTATAATATATGAGTATGGTCTTATACAATAAGGAGGTTTTCATGTTAAGGAAATTAGTCTTTCCCTAATGGCATATGCCAGAGCAGTTTCTTTGTAAGGCGTTAAGTTTCTTGCTGAAACCAACCCTTGGTTGCCAAACCTGTCCATCTATCTGTCCGTCTGTCTTTCCTTCCATCCAACCACCCATCCAACAAATACTTAGGGGTCAAAAAGTCTATAGCATAGCAAGGGATATGTATCAAAAACTTACTGTTGGGAATTTTATGACACTACGATGGTATCTAACCAGAAGACTCAGACCCTGTTCTTAAACTAGTGCACCTCTCCACAATGGTGATGTTGGCAAGTGAGCCCTTTTATTGCAATCAGTCTTTGACTCAAACTGCCATGTAGAAACTGGAGTGCCAGCCTGGATCATTTGTTTTAGATAGTGGTTCTCAAAGTAAGGTCTGTGGACCAACAGCATCAGCGTCACCAGGTAATTTGTTAGAAATGCAAATTCTTGGGCCTTGTCCCAGACCAATCTATGTTTGAGAAGCAAAATGCATCAAAATCACTTGGAGGACTGCATACAAATCACAGAATTTTCATTACTAGACAACGGTCTAGACCACTGGTGAATGAAGTCAAGGAATAAGTCTGAAGACAGAGTGGCAGGTTTTAAATGTTTAGGTAAGAAGTTTGGACAGTGATGAATCGGTAAATCAGAGAATATTTTTGGAGCAAAGAGCAGATAGGATCAGAATTTTTATTTAGGAAGACTTTGGAGCCAAATGAGACCATAGAAAGTTGACTGCATTGTTCGGGTGAGAAGACACAGTCATTTAATCTTTCCTTGATGATTTAGGAATTTGTTGTGCCTCAAATCAACTGGAACCATTCACTCAGTTTGCATTCTGCGTTCAGGATGTTGTTCGTTCTAAGAGATACTCTCCACTGTCATGGGATTCTCTCCATCCCATAGTTGGATTCTGTCTCCTCATCAGTACTTCTGCCTTGCCACCTACCACAGCTGCTCTGGTTTCCCTGCCCTATATCTCTCTGCTGCCCTTTCTCCTTTTCCTCTGCATTTTCATTTCCTTCACTAGGACTTTGCATGCGAATGCACATCCTTTAATGTTTAAATGTTTGTTGTTTGTTTTAATAGCTACTCCTTACAGAGTTCACCAATTACATTCCTCCTCTGAACATATGATCTTCCATGTCACAATACAACTGAAGCCTTTACCGGACTTTAATGTTCTCATGTCAAAAAAACCCTGATTCACCTTAATGTGTTAAATCTATTTTGTCATCTGACCATCCATGTAGTATTATGCTCAGACATGCATAATTTGTCATGTTTTTCACACAAATAATGACACTGCTAAATCAGACTGTTTCCAGATAGGAAAGACAAGAATTATGTTTTTATGTATCCATAGACACCTTCTCCTATATAAGACAATATAGAGTGAATAATAAGTATAGGTATAATAAAATATTATATTATCTCTAACTATTCCAACATTTTGGTCATACTTCAAATCTTATCATATAATGTCTCAAATACACATGTGGACCAAGATGTACTTCTCACTCCGAACACGGACAATTTATTGATGAAGAAGTTAGCTTTGAAACAGAGTTCATTCTGGTTCTATGACATCTGGATATAACTCTTTAATGTCTTTAAAATACAAAACATTTTTTCTCTTGGGGATATTTACTTGGGAGGAAAATTTGATTTATTTTATGATTTAAAAGAAACTATAACAGATGCCTCTGGTTCCCTGCATCATGACCCCTTGGCCCACCTCTGATTTCAGCCACAGCCGCAGAGAGAGACAAAATCGGTTCTCCTCACCGCCTTTATAGCGTCTATCTCAAGTGAGGACTGAGTGTCTTTCTGCCTTCTGCCCCATGTGGTGTCAACACAGCCTGAAAACTGTGGGGGAGTTAATGCCACTGGGAGCAATCCACAACCCGAGAGGACAAGCCAGTAGATAAACCTCTTGCTACACATCCTTTAGGTAGAAATTCTGGGAGGTGTCCGTACCCTCTCAGAGCTTCTAGAGGCATCCAGTTTCCCTGGTCCACATGTGGACTCCTTCCTCCACCCTTATTTGGTCTTGGCTTCTTCTCTGATTCACTTCCCTGCTCTCTAACTCTGGATCTGTGGGATCAGCTCCCCATTCAACTACCACGTCCAAGTCATTGTCTCATACAGGCAACCCAAACAAAGATGATAGTGTACTGAAGTAGTCAGCAATATCGATCCCCTTCTGATCTGACACCATGTATGTAGGATTTCTGATTTGTACATCAAGACCCTTCTTTTTCCTCCCCCAAACTACACTGTGAAATGAAAGGAGTGGAGATCATAGCTTCGCCTCAAGTGTTAACAAAGCCTTTCTCAGCACACGCAGATCATGTTAAACGTGTCTGTGCTGATAAATTAAAATGTGGGCAACATTCTAAGTAAAAATAAAAGCTGATATTATGTCATCTACTTTCATAATTCCATGCTTAACCTGAAGTACAATATTTTGGTCCACTGTCATGGAAATGGCATTTGCCTGATCTGCCACTCCAGATTAACAAGAATGAAGATCAAACATACAAAACACATCTCGTCCAGACTCTGTACAGGTAACTAGGGAGTTAAAAATCACTGACTTTAAGTTCAGCAGCCTATTGACATGTCTGGAATTACAAGCCAGAAATATTTATATTCAAATGTACATGCTATCAAAAAAAAAAAAAAAAGAAATTGTTTCACATAGGATGGCTAAAGAGGAAGTTGTAGGAATACGTTATAATGGGAAAGAGACAATTTTACCTTTGATTATCAATTTTCCATTTTTCTTGCTTCTAAGGCAGGAAAAGATTCAAACTCTGCAGTTTCTTTAACCTGGTGTCACTCTTGGTATGTGATGCTCAACTGTTCTGAAACATAACAAAATGTAATAATTAGATGCAATAACTAGCCTAAAACAGAAAGATACTTAAGAAGATCTCTTAAGAACCTCTCTGGCAGCCATTCAATTCAGTAATGTGAGAAGAGAGTCTCATAGAAAATTTACATGGCAGTGTTCTTGCATGATGTTACACTTCATATTTTTATGCTTTTCAGAAAGTAAAATCAACCGTAAAAAAAGTCATCGTAATAAATAGATCTGATATTCTATAGTATACTTTTCTACTATTAACATTTATATCCTCTTTAAAAAACAATAAAATGCCAGCATCAATCATTTGATTTTGTAATATATGTTATACACAAGGATTGTGTTCACTTCCTGTGCATTATTTGTTATATCAACATTGCAACTAAGCAGCTATGACTAAAAAAGGGGTTAAAAATATCACTCTTTCTAGGGTAGTTCTTCTGACCTCCCAGGAGGACACCAAACATGGCATAATCTTCCCAAGTGTACTACCAGGGGCTTGCTGATGCCTAAGCCAAACCATTACTCCTATATTAGTGATGCTTTCTCTAGAAAGGGATAAAATGGAACTTCTAATTGGGCCCAGACTTAGGGGAGAGGTACCTATTCTCTTCACGTGACATGCTTTACGCTGAGCTGTGATTTTCCTTTCTGAAAGGGGACAAAGGACTTGTGTCACACACAAAAATGGTCTGGTGTTGAAAAGTGTAGGTATCAATAGAGTTCTCCTTCTCTTTTCTTTTAAGCAGCATAATTTTGTGGCCTTGGGTAGCATATTAAAGTAGTGTCAGAAGGGAATGAGCAAAAGAGTAAATCTAAGTATTAGACAGAGATGTAATGATATTCAGAATTGAAAATACTGCTGTGAATAATTTTTTGGACCTCCTAATCATTTATATGAATTACGATGTCTGAATGAATGTGGAAATCATTTTACAGACGAGGCAGTAGAGGCCAGGAGAGGTGATGTGGCTTGCCCAATGTTATTCAGCTAATAGACAGAGGCAGGACGACATTCCAGAATCTCTGCCTTGAAGCTCAGTCCCTTTAGAAACTCATAACAATGTATTTGTTTCCAAAAAGAACACTGACATTCAAAAAGTTCAGGGCTTATAGAATTTTCTACAGAACTTGTTCAAGCAATATTTTGAGACCAGCAAAGCTGACAGGTTAAATATTAGAATGCTGTGCGTGAGAAAATGCAAGAACAACAATATCATGTATTTTCATAGCACCTAAAATACATTGGAAATATTATATTTTCACATATATCTCATTTATCCATATTATAAAGAATAAAAATGAGAGTCCATTATCAAAAGCTATCAGGTATAATTACAATTATGAGCCCTAGTTTATATATGATTATTCCATTAAATATTCTTAATATTCCACTAAACCAGCTAAACTCTGCAAGGAATTCTTCCCCTACATATATGAGGAATAGGTTACTCAAGGAGATAATGAAAAATTGATAATTTTTAAAACATATAGAACTGACCATTTATTCCTTCATAAATATTTATTGAGAATCCATTTTGTGCTAGACACTGTTCTCAACTGTCTGTAGAAACAAAATGGAAACATTATGCAATTTCTGAAAAACACACCCAAATATACAATAAGACATCAATTTTATTACAATTGCAGTATTTCCTAAATTAGATAATAGTTATATAAAGAAATATCTTAAATACTTGTGATGTCTTAAATGCCATCTAGTCTAGTGGTTCCCAAATATGGTTGATCATCACAATTGTCTAGAAACCTGCTACAAAATATAAATTATAGAATTTCATGCAAAATCTATTAGAATATTCACAGGTATTCAGATCTATTAAATCATAATATTCGGATCTATTAAATCTGCATTTTGAAAATGCTCCCCAGTTCATGCTCCTGATTAAGCAGACTGGGAAACCAACTGATTCTTGGCTAATCTTCTTAATATACAGAAGAGGAAACTGAAACCAGGGAATTGATTTGCCACAGGTATTTGCCCCATGGTGACAGAACTGAGATTAGAATGCAGAATTCCTGATTTTTTTTTTTCCTTTTCCTTACTCCAAGTCCCTCTTTTATTTTTTCTTCCTGCTCTTTCCTATCACCAAGTAACAAATATTGAGTCCATATATCTGAGAAAGAACAAGAGCAAAAGAAAGGTAACACACACACAAACACACACACACACACAGGAATCTGAACTAAGCTGTTTGATTCAATAGTGTGCTTTCCATTATTCTATCAGGTTCTTCGAGAGTCAGCTACTTTTGGGGTGTCTGCTCAGCCCATTTCTCTAGGATCCACCCAGCACTCTGCATTCCCCACCCTTCAAATGTGTCTTCTATCAGCTGTTTGTTATAGAGTTGATTGGACCAGGAGAGGTCCTTCACAGGAGCAGGGCTTCTAATTTGGGACTAGGAGACTGCAGTCTCATTTAGGTGAAAGAGTTATGGATGGAGCTTGATCACCTTGTCCCTTATAGGCAGAGGGAGTGAATACTGGTAACTGTGGAGAAAGGAGACTGAAAGAGACACACATGGAAGATGGAGCAAGAACTCTCTCAACTCATCTGCTTCCTGCTTTCACTTTTTCCTGTGGCTTCCTTGAGCTCCTATGTCCTTAGGATAGATTCTACTTAAAAAAATTTTTTTAATTACTTATTTTTAAGTTAATTTTTTGGCTTACAGTAGCTCAAGTTGGTTTGTTTCTATTATTCTGCAGCCAGAGTCCTAACTAATACACCTCATGTCGTTCATTTTATGTGAGTTACTCTGTAAGTCAATCACTTTAGTTACAGTATTTTAAGAGGTTCATTTAAAAAAATATTGGCTGAGAGTGTGGGGAAAGGGGAATAGAAACTATAAATGCATCACATTTTATGGAATTCCTGTATTTTCATAGAGTACATGTTTTGCAGTGTGATAAAGTAGAAATGGCCCAGATCAGGGGTCTCTTTTAATCTCAGCCCTGCTTCTTACAAGATTTCTGAGTTCTGAAAGTTAACTAGCCTCTTTGAGTTTTAATTTTCTCATTTGTAAAATGGAGGCAATAAAACCTACCTTAGTCAAGTTAGTACGAGGAATAAATGAAAGCATTCATACATTTATTCCATAAAGATTTATTGAGCATCTATCATATGCCAAGTATTATGCTGGGTGCCTGGAATAATCAGTGAACATTTCATTTTAATGAAAATGAGTAAACAGAAAATAATAAACATAGTGAAGGAATAAAGTAAAGAGTATTTTACAAGGTAAAACAAGCTATAGATGTAAGAAAAATAGATCAAGTTAAGGAGGATCAGAAGTGTATGGGTTGGAGGGTGTGGGGAGGTGAGAGACCTCACTAAGAAAGTGAGATGTGACCAAAAACTTGAAAGATGTGAGGGAGTTAGTCACATGCAAGAGAAGAATGTTCCAGGCACAGGGAATCACCAGGGTTAATAAGGCCCTAAGGTTAATAAGGCCCTGATAATAAATATGCCTGGTTGTTCTTAGAATTGTGAGGCAGTCAGTGAGGATGGAGTGAAGTGAGGAAGGCGGAGATTAGTAGAAGAGAAAACAGGGGGCATTGAGGGGAGGTGGAGGGAGGGAAGGATCAAGGTGGCTCAAGGCTTTTTGGCTTTTACTCTGAGAGTGAGATGGGGGCCTTCACAGGAGTTTGAGCTCAGAACTGACATATATTATGTTTCAACAGGCTCATCCTGCCTGCTGGTTGGGACTATTCCATAGGAGAGGTCAGGATAGAGGCAGGTGGAAGGCTTGTCTTCTTGGAGTGAGGCGATATTGGCTCAGACTCAGGTGGAGCTGGTGAGGAGAGGTCAGATCCAGGCTGGGCTTTTTTTTTTTTTTTCCTGAGGAAGATTTGCCCTGAGCTAACATCTGTGTCAGTCTTCCTCTATTTTGTATGTGGGTTGCTGCCATAGCATGGCCCCCAATGAGTGGCGTAAATCTGCACCTGGGAACTGAATCCAGGCCACTGAAGCAGAACATGCTGAACTTAACCACTAGGCCATGGGGCCGGCCCCCAGGCTGGGCTTATTTTGAAGTGAGAGTCAACAGGATCTCCTGATGGATTGGGTGGAGAGGGTTAATAAGAGGAAGACAAGAATGGCCCCAGGTTTCTGGTCTAAGCAACTGGAAGAGTGCACTTGCCATCACTTGACATGAGAAAGGCTGTGGCTAGAGCAGCCACAGAGGAAAGATGATGAACTCAGTTTGGCCATATTGATTTTGAGACGTCAGTGCCAAGGGGGCTTGTCATGTAGGTGGCTGGATACTGGAACGTGGGAGAGAAGTCTGGGCTGGACTTTGCAATAAAAGTTTCCAGAAGACTCTCTGGTCTAGTATAGGTAACTGGTGGTATTCTTAATTTTACCTACCACAGATGATCATGTAGCAGCTAAACAAAATAATACACGTAAAGCACAGAACCTGGTACATAATAGGAACTCAACAATTTTAATTCCCTTCTGTTTCCTGCCTGTATTTTTAAATATTTATTTCTCTTTTGACATTATTATAAGATTAATTCTATCTTTCTGTGAAAAAAGCAATTTTCCACAAGACATAATAAAATCATACTTTACATGTTGGCAGCCCTTTTTAAAATACAGCAAAAATAATCTCCTGATAAAATATTAATAATAGTACTCAATAAGTCATAAAATAAAACTTTCAGGTAACAAGGAAAATTTTGGCTTGGGCACAAGCTGAAAGATCTAAAGAAGAAAAGAAAACAGAACTGAAATAAATCCAGGGATCTAAAAAGTCACTGAACTTCTCTCAAATCTCCCTCGATTTTTCGCAATGATCGGTAGTCCTCCTGGATAAAGGAGATGCAGAAACGTGGGAAAGATGATCATTCAAACCACAGATGCCAGCGTACAGCTGAGGAAGCACATTTACTTGAAGGCACAGCTGGGAGCTCTGGAAATTCTGGAAAGAATTCTCTAAAGCCTACAACTACATCTTCAAAATTCTTTTCTTGATTTATAAATGCCTTTTCCACTGAACAAATTTTAAACTAGAAACCATCTAAGCTTGAACTGTTTAATAGATGAGGTTAAGAGGACTAGAGAGATGGAATGGCCTGTCTGAGGCCACAGTTAGCCAAGAGCAATCCAGGACTAGACCCTAGGCCCCTAACTCTCAGTATAGTTGTCTTTTCACTCAAACAGTTTCTCTAGTTTTTTCACCTAATTACCTTTTTTACCTAATAAGCAGCCATCATTTCTTTGAATCTCATGTATTATCTTAAAATCTTACTCAAATTTTATTGTCTATAAAACGTTGTGTTTGAAGACAATGTTAACTATCTATCTGCCTCCTGGTCCCTTCACCCCTGTAGATCTTGCGGTAAGAATCAATTTCAAAATGATATCTGCATTTATTCCGTGACTTCCCATATGTCTGAGACAGCATCAGATCACATAAAAAAAGGACTAGCCAGTTTCCACTTCCTTTGCCAACCACTTCGCTAATTGATTCCCTCATCTGTGTATAAGAAATTTCGAGACAGCGATGGATGCATGGGTGTGCAACCTGGGCAGCTGCGCAGGGCCCCATGCTCAGAACAATCTTGTGCTTTGTTTAATGCTTTCATAATTGAACCAGTGTTTTGAGGGTGAAGTCCAATGGGACACGGGAGCACGTGGGTGAGCAGTGAGTATCTGCACAATATGATGTCCTCAGTCATTCCATACTGCCTCATCCACATACAACGTGTGCAGTGGTGGAATTCTGGTGGACTCATGATTCCTGGGAGTTTAGAGCGATTCAGTGGGAGAGTGAGGTGTAGTATGCTATATCTGTGACTGAGTGAGTGGGGAAGCTGATAGTTCCAAGAGGTCATGCTTTCCATTGGAACCAGAACTTGCCTCAAACTTTGTAAGAAGCCAGTGGTGTTCTAAGAAACATGGATGACCAAGAAACCCTATCATATCCTTTATTTTTTGCATTTCCCCTCTGTATTAGCCCACTACTTATGCCGAAAATGATGACATAGAAAGAAACAGAAAGGGCAGTCCATAGTTCTTTTTCTTGCAGTCCTTCCTCATCAAGAAGCCAAAGAGAAAGGGTGTTGGTCAGATGTGTTGTGTCAAGAAGTGAAATAAAAGCGGTACAGTAACTTTGGTGTAGTGTTTCCACTGTTCTGGTAAGAATGACATACATACGCATGAGCTATTAAATACAAATTGTATAATTTTGGTGATTCTGCATGCAAGTTAGATATTCTTATATTTGCATTGCACAGTATAAAGATGAATGGTAAAATTCATGCTAATAATTTAAATTTCTGTTTTTTTCTTTACTTGGAACTATGTTAAATAGCAAACAAAAACACTATGACAAGTTGAGAGAGAGATGGTGGAAGAAAGGAAACAGTTATGTATTTTAGTACATTTAACAACTCCTTTGTGGTGCTTTTTGAACAAGGGGCCTGCATTTTCCTTTTGCCCTGGGCCCTGCTAATTATACAGCCATTAACATTCACTCCCTTGTAATGAACTGGCACAGACTCTGGAAAGCGCTTCAAGCATATGAACTTACAGTTTAAGTACTGTATACAGAATTTTGGAAACGGAACACCCACTTTTGAAAATCTAGTATAATTGCAAGCTAAATAAGTCTGGTGTCAAATCTCCTCATGTCTTCTCCTTTCCCAAATGACTACCTGGACATCTGACCAAAGTTCCTAATTTGAGCCAACCCACCTCAGAAGTCCCTCAGTTTTTGATTTAATTTAATTTTAATCTTCCATTTGAAGCTCCACTGCCTTCAAGGTCAAATCCTCAGCTGGGTAAGAGAGAGAAGTCAGTGATAACAGTGATTTACTTTAAGATGTGAAAAAAATGGAGATATCTGACACTTTTGAGGAATATTTATATTTGAAAGAAGCACTTACTTGTAAAGTCTAAATGTGTAAGAAACATTGCTTCTACAGAAGGAAACTTTCTATTATTCTCTGCTAAGAAGGCCCTTTATCCCAATCCACTTGAAAAGATGGGTCATAGCCTATTTCTACACAACTGTACATAATTTTTTAAAAATGAGGTAATATGTGCTCAGACATAAATCAACATTTTTCTAATCAATTGAAAAAGACTTCACAATCATGAAATATCTAGGCTTATTTCATGTCTTTTTAAAGCTCATCAAAAAGAAATGCACTTTAAAATGTGTAGTGCTAGTTGGAAACAGACTCCATTTCATCGTCTTTATTTATTTGACCTGTGTTCTTTCTTTGCAGTCCTTATAGGTCACTCCGTCTGTGGCAGCACTACAGCTTCAGGGGAGTTGGATATTGGTTTGAAATGACTTCAAATCCACTTGTTTATGACTTAAGTGAAGTTGTTTTAATACACTTGTTTACGAGCAAAGACAAAAAAAAGTTATCGTTTCGATGTAAGAATGAAGTAAGTTGTGTCAGGTTGTCATCATCTGATCTGTTGTTGATAAGCCCAGCTGCTGAGGGGTCCCACTGGGGGCTTATCAATAAAAACACGTGCAGAAGCAACTATGACAAGGGGACATTTAGAGTATAAATATCCAGAGTTTGTGAGGAATATCTGAGAGTTTTGGTCAGGATAAGGCACTCTTTGCTGATGGAAATAAACTGTCTGAAGACCTTATGGCATTAGCTCCTCCCCTGGTAAGGGCAACTACCTCACTGGTACTGGTGACAAACCACACAGTGGCCCCAGGAGAGATCAGCCTGCCTGCCAGCTCCAGCGCCTATCATTCCCTAGCAACATGCTCTAGCAACGAGGGACTTTTATTTTGCTTTGGCTGCTGGAAGTCAGCTCTCAGTTGGTCTAGCCATCTTTCCTGAGTGCCTCTTCATATGAAAATGTACACCTCGAACTAAATATGGACTTTATTCCTCTCATCTCTCCTTGCCTGGAACAACAGTGTGATTAAATTGGTTTGGAGTATGTTATGTTATTTCTTTATTGGCTTATTAAGAGGCATTATTCGGTATGCTATTGGCTTGTGAAACTATTATAAATTCCACAGTGAACTTGCATTAAATAAACTGTTGGCAAAGAGGGTCTCAGTCTCTGAGCATAATTTTGCCCCCCAAAACAAAACAAGGAGTTTAGCTAAAGGACTGTCTATGCTGAAATTTTAAGGTGCTGCCCCCCACTCTGACTCACTTCTTTACAGACAAGATGACTTTGGGCTCCCTGGAGAACAGAAGGTATGTAATGACTCATTGTGATACCACAGCTGTTGCCCTGTTACAAAAAGACTGACAATCTATTTACAACTTTTACAGCACTATTTAGCAATATCTTTTAATCCATGTGACAGAAGACTAAAAGACCTTTTCCCTAGGGCATATCTCTGGGTTAAAAGGAAGGCTCATCACCCATGAATAAGTTGGAGACTGCGATATTTACTGTCAGTGACTTAAGTGGAAACTCTCAATTGTCTTGCATTTGCACAGCCTTTCGTTCCTAAAATCTCAAAGTTTAATATGTTTACAAGTAGTTTTCTAAAAAACAAAAACAAAAACAAAACCCCACTGGGCTATCATAATCTGTTTGGCCCTACTGAATTCCCATTGCTTTCTTTTCATTCACTGGGCTGACAATCTGTCATATCTCTTTCAATTTTTCTCCCTCTGGATGAACTTAATGGAATATAATAAAAACAGCTACATTTATTGAGTGTTTACTATATGCCAGGTATTCTTCTAAGCACTTTAAATGGACTGTTGCATCTAAAATTCACAATAACCCCGTGAGGTAGGTGCTGTTATCACCATTTTCCAGATGAGTACACTGAGACGCAGAGATATTAGGAAACTGACCAAGTTATTACAGCTGCTTGGTGGACAGGCCACGATACAGACCTAGGCCGTCTGGTCTCAGCCATGTGCTCACCCACTCTTTCACTTCAGCGTTTGCCTCAAGCCAAATATACAGATTTATTTCTCATGAATTCATTTTCATCCACCTATCTAATTCCTTTATATCAGCTTGGCTGTAGGGCTTTCAAAGATTACCATGTCTCAGGAACTTTAAATAAATTACTACATTTAGATATCATCATTATTTCATTTAACAGATGCCAAAATTGAGGCACAAAGTTTAAATTACTTGGCCAAGGTCTCAATTAGAAAATTCTGGAGCTAGGATTTGAATCTAGTTCTTTTTATCATTATGCTACACTTCAAGCTTCTGTGTCAGATTCAGTTTTCCTTATTCTTAAAAATCAACTTTCCATGCCAAAGTACAGAAGAGCTTTATTTATTTATTTTTTATCAAGTTGGTGATTAGTTTGATTGTTAGAGCCAAATTTTTAGTAGCCAGAGACCAAACTCTTAATTCCAAGCCTGGATATGCCAGGTGGCAACACTGGTTCTATGGTCACAAACGATAACTTTGTTTCCAGCCAGCCACTTCCCAAATGTATGTTGCCACTCTTGATTCAGTGAATGATGCAGTTTCTAATGTAGACTGGACTTTATCGTTCATCAAATCTAATTTCTTCATTCATAGATAAGAAAGGCACAGACAGATTAGGTGGCATACCCGAGATCACACAGCAAATTAGTAGCAGAGCTGGGAAAATAATTTAGACTTCCTGACACTAAATCTGGGGTATTCATCCCATACAACAAAGGCAGCCTATACTGGCTATTTTTCATAGTGTCTTAAAAAAAGTATTCATACATTCAATAAATACTGAGTGGCTACTATGTGCTAGACACTATTCTAGGTGCTGGAAATAGGGTGGTAAACAAAAAAAATTCCTGCCCTCATGTAGCTTTACAACCTGGCACTGTAATGGTCAATTGTACTAAATTTTTAAATGATAAAACGTTGTATGAATTTAAGTCGCTTTGAATTTAATCACTGGCAAAAAATAAAAAAGTGATTTTTAAGAAACACTAGTTTGAAATATGGATGATCCAAAGCTATAATGCCGCATAGACAGAGGACCTTATTATTATATCTCCTACTTTGTACATATAATCAAAGCCCAGTCATTGCACATAAACAGGAGTGGTGAAGGTTTTGTGGTACCAAGGGAGAGATGGAGAAGATAAGGTCCCTGCTCTCAAGGAGCTTAAGGATGAAGTATGAATCATGTAGATGAGAGGAGAATGTTGCCCCTCAAATTACATTTCTTTAAGCAAATTCCATAACATGTAAATATTATCTTTTGCTCTGCAACAATTAAAAATCATTCTCTATAGCTGCTGAGAATTACAACTATAATTAAGTTAATAATATGAAGTCCCAAAGCCTCAGTTAAATTTCCTGAAATTGATTTATTTAAAGCAATTTTAAATGATGCATACCTTCTTTTGTGTCAACTTGTGCAGTGGCAGAGAAATAACAATAATAAAATGTAAATTTGCCTCTGGATCAATATACAACCTCTTCCTCTTGCCAATAATTATTATAACGAAGTGACAAAATTGAGCTCTTGGTCACTAAGGCTGGCTGCATTTGCTGTTAGTCTGAATAGAAACAGCCACCCCAAAGATATTTCATAGTGGAAAACAAAAAGCAATGCAGTTTAAAGTACTATACTAAGCCTATGCTTTAATTACAATATTTTGCAATGTCAATACACACTATTATGTGCAATAACCAGGGTTTTTAAAAAATATAATATAATTATGTTTTGAGCTGATCACAAACTATGCTTTAGTGTTTTCCAAAATATTAAATGCTTCAGTCTGACTGTCTCATTTAATAAGTATGTTGAGTAGAAGTGGCTGATATCATGTCCCCTGAAGACTCCACCACTGAGGGACAACACTAAAACATCTTGATTAAAGTCTGGCAATGGCAAGACATGAGAAGCCAAAAAGTAATTTATTGTTACAAATTCATAACCACCTTCACTCATAAGCTTGACCAACTCTAGAAAATTGCAGGAAGGACACTCATTTTGTCTTCAGTACTTCTCTGTGTCCTTTTTCTGTACAACTCTTTGTGATTTGATATCTTTCTTTCCGATACTGTTTTTCAAGTTTCCCTTCACTGAAACTCTAATATCTAAGAACATCTGGAAAGCCTCTTTGTCCCTGCAGACCTAAGACACTCTTCCCTCACCTAGAGGCATCCAAGGGCCTGGCCATCAAAAGCCCATTCAGCAACATCAGGCAGCACCAGCAGGGACCAGTGAAAAACCCCAGCAGCACCAGATTAACCTAGGTGACAAAAAAAAACAACAGAAAGGCATTGAAAACTAAACTGCCATTGGAACCATGGTCCACAAAAGTAGGCCAGGACCTGCATCCTACACTTAAACAGCGTGACTGCCTGCTACAAGAAAAAATTTAAATAGGACCGAAGGTCTCCTAACTTAACAGACAAATTGTCCAGGATATAATAAAAAACCACCTGTCATACCAAAAATCAAGAAAAATCACAACTTAAATGAGAAAGGACAACCAACTGATGTCAACACTGAGATGAGTCAGATGGTTGACTTATCTGATAAGGATTTCAGACAGCCATCATATAACTATTTCAATAATCAATTATAAATTATTTTTGAACATAGGAAAAAATACAAACTTTTAGCAAAGAAATAGAAATTATAAAAAAAGAATCAAATGTAAATTAATAGAACTAAAAATACAATAACAGAAATAATAATAAAAGAAAACAACTTGGCGGATAGATTCAAAAGAAGAGTGGAGACAGAGGACAGATCAATTGAATTCACACAATCTGAACAACAGGGTAAAAACAGAATATTTTAAAAATGAATAGAAACTTTAGGGGTATATAGGACAATAACAAATGATTCAATATTTATTTCACCAGAGCCCCAGAAGGAGAGGAGAAAGAGAGTGGGCCTGAAAGAATATTCAAAGAAATGTGGCTGAACACTTCCCAAATTTGGTAAAATAACACATCCACAGATTCAAGGAGCTGAGAAAACTCCAAACAGGATAAACTCAAAGAAATATGCACCAAGACACATTATAATTAAATTTCTGAAAAAATGAAAGACAAAGAAAATATCTTAAGGCAGCCAGAGAGACACAAGTAATTCTAGAGGGGAACACCAATTTGAATAATAGCAGATTTCACATTTGAAACCATGGAGGTCAGAAGGAAGTGGCAAAATATTTTTCAAATATTGAAAGAAAAGAATCGTCAACTGTGAATTCTATACTCAGAAAAACTATCCTTTAGGAATGAAGAGGAAATGGTTATTCTTATACAAAGAGGAATTAAAAGAATTTGTCAGTAGTAAACCTATCCTTAAAGGCTGGCTAGAGGAAGTTCTTCAAACAGAAAGGAAATAATAAAAGAAAGAATCTTGGAGCATAAGAAAAGAAGGAAAAGGAAAAGAGCAGAAAGATGGGTACACACAATACTTTTACTTATGAACTTCATAAATCATATTTGATGATTGAAAAAAGTTAAAATGCATTCTAATACTCAAGATAATGATATCTAAAAGTGTAGAGGGTAAAGGGACATAAATAGAGTGAGATTTCTATACTCAAAGTGGTAGATGTTGTACCAGTAGACTGTGATAAGTCACATATGTATGTTGTAATACCCAGGGCAACCACTATGAAAATTATGTAAAGAGATATACTCAAAACCACCATAGAGAAAATATTGTCAAATCATATATCTGATAAGGGATTAATATCCAGAACATAGGGAGAATGCCGTCAACTCAACAACATTGATAAAAAACAAACAACCCAATTTAAAGATGGGCAAAGGACATGAATAGGCATTTCTCCAAAGAATATATATGAATGTCCAATAAGCACATGAAAAGATGATCAGCATCACTAATCATTAAAGAAATGCAAATCAAAACCACAGTGAGATATCACTTCACATCCATTAGGTTGGCCATTATGAAAAACAAAACAGAAAATAAAAAACATTGGCAATGATGTGGAGAAACTGGAACTATTGTGCATTGTTGGTACAACTTTCTAATTCAATTCAAACAATTGAATTAAAAATGGGCAGAGGAACTGAACAGACACCTTTTCAAAGAAGACATACAAATGGCCAACAGGTACATGAAAAGGTGCTTAACATCACCAGAAATGAAATCATATCTGCACTTCCATAGTTCATTGCAGCATTATTCACAATAGCCAAAATATGGAAATGACCTAAGTGTTTGTCCATGCATGAATGGATAAAGAAGATGATGTGTATATAGATACAATGGAATATTATTCAGCCATGAGAAAGAAGGAAATCCTGCCATTTTCAATAACACAAATGGACCTTGAAGGCATTACACTAAATGAAATCAGACAGAGAAAGACAAATACTGTATGAGTGCACTTATATGTGGAATTAAAAAAAAAAACGAACTCACATGGATGGACCTTGAGGACTTTATGCTATGAATGTGAAATAAGTCAGACAGAAATAAGTGAAATAAGTTAGACAGAGAAAGACAAATACGGCATGGTATCCCTTATACATGGAATCTAAAAAAGTGAATGCATAGAAACAGAAAGCAGATTGGTGGTTACCACAGGCTGGCAGGGTAGAGGAAATGGGGAGATATTGGTCAAAGAGTGCAAATTTCCAGTTATAGGATGAATAAGTTCTGGGGATCTAATGTACAGCATGATTATTATAGTTAACAATATTGTATGGTATAATTGAAAGTTGCTAAGAGTAGATCTTAAATGTACTCATCACAAAAAGAAATGGTAATCATGTGACAAGACTGAGGTGTTAGCTAACTCTATGGTGGTAATCATTTTACAACATATAAATGTATCAAATCAACATGTTGCACACCTTAAATTTACACAATGTTACATGTCAATTCTATCTCAATAAAGTTGGAAATAAAATAAAATAAGATAGTTCAGCCACTGTAGAAAACAGTATGGCAGTTCCTCAAAAAACTAAACACAGAATTACCATATGATCCAGCAAAATTCCACTTCTGGTATATATCCAAAAGAATTGAAAGCAGGGACTCAAACACATATTTGTACACCCATGTCCGCAGCGCCATTATTCACAACAGCCAAAAGGTGGAAACAACCCAACTGTCCATTGACAGATGAATGAATAAGCAAAATGTGGTATGCATACAATGGAATATTATCCAGCTTTATGAGATCTTGATACATGCTATATAACATGGATAAACTTAGAAGACATATGCTAAGTGAACTAAGCCAGACACAAAATGACAAATATTGCATGATTCCACATATATGAGGTTCCTAGAATAAGCAAATTCATGGGGAAAGAAAGCAGAATAGTGGTTACCAGGGCCTGGGAGCAGGGGAGAACGGAGAGTTATTGTTTAATGGATACAGAGTTTCAGTTTGGGATGATGAAAAAGTTCTGGAGATGACAGTGATAGTTGCCCAATAACGTGAACATATTAATGCCACTGAATTGTATATACTTAAAAATGGTTAAAATGGTAAATTTTATGTTATGTTTATTTTACCACAATAAAAAAAAGCATTATAAGTAAATCAAGACAGACTCCTAAAAACTGTTCAAGTCATGCACAGAAAGGCAAGAAAAGAGAAAAAGAAGAACAAGAATCAGAGAAAACAAGCAGAAAATAAATAATGAAATGGCCGACATATGTACTAACATTTCAATAATTACCTTAAATATAAATAGTGTAAATATGCCATTTAAAAGATAGAGATTTACAGAGTGAATGAAAACATGACTCATCTATATGCAGTTTACAAGAAATTCACTCCAAATGCAACAGAAAAAAAAGACCATGCAAATATTGACCTTAAAAAATAGGTGTGGGGGCTGGCCCAGTGGCGGAGTGGTATAGGTCACGCTTTGGCAGCCCGGGATTCGCGGGTTTGGATCCCGGTTGCCCGCCGATGCACTGCTTGTCAACCATGCTGTGGTGGCATCCCATATAAAGTAGAGGAAGATGGGCACGGATGTTAGCCCAGGGCCAGTCTTCCTCAGCAAAAAGAGGAGGATTGGCAATGGATGTTAGCTCAGGGCTGGTCTTCCTCACACACACAAAAAATAGGTGTGGTTATATTGATATCAGATAAAGAAGTCATCAGAACAAGGAAAATTACTAGAGAAAAGAGGGACATAACATAATGATACAAGGATCAATCTGGTAGGAAGACATAAAAATCCTAATCCTAAATGTGTATACAACAAATAGAGCCTCAACATACATGAAACAGAAACTGACAGAGCTGCAAAGATAAATAGAAAAATCCACAATTACAGTTGAGACTTCAACACCCTTCTCTTAAAAACGGACAGAACTACTAGACAGAAAATCAGCAAAGACAAAGAAAATCTGAACACCACCATCAACTCACAGAATCTAATCGACAAATGCAGACCACGACACGCAACACCAGGAGAGGACGTATTTTTTTCCAAACAACCACAGAACCTTCACCAAAATAGACCAGATCCTGGGCCAAAAAACAAACCTCAACAAATTTAAAAGTATTAAAATCATACATAATGTGTTCTGTGACCATGATGGAATCAAACTAGAAATCAGTAACAAAGCTAATGAGAAAATTTATAAATATGTAGGTTTTAACTACAGGCTTCTAAATAATCCATTGGTCAAAGAGCAAGTCTCAAAGAAAATTTTATAAAATACATAGACTGGAGGGAAAATAAACTCAAAATACACAGAATGCAGTTAAAGCTGTGTTGAGAGAGAAATTTATAGCACTAGAAATGAGGAAAGGTCTCAAACCAATAGTCTAGGTTCCTACCACAAGAAACTAGAAAAGAATGACCAAAATAAACCCTAAAGCAGCAATAGAGAAATTCGGTGAAACAGAAAGCTGTTTATTCGGGAAAAATCAACAAAATTGATAAAGCTCTACTAAGACTGACAAAAATAAAATGAGAGAAGACGCATATCAGCAATTTCAGAAAAGAAATAAGGGATGTCACTATAGATCCTGCAACTATAAAAAGATAATACAGGAGCATTACAAAAAACTTCATGCTCAAAAATTTGACAGCTTAGAAGAAATGGACCAATTCCCCCAAAACCACAAACTACCAAAACTCAACCAAGATATGATAGACAATTTGAATAGCCCTATAACTATCAAAGAAATTTAATTCAAAACTACTGAAAAGGAAATGTCCAAACCCAGACGGTTTCACCAGAGAATTCTACCAAACATTTAAAGAAGTATTATCACCAATTTTCACAATCTTTTCCAGAAAATAGAAGAGGAAGGAGCAATTCTCAACTTATTTTCTGATACCAAAACCAGGCAAAGAAAATACAAAATAATAAAACTACAGATCAATTCCCCCCATGAACTTAAATGCAAAAGTCCTCAACAAAATACTAGTAAATTGAATCCAACAATGTATGAACAGAACTATATGCCATGACCAATTGTTCAAGGTTGCTTCAACATTCTAAAATTAGTCAATGCAATCCAAAGAATGAAAAAGCTAAAGAACAAAATGTCACATGATCATATTGATTGGTGCAGAAGAAGCATTTGACAAAATCAAACATATGTTCATGATATGACTCTCAGCAAGCTAGGACTAGAGGGAAATTACCTCAACTTGATGAAAAGCATCTAGAAAAAATATACAGCTAATAACATACTTAAATATCATACTTTCCTCTAAGATTAGAACACAGCAAGGATGTCTGCTCTCCCCACTCTCTATTCAACACAGTATTAGAAGTTTTAGCCACCACTTCAAGGCAGGAAAAAGAGATAGCGTATGGATTGAAAAGAAGAAATAAAATTATCTCTCTTTGGAGATGGCATGATTGTCTATACAGAAGATCCCAAGTAATCTACAAAAAAAATCCTAGAACTAATAAGTGATATCGTCAATTTTGCAGGATACAAGATCAACACACAAAGACCAATCACATCTCTGTATACTAACAACGAACATGTGGAAACAAATTAAAAACACAATGTCATTTAACACTGCTGCAAAGAAATGAAATACTTAGGTAACAATTAAGAAAGCATGTACAGAATCTACATGTTGAAAATGACAAAACATTGAAGAAGACATCAAAGAAGATCAAAATAAATGGAAAGATATACTGCGTTCATAGCTTGGAAGACTCAACATAGTAAAGATGTCAATTTTCCCCAAATTGATCTATAGGCTTAATGTAATTCCTATCAAAATCTTGGCAAGGTCTTTTATAGACATAGAGAAGCTTTTTCTAAAATTTATATGAAGAGGAACAGACCCCAGAATAGCTAAAATAATTGTGACAAAGAAGAATAAAAATGAGAAATCAATCTACTCACATTAAGGCTTAATATATAGCTGCAGTAAAGACAGTGAGAGATTGGTGGAGGTATAGACAATTCTATGGAACAGAATAAAGAACCCCAAAATAGACCCACACAAAAGTGCTCAAGTGGTTTTGTTTTTTTGTTTTTGTTTTTGGTGAGGAAGATTAGCCCTGAGCTAACATCTGTTGTCAATCCTCCTCTTCTTGCTGGGGAAGGTTGGCTCTGGGCCAACATCTGTGCCCATCTTCCTCTATTTTATATGTGGGATGCCTGCCACAGCATGGCTGGATAAGCAGTACGCAGGTCTGCGCCCAGGATCTGAACCCACGAACCCTGGGTTGACGAAGCGGAGTACACGATCTTAACCACTACACCACCAGGCTGGCCCCTGGTTTTTAACAAAGATGCAAAAGCAATTCAATGGAGGAAGGGATAGCCTTTCAACAAATAGTGTTTGGGGCAACTGGACATCCACAGGCAAAAACAATTAACCTCAACCTAAAGCTCACACCTTACACAAAATTTAACTTAGAATGGATCATAAACTCAAATATAAAATGTAAAACTATAAAACTTTCAGGGAAAAAAAACAGAAAAAAATCTTTGGGACCTAGGACTAAACAGAGATTTTAAGACTTGACACTAAAAGCACGATCCATAAAAGGAAAAAACTGACAAATTGACTTCATCAAAATTCAAAACTGTTGCTCTGTGAACATCCACGTGAAGAGGATGAAAAGCTACAGAGTAGGAGAAAATATTTGCAAATCACGTATCCAACAAAGGACTTGTATCTAGAATAAATAAAGAACTCTCAAATTCAACAGCAATAAAACAAACAACTAAATTAGAAAATGTGCACAAGCCTCAAGTAGACATTTCACCAAAGAGGGTACACAGATGGCAAATAAGTACATAAAAAATGTTCAACATCATTTGCCAGAGAAATGCAAATTAAAATCATAATATTAACACATACCTATGAGAATGGCCAAAATAAATAATAACGACAACACCCAATGCTGATGAAGATGCAGGGAAACTGGATCACTCCCACATGGCTGGTGAGAATGAAAATGACATGGGGACTCTGGAAAAGAGTTTGGCAGTTCCTTATTAAAACTAAACATGCAATTACATGACTCAGCAATTACACACTTACTCCAGAAAAATAAAAACTTACATTCACACAAAAACCCATACATATGTTTACAGCAGCTTCATTCATAATTGCCAAAACCTGAAAAAAGACCAGGTGTCCTTCACAAGGTGAACAGTTAAACATACATACAATGGAATACTACTCTGCAATAAAAAGGAATGAACTATTAATACAAGCAACAACTTGGATGAATCTCTAGGGAGTTACGTGAGTGAAAAAAGTTACATACTATTTACAAATGATTCCATTTACATAACATTTTTGAAATGACAAAATTATTGAAACAGGATAGATTAGGGCCTGCCAGAATTTAGGGATAGAGGTGGGGGTGGGAGGGCAGATAAGTGGAGAGGGATGGTGCTGGAGGGAGGCGGGTGTGTCTATAAAAGGGTCTTATGAAGGATCCTTGTGGTGATGGAACTGTTCTGTATCTTGACATGAACCTAAGTATATGTGATAAAATTGCATAGAACTAAGTACACAAACCTACACAGCCCCAAGTAAGTACAAGTAAAACTGTGGAAATCTTAAGATTGGTGGATTTTATCAATACCAATATCCTGGTTGCGATACTATACTATAGTTTTTCAAAGTGTTATCACTGAAGGAAACCGGGTAAAGTGTACATGGAATCTCTGTATTATTTCTTAAAACTGCATGTGAATCTACAATTATCTCAAAAAAAAAATTCAATTAAAACATTAAGCTTAGTTTAAATTTAAGGTTCAATGAAAATCATAATATTCACGAAAGACAACAGAACAATAGGACAATTTATATTTCCAAAATAGTATGTACCAAGCTCATCACAGAGTCCCTTTATGTTTGTGATTTGCATTTTAATTTCTTTCTTGAATAATAATTTTGTATTATGGTAAAATATATATAACATAAAATTACCATTTCAATGATTTTTACATGTACCATTCATTGGCACTAAGTACATTCACAATATTGTACAACCATCACTACTATCCACTTCCAGAACATTTTCATTATCCCCAACAGAAATTCTGTACCCACTAAACCATAACGCCACATTCCTCCTTCTCCTCAGTCTTTGGTAACCACTATCCTACTTTTGTCTCTATCAATTTGCCTATTTTAGATACCTCATATAACTGGAAAAGTACAATATTTGTCCTCTTGTGTCTGGCTTATTTCATTAGGATAATGTTTTCAAGAGTCATCCATGTTGTAGCATGGAACAGAATTCCATTCCCTTTTCAGGCTGAATAGTATTCCTATGTATAGATAAACCACATTTTGTTTATCCATTCGTCTGTTCATGGACACACGGGCTGTTCCCACCTTTTGGCTACTGTGAATAATGCTATGAACATTGGTGTACAAGTATCCATTTGAGTCCCTGCTTTCAATTTTTGGGGGTATATGCCTAGAATGGAATTGCTGGGTTATATGGCAATTCTATGTTTAACTCTTTTCCATAGTGACTGCACCATTTAAAGTCCCACCAGCAATGCACGCGAGTTCCAATTTCTCTACATCCTCACCAACACTTGTTACATTCTGGGTTTGTTTTTCTTGTGGGTGTTTTTTTTTTTTTATAACAGCCAGCTTAATGGGTGTAAAGTGGTACCTCATTGTTATTTTGATTTGCATTTCCCTTACGTGGATAATAATTTTAAAAAGACATATTTAAGTGTAAAAAGAACACAATTTTTTCCACCCTTTATGATCAGAAAAATAAATTACTTTGAATCTTATGGAATAAATGTCCATATACTCAAGAAAGATAACCTCATAAAAAATATATATGGCAAATTAAAAGTATCTATTGTTGTTGCAGTTATCATTAACACATACTGTTTATTGTGAATATATTTTTTAAAAAATTCCAGTTCCCTCAATGCCCTGATCTTAGCTCTCAAAGGAAAGTTTCATGTTTCCCTGTTAACTAAAGCTCAATTTGCTGAACTCCCAGGTGTATTTTCATTTTGAAATGTTATTAGTCAAAATAAATGCATCCTTAATGTTTCCGTTGTATGAATTATGCAATACTTGGATGGGCTGAGCACTGAGTCTATTCTAGTCCTGGTTCTTCCTCTATAGTTGTGTCACTGTAAACCAGTCACTTAACCCTTTACAAGACTCAGTTGTCTTAGGTGAAGAGAACATGTGCTTAGGAATCAGAGCCTGAGACAAGTCCTCGCTCCATCACTCAGAGTCAAACTCACTCCAAACAATAATCCACTCACTGTACCTCACACTCATCTCTGTCAGAATTCTGTAAGGTACTGCTGGAGGCAAGGATGCAGACAGACTGTTAGGGACCACTGCAGAGGTCTGGGTGTCAGGGATAGTGATTTAGAGCAGGCTGCTGACCAGGCAGGAGGGAAGACATGGTAAGATTCTACACATATTTTCAAGGCAACACCAATAGGATTTGCTGTTTGACTGAATGTTGGTCATGAAAGAGAAGACTTGAGAAAGATTCCAAGGTTTGGGGCCTTAGAAATGGGAATAATGGAGTTCCATTTACTTTAATGAAGAAGACTGCGGTTGAAAAAGTTTTGGGTGTTAGGGAAGCTCAAGTGTTAGGTTTGGACATGTTAAGTTTATAAAATGTCTACTAGACATACAGATAAGTACGGTGAGTAAGAGGCTTGATTTGCGTTTTCGAAAAATTCTTGGAGATGAGTGAGACTGGACATGAGGACCAGATTACTGGCATAGTCTCAGCAAGAATAAGTTTGGACATGAAATAATGCAATCGCAGCAGGGACTGAATGAAGGTAAGATCTAAAGGAGTTGAACAGAAGTTGATAATCAATTGGAGATGAGATAAAATAGACAAGGAGGGCTCGTGGATGACCCCAGGATGTCTGGCATGAGACATTAGATACCAGTTGAACAGAGTATGGGAGAAGGAGCAAATCTGAGAGGGGAAAGAGGAGTTAAGCTATACAGCAATCACTAATTGGTCCTTTAGATACAAACTTAAAGTACAGGCCCAACCATCAAGAAGCTCACTGGGAAAGCAGACAATAAAACAATGGCAGTAAGACTAGAGCATGTGTGTGCAAAAATTAAGGTGTACATGAGGGATATGGGGTCGCATCTATGAGGTAGCTAGGTTTGAAATGCCTGTGGGGTAAGACATTAAGCAAATTGCTTGTCCCTGTTTTTTAAATCTGCAAGTGTTATAATGCAGTGTTATATATCTCATTTACTTCAGGCCATCTAAAAGCATTTACAAAGTTAAATAAGAACATTACTTACTGCCCTCCCAAATGTTGTCCACAAAAAAGAATAATTCAAATTATTTTGCAAATCTTGAAATAGAATACTAGCATTCATTCAGGTTTTACATTTCTTTGTTTGCTTTTGGTGGGGGAGGGCGGTATACGGAAGGGGGAAAGGAGGACACAGCTTGAGAACAGCATACGGGTGCTTCTATTCTTGTTCCTTCACTGAGCTCTGTTCCTAAATATACCACAAGTTTAAGGCTGAAATATGCATAAGACTATATATATTATACAATCATGAACTGGACTTGGGAATTATTCATGTTTTGAAGTCCTCTTCAGCTATCGTTTTCAATCTAGAATAAAAAACACTTTTATTCAAGAATACAGTATCTGCATTTATAAATACATATATATCTCACTAGTCTAAAAGACCTACATAATTAATTCCTTGAAATTAATGTTAAATTGGGTTCTCTGCACCCTGGATGCATATAGCCCTTTTAATTGTTACAGACAGAAAGCATTTTTAGGAGGGGAATTATTGAGATAAAAAAATCCACGCAGCAGTTGAGAATAAATGCTTTCAGGAAATGATTCAAAGTTATTTGCTAAAATAAATTTTATTGTGGAAATGTCAAATTCACTCATAAACCTAGTTTCCAGTGTTCTATAATACTGAAGACTAAAAATGCCGTAGAAAAAATAATTACAATATATGGTCACTATAGGCTTCTAAGTAGTAAAATCTTGACTCCCCAGTATTAAGCCAACCTACTTATATCTCTTTTACAAGCCTACTTGTGAATGTATATTTGGAAAAATCACAAATTTGGGTCTTATTCTGTTTAAATAGACTAGTGACTAAGCAATCAGGGTACAGAAGCTCCTAGATCTTGTTTTTCAAAGGTTATTTCTCCTGGCATTTGAGATAAAGAAGATCAAGAAGAAAGACAATCATTATGATAATAACTTCCTTTTTTTCTTTTCAAAGAGTTTCAAATTTTGGTTTGGCAATTTTCTGAAATATTCAATTAATGTCACCAAATTCCAGAGACAAGCACAGCTCATTAGAAAGTTGACCCAATGGTAGAGAACCTTTATCAAAGACACAAACATCTTAAAAGAAGAGAGGGAAGCAAAGAACTGCATTTATGGAGAATGAATCCCAAACGGCAATTACATTAATTTTCACAGTTGTCAATGAATTTGACAGGATGTGGTTACTTCCAATTTGAAATAATTTCTCTGTTTAGGATAACTGCATAAATGCTAACCTTTGTCCCTTTTTATTTCTCTGAATCTCATGACTTAAGAGTCACATGTCTCATACACAGGCAAGTTTCTGAATATATCACCATTTAGTCTTGCATGTGCATGTGTAAGTGCATGTTTCCTACACATACCACTTGAACTCTTAATAAGTTTTCTAAAGGGCAGAAATAGTCAGATTGCTTTATATCTAATTTTAGTTCTTTCAAAGCTGATCAACATTATTGAGGCTACCTATCAAATTATGGTAAAATAGCACGATTCAACATAGAAAAATGTCAACTGCTGAGCATAAGGGTGCTGAAATAACCAATCTTAGTCTGGCAAACACCCAAGGCATCCCCCATAGCAACAGACCCGATGGCATAGCAACGGCAGCTTTTTCACCACAGAAAAATCAGAAGAAATATTCTTGGAAAAAAAGCATAATCCATGTTAAAGTCAAATATGACATTTTTCTTCAACAAAAAATCCTGTGAGAATGCATGTGTTAAATGATACTATTCCTTAGCAGCTGTAAATGCTCCAGTGCAGGCTGAAAGCCACTTTGATTGTAGCACTCGAGGGCAAGTGCTTTGAAGCTAAAACTTCCTAGGTTGTTCTCAGCCAAACTGTTATGTTCCTTGAAAAGTTAGAGAACAACCTTTCCTTTATTAATTTTGCTAAGATAAAAGGTTCCCCGCAATTTTTTAAAAGAATCTTTTGAAAGAAAAATTTACTGAAGTTACAAGTCTACTTCATCAGCACTTGAGGAATATTGAGATCTAAAATGAAATATATTGATTAAAATAGTCTAACATTTCATTAAAATTAAAATCGGTAGAATCAGATTTTGCCGGCCTATGAGCTGAGCGTTTGCATACATGTTGAACATGTTTCACATAAGCATTTGATCACTGGACATTTCCAGAAGGTGGGAGAGTCTGATCATTTCCCTTGTGACTCAAAGGCCAATGAAGCCTTCCATAATTGGGTCTAAGTCTTGAAAGGAACAACTCCTATGAACACCAGCTCTTCGCTGAGTTTTGGTGAAGATGTCGTCCTGAGGGGTCCAGAGAGTCTGAAGGTGGGGCAACAACTCTTCTTGGGGAAGAGCCAAGGAAGAATGAATCTATTACTTAGACATACCATCACATTAGCTAGGGCTGTGTGGAATTCAAAGTTTTCTGCAGAGCCCCCATCTCAGAATTTCATGCTGGTTTTCTCTAGGAGCCCATATGATTACAATGAATCAAGGTAGACTTCTGAACTTGTCTCTGAAGTGGATCAAGTCCTTCATGATCAGTGGAGGTGATGTGGCTGTGGATTGCCTCTCTTCTCAGGGTTAATAAGCATATAGCCTTAGACCTAGGTATATATTATTAAGCATAGAAAGTGGGAAGATGTCCCACCATTTCAGGCATTCATTATTTTAATCAACTCATTTTCTGTCTGAAAATTAATAAACCGAAGTTCTACCTAATAAAATTTGAAGCAGAAGTACCTTAAGTATTGGACTTTGATACCTACTTGTGAAGCATGACCCTGGAGCCTAGCCCAATCATAGATGACAGTCTCAAAAGGAGGAAAAGAATGAATAAATGAATCCAGCAAGACTTGAGCTGGGAAAACCTTCTGTGATCTGATAAAAGACAAGACAATGAAGTGAATAGACCTGGTAGGAACATGAGATATGTAATGGCTGCTGAGAGCTCATTTCCTAACAAAGAGGTAATTTCAGATATGTGATTTTTTCCCTCCTTTCTCTATTACTGCACCCAATTGGATCCACTCATAGTTTCCTCCTGCTTCCAGGATATCTCTAGTTCCTTTATTCACAGAGGAAAACCTGTATCACTATTTGTATAAATTCCACTTTACTTTCTGCACCCCTACTTCTGCCTGACCTCCATTTCCCTCACCTCCCACCATTAAAGAAATAAGTTATTCTCTTAGAACCAGGATTCACCCAATCTCTACCCTCATCCCCAGTCCTCTTTGGATCAACCAGAAATTTGATCCAGTGATCCCAGGGCATTAGTCCTAGGTGCCTGGGAGTAGTCCCCAAACACAACACTCCTAATTATCTTAATCCTAATCATATCCTATCCCAACCCAGAGGCTAGTTTTTCCCCCAAGAAGGACCTTCCTGTCTTTGCCTAGAATTCTAGTCCTTATGTCAGCGACTGAAGCCTGCCCTGTGCTGCCTGGACACATTATTTAATTTTACTAGTCCCTACGTTCACCAGGTAAACCTAGGTCAGAAGTTTGTACTACCTGACTTTCCCTTCTCCCGACATGTTCTTCTAAATTGACACTGACATTTCTCAGTGAATGACCCCCAAATCTCTGTCTCTAATATTCCAGCTCTTCATTTCCAGATATCTATTTTACATACCTCTTCACTGGTTATGAAGCACCTCCACATATCTAAAACCAAGTTTATTTCTATTCCAAACTGGCAGCCATTCCAGCCATTTATGAGTTCTCTATTTTTAATGGATCAACACATTCATATCACATAAATCCAAAGCCCCAGAGCTAACTCCTACTTCTTAGTCTCCCTTATCTGCCCCATTCTAGAAGCCGTCTTTATTTCAACTGCTGTTACTCTCACTGAGATCCTAATTAAAATCTCCTGCAACACTGTAGTGGTCTCCTTTCCCCTCCTCCCCAGCTCCTCTCCTTTTTGGCTTACACACTCGTGACATTAATATACTACAAAAAGAGAGTGTTGGTCACACTCTGAGTCATATTGTGCCAACATGGCTGAGTCTAGGAAATACTTTTCCCAGAATCTCCTCTGCCCCCTACGGTTCTGAGTTGGTTGTCCAAAAGAGGAATTTGTGTGAGATTTGGAAGGTGGAATGGAGCAGAAACCCATTATTATTGGAAGGTTATTGTGGTAAGACATGGTGATAGGAAGATGCAGAGGTACCCAGCAGGGACCAGCTTGTCTTGGCTCTCCTGCACAGTGTACTTGGCTTCTCTTCCTGATTGCTGGCCCTGCTGACAGACACCAGCCCAAAGCCCATGTTGGGAAGGAAAAACTTTCTTCTACCCTTCTAGATTCTTCTGGCTGGTCTAATAAAATAAGTTGAAATGAGACAGATTGACAGGAGAAAAATCAATTTAATTTTGTATGTATAGGGACCCCGTAAGAATATGAGACCCAAAGAAGTGACCAAAGCAAGCAGCTTTTATATCTTTTAGACAGAGAAACAATAAATTTGTGAAGAACTGACAAGACAAAGAAACTTAGGCTTGGGTACTAATTAGTAAAGAAGCTAAGCAGAGTTTGTTTACACAGGCTTCACGGCCCTGAATTCCCTATCTCTGGCGATAAGGATGTCCCTCTACCTCCTGGTACAGGGAGGGTACCTTTCACATGGGAGATTTATTTCTAGCTTATAGGGTGACAGAGAGGAGGTTCAGAGTATCCTTCTTGCATTGGCTGTTTCTTAAGTAACATTAATTCAAAATAATCAATATGCCAAAGTGGCATTTTTGGGACAGACTTCCCTGAACCCCATCACATACACTGGCTCTTGGATGCTGATCCTCAGAGACAGGAGCTGCCCAGGGTAAGCAGCTTCCAGAGAGACGGCAGTTTCCATCCACCCCTGCACAAGCCCCCTGTGAGGTAACATGTCTGTGGTAGCACATGCTCAGTTCCCTGGGTTTCCCTACAGCCTTCACCCTAAGATGGTCTAGGCAGTGACTATTTCTCTGATCCTCCAACATCCCCCTTCTGGATCTTCATTCTCCCACCTCCTCCTACATTTGTGCAAGGTCTAATTCCCATAATGTCATTTATTCCCACAATACTTAGAGTGGCTGCTTCCATGATTGAAACCTGACAAATGCATGTCCCTTGCCTTTGTTTAAATACACACACAAACACACAGACACAGACATATAGACACACAGACACACACATACACTCGTTTGGTTTACTAGTGACTGCAAGTTTAGTTCCAACTCTTTAGTTAGAAACTCTACTTTTTTATCCTTGACTTTCCAGACATAACTCTCTACTGCTTCCACTGAAGTCCTATTCTTAGGCCAGTATACACTACTATTTACTTCTGAAATCAGATCACATGACGGTGGAGTCTTGTTTTCCCTTCCTTATCTCTACCCACAGAAATCCTACAGGTCCTGGAAAACCTAGTCCATAATATCCACTGCATAAGGTCTTTTATTATTCTCATAAATATATTTCTTTCCATCTCTGCTTACCTTGATTCTAAAACATGTTGTTTAAGAACACATCAGAGTCTATTTTATATCATTGTTTGTTTGCATACTTTCTTAGTTTCTAGTAGGAATAATCTGAAGATCAGTGCTAAATCTTATCTTTGTATATCACATAATATGGTGTCTCATGAAGTATGGTGTCATGGTGTCTCAGACATGGAAGTATGTGCTCATTAAGTGTCTATTCAGCATATGGACAAATAAATATTTTTTTCCCCACCCATTTCCTTGACAAATTAATCAATGACACTCACCATTAAATAATTTTTATACAAAGTTCAGAATGGTGTTATTTTATACTGACTATCTATAAAGGAAATAATTTTATAATCACATTTTATGTTATGAAAAAATATGCTAAGAGCTTTGATTATAAAAGAATCTTAACACATAGAGAACTTAATCAATCTGATATAACATAATAAAAATATAAAAAGTATATATCAAATGAAATGTGTTTCATATTACTTTTTAGAGTATTTGTGAACACACAGTTGTTAAGACTACTCAATATAGGAACAACTAAACTAAAAAATAATGAAAAAGATTATTTACTTGATGGCAGATCTTGAAATAAAACTTTATTCATAACATTTTTGTTTATAATAAATTCACTAACTGCAAGGAAAATTTTGTCTATAATGAAAATCATAGTCTGTTAGAAACCCTGTTCCTATCACTAAAACTATAAAATATTTACATGTTACTAACAGTCAAGCATCAGAACAACAAAGCATAGAATAAATGAAACCCTTTCCTTTGAACTTAAGATAAAGAAAACATATTTTTTATATATTGGCTAAGTCTATTTTTTTAAATTAATTAATTAATTTCTTCTTGTGGTAACAGTGGTTTATAACATTATATAAATTTCAGGTGTATATCATCATATTTCGATTTCTGTGTAGACTATATCATGTTCACCACCCAAAGACTAATAACTATGCATCACCATACACATGTGCCCTGCCACCCCTTTTGCCCTCCTCCCTCCCCCCTTCCCCTCTGGTAACCACCAATCTAATCTCTGTATCTATGTGTTTGTTCATTGTCGTTGTTTTTATCTTCTACTTATGAGTGAAATCATAAAGTATTTGACTTTCTCCATCTGACTTATTTCGCTTAGCATAATACCCTCAAGGTCCATCTATGTTGTCACAAATGGCAAGATTTCATCTTTTCTTTTTATAGCTGAGTAGTATTCAGTTGTGTATATATACCACATTTTCTTTATCCATTCATCTATTGATGGGCACTTAGGCTGTTTCCAAGTCTCATCTATTGTGAATAATGCTGCAATGAACATAGGGGTGCATATATTTTTACACATTCGTGTTTTCGTGTTCTTTGGATAAATACCCAGAAGTGGAATAGCTGGATCATATTGTAGTTTTATTTTTAATTTTTTGAGGAATCTCCATACTGTTTTCCACAGTGGCTGCACCAGTTTACATTTCCACCAGCAGTGTATGAGAGTTCCCTTCTCTCCATATCTTCTCTAATACTTGTTATTTCTTGTCTTGTTAATTTACAGCCATTTTGAGGGGCGTGAGGTGATATTTCATTGTAGTTTTGTTATTTTTTTAACTTCCATACTGGTAGGGATTACAGAACATAAAAAATATTGTTCATAGGAATTGTCTGCAAGTGCTCTGCCGTCTGCTAAATGACACCAGCAACTGTAACAACTGTGAGAAGTAATGGCCCTAATGATGCTCACAGGCAGTAATGCTCACTCTTCGATAAAATTCATACAGCTAGTTTCTGCTCAAGTTAAAATTCCTAATTATTTTTTTTAACATTAAAATAGTCCTGACTACTTCTGTTATTGTTGCTCTCATTGATTTAGTGCTTTTATATACCAAGTACTGTGGTAAATGTTTTACATTAATTATAAGAAGTATTATTGTCATTCTATGAAAGAGGAGGAAACTGAGGCATGGAGTAAGGTCACACGGCTGATATAACTGGCACTTTGACCTTAACTGGCACATTGGCCCAAGTTTTAACCTCTAGAAGCCTTCCCTTACCCTATGTGGCTTTAATGGTTTGATAATTTTATCTTTAATAAAATCAAAAGTAATGAAAGTTCGATTCCATCTCCTTTTATAGTACATGAATCCTAGACTCAAAACTTCAAGCATTTTGAATTCTTCCCCCAGTACCCTCACCAAACACACATCTAACCATTTATTAAGTCTCATTTATTCTTCTGAAAAATCTTCATTTCCATTCCAATGCCACCACCCTATGTAAAACTCTTTTTTTATTCATTAAACAAACACTTACTCAGTGCCTAATATGTTTAAAACATAGTGCTTGGAACCAAAAAAGAAAAAAAAAGTGCAAGACGAATTTTTGCCCTTCATAGCTGTAACATTTCATTGGAGACAATGGTCAAATACTATGTTAAGTCATCTTTTACACACTTATCTCATTAATTTTTATAGTAATCCTGTAAATAATGTAACATTATATTGATTTTATATATGAGACAACTGAGGCTCAAATAGCATAGGGCCACAGACCAAAATCACACACTACCTATGATAGGGTTAGAGCCAGAATTTAATCTAGATCTTGTCTGAAAACATACTGTCTAGCCCATTATATTGTTTTTCAAGTAACTGTCCAAATGGGAAGGGCTATATGGATGATACAAACAAAATATGCCAGGTCTTCAGAGGGGACACAAATCATTTCTAGCTGAATTAATATCAGGGAATTTGCATGGAGGGAGCATCATTAAAGGATGGATAGCGTTTTTAAGTGGGTGGAGCCTGAGGAGGACACACCCACCAGGGCAAAGCCTCCAGCCCCTCCAGGAAGTGGTGAGAGCTGTATGGCTAGCAAATGGCCTTCTATGGGGAGGTTGTGACCAATAAACCTGGAATAGAAAAGCAAGAATCTGGAGGCAGATATCTGCCACGTGCAGCTGAGTGCTCTTGGGGAAGGCACTTCATCTCTCTGATCTTCAGTTTCCATATCTGCAAATTGGACATAAGAACACTAACCTTACAAGTTGTTTAGGGGGTGAGGGAGAGTTGATTATATAGCCTTAGATACAGCAGTTCTCATAAATAAGGCTTTCATTCTGCACTAAGTATTCAGACTTCACTGAGTAGTCAATGGGACTCCTTGAACAATGGAGCATGATGGAGATCAGGGCAGGCAGCCCCAGGATGTGCCACTCTGGTATGCGGATTATTTCGAGCTGAAAACAATCAAGGCTCAGAAGATTCAGGAAGAACATTTGGCCATCCCTCAAATGGCCTAAAAGAATTTAAGATAGAAGGGCCTGTCCCAGGAAGGAGTTGGATATAGATAGATAACTCCAGGTGTGGTAGGCAGGAAGGGACCTAGCAAGGTCCATTTTATCAAAAGTTCTCTCTTGGTTCCCATTGTCTATAGATGGCCCAGCAAACATTTGTTTACCAAATATTAATTCTTTTCATCCTCCTGTAAATTGCTTTCTCCCCCTTTGAAGTCTCAGACCTCTATGTCCTTCTCCTTTGTCCAGTAAGACATATATACCTCATTTTGCCTGTCTTTGAAATTCTTCCTGCTTATGTGAATTCCCTGTGTACACATATTAAACTTTAATTTTCTCCTGCTAACCTGCCCTATGTCATTTCAATTATATGACCAGCCATAAGAATCAGAAGGGGATAAGACATATAAGTTGTGTTAAAGGGAAATTAATCTTTGATACACACACGATTATTCAGAGAGGAGACCATGTCAAAGATGTTGTGGGGGGGGGGGCGGGGGGAATTCTCCCTTCCCTCTTACCACTCCCCACAAACAACATCTTTGACATGGTCTCCCTCTCTGAATAATCGTGTGTGTATCAAAGATTAAATTCCCTTTAACACAACTTATACTTCCTATAACATAACTCTCTCCTATTGCAGTTCAAAGTGTTTGTCTGGTTTCCCACTGCACACAGAATGAAGCTGAAACGCCTTCATCTGGAATTCAAGGTTCTGCTCAAGAGTTGTCTCCCAGTACTCCTGACACCAGTTTTTGGCATCAGCTACACTTGTCTATTCAGAGTCCCCCCAAAATAGTGTGACCAACTCATCCCAGTTTGCCTGGGACTTTCTTACTTTTAGCACTGAAAGCCTTGTGTCTGGGAAACCCCTCTGTCCCAGGAAAACCGGGAGAGTTAGTCATCCTCACCCAGAGGCTTCCACTTTCCCAAACGTCCAGGTATTTGACTTCTTCCTCTATGTTGCTCTATCAGGAAGTGCACACCTTGTAAGGCTTAATCCAAAGCCAATACCATAATCATCTGGATCATCTGGTGTAACTGGAACAGGTGGTACCTTCAGAAGAATTATAACTGGGTTTGACAAATTGGGATAGCATGCTGAAGTTTTTTTTAACTTTGGAAATAAATTTTAAATACCAAAAAGTTGCAAGAACATGAACATTACAAAGAATACTCATACACCTTTTATCCAGATTCACCAGGGTAAATGTTAATACATTTGAAAATGTGAATACATTTTATCCCTTTGCTTTATTATGCGTGTTCTCTCTCTCTCTGTCACGTATAGATAGCATTTTTTTAGATGGCAAAGATTTAAAAAATTTTAGCATAGTATAGATATGTTCAGAGGCAGGAGAAATCCCTTCTAACTGGGAAGAAATAATGGAGGAATTGCCCTTAAGCAAAGAGTTATGGGAAAGTTAAGTGTTCTGAGCTCTGCTTTAGGAAGACAGCAATTGCAAGGGTGTCTAGTAACATCTGAAAATAAGAAAAGTCTGGAGGCAGAGAGACCAGTCAATAGGGTGCTGAGCACTTCCAGTACCAAGAACCTCTGCTGATGGACAGGAGACAATAATGGGTTTGAGTAAAATAATATTCTTTACTGCCCAAGTTAAATAATAGTGCCTCACATTTCCTTGACCATTTGACCTGACTTAAGATGATTTATGTCTAGGATGTTTCACATTTTTAAAAAAAAATAGAGAATCATTTATCACATCCATTTTCTCACCTTGGTTATTCATAAATGGAGTGATAAAGACCATAGAAAAAGTTAGCTCCTGTTATTTTGTGTGATGGACTAGTTTCTTGGCAGAGTTACAGTGGATGAGTTAAGTAGTAACTGTAAACATGCTTCATTCCTGAAACATTGGAATTCTGCTTTTAATTATCATTGAGATGCCACCAGAGATGCATTTAAACAGTTTTTGATAAGATACAAACTAACATACTGTATCCAACTGCTACAGGGAGAATTTTTTAATTTCACAGTTGGTTGAAAAATATACTACTGCAGCATAAAGGAGAAAATTCAGCAATGGCTACCTATACATCAGTAATGGAGAAGCAGCACTCTCATCCTGGGGGGAAACACTTTTATACATAACAAAACGTAAAGCTCCTCTATCTGATCTTCTTATAGAACTTCAAGGATCCACACTGCGTTTTCTTTTTACTATATCTGGACAAAAATCAACCGTTAATTTACTTTATTGCTCCCTTGTTAAAATCTCTTTGGATTTTTTCTTTTTATAAGTGCATGGTATTTTGGCATTCTCACTTCTCACATGGGTCTTATTTATGTGCTGTTCTCATAAACAAACATATCTACAGCTGACACTTGGGGTACATAATGTTTTGTTTGCTCCAGGGAAAGAAATCAGAGGAGTTCTTACTGAGAAAGTAGCAGCAATAGCACTAATAAATACAGGGGTTGTTTTCATCCATTACAAGAAACACCAGTAGCAACACATGTGTCCCAATCTGCAACGCTAAGTGCAGCCAATCAAAGAGAAGAGGATAGAGGGATCTGCAGAACGTCATGCTTGGGATTATTTTACACGGTTGTTCTGGGGCTTGTTGGTATCCGCTTAGTCTCTTCCCAGAGCAGGGGTCTGTGAAGACTTGCTGGCCATGGAGAAAGTACACACACCACAGAAACTGGCAAATACAACACATCTTATTCTGAAAGCTGGTTATTCAACATTACGAGCACACTACTGCCTATTACAAGATCTTTGGGTTATGATTCTGGGTTTTATAAATACTGGGCCATGGATAGGTAGAATTGAGTGAAATAAAAATGTGTTGAGCTTAATTAGGTGTTGTCTGTCAATAGTTGATAACATTCAATACACTTCATAAAGGCCAGGAAGGAAGATACTTTCTGATAAAGATGATAATAGTTGGGCTCCTTAGAAACAGCAATTATAAACAAATCTCTATTACTTCACAGACAAGCTATGGACAATGGCTACAGAAACAGGAGCTGCCAAGACAGACTAAAAGAAAACAACAAACAAAAAATCTCTTTAGAAATAAAAATAAATACATTAAATCCAATTCTTGGCACTCTGATTATGCAAGAAAGTTGAATACACAAGTCATGCTGAAAGCCATCACTTCTTTTTGTGAATAACTTGGTATCCACCAAGCAAATGATTTTCCCTAATTCAGGTTTTTTTTAATAGACAAGTTTAATTCTAACACAAAACTGAATGACTTAGCTGATTTAATGTGAAAGGCTAACTAAAGAAACATATATTTAGAAAGAAGAGATATAAATCAGAACTTCATAAATAGTGAGAGTAAATAATCAAAAAGAAGATTCTCTTGTACATTATTCCTATTTATACAATTATATGTTTACCAAAAGTAGGCAGTTTAGAGAAATAAAAAATTATTTCAAGGTAAAAGGCATATTATCAACAAAAGTCTCCAGTACCTTTTGCACTATCATTTCACTTCCCTGAGCTTTTTATCACCATTTCTTTGCCTTTGTAAATTATTATTCTTTTTAAATTATGTGGCTACTTTACTGTGGTCCACATCTTCTTTCCATCAGAAAGATAAGATTCATAGATTTCAACCTTCCTTCTGGAAGCCAAGAAAAACTACCTTCCATGTGGGTTTCCTTGGAAGACAACGGAACGATCTTTACATGGGTTTCATGCAAAATCATTTCTTTAACAATGCTAACTGGTAGTCATACCTATAAATTAATTCTGCCTCTTAGTCTACTACTAAGATCTGAAAATACTTTTCTTTACATCAAAAATGGTCTAAGTAGTCTTTTTACTTTATTTTTCCAGAAAACTTTCACAGTAAAAAACAGACCTGAGGGTATTTTCTCATCTTGTTACAGAGTGACAGTACAGAATGTGCATAAATGCCCACACAGAAAAGTTAATAATATTCTACGAGGAGCTTATTTTTAGACTAATAGCACTAGTTTACGCAAAGCAAATCGGTACTCCAAAAAGAAGAAAGATCTTTAAATGTTTGAAATAATTCTGGATAAACTTTAAGAGAAAAAGTAACCTTTTCTTTTCCCACACTGGATCCAAAATAATTACATGAATTCCAAGGCTTAACTACTTTACAATGACTTTTTAATTGCTCATATTGATCATGACCTAAATTTGCTTCTGCAGTTTATAGAGCTGCATTAGGCACCAGAACCAAAACCCCAGGGGAAGAAAATCCACAGCCATCCTAATTTTACCAAATGGCAGAATAATTATGTAAATTTACTAATATGGAGATGAAGATCATTTTGTTGGGAGACCAGATAGCTAGGTCTTTACTGGTAAATGCTGCATTAAAATACACTGTTTCAAAAGCCAAGAATTCTGCCACTGGGCTTTGGCAGACCATAATTTTACTTTACGGAGAGAAGACAAATCTCTCACCGTAAATGTAGAGTCATTATTCTAAATCTATTCAATAGATTGGGATTATACACAACCCTCACAGACAGACACATTGATTTCATTCAATGGTGGTGTTTGTAAGCATCAATAAACCTGTAGAGAGAGTAAAACACACCATCTGGGGTCCTCCACTTGGATAAAAAGCCAACGGCTCTCTGCCTTTTCTTTTTTAATATAAAAGGGAAATCACATGTGCTTTTCTCATTGCTAGGAGTGGAATCTGCCTATTTTGCCACACAGAACTATAATTCTGGGATCCCACCATGCTTCTTTGCAAGCTACCGTTATGTATTCAGCTTTAATGTTCTAAATACCCTGCAAGGACGACTGGCTTCTTTCACTTAGTACCCTGCAAGAGCATTTATATTTTGAGGGCTTACTCATATGTGCCCAGTGTCCAGCACTGTCACTGAGAGATTCTTCCTGTCTCCCAGCCACCCCCTGGTTACTTGGGCGTTCTGTGAACTTACGTATATCGGATCACTTAATACAGTGTATTTTAATGATCTGCACACATTCCTGCCTTCCCGCTAGACAGTGCTCTCCCCTAGTCATCCTTTTGTTATTAACCTTTTTACTCCCAGGGCCCTGGACAGTGCCTGTTAGATACTCTTATCTCAATATTTAGTGAATGTATGTAAAGCATGAGTGAATGCTCCTTTCAATGCTCCAATACATGCACCAAACAAGTATTTGTGTTATATATACACACACTTTCTGTTTATAATATATATATTCCCATATATACATATATATGAATTCAGTTCGATGGAAAGCAAAGTATGATTATTATCATTCTTTGCTGTGAGATTTGGGCTAAATCATTTTGTTGAAAATTTGACTGAAGAGACTAATCTCTCTTATGAGATTTTTAAAACTAAATCAACAATTCACTTGTGTTTGTTTTAGAATAAATTGTATACCTAGAATTTATATCTAAAGGACATTGTTATCTGATTATCTTTCCCTCCTTGTTTTGATTGATAAAAAGCTAATTCTAGTAATTTTTCAAAAATTTATGGTACGCATTTTTGTGTTATTTCTCTGTGCTAACTGGTTTCATCTCAAAACTCTGTTAATACTTTCCCATTGTCCCTATTTACTTGTTAATTTATTCACTTTAAAATGCAGTCATTAATTCAGTTTCAAATATTTATTGAAAACCAACTCTATGTTAGGCAATATTTTCCAACTGGATTCATTCACCTAAGTTACCTCAGATTCTCTATGCAACAGCGCAAGACATCATTTAAAGTCATTGACAGATTAAGTTAAATCAAATAAATTCACCTGGTAGACCTTTTCATCACTAAATTTCTTTTGCAGAAATTATAGCTTTGCAGATATTATGTTCAAATGAAGTTTTTGTCAGTGGTTTATTATTTCACATTTAGTCATATTAGAATTCATCTGTCTCATTGTAAAGAGTCTCAATAATTATAAATTATTACTTTTTTTAAGTTCTTTTCTAATTTGTAGCGGAACAAGTATTATAAACATCTCAGAAATCATATCACCAGAAATAAAAATTGCAATATTTCTGAAAGACATCTCCATTCAATGAATGCTGCATGACTAGGGCCTTCTTGTCAACAATGACTATGTATTTTATGCATAAAAATTATGAAGAAGTTGTTTCTTGTTAATTCCTACCTGTTATTGATATGGTTTTTATTTTTATTTCATTAAGATCTCCCCAGATGCTGCTACTTCTTCTTTCCTTTTTGTTTTGATTATTGGAGAATATTATTTAAAAATAATGGTAGTTTAAAAATACGAGTCTTAATAAAATTATATCACATTTAGCTTGAGAAATTTTAACTTCCATAACAGGTCATCTAAAAAGTAAGTATTGAAACTACAAAACTCTGATGCAAGAAATCAAAGAAGAGCTAAATAAATGATGAGAGACTTAATATTATTAAGGTATCAAGTTTTCCCAACTTGATCTATAGATTCAATAGAATCCCAAAATTCTAACACATTATTTTATGGATATTGACAAACTGATTCCAAAGTTTACAGGGAAAGGCAAAAGACCCAGAGAGACAACACAATATTGAAAGAGAACAAAGCTGAAGGACTGATACTACCTAACTTCAAGACTTACTATGAAACTACAGTGATCAAGACAGTGTGGTATTCAGGAAAGAGCAGACAGATCAATAGAACAGAATACAGAGAGCCCCAAAATAGACCCACGCAAAGGTAGTCACCTGACCTTTGACAAAGAGCAAAGGCAATTCAATGGAGAAAGGACAGACTTTTCAACAAATGGTGCTGGGATAACGGACATTTATATGCAAAAAAATGAAACTAGACACAGACCTTATAGAGTAAGAGGAACTCTCATTCATTGCTGATTGGAATGCAAAATGGCACAGCCACTTTGGAACACAGTCTAGCTGTTTCTTACAAAGCTTAACATAGGCTTAGAATACAATCCAGTAATCGCGCTCCTAGGTATTTACCCAAATTAATTGAAAAGTTATGTCCACAAAAAAATCTGCACACAAATATATATAGCAGCTTTTTTCATAATTGCCCAAACTGGAATCAACCAACATGTCCTTCAACAGGTGAATGTGTAAACAAATTGTGTTACATCCATGCAATAGAATATTACTCAGCAATGTAAAAAAAATGAGCTATCAAGCTAAAAAAAAATGGAGAAACTTTAAACACACATTGCTAAGTGAAAGAGGCCAGTATTAAAAAGCTACTCTAATTCCATTTATAGGACATTCTGGAAAAGGTAAAACTAAAGAGACAGTAAAATGACTAGTGGTTGCCAGGAATTCAGAAGGAAAGAGGGAGGAATGAATAGACAAAGCACAGAGGATATTTAGGGCGGTGACACCATTCTGTACGATACTGTAATGGTGGATGCATGACATTATACATTTGTCAAAACTCATAGTATGCACAACACAAAGAGTTAACCCTAATGTAAATTATGGACTTTACTTAATATTAATGTATCAATATTGGCTCACTAATTGTGATAAAATGTACCACACTAATGCAAGATATTATTAATAGGATAAACTGTGTCTGGCAGGAAGGTGGGTATCTGGGAAGTTTCTCTACTATCTGCATACTTTTTCTGTAAATCTAAAACTGCTCTAAAAAAAAATAAAGTCTATTTAAAAAGTAAATATTGGTGCTTACTTAATATATTATGAATTTTCAATGAAACCTTGTCTCCAGATTTGCAGCCACGAAGAGAGAGCAGTCAATTTGCTATCATGTAAGTTCTAAAGACCCGAGTTTTCTTTTTTTTAAAATACAAGTAGAATTTTAAATTTCTTTTCCAGAAATTGTATTCACTTACTCTTGGCCTAGAGAAAGTTATTTGAGAATAGTTGTTTTCATTGAAAATATTTCAAAATATATTAATCATATGTGAAAAACATTAAATAAGATACTAATAGCTTAAAAGAATCTTTATCAATTCTCTTAATTTAGAAAGAGGCAGTATCTAGAAAAAATCTATTTCATATATACCTTCTTGCCAAAAACTACAAATTTTCCTTTAATTTCTTCATGCAGATATATTTAAAATTGATAATTTTTTCCTTTCAACAACTGTTTTGTTACATTTAGCACATTAAAATACACTTGCCATAATGATGGATAAAAATGACATTTTCCTACAGTTTTACGTTTATTTTTACACATTTCATGATTGCATCATGAATCTTGTGATTACTCTATGAGATCTGATAACTCAAGCATATTTCTAAATGTTCTTTCAATCAAACCATTCGTATTAAAGGAGTCTTTATATAAATTTTACTTTAAATAAAGCCTGAATGCTAAATGACAAAAACCGCAGATATACTATTAATCAGAATTCTCCAAGTCCCCATGCAGTACTTACGTAAGATTTAACTATCACTAAAAAATATATCTACTCTCTCCATCTTCCATACCCTCACCTTATCTAAGCTACCTCTGTCTCTTTCATGGGCAACTCTAATAGCCTCCTAACTGTTCTCTCTGCTTTCGTTTTCCTCGTTGCTCATCCATTCTCCACAGAGGAGCCATAGTGATCGCCCTTAAGTGCAATCAGATCATGTCACATTTGTGCTTAAAATCCTTCAAAGGCTCCAAGCACAAAGTTTACGCTTTTCTCCCCTCTTCTGTGGCTAATTGTCTCTCATTCTTCAGGACCCAACTCACATGGAACGCCCTTAGGGAGGCGCATTCTGAACTCCACGAAGTAGGTCAGGACACCTCTTATAGTCTGATAAGCAATGCTGTGTGTTTCCTCCAGAGGACTTGTCCCACTGCAATGATACAGTGATCTGTACAATTAGACACTTGCTGTGTCCAATGGAAAGTAGGCTCCGTGGGTGCACAAAACTTGTAAATCTCTCCCAAACCTAGCACAGGGCCCAGCACACCTCCGCTCAATAAAAACCCAAAATTTTTACATAAAATTTCCATTATCAAGTATTTCTTCATTGTGTAGCTTATGAAAAATCAGGACATTGAAATGACTTCCCAATTTCTCTTACTGAGTCAACAGCAGAAAATCAGAGCCCAAAATGTGCGTGACAATGGAGTGCCAACGATGCCAGGAGGATGGGGTTTGTGCTGGGGTAGAGCAGGACATAAAGGTGCCTGATGACTCAACATTTACAATTCTTGACTTTGAACATGAATTTTTCTATCAAATGCCTCCAGCTCTCACTCTACAGAACTTTCCAAGGGTGGGGCCTTATCTTAATTACCCTGATACCTTCAGTACTTAACACAGTACTGTCAGTGTCTGGCCAAGAAAAGGCATTCTCCAAGTATTTGCTGAATGAATGAATGAGTCTCACATAGATTATTATTTATTGGTGATAATTCTAAATCATCACCAAGAGAAACAAAAAGCAACACACGGACTCATTGCAAAGAGGTGATGGGGAGGGGGAGGAATAATCACATTTAGATAACATAATTAACTCAATGGGGAAAGAAACTTCAACAATACATTTGGTTTGGGACATCATTTTTTTCCCTGACCACTAAAAAGTTCTTGTTTATAAAATTTCCTACGTGTAAGGGAGGGGGATTCTATTTGTCACAATCCATCTCCCATTATCCCGAAGAAAAAAAAAAAGCAAAAACCCTGGTTTGAATTTTTATTTTGTTCTAAATTGCCTGATGAGTCAATTGACTGCGTAAAAGAGTATAGTGGTTCTTAGATATGACAATCAGGGATTGTACAAGTGTGCCTTTCAAAGAAAGAATGGGAATATTAGAAGCATATCAGTTGATAACCACTGAAACTTGTTCTTCCCCCAAACAGCCAGTTCTTAGAAGTGGTACTGGAATAAGATTAAGTAATTTAATCCTTAAAAGCAGAAGCTATCATGAGAATATATTTATTCTGTAACCCCAACTAATTTAAACTTTGCTCTCCACACTGCTCCTTAAGGCATCCTATCAGGAGGACACAACGGGAAGAGACTTTCTAAAGGTAGAATCTGTCGATCTTTCCTATTTCTATGATTGTACAACAACATTAGGTGCCCCCAAGAGGAAGCAACACTGAAGCCAAGAGGAGGCACCCACTGAAGATCTGGAGGAAGCAAATTCCAGGCAAAGGAAAGAGCAAGCATTCCTTAAAGTGGGAAAATGAAACCAAATGAGACCAATGTGGCCGCCACAGATTGAGACTAGGTTACAGCTGTGAGCAGATGCCAAATCCTGGGTTTTATAGGCTTGGGAGGAATTTAGACTATGTATTAGATAAAGAGCTGGCAGAAATTGTTGATGAATTGCACACGAGAAGAGAGGCAAAGACAGGAAACTTCTCAGTGAAGAAAGTCACTGATAATTCCGTTTCCAGGAAAAGACATTTTAATCAGCTTACCCTTGAAAGGTGATGTAAAACTACACAGTATAGTAAATTTTCATATCTCCCCTGCTGGATGTTCACTTTAAATTTCTATTATGTGTCATTTGTGCAGGCTACTGCCTGCACTGATGAGCCAGCCACCGAATAGAATTGTAAGTCAGTGCTATCAAATACATCCTTATACTCAAGTGAGATGCACTGAGGACTCAACTGTCTCCAAGCTCTTTTCTAGGACAATATGGCTTCCCTGGGGGAACTGGATGAGGGCTGGCATGGATGTCAGTACTGAGACACAGCCAGCACTGGCTAGAATTCATCTTTTATCTCCTTTTTTAATGTTTTCTTTATATTTTCCAAATTATGCATAAATTATTGAAACTAGGTCAAAAATGAAATCATCAGTTAAGTAGAGTTAATAATTCACCTTTGCAATTTGTCCCATCCAAGTATAACGGCTTAGAGAGGCTTTGTAGTCATACTACAGTGGAGCCAACATTACGACTCTAAAAGTGCCCCAAAACAATAGCTTTGGGGAAAAAAGAGTCAAACACCAGACTATCACCAATTTCAATCCCGGAATTTACAAAAAGATTAATTTAACAACAAATCAAATGAAACAGCTCTATGGTTTTTGATTAAAAAGACATGATTATAGCAACAACTACTTCTTGTAAGAGTTTATAAATGGATGTTTTGATGATATTTGGAGAAAAAATGTCCCCTGTTAGTGTTTTATAAATATGGGTTAAATAAATGAAATAATGAATGAATGTGACAAAGGAAATTAAGAGAAATAAAGCTAAAAGCCAGAGTTTTGTATATTCTCTTCCACACTGGCTCCTTGAGTTTTCTGTTCTGGGTGTATTTTTGAAGTCCAGGTGAACTCAATAACACTCCCAGCAATTAGAAGGATTTTCGATGATTCAGACCCAAAAACTTATATGAAATCCTGAAAATTTAACAGCATAACACAGATATAGAAGAGATTAATTTTCAGCAGCTAATGTTTGAAAATTTTTTCTTGGTCTCTATTTTTCTAAGGTGGAAACCAAAGCTGAAATTTTGAAATAGCTTTTAATATTGGTGAAAAATACAGAGATAAAGGGATTAAGATAAATATTCTTCAATCATTAAATCATTAGCACTGCTGCACATGAAAAATCTTATCAAACTGTAATAGTAAATTCAAGGCCAAAGAAATCTTGAAATTGTTTAGAACTAACACCAATAAAGGAAGACTTCCTATTAGGAATTATATATATATATACATAATTGATATATGTATGTGTATTTAAAATATGTCCTAGTGTTTTACCTAATATTTTCTAGATTTATAAATTATTTTTGAGCCAAAACCTACCAATGAAGAAACTCTACTTATAAAGAGTTACTAATTCTATCTTTATTTATTTATTTTTTGTGTGTGAGGAAGACCAGCCCTGAGCTAACAGCTATTTCCAATCCTCTTCTTTTTTGCTGAGGAAGATTGGCCCTGGGCTAACATCTGCACCCATCCTCCTCTACTTTATATGTGGGATGCCTGCCACAGCATGGATTGATAAACGGTGCATAGGTCCGCGCCTGGGATCTGAACCTCCAAACCCCTGGCTGCTGAAGCGGAGCGCACGAACTTAACCACTACACCACCGGGCCGGCTCCCCTACCTTTATTTCTAACGAAATTTAAAGTTACATGCCAGTCTTGAAATTTTAGTATATCTTCTGTTATTCAGTAGAGTTTATAGGGGGTATTTTAACTCACCAAGATCATTTGAAGGAAAAAAAATTGAAATTGTCATCACTAATGATTACTTTTTCAGAAAGACAGGAATATAGCATAGCAGAAAGTTTTATCATACAGAATCTACGTGTACTTGAAAACTACTAAGTTAAGCAATTCCCATCTAAGATTCACGAGACAGAATATGAGACTGTAACAATCCTTTAGACCTCTTAAAAAACAACCCTTTGAAAAAACAAGTCATTTGAGGGAACAATATGCATCTAGACAAACTCTTAAACCTACAGGTAGGCATATGGAGAGGAAGCTTCAAATGTGTTATGCTTGCTGACCCCATTGTCTTAACACTATTCTGAAAATGATGAAAGGGTTAATTTGTATGCTACCGATGAAGACTTTTTTAAAAACCATCATCAGAATATCAGGTGGTATTGTTTTTTCATAGAAGACTGCTTTTTCAAGGACAACCCTATTCTCTACAGCAGACAACATGTCCAAAGATGAGGGAGTTTGCAGACGGAAGATAAACCTTAGAAATGAGAAAATCAGAACACAGAAAACCGACACTCAGCTTGTGTCTTTGTTATCGCTATTATTCCTTGGAGGAGAGTTGCCTGTCATGCCCTGGGGCACAGGCAGGGTGGACAAGCTCGGCAGGTACTTAGTCCAGTGTTGGTGCAGCAAAGAGGGGGCCAGTGTTCTTAGATTGCTTCCTTCACTATTCCACCACTGTGTACTGAATACGGCCACCTGCCAAGTGTTCAGAGAGGCACTGGGTTATCGTCATGAAAAGAACAGTAAAGGAGACAGACATCAAGGAGTCGCACTGATGTATAAATTATTACAAACTAGAAAAGGGCCATGGAGAAACGGTCTGTAAGAGAATATAGGGAAGGAAATTGACCTCACTTGACTACAGGCAAACTTCTATGGACATCATGGTTAAGGAATAAAATGAAATTTCTTTGCTCCCAACTTTAAAAAAAAAAACAGAAACAAAAATCCTGCTTGCCATGTGGATCTCATTTGCGAACTATTCATGTATTATTCATTTATAAAAACACAAATGTTTCCTACACAAGCCGTGCCTACGCAGCACTGTCAACAATACAAATATGAATGTGACACAACTTCTGCTTCCAACACATTTATCAACTGATCAGACAGAAAAACATATTACTATGTACATGGTAGAATGTGTCGAATGTGACAGAGAAGCAAGTAAACACCAGAGGGAGCAGAGGGGACGGGGCGGGGGGGGGTTGGCTATCCTGATGATCAAGCTGCTAACTTAGCAAATGCATGGAATCGATTGTCATTCTTTTATTTCTAAACATTCTTCTGGTTTTGTGCTATGTGCCTATATTTATTTCATTTTTTTCTCATCACTTCTACTTCATGTAATTGTACAGTACTACGTATACATGCATTTTTGTGAGACATCTTAAAACCTTTCACAAAGAGAAGAGAGACACAAGTAAAGAGATATTAACAGAAAATCAGAGAAAAAAAAAGAAACAGAAGAAGTAGCAACCCTTCCAGAGCAAGGGTTTCTAACGTGGGAGAAGTACTCAAATATGGAATAAGGCATAGAGACAGGAAATATAAAAGATGTGCTGCAGAAGGAGGCCCGGTTGGCAAATTGGATTACAGTGTTCTTGGGAGGATATAGGGCACAAGTTTTGCAGAAATAGGTTGATTTCAAAATACTGAGGGCCTAGAATGGTAGAATTCTAGGAGTTTAGTTGTGAGCCTCTGGCAGTGCCAAGGCAGTGATGATCAAGTCTGTATTGGAGGAAGATGATTCTGGAGGCAGAGTGAAATGGCAGAGCATGATCAGATTGATAGGATTTGCAATTAATTAAAAATGGAGGACTAGGGGGAGGATGAAGTTAAAGAAGTTCCCAATGTTTCTAGCCTGGATTACTGAGAAGATAGTAATGTTTTATATGATATACAAAAGAAAGGAGGGACAAGTATCGAAGGGGATGATGGGTTATACTTTAGACATGAGGAATTCAAGCTGCCAGCAGAATATCTAGGACCAGTATTTCTAAGAGGTCAGGATGCAAAGATTTGGAAATCATTTACCTTCAGGTGTCAGCTGAAACCTCTTGAATACTGGTGATTAAGTAGGAAGAAAATATTGATTGGGAAGAGTAGGGAGCCAGCACTGATTTCCCAGAGCATTAATAGTTGCTACAATACATGGGAAGCTGAGTAGAGAAAGATGCTGAAACCAATTCTCAGATTCCTAAGAGAGGGTCATGACCTATATAAGATATACTTCACATTTGGAGAAGAAACCAGAAACCAAGAGGATCTCAAATCAGGGTTTTATCAATGAAAGTAATGAGCTTCTGTCCCCACAAATATGATGACAATGTGTTTCTTTTTCTTAAGTACTGTAATGTGTCCACTAAACAGTTAGTAGGTATCATTAGAGAACATATTTGAATGATGCATATTTAAATAATGCATCAGACTGATGTCATCCTTTCTAATCCTTCAAATATATATTTGGATTGTCATTGATTATATTATAAAAACTCTCTAACCTCAAAAATGAAGTCTATCAAATTTAATAGGATGAAAGAGTTGCCAGGAATGTCAGCAAATAGCTAGAATCTCAAGTTACCATATTGTAGTAAAAGGTTTCAATTTTGCAGTTTTTTTATTACATCTTTAACATGACCATACGAATTAAGAAAAGATATTTATGGCATTTGGCCTCAAGCTACAATTCACCTTTCTCCCCCAAACTCATAGATGCATATAAAATGATTTGTTACACACTGAAGTTTTCCAATGGCATACTTAAAATCAATCGAGATACATTCAACATTATCCTTACAGCAAGGCTATTCTCACTTACACTGGAACAGTGGCAAACACCATGGGATCTTGTGGCTCAAGCGAAATGCAAGCATTATGGTGGGAGGAGGGACAGAAAACTAAGTGGTAGAGGGTCAGCAAGAGGCACCCTCTGCCTCAAGTGCTCATCATCCCAAGAGGAGGTGCAGCTGCAAACACACTTGAATGATGCTCTAGATGAGGGGCCCTACTCTGCATCTACCCTGCTTTTTATTGGCAATGAACGACGATGGGGCATTTGTGAGTGTGAAAGCGGAAAACAGTGAAAAAGCCACCTGTGTGCAAGCTGCTCAGGGAAGCAGCACAGAAGCACTGATAACTCTGCCAGACCTTCTGCCCTTGGGGAAGTTGGGCCGCCCGCGCACCCTGGAGGCAAACACCTTTGTTTTTTCTTGCTTGCCTTCAGACATCTTTCCCTGAGTAGGGTAAAGGAGGAGTGACTGTAAGCAAGTTAGAATCATTATTTTCATCCATTTTAATATGCATTTTTAAAAAATTTTAACATCTATGAAATAGGATGCTTCTTACAATCAATGGCATGTCATAATTTACATACAAAGATTTTTTTTCTGACTCAGTGATACATACGGTGTATTTTATGATTGGTATCAGATTTGATGAATTAAGATAATTATGAATAATCCTGGTCATGCCAGTGGGAGTGTGTCATTTGTGCTAATTTTAACTGGCATGTGTGAACTGGGAGAAAATGTTCTCCCATTTAACCACTGACAAACTAATCACCACATACACATGGAGAATCTCTGATTTCTGAATTTGCCATTAGGAATGAAGCCATTTTTGGAAAACTACTTTACAGAAAACTATCTTAACAGATCAGCTTTAGGACCACGAAAAGATGGGGAGGCAATATGTTGTGTTTAATTCTCAGAGGTATTTCTTCTTCCTGAGAATGTTGGCATTCTCAATGTTATAAAGGGGATATAAGGGTCTCATTGTGGTCGAAAACCATTTCCCCAAGAGCTTTACAGGAGATTGAGTAGCATGGTGATGATTTGATTACCTAAATAAGTAACTGCATTCTGTAAAAGGCCCTACATTTCAATATATTTTTAATTGGCAAACATATGAAATCAGTCTCATCACTCAAACATCACTGTTAACATGAAGGAAGTATTTCCTCCTGGTCTTTTTTCATAATCATATTTTACATTGTTATTGTATGTATATACAATTTTGTTATCTTGTGTCTATTTAGTCACAATTGGATTACAAGTATTTTCTGAGCGGTATCCAGACTTTGTTAATTTCCATCTTTAATAGCTACATAAAGGTTTCTTAAATGAATGTCCTATATCTTAAACATGCGATTTTCCCTATTGTTTCCAAAATTTGGCAATGTAAAGCTATAAGATTCAGGTATTTTGAATATTTAGGCAGAGCTTAAGAAAGATTTAGGATATCAATGGGTATACATTTTATTATGACTTTGTAGAGGAAGCATATTAGTTATTTGTAACTAATATAGTGTATATTGTATACTATTTATAATAGTGCAGATACTATATGTAGTGTACTCTAGTTAGTGATGACAATTAGCTTTACTTTTATTGTGACCTTTTTTTTTAACAGATAAGGAATTAAACCTAACTTGCATTTCTTTGATTAATTATAAGGCTGAATAACTTCCCACCTTTGTTTAATCATCATGGTTCCTGTTTTGTAAATTGTCTCCGTCTATGTTTATTAATATATTGAGTTACTTTGGTTTTCTCACTCAATTACCATAATCTTTTTATATGTTATAAGACATATGTTATATGTCTTTTATATATGAAGATTTTTGATACCTAAAAGTTACAGAACTTTTATATTAAATATATCTATTTTTTCTTGTATTTTTCAAAGCATAAGTTTTCTTTACCATTCAGAGAGCTGATAAATCATTTTCTTTTAATGCTGTTTAAAAAAATAACTTTTTAATTCTTCAGGATTTATTTTACTGCACTATACGAGATGAGGGTTCACATTGATTTCATTCTATTTTTGTGAGCCAATTATCCTAATCCCATATATTGGATAATTTTTCTCTTCCTCATAGATTTATGATCATTCTAGTAATATATTAAATTTCTAGATATGTCAGGGTCTATTTCTGGGCCAGCTAATCCATCTGTGCATTCTCAAGATAACAACACATGACTGTAATTATTGTTGGACAAATGTCTTGCAATGCTCACTTGTGACCTCCTTATTCATTTTTATATGTTTATATTTCCTCCTCAATATTTCTGATGAACTTTAGAAATATTTTCTTAAGTTTTTTAAAAAAGATGTTTTCGAGGTTTTTATTACATTACAATGGGCCTTTCAAATTGTAGAGAATTGAAATATCTACAATATGTACCATTTTCTTTTAGAAATGTCTTCTATTATGATTTTTCAGTTTATTCATGTAAATAATGTAATTCTTATTAAAGTGATTACTAGCTATTTAATGTAATTTTACCACTATAAATATTTTTCCATTTTATTTCCTGAATGTTCACAAAAATAACAATTGATTATTGAATATCTTATATCTTGCCAAGTTATAAAATTTTATTAATTTTGGTCTTTTGTAAATTTTTTTCAGTAGATTCTTTTTGATCTACAAGATATATAAGAATATCACTTATAAAGAATCACTATTTAATTGTTTCTAATATTTATACCTCTATGTTTTCAATTGCACTGGCCAGAACTTTCAAAACAGTATTAAATAATTACAGTGATACTAAGCATCATTATTGTAGTTCTTATTTTAAGATAAATGCCTCCAGTAGTTCACAAGTAAATTATAATTGACTAGCTTAGGATATGTTGAAACCAGGGCAATTCTTGCCCTTCATTTCCACATGTAAGGTAAGTGACGGGTGACAGTCCCTATGATGATGGTGTTACCATTTTGTTAACCACTTTTCTGTTTATCTGGAATAAAGGATTTACTTCAGAATACTAGGGAGGTAGGAAAAGTAGGAAAGATGAAGGTCCTAGACAAATGACCAGGGTCACTTCATTATTACCATCACAACTTTGTAAGGAGAACCTGCTCTATTCAATTCTTCTATTAGACCTTCAGTAAAATTTGATTACAAAGATAGACCGTATCTAGTAAAAAAATAAAATCTTGTTAAAACCAACACCGATAAAAATAGCATCTTATGGCAGGACCAGAAATATTTAGAAAACATTTCTAAAATATTAAAAGAAAAAAATCAAACAGAAATTTTGTACTTGATAATAATGAAAGTTGAAAATGCAACATCACACTAACGCTGGCAAATATTCACTCATTCTTACGATTTTTCAATCTATATGGCTTCACAAATGCTTAACACAATCGGCATTTTAGATATTTACTTCTGTTTGGCAGAAGAATAGCACTGGTTTTGCGATTAGATTTTACGTCTGACCAGAAAGTTTTATTCCATTCTTTCACTTGATGAACCAAACAGGTTAAGATGTTTCAGAACAGAACTTGCAAAATGAAGTTAGATTTCAAGATGATTGGGTTTTGAGATGTACAACAAAAAAGAAACTTGCTGGAACAGTATGGAGGAAGGGGGGAGATCTGATAAAGGAGAGAACAGAACCCAGTGGAGTGTGGGTAGCCACTGGTTAAGGGGACAGTGCCCAAGGTCCCTGAATGACCAAGGGTTGCACATGACAGTTGCAAGGTTAGTTTTCTTAAGGAAGCAGGCAACAGGTGTGCCAAGATGCAAAATTAGGCAGTCTTTTCAAAAATCATCTTTTGATCATCTAAAATTAGCAATTAAACAATTAATGGTGGTTTTGGGGGTATCCATTCCAAAAGTCTAACTGTAAATTCACCAGCATAGTCAGAGTTGGATCAAGATAATATAGACATGTCTGTCAGGCTGGGACAGCTTACTGAAGCAAAAGAGAACGTACTTGAATTATATTATGACCCTCTAGCATGGGGGTCATAGGACCTCTACAGGAGGTCCTTGAATGTCGCGTTCAATATCAATATCAATAACACACAGCAAGGACATAGCAACAAAAACAGGGAAGAGCCACATCTGTTCACTCACTTCACATGGCAACTATTATTCCAACATAACACTGCATGCTAAACAAATATTATTTGAGAGAGAAACAATAATTTAAATCTTGTTGCATTCTAGGAGGTACAAATGGACACAGGCAGATTTTCTGTCTGAATTGGTCTTCAAATCACTCTATTAAAATATGAGACTCTTTAAAAAATGTTTTTTTCAAGCATGAATATGGTATAAATGCTCCCTAGTTGTAAGAATGTATCCTTGAAATCTGTTAAGTATTTTTAAATGGCTGAAATTTGTGGTAAGGAAATACTTTAGGAACAGGTAGAATCTAGTTCCATTTTTCAGACCTTTAGTATTAAAGCAGTTATCAATTAATCTGTTAAAATAGGTTTGTTTTGCCATGAGTTTTTATTTAGGCTTCTACTTTGACACACTTTAAAACTTTTAGGCTTTCAGGTCTCATAAAATATAATGAGAATATACTCATCATTCATTTTGCCCAGGAAATAACCCTGTCCTTCTCTTCCTCTTCTTCTCCCTCCCTGGCACATTTACTGAGTGCATATCTAGTTTAAAGCAATGTGCTAGGCTCAGGGGACGCAATGATGACTAAGAGTACATGGTACTATTCTTAAAGAAGTTCACAGGCCAGTGGGGATGCAGAAATATACACATCTAATTACAATATAACCCGGTAAATTCAGCAATAAATGTAAGTCCACACAGGGTGCACTGGAGCATAGAGGAGAGTGTACCCGCTCAGCCTGAGGAGGTTGGAAAGGAATAAAAAAAGGAGGTAGCTGGGTTAACGCTTAAGTTCTTTCTCAGAATTCATTTCTGCTACCATTCCCACAAAAACAAGAGGCTTAGGATTATCACCATTTCTAAATTTGACTGTCATATAACTCATGGTCCATAATTTTAAATCTGGTTGACTATAAAACTCTTCACAGTAAAAATAGGAAGTAACAGAAACCCGGTCATTATGTATTCATTTTCTTTAATACTCAACTCTGCTTAATAGCCATAATTCTTTCAACTGTCTGCACATAATAGTGTCAATGAAACTAGAATAGTTTGAATAGGTACCAAGGAGCAGAGTCTTTTAAATAATTTTTTTTTTTTACATGGTAATAATAGCATCCTCAAAAAAACAGCAGATTGCTTTGCTTTCCACAAAATCAGAACAAGAAGGATGCTATTCTCTTCACCCTCCAGTGAGCTCAAAAGGTGGGAATGTTGCCAAGATAATTCAATGAGCAGGAAGTCATTTTCCCACGAAACTTCAAAAATATCATTAATTCATTGTGATTTTTTACAATGATTATAAAACATGTACAAAGCTGGCTGTATCTAGCTGTTTTTTAAGTGACAGTATTGTTTTTTTCCACTGCAGTGCACCACTTAAAAAATATCCTCCCTCCCCCCACATCAATTTCACAATGGAAAATCCGAGCAAAGTGTTTTATTCTTGCTTAACCTTGAAAGATATATGGTGTGCTCAATGGAAAATCTATGACTTAATTAGTTTTTACAGATTTGACACCAAACAGGAATACATTTGAAATATAGACAAAGTAAGAGGTAAAAGAATACAGTTTAGAAGTATAAAGGAAAATGTTAGATGTTCTATGAAGGTCAAAGTCAACTCCTTCCCTTAAATTCCCTCAAAAGACTTACATGCTTTAGAGAATGCAGTGATGGTAACTGTGGTGATCCTTTTTCCACTTTATTTTTCATTGTTCTCTTTCATAATTCATTTGAAATTTAGCTTGACTCTTTTTTTCCCCAACATATTAGTTATCTATTAGAGGCAATAATTTTGAAACCTGCTTTCTAACTGACTAAGGGGAAAAAAATGAGACTTAGGATAACAGATAAGGAAACAAATAATTGCCAGTCAGTATGTTAAATGCCTTATTAGAAAATACACAAGAGAAGAAAGTTGACTAATGACTGAGGAGGTCAAAGCAGGCTCCAGAAGTCACATTTGAGCGTCACCTTACAGGATTTATACGTGTTCACAGGAGGTTAAGAAGAGAAAGAAGGTATCAGACAAAAACACACACAAACCAAAACACATACTGAACAAGTCAGAACATGAGGTCCTTTTGGAGTTCTGAGGAGATGGTAAGTAGCTGTGTCAGTCTACAGCATAGGTACCCAGGGAATGAGAGAAGAGATGGGAGACGGGAAAGCTGTGGTTGGTCTATGAAGGATCTTACACACTATGCCAAAGATTCTGCATTTTATCCTTTGGACTTTCACTGTCCAATATGATAGTCACTATCCACATGTGACTATTTAAATTTAAACACAAGCAAAAATTCAATTCATCAGTTGCACTAGCCACATTTCAAGTGTTCAATAGCCACATGTGACTAGTGGCTACCATATTGAACAGCACAGATACAGGATGTTTCCTTATCACCGAAAGTTCTACAGGACAGCACTGCCTTAAATAAGGAGAAGCCACATCCGACTGCTGATTATAAAGCAAAAGACTGACCTGATTAAAACTGTGCTTGATTTAAAAAGGTAACTCATATAGTGTGAAGGACTGGCATAGAGGTGGTGGGACTGGAGGCAGAGGGCCAATAAGGAGGAATTTCCTTAGTGACTGAACTAAAAAACTGCAGCAGTGAGGAAGTGGAGGAAGTTGCTAGAAGATTTGGGGGGGTTGAACCAAGAGGATCATATTAAGTTTCTAGTGTATCACATAACTGGGGGCATGGTGATGTCTTAACTGGAAGACACTAGACAAAATTATAGTGGCTAGAGAGTGGAGATTAGTTTATTTTTTTGGCTTGTTGAGTTATGTAGGTGCCTGGGACTTATGAGGTTTGAGTTAATAGGTCTTAAAAGTAATTTCTTGTCATTTTTCCTTTATAATGGAGGTCCTTTAACAATTGCCTAAAACAAGCATTCTAAGCTTTCATATGACTCCTAAAGTTTTTAAAGTAGGTTAAACAAGAAAAGAGAATTGAGTTTCAAATTGGCAAAAATGATGACTTAGGCTAGGTTTAAGGCTTTTTTCACTTCATTTTATATATATAAATTTTGTATAAATAAGCAGTGCAAAGGATATGTGCCAGCTGAGGATACTAGGAAATGGCTGCTGCTCCCCGATGTTGCCCTAGTTCCAAGGTCTGAGGGTCAGTGATGAGGGACTCCTCAGGTAAGAGGAAAGAAACTGTGGCTTCCAGCCTTTCATATCCCATGAGCCTGGAGTGGGTCCACATCAGCACTCAAGGATCTACCTACTATCAAATAATGGAATCTTTCTGCACCATAGTTAAAGGCTTCAGTATTCTACTTCTTACTTTTTCATGCCATGTCCTCCCCCCACAGTTCTCTTCCCCCTCCTCTTTATTCTTAGCTACTGAGTAAGCCTCCTACTTTGCAAAGAAAACAGAAGTACACTCCAACTCCAAGGTTACTGATACTTTCATTCATCTCCATCACTTTCTTGCTTATTTCATGGGACGGTATCCCTATTTACTCACTGGTTTACAAAAAGAGTCACAGAAGGCAATCGATTAATCGTAGAGAGAGACGTGGAACTGAGAAAGAATTTCTTTAGGATGAGATCAATTGAATATGTTTAAATATTCATGTAAAAGAGACAGCAAAGACCAAGAAGTTGAAGATACAGAAGAAAAGGTTCCTTGATGAGGTCTCATAAAAGGCTGGAGGAGATGGGAACGAAGTGCAGGTGGTGGATTAGCACTGGAATGGAGGAAGGACCACCCTCCCAGTCATCATAGAAGGAAAGGAGGCAAGAATGCAGACCCTAAAGGAGAAAACATCTAACCTGAAACCTAAAGGCTTCAAAGGAATGGATACATCTGGGATAGCCATCAAACCCATCTGCAGCTTGGCCCCCTATTCCTGTGACTCCATATAAGTCATGGTTTCTGGAAGTGCTTGGGAGCAACTGCTCCAGCCTCAGGAAAGGCCGCATGCAGACTCTGGGTCAAACCCCTCCTCCACAGAGAGCCCTTTAGTCTTTGTAACTCCAAAAGAGCAAACTGCCATCCACCATTGACTGTTTTTTGTACTCAAACCCTAGATTTGTGCTTCTGTTTCTGCCCAGGGATATATTTATCTTGTTTGAATCCTAGTCTTTTAAAACCTTCTCTTTTTTCCCCTATTTTTTTTAATCATTGGGATGCATGGAGCAGAATGGATGCCTCAAAATGTGAGTTATTTACCAGAATTCATGAACACTTTTTGAAGGAATGAACACACTACTTTTTCCTTTATTCAAAAAAATTTTTTACTTAATTTTTTTTATTGAGGTAACATTGGTTTATAACATTGTATAAATCCTACATTTTCTGAAAGATGATACCAGGTATCCATTTCAGTTCAAATACTTAGAATTTTAACTGACTCTGAGGATTTTTATCTGTAAGATATTTTTTATAATCTCCAGTGAAAGTTCAGCTACATAAAGTTTTACACAATTAAATTTAAAAATGAAAATTGCTCTATTTATTCTTGATACAACATCAAAGAGGAAATAAGACATAAAATTTCTGCCATTATGATTCCCTGTACAGGCTGTCTCCACCTTAGTTGCAGGCTGTTATTGGAAGTTCACTTGTAAATTGCGTGTTTGGAACATAGACCATAATTTCCATAGAAAAGATATTACAGATTGTAATTAGGTTTCCAAGCCAACTCATAAAAGCAAATTTGAGACACGATATACTTGAACTACCATAAATTTGCATGAAATAATAGAAAATAGCATATGGAATCATGGCTTGTTTTGCTTTTACACACATTAAACCGCTTTTTGAACCAATGCAAATCCCAGTGTTTTCTCTGCTTGACTAATTTAACACTGGAGTCTCAGCTACAGGTGGAGTTGGGAGCTCTTTTTGGTCTATTTTCATCACACCAGTAACATAATACGTTATTGGAGTTTAGGAGGAATGGGACAACGAGGGAAGAAGCTTTGATTTCCACAACATTTAGACTCAAAATAATCAAGATATCTCCCTCTCTCACTATAACCAATGGAGGAAAGAGAGAGGGAGAGAATAAGAATGAGGGCGGTGAAAACAAGCCAACTAGCCAGATGTGCACTCAGGTGGAAGCCAAAATGGCAGCTATAATAGGCAAAGAACCAGTTGCCCTGCAGAACTGAGGAGAGGGAGCTCCCACATGACCACAGCAACTGGCAGTAGCAATTAAGTTGCCATGTAGTGGGAAGAGAAGTCAACAACAGTAACTCTTCTCGGCTGAAGAAAAAAGGGGTTTGGGGAGGCTGCCACCTCCACCCAAGGGAAGAGATGGAAGCGTAAGAGCCAATGGACTGGGGCTGAGGGTGAGACTCAGCTGAGGAAAATGGTGCACCCACATCCACCAGCAACAGAAGGCAGGAGACCTGAGGCTCCTTTAGCTGTGGTGACCAAGGGGTAAAGATTAGGGTTACGGCAGTGGTGAATCATGAATCACCACAGGGCAACCTGGGAGTTGCCAGGAGGAAAAAACTGGAGCCATAAAACAAGGCCAAAACAGGCAAACTAAAGTTATTCTTGCCAGAAGACAGGTGGGTCACAAACAGAAATACCATTTTCATTCAAATAACAGTTACTGTAAATCAGAAACTTCCATTTTAATCCTGAATATTTGATAAGCACATCTCCTTTGATTAATGTTTCAAAATACTCTTCTTTTTAATAAGTCTTCAACTTGACTAATTTAAACTGATATAGCCATCAAACATTTGCAGTATATACTCCTTTGTTTTAATTTAGTAAAATTAAAAAAGATTGCATGCCTTATATTTAAATATATTTATGATGGTATCAAACAAATCCTTTTTTGGAGCAAGAATGTGTATCAAAATACATTATAAAGCAGAATACTATGTTACTCAGTATGTGTTTGTCTGAAATTTAACTGTAATTTACAAAGGTTAATTCACATTTAATAATTTAATAAATAAAATTTTGTTGGGTACATATTGGTGCCAGGGTCTATGACAGGTGGAGTGAATATAATGATATATAAGAAAGACATAGTCCCTGTCCTCTTGGAAGATAAAGCACAGCAGAAAAGACAGGAAAACAGGAAAGTGCTGTATATTTTGAGATGTGCTATGGTAAGATAAATCGAAGTTGCCATGGTATCACTTATAAGTCCAAGGAAAGTTTCTGTAAGAAGTGACTTTTAAGTAGAAGCCTGAAGTATAAGGAGCCTGCAGTCAGCCAAGGAGGGCAGGAAGTAGGGAGGAATCTTCCAGATAGAACTGGGATAAGTGGGTTTTTGAGAGTGTTTTATTCCTGGGAAAGGGAGTGGTATGGGGAGAATCAGGAAAGCATTGAGAGCAATTCTCATCACTGGCTGCCTACCCAGCAACAAATGCCCCCATCTGGTTGCCAACAGAACCCTAATCCCATTCAGATATCTGTCCCCACCCCTCAGGGCTCAGGACAATAGGACTCCAGTCCCAGACCAGCAGGTACATCCTGATTAAGTCACACCAATCAGGGTAACTCTTCCACTTTTCTCATTGTTGGATGATGAGCACGAGAGTAAGTGCTTGGGGTTACTGACAAAAAAATCACCTTTTTATTAAGAAAGCCACAAGAGGAACTGAAGTCCCTCTTTTTTTTTCCTGGACATTATCTATCAAGTTGGAATTTGACACTTGGAGCAATTGTGGTGGCAGTTTTGCTACCAGATTCAGGATGAAGCCTCACATTGAGGAGGGCTGAGCCAAGATCATTACAAAGAACTGAAGCTGGGGCCCAGATATGCCATCCCCAGAGACCATTCTACCTCCACACTTTTTCTTGTGAGATAATAATTTTCTCACTGTTTAAGGCAGTTCGAGGGAACATATTCTTTTACTTGCTGTGGAAAACATGATAATCAATATAAAAAGTATGCAGAAGAAACTGCAGAAAGGAAATCCTGAAGGGAAAAGGGTCACGTGGGAAATATCTGTCCTCTAACCTCTGAAGGATTTACACAAGGAATAATATATTCATCTTGGTTTTATCAGAGCAGTTGTTTGGGTGACAAATTGAAGAATGGAGTGTAGGAGGACAGGTTCAGGGTCCAGATAACAATCAAGAAGCCGCAGTAACAAAGGTGAGAGAGTACTATAAAAGTTCTGAGCACAATTCCAATCTGGGAGGAGGGTTCCCCCCACACCATCAAGCAATGCTCCAGCTGGGTGTCCTACAATTTAACTCAATTCTAACACTATCTACCTTGGAGGCAGTGTCAGATCCCACAGGGTAAGGGCTCAGTCCCACAACACTGCCACCCCCAACCCCAGCCCCCATCCCGGGACTTCAGATGCCAGTCCAGATTGCCACCTGTGCTTCTGACCCTTTGGCTATAAATTCAGAGGTTCCCATGACTCCCTCCTCAGGTTTAGTTACTTTGCTAGAGCAGTTCATAGAACTCAGGGAAACACTTATGTTTACCAGTTTATTAAAGGGAAGCATATAGATGAACATGCAGATGGAAGAGATGTGTAGGGCGAGGTATGTGGGAAGGGGTGCAGTGCTTCCATGCCCTCTCTGGGTGTGCCAATCTCCCCGCACCTCCAACTGTTCACCAACCTGGAGCTCTCCGAACCACCTACTGTTGGGATTTTTACGGAGGCTTCATCACATAAGCATGATCGATCATTAACTCCATTTTAAACCCTTCTCCCTTCTCAAAAGAATGGGGAGTGGGGCTGAAAATTCCAAGCTTCTAATCATGGCTTATTCTTTCTGGTGACCAGCCATCCAGGAGCCCACCCAGAGTTGACTCATTAGAACAAAAGACACTCCTATCACCAAGGAAATTACAAGGGTTTCACGAGCCCTGTGTCAGGAACCAGCGTCAAAGACCAAACATTAGAGCAAAAGATGCTCCCAGTGCTCTTATCACTTAGGAAATTACAAGGATTTTCAGGAGCTCTGTGCCAGGAACTGGGGGGCAGAGACCAATATATACATTCTATTATGTTACAGGTCATTTGCACAAGGGTGGTGGAGGAAGAGGATGCCAAGATACAGAGAGAGGCAGATGTTAGTTCAGCTCAGTTCGAAAGGCAATTTTGAATGCTTACAATATGTACTGCACTGTTAGAGGTTGAAGATACAAGGAATAAGATGGTCTTTGCCTTCAAAGAGCTCACAGTTTAGTAGTGAAGGAAGATAGCTACGTAGCAGCCAGCCGGTATAACGTAGTCAGTGCATTACTGGGACTGATGCACAGAGTGCTCTGAGAGGACTTACCAAAGCCCAAGGGAGAGAACAGTGAGGGAAGATTTCTAGGAAAAGGACAGACACAAAATATTCGGTATCTATACTTCCTGGCCTCCCACCTACTCCTTAATTTATTGCATTGTGACTGCTGCTCTACTCTGTTCAAACCTCTCTGAGTAGTCACAGCTGGTTTTTCATTGGACTTGAAATGCCCTCCTTCAGCTTAATTAAATTAGACTGGGTTAATTACTCCTTCCAGTGTTGCCATGGCATGCTCTCTGACCTCTATCACTCATCATACATTTTTAAAGTCAATTCATTATCTGTTTGTATCCTTCATGGGCCTGTTAGTTGCCTAAGGGCTGGCACCATTTCAGTTAGGTTTACCATTGAAATCACTTTTCTATCAAGTGTATGGTAATTAAAAGGTGTTGAGTAAGTATTTATAGATGAAGGAATGAGTAAATAAATGGAAGAATGACTCTACGATCATAATTAGAAGCATCAAGTTCAAAGCAGAAAGTGATGAGTGTGCAGATGTAGCAACTCATGGAGTGACTTGGGTATCTTTTTGTTGAGGTGGGACACTACTGATTGGAAGATTGGACTCAAGAGTTATTAATGCCCCTATATGTGCTGGGCTAGGAAAATGAAAAGACGATTCAAGTGGACGAGACTTTTAAACATGATTTTTAGCGCCTTGACTGATTCAATATTTACTAGTACATGACATCACTCAGGAAAATGGGGCAGGGGAACGGAAAACATTGCAGATGAAAGAGGGGTGCTAGCCTCACAGAGAACAGAGATGAAATTGAAGAGCTGGAGTGGATGTGAACTTCATCTACCTCAGTGGCTGTCAGATAGAAAACAGCTGCATACGGCACCTGAGAAAATTTACAAGCTTCCTGATTCCAGTCCCAGAGGATTCTAATTCACTAGATCTGGGGCAGGCCTAAGAAGCTATTAAAAGCTCTTCACACAATCCTGATGTGCAAAAAGAACCTCTGATCCAGTTCAACTCTTTCATTTACACATAAGGAAACTGACCCCAGGAGAGACTTGTTGGCATTGCGAAGGCCATTAATGGCAGAGCTAGGACTACAACTGCAGTCTCTTGACTATGAGGCCAGGACTCACAGCATTAGTTCTAAGGAAGCACAAGAATTGGCCAGAAGTTTGAAGAATAAAATTCAAAAGGGATAATGTAGCTTAATCCACTTACAATAATACATTTTTGAAGTTAAAGGTAGACACTAGTTCTCTCCACCAAGCTCCAAGGCACAAGAGTGAGATGGGACTACACTGTACAATGCAGCCACTCTGTTCAATGAATTAAGATCACAATAAATCTCACAGATTTCTCTAGACTATGATGACAATGGATCTGCAGATGGCAGGGTGTTTTACACCGAGGGGTGAGTTATTAATGGCTCTAATCATGAGCAGCTTGTAGAGAATGATAAACATCTGTTCTTCATACCTCCTAAGTCCAGAAGAAAAAAGGTGGACCAACATTAAAAAGTATGATAGACTTGGACTAGGCATGCATTAACTCTTTTCATTATTTAATGTTATAGTTATCAAAGGAGACTGCTTAATCATCCTTTTTGGTGGGTCTTTAGTTTAAATCTGGGAGGCATTAGACCTATTCATTGCAAATGGCAGAGGGTGATATGGAAGCTGATGTCTCATTAGAGCCCAGTAAGATCTCTGACCTTTTAAGTGTCTCCTCAGTGGAACATCTTAGACAGTTCCCAACAGAATTAGTATAGGTTGGCACCGATCCTGTTTGAAAGGTTTGGTGGTAAATCACAAGTCCCTTCATTTTACCCAGAAATATCAGTAATCCACTCAGTATGCATCCACAGGGAAACAGTGGTCAAGATCTTCCTTTAATCTCTCAAGACAAGGATAAAGCGATACATCACCATGTAAAATGACTGAATCATGAAAGGTGAGGGACAGGACGCTATTTTTGCAATGGCAACATAAGTCGTACTAATGAGGCTCTTCTGAATTATATTTTAGCTTCACTTCCTATCCCTTCTCCTTTTTTGATCATTCTTTCACAGCTCATTCACCCAGATAAGGACAGAATGTAATCATGTTTTCAGTGTTCTAAGAAAGTCCCTTTAAAAATATAAACACATATGTGTTTTGTATGCATTTTTGAAAATGTATTAATTCACCATACTTTGTATATACTACTTCTTTCCTGTGTTTCTTTTTGCAAAAGCAGACATTCCTAATAGGAATACATTTTCCCTGCAGGTTTAGAATCTACACAGGTCCAATTGTACATCACTTAACTCTGTGACAGGCAGGCAGGCAGCTTGTGCCTAATGGATGGTACTGACAGGAAGGGCAAGGGACACTGAACTCCAAAGGTCATCAAACATGATGACTTTGACATGGTCCTGCTGAATCACAGGATGCTGCTAGAGCCACTTAGTCCTTAAAACACAGCTTCTGTGTCAATAACTCCCAAACTGACTGATTCTGCTATTAATCTGGAAATGTAAGAAAAGGGAATAGGGTGATTTCGTTCTTTAAAATCAGAATAATAATTATACAACATCATAAGATCTTTAGGAAAAGTAAATAGCCTAATGGGTGTGTCATCTGCTTTTAATAATATCATGAATGATATAAATATTCTGGTTAATGAGTCAATATATCATATTTGGATCATTAATTTTTAATGAGTATAAAAAATACCCTATCACTGAAATCATACTTAATATAACTTAATAAATTTCTAACTATTCAAAAACTTTTTCAGAAAGTTTTTCCCCAATAACTCAGTATTATTAACATGAACACATCATATTTACCATAAGTGAGGAAAACCAGGTTACAAGAAATCTATGGATGATGAAGTGGCAAATAAATCATATTTATGTTATTTCATGAGGTACTTACTCTCCCATGGATTAAAGCATAATAATAACACATTTATATTTGCATCTGTTTGTTTATATATTGAGCAAACATGTTTGGGGCATTAAGTATAAACCGCTAAGCTAGATTTTTGAGGGTATAAAAATTAATGAGACACCATCTCTGCCCTTTCTTGACACAGATTCCAGAGAAAATAGGGGCCAAAACATGAACTTCGATTCTGAGGGATTTCATCTTCACGCTGAGGTCAATGAAGAACTATTGAAGGGCATCGAGGACGGAAGTGATCCGATCAGCTTTGCACTTAGATTGGTGTGGGAAATGATTAGAGGATAGACCAGCTGGAAGGCCACTGCAGTAATTCAGGTGAGAAATGATGCCTGGCAGGCCCCTGAACTAACACAGAGTCAGTGGGAAGAACAGAGACGGAGATACATTGGAGTGACATTAAGAGCACAAAATCCACTATTTGAAGGTTAATGAGGGGGAGCTTATTCCCAAACTTGAATGTGGGCCTCTGGAGAGATGATGGCGCCACTCACAGAGATGTGAAACACAGGAAGAATAGCAGGTTTAATCTTGGGGAAATAATGAGATACATTTGGGGTATTTTATACTGGAAATGTCAATGGGAAATTCCAATAGAAATGGCTTCCCTTGAAGCTTAGGGGAGATTTTTAAGTGGGAGCTATACAGATTTAGGCATCAACAGTGTCTAATAGCTATAGAAAACCATAAGGACCCCCCACACACACACACCAGGGAATGTTCTGTGAGAGTAACAAGACAAAGGTAAGAACAAGCCTGGTCTCCCAAGAGTTAGGTAGTGACAATCCTGACATGAAGATTGGAAATTAGCCAGACTAGCAGAAGGAAAACCAAAGAGTGAGTGGTGTCAATGTCCTGGAAACCAAAGGTAGAGAAAGAGGACATGGCAAAGGGCGTCAGTTGATTCAGAGTCCGGGTAGGAAGACCTCTTGATTTGGCACCAAAGAGTCTTCTGGGACCTTGGCCGAAGAAGTTCCAGAGGAGGCCAGAAAGCCCTGAAATGAGGAGTAGTTGCCACAGAAGATGAGAAGTAGGAGACATTAAGTGAAGACAACGCCTCCAAAAAGCCCAACCGTAAATGCTATGAAATAGTATGAAGATGGATAAGGGGTCAAAAAGGCGCTTTGATTTTTGTTTGTTTGAAGACAGAAACGTTTAAAGAGCCAACAAAAAGAGAAATATCAGAGACTCTAAAGAAAATGATGGAAACTGATGAAGAGATGAGGCTGCAGATGAAGATGAGAATGAGAGCACTGGATTACCAATAAATCAGGGCATACAGACACTGGTTAAGAAAGCAGGGTTCTCCTTCACTTTATTTTTTTATTCGGGAAAGCATTCACTATAAAACTCCATGTGTAACTCTGATTTCACTCGCACAGTGGCCCATTTTTCCTATTCATTTAACAACATTTATGGAAGGTCTATCTTGTGCAGACACTGTGATAGGCACGCAGAGGACATAGTGGTAAACCAAACAAGGTCCCTGCCCACAAGGAACACACTGCTTTAGGGGTGGGTGGAGGGGAGGGTGCTCACGTACATTTCTAATCCCAAAGCAACCTGGGATAATCTTAGCATTGATTTACAGAATGCAATGAATACAGAAAAGCCCTATATACCTTTCTATCTCTTAGACATAAAAGACAATACTAAAATAGTCCACCTACTCTAACACAATTGTAAACCACAATCTCATAAACGTTGACCACTAGATGGCTAAATTAGTTATTAATTTAGCCAGGGGACTGGAATTAATCGACCTTAGCAGTGAATTGCATTTTGACTTTCTAATCAGGCCAATTTTCCACTCTGGAGAACATGATTAATTATCTGATTCATTTAGGGAAAGAACCCCAACAGAACTAAACATACAAACACCAGAATTTTTACCTTAATTATTAGGACTATAATGCAATTTTTGATATAGTGTGTCTTTCCTCTGAAGAGAAAATGCACAATAAAATGAAGATGGCACTTTAGATCTATAAATAGTTGAGGAAAGAGATAAATGAAAAATTCAGGCTCATTTATTAGGGAAGCTGAGATTTATTTTACTGTAATATCAAATGTATGCTTTTTATTCTTAACTTTATTTCACTGTATTTTGCACCAGCTTCCCTATTTCTAAGATGCAAGATACTTTTGTGCTATTAATATCCTATACACCTAATAGAGAAGAATGTGATAAACTTTTCTAAAACACTCTGAAATTCTGCCATATGCACAAATCATTTTTATTATGTACATGTAAATAGCACCCTTGATTATTTAAAAAATACATCAATGTGAAAACACAATCAAGTTATCTAGATGTACATCAACTGAGAAATATCACAACTAAATATCTTAGAATAAATGCTATGTATGACAAAATGCTATTTTATGTAGCACTTATGTCGCCACCAAAGATCTATGTCAAGACTAAAAGACAGGCACACAATTTTCAAGAGTTTCAAGAGGAAGAATGAGCATATTAACAGGCAATGAAGGGGGCAAATAGAGTTTCATTCTCTAAACAGTACATTCATATAATCCAGGTTTATGCCAGCCTCAATACTATGTTTTTATCGAATTGATTTACAAAATGAACCTTAAAAGTAAATACTCTTGGAAGGACAGCAACCATTCCGGTACTTCAGTCAGTATTTCTGGTTCTATGTGGCAAGTAAAGGGGACATTCCCCCCCCCGCCCCGCCTTTCATTAAAACAGACTGGCTCATTTACTGCCCCAAAGTGAGGAGGATCAGCATTAATTTGGAGCATCCTCTCCATGCCAAGGACACTGGCAGATACTAAACACTCAAGTAATGGCTTGTATGTTTTTAAAACAAGCACTAATGCAGTTGCCATAGCAAAGGGAAACCATTACATCGCTAGCAATGCAGCTTCTCTGAAGGTGGAGGTACCTTCTCCCTCGCCAAAATTATGAACAGGAATAAGTTTTGGAAGGAAGATGAACACTGGGAATCACTAGAACAAGGTCAATGTTTGCACCTTAGAAGTGGAGACAAAAGTAGTAAACATGGAGCAATTTTAGAACACACAAACATGCTGCATCCTTTCAATTCACTGACCCTTACCAACTGACTTAGTTACTCTCTCTTTAATTTTCTTCCTTATTATCTTCTATCCATGTTCATAGTCAAAATTTTTAAATATTATTTCAAATGCTTAGGGAAAACGTGTGCATACCATACACAAACACTTATATAGACACATTCACATTTATTTTGCTAAGCATTAATAAATATATTGTAGTTTAATATAACAGTGAATGAGTCTGCAGGTTATCTTGCATCTGTCATTGTAGGATTTGGTTAGTGAGACAAGCACAAAATACTTAGAGTAGATAACATCCATCTGACTCCTCCTTAGAGTTGGGTTAAGGAAATTGGGTTAATATTGAATTTTTTTTAATTAACAGAGTTGATTTTTAGAGCAGTCTTATGTTTACAGAAAGAGCAGAATATAGAGAAATCCCATGTATACCATCCTCACCACCCGCGGTTTCTACTATTATTAACACTTTGCATCAGTACGGTCCATTTGTTACAACTGATGAACCAATATTGACACATTACTATTAACTAAAGCCCATAGTTTACATTAGAGTTCACTCTTTTTTGGACAGTTCTATGGGTTTTGACAAAGTATATAATGGCATGCATCCACCATTATGTATGATACAAAATAGTTTCACTGCCCTAAATATCACCCGTGTTCCATCTATTAACCCCTCTCTCCCTCCCCAGGAATCCCTGGAAAACACTGAACTTCTTACTACTATTTTCTGCCTTTCCTGGAATGTCATATAATTGGAACTATACAGTACGTAGCCTTTTCAGATTGGCTTCTTTTACTTAGTAACATGCATTGAAGGTTCCTCCGTGTCCTTTCATGGCTTGACAGCTCACGTATTTTTAGTGCTGAATATTATTCTATGGTTGGTATATACCACAGTTTATTTATCCATTCACCTACTGAAGGATATCTTGGTTACTTCCAAGTTTTGGCAGTTATGTATAGAGCTGTTATAAACATCTGTGTGCAGGTTTTTGTGTGGACAGAAGTTTTCTGCTCATTTGAGTAAATACCAAGGAGCATGACTGCTGGATCATATGGTAAGAATATGTTTAGTTTTGTAAAAAACTGCCCAATTGTTTTCCAAGGTGGCTATACCATTTTGCATTCCCAGCAGTGATGTATGATTGTTCCTTTTGCTTCATGTCCTTGCCAGCATTTGGTGTCAGTGTTCTGGATTTTGGCCATTCTAATAGGTGTCTATTTGCACTGTTTTAATTTGTTGTTAAAACAAATTGTTTTAATTTGCATTTCCCTAATGATATATATAATGTAGAGCATCTTTCCATATGATCATTTGCCATCTGTATACCTTCTTTAGCGAAGTATCTGTTCAAGTATTTTGCTCATTTTTAATCAGGTTGTCTGTTATTTAACTGTTGAGTTTTAAGAGTTCTTTATGTATTTTAGAAAACAGTCCTTTATCAGATATGTCTTCCACATGTATTTTCTCCCAGTCTATGGCTTTCTTCTCATTCTCTTGACAGTGTCTTCCACAGAGCATAAGTTTTTAATTTTAACAGAGCCCAACTTAATGTTTTCTTTCATGGATGATGCTTTTGCTATTATATCTGAAAATTCATCATCAAATCCAAGGTCACCTAGGTTTTTCTCCTATGTTATCTTCTAGATGTTTTATAGTTTTGCAATTTACATTTTGGCCTATGATCCATTTTGATTTAATTTTTGTAAAAATTGTAAGAGCTATATAAATTATTATTTTTGTATATGGATGTCCAGTTGCTTCAGCATCATTTGTTGGAAAGTCTATCCTTTCTCCACTGAATTGCCTTTACTCCTTTGTCAAAGATCAGTTGATTGTAAATGTAAGAGTCTGCCTCTGGGCTCTTTTATTCCATCGACCTACTTTTTCTATTCTTTCACCAATACTATGCTGTCTTAATTGCTGTAGCTTTATATTAAGTCTCCAAGTCAAGTAGTAAAAGTCATAAGTCTTCTAACTTGGTTCTTCTTCAGTACTGTTGGCTATTCTGGGTCTTTTGCCTTTCCATATAAACTTTAGAATCAGTCTGTTGATAGCCACAAAAAAACTCGCTGAGATTTTTATTGGGATTGTGTTAAATCTATTGATCAAATTAGAAAGAACTGACATCTTAACAATACTGACTCTTCCTATCCATGGACATGGAATATCCATACATTTATATCTTCTTTGATTTTTCATCAGAGTGTAGCTTTCCTCATTTAGATCCTGTACGAGGTATTTTTTTATATTTATACCTAAATATTTTAATTTTTTTGGTGCTAATGTAAATGCTATTGTGTTTTTAGTTTCAAATTCCATTTTCTATTGCTGGTATATAAAAAAATCAGTTGACTTTCACATATTAACTTTGTATCCTATAACATTGCTATAATTGTTTATTAGTTCTAGTAGTATTTTTGTCAATTCTTTTGTGATTTTCTATATAGAGAATCAGGTCATCTGTGACCAGGCAGCTTTATTTCCCCTTTCTCAATCTGAATACCTTTCATTTCCTTTTTGGTCTTATTGCATTAGCTAGGACTTCCAGTACAATCTTGAATGGGAGTGGTGAGAGGGACATTCTTGGCTTGTTTCCAGTCTTAGGGGGAAAGCTTCTAGTTTCTCATCATTAAGTATAATGTTAGGGGTAGGATATTTGTAGACATTCTTTATCAAGTTAAAGAAGTTCTCTACATTTCCTAGTTTGCTGATAATTTTTACCATGAATGGGTGCTGGATTTTGTCAAATGCTTTTTCTGAAGATTAGATTTATCTGTTCTCTGTTTCTATCTACCATTACTCTCTCTAGCTTCTTGGGGGAAAAAAAGACTATTCATTGAGAATCATGATATTTTGGTAGGCCACTGTCTCCCTCTCCTTGTCACCAGAAGCTACAGATAACCAGATCACTGTTTATTCATCAAGGCTGTTGGTACCAGCACACAGTTTCTCTCCCTCTGTGACAATGGATGTCTTCAGCACCCAAGTGGATAACCCATCCAAACTCTAAGCCACCTTCTCCAAGCCACCTAATCCACCCACTTCCACATTCACATTCCAAACCTTGTCACCACCCTAAACTCTTCAAATCACTAACTGTAAAACCCGCTCACAACCTGCACTTGCTCTCCTCTGAGCTGACGTATTCAATGACTTCCACTTCTCCCTCATCACAATTTCCACTTTGATCTACCTTCATTCCATTATATCAGGCCTTTCTTATCTTCGCCTCATGTTTTTTTTTTTTTTTTAGCTTAGATCCCATGGTTCATAACTTCAGTTACACTCTTACCAAGAACTTAGTATCTTTTATCCCTCTTATTTCTTCACTTATGTCTGGCAAAACCCCAACTGCAGACGAATATAACTCAACTGCTTTATTTTGCTTACATCTGAGCAAGTACAGCTGGAAAAAGAAGGCAGATGGTAACACTGTAAATTTTTAATCAGCAAAATCAAATTGGCCCTCAGGAATGTTTAGCAATTTGACTATATTTTTTGTTCCACCCTCTCTACTCTTCTCCACAGTAAATGTTTCAAAACTTCTCCACTTTCCTCAACTTTTGCCACATTTCTTAATTTTCTCCATTGTCTTAGAAGATTTCTTGTGTTCTACTTCAGAGTGCAAAGAGAAACCATCATACATATTGGAATTCCATCTAGTACCCACTAATGAGCCTACAAATCTATTTAGATGAACTCTTATCCTCTTTTAAAAAAAACTTTTATTTCATTAGTGAGGGACAAGATCTTCCTATCTAGGCCCAGGGCCACCCCTCATAAATTGGATCCTCTTTCTTAGAAACCTCAACCATCCCCTCTTTTCCGAATATATTCAATAATTCTCTTAGGTTCTTCTGCATCATAATTAAACATCATCAATTATCTCCCTTAAAAAAAAATCCTGGGCCGGCCTGGTGGCATAGTGGTTAAGTTTGAGAGCTCCACTTTGGCGGCCTGGGGTTCACAGGTTCAGATCCCGGGTGCGGATTTATGCACTGCTTATCAAGCCATGCTATGGCAGGCATCCCACATATAAAGTAGAGGAAGATGGGCATGGATATTAGTCCAGGGCCAATATTCCTCAGCAAAAAAGAGGAGGATTGGCAACAGATGTTAGCTCAGGGCTAATCTTCCTCACCAAAAAAGAAAAAAATTCTTAACTAATATGGCCTTTCTCTCCTTTCTTATTCTCCTCATTTATAATGAAAAAAGCTCTCTATACATATGATAGATTGTGTATTTAATTAAAATATTCCCTCTCCATTGCTGTCTCATTCACATTAGGTTTGGCCATGTGACTTTCTTTAATTAATGAAATATATGTGAAAGGGATATGTGCCACTTCCAAGAAGCTTTTAGAGTAATTGTATGGTCCTGTCACCTTCTTTTTTGCTTCCACTATAAGACCAACAATATCTCAGATAATGGCTGCCGCTGCATCCTGGTCCTGAATGATGCAGGACATCAGCAGAGCTGATGTCAATCCATGATGGATAATAGTTGGAGGATGAAATCAACCTTTGTGATAGTGTGCCCATTGAAATTTTAAGGCTGTTTTTTACTGCCTCATACTTTAAGCCAACATTGACTGATACATGACTTCTTGCCTCCATTTTCTCCCTCCCCATTACTCCTCAATCCACTTAAGTCTGATTTCAGAACTATCTCTTCATTTCTACATGTCAGTAACTTAAATGGCTATTTTTCAGTACTATCTTTACTAAGGTCTCTCTAAGCAGCATTTCAAATAGTTGATCATTCCCTCTTTTCTAAAACACTCTCTAAGATTCCATTGCAATCTGTGAACACAGACTATTCCTGATTTCCCCCTAATATCTCGTTGCTTCCTCTCAGTCCTCATTCCCTTCATTGACCATTAAATACTGGAGTATCTCAAGACTCTATGCTAAAACTTCATCTCTTCTCATTCTACATTCTTCTCTTACAAAATTTCAATCAATCTATAATTTTATTTCCTTCCTTTACATATGTGATGTTCAAACTTATATCTTCAGTCCAAACTTCTCTGAGTTTCTGATACACATATCAATATCTCCACTTAAATACCTTAAAGACACATCATATTCAATATGTCCAAAATGTAATGCATAACCCTTTGCCCCAAACCAGGTTTGTTTCAAGTGTTTATTTCATGTTCTCGCACTTCCTCATGAGCTTTATGAGATAGAGCTCACCCCTATTTTTGACTCTTTCAGTCCCTGTGAAAAGCTGCCAAAATTCCAAGCATGATAAATAAAAAAGAATTAACAATTATACATATCAGGGTGAAACTGCAGATAAAGATGTGGTTTTAAAAGTGAAAAGAAAACGTTGTCATTAGAGGATTGAGTATAGTCAGATAGCTGACTTCTCAGGACTGACAGTAGAAGCCAGAAGTTGGTGCAATAATATATTTAAGGGGCTACAAGAAACACTAGCAACTTAGAATTGTATGTTCAGTAAAAATGTCTTTCAAGAACAAAACAGAATTAAAGACTGTTTTACATAAATCAAAAAATGAAGAGCATGTAGTGCCAGTGGCTCCCCTCTAAAGGGAATTCCAAAAGATATATTTTAGGCAAAAGGAAAATGACACCAGATGGAAGTCTGAGATGCAAGAATAATGAGGGATAGAAAAGTGGTAAAAGGTGGGTAAATCTATACAAACATTTACTGAATAAAACTATAATGCCTAATTTGGAAGAGTTAAAATGCAGAAGGAAAATAAAAGGACATAATTCAAGACTAGAGTGACTATAAACAAAAAGAAAATTAAGAGAATGATACACCCACATTCAGGATACTGATACCATTTTCTTTTTCAACTGTGTGTAAATTACACAGGTGTTTAGTGTACTGTTTTTCTACACACTCTACAGATATCTTTATAAATATTGCTTTCTTATAACTAATATTTAATAAAAATGTAAAAATGTGTTTTATTATCTCCAGCTGAGTATAGAACATGTTTATGGAGGAGCAAAATTTATAATTCATTATAATTCATTAGACTGGCCTGGTTAACTGTTCCTCATATTTGCCAAATTGTAGAAGTATTCCAAGAACAGATCCATGTTTTGAAACCCTGTATTTAGTGGCTTAGTTTATAATTCTTCACCAAAATAGTTGCAGCCTTTTATGTTGCACTCTGAGGCATTATTGGGTGCTTCTGACATCTGGACAGGATGTGCTAAGTGTAAAACAAAAGTACTGTGGTTTTTGTTTTAAAGGAAATGACCTAGTTGACAGAGTTGGAAAAATGTAATTAGTGAGGTCATCTGGAATTTCATTATCTATAACGATCTTAATAAATCTCAAGATTATGTAACAACAGTTGAAGGTCACTAGATATGTAAAGGCATTACTATAATTCTAAAAGGTACTCCAAATCATTTTATTTCCATGCCAGAAATGAAAATTTTCTTGAAGCTGTAGTAGTGACAGACTCACTTTTTCCAGCATCTAGCACTGTAACGTAAAACATCACCCTTCTCAGCCTATACAAAGGACAGAGAATTAGTCTTAAGAGCATCACTGTGGCAGATGCTCATATGGCCTGCCATATGAGGGAAAATGTCTACATCAAAGAGCCTAATCATTTTAACTAAGTTTTTAGCTGTAATCTCATAACATCTTTATAAAACCAGTCAGATAATAGCAAGAATCATTTAAATACAAAACTTGGGAAATTTTAGCTAGAGAAATATGAAAAGCACAATATACTGTTGAAAACTACAGAGCAGCAGTGTGGAATCTCTCCATGGTCCCAAAAGAAGCCACCCACTGGTTTGTTTCATTATATGGTCAATGTCTAAATAAATTAATTTCAAGATTAACTTTAGATACTATTTATCGCTTATTTATTGGCAGATATATTATCTTTTGAGTCGAAACAAAAGTCACATCCAAGAATATTGTAATTATTTCAAAGAACTAAGAATCCTTCATTATATTTAAGTACATTTAAAGTACGACTTAAGATCAGAATGCCTGACACCAACAAAGCAATTTCTTATGAAGATACACTTGCTTTTCTCCATTGTTCCCTTTCTAGGATCCCTTCTCCACACTTCTCTGCCCTGCTCTGGAGGCCTGGATGGCTGATCTCTAGGACATATTGTCAAACTAGCTGGCTCCTGATTGGATTTTTGACTGCAGGAAGCATCTGTAGGAGAGCAGGAGATAAGCAGGTAGGATGAGAGAGAGAGACTGAGGTATTGCCTCCCTGCGTCTTTACTGCTTTGGCAAAATTACCAGGAACAGTTACAACTTCTGAAGACTTTATTCCCACTGGATGATCTCTCTTTTAGTGTTCCAGCCCTCTCTGGGCTCATCCCCTTGTTTCTTAGTTTTTAATGGAAAAAACTTTTTCTTTGGGTCCTTCAACATCCTTTATTTGTTTCCTTAGTCCTGCAACCACTCTGTAAGTAGATTCTTCCTTAAAAAGGTTTCTTCATTTAAGCCGTTTTGAGTGCAGCTTATTTCCTGCCAGGACCATGAATGATATAGCAGGTGTTTGAACCATAAATAATATATCCAACTGAGAAGACAGATTATTAGTAGACAAGAAGTGAAAATTAAAGACCCACGAAATGTACAAGTTAGTAGGGAATAAGCTATAAGCACTGTGAACGCAAATACACGGCTACTTTCCCACAATACCTAGCCAGTTGTGTCCATTATTAATAGTAGGTATCAATAAGCATTTTACAAATATTTGGAGTTTACTAAAAAGTTAGTTCAAAATTTTAGAAAAAGGTATTACTAGAATCAAAGATTCCTTTAGTTATACAAAGTTCTATTAATTTTACACATTAGTTTCACAAAGAAAAGGTTGGGCATAAAACCCCAAAACTGCCCCCAGAATTTCTGCTACCCAATAAATAAACAGAAAAAAATTATCTGATCTCTAACTCTATTGATAAGTGGTTAAAATTAAAATAAAATTCTTCATACTTGAAAGCAGCTCAACTTAAATTTAAATGTGGCTAAAGGTGTTCATACTTACATAGGAAATGTAAATATACTAATTTGATAGGCCAGGACATAGAGAAGAGGGAAATTACAAAGGGTTAGACTTGTTTTCTCAGTAATGATCTTCCTGCAATAAATCAGCATTCTGAAAGAATCTGCAGGTTGACCTAATGCATGTTCCATTTTATGAATGAAAGCATAAGGATTATAACAGTACAACAGAATTGATAAGACAAGGTTGTAAAGGCCATTTTTGCAGAAATTAGTGGAAGTGCCTGGAATTTACTACCAACTTTAAGATTCAGATATTTAGCATAGGAAAATAAAGTTCCAATATAAGAAATGTGAGAAATTTTGCAACTTCTGGTTTTTGGACTTCAAGAGAGTAACTCAATGCAAGGAAAAGGTCAAGAATAAATTCCTGATACAGTTCATTGAAAAATATATATAACAGCCAATAAATGTGAAAAAGTCACACACAAAAAAAGTGACACTAAATATAACTGATGATGTGTGAAACTATTATGAGTTTTCTTTAGAGTTTGGGTCTCCAGTAGATCTAGAGTCTTAGATTTAGCCAAGTTTTACTCTTAGAATTCAAAAAATACTACATTCGTAGTAATGTGGAAAAAATAATAGTAGTTTCAAGTAGGGGCAAATATAAGAAATGTGAATATTTAAAATTCAATTTAATCATCTCTCAGTTTGGTAGATTTTGACCTCCATTGGCTTACTCTTACTACTATCTTAAACATAAGCACATGGTTCATCAAACATTTAAACTCTAAATTCTGTAGCAAATTATATTGTTGATCATCTGATGTAAGCTCTAAAACATTTTAAGTAACATTAAACAGGTATAATAGTTGTCTATAATATGTAGTATCATCTCCTTGGTCAGAAAGGTATTTGATGAAATATTAAAAGTCACTGGATTCCTCATCTATTGATGCATAACCGACCACTCCAAAATTAGTAGCTTAAAACGACAATAATCATCAGTCAGGTATTTTTGGTGCAAAATCTCTCATGAGATTGAAGTCAGATGTTGGCTGGGCTATGGCCATCTGAAGGCCTAACTGGGACTGGAAAATCCATTTCCTAGGTGGTTCACACACATGCTTAGTAGGGTGGTGCCGGCTATTAGTGGGAGGTCTTACTCGTCTCGATGTGGGACTTTCCACGGTCTGCATGACAGTCCTCACAGCATGGAGGCTAACGTGCCCCCAGAGCAAGTGACTCAAGAGACCTAAGTGAAAGCCACAACATCTTTTATGACCTGGCCTCAGAAATCACAACATCCCTTTTGCAGTATTCTGGTACACAGGTCAGTCCTGATTCAATATGAAAGGAACCTACACGAGTGTGGGACTACTGAAGGGAAGGATTACAGGGGGCCATCTTGGAGCCTGTCTACCAGAGTAACTAATTATGAGAACCATGACTTCTTTTTTTTTTGCTGAGGAAGATTCTCCCTGAGCTAACGTCCATTGCCAATCCTCTTCTTTTTTTTTTTTGCTTGAGGAAGATTAGCCCTGAGCTAACATCTGTGCCAATCTTCCTCTATTGTTTTCATATGTGAGACACCACCACAGTGTGGCTGGTGAGTGGAGTAGGTCTGAGCCCGAACCTGGGCCACCAAAGCGGAGCACGTGGAACTTGAACCACTCGGCCCTGGGGCCAGGCCCACACCATGACTTCTTATGAATTATTTATTTTTAAAAATTTTTACCTTGAAACAATTTTAGATTTACAAAAGAGTTGAAAAAGTTAACACAGAGAGTTTCCTATACCCTTCACCTAGTTTCCCTAAAGTTATCTTACATCACCATAGCACAATCAAAAAATAAGAAACGTTGGTACAACACTATGACCTAAACTAAAGACTTTACTTAGATTTCCCCAGTTTTTCCACTAATGTTCTATTTCTGGTCCTGATCTATGCCAGAAAAAGCACACTGCATTTTGTTGTCCCATCTCCTTAGTCTCCTCCATTCTGTGTGAGTTCCTTTGTCTTTCTTGGTCTTCCAGGAACTTGAAAATTCTGAAGAGTACTGGTCAGATATTTTGTAGAATGTCTCTCCATTTGAAATTTTCTGATATTTTTCTCACGAATAGACTGGGAGGCTTCTGGTTTTACTGGATTATGGGTTTCTGATATTTTTCTCACAAATAGACGATATGGGCTTAGGGGAAGGTGAAATGCCCTTCTTATGACATCATATTACGAGGTACCTGAAATCAACACGATTTATCGCTGTTGTGGTTAACCTTAACCTGGTTAAGATGATGTATGCCAATTCTCTCTACTGTAGTTACTGTTTTTCCCTTTCCATACTCTTTGTTAGAAGCATTTGTTAAGTCCTGCCTCTACTCAAGGGAAGAGGAGTTAAGCTCCACCACCTGGAAGGAATATTATCCAAGAATTTGTGCATATCTGTTAAACCCACCACAGTGATCAATCAGTTTCTGATTGGAGATAGAAGATAGTTTTTGATGGAGATATAGGATTTCATAGGAAATAGATAACACCATAGGATATCTGGGAAAGTTTTTCAATTTCATTTTGACTACTCGTAGCCTGTCACCCCATTTCTTTCTTCTTATACTTATTTTAATATGAGTAACCACAATTGACATAAATTACATCTGCCTCCTGTCATAACTATACTACATCAAAATTTTAAAAATATTTTTTGTTAAGCATGGTTAAGTGCCTAAATATCTCAATTGTTGCCCTGGATTCAATTTGAGAATTCCAGATATCTACAATTATACCAAAAAAACCGTTCTTCAAACGTAAGATATGTAAAGTCTCTTGTTTTGCTTTGTTTTTTAGTTTCTTGGATGGAAGGTCAACTACACATAACTATAATGGTCCCCAATGAATACTAATAATGGTACCAAGAATATCTGGAAAAAGTACCGGAGAGGTTCCCAGATAGCAGATTCTTAAGATTGCTAAATTATATGAGCAGCACTAAAATTCAATTTTAATTAGCCATGACACTTATATATACTTTAGGACTGATGAAGTGCTCTTCAGACTAACAATTCTTAATACACTCTGTTTAAATTTAATTTGTTTCCATTTGACAGTAACCAAGGAAAACTTGTGATTCAATACAATGCTAACGCTGCCCAATCAAGTGCTGTCAGTTTTCAGTTTGTTCTTAGTTATTCATCCAGTCAATTTAATTTCCAAATGATAAACTCTTCCACCCTCCCTTCTGAGAACAATAAATTCCTTTGAAAGATTTCTCCAGGTTTTTAACTTTGATTGAAAGAATGTATCAAATGGAAAACATTTTATATAACCAATCCTTTTGTTCTAGTTATTATCAAAACAGTAGCACTTCTTTGAGTCATATTTTAGCAAATATATATTCCTTTTGAAGAATTATGATAGGTGAATGAATTTAGTGCTGCTCTTATAACTGGTAATTATATAAGAGGGAAAAATAGTTTCAGCCTCTACTCTCACTACACCCCTTTCCCCTGACGGCAGTTTGGATAGATCTTGACATTCTTTATCTCCTTTCCTATGGATCCATAAAAATAAATCTAAAAGAAGAGTTATTTATTGAAGAAGTAACAGAAAATTATGTTGACCCTAGAACTTTTTTTTTTTTTCCTGAGGAAGATTTGCCCTGAGCGAACATCTGTTACAAATCTTCCTCTATTTTGTATTTTGGCTGCCACTAGAGCATGGCCACTGACCAGAGGTATAGGTCTGCACCCAGGAACCAAACCCAGGCTGCCAAAGTGGAGTGCACCAAACTTAACCACTAGGCTTCCAGGCCCTAGAACTTATATTTAAAACTCTTTTTCTTTTCTTTTTTTTTTCTTTTTTTGGTATAGGATGAAAAAGAAAATTTTAGAGCCTAATTTACCTTATTTCTGACCAGTTTCCTGACTTCTGCCCAAGTCAGTGTTGCTCCCTCTACTGAGCTCACCCAGAACATTTTTGTCCCTCACTTTAAACATTTATCCTATTCAAGACTATTTTCCAGCTCATTGGAAGCACATCTTCTGCTACTCCATGAAGCTATCCTTAAAATCAGAAGGCATGGCACATTTATCTTGTACCCTCATGGTGTCCAAAACACAGTGGAGAGCCATTAAATATTTGTTAAATTGAATTTTAAAAACATGTTTTCTTTTAAAAGTTCAGAATTGCATATAGTCAATGAAGAAAACTGAAGAAGCACAGTAAGAAAAAAAGAAAGAAAGAAATTGACCTATAAGGTGGAAATTATTGTTATCACCATTTACAGATGTGGAAATTGAGGCTTAGAGATGTTAAATTGCCCCAAGATGTGGCTCCAGTGTCAGTTTCTTAACCACTGCGTGATACTGTAAAGGATTCTAAGTGTTGCTTGCCGACAGGTGTTAATGAACCATCTGAGGGTGGAAATCACAAATGTGTGACGGCCAATTAGGAGAGATGTTCTATTTTCTCATGCATTTATTGACTCATTTATCATATATTTAATATTTCCCTGCCAAATATTAGGATCTGCATTTGTTAGACACTCTCTAGATGTCTAAAAGTGGAAGCAGAAGGGAAAATTTGGTTGGATTTAAGGTTGGGATCAGGGCATGTTGAGTCCAATGACTCTGGGGTAAAGGAATTGACAGTGTTGCTGCAAATCTTAATGAAATGATTGGTCAGGTAGGAAATGAAACTATTCAGGAGAGACCGAGAGTCCAAAAAAATAGGAAGAATTTGAGTGATGGGAAAGGGTCTCAGTTAAATTTTCAAAAGAAGAAGGATAATAAGAATGAAGGAGAGGATTGATATAAGAATAATGTACTGTCAATGAAAAATTTCACACATGGAGTTGTTTGGGTAATGGCAGTTTCAAGGTGCACGAATATGAAGAAACTGCTAAAATGAGGTGGGAGTGAAGGGGAATTAACTGTGACACTATCACTCACAAGAGTTACCCATTAGGGGAGGAGATGAGGACAACAGGCTCTGAGCCTGGTGCATTCCCCCTCCACCCAATGTGAGGAAGTGACCCGGAGGCCAGGGGTGACATCATGAGACTAAACTGAGATTAACATCACATGAACCACATGAAAATTGTTAATGTTTGTCAGTGACATAGCAGTTATTCTAGTCATGGAGCTATAATCCATGAAATTACCAAGCCTTTTTTGAACCTGCTGGCATTTTATTCCTAGCATTATCTGGAATAATGTATTAAATGAAAGTTTTTGTTCGTTTTTGTCTGCACTGTCTGAAGTAACACTTTCTCCTATTCATCTGAAAATATAACCTATTTTCAGTATTTTGATAAATGAAGGACAAATCCAAGTTAAATCCATCTGCACAGATTACTGTTTTATAAATGTCCATAATGTTCTTTCTCTGCCTTCCTCTTCCCATAACAGAATATGTGATTTTCCCTTTTTAATGTCACGGTTAAGAGCATGAATTTTAGGACCAGATTGCCTGGGTTCAAATCTTGCCTCAGCCACTTACTAGCTGTCTGATTTGGATGAGTTACCTAAATTCTCTGATCCTTGGTAACCTTATCTGTAAAAGGGGGATAAAATAGTATTACCTGTCCCATAAGATTTTGTGAGGATTCAATCCGTAAAGACATGTAAAGGAGCTCCCACATGGACTGGCATACAGTAAGCACTAGAGCAGTGTAGGATATAATGATTATAATTATTTTTATTGGAAGTGCCATAACCACTTTATTCATTTAACTCTTCCTTCTCTGGATATTCATCAAGTTGATTGGTCTCTTGGAGGGACAGTGTGAAAACTGCACAGCTTATGTGCCAGTGAAGCTTGGAACAGTGTAAGAATGCTGTAGTATTTTCACCTGTGTTTTTATATCCCTTCCTAATAATGCTCAGGAATTTGTTGGCTCATGTACCGTAGCGGTACACTGAGCTAACGTTTTCAAAAACCAGTCAAAAAATGACTCTCTGATTCCCAAGCTGTATTTTATAGTTCAGGCCCTCTAAGTTCTGCAAATAAATTGTAACACATTTCTCCCCCTTAAATGAATTATCTTCACACTTTAATGCAATGTTGTTTATTTCCCATGCTGAGCTATTTCCATTGATATTTATCTTAGAGGAGATGACTTCTACTACATAAAAGAAAATAATACTATCTATACAATTGTCTGTTCTAGCTGATTTATAAACATGTAAGACTTATATCTCTACCAATCTCTAGTATATTGAATAACCAACTGTTTGTATATAGGCCTTTATTCTTTTTCCCTCCTTTTTATTTAGCAAACATTTATTGAGAAGTCCCAAGAGATGTGCTTGGTGGCACAATTCAACATGGAAGACCACATATAAACAGTTTTCCTATCCTTGAAAATTAAATAAATCATGTCCTCTGTTCTTCCTGGTCCAAACATATTTGCCCCCACATAGTCAAGACTATGCTAACTCCATTATATTTCTCAGAGGACATGGTCAACAGCTAATGAGTGGCTCAGTCTTAGGGTAGAGGAAGCCTTAGTGAGGGAAAGGCTGTGGGTGACTTTCTGTTACTAATCTTGAACTCACCAATTAATTACCAAATGAGGCTACGATCCTCACCTATTTGTAATCTTTAGGACAGGATGGACTTGTAGTTCCCGGACTTCTCACAATTCATACTAAAATTAATAATTTCTTCCGGCATCTCTCTTGAAACATTACTTTACCAGGTAGACTAGTAGCAAAGTAGATAGGCTCCAGCATTCTCTTGCATTCTCTAGCTGTGTGTCCCTAGGAAATTGCTTAATCTCTTTGCTTCAGATGAATATATGCTCTGCTTTGTTGATTTGCAGTAAAGATAAATAAATGTAAACTATAGCAATGAACTAGCATTTTTTGACTTATTACTAGTAGCTCTGTACCTCTTCCAGATATGAGTGAGGAATCAGGGTTTCTCTCTTTATTTTCCCACATTCAAAAATATGTTGTGTGGTGGTGAGTTCCAATAAAATGTAATACTAAAAAAAAAAGTTTGGAACCAGTCACACTTGAATCTGAATATTAACATTACCAAAGGATCTCTGACCCTCAGTAATGTTATCTAAGGAATGAATATAATAATTGTTGTTGCAAGAACTCTTGTAAGGATTAAGTTATATAACATAGACAGAACATGTAGCATATAATACATGCTATTAAATTATTCTCCTACAGTGTCAAGGTTTTGTTACTTGACTTTTGGAAAGTCTTAGTTCATGGTGGGGTGATAAGCACTGAACCTGAGATAGATGTATCTCATTTACATTTTTTTTCTTCCTCAGTTTCTTCATCTGTAAAGATGAGGAATTGGATAAGATGATCTCTAGGTAAGTAGGTAACGATGATATTTTGCTGCTTTTATGGAGTCAACATAATGCACAGCCACTGTAGCTGGTAGAATGCCCATTTGCAGGGTCCCTTTCTCATTCCTCTACAGGACAAAAGCATCACCTCTTAAAACATATCAGTAACCATCCTTGGAACCCTATATAGGCTTCTATAGGCTACAGCCCTCCTATAGCCCTATAGGCTTTTTCCTATATAGAACTGGCCCACCAACAATCTTTAACAAATGGTAAAATATTGCTAGTAAATACTCTTCAAAAAGCCACGTACAAAAGCATAGTTAAGAATTACTTCTTGGATTGCAAAAAAGTGTGTGTGTGTGTTTGTGTGTGAAGATAATGTGTGTTAAAATATAAGTTATATAGGTGTACATATGTCCATAAGTGTCTGGAATGAAAGAAGCATGAACATCAAAATGTTAGAAGTTTTTTAGGGGTGGTAGTATTATGAGAGGTTTCATTTTGTTATTTGTACCTTCCTTTATTGACTGGATTTTTATACTGTGCAAGAATTACCTTTACGATACAAAAATTAAAGCTATAATGGCCATTGGGTGGTAAGGGGCCCTGACTTCCCCAACCTCATATGTTTTGTGAAGAGACTTCTGCTAGTATAATACCTCTGGTCTTTTTACTCACTCTTCCTCACTGACATTTTAGTGGGTGATGAGGGAAGGTATGGAGCATGCTCAGTTCAGCAACTGTTTCTTCTTCCCTTTGAGCTTGCCAGCATGGGAAAGGTCACATGCTGGTCTGCATGAGGTCAGTTGGTCGGGGGCCTCTCCTGGGGGAGCTGGAGTTCACAGCGCCTGAGTGCCTGCTGTGTGAGTCTGTCTCGTTAAGAGGTGAAGTCTGACAAGCCTAATTGGCTGCAATTCTAACACCACTCTCCAGTCACCTTTATTGTGACTTAAAGAGGTGACATTGTCACCTCTGATCTGTGTGTGTGTGTGTGTGTGTGTGTGTGTGTGTGTATGCACACTGAACTCAAGAGAGTAAGGAGGAGGTCATTTATTATTGTTTCCCAAAAGTTGAGAGAGATTTGCTCTTTTGTTCTTGTTGCTGTCAGCTAATATTCATTCCCCTTCTCAGCAGGACACCTAGCTCCTTTGGGGAATTTCCTCTTTCAGTGGGTATAGTCTTGGGGAGATGATGAGTATTAGACGCTGGAAGGATCACTGGAGCCTCCTTCTGTTAGGAATGTAAATTGAGTGCAGAGACCAAAGACAGAAGGACTGGGTAGAGTTAATGCCTTGACTCTGGGGGGGTGAGGCATTTGGGTGCTTCGGTCACACTGTTCCTCCACCAACAGCTCTGGAACATCAGGTTCCTGCCTTTTCTGAGACCGGCTCTTCTGCCTTCCCTTCAAACATGTTGGTTTCCCCAAGATTCTTCCAATAAATTCCTGATATGCTTATGTTACACAGAGTTAGTTTCTGTTTGCAGCAAGAGACCCTAATAGATAGCATTTTGAGAGGAGAAAAAAGGAAGCAATTGTTGCCTGAGTTATGAGTAGATGAAATTTAATATGTACAAATGGCTCCAGTGACAGTGCGAATTATTAAACTTAAACTAAGTTCTGTTAACATGAATCACTTTGTAATTACTTCTTATCACTGATCATGACTAGCATCAAATGAGTTACTGTGAGTTGTAAAGCTATAGTAAAAATATTATGATGGAATATTATTATATATGCAAAATGAAAAATTCATTAGAATCCTTTATCTGCAAAAACAATCTGTAGATGAAATGTACCATTTAAAGTATTTCAGGTATGGCATACCTCTATTTGTAGAAGGTACATTTCCTCTCAGTCTGTTTCATCATTTGTAAAAGAAAATACAACCTTCTTCAAAGTATCATGAGTTAAATGAGATGATATCCACGAAAGTTCTTAGATGACCCTCTGGAAATTATTACCCAAATCTTAATAACAATTCCAAACTATTTTCTATTGTTAACCAAAGGTCAAGTTTATATCCTTGAAGACAGAAAAAAGGGGGCTGACATCTGAGGTTATTTAGAACATGCAAAAGTATAAATCTAGCTTTTAAATTTAAGTCAACTTGACAACTTCCTGAGAACATTTTGATGAATTGTGTTTTCTTTTAATTAAATAGAAGCTGAAAAGCCTTCTTGGTGTGGAAAAAATTTTTTTCAACTATGTAAATATACAGCATAAGTTTGAGAAAGTATATCCTCTTTCACTCTTCATTTTGGGTATCATTCCTTCTAAAAACTTATCCGGTAACTATTGAGAGGGTTTATTTGGTAAAAAAAGAACATGATGATACATGATAATGAGGGATTATACATTTATATCAGCACCATTAATTCTAATCAAAATATATAACTGCCCTTTCAGGCTACTGAAAGCAAATGAGCTAGCAATGGGAGCCGCTGAATGTTATCAGATTGTTAGAAACGGGTAACCTTTAGGCAAAGATCTCTCCAAGAGTAATCCATGGAACACTTGCATCCAAATTACTTGGAGTGACTTTTTAATAGAGTAGATTTGTAAAATGTCCCCCACCCCTCTGATTTATTTAATTATAATTTCTTGAGGAGTAGAAAACAGGAATGAACACTGATAACAAATGTCCCATCATTTTCATGAACAACAAAATTTAAGAAGTATAGCTCGGGTCATCTGATAGATTTTATCACCGAGCAGGCAGAAGGCTAAGCAGGACCATTATGTGATGTTGGGAGAGGTGTGCACTGAGCAACTTTGGAGGGTGCTGTTGATATCACAGTATATACTCTAGAGTAGCTCTGATTGCACAACTTAATTCATATCTTATAGCTGCCAAGGAGTAGATACCAAAACGGCAACCGAGAGAATACATCTCATTTGCACTTTTCAAAGCCTCAGTTATCAATGTCATTAAGTAAGAGATGTATGAAGAGTTACATTTTGATCTACTGTCTAAATAGTAAATAAATTATTGACATCAGTTGGAAAATTCAATTTCTTTCATCATTTGTTTGATAGAGTCTAGGTTTTTAAACCAAGGAGCTAGAGAAGAAAAAATCCTTTGTTAGAAAATTTGGAACATTAAAGTATTAGATAAACAATTTTACCTAATGGGAACTATCAGTCTTTATAGTTCTTTAGTAAATAATTAGAAGATCCCTTAAAAAATCCTATTTAAAAAATCCATTTCTGGGGCCGGCCCGGTGGCGCAGCGGTTTAGTCCACGCTTGGCAGCCCGGGGTTCGCTGGTTCGGATCCCGGGCGCCCGCCGACGCACTGCCTGTCAGCCACACCGTGGCGGCGTCCCATATAAAGTGGAGGAAGATGGGCACGGATGTTAGCCCAGGGCCAGTCTTCCTCAGCAAAAAGAGGAGGATTGGCAACGGATGTTAGCTCAGGGCTGGTCTTCCTCACCAAAAAAAAAAAAAAATCCATTTCTTGGGGCTGGCCCAGTGGTGTAGTGGTTAAGTTCACGTGCTCTGCTTCGGTGGCCCGGGGTTTGAGTGTTTGGATCCTGGGTGCAGACCTATACACAGCTCATCATGCAGTGGCAGCATCCCACATACAAAATAGAGGAAGACTGGCACAGATGTCAGCTCAGGGTCAATCTTCCTCAAGCAAAAAGAGGAAGACTGGCAACGGATGTTAGCTCTGGGCCAATCGTCCTCACAAAAGAAAAAAGATCCATTTCTTCCTTTGAAAGTAATACCAAAAACTGGCTTGCTTATTTAAAAAGCAGTCCCACATTTAAAAAAAATTATTCAATGGTACAGTTAAGTGAGAATCAGGGTGAGTGGCTCCAAGAGCCACAATGAAAATTGTAGCATCTCAACACCTATTTTCTGAATCAAATGCTAAGCCAAGTGTCTTTAATTTAATACAAACTATACAAGCCTCCTTGGTTATCTGCATGTTCACAGATATTCTCAGTAACAGAGTCTAAAATAATATTGTTTTAGAAGGTTAAAAAGTAAGATTATCACCTTCCACCGCAGATCATCCAAGTTAGTCCAACTTCAAAAGCATATTTTTCAATCTGGATTTGGTTCAGCAAATCAACACTGAATTCATTAGAACCTCCTTAATATCATTTCCTCACCCATATCTTTTATCCTCTTTTCCATGCTCTGTCTGTTTATTTAAATCTATTCTTTCATCTTCTTAGTCCTTCAAGCATGTCAAGTTTGCCCTCCAAAGAGATATTTCCTTTATCTTGTAATTTACTTGTTTGTTAGAATTTCTCGATTAACCAAAAAGTCCTTACTGAAATGCAAACTAGTTATCAGATATAAATTGTTGTTTTTAATAGGCAAGGAAACCCCAGTGAATGATTACTGTTTAACTGATTTCTACATTGTTTGTTTGTATTTTTATGAAAAAATGTTTAGTTTTTCTTCCTTATAGACCTGGCAATGTGTTTTTATCACATATGTACTCATGCATCAAAATCTAGTTGGTATATTTTATCAGTGAGAATGAGCACCATGATGCCATAACTTTATTATATACTATTGCAAATATAATAATATTTAAATGCTATTAAATTTAAACATACTATTACAGAAAAATAGTTAAAAATATTATCTTAGAAAAAAATTGAGACTTAAAAGGAAAAGGATGTAGGATCCTAAAAAAATAATATTTTGGGGGGGCTGGCACTGTGGCATAGACGTTACGTCTGGCATACTCCACTTCGGCGGCCCAGATTCGCAAGTTTGGATCCCGAGCGCGGACCTACGTCACTTGTCAAGCCATGCTGCGGTGGCGACCCACATAAAAAATAGATGAAGATTGGAACAGATTGTAGCCCAGGGATAACATTCCTCAAGCCAAAAGAAAGAGGAAGATTGGCAATAGATGTTAGCTCAGAGCGAATCTTCCTCACTAAAAAAAAAAAAAAAAAAGTAATATTTTTAATGACAGTTCCTAGAAAATCAATATCAGACTAATAGCAATCTCTTGCATATACCTGAAAGTAATATAATGTTATATGTCAATTATACCTCAATAAAAAAATCTCTTATAATCAAATTTTCTGATGAAAGTAGAACATATATAAGACCAGACTAAAAACCTAAAGAAAAAAAGATTAAGCTGTGCAATAATTTTCTCTTCCTGTATATGGATAAGTATGAAAGTGAAACAAATAGAATAAAATTATAAATGTTCTAACATGATTCACATAATCAGAGCCTTCTGGATAATTCCGGTTATGACACAGAAATAACTTTATCTTTTATGATGTGAACTGAGTTGCTGAGAGCACTGGAATGTAGAAAGTATTTTATTAGAAATGGGCAAAATTTTTGGATCTATTTCAAGGCATGCTATATTCCTGTTGAAAAGATCAACAATTCATGGGCTTCTCATAAGTTCGATGTGGCTTCCCTGCAATTATATGAACATACACAATTTCATTTTGGCTCAGTGATGATGGATAACAAATATAAGTTACATGTGCCCTTTGATCTCACTATTAATGGGTCCACTATTCACTACCACTTTACTCCCCATTTTAATGGAGATGCTGACAATTAAAAGAGAAAAAAATGGACTTTTTATCTCTTTTCTTGGTAACTTGAGAAATTCAATTTTGGTCTATTAAAAGCCAATGCAATAAGTGACCAGGCCTTAAGTCATGTCTTTCATCATTGTTCAGAACTTCCCCTATTATTGGCGGTTTCTGTTGGGATTTCTGGGGATGGGGCTCAGCACTGTGTGATTGAGCAAGCCTCCTGGGGATTCTGATGCATGGTGGTTCTTCAAACACTGATTGCTGATGCCCAATTCAGTGGGTCTAAGGTTAGGCCCCCAAATTTGCATTTCTAACAAGTTTCCAGGTGATACTGATGCTACTACCTGGGAACCACGTTTTGGTTACAGCATCGATGAGTGAACCAGTCTGTGAATTTTCACCGACGACCTCTCATTTCCATTAAGTTATCATGATGAAATCTCACCATAAGCCTATAGATAAAATTAGACAAAAATATGCTGTATCAGCTTAGAACACAACTCTTCAAAAGAATGGTTTCATATGAAATATAAACATACAATAGAAATTATATAGCACCTAAAAGGGGTAAATCTTTGTTGAATGGATGAATGAGGAAAAGGAAAACCATCTGCCATCAGTCTAAAACAAACAGAAATGAAAATCCAAAAGCCCTGGCTGTAAGATCTGGGATGCTACCAGTAAAAAGTATGGTGCCTCATTCCTCTTTATTCTATTTAAAAAAAAAATGAGTTTTGTAAACTGCCATTATACTGCTACCCATTGGTGTGCTCCTGAATATTTCAGAAAGAAGCTTAGCAATGATTTTGTTAACATATTGAGTGGCCAGTGATACCAACCTGGGATTTTCGCCCTTACAGTTATTTATCTGGGATGGTCATCTGCCATTATGTAGAAAAATAATGCATTATCTTGCTTCTGTCATGGAAACCATCAGGCACCAGACATATCTGTCTCTCAAAAGCAGCTCCCTTTCATCCTCATAGCCTTTGACCTATTATTGCATAATTCTGAATTTTTGGAATGTTATCTTTCCACAAATAAAAAAATACACTCCATTTCGTTGTTTTAGGAAGATTATAGCCTCCTCCCCAAGCTTTTTAGAGGCCAAAGACGTATTCTCCAGGTGACAACTTTATCAAGATTCACCTTGAAATGTTTTATGCATTCTATTTTTTTTTTAAGCCCTGGGAATTAACTTTGCTCATGGATCACCTTTTCAAGGACACTATCCGGTCTCACAGCTGACTGCTCCAACGTGTACTAGCACGGATGTCCAGCTTTCTGGGAGACAGACCTGAAATGAGGGAGAATGCAAGTGGCCAGACATTAAGTATTTGGGGGTAGATCTGGTCTTCGAAATACAAACTTAGCAGAAACCTTTTACTTCAGAAAAGACTCATGATTTCCTTTGAGAAGTGGCAGAGCAAAGATCTTGCTATCCTGCTCATTCAAACATTCTTTTCAGAAAAATTAGGACACCAGGGTGGAAAACAAGGGGGGAAGGGAAGGCAGGAGCACTAACAATCAGGTAGCAGGTGCTGCTGTACACGTGACGAGGGCTAGAGATGCAGTGATACAATGTGCCCACGAGCTGCTCAGCTGCTGCGGATCACATGAGCAGGGTGACAACACAGCCGAGAAAGGGGAGAGTGTACATGCACCTGCCAACTCACCTGCTCTCCCAGCTGCTCCACACCCAGAGCTAATTTTGCCGATGAAGCTTGCATTAGTCAACATCTTGTGAGGCTGGTGCACTCAGTGCAGAGGCTAAGCGGGGAGTTCTAGGATCATACCCACATGCGTTAAAAGTCCATCTTAGACACGTTAAAAATATGTTTTTTGAACCACATTACTTAAAATCTTTCTAGGTTTTAATTTTCCCATCTGTAAAGTGGATATAATTATAGTTCCTTCCTTACAGGAAGTGCCTGTGCAGAGTACCGTGCCTGGCATACAGGAAGTGCTCTTTAAGTAACAGTGACAAAAGAGACAAGTAGCATTATTATCACCTCTCCGGTATGTGGAGGCAGACTGACAACTGATGGGCACAGAGTACTAGGACAGTCTTGTCCCCAGTTTTGCTTCAGTGAACTTATTGCCAGGTCTCCCCAGGGCTCTGCATTCCCGGAGGGCTTCCTGAGAAGAGAATTCATCCCCATGGGGGGAGGTATTCTTCGTCAATGATCTCATCAAATCAAGAGCTAATGCAAGGTCACTTTATAGTACATGATGATATGTTTTAGATTTCACTATCAAACCCACGATAACAAGCAAATCTGAATACCAAAAACAACGATTTCACAGCAGGGTGCTATTCCATGATATCCTCGTGTCCCAGAATGTTTACTTCTAGGTCCATTTACTTGGATGATAAATATTTGGGGATCATTTGGGGATTTCCCCTTGGCACCAGAAATGTTTATTATTTTTAAAATAAGAAAAGTGGGATATTTCATTCAGGTGTGTAGTTTTGATTTTTGGAAAAATGAAGCCCACTTATCCTTTTTTTTCCTAGACGGGCTACCCTACACTGTGGCTAAAAGGTAAGCAACATGCAAATGGACTTTAAAAAGCAGGAAATACATATTTTGGAATATTTTCTCTCTACACTTGTATTTCCAAATTGTTCAGACCTTCAGAAAATTAATAGTAATACAATGAACACCTGCACACCTATCATTTAATTTCATCAATTGTTATTTTTTAGCTCCTTCTTGCTATCTTTTGGTTTCTTTTTTGCTGTACCATTTGAAGTTAGGTTGCAGATACCATGAAGTTTTATCCCTAAGTATGTCAGGATGCATATCTTAAGAACTAAGACGTTCTCCTACATAATCATATGAGCTTAAGTACATAAAAAAATGTCACTTTTGGGGCTGGCCCGGTGGCACAGTGGTTGGGTTTGTGTGCTCAACTTTGGCGGCCTGGGGTTCACAGGTTTGGATCCTTGGCATGGACCTACGTACCATTTATCAAGCCATGCTATGGTGGGTGTCCCACATATAAAGCAGAGGAAGATGGGCATGGATGTTAGCCCAGGGCCAATCTTCCTCAGCAAAAAGAGCAGGATTGGCAACAGATGTTAGCTCAGGGCTAATCTTTCTCACCAAAAAAAAAAAAAATCTTACCTTTAAAAAAATATCTCTTTGATACAATTATCTAATATTCAGTCCATTCTCTTAGGACCGTAATTTGAAATGTATTTTCATAGGTGAGAGTGCCAGCAGGAAGTCTGGCTAACAAGGTACTGCTCTCCCTCCATGTCCTCTGTAGGAGGGGAAGACACGTAAGATGACCATGCTCTGATCAGATTAATGTGTCACTTCTTAAGAATTAACTAATGACTTTAGTTTTCTACTTTAAAAAAATTACCCATTAAGTTACATCCTTTTTTTCTAGATTTATTGAGATATTTTTTAGATTTTCAACATCTTGTAACATTAAATTTATCTCCTGAAAATAAAAACTACCTAATATATGCAATTCACCTAATAGAAAATCATGTGGTACATATTTTGGAGTAAATACTGCTTTAAGTGTGACAGAGAAATCATATTTATGAGAGTCACCAAATTAGTGATAGGAGAAATAGCAATGACATTAAAATAAATATTGTTGGTCTTTCATCATAAATTCTATATCAAAGGTTGTCCCCCTCCCAAGCCAAAATATTTAAGTGACTACAGAGAAGCTACTTGATCTGTGCATCATTTTCTTCAACCATAAAATAGGAAGGATCATATCGCTATGAACATCACAAGGATAATAAGAGACTGAAGAATATAGGAAGAAATTGCTTTTAGTTCACAAGCAATAGGGCAAAACATAAATCCCAGTCATCTGCATCTCAATGATATCTGCCATAATCCACTGTGACGGAATGGGTCTTAGCCAAGGACACTGTGATAGCACACCATATTGGTAGAGCTTTTCTTATAATGCAGCAAGAGTCTAGTAATACATTTTCTGAACAGTTTGTAAAATTCAATAAACATTCAGTTCTTCTTTATTCTTATTATAAGTATAGTAATGTTAAATCACATGAAATTATCACTTAATAGGTTAAAATGATCTAATGTTAGCAATTTCATATTGTTCAACCTGGCAGCTGTGATAGCTGCAGTCTGTTACTATTTTAACGACTACTGCTGTTACTCAGGACATTACCCTGATATTCAAATATCTAAGCTCCCACATTTGCTTAGGAGAATGCTCAGCACATGGCATTCATGAGGGCTACTACTATGGCTATTCTGTAACGTCCATATTTTTCCATATTAATTGCTACTGATACTCCAACATTTTATGCACACACTTTCTTCCATCAATATTAAAAATACATGTACTGTGATGAGTTACAAACATCGACCCGAAAACCACAAAAGACTTATGTTGTCTTTCGGGAGCTTATGTTACAAAGAGATTTCCCAGCACATTTCTTTCGTAAAGTAAGGGATTTCAGAAAAAAAGCAAAGCTTGCTGTTTTAGCAGTTTTATTGCTACTTTTTTTTTAAACACAATAAAACAAACATTCCAATCTCTTAAAGTCTTAATCCTAGCAAAGCTATTTTTCTTTATAAGCAATAGGCCTAGATTTTAAAATGAGCAGCAAGTTCCCGACAGCAGCGGCACAGAGATAACACACAGAGTCCCAGAGCAATTCATTGACCTTATAGCAGGAAATAATGATGTATCATCAGAATCTGCTTGGGCAGTATCACTTTGCCAAGAAGCAGTAGGCTTCCTTTTAAAGTAGATTTGATTTTGCTGCTATTTCTAGAGAACTTGAGAGCATTTATATCAATGAAATGCAAACATGCTCTTTTACTCACCTGACGTGATCACATCTACATGCTGAAAAGAAAGCAAAAAGATTGGGGGCAGGGCTCAGATTCTCAATCAGTTTTTCATTTGCAAGGTTCTACTTTAAGTCATCCTCATGGAATGGGGGATGACTTTTTCATAAAAATCCAATGCCTCAATACATATTCAAATATTACCACTGAAAACCTGCAATTTTTAGCACCACTTGCTGATGAAAAAGAAGCCCTCCCTACGTATTTTTGTCTTAGTTATTATTATGAAATGGTATATGAGTTTGTTATTATTGAAGAGAGTGTATGTGTACATGTGTGTATCTTGGGGATATTTATCTGATATTCCCCAGAAGAAGCAGAGCATGATAAAATTATAAAAGATAATAAAGCATAATTAGGTTTTAAGAAGTTCTTAACATAGATCGTGTTAAAAAACAAGGCAAGAGGCCTAAAAAGGAGTCACTTATGCTAAGCCCCATGTCACTAAACCTAGACTTACAGTTTCAGGTCTCCCAGAAATGGAATCTTAAACCAGTCACCTGATCAGCACTAGAGAGGTAATCCTCCTGATAGACTCCTCCATCTCCTAGAGGAAGGTGACCCCGCCACAACCAATCCGCTTTTTGCCTAGTATCACTTCCTTGTCCCCACTCCCTTCTGTCTATAGAAGTCTCGTTTTGTACAGCTCCTCGGAGCTTCTTTCTGTCTTTTGGACGAGATGCCGCCCAATTCATGAATCATTGAATAAAGCCAATATGATCTTTACAATTTACTAAGTTGAATTTTGTTTTTTTAACAATACTAAGGAAATGTTCCAAATGATTTTTTTTTTTTTACTTTCCTGATTAAATAAAAGAGAAAAAAAAAAGCCATGGCAGATATTATTTCAGAAGCCTGAACTAATTTTATTCAGACTTTCTAGGACAAAGCATTTATGTATAACAGTCTTAGATGCAACAAAACTGGATGATTTGGCAGTAACAGAAGAGTACAAATTAATTGTATTGTTAGCATTTGTATGTATACAGCTAACTTCATAAAATTTATACTGAATTTAAAATAAGTATTATACATCTATTATTTCAAACTATTCCACTGTTGTACTATGTTACTCACTGACATAGAATGTCTCTACTACAAGGGTCCTACTCGGGGGTGGTTTTTGCTTTTCAAAAACTTCTTTTAAAGTGGGCCATGTTTCCTAAGCACTGACAGCTTGAAAGCATTTATACCAATGAAATGTTAAAGCAAAATCTAGGACATTCCCACCTCTAACTCCCCCTTTCCTCCACTGCGTTTCCACTATGTGCTAGGCACTTCTGGGGTGCTGAGGATTCAGCAGAGAACAGAAGAGGCCACAGCCTCTTGTTCCAGTGAGGGACTGGCCATCCCCCCTGGACCAGTGTGAGCCTGACTTTCCACAGTGTACGTCCCCACATTCCCACCATTTGCCAGCACCACATCTCCTTCTTGTTTATCAGGACTTTAGTCTCAAGGGTAATTATTTAGAAAAGGAAACAAGAATCTTCTAGTATCACAGGATGAAAAACAGTAACAAAGACAAACAACAAAAGTTGTCTAAGAATTGTGGCAGCCTACAGGATAGATGATCAGCATCGTGCTATTTCACTGATTTGGAATGACAAGGCTCCAAGTTAGTTAGGTTTCTTTTCAATTCTCCGTGACATTTGTTAACTCATTTTACCTTTCTTTCTCCATTCAGGGAAAAAAAAATAAGAGGGAGAGATACCAATTCTTTCATCATAATATCTTGTTTCAAAGCTGTGAAGCTCGGTGAGATAGGTCTCTTATCTTATTCTAAAATAATGTTGGGATTCTGGCAGCCTCTAAGCAGCTTTGGTTATGTTTAGAATTTCACCTATAGTAGTAGTGGGGGTGTGGGGGAAGGAAAAGGAACACGGCAGTGGCAACAGCAGCACTACTGGGAGTCAGAGTAGTAATGTCGATTGTAAATCATTACTGAGGGCCTTCATGCGTTTGGCACTGTCATAAGCATTTTTTATGGGTTAAGGCATTTCATCGTCAGAACCACCTGCTAAATGAGACTAATATTCTCAGTCCTATTTTTCAGAAGAGGAAACTGAAGCATACAGAAGTTAAGAAACGTGGTTGAGTTCACCTAGTTCATGAAGGGGAACAGAGTTTGCCACCCCAAAGATGCCTCTTTGGAATATTGATTACTTTAGGTTGATTATTTTTAAGAAACAGAAGATTCAGCAAGTTTTTCTTTTACCTCCCCCTTAACTGCCTAAAAGAATTTAGATAAATGGCCTGTAAAAGGAACAGAGCTATCACCAGAGACATCTACGAAGGATATGGACTAGGTATGGGGAGGAGCCTTGGTAGGGCCTAGAGATCAGAGTCCTCTCCATGTCCCATTGTCTCTGCAAGGCATGGCAAACATTCACTTACCAAACATTTGCCTTTTTATCTCCACGTGAATTGACTTCCTCCCCTCTGAAGTCCCAAACTACTACCCCCAACATCCTCTTTTGTCTTTAGCTGAAGATGGTATTTAAGGTGGTGGCTTTGGCCATTTTGGCGAGTTACTCAGTTTTCTGGGTGGGTCTCTCCCGTGTATACATGTTACTAAACTTTGATTTTCTCCTGTTAATCTGTCTCATGCCACTTTAATTCTTAGATCAGCCAGAAGAACCTGGAAGAGTAGAGGAAAATTTCTTCCTTCCTTCGCTCATAAGGAGTAGAACCAGAATTCAAACCCACACGGTCTAGCCTCAGCTTTCATGGTCTTAACAACTATGATATTCTGCCCCTTTCTATGACCAATACAGTAAAAAGCAGCCTTAGAAATGTTATCCTATATGTTTTCACAGCAAAGATTTGAAAGATAAAGGTACTGCAGTCAAGAGGATTAAATGCCTTTTCCAAGGTCACTAAATGATATATACGAGAGTGTCACCTAAGTTTTCACTCTTGTTTCTACTGTATAATTAAATCCCTATTATCTAGGAACTCAGTATATTCTGAGATCTAAAATTCAATATGCCAGTGACAAATGTAGCAAAACTATTTTAATTCCTTGGGTGTTCCATGGCACCTGGGGAGGGAGAGATGAACAAAACCTCGGTTTTTGATCAAAGTCACCCTCAAATGGCAGAGTTAGACATGGCGCTCCTGGCTCCCTGGCCCTTCACTCAGGAGCCCCAGCTGCAGGCCCATGCTGCCTCTCTGCATGCCTGTCCTGAGCTTCCTATATCACTGCATTAATTAGCTTAGTAGGAAGAAAACCTGAAGAAACAGGCATCAATGTTGACTTGAAACGCAAAGGAAACAATTAACAATGACCTTCACAGTGAAATGAAGAACACACACAGGAGCCCTAACCATATTTGCAATTCCTTAAGGATATTTACCCCTTGGAGTCTGCAACATTTGTGAACATTTCACTGCATAAGGATTTATTTTATCCTGAAGTAAAACTTTCTTTTCTTCTCTATTATTTTCCAGCAAATCAGGCTCACAAATGGCTTTCTACTTTAATTAACTGCCTTTTATATCATTTTCTTACAGAAGCTGCTGAATCTGTTTAATTATTCAAGGGGGGAAGAGGGGAGACATTTAGACACATTACCATAAATGTAGAAAAAGGAGAGCTAGAAATATCAATGGAGAGCTCCCCTGAACTCCAGGCTCATATATCAAGCTGCCCCTCGTCAAATCCACCTGGATGTCGATTATACTTCTCAAGCTTACAAATGACCTAATTTCTCCCTTTCAGTCTATTCTCAACACAGCAGCCAGAGTGATCCTCTTAAAAAGTCAGTCAATTATACCTGAAACTAATATAATCTTATATGTCAATTACACCTCAATAAAAAAACTCAAATCATGTTACTCCTTTCTCAAAACTTATCAAGTGGCTTCCTTCCTCCCTTGGACTCCAAGTCCCGCATGATGTTTGTCCCCCTTTGGCCTCAGCCTCCTTCATCACCTTCGCTGCATCAGCTCACTGGTCCACATGCAGTTCCTCAAATTCACCAGGCACCTCCCACCTCAGGGCCCTGTGCGCCATCTCTGTCTGGAACATCCAGATAGTCACAGAGCAGTCGTCTCCTTCCCATCTTCACATAAACGTGACCTGCTCAGTGGGGCTTTCTTTTCTTCACTCCCCTATTGAAAACTGCAATTTTGTCCCCAGACCCTCCACTCACTTCCCTGCTTTATTTCTCTCCACTGCCCCATCGCCATATCGTACACTGTATATATGGGCATAACTTACTCTGTTCATTGATGTATACTCCCTCTATAACGCGAACTGCACGGGGACAAGTCTGGGTCTATTTTGTTTGCACTCTATTTCCAATGCACGGAATATCACCTGGCACAGTTCTCAATGCATATTTCTTGAATTAATGAATAAAGGAATGAATGAATGATGAATGGAATTTCATTTTGTAAAATAAGGAAAAGAGACTAGATGTGAAAGGACCAACTGTGCACCTGGCTACTTGGGAGTACAAGGAGCCTGTCAAGTTAATGGTCTGATGTGATCAGATGTTCTGGCAAAGATAAATAACAGTAAATATCGGTTCTAGATATGTTTGCCCAAAGGAGACAGGCAACACGTTCACCCTGTGTAAATAAAACAGCCATTCAATAATGATGGGTTTTAGTATTTGTCTCTCAACTGTCAAATTCCCCATATCCATAAGCCATTTTTAAACTTTCCGTATCTCCATCCTGCTATCCACTGCCCATAGTTACATCTCATAGTCTCCAAGCTCATATCCTTCAGCCATGTGTCTGTGGGCAGGTAACTGCACCTCTCTGTGCCTCTCTATAGAGAAAAGAGTTTAGGTTCCACCAAGCGAACTGCACTTCCAAGTCTAGCAGAAGTTTCTCTGGAGCTTCCCCAGAGGCAGGGGCAGAGCCTGTAGACATCTAGGGGAAAACCACTCTTTTCCCTTCTACTCCAAATACTGTCTTTGTTCTTGGCCCACATCAGTTTCAAAAGAGAAGTTACCCCTTAGAAGAAACAGAAAGCCTTGTTATCTGAGAAGACAAAATATTTAGGTGGTGGAAGTTATCACTACATTAACCCTGGTATTTATAACTTGTGGTGAGCTCACTCCTGCTATTAGGTACAACGCTCATAGCTGTCACCTCCCTGAGTAGTTAACAGGAACAAAAAATAAACTCGTCAGCTGCGGTGTCACACTGTTTTTCTGTACCTGAGAAAGTCCTGATGCCAACAATTTTGAAGATCACCATTAAAGAGTATTTTGCTACTGTTTTATATTTCATGTTTTATTAAATTACTGAGGGGCGAATTTATTTTTTTTTTAGCTCAGCAACATTTGTTCTTGTAATTTTATGTTCCTATTTAGTGGCACTGCACCTTCTCATGCCTGTCACCATCATCCTTAAGCAGGATTTTTATTGAGAAATTTCACTTTTAAGTAAGGAGAAAAGCTGAGTCTTTGTACCTGTTCATTTTAACTTCCCATTATGAAGTGGAGTGACAGTGTGTCCCTTCCATCATACAGATTCTCCGTGTAGAGCTGAACTATAAAACAAGATTTTTCTTTTAACATTTGATTGTTTAAATAATTTATTTAAAAGAAGATTCACATAATACTGGAAAAAAGAAAACAAAATCCTAACGTATGGATTTAGGAAGAATATAACCAGGTAGGGGGCCGCCTGGTGGCGCAGCGGTTTAGTCCGCGTTTGGCAGCCCAGGGTTCGCGAGTTCGGATCCCGGGCGCCCGCAGACGCACTGCCTGTCAGCCATGCCGTGGCGGCGTCCCATATAAAGTGGAGGAAGATGGGCAGGATGTTAGCCCAGGGCCAGTCTTCCTCAGCAAAAAGGGGAGGATTAGCAATGGATGTTAGCTCAGGGCTAGTCTTCCCCACAAAAAAAAAAAAAGAATATAACCAGGTAAGTTGAGTCAGTTATTGTATCCAATATATTCAATACTAAAACAAAGACACAAAATAATAAAAAACAACAAAAAAATCCAAGCTCATTTCTGGTTGAAAGAGATCACAAAAACACAAGTAGAATTTACACAAGTAAAATCTATAATGCCCTAGGAAACCAAGTTAAACTGGACTGTTAGAACATCAAATACTTTCTAGAAGCACAGAAGTGAAAGAGACTTTGAGGCCTCCAGCCTTCAGGAAAATACACTCAGATGCATTTAGAGAGAGAGAAAGAGATGGGTGTTTATCTTTCTCTTTAAAATCTTGACAGACATAAATCTTTTAAATTGTTTATCATTTAAGAAAGTTTTCTGGACATGGGATTAGATAACTTTTAAAGCTGGAAGGTCTGTCAAGTTCATTTAGTCCGAGAACTTGACCTTAAGGATGGGAGCACCGAACACTGAGGGAGTGCAATAAATCTGGTCAAGCAGGGCTGGAACACTGGGGTCCTAACAGCCTCCAGTGTTTTTCTTAGTAACACAAGTCAGAGTAAATCCACTGCCCTAGCATCTCTTTGGAGAATTACAGAATTTGCTTAGTGCTGAAAAAGACTAAGAATTCAATGTCTCATTTGACTGATGGGTAAGCAGATACCCACGATTGCTTTGCCTCACCAAAAATCCACTGAAAATAGAGTATATTTACTCGCCATATATTTTTTTTCTTTATGAAATAAAATGAGATTTAAAAATATTTGGTAGCCTCACAACCCCTGGTTCAAATAAAACCACATGCAGACATCAGTATTAAAACTGATGGAAGCTGAGCAACTCTGAAGAAAATATGAGTGGGACTCCCTTGAACCCCAATCTATGCTGAGCTTTAGGAGAGTATCCCGGACACATTACTGAAGCTACCACTGCAAGAGAAAGAACATGGCTATAATTTTCAGCTTATGTGTCTCTAGGACAAATAACTCAAACCTCTTCATCTATTTCCAAACCATTCATCATTTCCATGGCTCGTCTTTCCAAGCCCTCACATTGACTTTGGCAGTGTTGATGGAGGGGTGGGTAACACAGGACTGAGCATTCACTCCATCCCAGGAACTGCTCTGGTTCTCTGTGAGCTCTGGAGAGGAGCCAATAGAGTTCCGGACTAAACAGCTTAATAAGCATCCAGGCACCTGGAATCGAAAAGACTGTGTCCCTACGTGGTGTTACACTGAGTTGTCTCAAGCCATGAGGGACGACCTTCAGGGACTTGGCCCGGTGGTTTCTGTCACAGGAGAGGCAACTCGTTCATGGGGAACAGAGAGAAAGGCATTCTGTGGAATTTTGAGCTGGTCTCGTTTCTGTTTTGCCTATTTTTTTAATCCAGAGATTGTGAATCTGCAAATGATACCTATTCATTTACAGCACTGTAAATAGGAACCTGACACAACAGCAATTGTGCGGGGTGGGTATATTCTTCTGAAACTAAATAAAACCCCTTACAGCATGGATAGGAGGATCTGGGGAAAGAACTGAAGTTGGGATTAGCAACGACTTCACTGTATCCACTGAAAATAAACTTGGTGTTCACTTGTATTGAGGAGAGTCAGAAAAGAAAAAAGAAAGAAAAAAATGGGCAATATTCCCATGATGCATTGTATTCTAGCCACCTTTGTTTTGCACAAAAGAGCACTCTTAACTCTCTTACAGCAATGGGCTTTTAAAACATTTGTGTTTTCCCTTTAAACTATTAGCTAAGGAAGGGAAAGCTGAATATTCAAAACAAAACAAAGCAGTTAGGTTTACCTTCAAATCCAAGAATAACAGTTTTTGCAGAATTCAAATGCAGCCATTCAAGATAAAACATTTGCTGATGATGAGACAAGAGAACATTGCCCCAGATGTCAGTGTTATTTATCGCCACAGAGCTGAACATCAGAAACCAATTCACATATCACAATGCCTGTACCACTAATTATGAGCCACCTTTTTTCCTTAAACAAAGTCACATTTTTCTTACTTTCAAGAATTTTTGAAGCTGAATGCTTTCAAGACATTTAGAGATTGATCTTCAGATTCAAAGTACCATAGCAGTTAAAGATTTTTATCAACAGGCCTAGTGCTGGTGGCTGGCATCTGAAATTCCTAGCAGAGGATAAATGTAGGCAATTGCTGCTGCATGAACCATAGGTAGTGATACATCAGAACACTCACCAACTTGCTCTGCTTCTAGGAAGTAGCAAAGGACCATTCATTAACTCAATGAAGTCACATAAAGAAAAAATCCTAAGAAATACATTAATGCACTATGCAGTAGGATTTTGTGGCTAAAATCAACTCCATTCATCCAGCCCTACTAACTTTTCACAGGATGCTCAAAAGAGTTAATGAAAGAATAAGCAGTAGGATTGGGATTTACCCAAAAGATAAGTTTCAGCGAGAAAAGAAAACTGATATTCTGCAACATTCAAACATAGCAAACAAAACCAATATTTCCTAGAACTATTATTATCAAAAGACATTATCCCTACTTTAAGCTGATCACAATTTAGTCTCTACAAAAACTGATAACTTTGGACCAGAATAAGCATAAATACCTACCTAATCCCTGGTAGATTTTGCTAAAGACAAGACTTAATTCCTTTGGAATTCAACTAAATTCCAAAAATTCCCTCCATTTGTATTTGTACATTGTATGCTCTTTCCACCTCCTCTTGCTCTCAGGGTTGGCACCCTATCTTCCACCTCTGTGTCAGCCCCTCCCTTCTTCCATTCCCTTTCTAAAATTTTTGTACTTCAGAGAAGATAAAAATAAGTCTTTGGTAGGTGATATCTCATATTTTGTTCTGCCTCCCCCTCTCTCTCACCCCCCTGTAGACATCCCATGATGCACAATACCTATGAAGATCAAAACATATTTGTTGTGCTAGGTAAGTCCAGGACTGTTGATAGAAGAGAGAAGAGGCTTATTATGGCAAATGTTTCCCAGGAGGTTCCTTCTTCTCAAGACCTGGAATTTGGAATCCTGATTCCCAGAAATGATTGTTCTTAGTGCCATGTTCCATAGGTACCCTATTTTGTATAAGAGGTGCTTTTGTTGATAACCCCAATTATCAACAATTAAATGAAAACTAAACTTCGGAGCTGCAAGGTTGGTTAGAGATAGATTAACTGGTCCAAACTGCCTTGAAGTTGTGGACATTCATATACCCAGAGAAGGTAAATACCATGCCCATGGTCACCCAGCTTATTAGTAGAAAATTGATAGCTGAAGATGTTAATTCTGAGATACCCAATAGCTGGTAATTGAATCAGGTCTAATATCTAGGTTTTATTAGACTCATCTAAAACACCACTCTTATCTCTAGTAAACTTGTCCTGCATTTAGGAGCACATCCAGAATCTAAAATAATGCTTTCAATCACATTGTTTTATATTTTCCAATAGACAGACAACAAGACCACATTCTGAGGTCAATAAGCAAGAAAGCAGGGATCTTTTTACATAAATATGCACATCTTGGTCTGTCCTAGTTTATGAAAATTGGGGCAAAGTTGAAATGAAAACATTTTTTCCCCATCAGACTCTATTTCCTAGTTCTCACAGAAACACATTCAATCAAGGAATAATTTGCAGTGGCCCTTGATTCTTTGACAGCTGTAGAAACAAAAATGAATAAGACATACCTGAAGTAGCTTACTTGCAAAGGAACTATTAATACACAAAAGCATGAATTAAAACAGTCTTCATTCAGTCAGGTGCTAACAGCATGGAATAGAACAGAGTTCAATGGAATAAAATAGGAAGACATACATGCAGAGCCTTTAAAAGGCAGAGAGGGAGAAACCATAAACAAAGGCACAGAAGTAGCATGATGTAGCAGCAAAGAAATCAAACCCAACTGGACAAAGCAGAGGATAGGTGCTGGGGCATAGTGGGAAATAATGTGGGAATTAGTTTCAGGCATGCCAGATTAAAACCCCTGCACAGGGATTTAGACAATGCATTATGGGATAGAGTACAAATTCAAGTTCAAATATCCTTGAGATTGCCTTTTGCCACAATTTACAGAGGTGAAAATGAAGGGAGTTGGAAACAAGGGAGTTGACAAATGAATATGAAAACTTGTTTTCATTAGTCCTAAACTGCAGATTTCTGATCTCTTAATTCATGCCTTTATTCAACAGAATATTGCCTCTCCATCATCTTGCCAAGGAAATTGGTTTTTTCCTCACCCTTTGTTCTGACTTTCTTTCAAACTGACTTTACTTATTTATATATATATATTTTTTTTTCTTTTTTAAACTATACTCATTAGTGACCATTGTTTTCCCTATTCAGCAAAGTGCCAACTTTGAGCATGGAAAAAAGAGCACAACCAATGAAACTCAGCATCTTTCCACATAGTTTGATCTGTCCTGAAGTCTGGGCCATTGCGTATAAATCATTTCCACACACCTCAGGTCTAAAACCAAGGCTAGTAGGTGTTACTACTTAAACCTCCATTGAAGTGATGCAAATCAAGCTTTTCCTAAAGTAAACTAAATAGAAAGTAAAATTTTTGGACTTTTGCAAAAGAAAAAATGATAAAGAGGCAACATATTTAATGTAAAATACTACAGACTTTTTATCTAGAATATGTGAAGTAATTCTAAGGAAATTCATTATCAATAATTCTTCATTTGGTTTCTTTAGTAACAGAATTAAAGATTAGATTTTATTGCCCCACGCAATATCTTATTTTAATATTCATGTGTAAAAACAAGGACTGGGGAGAAGCAGAGAGTGCTCTGACAACTCAAGGCAACAAGCCAGCATGTAGATGCTAATCCAAGTTGAACCACTGACTCTCTACATTACTGCAAGCAAATCACTTGATGCACCTCTCTCCTAGCCAGCCCTGGGGCAACACATAGTCAAAAGCAATACCAGTAATAAAAATCACACTTCCGTATACAAGTTCTGCTACTTAAAAAGAATTCATTTTATTCCAATGGGCTTTATAAAATTTACCCAACTTAGAATTCTGAAGGGAAAAATGTGTGTATGTGTACATACACACATATCATGGTTAAGGTTTTCATTTTTTTGTTTTACTGTTATATGAGTGTCCTTTATGCCAAAAAGGTTGAAAAAATATTTTGCATTATACTAATATTCTGGCTTTTACTCTCTCCTGAGAGAATCTTAAGTAGTGAAACTGAGAATGATCCTCCTTGAAAAATAGAACATGCTATAAAGACAATTGGACTATTCTTAATGCTCTTAACGCAAGGCTTCCTTGATAGCCCAAGGACACAAGGAAATGTGACACGACCAAGAGGAAGGATGAAGACAGCTAGAAAGGAGGAGTAGGAATACAATGTCTGATCCTTTCCCCAGCACAGAGCAAACGTGAACAGCACTGTCAAAGCTCCCACAATGTGACTCGGGCATTGACTCTGGCTCAGAGAAAGAGCAGCTTTAACACACTACCAAGGACTAATGGTATATGTATTCGTTCTCACTTCAAGGAGAACAGAAGCCTGCAGAAAACAGAGTAATCAGGTAAGTATGTTTATACTTTGAAAACCTTGAAAGTGTAGAATACTGAACTGCTGAGGTAAGCAGAAAGGCATCATGATCCATAATAAGGAAATGAGAGAAATATTGAGCAAAATGTCAAAATGGTATATAGGATGCCTAAAGCATCAACATGGCAAGATGGACCATTATCTGACCACGGGCCTAGGGAGGGCTCTCAGCTAAAGTCCCCTAGGTCTGCAGGGAAAACAGAACCTGATGCCAACTTCAGCTGTTAAATTTACAACTTGAGATTTATAATAAACATTAATGTAAATACTACCTTACTTGGTAGCATCTGGCTAAACAGTTATGGTTTAATATGGAAATTGTTATATTCAGAATTGTTAACAAAAACTTGTTTTAAAACATGTTCCTCAAAGAAATTTATCAGTCAAATCATTTACTTCCCTCAATAAACTGTCTCCCAGAATTTTTATAAACTCTGGTTTAAGACCCAAAGTTCCATTAATCTCCCCTGATTAATTTACTTTCAGAATTTTCTGTTACTGGGATCCCTGCTGGCTTCCTACCCTACGAAAAGATAAATTCAGCAATGGGTAAACCCTTAGGAATTAATGTGGTTGTCAACTTGAAAGGGCATCTACTAAATTATAAATTGGCTACTTAATTTTCGATTTCCTTATTAAGCAATTGCTATGGATTGTGATGGGAGTTACACATATGTTTTTTTAAAAAAACTATGTCAAAATCTGTCAGCAAAAAAAAGTGTGCTTTTTGTTTGTTTTGATTTTGCTTGGAGAAGCACATCACTCATTCGATCCACATTATCACCCAAAATTCAGGGGTAAGGATTAGCCTTGAGAATGTTACCTAGAAGAGCCAAGTACGTATTTAGACTAAATAAAGATTCCTGTTTTCAATATAACAGTCAAGATGACCTGTTGATGGATTACTCTTTCTAAAGTTTCCATTTTTGAAGGACAAGATAGTTTGATCTGGATTCACATTCTATTTTATATTTCATTTCCCCCACAGCCAGTAAGGCTCATCAAGCATCACTTTTACCTTGTCCTATCCAAAGGGAAGAAAAATATAGATACGAAGTTAAGTGGGAAAAGTGAAAATATATATAATATTAAAATATTATACATTGCAACCAAATTATAATGACTTGGAAGAAATTAATAATATTTAATTGATTTCATTTCAATAATATCCCAACTGGTAATTCATTAAAGCAATACCTCCCCTTATCCTAGTGCACATACGAAAATGAAAATATTCACAAAAAGAAAAGACAATAAAAGTACGAAGGATGCACTAATTTCCTGGGCACTTGCTTTTTCCTCAAATTTGGAACCGTGTGATCTTACATCTGTGGTGTTAGGAACAATGAGAGCCAAGCAGAGACTTCTAGACCTTCTTTCTACTCTCCTAATACAAATCTCATGAAACATTGATATTTTAGCTACTTTTCAAGTTAGGAATACTGCCAAGTAAATGCAGCAATACCTGTACAGGATTTTGCATTTTATTAGTCATTAAAGCAGCTACATACATTTGAATATATTAGTCATATATACATGCAAGGCATCATTGATGTCTATTTCAGGGACTCCTAGCAATCATTCACTCTCCAGAGGGTATGAAGCAAACCACTGGAGTACGGGTCTAGACTGAAACTAGAAAAGGCAGAGGAGAAATGGAGAGGAGAGAAGGAAGGGAAGCCGCAGAAGTGCTAGTGAGAGGAGCCGAGGTTACACGGATATGGAATGTGGAACAAACCCAAAAAATAATCCTTTACTGTTTTCACTTGAATATATCTGTGTAAAAAGTCATTTAGAAGACAGTAAATTAGACTTGTGCCTAAATCATACACAAATTGGATACTTTGGGGTACAGAAGAAAGGGACAGATAAATGATTCATTAATTAAGTTCATCAACTTTCTCCTCATGCATGGTGGAGTGAAGATTTTGGTCTGAAAATTTTTACTAAAATCAGCAGTAGCAGTGGAGAGGCTCAGTTTCTGGGTCTGCATCACCCTGAAGGAGGAGGAAAGTGATCTCTAGAAATAAACCAAATTCCAAAGAAATCTAAACAGCCCCTTGAGATTTACTGGGGTGGGTGCTTGACCTGTGTGTCATTACACAGTGTAACATCTAATATTTAGCAGCGAAGTTAATGTGCTTTGATAGATAATAAAAATGATAGAAATAATAATGTAAAAAACAAAAATAGTCAACTTTTGTCAAAGGGCTTATTGTGCCCTTAGAGAGAAGACAAGTGAATTAGTGAAATAGACATTCCCAAATACAAAACATCTACTGCCCATCAGAATAATCTCTCTGTATTATGTCTACTGCTATCTTTTATTGTTCTATTTTATGTATTAAATTCTGTTACTTTCTACAGATTCCAGGCTATAATATCAGGACAAAAACTCCTTTGAAGATAAAAACACTTTTATATAATAAAGAGGATATGGTCTTGAAAATCAAGGAACTGGTACATACAATTTTGGGATCATGTAAGTTGAAAACAAGGAGCATTTATTTTGTGGTTAAACATTTAATAATGTCTCTACTTTTGTCTAAAACAGAAAAGAAAATAAATTAACATTATCTTCTTTAGGGCATATATTCCAGTTTGGTTTGTTATGCATAGACATATTAAATATAAATGAGTATCTGATATGGTTAAATTGCTTTTGTTACTTAATACTCATATTTCTAGATAAATATTAGATATATATAATATATGGGGCAGGTGAGTGAGAATCTTTTTCACGCCTTTTACAAAGAATCAAATTCTTAGGAACAACATATCTATGCTGCTTTTCCCCAAGATGCAAAAGCATGCTTATCAGAAAGGTAAATGGCAGAGAGCTAAATCTGTGATTACTCTAGAGACAAAGTCTAGATTCCAAAGAGCTCATCAAGAAGTAATGATAAGCATGCTGGTGATCTGGGTGAAATTTAATAACGCAAAGAAATGCATATAGGTTAAATAAAATAAAAAGACAACAAGAAAGGATTGGAAAGTCTTGGCTATAAAGTAGGCCATCTGAAAACGGAGTATGTTAATTGGCTACACATTCAAACGCATCAACAGTACAACATGGCTTACCAAATATTGACACAAATAGATGATGTTAATATAATTAGAGTGTGCAAAGGAAAAACACAAATCTCTTGTACCCTTATTTGTCAGGAAACAATTAGAATATTCGATTCAGTTTTTGGACTCCCATTTCAAGTGGTACATTGGTATCTAGAAGACATTCAGAGGATACGCATGATGAGAACAGAACTGAAAATATGTCATCGAGGGTGAGGAAGAAAGGGAGTAGCTGCTTAGCCTGAAAAGAAACCAAATTCAGGAAAACAGGATAACCATCCAAGTGTGACCCTGTGCCTCCCTGGATCCCCAACTCCTACCCCACAAACATAAAGTGACCACACACTGTGAACAAGTGCTCACGGCCTTCAGTGACCTGGCTTCACCAAGCCCTGCAGCCCCAGTCATCTGCTCTCCACTTTAACTCTCTCTCGCATTACTGAGTTCTTATAGTGCCCTGACATACACCATGCTTTTTTGCTGCTATTCTTTTTCTTAATGTGTCCTTTCACCTCTTCCTTTCTTCTTCATGGGATAACTCCTCCTCAACTGTTAAGACTCAGATGAAACTTACTCCAGAAAACATTTTTTGACCCCCTCCTCTCTTTTCTACCTCCCTGCCCCATCCAAAGTCTCTCCTCTGTGATCTTGTAGCGTCCTGTGTATATCTTATATAATTAATTTAAATGATCTATGTATAACTCTGTCTCTTGTAGCAGGTGAACTGGTAAGCAGAGATTCCATCTAACTTCTAGTGGCTGTAAACAGATATTTGCTGAATTGAGCTAATTGTCCATCATGTTAAAAGGTGAATGAGCTTCATCAATCACAAATATATATTGAACTCCCATTAAGGGCCAATCAGCCTGCTAAGTTAGCTAATACCAGAAAGAAGGAAAAAGTGAACCGAAACTCATATTAATAATGGAACAACTTTTTAGTAACTAGATCTGTTTAAAAATGGAATAGAATGCCTGGTGAAGAAGTTTGTTCACCATCATAGAAAATGCCAGGAAGGCTATATAAAAATTATTTCATGATTGGGAGGCTTAGAAAATCAGGTACTTTCTAAGATTCCTTCCAACACTAAGATTCTATATTCTCTTCTCTTTGTCATAGGTGAGAGAAATATAGCCATTCGCATCTTTAAAAGAACATATCGATAGCTATGTAGTTCTACATTTAGTTAAAACTAAAGATACTCAAAGAAAGCTTTTGTTGCAGAGTAGCAGGATATAGCCAGAAACTGCAAACTGTGGGCTAGTACTTAGCACTTCTGTCTAATTTCCTTAACTAATGAAGTAAAAGCATTTCCTGTGCAATCTCTGTGTATGTGTGTGCACAAGCATGCAGGGTATATATTTGTTTACGTGGGTTCTATTATCAGAAATTACTGGAGAGAAAATAATGAACACTTACAATGCACTTTTGCATTATCATGAAACAGTGGCCACACTAAAGAACAAATAAACAAATGCATTTTGTACTAAGTGACACTAAACTGAGTATTGTTAGCATTTAATGACTGGCAAGGAAACAAGAATAAAACTGGCCATTCAAATGGCCTACTTATTAGGGGTCCAGCAAGAAAAGAAATAGATTTTAAAATCCTCACAGACACAGCAATATGCAGGCAATTTGTGGGCAGCACAGCAGAGTAGTGATAAGCAAGCACTCTGTGCTCAGCCTCCCTGGGCTGGGACCAGTAATCAACAGCTATGTGTCCCTGGGCAACTTACTTAACTTCAGGTGCCTCAGTTCCCATATCTGTAAAATGTGGATCACACTACCTACCTAATAGATTTGTGAGGAGCATTGAATGAGGTAAGCCCTATAAAGCACTAAGAACAGTGTTGGCACATGTAAGTTTTCACAAATATTGACTGTTATTATTATACCAGCACACATTGTCATAACAAATGGTTCCAAAGCTTTCAATACAAAGAAAATGTTATTACTTACTGGTTAGTGTTTATTTGCAGGGCTAGATTCAAAGCTGTGGAATCGTGTTCATTAGAAATACAGTAAATTACGTTCCTTCCTATCAAGCCTTTTATTCCCAGGGTAAGTACCCACCTTACAGCTTTATTAAGATAATTAAATGAATTAATAATGACAAAGAGTTTAGAATAGTGTTTCCACTAGTTAGGTGCTCTCGTTATTATCACTCCCTCTTATCAAACATGTCAGACAAACATTTAATATTGTGCATAAAGTCAATCTCTTCTATATCTGTCAATAACTAAGCTTGAGGGCAAAGATGGCTTCTGAAGATGAACTATTTTCAAATGGAGAATACTGGCTAGTGATTCCTAGAGCTGTAGAGAAGAGTGAAAGGGCTTCAATAGTATAAGGTGGAGTTTAGATTATGCACAGGAAACTAGAAAAATGTCAATAAAAATTGGAACAGGCAACTCAGAAAGATGGTGACATCTCCTCCTAAAAAAACCTGACACATACTTAGCTGGACTGGGGTGGTCATTTCTTGCACCAATAGAAAAATTTTAGTAGATATGGAAGGCAAAATACTAGCTCCAGAGATGGCTGTGTCCTAATACTTAGAACCTGTGAATATGTTAGGTTACATGGCAAAGGGGAATTAAGGTTGTAGGTGGAATTAAGGTTATTAATCAGCTAATCTTAAAATAGAAAGATTATCCTGTATTATCCAGTTTGGAACAATGTAATCACAAGGGTCCTGAAAAGTGGAAGAGGGAAGCAGAAGAGTACCAGAGAGATGGCAGCATGGGAAGAACTCAGCTGGCCACTGTTGGCTTTGAAGATGGAGGAAGGGGCCATGACCCAAAGAATGACGGTGGCCTCTAGAAGCTGGAAAAGGCAAGGAAATGAATTCTCCCCTGAGGCTTCCAGAAGGGAATGCAACTCTGCTGACACCTTTATTTTAGCCCAATAAGACATGTGTCAGCCTTCTGACCTCCTAAACTGTAAGACAACAAATTTGTGTTGTATTAAGCCACTAAGTTTGTGGCAATTTGCTACAGCAGTGACAGAAAACTAACACAGTAGGCATCTTTCTACATTGCTTTTAATTACCTGAAATGCAATTATGCCACGTGAGAGTTAATAAATTCTTCCATTACTTTAAATGGATTCTTATTCAAATTTGTTTGAAGTATTATATTTAAATAATATTTAAATAAATATTAAATAAAATGCAAAAATAAAGAAAAATTTTATAAATGGCTCTAAAATTTGATCTACTGCAAAATGAACGGCCAAAGAAGACAAATCAAATTTTAGATGAAAAATACTTTAATTTCCATTGAAATTATAAGTTCAATAAAGGCAGGACCTATGTCTGTCTTGCTTATTTTACCTTGGTACCTGATGCCTAGAACTTAAATATTTATAAAACAAATAAATGAATGAATATACATTTGATCAACTATGGTTTATCCCAACATATGCTATAAAAAGGGGGTTGCTATCAAATTTGAAAGTGTTCTTTGTACATTATCTTTTGTATTTTTTAATGTTTTTTCTTTTGAATAGATTGCAGTTACTTCAGAACCTTAAATTACATAAACAAGCAGACATGATTTACAAACATTTCCTTCAAAATGAACAACTCCTTAATGATTAAAAAGTTTGGTTAATATTGAATTAATTATTAAGCTGTAGACTGAGTGATGGTAACCCTCCAAAATTCCTGTGTTGAAACCTAATCCCCAACGTGATGGTGTTTGGAGGTAGGCCTTTGGGAGAAGATTAGGTCATGAGGGTCAGCCCATTAGTGCTCTTGCAAAAGAGACCCCATAGAGCTCCCTAGCCCCTCTGGCCATGTGAGGACACAGTGAGAAGACAGCCAACTGTGAACTAGAAAGCCAGCCCTCACCAGACAGGGAATCTGCCAGCACCTTGGTCTTGGACTTCTCAGCCTCCAGAACAGTGAAAAATAAATTTGTGTTGTTTCTAAGCCACCCTGTCTATGGTATTCTGTTATAGCAGAACTGCTTAAGACATTAATCATAACAAAAGCCAATAGTCATTTTCTAATCAGCACACACCAAGATATTTTCCCACAACTTCTTATAAATAGGTCATATGTGTTTTGTTAAATTATATTCTGGAGGGCAAGGGTTATGGAAGGCAAAATCAATTAAAAAATGAAAAATCCATAAAGTCCATCCAGCAGATCGTTGCTTTTTTTAGGAAAAAGGTGTTAAGATCCCCTGGAGCCAGGGAAGTCTGTACACTGAACTAAAAATAAAGAGGGAAAGAGGTGGAGAGTACACCCTTAAGCTGTAATCATTCCAGGCCAACAGTTCATTTCCTCATCACCACACTTAGATGCCCTCTAAGCTGTCAAATGTCTGTGCCAGGCTCAGCTCCCACAGTGAGCTCATATTCTGAGATCTAATCCAGAGAGAGGAAGGGAGCCCAATTTCTTTGTTTTCTGGGCAGTGTTGTGTAAGCCTTGCTCTTGGTCCTTTATGATCTTCCTATCAGCAGCTAGATTACTGCCTTTGTCTCCATAAGTGGTTCATAAGATTCATTCTCCACCTGCATGTACACTTCGACTCTGCACTGTACCTCTGCCCTGTCTCTATCTCCCCCAAGTCTGGACTTCTGCCCAGGCTGTCTGCCACCTGGCTCCTCAGAATCCCTGCCTTGAGCCAAATCCCAATATGACTCGTTATTTCACTTGCCCCTTTTCCAACTTTCAGCAGTGAAGGATGGGAATTATACAGGGAAATGCAGGCTAAATCTAGATTAAATATGCTGGTCCTTGGGGACCTAGAGCTGAATTGATAGAACCCGAGGTTCTTAGTCTTCTGAACTGGTTCTGGAAGCTCACCTCCAGCAGATGGAAACTGGAAGCTGTGGGAAGGCAGCAGATGGCAGGGTTTTCTCCAGATGCACCAACTGCCACCATGCCCTACACAAAACCATGAAGAAGGCAGAACTTGTCTATGGAATCTTTCAGTCTCATCTTTGCATTTCCTTTTGAGCTTTTCACTTGCTTTCCAATGCTCCTCTGGCTATGCAATAAATACATCCCTACAACTTCCCAGATTCCCCTTTGTGTTTCCCTGTGCATCAGTTAAAACTCCTTCCCTCAAGGAATGAGATTTCTGGTAAGTCTTAATCCAGTTAATACAATTGACACTCAACTGTTCAGTATGAGGAACTCTCCTGTAACATTGTGCTTCTTAAAATGTGATATTAATCTCAATAAGTTAATGGAATCTAAAATTTGTAGAACACATTAGAGATCATTTTGACCAGGGAGCCATTTTTCTTTTAGCTAATTTTCCAAAATAAATTATATTGAAAGAAAACAACCCCATTAGCACCAACCTCCATCACTTTACCTCTGTAAGCAACTCTACACCGTACCTAACTATACAACAAACAGTCCTTGATTTGGGAAAGAATGTGAATTTGAGTTTGTCACAGATAAAGCATAAATAGATTCCACTAGTTGCTTGCTTGGATGGTAAACAAAACAATGACACGGAGCTAGGGAGCAGAGAAAATAGATAGCAATTAGGGTACAAATGCTCATCTTAAGAACTGGAGGACTCCTAGTGAGCTCAATCATTCCTGAGTTAAATAGTCAGCATAGAACACTTCGGGGCTGACCATACAGGTCCTTGGCTTCTTTGCTCACTTTATTCTTTATTTCACTGCTCATGGGCATTTCCATTCAAGGCTAGAAGAAGAAGGGGAGAATGATAAAGTAAGATAACTGTTTCAACTGTTTTTCACACCTCCTGTAAACTGTGTGGGGAGAAAGTTAAAACTAAAAACTAAATGAGATTTGGGTGAATTTCAGAAGATTACATTTATCTATGTCTTATGACGACAATGAACACGAAACAAGTGAATTCTCTGCAAACGAGCTCTCTGTGATTTTTTCTTATATGAAGACTTCTAAAATCAGCATATGAGCTATATGTATAACTTTTCATAACTTATTAGGTAATATAAACAAACAAAACAATAATAATTTTTATATCAATTGGACATTCTGGGCAAGTCTGATATCCATCTCAGGCATGGGTTTACTAATGTGCCCATGCACTGATATCTGAATAGCTGAACAACCCATATTTACCCTATATCACATCTATTCTCCTTTTCCTTTTGCCTTTTTCTTATGTTTATATATTGTTTTGGGACATTTTATGATAATAGCTTTTCACAAACACAACTATCCTAGTGAGATAGTTAGGAGATCAATATTTGTTTCTGTCACTGTAATGTAAGGTAAATATATATATATATATATATCTTATGAATCTAATATTTCAGTCAACTGCTGTCTTAATCCTATGATTAATGCTATGTGCTATCCGCACACTAGCTTTCCTAATCTTTGAAACTTCTAATTTGTAACAAAGATGGATAGGCTATCAGTGGGAAACTATAAAGATTATTTGCTATTTATCTTTCCCTTGCAGAAATACTTTATTGCCTATAAAATTACTTTGGCAAACTCTACAGTTACATTGTGTGCTTATAATGTTTAACAAGAAACTTCTCCCCATCTACGTATTTTTTTAACAAACACTAGAGTTGGAAGATATGTTGGTAATCATAAAATCCAATCTTGCACCCAAAGGAAGTATTCCTATCAGATGGGGGTATGAATTATCTATCTATTACTTGATAGCTTATATATTTTTTAAATTATTGGAATATGAAAGTTTCAATTTGATTGCTATTGTTGGAACTCTTAAAAAGGAATAAAGACAGCATTTTAAAATAATTTCATTCTATGGTAGGCTAAATAGAAAGTATACCAGGGAAGGAAAAACAGTGAATGAAGGAGAAAAGGAGATATGAATGCAGACAGGCATAAATAAATGCTTACTTGATGCTGACACAGGTGTTAGGATAATAATTTAGCTCCCTCTCTTGCCACACTGACCATAGTTCATCTCTTCTCCTTTCTCTCCTCATAGTACTAGGTTAACCTTCTATTTTCTAGTTTTACAGTTAAGTGTTGTGGGTTAGCGCTGTTCAAATGTCCTGTGACTATAGTCCATTTACGCCATTTGTATCAAAATATGGTAAAATTGTTAGGTGTCTGTAAGAATTTTTGAGATATTAAATATAAAAACTATTCTGTTGAGAAGGAATAACTATTGAACTTGAAATACTGCATAAATACATATTCTTATTTTAAAGATAGTATGGTTCACATATCTGCTTCTTGCCTGAAAACATATAAGGATTAATGGACTAAAATCAATGTATTTAATAAATTTTTAGGTTGTTCCAATGTCAGTTTTAAGAAATTATACATTAGAGAGGAAATCAGTGAAGAATAAGATCAATGATATAAATAATAATGATTTTTAAAGAGTTCCTTTCATTCAATGCTGTTATACATAATTTTTTTCTTGCTTAGTGATTGGCAAGTATTTGGAGATAATCTGAAGAAGGTTTTTAGTAATGCCATATGTCAGATTTATGAATTATTAAAAATTGATAAATCAGAGTAGTCAGTGAATGTTAACTGTGTTACAATATTAGGAAATCCTTTTTATAAATCTATTGCTGTTTATTGAATTTCTGCCAAATTGCAGTAGGATATCAGGGTAAGTACATCCAAGAAATACCAGCTTGACCTTTCCATGTCTATTTAATTTTCACATGATATTGACTATAATGTTGATTTTTCTGAAAGTAGAAATAATTTCCCCTTGGGAAACAAAATAGCAGTGCCATTAATACTCTAATATTATTTTATTTTTACTGAGGAAAAAAACCATTGGAAAGGAGCATTGAAATAGTCTATAATTATTGTTACAACCATGAAGGAAAAACGGTCAATGATAAGTCTAGTTATTGAACATCACAGACATTCTGCAAATGCATATATTTATCTAGAAAAGTCTAGACCTAACCATGATGACTAGTTGCAAAACTTTACTTCTGAAATAATTTTATCCTGAAGTCCTCTCTCTTTTAAATTGTTTCTAATGCACTTCTTCTTGTTCTTCTTTAGAAATGGCTTTGCTAGTGCAGCCTGTTTCACACTAGCAAGCTAAGGATTGAAATAGAAACTCATGCTATTCATGATAGGATCCTTCACATTTTATAGTAATATCATTTTAATTGTTCAGAAGCTCTGTTAAAATTTACTGTCAGACAAAATGGTCAAAATTTCTCACTAGAGGAACCAGATCTCTCCAAGAAAATCAATTTTGCAGATGGGACACACTGTTGCATTGTTCCAAGTATTACCATGTGACTAACACAGGGCAGACTCATTAACATGTGGCACCTCTCAGGTAGATCATTTTGCAATGTTTTTATTCCATTTTGTCCTCTTCACGGCTGAAGCCTATTTAAGGTAAAATGCAAAACAAAACCTCACTCTGCTAGTACTCTCGAGACATCCTGCTCTCAGTCAGCAACCTTTCTCCTTCCAGCCCCTTGTGTCAGTGTGTATCCCACTATCTCAAATGCTACCATCGTGGAGAATGGAGAAGCACAAAATATTTAGCACAAGACAAATGATCTGTTAATTTAAAACTTCAGGAACCAATTTTTCATGATAAGAACTTTGTGATAAATTAATATTCCACTAAAATGGAATATTTTGGTGGTTGCATCACACAAAAGTAATAATTTTTGTGTGTGTGTGAGAGGAAGATCGGCCCTGAGCTAACATCCGTTGCCAATCTTCCTCTTCTTGCTGAGGAAAATTGCTGAGCTAACATCTCTGCCATCTTCCTCCATTTTGCATATGGGACATCGCCACAGCATGGCCTGATGAGTGGTGTGTAGGTCCACGCCCGGGATCTGAACCCGCGAACGCCGGGCTGCCGAAGCGGAGTGCGCAAATTTAACCATGAAGCCACCGGGCTGGGCCCCCAAAGTAATAATTTTTAAATATTTGGAATATGTTTTTCTTAATAGGAGCTCTTATTGAAAATGAAGGTCATTAAAAAAAAAAACTATACCACAAACAGGGAATCACTATTTTTCCTTTATAATAAAAGAAATACCTTTTAGATTATTTATTATATTTGGAAAATGGAAACTCCTAACTACCCCCACCATCACCCTCAAATTAAGTTCCCCAAACCTCTGACAAGTGTTCTATGGCTATTACTAAAATATTCCTTTTTTTTTTTTTTATCAGTAATCAGATGCTTTTTGGTAAGCTTACTTTCCAAAAGTAAAGTTCCAAGAACAATTTTCTATAGAACGCCAGTCATGCATTTTGTGTAGGCATGTCTCAGATGCTGTTCTCAGATATTGACTTATACCTTAAATAGTTTTCATGGTGAATAATATTCGTTATTCACCATGTCCTTTTGTTGTTTGATCCAATCATTCTAATATTTATGAAGTAACAGTTTTCTCAAGGGAATTTTCCTTTCCCTGTGGATTATCTTGTAAAGCAAAGACACAGGATTTCAGAGGCAGCTCTCCTCCTGACTCAATCCAGAACATACAAGGACCTGCTGACTCAAAACCCCACCTATAAACTGGGGATATTCCTGATTTAGAAAATGGCCTGAGATTCTTAGGGTACAGGGATGTTTTTATTCATGCGGGACAGAGTTTCTCCAAACTGGATGCACATTAGAACCATTTGGGAACATTTTATAAAGAACTCAAGCCCAGAGCCAATGCCTAGAGATCTGATTTAATTAGGCTGGGGTGAGGACCAGGAGCCAATATTTTAAAACTCACCACGTGTTTCTAATATGCAACCATGGCTGCAAACCACTAGTTAGAACAACATTTACAAAGACTTTACCATGGTGATCTTGCTTTTTATGATACAACACAATTTCACGTATATGAGTTGACAGAAGATAAGGCAATCTTAAAGAAACATCATTTGTCTGCTATCCTTTGGGGACAATTATTATGAATGAAAGAATTCTCCAGATAACAGAAAACTAGTCTACCAATGCTGAGATGGACTTTTTTTTTTTTTCCTGAGGAAGATTTGCCCTAAGCTAACATCTGTTGCCAATCTTCTTTTTGCTTGAGGAAGATTTGCCCTCCTCCAACATCAGTGGCAATTTTGTATGTGGGTCACTGCCACAGCATGGCTGCCAACAAGTGGTGCAGGTCCGCACCCGGGAACCCAACCTGGGCCACCAAAGCAGAGCACCTGAACTTAACCACTAGGCCACGGGGCTGGCTCCTATTTAACCATTTTTATTAGAACTCTTTCTAATAAATATTACATAATTCCTCGCCCTGAAGAAAATATACTAAACATACTTTAACCTTTTCTTGATGGTTCAATATCACCATTATAGATATCTGTGATTGTATTACCTTGTTTTGTGATATTTTGGTACCTCCACTAAATGGTCTCAGTTTTTAAAGTTTTGGGGGGTAATAATTCTTATCATTTGTCAGTCCCAATGATTACTTCTTAGTATTTTTAACTGTCTGACCTCACTCACCCATTTTCCTTTGCTTTTGCCCCTCCTGCTTCTAATCTAATGATGCCAATATTGATTATGCTGAAATGAATGAATATAACTTGAGAAAACCTTAAAGCCTGTGAGATCAGGTAATCATGCTTATTAAATCAAGTACCTTGGATGATGCATACAATCCACGGTCAGCAGGCTCTGCTGTGAGAACATAGGGATGCCTGTTCTATAAAGAAAAGCACGTAAACACTATGACCAAATTCTCCTTGTGATTCTTTAACAATATTTTTCCTTTCATGACTGTATTCAAGACAATTTAAGTTGGAAGAAATTTGAATGCTAGATAATAGGATATTCTTATAATAAAAATCTAGATTAAAAGAGCCTTGATCTGAAGGAGAGATGGCTGGAAATTTCATATAATGAGGAGATGTCCCTGAATATGAGCTGAAGCACTGCCATCCTCCCTGAACGCACACTAACCCTAACTAAGAATCACTCTGTCTGATGAAGGGACCAGGAGATTGCCCAGTATACTATCTACTTGATTGCAAAATGATCCAAATAAGAGAAATAGCTAGAAATGTAAAGATAGAGAACCTATCCAGAGATGACATTTTATAAAATATAGTAATTCAACAACTCCTCCAGGTAGAGGTTCCAGAATTAGTGAGAAAAAATAACACTAGATACAATTGCCAAATTTATAGTCTATGTGTACCTCAGCATATTATGCTGTTATTCTCTGTGCTATAATTTCTAATTATGATTTCAATCCAAATCAGAGCACCTAAACTTGTAGTTTGGAAAAGATTGGAGGTGGCAGATTGGATTGCACAAAACATTTATCATTAGTCCTAGGTCTAGCTCTAATCCCCCAAACATTGGGGAGAATGAGCAATAACTGTGCTATCTGATAAGTCAAACAGCCTTACGCAAAGAAAAACCATGTGAATTGCTTGATAATGCACATATTCATGGTTCTTCGTTTTTTTCACATGTGGAGCTTATGATCTTTGCAAGGTATACTGCAACTTCATGCAGGTAGAACAATATTAGTGTGAATAGTATTAAATGATATTGATAGTATTAAAATATTCTACAGATGGTCCCTGACTTACAACGGTTCCACTTAACGATTTTTCAGTCTTAACGATGGTGCGAAAGCAATATTCATTCAGTAGAAACCTTACTTCGAGTTTTGAATTTTGGTCTTTTCCGCGGGCTAGTGATCTGCAGTAGCGTCTGTCCTGTGATGCCGGGCAGCAGCAGCGAGCGGCAGCTCCCAGTCAGCCGCACCATCACGAGGGTGAACAACGGATACACTTACAACCATTCTGTTTTTCACTTTCAATACGGTATTCAACAAATTACATGAGATATTCAACACTTTATTACAAAATAGGCTTTATGTTAGATGATTTTGCCCAAGTGCAGGCTAATGTAAGTGTTCTGAGCGCGTGTAAGGTAGGCTCGGCTAAGCTATGATGTTCGGTAGGTTAGCTGTATTAAATGCAGTCTCAACTTGGGATATCTTCAATTTACAATGGGTTTATCAGGACATAACCTCATTGTAGGTTAAGGAAGATCTGTTTAAGAAATATATATTTATCGAATTTCTTAGAACTACATAATTCTTTGCCTACTTCTGTCATTAAAACTGCTTCTGAAAAACTCTCACCTATAAACTCATGTAAGATTTCCTCATCTGTAACCTTTTAGAAGAATCCATCAAAAAAATCACAACATAAGGTCTGATGTGATTTCAGTTTCTTCTACCTTTTTGTGTTATTTGGGTTAAAGCCAGTAGAGACTTTTATATATGAAATATTAATGTAATGTGAGGTGAATATATATCCTCACAAAATAATACCCCTGAGGTAAAATTCCCTGTAAAGCATACAGAGCAACACAGCACCCATGGGTTGTATGTTTCTATCTAGTATCACTATATGCCCTGTGATGTCATAACAGCTACAAAACACCCAAAAATGTTAAAGTTGGCAAATAATAATCTCATTTAGTCCCTCAGCCCCTAAGCTACTTTTTGTAATTCAAGGCTACTCTTCTGCTATCAACAGGCCAAGGTGTAGGATTCAACTCTGTTGACAGGGTTGGTACTCTTTGCAACACCAAATGAGGTAAAGAGTAAAAGTCAATGAATATAAGTGTTCCCTGCTTACCCTAACTCTCCTCCAAGGAAAGCATTTGTAATGGGTTGAAGTATGCCCCCAAAAAAGGTATGTTCAAGTCTTAACCCCTGGTACCTGTGAATGTGACCTTATTTGCAAATAGGCCTTTGTAGACGTAATTAGTTATGATGAGATTGCACTGGATTAGGGTAACCCAGAAATCCAGTGACTGGTGTCATTATAAGAAGAGGAGAGGATACACAAGAAAAGAAGGTCATGTGAAGACAGGGGCAGAGATTGCAACTACAAGACGAGCAACAGTAAGGACTCTCAAGAGCCACCAGAAGCTAGGAAGAGTCAAGGAAGTCTTCAGAGGGAGAGAGTGGTTCTGCCAACACCTCGATTTTGGACTTCAAGCCTCCAGAATTGTGAAAGAATAAATTTCTGTTGTTTTAAGCCCCCCCCCCGCCCCAGTTTGTGGTAATTTGTTATAGCACAGCCCTAGGAAACTAACACAGCGTTGAAACAAAAACTTCCTGCGTTAACAGGTTTGAGAGGGAAGAAGGAAAAAAGTTACTTGATTACTGCCCACCATGTTGGGAAATGACTTGACCTCTTAAACCGTCCATCCCACCCCAGCTTTTCCCCTCCTGCCTCCCCAGCCCCCACAGGTGTCTTCTCAGGGGCTTGCTTTTCTTTTATTTTGGCAGAACCAAGAAATCCCTCCAACACTTCACCCAGCACCACCAGTTATCACCTGACGGATGTTCAAAGCACAGCATTGAAATCATGTTTGTGTGCTGATTTTATAGTTTATGGTATCTTTTTCCCCAGAAAAACAAATCCTTTAGTGATAATAAAATCATATGTAAGTTTGATTGCAGATATGTATTTTACAATTTTAAATAAATATAAATAAAAGTGCTGCCAACAAACATTTTTCGTTTTCTTAGATTGGCGATTATGCAGGAAAAGATTGCCCACCATGTGGGATGGAACAACAAACTTTCCTTTGGGGCATGCCTGATCCCAGACTGTATGAGCAGTTTCTTCTGAGACAATGAATCTCCTATATAGTTATTTCTCTTTGGTTACATCCAAATTTATGCCAACAGCTATTAAGAATACATTCCATCAGAAAAATGTTAAAACTCAGAAGAGGCTTACCAAAGACACTCACATACTTCCACAGCTGAATAGAGATAGTCCTGGCGTTACCAAGCTAGTCAGTAGTACTGATCCTTTCCCATGATTCACTACAGGGTATATCTTCTACAAGACGAAGTGGCCCTGACTGACCAGAGGAAGCCAGGCCTTTGCTATCTGTATACAGATAATTGACAGTTATACAAGACTGACGGAGATTAGTAGACCTTCTCCTCTCTTTCTCCATCTACTGACTATTTTTCCTTTACTCTGTTCATTAGATTCCCTTCTAAAGAATGAAACTCAGGACACATTAATTTTATCAGTAGCCCTCATACAAAGAGAAGATGTGGTATTTGGCTAAACTAAGATTTGCAGCTATTCATTGGATTCCATTTATCTATGTGAATCCTTTTTCCCACCACATTTTTTTTTTTTTTAAACAGGTTTCTTGGGGCTGGCCCAGTGGCATAGTGGTTGAGTTTGTGTGCTCCACTTCAGCGGCCCGGGGTTCAAAGGTTTGGATCCCCAGCGCGGACCTACCACCACTCATCAAGCCATGCTGTAGTGGCATCCCAGACACAAAACAGAGGAGGATAAGGCACAGATGTTAGCTGAGGGCCACTCTTCCTCATGCAAAGAGAGGAAGATTGGCAGTGGATGTTAGCTCACGGCCAATCTTCCTCACCAAAACAAACAACTTTCTTAAGAAATAATTCACATATCATGCAATTCACCCATTTAAATTGTATAATTCAATGGTTTTTAGTATATTCAAGGACATATGCAACTATCACTATAGAACATTTTAGAACAGTTTCATCATCTCTAAAAGAACAGTTTGAGAACATTTTCATCATCTCTAAAAGAAACTCTGTACCCTTTAGCTATCACCTCCCCACCCCATCCTCCTATCATCCCTGTACCCCTCAGTCCTAAGGAACCATTAATCTATTTTCTATCTCTATAGATTTCTCTATTCTGGACATTTCATATGAATGGAATCATATAATATGTGGTTTTTTCTGTCTGGCTTCTTTCATTTAGCATAAAGTTTACAAGGTTCATCCATGTTGTAGCATGTAGCAGTACTCCACCACTTTTTATGGTCAAATAATATTCCATTCTATGGATATAACACACTTTTCCTTTATCCTTTTGTCAGCTGACAGACATTTCAGTTATTTCTACCTTTTGGCTATTAGGAATAAGGCTGCTATAAACATAAGTGCACAAGTTTTTGTGTGGATATATGTTTTCATTTCTCTTGGGTACATAAAAAGGAGTGGAGTTGCTGGGTCATATAGTAACTCTATGTTTAATCATTTGAGGAGCTGTCAGAGTATTTTCCAAAGCAGCTGCACCATTTTACATTCCCACCAGCACTTTATGAGAGTTTAGATTTCTCCACATCCTAGCTAACTTATAATCTGACTTCTTATGTACCTGACATTGAGCTCATTGCACATTTGATTTGCATTTCCCTGATGACTAATGATATTGAACATGTTTTAATATGCTTACTGGCCATTTGGATACCTGCCTTGGAGACATCCTTTGCCCAGTTTTTAATTGGGTGGCCTTTTTATCATTGAGTTGTAAGGGTTCTTTATATATTCTAGATACAAGTCCCTTATGAGATATGACTTACAAATATTCTCTCCCATTCTCTGGGTTGTCTTTTCACTTAATGTAAGGTGTCCATTGAAGCACAAAAGTTTTTAATTTTGATAATGTCCAATTTACCTATTTCTTGCTGTTGTTGTTCATGCTTTTGGTGTCATTTCCAAGGATCCTTTGCCAAATCCAATGTCATGAAGATTTATCCCCATGTTTTCTTCTAAAAGTTTTATTTAGTTCATATATTTAGGTCTGTGATCTATTTTGAGTTAACTTTTATAAATCCAATTTGTTGCTGTATAATCGTTGATAATAATTTTTTATAATGTTTTTTATTTCTGTAAAATTCGTGGTAACATCCCCACTTTCATTTCGATTTTAGTAATTTTCATCTCTCTTATTTCCTTGGTCAGTCTAGCTAGAGGTTTGTCAATTTTGTTGATGTTTTCAAATCACCAGCTCTTAGTTTCATTGATTTGCTCTATCATTTTTCTATTCTCTATTTCACCAATTTCTTCTATCTCCTTGCTTTAGATTTAATTTACTCTTTATTTTCCCAATGTCTTAAGGTAGAAGGTTAGATTATTGGTTTAAACTCTTCTTTCTAAAGATAGCATTTATAGCTATACATTTCCCTTTAAGGAAGGAACACTTTATCTGCATTCGGTCAATTTTAGTGTGTTGTGTCTTCATTATCATTCATTGCAGAGTATTTTCTGATTTCCCTTTTTGATCAACCCACTGGTTATTTAGGTGTTTGATGCATAATTTCCATATATTTCTGAGTTTCCCAAATTTTTTTACTGCCACTGATTTCTAATTTCATTCCATTGTGATCAGAGAACATACTTTGTATATTTGTACCCTTTTAAAATTGAGGTTTGCTTTATATAAGCTACGTAAGCTTTTATATAGCTTTTATATAAGCTATATAAAAGACCATATAGCTTGTGGTCTATACTGGAAAATGTTCCATTTCCCTGTCACTTTGGATAGTCAAAAATTGTCCCAACTTCTTTTGTGTAAATTGAAACAAAAGTAATTTATAACCACTTCTCCACTGGGATATGATTTGCATTAGAGGCTTTGGTAGTAAGATCAGGCTGTGTTTAGTCAAATGTAAAGGAATCTTTACAAGGTTCAGGTAGATATAGACAACTCATCCATGCAGGTGTCCTTCATTTCAAATCAGCACAGAAGCTGGCACTTGTTGCAATTCAATCAAATCATAATTCTGATAGCCATGACTGAAGAACCCTCAACTATAATTGAGTATTTAAACACAGATGTCTCAGTTCATAACAAGTAGAAATGATGAAATAAATCCAGTTCTTAACCATGAATATTCCAAGATAAATTAGACTCCACTGATCAAGAAAGATGTACACATTGGCATGATGCAACTAAATAATTTGCATCACCCATGCTCCCTGAGCCATCACTTTTGACATATAAGAAAAACTGTTTCCCAAGAATTTGTCTGAAATGGGACTGACTCCTAATTCGGGCAGTTGGTGAATTAATCTGGAAATACATAATAATCTTATCTCTGTCCAGTAGCATACTATAATCAGTATTATAAATTGTGGTTAATAACAATGAAACAGGATCAAAACACATTTTAAAATTTTACATTTTTCATTACTTCCATTAATGTGTCTGGTCCCCATTATTTCTCTAGCATCTTCAACCTCTACTGTCCACTTGCTCACTCCACTCCAGACACACTGGTTACTTTGCTATTCCACGAACTCTTCCACTTTTGCACCAGGTGTTCCCTCTCCCAGGAATGTTCTTCCCTCAGATATCCATATGGTGAATTTCCTCACTTCCTTCAAGCTTTGCTCAAATGTCACCTTCTCAAAGAAGTGTGTGTATATATATATATATATATATATATATATATATAATCCTATTTAAAATTTCAACCTATCCCTATATTTTTCCTACGCCTGGCACTCGTGATCCCCTTACTGATATAAAAATTTCTATATTGCATAGAATTTATCATTTTCTAATAGACTGTATAATTTACTTGTTTACTTGGTCCTTCTCCACTTGCTAGAATGTAAATCCTAAGGAAGCAGGGATTGTAGCTATTCTTTTGTTTTTCTCTTAAATATCATAAATACCCAGAAGAGAGCTTGGCTCATTCTCATAAGAAATACTTATTGGGCATGTTCCATGTGCTAACCATGGTGCAGAGCCATATGGTTACATTGTGTGTAAAAACTTACATGTGTTCTATTTTTGTGAAGTTTATCTTTGAGTGGGAGAGATGGACATTAATCACTATTAACTCACAACAAATTGTAAATTGAGATACATCTGTATTTTGGAGGAAATAAACAGTCCTACGGAAATATAACAAAGGAATAGCTACTGTATTTGGAGGTAGAGTTCATTGGTTAGGTAAGCTTTTGCTCAAATATCAGAAAATTATTCTTGAACCAAGATAGGAAATGTAAGTAAGAGTTCACCAGGGAAAGAGAGTAAACGAGAAACTTTCCAAGGAAAGAGAATGTGCAAATGTCCTGCAGGAACAAAGAGAGAGAGAGGAGAACATGGGATAGCAGGAGGGTAGGAAGAACCTGGCCAGATAAGCCCTTGTGGGCTATGCAATGGCTGTGTCATTGTCAACAAAAATGGGAAACCACCGGCATTTGGGGGGTTTTGAGGGGGAGGTGGGGAGTGGGGAGGCATGAGAGGTATGATTATGCTATGGTGAGACTGCTTTGGCTACAGTCTGAGGAATTATAATGAGCTCTCTTGATTATCTGGGATCTTTTCAGAGTTTCTGTTTATAGACAGAGGTTCAACTAAATCAAACAATTCTATTTCCCCATAGTTAGGAGTATTTCCTGGTAAAAGTACAATATGTCTCACGGTATGATTCTACCAATAAGTAATTTTCAATTTCTATTTTTTATTTTATAAGGCCAGAGAAGCTCAAGTGATGAACATCTGGCCCTCTAAATTCTATGTGACATCTTTAACCTATTGTAAGGCTTAAATAAAAAATAGAGGTTATATGTATCAGGCTACAGAATATATGTATGCATATATAAACATGTAATATTTAAAGGAAAGTGTGTCTTAAATTATTTGTTAAATATGCATGAATATCGGTTCCTGACTCATTACATATTTCAGTTGCTTGTTAGACTTTAATGAATATAGTTTCTGACCCAAACATAAATTTTCTTAGTAGCTTAGCTCATGCTGAGTTTTAAAAAGGAGAAAAAGTTGAAATAAAACGTTGTCACCAGAACAGTAGGAGGTTTTTCCCCTTCCCAGTGTACTGGTCTTTTGATCATCTTTCTGCGAATGTAAGTGACATAGAGGACAGTGAAAAATAGCCAGGCTCTGACTGGGGATTGTGTGCAATGGAGGTCCTTGTGATCCAGTAATGCCACAAGCTTCCTCCATCAGAAAGAACCTTCATAAACACACGGAATTATGCAATACTATTTAATTTAAAACTTGTTTACAGAATTCTTAAATTTTTATTTATAACCCAATTTCACAAATAGAGAACATGAGTGTGTGTGTGTGTTTTAAGCCAGTGTGCACTGTTTAGCTGTTAATCCAATTCTGATAATTTTAGGACGTCATGGTTACTTTGAACCCAAGGCGTGTTAGTATTCTGAAAGTAAGAATAGTATGTGTGGGTTTTTGTGGGGGAAGACATATGTCATGCGTTCCATGAAGGATGTCTAGTAGATTAGTATGTGAACCACAGACTATTTTTTGCGTCTTAAAGGAAACTGCCCTGAACTAGCTTTGCATAAAAAGCCATTTTATAATTGTACTTGCCATGCTATCTTTTTTGGCTTATTTAGTGGTAATTATTTTCTGTGGATTGTTATCATGTATTACTGTAACCCAGACAGTTTCCAGAGATACTCCTGTGATAGAACTCAGCAGGGGAGGCACAAAGCTATCTTCTACTCTCACTTTATGTATTTTGACTGTCTGAATTTTTATTTGCCCAGTAACAATAATATTGGCAATAAATTATATTCTTCATGGATTTTTCAGTCATTGGAAATAGAATGTCTGCCCTCACTCTGCGCCCACTCCTCTAAAAAAAAGCCTTCTTCTCCACCTTCTTTATCTTGCACATCTACTATTAAATAGTCCTTTTGTTAGGGGACCTGATACGTGGGAGATAGCTTTTGATCTTTTGGACCCCTGGACATGCTCAAATTGATTTAGAGGAGAAAAAGGGCCCTCCTTCCCTTTGGTTCTTTATTATTCTTCGGTGGTGGTGGTTGTTTAGTATTTGGAACTAATATTTTCATTGCAAACCTGTAATTTTATTTATTTTTTTTTTTTGAGGAAGACCAGCCCTGAGCTAACATCTGTTGCCAATCCTCCTCTTTTTGCTGAGGAAGACTGGCCCTGGGCTAACATCTGTGCCCATCTTCCTCTACTTTATATGGGATGCCGCCACGGCAGGGCTGACAAGCAGTCGTCAGCAGGCTCCCGGGATCCGAACCCGTGAACCCTGGGCTGCCAAGCGCGAACTAAACCGCTGCACCACCGGGCGGCCCCTCAAACCTGTACTTTTTAATAAACGGCATGTTATATAGGTTAAACATGTACATAAGCGGGCTATTTTCGCATTTATATAATAATTTTTTTCTCAGAATGATAATCTGAAAGAGTGCTACCGTCCTCTTAAGTAGACAATAAAAATCTTTAATTACCTCTTTTCCTGAAAACAAACAAAAAGTATTCCTTAATCTTGGATGCAGTTGTAAACACTAGTACACTTTGTCTATCTGCTGACAGACAGGCTGGAATCCCACTGGAGGCAGCCATTTGTGAAGGCAGTGATGGTGTGGGCCATGGTGACACGGGCCATGGTGATGTGGGCAACAGTAATATGAGGAACAGGCATTGAAGGAGAAAACAGCAGACCTGGATTTAGGTCCTTAATGGTTCTTTTTAGCTGTGTAAGTATACTTAGGTCACTTAAATTTTCTGTGTTTCTTCTTCCACGAAATAGGGATAACAACACTTCACAGAGTAATCTCAGTAACATTTTTGGAAATATGTTATAAAATGGAAAACCTTAAACATCCATAAAGTTTTATTTTTTAGCATTACATTAAGAACATAAGTAGCACTGGTATTTACTGATTTTTATTTGGCCTTGTCTTAGGCATTTTAAATACACCAAGTAATGTGTTTTTACAGTGATTATGAGAGGCTGTGTTTACTTATTCTTTCCCAGATTTACTGAGATTTAATTGACATATACCATTGTGTACATTTACGATGTACAAGGTGACGATCTAAGTATATGTTGTGAAAAGTCCACCATAATAAGGTTAGTAAACACTAACTAGCTAGTTAACACTAACACTAACTAGTTAACACCAACACTATCTAGTTAATGGTAGAGCTGGGCTTAAAATCCATGTCTTCCACCTCCCAGACGAGGGATATTTCTAGTTAACACAATAGGCTGTGAGTATTTAGATTAAAGTTGAGGTAACAGTCAAAGGGCCTTCTTATTTGGGAAAGATTACATGGGCTATAAAAATAAAATGTTGATTGAATTATGGTCCTAGTGGTGAAGTGTATGAAGGGTAAAATTCAGACATAACTGTAGGTAAACAAATTATCTGGTCTCTCTATTGTTCAGCAAACACTTGAGTGCCTGTATCTTTAATTAAAAAATGATTTAAATGTGTTTGATATTCTAAATATTATTAAGAGAACTCTAAATAATTTGCTCTTTTTTTCTTAACGAAATATTTCTTGTAAAGCAGACAAACCCTATTATTTTATATCAAATTTGATAATATTAAAAAATCATTTTTCAACTGTTTGAAGATTGATAAAACTTTAAGCATATCATCTCAATATTATAGTTCTCATTAATTTTATATACTCCATTACCATGCTAGATAATTTTATTGATATTATTTCATCTTACTAGCATGAAAATTATCAAGATAGACCCATGACTATTTTTTAACTGAAAATCTGATTTATTCATAAAAAAGTCATTATATCATAGTTTTCTCAATTTCTTTTCAATTACAATGAATAAAAATAAGTTGTCATTTTAAGCTTCTGATTTTCTTGCAATATTGCTAAAATTTTTCTGACATTTACATTCTTTTTCATTGATTTTATCAAATATGACACACTGGCTTTGATTGCTATTTAACTTAAACATGAACTTCACGTTCCTAACATTGAATGAAACTTTGATAACAGCATTAAGTTTTCAGATTTTTTTAACATGTTTAAGTCCTGCCAAAATCAATCTAGTTACTCTAAGCAATTACGCATGCATTCATTCATCTATCCAACAAGTGTTTGTTGAGAAACAACCTTGCCAGGCACTGTTCTTAGTTCTTGGAATACATCAACGAAGAAAATAGATAAAATCCCTGACTTCATGACTTCACTTAAATCAAATGAGGAAACTGAGGTCCAGCATGAATAAATGACTTGTTTAAAAGCATATGACTAGTATATTTTTAAGTATTTACTTCCTGCCTTCAAATCATCATACATCTAGTCGATGGTAGAGCTGGGCTTAAAATCCATGTCTTCCACCTCCCAGACGAGAGACATTTCCACAATTCCACACCGCTCCCCTCTCTTCCCACCCCACCAACCCCTTATTGGCTTGTAATAAGTTTTAAACAGTAATTTAACAAATGTTGACATCAGACTCTTCTACAGTCTGATAAAAACAATACAATTTTTAGCATTTACAGTGACATATTTCCCTTTGGATATCTTTCTATGGAGGAGGCTCCATGTGCCTGTCTTCCCGATTATGAAGTAAGCAATCATTACATCTTATACTTGTGACTCTGACAGCATTGGGCAGAAAATTGGCATGAAATACTCAATGACTGATTACCTCTGAGAAAGAATTCTGAGAAAATTTTTATACTATTGTTACTAATTCCGTCCTCTGTATTCTTCCAAAGTGAGCCTATTTTTCTTTTTTATGACCTTAGTAGAAACATAAATTTCTCTTTACCTCTAAATTGTCTTTGGTTAGATCTTGAGATAGCCTACAAGAAATATATTAATTGCGCCTGCTAATTTTAGAATAAACTATTAGCCTAAATTTATTCTACTTTTATATTTCATTTGAAATTCTAAGTAATATCTATTGAGTGCTAACACATGCCTATTTTATGTCAATAACCTGAAGGCAGCTGCTTTTGAGATATGTACAAGTTGGAGAAATGTTAGAGTCTGACGGTTGTGTTTTTTTTGTTTGCTTGCTTTCAAATTTTTAAAACTATGATCCTTACTGATTATATTTACCATAATTAGCTCTCACACACTATGTACCAGTACTCATTTTCTACTGTTTTCCACGGAGAATACAGCTATTTTTCTTATATTATATGAGAATATAAGGAGGGTAGTCTGTTTAATGAACAATAAAAATAATTCGACTTTGTTATGAGTACTTGTGTCATTAAGAAATGTAAAGCTTTTTATTAATAATCCACATGATCAGTATTCCTGTTGCTATAAATATCTGTACACATCTATGATAAAAAGACTAAATATGACAGATTTTTCTGATGGTGAGACAAAATGATTTGTGAACAGAGTTGGTACAGATAAGGTACCTGATAACACATACTGTAATAAATTAGTCCCTGTAGAAATGAAAATAGTGTGCACAAAGCCATAAATTAATCTTAACTGAACTCATCAAGTTTCATTTCCACCCAAGTAAAGTAATATATTTGGTGAATGCTCAACCTGGCTAGCATTTCAGAAAATAGTAAAATGTCTTAGACCTGAAAAAAAGGGGTTTGCCATGGAAGGAGTTAATGCCGTAGTTAACTATATTTGTAAAGAAAACAAAGCCTTGATAAATTTATGTGCTTAAAAAGTAGAGGCAACATTTTCTGTGATCACATAACCAGAGCTAGCATTGAAAGAAAAGAGCACGCTTTCCAGTTATGTTATGGGAGCAGGCCTCCAAGTTAAGGTTAAACTGTAGAGAATATAAATACTTTCATAGCAAATAATTACAGGAAATATGTCATAAATTAGCAAACACTATAACAAACTGTCTTGACTGTTTTGTCTCAGTCCATCATTTTATAATACTTAGTTTCAAAAATAGTAATGAGTTTCTTCACGGTGTCAACCTTAGCCACACAGCATGGGGAAAACTTGTTTTGAATTGGGTCATATGAAAAATGACAAAATGAAAGGGACAAGCAATAGGAAGTGGCATAGCAGGCTCAATATCAGTCTATTGTACACACAGCTGTCAAAAAAAGCTAGTAAAATAATAGGTTGCAGAACCGAAACAGAACAAAGTAAGTGGTAATCTCATTGGACTTTGCACAAATCAGACTCCATCTGATGTATAATGCTGACTTCTGGGAGACACTTTTCAAAAGGAGCATTGATGAGTTGATGTGCTTTTGGAATAAAGTAAATGCTTCTGAAACTTTGCAAGATGAGTGATAGTTAAAGAAAGTGACGGTGTTTCATATGCAAAATGGGATAGCTAGGGATATATTTGTGTCTTTAAATATTTTCAGAGATATTATGTAGCAGAAAGATTAGATTTATTTTGGCTTCCTAAAACAGTACTAACACCTAAATACATCAGTTGCCACCAATGGGTAAGGGGCCCTGAAAAATTAATATAAAAATAAAATACAATAACTGACAGGGATTGCCAACTCTGGTGAAAATTTCATTATGTTTCGTTCTACATATCCTCTTCTTCAAGAAATCTTGTGTGCAAATTTACATAGCAGAGTATGAAAGGTTTATCATCAGTAGAGTTTGTAAAGTAAGTTTTAAAATGATGAAGCAGTTTGGGGTAGAATGTCTTTTGAAACATGCTGAACATGATAATGAAGAGATAATTAGTTAACAGACTGCCAAGAAATCATCCACATGCTTACACAATGTTTTATTCAAGGAAGTTAACATAAGTAAAAAAGCACTATTTCTAATCAAACTGTTTATAAGTTTATTCGAGCAGAAAATACTCTATCCAAACAGTAGAATCAATATTCTTTCGTCTGGGCCAAGAAAGCTGGGACCCAGAGTCCTAACAGGCCAACAGAATTAAATAAAGTTCAAGAGCTTGAATGTGGAAACAGACACAGATGATCCTCTTGCCAAAGGAGACACAGAAAAGAATACATGGGGGGGATTCAAAACCATTGGCCAGAGGGCATTTCCAGTTAAAGATCCAATGTGGCCGTCCAAGTAGGGAGAAGCCCTTCAGCAGCAGAGGTACATGTGCCAGTTCTTCCTAGAGGTAGCAGGTCCAGTAAGTACTAGCTGAATGTGGGTGGAATGGGGTGGGAATGGGGAGACAAAGGAGGAAACAAAAAATAATAGTGGGAAGGGGAATCAGTTAATACATAAGACAAATTATCTACCGAAGGCTTCTGATCAAGGAGATTTTGAATTTAAATACCAGGGCTAAAATCTGGCATCAATGAACCTGTGGACTTTGACGTACGGGAGCAGCAAAATTATTACATGTGTTGTTGAAGCTGGTGTTCTTCAATTTTACAAGCGTAAGTCACTAGGCACTGATGTTTGACACCTGACTGGCTGCTTTGCTCCATTTTCAATGGCATACAATTAAGAAGGTGGTTTAGATCTACAGGGCTTCTGGAGTGATGGCCTCACAGGTCTCTGGTGATGCTGGTTGTTCACATGTAAGTCCTAATTATCATTTGGATATCAGGGATCCAGACTATGGGTGACAGACCTAATTGCCAATAAACAAAGTAGGCTGAAGGGACATCTTATCAATGTTCTCTATGTAACTACATGCACAGAAAAGTTCAGTGCAATTACCACAAATTCAAAGCTAAGAGAGAAATTGAAGGTTCTCCTGCCTGAAGGTATCTTTCCAATCTAGAGTCCCCAAAAGGGAGTCAAAGATAAATGAAGTAGTTAAAAACAAAAGTCTAAAGTAAGAACAGAGGTAGAGAAGCAAATTGAAAAGAAGATAAGATGTTGGTGGAAGACAAGAGAAATTACCTTAGGAGAATATTAAGAAAATACAGGGCAGTTCAGACAGATTTTAGGGGAAAAGGAAACTGTGTACATTCCGATGACTTTAAAGTAACCTGGACTGATGTGGCCTGATCCTGAACTGACAGTAAAATTACCCCACTCAGAGAGGAATGTGAGCAAAATTGGTTTGAAAACAAAATGATGCTTTGGCAAACTCAGAACACAACAACTTTATATCTCTTACCAAGGGACACTCCAAGGGACAGAGTCTGGACAAAAACAATTTCAGGATCCAGAAGCCAAGAAGGAAGGATAATGAGATTACTGTCAGGCAAAACTGTGTTGTATGGTAGAGGAGAGATGGGCCAAATTAAGCAACAGGTAATAGAATCAAAAACCAAATAAACTTGAAGGCAAGCAAGCAAACCCAGCTAAGCCTGTTTGAAAGGAAATAGACCACCCCAGGCTGATCCCTCACTACAAGTAGAAACATGGCAAAAATGACTATTCCTCAGAGCCTGGACAATCCAAAGCTGAGGCAAACAATGTTTGAGGTCCCTCCGGGCACAAACAGTGAAAAACATCAACAAATGACTCAGTTCAGGCATCGGAAACGACTCTAAAGCTAAAGGGCCTAGGGAGAAGCTGCCCCAGGAGACAGGATTCTTGGGCTTCCAGAATTCAGGGCAAGGAGAGCACAGTTCCATTTGGCATAGACCTAAAATTGCTGTGGGATCTTGCTGGGGATGAGGAAAGACAGAAGAGCATGATTTGGGGATTCATGCCTCAGTCACTCATTCAAGAATATTTAGTGAGGCCGGTTATCATCACTCTTCATGACGTGAAGGATATAGAAAAGAACAAAGTCGATGGAAAAATTTGCTTTTTACAGGACTTACATCCTAGGGAAGGTGACAGAAAATGTTAGGGAGGATCTTAAAAGAAAAAAATTAGCAGGGAAGGAGGATATAAAGTATTGAGGATGAGGACTGAGATATAGTGCAGGCAAAGAGGTGAGTTTTTAATAAAAAGTGAGGGATAAGCCACATGGACATTTGGGAGTCTGATTCGGACAGATGCAAGAGCAGTACAGAACACAAGGCCATGTTTAGAGAGACAGACGCCCTGCCAAGGAAGGTGGTAGAGGCCATCACAATAGAGATACAGGCTGGGGGTACTGGGAGTGGAGTGAACGTTTTACATGCGTGAGCTAAACATTAAGGCAAAGAAGGAAACTGAGTCAGGCCAGGAGACTAAGGGTAGAGACATGACAAATTTCAAATTTTACAATAAGGCAGGTAAGGTTCAATTTCCACTCTATGAGAAAGTGCATCGTGCACTGGGGATTTTCTCTAAGAACATGAGAGGAATGGTGTCACAATTCATCTTCTGGTGGGAAATGTCTAGCAAAGAAGTTTCAATTAAGTTACAGACTCCAGGAACTGGCAAAATATGACGAGTGCCCTGCAAAGGCCAGAAGCAAGAGTATTTTATCTTTTCCTTCACGGTTGTCAAATGTTCCTTTCTCCCAATGACCCTAAAGCTCTGCTCTGCTCCATGATTGACACCTGAAGGGAAGATCCATTTAATACCATGTATTATTTCTGCGTATATGTATATGCCTGAGATAACTGCCCTAGGTCTTGAAGGTTTGCTTGTGTTTTTGAAATTTTGAGAGTGGGCCTGGTACTGGAATGTTTTCATGCATTCCACAGGTCTGGAGAGAAAAAAAAAAAAACAAACACACACATGAATGTTTTAGTGTTAGAATCATTTAAATGTAGAGTGCACTAGAAGATAGCTTAAAATCAATCCACTTGTTATTCAGTTTACCATCTGCCTCAGACTGAGCAGAATAAGGAATTAGGAGGCAAGAATTTTAGCCTTTGGTGTTACTAGAACTTAATTCGCAAGGCAGGTTTCATTTGCAATGTAAATTTCTTTTGGGGGGGATAGATTAATGGTAGAGGGAGGCTCGTCTTTTAAATCGGTGAGTTTTCTGTAGCTGATGGATATTCTGGTGTGCATGCTCTCATGGGCTGCTCATTGTAAAACTTCTCTTGTCTTATTCTACTGTATTAAGTAGTGGCCATAATGTGAGATGGAACATAGAATAACAGATGAGTTTTCAGCCTAGGGTATGAAGTGTTCTCGGAGATAATTAAAGTAATGTCCTGTTCTGACCTATTTCAGAGCCTTCTGAGGGCAAGCTGCTCACTCTACAAGGAACAGTGAAGAAGTACTGGCTAAATGCAGATGTGAGCAGGTGTTCCTTGATGTGCCACAGCTCTCTCGTGGTGGGGTGGGGGGGAGGTATGACGACCACAATTTTTTCTGTGATGAACTCACAACATCCTGCAAGAGTGAAGGATAATCTACCCACGTACACAGCAATAACAAGGAGCATGTAAGGAAAAGTAGGCAACAAAATGGAAAAGCTTGTGTGGCCAGAGATCAACATCAAAATTATATCCCTGGCAGTCTTCTGATTTCTGAAGAATACTAGGAGTTGTTTGAAACCAGAAAAGTAAAATGTGATGAAAGTGCTGCTGGATATATAGTCAAAATCACAGATTGTTCCATCATGACTGGGCTGATTCCGCCCAGCATCAATGTGAATAGCCAGGTGGCCAAGGTTGATTCCACAGCTGTTAAAACATTGTTTACAAGTACATACAGGGATTATCAATGGAGGCAGAAGGGTGGTGGTAAGGGTAGAGGTATTTTCTTCAGCAGATTTTTAAAATAAGGAAACTTTTTTTAGAAAGAAAAATTTTAAAAGATTTCTATTAGAAACCAAGAGGGAAAAACGAGTAAACCTAATTTTAAAGTCCTGTTAGGTGGAAATGCATCTGTCTTGGAATTATGAGTTTAAACCCCTCTTAGTCATTCTGTACTTATGAACGATTATACTTATTTCACAGTCTATCCTTATGTAATTATAAGAGCTCTGTACACAAAATGTTATAAATAAGTTTATGCACCCAATCACAATATACAGGTATTAAGAGAATTTTTCTGCCTCCTTTCAAATTTTATCTTTGAGATTCTTTATGTTTTGAAACTTAAATTATATTCTCCTTGGATTGTTCTCACATACATTCTATATAAGATGGAAATAAGGTCAGGGGTTATTTTAAAGAAGTGCTACTATACCCAGTAAATTGTTACATCACATCCTACCCACAAAGGCAGGCTTTTCAAATACAGTGGCTTGAATTGCTGTTAAGTACCTACTCTCTCTCTTCTTGTAACCAGAAAGATGAATGGTGACCATTTCAAATCTTACAAAAAATATTTATATTCATTAGTATTTATGTACCAGGTACTAAGTTTTATTAGTTAGTATCTATATACTAGGTAGTATTTATATACTACATGCATACACTTTCTAAAATCAATGGAGAAACACAGTAGTAGGAGAAATACATAAGTTATTAAAAACTGCTAAAATAAAAAGGTATTCTGTAGGTGAAATTTATAGAATATAAGTATAAAACAGAGGATTAAACATTATATATATATATAAAACTTTAATTTTAGTTGAGATAACTATAAAATCTAACCATCGGCCCTTCTTAGTTAGCAAGACACAACAGCTGAGTACATTTGTGTGGAGATTAAAGACAACATGGGCACCCACCTGAAAAGCAGGCCACTTCTCTGAGTGTGATTACTGCAGAGAGAAGCTGCCAGTCACTGCAGGAGTGAAGTTCAGTCTGTCTGGAACCACTTTTTAGAATTCACTCAAGACAGCCAGACTAAGTAATACATTTGGGTTTCTCAAGGGTGAAGACGTAAATTGCAAATTAAAATCCAAGAAAAGTAAAACAAACAGAAGGCTATCTACTTGAGCTGTCAGTGATCACCTAGATTTTTAGGGTTAACATTTATAACCCTATGTGTTTTTTTAACATAAAATAACGAGTACTGAAAGAGAGGGACAAATGAAAATTTTCTAAGAAAACATGAAAATGAAACTACACACGTGGTCTATCTTATTAACTCTTTCAGTCTATGATGCACTTTTTACAGCCCTAACACAAATCGCCCTGTAGGGAATCATCAAAATGTTTTGATATTTCTTATTTCTGTTAATAACAAAATGAACATTCCACATGAGAAACTGAAATACTGTTATACATTATTAATCTTTTTGAAAAATCAAAAGCATTGTAAGTAGAGGAATAGGAAGACCTGGGAATTTAGGTGTCATTTTAAAATAAATATTTCCCAAAGAGATATCATTTCACATCTGTCAGAATAGCTATTATCAGAAATACAAAAAATAACAAGTGTTGGAGAGGATGTGGAGAAAAGGGAACCCCTGGGCACTGTTGGTGGGAGTGTAAATTGGTGCAGCCATTATGGAAAACAGTATGGAGGGTCTTAAAAAAATTAAAAACAGAAATACCATATGATCCAGCAATTCTACTTCTGGGTATTTATTGGAAGAAAATGAAAACATTAATTCAAAGAGACATATGCACCCTATGTTCATTGCAGCATTATTTACAACAGTCAAGATATGCAAGCAACCTACATGTTCATTGATAGACAAACGGATAAAGAAGATGTGATAGACACACACACACACACACACACACACACACACACACAATGGAATATTACTTAGCCATAAAAAAGAATGAAATATTGCCATTTGCAACAACATGGATGGACCTAGAGGGTATCATGCTAAGTGAAATAAGTCAGACAGAGAAAGACAAATACTGTACGATTTCACTTATATGTGGAATCTAAAAAAACAAAAAAAAATGAACAAAGAAAACAAAACAGACACAGACTCATAGATACAGGAAACAAACTGGTGGCCACCAGAGGCGGGAGGGGTTGGGTGGCAGGCGAAATAGGTGAAAGGGATTAAGAGGTACAAACTTCCAGTTATAAAATAATAAGTCATACAGATGTACTGTACAGCATAGGGAATATAGTCAATAATATTGTAATAACTTTGTATGGTGACAGATGAAACTAGACTTATCGCGGTGATCACTTTGTAATGTATATAAATATCCAATCACTACAATGTACACCTGAAACTAACAGGATATCGTATGTCAATTATACTTCAAAATAGTATTTCCTCTTAACCAAGATGCTTGCCTTGAAAATACAAGAAATCTAATTTGCGTATTTACATTATGTGTAATGGCACTGGTGACAACATCTGGACTTCCTGCTCTCAGTCCAGTTGCAGGCAGATAATATAAATGGAAACTGAAATACAGACTGAGAAGATGCCAAGGTTCACTAGAAAGTGAGTGGATGGTCTTCGTACAACTAACTACAGAGCTACTTCCATTTCTTTGGTTTTGTTGAGGGGAGGGGTGACCATGACTTTTTCTGCTTGGTGCTATGCATATAGGTGTGGTCTTTATCATGAGAGATTACTAAATATTCATTTAAGCATATTGTTTATAGAACTTTCCATAATCAGATGGCCTAATGACCTATTAAGAGCTAGCTTTCCAAATTCCAGTTGTCAGCAGGTATGAGATATATATATATATATATATAATATAATGAGATATATATATATAATACTTTAAAGAATAAATATTGGATTATTTCACGTATACATACACACATATTTAATGCTATCGACAGGCCTCAGTTATTACAATAAAGTAAATACAGTTGTATCTACCATGAGAAACACAAATACGGTGCTATGTAATACTTTATGTGTCACTATTAATTTATATTGAGTTTACTGTTAAGATCGCACCTGCAAAGGAAGTCTAATAAGATACTAGCCCTATACACACTTACAAATTTAATGAATATTGATAATTACAGACATGAGAAAAATTATGAAGCACTGATTTTGAAGGAAGAGCATTACAAAAGCAAAAGAGTTTAAATTGCATAAAAATAAAATTAGAAAGGAAAAGTATTTTGTCAAAGCTGCCTCTAGACTAGCAATTCCCAAATTTGGGCTGTATATTAGAATTGCTTGGGGCACTATCTAAATACACTTGTCACTCTGATTCAGTAAGTGACTGATAAATATTTTTACCAGAATCTCAGCAATGTACAGAAATCAATGCTAGATGGATTTCATATAAAACATTATAAACAGGTATTTTCAGCCATTAGTAAACTTAATTGTCAAAACTGAATAGCATAAGTGATAAAGAATCACTCTAATTAAGCAGAATTAGCCATCATAAAAATAGACCAGGGTAGTGAGAAACTCATCCTGTTTATAGAAATTATTAATTTTTCTCATTGTTGTTTATTTTTTAATTATATAAACAATATATAGTTGGTTTTGGAAAACAGAAATAAAAGCAAAAAGCCTAGATAATCACCCATTATCAAAATGTTCAGTGATTGCCACTGCCATGAAAGTTTTCTTTTTGATGTTTGAATATATATATTTTTATAAATCAGATCATCACACTGTATTCTAGAGAGATTTTTATGGAGCAACATATGAGCATTTCGCATGTTGTCAGTCTCTTATAACATTACATTTTCATGATTTATTTTTGCCCATACTATAATACACTTTACTAGTTTCTTATTATTTAAAAAATTAGAAGAAAAATATCTATTATAAATATTGCTCTTTGATTTGTCTCTAGGATAAATTTTTCCCTACATCTTTTAAATATATTTCCAGGAACAGGCTTGGAGGTTCAATATACACACATATACACACACAACTGTATATTACATTTTCTTCAAGTAAAAATTAGGCCAGATAGAATTTCAAGGGCCATCTTTTCCCTGCATTGGGAGAGAGAAGTCACTTAAGGGAGAAACAGGCTAGAAACATAGTGAGGAACGGTGTGAGATGGGACTCAACATCTTGTAGCAGAGGCTCAGCGTTGCTTTTAGCACCAGCTGATCCCCTGTCCTCATCTTCCCAGGGATTGCCAACAGCATGAGTGAGCAGAGAAGATCCATTGTAGCCCACTTACAGATTCCCACGTAAGGGACAGCTTTGAAAATTTCAATATTATTACTCAATTGGATAGAGCTGTGATTATAATACATACAGTATTCCAAAGAACACAGGAAAAAGAAGACAGAATCCACAGCAGCTCAAGGTGCTGTTTAAGGACAAAGTTAATTATGATTCTAAGATCTGGAAGCTACTACAGAAACTTCTTCCTTCTCTGCACAGAGCAAGATGATAGAAGCAAAAGGTAGGGCCTGACTCTAATAACGAAGCACGCAGTTATTACATACATGCCCTTTGGGAACAGAGGAAACACCACCAGCAATAACACCTCTGAAAAATGTCCGTGATAGAGTCAGTTCAAAGCCAAGTCAACTTTGGCTCTGAAACAAGTCTCCTAATTTCTAAGAGAAGGGACAGGTAAGATCTAGTCTACATGTTAAATTCAATAATATTAATAGAGATCATAATTACAATGTTATTAAAATAAGAACACTGCTTTTGGCAAAATGAGATTAAACTGCACTCCAAAACAAGACTGACTCATTTAAGAGTCGAGTGTCCTCTTGGAGGTTTCTGTACGCAAAGACAAAACAATTAGGTCACAGGATACCATGTTCTCTAGACTATATGTCATTATTAAGACTCGTTTTTATTCAGATATGTACAAGACCACCTGACATTTGTTGAAGAGGTTACGTTTGTATGTGTTTTCCTGAATACAGACTCAATATCTTTATGACAAAAAGCTTTAGCTCAGAGAAACCCTAATAGCATTTAAAATCACTGACAATGATGCATAATGTAGCATTTCAATGGTTTTCTGCAGCCCATTTCACACCCACTCCACCTCCACCCCCACAGGCCGTCAAAGAGAGAATTCAAGGTTTTAAAAATAAGATGGATCACTTTAAAATAATATATTCCTACTTCATTTCTTTAATTTAATACATGTTTAGAAGACTCTTCTACATTCCCAGGAAAGAACCGACTTAAAAACAATGCAGAAAAGTTATGATTTTAGTACAGGGGGTGAATCTGTAACAGTAATAGTCCATCTTCAAGGATAGATCAAATATAAACTTATTAAAGACCTAATCCACTTTAGGAATACTGGTTGGACAAATCACCATTTATTTTAAAATGATATAATTATACCCTTATTCTACCAATTGTCTAAAATCAGAGTAAATTAGATGCATGGGGCACTCTCTCAGGTTACAGAATAATTTATTTTTTCAGGTATGCCAAGAATGTATATCTTTTAAACTTGGTGTCTTCTATTTCTTTGCCCCTACCCTGTTCCCTCTCATCCCAAACTACAAGCAAATCAGGGAGTTATAAATTCCTGGGTTTATATTGAGCCCAAAGTTGGATTATCTCATACCCACAAATTTTATCCTTTGGGGCATAATTTTGCTTTCCTTGGCACGACATTCAAAGTCTTTTATCAGAATCAGTTGATTCTAAACAACTTTGCTGCCTCATTTCCTGCTCATCCTTCTGAAAATATCTTATTTTCTCATCAGGCCAAACTATACATTCTTCCCAGATGAACCACACTTGTTATGTTATATTCCCAGCTAACATGTCTTCCCCGACATTTACCACTTATCCTTCTAGACACAACTCGAATGTCCCAACCTCCCTGAAGGCATCCCTGATTCCACAGGATAAGAGTCAGGGTTTACTGGGAAGACCACACATGTCATCTGTGAATGTTCAGAGCTGGGTGTAAAGAGTGAATGAGATGAAGCATGTATGGCATCCAGCATGGTGCAGATATTAAAACACTTCCATTTCTGTACTCTTTCTGCCCCTGTGGTTCCAAGGGAATCCATGTTCACCTGGATGATAGCACGTACCACACTGCACTGTGGTTATCTGATTATATGTCTGGCCTCCTCTGTATCCTATTGGTGACCCCAGTGCCTGATATTCAGATGGGTCTCAATAAACATTTGTTGAATCGCATTGTATTATGTTTCCAGAATGAGATCATGCCTTATTCCCCAGAGCACAATGTGTAACACTCAGTAGGAGCACAAAACAAATGACTGTTGAAACAGTAAACGAATAAGAAATCCAGAAGACCGATTTTTCCAGCCATGTGCAGGAATGAGGACCAAAAAGTAAGACAGGTAGATGATAGATAGATAGATGGATGGATGAATGAATGGAGGTCAAGGACCTATAACACTAAATGAGCTGGTACAACTTCATCTGTGTCTACCACTTACTAGCTACGTGACCTTAGGCAAATTACATAACCTCTCTGATCTTCTAATCATTACCTGTAAAGTGAGAGTGAAAAAGGTACCCAGCTCTCAGGACTGTAAATAAAATCAAATAAAGGTAGGTGAAGTGCTTAGCAAGTGCCTGATACAGAAGTTTATGCTTAATAAATGTTACTTATTATCATCAATATAGTTTTCTGAGAGGCCTCCTCCTGCACTCCTTAAGAAAAGCTCCTATTAATTGTATTTAAAGATGCTAATGATTAAAGTAATAAGAGACTCAATTGAGCCAGTATTTACTGAGCTCTTACTACGGGCCAGTCATCCATCATCTCATTTAATCTTTACTGTATTATACAATTTTAGCAATGAGGAAACAGGCTTAAAGGAGTATAACAGGCCCAAGTTTAATCAGAGAGAGTAAAACCTGAGATTCTCACATCATAATCCAGGTTCTTAGCAAATATGCACACTCAAGTCAACTTCTATGAAGATAGTCACACATCAGGGCCCAGTCTCCCCTTGTCTTGATCTTGCTAGACTTTGCCTCATTATCATTTTATGCATTACCTTCCTACTCAATTGTAAATTCACTGAGGATAGAGATTGTGTCACTCACCTTTATGACTCTCACAGCTCAAAACTGGAGTCCAGACACACACACACGCACACACACACAAATGTAGAGAAGGTGACAAACTAGTTCCATGTTGGTGGAAAGAACAGAGCAGATTAAAGGAAACGCCTGCCTCAGAAACATTCTAGCAATGAACAAATGAACTAGACCACGCAAACAGAGCACATGCTCATGTGCACAGAGTTACACGTTCTCTAGTACAATTTGTTGAATTTCTAAAATCTGTAATTCAGTTAGTTCATCCTCCTGCAATCTTGAATCGTTTTACAGTTTCATTCCAGTTTCTTCTCTCCTAAATCCTGCAGCTAATACCACTTTCAGCTTGGCTGCCTTGATTAATAGCTCTGTAATGTCTACATTCTCTGTTGGACAAAACATCTTATGTTCCAAAGTAATTCTTTACCTCTAGATGTTGGCAACTTCAGCTTCAAGAGAGTAAATAACCACCTGGAACTGCGTTTCTGAGGCCAGGTTATCACCACTGGAAACCATATTTTCCTATCTTCTCCCATCACCTGTGAACTAATTGGCAGAACAGGTGGCAACTGCCCAAGCAGCTCTCCTGAGCCTAGCAGAGCAGCCCCTTCCCGCTCAGACAGTGGAGGAATTAAAACTTCCAACATCTTTAATCACCAAACAGCACTTCACCATAAGTGGTGCATCACCTGCAGTTGTTTTCCTGGTAATGACGCTCGTACTTCACCTCAATTGGGCGCGGAATAGATCTGGGCGTTAGTTTGGATTAGCAGGGGACTCTGGCTATGGCACACCTAATCATAATTTTAATTACAATTTTTGAACACCTGTTATGTAGTAGGTGCTATGCAAAGCACCAGATAAATATTTTTATCTTCTAACAATAGAATAAAGAAAATATGGTGATTTTACAAGTGAGGACACTGGGGCTCAGAGAGGTTAAGTAAGGTTTAGCATCAAGGTAAGATGCTAACAAGGGGCAAAGGAGGGATTCCCGTGCAGGTGAATCTGACTGTGAAGATCCCCTCTCTTGCTACCACACAGCCTTGTGTTCTGGAGGAAATACACTCATGCCTGATAGTGCCTAAGAAGCTCCGTGCCATGGGCAAAAATCATTGAAGTATAATATATGTGTGAGAAAATTAATAAGCCCTTATTATTAAAACTTATTCATGAAGACAAAATGAAAATGATTTAATTAGAAATTTAAAATAGCTGTCATTTTAACATATCCTCTATACTCATTGCTGGGAAACAATGATCCCTGGTTATTTTATTATCCCTGGTTATTTTCATGTTTCCGTATGGCCTGGAGCCTTCTGAGCAAAGGGTCCTGCAAGGATCTTTGCATAACAGACGGCCTTAGAAGCTGGAGATAGTGTCTCTATTAGGATAGAGAGCACTGGAGAGATGTGAAGACAAAACTCTCTCCTCCTAATTCGCTGGAAGAGATTTGCTTACATTCCAGGATAATGGAAAATCTTCTTCCCTTCCCTCTCTCCGTGGTGGAGAGCAGGCAGATGTGCCAGCAGCCAATAAAAGTTAGAGTCTCCTAATTTTGGTGTTCCTCTCCTAAGAGGCAAGCCTACTGCAATTGCAGGTAAACATCTGGCCTTATAGCGCTGCCCTGTGGGGACAGGGTGTGGAGACCCGGAACCAGAGCAAAGACAGTTCTCTGGCTACCGCTTATGCTGTGAGTAACAAACTGTCTCTAACCTAGAGTCTACCGTCTTCCATTAGTATATGTGTATAAAACTGTGGCGGGCTAACTTACTAGCTTGCAAGCAGGGTAATTTGACAGGCTTCACAATTGCAGAATTAACACCAGAGGTTCTCAAAGTGGGTTCCTGGACCAGACACGTCAGCATCATCTCAGAACTTGTTAGAGAAGCATATTATTGGGCCTCATCCCAGATCTACTGAATCTGTAACTGGAGTTGGAGCTCAGCAGTTGATTCTTTAATAAGCCATTTGGGTAATGCAGAATAAAATTTATGAACCACTGAAATATACTTTATTCATATATTTCTACTTATAATAGTTCCATTTGACAGTGACCTGCTAACATAAATTCACCCAATAGATTTATCTTTAAAACATTTTGGATTTCTTGGAAGAAATCACTCCTATGTGTTTTGAGTTTTTATTAATAAATTCTCCAATGTAATACGAACTCTACATTCATTACTATGATTATTTAGCACTACTCAAAAGTTTCCTCAATTCTAAATATTATATTACTCAGTTGAGCCAAAAATAATCATCTGTATTGAGCATCTATGAAAATGAAAAGCCCCTTTTGCCATATTGTCTCTAAGTAGAAATGTCTTCCTTTTTAAAATATAATTATTCATTTTTTTAATTGTTATCATTCATCATAAAAATACTCAGAGTATATAAAAAAGAATGAAAAAATTAAAAGCTATTAACATGCATTCTGTATTCTTCCAGAATTTTTCACCAAAATGAACAAAAAAGGTTACCTTAGGATAATATTAGATATCAGGTTTTAATGGCTGTATAATATTCTTATAAAGTACAGTTTGTTCTACTGTGTGATATGAAAGCTTATATTTTTTAAACTTTTTATGGCAAAAAATATTACACAGTGGTCTAAGTAATTCCTTAGGATAAACTCAACTGGAAAATTATTAAAATTAGTAAGAGATCAGTAAATGTTTAGTTACAAATAATCAATAGCTTTCCTATGTACTGACAAAATCCACTCAGAACATTTAAAAGTAAAATGATCTCATTTGTAATAGCAAATTTTCTTTTTCATTTGTGTGATAAAGCTTTGCCCATGTCTTTATTTGCAAAAAGTGTGTCCTTTTGTTTCAGATGAACCTCTTATACAAAGCATATAGATAAATATTGCTTTTTGATTCACTGTAAGAGAGTCTGTCTTTGCATAGGTAGATTTAATCCACAAAAATAACAATATTTGATCTTATTCTTATTTATGAATGTTGATTATGTAATTATATCACTTTTTGTCTCATTTTGCTAAAATAATACAGTTTAAAAAAGTCCTCAACCACTTATAAATTATGTGTACCAATTATATTCTCTGGTTTACCTACCAATTTTAAAATATTGAATCTCTATCAATATCATATGCAAGACAAGACCTTGAGCGGAATTTTACTCATCGCTTTCCCCAGCACCTAATCCCATCTTGCATCCAAACTCACCCACCAACACACATTCCATGCCCCACCTGATTTTATAATTTAAAAAATCTTGTATTTCTTCTCTAGAAATCCTTTTTTTATATTTGCATTAAACTTCATACCCATATTAACAACAATAATAGCTTAGACTTGATTCTGAGCTCCAATATTATTACTGCTCGCCACTATTTCTGCTCTAAAATTCCCTCCCTTTCAGAGTATTTAGATAGGGTAAAATAGTTTCTCAAGCATCTTGTTCATGATGCGTATGTAGATGTCATACATTCTGAGTCCTGACAAGTGGAAACATGTATTCTTTTGTCATTGCCCCCGAATGATGGGTTTATTACTGATCTGTAAGAATTCTTTATATATTCTTGCACATCAGGGTCTTTGTGCTGATTCTTTTCGAGAAAGCACTCCCCCCTCACTTCCCAATTTAGGCATTGTTTGGTCATTCAATTCTCAGATCAAAGGTCACTTTCTTTGCTGACCACCCAATCCAAAGACATTCACTTAACTCTCGATCATTTATCCCGTTTAATTTTCTTCATGGCACTTACCACTAAGTAAAATGATCTCATTTATGTATTTGTTTATATATTGTTTCCTCTCACTAGAATTTAAGAACTGGAACCTTTTCTATTGACCGCTGGATTCCCAGTCCCCAGAAGAATGACTGGTCCATAGGGGCCATGGAAATAATGAATGAAGTCCAGTTAGTCAAATATCAGTAGCTCAGTTGAGTGGTTTCTGTTCATTCCTTTCTATCTGAGCCAAAAGAAGAGAAAGGTTTTATTCTATTCAGCCTTAACACTATTAAAGAAATGCATTTAAGGCCTGGCCCAGTGGCTGAGTGGTTCAAGTTCCACAGGTTCCACTTTGGCAGCCTGGGTTAGTGGGTTGGGATCCTGGGTGCAGACCTATTCCACTCACTAGCCATGCTGTGCAGGTATCCCGCATACAAAATAGAGGAGGACTGCCGACGGATGTTAGCTCAGGGCAAATCTTCCTCAGCGGAAGAAAAAAAAAAAAGAAAGAAATGCATTCATTCATTCAATTAATTCAATAAATATTTTTGTTCCTATCATGTGCCAGGCCCTGTGAAGGGGATACAGAAAAGGAACAGGCATTTGAATTCAAGAAGCTCGTGATCTGGATGTGCATGAATGGGGTGGAGGTAGGGGTGAGTAGGGATGGAAGAGGGAAGGGAGATAAGCAAACATATAATAACAACAACAAGAAACAATAAAAAAAACTCACAGGTCACACTGAGTCCACAAAGATATATGTTTACATATATGCTGTCCCCGCTGATCCTCCCAACAATTTTCTGAGTGAAGTGCCATTGTTATTCTAACTTGACAAATGATAACATCACGCTCAGAGAGATACAATAACATTCTCAATGTCTGACAGTCTGTATTTGAGGTACCCACCTCTGGTGTTTTTGACTCCAAAGTTCATGTTTTTAATCACTTCACAATACTGCCTACTACTTTCAATGTTAAAACAAAACAAAAAAACCTACAATAGAAATAAGAAGACTGTGTGGAACTGGGAGGAGAGTATAGGGAAACTTGGCATGACTACTGTTTATTTGTCAGAGGAATTTTAGGTTTTGTTTAGGGAGGAGTTATTGAGTACAATGATATCAGCCTCATTAATGATGCCACTTCCGAAACATCATATAGAGAGAATTACAGAAGAGGAGATGACGGCAACAAAACTTTGAATCTGGAAAACTGATGGATGACTGATAACGCATAATCAGATTAGAGGAAGATACTTGCTTAAGCTCTGAGTGAGGAAAGCTTACTGGCAAGTTGATTCACATATCAGATCTCCCAGGCTCCCAGGAAAGTGAGCTACAAGTGAGGTACAAGCAGAGTGATAGAAAGCTCATGTAAGAAGCAGGGAGACCATGGCTGGTTTTCCTTTTTCAAACAATTGGGCTACTTTCCCTCGAAATATTTTCATATAATCATATTACAAGATATGAAGATTTAAAAAAAAGAGAAAGAATAAGAGTGTGTGGGTGGGTGTGTGTGAGAGAGAGGAAGAGGGGGTGGAGGAGGAAGAGGAGGCAGAGGGAGGGGGAGGGAGGGGGGAGAGGAAGGGAGAGGGAAAAACAGAAGCCTTGTAAAATTATTTGGCTTTAAAGTATTTCCTTGTATAACTATGAAAAAATTAAATATTAAATTTAAAGGATATTATAACTTATTATTGCATTTTTGTAATGAATTTCCCAAATGATAGAGGACTTAGGAATTTTTGACTGCTTTTAAGGGTTTAGTGAACTGATATTCTTTTCTAAGCCTCTTTTGGGGGTTTGGTATGTGTGTTTCAAATTAAATTTTTTACCCTAAAACCTAGGATGTGAGTTATCTACCCAAAGGCAATTTGAGTAATTTTCATGAGAACTGATTAAGTCTGTTAACTTTGTTTATTCTAGAGAAGCAGATTATTTATGTTCTTATGTTATAAGTAAATGATATAAAAATTCTTTGGAGAATGAGTGAAACTTTTTTGCTTTTTCTTCATAATAGCACATTAATTTGAACTTTAAAAAGCATACACTCTGACTTCATAAGTGAGTGACAAGAAATCCAAATACAGACACCAGCCATCAAAAGTTTGGTGCTAATAAGCAAAATCGCCCCAATTAATATGTTGGAGATTTTATGCAATGAGCCTTTCTTTGAGCACCAAAATACTTTTGGAATGTATTAACATGCTGTAGGAGAGAGACACTGCTTGTGCCTAGGTTGTCCTGGCAAGAACGCATCCCTAAAGACAAACTTAATCCAACAGAATTGAGTCTCCATGTTGTAGAGTGAAAAGACATATGTGTTTGAAACATTCCAGAAGATTCCTTTCTTCTCTGCTGGGACATCTATTGCCAGGCAGCAAACTCCTACTCCTCCTTTATGTCACTTCAATGAAAGACTTTCTATTCTGCAAAAGCCTTTCAAATGCCTTCTCCAATTTCCACCTTTGAAATGCATCAATTCATTCATTTGGCAAATATTTCTTCATACACACATGTGCTCACAGAGACACCATTTAAGCTCTGCTAAATACTATATATAAGATTCTAGATGCTTTACATAATTTTTAAATTTATATATAACAATCCTCCAAGAAATTATCTCCTTTAACAGAGCAGGAAACCAAGGCTTAGGGAAGTACCGTGCCCAGTGACAGAAGTAGAAAATGGCAGAAATGGGCTCCGGAGCCCACGCTTGCTGCACCCTGGCACACAGCTGCTCTGCACACCAGTAGCCAACTTGAAAGTTTACTTGATGCCAGCCCCTGTGTTACACGTTGAACGTCTGTCAGCCCATTTGAAACTTAACACAAATTCATGAGCAAGGCACTATTATTACTCACATACACACATGAGGAAACTGAGGCTTACAGACACATGAGGAAGATTACCCATCTGACAAGTGGCCAAGTGGGCATGTGACCCCACTGTCCTGTCCTGAGCCCGAGTTCCTCCCTGCTGCGCTCTGTTGCCTTTGGTCCACATTTAAACTGCTTCTTGACTAAATATCTACAGCCAGATAGAGGTACCCTACAGCTGGGTGCTGATTTCCACCAAGTACTTAATAAATATAAATTTATTTGCAGCTACATAAAAAGTAGCTAATAAATATGCCAGAAACATGAAATGGTGATCAAAACTACTGTATCTAACAGCTGTTCTCTAAAGTAATTCACATATTGTAAGCTGTAAGAGTTACCTCCAGTAACATTTTCAATTTTATGGAAGATTAATCGAATCTGAAAACCCTAAGTAAAGAGAGAATTCTCTCTTCCTGAACCATATGTATAACTTTAAACATCTTATTTTTTTCCGGTGTAGGAAAATCATAAAACCTTTCCATCAGAGTAACAATAAAAATGTAGGGACTACCCTTGAGCTACCTGAAAAAGAATTACAAAAGATCAGGCTGTGTTCAAAATTAAAAGGTTTAAATTTGTATAAATAGTAATACGATTGAGCCTCAAGTAAGGAAGGAAAAAAGGAGAAAAACACTAAGGGACAACTTCAACTTCTATGTGAAAAGCTGGCAGCAAACCTAATTAACAAAACACAAAGCCTCAGGCAAAGGAACTGTGATCACACTCTTTTGCCAAATAAAATGAACTTCACCTTTTAAAAACTCCAAACAAGTTAAAATAAGTTATTAAACAGTAAGACATGTGAAATCCAAGCCTTTTAATGATATAGAGGCCAGAAGAACAAGTGTTATTGCTTCATTCATCAGCAAGTGAAAAGTAAACATCTCTTGATCATTACAACAAAGTCATATAAATACATTTGATGCAACATAAAATAAAATAATGCACATGGGAACATTCCATAAACTGTAGCCTCTACAATGATCAGGTTAGATGGAGGTAGCCACGATATGACAACATAGGTGGTTTCATTTTCAATTCAGGACTTGGTTACCAGTACACTTTCTGACAACAGCGTTCACTGAGAATGCACAGTTTGCTTTGTATTGTGCTTTGAGGTCTGAAGGAGAAAGTTTCAGCACCATCCATGTACACCAAGCCTTTAAACTACTTAGGGAAATGATAATAGTGCACATAAAAATAATACTAAATATATAAGAGAATATAAGCCAGAGCTGAATTTTGTGGGTCAGGTGAGAAAAGTTTTAAAATGTTAAGGTAGATTTCAAAAGCAAGAGAGAAAGAGGGAATTTGCACTGAGTTTTGCAGTTTTTTGAAAAGGTACAAGAGCAGGCATGGACACGTAGGTCAACTCAAAGGTTAAAAGAGTCAGACTGAACTAATTAAGCACTTAATTCTGAAAGCTAGCCGCTGCCAGAAATACAGTAGTTCCCCCTTATCTGCAGTTTCACTTTTCCCGGTTTCGGTGACCTACGGTTAACCACGGTCAGAAAATATTAAATGGAAAATTCCAAAATAAACAATTCATAAGTTTTAAATTGTTCTGAGTCGCATAATGAAATCTTGCACCTCCAACTCTGTCCCACCTGTGATGGTGAATCATGCCTTTGTCCAGGATATCCATGCTGTATACACTACCCACCCATCGTCACTTAGTAGCCCTCTCAGTTATCAGATGGACTGTCTTAGTGTCACAGTGCTTGTGTTCAAGTAACCCTTATTTTAGTTAATAATGGCCCCAAATCACAAGAGTAGTGATGCTGGCAATTGGGATTTGCCAAGGAGAAGCCATAAAGTGCTTCCCTTAAGTGAAAAGGTGAAAGTTCTTAATAAGGAAAGAAAAAAAAAATGCGTGCTGAGGTTGCTGAAATCTACGGTAACTTTTATTATAGTATATTGTTATAATTATTCTATTTTATTATTAGTTATTGTTAATCTTTTACTGTGCCTAATTTACAAATTAAACTTTATCATAGGTATCTATGTATAGGAAAAAATATAGTATATATAGAGAGAATTCAGTACTATCTGGTTTCAGGCATCCCCTGGGGGTCTTGGAACGTATCCTCTGCATATAAGGGGGAATATTGTAAAATTTGAGTTTAGCTCATTTTTTCTTACTCAATGTCTTCAGGATTAGTGAAGAAGGGAAGAGAATTTTGAAAGACAAGGAGGCAAGATGATGTGTCAAAAAAATCAACAGCTTTGGCTCACTAGAAATGAAGGCAAGTTCTCATTCCTTAACTTTCTTACTTTTGTGAACTAGGGCAAGTTATTTAGCATTTCTAAACCTCAGTATTCTTATCTATGGGATGGTGGCAATAAGATTCCATTTATAGGCTTTTTGAAAACGAAATTTTTACAATAATGTTTAGCTCTTTTCTCTTCACACCACTTCTCCAAGTCTAGAGAAGGAGGACCTGAGTATTTCCTCTGCTAGAGTATGAGTGGTTTCCTGTAATGATAAATGAAATCAGTTGGTTTTTTTTTTTGTCCTCCAAGCTACACTTGAGGGCTAAATATTTTGTGGTCTATCCATATTTTTGTAATCTAATTAAATGGCAGGAAAAATGGTAAAGCCTCAGTTGAGGCATTTTGCCACCCTTGTTAGAATCCCTGGCCTCTGCTCTCACTTACAAAACACTTCGCTAAAAGTCTTACACCATCTAGATCATTCCTGTGGGAAATGATACTCTTCATTCAGAACATACTCTTCATTTCCTTGGCTGCCAGCTTTTTTTTTAAATTACATTCAATTATACATTTTCTTTTTTGTTTTCATTCTCTTTTTAACACTGTGTGTGTGTGTGTGTGTGTGTGTGTATGCACACATATGTAGTTAATTTGGTGGGTGTTTTTGAAGTTAAAAATCGACAATGAGGTTTCAGCTATCACCTTACTCAGGTAGTTTCCCATCTCATTCTTTATGATTAGTTCATCTGTCACTTCTTCAAGAAGGTTTCCCTAACCCACTCCTCTCCTCCAATTAGATTAGATGTCCCTTTTATGTGATTTCCTAACCCATCTTTAGTATTGTGCTTCCCACAGCATATATGTTTTTATATTCTTTCCTACACTAGGCTGTGAGATCTTTGAGGGCAGGACCCATCTGATTCTTCTGTATCCTAGATTTAGCTGCCTGGCATGTAATGAGGCACTCAGTAGCTAAGACTACAAGATACTTATCTAGAAGCAACAAAAATGTCACCCTTTCCTTTACCATTTAAATAGCAAATATTATTCCATATATCAAAAAGGAAAGGTTTCATTCATTCTTGCTTCAATGCTTCTCCAAGTCACTCTCAAATAGAAGATAGCGCCTCTCTGTCCCAGTTCTTTATTCATGTAAGCAATTCTCCAATGCTATGTCTTATAGACCATTTTAGAAATTCTGTCTTGGGTTCAGTTCTTTCAAGTTCTTCTTTACTTAGCCCACTAAATGCACATTTACTCTATGCTTGCACATAAACAATGCTGACTTCTTTCTCCCTTTTAAAGTCTAGGTCAGAAGAGAAAAAAACTCAAAAAATTCTGCAGCACTAAACAAAGGAAGCCTACGTATTAGTCAAAGTACAATTCCAATGCATTAGGCCCAAGCATCCTATCTGATAAGGAAGCGTTCTCCCTTTGGGCAAAACTCAACTGCATCAGTGTTCCTGGGCACTAACTTGAGCAGAACTATTCAGCATTTTATTGCATACAGCTAAACTTTGACAAAGGCAAAATCTTTTTACCCTCTACTTCATAAAACCTCCTAATTTACACATCAGTCTCCCTTTTTTAGAGTGCCCACTGGGATAATTACAGTGGTTGTATCACTTCTGTCTGCTTTATTTAGATGATCAGCCCAAAAGGCCAGGGATGCCTTTACAATTTCTATCTATAGCACTGAATACAATATATCTGAACAACATTTGTGAAATTATAATACTAGGTTTTTAATATCTTTTTGTAACAAATCCTTTTGAATGGTCTCGGGGCTATATTAGAGTCAAGTTCTGTTTATTTTCTTCCTGAGATTTCTATACTGATTCCAACATGAGCAATTATAGGCCATTAGTGTATCATTCAGAATTTGCTCTTCTTGAATATTTTTAGCAGTGCATTACTAGTATTTAATTCTACATTTGAAATCATACATATGGTTTCCTCTAGATCCAATGCCATCAATTTCATAAAAAATTTTCTAAGGGATAGCTCAGTAATAAGAGTATTCCTAGTGCTTACACTTTTCCAGGCACTGTTTTAAGTGATTTACACACAAAAAATCGAGAAGTATTTTAAAACTTGTTCAGTCTCACAACTAAGAAGATGCAAATCTAGGATTTGAACACAGACTGACTCCAGAGTCCATGATCTTAACCACTACATCCTACACAAAGTTTGTATTACACTAAGTGAGGAGGTACTTTAATTTTGAAAAACGGAATTGTCATAAATTCCTGACAAAAACTATTAAATTTAATTGTAGTATTTTCAGTCTTAGATCTATCAGTTTTAACACTTTTTTTACTAATCTCATACTTACTTAGTAATTTTATGATATAATAAATTCTATACCAACATACAGAATTTTATTATTTCTAATTTTTATTAAAATATAAATGCTTTAAAAATATAATGCCCTTGGAAAATGTGTTTAAGAAAAATAAAAATAACTCATTAACTAACTCTCCATAGTAACATCTCAGTATTAACTACACAAGCATGCATACCTGCACATGCACACACACTCATCTAAGCTTTGCTTTTCCATATTACTTCTTCCCTTCACTTCCCTCCTAGCTTTCTAAAGGCTATTAAACAACGACCCACTTATTCTTCTACTTGAAGAATTAGGCTTGTAATGTTTTCTGTATGTTATATTCAGTCATCCAGTGGCTGTTTGTTGATTGCAATGTTCACGATGCATCATCAGTAAACAAACAGAAAACACCTGCGACATGGAACTTACACTCTCGAATCAGAAGACAGAAAAGAAACAATAGATGTAATAAATAAGTAATTTTATAGTAGGTTAGAAGGTGGTATGTGCTATGGAATAAACAAAAAAATAGAGCTGGGTTAGTTGACAGAAAATGCTGGGGAAGGGGAGTTGAGGTAAGCTGTAACATTAAATAGGGTGGTCCAAGTAGGAATCATTGAGCAAGGATCATCTGAGGAAAAAGACTTGAATGAAGAGAGGGAGTCAGTCATGCAGCTTTATGAGGGAAGTGCATCCTGGTCAGTCGAGGATATTTTTATGACTTAAAACTGATTATAAAAGCTTATTCTTGTGAGTAGGAGCACTCAAATGCAGTGTTAGAGAAAACCTGAATTGTAAACAGCCTGGGATAGTCATCATTTCTCTCCTGCAAATGGACTCTGGATTAGAAGCATAACTGAGATAAGAAACAGAAATTCACCAGGCTTTCCTCAGAACAAAAAGAGAGGTCATCAACTGGGACTTGTGACACCAAGAAGACAACCAGCAGGTAGGCTCCTGAAATGATGGCATTTACCATTACAATAAATTGAAAACAAATAGGTAACAAGTTGAACTTCACCAAAGGTTAGGACCTTAAAGATGGCTAGAAAGCATGCTTCAAGAATACCGAATAAAGAAATTGATAACAAAAAAGCGACTGGAACTTGCCCAGAGCAGTGCTCAACAAGACTTCCATGATGGATAAAGTTGGGTCTGTCAGAGAAATGCAGTGCAGAAGAGGAACGTCAGGAGGCCAGATGGAGAAACATCCTCCTCTGCCAAGGGGAGCCAAGGATAAGGACAACGACAGTAGTTTCAGAAGCCAGCTTCAAAATTTGCAGTCCCAACAAGAGTAGAAAGAGAAGAATCTCTGTGGGCTAAAGAATAACCTGTCTTTGTAATGCAGCTGTAAATGGGGCAAAGCCAAGAGTCCTGCATATAGAAAAAATTTGAAAGCTGATTTTTCAAATGTCTGAGCTTTAACTAAATTCTGAGCAAGTTGGCATCAAATTGATTCAGAGTTGGGTAAGCAGATTCTGACGTCTAGAAACTATGCCTAGAAGACACTACATACTACATAATAATGCACCATGATGTGAGAAACAACGTCTGGAAGTATAAACCAAGCAATTACTCCTCAGAGGACTTAATAAGATTTCATGAACCTCTATAATTTCCCAAATTGCAAACTTCTAATTTTTGTTATTCTCATTTATTTCTCAATTCAAAGATTAGTTCCTCAAAGAAGGCTTCCCAAATCCCCTACTATATAAAGTTGCCTAGCTTTACAATCTCATAGAATTGCTATAATTGTGATTAAATCATTAATCATGTAATAGTGATTTATAGCCTGTCTCTCCCTCTAAAATATATCATAAGATCAAAAACCTATTCAAGACCAAGGTCTGTAGGTCTTATTGCCCACTGTTTCCCCAGCACCTAATCTAGTGCCTGGATAAAGAAAACACACAATAAATGTTTCTCAAACGAATAATTGAGGACATCCAGAAAACAAAGCCTCAGAGTGATTATGACATAAAATGGAGCCAGTTATTTTAGCGGGATGGAGCATAGGACTTTGGTGAAGAGAAAAAAAAAATCAGAGAGGTGGAAAGCTAGTTGATAAGAGGAGATAATGAAATACCCAGAGTCTACAGAAATAAAGAAAATGTGCTGTTTTCAATATTTTAAAACATTATTATTCCTTCATGGTTTATGGAGGGACAATATGAGAAACATTTATCTGAAGAACAATATCACTATTTTTTTCCCCAAAATTAAATCTGGGGAATTAGGTTAAAATTTATTCTCCATAATATTAAAATATAACCCATAATATAGGCATTAACAATAATCTGAGGGAGGGTTTGTGAGCACAGACCCTGGAATCAGACAGCTACGGTGGTCTCCCAGCTGTGTGCCTTACTAAATGGGCAAGTTACTGAACTTCAATTTCCTTATCTGCAAAACTGGGATAGGAACCATCAACTGAAGCTTAGAGTGAGAAGAATGTAGGTATATAATACATGTAAAGTGTTTATAATAGTACCTGGCATATGGTAAATTGGATATACACTTATTATTATTGTTGTTGTTGTTATCTATATACTTTTAACTAATAATATGGACTAAACAGGCTACCATGCTGCCATCTAGACATTTTACAATGAATTAAATGCTTACCTGCTATAACAAACATCCGGGTATCTGGCAATGCTCTCTTTCTCCCTTTAATGAGCTTTTGATATATCTTTTGAACACTCTCTAATTATATTGATTTACAGAAGCTTTACAACAATAAATTTCCTCAAATTCATTGTAGAAGTAGACAAGGGAAAAGTTATAGTATTTTAGGTATTATGCATTGAATGCTGTTTATTATGCTTACAATTACCAAATTCATTGCAATTATACCTTTTAACTTAGTCTGAAGGTCAATTAATTTTAAAATAAAGTGATTTTTCAAAGTTAAACTAACGAAAGTTAATTCAGCCCAGGTACCAGACAATAAACAAAAATTAATAGAAATACACAAACCTTTTAAAGCTACTTCACAAATATTCAGATTATCTGTCTCTAATATTTGCACACTATGTCATCATAATTTTTTTACTCTAAAGTAGGAATAAGTGAAGCAACACAATGTTTGGCACATGGTAAGTGCTCAATAAATATTGACTGAGTGAATAAATAGCTGACCCGATGATATATCATGTGTGATGGGCTAAGGAGCTCATAGAATTATGGGGATCTGTCACTACTAAACATAATACCAATAACTGTACCACAGGTACTTGGTATAAATACATAAGGAAAAACATGGAAGAACTGATACAAGAAAAAAATAATGTTAAAAATCTCCCTTTTGCTATCTATGATTTCTTTTTCTACTAGTTGAAAATATGATGAATTAAAGGGAAATCAGAAGCAGCACATTTCCTATGCCCAACTAGATCCATCATATTGATATTCTCATCTAAATAGTTTTCATCAACTTTGGACTGCTAATGTTTATTTGTCTATGTATTACCTAGCACTGTACACTCGGAAAGCAATAATAAGAATAACAATCTCACACAGGCATCATAAGAAATAACTGTGTACTATTGAAACTCTACATTGGATATGAAAATACCACAAGTTCTGTTTACTGTGCACAGGTGTACAACACAGAAAACAAGGGGCTCTTGTCTCTACTCCCTTCCTATGGTAAAGTGCTCTTACAGGGCGGATGGGGAAGACAGGAATTAGGCAGTGCTAGGGTGGACAGTTACAGATAGCAACCCTGCTTCAACTGCCCCTCTGACAGTCTCACTCAGAGATCTCCCAGAAAACTGCACTTCTCCTCTCTGCTACGACTGTGCCCTAGAGAACACGTGTTAGTAGAGGGGTGTCCAAGCACAAAAGACAACGATGAAAGAGCCCACTGATGACAGTGTCACCCTCCGCCCAGTTCTCTGCCACAGCACACTCTCTGCCTGCACGGCTGCAGCCACATCCTGACTATGTCAGGAAGGATTTAAGGCACTCCAGTGGAAGACTTATCAAGTTCTGGCATTATTATTCTGATTAAATTATCAGGATCAACTTTTTTAAGACCTATTGTTTACCTAGTGCCACAATTTGGTCACTAGATCCATGACTTTTTCTCCATGCCCATATCCCTGCTGAGCTTCCCAGTTTATTTAGGATAGGGATCTTGACTTGTTATTGCCACTCCCCTTCCAGAGATTCAGTGGGTTTTTTAAATTTTGGGGGAGGGGGGCATGTTCTACCAGCAATCCCTCTCCTACTCCCACCAATCTCACTGCATGACCTACACTCAGGCCTGCTGGCTAGGTCCACACTGAGATATACCCTAGACCTGAAGTAGCCTAAGTGGAGATGTCACTTGCCTATTTTGAAATCTGAACAGGTTTTACAATTTCCATAAAAAATTTGAAAGACTGTAGGAGATAAAGATAAGTTGATATGCTTTCTTATTTCATATACATGGTCACAGTCATACTATTGACCTTAGATACCCTGCTGCTCTGCTCTCCCACCTGTTAAGAAGCCTATTCATTACTTGCTGTTGGACCACTGTTAAAGACACATTCACATGTTCATACAATTCCTCTTCTGTTACCATCTTTTCTGAATGATTTGGTCTGCTCACTGGGCTGGACCTATTACCGTGTTTACTCTGCTCTAATAAGACTCGACAGGCTGTGATCAATCATAACATGACATAGAAAAAAATAGCTAAACAGTAATTGTTTTAAAGCAGTATTACAATTTTAAGCTATCATGGCATGGAATTACCCCTGAAAATTTACTCAGTGTGGTTTCCTGTACCTTCTAATAATAAAGGAGCATATTTCTTGCTCTACTTTCTGCTCCTGAAGTTGGGAGTGAATAGATTGGAGGGAAAATATGTTTTCCAGGGCACTAAGGTCACTATTTCATGAATAATTCTTTCACTTAGTTTACGGATATTAAAAAGTCTGAAAGTTAACAAGCTCCCAAAAGTGAGTTTCATGCTCCCTATTCACTCATGATTTTGTTTCTATTTAAGGTTCTCTCCTGTTTCCCTCCAGAGTCTCAAGTACAGACACGGGATGGAGGAGAAAGGCACAGAGCTGAAGAATAATTAGAATTTGATTCTACAAATGATCAAACACAAACTTTAACACCTGTTGCAGTTGGGAACGTATAGAATAGTGACCAAGACATATAAAAAGAACTACGTTGTCTTTTTAATAAGAATATTTCTCTGCTTACGATAAAGTGATATTAAAAAGGAAAGAACTAGTTAAAAGGAAGACATATCATAGCATCCAGATATAGAAAACGGCTCAAACGCTTCCCAGGATTCATTTTACTTCAGACATCATTAAAATAGACATAATTGAAACATCATTAAAATGTTTCACCATTCTTAATTTGAAGGAAAATTCAGTACATTTCTACTGCTTGACACAGCAAAATTGCCAAATCTTTATAGAGAATATAAGAAATATTAAGATGTCAACTGTTCAATCACAAAACTGCACTGTGTGAAAGACAGTAGGAAATTTGAAAGTTGTAATGATATTAAAATCAAAGCCAAATTCAAGTGTAGGCAAAATCTAATACAATGCATTAAGCAAGTTCTCAATGAGAGTCTTCACTTACACAATGTGGAATTGCTTTCCACATATAAGAGAACAGGTCATGGGGAGAGTATCAGTAGGATACATTCACAAAGGCTTTCCTGGAGAAGATACTGGAGTTCCATCTTGAGGGAAAGAAAATTGGGAAGAGCAAAGTTCATTAAGAATGGCCATCTTAAGCCACCATATTTCAATTAAAAACAAAAAACTCAGTGTGTTTACTTGCCTAAATAAAGACATTACACTGAAAATAACCTTTTATATTTAGGTCTTGAAGTGTCTTATGTTTATTATTATTAATATCAAAAATATTTTATGGGGCTTCTGATTAAGATAATATAGAATTCTTATCTCAAGACATATCTAAGAATCTTTTTTTTTTTTTTTTTGGTTTTTACAAAATTCCTAGCATCTGCTTGTTTTATTAATAGTTACCTCTGTCACAAAAGTTTAAAAAGTTATAAATGCATCATCTCTGGAATAGTAAAGAACAGTAATCATATCTGATATTACGTGGCCCTCAATGCTTTTTTGTGCTTTTTGAAACACGAGGAATACATTGTCTTCTATTTCTTTCTTCTGTATATTCAAATTTAACATTTAGTGGGTGTCTAATCACACTACATGACAAGTGCTAAGAATGTGAGGACCAAAAACACAAAGTAGTGCATAGTCCACTTTGGGGGACCAAAATGCATGAACCTAGCACATGAGACAAGCTCTACCATAGGTGCATTAATAAACCAGAAGGAAGGTCCCAGGAGGAGAAATTAATTTTACCTCTTGTAGGTAGTCATCATAGAACATTATAGAAAAGTGGAAATATGTCAACTGGGTCTGAAGATTTTGATAGAAATTAACAAGGTAGGGAAAAGTGTTCTTGAAAAGGCTCAAATCTTCTTGGGTACACTCAGGATGCAGCATTTCAAGGGACAAGATTAAAGTGGGAATGAGGAAAAGTTGATAAAGAGAGGAGATTAATGGACCATTTGTGTCCTTAAATCCCTATCTGGTTTACATACTTTAGACAGTAGCTACTGAAAGTTTCTGAGTAGGAAAATAACTTCTGAACTTTACAAACAGAATTTGGCAGCACTTGGAGGAACTTTCAGCACCTCCCACTCCTTGACTTAACATCTTATCTTTGCCTTTTTCCTCTTCAATTCTGAAGCCAATCCATCCACCCCTCCTCAGGTCTCAGCCCTCACAGCCCAGAGGGAACTTGACCCATCACTGGTCTCCTCTCCCTTCTACCTTCAACCTTGTCTTTGCCATTGACACTTCCTGGTAAGAACTGCATTATCAAGTGTTAATTAAATTTAAAAAGAATCACTTTCAAAAATATTATGGGAGCACAGTAAAAGGTTCTAGGGGCATTTTTCCCCCTGAACACAGCATGCTTTGAAAGGAGGCAGTTATGAGAAAGACAGAGTGAGATATTGTGTAATTGCTCATATTTCCACTGTTTGTTCCTCCCACGATTTTACAGCTGCTTGCGTCATTTTAGCTGGTGGGCTAAGGAAAGTGACCATAACAACTCCAAATATGGAAGAAGATACCTATTTGATGAGCTCCATTTTCTTTCCATACAATTTCAGTAGATATCCAAACTGAAAAGTAGATATTCAAACTGAACAGCTAACTTAGACCTACTTTTTAAAGATTTGTTTGAATTAAATATATTTATTTTTTTACTACAGCTCAATAAATGATATATTCTGTCATAGTCTAGAGAGTTGTAATTCTCTTGTTCTCTTGAGCACACCCCCACAGTACATTCTGACTCTCTTCTTAGCCAAAGCAGTAGCAAAACTGAGTAGGAGGCAAATACATAAAAACCAACAGGAGATCTGTCAAATGTGGGACTGCATAATCAATAGGCCAACTCCCCCCATTTTCTCTCCTGTAAACACAATCAAAAGCTATGATTTTAATTCATTCTTGCCCTCATTTATAATGAATTAAAGTTGCCCTTTCCAAGCTTAAAAAAAAATCTGTGGTGGAAACCCTAATTATAATTTCACACACACACACACACACACACACACACACACACACATACACACACACATACACAATACCACTGCAAAAAAACAAGCGAACTCATGAGATTGAAAGACTAACTCATGATTCTTGGATGCTGTTTAAGGGAAACGAAAAATTACCAAAGACTGTTGCTCTCCTTGTATCTATTATGCATTATGAAATTTCATGAGACTTTCTGGGTGCTAACATTAAAATAACCTTTATAGGAGCTGACCCAGTGGCATAACGGTTAAGTTTACGCACTCCGCTTCTGGCAGCCCGGGGCTCGCAGGTTTGGATCCCAGGCGTGGACCGACGCACCACTGGTCAAGCCATGCTGTGGCAGCGCCCCATATAAAGTAGGGGAAGATGGGCACGGATATTAGCCCAGGACCAATCTTCCTCAGCAAAAATAGGAGGATTGGTAATGGATGTTAGCTCAGGGCTAGTCTTCCTCACAAAAAAATAAAATAAAATAACCTTCATAACACTTTTAATTCCAGAATTTCAGAATGGAAAAGTAGATATTTTTTAATAAATAGCATTAGATACAATTGAAATAAATGGTTATTAATTTTGTCATCATTCATAAAAGAAAAATATTTTAAAAAGCAACATCATCAATGCCTTTTTCTCATCTCTTAAGTTTGAGGACTATGTAGTCAAATACAGAAAACAACATTATTTTCAGTATGCAGAATCAAGTTTCTTCAGTGCTGTCAGCATTTATTTTCACCACAAATTTATAAACTTATGAGATTAATATTAACATAAAATGAGTTGGTAGAAATAATTTACACAGGATCAATCTGTGTTAGCCATAAGAAATATTACATAATTATAAGTATTATGATGTATCATCATGATCATTTTACCGGTTACTGGGCTTCATGCTCATGGTTGAAAGCACTCAATCATTGACAAGGAGAGGCAACTACAGCAAAACACTCAGCAGCTCCAAGTCTGGGGATGGGGGCAGTCTGTCACTGATCCTTTAATTTCGGTGAAATATAGCAGAGCTGCTTCCCATAGTACTGGAGAGTTTCTCTCCAGCAACTTCCAATTTAAAGTAGCCTCTACCCAACAGAACACACTCACTTTAAAGTCAGACTCTAAGGACACTAATGATTTCCAAACTTGATAGTATCCATGTGGACACAAAAGACAGCTTTTGAGTACTCCTAGAAAAGCCAGAGCAGACCAATAGGTCATCTCGGAAAAATACTAAACCAATACAGTTCAATAATGGAAAGTAATTAGAATTTTGAAACTGTTACAAGAACATTCTATATTTTACCACTTGGGACATTCCTTGATTCTGGGTATTACAAATAAATTAGGAGGTAGCAGGCAATTAAGTGTACACTATGAAACAATTTTTCATGAATGTTTCCTTTATGCATGAAGCCCAACATCATTTTAAGCAATTCTATTTGCCCAATGTTTTTCACTCCTTGAAGTCTTAAGCATCAAGAGCTTTTGAATTTTGGAATTTTTTATTCAATCTAGACATCCAGTAAGAGAATTAGAAATTACTCAAGATTGTAAATATAATGGATCATACTTATGGTCTCTGTAGAAGATCAAACTTTTTGTGTGTGTGTGAGGAAGACTAGCCCTGAGCTAACATCCATTGCCAATCCTCCTCTTTTTTGCTGAGGAAGACTGGCCCCGGGCTAACATCCGTGCCAATCGTCCTCTACTTTATATGGGAGGTGCGTCTGTGCCCGCCCGGGATCCAAACCTGCGAAACCCCAGGCCGCCGAAGTGGAGTGTGTGAACTTAATCACTATGCCACTGGGCCGGCCCCCGAAGATCAAACATTTTTATATGCACTTCATTGAAATATAAAAGCTGCATACAATAAAATTCACCAATTTCCCATTAATATTTGTAAAATATTTGCCTTTGTATGAACACCATTTCAATCAGGATATAGAATATTTTTTGTACCCCAGAAGGTTCCCTTGTGCCCACTGGAAATCAATATTGTCACCCCCTTCCCAGTTCCTGAAAACCATTTTCTGCTTTCTTTCACTATAGTTTTGCCTTTTCCAGAATTTCATATCAATGGAATCATGCAGTATGCAATGTTTTGAGTTTGGCTTCTTTCACTTTGGAAAATGATTTTAAGATGTATCCATGTTGTGTGAATCAATAATCTGCTCCTTTATAAAAGTTGGTAGCATCCCACTGTATCCATATTCCACAACTTGTTTATCCATGCACCAGATGATGGACATTTGGGGGTATTTCCAGTTTTTGACTATTACAAAGAAAGCTGCCAAGAACATTTGAATACAAGTCTTTGTGTAAACTTGTGTTTTCACTTCTCTCAGAGACATACCTAGTGCTGGGGTTTCTGGGCCACATGGAAAGTGTATGCTTTACGTGATAAGAAACTGTGAAACTATTTTCCAAAGAAGCTCTACCATTGTGCATTTCTACCAGTAATGTATGCTATCCCCAGTTGCTCTGCACCCTCACCTGCATTTATTATTGTCAGTCCTTTTCATTTTAGCCATCCCACGGGAGTAATTATTTAATTTGAGATTTTCATTTGCATTTCCCTAATTACAGAAGTTGTTGAGCATCTGTTCATGAGCTTATTTGCCATTCCTATATCTTCTGTGGTGAAGTGTCTATTCAAACAAGCTGCCCATTAGCAAAACATCAGGTTGTTTGTCTTATTCAATTATAAGATTTCTTATATATACCAGACACAAAATTTTTATCACCTATGTTTTACAAATATATTTTCCCAGTATGGAGCTTGTCTTTTAATATTCTAAACAGTGCACTGGGAAAAGCAATATGTTTTAATTTTAAAAAGACCAATTTATCATTTTTTTTCCTTTTACAATGTGCTTTTTGCCTCACGAAAACATAATCTCCTTTGTTTTCTCCTACAGGTTATAGATTATAGGTCTATATATAATTTATAGGTCTATAATCCAGATTAAATTAGCTTTTGTATCAGATGTGAGGTAATGGTTGAGGTTTATTTTTTTCCATGTGGATTTCCAATTGTTCTAGCATCATTTGTTGAAAAAACTAGCATTTCTGTATTGAATTACTTCGGATCCTTTTTCAAAAGTCAATTCACGGATTTTTTTTATTTTTTATTCATGGATTTTTCTATTTTTTTCCACTGATCTATATAAATAGTCTTACTTGAACATCACACTGTCTTGATCAATGTGGTATATAGTGTACTAATGTAGTATATGGTAAGGCCTGAAAGCAAGTACTGTAAGTTCCTCAACTTTGTTTTCTATTTAAAAATTATTTTGACTAGTCTCCATTTTTTTTTTTTTTTTGGCAATCTCAGGTACATTTTAGAATCAACTGATCAATCTACTCAGATGTTTTGTGGGATTTTCACTGGAATTACATTGAAACCTGCTATAGTCTCTTTAGGTAGTAGCTTAGACCATCAATATGATATTCCTATTACAAGCATTTAAGGCAAGAATTTCCCTTAATTATTGCTTAGCTGCACTTACCCATTTGATCTGTAGTGATTTCATTTTCAGTCAGTTCAAAATATTTTCTAATTTCCCTTGTGATTTCTTCTTTGAAATATGTATTTATAAGTGTGTTGTTTGATCTCCAAATATTTCCCAAATTTCAAAGTACTTTTCTGTTACTGAGTTCTAATTTAATTCTTTTGTGTTCAGAGACCATTCTTTGCATGATTTCAATCCTCTTTAATTTATTGAGACTTGTTTTACGACCCAGCATATGGTCCCTTCTGGTGAATGTTCTGCGTGTATATTCTCTGTTGTTTCAATATTCAAGCAGGTCATATAAGATGATAGTTTTGTTCAAGTCTTCTACACTTTACCGATTTCCTCTACTTGTTTTTATCAGTTATTGACAGTGGAGTGTTGAAATATCCACTATAGTTGTAGATTTGTCTATTTCTCCATTCGGTTCTATCAAATTTTGCTTCTTGTGACGTGAGGCTCTGTTGTTAGATGCAGACATATTAAGGACTATTACGTCCTCTTGATGAATTCATCTCTTTATCATTACAAAATATCTCTGTCTTCCCTGGTAGTATTCCTTGTTCTAAACTCTACATGTTTTACATTAATAAAGCCATTCTAGCTTTCTTTTGATTAGCCCTTGCATGGTATACCAATTTCCCTCTTTTTACATTTAATGTCGCACTTAAATGTTTCACAGGATTGTGTTTTCTCCACCCCTCCAACAATGCACTTCCTCATCCCATCCACAGACTTTCTGCCTCTCAGTGACTAGAACACCATATACTCAGTTGCTCAGGACAGAGAGATATCTCAGTTCCTCCTTTCTCTCGTCTGTCAAGCACATCCTAAAGATTCTTCAGAGAATATCACAAATTCATCCAGTTTTCTCCATATCTGCAGAATGAACCTAAAAGAGGTGAAAATCTTCACTACTTTAGAGCTCTTGACCTATCTCCTAGCTTCCACACCTGCCCACCACCACTCAATTTCCTACACAGTAGCAAGGGTGATCTTAGCATATATTACATTATTACCCTATTTAAAACCTTCAGTCTCTCCCATTACACTTAGAATAAACTCCAAGCTCTTATCATGACATATAAGGCCCTGTATGATTGGTGCCCTTACTCTTTCACTAAATCCATCTCTTCTTGTGGATCACAAAGCTTTGGTTCCACCTTGTCTGTCTGTTTCTTGATTCTATAAACTCTTTTTCAGTTTACGACCTCAGCTGTTGCCTCTAACTGGAATAAATTCATCTCATCACTTTTCATTGTTAATATTTAAACTGAGACCTCATGCATGCAAAAGAGATCTCTCTTCATTAATTCATCCTTTCAACAAATATTTATTCAGTGTATACTAGATGCCAGACACTGAGCTCCATCCTAAGAATAAAACGGTTAAGCCTCAAGATATGTAGTCTTTGCTCTCAAAGAGCTTACAATTCAATGAAGAAGACAGACATCATTCAATGAAAATGTAAATATTCACTGAAAGAAGTCCCATAAAGAAAGTGAGGATAGCTCTATGAAAACCCACAGTAAAACTGAAATAGACTGAAGTTGTAGATAGGCGTCCCTGAAGAAGGGTTCTTTGACCATGATCTGAAGAGGTAGTAAGACTTAAATGGCATATTGTGAATTGAGTAGAGATAAAAAGCATATTAATTCAAATTTTAGCTCATATACATGCACTGTTAACAAGATACATTATGACAGTTTTGATTAGACACATCATGATTAGTAATTAGTTACAACAACACTCAATTTGGCACAATCTTGTCATATATCTGAAAGCAAAATTATGGGTTTATTATTTCAAATGGAGAAGAATGATATTTTGTGCACCATGAGATAAAGGAGCTAAGAAAAGAGTAATAGCAAGATTTTTAATAAACTTGATTCCTAATTTGCAAACTTAGTAAAATACATATTTATTTATATGACTGTAGAGATTAATTTAGTGAAAACAAGAAATACTTACATTTCCAAAAACACATTTCTTAGGCTTCATCCAAATATCCTAACCCAATTCAACTATCCTTTTGATCTGGACTTAAAATTGGAGGCACAATGGACCAACAATATAAGAGACAGAGACATTAGAATATTTCAGAATTGTTTCTGGGACCGTCACCTTAAATGGCCTGGGTTGTAGGTAAAGCTAGTAATCTAGTAGAGGTATGACATCATTTGATATATTCCATCAAACTGAAATGTAAGATTTTACATTCAGGTCCCATGTTCCTTCTGGCCTCTCAGTTGTACTGAAATTAATGTTCTCCTGATCTATACGTCCTAATGTCCTTTCTGCTCACCTATATTTACCCAAATCCTACTTATTTTTTAAAGTTGAGCTTAAAACTAAGCTCCTCTTCCTCAGTTTCTGCCACCTTTATAAAAGTTTCTCTGTCAGCAAATTCTGGTAATCTAAGCTTGATGACATTTAGCTATACGTTACTCTGCCTTCCTATGTAACCATTTTAAAGGTGCATTACTTTCATTCTCTATCAATTAACACTTGCTGTTTAATAAGCCACCCCAAAAGTCAATAGCTGAATACAACCACCATTTATTTAGCTCACAATTCTGCTGGTCTGGGTCAGGTTCAGCTGATCTCAGCTAGGTTAGCTCACACATTTGAGATCAGTGTGAGGGTCAGCTGGGGGCTGCTGGTCCTAGATGGCCTCACTCAGTTCTGGCAGTTGGTTGGTAATTGGGCCACATGCTTCTCATCTGTAGCAGGCTGGCCTATGCTTCTTCCCATGGATACCAGGCACCAAAAGCATCAAGAGGGCAAGTTTCACTGTGCAAGCACTTTTCAAGACTCTTCTCACATAACTTTTGCTAATGTCCCATTGGCCAAAACAACCCACTTTTTTTTTTCTTTAGTGAGGAAAATTGGCCCTGAGCTAAAATCTGTTGCCAATCTTCCTCTTTTTTGCTTGAGGAAGATTGTTGCTGAGCTAACATCTGTGTCAGTCTTCCTCTATTTTATGTGAGATGCCGCCACAGCGTGGCTTGATGAGTGGTGTGTAGGTCTGTGTCTGGGATCCAAACCGCAAACCCTGGGCCGCCGAAGCAGAGCAAGTGAACTTAACCACTACACCACGAGGCTGGCCCCAAAGCAACCCACTTTTGAATGGGAAGATCTATCACATCACTATCAATACAGGGAAGGAAAGAATTTGTGGTTGTTTTTATAATTGACCACGTCCTCCAATTAAAAAATAACAAGCCGTTCCTTTGATTTCCTAAATCAGTGCCTCCCATATATGAAAGGCACTCCAAATACATTTCTAACCAAATACATAAATGAAGGAGTAGATGGATGAAAGATCCCCACTTCAGTCCACTTCATATCTTCATCTCTGTGACATTATAAGTATCAATTGACATTTTTTGTGTTAGCACATTAATGCCATTTGCATACAAGTTGATCAAAAGAAAGGAGATAACTGAAATTCTTGATTGAGCAACATGGAACTTGTGAATTACCATTGCTTTCTAGATCTAGTTTGGTTGCTGCAGAAGCATCTCCTTGCTACTGTATGTAGCAAATGAGTCCCCAGGCTTTAATGATGGCTGGAAGCTTCTTGACCTCAGTTAGCAAAAGGGTTTTTAAAAAAGATCCTACTCTGAGTTTAGAGATGTGTCTTCACAGCCTCAAGTCATACAGGTGAACTCCAAATTGCATTCTACAGTAGGATCAACTCTATAGTAATATAAGATGGAAGACAGAGCAGAGGTTTCCTATCTCCTTAGGGGAGGGCAGGAACAGGTTTGAAACTACAGCAACTACAACCACTAATACCATTTCTCACTTTCACATGTGGCTCCATCTGAGTCTGGATTTTATCTTAAGGAATGCTCTGAAATAAAAGCAATATATTCCTTTGAGTTTTGATTTTTATCTAAGTTATGGGAAATACACAGTAGCAATACATCCTAGTGGTACTCCACGTCTTCAAGAAAAATCAAAGGAACGGTGAAGAAAGCCATGAGGGATTTTAAAAGCTCAGTAGAGTTTACATTTGACTTTGAACAATAATTAAAAATTGAACACGAATTTATATATTAATTAATGCAACAGATGTATTGACTTTAATACAGTTAAAAACAAATTGGCTCAGGAATCTCTCCCTTGAACAGACTGGTGGTTGCCAGAGGAGGGGTCTGAGGCATGGGCGAAGTGGGTGCAGGAGGTCAAAAGGTACAAACTTCGTTATAAAATAAATAAGTTATGGGGATCTAATACACAGCATGGTGACTATAGTTAACAATACTGTATTGTATATTTGCAAGTTGCTAAGAGAGTATATCTTAAAAGTTTTCATCACAAGAAAAAAAATTTGTAACTAAGTATGGTGATGTATGTTAACTAGACTTACTGTGGTCATCATTTCACAATATATACAAAACCAAATCATTATGTTGTACACCTGAAACTAATATAATGTTATATGTCAATTATACCTCAATAAAAAAAATTATCTCTATGCATTATAAACCAAATGGCTACAGGAAAATATAATAAAGCAGTGAGCAGTTAATTCCTCAAAATCAAAAAACTGTTGACTGAGCGATAAAAGTTATCCTAATATGGGCAAATTTCTTACAGGTGAGAATGTCCAGAGACGAAGCAGCAAATTGTATGTGGTTGGCTTTAAAGCCATCCCAAAGAAGGAGCAGGAATACTGGACTAAATGGCAAAAGTGTATCAAATAATAAAGCTGTTCTTTACCCCACCTACCTTCCACAACACCATCCACTGCACGAGAGAAAGAAGAAGGATCACCACTAGGTCCTCAGCAATGAGGTCAGTGTTTTGCACGATAAAAGTAATAAAAATTGTTGAATACCTAATTCAATAGTTCAAAAACCAAAGCAGCCTCATAATATCACTTAAGCTTGTTTTAGTTGGACTTGCATTCTTGGGTTTGTTAGTTGAAAATTCAGACTTTGGGGACTGAAATGGAAAGTCCTATAGTTTTACATGGCTCTGCTTAAGGAAGGAAACATAAGAAGCCAGTGTCTGGAGGAAATAAGGTCCCTTTTCTGAGCAATGTGGCTAATTCCAGGGCTAGACATCAAAGCTTACACACTAAACCTGGGAATGTAAAAAAAGAAAAGTAAAACTAACATATCCTGTTTTAAGTTTTCAGGAACCAAATATTCTAAATTTTTGGTGCAGAAGTTATTTTAAAAGAAACAATCAGCAACGTCAGAGAATTGAAATGCTATGGTGTCAGAAAAACTGTGAATTCCATTGGACTTTTAAGTTAAAAATTCTATCAGCAATTTACCACATTCAGGTATGTAAAGTGTGCATATTATTAAATGTATGCCATGAATCATTTATGACATTTTTATAATTAAGAATATAAGACTATTGGTTGGTTTCCATTGTTATTTAGGTCACAAATTGAAATATCAAAATATAAGCTTTCAATTTATCACATAAGCACCAAAATAAACCATAAATACCAATCTGCCTATAATCGTTATTACCACATTGTGATACGTCTATTACAATACAGAAGCCAACAGTGCTTTCCTGTCCCCACACCCCATTCTTGGGTACTTTTGCTGCCTATTGGCACAGAAGGAGCTTATACATATACGCACTGTGTAACCCCTTCTTCTAACTACTGCTTATTGGGCTCTGAATGAATAACTGATCGAGGTGGGCCAATCAGATCCTCTCCAGAAACGGAATCTGGTCCACAGAGATGGACTCAGCTCTGGACAGCTGATCTGCAAAGTCTGTGTAAACTATGCTTTAGGGGCCACTGCACTGGCCACATACAAGTGTGGAAGGAGCAGGTCTGAAGGTAGAAAGATAGTGATGAAGTAGATTCACAGAAAGAATGAAAGAGGAAAGGCCATGAGGCCTGCAGATACTGTCAGCTAAAGAGAGTAACGGTTAGCTGGAGGCCAGGCTGGACTCCTACAGCATACTGACATAAAATACTTCTCATGTGCCACCCCAGTAAATCCCCTTTATCTAAACTAGCTAGAAAGGAATTCTGTTCCTTATAACAAAATGAGCCCATGACATCTGATGTCTGCTCATGTAAGGGACTGGGTCGATGGCTAATTCAAAGCTTAACATCCACTCCACTTCATTTTTGATTCATTTTTATATTAACACTTGTGCCTTGTATGTCGGGAGATGACTGTCAATTCTAATTAAAAAAGAGTTATCAGCCAGTCCAAACGATAAAATAAATACATAAGTAAGGTGATAATTTTGCCATAAACATCACCAGAGCATTATTGACAGTACTGAAATATTTGAATTAATCTGCTACTCCTTTCTTATATTGAAGCCATCTTAGTTTTTTTTTCAACTTATCCTTTCATAGCTAAAATGAAAATCTATTTGAATGCTGTATTTCACAATGTTTCTTTCACAGTATCCTTAGCCACTGGTCCTTTTTTTTTTCCTATTGTCTCAACATTTCCTTTACTTTTCTGTGTTTTTAAATTATTAGTGGTATTTGGATCACCACTGTATTTAAGAACAGAGTTGAAAACTATGAAATGAAACACAGTTTTTATCTCTCTGCTGAATTTCTTAAGATAATGGATATTGAGTAGAAATCTAATCTTATCACTAAATTTTAGCATCCATTAAAAAATTTGAGGCAGTCTGAATTCATAGACCTTTGAATATTTCATGAAACTTTACATTTATTTTCCATGGTTAAGGCAATCCTTTTAAAATTATGATCATAAGTATTTCTTGAAAATAGTTATGTTCTTATTTTATAAAAAATTTAAAAGTTTGACCATGTGCATTTTTATTAGCTAGAATATAAGATCCATAAAGGTAAGAATTTTTTGTCACTTCTGCTTATTAATATATCTCCAGGATCCAGAAAAGTGCTGAGCATATAGCACATGTCTAATAAATACTTCTTGAGTAAATAAATGAGTCACAGAATGTGTCAGTAGGTGGGAAATAAAAAATAAGACTTTCATGATCAATTAAAACACTGGCTTGTTACATGAGCCTGGGCATGCACTTGATTATTTTTATCCTTCAGTCACTCATTTCCCAAATATTTATTGAGTGCCTATTATTTATCAGGAACTATGGTTGGGAGCAAGGACATTAAGATGAATAAATCATAGAAAGTTCTCTCTAGGAGCTCACGATGAAAGGATAAACTGATGAGTGTACATCCTTTGCACAACAAGATGATAAGTGGGACAGAAGTTGAATAAGATGTTAAATAAACTAATAGCAGAGACCTTCTTATTTCTTAATATATAGATTATGCAAATAGACTATTTCCTCTATGTAGTCATCTATGAATCATTTTATAGGTCAACAAGAAACTGGTCAGGACATTAAAAGGGTCATTTATTAGATGTGAATAGGCTAAAATTGGTAGTAGAACTTCAGACATCTTTCTTGTTCATGTATTAAAAATTTCCTTCAAAATAACTTATTATAAGCACTTTACAATTTATATAGCACTGAGACTAGGTATCCAACCGATGGGGACAAAATAGTCTTTTAACACACTGTAGATTAATGATTTCTTTTATAATATATATGAAGTTCTAGTTAAGTGCTTACGAGCCCTGACTTTGGACTCAGACAAAACTAGGTTTTGACTCCACTCCTATAAATTACTGTCATTTGTCTCATGATGTCAGGACCAAGTTTTCATCTACACCTGAAAACTATCTGCTGGTGTGAAGAAATACAGTTCGTACAGGCAAACTGAAGCCTCTTATAAATTCTCTATCTTTTCCTGATCACACGTAATAATGAGCTCACTTTAGTTTCCAATTTATTTTATGGAATATATATAATTTTAATCGACCTCATTAGAACTGCTAAAATTATAGTCTTTATTATTCCTCACTGAAAGTTTCTCTGACACCAATGACAGGGAACTCTGAATCTTCAAGACTCAATAATCCAACATGAGTTTAACATTTAACAGAAATAAAATACTGCATATCAATATTCACCATTTCTCTGAATGTACAAGTTCTGTCAAAGAAACAAATCATTGCATGCTAAAAGAAAGGAGACACGCATTGACATAGTAAATAATAGTAAGTGCAATGTCAAGCCCACTGAAAATGCTTAACTTTGAAATTCTTTAAATCAAGAGATTTAAAAGACTTATGTTTAGACTCTTAAAACTCTTATAATAAGTTTCTATGTTATACCACTGGTAATAGCAACATTCGTGTGTACCATTTTTATAGAGCCTTAAAGAGCTAAAACACTTCCACAAACATTATCTTATTTAATTCCCACAACTACTCAGTATCTTTTTTTTAAGGAAAGATAAACTAAATCCCAAGAGGCCAAGAAGGGAGTGGCCTTAAAATACAGTTACCAACCTGGTCTCCTGATTTCATGTCCAGTACTCTTTCTCTCACAAAGACTTAGTTTTAGGGAAAATATAAAAAGCTGGAAGATATTTGTGTGGTCACTTTATTCTTCTTTGCCTGAAAACCCTACTTCTTAATTATACTGTCAGATTTTCAATACACCTAAGTAGATCTCTTTTAGTAAATTTGCCAAGAAATAGACTAAACATTTTGCTATTCCTAGATAAAATTGACATTTTCAAAGAATATAAAAGGAAAATTCACTAGACCACAATCTTCTTAAAATTATATTATAGAAGTGAACCTAAATAAGAAATTACATATGAAATGACTGTTTCAGAAAAATCTCTAGAATGTTTAAAACAATCAGAGTTTTGATACTATTTAAGAGCTAAGGTGCACTTAAATGTTTCATAAATATAATCTAGTTGATTTAATACCTGTATGAAATTCTATGCTCTTTCCTGTCAATTCATATCAAGAATTATGAATTACTGCTATTATCCATATAGTTTTAGGATAAAAAAAATAAGCAAAATGTGCTTAAGGGGGAAAAGTATCAGTTTTCTTATAAAGTAGAAATAAGATTAAATAAGAACATAGTCTAAGTACTAATGATACATTATACACTTTGGAAAATAAAAAATATCATAAGTATTAAGAGCTTTTTGTTTCTACACATTTCCCAACACAACTTAAATTAATGAAATAAGACAACTGGGTTATCAATGAACGCTGAAGTAGACAATACCAAAAATGACTAGGTATTGACTTAATGAAAGGTCATAGCAATTAAAGTTGACCTTAAATTTTCATTAATCACCAGTATCAATACCAAATGTTTAGTTTCCTTCAGAACATTGGAGAAGAAATAGAATTTTTCTTCTCAGGAACTATCCTGGGAGACACCAGAAGTATGCAGTCAGACACCTGAAGTTTCTTCTTACATCTGCCCCATCCTACTCAGAAATTATATGAGAAATATGACAGATCATCTACAAACTTTTAAAAAGTGGTATTGATGTACTTGACATTACATATTTCTGTTAGACATCAAAATTAAGAGGGATTTGTTGTAGGCCTAAGTTGGGAGGAAGTTTTTTTTAAAGAGTCTTTGATAGAATAGCAAAGTGGAAAACATGATAAAATGAAAGGCAGCTTTGAAATTAAACTGATCTGGATTAGACACTCCCACCCCATCTCTTTGCATTTCTTGGGGGTGTGACTTTGAGCAAATTACTTAATTCCTTGATCTCCATTTTATCTATAAGTAAAACAGGAATAGTTGGACTCAGCTCACCATCTCCAGAATTCATGACCAGATAAGCTAAGTTCTTGGCATCTGGTGAGCCTTCCCCAGTCCACAGAATATTAAAAGTCACAAGATTATATATACCTGGCAACACACAATACTCCAAAAGTGATAGTCTTCTCTGATCACCTATATTGGTAGTTGAGTGTTTCTAGTAACACTGAGATCACCCCTGAACTTGATATTGTTTGGATTTTAATAGTAGGCAATGAAATTTTTTGAATTTTTTTATTTATATTTTTGAACTATAAAAGATTATGTTCAAGGATATAAATAGAAAAACACATTAAATATTTTGATAAACACTCTCAAAGATCTTAACGTTTTAAAAATTAGAAATATTTTATACCACTGAGACTAAACAGTTTTAAAATTTTGCCTTCTCTTCAATAAAAAGTTTCTTTTATATACAATTGCATGATAAGTCCATTTATTTATCCAGATAATATAAGCAGCAAATAAAAAGAAGTTCTAAAATTTGTTCAGATGGTCTAATGTTTCCTGGTTGCCCACTCTGAAAGATCTTATGGTGTATTTACTGGTAAATGCTTCAGCGAAATAATTTAATTACATTGTTCTTGTCAAAAATCCGGCTTAGACTCAGATTACATAAAAAGATAAATTAGCTCTATTGAAAATGTACTTTAGTGGTTAACTCTACACATGCCATAAATCTTTAGATGCAGACTGAAACGTCTGATATGTTCTTATTCCTGCTTGCTCACATAATTAACTTATTTTAAAACATTTTTGGAAATAAACCAAAAAAATGAAGAAAATTGAGTAGAGAGAAAAAGCTTTAAAAAGTTTAATTTTATTGTTTATAATAATTCAGAGAGAAAGTTATCATCAACTCTGGTACACAGCTTTGCATGGTCAATATCAGATCTTAATATGAGAAATGGAGCCAAATTTTTTGGATCCCTAAAATTCACTGGTTATTTCAAACCCAGTACTGAACTATGGTGAATATAATCTGAATCAGAGTTGGGCATTAAGGTTGGATTATGGAATCAAGTTCCAAGCATTCAGAACATGGAGATAAGCAAGAGTAATAAGTTAGAGGGTTAGATGGAGTACATAGTGGAGAGTGGTGGTATCCTGATTATCCAGTATTTATTTTACGATTTTATAGACTCAATAGTTGGGTCAGCAGTTTAAAGTTAAGGGTGAAAAGGCCAAACTCTGATATTTACAATCATCAAAATGTGAAGCAATTTAACATGGAAGTTATATAATTTCCTCTGGAAAGGATCAAGTTCAGGGAGTTTTAAAAGCATTTGTCCTTGAAGATAATTTAGTAACATCATGAAATGAGATTTGCATTTAAACTAAATATACCATATTTTGAGGGTACAGAATGATGATGATATATCATGTTTTCAAAAGTTTAAAAAGTGGCCTGTTCTGCATATATTAATATTTTATAAAAAAATCTGTAGAACATCCTGCTTCAAGTTCCACAAATTAAAGATGGACAAAATCAGCAATCACACGAGAGATAGATGAGAATGTATTTAAGAAGAATAATTACAATCATAACAGTTGTAATATTAGCAGTAGCTCATATGTATTGGGTAATTCTGTGTCATGCACCGTATCTTACATTATTTAATTTTCACAAAAATTCTCATAGATATTCTTTGGTTCCCATTTCAAAGATGAGAATATTTTTAAAAGTTAGATAATTTACCCAATATTAAGATGCTAGAATGTGGCAGATTTGAGATCATAAAATTTAAAATACAAATGCTCTTCAGATATATAATACATGTCAGATTTGAAAACCAAAAATCTACTCTTGAAAAATATAACAATGTCTTCCCAACTATGATTGGCTAGGTGACATTAAGGAAAACTCAACATAGTAGGAGAGTTACACATGAGAAATTCAAGTCCTCAGAGAGAAAACAGTATTAAGATCAAGGACTGGGGAACCTACAAATGCACTTGCAAATGTTTGCACAATCATTTAATATAATAACACCTATTTTTGAAGACTTATTATGTGCTAATTTATAAATTAGCTCATTTAATTTTCATAAATACCCCAGAAGTCATGGCCAAAAGGTGGCATAGTCAGGATTCAAACCAGAGAAACTGATCTGTCCCCAAAGCCCATGTTCTCAGCCCCCAGGCAATGACCAAGGGCATTTACACACCTTTAACCTTCCCAGTTTCCATTTATGAGGATTTGTCCACTAAAAAACTTTTGGGACATTCCTCCCCTACACAGTGTATGAAATATTTGAAAGTTGTTATACATTATAGATGAATATGCATTCCAAGAGGTCTAGTTCTCCATCTAAATAAATGAGTATCTTTCTATTTATGTCTTGGAGGTACTGACTCACCTTGAACCTCAGTGGTTGAGATGCAGGATGACTTGTATCCTTAAGTAGGAAAACCTTTAGATGGCCTTTATTTCTCAACATCTATCCACCCAAGATAATTTCATGTCATGGCCAATGAACCTATTTCCATCCCTTAGCTTCTGTCCTTATGGCAGCCACCGGAGTGTACTTCTAAGTGATGCAGAGTCCCCTTGCTCATCTTCTTCATCTCCCCCAAGTTGTCCCTGCAGTAACTACTCCCCTATTCTGCTGTCTGATTCAACTTTAATGTCCTTTCCCAGACCCAATTCTCTGTTTTGCTAATTAACCCCAACTGAAGTGACTGGCAATTTAGTATACCGGAACAGAAAATATTGACGTTGAAGAAAAGATACGCAGAAGTAAACATATATGCACTAGAAGGTAAAGGAAGCTCACAGTTAGGAAAGGATTTGCTTAAAGATAATCATAATAAGGACATTTTCATCATAACCAATTTTAAAAAGATAGCCTCTGCATTTCACAGTTATTGATTTTATAGCAGTAGAAATAACATAGATTCTAGCAATTACAAGTTTCATAAAACTGTATTACAGTTACATTTTAAAAGAAGAATGCCTGTCATGAAATTCTCCTTGCACTAAATGTTCACTCCCTATACTTTACATAAGTAATAAAAATATCTTCAAATATATCAGCATATGCTTATCTAATAATAAACATATCAATCAATGTACTAATGCCTTTTTGTGGTAGCCTATTTTTTTCCCTCCACTGTGTGTCTATTTAGTTATTATAACTTTCCAATTTATAACAAGGCAGAAATATTTCAGTACAGGTCATGACATCAATCATCATCCGAAACAGTAACTGTATTCTTAAACTCTTACCCAATCTTAGCAAGACAAGCATAATCTGCTCTGCAACAACTCCATTAATCTGGGATGATATCTGATAAATTGGATGTTCTCTGATCCTTTCAAGAAAGTGTCCCAGGAAAAGGTGTGAGTAGTAATCACAGAAGGTGCTCCAGGGTACCATTCACCATGTGCTGCAACAGACAAGGGGACAAAAAAGGAATGCAAACCTGTTAACAGAGCTTTATAGTTACTTTTTCAATATTATTTGTACATGCTAAACCACACGAACAGCAGCCTTACTTTTTTTTTTTTTTTTTTTTTGTGGGGAAGACCAGCCCTGAGCTAACATCTGTTGCCACTCCTCCCCTTTTTTTTGCTGAGGAAGACTGGCCCTGGGCTAACATCCGGGCCCATCTTCCTCTACTTTATATGGGACGCCGCCACGGCATGGCTGACAGGCAGTTCGTCGGCAGGCGCCCGGGATCCGAACTCGCGAACCCCGGGCTGCCAAGCGCGGACGAAACCGCTGCGCCACCGGGCGGCCCCAGCAGCCTTACTCTTATCCTTTAACTGACAGTTCAGAGACAGGCTACTCAAGACACCAGGAGTGTGGGCCCCGCATCAGACAACCAGCCTTCACATCACAGCTCAGCCACCCACTCTGCCCCTTTCGACAAGCTATGTAGGCCCTATGCAGAGGGCTGTGGAAAGAAGAATTAAACTAATACAAGCAAAATGCTTTTAACAGTGCTCAATAAAGAGCAGTTATTTTATTCCTTCCCTCATTTTGTTTTCTGTTCTTGGTTAAAACTTAGGAAGAAAGATGGAGAGAAGGCCCATTTATTGAGCACACAATATAAAGCACTGGGTTGGTGCTTTATAGAAATTACATCACTTCATCCTCAGATGAGATGTTATTATTTCTGTTTTGCAAATAAGGAAATTGAGATTCAGGGAATTAGTCATTTTTCAAAGTTAGACAACAAGAAAGCAGTAGAGTTGGTACTTAAACCATGTCTGTCTGCTTTTTAAAGTCCTTCCTTCTTCTGAACTCTCTCATATTTGAGGGGCGATTTGGCATATTTTGATGCTGTCCATAGCGAAACAGCAAATATATCAAATTAAACTCTTAATATTGGTTTAATATAAAACACTGTTTTTTTATAAACTTGACTTAAGTTTACTTACACTAAGTTTTAGGAGATAAATTGGCTGACACTGAAATTCGCCAGGGAAATTTAGCACATGAAACAAACAAAACAACATTCAAAGAAAGTTCTCTGTCTCTCTACCATGAAGGACTGATTTATACTGACATTTACCATCTTGAAAAGGTAACAAAAGACAACTTTTCAAACTGCTTATAGTCAAATTTACCCAACAATTAAGACTGTACGAAAGTCAATTTGATAAAAAAATTATTCTTTCACTATAAAATTAATATATTTATTAAAATCTGTAAATAGCATATATAAACAAATAAAAATATTTAATCATAATTCTACCACATCACTATAGTCATTGCTAATAATACAGTATATTATCTTCTAGACTATTTTTCAATGGTTAGCTTTTTTCCAGATATATAACACAATACTCCATCCTGTTTATGTTATTAATATAACATAAACAGTCCAAGGTTTAATAGTTAAAAACATTTTCTTTATTAAATAATGCAATAATAAACACTTCATATAAATTTTTCACTTTTAATATTTTTATTATTATGGAATGCAGATCCATAATCTCTTATTCACAATACCAAACTCCAAAAAATCTCTTGAAGATTAGATTTTCTTGTGTCTCATTTGGTAGGAAAACCTGATCTGACCTGAACTGATGTGAGGCCACTTATCATCATTATTTATGACACTCAATATGAATACTCTTCCTATAATTCATAATAGAAATATTAATGGGTTTGGTTATGGGGTCCTGCCCCCAGAATCCACTGGGGAGCATTATATAATATGACCCACATAGCCCATATTAACTTTCTAAAAATCTAAAAAGTTCTGAATTTTGAAACCCTTAGAATTTTAGATGAGCAGTTGTAGACCTAAAATATAGTAACAAAATCTCATATGGTACTTACCACTTGCTAGGCATATCACTTTAACTGCTTTATACATAATAATCCACCCAGCACCTTGACAAGGTCAGTACTCTAATCCCATTTTACAGATGAAAACACTGAGGCACAAAGAGTCCCAGGAACTTGCTCAAGTCCACATAGGTAGGAAGTGACAAAACTGTGACTTGAATCCAGACAGCCTAACTCCAGCATCTGCACTCTTAAGGCTTGATTCTTAACCACTGTCCTTCGCTCTCAGAAGCAGAATTACTAAGTCAATAAACATTTTTAAGATCTTGATATGGACAGACTGTCTTCATTGAATGTGGTTATTTGTACCAGCAGTACTGGGAATGACAAGAAGTTTCATATCATTGTGTTTCATATCATTGTAGCCACTGGCTGTAACACATTTTCAAATTTGGGGTATTTGGCAGGCAAAGAAAATTAATTTTGAGATTTGCTTTGATTTTAACTTGCTTTTTTGTGATGACAGTGAACACGTTTGCATATTTTGTTATCACATTTGTTTTCTCTTCCTTCAATTATCTTTTCACATGTTCGCCTAATTAGAGTTATAATTATCTATTGGTATATTCCCATTCCTCATGCTAACCTGCATGACCTCCTATAGGCTTGTCGCGATCACCCATCAGCCCCAGGCTGCTGCCATTTCCCACCTGTGGAAGAGACTTGGTAACTCTGTGGCCATGTTCACTTGAAGAAGTCTCCTTTCAAAGCCCTATCAATCCACAGTGGTCCTTCTTCCCCCTCCCCCACCATTCCCTTGGAAACTGCTGGGATGAATTATTTGGAACCCCTTGGAATGTTCTCCTGCAGTGACTTTTCTTTCATTGCAGCTTCTCATGAGTCAGAAACCCCATAATCTCCAACACGGGTACCTTTCAGAAACTTCATTCTCTCTGAAGTTCATTCCTCTCAGCTCTACTGTAGTCTAGCCATTCTTGTTATCTACCACTATCTTGGGCATTCTTCATTGCTCCTTTAGTGAATAAGTTTTGCTCATTACATGAACAACTCATCCAGCATTCCCAACCTCTAATGCTTTTCTTGGCACTTCTGCCACCCTTTGGCTTTAGAGACAATGAAAAGCCAAAGCAATTTCTCTTTCTACAAATCCTCTTCAAAAAACTTTCAAATTTCTAGCAATCTAAGATGGAGATGGCACTAATTCAACTGTCTTTCATCCAGTCCTGCAAGCATGTTTGTCTTTTAATATATATATATGGGACGCATATTATCCCTTGTTTTCAGCTATGTGTTTTTAGGCAAAATGTTAAGGCAACGAGAAAGGTCTCATTAAAAGCCTGTTATACTTCCTTACTCCAAGGCTTTGCCATGCACTGCTTTCTGTGTCTGAAATACTTCTGCCCTCCTGCAATTTTGATCCACCACCTGATTAGCTAACTCATGCTCACCATCCAAGAAACCTTCAGGAAGCTTGCCCTGACATCTCAGGATCGCTAGGTGCCCCTACTCCTGACTTTCCCCCTCCAGAGCACCCAGCGTGTGTTGTTTCCCTTATTCACAGCTCTGTCCCCAACATCATCATCACACTGCCTGTCACCTAGGGAACACTCAATAAATATTTGTTGAACTGATTTGAATGCAAAATGTTAAAATATTTTGGGAAGTCAAATGTATCCTTCTTTGATACTGATAATAATTTTAAACAGTATGCTCTTTCTGGAAATTTAACACAGGTCTAATATTCTTTTTTCCCTAATTTTAATGATTCACGCTTGTATGGACTGAATTATGTTCCTCCCAAAATTCATATGTTGAAGCTGATCCCCAATGTGACGGCATTTGGAGGTGGGGCCTTTGGGACGGAACTAGGTTTAGATGAGGTCATGAGGGTGGAATCCCGTGATGGGATTAGTGCCCTTAAAAGAAAAGGACGAAAGACCAGAGCTTCCCCTCCAGACATCTGAGGACACAGCAGGAAGGCAGCTATCTGCAAGCCTGGAAGAGGGCCCTTGCCAAGAACTGACTCTACTAGACCTTGATTCTGGACTTCCCAGCCTCCAGAACTGAGAGAAATAAATGTCTGTTGTTTCAGCCACCGAGACTATCACATTTTGTTAAGCAGCCAGAGCTAAGACAATGCTTTTAAATATGAAACTACTTAAACCATGTAAAATATATTAACGGACAGTGTGAAGCTCAGGATAAAAAATTTTTCTTCCAAACTGGTAATTAGTGACACAGCACTTTTTGTCATGTATTAATTTCTTAAATATATCTGACATATATCCATTTTTGAAGTATTTGTTTTATTTAAGTTCCAAGTTACCATTTTGTTCTAATATTTCATCTATTCTTTTGTTAATGTAAAACTCTTAATTACTGTTGACTTAAATTATATTAAATATCTGATAGGACATTTAACCTATAAATCATCTCCTCTGGGTTTTTTTTTTTCATATTTTCATCATTATACTCTGTCAATTTCTCAAAATATCCCACAGAAGTTCAATTGGAAAGTTTATCAAACATGAATTTGGAAAGAAGATGTATCTTTATAAAATTTGTTTTCCTATCCAAGAACATATTTAGTCTTCCTTTGCTCCTGGCACACAGCTCCTAAAACACTTGAAATTTCCTAAGCAATGAAAGCAATGGGATAGTCTTTTGTTATAATATTTAGTCTTTTATCCTCAAATAGCTCTAACTACTTGAAATAGTTCCAGAGTGATGAAGGTGAAAGGAGTGTCCTGTTATTCATAACAAGCCCCTTCCAATCGCATCTGAGTTTTAGTTAATGAAGTGACTTTTTCTTTTTCTTTCTTTTTTTTTTTTTTTTTTGACGAGGAAGAGTGGCCCTGAGCTAACATCTGTGTCCATCTTCCTCTATTTTGTATGTGGAACGGCCCCACAGCATGGCTTGATGAGTGGTGTACGTCCATGCCTGGGATCCGAACCCGTGAACCCAGACCGCTGAAGCAGAGAGCGCTGAACACGACCACCAGGCCACTGGGCCAGCCCCCAGTAAGGTGACTTTTCTAAAGCCCCTAAAGATAGCGACTGGTTACCAGGGGAACCATCCACGTGATTAGAGCGTTGAAACTTTCTGCTCCACACCCAGACCTCCAGGGAGGGAAGTGGGCCTGAAAGTCGAATCAATCATCAATGGCCAATGATTTAATCAATCATGCTTATATAATGAAGCCTCCATAAAATCCCTAAAGGACAGGGTTTGGAGAGCTTCCAGGTTGGTGAACAAGAACCCACCCATATGCTGGGAGGGTGGTGCACCCCAAGCTGCACAAAGACAGAAGCTTCTATGCTCAAGATCCTTCCAAACCTCACCCTATGTACCTCTGCATCTGGCTGTTCATTCATGAATACCCTTTGTCATAAACTGGTAAGTAAAGTAAGCAAGTAAACTGTTTTCCTAAGTTCTGTGAGCCACCCTAGCAAATTAATCTAACCCAAGGAGGTCATGTGAACCTCCAATTTATAGTCAGTTGGTCAGAAGCACAGGTAACAGCTTGGACTTGCAACTGGCATCTGAAAGGGAAGGGACGATCTTGTGGGACTGAACCCTTAACCTATGGGGTCTAACGCCATCTCCTGGTAGATGGTGTCAGAATTGAGTTAAATTGTAGGATACCCAGCTGGTATCTGGAAAATTTGAGAATTGCTTGGTGGGGGAAAATCCCCACACACTTGAAGTACTGAAAACAGTAGTATTATTTTAAGTATTGAGATTTAGTGACTAAACCAAAAAAGCAGGTTTTTTTAATACCTCTTTCACTTAGCAATGTAAGTATGTTTGATTTGTCCAGCTTATTGTTTATCCTTACCGCTATATGGTATGATTGTACCATAATATATTTATCCACGAACAGAATACATCATATTAAGAAAATAATGCACACAACCAAGTGACATTTATTTCAGATATGCAAGGTTGGTTCATATTAGGAAACCTATTAATGCCACATGCTACATAGCTATCTCCATGTATGCTGAAAAGCCTTCACAAAATTTCAACATTCACTCATTATAAAAACACTCAGGAACATAAGAGAGATGGATTCTTTCTTAACATGAAAAATATTTATATTCCTCAATCCTAAAACCAGTGTATTACTTGATGAGAAAACATGAGAAGCATTTCTACTCAGATCAGGAACAGGAGGAGGATACCCAGTATCGCCATTATTATTCACAATTGTTCTGAAAGTATTAGCAAATGCAACTAGACAAAATAAATTAATTAAAGGTATAAGAATTGGCAAAGAAGAGATAAAATTATTTCTACTTATAGATGTGATATCTGGAAAATGCTAAGGAATCAATAACAATATTACCTCAAACAATAAAAGAATTTAGTAAGGTAACAGAATATGAACTAATATTCAGAAATAGTTTTTATATATATTGCATTATAAATAAATAACATAATCACAGTGAAAGGGATGGGAAAGAATGGATCAACCTAAGTAACTTGCAGAAACAGTATTTTGATTATATACTCTAAGGCTAAAAAAGAACTGTACACACATACGGTACTCTAGTTGAGAACTGTTTTTCACAGAGGTATGAAACTGCAACTGTCAAACTACTTTATGTGTATTTGCAGATTGAGTAAATAAATAAATTGATGAAAATGAGAGTGAGGTTGCTCAATGTTAAAAAGAGGAGTTGGTAATGCAAGGGAGGTGGTTAGAATGAACACTGTGATGTTGGACTAGAATCAGATATATCAATATGAACTCCTGATTGTGTGTGCATGTGTGTGTGTGTACACAAAGAGATATAAAGGAGATATAGATGTATGTGTGTTTGTCTATAAACATGTAAGTCCTAGCTCTGTCAGGCGAGAGAGGACCTAGAAGCAATGGCAAAAGATCAGTGAGCACACTCAGCCCCCAGATCATGGTTTCCAAATACCTTCTTCAATAAAATGAACCAAAAATCCTTGGAGAAATGGTCAGTTTCAGGAATGAGGCAGAGATGAGAATGAGGGAATGGAATGGGGCAAGATGAGCTCACAAGACCTTGTGGTGCCAGAAACTAAGCAAATGCTCTAAATTTGATGGCATGTCAAAAGGACAGAGGAGCCAGCCTGAAGGAGCTCCCGATGACCAAACCTAGAATAAGGTGATCAAAACTAAATAATAATCATGAAATTTATCTCATGGAATAAAATAAATATCGTTGAGTCCAAACTACAAATAAGTAACTGAATGAATCAGTAATGAAGCAGCTCATCCTTACAGTAGAAGTGAAATTTATAAGTACAGAAGGAATGATGGAAATAGAAAATCACTATCTCAGAAACACCACAGTAATAACTGTTGCAGGGGCAAGAATCATTGATGGAGGCTAAAATTAGTGGACAAAGGTATATGAGAAAAAGGATATTTGTATCATCTCAAACTGCCTCTCCCCACAAGATACTTATTAACTACAAAGGAAAAAATGTAAATTTATAGAGCAGAAAACTAACAGACTCCACCTCAATCAAGTAATCAACTTAACATCACCAGGAATGAGACATGTCAACATCATTTACCTCCTGATATGATACAGCAAAGTCCCATCATTGCTTCTGGAGTATTCTTGCCAAAAACGAGCAATCTGAATTTAACCATGAAGAAACATCAGTCAAACTCAAATTGAGAAACATTCCCCGTATTAACTCAAATTGAGAAACATTCCCCGTATTAACTGGCCAGAACGCTTCAAAAATGTCCAGGTCATGAAAAGAGACAAAGTCTGAGGAAGCTCCCCAAATCAAAAGAGAATAAAGAAACAAACAACTAAATACAATGTGTGATCCTGGATTTGATCCAGAACTAGAAAGAAGACATTTGTGGCACAATTTGCAAAATTTAAAGAAAATTTATAGATTGTATCAATATTAATTCTATGATTTTATAATGGTACCACAGTTATATAAGATGTTGACATTTAGCAAAGCTGGGTAATGGGTTTATGGGAACTCTATGTAATCCCTTTGCAAATGTTTTGTAACTCAACTTAATTCAAAATGAAAGTTTAAAAATATTTTTAAAACACTTGTAAAAAGAATAGCAAACTAAATTCAAAGATAATAGATAAATGGAATTAAAAATGAGTACAGAAATCAATTAGGTTGAAACAAGATCTATACAACTATGTCAAAAATTGTTTCTAGAAACTCTTAATACTGATTAAGAAAAGAAGAAAAGTGAAATGTAACAATACCACATGAAAATGAGGGCATCTCTAAAGTAAATAAAAGCGTCTTCAAAAAAACTTTATGCTAGTAACTTATAAAACAGAACTGAGTCAAGAAACACACCTACACATATATAGCCGCCTGATTCACGACAAAGATGCCATCTCAATGAATGGGGAAAAGAATGAATTGAGTCTTTTGAATAAATGATACTTGATAAATTGAAGATGCATGTGGGAAAAAAATGAGTCTTGACCACTTCCTCACACTGTGTCCAAAACATAAAAATAATGCCAGATGGACTGTAGACTAATGGTAAAACAAGACAGCTTCTAGAAAAATGGCTAAAATTACAAAAACCAATAATACCTAATGTTGACAAAGATATAGAGGAAGTGGAATTCATATGTGACTGGTCTAAGTGTAAACTGGCTCGATCACTTTGAAAGACTCTGTGGCAAAAGCTGTGCAAACACAGAGCCTTCATCCAACAATGCTTCTCCTAGGTATATAACCAAGGAAATGAGTATGTATGTGAACCAAAAGATGTGTGGCAGAACCTTCATCACTGTTTTATTCATAAAAGTCAAAACCCGGCAACAAGGCAAAAATGTTCATCAATAATAGAACTGATTAATAAAGGATGCTATATTTATAAAATTGACCACTCTATAGCCATGAAGATCAAACTATTATTGCCTATAACATGGCTCAATCCCACAGAGATAATACTGAGTAAAAAAAAGAAAAAATCAAGAGAGCATAGTGTATCGTTCTGTTTATATAAAACTCAAAAAACTGATAACACATTTATAGTGGAAAAATTCATTATAGTGATTACATCTGGAGGATATTAATTAGGAGGTATGACAAGGGAGTTCTTTGGGCTGGTGATAATATTGTATCTTTATATTAGCGGGGGTTACACAGGTGTATCCACCCATCATGTTTACCAAGCTTTACACTGAAGATTCATGCACTTTACTCCATGTAGGTTATAATTCAGTGGAAATTAAGAGAAAAAAATTTTTCTTGAATGAATCCTTTTGTCTCAGTTTTCATAGCTTAAACATGCCACCACATTATCAAACAGAGCTTTCCAAAGGATGCAATTAAAACCAAGTATTAATTTCTGAGAATGCATTTCTCCATAAAATAATAAAAGAAAGAAAAAGAACTGTTTTTATCCTTCAACTCTTTTGCTGAAAATGGATGCTTTAGCTATCAGTTTATTACTTTGTAGAACAAGAAAAGATAACATCCTGGCTTTTGCTGTTAGTGTTGATTATTCCATCTGTTTGAAGTGTTTATTTCCTTTCAAAAAATGGAGGGAAATGTTAGTTGTTGGATACTGTTTAGTTCAGCACATATCTTAGAAAAATATTTTTAATTTATGTGTACCAAACCTGATTTTGAAGAAAGCACAAATTTAAAATGAGGCATTATATTTTTCTAAACTAACAAAACACTTCTAGCTATATAAAGGTGCTAATGCAAAACAATGTACAGTTATCCCTCGGTATCCATGGGGGATTGGTCCCAGGATGCCCCCCATACCAAAATCTGCTGATGCTCAAGTCCCTTATATAAAGTGGCGTAGTATTTGCATATAACCTATGCAGACCCTCCCATATACTTTAAATTGTCTCTAGATTACTTGTAATACCTACTATGATGTAAATGCTACGTAAATACTTGTTATACAATATTCTTTAGGGAATAATGACAAGGAAAAGAAGTCTGTAAATGTTCAGTACAGACACAATGGTGGTAGGTTTTTGAATATGAAGTCAGTCAAATCCACAGTTGGCTGAATCGAGTTTGGTTGAACCCATGGATGCAGAACCCAAGGATACAGAGGGCCAAAAGTATTTCAATTTTACTCAACATTAAAAGTAAATATAATCACATTTTCCCTTGATAATTGTAAAATTTCTAGAACTTTCCATCTCTATCAACTCCAATCAACTAAAATCAAATCACATTAATTTGACATCTCTTAAACTGCAGTCATCATGATTTTTTTCTCTGAAAGTCTCACTTTAAAAAAAAATGAACAATATACAGTCCCTTTCCTTAAGGATTTCACAGTCTGTTGTGGAAAACAGACAATTATAATATCATTAAATCTATAATCAAAATATGAAATGTGAGTACTAGTCACACAACCTCTGATTTCTACCAGTAGAATGTGAGATGTTCAGGATCTCCAGTAGCCACTATACTCCCCACAGGGCCTATAATGCAGTGTCCCGGGTATCACTATATTGCTTTACTAAATTCCATAAGGTAACTCCCTTAAGGCAAAATGGAAAAGTTCAATTATGATCAATATCTGCTGTTCAGAAAAGGCTAGGAAATACATATACATTCAATTTTAAAAAGCAAAATAAAATAAATTAAATCTAGCAGTTGGGATATGCTCCAATTATCTAGAAAATGTATTTATTTATCACCCTTCTGTTCAACCACTGCCAGGTAAACGAGGTATTATTGTGCAAACACACAATGTCATTTACAGATCCAGGGGAAAAAACAAGGACTTGCAGGACCATTTGGATAATCATATTTCCTCTAGCACTTTTAATACAGTTTCATAACATACAAATACTTTTGTCCATTATACTATAGAAGGACTCTTTTGACTTTTGTTCTACTGTATTCATACAATAAACAAAGTTTCTCAGTTCCTCTGAATTTAACTCTTCCTCTTGCCATTACCAACGTTTCAATTTGTAGGTTGGATCTAATTACTGAAGTATTATTAGAACCCAGGTAGCAGCATGTTATTATCTTACTAATTAATGCTCTCCGGGAGACTGTGGAATTAATATAGGCCACTCGGCAGAAATAATGACCAGTGAAATCACAGCCCTAACGAGTACACTCAAACGTGGTCCATCTCTTTAGAAGTTTGGCAAAAAGATGGAGAGGTTAACCAAAATAACCTGCAAAAAGAGTAAAACGACATCAGTTCATAGCTATAAGATAATGCTGCCTTAGCAGACAGTCACCAGTTCTGCCTTTACGGTTCTCTCTGACAGTGATGTAAACACCACAGAAAAGAATATTAAGGAAGAATTACATAATCCTTTCTTCAACCAATTGTTAGCTTGTTTGCTGTAGATTTAAACACTGCCACAGGCTTCTAGTGGTTGGCAACTCAACACTGTGGAAAATGTCACTGGGCTTTGCTACCCTACTAACTGTGCTCCACAGAGCAGAAAATTAAGCTTGACATATTTGGGGGAGGAGTTTTCTGGTTTGTAAGAATTTATAAAAATAGCCATACTTATTTATTCCAGGGTCACATTTGTAAGTTCTTAGTAGCTCTGAGATAAAAGAATTTAATTTTATTACACATGCCAAAATCTTAGGTCATTCTGACTCAGAATCTACCTAATGTTCTCTTAGGTGAATACACTTATGCTTCTAACTTAAAAAGACACATGTACACACAGCACAAGATATTTTTAAATCTATAGCATTTGAAAATAAACTGAAAAATATCAATATCTAAAACCAAGCCTTTCTGCTTCAGTTTATTCGATTCCTTTTGAAAAAAGATAAGTCTGAATAACTAATCATTTATAAAAATCTTAGTTTCATCATGAATAACCTAGATTTGATGTACAAAGGGAATCACTAAAGTCATACTAGACTCAAATTTATTTTATTTTATACATTTTGTTTGAACTACGCTAAGACTTAAAACTAATGATCCTTCTTAGTAAGGAGTTTGTTTCAGCATATTTGAAACATGTAAGTGCATTTTTTCCTCTCTGTTACAAGCAATAACATAAGAATTGTATCTCACAGACTGCCACATCATACAACTTACATAACCAGAATGTGCCACACAATAAGACCATCATTCAAGATGATATACTGTTTCTAGAAAAGTTTGATGCATAATTTCTAGAAAAGTTTAAACAACTTTTGCAATAACATCAAACCACTTAAATCACTCAGTGGCATTTGTCAGCTTCCTCAAAATGAGGATACACCTCCCTACTTCTTGCCAGATTTCTTTCTACCTGACTTTGACTGTTCTCTCCTTCCAGAGAAGGAGAGAAGAGTCTTATCAAGCTTTTAGATTCTATCTGCAATAGGACAGGCCCATTTTATCATACATGCCAAGAATTCCGGCCTTCAGAGAAAAATGCTCCCAAATCTCTCCCTTTCCTCAGCACCTCACCCCTTATGTTTGTGCAAAGTTAGCACTCTCCTCAACACTGCTTTCTCTAACCGCGGCTTGAAAAGGCATCCCTTCTGCCTTTTTAAAGTCCTATTGATCAAGCAATGCCATTTACTTAGCACTTGCTAAGTGAAAGTCATTGTCCAATCTGCTGTGAGGGATACACACACAAATAGGAAATGGAGCAGCTTTCTTAAACAAAGACAAACGTCCTGTGATTCCTCTTTGTTTGCTTTATAAAGTAGCCCCAATGCCTGAAATTTCCTTCATCTCCTAGCAGTCAAACAATCTCTCATCCACTCACCCCCACTTGACATCTTGTCTTTTCCACAAGCTTCTCCACTTGAATTAAGAAAAGCCAACATTCTCCTCCCCCAACAACCACCACCCAGAATTCTGTACATACTCTTGCCTTTTTCTCTTAAAACATACACTCGCCCAGTATTTTATGGAAATGTCTAAGCTTTTCCTCTTATTTGACTTAATGTTTCCTTACCATTGATCCTCTGTATGTGACTCTCCATTATTGTTGTATATGTGGTTGTAAATTCTTAGAGAAGAGGGACTGCGTGTGACTTTTTGAGCCCTCCGCACAGTTAAACACTAATGTACTCTGTGATTACAATGATTATCAACTTGGAATTATAGATGCTCCTTCACTCACTCCTGGAAAGTCTTCTGGGCAGAATTACACATCAAAAGGCCATATATATGTATGTGTGTGTGTGTGTGTATGTATATATATACACACAAGTACATGTGACCAAATGCAGAACACAAGCATTTGAGTGACAAGTCAGGTGCTCAGAAAACTTTCCTGTTTTAAATTATGTCAGGAGTTTATAGTATTTAAAATACAAATCACACACCGAAGCTCTGGTTTTAACTGTTCACTCTCTGACTTCAGAACACCGGCTGCTTGTCTCATGTTTTGTTTTGTCTTGTTTCTCCTTGCACTCTCTAGGTCCCAGTGGATGTGCTGGCTCAATAAAGGCTTCCCCCTGAGCAGGGGGCAACAAGTCACAAAGCCTTGTCGATCACCCTTCCTGAGCTGACACGTTTCAGATGACCTGAAGTGGCTACATCTGTTCCATCAAGTTGTTACAAGCAGCTTTAAGAGGGAGCCCCACACCCAACAAAACAACCACAGTGCAGCCTCCTTTGGGTCCCCAAGAGGTAGCCTCCTTCTATTGGCACTTTTCAGGTCTCTCTTTCTCCATCACAAGATAATTTCCTTTTCATTGTAAAAGGTTCTCTGCAGCCATTGGCTTTTTGGTTATTTTTTTATGATGAGCAAATTTGGTTTAGGAGAAGCATTATTTTCAGACTGAGAATGAAAAGCATTTTGTGTCCTAAAAATGTGGAAATCTTGAACCTGTATAAAATATTTTAAATATGTCCTTAAATATATACAATATATACATAAGTAATATGTAGAAAATATTATAAAATAACATATAAAATATATTTCTTTTATGTATAGAAGATACATTAGAAGAACTGGCAGAGTATAATTTCAGAAAAATTAGTAGGCATATTGCTTCCAGAACTATTTGAAAAATAAACTGGTCAATGATTTGATTCAATATTTTTAGATTCAAAAATATATCCATTATGATCACTTTCCTAATTTTATCTTCTTTAAGTTGGTTTCACTTCATCTTACCAAGTAAGCTTGATTTTACAATAAAAAATTACAAGTGGTTTTTAAAAAAGGTATTATTTCAGCATTTAGTTGGTCACATATTTTACTCAAAATGCTAAAAAAATTTAACGAATCTTATTTCATCAACATTATATTTGTATAAAGGACATAAGCAATGCACTCATTTTAGTGATCTTTAAAACAAAGAGCAATATACATATGGGATGACTACACTGGGGTAAATTCATGATTCCTAGGAGAAATAACAATTTAAATACAACATCCAAGACATAGTTTTAATGATGGTAAACCAGAAACAGCATCTTGATTAAATTTTTGTTCTGAAATTTTAAGAATTTTCTAACAAATCTTTCCTTCCCATCCATCACAATTTTCTCCTCCCATTTGGCCAATAGTATTTAATTTTTATGGTTTAGACTTTGTGAAGGTTCATCTTATGTGTCAACTTGGCTAGGCCACAGTACCCAGATATTTCGTCAAACACATCTGGATGTGAAGGTATTTTCAGATGAGATTAACACATAAAGCAGATTCTCCTCCATAATATAGACGGGAATCATCCAATCAGTTGAAGAACTTAAGAAAAAGACTGACCTCCCCCAAGAAACTGGGAATTCTGCCAGCAGACTGCCTTTGAACTCAAACTGCAATGTTAACTCTCACGTGGGTCTGCAGCCTGCTGGCCTGGCCTGCAGATTTTGGACTTGCCAGCCCCCACAATCATGAGCCAAATGCTTAAAATAAATCTCTCCTTAGATAGATATCCTATCTGTATCTATATCTATATATACATTCTATATCCTATTGATTCTGTTTCTCTGGAGAACCTTGACTACTACAGACTCATAATGCTTTCTTAATTTTAAATGCTTTCTTAATTTATATTACTGAAAGGTTTTTAATAGAGAAATTATTAATAACTCCCCTACGTAATGCTATTTGAAGTAAAACTGTCATTAAAATTCATACTTCTCTCTCTGTAGAGACAGAGAAGGGAAGAACAAGTGATACTTCCCCCATTCCCTCTATTTCTCTACTGCAAACACTGATGAAGCGGTGACTGTGGAATAAAGTAGGTTAAAGACTACAAAGTTTTAACCAGTACAGCTGACCGGCATCCTACACTGCATCAGATATATGGAGCTGTTTTTCGAGGGGAAGGAAACAGCTTCAGATAAGCGAAGACAGGTCTCTAAGGTCACAAAATCGTCTGATGGGAGAGACAGAAATAGAACTGCCTCTCCTTATATGAGAGAGATACTCTTCAGTTGCAATAAGTCTTCCTAATTTATATATATGTATTTTTTCATATATAAATATATATATTTGTGTTTGTACACACATGTATGCATGCATGTGTATGTGTATTTCACTGAGAAGTCAAATATGTTTATTCTTCTACCTTGTCTCTAGCTGACAAGAACTCCCCAGTCTTATCTTCTGATTATAATTATCATCAAGAGTTAGAATCATTATCGAATTCCTCAGTTACACACAATCTTTATTCCTTTTTTCTAATTCAAATAATTTAATATTGTCTATTTGCCCTAGAATTATGATATCCATCTAAGGACCCTGTCTTATTCTTTCTGCAGTCAAATTAAAACACCTACTGAACAGCCAGGTGCAACGCTGGGGAATAGAAACAAATGCCTCCCTTCGATGCCATCGTGAGCGTCTGACAGAGAGATGGGCCCAGGCTTTTGGGGAATAAAGAGGACAGGAATTTTGCCCAGAGTGAAAGGGAATAGGAGTGTGTGGATGGGGTTGCGGGATTGGCAAGTGGGATCAGGGAAGAATTCTGAGGAAAGAAAACCTGGTACAAATTTTGCCTTAGGGAAAAAAGGGAGAATGGTGATCCAGGTGATGGAAGGAAAGCATTCCAGCAATTTGGACACACAAAGGACCAGCAGGTGATCGATCGAGCTGGAACAGCCTTGAGTTGGAGAGTAATGCAGTCATGAATACATTGTTCTAACAATTATCGTTACAGGAGTAGACGCAGGGAACATGACTGGAGGCCAAAATTAATTAGGAAGCCGGCACTATAGTCCAGGTAAAAAATGCAAGGACTTAAGTCTTAGAACAAAGGTAGTAAGACTAGAAGGAAGGGGGTGGATTTGAAAAACTATTCAGGAGGCAAAAATCAGCAGGACCTACTAAGTGTTTAGAGTATCAAGGAGGAAGAAGCAGAGGGAAGAATGATTTGAAGATTTTAGCTGAGCTAGAGAAGGCAGACAGAAAAACAGATCTGGGGGAGAAGGAAAGTAGCGGGGAGATAACATCGTGAATACAAAGTTCCTGCAGAACGCGGAGATGTTCACTCATCTATTGAACATGGAGGCTCATGAAAGAAGTCAGGGTGGAAACAGAGACTGGAGAATCAATGGCACACAAGGACTTAAAACTATAGTAATTAATGAGATGGCTTAGACAAAACATCATTTTTCAAGTGGAAATGTTTCTCATTGAGTTCTCCTCTTGTCCTCAGTATTTTTTATCAACATATCTACCTAATCTTGCTTTAGGATTTAATGGCACCAACAACTAATTCCAGTCTTGTGTCTCCGGAGACAAAAATGAAGCAAATCTTGGATTCTTATCACCCCTAGAGGAACGTGGGTGGCAGAGTTGCTAGTGATCCTAAGGAAGAAAGATGAAAAAGTGGCTCTAAGTATGAGCTGTTTATTTCTTATCTCTATTCTGTTTCTCTATTCCCTAATTCCGTTGTGTGTATATGCATGTGTATGGTTTTTTTTTTTTTAAAAAGACATGCTTGTGATATCCATGTAAAACAATACAAAAAATTTAAAAATTAAGGAAATGCTAAGCATCTCCCCCTCCATCCTCCATCTGAGGTTTTCCACTAATTCTATTTAACAACATATTATTCCCCAATAGTCAGCCTGCTGTACTTTTTTTAGCCAAAAATAACATAACAACAATATAGCACACACACACATACACAATCACACTCAACAAAAACAAAACAGAAAGATTCAGAAAATTTCAGAGGTGGCATGAGCAGCAGAGAAGAGTAGTTGTCCAACTCATTCATTCAAAAATAATTTGTTTTATTAGGTACATTGCTAGGTAGCAGAGATGTAAGTGTGGATAAGACTGTCAACACCCTCAAGGAGGTTGCAGTCTGGCAACGGAAATAGACAAACAGGCGAGTACAACAGACTTTAAGTACAATGTATATGGCTAACTGCAGGGCCAGGGGAGGAAAAGAAATTGAAAAGAAAGAAGTGTAAAAAAACTCCATTACCTCTACTATGCAAAAGTATGGCACTAAGAAATCCTGCGTTTAAGCATCTTGGCTTTAAAACCTGTGTTTTGTTCACTTATCCCTTTAATATTTATTAGGGCAGATCGCATCACATGCATTTGTGATTTAAACAGATAACCCTCTTAACACACAAAGACGCAGATGACTCAAACCCTACCTCACTTCAACTATTATGCTCTCCTGCTCTATTTCATCACTGCTCTAAGCTTTTTTAATCACCCTTATAACTTCTGGTTTTAATAATTGAGTCTTTAATCGTTGTCTATTAAAATTGGGATTTATATATCTGTTTCAACGAGGAACAGAAAATGCAGGAAGATTACAAATGTATGAGGCTTTCCCACAGAGAGTAAATGTTCTGGTATTTGGGATTAGCCTGAAGCAAAGTAGCAAAGTAGGCAAAGTCTGGATTCTGAATACATCATCCCCCTTTTCTGTCCTTCTCTCAGCAAGCCTTCTTGATGCTGTACTTTTTTACTGCCCCAAGACCTTGATGGTCTAATTCTGATCAAGGTGCTGCTGTTTTAATTTCCTACCATGAAAGAGGACACAGGAATTGGTGTTAATTTTTAACCTGAAATAATGCATCTCTCTAAAGATGGCATATTAAGACCAGGTTGCTCTTCTCAGGATCAGAAAACATTCTCATCCTTTAAATCACACTACAGCACACGCTTCTACTAGCAGTCCAAATTGTATATCAACAATATACTCGAAAGTCACATAATTTTAATGTACTTACTTAATAAACAGAAAATGTTATGAGATGGGGGTGGGCACAGTTCAAGAGAAATACAACATATGGTTTATTTCTTAGGGATTTTAGGCTTGCTAGGCTACAAGGCACATGCAATCAGACATGAAATGGCTAATACTAAATAGCATTAACATTATACACATAGCATGTAAATAAATACAAATACTTATTCATCACTGCTTCATTCACTCAGCAAGCCTTTACCAGGTGTCTCCCACTTACTAGGCACTATGGAAGTTACTGGCAATGGACAGCCAGGATTTGGCCTTGGAAGGGGTTCAGTTGAGTGAGCACATGGTACTGATACTCAATAAATATTTGCTGAAGGAATGAGTTCAAAATAGTATGTGCTGGAGATTCACGTAGAGTATAAACAGGACTAGAAGAATGTCATCTAACCCAGACTGGATGTCCTTGGTGGGGGGAGGGGGTGCCGGGTGTGTGTACCAACATGAAGGAAAGCTTCCCAGTGCTGCTAAAGCTGGGTCTTCAAGTAACAGGAACTGAGGCTAGGGTGAGGGGGAGACAGAGGGAAACACCCTTCGAAAAGGTTCAGATCAAAGAAAGAAAGAAATGCAAAAATAATGCATGCAATTATGTATGGCTGGAGCATAAGGAGTGTGGGGGAGATGGTCAAACAAGAACCTAGAGTCTGATCACATGCCACACCAAAGAGCTGGGCTTTATCCTGCTTAGTATAGACAGTAGGGAGCCACTGAGTAAACTTAATCAGGAGAAAGTTTTAATTTTGGCAAGATTGCTCTAACAACAGGGTTAAAAATTGATTATAGCGGAAGAGTAATAATCTATGGGGAAAAGACGAAGGCTTGAGTAAGGCAGGAACTGAAGACATGCAGTGATAATGAACAACAAAGGCCAGATCAGAAGCAGAATCAACAGGAAATGGAGGCTAATATTCATGGGGCAATGGAGGTGAGAAAATAAGAAGGTGAGGAAATGGAAGGAATTCAAGGAGACTCCCAGGGTTCCAAGTTGAGTGAGAACGGGAATCCAAGTATGAGTGAAGTGTAATTAGGCCATCTCATGCCTCCACTGCTCACACACAGTGCCCACCTCTAGGCCAGCCTTGCCTATCACTGCAATGGTGCACACACACACACGTACACATGTGTGCACACACAGAGTAGATCAGTCTCTCTCTCTCTTTCTCTCATATGTATCTTCTCCTTTTTTTCTTTTCAGCTCTCTAACATATACACTCTGGAATTTTCTATTTATCCTTTTCTTATGTAGAATATTTTATTAGCCTTTTTTTCTTTCCTTCAATTTCTCTCCCATCACCCTGCTCATCCAAAGAACAGATTCTCCCTAGATCTGCATTTCTTACATGTCTGGCAAGTGTAGAAGTCAATGTAAAAACTTGATTTAACATATTTTTCTTGTTAAATATGTGTAGATAGAAAGGAATAAGTTTGTAAGGAAAGTTAAATATTTCTGTTTGGGATGTATTGTTCCAAGTAGGCAATAATTGCAGTCTCTAAAGAAGAATAGGAAAATATTTAACAATGTAATTCAAGGAAAATTTAAAGAAAATAAAAATAATATTTGACACTATCAGTTCAAAGGGCACACTATTTTCCAGGAAAACAACTCATGAAAATGGGCAACTCTGAGACATAACCCAATAAAGTTATTTGACTATAAAAACAGAGAAAAGAGTATTTGGGAAGTCAGGCAAAAAGACTTATTTACAAGGAAAAACATGATGAAGCTGGCTACCAACTATTTCAGATCACTGTGTAGAAGACAGCAGAACAATGCTTGCAAAGATCATTAAAAACACACACATACACAGGGGGCCGGCCCGGTGGCGTAGCAGTTAAGTTCTTGCGCTCCACTTCGGCGGCCTCGGGTTCGCAGGTTGGGATCCTGGCAGCGGACAGATGCACCACTTGTCAGCCACGCCATGGCGACATCCCATGTAAAGTGGAGGAGAACAGGCACAGATGTTAGCCCAGGGCCAGTCTTCCTCAGCAAAAAGAGGAGGATTGGCAATAGATGTTAGCTCAGGGCTGCTCTTCCGCATAAAAAAAAAAAAACCACACACAAAAAAGAAAATGTGGATTTGGAATTTTATACTCAGCTGAGATAGCATGTGGGTGAAAAAACCAACATACCAATATACTTTATATGCAAAAATCTATAGTAATATTTTTCCCATGAGCACTTATTATTGAAACTACTAGAGCCATCCAAGAGATGAATGCGAAAAGTATGACAAAAGAATGGCAGTGGGCATTGAATCTGTTCAACAGTAGAACTGAGGCTAAAATATGAGCAGGATTAAGGTTATAGAAGAGAATGCAAATACTATCACAAAAGTTGAAAGAGAAGGAGTTTAAAAAAATGGGATGCTGTCTAAAGATTCTCATTTCCTTTCCTTTAGAAGCTTGGAAATACAATATATCATTTAAATGTGATAAATCAGACAATGGTGGCTTTAAGTGTATTTCCTAGTAAAAAAGTAAATGTTATGAAATATAAGCAGGTGGTGGGGAAAAGGGTTTAGAAGTTAGGAATAGAAAATTCACTGATTTCAATATTGATCATATTAGGGAATTAAAAATACTGTCTAATGGGATATAATTATGGGTGATATGTAAATCTGTAGTTTAAATATTACTACTAGTTTTTAAATAAAAAAGGAAATGGATGACCTTTAACTATCATTAATAGAAAAACTGATCAGAAAAAATTAAAATATCATTTTTTCTCTTATAATTTAGAGGATTTAATGCTTTTCACACAAACAGCAATTTATATATAATTCACAAAAGCGAAATTTGATCCGCATAATTTGGGGAGAAAAGCTAGAAATTAAATTGTGTTTGGGCACTCCATGACTATGAGCTCTTCTCTGCTCTAACTTTTATCAGTTTACCATAACACTTCCCGCTGATCCACGAGTTCCAAACATATTTTGTAAAGAAATATTAATAAATGGATGCTGATAAGGAACCAAATGAAGTTAGAGGATGGCATTCTAAGGTCAAACAGCAGCATTTGGGTTAAGTGGAATAAATTAGTCCAAAAATTTAAATCTTGTTATATTTCACTCAATTTGAGCTTCAACAGGAATAGAAGTTTTATCGCTAGCATTCAGTCAGATGTTAACCAGCCAAACATATCATACATTCTTTATTTGCTCAGCATCCTTCCACAACAATACACAGCTCCACAAGCCAGTTGTCTCCTTTGTGATTTAGGTATTCAAAACCAAGACCAACCAACCTGAGATCAAAGCTGTGTTCTTCTTTCTAAAGCAAATGGTTTTCTAAGCATTGTTTTATCTATAACAGCCCCCGAGATCAATTTGATTCAACATTACAATAAAAAAGGCAGTGAGACAATGTTATTCTATTCTTTTCTGTAAACCTTAGGCATCATACTAGTCTGTACATGCCACGAGGACAGGGCTCATGACTCTGTACTCACCCTATGACCGAGCATAGCACTTGGTATATAATGGGATCTCAATATGTATCTGTGCAAAGGCCTAGGATGAATAAGAAGCAATAGAATAAAATCCTTTAGATTAAATTATGATTTGAGAGTTGAATTTATCATACTACATGCCTTCTTCCAACAGAGCAAATCCTTATTTCCAGTTAATATTTGAGACTATCCACATGTGAGGCCCATTGCTTATAACCATACAAAACCTTTTTTATCTTCATCAGTTTAAACTCACAATTGATAAATGTTGATATATAGAAATTTGGCAAACACGGTTTTAATTTATAATACACTTATATTTGATATATCAATAAAAAAAGAAAATCTGTAGATTCTAAACTAAGAAAAACCTTTCAGAAGAGTCTGAAAACACTGAATCATATTTGATCATAGAAAATATCAAATAGCTACCTAAAACCATCACAGGCATAAATAACGCTTGGCATATATAATGGCATTATTTCAAATACCAAATGTGGGCCAAGGCAATAACCAGCTGTTAATGTCATTGTGCTCTCCTACGCAACTTACTAAAATTATTTTTCAGTATATTCAGTAATTACTTTTGGCACATATTCCAGTTCCATAACTTGTTCTCTTCTATCTTGAGAGCTTTCAATCTGATTACATTTTCCATGATAAAAAACCACAACTCTCTTATTAGAATCCACACAGAAATAGCTGAATTCTGTGTCCTTCCTCCCTCTGCTTTATCTCATAGAGCCTTAAAATGTTATAGATGGTTATCTGAATTTCAGTGAAAACCAAAGTGATGTATCTTCACTACAATTTCAGTCGATAGGAATTCTACTGTTCCTATCTGAGGATCGCGATCTTTGTGTCATTTCTTCTGAGGGAATACCCATCAACTTAGGAAATACTCGTTTTGGTCAAGATATAACTAGTGTCAACAGGAAATTTTCTAAGTCACAAGAATAAATGGTCTTTAGTCTTAAAAGGACAGTCATAAATATGTCAGGGTTTATTTGAAGAAGAATTCTGAACACTTGGTCAGTGATTCTTAATTGGCTATATTTCTCTCCTTTAATACTAGGTAGAGGTGGAACAAATTTTATTTAACAGATTCATTAAGTGTTTATTGGACACAAAGTGGCACCCTGCCACTTTTTAGGTGCTTGGATTTTAGGTGCTTGGAACTTGTCATTCTGCATCAGGGCACTACAAGATTAACCTACAACATGCAGAGCACACTTAAAGTACAATTTCCTTGACAATGGTTATCTAGATTCCTTATAGACTAGGTCCTTTGTAGTGAGTGTAACTTTGTCAGAGCCTTTGGATTCCATAAACTCCATCAGGTGAATCAGTGGGAGGGAGTGCTCCCTTCCCAAGGTAATTACCTTCAAAGGTCTGGACTCTGCCATGGAATGGATGATTTTCAGGACTTCAGAGGGCTATTCCTGGTACCTGATATTCACTTCCCGTTCACACACACACAGACACATATGTGAGCGTGCATGTACAGAGTTCAGGCATGATGGCTGCATTTGTGGATGAAGCTCCCTCCAGATCTGAATAAGGAAGAGGATAAGGAAAGGTGAATGATGTGTTCTGCCTTTTGCAATTGGAGAGAGCATTTGCTACCATTCTAATCATCTCAAGAAGAGAATCAAGTTCAGAATAGAAAGAACTGGCATATTCCTCTAAGCTCATTATGCCTAGACTCCAAGCTAATTTTTCTGTTCTTTTTCTTTTTCTTTTATTTTTGTGTGTGTGAGGAAGACTGGCCCTGAGCTAACATCCATTGCCAATCCTCTTTTCTTCTGAGGAAGACTGGCCCGGGGCTAACAACTGTGCCCATCTTCCTCTACTTTGTATGGGACGCCGCCACAGCATGGCTTGACAAGCGGTGCATCTGTAGGCGCCTGGGATCCGAACATGCGAAACTCCAGGTCCTCGAAGTGGAGCACGGGAACTTAACAGCTATGCCACCAGGCCGCCCCCCATCCCTGAGCTAACTTTTCTCATGCAAATACATTGCTTGAAAAATGTCAAGTATTTATAAAAGCTGTAAAACCTTTAGTCATTGGCCATGTTTTCCTTGTTGAAGAAAACATGGAGCATATTTTGATCTCAATGAGTTGCGTGTAATAAACATTTTCTTTTAAAGGATAAACAAGTTCTTTCGAAGAGATTACATTTCTTAGGATTTTAAAATTAACTTCATCTTCAATCACTCAAAAATTCTTATACATTGTCCTTATATTGTGACATGCACATTATTCCTTTCCTATAAAATACATAACCCACACCACTGAGGTAATATAAACACAATCATGATTCACGTTGAATGAATGCCAAGACAACATTCTTTACAGAACTGGTAAGGGAGTAGAAAAAAGGTAATCTCATGCACTGTTGGTGGGAGTGGAAATCAGCACAGCCTTTTTGGAAGGCAACTTGGCCGTATCAAAATTTAAAGAGCTTATATCCTTTGATCCAAAAATTATACAATTTGGAACCTATCACATATAATTGCATATGCACAAAAAATATATAAGAAAGTTTAATATTGCATTAATACTAATAGTATAATCCTTAACTTTAATGAGTATGTACTTATTGGAAGATGGCTAAATTAAATCCATATTATGGAAAAATATGCAGCAGTCAAATATAGTGAAATAGAGCTACACATGCTGACATGGAAAGATATTCAAGATGCATTGTTAAGTGAAACATGTAAAGTCAAGTTCCAAAATAATGTATTCGACATGACCTCATTTATTTAAAAACTAAAACTTTATATCTATCTATCTATCTCTGTATATCTATCTACCTATCTATCTGTGTGTATTAGCAAAAAGCCTGAAAGGATACTACGTCTATGGTTATCTATAGGGAAGACAGCAGAGTGAGAAAGAGGTAAGAACACTGACTTTCACATTTTGCATTTTATATTTCACATTTAGTTTTGTACTGTTTGAATGTTTTACAATGAACATGTTCTCTGTATCACTTTTCAATTCAAAGTTTAAAAGGCAAGTTAACAGGAGCAATGTGATAACTGTAACTTTTTAATCACAAAATCACACAGTATAATTAAATGTAAACATCTAGAGTATGCTCAGTAAATGGAATTAACATGTACACTGAGGTGAGTGGTAGTCCTATAGTATTGATGAGTTAGTCTGATACCTTGAGACAAAAATCAAAAGTTACTTTCTATGGATCTACAGACTGAATTATAAGTAAAAGCAAAACCAAAATTGAATAAAAAACAAAAACCAGCTCCTCACATGCTTGTGGACTGAGTAAGAGGTGAGGCAGCACCCTATACAACATGGAAGCACCTAAGATTCTTGGTACATAATATGCATTCCTTAAGTGTTAGTACCCTGTCTTCTTGTAAACTTGAACTTGCTGTTTAATCTGAACCCATCTTGTCCATTTTTATTTCCTACTTTTCCCCAACACAGATCCTCCCTTCTACCAGCTTGGTTGTCTCACAATTCCATAATCACCATGCCATTCTTACCATGTACAGAGGTACTGGATGCACTTGGTGCATCTGATGCACTTGGGGTGCCTCCTCAGCCAACATCGCTTTTCTGAGAATTCTTTGACTACGCACCCACAGCTTCCCTCCAGAGAGAGTGAGTCCCTGCTTCCCTGTTCATAGCATGTGATCTCCTGCCCTGGATCTTCACAGCTTATTGGACTGAATGTCCACCTCATACCCATCATTTAAATCAATCAGATCCTCTCTCAAGAATTTCACCAAGATAGTAATAGGCTCCAGGACTGAATCAATTACTAGTTGTTCTTGGAGCTGAAAAATCATGAAGAATCAGGAGCCATGGAAGCCCCTGGGGCTACTTATGCTAATTATTAAACAGAGAGAACCACATTGCAGGCGCTTAGAAGTAGAACAAGAACCAAATGATGACAGTGAGAATAAGAGTGAAGAGAGAAGAAGAGCAGAGGAGAGGGGACAGACACAGCTGCTTTCTTCCCAAGGGCTTGTTAGTTCTACCCATGAGAAAATTCAGTGGTTATTCATCTCCTTTGGTCCTACTGGATACCACTGTAATTTTTAATAAATATTTTCATAGTAAAGCTAACTTAGATATCTGATAAGGAACATCCCTTGGACTGTTCCTACCTATATCAATTCCAAATCCATCCATCCTTCAAGGCCCAACCAAATTCTTTTTTCTTAAATTACATGAAAGGATAAGGACACAATGCCAATTTACACCAATTATTCCTTCCCTGAACACACCACACACAGTCTGTGCCTCACAATTTAAGCTTAGATAGGAGCAATTTCCATCTCGGATGCAGTGATTTTGATGGGATATGAGTAACTAAACCGGGGCCTTCTTTAGGGCAGAGGAAAAGTGTTCCATTTCTTCAAAGCTTCTGTATGTTGAGCACTCAATGGGCATTCAAGAAATATTGACTAAGTTGCTGAGCCTATGTTCCAAAAATATAACTGAATCTCACTCAACCGAAACAAGTAATTAAGGCATGTATTCTACCGTTGAGATCTAAGAAAAATATTTAAATGAAAGAAGAAGTCTCTACAGAGAGGTTATATACTAGCAAATGGGAGCCAATTTTGAAAAAATGAATAAACCAATATACACTGCTTAAACATTTAGAGTTAGTTTAAGTACATGTGAAAAGCACCAATTTCATAGTCAAAACCCAGATGTAATCTCATGGAAAAAGAAAGAATGCAAGTAAAATACTATTGTTGCTATGTTGTATCGCTTATACACAAATATTCTTCCAGTAATAGAATAAATGTGATACATGAAAACCCTTAAGTAAAATTATACTCATGACTATTAAAAGGAGTTGTATTACCATGCAACGGGTAACATAATGCATCACAAACATACAATCCTTGATGATTTCCCAAACGCTATTCAAGAGAAAGTAAAAGAATATAGTAAAATTTTGAAAAATATTTTTGTTCTAGTTTCCACTAAAACATAATAAAATAACTACCCCTTCAAAACTGGCCCTTGACTGGAGAAAATAAGTCTACCAATAGAATAAAAATGGAGGGTAAAGAGTCTGAGAAAGGAAATAAGCTATATATTAATACATCTTCTCCATCTTTCTCTCTTTCCCTTCCTTCTCCCAAACCACTCCCTCTTCCCATTTACTAAAGATGATATATGTGCAGGTTGATCACTTTACAGACCTGTGCTCCCAAGAAGCACACTAATCTGATTGTTAAGGGATATCATTGAAAGTAGAATCTAATCTAGCAGATATTCACCATGAACTATCTCTTAATCTTTACCAACCTCTGACTTCCTATTTGTCCATCCCATGTAAGCTCTGCCATACCATTAATATGTTTCCCAGGATCTCAACTGATTGCTTGTATACTAGCTTACTAATCTCATTTCTGCTCAGACTCAACACTGATGAGGTAATGTCTTTGTCTCTGATCCACAGTTCTAGTATCAGGACTCAGCCTCTCTTGAGATATATTCCAGAAGGCAACTTAATGATGCAGTTACCAGTTCAGTTCTACTCTGCTACATACATAAAACTTCCCTCACTGCTGACTTGATTAAAGCAGATTATTAAGGTGTGAGGCACACTCTAATTTAACATTTAAGGAGCTTTAGCCAACAATCAAGAATACTAATGTATTTCTTTAATTTCCCCAAAATAACCATTAATTTTCAATGAGCCTATCACGTAGCATTTCTCAGGTAGTTAATACTACTCAAATATATATATATATATCTATAGATATTACACCTATATATACGTTCATCCTATAGATATTATTCAAAGTGATTGATATAGGGCTTACTGAAAAGTTTTCCCATGTCAAAATTATTGTGCTTCTAAGGACTAGAAGTTTGAACCTTCTTGTCTCTATCGGAGTGAGCTTACAATTGTTTTCACAGATAGATGATAGATAGATAGATATAAAAAAATTAAAGACCAATCTGATAAATATTCAGAGGTGTATTTATACCATAAAATATGGTCACAATTATATCTAATTGCTAGAAGCTATAGGGAGCACATTTTGAAAAAGTCAGCCCATAGGTAATATTTGATGAATCTGATTCTTCTCTCCAAATCTTCAAAAGTAATCTTTAATGGAGTAAAATGAAAGCACCTAGATTAATGGTATCATTATGTCTTTCTATTATTTCCTACTTGACGTCCTCCACAATGTGTTTCTCACTTCCTTTCTAACATTCTGTCTCGCTTTTCATTTCGTATCAATAGATAGGAACCAACTAGATAAGACGGCCCTATTTCCTCTTCCTTTGGCATTCAACCTCCTTCACTCACCAGTGTTAAAATAAAATAAAATGGAGACCTGGCTTGAGAATCCCACACACAGACAAAACCTGTTAAGCCTTGTAAGCAAACTTATTCTGCAAAACTTAGGTTATTTCTTGTAACTGCCTCTAATAATCATAAACAAAACTTGATTCATTTTCCTAAAATGATATAATTACGTTTAACCAATCCCCTACTATCTGGAAATATCCATTGCTATAACCAATCACTGTAAAGCTTAAATAGCTTCTGCATTTTCACTTTATAAGCTGCCCTATGACGAGGCACCTTTGAATTTCATTCTACTTTCGGTTTGAAGACTCCCAGTTCATGAATAAATAAACAATAAACTCAATTAAAATTTTAATTGATCTGATGTTATTTTTAACACTAGCATGTGTGTTCAAATCCTATTCATCTTCCAAAGTTTCACTAAAGCACCACCATTTTTACGAAATCTTTCTTGATTTCTTCACACCAAGGGGGTCTCTTCCTCCTCTAAACTTCCAGGCACTTGTTTCTATCTTTCTAATTGTTCTTATCTCACACAGTGGAATGGAGTGACTGAGCCCAGGCTCTGCAGTCAGATTCAATGTTTTGCATTTCAATTATTGTTTTTATTATTACTATTTTTTTCATGGTCAATTAATAGATTTTCCTTATAGGCAAAATTTCAAAACATAGAAATAAGAACTCTGGGGACAACAAAAACATAGCATTATGCCATTTTTAAAAAGAAATATTACTTCTTGGTATGAAATTATTTTCAAAAGTTTCTTCATATAAGACTAATAAAACCACAGCAATAATGTGGAGGAGAACCCCTTTACAATTTAAAATAAGTCTTCTCTTTTGTAGATTTCTGGTCTTTCGCTCCCAGGCTTAAATGAATTTTTTTACTTAGCTCACCCTCAAAGAAAGGAATGCTAATCCATTTTTTTGAAAAGGCTATATGAAAAATAAAACTTTTTCTATATCACTTGTTTTATATCTTATGCTCTCACATGCATACAATTCTCACTTCAGCATAGTACCTAAAACGTAGTAAGAATGTAATAAAGATTGCTGAATGGGTCCCCTGAAGTTCTTTAAATCAAACATGAATTTGACACTACATTTCAGCAATGTAGGTTAAATGGCAATATGTCGAATTATTTCAAAGCAGGGCAACTAAATATCTTGGAAACCAAGTAACATATAGAGGTCCAGTCAGTAGTTCAATAACAGTCCTCAGAATTAGCAGAGGATTCCTGGCCATGTCTTTCTACCACACTATTTTGCCTAATAGAGGTCAAAAGACTGATCTGCCTAACAGAGTTTAGCAAAGAAATCAGAAGTCAATTAGCTTCACTCCTTCTTACAAAGGCAGAATATCCTAAGAATCACTGTATCATTTTCTAGATAGCACAAAAGCACAAACAACATATTACCTGGGGAATAATGTTCTAATATTCATCTAATTGAAAGGTCATTATCTCTGGGGTTTTAACTTTTAAAATTGAACTTCTGTGCAAGCATATTTATTAACAAGTAAAATATTGTGTACTGGAACCCAAAATACTCAGAATATTAACGAGATTTGCATGATTTTCATTATCATTAATTTTCTTTTTCCTTACATAATTAAATTTAGAAAATAGAATCCTAGCAAAATTAGGATGTAAGATATCTCTCTCTGGTTTAGCGGCAGGAGGCTGTGCTAGAAATATCACTAGACTGAGAGTTAAGAGATTTGAGTTCTAAACTGATTAGTTATTTAATGAATGATGTATGGATTTGGACAAAATGAGGCACCCTCATTCATAAAACAAGGAAAATATATACTTCGAAGGAATGTTTACTCATGAGGATCAGGTGGAATTGTTTTGGTACTAATGCTATGTAGAATACAAAGTGCTCAAATATCATGGGTTATTATACTTCCTTTTTTTTTTTTAACCCATGTCATGTGACTATGTGGCCTTTTTAAGTAACTAAATAAAGAAAACCCATATATCATGATACTGAAGAGAAGAAACTAAATTCTTCCATTTCCATTTGAACCTACACTACCTACACATCCAATCTATAAGTTTGAAAGTAAGGTTAACTGAGATCATTTCAGTGGCTCCTATCTAAAAACAAAATAACTCTGGATTCGTTCTCTGGAACTCAGTGAATAGGAAAAGATTAGTGCAAAATGCCCGTTCACTCTGCTAATAAAAAGTACAAGAGTCAAAAAGGCTTCCAGACACTATGGTAATGCCATCAAATGGTAAATTATTTCTTGAAGCAACAAGCAATTTGCATCTCCCAAAACAGGTTTGGACTTAGGGGTTCCTGATAAGGTGAGTACTGAGGACAGAATCAAATGTATGATTCAATACCGTATCTTGACAAATAATGAGAAGTTAATAACCAACCTACCTAATGTCAGCTTTATCTAGGTTTCCTGGGGTCCAGTGTAGACATTTTAAGAGCTGAATTTTCATTATGAAGGCTATGGCACACACTAAGTTAATATATTGAAATTGATTAGAGCAGTGCCTGGATCTTAGTAAGTGCTCAAGAAGTTGAGATTCTTACTATTATTATTATTACTGATCTGTTAACTATTTTTGTTTTCCTGTGGAACCACTGCAATCCACTGATGACAGAAAGGAATGCCAGGTATTAATCGATTCTCATATACCATGTCTTCATCAAAAGAATTTTATTGCTTATTCTCTGGAAAACAGATTGAACCTTAACAATGGTGGAAGTTTTTTTTTTTTTTTTTAACATCAAGGCTGCCTCCAGATCAAGTACTCTTTATATATTCCCTCCTTCTGACATAGCTAAAATTATTGCATTACCGTTGATCATCTGGACACCCACAAAAAGATAAGAATGACAGTCAGATCAAGAAAGACTACTTATTGATATCTGGAGGTTAGACCTTGTATTTTCACCAACAGTATCATCTCAGAATAGTATTCCATTGTTTTTTTACTATTAGAAAAATAAAAGCAGCTATCTTATACACTTGACTTAGTAAACATGAACAAACCAAGATTTTCCATTAACTGACATTTGAAATCACAATATCTTTGGTGCTTTGCCAGGTCCATCCCACATCTTTGCCCTCAAAGTTCTTCATACCCCCACTCCTTTTCTCTCCAACCCCTTTATCTTTGCTGATTCCCAACTCCACTGTGGCTGTCATTCCTCCCCGATGCCTGGAACAGTGCCTCGTTGCCATGGAAATAATCACTTTAAAAAACAATACAATACAATAAAATAAGTAATAATGAAAGCTTAGGCAGCCTGTACTGTAGCCAGGAAGGAGGGCAGAACAAGAAATAGAACTCAGCCTTACTGACACTAACAACTACTCCCTTGATCTACCATTAGACCGCTAGATTTCCCTTTCTTTTTTCATTCTCATTTTCACATATACTCCCAGATGATATCAGGCAGCATGCAGATTTTTGAATAAAGAAAATGCAAAAGTAATGGTGAGACACTGAAGCTTGTTCTATGATTATTTGAGACTATGTCTGCTGTACATCTCCCATCAACAGGATAAGTTACCTCTCAAAATGCCTTCCTCAGACTCCCCAAAAGCTGGATCAACTTGGTATTAAGTAGATTGGACATTTATTTTTCATCCTTTTTCAGTTACATCATTGTAATACATTCATTTTGTCACTGGTCTATACCTTAGCAGAAAGCCCCTCTGTTGCTGATCACATCTGATTTAAGAGATGCAGATTGCTTGTTGCTGCAAAATATAATTTACCACATTATATAAATAAATAAAACAAGAGCCATGGGAATTAGCATATGGACCTTAAAAACCACAGGCTACCATAGAATTGACAGGCTGTTCCAGGAAAAGAAATCTACATATTCATGGTTCTTACCATCCAGACTCCTAAAACAAGATACACAATAAAAATACATAAATATACATACATATAATAAAAAGATAAGTAGATTTATATTTCCCATTTTGCTTTCATCACTTCAGTTATGAATAATCCCATATTAATTGTGAAGCAATGTGGAATAGATTTAGGGTAAACATGTTCCTAAATTGACAATAATGTTGTACTGTTGTTCAAATCACTTTTGTAGAGAATATGAAATTTTTGTAAGTCTTTAGAGGAAATCACATGAAAGCTTTCCAAGCATGGAAAAGCACAAAGAAATATATAGGATATGAGCCACGACTTTAAAAATTGCCCTGAGCATCTAGAAAATGTTCTCATGTGGGCTGATAAAGTGTCTTAAAGCTAAGGGTCATTTACTCAAAAAGTATTTAAGTGCATCTGTGATCGGGGATGGACTGTGGGGTGATTACAATGATAGCTATGACCTCCTTTGGGAACTGAAACATCCCTTCAGGAGTTTATAGTCCACTGGATATGGCAAACGACCGTATATAACTACAGTTCATCACGATTAATGCTACATTAGAAGCGAGAGTTACAAATGCTAGTAGAAGCAAAAGTTACAGTTCTAACACATTTTTAAGTTAGCCACACCTGGATAGTCCAATAGACCTACCCAAGGTCAAAGACCTGGTTAAGAGTTAACATAGGTGGTAATGGGAAAATATGGGCAGGAGTCTTCTCAGGTCCTTGTATTAAGGAGAAGGACCACATATGGATAGCATTTGTGAGGAAATGGAGTAGCAGGCAGTAACTATTTTAGAGACTATTATCGGATGACTAACTGAGAGACCAACACTGTAAAACCTAGGAATGTGAGAATGAAAATAAGCACACAGAAAGTAGGGCTATGTTTACAACAGAGGAGATGCCAGTTAAAACAAAGAAATGAGGCAAACAAAGAAAAATAGTGAAGCATCACAGTTACGTAATAGGTATATCTGAGCCAAAAATCTGTGGAAGAGTGGGATGAAAGAGAAGTGTTGCCTCTAAAATACTCAGAGATAAATAAGAGTAGAACTACCTATTCTAACATGTTTTGTAAATGAAACAAGACTTAAGCCAGAAGGTGAAGTATACTGTTCTTTAATATTTACGGAACAACCACAGTGTTCTAACTACTCAAATCCTCATTGGAATGGTAATGAAAACCATGGGAAAGGATAGAAAGAAGAAATGATGGGAGAACGTTAAGTGGGAAGGTAGGTGATAATCAGTTAAAAGCCATTTATTGAGCCTCTATTACAGACATGTCAACAAGGCATTTTGTTAGACAATTTGGGAAGTGAAGAAGAATTTAAAAGCCTAATTGGGAAATAAGAGATACATGAATGAAAATAAACAACACAAGGCCATATTTAAAAAATTTATGTAATAAAGATTAAAGCAAGGTTATATCATTGACCAGATCATGATTTAAAAATGTTTTTGAAAGTAATTATGATGGAAATTTATTTCATAAATGGAAATAAATGTACTTTATTTTAAATGAATTTAATGAATATTACACCATTTATTCTAGGGCAGACTTCTCTGACCCTGAATGAGCAAAATGTATGACTTTGCTTTAAAAGCAATAAAATTTTAGAGCAGGAAGGAAATGAAGAGAATATCTAATTTTCAGATGATAAAACTGAGTCCCTGATAGATTAAATTAGATGTTCAAGATCACATAGCTATTCAGTGGCAAAAATCTGAACTATCACCCAGGTCTTCAACTATCTCAAGCTCTTTCCACCACCTGTCACTGTCACTCTTCTGGGTCATTTTTTGTGAGGTCTGTTTCTTTTTTTGTGTGAGGAAGATTAGCCCTGAGCTAACATCCATTGCCAATCCTCCTCTTTTTGCTGAGGAAGACTGGCTTGGGGCTAATATCCATGCCCATCTTCCTCTACTTTATGTGGGACGTTGCCACAGCAAGGGTTGACAAGCAGTGCATCGGTCTGTGCCCGGGATCTGAACCTGTGAACCCCGGGCCACCAAAGTGGAGTGTACGAACTTAACTGCTACACCACTGGTCCGGCCCTCTGAGCACCACTGGGGCGGCCCTGTGAGGTCTGTTTATAACCTTGAGATTGTTGATTTAAGTTAGATCATAAATACCTCTTATTACAACCAGATATGGAGAAGTCATGCCAAGTGCCAAATTCATACAAGTTTGGAGTTATCACTTGAAGAAGGGTGGGGAAAGTAACATTTTCTTTGCTAATATGATATCTGAAGTTAATAAAGACCTTGCTTAAGAAAAATCTGGGCATCTTTCAGTACTTTATTATTCCTTCTTATTTTTCTTCACTGTCTTCTCTGCCTTTGCACACACCTGAAATGCTATTGACCTTACAGTTCTGTTCCTGAATTACATGCTCTCACTAGCCAAGTTCATCCTTTCCCATGGCTCCAATCACTGTCTCTTCAGTGAAGACTCCTAGCTCTAGACGTCCAGGCCAAAAACTCTCCTGGGTTCCAAAACTGCACACCCATCTACTCATATACATCTCCAAATGGATTTTCCACGGATTTATGTCCAAACTGAAAGCCATTTTCTTTCCCTCAAAGCCTTCTCCTTCTTGTCAGTCATTAGCTTCACTATCCACTGATCAGAAACTTGGCAGTCATTCTAGAATTCTCCTTTTCCATATCTTACTTTACCTTGTCTCATCTATTCCATTCTTAATGGCTCTTTAGTTTTGCTATTACTCTAATTCAGAACCTCATTTCTCTCTTGGAACATTGCACAGATCTCTGAACTTATCTTGATGTTTATAGCTGGTCTCCAATCCATCCTCCATACTGTTTACTTCCCATTTAGGCACTCAACCCCTGTAGAAAAAGGTCCAATCTCCCGAGCTTGGCACAAGAGACCCTTCATTACCTGGTTCTTTCCTTACCTAACCTCCCCAACTTCATTTCTTCTTCACTCTCATCTCTCCCTCTACGATAACAGCATTCTAGACAGCTTACATTTCCCCCAGAACATCATTTTTTTTAATGAGAGAAGGTAATAGATTGGAGACAGAGCAAAGATAACTCATTCCTGTGAGCAATAGATAACACAATGATGACTGCAACATTAGAAACTTATAAGAAGATGACAGGATAGTTCAGAGGAGATATCAGAGAATGACAGCTAGTAAATATCGCAGGAATGGTGCCTCAATCAGAACGTAGAGATGAAAATATTTGTTAAACCCAGAAATAACCTACACTGGTGAAAATCTTTGGATAAAATTGGATTAACTGTAAACTGCCTATTGCAGAAGAATAATATTTTATGGTCTAATGCAGTCAACAAATTCATCTGTGAGCTATTCGGCCTATAAGAGGCAAAACTCGAATTTGAATCCTGATGTTCCTAACTCTACAACCTATTATGCTCCCTTATAAGAGCATTTCTTAAAGTATATTCCCTAAAACATCAGTTCCATACATCATTCTCATTATCTGGAGTAAAATAAATTACAACAGGGTTCTTTTTTAATGCATAAATTCCCAAAAATATAATGTGGGATTTCCCCAAAATACTTACTCTAAACTCTTCTGTTTCAGTGAATTTGAGTGGAAGTTACATGTTACTTGCAGCCAAAGACATCTTAACCAGTAAGTATTTAACATATTTTTTTAAATTACTTCACATATCAAAATATATTTCAAAATGTATCAAAAAAGCTACTGAACCACAATGACATATCACCTCACACCCATCAGGATGGCTACTATTAAAAAAAAACAACATTGGCAAGGATATACAGAAATTAGAATCCTTGTACACTATTGGTGGGAATGTAAAATGGTGCAGCCACTATGGGAAACAGTATGGCAGTTCCTCAAAAACTAAAGATAGAGTTATCATATGATACAGCAATTCCACTTCTGGGTATATACCCACAAGAATGGAAAGCAAAGTCTCAAAGAGATATTTGTACTCCCATGTTCACAGCTGCATTATTCACAATAGCCAAAAGGTAGAAGCAAACCAAGTGTCCATTGAAAGACGAATGGACAAACAAAACATGGTGTATACATACAATAGACTAGCCTTCAGCCTTAAAAAGGAAGGAAATTCTGACACATGCTACAACATGGATGAACCTTGAGGACATTATGCTAAGGGAAATAAGCCAGTCACAAAAGGACAAATACTACACGATTCCACTTATATCAGGTATCCAGAGTAGTCAAATTCATAGAAACAGAAAGTAGAATAGTGGTTACCAGGGGCTGGGAGTTGTTTAATGGGTACAGAGTTTCAGTTTTGCAAGAAGAAAAATTCCTGGAGACTAGTTGCACAAAAATTGAATGTACTTAACACTACTGAACTGTACACTTAAAAATGGTTAAGATGGTAAATTTTATGTTAAGTATATTTTATTACAATTAAAAAATTTTAAAAAGCAACTGAATGGTGACAGCAAAAACAGATTAATAGTGGGTTTCTATGGTGGGTTGAATTAAATGATTGTTATTTTCTCATTTTCAAGTATTATCCAAAATTACTACAATGGGATGTTGATCTTTTATAACCAAAATAGAAGCTATTAAAATAAACAAGTCCAGACTATCTAACATATGCAAATTGAATGCATATCTCTAACATGCCTTCATATCAACTGAATTATTATGCAATTTTCTATATGTCATGAGTCTGCTGGTGGCACACAATGAATATTAAAATGCACATCCATTACTACAACCAATAATTAATGAAATTAAATAATAATTTAATAACCCATAATAATGAAATTTAACTACTACTAGAGAAGCCTTCATTATTAAATCCAAAAGTCTATTTCTTTCATGATCGTAAGATACTTTTACAAAATTAATTCAATTTTACTGAGCTATGTGAACACCATCTACACATAAGGCACTGTGTTAGTTTCTATTGTGGTTACAGGAATAAATCAGGTAGAGTTTTTGACCTTGAGGAATATGCTGCTACAGTGAATTATATTATTCTTGAAAATATTCTCTGCCCTTCCTTATGGATGGAATATACTTCCCCACACTATACTGGCCAGTGAATTGTGAGAACAAATATGCCCTCCCTTTTCTCTAATAATTAATAAACTATTTTTTAGAGCAATCTTAGGTTCACAGCAAACTTGAGGGGAAGGCACAAAGATTTTCCATAACCCTCTGCCCCCACACATGCACAGCCTCCCCTATTATCAACATTGCCCACCAGACTGGTACATTTGTTATAACTGATGAACCTACAATGATGCATCATTAGCACCCAAAGTCCATATTTTACACTAGGGTTCACTCTCGGTGTTGTACATTCTACGGTGTATAACAACACGCATCCACCATTATGGTATCATATAGAATAGTTTCACTGCCCTAAAAATCCTCTGTGCTCCACCTATTCATCTCTCCCTCCTTCCTAACCCTTGGCAACCACTAATCTTTTTTTCTGGTTTCATAGTTTTGCCTTTTCCAGCATATTATATAGTTGGAATCATACAGTATATAGCCTTTTCAGAATAGCTTCTTTCACTTAGTAATATGCATTTAAGTATCTTCCATGTCTTTTCATGACTTGATAGCTCATTTCTTCTTACCACTGAATAATATTCCATTTTCTGGATGTACCACAATTTATTTATCCATTCACCTACTGAAGGACATCTCGGTTGTTCCCAAGTTTTGGCAGTTATGAATAAAGCTACCCTAAACACCCATGTTCAGGTGTATATGCCCCTTTGAGCAAATCTTTAAGACCTCTCTCATGGTTCCTCCATGTTTTCTTTTTTCTCTGACCTGTAACTGGAAGTGCTGCACCATGGGTCAGCTTCATTAGCCCGCACACATCCTGCAAGAAGGAAGGTGGGTGCAGGACTATAAGAAGTCCAAAATGGACATATGTCATAAGCAACATTATTTGTTACCTCAACTTAATTTAACCTATCCCCACTGATACAGTTGGTCGAGTCAAGTTTGTATATACGTTTGCTTTAAACCAGATACATATAATCATCAAGGAGAGCTTATCATCCAGGCCACAAAACAAAGTACTTCCTAGGGAAGATTGCTCCTCCCATGATCATTTTCTGAAATGCAGGCACTAGTTTTTCAACAGCACTGGGAAGGAGACTTCTGTAACTAGGGAAATTTATCTAGGCTACTTTGCCCACCCTTCTTTCATTCAAGAAAAACGACAGAATCCACTTACTGAGGATATGCTCAAGAAAATTTGCTTTCTTCACATTTGTGCCTTTGGCCAATTTGAACTAGAGTGGGCTTTCTTACATTTGTAGGGCCTCAGTTCCATGCTCAATTAAGAGCCTTATTTACCCATTACACCATCCTCTAGAGTTGAGTCATTGGTTATTTCTTTGCAACCTTGAATGCTGAGTGATATTGGCCCCAACGGGTAGCAGGCTGTCACCTATTTTCCATGGCTTCTATGGCACTAATTGATGAAAAGCCCCCTTAGCTTAAAAGCAAATGAAGAAACCACCACAGAGTCCACAGGAGCACCTTTGAATTATGGCTTTCCAGCAGCAGCAAACTTCAGAGTTGCTCAAGTAGAAATATTGGCTCTTACGTTGTTTCATGGTCGAGCAGATCTATACCCTTTGTTAAGGTGTGCTCTCAGACAGATGTTCTCAGGCTGAACAATCATCTCACTGGGGCCAAAGGAGTTTCTGAATATCATCAGATAGTAGTTCACTGACATGAAGAAGCATTCTGACCTCAGTCCCACCACATCTACATATTGCTTTCATACTAGGCCCTCTTTACCTGATCTAAAAATAATTTTAAAAACTAATGTGTATGGCAAAGGAGATTGAAATAGGTTTTATTGTTGTTATTGATTTGTTGTTGTTTGCATGTTTGTTTTGGGTTAGAAACTCTTAAGTACAGAAACTGAACTTTAGTTCAGGAGGAGACACTCATCAGTGGATTTATTCTTTTGGCAAGTGTGGGTTAAGGGAAACAGAGCCTATTCCCTCTTAAGTCATCTGTCATACAAAAATGGGGCCTGAGGCCAGTAACTCCATAAGCAACCCAGATGGGAGCACAACCTGAGATCCATTGACAAAGACCTCCTATTTCACTTCATTATGGTATGTTAGTGGAAGAGCTGGTCACACCCAGGCAGGGCTTACCCACCTTCCCTTGGAAGCTATATGATTCCTTCACTCACTGCTTGATTGGATCCTTAAACTCAAGAGTGAAAATATATCAGAATTTTCTCATGAAAGGTTAACAAGGATCTAGATGTCCTCAGCATAGACCATTAACTAGAGTATTATTTATTCTGAGACCATAGATAAGCTTCAGATGCTCCAGGAAGAAAAGGAATTTGGCCTCATGTCATAATACACTTAAAAATGCATTCCTCAGGACAACTAATAAAAGAGAATGCTGGTAGACATCTTATCTTGACTGATCAGCCTGCTTAAATTTTAAAGGCTAATATAAGAGAGGACGCTTAATAATCCACTGATTTGTCTATGATATTTGTACAGTCCAAGGTGATCTTACCCAGGCCCATGACTTTAAATATCATCTTTATGTTTTATGAATGTCACATTTATATCCCTAGGCCAAGTCTCATTTCTGAGATCCAGCCTCACATTTCAAACTGCCTAGTTAGCATCTTAACTTAGGTGTTTCAAGTATGTTTCAAACTTAGAATGACCAAGATAAAACACTGGAGTCTTGATGTCAATCTCTTCCAAACTCCAAACTTCTTCCCCTCAGGATATGGCACCAGCAGGCAACTGTGCTAACCAGAAACATAAAAGTCACACTTGTTCCCTCCCTCTCCCTCACTCCACATACCTATTCCATTAGCAAGTCATGTCTACTCAATCCCCAAAATGCATAAGGAATTGATTTACTTTTCTATATGTCCTCTGCTACCACCTTGAACCAGACTTTTATCACCTTTTACTACTTAGAGCAGATCTCAAAGTGACTGTCAAACTCCCATAGTTGGGGTTTCCTTGAAGTAACAGAAACAATCTAAAGACATAAATTAGATCTTGTCATCTGCATACTTAAACAACTTTGTTGACCATCCTTTGCACTTAAAATAAAATCCTAACTCCTTATGGTGGCCTTTAAAAACTGTATACCTAGACTCCTATTTATTTGCATACATAGACTCTTTCATCCTATTTCATGCCCCACTCTCATTACACTTCAGCCACAGCAGTGTTTTCTTCCCCCATTTCCTGAACGTGCCAATCTCTTTTCCACCAAGGGCCTTGCATGTATTTGCACATCTCTGGAAAGTACTCTACCTCTAATTTTTCATGTGGTTGATTCTTTCTCGACATTTAGGTCCCATCTCAAATGCTATTTCCTCAAAGAGGCATTCCTTGACCAGTCTATTTAAACTGGCACCTCCCTCCCATTATTCTTTATCTCAATCTACAGTTTGTTTACTTAGTGACACAACCTGTATTCACATTTTTGTCTGTATTTATCTGATTGTTTTTGTCTGCCCCTCTTACTAGCTCATGAACTCTATAAGGGTAAGCACAATGTTTTCCTCATCCTGAGTCTCCAGCCCCTAGCTCAACCAATTCACAGAAGGTGTGCAATAAATACGTATGGAATAAATGAATACAAAAGTAGCTATGTGGCTGAATATGGTAATGTAATAAGTAAATTTCTGCATACATAAAGAAAACAGAAAAAGAGGAAAGAAACAGTAAGGCCCATTGTGAGCCCCATGAGCCTCAAAAACTATCCTTTTAGTACATGGCATGGATTTTGCTGTTGCTAATAAATTGTTCAAATTTTAATAAGTATCAATTATCAAATGTTTACTGTCCTTTAATTAGGAGGAAATGAGGAGCCATTAAAAGTTTGGGAATGATAAGAATTTTAAAATTTCCTTTTTCTTCACTCACTATTTCACTGGCATTTTGAAAAGAACTTCAACCTAAGTATGACAACATCTAAACAATAAAGCAACAACACAAAAAAGATGCACTTGTAAATGGAAAGATTCTCTTGGAGAAGAATTTAAAGGAAAAAAATCCCCCAAATCGAAAGCCCCCAAATCTCTGGCTTCAATTGCATTTTGAAAGAATTAATTTAATTAATTATTCATGAAAATGTAGCTCCTAAATGAAAACTTTAGTTTTATTGTTAAAATATCCCTTCTTTGTAATATAAATTCCTCTCCCAGTGAATCAGATAATTTTAAGCAGGTGGGAACAAACCTATTTTTAGAAATCAAGATTTTGATGATCAGAGAAATTAGTACGGTTCTGACGACAACAGTGACATTTTGATTTCTTTTCTCTTAAAGGATTTCATAAATTGCTTTATGGGGGATTCGGTTCTAATCTGATGATAAAGATTGCTCAGCGGGAGTGAGCGAACATGAGATACACATGGGGAATATCTTCATTAGGCCCAGCTATGCTGAAGTAAGCCATTAGTTAGCAGCAGAAATAAAATCTTCCTCAGAATAGTCAGAGAATAGGGTTAAATAGTGTCAAAGAAAAGAAGAGCCCTATTTTACTAACCGAGAAATTCCAACGTTAATTTTCCAATTTCTGATTTTTAGTCTTTCATTTGAGTCTTATGTATAACTTCGAAGTGTTGCAACACAAAACATATGTTGTAAGACAGACAGCATATTGCACTTAGAATTCCTTATCTAAGCTCACATTTTTTCCCTACCGACATATAAAATAAAAAGGAGAAGATAAAATTCCAAATGAACACTAACTTTTGTTTAATCTTATCTTCTTTCTTTTTATATCGCTGTTGCTGTCTCTAAAAAATTAGGGAGGCAAGTATTGCAGTCTCCTGAGTCAAAAGAAATCAAGATAAACTTAAGATCAGGTAGCAAGTTTAAAATAAAATCAAGATTCTGTCTCATTTTAAAAGTTATTTCTATCGTGTATCTCAGTGAGACAACTCAGTGCATTATATCCAGCCAGATGCTGATTATTTCTTAACCCAGTAAATCTACTGGTCATAGACTGGGTACTCTATGAATACTTGCCATTAATTAAAGTGTAGGGATGGAGACAGATGCAGGGAAGATGAAAAGGTGAATTATTCTGGTAAATGTAGGTAAATACAGTGTATATTTTGAGGGCCAAATGGTATTTTTTTTTTTACAACCTAATGATTTTTGAATACTACAAGAGTTTATAACAGAAACTGGTTAAGTCAATACTCATTGAATTATAAAACTCTTAATTTGTAGGAGACAGAACACTCTACAGCCTCTCCTGAATACCAAAAAGGACCATAAAAACAATTGCAGTCAATAGCCCAACGAACACTGAATGTGTGAGCTGGAATTAACATAATGTTTCTAAGCCTCAGGATAAAGACAAATTCAAGATCACTTGCACTCTGACCCTAGACCATTGGAAGAGTGACAGAGACTAGCTGAGGGAGACTGAGGAACCTGCAAAACAGATATATGGAGAAGCCATCCTGAGCTTAACTTAGATACACTAACAGAAATTCCCACTCTATAGGTTTCAGTCAGAGAGCTTGAGTAATTGGTTTTAAACATGTGAAAGATTCTGAGTTAGTCTCTTCTAGATGATTTTTGCCTCTATTACTCAGTAAAGAGGAAATAAAAATTTAATATTTGATTCCAAGTCTTGAGGAAAAGAAAGGAAGAGAGCAAACTGAAGAAGCTTCCACATATGATGTCTGCTTTACAAAGATAAAAAGATGACACCATCACAAGTTCCATTACCCTCACTTTGCGAAAGAGTAAAACCACCAGGAAACCCAGCATGGAATTCCATCACCACCCCAAGGGCAAGGACAGAAGCAACTCTGCAGCGTACATGTCCTTCATGATGGTGAGGACCAAGAATTTTTCCAAAATAACAAATTTAAATAAGGAGATTGGATTATTCTCAGTAATTATGTTCTTCTGCTACTCTAATGTCCAAGAGATAGCAAGGAAAAGGCTTTAGCAAGAATCAAAGAACAAGACAGGTTTTCTAATTAACAAACCATGTGGAGCTAACAGTAGCATTGGTATTGGTTGTCTCTGAGACAAAGCTAAACATTCTTCCCTATCAAGACCAATCTGGCTGGTTCACTTGGGAAGGTAGGAACTCATGCTGGGACTTGGGGGACCAAAAGAGGCCCAACTGGAAGAACAAGAAAGAAAAACCTCCTACATCTTTTTTGCCATGTGAGTCAGAAAGAGGAGTAAGTGTTCTAGATAGGTGAAAAGGGCCGATGGGCTGGAGGGCAGGGTTTGTGGTTCACTGAATTGAGGGGTGCTGGCTGGTTTTGCCCATTGTTTCTGAGATCTACATTGCATAATTTGCACTGATTTGCTCCCGGAGCTATTTAGAATATCATCTGTGCAATATTTCAAAGTGGGGAAAGAACTGAAAAAAAAGGGGAAAGCAGCCATGGAATTAAGTTAGAGCCGAACAGTAACAACAGGGGCTCTGGAGACAGACACACCTGAGTTCAGATCCCATTGCTACTTACTAGCTGTGTGACCAAGGCAGGTCACTTAAACTCTGAGCCTCTCTGTCTTTACCTGACAAATGGGTATGGTTAAAGTATTCCACAAAAGGTAACTGTGAGAAGGAAATAAATCACTTATAGTGCTTAGCACAATACCTAGTAGATAACAAGTTGCTGTAATCATTATCAGTAGTCATTTCCTCGATAACCATGACTTGGTAAGTCATTAGAAGGCTGTACTTCCTTAGTTTGGTTTCATAAGACTGATTCTGGTTCATTGCAATTATTTGATATCAAAGTCACAGTGAGCACTAATTCTAAGAAACATCATTTTAAATTACTAAAGTCTACATAACATTTTAAAATTTTGATTTATTACTTCTATGTACTTAGAAACCATACTTTATCTACATCAAAGTAGTTCTCAGATCTTATATTCACCTTTTTTGAACAGATAACATTCACTTGAAATTATCAACATCCATTTGTATATTATAATGGAATATGTTAAAGTCCCTGACTATTTTTTCTCAAACACGTTAATTGTTCTTGATTACACTTACAGGTGTAGCAAGTCCTTTTTTCATAAGTAGCACAGCCACAAGTCCTACAGTTTTAAGTGGGATAAAACTCACAAATCTGGAATTATAAGAGCCAAAAATAGTCAATTTCACCCATTATTACATTTCTAGTTAATAAAATTTTAAGATACATGAGGAGAAAAATGGTAATTTTGTAGCTCAATCTTCCACATCTTAGGAGCCAGTAGTATTTAAAATTTAAGTTAATCAGCCAGAGGTAAAGATTTCTTAATTCTACTTTTTTCAGGATACATTTACCTGGCTATTAAGCAGGGTTTAATAGTGAATAAAGCTGTTTTACAGATCATTCATCAATATGTTCCTCTAATTTAGTGTGAGCTTTTGTTTTTTAAATTTAATGACATCCTAAGGCATAAATTCTAAACAGAGAATGGAGCCTACAGCACGATATTAGTTAGGGTGCATGTACTCAGATGTGTGTTGTTTCTGTCCTACATATTTTTTAGAAATATCAGTGTATACCTAATACTAATTTAGAGTCAACAAATATTTATAAATTCTTATTATGTGCTCAGAACCATGGGGCATATAAAATCACATTGGGAGATAAGGCATACTCATGTGAAGAAGCAGTGAAAAAGAGAACAGCACGTTTAAGCGCTTTAAACACATTGAGCAGTATTTAAACAAGACAATAGGCCCAAAATGGAGTCGCTTATGCTAAGCCCAAACTGAGACTTAATTACAGTTTCAGGCTCTCCCAGAAATGAGATCTTCAACCAGTCAATCAGGAATCATCTAATCAGCACTAGTTAGGTGATCTGCCTGATAGACCCCTGCCATTCCCTTAGGGAAAGTAACCTTGCAATAACCAATCTGATTTTTCACCTACTATCACTTCCTTGTTCCTGCTCCTTTCTGCCTATAAAAGTATTTCATTTGTACAGCTCCTCAGAGCTCCTTTCTATCTGGCAGATTGGATGCTGCCCAATTCATGAATCGTTGAACAAAGCCAAGAAGATCTTTAAAATTTACTTAGTTGAATTTTGTTTTTTAACAGTAGGCGACATCCAGTGTGAATTCCTGTACATTTCGATTTGTCCCTCAGATTCTGCACCCTGATTCTAATGTGTGTGTGCGTTTCCCCCGCAACCAAGCAATTCTCAGATACCAGCTGGGTGCCCTATAATTCAGCTCAGTTCTGACACTACCTGGGGACAGCATCAGATGCCTCAAGTTAAAGGCTCAGTCCCACCAGACTGCAGCCCCTACTCCCACTTTAGGCACCGATCACAAATCCAGGTTGTTGCCTGTGCTTCCGATCTAACTGCTATAGATTGGAGGTTCCAACGACCCCCTCCTTGGGTTTGATTAGTTTGCAAGAGTGGCTCACAGAACTCAGAGAATCATTTTACTTACCAGATTATTGGCTTATTGTAACAGGATATAACTCAGAACCAGCCAGATGGAAGAGATACACAGGGCAAGTTATAAGGAAAGGGCACAGAGCTTCCAAGCTCTTTGAGCACACCACTCTCCCCGAATCTTCACACATTCACCAACCCAGAAGCTCTCTGAACCCTGTCCTTTTGGTTTTTTTTATGGAGGCTTCAATTAAATAGGCACAATTGATTAACTCAGTGGCCACTGGTGACTGAACTCAATCTCCAGCCTTTCTCCCCTCCCAGGAGGTGGGGGTGGGGTGGGACTGAAAGTTCCAACCCTCTAATCACACGGTTGGCTCCACTGGCAACCAGCCCCCATCCTTTGGTGCTTTCCAAAAGTCACCCCACCAGGGTGGCAAAAGACACCTTTATCTCTTTCATCACTTAGAAAATTCTAAGAGTTTTAGGAGTTCTGTGCCAGGAAAGAGGATGAAGACCAAACATATATTTCTTGTTATATCAGTGTCTTTGCTTTTCTGCAGAAATACAAGAAAAAAGACTTTAATAAAGCATTTTTAATAAAAATACTACTTTTCACTTTTCCCAATTACCTTAAAAATTGAAGTCAAATAGAGAAAAAGTAAACTATGTTTAGCGGATATGCTGTGAATATACTAACTTGAAATACATGCCTGGCCCCTCTCTATCCTAGACAAATTGTTTACCAACTCTGACTCTAGTAGGTCTTCCATGTCTATTAACCTAATAGCTATTACAGAAAATGTTTTGAAACTGATGGAAGATGATTATGGGATGGAAGTTAAAAGCATTATTGCTGCTACTAAAAGATAAATATAGGAACCACTTCACAAACACTGGAAATTGGTAAATGGAAAGCAACTGTTGTCCCATTGATTTCATCTGTTACTTAAATCAATTTTCAATGTGTCCATTAGGCCAGTGATGTCACTAAATCTCAAAATGGGAAAGAATTTTTAGAGTTAAGTCATCTAAGACAAGCCAGACCATTCCAGACCAAATGTGACCTATTTAAAAGACCTTTAGGGAAGGTGATTTCAAAAATATCTTTTTGAGAACTCACTTCAATGTCAAATTGTTAAAAAAAAAAAGGATATATTTCTATTTTTAAAAAGTACTTATCTTTTCTACATTGCAAATAAATTTAATCTTCTACCAACAAAACAAGAGTAAAACAGCAAGAGTAACAAATGATAGCTACCAGTTTTTCAGGGTCTACTTTTGTGCATTCACCTTATTTTAACTATATCTAGCACACAAAATCCTGTAAAATATTATTATCCCACTTTACAGGAGATGAAAATGAGGATCAGAGAGCTATTTGTCCAAAGTTAAACAGCTAACGAGTAGAGAAACAAAATGTAAATGTAATAACTGATGTTGAGTGTTTGGGGGTTTTCTTTCTCTATGCTATGATGTTTAGGAAAGCTTTTTGTCCATCTTTTCTCAAATCCTTTGTTGAGGCTGTTGGAAGTAAAGCCAGCACTCTAACTCAGCACAATGAATCCCAAAGTATGTGATGCTTAAATTTTTCTTTCAAATTACAGGTGTTGAGGCAGGCTTTATTAAGAGAGGCAGGTGGAGAACCAGGTAGGCATAGAAAGAACCAACTATTGGAAACTAAAAAAAAAGGAAAGAAGTTGTGTGTTGCTAAAGCACCTATTCTGTAAGTGCCCTGTATTTCCCAAGACCTGCCTTCTCTCCTTCTATGCATAACTGTGTGTGTAAGTACAGCCTAATTATTACGCATACTAAGTAGCAACTTGATTTGGGCAAAAAGCTAGACATGTCGAGTCTGAGAACATCATTCCCAAAGCCTGACTACAGAAAGGCACTGGGATGCCAACAAGCCAGGATCTGCCCCATATACACAAGCAGCCAAGAAGGGTACAGGTGTGGCATTTAGGACTAGAGGAGACCATCAAAGATTTTGACAAGATGTTAACAGGTGGCTGATCAGGCTGATTTTAGCTAGAAACAAGCTGACCTGAATTATTCTGTAAAACACTCAAGTTTTGCCCTACGTATATCATAAAGGACAATTCTCCTGCTGTTGTTCTGAACAGAGAAAGGACAGGCAGAGCTTTCTAGCCTGCTGCTATAGCATCTGCTAGTGGAGGATGATAGCCATGTGCTTCTGAGAAGTCTAGCCCAGAGAACTGCTGATCCAGATCTAATGGAAGTAAATTGGTCGGCTCTTCCTATGTCACATGCATACTTTCCTGTGAGCTGCTTCATGTTGGACTAGGAGAAACTGTTTTAGGTTAGGGGTACTGAAAGAATGCATCTCAGGCTCACAAATTATGTTTTAGCGCAGTAGTTCTCAAATTTTAACATGCATAGGAACCACCTGGAGGGTTGTCACCGCACAGATTGCTGGGCCCACTCCCAGAGTTTCTGACTCAGTAGATCTGGGGTGGGGCCTGAAAATTTGCATTTTTGACAAGCTCCAATGTGTCCTGATCCTGCTGGCTAGGGAAAACACTTTACGAACTACTGCTGTAGAACAATCAACTCTAGCTTCACAGTTTTGAAGATTTCCTTTTCCCTACCTCAGGTGCCTACCAACATTTCCTATTTGTGAAAATACTAGCTGTTCTTTTTTTCCACCATCTACTACAAATTAACTCCTCCTGGGTAGTTAAAAAATGGCAATACCTTCTAAATTACTTTGAAGTCTAGCCATTATCAAGGCCAAATAATATTGGGTTGGGTAAATCATGTGAAAAAACAGAAATCAAGTTATACACTGTTAGTAATGTCAGTGGAAGCATTCCTAAATGATCAGTGGTTGGATTAAAAGTTTCAAACATTTATTCCAGCTGTAGGTCGAGCCAAACCAATGCCTGTTACAGTTGGTAATGAAAAACTCTTCTGCCAAAATGAAACTATAGTTTCTCAGTTAATATTCACAGGGTCTGGTTGAACAAAAGATGTGAAAGAAGTCTGAATCTTTAAACCTCACCTTTGCATTTTTTGTTGCTTTTTTTTTTACAAAATAATGGTGCTTTTCCTGGATAGAACAAAAAAGTTAGCCACAACTGCTGGTAAAAAGATCTAAAATAAAAGTACCAATCACTTTATTAAGCATAATAAAGATTCTTCCCCCTGAGTTTTCCTCGTAAAATATTTAGAAGAATTACACTTACTGATTCGTCAGACACTGAGAATTGACTGACCAAGAAACAGTGATACTTGTTAGTATGCATCAGCAGCACCTGGAGGTCTTATTCAAATAGCATAATCCCAAAACCACACAGGTGAAAGGGCCAGACCTGTATTTTAACAAGCACCCAGGTGATTTAAGCACCACACCAAAAAGCACAGACAAAAGTGAGTAATATGCCCAGGGCTCCCCGAAAGAAAGGAATCCCAGTCCTACAGCAGGGGGCTATCAATTATAGCTTTTAGAGAACTGTAAGATTTATTGTCCTGTGCAGCAATAGCTGATGTAGGCTACTCTATGGCCAATAAGGACCTAAACAGAAGCCAATAACGTTGTGCTATCTAGCTGTGATAATAGATATTAAGGGTCACAGTTGAACTCACAACTATATTATGACAATGTTTTATTAAATCCACTAAATTTGAGGAAATTATTTTTATATGATGAACAAAATACATTAATCAGAAACAGATATTTCCATTTATATTATTGTTAGGAACTAAGATAATAATAATCCTATAAATTCATTTAAAACAGTCATTTTCAAAATAACAAGTAATATTTACTACCTGACTTGCTTTTCAAGAAAACTATGGGAGGCAGGCAGAGAAAGCATGGGTAATTCTATTTGACAGACGAGAAAGAATCAGATAGGTCAAAATCAAGGTCTATGTCCATGACCTTGGACATTTCCAAAGTCATATGGCCCATGAACATCAGGATCAGATCTCAAAGTCAAGTTTTCTGACATTAGGACTTTACCAATGCAGAGTATTGCTTTTTTATTATTATTAAAAAGCACAGAATTGGTAAAAAAAATTCACTTTGTAAAAGGATTAATCTGTGTCAAACAAATAACAATCATTGTAACTATTTTCAGTTGTTTACTTGGCTAGGGAAGGTTTATCCTTAATACCTGACATTCCGATTGAATGTAGCCCTTTTGTATGCCTTCTATATGTTGTGAATTATACTCTTCACTTTATGCTACTCACATTTTCTATGCAATACTTCTGTTTTAAAAAGGTTTCCCAGGGTCCAGCCCAGTGGCATCACAGGTAAGTTCCTGTGCTCCACCTCTGGTGGCCCAGGGTTTGCAGGTTCGGATCCCAAGTGTGGACTGACACACCGTTTGTCAAGCCATTCTGTGGCGGCGTCCCATATAGAGGAAGGTGGGCACGGATGTTAGCCCAGGGCCAATCTTCCTCCGCAAAAAGAGGAGGATTGGCAACGTACGTTAGCTCAGGGCTTATCTTCCATCACACACACACAAAAAAAGGTTTCCCATAGGAAAATCACAGGCAAAATTCCACAAGCAATATTAGAGAAAGGAAAAATAAAGTCAAAAGCACTGGTGTCGCCCATAATGAAAAGTCTGTAGCCAGCAGCAAATCGGGTCTGTCGGGTTTTTCTCACCACAACTCCTATGAAAATCTTTCTCTCTCCCCCAAAGTAATTATTTGGAATGCTTACAGGTCAAGCCAGCTTTGATGGAGATTGTTCGGCTTTAGAGATGTTCTCATCTCCAACAATACTGCATATTTTTGAAATCTTCTTTAATATCATATTGCAAAAAGTAATGCCTCAATATATCAGTTATGGCAGAATGCTGGCCCTGCTAATATCAGATTAAAAGGTATCCTTACCATTTGTTTTTCCACTTTTCTGAACAATACTGCAAACTAAAGGCTTATTTCCTAAATAAACATTAGATATTATTAGTCCTGATTTGGAAATAAAGTTGATACATTATAATTTACCTTTTAAATATAAACCTTATGGCTGTTCAAAAGTCTCCATTGTAACGTGTGAGTAGTAGGTCACTAGTGGGAATTAAGAGCATGTAATGTTTACCTGGTATTTAAACAGAGTACTGAACCTGTGCCAAAGAGGCCACTTCTCTCTGATCAACTACAATATACCTGGAACATACAGGTTGAATTTTTAAAAATCAGAAAATATAGTGTATTTCACCAAGATAATGACAATTCTAATTATTTAATTCTTTCATCTTTCAAACTCAGTATTATAATGATGTTTAATGCTATCTATGTTTTAAAAGAAAATACAAGCAATCTCTAGCTGAAAATCCTCAAGAAAACAATTTTTTAAATAATAGGCAATATTTCACCATACATGCTTTAAAATATAAAAATTCTGATGATAAAGCGTCTCTCTCCCAATAAATCTATCATTCCTGCCAAATTCTAAATTGTGTTTTAAGAAATGTTTCAATTATGCAAATCAATGCTTTTTTACATTTTAAAATAAGGAAACTTGTTCTCATGTTCATGCAAATTAAAAAAAATTCACTAAAAAAGCTGAGATTATCCATTGGAATGGAAATAGCCTTTCCCTCCTTCCTCCCTCCCTCTCTCCCTACTTTCTCTCTTTTCTTTCTTTTTTGCCAAACTGTTGAGAGTCCAAGGATTATTTGCAGGATCGATTTGACATTCTGAGGGAAAATTTTGTGTGTATATTAGGCTATGCAATGTTAAAGAGAACTGAATCTCACTTTTACTTTTCCTCTCTGGCTTCCTTCTGCAGCCCATTTTTCTCACTTGCTCAGTCCCGGCTGCTCCTTCCCACACTATCAGGTCATCAACCTTTAAGCGACCCAATCCTAGTCACAACGCCTCCTCTGCTAAATTGCTCTCAGGATCCGGGCCTGTAGAGATACCACAGATGGCCAATGTTGGATGAGGGAGGCTTTATGCCAGACGCCAAAGTCACAGGACTCTAGAAGGAAGAAAGGGGAAAAACTCTGGAGATGGTAATGAATGTGTTCTTTATCCAACAGTTCCTGGTTTCTACAAGCATATAAGTATTTCACTACATCTTACTCGGAAAGAACAGACAACTCTTGATGATATGCATTAGGAAATGTGAGCAAATGAAATCTCATTTAATAGCCTTAGATAATCCAAAATTCAGTTCTAGCTTAATATGAAATACATTTTGATTTTCTTCCTATGAAGCCAGTCTTCCTTCCTAATAACTATTTAAGTCAGTTTCAGTTTATGAGCACACACCAACTGCTCTGAGACAGTAAGAAAACATGGCAAGTGGGAGGAAGAGGTTAGAATAAAGCAATAAAATATACATATACCTGCCACGGGTAATACACAAGATGGATAACCTATGATTAGTTTACTACTACATATAATATAACATATAGATGAACAGTAATTTCACTACTGGAAAATAGCTTTTAGGGCTAAAATATCCCTAATGAGTTGGAATGGACTCTATAGTTTCTTATTCTACATAATTTTGTCATATATCTCTTTCTTTTCAAGTTCTTCCAATGGAAAAGTACCAATATAAACATCAAATCTTATTAAATCAGAGAATGCAATAATACGTGGAAGACAATGAAGGAACTGGCAAACTTAGCAAAGTCACAGACTCAGCAGGAGAGCGAAACATCCCCACAGGGTTTACAGGGGCCAAGTGCGTAGGGTATAAAGAGAGAGTTGATAAGGGAAAGAACTTAGACACACAAGTGGGGCTTTAATATTCAGGAGGCTGTGTTGAGGTAGGTTTAAACATTTCCTGTGACTGTTCCAGAGAACAGATTTACAGCTCCAAGACATTGTACATTTACCAAAAAGTCTTGTGTAGTTGTAATAGTGGCTTTTGTGCATACCTGGTAACCTGTGAAACCACTCTGTCAGGTGAGAGAGGTATTATCATCCTTCCTAACTGAGAATACTGAGGTGCTGCCAGGAAGAGGCAGGTATCTTTTCACCGGGTGAGAAGAGAAGCACTGCTAAGCATATGTCCTTTTGCAGCCCCAAGCACAGTAGAGTTAGTGCAGAATATGGATTGGGAGCAGTTGTGGGACAGTGTGAATTAGATGGGAAGAAGCAGGCCAGTTGGAAGAGTACTGCAACGGTCCAAGTACAAGAGGAGGTTAGTAGGTACCCAACAAATGGGCATTAAATGAAGAGAGAAGGGGGTCAATAGAACTTGAATAGGAAGAAACCTTATAATAACTAGAACCATATAAAATTAGTGGCCTTATGAGAAAATGCAAACAGAGACAATTTAGTCAAAAGCTGAATAAACACATATTTCCAGGATGTTGAGTTTGGTGATTTGAATAGTCAGCAACTTCTGTGGTCTCTCCCAACTCAAAAGAAGTTGATGATTTTAGGATCATCTGGATCTGTGCTTTTAAAATTGTGCTCTCCTGTCACATTATATTAGTTTTGTGTTAGTTGCTGAACCATAAAATCCATTTACTTTATGTAAGAAGGTGGCTTATTCCATGCAATTCTAGCCACAAAACAATAACCGTTAAGTTTAATCCCACTTTAGCAATACAAATTTTACCAACCAGGAAAAGCAATGGGTAAAACACAATTTAGTTAAAAGGAAAAAAAAAGTAACTTTTGCAGTAAGAAACAAGAAACTTGGGGGTGGGAGGACTTTTAATTCTAAAGAAAACAGAAAGTCTTCCATAAAACCACCCCAAAGTATTATTTGGCTGCTCAAGTTTTTCCCTTAAAGGAGAAAGAAATGTCATGTCACCTTTGCACAAGTAAATGAAGTAAGTTCTAGCTGGATGAAAACTGGATAAGAAAAAAAGGACATTTGGATTTGAGTTTTTTGGACTGAGTATCTGCACAGAAGATATCCATTACTGGTCCTCGTTACCTCACAAGAACAGCGGCAACAGAGTGCAGTCAAAAGAATAGAGCATTGGGATTCGGCTTGGCTGTGCTTTTCAGTAGCTCTCCAAGCCTGGGAAAATCATTTCACTCAATCATGCATCTGAAAGCATCCAACAGGTACTCAAAGACATCTGTTGTGTAACTATCCTACACTGCTCGAGATATGGAGATGAATGTAATACAAATTTTGTCCAAAGAACTTACAGTTCAGTAAGAGCATACACACCTGTTGGAGGTGTTCTGATAGCTACTTTGGGGTAGAAGAGGGAAAGATGAGAAAAAGAACAGTCAACTTTACAGATGGTTCAAGGAACGAGGAGACTCAGGAAAGGATCCAAAGCAAAGTTTATCCTTGATCTAAGTCTTGACAAAAGGGTCGATTTTTATCAGATGCATATTCTTGGTAGTAGCTATAGTGGTGTGCATATCTGTATGTGTGGGTGTGGGGGTGGGGCGGTGGTGCTATGCCAGGCACAGAAAATACCATGAAAAAGCACAGAAATGGAACAGTAAGTGGTCCACTATGGCTGATCCATCCAACTTGAGATCTAAATCAGGGAAGAAACTAGGGGTTGGAAAGGTCTTTATAAGCATAAGGCAAAATCAAAAACCAGAAACAAACAAAAAAAATTGTCAAAATTACAATAAGAGTTGAAAACCAATGGCAAGATATAAACATGACATTAACATATAGGATATGGTGTATGGGACATACTGGCATATGGATGGCAAAAGGTTTACAGTTGGTAGTAATTGATAAAAGATGAACAAAGCAATTAAAATGGGTGAAAGATAATTAGCATAAGAAATAATAAAATATTCAATAAAAGCATGCTACAATATTCAGTCTCACTACTAAACGAGGATTAGCAAAGGTGATTCATTGTTAATACTGCCAGAACAAGTGTAGGAAAATTACATACCCAGCAACAGAGGTAAGACATTACCAAATAAGAATATTTCAGGAGGTAATCTGACAATCACTAGCAAAACTCTTTAACCTAACCTAGTAATTGCTTCTAGAATTTAAGCTTAATTAACAAATCAATCTAGTATGAAAAGCTATATATTATATATATAATTAGCATTACTTAAAAGAGCTAAAAAAATGAAAACACTCCAAATGTCCAGCAGTAAGATATTTAAATAAATTATGATATATCTACAACATGGAATACATAAAATTACCAAAATGATGATGTAGGGTTTTTTTTTTTTTTTTTTATGACGAGGAAAATAACCATATGTTAAGTGAGAAAAGGCAGTTACTGATAGTGTTCATTTAAAAACTGATGCAGTGGGGCCGGCCCCATGGCATAGTGGCTAAGTTCGGCGTGTTCCACTTTGGCAGCCTGGGTTCGTGGGTTCAGATCCCAGGCACAGACCTACACCACTTGTCAGCCACACTGTGGTGGCAACCCACATATAAAGTAGAGGAAGACCGGCACAGATGTTAGTTCAGGGCTAATCTTCCTCAGCCAAAAAAATAAAAGATGCTGAGAAAGATATAAACTACAGTTATATTTTTTATTCGTCTCTTTCCTTTACAGTCTCCATAATTCTCTTTTTCCAAGTAGGTTAAAATCTTTAGAAAACTTCCTGTGTGGAAGTCGTCAACCACAGTATGATATCCATGAATTTGGATATCACAGACACATATCCTGTTGAGAAATAATAACTTTTTGGTCTTTCTACTTCTATCAAAGCATATACAAATCTAGAAAAGATAATAACTACAGATTTATCTCCTTTTGAAGGGATCAAGAGAAATAAAATTAACAGTTTTGAAAAGAAAACGAATCCCCCGGTTATTCATGCTAAAGCTTCAAGCAGGTAAAAATTAAATTGGTAGAAAAAATTCAATAAATCTATAGATTTTCAATACTAATAAAGTCAGAACAACCAAATAAAATTAACTTCTATTTTTTTTTAAAGTTAGTGAATTCTAAATATTTCTAAATAATGTAGCATTCTAATTGAGAATTATTGGAAATACATACATATGTATATACATACATAAACTATCACATTTCCAAAAATTAAAATGAAATATGAAACTGTATATAATGGAACTCTCATACATTGCTGATGGAAGTATAAATTCGTCAAAACATTTGGAAAACTGTATTGTCTAAAGCTGGAATTACATATATATGCTCTGATCCAGCAATTTTGTTCTCAGGTATATAATCCGCCCAAATATAAAAATATATATATACACACACACACACACACATATATATTCATCAAAAATATGATCAAGAATGTTCACAGCAATAGAACCTTTCAATACATTTCAGTAGAGTCACACAATAAGAACAAACTATTAATAGCTACACTCAATAACATGGATGGATTTCACAATCATAGTCAAGAAAAGAAATTATAGTGTATGGCATGGTGTGCCACAGAGAATGCCCCCTTCAACCCAAGGTATTCATTTCCCTAGCTGCCAGGAGTGTCATGTGCTGAAGGTTCATGCCTGAGTTCCTCTGCCCAAGGAGCAGCCCTCATCCAATGAATGGTTAATGCGGGCCTGGCACCACTGTTTCAACATGGGACATCCTCCGAAGGGCTGCCTTGCTCCAGAGCACCCTGTGGGTTTGGCTGAGGCCTTTGGTGCAACTGCATCTTGGTTCAAGTTCTCCCTCTGCCTAACCTGCTTCTCTCAATCCCTAAAAGATGTTGTGGCCAAGAAGGCTCCCAATAAACTTTCTTCATGCAAATCTCTGGAGTTTCAGAATGTCTCCTGGTGGACTCAAGCTAAGAGTGTTGGTACCAGGAATAGTGCAACAACCCCCACCAGACGGCTAACAATAAGGAACCATTACCGGCAGAGAACAGGTAGCCCCTGGGATGTGATAATGATACAATTATTAAAACTTTTACTGGTAGAAGGGAATACACTGGAGAGTACCATATTGTGAGTGTTTGAAAGCTTTGGGTGAAGTAGTGATTATAAGGGCAATGGGATCAGATAGCTCTTGCTGAGAGTACACTAGAGAAAGGCAATGAAAGACTGAGGTCACCAATTTACAGCAAAGTGTGAAGGTCAGGGGGACTCTGTTTCTGTTCTCCATTGGTGCATGATAAACCACCCCAAACTTAGTGGCTTAAAATAACGCCCATTTTCTTATCTCTCATGATGTGTGGATTGACTGGGCTCAGCCGGGCAGCTTTTCTTCTCCATGCCTGGAGTCATCTGAGGGCCTGAGGTTCTGGAACACGAAATATAGTTCATTTATGTGAACCTAGGACATCAATTTAGGATTTTGACTGGAGCACCTCAGTTGTCCTTCAGGTGACCTCTCTATGTGGCTTGGGCTCCCCATAGCACGGTGGCTGCGTTCCAAGAGGAGAAAGAGAAAGTTGCCAGTCCTCTAATGGACTCAGAAATCCAGGAACATCACCATCACTCTCCCACATGCTACTGGTCATAGCCAGTCACAAGTCCAGCCCAGATTCAAGGAGAGCAGAAACAAGCTCCATTTCTTGATGTGACATGCTTATATAGGGAGAACTGGCAGGGTTGGGAGATATCCTCAGCTTGCAAGACTACCTGCCCAGTTTCCTCGGTAACATATAAAGAGACTCTCACTTCCTGCAGTCAGAGAGCAAAAAAGGCTGATGAGGAGGCTCTGGGCATAAATATAAGGGAGAATCTGACTTCTCAGCCAGCCCCAGCATGTCTGCTATGCCAAGGTCAGGTCCCTTGTTAGGAAGGAGAGGGACCATGAGATTTAAGATATGGACATCTTGGTCAATACACTCGAAAGTATTTTATTACTAGATGGCCCTGAACCTCCTTAGCCTAACCAAGTGGCCCATTCCACTCTTCAAAGGCTGCCATTTATCCGTCTATAAAGACGATGCTGAGACCTCGGCCTTGAAAGAGAACAAGTGTCACCACTGGGATATAGCCAGCCCACTTCCCCTTCGGGCTGCCAAAAAATTTACTAGGTCAAGTCACAACATAACCTGGCTGGCTAAGTGCTGGGTCTGCTAAAGGACCAGAGGGTCTATATGCTGAAGGAGGTGTAGGACTTACCAACATACATGGCTAGAGCTGAGAGAATGGGTTCAGTCTGGATCCTAAGAGTCTTGGATCAAGTGGGGAGGAACATAATGTTTAATAAGGGACAGTTTACTGATATGGGAACAATCACCTATGACATAGGATGTAACTCCCTGAAAATAACCCTAGAAGATAGTGCTAACGTGTTGCTAAGATGACTCTTGGAAATTTGGAGAAAGCAATGGTCTACACCATGGCAGACAATAGAAAAAAGGATCAAAAGGTGCAGAGACGTGAGCATCGTAAATTATATTCCAGGATATACTAAGGCCAGAAAACCTACCAGGTGACCACGTTCTGTGGGAAGTCCTGGACAACACACAGTTTACAGAGGTCATGAGAAATGTGCTGGTTAAATAGGCACAAACAACACTGACATGCCCAGTGGTACTGTCCTCCTAGGCCAGGGCTGATCGTAGGAGATGCTGTTACAGAGCAATGCTCCTGACAGCAATGGTGAGGACAATTATCATGCAGAATGGCAGCCAAGGATTGCTGACCCATATAGGGTAATGGAGATGATTAATGAAACTCAGTATTCTTTGTGGAAAGATAAATGGGAAGCCAACAACGATATTGTTTAATTATATGATCAAAACAAATCAAAGGCGGATGATCACGAAGTTGAGAAGAGCTGCCTCAATAAAAATTCATAATCTCTTGCCTAATTTCTGGACCTGAGCCAGTTTCTGGACGCCAAGCCCATTAACTAAAGGAAAAACTGATTCCTATGAAGAAGGAACCAGAAACTCATGGCAAGTAGGTATGTTAATGATTCACACAGTCCTTCACCAAAGGGGCCTACAGCCATTTACTTGGGTGCGCACAAACAAGGGAAAGGGGAATACTCAGACATATCAAGGACTGTTGGATACAGTATACAAAATTACAGGCAGTAGTGCATGACTTACCTGATTGGTCAGAGGCCTGAAAGGAGAATGATTGGAAGATTGGGAGGAAGGAGGTCTGAGGAAGAGGCACCTGGAAAGACCTGTGGGAGTGAGCACAAAGTGTGAAGAGCTTTTTATCCCAGGATAGAGTCAACCAGAGAGCAGCCACCATGGAAGAGGCAGACACAACCAGGCAAAGAGATGATCTGGTCAGCTGACATCAGCCAGTGCCCTCTTGACCACTCCAGTGGCAGCACAAAGGGTGTGTGAACAGAGCGGCCAAGGTGGCAGAGATGGATGTTATGCATAGGCCGAACATCATGGGCTGGCTCCAACTTGTTAAGACTGATACACCTACTGCCCCAGCTGCATGTCAAATTTGCCAGCAACAGAAACTAACACTGATACCCTAATATGGTACCATCTCTCCGGGAGAACAACCAGACAAGCTGAAATACACTGGAAATCTACTCTGGAAGAGGCAGTGATTCATCTCAAGTGGAACTGATATATAATCCAAGTATGAGTTTGTTTTTGCTGCCCAAAAGATCTCAGCCAGTACCAGCGCCCAGAGGCTTACGAAGTATTTAATCCACTGGCATAGGATGCTATGCAACATTGCACTGGACAGAGCACCACCTACACCAAATGAGGTATGGAAGTGGACACATAACTATGAGGATCCACCAGTCCTATCACAAAAGCTGCTGGCCTGATAGAGGATGGAATGGCCTTTTGAATTTGCAATTGAGGTGCCAGTTGGGGTATGATCCTTTGCCAGCATGGGGCATCATATTTCTAGGATGCAATATACACCCTAAATCATGAAGATTATTTAGGAACCAAGGGGTGGATGTATGAGTGGCTCATTTATCATTCCTCCTAATGACCCATTTGGGAAATTTGTGCTGTCCTTACTCAAAACTCTAGGTTCTGAAAGTTTAAAGGTCTGGTTCCCAGAGGGGAAACACTTACAAAGGGGACATATTAAGGGAGAAATGAAACTTTAAATGATGGGTGCCATGCAGCCACTCTGAGCATCTTGTATCAAGAGACCAGCAGATATGGAAAGAAGTCACAATTCTGACAGGAATTGGAGGAGATAAGACTGATGTCTCACAATGGGGTAGTGAAGGACATGTTTGGCCTTCAGGTAATTTGCTGGGGCATTTTGTTATATCCTCCTGACCAGTTGTGATGGCAAATGGACAAATGCAGCACCCTGAGAAGGGCATGGTATTCAGGAATTCAGACCCTTTAGAGACGACAATCTGGATCACTCTACTTGGTAATCTGTCTAGACAAGCAGAAGTCCTAAGAGTGAGAATCTAGAATTGGTAGGAGAGAAAGGAGATGATAAGTATCACTTGTGGCCCAGAGACCAGGGGCTGCAGCAAGGACTTTATTTCACCCTACCAGCCCTTCTCTGGCAACTTCCCTCAGGAAAAGAGACCAACCAAAATTCTGGAGGAACTTTCCCATGAGGTTAAATGGCTCAAGAGAATCTCAGTGGCCCAGTGGTCAACTACAGTAGATACTAAGTGTACCTTCCCTAGTCCCCTTTCAAGAAAGATGGTCAAGGCAGGGGTACGAGAGCATGGATCCCTTGTCCATTTGGGCCACCTAGCCCTGGAGTCTGTGTGGGACTGGCTGAGGTCTTTGGTGGAACTGCATCTCAATTTAACTTCCTCCTCTGCTGAAACCTCCTTCCCCTACTGCCTCACAGAGGTCATATTGCCAAGAGGACTCCACAATAAATTTCCTGCATGTCAATCTCCATCTTAGAGTCAGTTTCTAGGAAAGCTAATTGAAGTCAGAAGCCAAATACAAAACAACATATACAGTAATAATTAGATTTATATAGAGCTCAAACACAGGCAGAAATAAAATAGAGCGTTAGACATCAGGACAGTGGTTTCTTTTGAAGGGCAGTAATGGCTCAAAGAGGAGATAAGGGGCACCTGGAGAACTGATAATGTTCTGTTTCTTATCTGGGGGCTACTGACATGGATGTAATCACTGAAATTCATCAGGCTGGGAAATTATGATTACTGCATTTTATTTATATATTCAATACTTCAAGAAAATGTTTTTTAGAAACCTACATTTCACAATCCTTCTCAACAATTCAAAAATGATTTCAGTTTTGAGGTGCCAGAAGATCATCAATATGAATATGAATTATCATCCTTCATCCTTAGGCTCTGAATCCAACAGCCTGTGTTCAATCCAAAGTTAGACACACTAACCATGTGAAGCTGGTCAGATTTTCAACTCTGTTAATCTTGTTTCTTCATCTCTAATATGAATGAAAATAGTACAACATGGAAGTGTTGTAAATTTCTAAATAAGACAATCCATTTCAAGAACATAGGACAATGCTAAGATAGAACATACAAAACATTCATTAACATATTAATAATTATGGTTCCTTTTTATGAAGGGATTCAAGTAAACAAACTATTTCTAGGACATGTCCTAGAAATTGCTTTTCAAAATAAAGAGGAGATAGTTTGTCTTGTTGTACTCATAAAAAATAAATAAAAGTTACCGAATTGTTTAAATTTAGAGTACACAGAAGAGTTCTATTTACGTGATGCTCAGTATATAAATAATCATTGTTATTATGATATATATTTAGTCTGTTACAAGAACAGTGGTAAGTAATGCAGAAGCTATATTCTGTCTCAGCAAAGTGAGAACCGGAGGCATCTTCATATTGTCAAATGAACATGGGCTATAAAATTTGATATTCTCATATTTTAATTCTGACTTTGCCAATTACTAGCTGTGTCAATTTACACAAGTTGTTTCGCTTCTGAATTCATAGTTCTTCAACTCTTAAGTAAAGATAAAGATGCTTACTTTACAGAATTTTCTGTGATATTATATAAAACAGCATTGTACTTAGAACATTGGGTTAACTAAAATATGTATTTGCCATTCCTCTTCCTGCTTATGGCCAAGGACAATATATTTACATAATGGCTGCTGATATTAGAGGAACAATCTTTAGTCAATGAATAATTTTCAAAGGGATTTTAAATCAAGTAACATGTCTCATATTCCCTATAAATCTTAGTACCCAGCACGGAGACTTGTAGTAATATACCATAAATTAATGTTTATGATGGATGAAATTTAAAAAATGAATGGAAATGAAATTCATAATTTAGACCACAGTATCATGTTCTGGACAACTTTTCCAGTTAGTGTTTCACAATTTGAGTCATGAAATTGATTTTTAAAATGTGATGATATGACAATGTTTTATAAAATATAAGCTGCAAAAACATTACAGTGTTTGTAATATTGAAATTTATTTTATTACTTGCACCATAAAACAAGCATTCAAAATTAAAATTTTTTATCACAGACAACTTGTATGCAATGAATCAGATTACCGATTTGTAATTACAAAACATAATTTTGCATACTGAATTGCCTTTTAACAAAGATTCTAAGAATAAACATAATTTTTTAAAATTTTTTTGCGAGGAAGACTAGCCCTGAGCTAACATCCGTTGCCAATCCTCCTCTTTTTTGCTGAGGAAGACTGGCCCTGGGCTAACATCCGTGCCCATCTTCCTGTGCTTTATATGGGATGCTGCCACAGCATGGCTTGACAAGTGGTGTGTCTGTCTGCACCTGGGATCCAAACCCCCGAAACCCCAGCCCCCGAAGCGGAGCACGCGAACTTAACCGCTACACCACCGAGCCGGCCCCCATAAATTTTTTTTACTATAAATTTGGTTTACCTTTTCTCAACTGTTGCGAAAATAATCTTGGTGAAATGTAAATGATATGTATAGATTTTGCACTTTCGCTGATATAAACACAAGCTCTGTCACTTACTAACTTTGTGTCTTGGGCTAAATTTCTTACCTCCCTGAACCTCAGTTTTTCAATCTGTAAAATGAGAGTATCAACTTGCCTCAGACAGTAATTATGAAGAATAGAAACAATGTCAAGAAAGAGCCTAACACACTGAAATACAGTAGGAGTTCAATAAAGGGGGCTCTTATATCATGAGCTTTGCATTATGAATCATACTGATGAGTGTCTAAGAATTGACTTAGTTTTAGTTTGTAGAGATCTTATCAGTTGTCTTTCTCTCTCTCCCTCTCTTTTAATCGCTTTGAGGTTTCACAGTAAAATATAAACCTGCAACCCTATCCATTATGTTTATGCTGTTCAATAAACACATTACAGTATTTCACTTCTGGCACCAGTATCTTGGCAAGCAATCCTGGCTAGAGTATATCGTATGCTTCAGGACCTAAATGTGTAGTGACATATTAATACATCATGAAATTCTACAAAGATGCAGTGGCTTTTAAGAAAGAACAAAGTGTATGTTCACACTTCATATAATATTGCCTATCCTGTCATTATTTATTGTCAGGTGTTCTGGCCATTGTGCTCTCCGTGGATAACTTATAACAATTTCAAACTCCATAGATGAGCTATACCCAGGTCAGACTGCTAATGTGAGTTATGCCACATTAGAAAGGAATATCAAAATAGGCATATTTTATTAGTAGCAAATTCCATACTTCAAATTCCTTTCATTCATGAAAAATAAAAGAATTACATGTTGATATCAACCATTTTCTAGTTCAAGTAGGAATTTTACTATAAGACATTTGTGAAACGACATACAATGTGAACTTTTAAAAAGTATTCAACATGTTTGATTAAGATCTGAAACAGTAAGAAGCCTGTGAACTGCCTGAATACATCCAGACCTATATAATTCTAAATGTCCAAAGGTAATGCTCATTACTTAACTTTCTATACAATCCAATCTTCTAACCATTTATTTACTGCGATAGAGGGTAAGAGATGCTGTTATCAGTTTGGGGAAGACCAATATAAGACACTATAGGAAATACGTGCTAAGCGAAGTGTACTTTGCCTCTTTTCCAATCCATCAAAGACAGAATGGCATGAGAGACAGAACACAGGCTTTACCAGGTAGACCTGGGTTCAAACACGAGTTCAGTCACTTACTAGATCCACTTTTGCCTTTAAATTTTTATCTTTCTTCAAACCACAAAAGTGTAGTATGTTATAAGAAAGCTAAACTTTCTAATATACTGTGACTTGATATATATTCATTTGTGTGACGGTTAGAAGTCAGGGGTACAGTTTCATTTATTCCTTATTGCAGTAGTCCTATACCCATTAGGGGAGGTCAGTCCTTATCTTGTTCAGAATATCTACAAGATGAAAACTATTTTCTTAATAATACTACAACATCATTTCCACTTTTTGCTCTCATTCTCTCATGAGTTTACAGTGGAATTTTCCAGAGTTTATATGATGTGACATTGCAGCCCATTGAATGCAGAAAGGAGATATGGGACTCCAGCTGCATTGTCTCTTAAACCAGACAGTAAATACATTTGGAAAATTACAAAATAATTGATAAAATATTTATGACTAAATATATTTGGTCTATAAAATGTTTAATTTTCCAAATATGTTATGTTAATATGTAATAGGTTTATTATTCTTATTTTAAAATGAATTAATAAATTATTTTAAAATATCTCAACTTTAATTTCTAACACAGTAAATATCAATTATATAACCTACACAAACAAAAGATCTTTGAGGTTTTCAATAAATTTTATGTAATGGGGTCCTGAAACTAAAAGGTTTGGTAAACGCTGCCTTAGTGTAATGATTTAGTAAAAAACAAGAGCTCTGCAGACTTCCAACTTCCACTCAGGGACATGGAAAGCTAGGAGGAGATTGCTCCCACATTTACAATAAAAAGCTGGACAAATTGAAAATTCTTGAGTTGTTTTGTATCCACTGGAGAGCTGAGGTTGTGGAGAAAATAACTGGCCACACATCTAGGAGAGACAGCTGACTGCAGTGCGAGATAATGTGACCATTGACTTACTTGTGATAGATACAACCAGACACCTGTAAGAAAAGTTCACTTAGGGTGGTGGCAAACTGGTGGAGGCCAAGGGTAAAGTATCAAGAGATTCAGAAGCCCCTGGTGGTCACAGAAATAAGAGGAGTCCACACCATCTTCAGGTTGGTTTCTCCACAATTCCCACCAGGTGCTCACAGAAAAGTCTGGAAAATGTTTAAGTAAAGTGTCACTTGTGATGCATACCTGGGGAGAAGGAATAGCAACTACCACTGGAGGGGCACAGAACTCCACCTAGAACCTTCTCTTCTACCTCCCCTACAGAATGAAAGCCTTAATCTTTTGAGACAAGGGCAACTAATACCACCACCCTTGAGTACTGGAGAAAACCCACTGCAGCTATGGGAAGAAAACAGAAACAAAAAAAAACAACTGAAAACCTACCCCTGAGAGAGGGTAAAGAATACATGCTGGGCTCAGAATTACAGATGCGGAAGGGACAGGTGAACTAAGGAGGCCACAGCCCGAATACCCAGGGATACAGTATCTGTCTAATAGTGAGGCTAAATGAGAACAATAGAGAACACTCCACCATCACCATGTCTTGCTGCCATGCTAACACAGCTCAAGCAACAAGTAATAGAAAATACTGCTCAGAGAGGAACAAAGTGTGGAATGAGACCTGATCTGAGGTTCAGTGAAAAGGAGAAACCTAAAGCTGAAAATGGAGCAGACATCGAGGGAAAATGAAACGCCTCTGACAACCCAGCCCCAATCCTAAAAACAAAATATCACTAGAGGAATTTGAAGCCTATGGTTCACTTAGGTTCATGATAATGACAACAAACTTCAAGCCTAAGCCAACTCCTAACTAGATTTACTCAAACCCTGCACTAAAGGACTAGAAAAAGGAGAGGCATGTTCATTTCTAAGCACAAAAATTGTTTACCTCAGTCTCTATTGAACTACACAAGATATCCAATTTTCAACAACAAAAAATCATAGGGCACAGCAAAAGGAAGGAAAAACAACACACTCCCAAAAGACACAGCAATCAGCAGAGTCAGACTCAATTATTAACACAGGTGGTGGAACTCTTTGATAGGGAATTTAAAATAATTATGATTAACACATTAAAGGATCTAATGGAAAAGGAGGATAGCATGTAAGATCAGACTGGAAAGTTCAACAGAAAGACAGAAACTATAAGAAAGAATCAAATGAAAATACTAAAAATGAAAAAAAATTCCACAGTAAAATAAATGAAGAATGCCTTCAACAGATTCATTAGCAGACTCAACACAGCCATGGAAAGAATCAAGGAATCTGAAGATACATCAATAGAAACTACTCAAACTGAACTACAGAAAGAAAAATGAGTGAAAAAAAGCAACAGAATATCCAACAGTGGTAGGACAATATCAAATGGTCTAACATATATGTAATTGGAATCCCAGAAGGAGAAGGGAGAGAACAGAGCAGAACAAATATTTGAAGAAATAATGACCAAAGATTTTCCAAAATTAAAGACAGACACCAAACTACAGATCCAAGAAATTCAGAGAACACTAGGCAAGATAAAAAGCAAACAAAATCTACCTAGCCATATCATATTCAAGCTGCTAAAAATAAAAACACAACAAACAGGAAATCTTGAAGGCAACTACAGGAAAAGACACATTACATGCAGAAGAACAAAGATAAAAATTACATCAGACTTGTAGCTAGAAGACAACAGAGTGCTGAAAGAGAAAATCAACCCAGAATTCTATACACAGTGAAAATATTTTTCAAAAATAAATAAGTAAAGACCTTCTCTGGCAAAGAAAAACTGAGATAATTCATTGCCAGCAGACCTACACTACGAAAAATAGTAAAGGAAGTTCTTCAGGCAGAAGGGTTGTGATAGCAAACAAAACTTGGATCTACACAAAGAAAGGAAGAGCGCCGAAAATGGAATCAACAAATGTAAAATAAACTTCTTTTGTGTGTGTGTGTGTGTGAGGAAGACTGGCCCTAAGCTAACTTCCACTGCCAATCCTCCTCTTTTTGCTTGAGGAAGAGTGGCCCTGAGCTAACATCTGTGCCAATACTCCTCTATTTTGTATACGGGATACCTCCACAGCATGTCTTGATAAGCCACGTATAGGTCTGCGCCTGGCATCTGAACCCATTAACCCCAGGCTGCCGAAGCACAGCATACAAACTTAACCACTACACCCCTGGGCCAGCCCCTTTTTTCTTATTTTTTATTGATTTTAAAATATAACTGACTGTCTAAAACAAAAATAGTAACAACATACTGCGCACTTATAGCATACATAAAAGTAAAATTTATGAAAACAATAGTACAAAAGATGAGAGGGAGGAAGTGAGAAGATACTGTTGTAAGGTCCTTACATGATGCATGAAGTGATATAATGATATTTGAAGGTATGCTCTAATTAAATAAACAGATATACTGCAAATCATAGGGCAAACACTAAAACATTAACACAAATGAGTAAATAATAAGTTAATATAAGAGATAAAATGGATATGTAAAAACATGCTTGGTTTATGCAAGAAGATAATAAAAAAAAAGAAGAAACAAACAACAGATAGAACAAATAGAAAACAGCTAACATAGATGGTAAAAATCATCAAAACCCAAACATATGCTGTCTATAAGAAACATACTTTAAACATAAAGATACAGATAGTTAAAATTATAAGGATGGAAAAACGATAAACTATGTGAACATTAGCCAAAAGAAAACTGAAGTAGCTATATTTACAGCAGATAAAGCAGACTTCAGAAAAAGAAATATTATTAGTGATAAAGAGGGACATCCCTGATAAAGGTGTCAATTCTCCAAAAAGACATTACGATTCTAAATATATATGCACCTTACAACGGAGCTTGAAAATACATAAAGCAAACACTGATAGGATTGAAAGGAGAAATAGATAAATCCACAAGTATAGTTGGAGACCTCAGCACTCTTCTCTAAGTAATTGACAGAACAAGTACACAGGAAATCAGTAAGGGTATAGAAGACCTGAATAATGCTACTAAACAACTTGACATAGTTTACAATTACATTTATAGAACACTCCTTCCAACAACAGCAGAATACACAGTCTTTTCAATTTCACATGAAATATTCACCAACATAAACTATATTCTGGCTTATAAAAAACCCTTAAGATTTTAAAACAATAAAACTAATGTAAAGTATATTCTCTAAGTTACCTATGAGCCAAATAGGGAATATTAAAAATATTTTGAACTGAAAGAAAATGAAAATACAACATACCAAAATTTGTGGGATGCAGCTAAAGCAAGGCTTAGAAGAAAATTTCTAGTATTGAAAGAGTTATACTAGAAAAATGACGACTCTGAAGTCAGACTGCCAGCAATCAAATGTGAGCCCACTTTGTACTAAATGTGTGTCCTTAGGCAATTTGCTTAATTCTCAGTGGATCAAATTCCTCGCCTATAAAAGGAAGGCAACAATAATTCTTACTTACTAGGAGTGTTATAAGAATTAGATGTGATTATATAGAACCCTTAGCACAATGTCTGGTTATCAGCTAATTTTTTCTTAATTTCTAATAATTAGTAGACATTTTGGTAGAAACTGGAGATAAGAATGACAAACAGTCCTTACCATCTAGAACATCACAGTCTAATGAGGAGACAGGCAGATTTATAAAAATTACTTCTCAATATAAAACTAGGACTTGTACGAAATGCTGCTTGTACGAAACTGGGGGAATTAAGCAAGTTTCTCAGATATAGTAGACCTTGCATTAAGGTTTAAAGAATTAGTAGTTATCTAAGTTAAAGGAGACATTGCAGGAAGAGAATGATTTGAGCAAAGCAGGAAGTTGTGAGAGCACATGCAAATTAGGAGGCAGCAATTGATTCAAATCGCTAGAGCACAGGTTTCCAAAGACAGAATGGCAGGTAGGTATGTAGGCAGGAATAAGGGATCCAAAGGCCTTGCTTGTCATTCCTAAGAGTTTAGATTTTTATTTTGTAACAAGGTGCTTGAATGACAAGGTGACACAGTCAGTTTTTGTTAGAAAGAAGCCTCTGGCTACACTATACAGGATGTTTAACAGGTGGCCGGGGATGCGGGTGGGAAGGATACATACAGTGCAGCAAGATGGTAGCTATTACAGATATGATACATGATGGTATCTCATCATGTATTCTGGATGGAGTGGAGAAAGAGATATTAAGGATGCCTTATCAAGAGTGCCTCGTGAATGATTTCATGTTGAGGTGATAAATGAGAAGACACATGATTCTGGCTTAAACATCTGAATGGAGGGACGTATGAATCGCCTTGGTAGACAATAAAGGAGGTGGAGCAAGATGTGGAGTTTAGCAATAGATATGCTGGGTATGAAGTGCTAATAAGCTCTCCAGAAAGCAACTGTCTAGTGTCTACAGCTCAGCAGTTAGATGTTAGGCAGAAATAAGAATTTGAGACTTATCAGTGCATAGCAGTAACTGAAGTCTTGGGCATGGACGAGATTTTCTGAGGGAGGAGAACTTAGGTGACGACAGAGCCAATGAGGTGACTCAAGGCTCTAGGACATGTTGAAGACAAGTGAGGTGATAAGAGAGAGAATCATAATAGATATTAAAGATAAAGTGGGAACCTGACTAAGTATTGATGATTCTTGAGAATTTAGTTCAGAAATTTTCCCTTCAAACTATTAGAATATCTCTTCATAAACAGTGAATTCTGTATAGTACTGTATTAATTTCTGGGGACTGCTGTAGCAAATTACCACAACTTCAATGGCTTAAAACAACAGAAGTTTATTCTCTCACAGTTCTGGAGGCCAGAAGTCTGAAATCAAGGTGTGGAAAGAGCCACATTCCCTCTGGAGTCTTTAGAGGAGGATTCACAACTTGCCTCTTCCAGCTTCTAATGGCTGTGAGCATTCCTTGGCTTGCTGCCACATCTCTCTCTGCTCTGTCTTCACATTACCTTCTCCTCCTAAGTATCTATCTCAAAACTCCCTCTGCCTCTCTCCTATCAGGATACATGTGATTGCATTTAGGGCCTACACAGACAATATAGGATAAACCCCTCTACTCAAGACCATTAACTTAATCACATCTTTGTATTATAAGGTCATAATGTTCACTCATTGACAGGTTCCAGGATGAGGACATGGACACATCTTTTCAGGGACCACCATTCTGACCAGCACTTTGTCAAAAATTTAAAATAATAAGACCCACTGTTCACAAGATACTGGGGATATATAATATCCATATATATACAGGGATTCATACAATGACATCATGCATTCATGATGATATATGGATTCGTGCAATGAATATATATGATTCATACAATGACATCATGTGTAGCCATCAAAATTGGTAATGAATTCCATGTTTATAACATGCAAAAGGATTTACAATATCATCAAATTAAAAGGTTATAAAATGATGTGTATACTATGATCACATTTTAGTATCAAATGTACATCTAAAAGAATCTGGATGAGTTGATCACATAAATATTAATCTTAGTAAGATCACTGGACATTTATTAATTCTTTTTTATCTGTAATTTTGAATTTTTCTTCAATGATTTTACTTATAATATTTTTAAATAACTAAATGGTGAACTTATTTGTTAGACACATACTAACTTTCTTCAAATTATATTGATAACCTTTCTTAAAATTTCAGACATTTGAATGTAATTTAGCCATAAATTATCGTCTGATAGACAAAAAAGAAAACTATATAGAAATATATACAAGTGAATTTGGAAAAAAAACAAATATCTGTTTTCTAAATATTACAAAGTCTAAATGTCAAAGAAATTTGAACCACCTAAGTAAAATATTAATACTAGCATAATCTATTTATATCATATCAAATGAGAGTAAAACCTTTATTCCTGAGTGTAATAAACATTCATTATTTAAGAGAAAGCTAGCCTATAGCTGTAAATATACTCTACAAGCCATTTAAAAGCCAATTATGTATGTGTGCTTGGTAAAGGAGACTGTGAATGAATTACACCTACAAACTTAAATTATACACATAAAGTATGAAATTTAACTGTTTCTGGAAGAGGCTCTAATCTTATCAAGCATCATGATTGTGATACTGTCCACAAAATGCATCTTTCAAGATTTATTTTGATTTATATTTGTCTCATAAAAGAATGATCTTTTAGGGGCTGACCTGGTGGCGTAGCAGTTAAGTTCGCACATTCCACTTCGGTGGCCCCGGGTTCACGGTTCCAGTCCTGGGCTCAGACCAATGCACTGCTGTCAAGCCATGCTTTGGTGGCGTCCCATATAAAGTAGAGGACAAAGAGCACAGATGTTAGCCCAGGGCCACTCTTCCTCAGCAAAAAGAGGAGGACTGGCAATGGACATTAGCTCAGGGCTAATCTTCCTCACAAAAAGAAGAATGATCTTTTATGTACTACTAGTATAGAGTATATTTTATAGTTCAAACCTAAAAAATATCATAAAATTGCTCTTTTGCTATCATTAAATGTGATCCACCAATTCTTACAAAACCAATAAATATTCACTTCCACTGGTATTTGCTTCTTCATCTGGAAAATGGATTAATCAAAAAATGTCCTCTTAGAGCTTTATGGAGAACTTTATGTAGCTCTTCATAAGATGAATAATGGAAATTGTGCAGTGTTCACTGGCCAAACATTTGCATTAATATTAAGGTGAGAAGTAGTTCACAATTCATTTAACAACTATGAAAGTGACTAGGCAGTTAATTTTTTTTTAATTCACTATAACTGTTTGTTTACCTACTAAGTGCAAGGCATTTCACATCAAGATACAGGAATGGTTTTCCTAAATTGTTATTGTAGATTAGAATTCTCAACCTTTTAAAACAAACTATAGTAAATGATTCAACTTTGTTCACATCATAAATAATCTAAGAGAAACTTTTTCAAATTAATATTTTATCAACAGAATTTGCTATATTATTTTAATACCTGATAGAAAACTAGGGTAGATATGCTCAATCACACCTCTGTTTCTCATTGGGAGAACTCAGTGCTCCCCAAATGAGCCTCTTTTAATACAGAAGGTAATCATGAAAAAGCTATCTCAATTCTTAGTTTATAGGATTCCTAAAAGGTGGGCTACTCCAGAACAACATTTATAGAAGCCCTGGGAAGGCTGATACCAGAGAGACCCTGAGGGCACGAGACAATAGGTAAGTGGGAAGTGGCCAGAAAAGATCTTATCACTGCCTGGAGAAGAAGAGGGCAGAGAATCTGAAACTAAGTGAATTTACTAGGCAGTTGGTGGAGGTTGGTAGAGAATCCTAAAAGGATCAAGCAGGATCCTTGCAGATCCAAAGGGTAACTAAGCAAATTGTTCCTCCTTTCTAATATTACTTGACTCCAGATAAACAACTGAGTTGATAACATGCTGGATCCCATTCCTCAGGACCCCAAATTCCTCATCCCAGTTTAGAGAAAGCTTAAAAAATTAACAAACATTTGCTAGAATTCATTTCTCCTGTTTCTGGTTATTATACCATCTTCCCAGTTTTATTATTATGAAAAAATTTTAATATAAATTTAAAATCATGTGCACTTGATATAAACATAATACAAGGTAACCATAGTCATGGAGATAAGAGGGACTTGAAAAATTTCAAGGATAAAATTAGTCTTTATACTGCCTTCTCTTAAAATTAGTTTTCTTTTAAACCATCTGGGAATGCCTTCAAACTGTGACCAAATATTGAGCATACTGTTCTCTGTGGGATTCTGATTTAATTCATGGCATATCTGAAAGTGCAGAGTTATTAATCACAAACTGGAAAAAAGGAAAAGAAAGCAGTAGTTTTGCTTAAGTATTTATTTCTTAGAAGGCTTTTTTTCTTTTTCTTTCTTTTTCTTTTTTTGGAAGGAAAGTACAAATACAAGAGATGGTAAAGTTGACTATTAAATTTGCACCTTATTCTTCATTTACTTTTCCAAAACCAATTTATTGGTAGATTTCCCTAGCGGCATGAAACTAACATTCACTGCCATTGTTTATTCTACTGGAAGAAACTTCTTTATAAGTTAATAGTTATGTCCATCTACCCATTCACTCCAACACATATGTAACGCCTAGTGTACACCAAACTCTGTGTAAGTGCCAGGGAAATGAAACATAACTACAGATTCTTTGGTGGGCTAAAATTTGATTAGCATTTTATTTACTTTTTTGTCGCTATGTCTTCAAACTCAAAATTTAGGAAAAAATTTCAAAACTAGCAGAAGTATTAAATTAAAAAACAATGGTTCCAAAAATCACTATGTGAGAGTTAACGAAAGAGTTAACTCATATTTGAGCAAAATAATATACTGTACATTATTTTTGAAATCCAATTGTAAAACTGACTGTTTCATATTTGGCCACCAGGACTGAAGTTGGACACCAGTAACTAACCATGCTCATGCTCTTATTTGAGCCAGATTTGAGCTCAGGCTCCTACTGTCCCATTGCTGACGTTAAGGTGAAGGAAGCTGTCAGCTCCACCTTCCAGGGACTGGCTTAGTGACAAAGCCACTACAATAGGGCACACTTAACACAACCCTGCAAATAGAATTAAACCTGTGCCAAGGATGCTTACGTACCTGCTTAAAGACACAAAGTTTAGTCAATTGTCTGGACATTGCTTTCAGGCAATCAGAAAACTATTTCCCTCTATTTTTCAGCCTGAAATACTTTTAATTCATACATTCAAACATTTATTGAACATCTGCTACAGGCTCGGCATTATGCCAGGTGCTGAGGACACTGCAGTGAACAAGACAGACATGACCACTACCTTCATGGAACCTAACCAATAAGTAGGATATACTGAGGGGAGGTTGGAAGGAAATTGGACAACACTGCTCCTTACCTCTCTCCATCTGCAAACTCCCAACCCCCACCAGATTATAATGGTTTTACAGTTACTTCCATAAAGCCTGGCATTAAGGGTTTTTTTCTCTAGTGTATTTGGCTGCACCAGTCTTTTCTCTCTAACATGATAGTAAATTCCTTGAGGGCAGGAATCCTACAGCATAGAAATTTTTATGACCTCCTCTAACACCCAATTGCCTAGTGATTCACAGTGACCCAGCATTTTTCCTGCAAAATGGATAAGATCATACTCACTTCCAGGTAAAAGCAATAGCAAAGGAAGTTACAGCATCCAGAACACTATGAGGCATAGATAAAAGTTCTCAAGAGACCAGGTGCCTGTGTGATGGTTGAGTCATGTTGCAACACAACACATGCAATTCCATGTGCAAACAAACTGCCCATCCTTTCTGGTCCCCCAACTACCCCAACTCCCACCTCCACACCTAATGCATGTAGGACACCAAGATGGCCTGATCTGAGGCCATGATGGAAGTAGAAGATGTCCTCTACTTAAAAATCTCTCCCCAAGTGGTCTTGATAAGGCATTTGAAAGTCCTGCCCCATTCATGCCTTTGAGTTAAAGTCCAGAAAGCTTCTTTTTAAACGTAAATACTGGCTGTGATTGCTTCTGCTTTTGAATTCTTGTACTAGTTTCTGCCCAGACTCTTGGACCAAGGAACAGATTTATTCATTTAAAAGACCTATCTTATTCAGAAAAGATTTAAAGAGGATAAAATATGCATCACACTGATGAAGAAGTAGAGACTAGTGATGAAGAATGCTGGGACTGGAGCCAGACTTCTCCTGCTTGCATCATCTCTCTTCTGGTTCCACAAGTTACTTCCTGTGTGATCATGGACAATTCTGTGCCTCAGTTTCCATATTTATAAAATGGGGATAATAATATTGCTACATCAGAGAGTTATTTTAAGAATTAAATGATACACACATAACACACGTAGTAAACTATCATCTGCCTAGGACTAAATAAGATCTCAGTAAATTCTAGATACTATTAAATTGTTATGTTTTCCTCTTACATATGTATTATCTCCTCAACTAGATCTGAAATCACATAAAACCAGTAAAATGTGATTGGGTACCTTCAAGAATACTGAGTAGAAATAAACAGAAGGGAAACATATTATAACGAAGGAGAAAATATATTAGGTTAAATTAGGAGTATATGAAATATATTTGCTTAAGATCATTTGTTGAGAAATGATTATGAGATTATTAAATTGGAAGTATTATAGATTTTGCGTTAGTAGAAATAGAATCCCTTAATATAGTGGATTTTGGAAATTACAGTTTGCTCGGTGCTACATATGAAGATGCAGGAAAACTACGAAGGGAAAGTTTCAGAGTTTTTATAATCTTGTAAACGTTAAGAACAAGGTGAGCTACAGACACAGTCAGAGATTAATTAACCAAATGGAGCAGAGAGACTGCTTTCCCATGCTAGTGATATCATATTGGGCAAAGCCACATGCAGAGAAGTGAAGAATAAATGGGGACAGAGCAACAAGCAGATGGGTTAGGTCCTCCTTGGGTGAAGGTTGGAAGTGGAGCTGGGAAGACAGTTATGCAATAAACACAGGATACCCCGAGGGACACCCTTGGCCCTGCTGACCTTGTCAGCTCCAGCTCCTCTTGGAGCCTGCAGATCTGCCAGTGTAACACAGGTGTTGGGGAACCACATCACCTCAGCTTTTCCACCGGGCCTCACAGTGCAATGAAGGAACCTAGGATTGGTAAAGCTTATTCTTTGGGGAGCTTCTGTAAGTTGGCACAGCTTCTGGCAATTTTCACAGCTTGAAATTTAGATTGTGTCCCTTGCTGCCACCAAAGGATGGAATGGGGTGGACGAGAAACAAGACTGCCTAGGCTTGTTCAATCCAGCTTCAGGTAGAAAACCCATTTGCTGCTGTCATCCAGTGTTTTAGAAATTCTGGGATGGTCACAGGTTTGAATTTTAAGGTATGGAGGAAATGCTGGGCTCCAAGTAGATTCTAAAATAAACTTGCTCTCCTAATTCTATCCCTTCTGATTATTGATATGTGACCGTCCAGAGTCCTTATGGCAATTGTAATGCATGAAGTGACCCCGTTGTGTCAATGTTCAGTGTCTCATTACAAAATAACTTCATGATACAAAGACGATCATTACTGTCAAAGCTGATATGTAAACTGTGCAGATCTCTGATTACAGAGGAAGCTATTTATTAAATTTCACTTAACTTTGGGCACTTACTGGTTCTTTACTAAAAGATGTTCCACTTCTCTGAGTTATTCATCTATTTTTGGTAACACGTTATTATAGCAAAGCTGCTCTTATCTGATTCAGTAGAGGGTGAAAGTGGGTACTAGGGTTTCCAAAATTTCACCACCACATTAAAACAGGAAGTTGGTGTTACCACATCAGATCTCACGGGGGCTATAACATGAGCCAGGAGAGCCTGTGTCACATCACTAGAGTCATTAAATGTCATATAATAAACACAGCCAGGGCACATTTCAACCAAGGACCTAAGAGGGTTTTAAAAAGATTAAATTGTGAAAATCTCAAACAGCCCTAAGAGTTACAGCATTATTACTTCTATGAATCTTGCAACATAATCTACTTAGGTCTATATGATTTCATCCTGAGTCATTTACATATAGATAGACAGATAAATAGATATCTAGATATAGATATATAAAATTCCCATCTTACTATATTCTCTTCCAGAACGAGTTAAAACAGCAGGATAAAATGAATAACTATGAATAAATTAAACTTCATTAAATTAAGTCAAGATTATCATTAAATATTAACAAACATGAAGGTGTTATTGCTGAATTTATCAACAACTATCACTCTGAATGTGTGAAAATATCTATTCTCTAACAAAAACATTACGGACTTTCTTCATGTAAATATGTCATGTTTCTCTTAATCATTTTGTGTAAAGTGAATATTTATAAAATGTCTTATTTTTGCATTCCCTTGTGATACTGTACATGTATTTCTGAGAGAAAAATATTAGACTCCCAAATCACAATAAAAATAACCTTTGAGTGCTAATATCCACCCACCAGATTGGCAAAAATTAAGAAGGCTGGTGACACTAAGTGTTGGCAAGGATTTAGAACACTGGGGACTCATATACCACTTGTGGGAGTCCAAATTGGCACAGCCACTTTGCAAAACAGTTGGGCATTATCTTGAAAAGCTGGCACACTGTACAGCCCAGCCTCTTACACATATTTATCATGAGACATGCATAAGAATATATGTGGGAGCCTGGTTGGTAACAGCAAAAATGAAAAAACAAAAGTGACCATCAAACAAACCACATATCAAAAATAAGAAAAATGGATGAACAAATTGTGGAATAGTTATAAACTGGAATTGGTACAACTGAAAAATATATTAACAGTGTACATTAGCATGGACAGATCTTCAAAGCATATTGTCAAACAAAAAATAGCAAGTTGCAGAAGAATACAAACATTTTTTTTTTTTTTTTTTTTTTGTGGGGAAGACTAGCCCTGAGCTAACATCCATTGCTAATCCTCCCCTTTTTGCTGAGGAAGACTGGCCCTGGGCTAACATCCTGCCCATCTTCCTCCACTTTACATGGGACGCCGCCACGGCATGGCTGACAGGCAGTGCGTCTGCGGGCGCCCAGGATCCGAACTCGCGAACCCTGGGCTGCCAAGCGCGGACTAAACCGCTGCGCCACCAGGCGGCCCCAAGAATACAAACATTTTGCTGCCATTTTGATGAAGTTCAAAAGCAAGCAAAATAAAAAAAATAGATTTTTAGGAACAATGCATGTAATGGTAAAAGAATAAAGAAGAGAGAGAGAATGACAACAAAGTAAAGATCCAGAGAGTAAATTGTGGAGGATGGAAGGGGACTGAAGGTAGGAAGCTGAGAGCACAGGCAGCATTTCATGGCAGGTAATGAGGTTCTATCTGAAGACAGATGGCACGTTTGTGGCATTTGTTTGAATTGTTATGTTTCATATCATAAATGGACATGAAAAAGTTAAAATATTTTAAAAATGCATCACCTTAAATCCAATTATTTCCTTTAAGGATGTGCATTTCATATGTGAAAAGCAATAGTCACTTCTCCCAAATTAAGAGTTCTGGTTTCCAATTCTGATACAGTCATTAATAGTTTCATGACCTTGGACATGTTACTTAATCTCTCTGGGGATCCTCTTTTTCCAAGCTGAAAATACAGGTCTGAGGTAGCCATCCCTTAGGTGTTTTCTAGAGAATAGTCTTATAATTCTATAAATCTCTGAGCTTTCTACCTTAGGCAAAGTCCAGTCTACCTGAATTCAATTTTCAAAAACAAGCACAAGAAGTTAATCAAATGTACGAGCATCCACATATGTCTTTTTTAAACATTAAGTTATTCAGCAAGACCACACTGTTCTTTTCCTCTCCTTTCCTTAGTGCTGCCACTCCAGGATTTAAATTTTTCAGCAGCCACATGAGGTGGCTTCTCCTCTGAGAACTGAGCAGCGCCAGATGGAGATCTTTTTTTCTCATACAGTTCAAGCTAAGATTTGACTTTAAAATCAAAGTGGCATGCAGCATTTTACAATGGAAATAATACCAGACTGCATATTAGAAGCCTGATCTTGGCTTCAACATTTACTAGTTGGATAACTGAGTCTGTCATTTAACTTCTCTAGGCTTTAATTTATTCACCTGTAATAAGGTGCCAGAAATGGACTAATTGTGACCTTGGACATGTTACTTAATCTCTCTGGGGATCCTCTTTTTCCAACCTGAAAATGCAGGTCTTAGGAAGCCATCCCTTAGGTCTTTTCTGTAGAAAAGGGAACACTTTCTGTTCCAGCATAGCATAATTCTACCTAACTTAAGTTTGCTCTTGGGAACTATTTTTTTGACCTAATAATCAACTGTTAACAAAAAGTGTTCAAATAGCTTACAGAAATCAGTTACCAAAACCAAACTTTTAAAAACCACTTAGTTCCACCGGGAATACCTTGTTTTTGAAGGAGTTAAGGCAAAATGGGTACATACACTGATGGAAACACTGACAAAAGTTCTCTAATTCATTTGTTAACCTAATACTTATGAATATACTACACACTGTTCTAGCCACTATAAATATAGCAGCCTTCATGGAGCTTACATTCCTGTCACAACCAAGGAAGTACCTATCCTTAAAGATGACTGAGGGTGGAGAACAAGAACACTCTTCGTCACTTTGACCATTTATTCCATAATCTCATCACCAGAAACTTAAAGCATCTCACCTGTTAGAGATTTGGGAACATAAACCCCTATACACATCTACTTGACTTTCATCTCTTCCTTCTTTAGTCATTTTCAGAAATATGCTAGTATCAAAATCCAGATGGGCTCTAGAGACAGAGTTCTGATAAAAAAAAAAATTAATGATTCTTTGCTGCATAATGAATAAAATCAAACTCTTTATGTCCCAAAGCTTCTCTATCATCTATATCTTGCCACACACCCTATGTTCTGGCCATCCCCAATTAGTCAAACTATCTAAAAATGTTTAGCTCTTATTTCCTCACTCAGCCCAAGGGTGAGGGCTGAGCCAGCTTGAGCCTGGCTATGAAACTTCTCCTTCAAAGCCCATCCCAAAAGGTCTGTGTTTCATAAAGTCTTCTCCATCCTATCTTCTATTTTATGAATTAAAACCTGTTCCTTACCGTCAAAACATCATGTCCCTATATAACAGCATTCTCCTTTCCTGCTTATACCATAGATGCCCATCTATATATGTCTCTCCAACAAGCATGTTATGCTCTATCTGAATTCTTGACCCACAGAATTTGCAAGCATAGAATGGTTGTTTTATATCACTAAGTTTTGTAGTGATTGGTTCAGCAACAAAAGAACTGACACACTAACTTTTCCTTTCTCTCACTGTGTTTTTTGAGTTATACTCTCTGTTTTCTGAGTTTTTTCCTAAACCCTCTTTCTTCTTGAATCTGTCCAGATTACAGAAATAGTCTGCACATCACTCTCTTTCCTTTCCTCATACTGCTGGGCTTCCGTCACCAAGTTCACCCACCTTGGGTCCCACATACTTCCCATTTGTTCCAACAGTATCCTCTAGTGTTCCCAACTCTCAGTTTATCTGGGGGATGAATGATTCTTCTGTTGCTCCTGCAAGAAGCCAGTTCTTCTCAAGCAGGTCATGGAGAGACCAGCATGGTGGCAAAGTTTTACAGTATGTTGTAATAAGTACACGTGAGATACTGCTGAAGCCTAGACGAAGTAGTATGTAAATCATCCAAAGGAAGCTGTGGAAACCTTGAGCTGTCCTGAATAACATTTAGAGGTCTGCCACGCAGAAAAGGAAGTAAGGACATCCCAAGGAGAGGAAACAACAGAGGCAAGACAGAGAGAGAAACATGACAAAATGGTGTCATTTAGGAAATGACAAATAAGGTGGCCTGAAGCATAACACTACATGATGTAGAGGAGCATCAAGAGTTAAGGCTGGAAAAGTACACTTGACCAGGTCACAAGAGACTTAAATGCCACACTACAAAGTTAAAGCTTTATCTTTTGGGTCATGGAGGGCTAGCCATCAAATGATTTAATTTGGGAACTTAACTACATAAAAACATTTCAAAATGATTTATCTAATTTAAGTTCAGAGGATCGTTTGGAGGAGGGTGAAAGGCAACATAGGACAAGCAGGAAAGGAGGCTCTTGAATTAGCAGAAACGAGAGATGGTGAAGGTACCAGGTAGGCTGGGGGTTCCTCAGTTGTGAAATGGAAGTTTACTTGAGAGAATAATAGGCAGGCACTTAGAAAAGAATAAAGAATAAAGGTAGGAAGTTAGTCAGTAAAATTTATGAGTAGATGTGAAGAAGTAAAAATGGAGGCTACCTCACTTGAAAGCTACCTCAGAAATTGCCTCAGGTTTCTGGCTGAAGCAACTAGGAGGATAATGTACATGAAATGGAAAATACAGCCACATACAAATACTGGCATTAAATTCTGAATAATGGAAACATATTACGGTAAAAAGAAAAGAGAAGGAATAGGAGTCAGGAAAGATAACTCCCCAATCCCAGAAAACAATGTCCAAGGTGAAAGAGAGGGGAAATTGAAGTCGATAAGTTAAAATGGTAACAAAAGAGGCAGCAGCATTCAATCATCTCTCAAGCCCCATCCCAACGGAGGGAGGGCACAGATGTAAAATTACCATGATTTAGCTGCATCCATAATTTAACTTTGGAAAGAGTTTTAGTATATTTGAATGCAATTGCTCCAGATGTTCTACAAACTCATAACTCTTTAATCACAGTAATAAAATCACTCTACAAAAATGTAGTTCTGGAGAGACAAAAGCTGCCTAATTTCTGAATTCCTTCACTTCCCTCTCCCAACACATGAAAAGATAAACTGCATAGCACCCAAAGCCCAGGTAGTAACCGGTCACAGATAGAGGAGGTGGGACCAGGAAAGTTGAGGACACGCTGTGAATGCACGAAGACCTGAGAGAGGGCCCAGGGGCTCAAAACCAAGGAGATGTATGTGCAGATATCATAAATTAGATGAGTTAGATGGTTAGAAATCAGCAGACTGCAGGAAAGGTGGCCAGAACAATCAGCAGAGAAGCTCAACATAAGCAAGATGATTTGGGCAGCAAGGGGAAGGTCAGAAGCTCAGAGAAACACTACAGGAAGTAGGCAAGGATTAAAACTTCCCAGAGAAGTGGTCTGGAAAGTAAACAAACATGGCGATGGTAGGGAGACTCTAGTAATGATCCCTTGATTCAAGCAGTGATGTTTTTTCCTCTTATGAAAAGAGCCAATTTCCAAGCATGATTACCTAGAAACTGCAAGCAGAGACACATAAATCTAAGTACTCAGTGGGAGGTAGGAACCTAAAGGCCACTGGTTCTAAAAGTTTAGTATGCATCATGAACACCTGGAGAGCTTGTTACAACAATGACATATGGGCCCCACCCCAGAGTTTCTGATTCAGTAAGTCTGAATTGGGCCCAAGCATCTGCATTTCTGACAAGTTCCCAGATAATGTGTTACAGCTGGTCCAGAGACCATACTTTAAGAACCACTGCTATCAGCCATCAGTTCTTATCCCTACATGTGCCCTAGAATCACATGACAAGCTTTGTAACTGCTCATCCTGAACACCCTAGAGATGGAGGTTGAGGTGGTCTAGATTGGTATTTTTTTTTTATAAAGTTCCCTAGATGATTCCAATGTCTAGACAAGGTTGAGAGTTACTGATACATGTAGATATAAATTTAAATGATGACAAATTAGGGGGTTTTTTTGGATTCAGTAAGGCACCTTTCTGAAGGGGAGCTGGCTTCTCTCTTTACACCTATGGGTTTAAATTCCTCAGGGTCTAATAGTGGTCGCGTTTAACTAAAGCACTTTACTTACAGTTCCTACTCAAAGTCCTATTTAAGCCAATAAAAGATTTAGGTAATATCATGAATAATTTATAAACCATCATACAAGGTTCAATTTCTCTTTGGGAAACAAAGGAGAAATCTCTAACAATGGAAGGAAAGACTTTGGTTTGCTCCATCCATGCTGCCAGGACTTAGAAGAAAAACAATTTTTCCAAAACAACGATAAAGCAGCCAAGAGGAAAATCCAATAAAGTTGCTGAGGAATGACAGTGCTCTAGGAACAGATGGGCTGGTTCATTTTTGAAATTTTATGAAGGATATTGACTAACTGAAACATGGACAAAGAATTTTTTTTTTTACTGTTTCTTTTTTTGTTTGGTGAGGAAGACTAGCCCTGAGCTAACGTCTGTTGCCAATCCTCCTCTCTTTTTGCTGAGGAAGACTGGCCCTGGGCTAACATCCATGCCCATCTTCCTCTACTTTATATGGGACGCCATCACAGCATGGCTTGACAAGTGGTGAGTCCGTCTGTGCCCGGGATCGAACCTGCAAACCCTGGGGCCGCTGAAGCGGAGCATGTGAACTTAACCACTACGCCATTGGGTGGGCCCCTGGACAAAGATTTTTAATACAACTTCAGAGACAGGGAAGATAATCAACATATTAGCCTTGCAACATATTAGCCAAATGAGACACCTGAATCCAGGGATAATGTTTTCAACCTCTTTTGCATTTTTCAGAATTACTAAATGATCAATTAACACTAATATAATATAGTATGCTGGTATGATCTTGGTTTTGTTTACCAATTTCTCTTCTTTGGGTAATAAATATGTTTTTAAAATGATTATGTACTGATATGGCATTTCTACTTGCTTCTAACAACCTTTGAATTGCCCACTTAATATAGTTGGAATATATTTTAAGGAGAGAAACAGGAAGTACCATAGAAAGGGCATTATTTCTTTATACTAGGGCTAATTTTTGCTGTCAAAATAATGGACTGTCCCCTTCAGAAAAACAACTCGAGAGCTTCCACAGCTTCCTTTGGAAGATTTACATACCACCTCCTCCAGGTCCCGGCAGTATCTCATGTGTACTTATTACAACGTATTGCCAACTTTTGCTTATATGCTGGTCCCTCCATGACATGGCACTTTTGTACTCCAATATCAAACATAGTCCATGGCAAAGACAGGATCAATAAATGGTTTTTGAAGTACTGGACTGATGCTATTGTCTAATAGGTCCTACATAATTTTAATTCCTTAGAAAACATTTTGGCCATCACGTTTCAGCCCATGATCCTTACAAGTGTTCATAACATTTATTTAGTCATTCTTATTAATAAATATATAGTTGTAATGACTTAAAGCCTGACTCTGCTGACAGATTAAAAAAAATTGATTCCAGAAATTCTGAAGAATACCATAGATTTTTTCTGTAGGATTTTTACCTAGGACATGACAAAGAAAACTTCCACAAATCCTTCTTAGATACTTTTTATCCCCAAGATTTTCAACACAAGACAACTGTTTAAAATCTCTCATACTCCCTTCCTGTACTCAATCACTTACCCCCAACCCCACCCCATTACCTCCATTCTCCTCATTACCTCCATTCTCCCCATTCATTTTTCCCTTCACCACTTTCATCAGCCACACTCTCCAAGAGCATATCCCATAGTCCCCCCAGTATATGCAGTTTATCTTCAGCTTCCTTTGTTACACTTACTACCTACCTAGTTTACACAAAACATACTCAGACTTCCTCCACAGACTCCTCAGTGTTTCAAAATCTAACTGCTGGATCCCTTGCCTGCTCATCATTACAATCATATGGTTTATAAAGTCATTCGACTTCAATGTGTATTTCATATTTCACTGAAACCTGCATGGTACACCAGTCTCATCTGAAATTACAGTTCACAGAATATCAGTATTTTCAGAGACCCTCAAAATCACATGATCATCCTTGTCAGTTGATACCTGGGTAAACAGACCCTGAGAGAGGTGCACAATACATGCCACAGACCATTGTTATTGGCAACATAATGTTAGGAAGAGGATGACGTTCATACAAATTGACTTAAAAGGCTCAGAAAACAACTACTGCATGTTTCCTTCCCAGCTTTGATGTCCCTTTGACATCACTGATCTCCACCTGTAAGAAACCTTCCCTGACACTCACCTGAATTGAGTGACCGTGCTCAGTCCTACCACAGCGTCCTGTAACACCTCATCATCCTGCTACCCCCAATGGATTGAATCCGCTTCTTTCCTTCTTTCTCATTAGACTATGAATTCACTGAAATGGGGATGATGCCATTTCTAATGATGGCAACTTACTAGGAGTTGACATATTCGCAGGACTCAGACTTAAAACCAAAGCTTTAAACTCAACTTCTTCAACTGACAATTATTTAAATTTTATGTTCAAACATGCTTCGTTGTTATTACAAGCAAGAAATTTAAATTATTGTGAACTTTATCTCACATTCATTCTCTGGAAAAATATTTATTAAGAACCAATATTTGACAAATATTTATTAAGAGAAGCTTAATTAATTAATCTCTTAATTAAGAGAAGCTCTCCACTAAGACACTGAGACAGAAAATGATGGGGACAGAATGAACTATTTTGCAAATGGTGGTCAAGAGTGGGATTAATGAGAAAAAAAAAAGCGGTCATGTGAAAAGGAGTCAAGAGTAGGGAGGGGGCAAAATTCCAGGCAGATGGAACAAAATATCCTAGAAAATATTAGTTATCCTTACATCTTAAACCTGGTCCTATATGACTGTGTGATGTGACCTTCTCAATTTCAATTACAGAATTTCTAATAAAACATTTTGATTCACGTACACTCCATACATATGCATACAAATTAATTTTAGGAACTCACTTAATTTCAATAAATTGAATTTCAATTTCAATGTAGGACACTTTTAGAATGAAAAATGGCCAAGCCTTTGGCCATATATTTCCTGTCTTCCAAAATTTAATGCATTACTTATTAGTATATTACTTTTACTAGTACCTGTCTGGAACTTTCACTAAGTTTATGTCCTATATCAATTAAACATTCAAATTTATTTGGGGTCAGGACTGTAAATATAGAATATACAGAAACACTGGAAGAAAGATTTAAGACATTTCACTTATAAAAAGCATTTGTTGTCTGTGACACTACAATGACAGCAAGGACTTCACAAAGGGCACTCACTATTTTATCAGTTTTATATGTATCCATCTGCATTTCAGCTTCTGTCAATTTGCATGAGCCAGACATCCTGTACCAATATTTATTTATCTGAATCAGGGATGCTTGTACAGTCAACTTGCCTTTTTCTTAAAAAATTAAAGTTAAAAAAAAAACAGTGGCATTCTAGTATTTTATAGGTCAGTTGAATTACCTTGCTCTTGAGTTAAAGATATAACGATGTTGATTTACCAGTGTCTATTTAAAGAGATTGAAGTTTTTAACTCCATCAGGCTGAACTGCAAAGAATTCTAAGAGGCAATGAGCACTTTTTGTCGGGGAAATCTTAGGAGGACAATATGACATCTTTTTCGCCCCTTGCCATTACAGTTCTTATCTGAACCTTGCCAAAGGTGTGCCAGGTTTATTAACTGTGCTCTCTAAACTGTGTCCGTACTGCAGACTTCATCTGTGTTTTTGTTTCTTTGTCTTCGAGGGATGTGCTCACTTATCCTTTCAAATGGACTGCTCAATGGGAAGCAGAGAGCTGAAGTTTCTCTCGCAAGCTGACAGATCCTTTCCTGGAAAGCAGGGACTGATTTTCTTCAGAGCAAGCAGATGGTCACACCCCCAGAGGGTCCCACAGAGACTCACCTCTGTCACAAATTTTTTCTGACAAGTGGGAAGAGGCAGGTGGAGAGTGGAAGGTAAGCTAAACACAACCTATTTATGCACTTGGTTCCTGATGCCATGAATGCGCCTGCATCCGGAGAGAACCCACTAAAGCAGATACCAGGGGAAAACTCTAAAAAAACATCCTTGCAGATTCCTTAATGTAATAGACATTACAAAACAAAGCAGCTTCACCTTCACATTAGAGGGTTACGATTTCAGCAGAAGTAATTATATTCCTATTGTGTTGTCTATATATGAGATGTATGGAAACAGGAGGAAGGAATTAAAGAAAAATAAGGCAAGTGTCACTTCAAGAATTTCCAAATAACCACCTCCTGGGCCTACTAGGCTGTGAAGTGAAACGATTTAAAACAAGAGAAGGTCATGTCTTGCAGACAACTGGAGACACATTTCTTAGAGTTATCAGTTTTGCAAAACTGCAGCTTATTTGATTTCTATTTAGCTCTACATTTCTTGCATGCCAACCAAACTCCAGGCACTGGGTTAGGAACCAGGGAAGTAGAGAGCCTGGTGCTAACAGATCTCCATTCAATTATCAGCACCACCCGCGGTAGTTCTGTGGTATGAGAGTATATTCTGTAAAGCACGGTATCACTTTCTACATAGGGCTGGCAGAATGGGCTTAGTGCGGAGTAAGCATTCAATAGATAGATAATCACTATTATTATTTCTAGCAGTATTATTACAGGGATATAAGCTTGTCAGAAACATGCCTTATGTTACAGTTCATAATCCAGTGGGAGATTAAAAAACACAAGTAGCTACAACGCAATATGGTAGATTCTATATCTGAGGAGTGTAAGACGGCTGTTCAAACAGAAATGATAAAAGAATGACACAGCAGTGAAAGTAACCCCACACCACTCCTAGGGCCTTGTCAAATCCTAAAGCTGAACATTTCAAGTGAAGGTCTAAATTAAAAAAAGAAAAGCTCATTTCCTTCTATACAAGAAATCTATCCAAGAACAGTACTTCAATAATCTCTCTCATCTGGTTCTATTTTTTTCCATAGCTGTTATTCCTTTCCAACATTCTAAAAGAAGTAAGTAAGTTTATTGTTTGTTGTCTGTTTCCTCCCACTTGAACGTAAACTCCACAAGGGCATACCTTTTGTCTGCTGTCCTTGTGGTTATTCAGGTCTGAACTCAAAGCACCTAGACTAATGCTTGGCATGTACTAGTTATTTGATGAGTTGTTGTTGGCTGAATGAATGCTTGCATGCATGAATGAATGAATTGGTAATTCCCATGTCCAACAGTGGGCATCTTTAGGATCTGAAATGCATTGAAAAAAATATCTGGCAAAAATGACCTAAGTACAAAGGAATACAGCTCTACCTGTCACTCCTAAGTTCCTGACATCTGACTTATAAATAACCTACACATCTTGGTTCTCAGTGGAGGACATAGTACAGACAACTGAGCTATACTAGACCTTCCTTCCTTCCTTCCTTCAAATTCGAATAAAGAGAAATAGTTTATATAAGTGTAGACATTTAACAATGCCCATGAGCAAGCTCTTGTGGCTCCCACATCCCCTCAATCAGGTTCTGGTCCCGGATCAAGGGAAATTGTACTCCTGTGATGGCAGCTGCTGTTGCCTAAGCAGTGTCCAGCCCCCAACCACTGGCTGAGCCAAGGAGTTCCTAATTCTGTGGCAGAAGGGGTGGCATGTGTTCCTGGTCACAATTTAATTTTGTTTTTTTCATAGCTATAGGGCCCCGAATTTTAGATAGATATGGCTTTCACTAGAGTGATCCTATTTTGTTTGTAGAAAATGGGTAAAAAAGATTCTAGAAATTTAACTTTTTTTTATAGTAATGCTTTTGTTTTTTGAGGAAGATTGGGCCTATACTAACATCTGTTGCCCATCTTCCTCTTTTTCTTTTTTCTCCCCAAAGCCCCAGTAATAGTTGTGTATCCTAGTTGTAGAGTTGTAGCTCTTCTGTGTGGGACACCACTTCATGGCTTGATGAGCGGTGAGTAGGTCCGTGCCCAGGATCTGAACCGGCAAACCCCAGCCACCGAAGCAGAATGCACAAACTTAACCACTATGCCATGGGGCTGGCCCCCACAGAGATTTAACTTTAGAAGCCAGACACCTGTGGGATAATGCTGTTCAATGTCCAAAAGTATTCACCATATAAACACAACTTTGGAACACAACCTATATGTAAATTAGTATTGCTAATATTTAAATCGCATTTAATGTGAGTTTATCAGCTCTCTTTGGAGCATCTCAGGCCATTTTATATGTGCCAACACTTATACCCAAAAGGGATCCCTGAAAGAATAAAGACTTGAGAAAAAGTATTTTTGTATTTTGTTCTATGGGGTTTTAAACCTAAATCAGAAAGATACGAAATATTGTGTTACTGTAATGGAATAAAAAATTACAAAACCCAAATCGCCTACGTATAACTGCCCAGAAACCTTTCCCTTAGTGAAAAACCAATGGAATTTTCCTACCTAATCAATCAATAAAGTCCCCATTCTGATTTGCATTGGTTTTCATCTGCCAAGCCCTTTCTACCAGAGAAACCGTGAGCTGACTGAAGACACGTGACATGGAGGCAGAAGCGAAGCCCACTGAGCAGAGAAGGTGGATGTAATCAGGAGACGTGTGCTCCACCTGCCATTATACAGTTAACTCAGGGCTTACCCTGACTGTTAGGAGATGCTCCTCTGTAAGGATCAAGAATAACTGCGTCTTTCTAGTTAGCCTCTTGCCTTAATAACCATGCATTCTTCTGGCCAGAGTAAATTAAAATTCACATTCTGAATGTTGCTTTAGATGCACTGAATTGTTTCACAATTAAATCTTCCTTGGGGAGAAAGATAGGACTTTGATTTCTTTTGTAATTTCTTCACAGCATATGGTACCATGTCAGACAGGGCTGGGGCTGTAGGGGCTGTAGGCCTCTTCCCCTATAAATGCAGCACATGGAGCCTACAGACAGTACTGAAAGTTGTATCCTGCAAGAGTACAAAGACCAGCGTGCTCGATAAATACCAACTACATTGAACTTGTTCAGCAAATTGCTGTCACTGTCGTCAGATAATAAAGGAACATGAAATAAGATCTAGGAATTTTCAATAGAAGAAAAATATTTCATGACTAGATAAGTAATTTTTAAATTCTTTACTACTGTGATGTAAAAAGATGGTTGGCAGATTAGTTCTTACAGATAAAATATATTGTTAATAACAGCATTGATTAATTGGCCACCATGAGCCCACCATTGAACTAGATACTTTACATAGGTTGGCTCATTTAATCCTTCCAAAGACTCTGATATGTAAGTTTAATTATCCTCATTATTCAGATGAGAAAACTAGACTCAGAAAAATTAATTAATTTGCCCAAAGTCATCTAGCTAGTTAGATGAATCAGAAAAGTAGAAATAGGATTGGGGGGCAGGAGGTAACATTACTATCTGGAACATGGAAACAGCTGCTAGCATCATGATCTATTGATCACTTTCCAGCAGATAACCTCCTAACCAATACCTCAAATCTTATGAGTTCATAAAACTCAGATTTAACATTTTCCAAGTTGCTGATGGGACATGTCCAATATCATCTCAAAATTCAACATAACCAAAATAGAGCTCAATTTTTTCTCACTACAAATTAGCTCCCTATCCCAAACCCTTATATGTTCCAGTAATGTCACTATTCCCAACGTCCTAACACTCCAAATCTCCACTCAGCCCATCTAGGAATATTCACATAAAATGTGTAAAATATAAACCATAAAGTAAACAATCCAGACAAATGCAACTGGAATTCAGAGGAGAGTTTACCATGGGCCAGAGCAGTCCTAAATGCTTCCTGTGAGAGGTGGGATTTGACTGGGCCTTGAAGGACAGAGAGGGCTTTAAACAATTATTTTAAAAGCAATCCTTGCTCGTGATAAAAAAAACTCAAACTGTATAGAAGGACATGAAAGGAAAAGAAGTCCCAGACTCCCCTTGTCCTAGCCCTAGGAGAATCTGCTGTTAGCAATTCGTCAAGCCGACAGAATTTAAATACACGAAGAGAAAAGAAACAAAGGAAGAGGAGAGAAGGGCCAGAATAGCAGAGTCCTGACAGGCGGGGCGGTCATGGTGGAGAAGAGGTTTCATGTAAGGGACTAATTAAGAAACAGAGCTGAGCAATGAAAGGAGCCAGCTGTGCCTTCATGCACTTGTCCCACCCACACATCTGAAGGCCAACCATGGCCCAGGTATGTGCTCGGATCTGGGGATGCATGGGAGTAAAAATGGATGTGATTGCCGCCTCATGGTCTCAAGGACAAACTTTGAAGAGTCTCACTATGACTCTGACAGTTCTCCGAGAAGTAAATCTAGATGTAGTTTAATTAGAAGAAGGAGACCTTGGAGGCAAGAACTTCTATTAAGAGACTTCTGTGCATTCCAGGCGGAAAATGATGAAGTTGTGAAATCATGTAGCAGCAGCAAAATTCATACAGTACAACTACTTCAAACTCTAACTTAATGAGGAAGAAATTACGACTAAGAGAAGTTATGTGTTTTGCCCAAATTTGGGATGTAATTAAAGGCTTTATAAAATAACCACTGATAAGAAAGTCTTGTGGAACTAAATGTGAAAATAAAACTTGATATGAAAGGATGATACCTTTATCACTTCAGAATTGGAAAAAATTTCTTAAAGAAGACATCTTATCTATATGATAAAGAGAAGAATCAGGAATGCATCAATTTTAAATTTTAAGAATAGCTATTTCACCCAAAGACATCATATAAATGAAAAGACAAGCCACCAGTTGGGAGAAGATCATTGAAATGTATATTACAGAAAAAACTCTGGTATCCAGAATATATAATTAACTCCTACAAATCAATGAGTTTTATTTTAGAAAAGCGGGGGAAAGTGGACAACATATGCAAACAAGCATTCCAAAGAAACTTGAATGTTAATCCAGAGAGGGAAAAATGGTAAACATTACAAGCAGTCAGTCAGGGAACAACACGTTAAAACTTCAAGGAGATATCATTTCACATCCATATTGGCAAATAAAATGTGTCACTAGGTGTCGGCAAGGATCTGGAACAAAAGGAGATCTTATAGATTGCTGGTGGGAGTATAAATATGCACAACTCTTTTTGGTAATTTGGCATTATCTGCTAAATGTGGAGGTATAAATCCCACCCTCCTACAATCCCACTCTTAAGGAGATTCCCTAAGTGCTCCTTCACTAGCACAAGGAGATGTGTATGTGAATGGTCACAACAGCCTTGCTGGAAAATACCCTGAAGGTCCATCAAGAGAAGACTGATACATTAATCATGATATATTATACAATGGAATACCATACAGCAGTAAAAATGAATAAACAGGATCTACACATATCAATAAATTATTACTCAATTAAAATAAGGTGAAGAAGACTATAAAGAGAATGCAACTATTTATATAAAGTTTAAATATAGCAAAATGAATGAGACTATATTGCTTGGGTACACATACATACATAGCAAAGTATAAGGAAATGCATTAGAATGATAGACACAAAATTCAGTATACAGGGTACTGCTGAAGGGAGATATGCTTGGAGAAAGAGTACTCTGGAAGTTTCAACAGTATATGCAATGACTTATTTCATAATCGGGAGGGGTACACAGGTGTTTATTATAATATTTAATTTTTGGCATTTCTGAAATATTTCATAATAATTTTTAATTAATAATAAAGAATTGAAAAATAGTTTGTGACACAGGTATACAGTAACTTAAGAAAGGAAAGAGTCAAATATTACTTGAAAATTTTTCAAAGTATGACATGTCCTCTTTTCTCTCATTCCTACTTCCCTAGACCTGGTTCTCAGCATTTATGCCTCAATTAGTGCACCAGCCTCCAAATGCTTCTCTCCGTCCCAGTCTGGTAGTAGACTGATCTACTTCCATCAGTCCAGGAGGTCACTTCTTCATGTCACTGTCTATTCAAAATCCTTCAATACTCCTATCGACTCTAAAACATTCTTGCATAGTCATTAAAACCCTCCATAGTGTGTCTCCATCCTTCTCAATCAATTTCATCTCCAGGTCTAATTAAAATGCACTAGAGGAGCTAGAGCAGAAGGCCATCTCCCTGATCCAGGAATATGCCAAGTTGGTTTGCATCTCTACCTCTTTGTCACTGTTTTGCCTTATCTGAAAAGTCATCCCTTCTTCCTATTTAACTCTTACCCATCCCTGAAAGTCCATCTTACGATCTCCCTTTTAGGAAGCATCCCATAATGATCCCATTCTTTGTCAAGCCCTGCCCCTACATAAAAGCCCAAGATAAGGATGACTGGTCTCAGACACTTAAGCACTTAATTTTATTCTGTAACACATTCTTACCACTTACTTCCTACATCTTAATCTTATGCTTTGGATTAGATTGTAAACTGCCCAAGGATTTGAATTGTGTTTTGCACTTTTGTATTCTCCACACAAGAGTACACTGGAGACATTATAATTTTTTTTCATTTGCCCACATGCCAAATATCTGACATCTAACATCTAGATCCCTTAGGATTCTTATCATCAAAGCAGAATATTTTCAATTGGCAATAAAAGAAAGGCAGATCTAGAGAAATCATTACACATCGTGGTTTGTAAAAATACGGGCCATGTCCATGTTGAGTCTTACCTTTCCTCACAGATCACTTAAGACTGGAACAGTGGATCTGGCACCTAAAGCAGAGTGCCAAGTGGCAGGTCAACATATCCACAAAGTTGGCCAACTTCACCATATCATTCAAGTATCTCAGAAGCATAGACAGAACGTTCTACATGCCTGGCAAGACACTAGTATAAAAAATCATGGAAATACCTAAAAGGTTGTGATTCCATATAATTTAAAATGGTAGATTCCAACATCCCCTATGAATGAGAGCCATCCCACATAGGTTCTACCTACCTACCTACACAGAAGTCAGCCTCAAGCAAGAAAGTCAGTGGTAGCCACTTCTCTCTATCCCACTACATTTGTCTCTCATCTCTGTGATCTGATTCAATCTTTCAATCCCTAAGGAACATTTGTATCCCTTCCATATGCAAACCCTATACTAGCTACTATCTGTTATCCCTTGAGCTTATGGTCTCATAGAGGTAGACAAAAAATGAAATACAAAACTAAGATATGAACAGGTATCAGATTCAGCAGAGGCACAGAAAGCAGTGCTCAATGCTATAGGGTGAAGGCTGGGAAAGGAGCTTGTGCTAAGCCTTGAAAGGTGGGAAGAATTCAATACAAAAGCAAGTGGTGTGGTTAAGCTATTAGTAAGTTTATTTTGAGTGAGAAGGAGGAGAAAGAGGAAGGGACTGGGTTTTTTTGTTTGTTTGTTGTTTTAATGCTTACCTTATTTCCTCCCTCTGTTTACCAGCAGACTCTAGTTTCCCTAGTTCAAAAATGTAGCACAACCTAACCCATCACATCCTGGGCATGCTGGGAGCAGCTCTGTGTTTACCAGGTATTATCAGAGTGAGCTTAGGACCAAAGAATGCAGAGTTTGAGATTGCAAGGAGGGCCATGCAAACACAATGGAACACTAGCCTCAAAGTCACAGTCCTTATACAGTGGGAATAGAGATGTGCATTCACTCATTTGTTTATTCATTCATTCACTCAACCAAAGTTTAATGACCACTTACTAAGTGCCAGGTGTTGTGCTGGGCATCGGTGATATATAGTGAACATGCTATATTTAATTCCTGACCTCATGGAATGCACAGTTCAGTGGGGAAGACAATCAAGTGGATAATCACAAAAGTCAATGCATCATTATTTACTGTAAAAGGACAATGAAAAAAGTATAAAGCGCTAAAACTACATTCAACCGGAGAGCTTCGAAGTGGCTTTTCAGCTGAGGTGTAGGAAAGAGGAAATAATGTAAGAAACAGTGTTCCAGGGAGAGTGGGGGAAAGACATCTTATCCTGCTTCATAGAAGCTATCGAATGGAGTCTCATCTGAACTGCCTAGCCAAGGGTTCACACAATAAACTTCTAAATGTATTACCACTTCAACATTCCTCTGCTGCCTCTCCCCAGCTCTAAATGGGAAAGTGCATCCCTGTTTGAAAAAATGAAAATGCTACTTTGTCTTCTGGGTTAATGTCTGAGAAGAGTTTCAAAGGGAGGGACTGTGGCTTGCCTTTTAGCTAGAGTAGTAAGATGAATCATGTCAGACAATAGTTGTTTGCAAAGTCTGAGACAAGATCAAAATGCCATTTTCCTCTGAAACTGCAGCATGTGTTCTGTAAAGAAATCTCATTGATATCTAGCGGGGAAATGTCTAGTCCAGAAATAGACTTCACACTGAGTTTCCACTGAAGTGAAAACCAAGAAACAAAGGGTCTCCAGAGAAAAGGTCTAATCGTGAGGTTACAGTGAGGGTTAATGCCAGTTCTCCTATCACCTACTCTTACACGTTCCCCAGTAGTAGAATTAAAAGGGAAGCTACTCTAGCAGATGTTTTCAAATTAGCCAAAACCGTGTCACAGAGTAAAGCAGCAGAGCTGGAAATGTGCCCGGAGAGAGAGACCTCCCCACAAGCCGCCTGAGGGAGCCATTTAAATGTCTCTGAGCCCTCCTGGTGGAGACTGCTATACATACAAGCCCGGCAGATAAGCAAGTCCCAGCACAAACCTTCCTCTCCTAATTGCTCATCCAGGGTTTCAATAAGACGGCCACTCTGCTGAATACTAAGAAAACCTGGCAGGATTGGGCAGCTAATACACTGCCAAATCACACTCTTCACCACTTGGTTTTGTGCACTGCTTACAAACCTGACAAGAAAACGTTGAGAAAAGAAATAGAAATTGTCAATGAGAACAGATAAGCAAACTATGATAAGTGAACATAAAAGGGAACACCAGTTTCGGGCAAATTTCAGGAGGAGGGTGGGTTTGCATCTTCACGATAGACCCATAGTGTTGATATCTTGTTCATAACAACCCCAAATGGGGCAATCATATCCCAGCTATGCTGGTTCTCATCTGCCCAAGAAAAGGCCCAAGGAACTGCGCTGGAGGTCTGTGGCTATATATCCAGAGGGCTTCCGGGGTGTGAGCTGGTCTTATAAAGTAGGAAATCACTTCTTACCCAGTAATCATTAACTTCTTTGGGAAGGAGAAAACTAAAACACCAACTAAAACTAAAACACCAACCAGGAAAACGCTTAAGTCAACAAAGAAAGAGAATACCTCTAGTTTCTCACTCATACACCAGTTGTCCAGCCCCTACCATTTACCAGAGTGAAAGATGTAAAACTGATGGGTCAACGCATCTCATATGCAATACCAACCTCTGTGCAATGAGAGTAAGGAACAGAAGAACTCAAAGAGAAGTCATTCACCTTTTTAACCTCCTTATATCCACACTCCATTTTTCTTATTCTCAACCACATGTTTTGCTCTGCAGGTTTGTGAGTTGCAGGGTCACAAAAAAAGAAGTAGCAAATATAAATTAATACTTTAACACTTTCTGCGTTAATGGCATCTAATATAGCAAATATATATTTTGCATAAGCCAAATAGGTATGTTAGAAGAAACGGAACTGGTAGCTGGTATCTCATACAATGAGTTATCAGGAGATGTTTAATATATTAAAGTGAATGACTGAAGATTAGCTCTAATTCCCCCTCTGTTGTAGAAGAATGTTTTAGACCTTCCTAGGAACAACATCTTTGGCAATTCCTAATAGACCACACATCTAGAGAAAGTCACCTTCATTGGGCAGTTAACAGGAATCAGGCTACAAATTCCCCATGATAAAAAAAGAAAGAAAGATATTTGAGAGCCATCTGAAATGATTCCTTTCTTTGAAAATGGAGAATTATAAGCCCGTAGGATCTTCTGGAAATAAAAGAGACAGCATAAGACATAGGGTGTTTTTGAACCTCCAAGTGTCTCAGCAGCACAAAGATTTTTAGCAGACCAGCAAAGAGTCTTCTTGTGATTGTTTCTTTAAAATAAAAATGTACAATAAGAGAACAATATACCGTAAACATAAGGCATAGATTGTAAGTGTGGGAGGTGAGGATTGGAAAAAAGTGTTTAGATTTTTCAAAAGTCCTTTTAGCCTTCCTGCTTTAATGGTGCTCCTTTAGCAGGGGAAAATCATTTCCAAAGGGAAAAGAGAAAAGAAACAAAAGAACTTAAAACTAGATCATTGCCTTAAATTAACCAAGGAGAGACAAGTGTGGTTTCTATAGAGATGAAATCTTCATGAAAGTCTTCCAACTGCATCCTTCCTAAGAGGAAACAGATCCTTCTGCATGGAGCAGAGCTGTTCTGATAAAGGGTGGAACAGTTTGTGGGAATGATCCAGAAGACACCATAATGTGAATTTGTCTGTCATAGAAATGTTACTATAAAAATACACATTCAGATAGCATTTTACTATTCTTTCTGAATTTGAAATTTTATATGAAATCAAAATCACAACGCTGAATTCTGTATTTCCGTAAGAAGCTGCTATTCAAAGAATATGGTACTTGTCTCAAGTTGTAGCTGAAACTGTTACTATGTTATATCTCTCTAAAAGAGTAGTTAGTAAAACTTCAGTTCCCCTCTTCCCAGTTTTAATTTTTATATTAAAAAAAATAATCAAATGGCTATATAGAACAAAGGCATACATACCTATAGAGGTGCATGCGATTTGTGTTTCTAAGCTTGATTCAAAAGGACACGTAAGCTTAGAAGGATTTAGAAAGTAGACCACCACTTACTTCTAGGCTATTTCTCTAAATGGGCTACATAATATTTTAAGAGGAACATCTTGATTTCAGTAATCACCAATATGCTTTATCAAGGTTTTAGTCCTGGCACAAAGCTTATATTGAAGGAGAAATTAAAGATGCTAAACCATGAAAATTCCCTACAAGGAAAACTCATGTACATATTACTCCCCCAAAAGCACAATTGCTCATGTGTGGTTTGAAGATATTTTTCAGAAAATCACTTCATAAATTTTTAAAGAACGTGTTAACTAGTTCATTTTGCCAATCTTTCTATTGCCCATAATTGTTGAGATAAAATATTTTCTCTGGCAAACTAATTTTAGAATAGAAATACCTAGAGAAATAGATAGATGTAAACTTTTAAAAAATATCCCATATTTGCAAATACATTCAAGTCTTTTCTTATACAAAGTAACTAATAGTTTCTCTTAAGTGAATCAGTTAAATTTTTAAATAAATAGTCATGGAATTTTAGATTAGGAACCGGGAATATTTCAAGGTAATGACTTCACTGCAGCAACTTTAAACTGAACTAATAAATCCAAAGGAAATCAATAACACGGCTATTAACTCAAGATTTCTATGAACTTTCCAATTTCATGCCAGAATATGAATTTTCCGAACCAAGGTTAGCTTTTATAACCTAAACGTTTAAATTTCATACATTTGGCATATATATATACACTCAATATTTCTTTATGCCTTTGAGTTTCCTTTTTAAAAGTTTAAGCCAAGAAAACGTTATCCTTTTGGCATTGGATAAATTAGGATACTTGTAACATCTCTTGCCTTCATTTCACTTCTGTTCAAGGTTCAATAAGACTATTGCTATATATGCCAAATTACACAGGCCAATAGAAAGTTGCTTCCTGACAGTGAAATTCTGCTATAAATAACAGTCGAAAGACAGCTCCTTCCTGGTAAAACAAAATAATTTGCAAGATGTTTGCATTCGGTCCTAAAATCGCTTTCCCAATTCTAAACATTCCTCATCCCAGGGTCTGACTATAACTCAGACTGATCCATCATCACTTTACAAAGCCATTCATGAAGACTATAAAAGCTAAAGATCTGTCTTTAATTGTCACTTTTATTATATGTCTCTCAGGATTGTAATTCCATAACTTCATGTGTTACGCCGGGGGAGACAAGGAACATCGCTCTCTCACGAACCAGAGCCAACCTCACTGTGTCAGGAGTACACAGTCTCGCCTGAGTCCATAAAAGAAACATCATCTCACCTACTGACGTCCCCGTCCTGGCGGTCTCAAACCCCCTCCCCTCTTCACGCCCTCCCCTTCTCAGAAAATTCCGCAGCGCTGCTGGCCCGGAGGGAGGCGAGCCCGGGAGCCCCGAGGCGGGAGCGGCGCTCCGGCACAGGAACTCAGTGTCTCCGGCACCGGCATCCGAGCCGCGGGCCGCCCCTTCCCACGGCCTCCCGGGGCCACCCGGCGAAGCAGGGACAGCTCGCCTTCCGTGAAGAGCGCAGCAGCCCCAGTCCTGAATGCAGGGTCTTCATCTCTGCGCGGCCCTCCGAAGGTCCCTCCCGCAGCTGCAGCCGCCCCTCAATGAAAGTGCAATTTGTTATCTCTCCCAGCCGGGAGGAGAGGTCCCTGTTTGGTCTCGGCTCCAGCCCTGCTCATTCAATTCGCTGAATACCCAGTCTCATCGCTCGCCACGCGATTCGCCCGCAATCGGCCTCCGCCGCGGGCGGGGGTCGACTCTTCAGTGACCTCCTCATTGGGCCCCGTTCTCTGTGTGAGTGTCTCTCGTTCTGTATCTCGGTCTCTCCCTGTGTGCCTCTGTCTCTCTTTGTGTCTCAGTTTCTCTAGCTTGCTCGCTCTCTCGCTCTCTCTCTCTCTCTTGCGCGCGCGCACACACACACAGACACACACAGAGGGGAGGGGGTTCTCTCCACAACCAATGCCAAAATGTCACCTAAAAAGCAAGTACAACAACTTGCTTGGTAAACGACCCAGGAGCCTGTCCAAAAATCCCCTGCAGTGAGCAGCCCTCTCTTCCTCTGCAAGGTGTACCGGGGTTAGGAGCGGGAGGGAGGTGTGAATTTGGCCAGTGGAGATGACGGGGACTGGTGTTCTCCTCCCATCCCCCCCCCCCAGGACCCTGTCGCAATTAGAAATCGGCCCCCTCCCCGAACCCCCCGGGGGGAACCGCGAGGACTGCACGCCCGGAGAGGGGCGCGTCGGCCCCTAGGTTCCCGGGGTGCCCAGAGGGTCTCGGGAGTGTGTCCCAGGTGGCGTAAGGGGAAGGAGAAGCGGACGCGCGGGCGGGCGGGGGTCCAAGAGAGCCCAGCCCGTAGTCCCTCCGCCGATGAGAGAAGCGGCGACCGCGCGGCGGGCAGGAGCCACCCAGCGCGCCGCGACCGCGGCGGTGGCGCCGGCCCGGGCTCCCGTTGCCGCCGCCACGCGCGCACGCCCCAGCCCCGCGGCGCAGCCCGGTGTTACCTTGCCGCTGCCCGCAGTCCGGCCCTCGGTGCCTGCGTCCGTCCGTCGGTACCACGAACCTCGGAAGGAGAACGAAAGGGGTGTCCCCGCGGCCGGGACAGGCTCTCAGCGAGGTGAGGGGAAGCACTCAAGAGAGGAGCCAAGGCGGCTGCGGCCGCTCCCGCCGCTGATGCTGCCGATTCCCTGGAGCCGGAGGTGTCGGCGAGGCCGTGTCCTCGGGATTGCGGCGCCGGGAGCGCAGCGCTCGCCTCTGGCGCGGAGGCTGAGCGCCGGGACGCTGCGGGCTGAGGCGGCGAGGCTGGGCTGGTCACCCGCCCCTGGGTGCATGTTAATACGGTGGGGAGGAGGAGTCCCGCGCTTCCTCCGCCCAACCACCGGAGCCGGCGGGCGGGCGGGCGGCGGCCGCGGCCCGGAGCCAGCCGCTCCCACCCGCCCAGCTACTACGGCGCGGCCACTAGCCCTGGCCCCAGCGCAGGCACGTGCGCCGAGGCCGCGGGGAGGCGCCCGGCGTCTCCCGGAGCGTGCTCCTGGCCTGCGGATTCTGCAGGCTTAGCCTTCGGTCGGCAAGTGCACTCACACTGGACGGAGAGGAAAGCCACGCAGTCTGGGATGGAACCGAGGGGCGACCACCCGTTAGTGGGCGTGCCCCATCAGTTCCCTTGCGCAGCGTCTCCGGAGAATTAAACCTTCCCCTCCTCTTTCGCCAGCCGTTATTCCTAACCTTGTCTTCTTAAGGGAGGGAATCAGGAGAACTCGTAACACTTTCTGTCACAGGAGATCGAGTTGGAGGGCAGAGGGTTTGCAGTATTCTCCTGTCCGTCCTCAGGGCCCCCAGTAGAATTTGTGAAGAAGTAACCGTCAGGAAGGATACAGGGTAGTGAAAAGAGTCTAGACTCACAAGGACCAACGTTCAAACCCAGTGTCATTACTTTCGAACAGGTATTCCTCAGAGCCTCAGTTTCCCCATCCATGCAACGGTAACTCTTGAGAGGTTGTGTGGATTAGATTACCCAATACATATTCCACCGGTTCCTCTTGGTATTGGGCTCAAGGTAATTAGAAAAACGAATCCCTTTTCCTCCCGTCCTCTTGACCTAAGTAAACTCCCGCTATCCACCCGACTGCATTTGGAAGCCAGGCCCATTCACAGAGGCTGAGGACCGCCTGTCTCGGTGCTCTGAAAACAGGAAGAACCCACATGGCTTCAACGTAAGAATAGAGATAGATGGTATGTGTAGGTGAACTGAGATGTGGGTCAAAGAGAGAAAAAAGTCAATCGATTAAGTATTTATTGAGTTCCTGCTCTACCCGCTTAAGTACTAATGTTCTGAATGATAATAGTTAAGATAATCATAGTTAATCACAGTCTTCATGTTTCCCTCTACTCAAAAAAAGAACGGGCATCTTCATGGAGAATGTCCTTTGTTCTACAGCTCCTAGAGAGAACAGTATGCCAGAGAGTAAATAATCTTCTTTATGTAACTGTACATAAAGTTATAGCATAAGATTTAGCATCTGCTTTGTGTGATATCTAATTATAAATATTAATAGAATATCCTTCTTAAAGAAAACACTTCTAAAAATGCAGAGAAGTGAAAAACAGTTTCCATAAAAATGTGACTCAGATAATCACTTTTCCACAATTTCACTGAGTGATTTTCCATTACAGAAAAAATCTTTAAACAACTAAACACTCAAAGAAATGGAGGTAAATCCTCAGCATTGTGTTATGTACCACGATCACCAATGCTTTAACAAAGCTCTAAAAGATATCCCAGCCAATTCAAGAATGACTATAGAGGGGCACCTATGCTTCCAATAAGATTCCATGAAAAGACAAAGCACTGACGTAGGAAAAATAGCCTTCATATTCTGGAATAAGCAACTACCTTGCCTTTCCAGATATGTAAATATGTTTAATCCATAAAATTTTTAATGAGCTCACGTAAATAAGAGGCCAATGTAACTGTCAGGCACTAACTCAAATTAGGTGACTTTAGTGAATAAAATTACTTGAAGTAGAAAATCAATTATCTTACAAAATTCTTATGGTCAATCTAACATGGCAACGATAATATCTATCTAACACTGCTATTATTACGGTTTTCTGACTATAAGCAACAGAAACCAAATTTAGCTAAGTTAAGAGAAAGGAATTTATTGGAAAGATATTGAAAGCTTCCAGAATTGAAGGGAGTTGACTGGCATTGACTGGAACGCAGTCTTGGAAACAGGTTTTGAGGCAACTGGTGGGCTAGGAAGCTGCAAAGACAGAAGGAATTTGGTTTGGTGCTACACAGTCAATGTGAGTAAATGCCAAGTGTTTCTTCTAACCTCACGTTACTGGATCAAGATTCAAGTCACAGGCTAGAGCATTTGACTGGCCAGCCTTCAGTCAGGCACTAACTCCCTGGCTATACCAGGATAGGGAGAGGAAACGTTTGGTTCTTTGACTTCCAGAATGGAAGGCAGGCACCTGCATTTATCACTCTTCCAAAAGTATACAGGATTGGAGATAGATGAGTCTTCAAAAAAGTCCAGGGAGGTATTAAGGAGAATTTGATGCTGAGGTCAAAAAAAGAAAAAAGATAAATGTCTATTACATTGGCTGGCTATGAAATTTACATTGTAATTCTGAGAGTTATCTGGAAATAAACAATGATATTGTGCAAGTAAAACTAACAGCACTTTTTTTGTAGTTACTGTACAAATGCTTGGTTTTCATTAAGGAATGTTATTTAATTATCCCGTATGTATAGCCAGTTACTTGATTTATATAAGCATAGTGCCTATAAGCACTACTGCAAAGCCAGGGCTAGCAGCTGTGTTCATTTCTAGTCATAGACTGTGTGGTGGCTGAATAATGGCCCCAGAAAGATGTCCATGTCCTAATCCCTAGAACCAGTGAATGTTATCTTATGTGACAATTTGCAGATGTGATTAAATTAAGGCTCTTGAGATGGGAAGATTATTCCGCTGGGCCCAATGTAATCACAAGAGCCCTTAGAAGAGGGAAACAGGAAAGTCAAAGGCAGAAGAAAAAGATGGGATGATGGAAGCAGACGTTGGAGTGATGCATCCTGAAGATGGAGGAAGGTGGACATGAGCAAAGGAATACAGATAGTCTCTAGAAGCTAGAAAAGATTAAGAAACGATTCTCCCCTAGAGCCTCCAGAAAGAATGCCAGTCTGCCAGCATCTTGATTTTAGTCCAGTTAAACTGACTTCAGACTTCTGATTTCCAGAACTGTAAGATAACAGATTCATGTTGCTTTAAGCCACCAAGTTTCTGGTAATTAGTAACAGCAGCCATGGGAAACTAATCTGGACAACTTACCTAATACTGAGGAGCACCCTTCCCAAAGCACATTGTTGTTAGCAGATGGTATGAGATACCTTACTATAGAAGAGACACGGAAAAGTAAGTCTACTCCTGGAGAAGACAACTCAAAGGAGGCCAAGTCAGCAGTATGTTGCAAAACCAGGAAATTGGAAACCATGGACAGATAGACATCCTATTCAGGAGTTTCCATTTCTCTAGCTAAATCAAAATGATGGCATTCCTCCTAGACCACAACATAATCACACAGGTAAAATCCCATTAAAATGAAGTACAGTTGTGACAGAAGAAAGAACTCGAAGGGCAAGCTGAATGCTAAGTGTTTCTTCTGTATTCACAAAGAATTATCAATCATTTTCATGGTTTTAAGTAACATTTAAATAGTGATCCCAGATCTACATCTTCAGTCTTGACTTCTCAGCTAGGTTTCATATTTGTGAATCCAAAGACCTGCTAGATAAATCCACTTGAAAGCTATCTATTTCACTTTACTGCCTAAAATTTTTCAGTACATCCTCCTTGTCTTCAGGATAAAATCTAAAACCTTAGGTATGACATGCAAAGCCCTTCATAGACACCCACTGGAGGGAGGGATCCCCAAACACCCAGCTCTGAAAGCCAACAGGCTTGTGTCCAAGAGACACACAAGACACAGCAAAGAGAGAAACAATTCTTAAGGGGCATCCCCTCAGGGCTCAGCACAGGGGGAGCAGGCAAAATCAGCCATTTCCCAGTCTTTCCCTGAGAGAGGTTTATCTGTATACTTTAAAAGCTTCTGCCTGAGGGTTGGGCTTCTACTTTAGCAGGCACTAGGGTCTGGCTGTGATCCTCCCCAGAGACCAGGGAAGCCGGTGGACATCTCTCCCACTTCCTTCCTCTAGCCGGCTCCAACAATAACACCAAGGTGCCAGTATCTCCCTAGAAGGAGTCTGTATACATATCTGTGTCCCCAGCTTTTGCAGCTGCCACCAGCGGGATGAGCCTGGATTTCTTGGCCCTAATAGTCAATGCGGCTTGCATTCACATGTCCCACAGGACAGTAGCAAACAAAGAAACAGTTCTTAACAAGCGTAGGAGCACCCTCCTTACCCCATAGCTATACACCCGGGCCCAGGACAGAAGGAGCAGGCAAAAATGCCCATCTCCCGGTTTCTCCCTGAAAGGGACTTAACTACGTACTTTCCCAACTGCTGCCTGAGGGTCTAGCTTCCAATCAGCCTGCATCTAGGTGCTGACTGCAGTTCTCCCCTTTGGGACACTGACAGTCTTGGCACACCGTCAACTACTGGGAACCACTAAGAGCAAAGAAAGAGACTTGGACAATCTCAAGAGTTTGAGAGACAACTAGGAACTTGGGCTGGACTGATTACAGCATTATTCATAATAGCCAAGGTATAGAAACAACCTAAGCATCCATCCACGAATGAATGGATAAAGAAAATGTGGTGTATACATACATACAATGGAATATTATTCACCCTTAAAAAAGGAAATCCTGCCATTCATGACAACATGGATGAATGTGGAATGCATTTTGCTAAGTGAAACAAGCCAGAAAGAGAAGGACAAATACTGCATGGTATCACTTATATGTGGAAATCTAAAAAAAAGTCAAACTCATAGGAAAAGAGAGTAGAAAAGTGGTTAACGGGCTGGAGAATGAGGGAAATAGGGAGAGGTTGGCAAAAGGGTACGAACTTTCTGTTATAAGATGAATAAGGTCTGAGGATCTAATAACGTAAAACCTAGTGACTATAGTTGATAACATTGCTTTGTATAATTGAAATTTGCTAAGAGAGTAGAACTTAAATGTTCTCACCAAAAAAACAAAAAAAGATAAATGTGTCAGGTGATGAATGTGTTAACTTGATGGGGCTAATCCTTTCACAATGTATACATGTATCAAATCATCACATTGTATACTTTAAATATCTTACAATTTTATTTGTCAGTTATACCTGAATAAAGCTGGAAAAAAGAGTTCTCCTTTTAAGTATTTTAATTGAACAAGACATTTTAACCTTTCAAGAAATCGCTTCTAATTTTGTAGTATTCTAAATTCTCCAGAGACATAAATGTTCTTGACAGACTACATTAAGTAAAATTGTTTAAAAACAAACAATAGGAGTAGGATTTGACCTTTAATTTTACATGCAATATATCCAGCCAGCTGAAAGAATAAATAGTAACAATATTAATCTCAATAATTTTTTTTGCATTACACTTAATTTGACTGTCTTTTTCCACTCCAGTTCATATTTAAATTTTTCACATAAAGATAGATAAGTTCTTGATATATCTGGAGGAAAATGCCATTTTTAAACATGACCCTTGTTAAAAAGAATCTAGATTAAAGATTAATTCATAAAATTGGAATGACCTGAAATTAGCATAAACCAGCAATTCAACCACAATGAGCATACACACTTGTGTAGAATTTTATTTTATTTTCATTGTTGTGTTCTGTAGATTGAAAAGGAAGACGTCTTCCTTTTTTAGTGAAAGAAGGTGTAATTTAGGGAAAGTCAGCAGTGAATTTCCAGTGATTGCATAAATAACTGGATAAGTTACACACAAATTTATGTAAGCCATATCCTCTTAAGAATTAGTTTCTCTAGGTACAAATTTTTCATAAAATATAATTTATTGAATTCTCAGAAGCATAGCTCCCAGACATGCATTGTTAATATGTCTATTCTATGGTATTTTAAAATACATTTAAAAATACAGTGAGTTTACATTCAAGTCTGGGAAGCTAGAATGACTGAGACAGATTTCCTAGAGGTTAAGATTCTGTTTCTATATTCATTCTTCCAAAAAAATATCAGTCATAGTCTGTTTTTACTCTACTCAATATCAGGAGACTTTCAGGAAAAACAACAACAAACTACACCCTCTGTCCTTAAGAATTCTCCACTCAAAAGCAGAAATTAATGAAATAATATTGATTAAATACATAGTGCAATGTTTGTTGGAAAACTGGCATTCAAGAAACAGTAGCTGATGATATCAACAATGATTACTATAATTGTAGTTTTGTAAGCATTAGTATTTAGAGTGATAACAACACATATGAACTCACATACTAGCAACCTGAACTCTCTGAAATACTGCGCTAACATAGGCTCTACACAACAAGTGGATATTACTAAGGCTATATCCTAAAGGTCATCCAATTGTTCCTCAGTCCTTCATTCTTAATTTGCACAGGGAATGTGGCAGAAACATACTGGCTGTTCACCAACACTTGATCTCCACTTCTTTCTGGGCACAGAGCTAATCCGCCTTTCCAAGACTATCTTACAGTTATGGCCATATGACTTTATTTTGGTGAAGTAAATATAGGTAGAAATGATATATGTTACTTCCAAGCCTGGCCCATAGAAACCTCTTACACTGTCTTCTACTACCTCTCTCTGCATGGTTGGCTGGATATTGACACATGGAGTGTGCCTTGTACTGAAAATGGCAGAAACCCCAAAAGACCCCCACCTTCCCCCTGCTACTAATTGGATATTCTATGAGCAAGAAATAAATTTCTGTTGCATTTAACCACTGAGGTTTTGGAGTTTATCGGCTAGAGTTAGTGTTAATTCATCTAATACAGTGAAGAAAGGAATGAAAACTTTTTGGAGTGTCTACTGTGTACTAGACCTTACACACACAGTATTTTATTTATTCTCCCAACCAAACTTATGAATTAGCCCAAAGGAGTCCCATTCCACGATGGGGAAACTGATGCTTCAGTTAAATCACTTTCCTGGAATCCACAGCCAGTAAGTGGCAGAGTCAGAATCTGAACCTGAGTTTACTGGCCTCAAAGATTGTGTGTTCACAACACATCCTTTTATAATCATTGGTTGACTTTTAACAACTGGATGATAATGGGTTCATTTCTGTGACAGATTTAAAGCAATAAATCAAAAGACAACAATTTTGATATTTGAATCACAGGCAACAAACTATAAAAAGCTGAAACAAATTCACAAACCATAGATGCCCAGGGCCATTTGTGTGGGTAAATGGGTCTAATTAGCTTTAGAGATACTGACATTATCTGTATATCGTGGCTCTAAAAAGTGGTTGATATACCCAATAATTATCCTTAGTTAGGAAGAAAAAGGAAATATTATTTACACCCAATGTTTAAGATGGCAGCGAATTATGCAGTTTTATTTAACAGCTTTGTTGAAATATAATTGATATACAATAAACTGCACATGTTAAACTACACAGTTTGATAAATTCTGATGTGCGTGTGTGTGTAGAACCATCACCACAGTCAGGATAATGAATAGATCCGACCCCTCCAAAATTTTCCTTTATCTCTCTCCCACCCTTTACCAAACCTGCTTTTTCACTGCAGACTCTGTTCTGCCTCTTCTCACCATAGCTTATTTTCTAAAATTTTATAGAAATGGAATCATACAGTATGTACTTTTTTCCTTCAGCTTATTTCACTCAACATAGTATCTGAGAGTCATCCATGTTGTTGTATGTATTAATAGTGACAATTCACTCCTTTTTACTGCTAAGAAGTTTACTGTTGCATGTATATATTGCATTTGGTTTATCTGTTCACATGTTGATAGATATCTTTTTCCAGTTTTTGGCTATTACAAAATAAGCTTTTATGAACATTTATGTGCAAGTCTTTGTATGCACATATGCTTTCATTTCTGTGGGATAAATACTGAGGAGAGTGATTGCTTGGTCATTTGGTAAGCGTGTGTTTAATTTTTAAGAAGTTGCCATACTGTTTTCCAACATGTTTGGACCATTTTACATTACCACTTCCAGTGTACGGGAATTCAAATTCTTCTACATCCTCACTAATACTTGGTATGCTTAATCTTTTTAATTTTAGACTTTCTGATATGTGTGCAGAGGTATTCTCCGGTAGCTTTAGTTTACATTGACCTACAGACTAATGATGTTGGACATGTTTCTAATGTGCCTACTTGCCATCCATATATCTTCTTTAGTGAAGTATCTTTAAAATTTTTGCCTATTTCAATTGGTTGCTTCTTTTCTTTTTTTGGAGAGGAAGATTGGCCCTGAGCTGACATCTGTGCCCATCTTCCTCTATTTTTTGTATGTGGGACACCACCACAGCATGGCTTGATGAGCCGTGTATATGTCCGTGCCTGGGATCCGAACCCGTGAACCCCAGGCCACCGAAGCAGAGCGTACGAACTTAACCACTACATCACCAGGCCAGCCCCAGTTGTTTGTTTTCTTATTATTGAGTTTTGAGAATTCTTAATATATTGTGGATACTAGCCCTTTATAAGATATGTTACTTGAAAATATTTCCTGCAGACATTTTCTCCCAGTCTGTGGTCTGTCTTTTCATTCTCTAAACAGTGTCTTTCAAAGAGCAGAAGTCCTTAATTACTATGAAATCTAATTTATTATTTTTTTATTTATGGATCACACACTTGGTGTTGTATCTAAGAAATATTTGCTTAAACCAAAGTCAAAAAGGTTTTTCTCCTTTGTTTTATTCAAGAAGTCTTAGAGTTTTAGGTTTTATATTTAGGTCTATGATCCATTTTGAGTTAATTTTTGTATATAGTATGAGGATCAAAGTTCATTTTTTGTATCCTACTGCCAGAGTCCAATGACAGGCAACTGGCACTCTTTCAGTGACTCCAGCATCACATCCATGCCCTCCAGCCAAGTGCACACCAGTGATGCCTATTTGCTCTTCTACGAGTTGGTCAGTCCACCCTTGCACATATAGTAGCGAGGAGCTACATTCCTTTTTCTCTTCCCTTTGGTGGCCCCACAGGGAAGATATGCAATTGTTTCATCACCATTTGTTGAAAAGATAATCAATCAGTCCTCTCTCTACCAAATTACCTTTGCAACTTTTTCAAAAATGAATTGACCATATATGTGAGTCTATTTCTGGACTCTATATTCTGTTACATTGATCTCTGTGTCTATCTTTATGCCAATACCACACTGTCTTGATGACCATTGCTTTATAATAAATCATAAATCTGCTTTACAATAAGTCTGAATTGATTGAGATAATCACATTTTTTCTTTCTTTTGTCTATTAATGGTGAATTACACTGATTTTGCAGTGTTAAACCAACCCTGCTTTCCAGTGATAAACTTCACTTCGTCATGATTTGTGATCCTTTTGCAATATTGCTGGATTCAATTTGCTAAAATATTGTTAACTTTTTTTGTTGTTTATATTCATGAGCCACTTTGGTCAGTAATTTTCTTTTCTTTGAATGTCTTTTCTGGTTATTAGATCAGAATAATACTTGAGTCTCATAGAATGAGTTGAGTTTCAACTTTCTGAGATTTTGTGTAGAATTGACATTATTTCTTCTGTAAGTGTATGATGAAACTTACCAGTAAACTCATCTAGGCTTACATATTGTGAAACTGAATAAAGGAAACATTTAAAATGGAGTTGGAAGGCCAGAAGGGAGAACTCACAGCACTACCACTCAATGTCAATTATACACCCCCACAGGAAGAAGTGTCAATTACAGACCCCCACAGGAAGAGACTGTACCTTGCATTCCCAGCAGGAATGTGTCTCTACTTTCCTATCCCAGCAAGAGGAAAGAAGATTTCTCCTAGCCCAGCAATAAGCCCAGCCATTGGGAACTGTCACAACGCAGCCAATGAGAAACCATCACCCCCTGAACTCTCACTTTCCTCCAATGGACTTTCATTCAAAGCACCTCCCCCCAACTTCCTCATTTTTCTCTATAAAGTAACATCCCTCTCCTTTGTTTGCTGGACTTGGCTATAGCTTTTGCTACAGCATGCTTGTTCTGAATTGCAATTTTCTGCTATTCCTGAATAAACCCAATTTACTGGTAAAAGAACTAGCTGTTTTATTTTTAAAGTTGACAATATAAAATTAATACACATATATTTTTAATTTCAAGGAAAAGAAATATTTAAAAACAAAGAACTAATATAAGGAGCCAATTTATTTGGGATTTTTGTGCCTAATATGAGGCCTTAAAACCTCAGAATAGACAGATATGTGTTTTTATGTGTCAAGCTGTCCCACAGTCATGTTTTTTCCCAGAAACCTCTTATTCTGTTCTGATTGCATAGGAGATACACTCAGTACCCCAACTTACGTCCTCTTGACCATAACTTTGATTCCAGCTACAGCTCAGGTGGAGAGTTCCATGTAGATTTGATTCACTTTTCATTGACAAGATCTTTCTTAAGCATAAACTGAGCATCTTTGTGTTCTGCCTCAGTGGTTCTCCAAAGCCACCAGATATCCATGGGCACTTGTTCCTCTTGCCTTCATAGGCATCTTGGAAATGTAGGGGGAGTTAACATCATGGGGCAACTCTTGATCAATGAGGGATGGGAGCTCTTGCTTCCTGTTCTTTAGATAGATTATTCTGGGAGACAATCTTGGTCCTGGAAGATGTAAGGCCTTCTTATCCACAGTGTTCACCTTGATAATTAACCCTTACATGTTTTCCCTATATCTTTCTTGATCTTTTCCTTAACCTCTGTAGTTCTTCACTCCTGCACATTGTGTTAACCCAGAGAGATTACCTGCACTGAAGTTCTTGTCTCAGTCTCTGCTTACTGGGGAATCCAAGCTAAGACAGATTGCTAATTCATTATTTTTGCTGTCCAGTTAAGTGGCAGTATTCCAGCAATACGGATAAAACAACCACAAAGTATTGGAGGGGGATCCTTTATGTCAGCGGAAGAATAGGTGACAAATTGGTCTTTTATACATATCAAGTCCTCTGGCTGCTCAAGAAACTGCTCCATGCATCAGGGCAGTCAGATTGGTGATTTCCCTTTATGGCCTGATTTGAACTGGTACCAAGCTTTTGGATAATATTTTCTCAATGCTCAAATTTGGACTATTTCTAGTCCGCAATGTCCACAGTTAATTTTACTTCACGGCCTTCTATATTTTCCAGGCACAACTGAGAAAAGTGAAGCTCAGAAAAGCTAAGTGACTTGCATCAGGCCACATAGATAATATTTATTGTGACCAAGACTTGAACCCAGATTCCTAGGCTCTAAAGCCCTTTCAGTCTTTTCTCCTAGAAGGCACTGCCTCTACTGAATGGTCAGGGCTTTCCACATGACTTCTGATTCTGGTCTGTGTGCTAGCAGGGTAGGCAAAATCAGCAAATCGTGGGAGAAATCTGACACGAGGAAGAGTGAGGTAGTTATGAAAATATCTGGGTCTTTGTTTTATTAGGGGGTAGAGAGAATATGAATGGCAATCATATACCCTTATTTCACGTGTCAGCACCTAAGTAAGAAGAGTGGGACTCTGGGGTGCAGGTGCTAATTGTCAGGAATCCAGAGTGGGATGGGGAGGAGCACAACTACCTGTGGCAGTCACATCGGGTGCAGGGCCAGAAGTAAGGCAATCCAATCTTGGGCCCAAACTCAAGTGTAAACTCCACGAGGGCATTGACTACATGATCTATGTCTTTGTCGTAGCTATATCCCTAGCATCTTAAAGAGTACTGGCACATAGCAGGTGCAAAATAAATATTTTTAGAATGACCAAATGAGTTAACTAATAACTAAACTAGTCTCCCAACTGTGGTCATGTTTCCCATCTGAACCTCACATGGGGTACCAACCTATTATTCTTCCAACATTTCATTTTAACGAGCTTTCTTTGAGGATCTTGTATGTAGAAGGCATTGTGATAGATGCTGAGGGGGTAACACAGAATTGTAAGACTTAATCTTTTCCCTCAAGGAATTTGTAGCCTAGCGAGAGAATGAGAAATAGGAACAGCTAATATGATGTAAGACACAATTATATATATGCTAAACCCATGGAAGCATTGCTCTGGCAAGAAGGAGTAATTAAATTTAATAGAGATGCCTCCTTCTGAGTGCTAGGAAGATAATCTCTATGAAGTAGGCTCTAGATAAATGCTGCTAGTTTACCGGAAATTTGGTAATTTTCACTTAATTAGTCCTGTGATGAATGGAGGAATCTTTGCCCACGGAAAATGTTCTGCTTAAAAAGACTAATGATATAAAGTGCATTACACTTTTAAAGAGTATCCCATCCCTTACATGCTGCTTTCCTGTCCCCTTGACTCTTTAGTTTTGGAATCTTAGGCACCTGTTCCAATCAAGTCTGGAACTAGTAGCATAGATTTATGCTCTTCACGAGTCTTAAAATAAAGCCTTCTGTCATCTCAGCCAATTCCTTTTTTTAATAGCTGATAACATCCAAGTTAAGAATAATGAGGTGATCACAGAAACCACCTCTGAGAATTTAGACTTCAGCACCCTTCTTGCGTAAGAGATTCCAATACTGTACAGGCATTCAGAAAGAGATTTCAGGTAGAAGTGTGAATATTTTGTATTTCAAAGCTCAGTTCTTCAAGTTTTATTTCACAATATAACACCTTCCACTTTGCTTCTCAGTGCAGTGCTCCACTCTTTGCACAGCCCCTGGGGAACAAGAGGGTCAAGTTATGGAGGTGTGAAAATGCTGGCTGTTTCTGTTAGACACATACACATGTTCGGCACGGTGTGAGGAGAGCCACAGACTCAGCCTCCTTGAGCAGATGCATTTAGTTTTGATGTATCTAGCAATAGAGAGTCGCTGAGAACGGTTGAGAAGGAGGCACCCTAAAAAAAAAAAATCAGATGTCATTGAAGGCAGTACCAAAAGAAGAGAAATCAAATTTTTAAAAAGTGCCATTCTTGAGGGCTTGTTCCATTCCAATAAAGTCCTGCAAATTATTCAACTTCCTTGCTCTTTAAATCAATAACAGGGAAATAGAAATTGGAGAATTAGAAGAATAAAATGAAGAAAAAGGGGGACTTTTGAAGACCTTTTCACTCCTGACATGACCCTGGTAGGACTCAAAGAAAACACCAACCAGAGGGAAACCCATTGCTGACTGTCATACTTGGGCTGGCCTTAATTTAAGAAAAACTGAACGGGTTTGGTCATTATAACAATGAGTTTAAGTTATTTTGGCAGAATATTTTTCTCTTTTTCCTTTTTTTTGGGGGGGGGTGAGGGTGGGAAGATTAAACATAAAAAATGCCCTTTGAGAAAGTATAAAAGAGCATCATTTCAAATTTTCAAATAGCCTGAGAAATGCACTATCTATTTTTCTTTACAAATAGTGTTCTATTGAGCAGAACTTCTGAAAGACCAATTTAAAATAATCCTAATCTGTCAAGAACCAACCACATTTTATTAAAAACCACATTTATAAAATACAAAATGTGGTTGAATGTCACAGCAATGTCAAACTCCCATAAGAGTTTTTAAGGGTTTACTCTTACTTTTGGTACTTATCTCCCCACAGACCAGCATCAAATATTTTACAGACCAGCTCCAGTCCACAGACTTCTTAGAGAAGCTGATCAAGAGAATCAAAGGTCAAGCATTTAGTCATATACATATTGTAGGTCAAATGATCCACCAAAGTGCAAAAGAGGCCATGTATCCTGGAACGTCATCCAGTCTCTAATCTACTTCTGCTTTTAGTATTGCTCAAATGGCACTTAGGCACTCAGTGAGGTATTTGACTCCACTTGTCTATAACCCACCAGGCTTCCCCTTGCCCCTCTTCAGATAGTCAGTCTGTTAATTTCATTGCCCATGACACTGAGGGATTAACATTAGGGCCTGAATTGGCTCCTTCCAGCACCTTGCTCTCCTGCATCACGCTGGTGTGTTTCAAACACTGCTGGAGACAGTGTCTTCAACAATTTTCCACTGGCTGGCTCAAAAAAGACATGTCTGGTAGGTATCCTTCCCTCTGAGCCAGTGTAATTATTTGCCCTCTTCTTTTCCTTTCCCCTCAGAAAGGGCTCTATGACACAAAAAGATAATCAAGTGAGGGATAAGAACACAGGAGGCATGGACAGATGAGAGGGCTATTCATTTGTGGAGAATTCTAGATCCTTGTGCTTGAAAAGTACTGGGAATATCCTGAAATACAGGTTGGGTAACAATTGGAATGAAAGTTTTGTGATGAGAACCAAGTAGATGATTGCAATGTATGATTGTGAGATTTCAGAAGTTAATATATATAATGGCACAGGGCAAAATTCCCACCTTCCACCTACAATGTACCCGCACTGGGCAGGTGAATGAGGCTAGACATGTACACCCAGCCATGCTGCCCTATCTCACTTTAAACTGAAGAGCATTAAACACAGTTGGTTCTTACTGCTGCCCAGCTATCCCACATTTACTTATTCCGTTATTCTGTCATCATCCTACCTCAACTAGATCTCCATATGACTGGAACTTAGGACAGTCAGGACCTGACCATTTGATTGGATTCTGAAGAATACTCTCCCCTCTCTCCAACTCTGCAAAGTGTTAGAATAGAGTGATGGGCCCTTGGCCACTAACACAGAGACAAGCTGCTCTAGTTCTCCCATAAACTAACATGGCTCAATTCTTTCAAGAAGAGCCTAGGAAGTGTCTTTTGGGCAGTTTATCATCTAATGCAGCTGCGCCAAGGCTAGGCTTTCCATCCTTCTTATTTTCATCTTCCTTGTTTCTTTCTTCTTTCCTTTATTGCTCCTACCAATACTTTGCATATGCTGGCCCAGAGCTTCCTGGAATCCATTTCCTCTGCCAAATTGCTTTATTGAGGTATCTTATCTGTTGATGTCCCCAGCACATTGAATAAAAAAGTCCCAAACTAGGGTATATAATCATAAAATTTTAAAACAAACTAGGCTACGTCATCATAAAATTTAAAAACACTGCTGGTAAAATGAGAATCTCAGTATTTTCTGGAGAAAAAAATAAACACGTCTTAGACTTAGAGTGGCATTGCCCTTCTAAAATGGCAATCCTTGAAGCAAGAAGACAATGGATCATTGACCCTCAAATGAGTCCTGTGAAAGGACTTGATATGATAACCATATGCAAAAAAACTCCCAAAATTTCGATATATGCTTCACACCATGTACAACCATGATCTCAAAATGGATCACAGAACTAAATGTAATACCTAAAACTATAAAATTTCTAGAAGAAAATGTAGGAGAAAATCTTTGGGATCTTGAGTTAGATGAAGAGTTCTTAGTTACTAAAAACACAATCCATAAAAAAATATATAAATTGGACTTCATGAAAATAAAAAAACAACTTTTACTTTGTGAAAGACACTATTATGCAAATGAAACACAAGGCACAGCCTTGGAGAAATTTTTTGCATATCACATATCTGACAAAAGAACTGTATCTAGAATACATGAAGAACACTTAAAACTCAATAATAAGGAAAGAAACAACCTGATGACAAACTGGATAAAGTATTTGAACAGACACTTCCCTAAAGAAGATATAGATAGTAAACTAGCCCATGAATAAAGGTTCAATAGCATTAGTCATTAGGGAAATGAAAATCAAAATCACGAACGGTATCACCAAAATGCCTAAAATTAAAAACAGTGCACAATATGAAAAGCAGGTGAAGATGTGGAACTACTGGAACCTTCATGCATGGCTGGTGGGCATGCAAAATGTCATGACACTTTAGAAAAGAGTGTAGTGGTCTCTTACGTATTCAAACCTACTCTTACCACACACAGAGCAAACTCCTCCTGGGTGTTTATCCAAATGAAATAAAAACATATGTTCACACTACAGTCTATGGTCATCGTGGCTTTATTCACAATTGTCCAAAACTAGAAATAACCCAATATCCTTTAACTGGCTAAAGGATAAACAAACTGTGGTACATCCACACAGTAGAACACTACTCAGTAATAAAATAGAACAAACTAGTGATATACTCAACACAAATGAGTCCCAAAGGCATTATGCTAAGTGAAAGAAACTAGATTCAAACTCTGCAAATTGGATGATCCAATTTATGTGACAAATCTATAGGAATGGATACACATTTGTTGCCAGGGGTTGAGGATGGGGGAGGAGTTGAGTGGAAAGAGGCATCAACTAGGGAATATTTGGGGACAATGCAACAGTTTTGTATCTTGTTTGTCTTGTTTACACTTTTGTCAAAACTCATAAAATTCACCAAAGTGAATTCTATTGTAGGAAAATTAAAAGAGCAACACCAAAAACAGTGAAGAGAAAGATAAACACATAAACTATTTGGTTTGGTTAAAAAAATACAAACAAAATAAAAAGGGTCCATAGAATGCACAGAAAGACAGTTCCTAAAAAATCCAGACATATACAAATCCCTGTAAAATCTCCTAACATTAAGAATAAATATCGTAAAATCTGAGAAAGACAGTGAGACAGAGACAGAGAGAGATGACATAAAACCTACAAGATAATCAAAATCCCACTGACAGCAGGTTTATAAACAGTTAACCTATAATTTTATACCTGATCAAACTGTCACTCAGTTGTGGGTGTAAAATAAAGGCAATGTAATTCTGGCAGCAATAATGAAAGTTCACTTTTGACGTACCCTTTCTGAGGAAATTTTTTGAGGTTGTACTCCAGCAAAACAAGGGTAAAAATCAAGAAAGAGAAACAGTGGTGACTGAGTTAGGAACACAGTGAAACGAACACTGGAATGATGTGCTTGTAGTAAGCCTAGAAAGTAATTAGTTCAAATTAGATCCAAAAGTCAGTGAACTCTAAGAAGAATGTTTTTACAAAGAATGGGATAAATTCCAATCACTAGATGAAATAAAGAGGGAACTGGAGATTCTTAGTGTTATGTTGAGGAATGCATATATTTATTCTCTCAGCCAGGAAAATGTAGGGAAAATGAAAAACTCTAGGAAAAATAAAGAACTGTACTAAAATGCCATGGTTAATTTATGAAACAAAACAAAATAAGGCATGATTTCAGGAGACTGAAGAAAATACAAAAGGCACATTTGTTTGATTGGGATTTAAGCAACATTCTTCTTAAGTGTTCCTGGGTATGTGACATTGGACATGAAGAGACTAAAGTAGTGTCCTAAACCAGTGTGTTCTTCCTTGGGCAATAGATACACAGCTGCAATAACATAAATGCTATTTATTGAGTTTCAAGAATCAACTTATACAATTTAATTATAGTTATAAAAGGACATAGAAAGTAATTGGTATTTCCGTTGTAAAGATAAAGCTATACCTGACAGAATCGGGAAGATGGATGTGAGGAAGATGAGGAGGAAAAGTTGGAGAGCTAATATCTTCCACTGAAGGGCAGACTCTCTGAAATTAATGGATCAAGATGTCTAGATAATTGTGTTTAAAATTATCAAGCTAAGCAATGACTGAACTAAAATAATAATAAAACTTATAAAATTGAGAACATAGAGGCAGCTAGATGAGGGTATTTGAAATTAGCTAATTCTTAATCATTCATAGAATCAAAATTTTGATAAATCAAGAAATATTTGCATATTATTAAGAGTTACAGATATAAACGCCAGAAGAATCATTAGAAGATCTAAAAATGCTTGCTTCCTAGTAGCAGGATTGGAGATGGTGAGGAATGAGATTAAATATTAAAAATTATTTAATACTATTTAATTTTTACCATGTGCATGTGTTACTTTGATTAAAAAAGGAAAACAATAAACAAATATTGGAATGTATTAAGTAAAAATGACATAGGAAGAAATTATAATGAGAGGAAAGATATTAGGTATAATTAAAACATGAATCCTTCACTTCCAAAATCCATAGAGAAAATAGATATGATCTAATAGTGAGAAACTCTTAAATGGAATCATATTCCACAGGGATGAGACATTCTAAAATTAGTACAATCACAGATTATTCTGAATTGACAGAAAGAGCAAAGCTTCTAAAGAAACAAAATGAGCTTCAAAGGAGGATTTCTGTTGGGCTCAGATTTTGAAAATCACAATTTCGAATGTCGAAAAGAGAAACATAGAACCAAGGAAACATAAAAACATGGTCATGAAAACATGGTCCAGCCTCCATTCTTATGATTTTAGTATAAGGAAAAACATAGGACTTTATAAAACAAAATTGGAATAAGATTAAAGATGGCCCAAGCACAGTCATTTGAGCAGATGGCACAATGCTACCAAAATACTTGACCTATTTTCAGTGTCCTTTTTGTTGTTATTGATTTTTTTTTAATCAAAGAGAAGGTTCTGCAATATTTTCTCTCTTCAAAGAGAAAAGAAAAATGTTTTAAACTTTATTAAGAGAGATCTGAAGTCTGATGGAGATGAGAAATATTAAGACAGCCTTAGGTAATTATATTGCATTAAAGTAAAATATATTGAATGAACTTGCAGATATAATTAAATAAATATTGTTAATCATCTTTTAAAAAATCCTGGATATGGAGAGACATGTTGGGTGACTTCAGATGTACCAACATCACCATAATATTTTTCAAAAGGAAATAAAAGAATTCTGATATTAAATATTGCCAAATTTGATATCAGTCCCCAGCAAAATCCTACAGAGGTCTACAAAAAAGATGATTTAATAAATCCCTTAAACAAAGAAACTGATCATCAATATAAATAAATATACATGGATAAGGAATAAAGTCTCATGGGCTAACTGTTCCAAGATAGGATTATTGACTAGACCAGGAGAAGCTTACAAATTCTGGGAAGGTATCTTGATTTCCAGAAATGCATGTAAGTCAGTCACTCACACCCTGTGAACAAGATTGAAAAGTGAGGACTGTATTATAGCCCAATTAGTTTAAATCATATTTATTTGAAAAATTTTATCCCAAGAGTGTTGATTAATCCAATCAGTTAGTCACTGGAGATGACAATCAGAAAAATCAATAGTGGCATAGAACAGGGCTCTCCCATGTCCTTTTTATAATTTTGTCTCTGGAATGAATAAACAAGCCAAGCTGAATAAATCTGCCAGTGCCACAATGCTCCTAGGAAAGGCACCAAATCAGAGGACCAAATAACTACTCATAAAGAGCAGGGCATGCTCAGGAGATGAGCTGCAATAACATAATCTTAATAGAAATAGATGTTAAGGCCTCTTGTTAGAACTTCTTCCCTTAAATTTTTAAAAGATGACTTGATCAAGTAGATGGGAAAAATTTACTGACAATTTATGCAAAAGAACCCCACCAAGCTTAATATGAGCGCAATGTGAAACAAAAGTACACATGCCTACCTTAAAATTTAATGTAAGATATAGCTCCATTAGCACACATAATAGCTCCCTGATCTGGGGTATTGAGCCTTCTAATGTTTACAGCTTATCTCAGTCAATGGCCAAAGGGTTAAAGTTCATCTGCTAGTTATATTTCAAGTTGATTGGTAAGAAACTGGAATGTCCAGAGTAGGACAAGCAGAGTGATGCAGAAACTGGAATCCACATTATATAAGAAAGAGTTGAAAGGACAGGGAGCAGATAACCCAGAAGACAGAGGACCAGTTCGTCTCATATTTTCAGTGCCTAATAGAGTTGTCAGTAAATGCCCATGGAAAGATCAATTGTGTTGTGCATAAAACAAAGGTATTCCCAAGCACATTCCTCTAAGATAAAGCGGTCTTTTTAAAATATATAAATATGTCTCATGTTAAAAGGGTTTTTTTAGTCCTTGTCTTGAATTGAGATCTATCCTTTTATGATTGCTCAAACATTATTTCTTTTGTCTTGGGGCACTTGAAAGTGAGTCAAACTTCACAAAAAAGTTTTTTAACAATCTCAGCAAGGAAACTTTCTGGACAAGTGACATCATGAGGTCATGAGGAAACAGTTGTACTTTGTCCACATAGCATTATTCAGAATTAACTTGTCAGCTTGGCCTTTAACTAAAATAAAGGTACTTTGGTACTTGGATTTTCATGATCTTACTTGCTGTTTATATTCTTTGGATAACTATTTGGTAACAATGACTCTATTCTAACTGATTTCCAGATTCACAAAAGTATGTTAATTCCATTATTGCTTTTATTAAGCACAAGCCTTGGTCCAACAGTAAAGTTCTCACTGTTTTTCAAGTGCTCCGAGGATGCACAGAAAGAGCTAGTAGTTTTTTAGCTGTCTTTGAGATCATATTTTGTTTGCTTATTTTGACATTTTTCAAGAAGGCAAAGAAGGGTGATATTAGGGCAAAGGTGGCAATATGCTACTCCTCTTCAAAATTCCTTATGGTATACAGGGAATTTACCCTAATCTTTGTGTGGAAGTTATCCAGTTCTAAATTGAAATTATCTCAGCGATAGTAAGCATCCAATATACTCAACCTTCATCTGCATACAAATAATCATCATCCTCTATTTCCTTTGAAAATCTGAAGTCCCCTATCTGGAAAAAATATTCTAATTTTGGTCAACCTCTTGTATTCTTGATCTCAAATAATGGTGTCGCTATCTACCCAGTTTCTCAAGCTGAAACCACAGAGGAATCTTCCATTATTCACTCTCCTTTACTTCACACATCCAATATGGGCTCTATTCTTCTCCTCAGAAATGCTTATGAAATCCCCTTTAATCTGCCACTGCTAAGGTCAGGCTCTCATTTTCTAGATTATTTCAAAAGCCTCCTACATTTGTCACATAAAATCTTTTACCATTTGACCTTAACAAATTCCACCACTGCCCATTATAGTGTGTGACCATAATAAGCTCCAGTTACACAAAACTTACCACCAGTCCCAGGACACTGCACCCTTTCATAACTCCCTGCATTTCATCTGCCCATAATGCCCTTGTTTCCTCTTGTGAGCTCCAAGACAATCTTTAATTCCATAACACATATTGAGAACTAAATACATGAAGAAGAGTGTTTTAAATCCTAAGAGTACTGAGATTAAATATAATACGTTTTCACACTATTGTAGAAAGAAGCAATAATGAAAAAACAATCTAAAATAGTATGATATGTGATATAACAAAGGTGTGCACAAAGCAGAGAAATAGGTTGAGGAAGAAAGTGAACATTTTTGTTGTTGTGAGGCAGGAAGGGCCCACAGAGGAGGACACATTTGAACAGGGAATTGAAGGATTGTAGGGTGAATAAGATTTAGCAAGCAGACACGAATAACGGGAGAAGTCCCGGCAGAGAGAAGTCCCCATTGTGTAAAACCTAACATGTGCAGGAAAAGCTAAGCCATTTGATATTGTTGAAGCATAAGGAAGAAGTTGGAGATACAACTGGAGAAATAAGGAGTCTGATTAAGGAAGGCCTCAAATGTTTGGTAAGGGGTTAAGACATTGAGACTTTACTATGTAGGCATTGAGGAACTATGGTGCATTTTAAGCAAGAAAATAATAAGAATGTTTGTAATTTTATAAGATTATTCAGGTAATCTTTGAAAATCAGATACTTCGAAGATGACCAAGCCTGGAGGTTGGAATGTCAGTTAGGAAACCAAGGTTCTGGTCCAGCTTGGGATGATAATGGTTGTCATACTGGGGGTGGAACAAAGTGGGTGGATGATCGGGATACTAAATTGTTCAACTCAACCATATGTACAGGTTTATTACAATGGGAAGTTAAAGCACGAGGACAGTCTGTGCAAAATTCTAAGTTTCTGGATTCCGTGACAAAGTGACTGGTGGTGTCGTTGACCATGACTGAAAATGTGAGAAAACAGACCTACACAATAGGGGAGGATAAGCTCACTTTTGACTATCCCATGTTTTAACGTTGTTTGGGCCTCCAGGAGCAAAGTGGGGAAACGGCTGGAAATCTAGGTTCACCACCACTGCCACCAGCTTGAGGAAAACTGTCCCCAGTGGGGCTGCTCTGCAAAGTAACCAAGAAATCTGAACAATGCTTGCCATTACTAGTTAAATGAGCATTTGCAGGCAAATTTCATCTTGACCCATTCCTTCACATTAAATAGTCTCTGTGATTCTGTACCTTTAAAAAACTTTGATTTGGTCTGAGGTTTGATAGCTAGGTCAGGCTCTATATACAAATCTTCCTCAAAATGCATGTGAATAAACACAAGAACCTTAATTGTTTTTTTTACCAAGCTTTCATCTCCATTCCCCACTGCTACAGCTGACAGTTATAGCATAAGATGATAGAATTGTACATGCCAAATAGTTTGCACTCCCTAAATGCTATTAAATAAATATTTCACTGAAAAAAACTTGTATTTCTTTAACATTGCGTTAACAAACTCTTGGTCGCAGAATAGTTATTAAATTTTACTTTATTAGCAGAAAAAGAGGAAATTGATAGAGCGACTATCTGTTCCTTCCCTCCCCTTGTTAGTGAACATGAAAACTATTGCTACCAGCAGCAGCTCAGGCTTTTCTTAGCAACAATTATTGCCATTGAGTATATTGTTGTTAATAATTATTTTAGAAACTGAAATTATCCCAAAGTCTTAAATTCCTTAATTTGGATATGCTATTTTCTCTTTGTTCTGTAATCCCTGAGGCACACAGTGCCTACATGGGAGTATTTAATCTAAATTTCTTTAAGCTTGGATAGCCAAATTGTCTGTTAGGATCACCACATGTAATTGATGGAAGCATTAAAGTGAGTGCTGTTTCCTACGACTGGTTCATGATTTATTTTGCATTACAAACAATTTTATTCATTATTTTTTATGTCATAAAATTATCTTTATTAATCTAAAAGCACATATAGCTATAATTTCCACTTTTTGCCTACACAGCTTAATATGCCCCATCAGAGGGAGCATTCAAAACAAAACATAAAACAAAAGTTTAATGCTTCTCAATCTCTAACTGCAATATGTTCCATTTTCTAAAAGTTTATTTTTATACATTTCCTCTTAGATTCTTTCTCATACATGCTTGGTCGCAGGCCCTTTTTACAACACCTGACCCTCCTATACCAGCCTGTCATTGAAAGTAGTGGTTGACTCTATGCACTTACCTACTACTCACTCCTTGTTCTGCCTAGAGGAGCTGACTTCTCTTTCCTCTCATCTAGGTTTTTACTTGGATCCCTGCCTAGAGACCTTCACTCTGGCTTTTTCCTGTTGTGTCTCTCCTGGCAAGTCTCTTCTTTCACACAAGGAAGGTCATGTGTGGCTCCCACTCCATCTTTATGTTCCAGTAGCTCATCTTGCATCTGCCCTTTACAACTGAATTCCCTGTCTACTGAAAGGAGTGAATGACAAGTTAGTAGTTTATTAGGGTTTTTTGATACCTAATAGATGAAATTACATGAGATAATTACATGAATTTTTATTATGAAATTTAATTAACAGAAAACAACACCATGAATGTCAAGCTAATATTTGGTAAATACATCTGACAAGTTTCCTTCTTTGATATCAAATCTTTAGCACTTTCAAAGTCTTTCTTCTGATTTGCATAGCCGAAGATACAAAGAAGCTTCACATTCCACCCTGTGGCCTCAGCTGTTGATTCCTAGATTTCTGGTGTTTGTTGTTCTACCATCATGGAAGCTAAAGGAAAAGTTGACAAATTCTGGGTAACACATCAATGCTACTGTTTAATCTGTTGAATTCAATTCTATTTTTTTTAAATAATTATTTTTTCAGACCTATTACCATTACCGAGCAAAAGGGGGTCCACTACCTGATGTATGTAAAAAAGCCAATATTTATGGCACAAGCTTTTGAGAAAAGAAAAGGGTTTATTTCAAAGTTGACTGGCAAGGAGACAGGAGGCAAGGCTCTCAAATCTGTCTCTCTGATCCGGGGTTTGGGGCAAAATTTAAGAGGTTGGGGGAACAGGCTGGTATGAGGAAGCGCTGGTGGGGCAGTTTTTGATTGGAGGGCTTTAAACATTTATGGTACGGTGTGGAAACGGGCTTTAACACTGGATCTTCCCAGACCACAGACACTTTGCTTCTGATGAGAATCTAGCTTTCAAGTTTCGGTCATGTCCCAGGATTCTTTGGTTCTATGGGGGGGAGAATCTTTGGTTCTGGGTGCTATGTCAAGTCAAAATTTCTCCTCTGTACATGTTCCAGCTACATGACTTGCAGTTTTGGTTCACTGTCCCTGCAAGGCAACTTTAACATTCTGTTAATAAGATGGGGTCAGTTTAAACTGGTCCCATGTTTACATTACTACCATACCAGTTACTGTGGGCAGTATTCTAGGAGATCAAAATATAGAGAAAGAGAGTAAAGAATAAATTCAGTAAAGAGTGATGCAACATCAAGTATAATTAGAAGATCTGTATAGAGTCCTCTGTGCACCATCAACAAATTAACAAGAAATAAATTAAAAACCTATACACAAGAGTTAAAACTATAAAACTCTTAGAGGCAAACATAGGTGTGAACCTTTGTGCACTTGGATTAGACAATGGTTTCTAACATATGGCATCAAAAGCAAAGCAACCAAAGAAAATACATAAATTGGACTTTAACAAAATTAAAAACTTTTGTGCTGCAAAAGACACTGTCAAGAAAGTGAAAAGACAACTCACTGAGTTGAAGAAAATATTTGAAAATAATATATCTGATAAACATCTAGTATCCAGAATGTATAAAGAACTCTTACAAGTCAACAATAAAAAGACAACACAACTGAAAAATAGATCAAGGATTTGAATAGACATTTCTCCAAAGAAGGTATATGAGTGGTCAATAAGCACATGAAAAGACGCTCAACATCATTAATCATCAGAGAAATGTAACTCAAAACCACAATGAAATACCATTTCACACCTACTAGGATGGGTATAATTGAAAAGATAATAGCTAGTGTTGCCAAGAATGTAGAGAAATTGGAACCATTCATGGGAATGTAAAATGGTACAGCCACTTTGGAAAACAGTTTGGCAGTTCCTCAAAAAAGTTAAGCTTAGAGTTTCTATATATGACCCAGCAAATCCTATCCTAGGTATATATCCAAGAGAATGGAAAACATATGTTCACATAAAACTTGTACGTGCATGTTCATAATAGCCAAAAAAGTGGAAATAACCCAAATGTCCACTGACCGATGAAAGGATAAGCAAAATGTGGTATATCCGTATAAGGAAATATTATTCAGCCACAAAAAGGAATGAAGCATGATAGATGCTACAACACAGATGGATCTTGATAATGTTATGCTAAGCGAAAGAAGCCAGACATAAATGGCCACATATTATATGATTCCATTTATACTGATTTCATTTAAATAATCCAGTTTATATGAAATGTTCACAACAGGCAAATCCATAGAGACAGAAAGTAGATTAGTGATTGCTAGGGTCTGAGGGGAGCAGTGAAGGAGGTATGACTGTTAATAGGTATGGTGCTTCTTTCTGAGGTGATAAAAATATTCAGGAATTAAGATAGTGGTAAGGGTTGCACAAATTCATGAATATACTAAAAACTACTGAAATAGTTTACTAAAGTATATAATAAAGTATACTGAATTGTATACTTTAATACGGTGAATTTCATTATTGTAAAGTATATCTCAATTTTTAAAAATGTCCTATGTGAGCACAATTTTAAGAGCAAAGAATTCTGTCTGGATATATCAGAAAAAGCTACAAAAGGAAGTAATATTTTATATGGCCTTGGCATCACCAGAAAACAAGCCAGATTATGATGTAGTAAGACATGTAAATGAAGGAATGAAATAGTAAATTTGTGTAGGTATGTATATAGGTGTGAAAATACCTATATACATATATTCTATTTTTTAACATTCTATAATAAAAAAACCCAACTGCTTTAGGTCTTCTTGGTCATAAAGGGAAAATGATACACTGAAGAAATAAAACAAATTTTAAAAAGTTCTGTACCAGTTGTCTTATTAACAGTTTATAAATTTTATGCTTTTTCTATTATTTGAAATCATACAGCATATATCATTTTCTATTCTGACTTTTCAATAAGCACTTTTGTAAGCATTTTCCCATATGATTCCCCATGTGGGGAATCATAAACATATTTGTTATTTGCTACATTCATCAGTGGGCCTCCTTAGCTTTGGACATTTAAGATATTTCTAATTTTTCAAAAATATGAATAACGCTCCATGACTATATATATTTGCCCACATTTTGGATTTTTTTAGGAAAGATTTTCTCTGTGTAAGGAGGAGAAATTTTTTTTTACTTATAAATAGTGCCACATAACTTTGCTCTGTAATAATGAAAAATTTCAGTGATGATTCTATCCTGCATCTTCTCCCTCTCGGCCAGTAGATTATCAAGTTCAGCTCATCTGCCAAGCAGTTTAGCAAAATGTAACAGAGCTCCAGTTGTATGCGTGAGTGCAACAACAGCATTTTACCATTTGACTTTTCTTTATGACCAAAAAATAAAGTGAATACCTTACTTGCTATAGAAATAGTTTTTATGACCCTATATTCTATTAAAAGAATAGTGAAGAACAATAGACCTGTTCCTCGGATAACAACTGGTTTCTATCATGTGAATTAAAAAGTAGTAACAACTCAACAGTGATCAAGAGATATCATCCATCTTCATTTGTTGGGGCTCCGGTTCAGTTTGGCTAAAAGAATCTGGCTCAATGTATCTCAGCTCTAACTGGCGTGTTAACTTGTGACTTGCTTGAAACCAACAGAGAGGAGTGAGAGTGACGTATTGTTACTTCTGAGGCTAGGTCATAAAAATTGTTGCATCTAAGGCTTTTTTGATGGTTACTCATATTCGGAGCACCGAGCAACAGTGTGAGAAATCTGACTATTCTGAGACTACCATACTGGAAAGGCCGAATCAGTGCTCCAGTTGACAACCCAGCAGAGCTCCCAGCCAATGGCCAGCATCTACTATCAGCCGTGTGAGTGAGCCATCTTGGATGTTCACTCCAGTCAAACCTTCAGATGACTGCAGCCCCAGCCATGATCTGACTGCATGAGAAACCACAAAGGATGAACTTCCCAGCTGAGTCTTGACCAAATTCACAACCCATAAATTCATGATCAAAATAAAATGTTCGTTAGAAGCCTCTAAATTTGGGTGTAATTTTAATGCAGCAATAATAATCAAAACAAACATATATAATTCTATATGTAAATCTTTATATCTGTATATAGAAAATCAAAAACCTATATGTAAAATGCAACAAATACACTAAGATATTGTATTATTTCTCCCTCTCTTTCCTTTCCCCTGTTTTTTAAAACTCAAGTGGCTGAACATAGAAGACTATTCCAGCTATACTAGACTTTAGAACATTTATCTCAATCACTTTCTTTCTCAACCACACCAAATAGTTGTTCAACTTCGGACAGTGCTTTCAGGCATAAGTGTTGTCACTTTGTGACATAGTTTTGCCATCTTTAGGTGGCTCTCAGATTCTTTTTTCTTATATTGAGTTCTACGTAGCTCTCACCGATTAGCTTTGGTTTTACTTTTCATTTACCCCCCAAAATATATCTTTTCATTGCTGTCTAAAATTCAAATTGCAATTGTGATATTTTATAAAATTGTAATAAAATATATGAGAAATAGAAAGCTTTATGTATAACACTGAAAACAAACTCACTTTTCATGATTATTGTTGCTTGCTAACCTCTAGCCATTTTTGTTACTGCCCTTACAACCCAGGTATAAACTAAAAAGATGCTGATTTTATGGTGATATTGCTTCTGGACAAAATGAATCAGTTGCCATTCTAGGATATTTTAGGACATGGTTAGATTTGTAATTAAAGTGTCTTATGCATTTGAGTTGTTGAAAGTTTAGCTGGAGAAAAAAATCAGAGACAGCTAAACAAAAACAAAAATAAAATAAACCACACCTGAGGTTAGGACTTTCAAGACTCTACCAGACTTTCAACAGAAATGGAATACCATTCAACCAGGGAAATATCAAATAGAAAGATTTCTAAATTAAAAAGAAACACATACATACACATACAAAAAAAGTGATTCACCAACTGGTATCAAAATAGCAGTTCATTGAAAATTAATTTTTGATGGAGTAATGCATGTTTTGTTTGTTAGGATTTATCTAAAATTGCTATTTAAAAATTTTCCTGAATAAACTATGAAGTGTGTGAATGCATGAAGGTGACAAAACTGTAAAAAAAAAAAATATTCCAATGGACAGAACCCCTAAAAACAATTTTAGTTAGTGACTTTTCAGAAAACAAATTAGAAAAACAAGATCAATTAATTTACCAAATAAAGGGTATGCTAGCAGGACCATAAAAGTTAATCAAAATTCACATGCATATATGCAAATACAAGCTTTGTATTAATTATTTGATGCTTAAAGTAAAAGAGATGAACAACTTAATCTATGATGTTCACGTATGAACAAAATATACTTTTCATTATTTTAAGAGATCTTCAAAATTTACTTCCTTAATAACAAATGTTTAATCACAGATATTATGATGACAATTGGTTAAATTGAAAGTCTTGTTAAAGAGGCATATGCTTGGTCTCCCCTTCCCTGCAGCCCCACACTCCCCTATTCTGAGATTCTTATTCAATAGTTCTGGGGTCGGCCTCAGGAGTCAATATTTCTAGCGAGCACCCTATGTGATTCTTCTGCCAGTGATATTCTGATCAAATTTGAGAAAAGGTCACGATAAGCATGTGAAAAAACTTTTCTAGGCCATTTAATGATTTTCTTATTCTTTGGTAGTAAACTTCCAATTTCTAAAAACAAAGCCATAATATTTCCTAGTGGTTATAATGTCACTACATATGTGTTTATATACACACATATATATATTTTTTACTAACAATGATAATCTTTACTAATTTGAGTAGTCTAGTTAATCATAAAATGTTAAAAGAACATTCAGACATGCACATGTAGAAACTTGGGGCTTGGGTTCATATGCCTATCTAATAAAAAAAATCCTCTAGATTTTCTTTTTTAAATAAACTCAATTTTGGAATGGCTTAGATTTACCGAAAAATAGCAAAAATAGTACAGAACATTCTAATATGCCCAAACCCAGTTTTCCCTACTATTAACATCTTACATTAGTATGGTACATTTGTCTGAACTAATGAACCTATTCTAATACATTAATATTAACTAAAGTCTATACTTTATTGATATATCCCTAGTTTTTACCTAATGTCCTTTTTGTTCCAGGATCTCATCTAGAATATGACATTATCTTTAGCTGTCATCTCTCTTTAGGCTCCTCTTGGTTGTGATAGTTTCTCAGACTTTTCCTTGTTTTTGATGACTTGGATAGTTTCGAGGAATATTGGCCAAGTAAGTTACAGGATGTCACTCTATTGGAATTTTTCTGGTGATTTTCTCATGATTAGAATTGGGTTATTCATTTTTGGTAGGAAGATCACAGAGATAAGCTGCCATTATCATCACACCTCATCAAGGGTATATACTATCAAAGTGACTTGTCACTGTGGATGTCATCCTTGGTCATCTGGCTGAGGTAGTGTTTGTCAGATTTCTCCCCTGTAAAGCTACACTGTGTTCCTTTCCACACTGTCTGTATTCTGTGGAAGGAAGTCACTATATTTAACCCACACTTAGGGAGTGAGGAGTTATGCTCCATCTCCTTGAGAGCAGCATACCTACACAAGTTATTTAGAATGTTTCTGTGCAGGAGATTTGTCTATTGACTCCAATTTATATATTTGCTTATTTAATCATTTCTATCAGAACAGATTCATGGATATTTATTTTATACCTTTGCCTTTAGGTTTTGAGTGATCCAACATTTTGTTTCTTTATTTATTTTGTTGCTCAAAGTATCCTAGCTCCTGTGTCCTATTGATATCCCTCCACCAATGTGGATTGTGGGTTTCTTTGTTGTTGTTGTTTCCTTCTTGAGTACTTCCTTACTTTTTGGCACTACAAGAAGCTCCAGGCTTGTCTTGTATATTTCCTGCCCTAGGCCTAGAATCAGACATTTCTTTAAGGAGCCCCGGTTCCTTTTATCAGAGAATGATATTAGAAACCAAGATCTGGGCACTAGGTGTTCTCTTTGCTACTGGGGTGTCATTTCTTTTAGGCCCTCTCAGCTGACACAATAAAGAAATATATGTGGGTATACTAACTTGTGCATATACATACACATCTATGACAATTTCTATAGGTAACCATTTGTATCTATGTTAAGCTAAACATGAGTTAATACTGATGTCTCCAACTCTAATCCACTACCACATGGATCTTGCAGCCTCCACCCCTTGCTTGTATGTAAAGTCCCACTTCAACAGTGAGAAACCTGGCTCCCACCATCTGCCATCCACTTAACTGTTCAATTCTGGTATACAGGTATAGTGATTTCAGAATTGTTAACCTGTACCCCCATGGGAAACCACTTTATTGGCTAGAGTACAGCGTCTGTGCACAGTTCCTTTTGCCTTTAGTCTTACAGACTCCACTCATTCTGAAAGTTATTTAGATCAGCACTTTTGACTACTACCCCTTCAGTGAGGTTGTTTCATATGTTTGTAATACAGTTGGATTCTCTTGTCATATTCTATGTTCTATGCTGGACTCCCCCAGCCTCCTAAATGATTTCTTTTCATATGCATGCATTAAGGCTTGTTCTGTTTAACGTAAATTCTATGGGTTTTGACAAATGCATGACGACATATGCTCATGATATAATGTCATACAGAATAGTAACAGCACTCTAAAAATACCTCCCTTGTGCTTCACCTATTCCATCACTGTTCCTCCTGCTCCCCCAGAAGTCCTGGCAATCATTGATCTGTGTACCAACTCTAGAATTCTGCCTTTCTAAAATGTCATATAAATGGAGCCATACAGAATGTGGCCTTTTCAGGCTGGCTTCTTTTACTTAGCAATATGCTTTTAAGATTCATCCATGTCTTTGTGTGACTTGATAGTTCATTCTTTTTATTGCTGAGTAGTATTCTGTTATCCATATAATTTATATCGTAGTGATTTTTTAAAATCAATTCACCTATTGAAGTACATTTTGGTTGTTTCCAGGTTTGGTGATTATGAAAAAAGTTTCTGTAAACATTGATGTACAGGCTTTTGTGCAGACATAGTTTTAAAATCAGTCGGTTCAATACCAAGGAGCATGGCTGCCAGGTTGTATGGTGAAGCTGTATTTAGCTTTATATAAAACTGCTAAATTGTCTTCCAAAGTGGTTGTAGCACTTTGCATTCTCCCCAGCTATGAATGAGTTTCTATTGCTCCAAATCCTTAACAGCAATTCGTATTGTCAGTTTATTTTTTTCCTTTTTCAGCTATTCTAATAAATATGTTGTGATATCTCATTGTTGTCTTTATTAACATTTTCTTAATGACAAATGATGTTTAGCATCTTTTCATGTGTTTATCTGACATCTGTATATCTTTGGGAAGAAGTGTCTTTTCAGATCTGTTGCCCAAATTTATCAATTTTTTGTTTTCTTGTTGTTGACTTCTTTATTTGTGTGAGGAAGATTAGCCCTGAGCTAACATCTGTTGCCAATCCTCCTCTTTTTGCTTGCGGAAGATTGGCCCTGAGCTAACATCTGTGCCCATCTTCCTCGATTTTGTATGCAGGATGCCACCACAGCATGGCTTGATGAGTGGTGCATAGGTGCACACCCGGGATCTGAACCTGAGAACCCCCGGGCCACCAAAGCGGAGTATGCGAACTTGACCACTATACCACCGGGCTGGCCCCTTGTTGTTGACTTTTAAGAGTTCTTTGCCTATTTTGGATACAAGTCTTTTATCAGATATGTGTTTTGCAAATATTTTCTCCTAGTTGGTGGCTTGTCTTTTGATTTTATAACAGTGTCTTTTGCAGAAGTTTTAATTTTAGGAAGATCCATGTATCAATTATTTTTCTTTTATTATGATTTTTCTGTTGCCTTCTTTAGGTTTTGAATGATTAAAAATATCTTTATTTACTCTTTATTTGGGGACACAGTGATTAGGGAATAAATGATACTTTCAATTTATAAAATAACAGGACTGGATTAAATATATCTTTAAGATCCCTTCCAGCTCTAAAATTATTGTCAAATATACACACCTCTAATCAGTGATTATTATTTCCATAATTTTTTATGCATTGTTTGTACACAAATTGTGTACTTCATATTCTTCAGGTTTCCATTTGAATTTTGTCTTAGAATATCTGAATGTTTTTCTATCTCTTTTGTAGTTTTCATGCTTTACTTTGAAAAAGATATTCCTGCACCCCTATAAATATAGCATTTTTACCCTCATAGCCTAACCCTTTCTCTGAGTCCACAGACCAGTGGTTATAATGGCAAGATTTGGAAACTTGACTTCAACCCAGCAAATACTCTTCTTCCATTGAATAAGTGGTTCTTAAGATTTTTGTATTAACTAAGCTTTTTCTAACTGTGCATACAGACTGGTGTTCAATAGCATGCTGCCATATCTAAACTGAGAGTGACCCTACTCCAAATGTATTCCCCACACAGTGCTCAGAGATCCTGGATTTAATACAGGAGGCAGAGGTGCAGGATCTTAGATGCTCGGTGGCAAATTTACTTTAACCACAGGACACCCTTCCTGTCATGGGCAGACAAGGATGATCTCACGGTCTCATGACTGTGATGTTGAAACCATGACTTGGGAAATCCCTCGTGCTGGCTGCGTTAGTATGTAGGCTCTGGATTTGAATTCTCAGGAATCTGCAAGGGGTTGGAGGGATGTCACCAGTAACTGATTTAGATTAACTGTTAGGGCCAGCCCTGAAGAAAGTTGTGAAATTTCTGACTTTGCTTTTGACCCGTATTCTTCCCCGGTCTCACATTCTTCACTTTTCTCTCAAATGTTCCGTTAAAACATTAGCCCTTACTCCTTCCTAATCAAAGTTTGTTTTCAGAGACTTGATTCATGCTAAATTATGAATATTATGAGAATTCATGAATTCTCATTGAATATTATGAGAATATTATGTCATTTGTAGGATTATTTAGGTTTTAATAAGGACTCACAATACAAACCAAAAAAGATAAGCTTATACTATAGTTTCATGGGAGCCAGGGGGCTTTTCAACATCTCTAAAATGGCCTCACACAAGCAGTTTCCTGCCCTATCTTAAGGCTGGTTGTGGCTAAGAGCAAACTTTTATGGCAGTAAATTATTTGGTAAGAAATGCTCACTCTTCTTGTATCTCCCAAAGAAGCAATTTAGAGTAGAAAAAAAAAGTCACAATTTAAATATCACTGTGCGTCTAAAAATGCTTTACTCATTTATATAATTACAAATATTTTACAGTAAAAAAGTAGCATCAATATGTACATATTCAAATAATTTTATGTAAATTATTTTTCACAATAAATTTTTTTCCCTCATTTTTAAAAGTTTATTTATTATTAGCCTTAGAAAATCATGTCTTTTAATTGGAATCTTTAGCATTTCTAAAATTCATCCATGATTAAAAGTCCCAATGAAAGTAACATAACTTTTCACTCAGAACAAACTTAGGCTACTTATTTTTCTATTTTAATTCAAATAATCATTTGTAATCCATTCGTTAGATTACTACTATCTAAACATCAGTATTTGCATGACCCTTACACAATTTTTAGCTGTATATGTGTTCTACCTACACATTTGCTTACTCTATATTTTACCTTTCATTAAAATGCATGTATTTAAAATAACTCTGTGTCACTGCCACGCATTTAAAATGATCTCACTTGCCATAAGTAGAGTAATTGTAAATGTAAATATGATTAAAACCAAGTTTTTATGTTAAAGAACATATAAGTAATGCTAAATCTAGTCAATTGGCAAAATTGCTTACCTAAAGTTTCATTACTTAACGAGAAAAATGATAATGTTTTTGATTAGTCAGTGATAAAGGCACATTTGGCTTAGCATAAGGTGAAGATGAGGTTCTTGAATAAAGTAATTTTGCTTTTTAAAGTTTTCATGTTAACTAAAGAATCAAACTTTGCTTATGGAAGCAGAAAGCAAAATAAACAACTACTTCTTTTTCTGATATAGTTGGATACTGAGAATTAATTCCTGAAAAGATATGTGACTTTTGTTAAATAACTTTTATTTCAAATTGTTCTCTGAAATAATCCACAAAATGAATGAATCTGCTTATATTAGTACTTTATCCACATGTGATAAGAAAAGGATTTGTTCTCCATTCACCGTATCTTCTAATTAGGAAAAATGTTATGAAGAACTTTTAAAAAATATTTCAAATGCCTTTTTATAATAATCCAAATGGTTTTTACCAAACTCTTCAAAAAAGTTCGTAAACAGTTTAGATAACATGAAGATATCAATCTGATCAAGGATATATGCATACTTCTAATTATGTGATGATTCCATTCTTTTTGGCTTTGTACTTAGGCTAACTTAACTGTAAGGAAACTATGGGGTCATTAGGGAGCTGACAATATTCTAGTTCTCCTGACTGCTGGCTCATGATAGGCTTGCACTTCGCTGCTCTCTGAAAATTCAGCCGTATGACTTGCTTTGGTGAACGGAGTGATGTGGATTGCTTCCTGGTGGAAGCCTTTAAAAGCCAGTGCACAATTCCTTATATTTCCTTCCCCCTGCCCTGGCAATGGACAATATTTCAATGGTGGCAATCTGTCACATCAGGTTCTAAAATGAAGGCCACCATTGTGGAGCAGAGTTCTAGCCAAACTCAGAAGCTCACGTATTCATAATCATGTTTTGCACACCAAAGAATGTGGGGATTGTTTATTGCTACAGCTTAATCTAGCCCATCCTGATCAATACACACACATTTAGATTTTTCAAATGACCAGATACACGTACAAAAGTAAGTTAACTTGCAAATTACTGCATAAAAAAATCTTACTGATTAAATATTTCTTCCAGAGGAACTTGAAGTTCTAATTACCTGATAAAAACACTGAAGACTTTCTGTGTGAAGGTCAACATGCTTCAGTCAGAAATAGCAGTTATTTGTAAACATTTCCCATTTCTTCACAGTCAAGGATTTAAAAGTCTACCCTTAATACAAATGACAATTTTAACAAATTTCAAAATACTTTTCCTAAATAATTGTGTAAACCCAATGGAACAAAAATTCCTTATGTATTCAACACAGAATATAATTTGCTTTTGCTTTAACAGCTTAAATGCCTGAAACAGGTTTTCTTAGCCTAAGACCAAAGACATCTTTAGTGTGAGGGCTAACCCAATATGTCACGTTTAGTCTACGTTACTATTTGGGAATAATTTGTCAATTCATTTAGAAATCTCTAATCATGACTATTTTCAATGCTTGAATGAAAAAAATGTCTTGACGGAATTCTTTATTCACTCATATTTGAAAAATAGTTGTTAATGAATCACGCATTGCCACACTGAAGATAGCAATCATTTCCATGGTTTCTGCCATATCTAGAATATTAAAATAAATTTTACTTTTTGATGAAAGTACCTCATTAATCATTTTATTTGTTCTGTGCCCAAACATCATTTTCATCACTTTTTCATAGTAAATTTACTAAAGATCCTGCCAATACTTCAGCATCTCTAGTCCTTGTATTTAAAAGTGACACTGTACACAAGTATTCCAAAGCTTTTGCTTTTGTCCCCTGTCACAATACACATTAATTATTGGGACACACTTGCATGTCTTTACACTTAATTTCAAATATTTTGATTGATTACCCTTGGTATTCTTCAAAATCATGCTTGAGGTTGATTAGTTTAAACTGTGCCTCTAAATATATTATTCAAACTAGAATAGAATACACTACATTGCCAGTTCAAAAAATAAGAAACATCAAATATTTCTATATATTTTATTATTTTTAAATTTTTTTCTTGAGGTATAATGACATATATTAGTTTCAGGTGTACAACATAATAATTAAATATTTGTATATACTATGAAATGATCATCACAATAAGTCTAGTTAACATCTGTCACCATACATAGTCACAAAAAAATTTTCTATTGTCATGAGGACTTTTAAGATTTACTCCCTTAGCAACTTTTAAATACCCAGTACAGTATTATTAACTACAGTCACCATGCTGTACATTGCATCTCCATGACTTATTTCTTTTCTAACTGAGGGTTGGACCTTTTGATCCCCTTCACCCATTTTGCCCACCCTCTATACTCTGCCTTTGGGAACCACCATTCTGTTTTCCAGATCTATGAGCTTGGTTTTTTGGTTTGCTTGTTTTTTAAATTCCACACATAAGTGAGACAATGAGGTATTTGTCTTTCTCTGTCTGACTCATTTCATTTATCATAATGCCCTCAATGTTCATTCATGTTGTCACAAATGGCAAGATTTCATTCTTTTTTATGGCTGAATAGTATTCCATTATATATTTTATACATGCACACACCCCACATTTTCTTTATCCATTCATCCATCAATGGACACATAGGTTGTTTCCATATCTTGGTTATTATAAATAATGCCGCAATGAACATCGGGGTGTGTATATATTTTCAAGTTAGTGTTTTTGTTTCCTTTGAATAAATACCCTGAAGTGGAATTGCTGAATCATATGGTAGTCCTATTTCTAATTTTTTGAGGAATCTCCATACTGTTTTCCATAGTGGCTGCACCAATTTACATTCCCACCAAAAGTGCACCAGGGTTCCCTTTTCTCCACATCCTCACCAGCACTAGTTATTTTATGTCTTTTTGATAATAGCCATTCTAACAAGTGTGAGGTGACACTTCACTGTGGTTTTGATTTGCATTTCCCTGAATGATTAGATGTTGAACACCTTTTCATGTATTTGTTGGCCATCTGTATGTCTTCTTTGGAAAGAAGATCCTCTGACCATTTTTTAACTGGAATATTTGTTTTTGTGCTATTGAGTTGTATAAGTTCTTTATATATTTTTTGATATTAACCCCTTATCAGATATATGATTTGCAAATATTTTCTCCCACTCAGTAGGTTGCCTTTTCGTTTTGTTGATGATTTCCTTTGCTGTGCAGAAACTTTTTAGTTTGATGTAGTCAATTATTTCTGCATATTTTAAGACATTTTAGTTTTTTTATAGATGGTAGTCATAAAACACTAAGTAATTTATTTACTTAGTCTTCATAACTCTTTGAAGATGTATGACTGAATCGTTAACCAGTAATAGTACTTACACTTCTATCATCCTGTCTTCATGCTTTAAAAATTCTTTTTAAAATTGTTCATTTGTGATGGGATTAACCAACAACAAAATAAAAAACAAAAACCAACAAAGATACCAGTGACAGGTCTGACTCCAATTCTCAATTATGTATAATTATAAGTATTTTTTAAAATCAATGACCACCACATCCCAGAGGTGACAATTTGAAAGTATTACTGAAAAAAAATGTAGTGATGTGCTTATAAATTCAATATTTAATAATCCACAGTAGAAATCCACATTTTTTATACTTTGTATTTTTCTAAGAAATTATGGTGGGCATTTTGTTTTCTGTAGGTTTGAGACATTCAGTTGACAGGACTGAAAGTTTAGGGTGAATCCACTGTCTGGGTGGATCCACTATGGGCAGTTCCTCCAGAGCAGCAATATGTTGGGGATTACAGGTGTTATATAACAGTTATATTTGTTTCTAAAACACATTGTTTTATTACTTTATAACAAGTCACTCCAAAATGTAGTATCTTAAAACAACCACAGTTCTATTGTCTTCAGAATCCTATGGTTTGGCTAGGGTTCAGTTGGATGGATCTTCTGCTCTTCTTACTTGAGGACTCCCATGTAGCCGCATTTATTGCTGGTTGAGCTGGAGAATCCAAGTTGGCTTCACTGACATGTCTGGTGGCCTGATATGGATGGTTCCAGAAGTCAGGGCTCACTTGTGGCATTGAGATGGTGGGCCTCTCTCTTGATGTAGTTTTGGGGCCTCTCCCTCTCCATGAGGCCTCTCCAAGTAGTCTCCCTACATTATTCTCTTCGGTAGAGTACCTGGACTTCTTACATGGTCTTTCAGGACTTACAAAAGTGCAAAAACAGAAGATACCAAGAGTTTTTAAGGTTTAGGCTTGAAATTGGAAAAATATAATAAGGATGAAACAGATACAGGAGTAGTGAAAGAGACAATTCATTCAACAAGATTTAGGAATCATATAACAGACACTGGCCCACAGCAATTCTAAAATCCAGACAGACGCCTGTTGCCAATTTCCCTGGCTCTGGAGCAGGAGGTGGATATTCATTTAGATCCAGTTCTGCTTCCTGGAAGTGATTCTTCTCATCACTTAGCTCTGTCCTCTGCACTTGTGGTTCTGATTTTCGAGTTCATTCTTCCTTTTCTGAAAGAAATGGCCTATGTGGGCAGCCTAAGGAAATTTCTCAGTCCGCTTTCTGTTCTTGGAGTTGTAGGTCTCTTTTCTTCTAGAACTGCCTCTTTACCCTTTAATCTGAGATAGTATAGACCCTAAACAAACTTTTTAAGCCATCTATTTATTATGTTAAAACCTACTCCATTAGACAGGAGCCATAAGCACAACTCTCTTCAAGACAGGCCCCTCTGTACTTGGACCATGCATCAGCTTGCTATGGAACAACATTCTTAAGATTCTTCGATGCTCTCTTAGACGCCCCATCATCTATGAGGGGTGGTCTATAAGGAACACTCTTAGATTTTTAGAAGACATTTTGTCTAGATGAGATGACCTGCACACATTGCTTTAAATTTTTTTGAGGTTTTAACAAAGGGTTTTACAGATGAAACCTAGATCTGATATTTACCTGAGGTTACATTTTACTATAGATGTGATCTTTGCACTTAGGCCAATTATTCTGAGAGTCTTTTTCCAGGAGATAGTTGAAATGAGAAACAGTTGTATCCTCAGAATTTGCAAGCCCTGGTCTCATTATATTCCCTCTAAATTCTCTTTGAAAACAGAACAGTTATTTAGCTCATTTTATGCCTCCCATACTCGAGGCAAAGGGGACAAAAATAAGTCAGTTGGCACTTTCAACTTTCTGTCTGGAAATCTCCATAGCTAAAATCTAAGTTTCTTAGATACCTTTTTTATCTTCCATGTTATCTCAGGCATCTGTTTTGTTAATTTTCTATTATTGTATAACTTGGGTTTCCTTTCCTCCAGCCTCTCATTATGATTTCCATACTGTCTTTCCAGACTCATTAACAATAACTTCAGGCCCTTCCAGCCTCTACCTGCTAATAAAACCAATATCACATTTTTTGCTATGGCATTACCCACTTCTGATACCAATTTCTGTTTTGGTTATCTATTACAGTGTAATAAACCACCCCAAAACTTAGGGTCTTTAAAAAAGCAAAACAATTTTACTATTTCTCATGATTCAAGAGTTGAGTGGTGGTCAGCTGGATGGTTCTTCTGCTAGTCTCACTCAGGGTCTGCTTTGTGGCTATAGTTAGATGGTGCTGAGACTGGAACCTACAAGATGGCTTTTTTCACGTGACTGGTGTCTCAGCAGGGATAGACGGAACTCTGGGCTCAGCTGGGACATTGGGATGGCAGGCCTCTCTCTCTATCCATGTGGTTCCAGAGCTTCTCCCCTTCCACATGGCTTTTCCATGTCATCTTGCCACATAATCTCTCTAGCAGAGAAACCACATATATTACTTGGTAGCCCAGATCTTTTTAAATGACAAAAAGTTGAAGGGGTCAGTTCTTAAATGTTAGGTCTGGAGATGACACAACATCACTTCTGCCACATCCCACTGGTTAAAGCAAGTCATCTAGATTCTGTGTGGCAGGTGACTAAACAATGGCTTGAAAACAGAAAAGAATGGTTCATTGGGGATTGTTTTTGTAGACTAGCTATCACACATGTTAATATAAATACATTACTATTAGACAATGTTGGTCTCTGAATTACCTAAAATAATATTTTGTTCCACCAGTGGTATGCAATCCATTGGGAAACATTGGCTTAGCTGTGTCACCATTGTGTCAGAATCACCCAAATTGGTGATAAACATTTAGGGCAATTTAAATAGTACAATGTAGCATGAAATTATTTAACTACCTTTTCAAAGATTTTGTAGCTATTAATGAATCTCTTTTTTTCCCTTTTTTGCTTAATGTACTACAGACACTTCATATTCTAGTCAAAATAGAGTAGTTTCCTGCAAGCAACGTAATAAAAAATGGTTTAGACAGATTGTCAAAACCTTCTTTAGGAGAGTTCAAACACACTTAATAATCTGAAGAGATAAGTAAGAGATATCTATTGGTTAAGTTTTGGGTGGAAAATATGTATGACAAAAATTTACTTGTAACAAAATAATATGCTTCTTTACACAGCTCCAAAATAGGCATGAAATTGCCTGAAGCTCATTCATTCTATTTGAAGTAAAATATCATTTTAAAATAAGCTTTACAGAAACAAGAAATAAGCCAGGTAGCCAAAAGTTAATATTTGTAATATGTACTCAAAACATGTAATTAAGTTTTACCAAAAGTGAATTTTTTTAAATAGAGGTGCCAAGTAAGCTATTACTGTTGCAAAATACAACTCTTCGGTTGATCTGCTATTGACAATATTGCCTACAACATTTCAAACTACATTATACATACAAATATCAATTTTATCAAGATGTCTTTTTTCTTAAAATCAAATTATTCATAATATAACCCCATATTTAAATATTTAAAATTTTGCATTATTTTGATGGTTAAGTATTGCTTATTTAAGTATTTTACATAATTTGTCTCTCTTAAGTAGTAAAAATTCCTCCTGGGATGCTTTTAGTGCACAAGGAAGTAAATTGTTTCAGACCTTAAATAAACTCAGTTTGTAGCACTAACAGCAAGGCTATTGCTGGCCATAGTCCATAGAAGTTGCACTTTCCTTAAACATTTTCCTATTTTCTGTCAGAAAGTTATCATAATATATACTAATTTTGTTAAAACAAGACACTTACTGGCCTAGTCCCAGAAAAAATGACACACTCAACGTATAATTCTATGTTGTCAATGACGTGAATGTTACCTCCAAGTGTCGCATGGTGCACAAGCTGCGTGTATACAGATGCTTGACTGATGCAAATGCTATTTCACTCATTCATTCATTCATAAGCATTTACTTAACATGTACTAAAGTCAGGGACAATTCTCAGTACTAGGGGTATTTGAACGCCCAGGACATGGCTCATAACTGAAAGAGCCTAGTCTCTATTGGAGAGGTTTAACTGGTAATAACTTATATCTGAATATAAAACAAGAAATTCTCCCCTCAATATTGTCTTTCAGAAAAAGTCTAATCATTTTATATTTGAATCCCTAATATAGTCTTTCATATTACAGTCATTTCTCAATGACTTTATTTTGAAATGATGCTTAAGGAAGACACCACCCAAACTATCAATAGTCTTTTTGGCTGCTCAGAGGTCAAGAGATAGAAGTAAAAGTGGGTAAAGGAATTTAATGCACATTTACTAACTATTCCTGGGGGTATTATCTCAAGGTTTTGAGTATTGAATGTCATTATAAATAATCTATTTATAGATACTTCAACAAGCAATAAACTAAGTAGTTATCTGTGGTGATCACAAATATACATCCACAGATAGAATGAAAGAAAGAAAAGGAATGGGTATAGTGTTATGCAAATGGATCTTTTTTGTCCTGAGTCAAATTTTCAGTCCCAATACCATACATGGGTCAAAAATCTGCATCTCAAACAATAACCATGTTAGAGTACTCAAAACACAGCCTTAGTAATGATAAAGATATATATTTAAAAAGATATGTACAAAGTTAAATAAACATTTTCAGGAAATGTTAAAGAGGGAAAATATCTTCTTTTTTAAATTTTAAATGACTTTTATTACTAAAAATTTCAGATATCCAGAAAAGTGCAATGAAAACATAACAATGTGCTCACTACCCACCTCTAGCAAACCCTAGCATTTTTCATTCATGTTCCAGTTTACTTTTTTATTTTATTGAACTCACATTGATTTATAACATTAGGTAAATTTCAGGTTTACATTGTTATATTTTGACTTCTGTATAGACTGCATTGTGTTCACCACCAAAAGTCTAGCTGCCATCCGTCACCGTACATATGTGTCCCTTTACCCCTTTCGCCCTTCCCCCATTGCCTTCCCCTCTGGTAACCACCAATCTGTTCTCTGTATCTATGTGTTTGTTTTTTCATCTTCCACATATGAGTGAAATCATACAGTATTTGTCTTTATCTATCTGACTTATTTTGCTTAGCATAATACCCTCAAGGTACATCCATGTTATTGCAAATGGCAAGATTTCATCTTTTTATGGCTAAGTAATATTCCATTGTGTGTGTGTGTGTGTGTGTGTGTCTTCTTTATCCATCCATCTGTTTATGGGCACTTAGGTTGCTTCCAAGTCTTGACTGTTGTGAATATTGCTGTAATGAACATAGGGGTGCATAAATCTTTTCAAATTAGTGTTTTCATGTTCTTTGGATAAACACCCAGAAGTGAGATAGCTGGATCATATGGTAGTTCTATTCTTAATTTTTTTTAGGAATCTCCATACTGTTTTCCATAGTGGCTGCACCAGTTTACATTCCTGCCAGCAGTGCACGAGGTGTCCCTTTCTCCATATCCTCTTCAACACTTATTTCTTGTCTTTTTAAAAATAGCCATCCAGATTACTTCTTAATTTTAATGACATCCAACTCATCAATTTTTTTTCTTTCTTGGATCATACTTTTAGTGTTGTATCTAAAATGTTATCACCAAATCCAAAGTAATCTAGCTTTTCTCCTATGTTATCTTCTAGAAGTCGTATAATTTTGCATTTTACATTTAGGTCTTTTATCCATTTTGAGTGAATTTTTGTGAAAGATGAAGCCTGTGTGCAGGCTCATTTTTTTGCATGTTCATGTACATTTCTTACAGCACAATTCATTGAAAAGACTATCCTTCTGCATTGAATTGTCTTTGCTCTTTTGTCAAAGATCAGTTGAGTATATTTGTGTGGGTCTATTTCTGGATTCTATTATGTTCCATTGATCCATGTGTCTATTCTTTTGCCAATAACACACTGTCTTGATTACCGTATCTACATAGTAAGTCTTAAAGTAGGGTAGAGTCAGTCTTCCAACTTCAGGTAGGGCTGGATTTTGTCAAATGCTTATCCTGCACATATTGATATGATCATATGATTTTCCTTCTTTAGCCTGTTGATGTGATGAATTACATTAATTGATTTTCTAGTACTGAACCAGCTTTGCATTCTGGGAATACAGATTACTTTTTAAACAATTAAAATAGTATAAATATAATGGAATATACAGTACTTATCACATAGTACCTATATTGTATACCTTGTATTTTTTTTTTTTTTTTTTTTTTGGTGGGGAAGACCAGCCCTGAGCTAACATCTGTTGCCAATCTTCCCCTTTTTGCTGAGGAAGACTGGCCCTGGGCTAACATCCGTGCCCATCTTCCTCCACTTTATATGGGACGCCGCCACGGCATGGCTGACAGGCAGTGCGTCGGCAGGCGCCCGGGATCCGAACTCGCGAACCCCGGGCTGCCAAGCGCGGACTAAACCGCTGCGCCACCGGGCAGCCCCAAATACCTTGTATTTTTTAAATTAAACAACACAGAGTATTGTTGTCAAGCTCTGGAATTTTGGCAATTTGATGGGTGAGAAATTAGATATCAGTGTGATTTTAATTTGCATTTCTCTTACTGTGTGTATTTAGAAAACACTATGTTTTTTACAAATTAATTGAAATGTGGTTAGAGACTTGGCTTAATTACCAAATCCCATGGCCAATGCTAGGAATTTATTTTTCTTAAACTATCAGCATCATTTAATCCAGCTGAATCCAGCATGCCTCGCTTGGCTTTTGGAATCATATTTCGTTGAATTTCTTCACCTTGACATTCAGAGCATTGGGCAGAAATCACATTGCATCAACACCCTCTGGGGGCCTTCTCAGTGCTTTCTTTCTTAGTTTTCCTCCTACCTCTTTTACTATTGCTGTTTAGTCCCCCTTTTGGATCCTCTTTCTGTTCCTGATCATCTCTGTTTAAGCTCCTAAGCTTAGTCTTTGGACTTCCTCTCATCTCCACGGCACTCATTCTCCTGTCTAAAGAATCTCATGCACTCCCATGGCTAAATACCATCTATATGCTTGTGATCCCCAAAGGTACTTAGCCGTTTCCTGAAAATGAAACTCGTATCCATCTCTTTACTTGATATCTTCATTTAAATGTCTACTAGGCACCTCAGTATTAACATGTTAAAAAAATACTAAATTTTTCCCCTGAAAACAGTCTTCTCAGAATAATAATAAATTCATTATTTCAGTTATACAAGCCAAAATCTGTGGAGTTATCCTGACTCTTCTCTTTCTATTACTTTCTACCTTCATTCACTAACGGATCATGCTACCTCTTTCTTTAAAACATATCTAGAATATAAATACTTGCTACTTCTATAACTACCATGTTGGCTCAAGCCACTGTTTTGTCTTGACTAGGATTCCCAGGGCCTAGAAAAATACTAATATTAGAGTACACGTCCAATCATGTATGTGAATACGAAATGAATATACATATATTTAACCATAACATTCTAGGGCTTAAAGAGACTTCAGTAATAACACTAATGACATTTTATTTATATATGATAACAATACCTGAAAAGCTTAAGTATTAACAAACATTACTTTCCCATGACGCTATCCTGTTCTCTTTAATTAATAATTTTAAAGGGGTGATTTTGGTATTTGGAGATAGAATCCTCTCTTCTTCAAATTAATTGCCTTTTCCAAGTTCATCAAGATTTTTTAAGATTAGAACATCTTTCCTGGATAGTGAGACAACATTCAATAAAATTCAATTCAATACATTTCAATATATTTATTGATTTTTTTTTTACTTTGTACATAGCAATGTCCTGAGTACTCAGGTAGATACAAAGATAAGTAAAACAGAGTCTAAATATCTAAGGCTCATAAGCAAAGCAGAGTTACAGTCAAAGTACTGTATTTTTAAAATGGTAGTGAAATGGTAACAAAAATGAATAGTGAGGAATCTGGAAAAGCATTATGAAGAAAAAATTTCCATGGGGATGTTGTGGGTTGAACTGTGTACCCCAATAAGATTGTTGAAGGCTTAACCCCTGATACCTTTGAATGTGACCTTATTTAGAAATAAGGTCTTTGCAGATGTGATCAAGTTGAGGTCATACTCAATTAAGGTGGGCCCTAATCCAATATGACTGATGTCCTTATAAGAAGAGGAAATAGAGCACAGACACAGGCACATGGTGGGGCGGGGGAGGGGGAGGCACACCATGTGAAGGTGGAGGCAGAGATTGGAGTGAAAGATCCACAAACCAAGGGATGCTAAAATTTACCAGGAACCACCAGAAACTAGGATAGAAACATGGAACAGATTCTCCTTCAGAGAACCCAGGAGGAAACAACCCTGCAAAGACCTTGATTTGGGACTTCTACCCTCCAGACTATGAGACAATAAATCTCTGTTGTTTTAAGCTGCCTGGTTTGTAGTACTTTGTTATGGCAGCCCTAGGAAACTAATGCAGATTTTGGTACCAGGAGTTGGGTGTTGCCATAACAAACACCTGAAAATGTGGAAGTGTTTTGGAATTGGGTAAGTGTTAGGGGCTGGAAGGATTTTGTGCTACATGATAGAAAAACTTAGATTGCTTTGAAGAGGTTGTTGGTAGAAATATGGACAATAAAAGTGACTTTAGTGAGGGCTCAGAAAGAAGTAAATACTGCAGAAAAAGCTTCTTTTATCTTAGAGAATACACATATCAACATAAACATAATATTGCTAAATTGGAACATTAAAGTTGCTTGGGGTGAGATCTCAAATAGAGATGAACGAGTTATTGGAAAGTGGATCAAAGGTGATACTAGCTATAAAGTGGTAGAGAAGCTGCCTAAATTGTCTTCTGCTATTTAAAATAATTATAACCACTTCAATTTGATAAGAATTCACAATGCAAAAAAGGATAATTTGTGACAACCAAAATATAGAAGGGGAAGAAGAAAAGGACAAAACATGCACAGGCAAATTAAGATAAGATACTATCAGCAGAAAAAGGACTCTCTCCTCTATGAGATCTTTTATACAAACCTCACGGTAAACACAAAACAGAAATTCAGAGCAGAGTCACAAAACATAAAAAAAGAGGAAACGAAGACATCGCAGAAAACCACCAAACTGAAATGGCAGAGAGTAACACAAGGAAAAAGAAACAATGGAAATACAGAGCAACAGGAAGACAAAAGACAAAATGGCAGTATTAAGTCCTCATATATCAATAATCACCGTAAATGTAAATGGATTGAATTCACTAATCAAAAGATACTGAGTGGCTGGATGGATTAAAAAATAAGACCCAACAATATGCTGCCTCCAGGAAATCCATCTCAGCTCTAAAGACAAACATAGGTTCAAAGTGTAGGGATGGAAGATGATACTCCAAGCAAATGGCAACCAAAAGAAAGAGGATGTAGACATACTTATATCAGACAAAATAGATTTTCAGCCAAAAAAGATAACAAAAGACAAATATGGACATTATATAGTGATAAAGAGGACAATCCATCAAGAAGACATAACATGTATCTACATATATCTATAGCAGCACCAAAGCATATAGAACAATTATTAACAATCCTAAAGGAAGAAATTGACAGCAACACAATAATAGTAGGGGACTTGAATACTCCACTTATATCAGTGGATATATCATCCAGACAGAAAGTCAATAAGGAAACATTGGTCTTAAATGAAACACTAGACCAGATGGACTTAAAAGATATATCTAGAACATTGCATCCAAAAGCAGCAGAATACACATTCTTCTCAAGTACGCATGAAATATTCTCAAAGGTAGACCACATGTTGGGAAACAAAACAAGTCTCAATAAATTTAAGAAGACTGAAATCACATCAAGCATCTTTTCAACCACAATGTTAAGAAACTAGAAACCAACCACAAGAAGAAAGCTGGAAAAGTCTCAAATATATGGAGACTAAACAGCATGCTACTGAACAACTATCAGATCAACAAAGAAATCAGAGAAGAAATAAAAAAATACCTAGAGACAAATGAAAATGAAAACACAGCATACTAAAACCTATGGGATGCAGCAAAAGCAGAACTAAGAGGAAAGTATATAACAATACAGGCCTACTTTAAAAAACAAGAAAAATATCAAATAAATGATCTAACACTACATCTAAAAGAGTTATAAAAAAGAACAAATGAAGCCAAAAGTTAGCAGAAGGAAGGAAATAATAGAAATCAGAGAGGAAATAAATGAAATAGAGACTAAAAGTATTATAGAAAAGACCAATGAAAGATCAATGATGCTTCCTAACTCATTCCACAAGGTCAACATTACCCTGATACCAAAACCAGACAAGGACAACACAAAAGAATAAAACTATAGGTCAATGTCACTAATGAGCATAGATGCAAAAATCCTTAACAAAATATTAGCAAATCAAATACAACTATACATTAAAAGGGCCATATGCCATGGTCAAGTGGGATTTATTCCAGGGATGCCAGGATGGTTCAATATCTGCAAATCAATCAACGTGATACACCACATTAACAAAATAAATAAAAATCACATGATCATCTCAATAGATGCAGAGAAAGCATTTGACAAGACTCAACATCCATTTATGATAAAAACTGTCAGTAAAACAGGTATAGAAGGAAAGTACCTCATCATAAGAAAGGCCATATATGACAACCCCACAGCTAATATCATAGTCAAAGGTGAAAAACTGAAAGCTTTCCCTCTAAGACAGGAACAAGACAAGGATGCCCACTTTTACCATTCTTATTCAATAGTATTGGAAGTCCTAGCTGGAGCAATTAGGCAGGAAAAAGAAATAAAAGGCATTCAAATTGGAAAGGAAGAAGTAGTAGTCACTATTTGCAGATGGCTTGATTTTATATAAAGAAAACCTTAAAGAATCCACCAAAGAACTGTTAGAAACAATAAACGAATGCAATAAAGTTGCAGGGTACAAAATCAACATGCAAAAAGTAGTTGCATTTCTATACACTAGCCAGAAACTAGTAAAAAGAGAAATTGAGAATACAATTCCATCTAAAATTGCAATGAAAAGAATAAAATACCTAGGAATAAATTTAACCAAGGAGGTAAAAGACCTATATGCTGAAAACTATAAGGCACTATTGAAAAAAATCAAAGAAAAGACAGAAATGGAAAGATATTCTGTGCTCATGGATTGGAAGAATGGTACTGGCAGAAAAACAGACACACAAATCAACGGAAGAGAACTGAGAGCCCAGAAATAAAGCCACACATTTAAGGACAGCTACTTTTTGACAAAGGGGCCAAGAACATACAAAGGAGAAAGGAAAGTCTCTTCAATAAATGGTGCTGGGAAAACTGGACAACCACATGAAAAAGAATGAATGTAGACTACTATCTTACACCATACACAAAAATTAACTCAAAATGGATTAAAGACTTGAATGTAAGACCTGAAATCATAAAACTCCTAGAAGAAAACATAGGCAGTACGCTCTTTGAGATCAGACTTAGAATTTCTTGAATATCATGTCTCCTCAGGCAAGAGAAACAAAATAAAAAACAAATGGGACTACATCAAACTAAAATGCTTCTGCATGGCAAAGGAAACCATCAACAAAATGAAAAGACTATCTACCAATTGGGAGAAGATAATTGCAAATCATATGTCTGATAAGAGGTTAATTTCCAAAATATATAAAGAACTCATACAACTCAATAACAAAAAGCAAACAACCTGGTGGAAAAGTGGACAGGGGATCTGAACAGACATTCTTGCAAAGAAGATATACAGGTGGCCAGAGGCACATGAGAAGATGTCCAACACCACTAATTATTAGGGAAATGGAAATCAAAACCATAATGAGATATTACCTCATTCCTATCAGAATGGCTACTATTAAAAATAAAAGAAATCAAAAGTTTTTAAGAGGATGTAGAGAAAAGGGAAGCCCAATACACTGCTGGTGGGAATGTAAACTGGTACAGCCACTATGGAAAACAGTATGGAGCTTCCAAAAATATTAAAAATAGAACTAATATGTGATCCAGCTAGTCCACTTTTGGGTATTTATCCAAAGAACATGAAAACACTAATATGAAAAGATATATGCACCTCTATGTTCATTGCAGCATTATTCACAATAGTCAAGATTTGGAAACAACCTAAGTACCCATCAAAGAATGAATTCATAAAGAAGATGTGGTATATATACACAGTGGTATACTACTCAGCCATAAGGAATGATGAAATCTTGCCATTTGTGACAACATGGATGGACTTTGAGGATATTACGGTAAGTAAAATAAGTCAGACAGGGAAAGACAAATGGCATATGATTTCACTCATATGTGGGAGACAAACAAACAAGCAAGCACATAGATACAGAGAACAGATTGGTGGTTACGAGAGGAGAAAGAAGCTGGGGGAGGATGAAAGGGGTAAAGGGGGATATGTATATGGTGATGGGTGGCAACTAGACTTTTGGTGGTGAACACGACATAATCTATACAGAAGTTGAAATATAATGAGGTACACCTGAAAAAAAACCCCAAATCTCAAAGAATCAAAAAAATTTTTGATATTATTTCTTAAGAATTGTGTGGGACAATGACAATGACAATGATGAGAAATATATTTTATATTCAATTTTAAAAGTTTCACAAAATATTAACTCATCACACATGATGCACTCTGATTTTTTTATTCTATTCTGTTCTGTTCTATTGTATTCTATTCTATTTCTATTCTATTCTCTTTGATGTTATAAAAGCTGACCATGACCAACCAAATTGATTTCATTAATCAATCATGGAAAGTAATGTTTATGGAAAACACTGCTCTAGCACTCCCTAATTTTCTCACACTATTACCACAGAGCCAAAAGTTGTCTGTAGTTAATTGAGAATAATCATGATTAGATTCTTTAAAGCTATGTTTTATTCTTGTCTGTTGATTTTAATATCATAAACAGTTGTGTTTTGTTTTTTTGTGTGTGTGAGGAAGATTAGCCCTGAGCCAACATCCATTGCCAATCCTCCTCTTTTTGCTAAGGAAGATCGGCTCTGGGCTAACATCCCTGCCCATCTCCTCTACTGTATATGGGACGCCACCACAGCACTGCTCAACAAGTGGTGCATCAGTCCGCGCCTGGGATCTGAACCTGGTAAACCCAGGCTGCCAGAAGCAGAGTGCGGACTTAACTGCTACACCACTGGGATGGCTCCTATAAATAGTTTTTAATAGAAAACATATTGAGGAATACTCATTAATATTGTACATAAGGCACAGTGCCTTCTATGAACAATTTGACATATGTTCATCTATTATTTTCATGTTCATTATGTAAAGAGAACAGAGAGGTTTTCAATCTGTCCAAGTATTTATGAAAAAATGTTATCATCTTGATAAAACTTTCCAATGCGGTAAAATAGACAAGGCAACAGACAGTCATGTGTTGATGCTATGCATTCCTGGTATAGACTCAGATCTTGTTTATCAGAGAGGAGATGAGAAAACCACTGAAATTAGAATTTGCTTTGACTTCAAGAAAATAGTGATTGGCAGTGGCAGGACATTGGTAGTAATCTACTCTTTAGCTATGGATGTTACCATGGACACCAGTGCAGTACAGAAAATTATGAGTGGGAGAAAAAGAAAATAATGAGAACCAAGAATAGTTTCTTCACATGAAGCATGTCTTTCTGAAAGATAATTATTTACTTGTAGTTTTCTTACTGAGTTTTTCCTTTGTTTCAGACTCTCATATTTTTAAATGTCAAAGTCCCTCCTAATAGAAGCAGAAAAGAAAAATCTTGATATAAGTATTATTCATAGCTATATCCATTGTATCCTATTTTGATTCTTTTTGTCAATTTGTAAAATCTTGCAATGTTTACAAAAATGATCAGAAGACTCATGGGCTGTCCTCTAGAATAAACAGTCTTATAAATGGTTTGCCCCTTCAATGTTATATACTGTTTGTTATGGTAGAAATACAAGTACTGTAATCTTGCTTTTGAAGAAATGATTTCAACCAGTCATTCAGCTCTATATTCAAATATTTCATTCACACATTTATATTTTCATTTGTTTCATAGATTAATAATGATATGAAATGATAATGAAAATCTAAATAAATGTATTTATGTATAATGTCATGGCAGTCAGAAATTTACTATTGTATTTGAAGACACTGATGAGGAAATTTTCACATTTTTGTTATGGGCATGATGTATGTATGTAATGGACGATAAGGCCATAGATAGTGCCCCACAAAGAAAAATTGGAACATCAGTAGAACAGAACATATATCAGTAAGGGTTCAATCAGAGAAGCAGAACCAGCAGGTGAGAGGGCATGTGTTTGTACGGGGGGGGTGTGTATGGATTTGTTTCAGGGGATTGGCCTACATAATTGTGGAAGTTTGTTAAGCAGTCTATAAGACTGATGTCTCCACATATAATGCTAGATCTTGAAGACGACAGAGCAGTCAGTCCAAAGGAACACAGATGCAAACAGGGAAGACCAAAAGCAGGGTGGAATACATAAGCATGAACTGAAAACCCACATGGAGGAATCTATGTCTTGTTGTCTCTGGCCTTGGTTATGAGGGTATCGTGCAGAAGCCATTCCCTTTGTCATGAAGCTAAACACAGACATATAGCACAGGAGTCAGACAGCTAAAGGAGGTTCCAGGGAAAGGTGGAAAAATTGCAGGTTCAGCTACTGCTTCATGCCAACAAGGTGAGTCAGCAGATCTGTAACAAAGTGTGAAATGCAAAATGTTGCTGCTTACTTTCTGCCTTCCAAATACACCAGAGATATCACTTGTGGCCTACTGTTGTGCCTACTCTTGCACCTTTCCAGGACAAGAATTCTTCTGTATTCTTCTAGCCCTTTGTAAATTATGATAGTTATTGTGCATTTAACATTTCTATAAAGCGGGCATGTGTATTGTCTCATTTAACCCTCAAAAATTTCTTGTGAGGTAAAGTTTATTAATAACCCAGTTTTACAGAGGAGAAAACCAAGATTTAGAAAGATTAATAAATTTACACGAGGCTAGAACACTAAACTATTGACAAAAAGAGAATACAGATCTTGGTGTCTAGGATCATGCTCGTGCTCTGAACCTTCAAGCCATGTCCACCTTTATTACGGCACATGTGAATTTACTCTGATTATTTTCTATCCATATATGTCTGTTTTCTCCAGCACACTGGAAACTTCTTAAAAGCAAGAGAACATCTTACTTTTTCTTTTCTCATGTCAATCTGTATTTCCTCTTATAGCTTGTACTTGTGTCACTCTATAGCCGGTAGGATCACCAGTTTTGCTTCTGTTTTTCCTTGTAAAACCAGAATAAAATCTCATTTTAATATAATTTTAGTAAATTATAATTAAATGTGGGTTTTTTTGGCAGTAACTTTTAGGCAAATAATTATGACTATGAAAGCTTCAAGAAGTATCCAGAAGCTTAACAGACTTTTTAATTGTCTAAAAACTTTCAGCAGTTTTTTTGGAGTGATAGACGACTATCAGGGTCTTGTCCATAAAACTTCAGCATCATCATATTTGATAATGACTGGAACAGGGCTATCAGCATTTTCACTGGGGAAACTGCTGCAGGCAGCAGAGAGGTGCTAACAAGAAGGTCATTTCTCTTCACTCTGAAAACAACAGCAAAAGGGAAATAGATATTTTGGTGATGACAAGATGATAAAGAAATAAAATTAAAACTAAATTAGGAAGAGATAAACACTGAATCAGGAAAGCAAAAGCAAAATAATGAAAACAGTGGTACTCATATTAAGAAAGGGATCTTCATGATGAGAGACAACTTTGCTGACAGCCTCCTGGGTGCACTAAGCACATTGTTGAAAGAGATGTCACTAGACCTAATTTTCAAATAGAGCATTTATTAGCATTGGCTAGAGAAAACTATTGGAAATAGGAAACATTAAGAAAATGGTTCTCTAGGAAAGCGGAAGATTTTTATCACTGATCTTGACTTCCACTTTTAAAAGTATTGAAGGTATGAAGGTATGACTACAAATGCATTTTGAACTCTTCTTCAGAGGCAGGCACTCTGCTAGCTTATAGGCATATAAATGAATCAGTCACCTTACAGAGATGACAGTATCATAAGGCCACATACAAGAAATGAGGTGACTGCAAGTCAGGTGAGAAGTGCAACTATAGGACAAGACTCAGGGGGGAACCTGACCAAGTGCTAAGGCTTCAGAGGAACATTTCTGGAGGCCACATGACCTGAAGGATGGGTAGAATTTAGCTAAAGAAAAGAGTGTAAGAACAGGGAAGAACATTTAAATCAAAAAAATAGTGTATGAAATAATAGGAAGTGGGGAGAACATGATATGTTCTAGGAACAGCAATCCCTACCAACTGAAAGATTACATTTTAGAAATTTACTGTGAGTGGCAATCCATGGTTGTCATAGTTTCACTAAAAGTTCTGAAACAAGTAAAATAAATAAAGGGAATACATCTATGCTTTAGAAGATATCGCCTTCCAAAACCAAGCAGCGAGTTGGAATTAAACCCCTACTCTGGTGTCGCTTGAATATTCAGTTTATCTGGAAATATTCCTGAGTTGTTATGTTTCTCATAAGCCTATTCTCCCTCATACTTTATGTTCTGTACCTAACTGCTCAAGTTTTGAGCTAGTCCTATTGCACTTACGATCTCCTTTGTTTTACTTTTGGAATTATTGGCAGATCCTTATTGGTATTTTTGTAAGTTATCACAGAATCTAAGTGCTTGCCTTCTAAGTCTGGTCTTTTAATCAGATGAAACAGTACTTTCTGCACTCTTCCTTTGATAATTCCATATGGTCTTCAAACTGGAGAAAGCAATGTTATTGTGTTATTTTACTTTAAAAAGACTCGACATAACTTTGTAAATCATAAAACTAAATAATATATTTAAAATATTTGTTGTATGCAAGTATACAAAATCATGCCAAAATCAAGAGAGGACCACGTGCAGTATGGTTAGAGGATATAATAAAGCGAATGTCAAGAGATGAAGATAGATCAAGTACAGGACAGATCTGTAAAGGCTTTCCATGTTCAATTAAAGAGCGTGGGATTTATACTGAAAGGAATGGTTAATAACTACAAAGATTCAATTAGGTTAATGTCATGAAACTTTATCTGGTGACTTTGGGGTTTGTGGATTTGAAGTGAATGAGAGTGAACATGGGAAATCCAGGGGGTTTTGATGATGATAATAGATCAGGAAAACAGTCAGGAGATGCTGATGGCGTCAATTAGGGAAATGCCAGTGGAGACCTAAAGAAGTGGATGTATTTGAGATATAGTTAAACAGGGCTATCAACCAAACTAGGTGACTGACTGTGGAGTGTGAGATAGAAAGGAGGGTCAATGTTGATGCTCAAGTTACTCACTTGGACAATTGGGTGTATTAACAGGACATATATTGAGAATAGAATCACAACTTCTATGCAGTTGAAAACCTACCATGTGCCAGGAGCTGTGCTGTTTGCTTTTCACACATGATCTTAATCAACTTTCCCAATAACTCAAATAAGGAAACTGAGCCTCAGAGAGTTTAATTAAATAATGTGTCCAATATGGCACAGCTGGTAAATTGGGAAAGTGAGATTTAAACTCAAAAGCCCAGGCTGTTTTCTCATTAGCTTTATATATTTTAAGCTGAGGTTGCAGTACAATTTTTAAATGAAGATATCAAAGTAGGAAATGGGCTATTTCAAATTTTGCACTTAGGAGAAAGGCTACATAATTTGTAAATGTGAAACCATGGAAATGTATGCCTCTGTCCATGGAGAGTGAGAAAACAAACCCAAGACAGTGCTGTGGCATACACATAGTGTGGGAAGGAGGATTTACAGAGAAGACAGAGATAAAGCATCCATCAAAAGGAATTAAAGGGTCCAGCCCAGTGGTGAAGTGGCTGGGTTCACCCACTCTGCTTCGGCGGCCAGTGATTCACGGATTTGGATCCCAGGCACAGACCTACACAGTGCTCATCAAGCCACGCTGTGGCAGCATCCCATATACAAAGTGGAGGAAGATTGGCACAGATGTTAGCTCAGGGACCATCTTTCTCACCAAAAAAAAAAAAAAAAAAGAAATTAAAGAATAAATAGCAGTATGTCATAGAAACCAGGAAAATAGAATTTTTTTTAAAGGAAGTCTTCATCAGTGCCAAACGACTATAGTTAACACTGCTGTATGATGTATAGAATACTTGTTAAGAGAATAGATCCTAAGAGTTCTTATCATAAGGAAAAAAGTTTTTTCTTTTCTTTTTATTGTATCTATATGAGATGATGAATGTTAACTAAACCTATTGTGGTAATCATTTCATAATATATGTAAATCAAATCATCATGCTGTACACCTTAAACTTATACAATGACATTTGTCAATTATTTCTCAATAAAACTGGAAAAAAATATCAAGTTACATAATGACCTGAAGGTGGTCATGAAATATAGTATTATGAAGATTGTTGGTAAAGTTGAAAACAGTCTCTCAGTAGAGTGTTGAGGTTAGAAGCCATCTTAAATTGCTTTTCTTTAATGAAAGAAAGGGAAATGAAAAAGTGGAGAGAGTAATTGTTCAAGAAGTTTGACAGTGAGGGGGAAGAGAAACAAAGGGGCATGTTGGTTTTAGGAAGGCTATTTGTAATTATTAGAGATACTTAAATACTACATTTAAATGATGTCAGAAAGGAGCCACACAGCCAGCCTTACTGTGGAGGGAATGCAAAAGGTCAGGCTTTGATTCATGGTTTTTACTATTTCACAGTAACAACGTAATGCTTTCTCCTCATTTACCAAACCAGGTCATTAGGGACAGGCAATATGTACATGCTGATAACTGACATTTTGGGAAGACATGAATATTTTGCATCTCCTTTTCTCCTGGGTAACATTGTTACTAAAGTTACAAGACTCAACTGTGAGCTATATTAAACACAGACAAAATAAATAGAGTTCCTTTTAATATGAGCTTATAGGCTATGAGGGTCTTGCAATGATTATAAAGGGACATGGTGGGCCATGGCTGATCATTATCCATCACCAGAAAGATATGGAAAGAAATGGGCAGGAGCATGTTTTTCTTTCTTTCCCTGATAGTATCCATTGGCAATTCACAGAATCATCAAATGAGTGGAAGTGCGGTCAAACTCATTCCAAGTCACAATATTTCTATTACTGAAATAGTCATCTTTGGGCAGTCATTATATCGATTGGTGGTGGATTATCTATAGCAAACATTGCTTTCATGATCTTATAAATACTTAACATTTTGAATCTATTCACAGTCCTTTATTTTTATTCCTCTAATAACCCACAAACTGAAAGTAGGCTTTAAATCATACTTACTGTTCTTTTTTGTTTTAAATGTAATACATGCTCTTTATAGAGATGTGTGTGGTAAATAAATGTTCAAATAGAAAATTAAAATGTCACTCATTTATTCCATTCCTATATGAACACTATTTCCATTATGATTTTATTTCCCTTCAGATTTCATTTTGTATATAAAATTTCTTTCTTAGGTAATTCTTTTATAAAATGTATCAAAATACTCTATTTTAATTCTGTTTTTAAAATTTTTTATCTATCCATATGATAGCATTATTTAAAAACAAGAATTTAATAGCAGTATAATATTCAATAATATAAATATATAAAAATAAAATATTCAATAATAAAAATAATAGAATTTATTTAACCATTGTGCTATTCTTGGACAGTCAAAGGTATTATAAATAATTCAGTGATCGATATCTTTGTATCCAGTTATTTGCTTTGTTTTCCTCACTTAGGATAGATCCATAGAATGGGAATTATTAAATAGTAGATTATGAAATAGTAGAACATGAAATAGTAGCATAATAATAGATTATTAAATAGTAATGCTATAGAGTTAGTTTTTAATCAATGTCTGACCATTTTAAATTCCTGCAACCAACATATAAGACTGATAATTTCAATGGTTTCACTTTTACATGACAACTTTGAGATTTGCCTCCACATTTAGTTTTAATTTTTGCTAATTTGAATGAGAAATAGCATTGTGTCAGTTTGCACTTCTTTGTCTAGAATAAACTTTAAAAAATGATTATCATGCAATATAGTTGAGTTAAGATGATGGGATTTAGGGTCAGACAGATTGGATTTAAACTTCAGCAGCTCCATCTGCTTGTAATTTTCCTTTAGCCAGTAACTTAAACTCTTTAAGCCTGTTCCTTCTATAATAATACTACTACTAGTTAACATTTACTAAATGTCAGGCACTGTTCTAAGAGCACTTTATATGTTAATTCAGGTAATCTCCACAACAACCCCATGAAAAAAAGGCATTGTTATTGCACCACAATCTATGCTGTTAACTCCTACACCATGCTGCCTACAGGGCTGTCGGAAGACTTAAATGAGATAGTGTACGTATGTAAAACATTTTAGCACTGTATCGAAACAAAGAGAATGCACAATGATTAGTAGCCAAAAATAAACTTCCTTTTCTGTAAATTGACTACGTACTTTATTCATAATTCATTAGTAGTTTTTAAATTTTTTAATCAAAGTATATAAACTTTTTTCAGGGTACTGTTATAAACCATTTGTTTCTCATTTCTTTTTTTTTGGTGAGGAAGACCAGCCCTGAGCTAACATCTGTTGCTAATCCTCCTCTTTTTGCTGAGGAAGACTGGCCCTGGGCTAACATCGTGCCTATCTTCCTCTACTTTATATGGGACGCCGCCACGGCATGGCTGACAGGCAGTGCGTCCACGGGCGCCCGGGATCCGAACCCGCGAACCCCGGGCTGCCAAGCGCGGACGAAACCGCTGCGCCACCGAGCCGGCCCCTGTTTCTCATTTCTTACAAACTTTTTTTCCTACTTTTTGGATGCCTGTCAAAAATATGAATGATTAAACACAACAAGTTTAGATAAAAGCACAGTAAGGACATAGAAATAATTTTTAATTGGTGCCTTGCTTCATTGTAACAGGCAGTGTTTACTTGCAACATGGAATAGAGAATGAGATGTACTTTTGTGCAGTGAGGCATGATAAGAAAGCCAGGCAACTTCCTTACCTTCTGCAATCAAATCTACACTTTGTCTTTGATATGAATTTTCAGACTGTCAAACATACATATTCAAAGATAATAAGAGGTGGTAAAATTGCAGCTGACTTTGAATAATGATTTAGATTTGCATAAAGGGAAGGAAGTAGGAAGGACATTCTAGGGAAGGGAATAAAAGATTGAAGTCAGAGCAATAGGAATATGCATGATAAAAGTTGTAAATAGGAATGTTTGGGTACCTATGTATCAGGCAGAGTGGTAGGCTCTGTGGACACAAAGGTAAATATGGTACAGTCTCTGTCCTCAAGTTTAGTGTATGGAAAATAAACATACCTAATATAGTGTGAAATGTGTAAAAAATACAGTTTAAAATTAATTAGGTTAAGGAGCAAGATGAATGATTATTTGTATTTCACATAAATACAAATTGAAAAAAAGGAAAGAATTCACAGGCTTTGCAGAAGTGATGAATTAAGTCATCAATGACAAATAGTGGTTTGTTAACTGAACACAGGTGGGTAGGTGAAAACATCAAGGTCGAGGGAACTATACAAGCAAAAGTATGAAGGTGAGAATCAGCATGATGTGAGTATTAGTTTCTATTGCTGTGAAACAATATCATCACAAACTTAGCAGCCTAAAGCACCATTCATTTATTAGCTCACAGTTTTGGTGGGTCAGGAGTCTGGGGATGGTTTAGCTGGGTTCTCTTCTTCAGAGTCTCGATCTTGCAGTCCAGATGTCAGTAAGGAATGCAGTCTCATCAGAAACTCTAATGGAGAAAGATTCACTTCCAAACTCATTCAGGTTGTTAGTGGAATTCATTCACTTGTTGCTATAGAACTGAGGACGCCAGTTCCTCCCTGGCTGTTGCGTGGAGATCACTTTTCGTTCCCAGAGACCTTCTCAGTTCTTTGCCATATAGGTTCCCCCAACATGGCTGCTTACTTTATGAAGCCAGCAAGAGAGAGTCTCCTCACAAGATGGGTCTTAAACTCTTATGTAATCACATATATTTGAAGAATACATGTGTGATGGCCAAAATGCCATCATACATGTGTAAGGTGGAAGATTTAAAAGTTTAAATAGACTAGAGGTGTAGATATGAGACAAACCATAAAAAGCCTAAGGAACTTGAACTTTGTTTAAGTGATAGGGACCTATTGAAAAGTTTGAAGAGGGATATTAATATATAATATATTAATACATAATATGTATGCTAATATAGCAAGGTAATATATTAATATGCTCATATTTGTGTTTTAGATAGCTCACTCCAGCAGGTACTAGAAGGAAGAATTTGAAAATGGTGAGATTAGTTGGAAAATTATTCAAGCATAGACTATAAGGAAATGAGTCCTCTCACTCAATAATATTAAGCTCACTGATAATAAATAGAAATTTTCTATATATGGAATAGCAGGTAGAAATTCATTGTTTCCTTGGGGATATTTTCCCAGGCTTCTTACCAACACCCTGTCTTAAGTGGGTTAGTGGTACTCTTGAAAATATCTGTGGCATATCAATTTTTCTAATTTTCTTCATTACAGCAGAGACAAAACTGGAAAATTTAAACTACCTCCCTAGAAATACAAATTATAAAGTATGTTTCATACCTGACAAGATAAAGATGGTGATAATGGAAAAAAAAATCGGGAATAAACTTAAAAGACCCTGGAAAGAATAAATGATGGGATTTAATGATAAAATGGAGGTAGAGGATTTAATAAAGGAAAATGTTAAAGATGAAGTCTGAGTTCAACTCAAACAGTTTACACTTCTGTGACTCCATAAAGCTAGACTGCAGTCCAACACAATTCACGGAACATAAAAGCGAGATAAAGTCAAAACCAGAGCAAGAGTAAGGCCAAGAGCCCTACAAGCTGCTTTCTTTTTCTTTTTGATTGAGTACCTCCTTCAACAAATTGGACAAGATTTACTGAGTTTTGCAATTAACAAGGGGTAAGAGGGCCCTCTCCAAATTCCTGATTGCTGTCAAAGTAAGTCTCTTCATAGCCTCTTAAATTAAGAAACATGGTCTTTAAATTTAAAAAAAAAAAAAAAGAACACATGCAATAAAAAACACACAAAAAAAGAAATGTGGTCTTTCAAATATAACTGGAAGTGTTTACATTTCCAGTAAAGGCAGACTAGCTTTATGCTGACCAGTCAGTCCTCCCACTGAGATCAACTATAATTTCTGGAAATGAAAAACATAAGTGTTAGCATCAAAAGGCTAACAAGGCAGAAAGTACTCAAGGTGTAAAGGGCTCAGAGATAAAGTAAGAACCTACATTTGACATAGCTTTTAATCTGGCCATTGCCTAATCACAAGAGAGGCTAAAAAGCTGAGCACTGATTCAAAAGTCTTAATAGCTTGACATACAAAAGTTGAAATATAAGTCCACCAAGGAGAAGGGGGTTTCCCTTTAGAACCCCTGAAAATCTGGCTATACTCCAGAAATAGGAGTAAATCACAGCTAAATCTGGCTTCCACAAAGCCTACAGCATACCACAAAGTTAACTCGATCTCTGATTGTATGAAGGTGACCTGCTTCTACATAACTGCTTGCCAGAACTAAAAGAAAACTTCCTGGAGGAAGATAACATCAACCAGAGCCTAAAATTGTCTTTACAATTGTTCATACATAATGAGCAGCATTCAATCAAATGTTATGAGATATATCAGGAAATAAGACCAAATGACCAAAGAAAGGAGAAAGAGAGAGAGATCAATAGAAATAGATCCACAGGAGATCCAGACCTTGTTGTTTTCAGAAGTAGACTGTAACATAAGTATGGTAAGTGTGATTAATATATTCAGAAATTAGATGACAAGATGGAGATTTTAGAAGAGAACAAGAAACTATAAAAAAGAACCAAATGGAAGTTATAGAATTCAAAATACAAAAACTGAACTTAAAATTTCAGCTATTGTGTTCAGTAGCATATTAGATACAGTTGAACAGAGAATTAGTAGAATGGAAAATAGGTCAAAATAATATAACCAGACAGAAATTATAGTCAAAAAGAGAGAAAAATATAAAAAGGTATTTATGAGACACATACAACACAGTGAGAAGTCCTAATATGCATATAATTGAGTTTCACAAAAGAGAGCACAGAAACAATGGAACAGAAGTAGTTTTTGAACATATAATCGGTGAACCTTTTCCAAAACTAATAAAAGTTACATATTAAAGAATTAAAATCAATCCCAAGCATGATAAAAACTAACAAAATTACAACTAGATACATAGTGGCGCTGTTGAAACCAAACAGAAAGAAAATTCTTAAAAGCCATCAGAGATTTAAAACATCTTGCCTTCAAAGGAGCAAAAAATAAGACCAATAACTGATTTATCAACTAAAAAAAATAAGACCAGAGAACAATTGAGTTACATCTTCAAATGCTGAAAGAAAAAAACCCCTGCCAACCTAAAATTTAATCTAGTAAAATCACCATTAAAAATGAAAGAAAAATAAAGCCATTTTCAGACAAAGGAAAGCTGAAAGAATGTATCACCAGCAGATCCACTAGAAGGAAATAAAATAGGAATTTTTTTAAGGCAGGAGGAAAATGATCCCAGTTGGAAGTATGGATATGTAAGAAGAAATAAAGAGCAATGGTAAGAGTAAATATGTGACTAAATAAAAAACAAAAGATAAGCATTTTCAAGGATGTGGAGAAACTAGAACACTTGCACACTGTTGGTGGGAATGTAAAATGGTGCAGCCACTATGAAAAAAAGTATGGAGATTTCTCAAAAAACTAAAATAGAACTACCATATGATACAGCAATTCCACTTCTGACTATATACCCAAAGGAACTGAAATCAGAATCTTGGAGAGATATCTGCACATCCACATTCAATACAGATATTCACAGTAGCCAAGATATGGAAACAACCCAAATGTCCATCAACAGATGAATGAATAAACAAAATGTGTCACATACATAAAATGGAATATTATACAGTCTTAAAGAAGGAAATCCTATCATTTGCCACAACATGGAAGAACCTGGATGACATTATGCTAAGTGAAATGAGCCAATCTCAGAAGGACAAATACTGTATGATTTCACTTATATGAGGTATCTAAAATAGTCAAACTCATAGAAGCAGAGGATAGAATGGTGGATGCCAGGGGCTGGGGTGAGGGGGAATTCAGGTGTTGTTATTCAATGAGTGTAAAGTTTCACTTATGCAAGATGAATAAGTTCTAGACATCTATTGTAAAACATAGTGCCTATAGTTAACAACACAGTATGGTACACTTAAAAATTTGTTAAGAGGGTAAATCTCAGGCCGGCCCGGTGGCGCAACAGTTTAGTTCGCACTTGGCAGCCCGGGGTTCACGAGTTTGGATCCCGGGCGCCCGCCGACGCACTGCCTGTCAGCCATGCTGTGGCGGCGTCCCATATAAAGTGGAGGAAGATGGGCACGGATGTTAGCCCAGGGCCGGTCTTCCTCAGCAAAAAGAGGAGGATTAGCAACGGATGTTAGCTCAGGGCTGGTCTTCCTCAGAAAAAAAAAAAAGAGGGTAAATCTCATGCTAAGTGCTTTTAGAGACACACACACACACACAAAAGGGACACAAAGAAACTTAGAGGTGATGGATATGTTTATTACCTTGATTGTATTGATAGTATCATGGGTGTGTTGATATGTCTCAACTTATTAAATTGTACACGTTAAATATGTGTATATTTTTGTGTATCAATTATACCTCAGTAAAGCTGTTAAAAATATCACTCCTCACATCCTTCAAACTCATACTTCAATACCTCCTTCACAAATCTCCATTCAAATTAGATGTTAGTACTACACGTGAAAAGCAAAAGAATAAAACTTCTAGAGGATAACATAGGAAAAGATCTTTGCAAATATGGAATAATCAAAGTTTTCTTCAACAGGGCACAAAAATCACTGACTATAAGAGAGAAAGTTGATAAAGTGTACTGATCTAAAATTAGGTGTAATCAAAAGAGAACATTATGAAAGTGACAAGGCAAGCCACTGGTGGGAGAAGATATTTGATGTATGTAAAACCTATGAAAGAATTTATCTTGAAAATATAAAACATGTCTAAAAGCCAATAAAACAAAGAGATAAAAAGAAAAGGAAAAGACACAAATAGTCATTCACAAAAGAAGGTATCCAAAAAGCCAATAAACATGAAGAGTTGAGAAACTTCATGGGTCACCACATAATCGCTCATTTGAGACACAATAGCTAAAGTGGAAAAGACAGACAACACCAGTGCATCCTTGGGCAAAAGAAGCTGGCCATAAAACAATAATTTTTCTTTATATAAATTTCCCAAACTTGGTGATGTTACAAGTCAGATTAGTTGTTACATTTGGGAAGGAGATGGGGGATGTAGTTGGAAGGGGACACAAAAGATATTTCTGGGATTCTAGCATTGTTCTATTTCTTGACCTGGTGGTGGTCTCACCAATACTTGCATTTTTTATAATTCATGAACTTGTATACTTGTGAACTGGGCTTTTTCTGCAGGTTATATACATTTCAATAAAAATGTTTGGAAAATAACTAATTAGTAGCTATGTAAATACAAATTTATTCAGGCTGAAAAACAGAATACTTGAAGAAAAAATTTTATAAGGTATAGAATATATGACTAAACTGTTTCCTAACTGGTAAAATGTAACACTAGCCACCACTAGCTAAATTTAAATCATCTTCATTTCCCCATCCTCATAGATATGAACATTATTCCACTAAGAAAGAAGTAAGATAACCTATTTCCCATTTCTCTATCCTTTACAGATTCCTAGTTAGCTATATTGTTTTCATCATCAAGTTTTCCTCTGTGTTTAAAATATATTTATGTATCATTTGTTCTGTTTTGTTTAACGACACCAGATGTTGATTATGCTTGGGCCACAGCTCCATTTTTTTTTTCTTCACTTTTTAAACATTATGTTCTTTTCCATTCTATTATGCTTGAGTATCTCAAGCCTATCTTTCAGATATCTATGTTTCCAGTGATGTCTCATCTCCTTTTTATTGATTTTGATGCATCATTCATTTCTATAATGATTTAACTTTGTCTTCATTTTTTATTAGAGCTTTGCCAGCTCATAAAAAATTACTGAGCAATATATCATGCATAAAGTGATATTTTAACATATACATGATTTAAATAATAAGAATGATAATAAAAACACTCAAGTACCAGACCTCCTGCTTAAGAAATAGAACCAAACCAACCTCTCTCATTCCTCCACATTAAATAATCTTGATAATAAAATTATGGTCAGTTATTTTCTTGGCTTTTAATTTTAAATTGTAATGTTTTAAAATGCATCAATATATTCATTTATTATTTATAGATTTTAGTGTCTTATTTAAGGGCCCTTCTATTATTCTGAGGTCAATTAATACAATGAACAAATGTGATATTCTTCAGAATATCCAGATTATAAGGTTCCCTTCAGTCTATATTGGGAAAAAGCAGGAGTCACTGAGGCAAGACATAACCCTGGGACAAGAAAATGAATATATGTTGTTGTCTATTTCAAGGGAAGGCAAACTGCTTCTGATTCTCTTTCTGGTTATGAATTGAAAAGAATGCATTTACCAGGTCATTGACTACATACGAATTTTGTTGGTCTGCAGAGATATCACATCTGCCACAACATCTGTGATTAGGGATCCAACTTTGCTAAGCTTCAGGTAGACCACCATTATCCACTACACACTCATTGCTTTTCCAGGGGCCAGACTAGTGAATTATATGGGAATACTGTTTATTTAATACAATATACAACAAAAACAAAACAATATATTCTATATAACATACATGAATATAATATTAGTTCACTATACATGATACATTATATAGATAGTATATAGCTATCTGCCTTAAATTATAGAAATATTAATATATGCCAATATAGTCTAAATAAATTTATAATTATTTTTTATTTTTATTTTTGTGTGTGTGTGAGGAAGACTAGCCCTGAGCTAACATCCGTTGCCAATCCTCTTCTTTTTGCTGAGGAAGACTGGCCCTGGGCTAACATCCATGCCCATCTTCCTCTACTTTATATGGGATGCCGCCACAGCATGGCTTGATAAGTGGTGCGTCCGTCCGTGCCCGGGATCTGAACCTGCCCACCCTGGACCGTCAAAGTGGAGTGCGTGAACTTAACTACTACGCCACCAGGCTGGCCCCTCAGTTTGCTCTTTAATGTGTTTCACTCAGAGAAAACCTAAATTGTTTATACTCTCAGTGTGTGAGGACACTTTTTCCATCACTAGTACTAGAGACTATCATTTTGTAAATTTTTGCAATCTGATCGGTGAAATGTGATGTCTCAGTATTTTACTTTGCATTTTTTTTTTTTTGGTGATACTGAGACTCTGTACATATGTTTAATGGAGAAATTTATTTCTCCTGAATCTGTCTATTAATACCCCCGTTACTATTTCTCTTGGATTTTACTGTCTTACTGAGGTACAGGGGCTCCTTATATATCAAGATTATTATTCCTTTACTACTTTACTGTATATGTCATATATTTTTTAATGTGTTTTAACTTTGTATGCAGTGTCAATTCTAAAAATCTTTTTTAGGATATCTCGATTTTATTTCATGGTTTTACAGATCTTCACCCCAATATTTTCTTCTGCTAGTAGTTGCAATTTATTTATGATATATGTATGTAGCTATCTATGACTGGTTCCGATTCATATCCCTTTGCTAAAATAAATCTATAATCATAAATCCAGTGTTTTCCTGAGTTCTGTGAATCATTCTAGCAAATTGTTGAATCTGAAAGGATCTTGAGAACAGCCAAATTTGTAATCAGCTTTTCAGAAGTGAGGGTGGCCTGGGGACCCCTGAACTTGCAGCTCGTATCTGAAGGGAGGGCAGTTTGATAGAGGACAGTGCCCTTACCTGTGAAGTTTGGCCTAACTCTGGGTAATTGGTGTTAGAAGTCAATTCAGTTGCAAAAAAAAAGTACATGCATACTTCACCTAGCTTACCCTAATGGCAACATCTTGCATAACTATAGTGTACTATCCACATAAGGAAATTAACATTGGTACAATCCACAAAGCTTGTTCAGATTCTCTCAGTTTTACAAGCACGTGATTGTGTATATGTATATATAATTCTATGTGATGGTATCATAGGTGTAACTTTGTGTAACCACCATCACCATCAAGGTACTGAACTGTTGCATTACCCCAGGACTCCCTCATACTTTTCCTTTATTCCCCTCCGCCCTCCCCTCCCAATCACTGAGCCCAGGCAACGAGTAATCTGTTCTCCATCTCTAAGATTTGTTATTTCAAGAACGTTATGTAATGAAATCATACAATATGTATGTAAACTTTTGAGATGGATTTTTCTCACTGAGAATAATTCTTTTGAAATCCGTTTAAGTCTTTGCATGCATCACTAGTTCATGTTTTATTGCTGAGTAGTATTTCATAAAATGGATAAACCACAGTTTGGTTAATCACTCACCCAATTAAGGATATTTGGGTAGTTTGAGTTTTTTGGTTATTATAAATAGAGCTATGTATCTCTCTCTCTATATATATACCAATGTATATCTAGTCTGTGGCTTCGCACTGCTGCATAATACTGCATGTTGTCCACCCACCGTATTTGATCTGCAAACTCTAGGAATGTACCTTAAATTCCCTGCAATCCCAAACTATCATGAATAATGTTTCAAAAAATATTTTGTACATATTCTTTTGTGCACCTATGAGAAATTTTTTAAAAGAGTGCCTTCTATGTAAAATATGTTGTTCAATTTTTTAAAATCCAATCTTAGAGTCTCTGATTGGTGAGTTTAACTTATTTATATATATTCGTGTTACTTATAATTTAGGAGTTATTTCTACCTTTTTACTCTATATTTTTCCATTTATTCTACTTTATTGTTGTCGTTTTTCTCTCCTATCCTGTTTTCCATTAGACTGAGCTTTATTTTGACAATTTTTAAAGTTATACAATCTATGTTTTTAATGGTCATTGCTCTTAACTTAAAACCCATATTCATATTTATTCATTTGTACTGAATTCCTAAATTTATCATGATCTAGCTATAAATTCCCTATAACATAACAGGTACATAAGCATGGCCCTTCTCTAATCCTCTATAAATTTGATTTTGAATATTTTTAAAATTCTGGATTGGTACAAACCTAACTGTTAAAAATTATCAATATAGACATGAATTTAAGAATTATTGATATAATCACAAGTAATTCTGACATGATTGTATAAAAATTATAATAGAAAATAAGTGTTACAAATAAATGTATATTCTTTCAATATTCCAGATATTTTAATAATCTTCCTAATGACTTTGTATTATTGAATTACAAGAAGGGCAAATTTCCTTTATTGGCTCTTAAAGAAGGAGAAATTGTGTGGTCTTGTCATCCAGATCCTAGCTTAAACGTCACCTCCTCAGAGATGCTTTCCCTGACCATCCAGCTGACTCTGTCACTTTATGTCACATCATTTTAATTATTTTGTCACATGTATTTTAATTATTTCCATAGCACTTACCACTACTTAACATTTTTCTTGTTCAGTTTTTTTATGGCATGTCACCCAGCAATAGAGATTATAATCTCTATGAAATAAGGAAAAGACAATAATTGGTGCTCAATACATGTTGATTAAACTACTGGATATATATATATTTTTAGCTAACTTGCAATAGCCGGAGGCTAAAATAAAATTACAACATCGGTATGAATAAACATTTATTATATGGCTACTCTTTTCATGACAATTGGTTTTAAAGAGTTTTTTTGTCTTTCTAATTTTTCTTTCTTCCCTCTAGGAACAGAGACAAAGCATCAGAATCTTTGGTCTGATTAAGAGCATGTAATCTTTAAATATGAGTTTATTCATATTTATCTAGCATAAATTTTCCAGGAAGCCCAGTCCTTCAGGACCAAATATAAAGATGGTTCAAGAAGGCTAGAAAGTAAGTGACCACAAGGTGTTGTGTCTATCTTTGAGTGGAAGTGTCCTAACCAGCATGCTTACTCTAAAATGCACTAGCCTGACTACAGCTCTGTGCTTAGTGAGATCGCATTCTCTTTTATTATATTGCATCATCACTGCCTGTGGAAAGCAATTATTCCTACTTATCCTCGTCACTAGAAATAGTTTAGTAAAAGAGTAATTTACTCCACTCCCTTTTTATAACTAGACATATCCAGTAACTCTTAGAAGGTAAATATCAGATGGTAAGAAGAGAATAGTGGTGATTTTGTACATTCTGAGAAGTCTAGCAGCTTTTACTCGTAAGATTATCTAAGGCTAAACTCAAGAAATGCAACCATAAAGAAAACTTGATAAAATTTGGCTTTTCATCATAAAATATCCTAAATCAAATTCAAGAGTAAATAATGAATTGTGGGATTATATTTTATCATATATGCAAATAAAATACTCTAATGAATGAAAAGATTTATGAATTAAAAACAAATCAATAAATTAAAGGAAAATCAGAAATGCACCTATGGGACAATTGGTAGGACATGAGGACACGTTCGAAAGGAGAAATGGCTCAAGGACACATGTAAAAAGTTTTTCTCCCTAATTATAAAAATATGTAAATCCGAAGAATAATTAATTTCAATTTTCACCTAGCACGTTGACAAATATTTACAGGTCACTGTCAGGTTTGGCAAGTTGGGAAAGTATGGTCTTCTCTACAATGTAGTGGGTAATTATCTTGTTTCAGTCTTTCTGGGAGGAAATGTAGCCAAACATACCAAGAGAGCAGGCCATGCTGTGCTAAACAGTGTCCCAGCTTCTCAGAGTCAATCCAACAGCTTTATTCATCAACATCCCCTACACTGCCAACAAAGCTAGCCATCCCAAGTACAGTTGGCCTCCATATCCACAGTTCCACATCTGTGGATTCAACCAACAGCGATGGAAAGGCCTAGGATGGTTGCAGCTGTACTGAACATATAAAGATTTTTTTCTTGTCATTATTCCCTAAATAATACCATATAACAACTATTTATATAGTATTTACATTGTATTAGGTATTATAAGTAATCTAGAGATGATTTAAAGTGTATGGGAGGATGTGCATAGGTTATATGCAAATACTATGCCATTTTATATAAGGGATTTGAGCATCCATGGATTTTGGTATCCACGGAGTTTCCTGGAACCAATCCCTTGTGGAAACGAAGGGACAACTGTACACTCAAACTAACTCTGACGACAATAACATGCCAAAAACTATGCTTAAAAAGCACATTCTTTCTATGAATCCTTTGTTCTCTAACAAGAGTTGAAGGTCCGCTATCTAAAAATATTAATAGTCTGGGTATCAGTAACACAGAAAACCTTGTTCATAATTTGGGTGCCTTCTCCTATTTGTGAATCCTGCAGTTAATAGTTACTTTGACAGTAGTTCCTGGTGCTGTAGTTATTGATTCTTCCCTTGGTCTTCCTTATCAGCTGAAAAGTCTTTTGTTTTGAAATTAGACATCCTTTTCTCATCTACAGTGCTCCCTCTATCTTCTTTTACTTATAACCATCCGTCAATACTAAAAAGAGCAATAATGGGTAGCTTTTGTTCAGAAATTTCTCTGCATACTTACCACGGGCCACAGTGAATGTTAATACCCACCCCCCTCCCCTTCTTTGCACTAGTTCTTTCTTATCCCAGGCAGTCATTTTGATAAAGGGATTATAAAAAATCTTTAGAAAAGGAAGAACTATTTTGAGAGTAGGTTAATTTCTAGACACTAAGAAGCCATGATTATTAAATTAAATATGTCATTCAAATAAGCACGAAGTGATTCCTTCTATCCAGACTGCCAAACTGATGTCAATAAGCAAAACTTCGAAATCTTATTTTTTAGAGCACAGCATTCAGTCTTTGAAGCAGCCACTGTTGACAGTTTGAGATGCTGAAACAGAGCAAGTGCACTGGGCTTTTGAGATGTCTTTCTCTAAGACTGGGACCAGGAAGCATAACCTCAGAGCACTTAGAGCAAGTGTAATAGATGAGGCACATGCATGGAGGTAGCATTCACTGTGACACCAGGAGCAGGTCATTAATGAGGAGAATGCTAGAGCCAACAGCTGTACTCAAGAGCAGCACCTTGTAGGGGAAAGGGATTATTGACTTGTGCTGGACAGACGTTTTCAGATGGCAAAAAAATATATTTACCTTCAATAACTTAGGGTTCTCCAAAACAAAAGAGGAGTAGGCACTGGCTCAAGTGTGCTTCCCTCTTAATGGAAGAGTTTCATGATAGAACATCCAATCTGAACTTTTCTGTCTTCCCATCCATTAAGGTCACCATGGATATAGGGGATTCCTTTGACTCCTTTTACCACACTATGTCTCTTGAAATGGGGATTTCTGGTGCACAATAGGATTAGTGACATGTGCTAGATTAAAATTGGCATTGAGTGACAATTCTCATCTACCTAAAAAGGTTGAAAGAATAAGTATGTTTTATTACAAGTTCCACATAGTCTAAAAGAATATGAAAAAATGGAACTCCAGGTAAGCTAAATCCCTTAGAGTAGAATTGACCTAGGCACCAATCACCCTCCATGCTGTCCCTTAGTGATAGCTCTCAATGACTAAGAACATGGCGTCATTCTTTCAGTTCTTCAGCTGAGGGTAAGTGTGATCCCTCATTTGGCACGTATATCATTTCCTTTCTGTGTTATAGATGCAACCAGCTCTGATTGTGCAAATGTGGCAATTGCACAATGAAATATAGAAAGTTAGTTCAGAAATTAGAGAAATATCAAAGCATATTCAAGATAGGTATTAACTGAAGTTCTTCATAGTTTCCCAGATGGAAAAATCAGGAGGCCATCAGCAAATTAGGTTGCTATAAGACTTGGGGTTACAGGGAACATGAGAGTCTATAAAGATTATCTCCAAGCTTTAGCATAATTGTTATGGCCTGCTTGCATGCATATTGATAAATGAATTAGTGGAGACCTACTATATATCTGATGAAAAAAATGCTATGTGCTTTGTACTTGAATGTAGAAAATAATTAATTTAAACTTTCATCAAGTTTATATATAATATAAACTATAATAAATTAAGCCTCTTCTTTTTGTTATGGTATTTTATGCTTAAAAACGTTTGTATGAAGAAAATATTCAAAGCTAATTACATGTCCCTAAATCCCTATTTATCATAAATTTAACTTCCATTTAAACAGATTGGGGTTATTTTTTTTCCTAGGAATACCATTGTTAATTCAGATTCAATTATATTTTCAAGTTGTGTTTTAAAAAAAATAGATGATCTTTATTTAAGATCTTGCTAAAGTGAGAATAAAGCTAGGAAATTTCCAAAAAGTCCCTAGTAAACAACAGCATCCCTTTAATTCTTTGAAGGGAGGGCAAATATCAGTCTGCTGCTGCTGATGTTCTTGAAATATTTATGTTCTGAATTACCTAATAATTTTGACAATTGTTAAGTTCATTCCAGGCCTGAAATATTAAAATAAATCAGAAAAAAATGGTTTGGTTCTCTACAGACAAGAAAATGTTGATGAGGTTAAAGGTCATGAGGCTAAATACGATGAGGTTAAAGACTGCACTACTTCAAAATTCCGGATCCTATTCCTAACTCCAACATGAGACAATGAAGGAAGTAAAATAATTTCCTTTTTCTATACCACAACATCTTATCATATACAAAATGGAGATTAAATAAATGCTACAAAAGCATCAAATTAAAGAAAAATATTAAAAACATTTCTTTAAACTCAGATACAAGACAAAAATATCTAATTTTGTCAGTTCTATTAAATATCATACTGAAATTCCTAACCAACATAATAAGAAAAACAGCAAAACTGAATGAATACAGACTGGAATGAAGGAAATAAAATTGTTAATTGTTATTATTTTCAGATGATGTAGGTAACTATATAGAAACTCCTTTCAAGATATACAGATAAATAATTAGAAAAAAGAAGAGAGTGTAGCAAGTATGAATGTAAGAGGAATATAAAAAGTCAGTTGTATTTCCATGGATCAGCAAAAACAATGAGAAAATTAAATTTAAAAATAGATAATAATTAAAATAGCATCAAAAATTATAAATACCTGAGGATAAATCTAGTAAAAGGTAAGCAAAGACAATGTGTAGATCACTATTAAACTTGAATAAAAGATACTATGGGCCAATATTCCCTGCTTATTGAAAGGAATACTTAATATTGTAAACATGCTACTTTTCTCTAGGCTGAGCTATAGAGTCATTGCAACTCCAAACAATATTCCAAAAAGGTATTGTTTTTCTAACTTAAAATGTTGATTCTAAATTATATAGGAAAGAGTAAAGGTTCAAACTCACATAGAAAGAATGACAATTAGACAGCAACAACAGATGCCAAAATATTATGAAACACCATCTTCAGTATGCTAAGAAATAACTGTCAACTTAGAAGTCAATAACAAACAAAAATGTCTTTTAATAATAAGAGGAAAAAAGAAGATTTTTTAAACAAACAAAAAACAGGGTTTCACTGAAGATCCTCAGGAAAGGAAATTCTAAAGGATAATCTTTAAACAAAAGTAAAAGAATGCCAGATGGAACAGCCAAGATGTGAGAAGTGATGTGGACTTGCACAGTGAAACTACGAAACATCTTTGAAAGAAACTTAAATATCGAAAGTTATCCTGTGTTCATGAATTGAAAGATTTAATATTGTTAAGATGGCAATATTCCCCAAATTGATCTACAGATTCAATGCAATCCCTATCAAAATTTCAACTTCCTTATTTACAGAAATGACAAGTTGGTCTTAAAATTCATATGGAAATGCAGGGAAATCAGAATAGGAAAAACAATCTTAAAAAAGAAGAACAAGGTTAGAGGACTCACACTTCCCGATCTCAAAGCCTACTACAAAGCAACAGTCATCCAAAAAATGTGGTACTGGCACAAGGATAGACATACAAATCAATGGAATAGAACAGTCTAGAAATAAGCCCAAACATCTATAATCAATTAATTTTGACAAGGGTGCCAAGATTGTTCACTGAGGGAAGAATAATCTTTTCAACAAATGGTACTGGGATAACTGGAGAGCCACCTACGAATGATGTTAGACCTCCTTACTTCACACCATATACAAAAACTAATTCAATATAGACAAAGATTTCAGATATAAGAGATAAAAATATAAAACCCTTAGAAGAAAACATAGTTGTAAATTTTCATGCTTGGTATTAGGCAATGGTTTCTTAAATATGACACCCAAAACGGAAGCAACCAAAAAAAATAGATAAATCAAAATTAAAAACTTTTCTGATTCAAAGGACACTAACAAGAAAGTGAAAAGGCAACCCACAGAATGGGGGAAAATATTTGCATATTACATATGATCAGGGTCTATTATCCAGAATACATAAAGAATTTTTATATCCCAATAATTAAAAGACAACCCAATTAAAAGTGAGCAAAATATCTGAATAGACATTTCTTCAAGATAGATATACAAATGACCAACAAACATACGAGAAGATGTTCAACATCATTATTCCTCAGGCATATGCAAATCAATACCAAAATGAGATACTACTTCATACCCACTAGGATTTCTATAATCAAAAAGAAAAAAATGAAACTGAAAATAGCAAGTGTTGGACAGGATATTGATAAATTGGAACCCTGGTAGACTACTAGTAGAAATGCAAAAGGGGGCAGTTACTATGGAAAACTGTTTGGCATCCACAGAAGCATTATTCATATTGTCCAGAAAGTGGAAGCAACAAGCAAAATGTCCATCAACTGATGAATGGACAAACCAAATGAGATATATCCATACAATGAAATACTTTTTAGCCATAAAAAGGAATGAGGAATAATCTTGGACTTTCAGCCTCCAGAACATTGAGAAGTAAATGTCTGCTGTTTAAGCCACTCAGTCTATGGTATTTTCTTATAGTAGCCTGAGCTAAGACACATACCAAGTTGTGAGGCAATAATCAGAGTTAAAGTGTGCTAGGATCCTTGCATTGTTTGGGACAAACATTAAGCTATCGATCAGTTAAAAAATCTGTTAGGTTGGTATGTGCAGTTATGTGTTGCTTAATGATGGGGACACATTCTGAGAAATGCATCGTTAGGTGATTTCATCATTGTGCAAACATCATAGAGTGCACGTACACAAACCTAGATGGTATAGTCTACTGCACACCTAGGCTATATGGCACTAATCTTATGGGACCGCTGTTGTATATGTGGTCTGTCATTAATTAAAACATTGTTATGCAGTGCATGACTGTATATCAAAATATCTAGAGTATACATTAAAAAAAATACCATAAAGAGTAATGTGCATAACTTCCAAAACAATAGACCAAAAAGTGAAATTTAAAAAGGAAAAGAAAATAACCCCATTAATAATAATAAAATAAAAAAAGCAGTAACAAAATCACCAGAAAAAAATAGGACAAAAGAAAATTCACTAAAATATATTTTGCATGTGAGAGGGATATGAATTATTGTGGCCAAAGGGCAGACTGTGGCATGCTGTATTTTCCTAAATTAGCCCCAGCAGCATTTCTGGTCTGATGTGCTCTTCCAGAACTTTGGCAATCCCTTACCAAGAAGTAGAATTCATTCCCTTCTCTCTGGAAATTGAGTGACTACTTTGACAAATAGAATGTGGCAGACGTGACAGTGCATGACTTTTAATGCTGCATATAGAAGGTGACACTGTTTCCATCTGGCTCTCTCTCTCTAGGAACATTTGCCCTTGGAACTGAGAGACCATGTCTTAAGGAAATGCAGATCAAATGTAGAGACTCTGTATGGATGTTACAGCTGACATTCCCAGCTAAGATCACAACCTACAGTCAGTATCAAAAACCAGGTGTGTGAGTGAATGAGCCTTCAGATGATTCCAGCCCTAGTCTTTGAGTGGTTGCAGTGGATACCAAAATGAGAGAGATAAGTTGTCCCCACTGAAGCCTGCCCAAGTTACAGATTCATGAGAGAAATAAACGTTATCATTGTTTAAGCCACTGAGTTTTGGGTGGTTTGTTATGCAGCATAGACAACAAAAACTGTTAAACTCTTTATTAGTATAACAATCCCTAACGTGGGGTACGTTATTCTTTATAATGCAGAAGAAAATATTAGGCTTCTTCTCAAATGGCTTTATTTACAGAGGCAGCAGTTCTCAACTTCTTGGACTTTCTGACTCTCTTTAAAATCCTAGAAAAGTTGGCAGGCACTTGATGAAATTGAATGATTCAAAACAATAACAAACGTGTCAACAATAACCACTGCCGAGTTAATACTGAGTATTGCAATGTCTCACAGAATTTCTGGAAATCCACAGCTATGCCATTCTCTTGGTCTCCCTCCAAGACTGGTCTGTTGCTGTAGAACTGCTCTCTACTGTGACCTCCCCTTCTGATAACACAGATGAGTCAGTGTGCTCATGGCTTCAGTCAATTGTGACATTCTTTGGCATGGGCTACCGTTTCTCTCTCCCCGAAGCCAGTTGTACCTCACTCTGAAGCAGGTGGAATAATGTGCTCAGCTCAATGTTCACTTTGAGAGCTGTCACAAAAATAACTGAACTCATTGATTGAAACTTGGTGTCACAATTGGGATATCACATGAGACAATCCACTACTCTGTCAGGAAGTAACACTGATTCTTAACTCTTTGAAGGCTAGAAAAACAGGGTATTGTCGTTGCTATAGTTTACGACATCTCTAAGGAAATGTGCCAGCCTTACAAGACAACAAAATGGAGTAGGATAGAAAAAGAATAGGAAAAATTGGGTGCAGATGTATAATTTTATAGGAGTTTAGTACTATAGAAAGTCTCTTATTGGATAACAAAAAAGATGGATTCTTAGAGGGGCAGTTTCCTTGGACTGAAGAAAACATCATTATTATTTATTCTTTAAGGCAGCTTCTTTTCAGGACACAGATAGTGGACGTTAGGTGCAATACAATTTGTCACCTCCCTTAAACTTACTTAAAAATAAAACTGCAAAGAAGCCCTGAGATGTACTAAGCCAAAATTAAGGGAAAGAATGAACACAGGATTTTGTTATAAAGTTTACTTGTATTCTCCTGGTTTTCTAAGAAGACCCCATGCACAACTAGAACTTCTCCAGGTGACAAATAAAGCTCATTATGCTAAGAATCACACTTTGCATAGGCTGTTTAAAATAGGACATGTTTCTGTCTACTTATTCCACATATGCTTTTTAGGCACATATGCTCCTAGTAGCTGAGTATAAGCGCATAATATGATTTAGACACAGATACAGATGAATATAGATATATACACTATATATGTATAACACACACATATAAACATACACACGCCAACACAATTTCTGTCCTTACGGTACTCCCAGTCTGTGTGGAGAGAAGCCCACATCTCTGGAAACCATGGTCTAGTCTCAGAATCTCTCAATCCCATTTTCCAGCTCACTCCATGGCCACCCATGTTAGTGGAGTTCTAAGATTTCTAGGAAGAGCAAGATTAAGGAGCATCCAGGCTTCATGTAAATCACACTCAATCAACAGCTACTGGGGATGTCAAGAAAATACAAGTTTGGCATAAAAATAGACACATAGATCAATGGAACAGAATAGAGACCTCAGAAATGAACCCAAGCATATACGGTCAATTAATTAACTACAAAGGAGCCAGCAATATACAATGGGGAAAGGACAGTCTCTTCAATAAATAGTGGTGGGAAAACTGGACAGCCACATGCAAAAGAATGAAACTGGACCACTATCTTACACCATATGCAAAAGTTAACTCAAAATAGATTAAAGACTTGAATGTAAGACTGAAACCATAAAACTCCTAGAAGAAAACATAGGTGATAAGCTCCTTGACATTTGTCTTGTTGATGGTTTTTGGATTGGACCCCAAAAGCAAAGGCAACAAAAGCAAAAATAAATAAGCTGGATGACATCAAACTAAAAAACTTCTGCACAGCAAAGGAAACCATCAAAAAAATGAAAGCCAATCTACAGAATGGGAGAAAATATTTGTAAATCATATATCCAATAAGGGGTTAATATCCAAAATATAAAAAAACTCATACAATAGCAAAAAACCAAACAATTCAATTAAAAAAATGAGCAGAGGATCTGAATAGACATTTTTCCAAAGAAGATATACAAATGGCCAATTGGTACATGAAAAGGTGCTCAACATCACTAATCATCAGGGAATGCAAATAAAAACTACCATGAAATATTGCTTCAATCTGTCAGAATGGCTATTATCAAAAAGACAAGAAATAAGTGCTGGCAAGGATGTGGAGAAAAGAAAACCCTTGTGCACTGTTGGTGGGAACGCAAATTGGTGCAGCCACTATGGACAACAGCGTGGAAGTTTCTCAAAAAATTAAAAATAGAACCAACATATGATCCAGCAATTCCACTTCTGGGTATTTATCCCAAGAAAACAAAAAAACTAACTTAAGAAGATGTTCATTGTAGCATTGTTAACAATAGCCAAGATATGGAAACAACATGAGTGTCCATCAATGGATGAACAGAGAAAGAAGATGTGGTATATATTTATAATGGAATATTATTCAGCAGTAAAAAAAGAAGAAAATCTTGCCATTTGTGACAACATGGATGGACCTTGAGGGCATTATACTAAGTGAAATAAGTCAGACAGAAAAAGACAAATACTGTATGATCTCACCTTTATGTGGAATCTAAAAAAAATTAAAACAAACAAAAATGAGCTCATATGCACAGAGAATAGATTGGTGTTTGCCAGAGGGGGAGGACAGGGGGGGAGCAAAATGGGTGAAAGGGGTAAAAAGGTACAAACTCCCAGTTATAAAATAAATAAGTCACGGGGATATAAGATACAGCATGGTGACTATAGTTAATAACATCGTATTGCGTATGTGAAAGTTAAGAGAGTATATTTTAAAAGTTCCTATCACATGAAAAAAAATTTTGTAATTATGTATGGTGACAGATGTTACTAGACTTATTGTGGTGATCATTTTGCAATATGTACGAATATCAAATCATTATGTTGTACATCTGAAACTAATGTAATGTTATATGTCAGTTATACCTCAACTGAAAAAAAAAAAAAAAAGTAAGGAGACCTATTAGGGTTATTGTAATAATCCAGGTCAGGGATAATGGTGGCTTGGACTGGGTTAATAGCAATAACTATGGTGAAATTTTGTTGGGTTCTGGATATATTTTGAAGGTACAAGAGAACAGGGTTTATGCCATCCAATAATCTAAGCATGCACATTAGAGTAATAACCCAAAACAAATGGAAGTGTACTAAGTGAGATTTAATGGATAGTGCAGGAAAATAGAAAAGAAATCAAGAACTTTTAGATTTTTCTTTCCAAAACAGAATTAACTTCAAAACTGAGTTAGTTCAGGGGCTGGCCCATGGCCTAGCAATTAAGTTCAGTGTGCTCTGCTTCGGTGGCCTGAGTTTGTGGCTTTGGATCCCAGGCACAGACCTACACCACTCATCAGCCATGCTGTGGCGGCGACCCACATACAAAGTAGAGGAAGATTGGCATGGATGTTAGCTCAGGGCTAATCTTTCTCACGCAAAAAAAGAGGAGGACTGGCAACAGGTTTAGCTCAGGGTGAATCTACCTCAGTCAGAAAACAAAAGCTGAGTTAGTTCATAACTTTAAGAACCGTTAAATTTGTCAGGAGATGATATGGTACAATCTTAGAGTACTTGTTTTCCTTTTGGATTCCTATTTTCTATGGTATTATATGCATTTGCATTTGTGTGATAAAGTATTATGTGGTTTTCTAAAGTATATCTTCATATGGAAGCCAACTGTTTTTGGGTGCTTCTGTGACTTATAACACTACAGGAACATAAAAATGCAACTTACAGAGTTCAACTTGCTAATTTTATTACCATATTTAGCTTACTAAATATAAAAACAAACATTACTCAGAAAATAATTTAAAATTTACTAATTTAATTTACTTTTAAACATGAGGTTTTATTCTAAATGTGTCATAAGCTACTTGTATTCATGGAATATAGAATTTCTGTTTTTGCTAGTTTCACAGGGTTAGATTAAAAACTTGAAAATTAGAAAAATGTACTAACATTTTTGTAAAACAAAAAAAGAGCAACTTTTTTGGAAGGAAAAGGCAAAATGTTTTTTTGTTTTTTGTTTTCTTTTTACATAGGACCATTGCATACAATTGTTAAATCAATCGAAAAAGCACACCTTTGGAAATATAAGCATGTAAAAATACTTTTCTACGTGCTGTAATAGAGGTGAGTGCAGGGCTCTAAGAAAGCACAGAGGAGGGGCATGTAAGGGCCTGACTTGGGGCTGTGAAGCACAGGCTTTAAGTGGAAGTGACACTCAAGTAGGAGTTAGCCAGGTGTGAAGGGGAAGAGCATTCCAGAAAGAAAACAACATGAGCAAAAGCAAGGAGGAAAAAGGAGGGATGTGCTTGTGCAATCGCTAGTAATTGTGTCATCACTTACGGTGAGGATAAAAGATACATGTGGAGGAGTGGCTGGAGATGCAGCTGGAGAGTTTGGGGGAGGAGGGGCATGTCTTTTATGCTATGCTAAGCAGCTAGACTTTCTTTGGAAAGTCCTGGGACTCCTATGAGGGAGAAGGATGACATAGTTAATTTTAAACTGTATGAATAAGTGGCTAGAGGTATTTTTGTGAGATAGGGTCATATAAGAAGAGAAATATCTTTTGGGATGAAGAGAAAGGCATTGCATTTTTGACATGTTGAATTACAGATATCTTTGTGGTACCCAATCTAAGTTCTCTACAAGAAGGCTGATGATATGGCCATGGATCTCAAGAGAAAGTTCTGTGCTGGAAATAATTGTTTCTGAGATTCATCAACACATGCTAAAAGTGATACGTGTTAATGAATGGCCCCTGAGACAACATAAAACATGAATAAGAGGACCAAATCATATCCCGACAAAATGTGATGTTTCATAGGCTCCTTTCCAATCATATTCCTCTGTGTTTTTGTGTACTCACAAATATGGAAAAGATTTCAGCATGTGTACTTTGTCAGTTAACCAAGATTGATGGAGCATAAATTACATAAACTTCACAGGGGCAAAGATTTGTGTCTGTTTTGCTCAATTCTATGTCACCAGCACCAAGAATAGTGCCAGGCATTTAGTATTTATCAGCAATCTGCTACAATATTTTCTCATTTAAAGATCTAATAAGGAAATGAATTAATTAGTGATACCAGACTCTCTTTTAAGTGCTGGGGACGCAGAACAATTACAGCATATCTTCGATCTTCAAGGAAGACATTGTCTTGCAAGGAAGACACATTAATAAGCAAAAATTGTAAAATAATATGATAAGCAGAGGGTTCAGAGGACAGTTCAGCTGGGAGGACAGCAGGTGAAAAAGTATGAGGACATGCAAAAGCACAGTGTTTTCAGAGAAGAGTATTTTTTCATGTGCCAGGAGCGTGAAGTGTTCCATGTCCTAGATTTGCAATTTGTTTACTCTAATGCTGCTAAATGCAGCAGCTAGTCTCATGTTTCTGCCTTTGCAATTCAGATGCAAAAGATTTAAAGCTGCATTTTTTTTCTTTTTGTGAGGAAGATTAGCCCTGAGCTAACATCTGTTACCAATCCTCCTCTTTTTGCTGAGGAAGACTGGCCCTGGGCTAACATCTGTGCCCATCTTCCTCTACTTTATATGGGAGCCGCCACGGCATGGCTTGACAAGTAGTGTGTTGGTCCTCACCCAGGATCTGAACCGGAGAACCCCGGGCTGCCAAAGCAGAGTGCATGAACTTAATGGCTATACTACTGGGCTGGCCCCTAAAGCTGCATATATTTAAACTATTTATTTATAAATTTACTTATCTGAAGCTACCATTTACAGAATCAATCTGAATTATATTTAGCTGCATTTGCCAGAGTCTGAAAAACAGCAGCTTAAACTGGAAAAATGGTTTACTTTTGTCATGTACCAAGGAATCTCAGTGTTGGAGTTCAGATCTGGGACACATCGTCAAGAAACCAGGCTCCTCTGTCTTCCTGATTTCCCATCTTTAGAATGCTGCATTCATTGTCCTGGCTACAAGATGAACACTTCACCTCCAGGCATTGCTTAAAGTTCTAGGCAGGAAAAGAGGGAAAGTTCATTTTCTTTTTATCAGGAAAGTGAAGGCAGCTTTACCCAGTGGAATTCCATTTACGTTTCTTTGTCCTGAACAAGGTTACATGGCATCATTATGCCGCTACAAATAATCTTAATGTATGTTTTAAGGGGAAGTAAAGATTAGTTATAAAATACGGGATTAGACTTCCAGTTGTAACAACGTGTCTGACTTGACAATTTAAAAGCCCTCTTTCTAAAAACACCTAGAAATTCTGTAAAAATCAAATAAAAAACATTCTGTTATATACAAAGCTACAATTTCGAGAATAAAAAGGATACTCCTGGGTGCTGGGCGTGAAGATGGACCCCAAAGTTGGAGCAGTGAGTCAATGCTGATGCTCAGTGGGATGGATAGGGGAGAGGGGTAGTTCAGCCTTTATAACCTAGGGATTTGTACTTGAGTCCCCAGTGGGGAGAGGACATAGACCTCAGGTTGCCTAAGGCAAGGTGTGAGGACTGAGAAACCCACGTTAAGATAGGATCCTCAAGTTGTGGTCCTCTCAGTAAAAGGGTGGCAGGAAAACATCCTCCACCTCAGAGGGAGATGATAAGAAATGGATTGTTTCCTTTTGATCTTTTCATGGAAAAAAGTTTCCCCTGAGAGTCTGATCTGGTCTTCATAGGAATTTAAGGTACAAATTCTGGTTCAATAAAACCTAAGTCAAGAAATGATCATTCCCTGGATGGCGACACACCTGGGATGGTGGACAAAGCAACAGCACACTGCTCTGAAGGGAGATTCCCACAACTCTGGCCAGTGTGGATTCCCACAGGATATCTGCCCATCTAAAGATGAACAATTATAAAATTGCATGATGCTTAAAGAAATTAACCACTTTGCTTAGGAAAAAATATTTCAAGAATTTAAGGAAAGGGTATAATAATCTAAAGAAAAAATATAAAAGAAGTAATTTAAAAATTATTACAGAAAAAATATTTGAAATTCTATGAAAAAGAAAACAGGTACTAAGAAAAAGAAAGACATTTGAAAAGCTCTAAATTGAAATTCAGATGAAGAAAATATAGTCAATTAGACACAGATGAAGAGACAAAGAGACAATAAGTAGGGAGAGAGGAAAATGTTACCGAGAATGTTGTACAGAGAGGCGAAGAGGGAGAAAATATAGGGGGATGAGTGACACGGAGGAGAAAATAAAAAGATCCCAGGTACAAAAGAGTTTCAGAAGAAAGAATAGAGAGAACAAGAAAGAGGCAATATTCAAACAGAGGATAACCCTGCTTCAGTGGCTCAGGGTTCACGGGTTTGGGTCCTGGGCACAGACCTATACACTGCTCATCAAGCCAGGCTGTGGTGGATCCCACATACAAAGGGGAGAAAGATTGGCACAGGTGTTAGCTCAGGGCCAACCTTCCTTGCAAAAAAAATAATAATAAAATAAATACAAAATAAAAAACTGAGAGGAAAAAGAAAGCATTTAAAAAAGTAATAATTTCACAACTAGATACATCATAGTAAAATTTTAGAAAAGCAAAGCAAAGAGAAAATCTTCAGATTAATCAGATAAGAAAAACAGGCTGCTTACAAAGAAATAGCTATTTGTTATACCACAGACTTAATAATAACCCTTCACGCTAAAATATGAGGCTGGGAAATCTGCAGAATTGGGAACTTTTCCAGGGCAGTGACTCTAAACAGAATAGTTCTGCTAATGGAAACTCAATACATATCTTCACCCTTGAGTCAAAGACTTTTTTTTTATGAGCAGAACTAATAATTATTTCCAGGAAGAATCCTGAAGCATATAACTTTTTATCTAATATTGCATTTTATATGTTGAGGATAAACAAATGGAAAGCTCTCTTCTCTGGTACTAGTCCCATACCTTTGTGGTTTTCACAGCCATAAATAAAAGGAATTGTTTTATATCCTAAAGAGTATTATAATTAATAGAGATTTATATTTAAAAACTAATTGAGTCAAGTATCTATCAATATGGAGAGCAGTAGCACTACAAATACCCCAACGTGTTATCAACAAAGCAAAAATTTATCTTTAAAAATCACATCAAGTTTAAAAATCCTTATGAAGAATTTAACACACACTTGCACTTTTTCTACAAGCTTTGATTTGGGGACAGTACTCAGAAGGGACGGTGCACAGTTCTGATCTTCTAGAGCCCCAAATTACCTGACATCTATATTTTTTATATATTAAATGTGCCCTAATACATTTAATCATAATTAAAAATATCTATGAGTCCATAGTGATTCTAAAATGGAGGGAGGGCTCTTCCTTATGGGAGAACACCAACTAGTAAATGCAGAAGGAATGGTATCAGTGGAAAATCACCACTTTGCAACCATTATTGTAATAACTGATTAAGGGAAAAATTGTAATGTGACAGTAAAACCACTAGGCGGGTGAAAAGTTGCTGAGGAACAGGACTTGCTCATTCTCAAAGTGTTGCTTCATAGATTATGCATTAATTAGAAAAGGAGCAGAAGAGCCTAAATAATGATGAAATCTGGTGGACACGCCAAGAGATCAAACTTAACATCACCAAGAATGAGACGTCACGCACCTGCGGCCACGAGGACTGAGAAGGACACGGCACCACTATGGTGGTCTCCAGCCGAGAAGGTGAACCTGAATCAAGGACTGTGGAAACATCAGACAAGTCAAACTGAGGAACAATCTGTGAAACGACTGATCTACGCTCTTCAAATCACTTATCGTGGAAAACTAGGAAAAAACGCTGGGGATTTTCTAGATGAAGAGAGACAAATGAAACATGACAATGAAATGTAAATAATGATCCTTGATTTGAAAATAAAAACAAAACAATAATAAAAAACATTATCTGGACAATTGGGGAAATTTGAATATGAATTATACATTACAAAATAATAGTATGTCAGTGTTAAACTTCTTGAACACGATCCTTACACGGAGAGTATGCAGGAGAAAGTCCTTGGTTTTAGGAGATGTATGCAGATGTATTAAAACTTGGAGCAGGAGAGAGACAGCTAATGCGGCAAGAAGTGAACAGTTGGTGAATCTGGGTGAATATAAGCTGTTCATTGTATTATTCTGGAAAGTTTTCTATATTTTTAAAATTTTTCAAAATAAAAACTTACTGTTTGACTAAGTCTTCTATTTTATTACACTTAGAAATTCATAATCTCAATTTTTTATAAAAATTTTCGGAAAACAGACAACACCTCAGCCTCATGGCCTGTAAGATTTCGTCTATGTGCTATGTTAATAATTATTATTCTTATAACTGATCACTCACTATGCTACATACCATGCTAAGCACTTTAAATGTCTTATCTCATTTGCCTCTCAAGGCAACGATGTTGTTACGATTTCTACATTTCACGTGAGAAACTGGGAGTTTAGTGACATTATGTTAACCTGCCCAAGAGGCCAACTTAAGATTTAAATGCATCACTGTTCTCAGAGTACAAGTTCTTACAGCCTCCCAAGAAATGTTTGTACCTAAAGGTTTGTACCCAAGGTGTGATGCGGACCTGAACAAGGAGAGGTGCATGATACTAAAATCAAGATGTGGGAAAGCTGTGAACTTCCTGATGCAGGTGGGTGGTTTCATTCTGAAGAAATGAAACAAATGAAAAAGCAAGTTTCAATACAATAACAATCACTTTCAGAAATGTTTAATATTATTTTTATTGAACTAATGCTGTTTTTCAAAGTATATGAATACATACACATTTTTGTTTCTCATGTTTGTGTGAGTCTTCTATTGGTTTACCACTGAATATGTCCTACTATTATTTAGTTCTCATCCTTAATGTAGATTAAAATATGAAATGAGAATGAACCAGGCTATCTTAATTACATTAAGAAGATAAATTCTCTGAAGATCCTTTATTTGCTGATTTACAGGTTTTTTTCTTTTGGATGTCTTTTATCTGTTTTCTGAGATAATAAGGCATCTTCACATAGTGCCTTATTGTTATTTTAATAATTAAGTTGGATAACCTTTAACATTTTTTTCTGTTAATATTGTAAGAAATGATGTGAATAATATTTCAGTTACTGTATGTGGATCAACAGAAACACAGAAAAATGGTGGCTGCAGCAATAAGGTACAGCAACAAGGCATTAGAGACTTTTTCCATGAAGTGTTGGTGAAAAAACTTTGAAAATACCTATTATCAAGGAAAAATATACCCAGAATGGAAAAGGTCCATTGGTTGTAGAAAATGCTTGTTTTTTCGTCCCTATCTGCCTAATACCCAACCTAAACAATTTCTTTAAGCCTAAGAGAACAACATTGCATAAGTTACAGAAAATTAATGTACTCTTTACAAATGTACAAAATTTGTCCATTCATTTTTCATGTATAAATTGTTATTTATAAACTTTTACTTGGCTCTTGTTATGTGCCAGAAACTGTGCTAGTTGCTTGAGGAATAAAATATCACTAAGATATAGTGATGATCCCGTTGGGTTTTGCAAACTGTGGGCAGCAAAGTAATCTATTATCTTCAAATAGATCAATTCATCAATGCTACTACCCCACGAGATGACCTTTTTTTAAAAATTGAAGTATAATTGACATACAGTATTCTATTCATTTCAGGTGTACATCATAGTGATTGGATATTTATATACATTACGAAATGATCACCATGATAAGTCAAGTTACTGTCACTATACAAAGTTATTACAATATTATTGACTGTATTTCCTATGCTGTACATTACATCCCCGTGACTCATATATTTTATAAATGGAAGTTTGTACCTCTTAATCCCTTTCACCTATTTCACCTTCTCCCCCCAACCCCTCCCCACTCTGGTATCCACCAGTTTGTTTTCTGTATCTATGAATCTGTTTCTGTTTTGTTTGCTCATTTGTTTTGTTTTTTAGATTCCACATATAAGTGAAATCATACAGTATTTATCTTTCTCTGTATGACTTATTTCACTTAGCATAATGCCCTCGAGGTCCATCCATGTTGTTGCAAATGGCAAGATTTCATTCTTTTTTATGGCTGAGTAGTATTCCATTGTATATATAATACATATATATATATACACACACATATTCTTTATCCATTTACCTATTGCTGAACACTTGGGTTGCTTCCATATCTTGGCTGTTGTAAATAGTAATGCTGAACACAGGGGTGCATATATCTCTTCAAATTAGTGTTTTCATTTTCTTTAGATAAATACCCAGAAGGAATTGCTGAATCATATGGTAGTTTTATTTTTAATTTTTTGATGAAGTTCCATACTGTTTTTCATAGTGGCTGTACCAATTTACATCCCCGAGAACAGTGCACAAGGGTTCCTTTTTCTCCACATCCTCATCCACATTTGCTATTTTTTTGTATTTTTGATAAAACCCATTCTGACAGGTGTGAGGCGATATCTCATTTTGGTTTTGATTTGCATTTCCTTGATGATTAGTGATGTTGAGCATCTTTTCACGTGTCTGCTGGCCATCTGTAGGTCTTCTTTGGAAAAATGTCTATTCAAGTTCTCTGCCCATTTTTTAAATCGGGTTATTTGTTTTTTGATATTAAGTATTGTTAAGTTCTTTATATATACTTTTATATCAACCCCTTATCAGATGTATGATTTGCAAATATCTTCTCCCATTCAATAGGTTGCCTTTTTATTTTGTTGATGGTTTCCTTTGCCATGTAAAAACTTTTTAGTTTGATGTAGTCTCATTTGTTTATTTTTGCTTTTGTTGCCCTTGCCTTAGGAAACTGGTCCAAAAAATATTGCTAAGACTGATGTCAAAGAGCTAACTGCCTATGTTTTCCCCTAGAAGTTTTATGGTTTCAGGTCTTACCTTCAAATCTTTAATTCATTTTGAATTTATTTTTGTAGATGCTGTAAAATAGTGGTCCTGTTTCATTCTTTTGCATGTAGCTGTCCAGAGCAGTCTTTTAATGCAACTTCTACTGAACATTAGAAAATTTTAGCCATTGGCAAGAACTGTAGATCAGACCAAAGGGTGTTAAATTCTGCATAAATAATACAGCTAAATTAAGTAAAATACAGGAACCTCTTGGGTTTTTTTTACAGCAAAAGAGTAACCAGGCTGATGAATCAGAATGAAGCACTACCATTTTCCAAAAGGTCAAAAATGTATGACTTAGAGCCAATTAGCCAACAGACTAATGCTATCAAGATGTGTTACAAACCAAGTAGCTGTTTTCTAATCACTACATCAAAGATTAAATCCTACCCTCTTGCTTCCCCTGAGTATATATACCAAGGTGAACAAACTAGCCAGTGGCATCTACAGATGTAAATTCAAAGAAGGAGAAAAACTAACTGAAAGTGAAGGTCAAAAAATACATAGCCAACTTCCACTGAAATTAACATAAGCTCATAGGTTAACCTTGAACACTAGATAATGCATAAAGCAACATGAAAACTCTAACAAAAACCTCTACATTAAAAAAATTCTAGGAAAAAAAGGTAGAGAAATAAATTTTTCATTGACCCTGTAGTACTGCCAAGAGGGAAATTAAAGCTTATTTTGGAGCAAGATTTGAGAGCAGGAGCAGACACTGACCAAGGCTCTGACACTAAAACAGGTCTCAGGCTAAAGGCACTGAGTGGGAGAGAGGTGGTGATGGGGTGGGAGGAGGGCATGATTTTGTATTGTTACATTTAGTCATTTTTTCCTTGGTATTCCCATAAAACTCTGAACATTCTGTTGTTAACCTCAGCCATTACACCAGCATTATTATTAGTTCCTCCGTGTACAACAGGGACTAGAACAGCCCCTGCCAGAGCCTCTTTGTGTTTCCTGTATAGACTTTGGAAGAGAGAAGAGAAAAACCTCACCAATACACCTAAAAGTCAGACTGATGATAGAATATTTTTAGTGTCCTTTCAGTGTCCTTTCTGTTGTGAGTGACAGGCGGAACACAAACTAGATTAAACAAAGGTGGAATTTATCAGATCATTAAACTGCGAAGCCTAAAGCTGGCATTGGCTTTATATACAGCAGGGTCCAGGGGATCAGAGGATGCCATCAAGGCTTTCCGGTTCCCTGGAGCTCTTGGCTCTGGTTGTCACTGGGCAGCTTCATTCTACATCCAGCTCTAAGCATATAGCAAGCTGTCTACATATCAATCCTCAAAAATGATTCTGATAGTCTCAGCCTGGGTCTCGTTCACACCTGTCTCAGGATTAGGGGAAGGTACAGTGACTGAAAGCTTCACCCCATGGAGGAGGAGGGGCAGGTTTCCCCAAGGAAAGGATATTCCCCACAGTACCCAATCAATATTTCTTGAATGAATGAATGAGTCCACCAACAAATAAAATCATTTCTAAACTACTGGACATTTTTTGAGGTGGTCAAATTTCCATACTCTTCCCCTTACCATTTTTCTTGCCTTCATTAAAACACTCTTAACAACTAGAAAATAAAATGTTGTGGGTAGGAATAAAAAACTATTGGGAGGAGTACTATTGCAAGTATGCTGCAGTGGGTATGAAGACAGGAGCAGGGAGGTGGTAAAACAGGGGACTGTGGCAAAGGTGACCTGATATTTCATGACGTTCTTCAGGACAGGGTGGAGAGATACTAGGAAGACAGATGAATTCCTGGAAGCGTGAATAACTATATGACAAAGTAGTGATTCTTTTGTTCGTTTTACATATTTAATAAACTTTGACTTTGGAATAATTTTAGATTTACAGAAAAGTTGCAGAGATAGTACAGAGAGGTCCTGTATGCGCTTCACCCCACTTCTCCTAATGCTAACATCTTTTTCTTCAGCTTTATTGAGGCATAATTGACAAAAACAAATTAAAGTATATTTAAAGTATACAAAGTAGTGATTCTTAAAGTAGAGAATGTATCAGAGTATCCTTGGTAACATTTTCAAACCATCATCACCACCCTAGAGAGATTCTGATATGCCCTCATAGAATTAAAAAGGACATGTACTCAGGGGTTAATAAACAATGCTGATTTGAGGCCCTCTTATGACAAGTGACCAAACTGGTTTTGACACAATCTGAAGAATTTGAATCAATGAGTCCAAGCCAGTAAATTTAAGCTAAACAGAGATAGATGTAAAATTCCCCACGCAGGTTTTAAAATATATAGAAACAGAACAGAAAGGCTTAGAAGATAATTTGGGAGGGGGAACTCTGGATCAGAAAACTAAATTAGGAAGTCATAGCGGGCATCTGTCATTTCTGACAGCTCAAAATAATTGAATCTCTCTTTCTACATTTTGATATTTTCTTATATTGTTATCTTGCCTTCTCCACATAAAATTCAGCAAAAAACCACATTTCCTAGCTTCCCTTGTCGCTAAAGTGCAGATGTGTGACTTATATTCCACCCACGGGCTGCACCCTTGTAAGTCGGGTCAGAATCCAGCTGCCTGAGGGGAAGCCCTTGATCTTGGGGGTGCGGCAGCTGTGATCCTGGGAGTTGTCCCAGGTTGCTTAATGTAGACCCTTTTCTCACAAAGTTGCCAAAGATTCTGCTATCTAACATTTTGAAAAACAATTTCCCCACTTAAATGGAATTCTATTGTTTCTCTTTATGAACCCTAATAACAGAGGCCTCTGTTGTTTATTTACAAAATTGAAACAAATCATACTTCTGCAAACCTTACAGAGTTGCTGTAAGAAAGAAATGAGGTAATGTGTGTGAAACAGCTTGAAAGGTATGAAAGAATGATACACATGTAAGGTTTTAATGTGGAATGGACCTATTTTCTGCTGCTCCAAAAGGCAAACCTAAGTCACACTGGAGCCATGGCAAAGAGAGAAATTTTGAGTAAATTTGCCAAGAGATTAGAGCTAGTCAGTGTGGGGACAGGCAGCCTGATAAAGTAGTGAGCTTCTCGTATTGAAGATATTCAAGCACAACTGGGTGATCAACTAACAAATATAAGTAAATGGGATTTCTATTTCTGAAAAAGACTTGGACTAGAGGCTACTAAGCTCTCCTTATAATGCTAATATTCCTGATTTTGATTTGTCAAGTTTATACGAAGAGGTTTTTCTGGCGCATTTTCTCTGTTTTTTTTCCATGTGTATATTATATCACATTTATTTAATTGTATGCTATGATAAAAATACTTGGTATCCCTTCAAGTGATAGAAATGTGCATAGTCACTAAATTTATATGTATATGACTATACATACATCAAAATATCAAATGTATTGATATACATCAAAATATATGTGTAAAATTATCTTATAAAATATAAATTAGTGTAATTACATTGATTGTGAACATGTAAAAACGTGTATAGGTACACTGCACACATCTGCAAAATAATTTGTCATGATATGGTTTTGTGCTCATTTGTTTTTCAATCTTTATGAAAAAGGAGAGACAAGATTTTTAATTTATATTTCAGTTTGAAATATATACTTTTTATCTGGGTTAAGTTTAGTATACAGGCGCTTCTGGGGTGTTGAGTTTAAAAACTCAATCCTCCAGTGTTATGAGAGTAAACACACGTCCATGAATGCATAATAAAGTGTGGCGTCTCCTCACCCTGCTCTAAGGGGGCTCTATATATTCTTCTACTATCACTTAAGTATGTCTTCATTTGCCATTCTATCTAGTTGAATTAGGAACTCTTCAATGACAGGTCTCGTTAAAAATAACAGCTTCGTTAAGATACAATTCATATACAGATTCATTCACTCATTTAAGGTGTACAATTCAATGTTTTGAGTGTATTCACAGAGTTGCACAATCTGTGGTTGGATCTGTGGTTTGGTGTCTGATATTAATTTTGGGAAATATGCAATCATTATTGCTTCAAGTATTTCATCTGTTACTTTTCCTTCTGGCATTCCCATCATGTGTATACCTTTTGTAGTTGTCCACAGTCTCAGACATTTTAATATGTTTGTTTCAATCTTTGTTCTCTTTGCTTTTTGGGTTTCAAGGAGTCTATTGATGTATTTCCTAGTTCAGAGATTTTTCCCTCAGCTATGCCCAGTCTAGTAGTCAGCCCATCAAAGGCATTCTTCATTTCTGTTACAGTGTTTTTTATCTCTAGAATTTCCTTTTGGTTCTTTCTTAGGATTTCCATCTCTTTGTTTACCTTGCCCATCTGGTCTTGTATGCTATCTACTTTATCTATCAGAGCCCTTAGCATATTAATCACAGCTGTTTTAAATTTCTGGCATGATAATTCCAACATCCCTGCCATGTGTGGTTCTGCTGCTTGCTCTGTCTCTTCAAATTGTGCTTTTGTCTTTTGGTCCATTTTGTAATTTTTCTTGATAGCCAGACATGATGTACCAGGTAAAAGGAACTGTTGTAAATAGGCCTTTAGTGATGTGGCAGTGAGGTGTGGGGGAAGGGGAAGCATTCTATAGTCCTATGATTAGGTCTCAGCCTTTTAGTGAGCCTATACTTCTGGATGATGCACTTCACAAGTGTTTCTCAGTTTTTTTCTCCCCCCTTAGGTGGGAAATGTTGGCTACAGTGTGCTGGATTTGGGTGCTTTCCTTCCTCAGGTCTCTTAGGCTCTGATAATATCCCCTCAGATTGGGCTAGTTTCTCTTGAGGGCAGGCCTTCTTAAGAAGAAGAGAGTGCTCTGGTATATTTTAAAATGTTTCCTTTTCCCCTCCCCCGCCCAGAAGCATTAGGGGATTTTTCTCTGATATTTACTGTGGGAACTTGATGGAATTCCTGGAGGTAAATCACACAATATTGTGAGGGCCTCCTCATGACTGAGCTCCCCTGGAGTTTTTAACTCAGAATTGTCTGCACTGAGCCTCCAGCAATTAATCAATTGTGAAAATTAATAAAGGGAAACCTCACTTAAAATGGAGTCAGGAGGTCAGAAGGGGAGCTCCCAAGCAGTGCCACTTGAGGTCAATTATAGGAAAGATAGTCAATTACAGACTCCAACAGAAGTTGTCAGCATGAAAGAATCGTTAATTACAGGAAGAAATGTACATTGCATCCCAAACACAAATAGATTACCGCAGCGACTCAGTCAATAAGAAACCATTACCTTCCTGAACCCTTGCTTTTCTCCAATGGACTTTCTTTCAAAACACCCCCTCCCAATTTCCTCCTTTTTCTTCATAAAATAACATTCCTCTCCCTTGTTTGTTGGGTTTGCCTGTGGTCTGCCTTGGCATGCTCACCCTGAACTGCATTCTTTGGCTATTCTGGAATAAACTTGTTCTGCTGGTAAAATAACTGGCTGTTTTATTTTTGAGGTTGACACAATTATGGCTTAGGTTTTCTTACCCCAGCACTGGTTCCTGCAGAGGTTTCTGTTCATGAGTCTCTGCTCCGGTAAGCCAGGATGGCCCATATTTGCCTATCTGTCTCTCCAGTCTGGGGGGCAGTGGTTTACCCTGTGCTCTCCCCTCTCATGGATCCAAGAAGAGTTGTTCTTTTTTCAGAAGGTTCAGCCTTTTTTATTTGTTGTTAGGACAGAGTGGCAACTTCCAAGCACCTTACATGTGGAACCAGAAACAAGAAGCCCCTGCTTACTGTTTTAGGTCACTAATTGCACAACTGTCTATGGTAGCTTTCTAGAGATTTGCAGCAGCAGATTAGAAAGAAGTATTCTGGGGCTTTAATTCTGATATGTGTTTAACACAGTAAGAGTGTCTAAGCTCTGTGGTAAAAAGAGCCTAACCCAAGGTCAGACAGAAAAAAAATGCTTGGTGTTTTGGTACTTGTTTTTCTGTTACGTAACTATTTCTTGCCTGTAACACTCTTCTATGTTCTTGTCAACTGCATTCTTGTATGTAGGTGATAAAGTTAAATTTACAAGAATTGCAACTCTGATTTTTTCTTTGAAACAGAAAGAAAGGTCCATTTTGGCATGTTAGATTGTATATACTTCTGTATTACATAAACCCCAAAACTAGAAATGTCAAATGAGAATGCTAGCAATCCACTTAGAATATATCAGATATGATGTCTATTTTTACTATTTGCCAGACATTGTGCTATTTATCTATGTGATCTCATTTTATGCAGCACTGAGGGGAGGTGCCATTATAATGTTTATTCTAAGAAAAGAAAATCAAAGCACAAATAGGTTGAATAATTTAACCAAAGTCACAGAGGTGGAAAGTTTTGGAGGCAGTATTTGAATGCAGGTATAATCTATACCAGAGCCCATTGCCTCAACAAACAATTGCAAAAGGGGTCATCATTGTAACTTCTTCATTTTATGAATGAGGCAAATAAGATCTCAAGATATTTAATGATTAAGACTAATTATGCAGGGTCACAAAACACAGTTGTTCAGGTTGCACATTACACAAATCTAGGGGTATTAGTTATAGCATGCTGCTGGGACTGACATGGTTCAATCCATTTGTTCCATGATAGCCCTGCAAATATTTGCAGATTCCTAGCTTGTGCTTCTCAAAACTCTACATAGCTGTTCTTTATTTTTATTCAAGTGATTCCAATTTCTTACGGAGTTCTCTTCATTTCTAATAGTTAGATTCATTTGTCACTTCCTGCATTATGTCCTGGGATCCATCACATATTAGTTGAATTTTAAAAAGGTTTTCATACAGTAAAATTAATCTTTTGCAATGTCCAGTACTGTGGGTTTTGACAAAGGCATAGAGTCATGTATCTACCAAGCCAGTATCATACAGAGTACTTCCATCTAGGGTCACCAGCTATCCTGGTTTGCCTGGAACTAAGAGGGATTTCTGGCATGCAGGCCTTTCAGTTTTAAAATTGGAACAGACTTGGGCAAACTAAGATGAGTAGTTGGTCACCCTACTTCTGTCATCCTAAAACTCTGCAATCCCTGTGTAGTCCACCCCTTCCCCAAACCTCAACCCCTGGCAACTACCCATCTATTTTCCATCTCTATAGTTTAGCTTTTGAAGAATGTTATATACATTGAATCATATAATATGTATCTTTTAGGGTCTGGCCCTGTTACCTCAGTTATCTGATGGATTTAAGAAAAGTCATTAATTTGCAATTTGTCCAGTATTTTTCTTGTGGTAAGAGTAGGAGTGTTGCTCCTTTTCCAGCTCTCTACGTTTCTGAGCTGAATTCACTCATCTACTTTTTGAGCGAAGGAAAAAATATCTTAAACAACACAAAACTCAAATGGTGGTCTAAATTTATGAATTGCTTACATATGATAATCAAAATGAAATATATGATAGTTTGATAGTTTTTTTCAAAAGATGGTGCCAGAAAAGAAGTAGGCCAAAACAAAGGGAGGAAATGAAAATGTTCAAAATCTGTTGGTAGAGCCATCGAGTCGATTCTGACTCCTAGCAACCCTGTGTACAGCAGGGCAGACCCCTGCCCGGTCTTTTTGTGCCATCCTCTCACCTTCCAGTGCTATGTCAGACAATGCTCTGCTGCTATTCATAAGGTTTTCATGGCCAATTGTTTTGGAAGTGGGTGGCCAGGTCCTTCTTGTTCTGTCTTAGTCTGGAAGCTCCACTGAAAGCTGTCCACCATGGGTGACCCTGCTGGTATTTGAAATACTGGTGGCATAGCTTTCAGCATCACAGCAACATGCAGTCGCTGTAGTGTGACAACCAACAGATGGGTGGTGTGGCTCCCTGATTAGGGAATGAACCCAGACTGTGGCAGTGACCACACCGAATCTTAACCACTAGATCACTAGGTCTGGCTGTTGAGAATCGTGGAGAATACAAAGTGTAGGCCTAACTGCTACTTAGACTGTAGGAAGGCAATGGTCCCTTTATAACCGTCTGGGGAAAAAAATATACCTGTAAGCAGTTCTCTGTTAGCCCTTATTGTACTCTGCTATCACCAATTAAAGACCAATGTTTCATAGAAAACAGTGATTGGTATCATAATTCTCTTTACATTGTGCTGTGAGGGATAAACAGTTGGCAATTACTGTTTCCTAATGGACTCATCTCCTCACAACAGTAATAAAATTATTACTCAGCAACCTTTTTAAAAATGATCACAATTTACTATAGTAAGAAAAGGTATTCAACCTCATTGTTGCACAGTCAAGGCATTTCAATATTAAAGAAATCAGTAATGAATAAATGAGGCATTTCTTCTTACAAATAGAAGTGTGTATTGTTTTCCACTCCCTCCCTCCTTTCAGGTTTAATAATGTAAAAGTAAATTATGGTCCTCTTCAAAACACTACCACTCTCTACCAAGCACATTCCTTAGAGTCACATATTTAAGCCTTCTTTATTGAACACAAGAGTAATAACTTTATGCCAATATTTAAAGAGAGAAATGTTACCCTGGGTAACTGATAAGAAAGGGAGAAGGCAAATATCATATAATGCAGGCCTTCAAATAATTTTCAGAAATCAAAGAAGGCAAAAAAAATTTGCTTCTCTTCAGCAACAGTGTCAGAAGCACATCAAACCCTAAGGTCACTCTGGTACAAGCAAGGCAGGACCAGCCATCTTCCTCACCTAACACAGAATCTATGATATGAGTGAGAGAGAAACATAAAAACAGAAACACACACATGGACACATACACACACAAATTGTTGGCTAAAAATCATTGGCTAAAACTGAGTATAGAGTGGAACTACGTTGAGGAACAATACAGAAGCCCACTTGCCAGAATTGGCTCAAAGTCAGAGCCAAACTAACATTGTTACCAAACACAACCACAGGTTCATTTACCCATTGCACAGGAGGGCCAAATAAAGAAAAATAAACTGGAACACCAGGCTTGTGGCAAGGAAAGTGGTTTACTATCGAAAGGCAGCCAGACTAGGAGATGGGAATCAGAACTGAGATCCACCTCCTTAAAGGAAAAAAGGTAGAGGTTTTTATCTGGAGTTTTAGGTAGGGAAGGAGGAGCATATGGCCTTGCTGGTTGGTGCCTTCCCAACAGCCTGCGTTTGGCCTTGAAGACTGAATTTATTTTCCTTTGACTGTCTGGACTTTTCTGGTTAGTTTTTATCTTTAGCCTGCGTTGGGCCTTGTGAGGCTGAATCTTGATGTCTGGACCTTGACTTCCTGGGAAAGACAGCTCACTCATATACCAAGGAGGGACAGAAAGACCTGGTTAATTTTGAACAACAGTTGATTATGCTGAATATGCACAGCTGCAGTTAGCAAGGCTTATCTCAAAGTTTTGCTCCAGGGAAGACTTTTTAACTTCATTCTCGTTTTCAATGTGACTTGATGCCAAAGAGTTTGGTTATAGATCCTGAAACCCTTTCCCACATAAGTGTTTCAAAGCTAAGTCTGGCATTTTTGGTAGAACAGTATATGTTAAAAAGGAAAGGCAGCAGAAATTGTGACCCTGGCAAAGTCTGAAAGAGCAAGTAAAAAAGCACCAGTGTACTTGGATCAGTGTATCTATAATGCCTACTCAACCTGCCCTTCACAGTCAATCTGAAAAAGGCTGTGCTAGTGCAACTTTAAGAGGCCAAATGTTTTCAAGGATTTTAAGATCACCTTGTGAGGCAGAGGGTACTAGTGGCATACTCCAACATCCATTTTTCCTTTGCTTTTTGGTAATAGAACCCAAATTTTAGCTGGGTGTGCTGCCTCCTGGAATGAGAGACTACATTCCCTACCCCACCTAACAGCTGTATGTGGCTGTGTGACCCAGTTCTGGCCAACAAGGTGTAAGCAGACATGCAGGACTTCCACACTCCTTCAAAGGGGAAGGGGCCAGCCTTTTTTTCCCCTTTTGCCCTTTTTGTTGTTTAGAAAACAAAAATGAAGAATGGAGCTCCAGAATTTTTCTTGGACTGTGAGTTGACCTTGATTTTGGAAAAGACATGCCGAAGAGAGTGGAGCAGAAAGGTACAAGAAAAATAGGACCCTAAATCACTGATGAGACAGAAGAGCCACCATACCAGCCCTGGATAGTGTACCTCTAGACCGCTTTTATGTGAAAGAGAAATTAACTATCTTTTTTGAAAAACAATGCTGTCTTTTTGCTGTTGTTGCTATATAAAGCCAAGCATAATCCTAACAAATACCTTATTTGTTTTAGACTATGGCATGTTACCATGTAATTTGATGTGTGATTGGCTGATGGGTGGAAACATATATAGAGTCTACAGATCTTCAGAGTCATGAATCACTTTTAAAAACTATGTTGTATCTATGAATTTGTATGTTCTGTGATGGTCAGTTTTATTTGTCAGCTTAACCAAGGTATCATGCCACTTGTTCAATCACATACTAGGATAGATGTTGCTGTGTGGCATTTTGAAGATGTAACTAAAGTCTATAATTAGTTGACTTTCAGTAAGGGAGATTATGTTAGATAATCTGGGTAGGTCTGATTCAGTCACTTGAAAGTCCTTAAAAGGAAACTCCGTCTTCCTGATGAAGAAGAAACTCCACCTGTGGATGGTAGTTTCTGCTCCTGCCCGTGAATTCCAGCCTGCCCTTCCTCATGCCCTACTGTACAGATTTCTGCCATGCCTAGCCAGCCCCCCAAATCACGTAAACCAACTCCTTGCAATAAATCTCTTAATACGTATTTTCTAGTAGTTCTCATTCTCTGGTTCAGTCTTGACTGATACAGTCCAAAATTTTAAAAATTAATAAAAATAGAGCAAAGTATAATTGGAAAGAAAAGCGATATGACTATAAATTTAGCTATAATTTTTACTCTATCACATGTAAGTTACAATTAAAGAAACATTGTTTCTTCCTTTCTTTCTTCCTCCTCTAAGCCTTAGAAAATTTGCAGTCTTCAATAAAATTACAATGTGCTTTTTTTCTCCTCTAAGTACTTTCTCAGATGATTTCATCCTATGACATTTCATTGAATTAATTTTATCCACATTTCCCTATTAAGACCACAGTCAATGGAAAAATCCCATTTTGCCTTAGGAAGGAGCATTGTGCTAGACTATAGACACCCTGTTTTGATTCAGCTGCTCCATGAGTTTGATCCAGTTTTCTGCTTCTCTTTTAAGATAGTGTCTGTTAATGGTGTCTAGCATTCACAGATTGACTCTAGGATGGATAATTTTCATCACTTCATGACATCTTTCCAGAAATAATGTTCCAGTCCCTGCTTATGTTCTTTGTTCTGATAGATAAGAGAACAGGATGTGTATTTTGAGCCTTGACTATTGAGACTCTGCATTTTTGTGTACACTAATTATCTCTTGGGTCAGCTGCTGGAGGTCGCTGGCCACAGTAGTCTGCTAGAGCCTGAATCACTGTGATATTTTTAGTATTTTATGGATGGTAGGTAGTCAATGTCAAGACAATTTGACACTGGAATTGGCATTTCCCTTGATCCGATTTTCCTAAAAGTGTTTTTAGAATATAAACTGATGGAAATGTTAGTTTGTTTTATATGAAAAAAACCCCAAAGATTTCACAGTTGTTATGGACCGAATGTTTGTGTCTCCACAAATTCATATGTTGAAATCTAATCCCCAATGTGATGATATGTGGGGTCTTGGGGGGTAATTCAGCCACAAGAGTGGAGCCCTCATGAATGGGATTAATATCCTTATAAGCGGCCAGGGAGCTAGTTTGCACTCTTTCTCTACTGTGTGAAGATACAATGAGAAGTTGGCAGCCTGCAACCTGGAAGAGGGCCCTTATAGCACACGGCTATGCTGGCACTCCGATTTCAGACTTCCAGCCTCCAGAACTGTGAGAAATAAATGTTTTGTTGTTTATAAGCTACCCAGTCTGTGGTACTTTGTGAATGCAGCCTGAACTGACTAAAACAATAGTCAAGTAATTTGGAGAAATAGTGGATTATACAAAGTTAAAAGATGTCTCTACTACAGGATTTCTGCAAGCCACTGACTTGCTAATGTGCACAGTGAGTCACCCAGAGGGGCAGTCAGCATATAGCATTTCCCATTCTACTGACTCTAAATTTGAGCAACCTTCCCCACATAACCTATTTGGTGGACTATCGATAAGTGGAAGATTCTTCTTTCTAATAACTCCCACTAATATATGAAATATGGGACAAATTTTCTTACTGTAGAGTTACTCCAAGCAACATAACATAAAATACTGTATGTTCATCTACCTAACATTGATCGAGTGCTATATATAATTTAGAATTCAACACTGAAAATTCCAGATTCATCTTAGACAATACATGACTTTTGCCACATCTACAAACTGAGCTTGAGTTTTGAGGGATTTTGTGACATCCTCCATAGTTGAACTCCTGCTTCCAAACTGCAACGAATATTTTTCCTCCAACACCCACTATATATAGGAACCATCCTTGATTTTTCACTACTTCCTTCTTGCACAAAGCATTCACAAAAGCTTGCAAATGGGCAGAAACCTTGTAGGTTTTTACATAATGGCTCTGTTAGTCTAGTCAGTATGAGGTTAAAATTCATGCAAAAATTTGTTTCCGACTTTCAAAATGTGATGTTTTTGCATGACTCCTAAGAAAGCTGGGATTTTCTCCAGCTTTCTTCCAGTAGGCCTTAGAAAATTTGCCCACTTAGAAAATTTAGAAGCGTATTATTGCTCATAGAATTGGATATAGTCTTAGCTCATCTACATGATGATAAATGGCCCAAATTTAGCATGACTATAGCATTGGTGTATCTAAGACACATTTCATTTCTTTTCTATGTTCTATTTTGTTTTTTTAAGCAGCATCTTTGGCATACATTCCTCCTTTCTGTGAGGACTAAAAGCTAGACATGTACATGTCGAACAGTATATGAATGGACCTTTAGCACACCAGAACTAGAATGGGCATTGGTGAGGCATTTATGTTGCTATCACTTTTCATTACTGTAGTCTAACATAATTCTGTGGAGAAAGTGAAAAGACATCTAGTTAAAGTGAAAAAGGTTTGTACTGGCTCAGAAAAAAATTAAGGCAGAACTCATGATATATTTTGAAACTTGCCTATAAAAAGATGCCTTTTTGTTTTAGTCATTTCAAAGATTTTAATAAGAATTGTCACCTTTCTGATTTAAAAAATACAATGGAATACTACTCAGCCATAAGAAAAGACACAATTGTCCCATTTGCAACAACATGGAGGGACCTAGAGGGTATTATGTTAAGTGAAATAAGCCAGAGAGAGAAGGACAGACACTGCATGAACTCACTCATATATGGAATATAAGTGAACACACGGACAGAGAGAACTGATTGGTGGTTACCAAGGGGAAGGGGGGTGGGGGGGGCACAAGGGGTGAAGGGTTACATCCACAAGGCGACGGACAAAAATGTACAACTAAAACCCCACAGTGTTATAAACTAAGACATCAATAAAAAAAAAAAAAAGAAAAAAAAATAAAAAGAAAAAATACAAACTTTAATTTCCTTTTTCAATATTCTAAAGCTACAATAAATGAGATATGAATCATACCGATTAAGTACAGACATTAATTCTTTAAAAATACTAAATTTGTTTTAAAAATATTTATTTTGTTTACAGATTAAATATTATTTGTTGGTTCTCTTTTATTTGGACAATATTTCTGATGTTCTAAAAATAACTTAAAAAGTACTAAGGCAATGCCACTTTTAAAAATATAACCAACTCACGAAATGTCAAATTTTCTCCTTATTTTTCTGTATTTTTTGAGGAGGGAATAACAAAAATAAATACATCATTTCTAAAGTACTGGAGAAAAACTTAGAAAAAAATCTTTGGTTATCCTATATCCACTCAGAGATAACAAAAAGCATTTGGTCCTTCCTTCCTCCCTCCCTCCTGAATATATCATATCTTTATAAAGACAGTCATTCTACATCTGTAAGATTACATGTAAATTATGTAAGGCTGTGACCCACACAGTTTATTCCAACAGCAATGCAAAAAAGAACTCAGAGTACAAAACCAATAGAATTAAGTGTATGAAAACAGTGGAAAATATAAAATAAGGTCCCCACTGGTTTTCAACAAGGCTTCAATAATAAGTTAGAAAATTCACATTTCCTCCTGTCCTTTCTCTCATATACCACTGCTGCTTCTGAATCTGTCTCCTCCACAAACTACAGAGAAACAACTAAAATCTCTTCCCAGGCCATATTCTCTATCTTCCCCTTTTTCTCTTTATTTTCTATGTCATTGCTGAAAGGACCTATGAGGAGGGGAAGACAGTAGTAGATCTCAGAATTTGTTTTAGAGGACAAAAGAAATGCATGGGAAAATCTGAAGTATTAATAGTTATTTTAAATACACTATTTTCTAATGCACGTTTTCTTACATATTTATGAAACATTTGTGAGTTGTTTCTACGTTAGCCCTACCTATTGTCAATTTGGGTATTTACTCTTTACATTATTGATTTTTACATGCATTCTAGGTTTTTTTTTTTTTCCCCTGAGGAAGACTGGCCCTGGGCTAACGTCTGGGCCTGTTTTCCTCTACTTTATATGTGGGACGCCCGCCACAGCATGGCCTGATAAGCAGTGCGTAGGTCCGCACCTGGGATCTGAACCCCAAACCTGTGAACCCCAGGCCGCCAAAGTAGAGCATGCTAACTTAACCACTATGACACTGGGCCAGCCCCTGCACTCCAGTTTTTAATCAGTTATATGCATTGCAAACAATAATTTTTTCCCAAATTTATAATTCACATTTGTAAGTTGCCTATACAGTTCCTTCACCTTTTTGTCTCCCTGGGTCTTAGTTTCTTACATAGTTATTTTAATTCTTTGTCAGTTATATAAATTGTAAATAGTTTGCCCAGTTGCTATTTTCAGGTCATTCATGACAAATTGTCCATAAAGAAGTATAAACTTTTATGTATTCAATTCTGTTGCCTTTTTCTTCTTTGTTAATTGTTTTGGGGTGTATGTCCCCATCTCACATTTATAGTAACATTGATCTATATTTCTTCTAGCACTTTTAAGGCATTTAGAAGAATTTGAAACTATTTATTGACTTGGGATTTATCTTGGTGTAGAGTGTGAACTGAGAACCCATTAATTTCTCTATTTGGTGTACTTTCACCTTTAACAAATAAGGTAAATTGAGAAGTTTTACTTTGGTTGCTCCGGACTTGACCTAAATAACCTAAGAAGTGCCTTTGCTTAAGTGTTTGAATACATTTATTTATAAATCAGTCTGTGTTTGGCTCTTCTAGATGTTATTGGGAAAAATAATTTTTATGACTGTTCCCCCATTGGCTATTTGTTGTGGTTTTTGGGGTTTTTTTGAGCCTGTTCTTATGATTTATTCTTTTTAAATGGAAAGGTTTAAGTAATCTTAGAAGAGGGAATAATGTTACTAACACCAGGGATGGATTTTGCTTGCTCTCACCCCTTGCAGGATGAGAAACTGTCATGGATTTGTTGGCATCCAGAACAACGAAGGCGCCATTCTGCTGTTGGGCGGGGTCTCGTGGCCTGATGTTGTCAGCGCTCTTCTGTAGCCGGTTCCCTTCTTCCTTTTCTACCCATTTGTCTGAGGTGTTTGCCTGACCTAGAGCAACCCTTCGGAAACAGCAGGCTGACTTGCTCTCACTCGTTGCTCTCTGTCTTCCACAGCACGGGCTGCTGTATGATAAATCAAGATTTGGGTTTCGCCTTAGGAAATAAGGAGGCCAATTAGTCCACTAGCCCAGTCCATGTATTCTAACTCAGCTAACTGGCATTCAGTTTAGATTGAAGCCAAAACCTGCATGAGTGCTGTGATGCTTTTGCGTTTCTGTGTTATTATTCTTTGTTAAGTATCTCCCTGGAGAACCTCTTGAAAAAGAGTCTCTGTAGGATGTGTTTATTCCTAGGTTCCCTGGCCCTAATACCATTTAATACAAATACAAATTCACTGTAAGTTCTCCATAAGCTTTATGTATAAGGGCTTTTAATGTGAAAGAGCTTCACATATTTGAATAAAATTTGGATGAAGGCTAACATGGATGGAATTTATAGAGTCAGGGAAGAAACTGGTGAAAATGAGGTGTAAGGGGTCATGTGGGTCCAGATTGTGCAGGGGCTGTCTCTTACACCATGTGAAATATTTGCAGTTCTACCATAAGAGCAATGGAAGGGCTTTTGAGAGTTTTAAACAGGGGAGCAAAATTATTAGATTAACTTTGAAAAAAGATTCTTGATTAAAGGACTATTCTTGACTTTTTATTGCTTGACAGCTAGCTTTTGATTATTTATCAATTCTATTGTATTCCTATGATTATTTTATTCATATCCTTTTATCATTTTTTATTTTTATTTTGCTTATTGATTAAAGACTTAAAATGGTATGTTAGTCTATCATTACTGTTGGTTTTGTCCATTTCTCATATTTTTGATTCATATGTGTATTGATGTGATTTGTTTAGCACATAAAAGTTCCATGAAAAATATATCTTTAGTACGAATGGTGATCTTTATTAAAATGCCCAAAACACACAAATCACAGAAAAATGAATGTTTAATCATATTTAAATTAACTTTTTAAGGTTTGTGAAATAAGTTGCTTTTTGTCTGAATCCAGAATATACAAAGACAGACTTGGAAGTGACCATGAAAAATTCATTGGAATTGGAAGAATGTGAAAGAAAAATACTGAAATTTTGTAATCACATTAGAAGCTTACCCAGCTCTCCAACTCATTGTCATTCTCTGTTAGCTGATTCCCTAGGGATCAATAAAAGCTGTTCTGGTTGGAAAAGTCTAACTACTAGTGCAGAAAAGAATTGTGTTGGGCTTATTTAGTCATGTCATGAAGGCTTAAGGAAGGCAATAAAAATCTCCGATGCTCTCCAGAAAAGCTGACGCTTACCGCATGGAAACAAACACGCTAAAAAGGTTTTAGCCTTTGGGGGGAAAAAAAAGACAAACAGTTCAAGTACTTTTCACTGAAGGGAAAGAGAAGCTGTGTATCCATGGAATATGGGATATTAGATGGTATTAAAGAACTCTTTGGGGGAACAAAAAGACAAATAACCAAATTGAAAAAAGGACAAAGTATCTGAATAGACATATCTCCAAAGAATATATACAAATGGCCAATAAGCACATGAAAAGATGCTCAACATCGTTAGGTATCAGGGAAATGCAAATCAAAACCAGAATGAGATACCACACTTCATACCACACTAGGATAGCTAGAATCAAAAAGTCACATGCAACAAGTGTTGGCAAGGATTTGGAGAAATCAGAACCCTCATACACTCCTGGTGGGAATGTAAAATAGATTAGTTGCTTTGGAAAACAGTCTGGTAGTTCCTCAAAGGATGAAACATAGTTATCTTAATGACCCAGAAATTCCACTCCTAGGTGTATACCCAAGATAAATGAAAACACGTGTCCACACAAAAACTTGCACGCGAATGTTCATAGCAGTGTTATTCATGATAGCCAACAACTACAAACTCAAGTGTTTATCACCTGATCAATGAGTAAACAAAATGTAGTATATCCATACAATGGGATATTATTCAACCATAAAAAGAAACTAGGTTCTGATAAATGCTATAACGTGAATGAATCTTGAAAACATTATGCTAAGTAAAAGAAACCAGTTACAAAAGCCACAAACAACTGTACAATTCCATTCATATGAAATGTCCTGAATAGGAAAATCTATTCAGACAGAATGTAGATTAGTGCTTGCTTATGACTGGAGAGGATGGGGATTTAGGTGGATGATAGCTGAAGGTACGGAGTTTCTTTTAGAGGTGATGAAATGGTCTAAAATTGACTGTGGTGATGATTGCACATTTCTGGGAATATACTAAAAACCACTGAATTCTATACTTTAAATGGGTGAGTTGTATGTGAATTATTTCCAAATAATGTTTAAAAACAAAAGAAAAACTCAAGAAGGTATGTCATTAGCCTATCTAACTGGTTGTAATCCCTGATTGTATTTAGCATAGATTTTAATATGGATACAAAACCCACAAGGACACTGGTGCAGAATCATACTCCAATCATTGTGACACCTCAGAGCAAAGAGGTAACTACTTTGAGGTATTGCAGAATTTGCTATTCTGAAATATATACCCCCTTTGCTACAACATTAAATATCCCTCCCAGAAGCCAGAGATCAGATAGTGTGTGGGTTACACTAGTATTTAAAAGAATATTCCCTCTCATAGCTCTTACTGAAGCACTTAATAAACCATTTATTTTTATAAAATTTGATTTTATAAAATATCCATGAGGTTAAATTCCAGCTTTAAAAATAAGATAAGCAATACATGTATTAATTCTAATTCCAGAGCAAATCATCTAATTCTTACCTAGGTTTTACATAGCTTGATACTAGCATGAGTTGAAAATTGTAATGACAATTTTATATTCAGATTTTTCTGGAACTTTCTCAATTTCAAATGACCTGTTTCACTGTCTCCATATATGCATACTCACCAGGTAGCATGTTCCAATTTTTCACTTGTAGAATATGATCACTGTTTGCATAAAGGAATTGGATATTGGAATTCAGAAACGTAAACTGTCACAAACTTAGCTCAAAAAATATATACAAAATCACTGAGTCAGAATAATAAAGTAACACAAATCAGTCATTTTGTTTTGGAAGTTTCTTTGAGAAGCTCAGTCAAGTATACTAGAGGTCTGTGCCATAATGACATCAAAATGCCACATGCCAGGCTGTTATCACTGTAATACTGAAGTTCCATCACTGTGCAAGACAAAATCAACCTCTCTCCAAAGCTGAGACCCACCAGCTGGTTTTCTGGAATTCTTTCTAAGTATTCCCTTTGGTTTAAGGATTGGGAAGGAGAGTGTATACTCCTAGATGCCTGTTTAAGTGCCATTATTTTTCTATATTCCACAAAGCCTCCTAGTTATTTTAGACCTTGGCAGCTAACTGTTTCCAAAATGTCTCCATTTCCTCATCTAGCCCCAGGAGAGACAGGCAGGAGAGGTTTACTAAGTCAGTGCTGTATGTATTTTGGTTATTCAATTGATGTTTGCTAAATCGAACAACCAATTGTCTTTGAATTCCTTAGATGCTCTCACCCAAATAGCTGAATGTTATAAAACTACTATCAAAATCTTAAAACTTGAAAGTACTAGTTTATAATGAGCCAGGTCCTTCCAGGGCTTAAGTTTTGAGCAGGCTTGGTTAAGTACTTTTGGAAGCTATATTAACTCTTTAAAACCACAAGGGATCTATTTAGTAAATTGCTAGTTCTGTGCTAATTTGCATGGCTGACTTGCTCCAATTTTTAGTTGAGATGGGAACTTGGTTGGGTATAGGGAATGAGCAAAGCTACCGTGAATGAGCTAAATTATTATAACTGAACATTAGCTAGAACTTGATGGTTTACAAATGTTTGAAATAGTTAGTATACAGGCTGAGGTAGTGCAACAAAGATACTTTCAAGTATAGTTATATATATAACCTAGAGGATAGAGGAATATATGATGGAAAGATAAAGCTGTATTTTCTCCATTAGCTACCTAAATTAGTGGTGAACTGCTGATGCAGAGGTGTCGAAGCAATTCTACTTCATGAGACAGATCCAGGGAATAAGGATCCTTCTGTCCTGCTGCCTTATTGTGTTTTAAGGTATTGTCTTTGTTCTGGTCCAACATGTCTCACATCAGTATATCTGCTTTCCAGCTTTTAGGAAGGATAAAAGGGAAGATTTGGAGCAGTAACATTTCCTTTTAAGGAAGTGGCACTCATTATTTTCATTCATATTCCACTGATGGAAATAGTCACATGGCCAATCCCAGCTGCAGTGAAAGTTGGGCAGCCATGTGCCCTGTTAAAACTCAGTGAGCATCTATGGCTAAAGGAGAGGAGGAAGAATGGTTCTGTGGATGAAAGGGAGATTCCATACGGAAGTGACAGCACTCTGAGATGATTTCATTTGAGCCTCATGGTGATCTAGTGGTTGAATGCTTACTGTTTGCTTATATTTTATAGAGGATGAAATTAAAGCTGGGAAGAGGAAATTAAGTTAAAATTTGCATCTATTATAATTGAAGCAAATAGATAATTTTTAAAAGAGATAAGTAAAGAAATAGAACAAACATTATAAAAAGTAAATCCCAGAAGAAATACCTGACAGAGCTAACAGTGAATGCCTCTAGGGAACAGGGTTTGAGGCTTGGGGAAGATGGGAAGGAGACTGCTGGCTTTCATTGTAAATATTTTGGTTTTATCTGATTTGTTAAACTATATGCATATATTATTTTGATGAGTTGAAAATATAAAGAACACATTTTTAAGGTATATATGTATATATACACAAGTAAAATCACTAGCCATAATTTAGGCAGATTGCTTCCACTCATCTCCAATGGCCCCTAATAATAGCAATCCTGTCTCTAAATGTTCTCTAGGGAATGTTCAATTCCAAGTCATATCTTTTTTGAAAATATATACGTCAAAAAAATTCTTCCTGTCACACTGAACTCAGTCCTCACCTCCTCCACATCAGAAATGCACTACCGATTTGGGTGGTTAGCTGGAGAAAACACAGCTGTTAAGCTTAATTTGACTGAGCATTCACTAACACTTCCAATCTCAATGAGTAATGACCTTTACCCAGTTCTGTTGAACTTGGCTAACCAGGGCAGTGAAGGAATCTAGAGGTAGCAACGTCCTTAGAGATTACTAAATGCTTAGACAAAATATGAAGCTTATACATAACACCTTTGATAATGGCATGGTCATTCAGCATCTTCTCAAACCTTTCAAGTGAGAGGGAGCACACCACCTCACAAATCATTCAGCCCATATTCTAAGTATATTCCACATCTCTCCACCTCTATCTATCCCTATGTACTTAATCTGTATCACCTCTCTCCTTGAGCCACCTTAGTTTCTTCACAGAACACTTAGTGTAATCTTTGTAAAATTACAAATTTGATTTTGCTACACTTCTTCTATCAGCAATTTCTCATGATTTTTAGTATAAAGTTCAAGCTCCTTACGTCTTTGCTCCTTTCTCAGCTTCACCACCCACTGTTCCTTCTGCCTGGAACACTCTTCTATGCCCCTTCCTGTACTTGAATCAATCATCTTAGTTGTGTTTAGTTGTCAACTTAATATTACTTCCTCTGGGAATCCTTCTCATCTGCCCTAGACTGGGTTAGGCAATCTATTATGTGTTCTGGTTACATGCTTTTACTTTCCTTATAACGGTACTCATCAAACTGTGTTGTAATTACCAGTTTGTTATTCCTTCTGAATAGCAAACTCCATGAGGGAAGGGATCATGTTGGGCATGTTCACTGCTGGATCTTCAGTACCTTGCACTGTGATTGGCTCTTGGCAGATGCTTGAATCAATTCTTTTGCCTATGCTTTTTAATTGCTAGAAATATCTTCTCTATATTTAGTAAAAATCTATTTCCCTCTGAGGCTACACAGAGTAATCCCTGTTCTAAAAGAGAGTCCTTCACATATTTGAAAACCACTATTACTCCCTACCTTTAAGTCTTCTATATTCCTGGCTAAATATTAATACTTTTAGGTTGTTTCATATTACATGTTTATCTGAGTTTGAGGGAACACAATACATAATATTTTTTGCCCACATGACTTTGGAAAAATTCAAAGATAGATTAAAAAAGTCACATGAATGGAAATTTATTGAAGATATAAGCTGAATTGGAGAATGTGGCTCAAGTGTGGGGCATAATGGGTCTGTTACTGTTACCTGGCTCCTGTGAACCTGGGTATTGGGACAGTGCAATAATGAAGAATTTTGCAGAATAGATGCACTTACCCTTAATTACTGTCTTGTAATGCCCTGGGATGAAGGAGTAAGAATGACTTTCAGCACTTACACATTTATAGAAGATCACCTCCATTGAATTCGTGAATTAATAATTGTCACCCACCAGTCAGGCAAGTCATGAGATAAGAGACCAGGAATGTCACCATACCGGAGGTCTTGCCATATGGAAATATGAAACAAGAAGAAAGGCATTTACCCTGTAAAACTGTAGTTAAACCAGGCTTTCCCACCCTATTTCTTGTCATTAATTTGTATAACTTCAGTGGAGGACTTTATTTTTTATTACTGTCAAATTTTATTATTTATTTCAGATCATAGTTCTAGACTGTCAACTTTGTTTATTGATCTGCCACCTACTTTATTTACAGTCATTTGCAGCTTTGTATAAACTATGCCTTTGATAAGTACTTCTGTCTTCAAACTCATTGGCCGTACATTTCAACAGAATGATACAGAATTCTGAAATAGGCCTCTAGAGACTTCTGACCAATGTGAAACTGCATCTGAGAGGATGTTGTACCTGAATGTGCCACTATTCTCACAGCCATTAGAAATCCTTCCATTGTTGTATATGAAAGCCAAAAGCAGGAGCCATGCACTTTTCTTTAAGTCGCAAAAAACCCCAGTAAATGTTATATACATGTCCTATCACTTCTTGGTCTTATCTATGGATCAACTTACTTGTTTTTACTTCCAATTAGTAGGTTGCTTTCAGTGTAAAGATATCCTCTTTGCAAGGAACAAAGTCCACCTGAATATCTTTCCCTTTTCTTATTACAAATAATTTCCTGTAACCACAGTAGTCTTTCATTCTTTCAAGAAAAAGTTTCCATTGAGTACTTTATGGTTACTTGGCACATTATACTCTGCAGAGCTAACTCAGTCTTTCTATTCTCTCTCTTTCTTACAGATTTGTCAGTGAGGTGAGGAAATCATCATGTGATTCACTCAAGGATCATCACACTTCACACATCTTGGAAGTGAGATGGTGCCATTATAGCTGTGTAATCCACAGTTTCCATATTGTTGTTACTGAAAAAATACTCAAACCCTCTGTTTTTGGAAACAATTAAAACCATATTGTTTGTTACTGAGTTTTGCCATTTAATACCAGGAAGTTGGTGGGCACTTAAAAAAAAGCATTGTTTTAGTAGAATTAATCTATATGAGCAGGATCTCTTATTAATTCTACTTTTATAAAAAATATTCAGCTTTCTATTTTCATTCAAAGTTAATTCATACATTTATTACTGATTTCAATTTTATATTGTGCCTTTAAAACACATTAAGACCCACTGACTCAGTTTTCTTATTTGAATTATGAAAGAGGATTAAATGTTATTTCAAAATAACCTGTTCTTCTCATAATCTATTTTTTTTTAGATATTTAAGAGTTCTCACACCTATATCAAAGTATTCATGATGAGGCACAATGGGTCACATCTAGTCACCCAGAATGGATTTCATGCTGAATGATAGTGCCTCATATGTGTACAATACATTACAATGGAAAAATAGTCTCACATGTACTGTGTAATTTACCTAATTTGTCTTATATAATATTCTAGTGAATATGTAGGATAGATGCTATTTCCTCCATCTCACAGGCTGTGAAATGTAACCTCAGAGAGTTTATATTCCTTTAATAAGAAAACACAACTTGTGGCAGGACCAGAACCCGAGCCCTGGTTTGCCAAACCCATTCATTTTACTATGACCAGCAGCAGTAGGTGCTGTAAGAAATACGAAAGATGATGGTCTTTCTTATGATGACCTTCTAGCAAGTTGAGGAAAAGCTTACGGTGGTCATCCATTGTATTTGAGACAATAATTGTGTTTTAAGGCAGTTCTAGTTCTAAGAAGTCAAAAATGTCCAAATCATTTTGCCTGATCATTTTAAAGTCCCAGGCCTAGTTGACATTTTTGTGTTTCTGGGGTGGTTACCATTTCAATCAACCAAATGCTAAAATGTGTGGCAGGTGAAGAAAACACTCAATGCCATGTCCTGAAAAATAGCTGTGTGAGGTATGTGTGTGTGTATGTGTGTGTGTGTGTACAGGCAGCTGTAATAAAGCTAAAGGCACTGAGGACCTAGAGGGAGATCTGGTTCTTACTTAACTCAGTCACATCATAAGTCGAGTGACCTCAGCCAAGTCACTTCAAGGCTGCACTCAGATTTCCCTTAGTGTAGTGTGGGAATAATAAACCCTACCTTATAGGATTGAGAAGGGGATCATATACAAAATATTTATGAAAGGTTTTGTATACTATAAAGTGCCATACAAATGTTAGGTGTTATTATTTTTAATTCTAAACCATTTTCATGTTGGAGAAGAATATAATATGGGTTAACTTGGCTTTTCAGAAAAAGCCTATAAACATAAAAAATGGTCCCTTTTGAACAAATACGTAGGCTACATCTAAGAATATGAAATTCAACCTCTGAATTGTTTGCTTATGCTTTGTAGCAGTGTTCTGGGAATAAAAAAGAAATTGTTCTGTTCTTTTGCTGTGAGCACAATATCCAGCATATGCTATTGTGGTTACCTAAAACAAGACATTATTTGGTCACTGTGAAAGGATGCTTCTACCCAGGTGGTTTAGTGAAAGCAGTCTTTTTATAAAGTAAAAATGTTATCTTGTTGATCTATTTTCAAACACAGAGCCTAACAGTTCACAGACTCAGAAAGGAAAGTCGTGCGAAGCATTACTGAAATTTGTAGAGCTTCTGGACTGAGCTTGGGCTGTAGCATCTGCAGGTGAGGGGAGGGCAGCTGACCCAGCAGTCACAGCTCTGCGCCCCCGATTTCCACCTTTGCAGTGGTGTTCTCTCACCAATTACTGGTGCCACCAGAGAACCCCACTGTTGTCTAGGGGATCCCTGATTACCCTTTCAAGTTCTGGCTCCAGTTTGCTGATAAAGCTGTGCCCATGTGGCCTGGCCTCTGAGTGCTGCTGTGATCACAGAAACTCAACCCAAAAGTAAATTCTTCACTTGCTCTCCGTGAACTTCTTTTGGACCTCTCATCCATACTCATGTGCATTTCACCTGCTTCTGTACTTCTTGCAAATGGTTCCTCTCCAGTTCTATACCCTGCTCTTCTTCATCTCCCCTTCCATAGTCTTTCCTCCAGGTCATTTCCTCTTGAAGAAAGTTAAATGTGATTTGGTGCAGTTGTTGTTAAACTTCACTGTGCTTTCAGATCACCCCTAAAGGGTGATCTGAAATCACTTGATAAATTGCAGTTTCATGGATCCAACACATGAAGATTCTGATTCGGTTAGTTTTGTAAGGAATTCTCTAATGTAAATTTTTGATAAGTGCCACTTTTTTCCTTATATGGTCCATGAACCATAATTTAAGAACCAATGATATATTGGAGAAGGCATGTGCTTTGAAGTAGATGAGTAGGTGATCAAATCCCAGCTTTGCCACTTACTAGCTTTGTCACATTGAAGGGATTCTCTCACTTTCTGAGCCTCAATTTATATTATTCTTAAGAAATATAAGAAACTGGCAGAAATGTACATAAAATACAAATTTCCAGCTTGACAAATCTTTGTAAAATCTGTGTGACACCCTCTGGGTTAAGACATAAACATAACCAACTCCTCTAGATTATCCTTCCCCATCATCACCCCTGCCATCCTCCAGCAACAACTACTATTCTGAATTTTAAGGTGTTCCTTTCCTTGATTTTCTTCACAATTTTATTACTTAAGTATCTCTAATATATATAGTTTATTTTTATCTTCTTTTTGAAATTTATACAAATGGTACAGTGCACTATTCATTCCACTGTGTCTGGCTTCTTTTACTCAACATTATGTCTTTAAGATTCACCCATGCTCTTGTGTGTTTCTGTAGTTCGTTTCTGATGGTGTACAAAGTCCCGCAGTTTGAATACACCACACCGTGTTTATCCATTCTATTATTGATGGGCATTGGATTGCTTCCTGTTTGGAGTTATTTTGAACACTTTTACTCTGTACATTCTTTTGCATATATCCTGGCACATATAAGCATACACTTCTGTAGGGTATAAAACCAGGAGTAGAAGGGTATGTGTATCTTCAGCAGTAGACAATACTGCCAGATTTTGTTCCAAGTCTTTTAACAAACCTATATTCCCATTAGCTGTATATAAGAATTGTGGTTTCTTCATTTCCTCACTAACATTTGCTATCGTCAGACATTTTAAAATTTGCCAATGTGGTGGATTCATACTGGTATCATTGTAGTTTCATTCAGTGTGGTCTTTGTATTTCCCTATTATCAATGAGGTTGAGAACATTTTTATGGGTCTATTGGCCCTGTTGATATTCTCTTTTGGGAAGTACCTGCTCACATCTCATGTCATTTTTCATTGGATTCTTTTTCTTTTTCTAATTCTTTTGAAAGTATTTACACATTTGGGGCACAAGTTCTTTGATGGAATGTGTTAAAAATATTTTTTCATAATGTGGCTTTCCTTTTCCCTCTCTTGCGGTTGTTTTTCAGTGATTTCAAAAAATTAGTGTAGTTAAATTTATCCATTTTGTCTTGCTGATAAGTGCTTTCTGAGTCTTGTTTTTAAAAACGTCTTCTACCTGCAGATCATGAAGATATTGTATGTTACTTTAAACATGCTTTGATGTTTTGTGCATGAAGTGCGGTAGAGGTATATTTCTTCCTTTCCTTTTTATTATGAATAGCCAACTGTTCCAGCGTTATTTCGTGCAAAGACCACCTTTCCCTCCTTGCTCTGTTAGAGCTGCCTTTGTCATAAATCAGTTGTTCATAGACACTCGGATCTGTTTCTTTTCTGCTGCACTTGGTTTTTCTGTTGGAGACAAGACCATGCTCTCGTTTCCATAGTTTTAGGCTAAACGTTCACTCTCAATGGAACAGATCCTCTCCCCTCAGCTCTTCCAGAGTTTCTGTGCTCTCTTCTGTCCATTGTACTTTCATATAAATTTTAGAATCAGGTTTTCAAGTTCCACCAAAAAGAAAAGAAAACAAACTGTTCATATTTTGTGTGTTGAGATTTTGATTTGATTGGGATTGCATTGACTCCATAAATCAACTGCAGAAGACTTGACAACTTTTGCAATATTGAGCCTCCCAAACCATGAACATGATTTTTGCCTTCCCTCACCCCTGCATTTCTTTAGAAGTTTACTTCACTACAATTTTATAATTTTATTTGTAGAGTCTTGCATCTCTCCTCGGAGATACATTTCTAAGTATTTAATAATTTATCTCTAAATTCTTTTGCATTTTCTATATATCCAATTACAATAACAAAATAACATTTTAATTTCTTCTTTCAATTCTTACAATTTTATTACTCTATTTGTCTTTACTGCCTTGGCCAAGACCCCCAATACAGTGACGACCAGAAATGGACATAGAGGAATCTTTGTTTTTACCCAATTTCAAGGGAAAATATGTCCCCAATTAAGATGTTTGCTGGGGCCGGCCTGGTGGCGCAGCAGTTAAGTTTGTGTGCTCTGCTTCGGAGGCCCAGGATTCGCCGGTTTGGATCCTGGGCGTGGACCTACTCACTGCTCATCAAGCCATGCTGAGGTGGCGTCCCACATAGAGCAACCAGAAGGATGTACAACTTTGACATACAACTATCTACTGGGGCTTTGGGGAGAAAAAAGGAAAAAAGGAGGAAGATTGGCAACAGATGTTAGCTCAGGGCCAATCTTCCTCAAAAAAGAAAAAAGATGTTTGGTGTAGATTTTTTGTAGATACAGTAAAGAAGTAAGCAAAAATCATTAAACAAGAAAGTTATTCATGACTCCTCTCAATCTCTCACATTCTACATCTTTTCTCACCAGCACCTCTCACCACCTCAGGCACAAGTATCAGGGACAAAACCATCATTATCCTCTTGCCTGGGTTGTTTTCTAAAGGCTCCTAACTTCTCTGACTGATTCCATCCTTTCCCATCTTCTCCACACAGCCCTCAGATGGCACTTTATAAGCGAGATCATGCCTTGCTCTGCTTATACCCCTTCAGTGACTTCCCACCCCACTCGTAGTGAACCAAACTCTTACATGACCCACAAGGCTCCCCGTCTGGGCCTGATACACTCTGATCTCAGCTCCTATTGTTATTCCCTCATTCAGCATGCTCCAGCCACCCCGGCCTCCTCCATGCTGATCCTCAAACCTCCAGACTGCTCTTGCCTGAGGGTCTTGGCCTGAAAGTCTCACCTCAGACCTCATATCTGCATGTTCACTCTTTGTTTCCTATAGGTCTCACCACAAATATTACCTTGAGAGTGAAGCCTAAGATGTTACTTTGACAGTCCAACTTAAGTATTTATACTCTCACTTGTGGGCGGGCCATACTTTTATCCATAGGCCTTATCACTATGTTTTATCTATTCATTCATTTTCAATTTGCAGTCTCCCTCCACTGTAATACAAGGCTACGACAGCAGGGGCTTTTATCCATTTTTGTCCATTAATATATCCATCGCACCCAGATCAGTACCTGACAGAGAGTGGTCAGTTAAATAGCTTCCAAATATTTTAGATCTATGGATGTTAATTAATGACATAGGAAAACATTTGTTACATTCTCAAATTTTGCAATTTCTTTACAGGTTAGAGCTTTGTTCCAAAGGATTTGGAAACTAGAAAAACATAATTTCTTGTTTTCTATTGAAACAACAGTAAGTAAATATATAAACCCTAACTTGCATATAAAAGTTGAATGAAATATGCCTTTAGAGGCAGGATACACACACCTCCAGTGTGCAACCTCTGTCTGTGCCATTTGCTTTCCGACAGATTTTGTCTTTTAGTCAGTTCTCTGACCAAGATACTGAACATTAAGAACTACTCCATGCCCAGCCTCTACCACTAAGTAATTCTCCAAGATACGATCCATTAATCAAATGGATAATAAAAATTCCATTTACCATTTTCAATTGTTTTTACCTAGTGCTTTACTATATGTCATTGATGTCACTATATTTGGATTTAAGCATTGTTGGCTGTCTTTATTCAATATGTATTTTTGAAAAATATATATTTGAAACAACTCTGTTGGCATCTGAAAGCATTCAGCCGGTCTAACTTAACATTTTCTTTCAACAGCATGGCCGTATTGTTCAAAATTAGTTCTGTGAACCAGGTTCTAAGGGAAGGTCATTTAAGATTAATACAGCAGGGAGAAATTGGAATATTTTCATAGCAGAAACTAACCTGCAGTTACCTTAAGGGCAGAGAGGGTATTTAGCAGATCAACATGTTAAATTTCACTTTTCACTGCCTAATTTTTGGGGGCACCATTTCCTCAAAAAGTTTATAGTGCCAAAAACTTAAGATCTACCCCAAGTTAAAGTTGTTCCACAAAATGCAGTGTAAGGACAGCTTAAATGATGTTACTAATATTCTCTGTTTTGAAATGAGGGCTCATTCTGCTAAAACCACTGATCAAACTGATTACCGGTATGTTACAGTGCATTTAATGGACTCAAAGTACACATGTGTTGAATTAATAACTGAAAGAATTTGTTGTAACTTTTTTGCATCAAGTTAACAAAATTTAGAGAGAGAAGGAAAACAATTCTTAGTGAGGAAATTCTAACCATCAGTAAAATGATATAAAGGCTGGAAGCAGAAGATTGAAGAAATTCTAAAAACTAGAACTATTACCAATTTTACTTTTATATTATGATGGTGTTTATAGCAAATAAGAGGAAAATTCTTATTTAGCCTATAATTTATACTCTATCTAGACAATGACCCTTGAGCTAAGAATGGCTTTTACATTTTTAAAGTGGTAAAAGAAAAGGAAGAAAAGAAGAAAGAAAAAGCACCAGTAGCAGCACCCTCAATAGAGACCACACGTAGTCTGCGAAGCCTAAAATATTTACTATCTGGCCCTTTGCAGAAGAAATTTGCCAACCCCTATCTAGAAAATGAAATACCATGTAGTCATTGATCATGACAATGTAGACATATACTTTTAAAATGAAATAATGTCACTGTGTATTAAACTCAAAAAGCAAGTTAAAGGATTCTGGGAAGACGGCTCAGTAGGAAGCACCAGGAATCTGTCTCCTTATCTAGATAGCAATTGTATTGGCAGAATCTGTCAAATCATTTGGAACTCTGGTATATATTGAAGGCTTGTAACTGTCAGGATGGGCTTGGACCGTGAATTATTGATGTTAGTTTTAGTCAATTTCAGTTTTTAGCACAGTAGCAACTGCTCATCCCCCACCTCCAGCCATGTGGCAGGCAGCTGTGCACATGTTCCAAGAGCAGCCTGCCCACAGCTTGCAGGAGCCAGGATGGGCAAAAAGAACCCTGTCTTCTTAATATCAAGGATCTATGCTCTGATCCCTGATTGCATCCTCTGATCACAGGGGTGCACGCAAATAAGCAGGTGGCCATTGTTGTTGAACCTCTCCCTGTGGTTGCAAGCCCTTTCTCCTCTGGCTGAAGTGACTTCCAGGGGATTTAAAGGAATGGTGCTCTTTCACTCTCCATTTTTGTCTTCTCCCCCTTTTGGTAGCCAGACATTAAAGACTGGACATTAAAAAGCAACTGTATATATGGGGAAAATTAGAAAGTCACTGGATACCCATGAAAGATGCAGACTAAAAAGACCTGATAAGACCTTAAGTTTACATTTTAGGCTGATCATTGGCAGAGAGACAGCCTACAACAATCAGGAAAAAAAAAAAAAAACCAATAAACAAAAACAATAACAAAAAATAGCAAGTCCTGGAGAAGGGAGAGAATCTGATTTCCAGAGTTACCACATTATTAGATTCAAATATCTAGTTTTCAACAAAAAGTCACAAGGGATTCAAACAGGAAAGTATGATCCATTCAAAAGGAAAAATAAATCAATAGAAACTGTCCCTGAAACAGACCTGATGGAACATCTAATAGACAAAGAATTTAAAACACTTGTCTTAAAGATGCTCAAAGAACGAAAGGAAGATATGGAGAAAGTTAAGGAAACAATGTCTGAACAAAACAGAAATATCAATAAAGACATAGAAACATAAAAAGAAACTAAAAGAAATTCTGGAGCCGAAAAATACAACTTAAATGAAAAATTTAAAGGCAAATTTTAGCAGGCAGAAGAAAGAATCAGTGAACTGAAATTAGGATGATGGGAATTATAGTGTCTGAGGAACAGAAAGAAAAAAGATTGAAGAAAAATGAACAGAGCCTATGGGACCTGTGAAACACCATCAAATGCACCAGCATACACATTGTGGAAGTCCGAGAAAGAGAAGAGAAAGAGAGAAAGGGACAGAGAGAATATTTGAAGAAATGATGACTGAATGTTTCCCAAGTTTGAAGCAATACATTAATATAAACATCCAAGAAGCTCAATGAAACTCCAAGAGACCCTCACTGAGACACATTATAATCAAGCTTTTGAAAGCCAAAAATAGAGAATCTTGAGAGCAGCAAGAAAGAAGTGACTTGTCACATATAAGGGATCCTCAGTAAAATTATCAGCAGATTCTCATCAGAAACTTTGCAGACCAGAAGGCAGTGGACTGATATGTTCAAAGTACTAAAAGAGAAAACTGTCAGTCAAGAATCCTGTCTGGTTGTCCTTCAAAAGTGTGGGAGAAATTAAAATATTCCCAGATAAACAAAAGCTGAGGGAGTTTGTTACCACTGGACCTGCCCTGTAAGAAATGCTCAGGGGAGTCCTGTAGGGTGAAATGAAAGGACACTAGACAGTAACTTGAAGCCATATAGAGAAATAAAGATCTCAGTAAAGGTAAAGATATGGGCAATTATAAAAGCTAGTATTACTGTAACAATTGTTTGCAACTTCACTTTTTGTTTTCTACATGATTTTAGAGACTAATACATTAAAAAAAAATTATTAGCCTAAAATCTAGTATTATTGTAACTTTGGTCATAACTCCACATTTTGTTTTCTACATAATTTCAGAGATTAATGTATTTAAGAGAATTGTTAGTTTATGTTTTGGGGTACACAATGTATAAAGATGTAATTTTGTGACATCAATAATCAAAAGAGGTGGGGATAGAACAGTTAAAGGAGTACAGTTTTTGAATGTTTTGAAGTTAACCTGGTATAAATTCAAATTAGAGTCTTTTAACTTTAGGATGTTAAATATAATCCCCATGGTAGCCACAAAGAAAATAGCTATAAAATATATACAAAAGGAAATGAGAAAAGAATTTAAACATTACAAAAAATTAACTAAATGGAAAAGAAGATAGTGATACAGGAAATGAGGGTCAAAATCTATAAGGTATATAGAAAACAAATAGCAAAATGACAGAAATAAGTTGTTTCTTACCAGTAATTAATGTAAATGGATGAAACTTTCCAATCAAAAGACAGAGATTGGCAGAATGGATAAAAACACATGATCCAACTATATGCTGTCAAGAAGACACTAACTTTAGATCCAAAGGCACAAATAGGTTGAAAGCAAAAGGATGGAAAGAGATATTCCATGAAAATATTAACCAAGTGAGAGCAGGGATGGTTATATTAAGATCAGACAGAATAGACTTTAAAGCAAAAAAGGTTAAAGAGACAAAAACACATTATATATTGATAAAAGTTTCAATACAGCAAAAAGATATAACAATTATAGTCATTTGCATACTTAATAACAGACCATCAAAATATATGAAGGAAAAACAGATGAAACTGAAGGGAGAAATAGTCTACAATAACAGTTGGAGATTTCAATACCCCATTCTCAATAATGGATAGAACAACCAGATGGAAGATAAGGAAATAGAGAACTTTAACAACAGAATAAACCAACTAGATCTGATAGACACATACAGAACACTCTACCTAACAATAACAGCAGTCTCCAATTACATTCTTCTCAAGTGCACATGAGATATTTTCTAGGATAGACTATATGCTAGGATACAAATTAAGTCTCAATAGATTTAAAAAGATAGATACCATACAAAGTATCTTCTCCAACCACAACAGGATGAAATTAGAAATCAATAACAGAAATAAAACTGGAAAATTCACAAATTTGTGGAAACAACCAAAAGATCAAAGAAGAAATCACAAAGGAAATTAAAAAGTACTTAGAGACAAAGGGAAATGAAAACACAGCATACCAAAACTTATGGAACACAGCATACCAAAACTTATGGAATGCAGTCAATGGGGTGCTAAGGGGGAAATTTATAGCTATAAATGCTTACATTAAAAAACAAGAAAGATATCAAATCAACAACCTAGTTTTACAACTTAAGGACCAAAAAAAAAAAAAAAAAAAAAGAACAAAGTAAACCAAAGCTAGCAGAAAAAAAGAAATTAGGTCAGAGTAAAGATAAATAAAACAGAATGAAATGATCAACAAAATTGACAAACTTTTAGCTAGATGGATTAAGGAAAAAAGAGAGAAGTCTGAAATTACTAAAATCAGAAATAAAAGTGGAGACATTACTACTGATTCTACAGAAATAAAAACGATTATAAAAGAATACTATGAACAATTGTACAACAACAAATTGGATAACCTAGATGAAATGGATCAATTCCTAGAAACACAAAACCTACCAAGACTAAATTGCAAAGAAACAGAAAATCTGAACAAACTTATAACTAATAAGGAGATTGAATCATAACCAAAAAACTCCCGATAAAGAAAAGCCCTGGACCTGATGACTCCGCTAGAGAATTCTACCAAACATTGACAAAAGAACTAACTTCAATCCTTCCCAAACTTTTCCAAAGTACTGAAAAGGAGAAAGTTCATTCTATGAGGCCAGCATTACATGAAACCAAAGCCATACAAAGACACTACAAGAAAACTATAGACCAATATCCTTTATGAACATTGATGCAAAAATTTTCAACAAAACACTAGCAAACAGAATTCAGCAGCATATCAAAAGCATTATACACCATGACCAAGTGGGATTTATTCCTGGAATGCAAGGATGTTTCAACATACAAAAACCAATCAATGCAATATGCCACATCAATAGTATATGCCACATGATCATCTCAATTAATGGAGAAAAAGCAATTGACAAAATCCAATACCTTTTCACGATAAAAAACACTCAATAAGCTAGGAATTGAAGGAAACTACCCCAACATAATAAAAGCCGTGTATGAAAAACCTATAGTAAACATCATGCTCAATAGTGAAAGATTGAAAGCTTTTCTTCTAAAATGAGGAGCAAGGAAATGATTCCTGCTTTTGCCACTTCTATTCAAAGTAGTATTGGGAGTTCTGGCAGAGCAACGAGTTAACACAAAGAAATAAAAGTCATTCAAATTGGAAAGGAAGAAATAAAATTGTCTCTATTCACAGATGATATGTTCTTATATGCAGAAAAATCTTGATTCCAGAAAAAAATTTGTTAGAATCAATAAATGAATTCAGCAAAGTAGCAGGATACAAAGTCAACATGCAAAAAAAATCAGTCACATTTTTATACACTGACAACAAACACTCTGAAAAGGAAATTATGAAAACAATTTCATTTAGGATAGCATCAAAAAGAATAAAATACTTAAAAATTAACTTAACCAAGGAGGTGAAAGATTTGTACAATGAAAACTACAAAACATTGCTGAAAAAAATGAAAGAAGACATAGATAAATAGAAACACGTCCCATGTTGTTGGATTGGAAGACTTAATACTGAGATATCAATACTACCCAAAGTGATCTACAGATGCAGCTCAACCTGTATCAAAATGCTAATGATGTTTTTTTTTTTTTTTTTTGCTCAAATAGAAAAATCCATCCTAAAATTCATATGGAATCTCAAGGGACCCTGAAGAGCCAAAATAATCTTGAAAAAGAAGAGCAAATTTGGAGGACTCATACTTCCTGGTGTCAAAACTTACTACAAAGTTACAGTAATCAAAACAGTGTGGTACTGCCATAAAGACAGACATAAAGACCCATTGAATAGAATAGAGAGCCCAGAAATCAACCCTCATATATATGACCAAATGATTTTTTTATAAGGGCCCCAAAGACCATTCAATAGGGAAATGACAGTCTTTTCAAAAAACATTGCTGGGAAAAGTAGATATCCATATGCAAAAGAATAAAGTTGGATTCTTACCTAACACCATATACAAAATTAACTCAAAATGGATCAAAGACCTAAATGTAAGACCTAAAACTATAAAACCCTAAGAAGAAAACATAGGGCAAAAACTTCACAACATTTGATTTGGCATTAATTTCTTGGCTATGACACTAAAGGCACAGGCAAAAAAATAAAAAATAGACAAATTGGACTAAGAAATTAAAAAAATTTTATGCATCAATAGAATATCAACAGAGTAAAATGGCAACCTACAGAATGGGAGAAAATATTTGCAAATTGTATATCTGATAAGATATTAATATCTAGAATGTGTAGAGAACTTCTAAAACTCAACAACAAATAAACAACCTGATTCAAAAATGGACAAAGCACATGGATAGATATTTCTCAAAAGAAGATAAACAAATGTTCAATAAGCACATGAAAAAATGTTCAACATTACTATCAGGGAAATGCAAATCGAAACTACAATGAGATACCACCTCACACTCAGTAGGATGGCTACTATGAAAAAACCAAACAAACAGAAAATAACATGTGTCAGTGACAATGTGGGGTTATTGGAACCCTGTGCACTGTTGGTAGGAATATATATGGGGCAGCTGCTGTGGAAAATAGAATAGCATTCCTCGAAAAATTAAGAATAGAATTACCATATGATCCAGCAATTCCATTTGGTACATATCCAAAAGAATTGAAAGCAGGGTCTCAAAGAGATATTTATACACCCCTGTTCATTTATAGCAGCATTATTCACAATAGCTAAAAGTGTGAAAGCAACCCAAATGTCCATCAATGGATGAATGGATAAGCAAGATGTGGTATATACTACAGTAGAATATTATTCAGCTTTAAAAAGTAAAGAAATTCCAACACATGGTACGGCATGGATGAACCTTGGGTATACTATGCTAAATGAAATAAACCAGTCATACACACATACACACAAAACCCAAATGTTGTGTGTTCTACTTATATAGGATACTTAGAGTAGTCAAAACCACAGAAACAGAGGGTAGAATGGTGGTTGCCAGGGGCTCAGGGGAAGGGTGAAGAGGAGTTACTGTTTAATGAATATAGAATTTTCGTTTTACAATATGAAAAGAATTAGAGAGATGGATGGTGGAGATGGTTGCACAACATTATGAATGTACTTCCACTGAACTGTGCACTTAATATGGTTAAGATGGTAATTTTGTTATGTGTATTTTATCACAAAAATTTAGAAAAAAAGCAAATTAATTATATTTGTAAAAAAAGTATATATTATATATATATGTAGACTACATACAGAAAAGGCATTGTATAGATATAGAGTTATTAAAAATGATTTCCTTTGAATGGTGGAATTATAAGGAATTTTAATTTCTTTTCCTGATCAAATCTTTAAAAAAATTTTAGTATAGTGAGAATAAATGATATTTTTATTGCTACATGAGATGATGGCTGATAATGTGTACACATACACACATACATTTCAATAGGAGGAGTAACTTGAAAAGAAAGCAGGAAAACCTGGTCAGGTAGGCAATAAATGCATGACTCCAATCCTGACTATCTGCATTGATTATGACTATCTGGGGGTATAGCAGGGTCACTGAATCCCACTATGTCCCTGGTTTGACAGCTATATTGTGCAAAGATGCACAGCCCTCCCCTCCTAGGCCCCCTTGACTACACTTGGAGGTTTCTTCCAGGTGGACCTGGCTGCCCTCTTAATTTTGGTTGGACATTGCCTAGTAGTCAGCATCAGGAAGGCCAGCCACAAAGTGCCATGATGCAGGTGGCCACAGGGTCAGCAGGGGACCATAGGGTCTGAGAATTGAAAGCAGCTCCCTTCCAGAGCCCTGTTCATGCAGTAAAAGTGGTGAGGAACCAGCAGCAACTCAATCAGGAGCTCCAAACTTCCTAAAGTCTCCGGTAATTGCAGAATACTGTCAATAGGAAGTGAGCGGTACCAACAGATCCTTTATCGGCTCCAACATTAAACCAAGATATGCTCCTAGAGCTTGGTGGCCCTCAGAACAACAGGCTTTCCAGCAGCATGCTCAGGACAGTGAACCAGAGCACCAGGGGTTAGCATGGCATCTGGGAACAGCCTGGTACTGCCGACGGAGGAATTGGTGCAGCTGGTTACTTATATGTTAGAGAATTCATTTAAATATAGATTTCTGATCTTCCATTATTTATTTTATTCTATTATTCATTGATAAATCAAAGTTGTCATGGCTTCATGTAAGTACAGCTATAAATTTGACCCTCTTCTCTAAATGTCTCTAGCTCTAGACACTTATTTTCATCGTCTGCCAGATGCCTTCAACAATGGGTTGAAGGGTTTATCTTATATTATAATTTCACTTCCTATCTCTAAAATCCTAACTTAAAGCTTTGACTTTGTTTAACTGGTTTGCTTCTGAATATGTGAATACAATGGAAAAAGAAAAAAGAGGGATTCCAATTTCTATCTCTTAAAAAAAATGAGTTGTCCATTATATAGCTTAGAGGTTGGTTCCTTAAATGACTCTGGCCCCTGACAGTGCAGAAATCATGTTCTTCGGGCCTCTGCAGTCCTTGAACATCTGTGAACTTCTAAAGTCATCACAAGGAGAACCAGCAAGATGGCTAATGGATTCTTACCACTTCACTGAGGAGATACATTTGGTGCATGTTTAGAGATAGTTATGTGTTTTCATACATAGACATTTTCATAAAATTTGTGTAAATCTTAAATGTTTTATATAAGAACTTACATGATGATCTTTAAAAAGCCACAGTTACATTCTCACAACAACAACAACAAGAAAATCCAAACCCAAAACCAAACCCTTAATTTTTTGCAGGGCAGCAGGAGCAATACACTGCTTTTCTTTTCCCCATAGAGTACGACTGAATTATCTTAATCAGACACTGTTGATATATTGTATCTGCTTAAGTATTGTTTGCAAACTACAGAAATCACTTTATTCAACTTAGCATAAAGAAATTTACTGGAAGACTCATTCAGCTTTGCAGAATTGGTAGAGGAACGGCAGAATCAAAAGGAAACTTGGAGCGACTTCTGCTTCCGACCAAGATGGAGTAATAGGGACCAGAATTACCCTCCTGCCAGAAATACTCACAAAAGACTAAAAATATATGAAACCATGGTTTTCAAGACCCTAACATCAGACAATGAAGGACATTGATCCCTGAGAGACAGGAAACGCAGTAGGTGAATCCTATGATTGTCTTAGCTGATAGTCTGGAGAGAGTTTCCAGGCCACAGTACAAGGAAAGGGAAGCCCAGGCAGCCTCTCTAGATTGAGGGGACAGAGCTCAGATTCCAGGGAGAACAAAGCAGCTAGAGTTCACAGGACAAAGTGTTGGAGAAGAAACAGAACGCCACACATGTGCACAGGCTCCTCCTGAGTGTTCAGCTGAGTATTGGTAAGGGTCTGCGTGTGAGGAGACTATCCAAGGCCAGGGAAGGGACCATCAAAAAGGATTAGCAGTAACAGTACCTGAGCCAGCAACAGTACCTCTTCTGACTGACTGAAACCTGAAGAGTAGAATCCAGAGAAGGGTTTTGCCTCGGTAGTGGAGAACAATAAACCCTAGACCGAGTTCTGCTTTGGTCCTACCTAACAACGCATAAAGGTAAGACTCAAAAGCAAGTGTCTGCAAACCATGGCCTATGGGCCAAATCTAGCTTATGGCCTATTTTTGCATGGCCTGCAAACTAAGAATGTTTTATTTTATTTATTTTACATTATCAAGAGTTTTAGTAAAATAAAATAAAAAGACAAATATTCAACAGAGATCATGTATGGCCCATAATGCCTAAAATATGTGCTATTTGGCTCTTTACAGAAAAAATTAGCCAACATCTGCTCAAAGTGATCAATTTTTCCCAGCAACTTAACCACCTCACAGAATGAAGCTCAAGAATATTTATATGAATAAATAAATATCTGACACTCAGCATGCTAAAATTCACAAAGTCTAGCATTGAGCAAAAAACTGCAAGTCATGCAAAGAAGTAGGAAAATAAGACCTACAGTGTGGAGAAAGGAATTAATAAAAACTGATCCAGAACTGACATGAATGTTAGAATTATCAGACAAGCTCATTAAAAATCATTATAATGTATTTCATATGTTCAAACAGTTAAAACAGAGGGCATTTTTAAAAAGACCCAAATTGAACATCTAGATGGAAAAATGAACTGAATAGGTAAATTAAAACATAAACTAGAAAGGATTAAAGGCAGATTAGACATGACTTAAGAAAATATTAGGAAACTTGAAGCCATAGCAAGAGAAACCTTACAAAATGAAATACAGTGAAAAATGGGGGCATGGGGCATCGCCAAGTTTGGGACAACTTCATGTACCTAATAACATGTCCTGGAGTCACCAAGGAGATGAGAGAGTGGGACAGCAAAAATATTTGAAGAAATAATTGAAAAAATTTCAAATGTGATGAAGACAATAAAAGTGTAGATCCAAGAAGCTCAAAGAACCCCAGTCACAAGAAACATGATTAAAATTACACCAAAGGACACCATAATCAAAATGCTCAAAACCAATGATAAAGAAAACATATTAAAAGCTGCCAGAGAAGAAAAGACATTTTGTAAACAACAGATATTGTTTCTCACTGGCAACAATGGAAACAAGAAGAACAATATCTTTGAAGTGCTGAAAGGGAAAAACTGTACTCAGTGAAATTATTTGTCGAAAATGAAGGTGAAATGAAGCCTTTTCAAATGTACAAAAGTTAAAAGAATTCATCACCAGCAGATCTACACTATAAGAGATGTTAAGAAAACTTCTTCAGGCTGAAAGAAAATGATTCCAGAATGAAATATGAATCTACAGAAAGAAATGCAGAACAGTGGGAATAATAAATATATGGGCAAATATATAAGATTTCTTTTTATTTAAAAATTTTAAAATATTATTGACTATTTACACAAAAACAGTAACAACAGAATGTGAGGTTATGACATATGTGAAAGTAAAATATATGACAATAACATAGCCAGGAAGGGAGAATGGGAATGTAAGTAAGTTGCTTATACTGTATGTTAAATGATGCAATATCACTTTAAGGTAGACTTTGATAAAGTAAATATGTATACTATTAAGCCCTAAAACAACTACTAAATTAAAAAAAAGAGTCATATTTAATAAACCAATAAAGAAACTAAAGTGGAATAAAAGAGGAAAAAGAGAACAAAGAACGATGTTAGAAAACAAACAGCTAGATGAAGGATTTAATTACTAATTAATATTAATAATCACATTAAATGTAAATGACCTAGATACTCCAATTAAAAGAAGAGATTTTTTTTTTTGTGAGGAAGACCAGCCCTGAGCTAACATCCGTTGCTAATCCTCCTCTTTTTGCTGAGGAAGACTGGCCCTGGGCTAACATCGTGCTCATCGTCCTCTACTTTATACGGGACGCCCCCACCGCATGGCTGACAGGCAGTGCGTTGGCGGGCGCTCGGGATCCGAACCCGCGAACCCCGGGCTGGCAAGCACGAACTAAACCGCTGCACCACCGGGCGGCCCCAAAAGAAGAGATTTTTAAGGATGAATAAAAGAGATAAGGCAATTTAAATATAAAGATACATAAGGGTTTAAAGTAAAAGGATGAAAAAAGATATAACATGCCCAAACTACTCAAAAGAAAGTTGGAGTGGTTATTTAAATATTAGACAAAGTAGATTTCAGAGCAAAAAATATTACAAAGGGTAAAATAAGCTAGAAGGATTAATTCATCAAGATTACATAACAATCCTTCCTGGTTATACACCTAATAAGAGTTTTAAAATACATAGAGCAAAAGTGGATAGAATTGCAAAGAAAAATAGATAAAAATTAACTGAAAAATGTCGTAGATCCAAATAGAAAACCAAAAACTATATAACTTATAGAAAAAATTATAGTACAAAACTTTTGGAAGGTTTCTCTTGCTATGGCTTCAAGTTTCCTAATATTTCCTTAGGTCATGTCCAATCTGCCTCTAATCCTTTCTAGTTTATATTTTATCTCACATGTTCAGTTCATTGTTCTATCTAGAAGTTCAATTTGGGTCCTTTTAAAAATGCCTTCTATGTTTTAACTGTTTGAACGTATGGAATACATTATAATGACCTTTAATGAGCTTGTCTGATAATTCTAACATCCATGTCAATTCTGGGTCCAGTTTTTATTAATTCCTTTCTCCACATTGTGGGTCTTGTTTTCCTACTTCTTTAAGTTAGACAAAGATTTTTCAGATATGACACCAAAGGTACAAGTCATTAAAAGAATATTTGCTAAACTAGATTTCATCAAAAGTAAAAAATTTTTACTTTAGAAAGACACTGTTAAGAGAATGAAAAGATAGCCACAGACCATTAGAAAATATTTACAAATCATATACCTGATTAAAAAAAAAAAACATATCTAAAACACATACAAAACTCAATAAAAAAAATCCCAATAAACAAATGGGCAAATTATTTGAACAGATACTTCACCAAGGATGATATATGGATTGAAAATAAGCCCATGAAAAATACTCAATATTATTAGTCATTAGGAAAATTCAAATTAAAACCACAATGAGATGGCACTGCACAATTAGTAGACTGGCTAAAATTAATAAGATTGACCATAGCAAGTGTTGGTGAGGATGTGGTGGAGGAGCTGGAACTCCCATACACTTCTGGTGGGAATATAAAATGGCACAACCATTTTGGGGATTTTTTTTTAAGCATATACCTACCATATGACACAGCTATTTCATTCACAGATATTTACCCAAGAGAAATCAAAGTGCATGTCCATACAAAATATAGTAGATGAATGTTCATAGCAACTTCGTTTCTAATACTTTAAAACTTGAAGTAATCCAAATTTCCATCAAAAGGTGAATAAACAAACTGTTGTGTATCTATACAATGGCATACTACTCAGCAACAAAAAGGAATTATTGATTTGTGTTACAACATGGGTGAATCTCAAACTATTTATGCTGAGTGAAAGAAGACAGACAAAACATATTCATTTTGTATGATTCATTTATGTAAAATTCATAAAAAATTTCATAATATGCAAACTAACCAAAAGTGACAGAAAGCAGATCAGTGGTTACCTGGGGCCTAGGGGATACGGAGGAGCAGGAGATATGGATGATCAAGGGGCACAAGGCAACTTTTGGGGGAGATGGATATTGATTGTAGATATGGTTTCATATGTGTCTACATATGGCAAAACTTATCAAAGATGTGTACTTAAAATATATGTACCATATTTTATGTTTATTATACCTCAATAAAGATGTTAATAAAATGAAGGAAGCTGGCAGAGATTTGACTTGGAAATAGATAAATGGACAAGAAGCAGGAAGCACATGGATGTTTTAAAGCCAGCAGACAGGACAAGCCACCATTGACACAGATACTGCTGCAGATCGAGCACCCCAGGAGAGAGAATTTGATTGGCTCAGCTGATGATGCCACATGCCAGCCCTGATGGTGCCCTCATTTCTACCGTGGGGCGTAGACACCTGGCATGAGCCTCCCTTCAAACCTACACACAATGTGGGGAAAGATGATTCCCCAAAAGTAAACTGAAGAGGATGCCTGGAAAGAAAATGCAAACAAGAAAGCCAAAAAACAAGTCACACCAGCTGTATATGACTTCGGGGATTTTTTTGTTGTGGTTCTGAGTGTTTATGCTTCTATCCCTTGTGAAGCTATGAGCAGTGAAGAATCTATTTACTACATCCACTTGTTATTTTTTTCAATCTAATTATTGAAATTCTCACATTCTTTCTTGTTTAGTAAGATTTTGTTTTATATAGAACTTCTGCTATGTCGCAGCACACCCTTCTATTTGCGAGTGCACGAGTGTACGTGTGCATGTGTGTGTGTGCGCTCACTGAATATCTATCCAGAAGTGAGTTGTTAAATCCCACGGGTCTCAGAACTGGGTGCTTTGCTGTTCACTACCTTTTAATAAAGTAAAAATGTTTGTGTGTTTATCTTTTAACCCCAGTAGCACTCCTTATTCACTTGAATTTAATAACAATTTATTGGCACCGACTGTGTACCTGACCTAATGTCAGCTCCATTATCACGCTACAGGCTAAAACAGCTTGAGCTCCACATGTTGACAGCACTATATTATACTATTTTCTTTGTCTCCAAAACAGAGAGAGATAATCCTCCTGTCTTAGAAATGTTTTCCCATGAATTCCCCATGTTTTCTGCCAAGAGTAGAATGTAAGGCAACTGGTAAGAAGCTGCACAGTGGATAAGAAGCCAGTTCTCATGGGTTTATTTCTGCTTTTCATGGTTCATTTCACAGAAAATTCACTTTTCTGTGTCTTAATCTCCCTAGCTATAAAGAAAGAAGAAACTATTTCTTTTGTGAACACAGGAGTACATAAAGATTCAATGACTAGGTTTAATGGGTTCATTTAATTTCCTACCTGGATCTATTACTAATACGTTGTAATTTGCAGGAAAAAAAGTGCATAGGTTCAAGGCTGGCAGCTTATATAAACCTATGTATACATTAGAACCAACCAGTCTGTGCACATTGTCTTGACTACAGAAATTCTAATGCATGTGATTTGAGAAGCATTTCATGGTGCTATGGAAAAGTGGATGAAAATGACCTTAGACTGGATTTAATCTTATGTTTAAAAGCCACTCGTAAAGCAAAAGAGAATATAATTTGTAAAGAACCAACTCAACAGTTAATTCCTTGAAACCATCTCTAAAATGCATAAATCCAGCAAGTCAGGTAAACTATTTTCTACTTAGTTCCCTTAGATATTGCTGACTTATAGATATTTGGTAAAATTTTCTCTTATTTGAGAAACTATTTGCATAGCCTTGTCTGAAAATCATTTCATTATATATAATAAATGATTTGTTGGGCTAAGAAAATTAGCAAAGAGGCATAAGTTGTAATTCTAGCTTTGTTCCTAACTGGGTATGGCGCTTGAATCATATCTCTAAATCTTTCTGTGTTTGAGCTTCTTTATCTGCAAAGTAAGGGACAGAGCAGAGAAGATGCCACCACTCTCCATTCTTATACTCATTGCAGGCCTTATGAATCAAGCATAAAACTCTTTCCTGTTGAACTCACACACTGCCTCAGAATCCTTTTTATCACGGCATAATCCTGGATTCGATTTTAGCTGACTTGATTGAATGCTTACTACATGCCAGACATTATTTTAAATGTTTACTTGTATTTACTAATTTAATTATGACACAACTATAAGAAGTATGCACAATTAATACCCTTATTTTGCAGATGAGGAAAATAAGGCTTGAAAATTCACCTAAAGTTAAGTGACAGTACTTGAAATAGACAGCCTATGCTTTTCTACACTTTGCTACTTTGCCTTTGAGTTCTCTAGAATCCATTTCAGCACAGATACTTTGGTTAGTACTAAAAGCATGCCACAAACATTTGACAGTGATAAGTATTCTCTGCTCTTTGGGGATTTTTTTTCGTTTATTCAGATTTTTTTCCGCAGCAACTAGCCCAGTAACTGGCACAGAATCCGGCATATAAGGGGCTGCCAGTAAATATTGATTGAATGAATAAATGCTGCCATCTCCGTAGCCAGTATTACTGCATTCTGTTTAAAACATGCTTTAAAATTATTTTCTTTTAACGTTGCATCAGTCTGTTATTCTGCAAAGTCTCTATTGATCATTTTCCAGGCAGAGTCTTATTTGGTTTTCTATCCAAAGTTCTATCTTAGTTCTTCAGTGGTTGAGTGTTTATTCTCATTTTAATAATTTATTTGTACACCACAAGTAAGAGTTTGACCACAGGCAATCCTTAATTGTTGGAACAGTAATGATGCTTTGCATAAGCTGACTTTTTCCATGCAAGAGAAGCAGCCTGAAAGGAAAGTGGTCAATTGCCAAATTGGGAAAAGCCTTGATTGACTGAAGAACAGATGCTCTTGAGTATAATTAGTAGAGACTTTCAGTGACCTAGGTGGTTATTTAACTAATAAAGGAAACATAAAAGAAACCAAAATTGGATTATTTTAAGGAGATTTCATGGTGAGTCACTGAACAGAATTTAGTGACACAAAAAGAACAAATTGGTAAGCCAGTGTTTATAGTAAAGTATATAGAATTAGAGTCAAGGCAACTTAAATCGAATGACAATTTTTTTCTTAATTATTATGCGCCAACAGAATAAACTAGTACCTCACTTACCTGAATTATAAAGAACACAAAAGCTACAAATAACCAGAAAAGCACACAAGTTTAGAGCATGCTTATCAATGATATATTCTACAAATAACTATATTTGGGGAGTAGATAGTCTTTGAAGTTCCTGACGTATACATCTGATAACCATGACTTTTAAAACCATTACATTTCTCCCAAACACCATCTCAAACCCAAGGATGAAGGTTTGAGGCAGCTTCAAATAATGGAAATGAGTGTACTGACATCTACTGCAGTGTATCAGAAAAGAACTAGGACAGAAAGGGAACAAAGATATATCCAAAAAAAGCTGCTGGCAGGAACTAGAGAAGGATTAAAGGGCGGAGAGGAGCCCAGGGGAAACTCCTAGCTGATGCTAATTGTACTGTAGCCGCCAGCTGCCTCATTGAGTTCCTTTCTGGCTGGTACAACTCCTCCCAAAGCACGGGGTACTGGTTGCTGTCCTCCAGGGGTGATTCTGCATAGCTCTGAGAAGAAAGCATTCCATCTATATATTGAGTTGAAAGAAAGGTGACCAAAATAAGATGGAGATATTGTCATTATAGTAAAAGGGAGAAGGTATTTATGTTAATTAAAAATAACCAATATTGGGAGATGTAGCAGGATGGAGAAAGAAGAAAGTTGCTATTCAAATGCCACTGAAAAGTTGTGGCCACAGGCAGGTACCACCATAAACAGACATCAGCAGCTCATAAGGCATAATGTTCCCTGTTAGGTAGAGCAGTGGTTTCTAGTAGGTCCAAAATCAAATTGTGAATTTTGCCTACACATTGTCAAGTTGCTTGGCTTCTTTCCCTCCTTGGTAACCCCTAATCCAACTGACAATCTCACACCACTTTGTAATAGTCTAAAGAGCCTTCTTCTCAGGTCTGTACATTTCTAAAGAGGCCCACGCTCCAAAACTGATCCTCTCCCCCTGCTGTGGACTGAATTGTTTCTCCCTCCTCACAAATCCATATGTTGAAGCCTTAACCTCCAACGAGATGGCATTTGAAAAAGGGGCCTTTGGGAGGTAATTAGGTTTAGAAAAACTCACAAGGGTGGAGTACCCATGATGGGATTAGTGCCTTTATAAGAAGAGACCCCAAAGAGCTTGCTTTCTCTCTCTCTCCAACTTCTTGCGTGGAGAAAAGGCCAAGTCAGGACACAGTGAGAAGGCAGCATCTGCAGTCTAAGGAGAGAACCTTTCCCTACTGGCATCTTGATCTTGGATTTCCATCTCCAGAACTGCGAGAAATAAATTCCTGTCGGTTAAGCCACCCAGTCTATGGTATTTTCTTGTAGCAGCCCAAGCTGACTAAGAAATCCCATCTGCCCCATGTCATCCAAAATTACATTAAAGCATGGGAAATATCCAGTATAAAAAAATGTTTTTTCCACTTATGGAACCAAATGACTCAGGTTCTGATAAGAGTAAGTCATGTAGACTTGGCCAAGGTACTCAACTGCTCTTGCTATCACCCACAAAATGAGAGATTCAGCTGGATGATCCATAAGAGTAGTTCTGATCTTTTCATCCAACAGTACTGAAATCTTTTCCAAGAGCTGCTTATTTTCAAATGAATTCAGTTGGCATAAGGTCTGTAGGAGATATCTTGAGAAGGGGAGCTCCCAAGTGCTCATTTTAGTACTCAATGACATTTATCTCCACTATCACGATAGAAAAACAAGGGTTAGCAAATTGACCCTCTGCTTCTGCAGCTGCTGACCCCTGATAGTGAATGTTAGAACAGATGGAAGCTAGCCCTGGAGACTTGGACTAATGCCAACAGCAATAAATACAGCTTGTTTTGTGGCTGCCATCCTGTCCTAAGGACTGAATGGCCAACAGAAGCCACCATTCGCATTGTTATGCTCTGTCCAAGTGTCCCATTCTGCTGAGCTGATGCTGGCAGTGCTTCTGCATAGGGAGAGTCAAGCCCTTCAGGATAGACAGTGTCGGGTAATTGGGCACTGCACCTGGCTGTGGTTACTCTCAAGATGGTACCTTCTCAGGGATTTCCTTAGGCAGAGAAATCAATTTTGCGAAGTCTGAAAGGTGAGCATCTCTATCTGGTTCCTGTCATCCCAGACCTCAAACATATCTATAAAGCCATGGTTTAGGGTAAATGAAAATTACTCCCAGGTATTTCAAAAAACTAGTTCACACTATCCTGGGATTTTTGCACTCTGTTGCTCAGTCTCTGACTAAAATGTAAATGGTATATATTAGCAACATTGTACTCAAAGAAAGGAGACTTTTCCTCAGGCAGTAGGTAAAGGAAGGCAATTTAAATGACAATCCTTTTAACTTTTTCTCACCTTTGTTCAGGTAACTTTGTCCTTGTTCATCTAAATTCTAACAGAATAGAGCTAATGTAAAAGGAAATCTAAAATAAATGACAAATTTGAATGACTGAGACAGATGAAGGATGACTTTAAGAGCTATTTGTACTAAAAATAACCAGTAATTCTTACAGATTTCCTAGGAGGCAATGAAAAACTACCAGGGGTGCACTGTATTCACAAGAATAGGATCTTTGCTTCTGAAAAAGATAGTCTTAGAGTACTGAGAATTGGGAAAATGTTCAAAGTGATACCGTGTGACAAAGACCATGGTTGGATCCCAGAAAATATTTCAATGTTAAATTCATAAAATCGTTGCTAAACTCATATATTTAGCTGTGGGAAAGAAAGGCAAATCCTATCCAGAAAAAAAAAGTGCTTCTTTAAATATTAATTCTAGAATTGCCTTCTTTAGAAGTCAATCTTAAAAATGCGGCACAGCCATGTATCATGCTGACCTAAAGCACTGTTCTTCAACCAGGAGCAATTTTGCTCCCCAGGGGATGTTATTTACTTATTCATTCATTAAATGAATGTTTATGGACTGCCTACTATGTGTCAGGCCCTGGGATGCCACTAAGCACACAGTGATTGCTCATCCTGTTGTAATGGAACTTGCTGTTGAGATGGGAAGACAGACATTCTACAAAGTCATTACAATAAAGTTATTATTGTAAATGAGGGGGAATAACTTATGGGACCTTAGCATCTCCTGGAAGTCAGGGAAGCCCCTTCAAGGAGGTGACTTAAAGGATAGATAGAATTCCAGGTAAAGAATCAGAGTAGGGAGAAGAGGCCGGAGAAGCAGTTCAAACAAAATATCATTTGTACCTTCCTTCCCTCAAATAGTTTCAGATTCAGGAAAAATAGCACATATGATGAGAAGAAAAAATTTTCCTTACTACCTCCTGCTTCCCTTAGTATTATTTTTCCAGGTCCCTGTACTTATTACTGCTGGATTTCTGCTTCTGGAAATCATTGCCATAGCATTTTTTAAAAGCTCCAGGACGTTCATTGAATTATTCCTTCTCTGGCTTCCCTCCATTTGCCAGGGAATCTAGAGCTGACTATAAATGAAAGAACTCATTTATTCATCTTAATAAGAATAGTTGACAGGGATGCTGTACTAATCAGGAAACACGCTGCTGAGAGCGCTGGTCTGCAGTTCTTGCTTTGATGGTTGGATGGAGCAGAATTCCAGAGTAGCTGATGTGTTGATAGCGTCAGCATAGTATGTGGAAGAGCATCAACTGTCATGCTGATGACATTTTATCAGAAGGCAAAGATGAGAAAATTTGCTAATTCTCAAAAATTTTGCCCAGAAAGAATTTTGATAAGATGGTCAATAATTAAAATATTTCATAAGTAGTTTTGATCTTTTAGCATAACCCGGGCTGGTGCTCTTATTTGATATAAAATGGGGATGATTTGTCTAATTCAACTGGCATCTTATTTTACCCAATACTGTTAGTGCTGTGTACCTTCTATCTGGAATGTTTCCCCAGTGATACTTTTCACGCAACCTCCTTGAAAATCTTTTTAGTGTTTTGAAAAAGTGATAGCTGTAGAGGATTTTTGCTAGGCATGCATGTGTCCTCTCACAAACACACATACACACAGAAATAAAACTGCAAGTAGGAAAATTTCTTTGATTCACCCAGATGACCATCACTCAGATGTAACTGACATATTCAGAGCCTGAAGATTCACATGAAACCGGGAGGAACCATACTCTCGATGTGTAAGTTCCCCAGTGAGGACTCTCTGAGGAGGGGTAGATATTATCAGATTCAAAAATCATTTTCACTTACAAGGTAGCAAAATAGAGAAGGATGTTTTGTACCCATATTTTCTGGAAATTCCAAGTGACGATGGATATTATTTAATCCTCAAGGCAGCAAAATAATGTGGAAGGAGACCAAAGAAGATCTCACAACCCTGATGCCAAAGACAGGTTTAAGGAAGCCACATAGTATTTATCAGGATTTTAAAATATATTCTTTGTTCTTTTACAAAAGGCCAGGATTAATGTGCTTGTCTACTCTGCTCCATTTGATAATACCCAAAGCTTAGATGAGGAACAATGATTTTCATACTAATATGTAATACAAACTCTTTAGGCAAATAAAGGTCTTACAGTTTGATTATGGGAAAAAGAAACTTCAAGAAAAAATTTATATTCAGTAAAAAGAGAAATAGTACTGAAGGGACAAAAATGTATAGTTTTTTATTTCAGAAAAGTAGAACATAAAAGAATGCCCAAATTTAGGCTCTCCTATAGAATGTAACTATGTTAAATATTTATTGAAGAACTATAAAATGACACCACAAGTATTATCCTATATAAAGTTCAAAACAACCCTATGAATTGATTTCTGGTTTACACACCTTTATTCTTTTAGTGGATTAGGAAACTTCAGCTCTGGGGGGTTAAAGGGTTTACATAGGGCCACAAAGCTAAGAAACAATAAAACTAACTGGATGATTAGAGATAGAAAGCATCAATTATTTATGCCTGTTGTCCATGTGTCATTGATTATAGGTACTAAGAAGCACAGAGGAATTGGTCTAGCTCTCCTAAACTTAACAGACTCTTCTACACTAAGTAAATGCCATACAATTCTGCAATGGAATTAAATATGGAGCCCAGCAGAAGCGCCAAAGAAACAGTCATCATTTCTCTGTCAGTGAAGGGAGGTGGGGAGCAAGAGTTCATAGGAGAGATAAGTTCCACTGATGAGGAGATGTTCACACTGCAGGCCTGAGCAGTGTGGCACAGGGCAGAGGGAGTAGATGAGTGGAAGTAGAGCAGGAGGAAGCAGCCTGGCAAAATTGGAGGCAGAGCTAGGGATGGCATGGGAAGGTGAGAAATGACGCATCTAGAAAAGATGGGAAAAAGTCATGAAATGCTCTATAGCCTTTGCTAAGAATTTTAGGTTAAAATTTTTTTCACCATTGAGAAAAATAAAAAAATTTAAGCACGTTTAAAATTTCATTCTATAAGTTCACTCTTTAGAAGAGATGAACACAATAATGAAGAGGAAATGGGAGGTGGAAAGAACAAACGGGAGGGTATTCAAATATCCAGACTAGACATCATGATGGCCCTGGCAGCAGCTTGGGTTGCTTTTTTGTGTTTCACACACTGTTGCATATAAATTTGTAGAGTTATTATGGAAAGCAATTTAGCCATATGTACCTAGAGTAATAAAATTATTCCCACTGAGGAAAACAATTTGTATTATTTTTAAGAGAAAGGTAACTAATATATTCAATAGATCAGAACCTGTTTACACTAGTAAGAGTAGAATAATGGGCAAAGAAAAAGATCACAAAATAACTTCAAGTGACCACTAAATATATACAAAGAAATGTCCATAACAAATAATAATTTAAGAAATGAATTTAAAACATTAGGTCTACCATTTTAAAAAAATCCATAGTTGGCAAGGCAAAGTGACATCTCTAAATGCTTTTGGTGAGATTGTAAGGTGATCCAAATACCCTGGAAACAAGATAGATAATAGCTACAAAGCAAAGTTAAAAATTTTCACATTCTTTAATTCAATAATTTAACTTCTGGGAATTTATTCAAATAAATAACAAGGCAGCTTAACATGGTGGTTAAAAGCATGAATTTTGGCATTGGATTGCTAGGGTTTAAATCTAACTGAGGTTTGTACGATCTTAGGAAAGTTACTTAATATCTGTTTCTTAGTTTCTCAACTGTAAAATATGGATCATAATAGGATTGGCCTCAAAGTGAGGCCAATGAGTTATGAGTCTGAAATGAGGTAAAATTGTTAAGCACTTAAAACATACACATAGTAAGTATTAAATGAGTGTTTATTTGTTAAATAAATGTTTGTACAGATTTATGTATAAGCATGTTCATCACAGCATTATTTTTTATGGTATGATGTAAGAAACAACCTAAACAGCCAACAGTAAAGGAATAAACTACATTGTGTTTAGTCATTGTAATTGTAAATGAGACAAAGAAAAAAATCCCATACTTGGAAGTACCAGAACAATTAGTCCATCAGTTAGACAGATGATAGATAGGTGGGAAGGCAGGTGGATAGAAGGTAGTTAGGTAGATAGGTAGATAGAGGGCAAGGAGAGAAAAAAAGGAAGGAAGGAGTGAAACTAAGAAAAGAAGGAAGGAGGAAGGAAGGAAAACAAGGATGGAGGGAGGGAAGAAAGGTGAGGTGGAAGAAAGGGAAGGGAAGGAAGAAAGAAAGGAAGGAAAGAAGGAAAGAAAAAAGAAGGAAGGAAGGAAAGGACGAATGGAGTGAAGGAAGGTGGAAGGCATTAAGAACATCCACATTGTTATGCAATAGTCATCACCATCCACCTCCCGAACTTTTTCATCAGCCTAAACTGAAACTCTGTACCCATTAAATAGTAACTCCTCATTTCCCCTCCCCCCAGCCTCTGATAACCACCTTTCTACATTCTGTCTCTATGAATTTCAGTATTCCAGGTACCTCATATAAGTGGACTCATACAATATTTGTGCTTTTGCAACTGGCTTATTTCACTTAGCATAATGTCTTCAAGGTTCACCCATGTTGTACATGTGTAAGAATTTCATTCCTTTTTAAGGCTGAATAATATTCCATTGTATGCATATACTATATTTTGTTTATCCATTCATCTGTCAATGGATGCTTGGGTTGCTTTCACCTTTTGGCTATTGTGAATAATGCTGCTATAAACATGGGTACTTAAAAATCTGTTTGAGGGCTGGCCCAGTGGCATAGTGGTTAAGTTCACACGCTTTGCTTTGGTGGCTCAGGGTTTGCAGGTTTGGATCCCGGGCGGGGACCTACTCACTGCTCATCAAGCCATGTTGTGGTGGCATCCCGCATGCAAAATAGAGGAAGATGGGCATGGATGTTGACTGAGGGCCAATCTTCCTCATCCAAAACAAACGAACAAAAAATATGTTTGAGTCTCTGCTTTCAGCTCCTTGGGATGCATACCCAGAAGTGGAATTGCTGAATTATATGGTAATTCTATGTTTAATTTTTTGAGGAACTGTCATGCCATTTTCCACAGGGCATACACCATTTTACATTTCCACTGGCAACACATAAGGGTTCCAATTTCTCCACTCCTCGCCAATATGTTATTTTCTGTGTGTGTGTGTTTTATAATAGCCATCCTAATGGTATGAAGTGTGATCTCACTGTAATTTTGATATGCATTTCCCTAATAGTTAACAATGTTGAACATTCTTTCATGTGCTTATTGGCCATTTGTATATCTTCTTTGGAGAAATGTCTATTCAGATCCCTTGCCCATTTTTTAATTGGGTTGCTTATTGTTTTGGTTATTGCAGTGTTGTTTTTGTTGAGTTGTAGGAGTTCTTTATATATCCTGGATATTAATATCTAATTAGATAGATATTAAGTATTAATTAATAGATATAAATATCAAATTAAATATTTTATCCCTTCCTGTGGGTTGCCTTTTCATTCCGTGGATAGTGTCCTTTGATGCATAAAAGTGTTTAATTTTTTTGCGTGTGTGTGAGGAAGACCAGCCCTGAGCTAACATCCGTTGCTAATCCTCCTCCTTTTGCTGAGGAAAACTGGCCCTGGGCTAACATCCGTGCCTATCTTCCTCTACTTTATATGGGACGCCGCCACAGCGTGGCTGACACGCAGTGCGGCGGTGGGTGCCCAGGATCTGAACCGGCGAACCCCGGGCTGCCAAGCTCGGACGAAACCGCTACGCCACCGGGTGGCCCCTTTAATTTTGATAATGTCTGATTTATGTATTTTTTTGTGTTGTTGCCTGTGCTTTTGGTGTCATATCCAAGAAATCATTGCCATATACAATGTCATGAAGCTTTTGCCCTATGTTTTCTTCTAAGAGTTGAATTATTTTTTAATTGGCTTGTTTTTAGAGATTCTTTCTTTTACCTTTTTATTATTGATCCAAAGAATAAAAATACCCAGAGAATCAAGTTTTAACTTGTACTCTAACACATAGCATCTCAGTGATGCCAAAAAGAATATTCATTTAGCCCAACAGTAATTCCAAAAACAACAACTATGTTCATTTGGAAAAGGGTTATATATAAAGAGGCCAAAATATCTTGAAGAAAACAATTCAATACACTGAACTATAGTTCATGATATTTCTCATAGTTATGGGTAAATCTCTTTGCAAATAGGTATTGTTCATGTGCCACAAATGGATCACAATATATGAACTCTATCAAGTCACTGTGGCTAAAGTAGTTGTGAGAAATGAGTCCCATCTGTTAAAGCAGAATATCTGAGAAATTATTCATCACATTTATTCTGTATTCAGTCGATGTGGACATAATGGAACTAAATTATGGAGATGATACTATACAATCAAACACTTAAGTGCTTATGCATTAGACTACTTAACAAGCTGCTAAATGAGAGACTGCCTTCATTTTGGATTCAAGACCAAAGAGAAAATTTAAAAGGCCAGTAAAGTTCTTGGTTCTTTACTTTATAGCTTCATTCCAAAAACATTTATTAGTAAAACAATTCACACTCTGGTTTTGAAGGTCCTAGTTTCCCAGTGATAATAGTCAAAAAAGGAGGAAGGAATTAGGGACTTGATGTCACTGTTCAGATCAAGAATACTTTTTGCTGGCTTTAATGAATATATCCTGCCTTTATTAAAGGTATATTGGTTTTAATATAGGATGCTGAGACAATTCAATTGAATTGAAATTCAGTTCTTTTCAACAAATAGTGCCAGAACAACTGGATATCCACATGTGAAAGAATGAAATTGAACCTCCACCTAACACTATGAACAAAAATCGACACCAAGTGGATCAAAGTTTGGAAGAAAATCTTACTCTTAGGAGTAAACCTTCATGTTCTTGAGTTAGGCAAAGCTTTCTTAGAAACAACAGCAAAACCACAGCTACAAAAGAAAAAAAATTGGTAAGTTGGACTTCATCAAAATTAAAAACTTTTGTGCTTCAAAGGACACCATCAAGAAAGTGAAAATACAGAACACAAAATGAGAGAAAATATCTGCAAATCACATATCTGATAAGTGACTTGTATTCAGAACCTGTCAAGAACTCTCACATCACAACAATAAAAAATCAAACCCCATTTAAAAATAGGCAAAGGATCTGAATAGACATTTCTCCAAAAAAGATACACAAATTTCTAATAAGTGCATGAAAAGATATTCAACATTATTAGCCATCAGGGAAATGCAAATCAAAACCACATTGAAATACCAATTCACACCCACTACGATGGCTAGAATCAAAAAGTCAGACACAAACAAGTGTTAGTGAGGATGTGGAGAAAGTGGAACCTTCAAATATTGCTAGTGGGAATGTAAAATGGTGCAGTTGCCTGGAAAACAGGTTAGTGTTTCCTCCAATGAGTTAAGCGTAGAGTTACCTACCATATGACAAATCAACTCCACTTTTACAAATATACCCAAGAGAAATGAAAACATTTGTCCACACAAATATGTGTACATGAATGTTCATAGCAGCATTATTCATAGCAGCCAAAAAAGTGAAAACAATGTGGTATACCCATACAATGGAATATTATTCAGTCAATGAAATGAATGAATTATTGATACATGCTACAACATGGATAAACCGTGAAAGCATTATGCTGAGTCAAAGATGCCAGTCACAAAAGACCACATATTGTGTGACTACTTTTATATGAGATGCCCCAAATTGACAAATCTATATATAGAGAAGGTATATTAATGATTATCTAGGGCTAGGGTCAGGGCAGGTGGGGGGTAATGGAGAGTGACTACTGGTGCTCTTTTTTTTAAGGTGATGAAAATGTTCTAAAATTAGATTGTGTTGATAAATGACAACTGTAAATATATTAAAAACAAAGAATTGTACCCTTTAAATGGGTGAATCATATGGTATGTGAATTATATCTCAAAAAGCTATTAAAATTATATCGGTGCTAGAAATTTTATTTGGGAATCTCTCTGAAATTGGAGGTGGAGAGAAGAAAATTAGCCTTTGAAGTTTGCAACTTATGGAAAATTCATTCCATCTGAATGGTTTTTATTACTTCATTGAGTTTGACAATTAACTGATGGGTTGCTCTTCTTCAAGGTTTTCATTCATTCATTTATGCTTGGTTACTGTTACATCCTAGGCAGTGGGGATACAAACATGAAAAGGGAAATGCTTGCTCTCAAGCTCACCAAATAATGGGGAGGGGCAGGGATTACGTACAATAAGTATGATAGAAGTATGGGATCAATGCAATGGGAGCACAGTGTGCAAGACCTAATTGTGTCCATGTGTATGTACTTGGGAATTGGACTTGCAGAAAAAGGAGATCAAGAGGGACTTCTTTGGAGGGTGAATTAGAGCTTATAAAGTGGTCAAGGATGGACACAACAGAACATAGATGCAGGAGGAAAAAGAGTCAAGGATGATTTTTCTTCCTTTAATCCTTATGGGCTTTGTGAACTGTTGATTTGAGATTGATCACTAGGAAGGAAAACAGTATAGTTAACTATAAAAAGTGATTTTACTAACCGTGTTCACAAAGCCCACTTTTGGCCAGAAAATCAGAGGTTTTACCTTCTCCTTTCCAGTACTGACAAGGTTCGTCCTCCACTGAAATATCACAGAAGTTGTTTTCTAGATCCATAAGTTTTATGGAGAGTAACATTGAGGCAGAAGAGAAATCTGCGTTGGAATCCCTTCTCTATTACTTGCTAGCTATGTGCTTTGTGTGATCCTTGGTTTCCTGTAAATTGCATGAAAATGACAGTAGTAACTGATGTGATTGCGCAAAGATTAAAGGAAATAAAGCATATAAAGTATTTTGCATATAGTAGAACTTCAGTACATGGTAGTTAGTATCATTATGTATTTTATAATTATATTTTCTTGTATTGAATAGCTGAAACCATGTTTTAATTTCCACAGAATATTTTAATCTCATAGCTCTTTCACCTCAGTGAGTAGCACCTAGATTGTTCAATAAACTTATTGTTTGCTGACAAATGTAATGAAGGCATAAAGAGACACCAAATCAGTTCTTTGTTACAATAAAACTGCCAAATCCCAGATGCACGGGGACAAAAGGCTAAGTAAACAAAGGCCAAACTGGCAAGGGAATCAGACCATGTATGACTAAGAGAGAACGAGGTAAAGGCTGCTTATAAAACAGTCGGACAATCTAGCAAAGGTGGAGAGAAGTCTGGACTCAGAGGTCAAGTTCAGAAGCAGATGGAGTTGTAAGACAGCAGTTAGGAGACGGGAAATTAGCAGGGACTGAAACATATTAGCTGGTATTTGTTTCCTAAGATAGAACAAGCACATCTCTTTTGGGTCTGATCTCCAGTGAAGAAGGTAGAGTATTCTTAGTACCTTTCCATATTGCTTAGCAAAGTGACTCTCTGATTTGCCTAGTTAGAAGGATTTCCATTGTACAAATGAAATAGAACATATAGGTGTATCTGGGTGTATCTACACCACACACACTCATTCATATGCACTTACATACATGTACACATATGTGACATTTCTGCCATGTACGTTGTAAATTTATTCCAGAGTTAAATAACCTGAATGCTATTTCTTTCCATGTGTGGCTGCTTTTACTGAGACCACTCCTACATGTTTCTCTCTGTAGCAGCAGTGGATGGAAAGCTGCCAGTTTCTTTCATAGTTGTTGAATGTTGGGTTTTAATGAAAGCTGAAATATCTACAATGAAAAGTGGAGAATAGAGAAGTGTCAGTTCCTTCACTTGACTTTCATCAGGGTTTGAATGGCTTTTCATAAAGCTACTCCATGGAAGCAGGTAAAATGCTTTTAAAAAAATCTAGATATGCAGAGTGGAAGACACCATTATTATTACTGGTACAAGTTCCTGCCTGTCCAAAGAATGGTCTTCATTCTTAGATCCTCCTTTGTCCAGCAACTTTCTTGCTAAAATAAATGGAGCAGTCATTCAATGTCCCTCTACTGAATAAAGGTTATTATGTCCTCACAGTATGATTTTTCCAGACCTACTTTTAAATTTGCTTCTGAAAAGAAAATTCACTAATCGCTTAGATTATTCTTATTGTAATTAATAAACATTTGGCATGCCATTTTAGAAATGAACAGACTGTGGGTGCCCTGGGTAAGGATTCCACTGAACTTAATGTTGGGGATTGTAACGTATTCAGTGTTGCTGCCTGGTGAATTTAGATTAATAATTATAGGGCTGGTTATGAGACATCAGGGAGAAATACTACGTTAAAAGTAATAAAGAAGTTTGGGGTGCACTCATTTTAAGTCCGCTTTTCTTTCCTACATAGAGTAATCTTTCATCATAATTTTCACTTTTTTGGAAAGTGTTTAATACTGATTATTTTCAAAAAAAAGTATTTTACATTAGTCTGTTTTGTTATGATCATATGCAGTGTAGTCTCACATATATCTCTGACACTTGTCACATTAATGAATTGTTTTAGTCTTGTTGCCAAAACAAGTTAGAGCCAGGGCAATTTTAAAAAATGGAACTAAAGCTCTTATTTTCCAAGTGAGACTTGCTGTGTGAATGTCGAGCATTACTGGGTCTCACTTTGCTATTGCTTAGGTGTACTCCACTTTTAATTACCATTTTTCAAAACATGTAACTGGATTAAACTTCAACAAATATTATTTATTGAGTGCTTGCTAGATACTGATACTTTGGAGAATGCAGAGGAAACAAATCCATCTTCAAGGAGTATACATTCTTCACGGGAGATTTCAACCTTTGTTCATGACCAGTGGCTTCATTAAAAATAAAACTCTGCTATTCGATAATAGAAAAATATCTTCGGGAAAAAAAGGAGAAGACAAAATCACTTATCCTTAAACTATGTGGTTCGGGTACAATGTATCCATGTCTAATTTCTCTTCCTGTCAGCTGTTATTTCTTGTTACTTTTAACCCTCGCCTGACTGCTGATATGAAAAGTTCATAGGCTATAACTGATCGTGTTTTTTTAAGCCTAGAAACTCCTTTCAAGGGCAAAGCTACTATGGCACCTGTTATTCAGCTTACGTGTGTGATGAATTTGCCAAGTACTTTAATATTTTATCTCATTGATCAAGAACTACGCTGTGAGGCATATTTCTCCCACTTAATAGATGAAGTAACCTAGTCTTAGAGCTTCAAAGTGACTTGCCCAAGACCTCATTGCCAGTTAGTAACAAACACAAGATCACGGGGCACAGCAGTGTCTAACTCTGCCTCTGACTCCATGCTGTGTGGTCTTAACTGCCTCTTTTTACCTGTTTAAAGCTCTGCCTATACTATAATCTGCTAAAATTTAAAATAATCAAGTGTCTCATGTATTCTGTATGCCATTTGCATTTTTGGCAGTTTGGATGGAAAGAAATCCCTTTTTGCTGAAGTGAACGAGGTTGATCTTATACAGAAGTTTCCATTACAACTGGGGGTGGGGGGTGGGGGTGAGATTGAAAGAGGAAGGAGTTACACAATTTCCTACTGATTTTTATGCCAAAGGTTTTCTATTGATCATCATTAATTATCAAGTTTGAATTCTTAAGTAAAAGTCTGTACAAAAATTCTTCCACAGTGGAAAAATTATGAAAGCAACTGTAGAGTAAGAAAGGCAATTTTTTTCTTCAAATAAAAACAGCTAAAATAACGTTTATAATTTTCTAAACAAAATATACTGTAGATTTTTTCCCACAGCCAAATTTGGGTATTTCAATTATATATATTTATACATATATTTATATATGTATACATATCTGTTAGTTCGCAAATATGTATAAAATATGACAGATTTTGCTGTCATGAATACCTTATTCCTATATTTGTCATGACAGTCCCTTGAGATAAGTACTAATGTAAAGTACTACCTTTACATAATTTGAGCTAACACTCTGAAGGGTAAGTCACTTAAAAATTTTTAATATAATCCCAAGTGCTTTGATAAAAATTTTTAAAAGATCACATTCCTGTTATCAATGTAACTATTCCTAGCATTTTCACAAGTTCTGACAGATTTAATAACAGATATTACATTTAAGATACTGAAAAGCACCACCAGATTATATTAAATGTATAATTTTGTTTAGAAAGATTTTTAAACAGCATTTGTTGATTTTTTCCCCATGACTCAAGAAATGGGTCTCTTATTTATCTCCCTCCTCAGAGAAGGGACAACAAAGGTCTTTAATCCTTAAAGAGAACCAGCAGGTGAGACTTCTGGAATGATGAAGTGAGAATCTCAGAGAATCCACTCCCCTGACAAAAGCAACAAAAATGATGTCTTTTACAAATGATGAGCCTATCAGCTCATTTTTGTAATTATTGTTTTACGCAATTGTCTTTTAATCAATTAGAAGAAGAAATGAATTTTAAAATGTTACGCTGCCTTTTACATTTACCTATGGAATTACTTTTACCCATGTTTTTTCCTTCTTTGTGTGGATATAAAAGACATCACTGTATGACAATAATAGCACAAAAGGTGGGGAGAGCTATGTTGGAGCAAAGCTTCTACGTACTAGTGGAATTAAGTTAACAGTAATGTAAAGTAGATTTACTTAAATTAAGATACATACTGTAATCTCCAGAGCAGCCACTAAGAAAATAACCTAAAAGTATAGTAGAAAGAAAATTAAAGAATTTTAAATAGTACACTAGAAAGTATATATTTAACCCAAAAGGTAGTAATGGAAGAAGAGAGGAACAAAAGAGACATGTAGAACACAAATAAAATCACAGATGATGTAAGTCATACCATATCAATAATTACATTAAATGTCAAAGGATTAAACACTCCAATTGAAAGGCAGAGGTTATTAGACTTGATAAAAAGACAACATCCAACCATATGCTATTATAAGAAACACACTTTAGACTCTAAGACACAAAAAGTTTTAAGTAAAAATATGGAAAAAGATATATCATGCCAACAGCAACATAAAGAGAGCTGGGATGGCTATATTAATATCAAACAAAATAGACTTTAAGACTTAAAAATATGTTACCAAAAACAAAGAGGTATATTTTATAATGAAAGAAGGGTGAATTTACCAGGAAGAGATAACAATTATAAACATATATGCACCAAACAACAGAAACCCAAAATGCATGAAACAAAAACTGACAAAACTGAAAGGAGAAACAGATAATTCAACAGTAGCAGTGGAGACTTCTATACTCCACTCTTAATAATGAACAGACCAACTAAACAGAATATCACCAAGGATAGAAAAGACTTCAACAACACTATAAACCAACAAGACCTAATAGATAGCTATAGACCACTCAACCTAAAAACAGTAGAATTCACATTCTTTTCAAGCAAGCATTGAAAGTACTACAGGATGGAGCATATACTAGAACATAAAACAAATCTGAACAAATTTCAAAGGACTGCAAACATATAGAGTATGTTCTCTGATCACAATGAAATTTAATTAGATTTCAACAACAGAAAGAAACTTGGAAACTCCACAGAGTTTCAAACTCAAGTTGCAAATTAAATGATAAATTTCTAAATAACCCATAGGTCAAAGACAAAAAAATGGGAGGAACTAGAAAGTATTTTTAACCACATAAACATGAAAACATGAATGTCAGCAGGATGACAGTATAGGAGACCCTAGCCTTCATCCCCCAACAAAAGACAGTGATTAGAGCTATCCACAAATGAAAAGAGCTCTGGGAGAGTTCAGGAGTTCACTTAAGAAGCTGCAGCAACATAGTGGAGCAAAATCCTGAGAACAAAAGGCATAGAAAGAAGAGTTTCTTTTCTTTTTTTTTTTGTGAGGAAGACCAGCCCTGAGCTAACATCTGTTGCTAATCCTCTTTTTGCTGAGGAAGACTGGCCCTGGGCTAACATCCGTGCCCATCTTCCTCTACTTTATATGGGACGCCGCCACAGCATGGCTGACAAGAAGTGCATCAGCAGGCATCCGGGATCTAAACCCATGAACCCCGGGCTGCCAAGCGCAAACTAAACTGCTGCACCACCAGGCCAGCCCAAGAGTTTCATTTTTGACTGCATCATTCCATGCCCTAGACTGGCACCACTCAGCACCAAGAGGGAACTCCCTGGCCTAAGAGAGAAGGGTGAGCAACCAGTTTCCCCACCCTTTTGGGGAACTTCACAAAGGACCTGCTTCAGTTTCACTCCATCCAGATCACTGGGGCGATCAGCATAGCTGAGACGTCTAGAGATGGCTAGGAACAAAGGAGAAGAGTGGGGGCTACGAGTATTAACCATGTGGCAGGAGCAAGTGGTCTTCAGTGGCCTGCTCTGTAGACGACCCCAGCAAACTTTGCCACTGAGAAACTCAAGAGCCATCGTGGATGTCATGAGCTCCCCAGAACATTCACCACTGAGGACCCTGGAGTGTTTGCCTTTGTGGTCCCAAGCTGCCTGCTCTACAGAGGACTCTAGCAGCTTTTGCTGCTAAGGACACCAACAGCCAGTATAGCCACTGCAGACCCCCTATAGCTTTCACTGCTGAACCCCTACAGGTTTTTGCCTTTGCAGACTCCAGCTGCCTAAGTCCCTCCTCCCCTCCACTAGAGCTGCCATAGCCAGCTCTGGACCCAGCATGGCCACCACGAATGCAACTGGCCCTGACTTGTATCACTGTCCCCCACTAAGCATGCACTCATGGCAGGTCCCTGCAGCCATGCAACTGTACACTGCCAGCTCCAGCCCCAGCAGCTGCACATGTTCTAGCAGTTGCCCCAGCCCCTGCTTCTGGTCCTGGCCCTCACCACCATGCACGTGCCTGCAGCCATCCCCTCTTGCCACACATGCACTTGCAGCTGACTCCTGCCTGAGTGCATGCACACCACAGGTCCCAGCAACCACTGCTGCCTGCCCCAGTCCTTTGTGGCTGAACCCAGAGAAGCCCCTGAAAACCCCAACAGCACCTACAACCATCATGACCCCCACAGCTCTTGCCACCAAAGACTTTGTAGTTGTCAATGCTGCAGACCCCAACTGCCTTAGGCAATAAGACACTGTGCCCCCTGGACTCAGAGCTCTCCCACATCCCCATACTTCTTGTCCTGTGCCACTAGACCCAGGGCCAAAGTGTGCTCCCCCTCTCTCCAGAGGTGAAGGTCTTGCCTTACCAAAACTAGTCCATAAAATCTGGAAGAAGTGACTGCTTCTTCCAATGCACAGATATCTATACGAGGCTACAAGGATCACAAAGAATCAGGGAAACATGAGACCACCAAAGGAACACAATAAACTTCTAGTAACCACCTCCAAAGAAAGGGAGATCCATGAATTGCCTGACAAAGAATTCAAAATAATTGTTCTAAAGAAGCTCAGCAAACCACAAGAAAACACAGATAAACAATTTCATAAAATCAGGAAAACAATTTTAAAAGAACAAAATGAGAAGTCCAACAAAGAAAACACAAAAAAGATCCAAACAGAAATTTTGGGGCTAAATAATACAATGACTGAACTAAAAATTGCAATAGAGAGCTTCAACAGAAGACTCAATCAAGCAGAAGAAAGACTCAGCAAAATCAAAGATAAGTCAATTTGAAATTATCCAGTCAGAGGAGAAAACAAAAAATGAAAAGGAATCAAGGAAGCCTACAGGATTTACGGGACACTACTGAGAGAGCCAACATTCTCATTATGGGAGTCCCAGGGGGGTAGAAATCTTGTTTAAAGAAATAATGGCTAAAAACTTCCCAAATCTAGGGAGAGACATGGACAACCCAATACATGATTCTCAATGATCTCCCAAAGCAGTTATAACCCAAAGAAGGCTTAGAGAGACATATTATACTCAAACTGTCAAAAATCAAAGACAGAGAGAATCTGGAAAGCAGTGAGAGAAATGAGACTCATCACATACAAGAGAACCTCTGTAAGGCTGTCAGTGAATTTCTCAGCAGAAACTCTGCAAGCCAGGAGAGAGTAGGATGATATATTTAATGTGCTGAAAGAAAAAAACCTACCAATCAAGAATACTTTACCTGGCAAAACTGTCCTTCAGAAATGAAGAAGAGATAAAAACATTTCCAGAAAAACAAAAGCTGAAAAAATTATTCACCACTAGACTATCCTACAAAAAATGCTCAAGAGAGTTCTTTAAGTTGAAACAAAAGGATAGTAACCAGTAAAATGAAAACATATGGAAGTATAAAACTCACTGGTAAAGGTAAATATATAGTCAAATTCAGAATACTCTAATATTGTCATAGTGGTGTGTGAATCATTTATAACTCTAGTATAAACTTTAAAAGACGAAAGTATTAAAAATAACTACAGGGGCCAGCTGGGTGGCACAGTGGTTGGGTTCACATGCTCTGCTTCAGTGGCCCAGGGTTCACGGGTTCAGATCCTGGGTGCAGACCTATGTAGCACTCATCAAGCCACACTGTGGTGGCATCCCACATACAAAATTGAGGAAGACTGGCACAGATGTTAGCTCAGCAACAATCTTCCTCAGCAAAAAGAAAAAAGAAAAAAGACTATGGCTACAATAATTTGTTAATGGTTACACAATATAAATGATATATATTGTGACATCAAAAACATAAAATGTGGGAAGGGGAATAAAAGTGTAGAGCTTTTGTATGTGATTGAAGTTAAGTTGTTATCAGCTTAAAATAGACTGTTATAACTGTAAGATGTTTTATGTAAACCTCATTGTTACTACAAAGCAAAAACTTATAGTAGATACACAAAAGATAAAGAGAAAAAAATCAAAGCATATCACTGTAGAAAAATCATTAAATCCCAAAGGAATATAGAAAGAGAGGAAGAAATGAACAAAGGATATACAAAAATACCAAGAAAACAATGAACAAAATGGCAATAGTAAGTCCTTACCTATTAATAATTACTTTAAGTGTAAATAGACTAAATTATTCAACCAAAAGACATGGAGTGGCTGAATGGATTAAAAAAAAAAAGATCCAACTGAATGGGGCCTATAGACTGAAAGTGAAGGGATGAAAAAAGATCTTCCATGGAAATGGAAACCAAAAGACAGCAGTGGTAGTTCTCAGACAAAGTAGATGTTAAGTCAAAACTCTAACAAGAGACAAAGAAGGTCATTATATATTGATAAAGGGGTCAATTCATCAAGGGAAATAAAAATTGTAAATATATATGCACTAACATAGGAGGACCTAAATTTATAAACAAATGTTAACAGGTATGAAGGGAGATCTACAGTCCTGTGTTCATTGCAGTACTATTCACAGTAGCCAAGATGTGGAAGCAACCTATGTGTCCCTGGACAGATGAATGGGTAAAGAAAATGTGGTATATATATATATATACACAATGGAATATTATTCAGCCTTAAAAAAGAAGGAAATCTTGACTTTTACATCAACGTGGATAAAGGTGGAGGACGTTATGCTAAATGAAATAGGCCAGACACAGAAGGACAACCTTCACATGATCTTATGTATGCATCAAATCTGAAAAAAAAAGAAAGTTGAACTCATAGTAACAGAGAGTAGAATCGTGGTTACCAGAGGCTGAGGGATGGGGAAAAGAGGAGATATTGATCAATGGGTACAAACTTTCTGTCATAAGATAAGTAAGTTCTGGAAAGACCTAATGTAAAGCACGGAAACGATAGTTAATAATAATGTATTATATACTAGAAATTTGCTGAGAGTAGATCTCACCACACACACACACACGTACACACAAACAAATGGTAACTACGTGAGGTGACAGATATTTTCATTGTGGTAGTCATTTTAATGTATACATATATAACAATACATTGTAAACCTTAAATATATACAATTTTTATTTTTCAATCATATCTCAATAAGGCTGGAAAATATGAAAATATGTGAAAATTTATAGGATGCAGTTAAAGCATTTCAAAGAGGAAAATCTATGGCTTTATATATCTATATTTAGAAAGGAGAAATATCTCAAGTCAATAACCAAAGCTTTCACCTCAAGAATTTGAAAAATAAAGGTAAACTCAACCCAGGGCAAGGATAAGGAAAAAAATGATAAAGATTAGAGCAGAAATCAGTGAAATAGAAGGCAAAACAAAAGAACAAAAAATAGAGAAAAATCAACAAAATCAAAGTTGGTTCTTTGACAAAATTAATGAAAATGACAAGCCATTAGCTAGATTAACCCAGAAGAAAAAAATAACAGACACAGCTTACCAAAATTAGGAATGAAAGAGGGCATAACCACTGACTCTTTGGAAACTAAGGAATTATAAGGGACTATCATAATACAATTTGATGCCAACAATTTTGACTACTTATATAAAATTGGCAAATTCATAGAGAATCAAAACTGACTCAAGAAATAAAAATCTTAAGAGAAGTATACAAGTATAGAAATTGAATTAAGTATTTAAAATCTTTCTGTATAGGAAAGCCCAGGCCCAGATGCCTTCACTGATAATTTGCATCAAACATTTAAAGAAGAAATAATACCAATACTCCACAGACTTTTCCAGAAAATAGGAGAGGAAGAAATATATCCCAATTCCCTCTATGAACCCAGTATTGCCCCAACCTAAAGCCAAAGATATCACAAGAAAATAACACTATAGACCAATACTAGTCATGAATATAAATGCAAAAATTCATGACAAAATGTTAGCAAACTGAATCCAACAATATAAAAACAAATTACACAGAAGTGGCATTTATCCTAGGAATATAAGATTGGTTTAATATTTGAAAATCAATTAACATATATTAATGAAATAAAGGACAAAAACCAAATGATTCTCTCAATAGATACATAAAGGCAATCGAAAAAAATCTAAGACCTATTCATGATAAAACCCTCAACAAACTTTGAATAAAGGAAACCTTTATCAACTGATAAAGGGCATTAAAAAAACTTTAGTTATCATTATACTGAATGGTAAAAAAATGAAGGCTTTTCCCCTAAGAATGAGAACAAAGCAAACATGTCTACTCTGGCCATTTCTTTTTAATGTTATATGGGAGAATTTAGTAGTGTAATCAGGCAAGAAAGAGAACTAAAAGAGATCTCGATTGGAAAGGAAGAAGTAAAATTGTTGTTGTTCTCAGACAATATGATCTTATATATAAAAAAATCTTAAAGAATCCACTAAAAGCTATTAGAACTAATAAACAAGTTCAGCATGGTTGCAGGACACAAGACCAGCACACAGAAATTAAACTTTATTTTTATCTTATTTTTTGTGAGGAAGACTGGCCCTGGGCTAACATCCGTGCCCATCTTCCTCTACTTTATATGGGAAGCCACCACAGCATGGCTTGACAAGTGTGTGCATGTCTGTGCCTGTGATCTGGATCTGCGAACCCCTTGCTGCAGAAGCAGAGTGCACAAACTTAACTGCTATGCCACCAGGCCAGCCCCCAAACTTTATTTTTATTTACAAGTAACGAAAAATTTCAATGTGAAATACAAAAGAACTTCATTCACAATAGCATCAAAAAGAATACAGTACTTAGCAATTAATTTAACAAAAGTAGTATAATACTTGGACATGGAAAATTCCAAAACATTGATGACAGAAATTTTAAAAGATCCAACTAAATGTAGAGATATTCCATATTCATAGATTAGAAGACTCATTAGAAGGCCCCATATAGTTGGATCTTGTTTTTCATCCATTCAGCCATTCCATGCCTTTTGATTGAATAATTTAGTCTATTTACACTTAAAGTAATTATTAATAGGTAAGGACTTACTATTGCCATTCTATATGGGGCCTGTAGACTGAAAGTGAAGCAATGAAAAAAGATATTCCATGGAAATGGAAACCAAAAGAGAGCAGAGGTAGTTCTCAGACAAAGTAGATGTTAAGTCAAAAACTCTAACAAGAGTCTACATTTCCTCTAGAAACAGTAAGACATAAAGTTGATAAATTGGACCTCAGCAAATATAAAAACTTCTGCCCTTCAAAACGTACAATTTAGAAAATGAAAAGACAAAAAAGAGACTAGGAAGAGGTATTTTTAAAATGGATATCTTGTACAGGACTGTGTCCAAAACACACAAAGTATTTTTTTTGGAGGCTAGTCATCCTCTTTATTGCAAAAATCATGCATGGATAGACTTCAAAGATGAGTAACTAAAAACACAACCAACCAAAGCATGTGTCCTATGATAAGAAAATACAGAATAAGGACTGAGAACATTACCACAAAGATGGGCAGAAATACTTTTCTTCCCTGACTGCACGATGAATCTCTTGAGAAAAAATTTTTTAATTTAATTATTTTATTGAGGTCATATTGTCTTATAACATTGTGTAATTTCAGGTGTACGTTATTGTACATATATACCACCTCTTCTTTATCCATTCTTCTGTCAATGCACACTTAGGTTGTTTCCAAGTCTCGGATATTGTGAAAACCAATACATATATTGTGTGTGTGTGTGTATATACATATACATGTATATATATATACACAATGGAATACTACTCAGCCATAAAAAAGCTGACATCTTGCCATTTGTGACAACATGGATGGACATTTAGGGTATTATGCTAAGCAAAATATGTCAGACAGAGAAAGACAAATACCATAGGATTTCACTAATGTGGAAGATAAAAAAAATTACAAACACACACATGGATACAGAACACAGACTGGTGGTTACCAGAGGGGAAGGGCGATGAGGGCAGGTCAAAAAGTGTAAAGAGGGACAACGTATAGGGAGGAATGGCAACTAGACTTTTGTTGATGAACACAATGTTGTCTACGTAGAAGTCAAAATATAATGATGTACAACTGAAATTTATATAATGTTATAAACCAAAGTTACCTCAATTTTTAAAAAAAGAATATAACATATACAATATTTTTTTTTCTCACTGCAAACCCTGTTTGTAATGTTGTTATATGAAAGCACAATCAATAGGTAACAAGTGATGGCTATGTACAGGATTTGTTTCCAAATGAAGATTATAGTATAAAGTCAATAGCAAAATAACTCCATACAGTTTGTTGCACTATTATTGAAAGTCCACAAAAATCATATTTATCTAAAGCGACCAATAGTGGGACAATACCTTGAATGATTATGACTCTGAGGACTGCATATTTTTATCTTCTGTTGAATGTCTGTTTTATCATTTGTGATAACATGGAGTGAATTTAACAAATTTGGTCCCTCCTTCTAGAAGCCTACAAATTACGACAGACCATGTTTAACAAATATGTATTCATTTTTGAACTATTTCTCAAACTAACTTTTACAATTTAAGTCCCATAGTTATGATTTTCTTTCATAAAAGGCAATATCCTCCAGGGGAAAGAGCCCTCAACTGAGGGAAAAGCCATGTTCCAGTAAGGCTCTGTTACTTACTGGCTATTATCAACTCTAAAAACTGTGACTTCAGATAGGAGCAATATCCTTCTTGTCCAACTGAGGGGTTGTGTGATGATTAAATGTGATAATGTACGTAAAAGATAATCATTTAGAAGTTGCTGTGGGGGAGTAAAATAGCACAAGTTCAAGGTAATCAGTAAATTCTTTTTCTTGTGGTTTAGTTGTAACAGACAATGGCTTGGAATTCAGTGGGAAGAGCTGTAGGGAGGGAGGGAGTTTAAGGGGAGATGAGGGGAGGAAGGAAAAGCCTAGTTCATAGAGACCTTCTGGATAGAACCCCAGAGAAAAAGGTTTTTAGGTTAATTGAAACACAAACAGAAAACACCTACTAGACTGAGACTCCTTGAGGTAGTATCTAAGTCTGATCCATCTTTTTATGTCTTATACTGCTTAGTATAGTATTTTACATGTTATAGGTGTCCATTCTTAAGTTTTCTAGAAAACAAAGCTCATGTTTCATTTGGGAGGTGCAAACTTAAGGCTTTCACTGTATTTTAAAGCTTTATTTTATTTAAAAAAAAATCTAAAGATAAAGGAAATGGGTTTCCCACACATACACAGTGTCCCAGCTGCACTGCTCAGCACAGGTGTTCTGATTTGACCTTTAATTCCATCACTTCCCAAAGCCCAGAAAACTAATCTCTCCCACACAATTCAGATAATAGCGTTCCATTGTTTAAACTGTCCTTACATCTCCCAAATTTCTGTATGGTTTTGCCTCTTCTTTTGACCAAGTTAATTCCTGCACAATTGGCCTCAGTGCCTCAGTTTCTGAAAACTGTACCTGCTGCCTACCTCAGTTCACCCAATGAATTAATGAAAGTCTTTACAGTCTTCAAGCAAAGGAGGGGTTTTGATCAGCACTGAGAAATACCAGTTGTGTGTAGGGAAAAAAGATGTTTTTGCCAATACTGTTGCTATGCAACCACTATAATATGACAACTAGCACTAAAATGAAATGTAACTTCATAAGTGGAGGATGGTTTAAAAAGAATGTTGTTAGACACTGTTAATCAAAGCCAGCACCTGCTGGAACCCCCGAAAAGGAATAAGCTGGAGAGGAAGTCAAGGGCTTTATCAGAGTTTACAGATTTTTTTTTTATATATAAAAAGGAAGCCCAAGTGCAGACCCACCAGGTTGTTCCTTAAATTCTATAATTATCTCAGGCAGTGCATCCAGAATGCACAACTAATTATGATTAAGGCAGTAATGGGCCACCTACACCAGTTATGATGCAAAAGAGAGGCATCACCATTTAGATTTCTTAAATGTTTAAACTGTAACTGAAATAGAATGTATATTTTTGTAATGGAGAGAACGTGATCACAAAGCTGACTGGAAACACCAAGTCTACATTTCCTCTAGAAACAGTATAAAACCCAGTGATTTGAAGATTTGCTGAAATTTTTTTTTAAAAAACAATGTACTATTTTAAGAAATGTGAGAAAAATCTAAATGGCATTAAGTATTACAGAAAATAAGATAATTCTTGGGGATATTTTCTCTGTATGAGACAAAGCATTCTCTGTTGCTCTTGTTATTTTCCCCCTTTTTTGTGGGGTGCCAAAGTATAGCCTCAAAATTCACATCTGAATGAAGACCTTCTACTTCTCCCTCCTTTAGGAAGAAGAAAGTAATTATAGGATCTGTATCGGTCAGGGTTCTCTAGAGAAACAGAAGCAATAGGATGTGTATAGAGATAGAGAAAAAGATTCATTATAAGGAATTGGCTCCTGCAGTTATGGAGACTGGCAAGTCCCAAGATCTGCAGAGTGAGTCGGCAAGCTGGAGACCCCAGAGCACCGATGGTGTGTGTTCAGTCTGAAAGATGGCGGGCTCAACACCCAAGAAGAGCCAATGCTTCAGTCCAAGTCCAAAGCCTGGAAAAGACCAATGTCCCAGCTCAACCAGTCAGGCAGGTGATGTTCCCTCTTACTCAGCGTTTTTGTTCTATACAGGCCTTCAACTGATTGGATGAGCTCTAGTCACACTAGAGAGGGCAATCTACTTTACTCAGTCTACTGATTCAAATGATAACCTCATCCAAAAACACCCCCAGAGGAACATCCAGAATAGTGTTTGACCAAATATTTGCATACCCCATGGCCCAGTCAAGTGGACACATAAAATTAACCATCACAGGGCCCTTGTCTGAAATGTTCGCCCTTATATTTCAAGGTTCCCACAATCTGAGCTCAGTTTAATTTATTTACTGTTTATTAATGTTGGTTCACGGAAGCCTTCTTTCTGGTTATCTGGACCTGATTGACTCTCAAATGTTTCTACGAACAGGCTCACCCTGCCATGCCTTTGATAGAAGTAGTCCCTGTACTAAGAATGCCTTCCCTCCCTTTGTCTAAACACATCTTATCCAAGTTCAGCACCCTAGCTCCACTGTCACCTCCAGGAAGCTTTCTTGGGTCCCATTTAGCTTTCACATGTCTCTCCTCCCTCCGAACTCTTACAGAGTGGAATCTGTACCATCTAAGGCTACAGTATGTTATAGACTGTCTTTTATTGTTTGTTCTTATTCTATGTGTGGTAATATTTTCAGCAGAATATAAGTGTTTTGAGAGCAAGCGTCATCTGCTATATTCATTTACCCATTCAATATGTTGTTTAAAAACATACTTTTTACTTTCAAGGTGTTCGTAATCTGACAGGAAATTAGAATAATTAACAGACAATTTCAGTGATGTGGTAGATGGTCCCATACAGGTAAGCATAGGGTGTTATGAGAGCAGAGGTGAGGAAAGGGTTAAGAAATTGCCCCAGAAGTTTACAGTTTAAACCAACAAATGTTTATTATCTCACAGTTTCTGTGGGTCAGGAATCTGGAAGCAGCTTAGCTGGGTGGTTCTGACCCAAGGTCTCTTGTGGGGCTTCAGTCAAGCTGTTGGCTGGAGGCACAGTCTCACCTGAAACTCATCTGGAGGAAGATTAGCTTTCACGTTCGCCTACGTGGTTGTGAGCAGGCCTCAGCTCCCAACTGGCGACTGGCCAAAAAAATTAAGGTCCTTTTTACGTCGGTCTTACCATAGTCTGCCCAAATGTCCTTATGATGTGGCAGCTGGCTTCCCCCAGAAAAAGTTATCTGAGAGAGAGGGAGTGCAACCGAGAAGGAAGCTGCAGTCTTTTTAAACCTACTCTTGGAAGTGATATACCATCATTTCCGCCTATTGTATTTGTTAGAAGCAAGTCCCCCAAGTTCAGTTCATACTCAAGGGGAGGGTAATTAGCTTCATCTCTTGAAGGGAGAAGTATCAAAGAATTTGTGGGCATACTTTTAAAACCACCACAAGTTAGCTGATGGTTCTTAGAGGAGGTGAAAACTAAATTGAATTTTAAAAAATCTGTTGGGTGAAAAGTGTAGAAGAAAGGTTTTGGGGACAAGACTATAAAAAACAAAAAAAGGAAGTTTCCATGTTATCTGGCTTAAAATAGTATGGGTGTAAAGGGAGAACGGAAGACAAAGATATGGCCTTATGTACCACCTAAGGAGTCAACCGGGCACTATTAGGCAGTATAAGTGGAAAAGTGACATGATTATATCAGCAGCCAAAACAAAATTAAGGAAATGTAGAGAAATGATTGGCTGGGGGTGAGGGGGATGGGGAGGGTGCGGGGAACTGCAAGCACAACACTAAAAATGTTACGGTGGTGATCCAGGGGACCTAAGCTGTGAGTCTTAACTAAGGTAATGGCAACGGTGATAGAGTGAAAAGGAAAGAATAAAAAGGTGTTAAAAAAAAATGGATCAGCAAGTCTTTCTTACTGATTGGATATGAGAAGCAAGGGATAGGAGGGAATTGGGGATGACACTTGGTTTTCAAGCAGGGGCAATTCAGTTAATTTGAGGCAGAAAGTCTAGAGTCAGGAGAGATGGCGGATCAATTTGGAATATATTGAATGCGACATATCCGAAGGACATACAAATGGAGATGTTTGGTAGAAGATTTGATATTCAGCTGCTGAGCTCAGGATGTAAAGCTGTCAGGACTAAAGCTGGATATTTCAGAAATCATTTATGCAGTGGTGTTTGTTGGAGTCACGGGAAAGGAGAGTGTAGAGTGAGAAGGAGAGTCAATGATGGAACTAGTAGGAAAACTGATATCTAAAGGATGGTCAAAGGAAACTAAAGCTGCAAAGGAGGGAGTGAGCCCTTAGTGTGAGAGGCTGAACACAGGGGGAGAACATTTTCTAGAATCTACTCAGAATATAGCATGGTGCTAAACCCAGGATAGCCACTTAATACGAGCTTGCTGATTGACCGGCTGACCTCTCCATTAATGTTTACCAGAGCTGACCTGAACCCATTTTTGGAATACAGCTTCGAAAGAAGGAAGCTCCCATCTCAAATATACAGAGCTGAGTCATTTTGAAAATTCCCTGTGGCTTTCACTTCATATGTTGCGAGCTGAACTACTACTACAGTTATAATCCATTATAAAACTCTTCATAAAAGTTTCAATGATTCATTTGGGTGAAATGTTATTGATCCTAAGAGATAAAAATTTACCTCAATTCACTAAAAAGCACAATCATTGCATTTATTTGTTCTTGGACAAAAATCCAGAGTGCTGGTGACGCCAAAATATAAGAAAGAGACGTCTAGTTTAAAGAAAAGTGAGCCAAACTAAATACAACTAGGATTTCAATTTTCCACCTGATACAAGCTGTAACTGATTATAAATTTCAAGATTTTTGTTTCTAGCTGTAAGTTACAGTAATAAACACTAGCCATAATACAGAACATTAAGAATGAAAATTTACCAAATATACCAGAAATTCTCACGAATTATATGGAGATGAATTTTTGCTGTTTGTTTAATGTTTGTGTCTAAAATCCAAAAAAATCAATTAAAAAACTTTTAGAACTAACTAGTTTAGTAAGTTGTTATATATGATGCACTCATAACTAGATTTCTCCTATATCAACAAACAAGAATTAGAAGATAAAACAAAAATATTTTTCATTCACAGAAGCAAAAAAAATACGTGAATATCTAGGATTAAGAAGAAAAGTTTGCAATTCCTATGAAAAAAGCTGTAGAACTTAATTGGAAGATGCAAAGGGAGGTCAAATATATAAAGACGCACATTTTTTTTCCGCAGAAGGATTAGATATCATTGAAAATTCAATACTTCCCGAATTAATATAATAGTTTAATTCAATCATGATGGTATTTTTGTGGACTTGATAAAAGTTATTTTAAAATTTATTTGGAAGAATAACGATACTTAAAAAAAAGTCTCAAACAGAAATGTTATGATAGTAAGTTACCCACAAAATAAATCATATAAAACTACCACAAATAAAATAGTGTGGAATTGCTGCAAAACATGGCATAAGAGTGAAAACAGGCATAGATATTCTGCAACACAGCCTAACTCAGACAGTAATAGGATATGTTAAAAAGGACCATCACAAAACAATTGGGCTGGATTATTCAAACAGACGTTTTGAGGAAATTGGCCTTTGGAGACAATAATAATCAAATGCAAGCTTCACTTTATATTCTAACATAAAAAATTAAATTTAAAAAAGAAAAAGTGGAAAAAACATGTTTAACTGATCTTTGGGTGGGCAAAGAGCTCCTAAGTATATTAGAAATGAAAGAAAACACAAAGGAAAATATAATACATTTGTCTAGGTAAAAATTTAAAAGTTATGCTTGCCAATTAAAGGCCGTCTTCCCCGCCTCTCACTGGCATCAAGGCTGTCCCGTCTGACATTAGAAAGCCAAGACGACTTACCTCATTTTCAGTTCCTCACGTTCCTTCTGACATTTCGACTCCGAACTTTGCTCATCCGTCTTGTTCCCTGAGTTCCAGAATCTCTCGAAGTTGTGTCTCTCTCCTTCACGTCTGTAGTTGTCTTCACCAAAGCAAGAGCCTAAAGCAAGGCCCTTGAGTTAGTGGTGGAGTCCAGGTTTGTTCAATACTGCTTGACTATAAATTGCTCCCACACTAACTTGATTCAGGCGTCACTGATTTGATGAGCCAAACTACATTGCCTCTTGTTAGGTGATGTACTACACCAGTCCTGAGGGAACCATAAGTGGAACATTTCCATTTTTTCTCTTGACATTTGGTTTTGAATTAGAATTATGAATCCCACAATTAACTCTCAATCACCAACAGCTCCTCCTCAAAGCTGGTCACTCCTGCTGCAATGTAGCGGCCTATTCTAAGCACATTCTCATCCTTATCCCTCACCTCTGAGATGGTACAATCCATTCAACCTCCTCCACCTGCAGTTTGAAAGACTTCTTAATCACCTGACCCACACTGGCAGCCAAAGCTCAAGGAGGTTTAGTTACAGCCCAGGAGACTAGGGGAATGACAGAAGTTAAAGCAGGTTTGCCACTTAATTGTTGATAATTTAAACTGAGGTGCAAATAAATACTGCCTCTGAGGTATAAATACACAAATGGCAGTTCTACAAATATAAACCAGGAAATTGGCTCATGATGTTTTACCCATAAAATGGATCTATGGCTCTTTTCTGGAGCAGGGGAAGTGGTATCAATCTCTGTTTCTCTCTCCACTTGAACATACTGAATCAATGGCAACCTTGACCACACACTGTGGTGTTATTCTGGTACCTACCCAGGGCAGGAGGCCTGTGCCTTTCTTATGCCAACTGTAGGATTGGCTACCACTTCTCCCTAAGTGATACACAGCCCAGCCCAAGAAATTTCAAGTAGCTCTTAACTCAAAAATTTCACCCCAATACAGACTGTATAGAATCACATGCTGTTTTCCTAGACCCTCAGAACATCTTCATGTGGACGTTTCTAGGCCAGTGGAGTGTGTTGTGTGAGCCCTCTCCCTTCTTCCATTCTCTCCTTCCTCCTGTATGCCTCTGCATCTATCTATACTGCAATTTATGCACGAAACAGAAACTGTCATGTTCACTTTTGTATCTGCTGAATAGTCCCTGGCACATATTAGACATTCAGGAAATATTAGTTGAATGAATGAACGAATTACATAGACTCCATTTGCTGAAAGCTTCTCTGCCATCAATTACAAACATCTGGACAGGAGAGTCGCTAGTTAGCATGTAAAACAGGGGAAGGGTTAGCATTGATTTGTGAAGGAAATGGCAGTAAAAGGACAGAGAGACGACTACAGAGAGAAACTATTTTGAGACACAATTTGAATGTCTCATAGAGGAGAAAGGGTGAAAGTAGGAATGGATTGGTTTGATTCAATTAATTCTTGGGATGCTGAGGTCATCTATTTTTACCTCCATTGTCCTAAGATTTAAAATTGTTCTACTTCTCAGAATGTACGAGTCTGGTGGCCTCCATCAGCCTTTGCCCGGGTTTGCTCTATTAACGTCTTCATGTAATTTTATTTGATTCTGTATAAATGGGGATATTGGAATAATGCACAGAGCCTTTTAGAAAGGCCTCCTTCCTAAGATTACAGTAATTCTAAAATGTTTTAAAATGTGTTTGCCTTGTGTTTAAAAACATAACAGCATATCGAACTTTGTTTTGTTTGAATCCATAGATGTTATATTTTAATTTCTATTTTCATTATATATTTCCCTATCTTTTGCCCAATTTTTTTTCCTGTGGGCATGCCTGCAGAGTTGGACAAAAATAAACAGTTTCCTTCTTTTACCTACTAAGCTAAAATTTTACTAGCTCTTGGGTACTTTATTTTCTTTGAAACAGATTCCTAAAATTTGAATTATTAAGCCAACCCCCATTTAAAATTTCTATGGTTCCTTGCTAGATAAAGACCCCCTCCAGGAAATCCTTTCATAAAGTAATGAAAACAATATGAATTTAGAATTCACAGGATGGCTTTACATGAAAATTAGTCTTTGCAATAACTGTAATATTTTGGTCATATCCACTATAATGTAATTTAACTATTTGTTTTTGTAAATTAATTTTGCCTAATGTTCATTCCTATGATTTATTCATTTTTGATATGTCAGTGTCCACCTACATTTACTGGAAAAAATCTCAAGGGTAAAGATTACATTCTGTTCTCAAAGGACACCTATTTCTTCTCAAACTCCTAAAAAATACTTCTTCAAAATAAAAACAAAATTGTTTAGTATAACAGAGGTAGATTTTAATTTTGCTTCAGTTAACAATAAAACGTCAGTACAAACCTATCAGGAATTAATGCTGATGACTTGGAGGTGGGGAAAAGTTAAGATAAAATACGTACTTAAATATCCATAGGTCCTTTTCAATGAAATCTAATAAACTTTAATATTTTCCAGTAAGACTGTCTGTGTAATTTTCAGACACCATCAGTTTTTCTCTAGTCATTTTTCTTTCTGGAGGAAGGTGACTATCTGAAAAGTCTTTTAAAAAGACATTGGTCGGTTGTATTGTATACTGTGGTTATTTGTGGCAGTATCCAAATAAATTTTTCCACTAAAAAAAATTTTGAAAATTGAAAAAAAACTTGCACAAATGATAACAAAATGCAAAACAGATGTTTAACAGTTTCAAATATTCATTAGATATAGATGGCAGCTTAGAGATTGAGTTTCTTAACACAAAGCTTCAAATAACAACAAAAAGCTGGCATATCATTGCTGTTGACTAGGACCTTTAAAACTGAGCTATAATCGACTATTTGAAAGGTCCATTCAAGCCTGAGACTAATTATTGGACTGGCTCACTTTATGGATTCAAGTTCTGCAGTCGACTACAGGGAATGTGTGATGTTTTGGGAAACTCTGACCTTTCATATTCCAGATTCCTAAGTAGCTTGAAAGTAGGTTGAAGGGAGGGATATGATATAATTCGATATTCTTACCCTGAGCATGCTTTCTTTTGAGAAGCCTCCATTGTATTTCTTTTGTGAAATTCTGTAATTCCTGAAAGCAACGTGTTTGAACATATTCCTAACCAAATATTTTCAATACTTTAAAATTTAAATTGAGGTAGTAAAAACAAAAGGGGTATGTTTGCAAAAATCTACTAATTGTTTATTTTCTAGGTGGGAAATAGTATGCAAAACATCCATCTGCTAGTCTATTATCTAAGTTATTCTATAAGATATAACTTTATGACTTTTGAAAATAGGAAAACCATAATTTAAGAAGGCTGGTCTGGGGTCTAGTCTTGGATAAATGTCTTTAAATGACTCCAGGAACAATGTTAATTTCTCTGAACCTCAGTCGCTTCATCAATAAATGGGGGCATATACTATCCCTACCTTATTTCTCAGAGTCGTTAAAAAGCTTAAATGAGTTCCACCGTAAATGATGTACATTGGGAGGATGTTGGCATCATTAGAAGTGAGGGAGACAGGGGCAGAGAACCTGGAAAATAATAATATTGAGTTCAAGCCACCAGACTAAGAGAAGGTCTCCCAAAGCCATAGACTTTTAGTGCTAATCTCAGATTGGCAGCCTGTTGGAGAGAAATAAGTACAGATTGTAAGGAGACCTAGGATAGAGATCCAGCTCTACCATGTAGGTAAATGTGGACCCTGGACAAATGAAACTCTTGAGCTTTCATCTCTTCACAATAAAAATGTGGATAATTTTGATTATGTGATTTTTATTTGCTTTTTCTAAATATTTTATAGTGGACAGAATTTGATTTTACACTGAAGAAAAAAACCTTTTTTCCTGTAAAAAAATATAATAGAAAGGGCAACCCTTATAGGATTGTTACAAGAATTAAATAAGATGCTATAATAAAGTACCATAGACATGTGACTTTTTATTCTTTATTAGAATGGTGAAGAAGACTAGCAATAATCTTAGCCAAACTTCCTCATTTGAGTGATGGGCAATCCGAGATCTAAAAGATGAAGTTATTTAGTCAAGTGTTTGTAATGGTACAACCTCCTGATTCTCTTCTTCATGTTGCTTTCAATATACCACACTATTAAGAGCATTGTAGACATACAACTTGGAGAATGAGCTCTAGAACAGGAACTTCTGTGAGCAACAAGGAAGGGAGCACAGTGAGTGGGCTCAAGTGGGCTGAGCCCGAGTTTGCTCTTCTTGACTCAACGAGGAAGAGTAACCAAGCAGCCAACAGCAACGGGGAATCTGGAGAGAAAAAAACAAAACAAAACTCTGATGATCTGGAACCGAAAGAAGGTTGGAAGGTAAAAAAAGAAGAAAAGAAGGAGAAGGAAGTTGGAAAACAAAAATTAGATGCCCCTTGCTGGTTTGTCTTTTTGTTATCTAACATAGACGTTTGTACAGTATGGTAGAAAGAACAGAAACTTGTGAGTGGGAGCTGGATTTGAATCCTGACTCCACCAAATACAAAATATCACTTGAGAAGCTTAAAACCATTGTAAAGCAGTGCCATCTTCTCTATTAATAAATTATTTTTGCTTTCACCAGATATGTATATAATACCTCTTATGTGCCAGGCACTGTACTCATTATTCCATTTATTCCCGCCCTTGCCCCGGATTCTCCAAAGCCACTCTACGTATCACTAATTTCCAGAAGAGCCTCAGACTTAGAAAGTTTATGAAATTTACCTACAGTCACAAAGCCAGTAAGCAGTGGAGTTTGGACTGAAATCCCAGTCAACTGTATTCCAAAGCTCATAATTTTTACTACGTCATGTTGCTTACCTTGTTTCAGAGCAAGAAAAATATTACTTAAATGGTGTTCAGCTATCATTCCCACAAATATTCAACCTCTATTTCTCATGAAAATGTCAATGAAGTTTGGAAAAGCTGTCTTGATTCTGTATTTCAAGTGTCTAGCACTTAAGTACTCAATAAATATTTATAGACTGATGGGTTATTATTGCTCCCTTCCTTCCTTGCTTTCTTCCTTTCTTTCTTTTTGTGCATCGCCTGATAATTTTTCCATTGTGTAATATTTCTTTCTTTTTTTAACTGTATGTGTATCCTTTTAAGTGTGACATATAAATATTTTCAACATAAGTTCATTTGCTCATAGTAAGCAATTTTAGTCTTATAATTAGGCCTATATCTATTTTATCAGTTTTTGCTTTCTATTTTTAAGTTTATATATAATTGCCTTTTTTTGTGTGTGTGTGTGAGGAAGACCAGCCCTGAGCTAACATCCATCGCCAATCCTCCTCTTTTTGCTGAGGAAAACTGGCCCTGGGCTAACATCTGTGCCCGTCTTCCTCTACTTTATATGGGATGCCACCACAGCGTGGCTGACAAGCAGTGCATCAGCGGGCGCCCGGGATCCGAACCTGCGAACCCCAGGCTGCCAAGCGCAGACTAAACCACTGCGCCACCAGGCGGCCCCTATAATTGCCTTTTTAAAATAGTTTATTCTATATTGGTTCGGCTTCTTCTATTTTCTCTTGATTTAAAAAGCATACATCCTTTAAATATTTTTTATTCAATTACTTTGTTTTTCAAAAACATTTTTAGAATTATATTCTTTAATTATTAAGAACAAGAATTGGGCAGGTTTTTACTACACTGATTCCCACCACCACCTCTAAGAAGTCTCCCTTTTAGACTTTCCAGTATGATGTAAAATAGTAGAAAACTTGATTACTAAAATTAATATAGATATAAGGATCACATTTGTTTGTGTTCACAGTTAAAAAGAAAAGCAAATACATAAGTTGTAAAAAGAGTAAAATTGGATTTTCTGTTCTCAATACAGCAGCCAGAGTAATCTTCTCAAATCCATGTCAGAACACTTCATTTTTCTCCTAGAACCCTCCTGCAGATTTAATTCACTTGGAGTGAAGTCCTAAGTCCTCATATGGGCCTACAAAGCCCTACACAATCCATTTCACACTACATATCTATCCCATCTTCTATTCCTTTCCCCATCACCCAATCCACTCTAGCCACACTGGCCTCCTTCCTAGTCCTTCAAAACACTAGCCAAGCTTTTACCTGTGGGCTCTTCCATGAGCTCTTTTCTCCATCTGAACCATTCTTCTGCCAGATGTGCACATCTCTAACTCTGTCACCTCCTTCAAATCTTGGTCAAATGTCATTTTATGATAATCTTATTTAAAATTCTTATTTAAAACCCCAGAACCTCTAACCACCCTTACTTTGCTCATTTTTTTCATCGTAGTAACATGCATATTTCTAGTATACTGCATACTTTCTCATACTTGTTGTTTATTCCTTTTCTCCTCTCCTACTAGAATATGTGTGGTTTTATTTAGTTTTCTGCTGTTTCCTAACATGCCAGTTTACTGAATGAAATTTAGACTCTCTGCCAGAAGTAAAAAAGGAATACAAGGAGATGTGAGTGTTGACTTCAAGTGTAGGCAAATGTTAAAGATTCTGTTCAATAGCTTCAGAATTGAGGTGGCGGGTGTAGGGGATACTGTGCTCTCCATCGTGACAAATTATCACTTCCAGTAAAGTTAGCACACAGTTTGATGTTTGAACATGTCACTAAAAGTTTAAAATAGAGCTAAAGCACTGGAAGCATTGGCTTTACCACACACTAGATCACCTTCAATAAGGACGAAAGAAGAATCTCAGTTCACAAAACAGTCAAAAACCTATTACAGACGGGGATCAAGAAGTCATTTTTGGTTAAGATCTGGATGTGAAAAGTATTCTAGTGCAGAGAAAAAGTACCTATACTGCATTTAAAAATTGAAATTGTCATTGTTACAAATTGCAAGTGTATAACAGTACACATCACAGTGTTACTGGGTACAGCAAGGACATCTTGAAAATTCAGAACAAAAGGGAAGATAATGAAGATGAAAGTAAAATAGCATTAATAGTTATTAAATGCTCACTATTTGCAAAGAATTATGCTAAGAATTTTACCATATATCACCTCAAAGATCTTTAAAATAACCCTGTGAGGTTGGTGCTATTATCATATACTCATTATCCAGATGAGAAAATTGAGGCTTAGAGAGGTTACATAACTTTCCCAAGATTATGCAGCTACTCAGTGTCGCTATGAATAGGGGTTTCAGATTTAGTTCTGCCTCCTGCCAAATTCTAGGTATTTACTTCTACAATAATACTGCATCTGATCAAATAGATGGTAAATCTACTGTAGTTCTATGAGAAAATGACAGCTGGCAAAACTTTCAGGAAAGAGAAATAAGATGTTTCTTATGCAACATTTGAAGAGACGGGAGAAAGGAAGGAAAGGAAAAAGTGAAGCACTTAAAGCTAAATCCGATCCAGACAGAATTCATCAGGGAGAATATTATTCTTACACAAGAAAAGCATGTAGCAAAAAATAACTTTAGAAGAGTCAGTGCTGCCTGAAGTTTGTAGAGAAAAAGAAAATAAATATAGTGGAGGAGTTCAGAGAATTTCTGAGAGAACAGAAGATCTAGTCCCAAAGGAAACTGTGCTCTACTACCATAGGGACCAGACAGAGGGAATCTGAATGACAGAAGGCACTGGAGGAAAGAGAAAAGGAAGTTAGAGCAGACAATGAAAATACATAAATACATTGTGAAAGACACAACATAAAATAGGAATTTATAATACGAACAGTGCAAATATGCAAGCACATCTTTGAGTGAAGATAGACTAAATTTATTTTCAAACAATATAGAAAACAATGTTGATAAATGCACGGATTTGAATTTTCACACCAGTCAACAGAGGCAAAGTTCCCTACATAAGGGTGTATTTTTATGTTTACTCCACCCAAAATTGGGCATTTGAAAGATAAAAATTCTCAGAATGTGTGGCAATGCATTGTGAATTGGAGAGAATAAATATTAGTGATCTTGATTTAAAGAAATTAAACACTTAAATAGAGGCTTTGAAGTATTCTTATTTACACTACAGCCTAAAATCCTGACAAAAAAAGAAAACAGAAAATGAGCCAGTAAATCAGATAAGATTTATTTACAAGAACTAATAAATGTTGTGAAATAAAATGTGATCAAACTGTTCAAAAGAGAGAAAATTTGGCATCCACATAGTAAAGGTGAGGAAATTCTTGAAAGATTAAAAACTATATGAGAAATGATGAAAGCTCTTCATCCTTTAAAGATGTCAGAAAATGTTGAGACAATTATATAAAGGAAGAAATAATGCCAATGACAATGAAAAATAAAATTCATGTTTTTAGTGTCAGATGTTTTTAATGTAGAGAATTTATGGAAAGAAGAAGAAGATTTTCAGCTGGAGTTCGATGAAAATCAATGTGCAAGGGAGTTAATTCTGACTAGACAAAGTAGAGATGATGAAAGAAAAGACATGAAAAAGAAGAATGAGAGAAGGGTGGTTGGTGGTGGTTTTAATAAATTAAAAAGGAAAGATAGTACCAAAAGAGAAAGTATGTTTAATAGAAAATTACTCATGGAACTATTTAAAAGAAAAAATAAAGAGAAAAATAGTATAGGTCAAAGGTGAAATACCAAAGAAAAGACAACAAAACCCCACATAACCTACCAGAAAGCATCAATACTGAAATGTGAGCAGCCTGCCTGTCCTTAGATCTAAGGGTCCAGCTCTGAATTTTATACAGGAATTTTGAGGAAAAGGGTACAATCCTTTGGTGCTTTTTCTAGTTTATGGGAGAATAGGTAAATGACTAATAATGTGGGAAGTGGTTTTAAATAAAGACAGTTTTTCTGGTGAGGAAGATTGGCCCTGAGCTGACATCCATGCCCATCGTCCTCTATCTTGTACGTGGGATGCGCCATAGCATGGCTTGATGAGTGGTGTGTAGGTCTGCACCCGGGATTTGAACCTATGAACCCTGGGCCGCCGAAGCTGAGCACATGAACCTAACCATTTTGCCACCAGCCCTGCCCCCAAATAAGTGACAGTTTTTAAAGCAGACAGAGAGGTAAAAAGGCTTATGATTGGGCAAGCCAGATTTTTCTTTAAACCATCTGATTTACCAGAAAAGTTGCTGAAACATCCATTATCTTCATTCTTCATACTGAACTGTAATTTATTTTCTCACATATATGCATCTATGTATACAGACTTCAGCTCCTAGAGGACAGGACTCATGTCTTATTCATCTCTGAGTGCTGAATTCTAGGAGCAAAACAAGTTCCTCACGGATGTGCATTGAACTGAAGAGGATGTGTGAACATACCATATATTGGTGCAATTAGCATCCTCATGCTAATTCATGAATGAGAAAAGAAATTAAAAGTAAACTATAGACTGAGTTGAGTTTGTTCCTAACTCTACATGTGATCACAGAATAACACAAAAGAAAACACATATCAAATTTGAAAGTAGTGAAGTATAAAGTTGAAAAGGAATTTGGTGCACAGTAATCAAAATGTATGCAGATGACATCACTTTTTTTTTTTTTTTTTTTGTGGGGAAGACCACCCCTGAGCTAACATCTGTTGCCAATCCTCCCCTTTTTGCTGAGGAAGACTGGCCCTGGGCTAACATCCGTGCCCATCTTCCTCCACTTTTTATATGGGACCTGCCACAGCATGGCAGACAGGCGGTGCGTCGGCAGGCGCCCGGGATCTGAACGCGCGAACCCCGGGCTGCCAAGCGCGGACTAAACCGCTGCGCCACCGGGCGGCCCCCAGATGACATCACTTTTGATAGCAATTCCTTGCTTCACCAAGACCACAGTTCTTACATCAGTGAGCTAAAGATCAAATGGGAATAGAAGAAAGTGGTATTTAAAATATACAAATTGTTCCTCGTCTGTTTTGTAGTTTAGTTAGATAACCTCGGGAGCACTGGTGGAATTTGGGTGGGCCAGACTGCCAGCAGGGAGGTCAGTTGAATGGCTTATGTGAGATGCTGAATGGAATGAGAATTCTGTACCTCCAAAACTCATATGTCAAAGTCCTAACCTCTAGTGCCTCAGAATGTGACAGTATTTGGAGACAGGGCCTATAAAGAGATAACCAAGGTTAAATGAGGTCACTGTGTGGGCTCCAATTCAATATGGTTAGTCGCCTTATAAGAAGAGTTGGTTGGTTCACAGGAGCTCATAACTTTAAAATAGATAGGTGATTAGATAGATAGATAGATAGATATAAAGATGAATAGATGAAAGAAAGAAAAGAAAGGAAGAAACGAAGAAAGAAAGAAAGGAAGGAAAAAAAAGAAAGAAAGACAGAGAGACATACAGATAGAAAGTTAAAAGGGGTCAGGCATGGACCAATGTACAGAGTGTTTCATGAACCAAAGATATAATTAATCTATACATCACAGTTCCAATAAGATAAGAGAGGAGGAAAAAATACATAGATAAAGCATTTGGCTTTAATCATGAGAAAGGCTACTTCATCTTCTGTGACTTGACAAAAGTGGACAAGAATAGGTGTAGATGTAAATATATTTTTATGTGCAAGGTGAGAGAAGGGAGGTTGAGTCATTCACAGATGATGTTCCCAATTTTCTTGAGTAAGTGGGAAGCTAGATGAAGTGAGAGAAGTGATGGTTGCTTGAAATGAATGGTGAAGACTTGGAAGAGTTGGTGATGGAAAAAATAGAATCAAGAATAGTTATATTTTCAAATTTCTTTTCTTTGATAGTATATACAGTAATGAGCTATAAATTTTCTGAGTCTATACCAATAATAGATAAGGAAGAGCTCTTGCTTACAGGAGAATGCTAAGAGCTGATGGGTCATTACGGAGGGAGTGCTGGAGTTGGAAAACCATCACTTTGCATCTATCGTGGTAGAGACTGGATCAGGTCAGGACCATCAATGGAAATCAAATCTAGAAGGAAATTGTGATGGTGAGCAGGATGTTTGAATGATCAAAATGTGTCTCTTCACAGACCATTTATTAATTGTAAGGGAGAAAAGCAAACTGTAATTATACGGCGGGGAAATGAGGCCACACCTGATCAATGAATGGCACCAGTGAAGGGCAGACGAATATCATGCACCTCCAGATGCGACACCTTAAGGAGGACACAACACCCTGTGTGCAGTATCCTGGCCAAGAATGCATAATCTCAATCTAGTTGTGAGGAAATATCATAAAAATAAATTGCTGAATGTTCTATTAATAAAAAGGTGGGGTGGGAAGTGTATTTTTTAAAAAATATCAGTGTTACAAAAAGAAAGAAAGGCTGTGGAAATGTTTCTGAATAAAGGCGGCGAGGGAATCATGACTGCTAAAAACAATGTGACTGTTGACTGGATCCCGGGTTGGAGGGAATAATTACACCAAAACAGACTTTATTAGGTGAACTGACAAAATTGGAATCTGAACAGGAGATTGGGTGAAAATATCATATCGATGTAAATTTATGAAGTTGAGATTGTACTGAGGTTATGTAAGCAAATATTCCTTCACTGAAGTATTTAGGGGTAAAAGACCTAATGTATATAGTTTACTCTCAAATTGTTATGGAAAATAATTATGCATGCATGTATGATAGATAGATAGATGATAGATTAGATAGACAGGAAAAGAGAGAGAAGAGCAAATGAGAAATGATAAAGCAAACAGATCAACAATAGGTGACTCTAGGTAGAGAGTATATGGATGTTCTTTGTATTATTTTCATTTTTGCAAACTTTTCAAGTTTGGAATTATTCCCCCCCACCCAATTTTAATTTAAAAATTTGAGGGTAACCACAGTAAGAATAGAAGCAGAATTATAATTTCCACTAAGGGTCTCCAGATGTGGTAAGGTTTGAGCTGAGTCACTAAGGAGACAAAACAGAAAAGGCCTGACAAATTGTGAAAATAACCTGTGTTATTAACAGGTTATACCATAAGATGGAATATGGTATTCCCCTTGCCCTGAACTCTCCTTTCATTTGGCGCCCTTAAAATCACAAGAATAAAAGATGAAGGGTGCCGGCAAAACAAGTTTAATCAAAGGTATAACATGAAAGTAAGAAGCCTGTACACTGATATACCTCCATTAACAAATTAATAAAGTGGTTTCTCCTTTTCTAATCTCTAGAGGCTGTGTTGTTATACGTTGCTGAACATGAAAGATAAAATCAACCTTGAGTTGTATAAGGTTGTATAAGAATTTTGTATTTGTATAAGAAGAGAAAAAATTCCCATCTGATTAATGCCTCTGTATTGCAAGTGATGTGATGAGTTAGAGAATTCTTTTTCAGTTGCTGAAATGTAAACCAGTTTTTTGTGATGATTAATATATATATTTCATTCACCACATATTCATATTAAGGTATGTCTACTTCAGTTGCTTAACTTTTAGAGGATTTTTCCTCAGTTTTATTTCATAAAATACAGGGAAAATGTCAATAACACAAAAGAAACATATAGAAAAAAATGTACACTCTTGGATGACTCAAGGATGTTTTTAAACATGCGACTGCTATGTATTGAATCCACTATGAACACAGATTTTTGAACAGTCTTATTTTCACGTGTCTAGCAAAATATCAATTCTATGATCCTATTTAAAAGGAACAGCCTAACAAGGAGATTGATCCAACAGGCAACAACCCACTGTACAGAATCAATGATAATAATTTTTCAAATTTATTTCCCTCCCCCAAAAAGATGAATTTAAAAAATTAGATGATTTATAGTGTTCTTTTAATTTTTTTACAAACAAATTGTTGAGATATTCGGATTTTTTCCCAAAATCCTTTTGCTGCTTTCAGCTGAGCACTTAACCTTAATGGTTACACACATTAAATATTTAATGTATTTCATTTGTAGTGTTATGGCAGGAATCCATTTTGGGAAGATCTTTGTCTCACCAGTCATGCATACAGATAGATTTTTACTATTTTCAGGAGTCTGCTCTATCTGGTTCCTCCTCTCAGAAGCATTTTGCTGCATGTCCACACTGGCACTTTCCACCCTCCAGCTGATTCCTCTAGTTAATCTCTGAAGTATTAGGATTTCTGAAGCCATTAAAGCTCCCATATTGCAGCCTTGCTAATATCATTTTTCATTCATTAAATATTCTGAGTTGTAAATTATGATACACATAGTTGTAAATTATGACACAAATAGACAATTAAGAATTGTCAGTTGCAGAATTTCAACACCTAGAAAGCACAGACAGATATGTTAATTGTAACCTAGGTTGTAACTAGCTTCCTCCCTACTGGATATGCAATGTATAATAGCCAAAGTCTCTTTATTGAAGCAGAAATATAGCCCCAAAATGGAACTCCGAAAAAAAATACTATCACTCCAAATCATCTTGCCCCCATTGTAATAATCCCAGGAGACCACAGGAAAGCTATGTGGTAGTGCAACCAATTTAGGAATATACCGGGTAAACTTTTAATTCTATCTCTAATTATGTATGTATTTGTTAAGCGACAGCCAGAAGAGATAGGAAGGAGAGAGAAACAGGGGGTCCCATTTTGAACTTTGGCTTCTGCACAGTTTCAGAGATACCGCACATATCTCTCTATAAACTGTCTGGTGTATGTAGCCAAGTTTGCAGAACTTTAAAAAGAAGAGGCTACATAATGCGGGAGCTAATGCAGCATGTCCCAGTACGGCTTAGCCCTAATGGTACAAGTTTCAGGGAACATTCTCAGTATAGATAAGGCCCTGCCAGAGCTATGGAAACCAACAAACTCTTCGTTACACCACAGAAATTTTATGCCTGGGGGTTATATTTCCATCCCAATATATGCATTTCCTTTTGAGGAAATATTAATGTATATGAAGCTCTAATGGCTCCAGATACAATTTAACTGTCAGCAAAATCACGTCCTCGTGTGGGAGGAGATATCAGTATCGGCTCTCAGGTGCCTCTAACTTGGTTCCAGGTACCCAGGAATCCATTTCCCCCAGTGTACTCCCTGAATCTTTAGGGGATTTGATCCTGAGTTTGGTCTCAAGCCTATGATCAAAAAACTATTTCCCTTCTAGCCAGGCTTTTGCTGGAGCTTATACAAAAAGACCAGGGTCCAAACATTCTAGTGCAATTACTTAATTCCTCATTACACTGCTTAAAATGTTTATGCATTTAAACTGCAGAGGAGACATAGCTCTCTTTGACCTCTCTCCACATAAAATGTCAGTTCTCTCTAACAAATTCCAAGCCTAGTTTATTTATGAAATACTGAAAAACAGATTTTTTAAAAAACTCTCAACAATTCTCCTCTTGAAGTTCTTTATGTGGTTTCAATATATGGTTAGCATCAGTTAATTTGAAACGCTACTGAAAATGTTCAGATTAAAATCCACCCCCTCTTAAAGTAGAATTTAAGATTAATTTTTTAACAATATAAATGATTTTAGCACTTCTCTTCTCAAGTAGTCGAAACCATTATTACCATATTTCTTTGTAAGATTTTGTTTTCTCTTTGTGCCAAGAACAGTACTGACAGCCTTGTCTACACAGGTTGAAAAACAAATGATGACATTTTAAGATGATTCTCTATGAAAGTAGTTCTTAAAATTATTTGTGAACTGGAATATTTTATGAAGCAAATGACATTTATGGATCCTCAATTTTCTTAAAATCCACCTATCTAAAATAATTTATAAGGAAATTTAAGGATTTCAAAGATCCCCTGAGGGCCGGGATATCCCAAGTCTACATCGAGTCCCAGCTAAGGGTTCTGCCCTAGAACAGTTTTTGATAACATGGGGACCAGAGTTATGGACTTGGCTTTCAACTTATCCATCTAATTCAGTGGTAATGCAACTGCACCATTTACCTGCACTCCCTATGCCTCAGTTTCCTCATCCATAAAAGAAAGATAATGTAAGTACCTTCTCCATAGAAACAGTGTGAGAACTACTTTTTCAACAAATATTTGTTACATGACTAATATATGACGGTCATTGTTTTAAGTGTAGGGTGATGCAAGAGTGAACAAGACAAATAGAGTCTTCACTGAACTTATAGTCCAGTAGGGAAGATAAGCAGTAAACACATAATAATAACAATGAAGAGTTAATTCCATTTTGGTAGGTACTATGAAGGGAACACACAAGGGAAGTATAGCAGAGATCTGAAGGATGAGCCAGTGCCTCTTTTATTAACTAGGTATAGGAATCTGGGAGAAGGGTATTGTGGATAGATGAAAGGGCAGGGGCAAAACCCCTGAAAAGGGTCTACATAGTAGTGATCTAGAAAGCAAATATGAGACAGAGGCTGTAGAGGAATGAGGGACAAGATCATATAGGCTACTGTCCATCTTAAGGGCTTGGAACTTTATCCTAAAAGCAATGGGGAGTCATTGAAAGACGTTAGGTACAGCAGTGACAAGATACAATTGTGTTTTTTAAAAGTAAGCTTAGGGGCCGGCCCTGTGGCATAGTGGTTAACTTCACGTGCTCCACTTCGGCGGCCCGGGGTTCACAGGCTTGGATCCCCGGGCAGACAGATGCACTGCTTGTCAAAGCCATGTTGTGGCGGCATCTCATACAAAGTAGAGGAAATGGGCACAGATGTTAGCCCAGGGCCAATCTTCCTCAGCAAAAAAGAGGAGGATTGGCAATGGATGTTAGCTTAGGGCTAGTCTTTCTCACACACACACACACACACAAAATTAAGTCTAAATAGATAATCTAGATAGGCCTATATGTATTAAAGAAATTGAATTAATAATTAATAATCTTCCAAAACAGAAAGCACCAGGTCCAGATGGGTTCACTGGCAAATGCTACCAAACATTTAAGGAAACGTTATACCAATTCTCTACAATCTCTTCTAGAAGATAGAAGCAAAGGAAATAGTCCCTAACTCATTCTACAAGGCCAGCTTTGCCCTAATACCAAAACCAGACAAAGATATCACGAGAAAGCTACAGACCAGCACATCATCACACAGGTGCAAAATTCTCAATAAAATTTTAGCAAATCAAATTCAACAATGTATAAAAAGAATTATACACCACAACCAAGTGGTATTTATCCCAGGTCTGCAAGGCTAGTTCTACATTTGAAAATCAATTAATGTAATCCATCACATCAATAGGCTAAAGAAGAAAAATCACATGATCATAACAATAGATACAGAAAAAATATTTGACAAAATCCAACAGTCATTCATTATAAAAACTCTCAGCAAACTAGGAATAGAAGGTAACTTCCCCAACTTGATAAAGAATATCTACAAAAAACCTACAGCTAAGATTATACTTAATGGGAAGACACTAGAAGCTTTCCTGATAATATCAGGAACAAGGCAAGGAGTTCTCTCTCACTACTCTTCTTCAGCATTGTTCTGTAAGTCGTAGCTAATGCAAAAAGACAAGAAAAGGAAATAAAAGGTATACAGATTGGGACGTAAGAAATAAAACTGTCTTTCTTTGCAGATGACATGATCATCTATGTAGAAAATCCCTGAAAGAATCAACCAAAAAACTCTTGGAACTAATAAGTGGTTATAGCAATGCTACAGGACATAAGGTTAATATACAGAAGTCAATTGCTTTCCTATATACCAGCAATAAACAAGTGGCATTTGAAATTAAAAACAAAATACCATTACTATTAGCACCCAAAACATGAAATACTTAGGTATAGATCTAAAAAAATATGTACAAGATCTGCATGACGAAAACTACAGAGCTCTTATGAAAGAAATCAAAGAAGAACTATATAAATGAAGAGATATTTCATGGATAGGAAGACTCAATATTATCAAGATGTTAGTTTTTCCCCAATTGATCTATAGATTCAATGCAATTCCATTCAAAATCCCAGTAAGTTATTTTGTGAATATTGATAAACTGATTCTAAAGTTTATAGGGACAGGCAAAAGATCCAGAATAGCCAACACAATGTAACCACAGAACTGGTTTAAACTGACCCCATCTTATCAACAACAGAATGTTAAAAGCTGTCTTGCAGGGGCAGCAAGCCAAAACTGCAAGTCATGTAGCTGGAGTATGTACAGAGGAGAAAAGAAAATCTTGACCTGAAATAATACTCAGAACCAGAGATTCTCCCCACAGCATGGAACCAAAAGGACTGGGACGTGACCGGAACTTGAAAGATAGATCCTTTTTAAGAAGTGAGGAGTCCGTTGTCCAGGAAGATCCCGTGTTAAAGCCCCTTTCCATACCTCACCACAAATGGTCTTGTTTGGAATCCTTCTAATAGAAACCTACCCTGCTGGTGCTTCCACATACCAGCCTGCCCTCCCTAATCCCTTAAATTTTACCTCAAACCCTGGACTGAGGAGACAGATTTGAGAGTCTTGCCTCCTGTCTCCTTGCTGGCTGATTTAGCAATAAAGCTTTTTCTTTTCTCAAAAGCTGGTGCCATTGTATTGGCTTTTACGCACATTAGGTAGTGAGCCCTTGCTCAGTAACAATATTGAAGGACAAGAACAAAATTGGAGGACTGATACTACCTGACTTTAAGACTTACTATAAAGCTACAGTAATCAAGACAGTGTGGTATTGGCAAAGAATAGACAAATAGATCAATGGAATGGAATAGAAAGCCCAGAAATAGACTCCCATAAATATAGTCAACTGATCTTTGACAAAGGAGCAAAGGCAATACAATGGAGCAAAGATAGTTTTTTCCACACTGATGCTGGAACAACTGGACATCCATATGCAAAAATAAATGAATCAAGACACAGACTTTACACTTGCCACAAAAATTAACTAAAAATGTATCATAGACCTGAATGTAAAATACAAAACTATAAAACTCATAGAAGAGAGCACGGGAGAAAATAAGGATTGAACTTGCATTGTCTGGCTTCAAGTGTAGAACAAGGATCAATAATTTGAAGTTTCTTGGAGAAATTTCCACTTAAAATCATAAAGAATACTCTAGGCTACAGTTTTCCAAGGAAGGAATATGCCATCTGGCAAGGTAGTGAGTTCTCTGCCAGTGGGGAGTTTGAGATCAGACTGGTTTACCCCTTAGCCAGTATGCTACAATGGTGGTTCCCAACTTGGCAACCTAACAAAATAAGTTAGGGGAGCTTTATAACATTAGAGAGCTCTGGATTCCTTCACTAAACCAGCATTTGAAGCCACTGTCAAATGAGATTTAAACATGGGGATTTTTCCATTAGATTAGATTATTTTTAAGATCCTAGAGTTTAAAAAGTTAGTAATGTACTCTTCCTCTTTGCTAAAGATTCATTAGGTATTCACGTATCAGACTGCACTTACCTTTTCTTCTTTTTCCCTGAATTTTTCCTTCTTACTGTTTCACGCCTACATTCACTTCCTTCCTACATTCATTTCCTTTCAGCTTTTCCCACTGAACTGTAGGTTCCTTGAAAAGGACAGGACCCTTGTCTAATTCATCTGCCATTTCTCACAGAGTTTAGTGCAGTGTCTTTCACATACCGTTCACTCAATAAACAGTGTTAAGTTCCAGCCATGGGGATGCTCCATTACAGTGTTTCAGTAATCTTTTTCTATCAATGCACTCAACGGCTTCTTAGTAAACTAATTGAACCAATGGATCTTCCTCAGCTTCATTAGTCACAGCCAGGGAATAATTTAGGAGACAGACTTGCTGAAACACATCTCTAGGGTTTACATTGCTCTAGAAACAAGGAAAATTCCTTATCCTTTACCATAATTGATAACTAATTTTATAGATTATACAAGCAAAATTATCAAATAACTAACTCATACTCACAACCACCTACAGAGAATTCCACTGAGTGAGAAAACATCAATTACCTAACGTACAGAAGGCTGAAAGGTTTCCAGAAAACAAACTGGGTATTATTTCTAATATAACAAAAAATTATTTTAAATGGATGACCAAAATAGAAATCAGAAAATTGCAAAATAATATCTTCTAAATGAAAAATCTACAATAGAAAAATGGGCTGTTCCTATCAATATTGCCCTGAATGATAGTAAAATATTAATGTTTGAAGCAAATGAAATCAGAATATTTTGGGGGGACTTATGGTGAATTTTCACTCTTCACTGTGTGGATGGGACTACACAGATACTACATTTGTTGTTCTGAGGGTTATAGTGGCCATCAGAAATAGAGCATCCTTGCACTGAAGAGCTTTCAATTCTAGCCAACAAATATCTTTTCATGACCCTCCAGATATTCGGTACCTCTGAAGTGTAATACAAGACATGGTCTTGTCCTACAGGAAACTCTACTTCTGTTCCAGTGCTGCCTTCACTTTCAATCACCCTGCCTTCATCATACTTATGCTGCTTCTCTCCATCACTCCCTTCTTCCTCTCCCCTTCCATTTTTTTTGTATGTCTGCTGTGCTGGAGTAGAAGTGGATTTGCTTAAGCGGCCATGCCATATTTATGTCATCTTCTTCTTCCTGATATCTTACTTCACCATCATCAACATAGAGTGGATACTTGCATATTTGCTGGGCTGAATTATAAGCTCCATGGGTACAGGGGTCAAATCTTTTCCAATGACCTAACTGCAATGACTTGTATCTGTTGAGTTATAAATGAACGGATGAATTAACTTCATGGAAAAGCATATTATCTCAGAATTATATTTATTCACATCATAGCATTTCCATTTGCAAGTGAAAGAGAAATAAAAAGAAAATCCACTAGAATTTTGATTGTCAATTTTAATTCCCTTCTTATCACTTTTTGTACATTGCGCTCTCCTATGTTATGCTCTGGTTCCCTCTTGGATACTGTGGTGTCTAGACTACAGCACTACAATGTCAAAACAGTATATGGAAACAGGAGTGCTTAGGCTTCTAAGTAAGTTGTTAGTTGGATTTGTTTTCATATTTTTCACGCATGATCATGTATTTCTCTTGGGAAAAGCCTACTAGAGGAAGAGTAAAGCTCTTGACCTAGAAGGATATCTTGATTACTGCCTCCAGAGTAATCCAGCTTCATTCTCGGACCAGGTCTGGCTCAGTGGTAAGCACACCTGATGAATGATAACCTGCATTCTCTCACCAGGGAGTACAATTTCTTGTGTTGGTCAGGGGGGGTCATCTTCAGGCCTAGGCATGCTCACTTCTAAATGGGCAAATCAAGGAATCAAGCCTTTTGCTTGGTGGTGCTATGCTTTGGTCAATAGCACACTGTTTAATATCCCAGATTTTCTTTCTTTTTTTGTTGTTTCTGTGTTGACTTTTGGGGGTAGCATTTTATTCCAGAGAAATAGAAAATGACAAAGGAGTTGTTTATGTTGTTATTAGAAAAGTATATATTTCCAAAGTCCAGGAAATTCAGAAGCTGCGGAGAGGCAGAGGTTTGGCAAGGAGCCCAAGATATAGTGCTTCCCAAAGGAACTGACCTTGAGCTGGAGAAGCACTTACCACACAGGGATGGAGTTGACAAAGCTTTGTAAGGAGGAAGAGAAGTAGAAGGATGTTTGGGCTGTGGAGATGCAAAAATGAAAAGTGAAAGGGTGCAAGAATGCATTTTATTTGGAAAGTCGTCTATTATTAATGTGGAGTACCCTGTTTGTTGAGCTTCTGGATAACACCCACACTTCACTCTGCCCAGAAGTACTAGATTCACAGGGCCTAATGTGGGATATTAGGTAAAATAATGACAGTTTATAGGGAAAATTCCAAAAGGCAGGTGGACTATAGGTAAGGCATGGGAGCAGGAGGTGCCTTCTAAACACATTTCTAAAACTTCCTGTAAGATAGAAATGCTTTAGATGCTAGTCTCCAAAAGAAGAGTCAATCTGGAAGCTGGGAAAGCAACTCACCCCTCACTCCCCACCAGGACACAAAGCTTTTAATGTCACTATTAACCTCTTCACGTAACATTTCTCCTGTCTGAGTGTTAGGTTCAAAAGTTGACTTTGGACCAAAGGCACTATTTAACTGGCATTTGACAAAGCTACTATCATCAAGTCTTTCTATTTTCCTCCAGTTAATACATCTATTCTGCTGTGTTCTATAATTATCAATGATAATGTTGACCTAGAATGTAAGATATTTTGGCTTTTGGGATAAAAAATTCCTTGTGTGAGATATATTATGGTAGAAGGAAATTGGCACTAAACTTCAAAGCACTGCAATTCTGTGATTTGATGCTTTCATGAATTTTTGCATGCCAAAAAAGTTATGATGTTATCTTGTGCCCTGTTGCTTTTCTGTAACTTTGGGAAGATGAGAAAATAGAAAAGTCCTGAGGTTGCAGTGAAAGATTCCTCCCTCAGGAGTCGCTCAAAGACACACATTCCAGTCATGCTGCAGAAGGAGAAGGCAGTGGATGAAATAGAAACTGTAAAAGTGAGTGTGAAGACATTTTATACATATTTGGAGGTTTTCATTTTCGTGTGGTGTATTAGTCAGGGTTCTCCAGAAAAATAGAACCAATGGAATGCATATAGATATAGATATACAGATATGTGGATATAGACAGGTGGATATATATATATATATATATATATATCCATATCCATAATATATATATATATATATATATATCCATATCCATATATCTGTATACATAAAGAGAGAGATTGATTGATTGATTTGTTTTAGGGAAGTGGCTTATGCAATTGCTACTGGGTCCAAAATCTGATGCGGGAGGCCAGCAGGATGGAGACTCAGGAAAAAGTTGCAGTTGGAGTCCAAAGGCAGTCAGGACAGAAACCAGGAAGAGCCAATGTTGCAGATGAAGTTCGAAGGCCATCTGCTGGCAGAATTCCTTCTTGCTCAGGGCAGGTCAGCCGTTTGCTCTATTCAGGCCTCCAAGTGATTTGAAGATTTGAAGTCCACCCACATTATGGAGCACAATCTGCTTTACTCAAAGTCCACCAATTTAAATGTTAATCTCATCCAAAAACACCCTCACAGAAACATCTGGAATAATGTTTGACCAAATATCTGGACACTGTGGCACAGCCAAGTTGACACAAAAAATTAAGCATCACATGGGGGAACAAGAGAAACAAGACTCATTCACTGGGACATTTACGTGAGGGAAGAGAAAACTGATTTGAAACAAGAAAATGTTTTAAATGTCTTAGAAGGTTAAAGAGAAACTGAGATCAGTCACAGCTAGTGTAAACTGTACAATTCTGATGTGTACTTAACTCGACAACACAGTCAATTGGACCATTAGATGGGATATAAAATGTGGGGGGAGGTGTGTGTATGTGTGTGATGTGACCTCCTGGTTGAGTGTGTAAGGCACTCTGCTAGTATCATAACTACCTAAATGTTAATGATCAGTGGAAGTGGCTTCTTGGGCCAATACCAGGGAAACACGGTATACACAGCTAGGACACAGTGAAACGCCTGTAGACCTTTTCTGCCCCTTATCTGTGAAGTTCCCTTAAGAGGGACAGCAAGAGCAACACCTCTGAGCAATGCCTTAGGCCTAGATGAAAAAAAGAACACAAGCATTGGGAAACCTTAGTGGCACTCTCTCATCCTTGTTGCTCATCTGCAATGCCGCCAGGAGGATATCTGAACAGACCAAGGACACAGTGTGGAGTTGTGGTGCTGCCTGGATGCTCCACTAGGAGAAGTGAAGAGCTCTTGATTCCACACAGACGACTCCTTTTCTACCTTTGGCTTAAATTGGATGCTAGTCCCATCCCTCTCCCTCAAAACTCCATGATGTTTGTGCTCTGAGACAGCCCTGAGCCTTCCTTCTCACTTAGCTCAAGTGAGAGACAGGGTGAGGCCCCGGAAAGAGAAGAAGGAGCAAGGAGATCAGGCTCTGTTCCAGTCGGAGCAAAAGCAGTGCTTGCTCTTTATTCTTGCTACACCGCCATCCTCAGTTTAGGTTGATTCAAATCCTGGTGAAATGTCTCTATACATAAACTAGAATGTCCCTTTTCCAGGGTGTGTGTTTATTTGATTTAAAAACCACTTCAGGGGGATTGGGGAGATAGTGGTTGTGGTGGCAGCATAGCTTTGGGATCCTCACAAACTGTCGCACTCCCACTCACTGCTTCCTACTCACACACACACATCCTCTCCCCCAAAGGAGTAATGAGGTAGCAAAACCAAAAGTTCATGGACACATTTATAGCAGAACTACAAGACAAGGTATCTCTACCAATCCCAAAATACAAATCACCAATAGGCATTTGGTGTGTTATTGGCATCTGTGCTGGAGAAATTAGAGGGAGCCAAAGGGGCATCTGAAGGACCTGAGAACAAGAGAACCCCAAAATAGCTGCAGAGTTGCACTGGAAAATGTGGAGAACACTAGTCTGAGAACAACAGCTGAAGCTGGGAGCGGTGCTGCCAGTTCTAACACCAGGTGACTGCAGGCCTCCCCAGCCCCGACCCTGGCTTCCCCACAGCCTAACGGGCTGCAGCAGTCTAGCCTTTTATGAACTCCCATAACTGACCCACGAGGGCTTTCTTGTAGGACAAGGCTCCACGCTAAAAGAGACTCTGTTGGGAATAAAAGCAAAATTTAACAGAATGGGCAAAATAGAGAGAAAGAGAAAAGGTTGTACACATAAAATGAGGGAGGTAGGCTAAGCCAGGATATTTCAGAGAGCAAGCTGCTTTAAGTAGCACTACACAAAAATCATATAAGAGACAGAGAGAGTTCTGTGTAGTTGCAAGAGTTCTCTGAACCCAGACTCTTTCTAAATGTTTAGGGAAAGTAAATTTACATAAAAATAACCAACAGAGGGGCTGGCCCAGTAGCGTGGTGGTTAAGTTCATGCACTCTGCTTTAGTGGCCTGGGGTTTGTGGGTTTGGATCCTGGGCGCAGATCTACACACTGCTCATCAAGCCATGCTGTGGTGGCATCCCACATACAAAATAGAGGAAGAATGGCACAGATGTTAGCTCAGGGCCAATCTTCCTCACCAGAAAAATAAATAAATAAGCAATAGAAAACTATTGAGGTCCAATCCCATCCAAAATTGCTCTAAGAACAAAAAAAGAAGACAATGAATGATACAGTTCTTAGAATCATGAAGTACATGCATTAAGAAAAGAGAGTCAAAACTATAAGTAATATTTCAAAGTAAACTAAAAGAAATTAAGAAAAACACAACACTGCGAATATTATTTCAATTCAAGGAATATTTGTTGACCAATTATTATATGCAGTCAATTTATTACATCATGGGAGAGGAAAGATAAACGTGATAAAAATCCTGGCTTCCAAGATCTTATAGGCCAATGAAGCAGGAAACTCAAATTCAATCATAAGAATTCTTTGAAGTAAATGAAACCTGACATGAGCAAGGTTTCGGTTAAAAGTTATACCCCCCTACAAATTCATCATTGACCAAATTCCCAATAGTTCTATAGGTTTTACTTTGGGAAACTCCAAAATACCTTTTATTTATTTATTTATTTATTATTATTATTATTTTTTTTGCGAGGAAGACCAGCCCTGAGCTAACATCTGTTGCCAATCCTCCTCTTTTTGCTGAGGAAGACTGGCCCTGGGCTAACATCCGTGCCCATCTTCCTCTACTTTATGTGGGACGCCGCCACGGCATGGCTGACAAGCAGTGCGCCGCCGGCGCCCGGGATCCGAACCCACGAACCCTGGGCTGCCAAGGCGAACTAACCCGCCGCGCCACTGGGCTGGCCCCAAAATACCTTTTAGATTACTATCTTCGAGAAAGTCTCAAAATAAAATCAGAGATAAAGTACCGGTCAAGCTGAGTAAATTATTCTGAAAAAAAAAAAAAGAGTAAAACTGTACATTTTGAATGAACTTCCGTCCAGTGTGACTAAGTCACAGTAGGGAAGGCATGCTTTCAAGCATTTTAGGCCATCACATGCATTGGGTGAAAGAGGCCAGGGGCCCTTGTGAATAAAGAAATACAGAGAGCCAAGGAGAGGCTGGAGCATAACCTCCTTTTCCCAGTAGCAGATGGCTGACCTCTCTGCCTGCTTTGGTTCTGCTCCTTTCCTCTCATTTTTCCTAACTCCAGGGTTTAACAGAGTTCCTGGTCTTCCAGCTTCCTATGACTGTGACTCCCATAGCAGGTGACGGCAGGGGCCTGACCTGCAGATGGCGCTGCTCCAAACACTGGGGCCTGCCCTGCTCCCTTCTGACAGGGCATTCAAAGAGCTCTAGTTCAATACTCAGTTAATCCATTCCAAAGCACCTTTTCTGACCATTTCAGTCTGATCAGTGCCTCAGGTCCATTAACTAAACATTTTCCTTTCCCAGGACAAGGCTGTCGTTTTCTATCCCAAAATACCTGGTACTTCAGGTCGTGTAATGCAGAGGCCCTCTTGCTCCTGCCTGTCACCCCAAAGAACTCTGGCCCCAGCCCTACTTCTAGCTGCCTCCACTCTTGCCTTGTCCACATCAGGAGTCAGCAAGATTTAAAAGGAGTTTATATACAGATGTGGAAGCTTCCTCCCCTGTGGTTCCCTCCTTCCTAGAATTACTCCTCCCGCCCCTCCTCCCACTCAATTTCCAGCCACTCTGACAGCCTCAGACTGCATCCTCTGACTCTTCAGGCCAATAGGACTGTAGTTTTCTGCTTGAGTTCTATCAGCAATGCTCCATGAGAACTGGTCACTGCCCTCAAAGGGGGAAAAACATAAATAAGAATCTCACTCAGTTTGGTTACTTTTTTTTGTGTGTGTGTGAGGAAGACTAGCCCTGAGCTAACATTCATTGCCAAACCTCTTTTTTTCTGAGGAAGACTGGCCCTGGACTAACATCTGTGCCCATCTTCCTCTACTTTATATCGGATGCCGCCATAGCATGGCTTGACAAGCGGTGCATCTGTCCGCACCTGGGATCCGAACCTGCAAACCCCGGGCTGCCGAAGCAGAGTGTGCAAGCTTAATCGCTACGCCACCGGGCCGGCCCCTGTGGTTACCTTCTTTTAATGATGGATTCTGTTCCAGTTTCTTCCCCCTTTCTAAACTATTCTCCATTGCTTCAAAGAGACTTTTATATTTTATTTAGAGTTTAGAGTTGTTATTTTCTGGTTTAAGCTGATAAAATCTGACATAACTGGAAGCTACTCCCCTGATAATTGTTAAAGTGCTTCGTTTTGATCTACTCTCTGCATCTTTAAGGGGTCACCTCTCCATAAATTTTGTCATCTGGCATGCTTCTAGGAGAGTCATTTTCCATCAAAGTCCTCATCATGGCCTGAAGGTTTTACAATATCTGGACCTCATTACCATTCTTGAATTAATCTACTATTACTTGTCCCCTTGCTTTCTCTGCTTCAGCCACACTGGCTCCTTATTATTCCTCAAACATGATGGCATCTCCCTCCTGCAAGACTTGGAACTTGACGGTCCACCTGCCTGAAATAATCTACCAGTTATCCATGGGTCCCAGTTTCTTGCTTCATTTAGGGCTTCACTCAAACGTCATCCTCAGGAAGAGGCTTCCCTCACCTCCTCTTTAAACTGCAACCCCCTTATCATCCTATCATTCCCTACTTTTCCTTCCTCCACAGCATTTATTGCCATCTAACATACTATATTTTATACTGACTTGCCTTATTTATCTTATCTACACCCCTGCTAGAGAGTATATTCACTGAGAGCAGGGATTTTTGCCCATTTTCTTCACTGCTTTTCCCCAGTCTGGTTTTCCCCTGGCACAGAGGATTTGTTAAATGAATGAACAAGTAGAGTATAATTCAGTCTGCTCTCTGAGTTATTGCATATCTTCCTCTGTTAGATTTCTTTGTTACTTCTTCACGCTGATCTAGTGGCTCTATTTTCCTTTTTCTAGTTGTACTTTTATAAGTGATCAGGATCAAGACCATCTCCTTTTTACACAGGTGTAGTTTGTCCTCTAAGACCTCAAGGTTCCCATTGATAAGTAGCTCTTTAGTTTTATTTTCAATAGTTCCTCTGTCTTTTGCTGTTTGCAAAACATTTTGTTCTTGTGTTTCTGCGATAAGTCAAAGTAAGCTGTCATGAAGTAGCAGGACCAGATCAACGTGATATGAGAACTGAGATGTATTTTGGGAACAAAAACCAATAGCAGAAGATTGAAATCCATTAATGTAAGAATGTAACAGAAGTGCTGGTATGAGAGCCAAATCATTTGCATTCATATCCCAACTCTTCTACCCACTAGCTCTGTGACTTTGGGAAATTACTTATGCCCTTGGGGTCTCAGTTTCCTCATCTTTAAAATGGAGGTAATAACTGTAGTGTTATCTACTTCATGGGGTTGTCATCTGGCTTGAATGCATGTGAAATACTGAAAACATTGTCAGACTCATGGCGAGCACTAAGTGCATGCTAGCTGTTATTGACGAGCCTCGTGATGAGCCTGGGTGCTGGGCCTGACTCAGCAGTCCACAGAAGCAGAAAGAGTCTCTTCGAGAAGCTACCACAGCCAGCACTGCCTGCTGCCCTTGGGAAAGAGGTGGGCAGTGGGTTTGTAAACAGAACCCTTCCAGGGAAATTAAAATGAAGCAGAGAGATGCAAGTAAAGCCTTGAAGATCAAATGTTCAGGGGCAATCGGGGAAGTATTTTAGGGGGATCACAAGAGCTATAGTTTCACCTGAACTGAGGAAAAGAGAAAAGTGGGCTCTGAGGAAGCAGTCTAGACAGGACAAAGAAGTTAATGTTCTCAGTCTGAAAAGCTTTGCACATCTTAGACTGCTAAAGATGTTCCCAACTAATATGGCACATTTGCAGTTACATCCAAATAGTAAACTCTTTCTGAGGAAACAAACAAGAAGTGGCAATCTGAAAAGAAAGTCATCACAAAGGTGAAAGTGTAATGACGAATGAGTCAAGAGCAATGGGTGTTAATGAATTATCTGAACGCACAAGTTAGAAAAACAAAGGGTACACATAAAAGTTGGGGAGGTCAATTAAAGGTCAAAGAAACAAAGCCAGCCTGGAAACCTTAAGGCATGATTAGAAACACTAGTTATTTGAGAAAGACAATAAAAATAGGAGCTTAATTTTATGGATTACTGCAGCTCAAGGCTCCTGGGAAATAGGTAAGTTTAATTTTTTATCTCAATCCGTGACTTCACTCCATCTTTCTTTCCAGGTGTCCTATCTTCCTTCTCCCTTAAATCTCAAGATCTTCATGCTGTCTTACTTCTCTACAGAGCATCCTGCTGACACTCAAAACATTCCAGAAAGTTCTTTTTTCCTTTCCATCCCTGCCAACACAGGGCCTTGATCTCAGCTAGATATGAGGAGAGTAGTAAGAGATAAGCAAATACTCTGTGAGCAAAGTGCTTTTAACCTTACAGGTTAAAAGGTCCCTGTCTGTGCTAGTGCTTAGGAATGACCTTGAATGATGACAATTTGTACAAGATGAGAATTGACAGAAAAAATAAAATTAGGTCTTCCTAAGTGAAACCTACAGGCTTCAAGTGAGGCCACACAGGCCACTATGTGATAAAAACAAACACTTATGTGATCCCTAGCATCTTGCTATTTAAATATGCTTCTTTAGGGAGCATGTATTAGAAATCCATTTTCTCTTAACTTCTGGCTCAATCTTTCTCACTCTGTAAAGTATAATCATTTTCTAAATGGCAGTTGTAGTCACAGATGTGGGCATGCAATATTGTCCTGGGAGAAATCTAAGAGTCTGAGATTTCTCTCTGTTTTTTTTTTTCTTTTGATGAGGAAGATTAACCCTGAACTCACATCCGTTGCCAATCCTCCTCTTTTTCCTGAGGAAGATTGGCCCTGAACTAACAGCTGTGCCCATCTCCTTCCATTTTATATGGGGGACGCCTGCCACAGCATGGCCTGATAAGAAGTGTGTAGGTCCGCACCCGCGATCCAAACCCCAGGCCACCGAAGAAGAGTGCGCGAACTTAACTGCTACACCAGTAGGCTGGCCCTGATTTCTCTCTATTTTTAATGTTGCTGAATATTTCCTGTATTAGAAAGTTTCATTTAATGTATATAGATTGACTTCAGGTTTAATAACAATGAATAAGGCATTACTACTCTATACCCATTGTACAGTATAAGAGATGAGGCATAGAAAGAATAACCCAGAGTCACACAGCTCTTAAGTTATGGAACCAGACTTTCCAGGTGTCTAGATTCCTGTCCAGGGCACTGTCAGCTGTGGGGACAACTGCCCTCCAGGTTTTCCAAGGACTCAGTATGTGCCTGAGCCACCTCTCCTTACCATGTCTGCTTGACAGCTTTTATTCATCTTGAGGGACTCTCTCATTACAAATGCCAACTAACTGCCAGGAGCTGGAACTGGATTAGGAAATCTCTGATCTTCTTTATACCTCTTCAAAAACAGGATTAAGGACAATGCTTCATTACCATTTCCTTGTGTGCAAGTTCGGTCCTACCTCAGTACCAGCTCTCACTCTCCCTAACTTCTGCTTTTCCTTTCAAACTCACGTCATATCATCTTCGCTCTGTCAACAGAGGTTTTGTAATAACAAAACTTAACAGTCTCACATAAATATGCATGGAAACTGCCACTATTCCATAACATCTGGTGCACACATCTGCCTTAAATTTCTCTTCTAGAAATTAGAGTGCCTCATGGCTCCTCTCCTCCTCAACTTCTGACTTAATGACAGATCTGCAAATTATTAAGGAAAGAAATTATATAACACTTCAAGTGGCTAGTGTGACAGAGTTTGAAACATTCTTGGCTAATACGTACATATTTTACTTCACTTCCTCTTTGGAGAATAATTTCTATTGTAACTTTTTAAAGTTTTTGACAATTAATTAGCTAGGAAACAAATTTTGGGGAGTATCTTCAACAATTTTCAAGCTAAGTTTCAGGAATAGAGTTGGAAATATTGTGTCTTATCTGGAGAAGATGACACACGCCCTACTTGCTCTTTGTGATATTCAGACGCATACCCTCTGACCCAGAGAATTCACCCCTTGACTGTCTGCTCAGCCATGGCACTTGAGCAGATGGAAGTCAAGCTCTGATTTTCTTGCATTTGAACAAGGCTTGCATTATGTCCAGGCTCTCAGGAAGCTCTGGTGAAACAGTAGAGAAAGCCCTCTCATGACCATAATGATGCTGCCACCTAAAATAACATCCCCTCTCCCTTCACCACCACCATAGTGGTTCTTTGAAACTCACCCTGTTAGGAGAAAGTGAAAGAGAACATCAAATGCAGCCGTGATAAGTGGAAGGTTAAAGAGAGAGAGTGGGAGGGGGCGGGAGTTTGGGACAGCTGAAATAAAAGCTGTAATGTGTTTGGATTTGCTCATTTGGTGCTAACCTTACCTGTCACTAGCTTCAAATTGGACATGCCATTTGGGTAACATAATGTCTAGTTTCTAGCCCACTCCAAACACTGGTTCTTAGGAAGCAGTTCTCTCTTTCTCTCTGCCCTTCAGCATGTGTGCAAGCTTTCTTAATGAGACTTCCAGCCTCGTGGCATACCTTGAACAGTCTGCAAGCCATCATCCTCTCTGGTTCCTACCAGATGCCCCTGAAATAGACCACTGCCCTAAACCTGGCAGGCTGGTGACTCTGATGGCTGTGAAAATTATAAGAGGCTAATTAGCACACCAGAGCAGTGGCAACCTTGCCTTTCCTGTGCAGTCACCGTGCAGTGTTTGCTCCAGAAATTTCTCCACGGCAATGTTACAGGCTGTTCTTTTTTACCCTGAGAGGTGAAAACAAAATAGGAACTAAAATTGGAGTGTGCAAAGCCATCTGGATCAGATGTGGCACAGACAAGATGGCCTGGAAACTTTTCCAATCCTTTTTACAAAAAGAGAGCTGCCAAGAGCCAGAAAACAAACTCTGCCCAAGCAGATAGAGGTGATGAAGGTGACTCTACACTATGATTTCTCTGTCAAAAAGCCCTCACCGAAAAACACCTAAAGCACTTCCCTTTTCCTAGTTTTGTGTCACTTTGTTGAGAAGTCTCAGTGAAACTTCTCTGGTGTCTAAGAGGAGCTCTAGAAAAATCCTGCAAACAAGTTTCTGTGTGTTTTTCTTCTTTAATAACTAGGAGCTGGAATATTCAATAGTACATTTCCCTTCTGGGCTCCTGAAACCAACTCGATATTAAGGGGAAACACAGAGTTGAAAGGATATGATCTGGGTTCAAATCCCAGATTGGCTACTGCTGGCTGTGTGCCCTTGGGCAAGTCACTTGCTCTACCTGAGCTTCAGTTCCTTTTCATCTGCAAAGGGGGCATACTACTACTAATGCCTGCCTTACTAACCCACAAGAGTGATAAAGTATGTGAAAGTACCCTATACTATCAGCCAAACCCTATGCACGTTGGTTCCCGTTGCTTTAAATAGAAATGTTTTATTTTTCTGATTGTAAAATTATATCTTCTTATTCTAAAACTTTTTAGAAAATAGAAAACATAGTGACAATTGTTTCTTTTTCCAAAGGGATAACCACTATTAACATTTTGATATTTTTCCTTCCAGACTTTCTTTGTGCACACACTCCCATTTTACAAAAATGGCATCATACTATACCATTTATTGGTAAAATGCAATTTTTATTTAATGTAATGTGAAACAATATGTTATTAGTGTTTTTACTATAAAAGAAGAAAGTAACCCACATGAAAATTAAAGATAGCACAAATATAGCCAGCATATGGCATTTCTGTACTGTGTCAAAGTGAATTATTCATAAGCATTTGTCAGAAATATCCAAGGTTACTGAGCTATTCTGGAACAACAGAGAACAAATGCTGGGGCAGAGATTGCTACATGTTCAATAAAACCTGTTTCCTTTTCCTCCTTGGCGTGTGACAAAGCTATATTTGCTACACCCCGTTGCGTTTAGATGTGGTCATGTGACTGAGTTCTAACCAACAGAACATGAGTGGAAGGGGTATGAGTCAATTTCAGATGGAAGTGGTTAAGAAGACAAGCGTGTCTTCCCTGTGGAATCTCTCGTTCTCTATCAGCTGAATGGAAGGAGCTTATAAACCTGGGTCCTGGAATGACCACGAGGTAGACCACCTGCCAAGCACACACTGACCTGACATGAATAAGAAATAAACTTCTACTAAGCTACTGAATTTCGGAAGTTTATATTACAGCAGCTAGCTTTACCTACCCTAACTAGTGAAATTTTTAACATACTTCCAAGTAACAAGTGTAGATTGAAAACTGGAGTAGATCCAGAACTTTCCTTAAATGTAGGCAGAGCTGAAACTCATTGAGTGTATTAATTTCAGAAGTGCAGAGAAAGAACCCCCCTTTCTCACTTCCTGGGGACAAATAAATCTCTACCAACTCCCTTATTAAAAATTCCTAAATTGCTGTTCCCAGGTTTTTCTTCCATATATATAATATTAAGCCTTAAATGCAAATATCCCTGAGAGAGAAAACACATTCATTTTACTAAATGGCCTAAATTGCATTAAGGATGGTGTTAGAGATTATGGAAAGAGGTATAAGAGACTCCTTGCCCTCAAAGAACAAATTATACTAAAATAAAGGCAACAAAACTAACATAGATTTAATTACGTGGGCACAGTAACATATATAATTGCTAGAATATAGGTTCCGTGGAAGTAAGAACTTTGTCTTTCTCTAGCACTTTAATAGTATCCAGCACATAATAGGCTTTCAACAAAATCTGCTCAAAGAATATTGAATTAAATGATTGGAGAAAACTAATTATTGCATTGTATATTGCTATGAACTAGAATAAGTCAGGGAAGGTTTCATGAGGAAAATGGGACTTGGGCCGTGTCCCCTAAGTTTTCATGGGAGGGGAAATATAAGAAGTGATAATATCTCTTCATTCCACTGGGGCAAACAGAGGGCTTCTTGCAGTCCTAGGGGTAGCGATCAGGTTATCAACTATTACCCGTGCTCGGGTCCACAGTGCACTGCAGCCCCCTGCTTAAAGAATGAGTGAGCTGAAATCATACTGTATTTGTCTTTCTCTAGGGTGAAAGGGGTAAAGGGACACTTTTGTATGGTGACAGATGGAAACCAGACTTTTGGTGGTGGACACAAGGTAGTCTATATAGAAGCCGAAATATAATGATGTACGCCTGAAATGTATATAATGTTATAAACCAGTTACCTCGATTTTAAAAAAAAGAGGATGGGTAGTGTGCAGCTGCTGTAGAGGAGGAGCAGAGGTGAGCAATCAGCTTGGACAACGGCTCTGTTGCACAGTGAATGTGACAGTATCAGAAAGACGTTTGCATGGTTGCAGTGCAGCAAGATTTTGGAGGATTTTTTTAAACACTTTTATTGAGGTATAATTTACATACTAAAATGCATCCAATGTAGAGTTTGGCCAGTTTTAGCACATTTATACAGTTGTGCAAGTATTCCACAATCCACTTTATAACACTTCCATCACCTCCAAAATGTTCCTTTATGTTTGTTTGCAGTCACTCCTTGATCCCCACCCCAGGCAACCAAGTGATCTGTTTTCTGTCTCTGGAATTTTGCCTTTTCCAGGTATTTCACATAAATAGAATCATATATGTTCTTTTATAACTGGCTTCTTTTACTTAACATAATATTTTCTAGGTTTTTCCAAGCCGCAACATGTATCAGTAGTTCATTCCTTTATATCACTGAGCAGTGTTCCACTGTATGCATACACCATATTTCGTTTATCAATTCACCAGTTGGTGATTGGATTTTTTTCCCATTTAGGTAAAAATCTGCCACTTTTATACTGCAAATCCATACGTTTTCACCTCTTGCCCCAATGGATTGTACCCCTCCTGGCAGCAAAGTTCTGATTTGGAGGCCAGCCCCATCTTGTAGAACTACCCTTCCTATCCAAAAGAGCGTGGTGGGAGGAAAGTGCCCTGGGGAAGAAAGTAACATGTTCTCACCTGAATGTCTAGCAGTTTTTCAAGAATAAATGATTCAATTTGTTTTCTTCCCTGGATCAATTTCCAGTGCCCTGAAACGGTTGTTTTTGACAGTTTTGACCAGTTTTATAGAAAGGAATCACTGACATCCTCTTGCTACTATAACCAGAAGTCCCTTATCTTCTGAGGTATCTTGAAGGTCAAGACACAAAACTTGATTCTCTGTAAGAATCAATAGGAAACATTATACTGAGTTTAGGAGTGAAACAACCCTGTGATACCTCAGAGATGGTGGCTTTGGAGCAGCGTGTGGAGGCAGCTGGAGGGGAGAGATTTCAGCAAGGAAACTTGTGTTAGTCAAATAGGAAGGTTTTTTAAAATCTTGAGTCAATTAAATGCAATGCAATTCAATTCCATAGATGTCATCTTTTTTCTTAAAGAATGTTCTATTTCTCCTCCATGGCAACTTTCATGTTATTTAAAACATCTTTTTTGAGGATATATAACTCTATCTTCCTGTTCCCCACTCTGCTTCTGCACACAACCATATAGAACACAGTTTAAAATGACTAACAGTTTGGAGTCCTTTTCCACATGCTATGATGTACATTGCCACGAAATATCTTGAAGGTGCCCTGCTTTCTTTGGCCCAGAGGCATTTGCATTTGGTGTTTCCCCTACTTAGTACTCCTTTCACCCACCTTTTGTCACCAGGTTAAAAGTTACCCATCCTCCAGTCACAGTTTAAATATCACATCCTCTAGGAAGCCTTACATGACATCCTAAGGGACTTTCTATGCAGTTGACAAACCATATTCTAATTGCGTATATGCACATCAATTTCCCCTATTAGACTCTGTGAGGGAGACCCATGCTGCACGGTTCACTATTCAAAGAACTTGGTGAACCTTCACACACAGAATATGTGTTTTGTCAATATATACAGAATTGCTTTAATGGGTGGTTGTATAGGATTCTTGTTAAGAGGACCAACTCCTTATGACATTTGGCAAATTACTTAACCTCTCTAAGTCTCAGTTGAAAAATGGGAATGATCTTTACACTTATGAAGATTAAATGAAAAGATGCATTCCAAAGCTCTTACATGGTAACTGGAATATACCAAATGCTCAATAAATGTTAACTATTGATCAAGAAGCAATTACATTCTTGTTGGTGGCAGCGGGGAGCATGGTTTACTGCCACTCCTGGCTGCAGCACCTCTGGACCCCACCATGTGACCCCACCAGGCTCACGTTTCCCCCAGACTGTTCCCAGACAATGACTGGGCAGTGGGGGCCAGTGCAGGGCCACTCCTCTAAACAGGGGACCTCCTTACTATGCAACTTGGCCATGAGGACTCCGCTTCAGCCAGGCAGAATCTTTCCTAGAACTGCTCTGTGGTTTGATTCTCTTTCTACTCCATCCTCCACTGCCCCCTACCCCCTCTCTTTTCACAGGTGTCAGGTCAAGCCTCTCCCTGCCCATTCCTGATTCTTCCTTTGATCCTTCCCTGGCATTCTTCCATTAACTTCCCTGCAGGTCTGATCCCGTCCTGGTGTCTGCTTTTCAGAGGATTCAAACTAATACAGATGGTGCCAGGGTTGGTCCAAGGAAGCAGGAATGGAAGAGGGGCCCAGGGGCTGCCTTACTCCCTGTCTGGAGGACATGAAGATGCCATCCTGAGTGGTCCACAGACCCTGGAATAAGCAGTGGCCCAGTTGCCAGAGTTCTTTGTTGGTGACTTGGAAAAGCATTGTGGCTGAGGGAATGCCCCTCCAAGGGCAATGGTCCAGGCACTTGAAAGATATGAGGGAGTAATCACTACAAGGAGAGCAGAGCTGGCTGCTTATTGCTAAGTTGTACTGAGACCCTGCAAGAGCATAATGAGAAACTGAGGGCTATGAACAAACAATTAAAGGGAAGAGTGCGAGCCAGAGGGCCTTTTTGGTCGCTTTCAAAGAGGCCCTTAACTCCTGTAGCGAGAGGTCTGACTCAGCTGAGAAGCAGACTCACTTGATAGAGACACAGACTCCAGAGTTTAAATGCTCAGCCAAGGCAGTCTGTTTTACTAAGTTTGGACCCCTGATTGAGAAAGCCTGGGACCCTGAAATATGGGATAGGACATCTGGATGGATATTCTGGTGGAGTTTGGCTCTGTAGACACTAACCCTCAGAGCCTGCAGATGTGGCCCACCCTTCTCTACTAGGAGCTAGCACTTCTTCCATGCTGGAAGATGTTGCAGAGCCCCCTCCCCTACAAAGCACATGGTACCTCCCTCAAGAGTTGCTCCCACCTCCTCTCCCAGGTGTCAGGCTGATAACTAGAGTTAAAACCCACCTGGGAATATGCTGGGCCTGATAAACAGGAAAGAGATTATATATTAAAAAGACCTGCAAGAATTAACGTGCATGCAGCAGCAATAGCCAAGGCAGTGCCCCCAGGTTTTGAGGTGCGTGAAAGGCAGCTGGTGAGAGGGCACCAGCATCACCAAGAATGGCAGTGGTGGTTCTCCTCTGAGGCAAATGCTGATAACAAGAGAGGCTGTCCCAGGGCTGGGTTCATTAATACGCATGGGACTGATGGGGTTTGAGTCAGTAAGGATCATGTGGTGATGCTCACCCACCAGAAGCCAGGCAGCTGACACTCCTGGAACAACTGGAAAAGTTGGAATGGTAGTCAGCGTAGATTCACTCACACAGAGGTGTGGAGATGGTTAATAGGACATGGCATCCCTAGAGGCATGGGCAGTCAACAAGGATGCTGCTTAATATCTGCAGCCAGAGAAGGCAGAATCAAGGAGCAAGATGCTGAGGGCAGTTGTGCCAATAAAATATCATAATCCCTTGTTCAGATCCAGAATCCACTGACTAGAAGGAAGGAATTTGCAAAACTGCAGCAAGTACTAATTATTCCCTGTTCTTTCCTTTCCAAAAGGGACCTATAACTGTTACTTTGGTGATTATACTGGGGAAAGGGAAATATTCAGACATGATGAAGACTGTCAAACACAGAGTCTGAAGTGATATTGATACTCAGAAATCCAAAGCAGCATCATAAACCATTTGAAATAAAAGAGGTGCAGAACAACCAAGTAGGAAAAAAATGACGTGGCCTGTTGACATTAGCTATCACCATTGTGACATTATCAGCACCATTATGATGGGCACATGAATGGAGTGTCCATGGTGGCAGAGATGGAGGCTGCATATAGAGCCCAAAGCATGAATTTCTGCTCAGAGGCTGATCTGAGACTGCTACCTCTGAATATTCAGACTGCCAGCAACAGAGCCCGGTGATCAGCCACTGATTTGGCTCTTTTCCTTGAGAAGAGCAACCAGCATGTGGTGGCAAGTTGACTACACGAGGCCCCTTCCATCTTACACGTGCCAGTGGGAATAGATATTTTCTGAGTATTTTCTAGGTATTGATTTGTCTTTCCTGTCTGCTGAACCTCAGCCAGCAACACTCTTTGGCATGTATGGAATGCCTGATCCACAGGCACGGAATCCTACACACATAGTATTCAACCAGGGGACCCACTTTAGAGGGAAGGAGGTGAGGGAGTTGGCCCATGACCATGAGATCCACTGCAGTGTCATACCATATCATTCAGAAGCAGCCAGACTCATAGAATGCTGAAATGGCTTTCTAAGGGTGCAAATGAAGCACCAGTCCAGAGGCAACTCTGGATGAATGGATGAGGTGCTATGGTGAATGGATTCAGTGCTATTCTTCAGGATGCAGTATATACATTTAGTCAGTGACCTCTAGATAGCACAGAGTCCCCAATAGGAAGGATATATCAGTTTGGAAAACAAGGAGTGGCAGATGGAGTGGCCCAACTTATTATCACTCCCAAGGACCCCACTGGGGGATTTTGCATTTCTCATCCCTGCACCTTTCTTTGGGCTTTGCAGGGCTGGAGTCCTGGTAGCCAAAGGGGCTACCAGAGGACACAGCAAGGTCCCATTGAACCACAAGCTAAGACTGTCACCAGGGCACTTTGGATTCCTCTTGTCCATGGACCAATAGGCAAGAATTGGAGACACCATCTTGGCAGGAGTAATTGATCCTGATCAGCAGGAGGAGTTGGGGCTGCCTTTACACAATGAGAGCAGAAAGGAATATCTGCAGAAACCAGGTGATCTACTTGGGCCCCTCTTGTTACTCGCTTGTTCCATTGTAACTATTAACGGACACATGCTGCAGCCTTAGCCTGAGAAGTATCAAAGTCTCAGACCTCTCAGGAATGACAATTTGGGTTATACAACCAAGAAGCCACCAAGACCTACCAAAGTGATAGCTGAGAGTGAGGGCAATTTAGAGTAGACAGCAGATGAGGCCAAGGATGAGTACTTGTTGAGACCCTGAGACCAAATTCATTAATAGGAGCTGAAGTCTGATCCACTAATCTCACTCCTCTATTACTTCTCAGGAAGAGTGGTCCATGGGAAACATGGAGGAGCTGCTCCCTGAACCTACATGGAGACATAGATCTGCACAGTTCAAGGGGTAACTGTGACGGCCGTGAAAATGCACCACTCAGATCTCCTACTGCAGGGAACAGAGTTGATTAACAGACCCAGCTTCTGTTCCTCTGGATATACCATGATATCCACACTGAGGCTACTCTTACTGGGCTGCTCCCAGTCAGTGAGTGCGTGTAGTGAGAGACCCATTCCTCTGGGATGTGGGGCCCCTCTAATGGATGACTTTGCCTTCAGGACTCTCCATTAGCCTGGTTGAAACTTTCCTAGAACTGCACTGTAGTCTGAGATTCTTTGTAGCCCAATCCTCCTTCCTTTCTCCTCTCCTTTTACATGCATCAGTCTGAAGGCACTCCCTACACTCCTGCTTTCTCCCCTGTATCCTTCACAGATATTCCTCCAGTAACTTCTTGCATAATTAATTCAGTGTTGGCACCTGCTTTTCTGAGGGCCACAGTCATGGAGCCAGGGGTAAGCAGGATTGTTTTTTGCTCAAGAAGGTAGCAATATATTGTAGATAGTCTTCCAGTTCATACAAATTTTTTGTTTCTGGGCTGGAGGTATTGCATGCCTTGTTTTTTGTACATTTCATGCTGTGCTCCCACCAACACATGGAGTTTGTATCAGCAAAAAAAAGGAGTCCATTTATTCTCCAGTAAAATGTATAGACTCCTAAATATACATAAAGAAAGAAATGCTTCAGAGACCCAAATATAAGAAGATAAAACTAGTCTTGCAGATGAGGCTGTAGAAAAAATAAGACTAGGAAATGACAGGTGCCTGGATAGGTGGAAGAAGACAAGAGGAGAAAAATGACACAAATATTCTCCCTCCTCCCTGACTTCCCTTTCTTATTTTCTACAATCCGCTACTGGAATTTCCTGGCTACCACGTTTGTGATTGCATCAAATAAAACAAATGGAAGAGTTTGGAATCACTACACCTTCCCCCCTTTCTCCTCAGCTACAGAATAACCCATTCACTAATTCTCTCATTCATTCAACTAATCACCACTTAATGGAGGCCTTCTAGTGTACAGTTCTGAGAGCTGGTTCTGCTCCAAATTCTTGTTTGATACAAGATTTTTTGCTACAGCACTGGTCTTGAACAAATCTCTTTTCCTTACCCAGATCCTAAATTGGTTCAACGCTTGCTCTCTGTCCAAGACTCTTGTGTGTTTGATTTCCAAAGTAGGGCAAACCCAACTGGCATTTCTTACATCTCAACAAGTCAAATACAGGAAAAAAGAATGTGATTCATCTAGCCTTTGAAAAGCCCCCAGATCTCTGAGATTCCTAGGTTAGTCCTTAATGAGGAGGGGCAGAAAGTAAAGGAGTAAAAGAGAAAGCTGGAGAGAAACTTGTCATGTGGGAACTCATACAAGCTAAACATGTGAAAATTCCCTGGTGTGGAAGGACCTCAAGGTCACTACTGGATAGAGAGCATCCTTCAGTACCCCCAAAATGGACATCCCTCACCCAGTAACTGGGAAATGATGTTCCACAACTAGGGTACTTTGAGTATTGATAAAATTCAAATACTCCAAGAAAAGTATTTTAAGTTGGTATCACCATTCACTCGTTAGTGTGGAATAATTTCTGACTTTTCCTATGAGCAGGTCGTAATAGGGAAAAAGCAAAACCAAAACTGGTTCCCTCAGGAAGACGCTGGGCCCAAGTGGATGAAAAACACGAAGTGAAGTTTGGGGCACTGAGATTAAAACTGTCCAGCCTCACAACTCTGCTTTCATTTTCTTGAGAGCTGCCGGTGAGCATTTTAAAGAAGAAATCATTTCCTAGTCAACGGGCTGTTTTGTTTTTTGTTCTTGTCCACATTAAGGGTATAAAATATAACCCCTTGCTGCTAAGAGAGTGAGCCCCACACCAGCAGCATCACTATCACCTGCAGGGTTGTCATAAATGAGAATTCCTGGCCCTACCTCACACCCCCAGAATCTGAATCTGCATTTTCAACAAGGTCTTCAGGAGACATACCAGCACGTTTAAGTTTGAGAAGCATGGCACACAGCTCAGTGGACAGGCTAAGAGTCTGGAAGATTGGCTTAGATTTCTGACTCTGCCATTTCCTAGCTGACAAATTGCTTAGCATCCTCATACTTCAACCGCCTCATCTGTTGGATGGAAGTAATCGCTGCCTATTTTTTTCTCCTATTTCTACTCTTTGTTTTTACTCCTCCTTGTATTTTTCTAGTCATAATTTTTCCACATTTCTGATGTGTTAGCCTTCTTTACTCATTTCTGTTCTTACTGGATGCCTTTGCACAAGGAGGAGAGAATAGACATGCACATGTACGCATCCACATGCAAGCATTCCTCCCCAGCTCTATTTATTCCAGTAAGTTTAACAAAAGAATAAGGCTGTTTAGTGAACATAAAAATTATGTGACTATTTAAACGCTTTCCACTGCATGCCAAGCAGTCTGCCAGATTCTGGGCCAATATTCAAATGAGTAGCCAATTTGTATGTAACTGGTTAACTCAAAGTTTGTCTTTATAGCAGATTCTAATTATTACACATTGCTTTTTTCTTTGAAAAGTTAAAATATGACTAATTGATGATATACAAATTATTCTCCTTACATGAAGAAAAACGCCATGCCTCAGTTTCCTTTTTGCAAAATGAAGGCCTGCTCTAAATGACCTCTATGGGCTTTTCCAGCTCTAAAATCCTATGATTCTAATCTGAGGATTCCTTAGATCAAAACATTTGTTATTAAATATTAAAAAGCAGGGAAACATGATTTAATGTGTCCACCAAAGGACTTGCCTTAAATGCATCCATCTGAAGAGGAGACTTGGCCCAAAAGGCCTCCCAAATTCTCCTCATTTCTTTCCAACAAAACTCAGTCTCTCAGAAATTAAAGGACTATCTGGACACTTTTAAGCAAGCTCTTTAAAATTTTAATTCCAAGCCTTCTTTCAACTCAATTATTTATATTATTGCAAATGTATAACATCTTTATCAATTTCCTAAAGATATATATGCATGAGGTTTGGACCCCAAAATTAAACTCTGGGATTTTGAGGTTGACTTTTAAATGAAACTAGACAGCAAATTCAGATCTGAATAAAAATTTATGGGAGTGTGTAATTGAATCACTTAGCACTCCTTACAGAAGAAAAAAACCTCTCTGGAAGTATTCCTTTTCCTGTAAATTTCACATAATTTTCTGACTATAAATCTTGATGGAGCTGGTAATCTAAATTCTGATTCATTGTTTCATCCTGAATTACTCATGCAAAATTACAAATTTACAGAATAACTTATACTTTAGTGCATGCATTAACAGCTCTTGAATAGGAATAAATGCCCTTCATCTCAGAAAATAGAAACATATGTCAATGTCCATATGTTCAGAGCAACAGACATTTAACCCTCAAGGTGCTCAACCATTTCTAATAGAGATTTAAGATGATGGTTGCAATAACAGTACATCATATTTAAATGTTAGCTACTAACTTCTTATTAGTTCCTGCTTGCTTAGTTATGGACTTACGAAAACTCGGTAGATTTATTAGGTCTGTGGGTGGTAAAGGATGAACCACTTTGGATAAAGTAGCAGCAATAATTAACCTTTGCTGATCACTTATTATGTACCAGAGATATCCTAAGAGCTTTCCTTGGGGTAACACATTTAATATTCACAATTGCCTTTTACAGGTGAGGAAACCAATGTACAGGAAGATGGAACAGCTTGCACAAGGTCACACAAGTAATAACTAGCAGAGTGAGAATTTGAACCTAAGCTGTCTGACTTCAGAGTCTATGCTCTTAACCTTGACATTGCTGTCCTACCCAACTCCAGATCTAATGTAGACTTTATTATATTAGACCAGGTTATGTTATACCCCAATATATTATGTACTACCTGTATGCTGACAATATATGATTACATCGTATTACATTATGTGATGTTACATTTTATATGATGGTGGTACTAGGCTTCATAAGCAGTCATTATAATTTAGGTTTATTGGGCTGAGGAAACCCTATTGTCTTCCCTAACTCTAAAGACATAACTTCAGTTTACCTCTTGGGCTCATACCTTAAAAACCAAAACAATAAAATAAGAAAATAATCAAAATGACAACAAACTTATTTGCTGGCTCTACTTCATAATAAATACCAGTGTTCCGGGGTCCCGTTGTCAGTGTTCTTCTCTCTCAGGGGGTTGAAGACTTAAATGTCTGGAGGAAGTGAACCAACTGCACACAGCTGGCACAGCCTGGTGGGATGGGAGGTGCTCACCTGCAGAGCACGTGCCCATCTGCAGGGGGCACCACTCAACAATGTCCCTGGCCTCTGGTGGCTGTGAGGGAACAGTAGCTCAATATTATCAAAACCTCTACTTTTTCCAAAGAAGTCAGAAATAACCAATTTTAAAAGTTGACAATAAATTTAAAAACCAAATGTAAAACACTGGAAAGGCTGAAGAATCGATGTAGGCCGGCAGGTGAGACTCATGGTCTGGATGTCATCTAGCCTTCAGTTTCTTACCTCAGCTCGTTGGGTCTCTACTTTCTTGTTGGATGACACCATCCACCTCCTTGGCGTGAGAGCTTATCTAATGTTTAGGACTCCCAAGCTTATATCCGACTTTACTCCTGAGCTCCAGATCCCAATTTCTAATCACCTTGCCCAGAGTTACCTCATGCACAATGGATGAGTTGATGAGAATCTCCCTGTCTGTAAATCTCCTCCACCTGGAGTGACCTCTACTTTGGTTAATGCAATCACTTCCATGCTATCACCCAACGATCTTTAACTCCTCATTTTTTTAACCTCACAGATATTATTGATAAGCAAGTTCAACTGAATTTACCTCAAGAAATTTCTGAAAACTCTCTAACAATTTCCACACAGTCTATTTAAGTAAGCTAAGAGTTTTCCTTTTTTTTAAGCCGCAAAATATTTTCTTTTAACAAAATTTTACTTAGAAGCCTGGTTGCAATGGATATAAGCAGATATTGTCAAGTTGATGTTAGACGGAGGCCAGATTCCCACCCATTCACCCTCACTGTCCTCTGAACTGGTCCATGAGGCATCTCTAAGGGACTCCCAGTGTTCCCCAAAACACAGTTTGAAAATCAGGCATAAATATAAACCTCCCAACCAGTTTCCCCACCTCTGCTCTTTCCATTGACCATACTTCTACAAAAATTATCTTTCTAAAACATAGGTGTGATCAGATTTCTATTTTAAAAGCTTTGGTGGTGCACCATTAACTATAGGATGAAATCCAAACCCCTTAACATGAATTTCTACCCTTCACAACCTGAGTATATGTCCAGTCACTCATCATACCTCAGTTCACACTTTAGCCACACTGACCTTTTCACTGTCTACTCTCATGCCTCTTGCTTGGTGCACTCTGGTACTTTGGCCAATAAAAGTTTGATCTGGGTCTAAAATGGCACTGGAGATATGGAGCTGGGATGTGATGTGCATCCTTAACTCCACTACTGCCTATCCAAATGTAATTGTTACCTAGCAGGGGCAGGATCATTCAGACTGAGGGAAGAGTGCAGGAGTAAGCTATACATGCTTAGTCTTCAATCATTGGATCGCCTTTAGATTGGCATTCACAAGCATGTATAGTGGGCATCCGATATCACCTTGTTCTTTAAATTGAACCATCTATATTACTGATCATTATTATCACGCAGTGTTACCTAGCCTTCAATTGACCAAGACACTTCTAGTTATAGTATATGGACTATTCACTTTCAAAGACACAATCAATAAGGAAATGTTGGGGCATCTATTCTGTGCCCTGCATAATTAAGACAACATAAATGAATAACACATTTTCTATGGTCAAAAAATGTGATCTAGTTCAGACAATGGAACTAAAATATCAATTTATGAGCAGCATAAAGCAATATGCAATTAAGCAATTAAACTTTATAGATGATTAATGCTAAAGAAATGATTAACGCTAAAGAAGATGAGAAATGCTAAAGGGACGTGTGTTCTAGAGGTTTTATGGTAAACCTCACAAAGGAGACTGTGTTAAGTTGGGGTTTGGAAGGCCAGGAAGAATCATATACAAGGAGAAAAAAGTGCTTGATGCTAAAGAAATAACATGAGCAAAGGTGTAAAGGTTAAAAATGACCTGGCTTTTGATTATACCAGAAAGAGAGGAGTGCTAGAATGTTGGGTAATTGAAAGGACTTCAAATCCAGAAAGAGTTTCAAGTTTTTACTGTAGGCCATGAAGCATCACTAAAGGTTATATTGTGTGTGTTTGTGTGCATGTGTTTCTGGAAAATGAAACAAATGTGATATTTAAGGAAAAGCAGTCTCGTAGACTAGTAGAGTATGCACGATGGGTTATGGGAAGTGGAGAATGGAGTCAGAGAATCTGATTAGAAAGCAGGAGTCTGTGCAATAATTGAGGTGGGACTGGTGCAGACCTGGGCCAGAGCACTGTAGGTGGAGGGGAGATACCTCCTGTGAAAGAGGAACCAACAGGGCTTTTGAAAGTCTTAATTTTATCAATAAAAGAAAGAATGAGCAGCACTAAATGACCACAGGATTTTCGTCTGAAGTGATAGGATAATGGTGTTATTCTTGACAGACACAGGAACTAAATTGAGTGATGAACAACTGTTCCCTTTCTTTTTAAAAACGTTGAATTTGAAGGGCTCTCTTAACCTGGTTTCTTTAGAAAACAAAGCCTGAAGCAAAGATGCACTGCTGATGCATTATTTGCAGGTGCGTACTTGAGAGGTGAGGGAGAAAATACAGCGAAGTGAAATGAGGAAGGAAGTGAGCCATGCAACGATGCTTTCCTTGACCGGCCACCCTCTCACAACGAGACCAGGAGAGACTCAGCAGGTGGCTTACCAGATGTTTCTCTAGCTCACAGGACTTTTCCGTACAGGCTGGGAGGAAAACATGTGCCTTAGATTAGTCTGTGGGTGAGAGGAAGAAGGGAAATCAATCTCGTTGGCTCCCTTAGATTCCTGTTTCTCATTAGCCAAAATTCACTCCAAGGGGCATTAACTCCCTCATCACCTGGCTCTTAGGTAGGCAGTTAGGATGCCAGAACCTGCAGTGTGGGATTTCATCCAAGATCTGACATGGTGGGGGGAGCCCGAATCCCAGGCATAGTGACAGGTGACAAGTGGTGTTGCTTAGAAGTGGTTGATACCTTTGCAAGGAAGAACACATCAGAGGGGCTCTAACATAAGACACAAATCTGATGTGGGAACTAGCTCCTCCAAGGGGAATTAACTTGCACAAAGTTGGACATATGTGATAAAAGCCTGGAGAGAACCTAGTGACAAAAGGTACAAGGTTAGAGTTTATCATTTCCCCCCCTAAAGTTATAATTTGAAGTTGGGAGAATAGGTAAACCCCTGCACACAGAGACAGGAGGGAAAAAATGAGAACCTAACACTGGGAACTGAGGAGCATAAGGGAAAAGCAAAGAAAGAAGAGAAATATGGCATGGTCACATTTAAAAAAAGAGGAGTAAAAACAAAAACTAAAATCCAGGAAATGTTTATGCCATGGAGCAGGAGTAGGAAAAGTTTTAGAAGAATAACTATAGAAACGTGTCCAGTACAGCAGAGGGGTCCAGATGAATGAGGAGAGAATAAAAGAAGTTGAATCTGGCAACAGATCACTTGTGTTGTTAAAAGAAATAAATACTGGGGTGGCCCGGTGACACAGCAGTTAAGTTCGTGCACTCCACTTCTGCGGCCCGGGGTTCTCAGGTTCGGAGACCGGGCGCGGACAGATGCACTGCTTGTCAAGCCATGCTGTGGCGGCATCCCATATAAAGTAGAGCATGGATGTTAGCCCAGGGCCAGTCTTCCTCAGCAAAAGAGGAGGAGTGGCAACAGATGTTAGCTCAGGGCTAGTCTTTCTCACAAAAAAAAAAAAAAAAAAAAAAAAAAAAGAAATACCTTTTATACCTCAAAACTAGATGTGGGATAAAATATTTCTCTGTGAGCCAAAAGTCCCCAAAGGAGACATTCTGTGAGCACATAAAGGCCTCAGCTTTGGATCTCTCCATCACAGGTCTACAGGTTTGGACAGGCTGGCCTTGAGGATCTTCTCTGACTCAGGGTCCTGGTCAGTCACAAGCCCAGATGTCCCCACCTGAAGTCAGTGTTCTGACAGAGCTGGGAGAGTCAGCAGTGAGGGTGCCCGTTCAGAGAGCACATTGGTAGTTGCTGGGAGCTCAGTCCCAGAAAGTCTGAGAATATGGTTTGAATAGGAGACCAGAAGACCACCAGACTGCGTAACATGAAAATTAGAGTAAAGAAAGGAAATCTGGGCATCCTGAGGGGACACCCAGGAGAGTCAGCTGTGGACCTCCTGTGAGGTCAGGTCATAGAGGCAAAAAAAAAAAAAAAAAATTACCATATATCTTGCTGTGTACAGAAGGTGGGATTAAAAATAAGGGGAAGACCAGGCTGGAGTCGGTCACAGAGAGATGACAGTATAGGCTAGGGAGCTCTTGAAACAGACTGCCTGGGCCCCAAATCAAGCTCCACTACTTCCTGGCTGTGACCATGGCAAGTTATTTGGTCACTCCAGGTTTTGATTCTCTCACTTGAAAAATAGATTTAATAATATAATCTATCCTATAGGAATGAGGTGATAAAAAATGGAGGTTAAATCATAATGTGCCTAACAAAGTGCCTAGCATGTAATAACTGAATTGTCTATGTGGATGTCTCAAACATAACATGTATAAAGCTAATTTCATAATCCCCCACCCAATCTGATGCTCCTCTATCTAGAATAATGGCACCACCATCCATTTGGCAAGTCAGATACCTGGAAGTCATCCTTGACACCTTCTCCCTCATCCTCCGCATCCAAACTGTCATCAATTTTACTTTCAATATATTGATCAAATCCATATACTCCTTCATTTATACCTTACCATGCTAATCCAACTTGCTAGTCTTCTTTGACTATACAATAAAAATGGCCCATGCACAACCTCTTTGGCTTGTCTCCAATCCATTCTTGAAACCCAGAGCTCCCAGGCAATGACATGTAGGGGTTACAGGTGCCCAAGGAGCAAAGTACAACCCTAAGTCTGGCTTGTGGGGGCTAGAAAATAAACTAGATGGAAGCTTCTGTAGATGCAGCTCAAGACATGCCTCAAATCTCTGTGTCAAATAAACCTGTGTTTACTTATGTCCAATGTCATTTTACTGGTGTCTAAGTAAACAGCAAGATGATCATTCTAACAATGCACATATGCAAGCATATTTCATAAATTAGATGTTCAGCATTATATTGGACATTTTTACAAATTCAATTTTTAATATACATCCTAGTGCTTTCCATTTCACTTGACATCTTATAATTACACTATATGAAGAACATGTAATTAATTATTTCTCATCAAATCTCATCTAAATACCCCCAAATCCCTTTTACTTTCACCAGGGCATGCAAAAAATATCGTCATTCTACATGTGTGCCGTGACATGGACAATTTGGATAAGCAGAGCTCTAATCTATAGTCAAAGTAGCTTAAATAAAACAAATCTGATCATATAACTGCTCTGCATAAAAGACTGATGACTTCATGGTGCTCTTAGAATGAAGGTCAAGATACGCAGAATGGATGCCAGGCCCAGCATGTCTGCCTGTGCTTCCCCTCTAGTGTTATCTTAAGCAGCTCTTCTCGCTTCTTGCATTCCGATCACCCTGACTTCTTTCATTCCCTTAAAAGCAGCATGCTCCCTTCAGTCATAGACTTTGTGTATGCAGATCTCTCTGAAATGAGATTATCTCACCCTCACCCTGCACCATCACCCAGTTAATTTCATTTCATCCTTTAGCTTTAGCTCAAGGACAACTCCCCTTCTCAGGCCAATTCAGGACTCTTCAATTAACCTATCAAAGGTCATGGATACTTATGTTCACTATCGTATCCCCAACACCTAACATGGTACTTGGCACTTAACAGGAACTCAATAAATAACTGTTGAAAAATAGATTGAGGGCTAAGTTCTAGCCAGTCCTGGGTCAGGCTTGAGGGTGCAAGCTGAGGCTATTTGGACTGGACTCAGTTAGCCTGACTCCCACTGCACATAGTTCCACCAAGTGTCCAATGGATTTATTCTTAAAGACTGGCACTGATGGAGGCTCTGTTTCCTTTTGCTTGACTTTGAAAATGTAAAAAACATTGAAAGACTTTCCATAGAATAGCAATCAATCATTGTTAATTATTTTAATATGAAAAACTGTCTCATTTTTGTGTAATGGCTTCTGTTCTTTGTCAAAATATGTTCATATTTTATATAAATGGTGCACATATACTTGTTTGCTGATTTTTAAATTCAGCATAGTATTACATACAATTTCTTAAATCACTGCATAGTCTTTACAGCTACCATTTTATACAACTACACAATTAGATCTTACAAGATATTATTTGAGGGGGTGTAAAATGCAAAGCACCATGGAACCACCAGAGAAGCAAAGATTCATTCAATTTATATGAATAATATTGAACAAAGAAATGGGGTAGAAATGGATCAGAGGGGAAATGAGGTCAAGAGGAAGTTTTTTTTAATTTTCAGGGAAAAATACATATTTGTATACTATGAAAATTATGTAGTAGAAAGAGGAAAATAGATGATATGAGAGAGAGTCTTGCTGGAGAGGTATTGTGGGGTAAATAAGAGAGAAAGAATTTAGTGCACGGGACAGACAGAAGGCAGAATATGTGGAACAGACCAGAAGATGAGTAGATGTGGTGGTGGGAGAGTGTGGGAGATTTCCTCTGATTGCTTCAGTTTTCTTAATAACTGTAGGAAAATAGAAAGCAAAGTGATCAGCAAAAAGTGGGGATGTTAGATAAGAAGGTGATGAAGATTTGAGGGAATAAGAGAAGGTAAAAATAGTGGTTTAGGCTAGGAAAGTTCTGTTTGATTGATAGGAGGATGAAAAGCCCATTGGAGGTTTGTGGTCATAAAAAGAGACACCAGTCAGTGTGGCTGTGATTTCTTCCCAGCCATTTTTAACTACATGAATGAAGGTGTGAAGGTGGTTCAAAATTAGTTTTAACCAGTGTTGTGGTTTTGACAAGTTAGGATTACATAGTGATCGAGAAGCAAAGGAACTGAGGGAATATCCAAGGGAGTGACTTTAATGATGTGTATTTGTGACATACTGTTGTTCTCAGAAGGCTCACAGTCTGGCAAGGGAAAAGATAATAAACAATTGGATGGTGAAAAGTGCTAGAATAGAAAAATGGATGCCATGAGAACACAAAGGAAGGATTTGATGTGCCATATTTTATTAAATCATTATAGGATATTGCTATTGAAGGGGAGGAAGAGGATCCTATACCCACTCTGGGTCCTTTCTGGCTGGGCTACAAATTACATTGACATGAGGCCAAATAGCAGGAGAAAATCAAACAAAGCTTTATAACATGTATACATGGGAGAGACCAGGGAAACTGAGTTTCTCTCGACAAAACAGCAGAGGTTCTCCTCTTAAATAGACAAAGGAGGATATTGGGGGTTGGGAGTGTCAGCCATGAGTGATTACAAGAAAAGTGCAGTAAACAAGAGTATGCAGATTTAAATCTTCACCTTCCTCACTGATAAGAGTTTCTAGAGATAAAGTCATCCCCCCTTCTTCCTGGTACAAAGAGGGAGATACCTTTACAAATGGAGATTTCCCTTACAAATATAAATGTCTGGTAAACAGAACTTTGATAAGAATGGGCCCAGCAAAGACCCTCCCAGTCTATCAATACCCAGAGTTATCTGACGGCCTGTACTGGGGACAGGCCTTCCATCCCAAATCCCTTCGGACAGTTAGTGGGGGTGGGGAAGGTCAAAGCCTCCTTCAGTGAAAATAATCAAGGGAAAGAGAAAATAATCAAGAGGAAGAGAAACATGTTGAGGTGGCCAATTCTGATCCCCCACACTATCAATATCTATCATTATAGATAATGTCACAATAAATATTTTGGGACATATAACACATTTTAAATAATACTCCTAGAAATGTGTGAATTCTTTAATCCCTCACTCTGTCAGCTTAACTAATATTTGGGTTTTTTTTCCCACTCAAATATTTCAGAGAATCTTGAGAATGCTTCAAGTTTTAGGACTTTTGTTTGGGGTTCCAATGATATAATTATCTTTTTTCTATAATAACTTTCTCTTACAGACCACAGAAGTTTTCTAGGGATATTGGGGTCATGCACAGCATCACCCTGAATTTAGAGCTATCACTGCATGTGCCACCCAACCTTGAGAATGACCTTCTTAATCAAAAATAGTTATCTCAAGAACTATGATTCTCCTTTTTTGTATTCTGGCTTTTCTGAGATCTTACCAAGATATGATATAAATTGTGCCCTCATAGGTTATTAGAAGTACATGCCCATAGCTGAACCTAACCTGTGGAATGTACCAAATTCTCTAACATATAGGAGACATGTAAGAGGAGGTGATACATATCTGATCTATGAGGCCATATCCACCCATGGTAACCTGTTACATATATTTTGAATTATTTTCTAGAGTTTAGTTGCCAATGGGACTATTGAATTAATCAAAGTCTCTTACCAACTGACACCACCTCAGTATTATATGTGTAGGGGTGGAAAAGTTTCCCCTTCTTCCCTTCTAGGTTCTTTGCTGGTCTAATGATTATACTGATATAAGACAGATTAACAGGAGAAAAATGAACAAAAGTTTAATAACATGTATACCTCCTATATACATGGGAGAGACCCAGGAAAACTGAGTAACTCCCCACAATGGGCAAAGTTATCACCTTCCTCAGTTAAAAACAAAAGAAGATGTTGGGAGTGTGGAGTCAGTTATGGGAGGTTACCAGGAAAAGCACAGTAAACAAGGGTAAGCTTGTTAAGCAGATTTAAATCATTGCCTTCTCCATTCATAAGAGTTTCCAGAGATTGAGTCATCCCCTCTTCCTGGTGCAGCAAGGGAGACACCTTTACAAATGAAGATTTCCCTTATACATGTAAATGTTCCTTACAAAAGGATAACAACCACTCAGTTTTCAGAACTTCTCTGTGTCTGCAATTTCGTAAAAATAACCAGCTCAAGGAGTAACGTCAGCATCATGACAGAGTGAGTTGTTCCCTTTGTCTCTACCCTCTAAGTTACAACCAGTTGGACATCCATTGATCAACAAAGGACTCTGTACACAGCACACCAGATCCATGCATCTATGCATCTGAAGGTGGGTGGACTGAACCTCTGGGAGGCAGTGGAACCAGGGGAGCAGCCCCTTCCCCCATCCCAGCAGCAGCGATCCAAAGAGCAGATCCTTATCCTGGCACACACACCAGTGAACAGAGGCTACAGGGACAGACATGGCACTTATGCCTTAGCCCCTGCACCCCCAGTGATGGCAGTTGGCACACACATCCTGAGGATTCAGGACACAGAGTGGAGCTGGTGACCCAGCCCCCTCACCCTTCTCTCAGTTGGGGCATTGCTGTTTCCAGCAATGGGAACAGTTTCCAAAGTGCAGATTTTCCTGGCTGTGAAGAGGTACCCTGACCTGAGATTTTGAGGCAAACCAGTGTTTGTCAGCAACCGGAGGCTGCACACCAGCAGCCACACTCACTTGTGGCTTAACTCCTGCCCCACCAATTGGTGGCAGGTGGCACACATATCCTGAGGATTCACAGCACAGAGCAGAGCTGGCGACCCAGCCTTCCCCTCCCCTGGCGGTGGCCCCAGTCTTTCCAGCAGTGGGAACAATATCCAAAATGTAGATTTTCCCAAGTGGGGAGGGGTGCCCTGACCTGTGGTTTCAGGGGGCACCAGCACATGCCAGAAACCAGGGGCTGCATGAACAGCAATGACACTTATTTGCAGTTTAACCCCTGTCCCCCATTGGTGGTGGGCGGCACCTGTGACCTGAGGCTTCAGGAATTACAGCAGAATCTGTGACCCAGTCACCAGGGGGGGCACCTCTGACAATGACTCTACCAGCAGCAGGGGATGCATACAAGACCCCAGGCCCCTTGCAGCAACAGCAACACTCATGAACCCAGCACCCCTGGCAGTGGTGCTACCAGCACCCCCAGATAACCCAGGAGCAGCAGAGCAGATGGTGCACAGGGCAGCAGCACCTGAGCCCATGGAAAGCATGCAGAGAGCCAGTGGAGGAACATGGGACCCAGGCGACCCCAGAAGCAAAAGAAGTACTCACAGCTTGGTGGCCCTGGAGCCAACAACTGAGACTGAAGAGATGTCATAAGCAGCAAGGTACCAGCATCCTTGGAGGCACAAGCAGAACAAGGAGGGCACTGATGACACCTCTAGCAGAGGCAGTGGAGGGTGAAAAGTGCAGACTCTCAAATACAACCAGAAGCGGCTCAGAACCAAAGTAACTAAAGCCTTACCCAAATAAGAAAGGTGTTTACTACCACAAATGCACCAGCAGAGGGTCAGCTCATTGAGTACTATGAAGAACTACAATAAGATGGAAGAATAGGAAAAAAAAAAAAATGACAACTCTCCAGAAACCAAACTTAAAGACAGAAGAAAACAATCTGATGGAGAATTCAAAATAGCTGTCATGAAGAAACTCAACGAATTACAAGAAAACTCAGAAAGACAGTTCAATGAGCTCAGGAATAAAATTAATGAACCGAAGGAGTACTTTACCAAAGAGATTGAAACTATTTTTAAAAAAACCAAATTCTGGACATGAAGGACATAATTAATGAAATGAAAAATAAAGTAGAAAGCATTAAAAAATAGAACTGACTGCATGGAGGAGAGAATTAGTGAGCTCAAAGATAGAAATTTAGAAATGATTCAGGTGGAAGAGGAGAGAGAACAAAGATTAAAAAAAAATGGGGGATTGCTGGGAAGATGGCAGCATAGGAGGACTCTAAACTCACCTCCTCCCATGGACACAACAAATTTACAACTACCTATGCAAAAATTACCTCCAAGACAGAACTGGAAACTTGATAAAAAGAACCCCCACAGCAAGGGATGACACTGACTGAGGTGGAAGGGTCAGAAATACCTTTTTGCTGAGAAAAAAAGCACATTCTAGGCACAGTGCTTCACAGCCAGGAGCAATCTTAAGTTAGGAAGATTTTCCTGGAGGAGCAGGGGATCTGAAAAGGAGAGTTATGCCACAATAAGCAGCTTTTGAATTCAGCACAACTGAGATGAGTGTCAAAATACCTGACTTTGCTGGCTTTTAAAAGCAATAGGGAATACCCCCAGAAAAGCTATCAAACATAAAAGAAAGAAAAGCCTGCTCTTAAAGGGCCCACACACAAACTCACTCATTCCAGAAACCAACACAAAATTACCAAAAAGAAAGATGGGAGCCAGCCCTGATGCCCTAGTGGTTAAAGTTCAGTGCTCTCACCACTTTGGGGCCTGGATTCATTTCCCAATCATGGAAGCACACCACCCATCGGTCAGTTGCCATGCTGTGGTGGCAGCTCACATAGAAAAGCTAGAAGGACTTACAACTAGGATATGCAACCATGTACTGGGGCTTTGCGGGGTGGGGGGGAGAAAAAAGAGAAATATTGGCAAGAGATGTTAGCTCAGGGCAAATCTTTCCCTGCCAAAAAAACAAAATCAACGAAAAGTATATAGTCCCTTGGTAAAAGAGACTCACTTTATAGGCCCTGGGCACATCTCAGAGAGGCAGGAGTGGGCTGGGCCCACCTCCCCAAGGACTGAGACCCTGGCAGCAGTCATTATTGTGACCTAGTACAGGTCTGCTGACACAGATGCTGGCAGATGCCATTGGATTTCTTCCCTTGGTCTGTTAGTGCAAGGGTTTGCCCCACCCACTAGAGCACTGATTTAATCCAGCTCAGCCAGAGCAGGCAGCCCACCCTAGGGACTGGCCCTGCCCACCAGGAAACCTACAGGGAACTGTGGGCCTGTGTAGATGGGAAGTGTGGGACCTCTGCAGTGGGGCATGTGAGTCTGCCTCCACAGGGCACAGCATGTGCGAGGGTCAGGCCTGTGTTGGCTGAGTGTGTGGGACCTCTACAGTGGGGCGAGTGTGTCCTATTCATTGGGTTGAAGCATGCATGCAGGGCAGGACTGTGTTGATGGTGTGTGTAGGCCCGTGGGTGGTGGGACTTGTAGGGGTCTTGTGCCACTGGCCTTTTCAAAAAGGCACATAAGGGATTTGCCTCACCTTCCAATGCTAGAAATGATTGTGGGCTGCCATGCCTGGGGCCAGCCCCACCCAGCTGCACTCCTAAGAGATCTGACAACAGCTTCATAGGACAGAGGCATACAGCAATTGTGAGCCCCTGAGCCTAACAACCAGCCATGCTGGGGGCCTGACTCATGTAACAGCAAAACAGCAGCAGATGTGTGCTATTAGATCATGCAGCTAGCTGTGCTGGGGCTCACCCTGTCCAATAAAGTGACCATAGCAGCTGCATGCAACTAAGCCTTACAAATAGTGGGCCAGGGGGACAGCCTGGCCTACCCATGCACCTGCAACAAAAGCAACCCTGCAACAACAGAAGGACACATGTAGGAGACACTCCTGGAACATTTAGAACTGATGATGAGAGAGAAGCATACTTCTGGGCCTCATAAGGCATCTCTTACATAAGGCCACAACTCCAAGATTGGGAGACATAGCTGATCTACCTAATACATAGACATAAGCACAGAGAAATAGGCAAAATGAGGAGACATAGGAATATATTCCAAACAAGGGGACAGGACTAATCCTCAGAAAAAAGAACTAAAGGAAACAGAGATAAACAATCTACCTGATAAACAGTACAAACTAATAGTCATAAGGATGCTGACTGACCTTGGGAGAAGAATAGACAAACACAGCGAGAACTTCAACAAAGAATTAGAAAATACAAAAAGAACCAGTCAGAACTGAAGATTACAATAATGGAAAGGAAAAATTCACTAGAGTGATGCCACAGAAGAATGGATCAGTGAGCTGGATGAAAAAGCTGAGGAAACCACCCAAGCTGAACAGAAAAAAGAAGAAAGAATTAAAAAGAATGAGGACAGTCTAAGGGACCTCTGGAACACATCAAGCACACTAACATCCATATTATAGGTGTCCCAGAAGGAGAAAAGAGAGACAAAGGGGCAGAGAACCTATTTGAAGAAATAATAGCTGAAAACTTTCCTAACCTGAGGAAGGAAACAGACATCAGGTACAGGAAGCACAGAGAGCAGCAAACAAGACGGACCCAGAGAGGCCTACACCAAGACACATTATGATTAAAATGTCAAGAATTGGGTCCAGCCTAGTGGTGGAGTGGTTAAGTTAGCATGCTCTGCTTTGGTGGCCCAGCTTCATGGGTTTGGATCCAGGCACAGGCTTACACCACACATCAAGCCATTCTGTGGTGGCAACCTACATACGAAAAATAGAGGAAGATGAGCACAGATATTAGCTTAGGGCCACTCTTCCTCAACCAAAAAGAGGAAGATTGACAATAGGTGTTAGCTCAGGGTCAATCTTCCTCACCAAAAAAAAAAAAAAAAAAGTCAAGAATTAAAAATAAAGAGAGAATCTTAAAAGCTGCAAGAGAAAGGCAAAAAATTACATACAAAGGAAACCCCATAAGGCTATCTGCTGACTTCTCAGCAGAAGCCTTACAGGCTAGAAAGGAGTGGCATGATATATTCAAAGTGCTGAAAGGAAAAAAACCTACAGCCAAGAATACTCTACCCAGCAACGTTATCATTCAGAATGGAAAGAGAGATAAAGAATTTTCTAGAGAAGCAAAAACTAAAGGAGTTTATTACCAATAAACTGGCCTTACAAGAAATGTTAAAGGGACTTATTTAAGTGGAAAAGAAAGACCACAAATAGAAATAAGAAAATTATCAGAGAAAAAAATCACTGGTAAAGGCAAATATACAATAAAGGTAGCAGATCAACCACCTGTGAAGCTAATGTGAATGTTAAATGACAAAAGTGCTAAAATTATCATCTATTTCCATGACAAGCAGTTAAGGGATACACAAATTTAAATAAAGAGGTTAAATATGATATCAAAAACATAAAATGTGGTGGTGGGGAGAGTAAAAGAGTAGAGCTTTTAGTAAGAGGCCAAATTTAAGAGACCATCAAGTTAACATAGACTGCTATTTACATAGGTTAGTATATTAGAAAAAAGAAGAAATTCTATGAGAAATATCTGACTCAATTAGAACAAACAAGATAAGAATAATAGGTCTCTCAGAAGAAGAGAGGGCAAAAAGGCCAGAGAGCTTATTCAAAGAAATAATTGCTGAGAACTTCCCAAACCTGGGGAAGGAACTGGATATACAAGTACATGAAGATAATCAAACTCGCATTTCTCAACACATAAAGACCTTCTCCAAGGCACCTTATATTAAAACTGTCAAAACTGAATGACAAAGAAAGAATATTAAAGGTGGCCAAAGAGAATAAATAACTTAAAAAGGAATCGCATCAGGGTATCAGTGGATTTCTCAGCAGAAACTCTGCAGGTTAAGAGAAAGTGGAATGATATATTCAAAATACTGATAAACAAAAACTATCAGCCAAGAATAATCTATCCAGCAAAGTAATCCTTCAGATATGAAGGAGAAGTAAAGGCTTTCTTAGACAAACAAAAGCTGCAGGAGTTCATCACCACTAGACCTGACTTACAAGAAACGTTGGAAGGAACCCTTCTACCTGAAACAAAAAGGCAAAGATGTACAAAGCTTTGAGCAAGGAGATAAATAGACAGAATCAGAAAGTTACAACTCTGTATCATAATAGGTTAGAAAACAATTATAACATAAAGGCTAAAAGGAAAGAAAGTGTCAAAAATAACTATAACCACTTCAATTTGGTCACAAACTCACAACACAAAAAAGGATGATTTGCAACAACAAAAACATGGAAGAGGAAGAGGATAGAATTTGCATAGGCTAATGGAGATAAGATGCTATCAACAGAAAAATGACTATTTCATTTATGAGATCTTTTATGCAAACCTCAAGGTAACCACAAAACAAAACATCAGAGCAGAGTTACAAATCATAAATAAAGAGAAAAATTAGAAAAACATGAAGAAAATCACCAAACCAAAATGGCATGCAGAAACACAAGGAAAAAGAAACAATAGAAATATAGAATAACCAGAAAACAAAAGATAAAATGACAGTACTAAGCCCTCATATATCAATAATCACTCTAAATGTAAATGGATTGAATTCACCAATTAAAAGACACAGAGTGGTTGGATGGATTAAAAAACAAGACCCAACAATGTGCTGCCTCCAGGAGACCCATCTCAAGTTATAAAGACAAACAGGCTCAAAGTGAAGGGATGGAAGATAATACTCTAAGCAAACGGCAACCAAAAGGTGCAGGTGTAGCCATACTTGTATCATACAAAACAGATTTCAAGTCGAAAAGATATCAAGAGAAAAGATGAACATTAATAATGATAAAAGGGACATTCCACCAAGAAGACATAACACTTATTAATATATACGCAGCTAACATAGGAGCATCAAACTACATAAAGTGACTATTAGCAGAACTAGAGGGAGAAACTGACAGCAACACAATAATAGTAGGGTACTTTAACACCCCATTTACATCAGTGGATAGAATATCCAGATAGAAAGTCAATAAAGAAACAGTGGCCTTAAATGAAACACTAGAGAGAGAGAGAGAGAGAGAGAGAGAGACAGAGAACATTCCACCCAAAAGCAGCATAATTCACATTCTTCTCAAGGGTACATGGAACATTCCCAAAGATAGATCACACATTGGGAAATAAAACAAGCCTCAATAAATTTAAGAAGATTGAATCATATCAAGCAACCTTTTTAAACACAATAGTAAGAAAATAGAAATCAACTACAAGAAGGAAGCTTGAAAAGTCACAATATGTGGACTAGACAACATATACTGAACAACTATTAGATCAATGAAGAAATCAAAGGAGAAATAAAAAAATACCTAGATACAAATGAAAATGAAAACACAACTTACCAAAACTTATGGGATACAGCAAAAGCAGTACTAAGAGGGAAATTTATAGTAATACAGGATTGCCTCAAGTAACAAGAAAAAATCTAAAATAAACAATTTAATGCTATACCTAAAAGAACTAGAAAAAAAGAACAAAGCCAAAGTTAGGAGAAGGATGGAAATAATAAAAACCAAAGCAGAAATAAATGAAATAGAGAGTAAAAAAAAAAAAAAAAAAAAAAAAACCCAGAAAGGATCAATGAAACTTAGAGCTGGTTCTTCAAAATGATAAACAAAACTGACAAACTCTTAGAAAAAATACAGAAGTCTCAAATAAATAAAATCAGAAATAAAAGAGAATAAATTGCAATGGATACCACAAAAACACAAAGAATTATAAGAAAATACTATGAAAAGCTATATACCAACAACTTGGATAACCTACGAGAAATAGACAAATTGTTAGAATCATGCAACCTCCCAAAACTGAATCAAGAAGAAATAGAGAATCTGAATAGACCAATCACAAGTAAAGAGATTAAAACAGCGATCAGAAACCTCCCCAAAAACAAAAGTCCAGGACCAGATAGATCTGGTGAATTCTACCAAACACTCAAAGAGATTTAATTCCTATCCTTCTCAAACTCTTCCAAAAAATTGAAGAGGATAGGATGCTTCTTAAATCATTCTACAAGGCCAATATCACCCTGATCCCAAAGCCAGACAAGGACAACACAAAGAAGGAAAATTACAGGCCAATATCACTGATGAACATAGATGCAAAAATCCTCAACAAAATATTAGCAAATCAAATACAACACATTAAAAGGATCCTACACCATGATCAAGTGGGATTTACTCCAGGGATGCAGGGATGTTCAACATCTGTAAGTCAATCAATGTGATACATTACATTCACAAACTGAAGAATAAATATCACATGATCATTTCAATAGACACAGAGAAAGCATTTGCAAGATCTAACATCCATTTATGACAAAAACTCTGAATAAAATGGGTACAGAAGGAAAATTCCTCAACATAATGAGGGCCATTTATGACAAACCCACATCCAACATCACACTCAATGGTGAAAACCTAAAGGCTATTCCTCTGAGAATGGGAACAAGACAAGGATGCCCACTCTTGCCACTCATATTCAATGTAGTATTGGAAGTCCTAGCCAGAGAAATTACACAAGAAAAAGAAATTAAAGTCATCCAAATTGGAAAAGAAGAAGTAAAACTATCACTATTTGCAGATGACATGATTCTAAATATAGAAAACCCTAAATAATCCACCAAAAAACTATTAGAAATAATTAATGAATAGAGTAAAGTTGCAGGGTACAAAATCAACATATAAAATCAGTTGCATTTCTATATACTAACATTGAACTAGCAGAAAGAGAAGTCAAGAATACAATCCCATTTGCAATTGCAACAAAAAGAATAAAATACCTAGGAATAAATTTAACCAAGGAGGTGAAAGACCTGTACACTGAAATCTATGAAACATTGTTGAAAGAAATTGAAGAAGACATGGCAAGATATTTCACACTCATGGCTTGGAAGAATAAACATAGTTAAAATGTCCATATTACCTAAAGCAATTTATAGATTCAATGCAATCTCAATCAGAATCCCAATGACATTTTTCATGAAAATGCAACAAAGAATCCTAAAATTTATATGGAATGACAAAATACCCCAAATTGCCAAAGCAATTCTGAGAAAAAGAGAACAAAGCTGGAGGTATCATACTCCCTGACTTCAAAATATAATACAAAGCTATAGTAATCAAAACAGCAAGCTACCGGCAGAAAAACAGACACATAGATTAGCAGAAGAGAATTGAGAGCCCAGAAACAAAACCACACATCCATGGATAACTAAGCTTTGACAAAGGGGCCAAAAGTATACAATGGGAAAAGGAAAAGTCTCTTCAGTAAATGGTGTTGGGAAAAGTGGATAATCACATGCAAAAGGATGAATGTAGATCACTATCTTACACCATACACAAAAATTAACTCAAAATGGATTAAAGACTTGCCTGTAAGACCTGAAACCATAAAACTCCTTGAAGAAACATAGGCAGTGCACTCTTCTACATTTTACATCAGTCCTAGCAGTATCTTTTTGAAAATCATGTTTCTTCAGGCAAGGGAAACAAAAGAAGAAATAAACAAATGGGACTACATCAAACTAAGAAGCTTCTGCAGGGCAAAGGAAACAATCAGTAAAATGAAAAGACAATCTACTGACTGAGAGAAGATATTTGCAAATCATATATCTGATAAGGGCTTAATGACCAAAATACATAAGGAACTCATACAACTCAACAACAAATAAAACAAACAACCCAATCAAAAAATGGGCAGCAGATATCAATAGACATTTTTCCAAAGAAGATGGACAGATGGCCAATAGGCACATGAAAAGATGTTCCACATCACTAATTATTAGGGAAATGCAAATCAAAACTACAATGAAATATCACCTTATACTGGTCAAAATGGCTGTTAATAGAAAGACAGAAATAAATGTTGGAGAGGATGTGGAGAATAGGGAACCCTCATACACTGCTGGCGGAAATGCAAACTGGTGCAGCTACCATGGAAAACATTATAGAGATTTTTCAAAAAAATAAAAAATAGAAATACCATATGACCAAGCAATTCTACTTCTGGGTATTTATCTAAAGAACATGAAAACACTAATTTAAAAAGATATATGCACCTCTATGTTCATTGCAGCATCATTCACAATAGCCAAGACTCGGAAACAACACAAGTGTCCACCAACCGATGCATGGATAAAGAAAATGTGGTAGATATACACAATAGAATACTACTCAGCCATAAAAAAGATGAAATCATGCCATCTTCATCAACATGGATTGACCTTGAGGGTATTATGCTAAGTGAAATGTCAGACAGAGAAAGACAAATACCGTCTGATTTCACCAATATGTGGAAGATAAACACATAGATAAGGAGAATAGATTGGTGGTTACCAGAGGGGAAGGGGGTTGGGGAGGAGCAAAAGGGGTAAAGGGGCACATACGTATGGTGATGGATGGAGACCAGGCTTTTGGTGGTGGATTACAGACAAGGCAGTTTATACAGAAGCTGAAATATAATGACGTACACCTGAAATTTAAACAATGTTATAAACCAATGTGACCTCGATAAAATAATTTAAAAAAAATAACCTGCTCAAGATAATCTTTATGCCGAGGGGACATATGTTGGGGTGACAAATTCTGCTCCCCTATATATACATCTACTGCAGTTTTACTGCAACCTTGTCAGTATTGGGTGCTATATGCATATTTTTAAATTAATATTTCCAATGTTTGTTGTTGAAAAATACTTGAGAGTGTTACAAAAAAACTCTGCATAGTGAAATTGTCAATCTTTTAAAAGTAATAAATGATTAAGTTGTCCTTAAATTACTAAACATGTATACTTGAATTCTTTGTCTTCAAATTACTTAAACTTTCTATGCAACTTATGGGTTACACCTTGTAGATGAGAGATAGAGAACAATAGCTTGTCTCCATTTACATACAGCAAAGAAGCTGCTGCCTCCATCTCTCCTCCCCCAAAGAGGGAGAGAAACCTTTGCTCCCTGGAGACAGGATGGAAAGGGTCCTCAGTTCTGACTTCAACCTTTTGGAATGCCAATAAAATCTCTCCAGGAGCCAAATAACCCCCTGTGTCTTGGATTTTTGTGACCTAGAAATGCCTCCAAGATCTCAGTTTTGTTCCTTTTGACATGTAAATACCTGAGAAGATGGTACTCCAGACTTCCTGGCACCTTGGGGGGTTTTGGAACCTCATTTGAGCTGGAACCTTTTGGCCCTCTCAGGGAGATAAGAAAGTTGCATTGTTCTTTTAGATAGAGTAGTCAAGTAACAAATGGCTACATACTTTTCTCATGGTATGGAAAGAAAAACGTGTTTCTAGGGGAAAGGAAAGCAAATATGCCATGTCTTTCCATCACATGCATTACCATGTCTCAGGAGTCTAGGCTTTTTCTACAGGAGCACTGAGAAATCCAGGGAAACTTTATTTCCCCCCAGTATGTAAACTGACCTTCAGTAAAGCCAATTTGATAAGAATAAAAGAAGAGAATGAACTATTGATACATGCAACAACATTTTGAATGTTGATGAATCTCAAAAACATTACGTTGTATGAAAGTAGCCATACAGAGAGTACATACTATATGATTCCATATATACATAAAGTTCAAGAACAGGCAAAACTGAACTATTGTGATGAAAGTCAGAACAGTGTTTGCCTATGGAGAGGTGGGGATAAACTGCAAGGGAACTTTCTTTGGGCATGAGGCTATTCTATATCTTGATTCAAGTGGTAGTGTGGGGGGGGGCAAATTTTGCCACCCCAAAATGTGTCTCTTTGGCATGAGGGTAATTTTAGGCTGATTATTTTCAAGAAACAAAAGACTCAAGAAGTTTTTCTTTTTACCTCCCCCTCAATTGCCTAATATGAACTAGGTGTTGTAGACAGGGAGGAACCTAGCAAAGTCTGTTAAAATTCCTCTCTACGTCCCATTGTTTCTGCATGGCCCAGCAAACTTTTGTTTACCAAACTTATGTTCTTTTCATCTTTCTGTGAGTTGTCTTCCTTCCCTTTGAAGTCCCAGACCCCTACCCACTTCTCCCTAGCTCAGGACAGGCACTGACTGTGTTTGTGCCTCATATTCTTATGGAGCCCTTGTACATACAAAATTGAATTTGACTTTCTCCTATCAATCTGTCTCATGTCATTTTGACTATTAGACCAGCCAGAAGAACTTAGAAGAGTAGAGGAAGATTTTTTCCTCCTGGACAGTTGACTTAGTTGACAAGATCTTCACTGGCTGGATAACTGCCTTCTCCCTGGGACTGCTCCAGATGAAGAGACCTGGGACCTCTGACAAAAGCTGGCAGAAGATAAGCATTCTTACCACATCAGCCTCCTAAATCTCTGCCTGCAAGGTCCGGTGGAAGTGAAAGTGGTGAGAATCCTTTTTCTCTCTAAATTTGGATTATCAGGAGACAGTATTTGTGGAACTAGTTTCCTAGGTATAGTGACTCGTATAAAAATTTGGTAAATGAGTTCCCTTTGTTTTTATTGATCCTTTCATTCCATAGATGGTCAGTGTTTTCCTTTGTCTCTGTATGTTGTGGAGTTTGTCACAAGGAGGAAGAACCAGAGGGTGGAACACAGGCACAGGCCCTATCAGCCTGCTGTTTGAGCTAGCCTCACAGACTGGTGAGTTCACGGCTCTCACCAGACTGGCATGTGTTTAGACAAACCTTGCTGTGGGTCTCCTTTGTAAAAACTGGATAAGGTTTTTCCTTAGGTCTTATTTTATGTACCAAGAGCTTGACTTTGTGACCAGTGGGAATAGTCTCTGGTCTCCACCATACGGAAGGTGTACTTACGAAGGTGCATCTGGTGGCCACTTGAATAGACTGGGGTTCCAAGACGTGAGTCACAGACAGCACTCTTTTTGTTTGGCCATGCCAGCTCTCAGGGGAGTTTGTCATAGGAGTCCCAGTCGGTAAGAGGCCTTTGTTGTCTTAACCTTTGTTGCTATACTAGTGCTGGAAAAATCCCATTTCAGTAGTGCCACAGATGTCACAGATTAGGAGGTTTGCAACTGGAGGCATCTCTTGTTTCTGTGAGAGACCAGAGACACAATTTTTACTATGCCATTTACTATGCTATTCTTACTGCCTGTACAATGAAGGGCTTTGCTTTCTTAGACTATCTTTGGGAATGAACTTTCTGGATCTTGTAAGGGCTGCTTTTTTCGAATTCTTTTGTGGGATGCCTCTTGTGTTCTTCATTAAGCCATAAATAGGCTTATTGGCTTGAGTCACTATTGAGATTAGATTCTACTCATCAGTGGCCAGATGATGGATCTTTTGAATTGGAAAAACTCTATATTTGAAAATTTTAGAGAGCTCTCATTCTAAACAGTTGTATGGAAAGACAAAATTAAAAAATGAATACAAAATATAAAGAAGAAATGTAATAACTAGCCTGAGGGACTCTTTTTAACAAGAGGAAAGAACAGAAGTTAGACTTAGAACCAAAAAAAAAAAAAAAAAAATTAAACTCCACATCCAACATAAATTCCTCCTTAATAAGTTCTAAAGAGTCAAGCGTGCCACCTTCTGGCACAACTGCTTAAACACTCCGGTCCTGGAAACTATAAATGTCTATAAAAATAGAGAAATCTTACTAAGCTTGTTTTGTGTCCTCAGAACTTAGCTTGGTAATCATCAGGTTGGGGGCCCCAAAATATGGCCAGACACAAATGTGGGTTGCACCCCATTTGCAACTAGATATGGCTGGACAGAAAATGTGCATTAAACTCCATCTGGTAGGCTAGGGTCCCACCAAACTGCTGCCAGCCCTCGGGGAAATTACAACCTAAAATCACAAAGGCCATTATGAGAAACGTTCCAATTAGACGAGATCATTTAAGAAGTGCATTTGAAAGTAAGTGTTCCCACATCAAACAAACAGAATGGGATACCTATTTTAGTTGGTATGTAGAAGCCTCCAAAAGGTTTCAAAATTCCAAAATAACTTCATTGAAAGATATGCTATAAAAGGCAAATAAAAAATTACAGGTATAAGAGATGCCTAAAAGAAAAAACTATAACACTGACATAACCCCTCTGGCTCCCTTCTATCCTCTTTTATTTGAATATCCATTCTAGCAATCCTTTGTCTGATTTTTTTTTCCATTCTGAAGAGACTATTAGACCGCTACCTTTTAAAATAGAACCACTCGAGGTTACAGGCAATCCTCCTCAAGTGTCTTTCACTCCTTGGTCAAAGGCCAAACTAAGGGTCATAGTTAAAGAATTTCTTAAACCTGGGAAGGATCCTTAACAGTTTTTGTAAATAGATTACCTCCTGAGATTAGTGGATAGACAAAAAGGCAAAAAATAAGACGGGAGGCCAGCAGTCTGACTGAAGTCATGACCATAGCTGATATTCAGAGGCTGGTTGGAATTTCCTTTTAGGCCTCCTCCCTAAGCTAAAATAAAACTATGTACCAGAGGGGAAGAAGGAAATGGAGACAATGTCATTGGATGGGTGGATCAGCCCCTTGATATTATTTAGGGAACAACTCAATTCTTTGGGGAAACAACCCAATTCCTTGGAAAAACAGCTTGATACCTTACTTACAGGTTCCCAATAGCCTAATCAGGTGAGTAAGGAGAGTGACTTTCTGGCAGGCCCAAGAACCTCAAGATATTTTGGAGACCTCAAGAAGAGAGGAATTCACCCAAATCTATAGGTATTGCAGGAAAAGTCTGATGGCAAGTCCTTGGCTTGGCTTTCCTGGCCTTGATAGGCCTTTAAAAGTTCAACCTGAGATTCTTTATGAAAAGTTCCAGGAAAGCAGATTTTTAAAAGTCTGTATGATCCATCACTATTCTTGCTGTACTTACATAAACAATCAGGCCAACTTTATTGAAACTGTGCTTATTTTGCAAACAAATTAATCTTATGTTGACTATCTTTCATAGAAATGAGGGTGATTTTAGAGAGGAAAATTATCTTTCAGTAATACACCTTTGTGGATATTAGATTCTAGTGCTGTTCATTGTCTTTTAAGGTTTTGTTTTCTACCTGTAAACTGGACTGGATCCTGAATTCTTCTAGTTTCCTCCAATATTTGGCTACTAACAGTTCCAACTTTTCTCTCACCCTTCTGACTTGAAATCATTAAGAACAAAAGCTGCCCTTTTTCCTGAAGCCCTGCAAAGTAAACGTGAGCAACTTGATACAAACTTAAGAAAAATTGCTACAATAGCCCGTGTTTAAACAATCTCTGTGTCTGTTGGTGTGTGATCCACTCAGAAAGTTTACCTTAACACCCAATGACGTCATGAGAGACATTTTAAAATCCAAAAAAATGCTTCGACTCTGACATCTAGAAATCTCCTCTTGACTGATCGCCCTCCAGACCCAGACTGGATTTATAGTCTCCTCCAATCATTAACCTTTGCTTTTCTTTTGTTTCTGTAGAAATGCTTTATTAAATAACAATTGTTTGCATCTTATAGGCCTAACTTTGGGAGCCCACCTGCATTATCACCTCCTGAAATGAGTTTTACTGAATTGACCAATTGTTGGGACTAAGAGACTGGTTCAATAAGATGGAACAATTTACCGACTCAACTTCTGGACTGTGAAACTTCTTGGTGAAGTTTCAAAGGTGGGACCGTAGGGGAGCAAAATTTGCCACCCCAAAATATGTCTCTTTGGCATGAGGATTATTTTAGGCTGAATATTTTTAAGAAATGAAAGACTTGGGAAGCTTTTCTTTTTACCTCCCCCTAACTGCCTAAAAGAATTTAGATAGAGGACCTGTTCCAGGAAAAGAGCTATCACCATAGATAACCGCAGTATAATATGAACTAGGTGTAGTAGACAGGGAGGAACCTAGGAAAGTGTGTTTGTTAAAATTCCTCTCTGTGTCCTATTGTTTCTGCGTGGCCCAGCAAACATTTGTTTACTAAACATTCGCTCTTTTCATCTTCCTGTGAATTGTCTTCCTTCTCTTGGAAATTCTAGATCCCTATTCCCTTCTCCTTAGCTCAGGACAGACATAAAAGCCTCAATTACCTGACTGTGTTTGGGCCTCATATTCTTATGGAGCCCCATAGATATGAAATCAAATTTGATTTTCTTCTGTTAATCTGTCTCATGTCAATTTAATTCTTAGACAAGCCAGAAGAACTTAGAAGGATAGAAGAGAAATTTTTCTTCCCTGACAGTAGTTACACAGGTGTGCACAGTTAACAATACTCAAAAAAGTGTACACTTAAATCTGGCATTTCACTGTTTGTAAAATTTGCCTCAATTTGGAAAGTATTCTGAGCCAGCCCTGATGGCCTAGTGGTTAAAGTTTGGCACACTCTGCTTCAACGGTCTGGGTTCAGTTCCTGGGCGTGGAACCACACCATCTGTCTGTCAGTAGCCATGCTGTGGTGGTGGCTCACATAGAAGAACTAGAAGGACCAACAATTAGAATGTACAACTATGTACTGGGGCTTTGGGGAGGAAAAAAAAAAAAAAAGAAGATTGGCAACAGATGTTAGCTCAGAACGAATCTTTCCCAGAAAAAAAAAAGTATTCTGCAAATATATTCTTCCTTTGCATGCTGACTTACATTAAAATCCTTGACCTCTAAGTAAAATTTTCTCCTCCTGTATTAATTCTTTATTCTCAAAATGAAAAAAAAAAAAAATCCAACAACAAAAGGATGTTGAATTCTTTCTCTATCTTCACCTGCTATAGGGCTGCTGAGCAAGAGAGTAAATGCCGTGTCCTCCAAAACAGACCAACATGAACTCTATTTTACAAAGTGACACTGCCCAAAGTGATAATAAAACCATGACGATACTCCTGAAATTCTGATTCTTAAATCAGTCTTGGTCTTTTTGACAGAAACTTTCTTGCTAAGTAAAAATTACCATCATGGTGATAAAGTGGAAGGGATATAATGATATCCTATATATGAAGTTGTCACCAAGGGGATAGGAATGACTAGTGACTAGCAAATAAATGGCAAATGGCTAAGAAACTAATAAAACTAGGAGATCATCTACAAAATGTCAGCCAGGGAGCTAGAGTTTTTGAAGCCTCAGTTGGAAAAAAACTTCAGAGGATATTTTAACAAATGGATATTGAAATGGTGGCAGTATAACCTATGAATTATTCACACAGAAAAATATAGCTTGTTTATTACCTATTTTTGAAGTTTATTATTTTAAAATTTTAAATTTTCTGCAGGTGTATTCATTTCTATTGCCATTATAACAAATTATCACAAACTTGGAGCCTTAAAACAACAGAAAGTTAATATCTTACAGTTCTGTAGGTCAGAACTCTGACATGGGTCTCATTGGACTAAGTAGAAGTGTCACAGGGCTGTGTTCTTTTCTGGAGTCTCCAGAAGAAAATTGATCTCCTTGTCTTTTCCAGATTCTAGAGGCCACCTGCAGTTTTTGGTGTGTGACCCTTTCTTCCACCTTCAAAGCCAGAGCCGGCAAATGCAGATCAATCCTTCTCACTCTGCCATCTCTTTGGTCTTTGCAGCTAGGAAGGTCTTTCACTTTTAAGGATTTGTGATTTGATTGAGTCCACCTGAATTATCCAGTATTACATTCCCTTTTCAAGGTTCTTCACCTTAATCACATCTGCAAAGTCCCTTTTCCTATGTAAAGTAACATATTCACAGATTCTGAGGATCAGGGCATGGACACTACTAGGGGGCATTATTTTGCCTATCACAGTGATTATCAAAGAATTTTTCACAGAAAGGGTGATACTCAAATGGGGTATTAAAGAATGAGTAAAGAGGAGTTCTGCTTCTGACAAAGATGAAGAGAGTCCTTTTAGCATTTCAGCTGAAACAACAACAAAAAGAGACAAAATATATGGCTGTCAGGCATTGGACCCCAGGCATCACAGGGCAGCGATCCCTGAGAGTGAGGAAACAAGATGAGTATTAAGATTGTCCCAGCTTATTGCCTGGAGAGACATTCCAGGTTGTAGTTCAGGGAGGGAAAATCCCGGAAGAATCCCAGAGATCTTCCCCAGTTATAGAGAAAAACCTGGGAGTGAAGAGGCAAGGGCTACTATACATCACAGAGAAGATTACCAGAAATGAGAGAGCTGCATAGAGTCAGAGCTCCAGAGATCTAAGGAGAGTCCCCAGGAGTCATCAGCTGAACACTGCTTTGCACATGTGTGCATGGAAACTACTTGAGACCAGGGAAGAAGCAACCCAAAAGGAGTAGAGAAAACAATCTCCAGAACTCATACAGGGCTGAGAATATTTTAAAACAATACCATTTATGGTAGCATCAAAATATGAAATACTTAGGGACAAATCTAATACTCTGATGAAAGATGTGCAATATTTGTACACTTAAAACTGTAAAACACCACTGAGAGAAGTTAAAGAAGACCTGAATAAATGGAGAGATTACCATATTCGGGGATCAGAAGATTTAATATTTTTAAGATGTCATTTCTCCCCAAAATGGTCTATAGATGTAACACCATCCCAGGGAAAATCCCAACAGTAATATTTTTGGTAGAAATTGATGAGATGATTCTAAAATTTATACGGAATTGCAAAAGGCCTAAGATAGCCAAAACAACTTTGAAAAAGAAGAATAAAGTTGGAGGACTTATACTACATTATAATAAGACTTAGTATAAAGCTACTGTAATTAAGACATAAAGGTACATGAATAAATCAATGGAATAAAACAGATAGTCCAGAAATTGACTGACACAGACACAGTCAACTGATTTTCGACGAAGATGCCCAATGAAATTAAATAGAAAAAGAGTATCATCTTTTCAATGAATGGTGCTGGGACAATTGGATTGTCATATGCAAAAAAAATAAAATAAAATGAACCTTGACTCTCACCTGACACCACATACAAAAATTAATTCAAAATCATTCATAGACAGAAATGTAAGTGATAAAACTTCTAGAAGAAAACATAGAATAACATCTTAATGACCTTAGGTTTGGCATTGATTTCTTAGATAGAAAACAAGAAACATAAACTCTAAAAGATAATCATTAATGAATTCTACTTCACCAGAAGTAAAAAATTTTGTTCTTTAAAAGCATTGTTAAGAAAAAGAAAAGGTAGATATATGCACCCCCATGTTCATAGCAGCACTATTCACAATAGCCAAAACATGAAAGTAGCCTAAGTGTCCATCAGTGGATGAATGGATGAAGAAAATGTGGTGTATATATACAATGGAATATTATTCAGCCATAAAAAAGAAGGAAATCTTGTCATTTGCAATGACACAGATTGACCTTGAGGGCATTACACTAAGTGAAATAAGTCAGACAGAGAAAGACAAATATCATATAATCTCACTTATATTTGGAATCTAAAACAAAAAAACAAACTGAGTTCATAGATACAGAGAACAGACTGGTGGTTGCCAGAGGCAAGGGTGGGAGTGGACAAAATGGAAGGTAGTCAAGAGGTACAAGTTCCAGTTATAAAGTAGATAAGTCATGGGCATGTGATGTATAGCATGGCTACCGTAGTTTATAATACTGTATTGCATATTTGAAAATTGCTGAGAGAGTAGATCTTAAGAGTTCTCATCACAAGAAAAAAAATTTGAAACTACATATGGTTATGGATGTTAACTAGACTTATTGTGGTGATCATTTCACAATATATGCAAATATCAAATCATTATGTTGTACACCTGAAACTAATATAATGTTATATCTCAATTAAAAAAATGACAAGGTAAGCTACAGACTGGGGGAAGATATTTGCAAAACATATCCAACAAAGGATACGTATCTAGAATATACGAAGAAGACAACTCAATAATAAGAAAAACAACTCAAGAATGGTCAAAAAAATGTGAACAGACACTTCTCAACAAAGAGATACAGATGGCAAATAAGCACATGTAGATAAACTCAATATCATCAGTCATTAGGAAAATGCAAATTAAAACTGTAATAATATGCTTCTACATACCCAGCAGAATGCCTGAAGGTAAAAGGAATAAAAATACCAAGTGTTGATGAGAATGTAGAGCAACAGAAACACTTACACACTGCTATTTGGGATGCAAATTGTTACAACTACTTTGGAAGAATTTGGCAGTTTATTAAAAAGTTAAACATACTCCTACCATACGAAACAGACATTCCACTCTTAGGCATTTACCCACAGACATAAAAGCATATGTCCACACAAAGATTTGAATGGGATTGTTCATAGCAGTTTCATTTATAATGGCCTCAAATTGGAAACAATTCAAATGTCCATTACCGGAAGACAAGATGAACAAATTGTGGTATACCCATACAATGGAATACACTCAACACTTTTTTATTACTATTAATCCATTCCTTTTCATTCTGCTTTATTTTTATCTATATAGCTTTTTCACGGGCCAATATATGAGTCCATAATTGGAAGGGCAGAAACAATAGATGGGTGCGCAGCTGTACACATGCAAATAATTAAGAAATGATTTTTCTGATTTTAAATATATCCATGCTTATTGTAGGGAAAAATATATGAAATAAGAATCATGCACATAGTATTATATCTAAAATAAATTGCGATTTGAATTTTATATGATTCATTCTTAATATTTAATTTTTATTTCTGCTGTTGTATTTACTATTAGATTACAAGAATTGTTAATACTATCCCATAAGTATGTCCTTTATCAATACATCATCCTTTCTTCATCTAGACATTGATAAAAATTACAGCAAAGAGGGGCTCGAAGTGTTCCACACAATTCTAGTGAGATTACTACTCCATTCCCTCATATATCCTCCCCAACTCCCTGAAATCAACTGACTAGGAATCCAGCCTCAGTAAATGGACTACAAATAGAATACATACAGTTCTTCGAGAAACTCTCACGGCATACCATAGCATTTCCCATCAAGGTGTTCAGAATGAATCTCCCCAAAATGTGGCACTTTGGCATGTGGATTATTTTGAGCTGAAGGCAATCAAGAACCAGCAGACTCAAGAAAAACTTTTACCTCTCCCCTACCTACCTAAAAGAATTTAGATAGGGGGCCTGGCCCAGAAAGAGAGCTATTACCGGAGATAACTTTTATCCGAATGACCTATCTGTATGGCAGGGCAAACATCTAATTACCAAACACCTTCTCTTCTTGTCACCCTGTGAATTATCCTCCCGTCCTTTGAAGCCCCAAGCCCCTATCCCATTCTTCATCTCAGGATGGCACATAAACCTCAATTTCCCACTTGTCTTTGAGAACCATTGTCTTTGTGGGAGGACTCCCATACATACATAATTAAATTTCTTTTTCTCCTATTAATCTGCTTTATGTCATTCTCATTGTTAGACCAGGCACAGAACCTAAAAGGGTAGAAAGAATTGTTTTCCTCCTGTACACCGGTATACCTGCTAACCCCAGGCATCTCAAGACATCCAAGTCTCATTTCTAGACACTTTCTCCCGTCAACTTTAAACATTTTCCAATCAATTCTGGAACTCACAGTCTGTCATCACCAAAATCCTCTACATCCTCCTGCTCTTCTCTGGGTGTTCTCCCAAACTTCTTGCTTTAATTCAGCTTGGACTCACCCCTGAGGACAATCCTCCTCCTGCATCACTTTCAAGCAGGGGCTATTATTTTCTGCCCTAACCCACATGATGCTGGACTTCTAGGGTTTCATAGCCCCATCTAGACTATTTTTCCTCTTTGTTCCCTAAAAAGAAAATGCCATTTCCTTTGAGCCTTTTACCATTAAGTTCTGCCACTCCACCCCTCTGTATCACAGTTGTCTACTGACCAAATAGACCCTAAATACTGCCTGGCCATCTTATCTGTTCTTCTATTGTCAATCCACATTCCTACTCTCCAAAACACTATTTAACATTTCTCCTCAAATCTCCAACACCTCTTCCCTTTCCAGACACTCAGCTGACAACTATATCTCACGAGGAAATAGAAACAATCAGAAGGGATAGTCATTCTTTTCCCATCATAAAATTTCCCAACTATGTGAATGCATGTGCCCTGCCTTTCCTTCTTTATAACAGGTTAACTGTCTAGGACCAATCTAAGGTCAACCCTAGGCAATGCCCATCTTCTCTCACCTAATCAAGGGCATCACTTTTGCAATTAAGCTCTCTTTCTAAAAATATCAATTTTCCCTTCCTACAGCAATTCTATAAATTAACACGTGCAGTGTTTTTTTTCTTAAACGAATAAACAAAACTCTTCCTTGACCTATCATCACCTTCCACCCACTGATCTCCTTTATAACAAAACTCAGAGAAAAAGTTATTTTTACTTGTTTTCTCCATTTTTTTCAGTTTGTCTTTCTCCCCAAGCCACTCCAATCAGGTTTGTAATCATCACTTCTGATGAAACAGTTGTAAGGTCAACAATGACCTCTACATTACCAAATTCAAGTCTCAAACCATATTTACTAACTTCTCAACAGCATTTGACCTGGTTGATCATGCCCTCCTTCTTTAAATATTTTCTTTGCTTGACTTCTCAGACTCCCTGTCCTCCCACCTTAGCAGCTACAACTCTCAGTCTCCTTTTCTGGTTGCCATCTTCTCCCTAACCTTAATATTGAAGGTTTGAGGGGTCAACTCTTGAGCCTCTTCTTTATCCCACTCACTCCCTAGTTGATTGCTTTCAATGTCTCAGACTTCATATGTCATGTTGAAAACTCCCAAGTATTTTATCTCTAGCTCTGACCTCTTGCCTAATCTCCAGATATTTATATGTATTCTGAGGACCTAGAAAATGCCTGTCAAATGATAGGTCCTCAATATTTTGTTTTAGGTATAAATCACAAATAAATACCACTAAAATTATTCAGAATATAATTTTCTATCACATGTAACTCTAAAATTATCATGTCTATATTTAATATTGAGAATTTAGGCAGTTTCTAAATTTTGTGCAACAAATAATATTGGATTCCCATTCCCTCTACCAGCCAGGTGGCCATAGATTTGTTATTTCATCTTTTTTTTACTATTAATACTTCATATTTTCTTAAGCCTCAGTTGTTTTATCTAAGTGATGGGGAAAACAATACCTTTCTCACAGGGAAGTAATGCAGACTAAATGAAATGATGTAGAGCACTTAGTATATGTCTGACACTGTGCTATGTGCCCAATAAACAGTAGTTTTTAATACTGTCTTTGCGCATAAATCCTTCCTCATATCCCTGATTCCTACCTCTGTATGGATTCCTAGAATCTAATTACACTGTTAATGCATATGAACATTTTTACTCCTCTCAGTAGGTATTGACAAGTGGCTTTTTGGAAATATTATGGAAATTTTTACTTCCACTGACAATTTATATGAGTACCTGCCACACAACACTTTCACAAGAACTATTATCACTTTATATACATGTAATCAGTAGTGTTTAACTAGAATATAATATAAACACACTTCTTTTATCAAATGTAATCCTAGTTATGGTGCCAACTTGTCATATAACTTAAATTGGCTTTGCCTCGGTTTCTCCATCCATGAAATGGAGACAAATTTGTGGGTTGGAAGGGAGACATATAATTGGACTAATCAACAAGCATAGTGCTGTTGAAAAGATAGAATGCTATGGGACCATGTGATTTTACCACATGATACATTCAGAATAGCCCAATCAAAATCAAGGGTGCATTGAAAGAGAGTTGTGAGCACAATTCAGCTGATAAAGGCTGTCAGGAAGGCAGCCTTGTTCTCTTTTCAGAGCAGCTGGCTTGTCTGAATTGCTTAAGCTGTACAGTAGCCTTGCAATTACGATGTGTATGCGTGCTTTATTCTTACAAAATCATCTCCATGTTCATCTGCTTAGTCATTAAATTTTACGGTGGAAGTTGAATGCCTAATGAAATTGCAGATTTGAACTGTTTTATGGCCTCTAAGAAAATCTCATTTACCACAGAGTAGCTATGAAAAGATGTGAATGACAGACAAAAGTGTATAGCATTATTATAAATGGAAGAGGGAAATTAGTTCCAAGGATACACAGAGAAACAAAGCTGACATTGTTTTTCACCATTTCCTCCACCACTTGATCACTTCCACCATCCTTTCCTCTGTTCATTCATTCATTCAGCTACTCAACAGTCATTTACTAAAAATCAACTGAAGTAATCAGGACATGGTCTATTTTTACAGAGGTCCTATAATATAGATGGGGAAAGGAGAGCTGTATTTTATTCTGCACAGTTTAGATGGTATGCCAGGTAGGATGTTCAGTTGTAGGTTTTTAAAGAAGACTTTGGTGAAGTAGTGAGAGTCTGTTAGTGAGAGTCCTCACAAGTTAACCACAGTATTTTGCCAGGACGTAAGAAGACTTTGAAAATAAAGCCAATCACCCACCAACAGGTGAGGCTGATTCATCTTTGTAGTCCTGGAGATTCAAAATGGCAGCAAGTGGATGGAAGTTGTAGGTAGATGGAGTTCGGCTACATATAGTAAAGAGCATATTTACAATCAGAACCATCTATTTGTTATAAAATCCTAAACTCCTTATCACTGGAATTTTTTAAGTAGGAGCTGAAAAGTCTTGTGTCAGTGATGAAATAGAAGGAATTTCCACATTGGCAGGAAAGAATAATTACACCACTTTCCAAAGCCATTCTTTGATTAATTTGCCACAAACACAACTTTCACTGTCAGTTGCCTTTCTACAAAACCTTATCTGCCTCCATGTTTTCCACTGTGTCAACTATAAACTCATCTGCCTGGTTCTCAATGACTCTTATTGTTATACCTATGAAGTGAATCACTTTTCCCACAAATTCACAGTATCTATCTTTAAAAGTAGTAAGATCTGTCTCATTCCTCAGCAACATACCAAAGTCTCGGGGTTAGTACTGGTAAAATAACAATAAGTCCTTTGAAGTTTGTTTTTCTAAACATAATATTCATCAGTGTACAGGGTTCATTTTGTTGTAGATAAACTACAAAGGGAAACATTTTGTGTTAAGACTGGAGACTTTCCATCTCCTATGCCCTGCCCACTATATCTTTCTACATGAGGTCAACACCATTCATCATTTATTTAACAAATATTTATTGTTATATAAAAACACCATGCTAAATAATTGTTGTATAAAAATAAAACATGATTCCACTTCTCATTGTGCTTAGATATAGTGGAAAAGACAAACAGGAAAGCAAATCATTACAGTCCAAGGATAAGTGCAGAGCAGAGAGCAGAGAAGACAAAATACCTGAGGGGGAGTTGAGAGGGAAAGGGAAGGGGTCACCAGTGACATAAAAGTTGAAGTCATTTTGGAGACATGAACAGAAGCCTAGCGGAGGCAAGCAGGGAAAGACACAACTGCCAGAGGAAACTGAAAACTTTTCCACAGACCTAAAAGAACAGAATGTATTTGGGGCCTCCAAGGAGTTTTGAACGCCTCCAGCTCTATCTGAGGAGATAATAGAAGATGAGGCTGAGAGGTGATCAGGGTTTAAATCTCAGGGTCCTATGACAAGGAATTCAGACTTTGAATCCTCTTCCTCCTTGATAAGAAATAGGATGCACCAGAAGAAGAGGAATCTGAAAGATGTGTTGGTTTTTTAATTAATTCATTTTTTCACTTGAAGTTGTGGTGGTATTAAATGGGGAGCGGGAACCATGGGTTGGGATGGAGTCCAGATGTTCTGAATCCCAAGAGGTCAATGCCGTGGCCTACAACACCCCGTGTGAAGTGTGTGTCGCCTCTGGGCACAGACGCATTCTGAGACTCTGTGCATCATCTTCCATTTCAAGTCCAAAGGGACCTGACTCAGAGAGGCTATATGAGGAGAAAAATCATTCTGGACAAGGACACTCAAGGGACACATTGCTACAAATTCCACCAATTGAATCAAATTCGGTCGATTGTGGAGCAGTGGTGCACCGGAGCGCTCTGCCAGGCAGGAAGTTAGGTGGCTCAGTGCACAGGCCAAGTGCGGGCACAGCTGTGCTGTGCTTGTATTGCCTGCAAAGCAGTGACAAAGAAAACACTCTTCCCTACGCCGAAGAATGATCTCTGATTGCTTGAAGAATAGAGATAGAAGAACACGCGGCAGATATTTTAGGTCCTTGGCCTTTGAGGAATTATCCTGAGTGCTCCTTTAGGTTATTCTTGGAGAAATGCTAACCCTGCAATGCAGGGTATGAAAAAGTCTATCACTTAGGAAGACAGCAGGGCATAAGATGTTTCCAAATATTGGTCCTATACATCAGTTCTTCAGCTTTTAATATCTCTCTTTTTCTTTTTCCTCTCCTACCCCAACATTTTCTTTCCCAGCATCAAAATTACCAGAAAGGAAGAGGGTGAGAAAGGAAAGTGCATTAGTTTGTATAATGAGCCTCAATGAAGAGATTCAGGCTTTTTGGAACTTAATTTCATTTCCAATTGTGCTCTATGCTTTAAACAGCAAAGACAAGTGTAGCCGTATTCCTCCATGTGCTGTTTGCATCTCCTCAGGGTCTGAGAGACAATGGGATCAACCCTTACATGGCATGCACAGGTTTGCAAAGCTGATGTAAGAGAGGAGCCCTATGCGTTTCTGGACAACTCAAGAGAATCACTGAGCTTGAGCATGATGTCTGCACACAGAATCCTTCCAAACGATACTTGTTGCATAACTTTTCATTAGAATATTTTCCTGAGTCAGTGTTCTAGCACTTCTCTCCTTGATTGCTCAAAGATCACTGACAGCACTTCAGTGTCCTTATTTATAAATCTTCTTCCTACCATCAATGATGTTCATCAGGCAAATAGTCATTGATGCATTCAGAGTAGTTAAGTGCTTCTATATTATTCCTTCACCCATGTAGGCTCTCCATTCTCCCCTCCATGGCTGCTCTTTTCAGTTTGAAGATCATTCCCCTTCACAGTATTTTAATAAGAAATTAGAAAAAAAAACAGAGATAGAGATTTGTTTTCCCTTTATTGGCCCCAAACCTCTGGCTTATACCTTGCATTAAACTGTAAACTATCTAAAGGCAGGCGGGAAAAGTGACCTACTCATCTCGGGATCCTAATACTGAAGCTGGTGCATCCTGAGTGCTTAATAAATGTTCTACTGAACAGAAACAGGTCTTCTGTCTCCAAATGTGTCAAACAGATCCTGCGTGGCCCCCAGTGAGTCGCATCCTTGTGTAATCTCATCCCGTTAAGAGTGGTGGAACCTCTGACCTGCTTCTACCAATGGAATGTGGTAGAAGAACCCCATGCTCTGCTTTGGTGGCCTGGGGTTCGCAGGTTTGGATCCCGGGCATGGACCTACACACCACTCATCAAGCCACGCTGTGGAAGCATCCCACATACAAAATAGAGGAAGATGGGCATGGATGTTAGCTCAGGGCTAATCTTCCTCAGCAAAAAGAGGAGGACTGTCAACAGATGTTAGCTTAGGGCCAACCTTCCTCACCAACAAAAAGAAAAAAGAAAGAAATACTGCCCCAGGTAGTCCTGGCCTAATCCATGGAGCCTTTTAAAAGAGGGTTTAGGTTTTCCCTGACCTCAGAGACTCAAAGCAGCAGAGACTCTCTCTCTCTCCCACTGGCCCTGAAAAAGCAAACTTTGGTGAGTTCTGCAGCTGCAGGAAAGTGAACTCTACCAACAACCACATGAGTTTGGAAGAGGACCTCAGCCTCAGATGAGATTGCAGCCCAGCCAACACCTTGACTGCAGCTCTGCAAGACCCTGCGTGGAGGACCCAGCTCAGCCATGCCCAGACTCCTAACCTGTGGAAACTGTGATGTAATGAATGGGTGTTGAAGCACATTTCTATGTAGTCATAGAATGCTGATACCCTGAACATAAAATCGCCCTTTGTGGTTCTTCCTGGACTTCTTTGCAAACCTCAGCTATTTTTGCTGCAGATTCTCCCTGACAATTTTTAAAAGTTTTATTTGTCTTTGGTTATTTTACTTCCTTTTTTCTATCATACATATGATTTAAGAATTTGTGCTTACTGGGGAACTCCCTGACTCACCAGACTGGGTGGGTTCTTTAGGTCCCATGCCCCTTTCTTCCTTGCTGAGGTCAAAAGCAGAGACACAGTAGAATTTGATCTTTGAAAGCTGACTGTCTTCAGCTCTCTTCTCCCTCTGGAATTCTGTGGCATAGAATTAAGGAGTCTTTTCTTTGAAATTTTGGAAAACTTATCATGTAGGGTTGTTGTGAGGACAAAACAAAATATAGAGCATTAGAATGCCCACTATCACTTTATTGGGTTTAACATTTTATAAAATCCCCTTGCAAACGTAATGAGAGCCTCTAAATCACCTCATGAGATCAAGTATTCTGGTCCTGTTTCTGGAGAGGTCTTTGATTTAGAAATGAAGAAACTAAAGCCGTTAGGAGCTAAGGATGTTTCCCAAGGTAGTGAGTAATAGAGGTAGATGAACCCAAGATAGTCAATCCCAAATACCTTCTTCTTTACGTTTCCTCATAGACTCTAGCAAGTGTTTCTTATACCATATTGCTCAAAGTCAAAGCCTATCCTCTGATTACCTGCTGGTGTGCTTGACAATGCAGAATCTGAAATACCACCTTAGAGCCCAAGGATCTTTGGTAAGTAGAAACCAGTAATGTGCATTTTAAACAAACTGCTGATGCTTTTTTCATTTCCTAAAGATGGAGACTCATTGCCTCAAGATAACATGATCATGTTTCCTCAGGTTTCCATCTTATCCTTCTCATTCACAAATAAATTCCTTCTTTGGATCAAAATTATGGCCAAAGTAGCCATTTATTAGCTGTCTCTTCCACCCCCTGAGAGATGCTGCGGTCAGGAAGCTGGGTGAGCAGCAAGCCATCTATGGCTATGAAGACTTTAGACAGATGCCCAGGTGGTGGAAACTCTCTAACTCTTCACTATCACCTCTGAAACAACACATGAATGCATATAAGAACTGCATCTCCAATTGTTCTACTTGCTTAGGAACATGGGGATGTAGTAAAGAATAGTCTTCTAGGAAGGATTTAAAAGAACTGAGTTGCAGGGAGACTAATGCCAAAGCACACATTCGTCTCCTAAACATTGCACTGTGAGGATGACTATACCACACAGGGATGATGGAAGATGTCGGCAGCTTGGTTTAGTGAAGCGTAAACTGAATCTAGAGTCAAAGCCATGAGTTTGAGTGTCAGCTGCTATTTACCAGCCAATCATTTTCCTTCTCACAGCCTCATTCTCTCCATTTTTAAAATTTGGAAAATTAAATTTTGCCCTATTTATCTCATAGGGTTGCTGTGAAGACAAACTTTAAAAAAATGAAATAATGTGGGTCACAAGGCACCATATAAAAATGAAATACTACCTACGTATGAATAGGGGCATGCCTATTTTTTCCAGGGCTGTATAGGCAAAGCCCGGCACAGCTCAGACATAAATAAGGCGCTGGACAATCTATTTATTTTCTGTTTATTTAATGACCGACTGAAAATATGTTAGTTTGAAAGTGTGAAAACATTACTCAGGGAGATTCCTTGCTTGTGGCTAGCCCCAGAGAGTGAAATCCCAAGAGAAGATTCCGCACTCCAGAGACAGTTGCATGGAAGAATGGGTTACAGGAGCCCAGAGTTGCTCTGAGCATGAGTAAGATGTGTGAGTTTGGGAGGATAGAGGGAGTGCAGTGTTCACGGCCTGGGGAGGAAAGGTCAGAGGGGCAGAAGAGGGAGGGAGACAGGGAATGCTAAATCCTGGGAAGCTGGATGCCAAGGAATATGTTCATTCTTTCATTCATTCATTTCACTTAACAAACGTGTATTGAACAATTCCCATGTGCCAGGTATTGAGCAAGGTGCTGGGGAGATTAAGATGAAAACATTGTTTCTAGCCTCAAGGAACTTTCAGTTGCAAGGAGACAAATTAATCCCAGATATTTAATATAGAGCACAGTAGGTGCTGGAATAGAAATAAATACAGAGTGCTATAAGAGCAAGTAGGTGGGTCTCTTTACTTAGCTTGGGAAACAAAGAATGTTTCTCAGAGAAAGTGATACCTAAGAGGAATCCTGAAGGATAAGTAGGAGTTCTCTAGGAGAAGAAGGGTATAAGAGTGAACTGGGAAGAGAGAACAAAGTATAAAAGCATAAGACAGAATGAGAGATAAAAGGACCATTTGTGTGTACTGCAAGTAAAGAAGCCCATATGACTGGACATAAAGATGTATGAGAGAAGATGGAGATCAAACAAGTTAGAGAGACAGGCCCAAGACATATCATGAATGACCTTATATGACACGTCGAAGGGTTAAGATTTTATCGTAGAGGCATTGGAAGCCATTGAAAAAGTCTAAGTGGGAGAGTGCCATGATCAAATTTACTACAACATTAAATATTTCTTACTTAAAGATTTTGTCCACTAATCAGGCTTTATGCTGCTCAAACGTGGGAAGGCTGTGACCCAGGAAAAGATGGAAAAATGGGTTCATGGCAAGGTCAGAGGTGGAAATTCAAAGAGTCGTACAGGGCAACCTTACATCAGCTCAACCAAGATGAATATCATGACTGTAATTAAGTTAGGGTTGAGTTAGCATCTGTTTCTTACTGAACCCTCCCACCTTTAAAGGCACCAGGAACATAGTAGGGACATACTAACTGTTTGAACAGTAAATGAATGAGTGTCTGCATGTCTGAGCTTATGGTAATACTTCTAGTTGGACTGTGTCATTACAATATACCTAAATGTATCTCAGTGACAATGATAGATGAAACAACAGAATGAAATGTAGAGTGTGGGTCATATCCTCAAGCATAATGTTGCTAAATGGCGTTCGGTGCTTGTCAGTGGGTTACCATAATCCTACAAATTTCATATGTGATTTCTTTGGAAACAACCTGTGCAAAATGTTTTGAAATAGAGCTATGAAAACAAATAAATATTCTCCAATGAGATAGAGAAAATATTTGCTATAAAACAGGAATGCAATAGAAAGTATTATTAGAGTTGTATTTCTAGTAGACACATTAACATTAAAAAAATTAATACTGAGAAGCTAAAGAGCCTGTTCCAGGAATTCAAGCAAGTACTGATAGTGAGAAATATTCAATCAAAGCCAAGTAGTTTTGTAATTACCATAGTTTCATGTGTTCATCTATAACCTTGACTATTCCACTGAACATCTGCCCATCTTTCCAATCAGCTACCAGACATTTCTATCAATCACCCGGTGTCCCACAAATACATCAAGCTTAGCCTGCCAGCATTGATCTCATGCTCTCCCTCCACCAACACCTACTGATCTTGTGATCTTTATTTTAATTTGTTGCACCATCATCAACACAGTCACCCAACCCAGAAACTCTGCAGTTATCCTAAAATCTTTCCTTCTCTTATTATTCCAAGTCTAGACACCAGTCCTACTGATTCTGACTTCTAAATATTTTTCAAATCTATTGCCCCTTCTGTTTTCTTTTTTCTTTTTTTTTTTTTTTTGGTGAGGAAGACCAGCCCTGAGCTAACATCCGTTGCTAATCCTCTTCTTTTTGCTGAGGAAGACTGGCCCTGGGCTAACATCCGTGCCCATCTTCCTCCACTTTATATGGGACGCCGCCACGGCATGGCTGACAAGCAGTGCATCGGCGGGCGCCCGGGATCCGAACCAGCGAACCCCGGGCTGCCAAGCGCGGACCAAACCGCTGCGCCACCGGGCCGGCCCCGCCCCTTCTGTTTTCTTGTGGTCCTTGCCTCAGAGTGCTCTTCGCACACTCACTTAGGGGACTGATTGTCTTAGTCAACGAAGTGATCTCTGTCCACACTCTCTCCCTTCCTAGTTATCTGCCACAGTGCCACCAAAAAATGACCTTTAAGAAGGAAAATTTATTCATGTCACTCTCCAATCTTAAAACCATTCAGCTAACCATCACATGAGCACAGCATATGACCAGGGTGATCATTCATTCCTGGTTACCCAATATTGGCTATTGTTGCAGCATAATTATCAAATAACTTCCCTTCACTATCAGAAGTACCCCAATTTGGACAATAAATTATTAGGTAACATTGTTAATGATGCCCTCCATGATCTAGTTTCCACTCACTTCTTTTTGCTGTCTACCTGGTAAACACCTTTTTATCCTCCTAAGTCACCTGCTTCTCTAGGACCACCTGTTCTCTGGCAGCTGCTCACGCTGGTCTTGGACCTTCCTCTGATGTTGCTCAGGGGTCTGTTATTGTAAGTGGATAACTTGCATGCCTTATAAGAGGAGTGGGGAATCAGAGACCAGGCCACAGCTGTCTCTGCAACACTAGAACTTAGCAAAAGACCAGACATGCAAGTGCATCTTATAGAGACAGATCAAACATTGCTTTGGCAGCAGTTCAGAAGACCATACTTCCTAACCTATCAATTGATCACGTGTATCTATCTACAAAATAAATGGTTAAAACATACTTCATAAATAATGTCCATGTGTTTATGTTTTAACACTAAAGACTAATCTGACATCATGCAATCTTTCATATCTATTAATTGTTACCAATAATAGTAAAAATAATAAAAATTATTTTTAAAACAATTTTAGCAAAAATAATAACAGGTTTGGTGATCAATTAAAAATCAGTTCTTTTAAAGGACTATCAATCTTCATTCAGGTCAGAGACTGTATTTTTCCTACACTCTATAAGGTTCTTACACGCTGTCAACACCCCACAGAGTGTAAAACAGCAGTGATAATTAGGCTTTTATATTTGTGCTCATTATCCAGAACAAAGGGTGTACATGCTACTAAAGCACAATGACTTTTCTCATTTGAATATTTACAGCCCTGACAACTTGAAAAGTATATTATGTAGTGTTAATCAAATGAAGAGTTTCACACTCTTCTCACAAGCAAAGAATACAAATTTTAGTTAAAAATTAGAGTTCACAAGCATTTGACCTTTAAAATAGAGAAAAAACTTTCCATATAAGTCAAGGTGACCTGAATATGTGAGCCAACTCACAGCACACATTTTGGTAAATTCTTTATTTTTGTGACTATTAAGTCTTAGAAGGAACCAGAGAGCTGGCAGTTTGCAGGGTTTGAGTTTGGGTGGTCTCTGACTTAGCATTTGTTTGCTCCTTCCCCTTCAATAGCATTTCTTGCAATTGCCAAAGAGGAATTTCCTCCATTCATGGGGCCTTTCTAAGTTATTGCACCAACACTACAGTTAAGGCCACATGAGCACACATCTTCAGTCTTCATGGAACAACAGTGAAGATGGATACTAACTCATTCTAACTGATGCTTATATTGCAAAGTTATTTTTCTTTGTTTCCTCCCCACAGAACTAAGATTAATGCTCAGCACCTGGGGTATCAAAGAGGCTGCCAAATGATTGGGGACCTCGGAAAGCTCTCAATTATCATTATCATAATTATTATCATACATATTATCATATACATTATATATAATCATATATATTACATATTTTGTATATTATATACAATCATATATATTATATATTATAAATTATATCTAATCATATATATTATCATACATTATTATATATTCATATATATTATCATATTATTATTATATTGTAATAATTATCACTAGCAATCAAAGCTTTTCATGAGAAGCAGAAAGGTAAATGTAGCAAAGATAATAGTCCAATATGAAAATAATACTGGACTTGAAATCCAAAAGCTTTAGCTTTAGGTCAAGGTCTGCTAATAGTAATAATAACAACAACAACAATAACAAGAGCTATCAATTATTGAACACCAAATTTATAGCAAACACTAGAAAGAGCCCACAAAGGGGATAGTTAGTCAGTGGGAGAGAGAGAAAAAGGGCCAGAGAAGGCTTCCTAAAGGAGGTTAGGTGGAAGCTGACATCTGGTAGGTGATTAAAAGTTTGTGAGATGAATTTGGGAGGGATAAGGGAAAGACGCTCCTGGAAGAAGGAAATGCATATGCAAAAGTATGTGCCAGTAAGCCTGATGAATTTACAGGGCATTCCATTGTTCAATTTGTCTGAATCACAGAATTTCAGGACGCGGATATAAAAAAATAACTAATCCACAAAGTGAAACAGAGGCAAGATTATGAAGTCCCTTGTATATATCAATAAAGCAATATAGAATAATTAAAGAGTTTTAATCAAGAGAGTGAAATGTTCAGATTGGTGTTTGGGTTTCAGAAAGATTGCTGTGAGTGCCAAAAGGGGAACGGACAGGAGAGTGGCCAGGCCCGAGGCAGGGAGGACAGGTCAGAGGAAGATGTGGCAGCATCTCAGTGAGAGATGTTGGGCAGAATTAGTGAGAGATATGAAGAGGTCAAAATTCTAGGATTCGGATGTTGGCTTGATATGTTGATAGTGCATACTCTGTGGCAAAGAGAGATCCTAAGTCAACACCCAGGTTTTTGGTTTTGGCAACTGAGTGAAAGATAGGGCCCCTCACTGGGATAGGATAAAAAGGGGGGTAGAAAACGGTTTGGGAAATGATGTGAGTTTTATATACAAACACATTGTACTTGAAAAGCTGAGGAGACATTTAGGGAAACTGGGCAGAAGTCTGTTGAGGCTTAGAATTCAGAGTGAAAGCTGGACAGAAGTCATAGCTTCAGGCTTCATTATTCCTAACTGAAACCTTGGAAGTTGTTGCAATTACTCAGGATGATGGTGTAGAATTGAGAAGGGACAGAATCCCAGGATAGAAGCCTGGGGAATACCACATTATAGGAATGTGACTAGAAAAGGGAAATGGCAAAGATGCTGAGAATGTGTAGGCAAAGATGCAGAAGAAAAATCAAAGAGGGTGTGAGATCTCAAAAACTGAGGGAAAGAATATTTTAAGTAGGAGGGAGTGCTTGTGGCTACGAATGTTTCAGAGAAGCTAAAGGAGGTAAAGACCTGGAAGTGACCATTGGGTTTTAAAACAAGATAATCATAGATGATCTTGGCAAAAATAGTTTCCATGAAGACGTAAAGTGGTAGTCAGATTAGAGTTGAAGAGTGAATAAAGTTGAAGCAGGAAGCAGGGTTCTTCTGAGAAGCTTGGCGGTGAAGAGAAGGGAAGAACGTAGGCTGCCAGCCATGTCAATCTATAGGCCAGTTCTAGGGAGGTTTCTTTTGTTAAGATGAAAATATTGAATGTGATCAGGTGTCATGGCAAAAATGCCATTAAAGAGGGAAATGATAACATAGGATGAAGAGAGTGGGTGATTAATAGCCTAAGTCCTAAGGAGGTGAAAATGGATGAGATCCAGAACAAAAGAGAGAGGATCGGCCTTGAACTGGCAGGGCTCATTATCCCACAGTGAGAACGAAGAAGGGGGAAAGAATGAGCAAGAATGCTGGTAAGTTTAAGCGTAGGGCTGTAGAAAGTTGTGAGAATTCCCATTATATTGTCCTTTTCCTTTTTCTCTCTTCTTTCAGTACAATAAGAGTCGAAGTCACTTGCTGAGAATTGAGATGAGATCATAGCATAGTGGATACGGAGAAAAACTAGATTAAAAAAGAAAAATAGCATGAGCAGAGAAAAGAGAGAACTGATTAGGAAAACAGAAGGATTGCCAAGCAGCCCAGTGGACCCAGCTTTGGTTGGAGAACATAAATGCATGAATTGACAGAGGCACCAAAATGTGGGCTTGCAAGTCTTCTCCATGGGGTCTCAGAAAAGTGTAGACACTGAGAAATCCGGCTATTGGGCAGACCTCAAGCTAAGTGTTGCTGAGCAGGTGCCATGGAAGGGTATTGAGTCAAGGGAGACGAAGTGCTACCTCATTTCATTCGATCCTGCTCACATCCCTACACAAAAAAAGTATCCTTACCTCCATTCTACAGAGGATGAAACAATCACTCATAGAAGTTTGTGTTTGCCCAGTGTCTCCCAACCTACACAGGCTGAATTGAGAGAATTGGCTGGGCCTCAGAATCAAAGCCTGCTGTCTCCACTGCACTGCACTGCCTCTCCATGAGCCACATGCTACTAACCCAAACACAAAGAAGGGGTTAGGACTTCTTCCCATTCCCATTCTAGGACAACTCTGCTCCATCTGTTCTGTAATATAAAGCCAGGTTATACACATGAAGTATTTTAGCCTCTGGAAGAAAAGCACTATGCTAATTTAGAGGATATATAAATGGTATACCAAACTGCTCAGAGCAACGTTCACACAGTCATAAGCTCATTTATGATATACGATTATTAAAACCCAATCTCTGTTTTTTTGGTTCCAACTGATTCTCATTTGCCTTAGCAGCAGATGCACTATGCTGGGAAAACGAGAAACGATCTGCAGAGAGGGCGCTGTAAGGCTTTACAGCAGAAGCTGGAAACCAGAGTCACACACTCATCCAAGTGCAGATTTCATTTCCTCATCCCTTTGGTGGTGATTTACACCATTGTACTAACGCTACTCTCAAAACACCGGAAAGAAGGCAGAATAATATTTTATGATTCGGCAGGCAATTGTAGCCAAGGAATTTAAAATGTTTTAACAAGACTATTTCAATTCCCACTTTACAGATAGGGAACTCAACAGAGATGGATAGCAGTTCCACATCTTTCACTTGTGAGGCTCTCAGTAAAATCCTCAGAAGCTTGACCAGCTCCAAAGCTTAATAAATTTTGAATGCTGAACTCTTTGAAGGAGTGGGCCTATGTAAATCCAGTAAGTGCATCAATTTCTTTTTTTAAAGGAAACTTATTAGTGTCTTCGTTCAGGGCCCCCCAATATGACCTGATTTCTAGAGGTCCAGGGCAAATGAGGTAGGAAGCTGGTGCCGTAGCTATGCACAAAGCCCTCCTGCTCCCGGGGCTGCCTCTTCCTGGTCTCCCTTTCTCCTTTTGCTGAGGAAAGACAGTTGGTCAGAGGCCCTGACGATGCTGTCCCGCACATCCTACGTAGGGACATGGACATCCAGAAGAAAGACAGCCCAGGATGGAGGTCAATAAGCCAACTCCAGTCAGAACAGGCTCAAGAAATGGGAAGTGCTCAATTCCATTTATTCCCTTGTCAGATCCAATGGGAAGCAACTTTATGAAAGAACTAAGTTACCTCTGACTTGGTCCCGTCATAAATGTCTGATACAGAATTTGTCAACAAAATTGCTACCGAAACACTTTTTACATCATTAAATGATGAATGCATACATTGAAAGAAAGCATAGTCAAATGTAGTTTTTAAAGGCAATGTGTAACTCATCCATCAATTTTATTAAAATAATCTTTAAAGATATCAGGTTACAAGTTTGGGATTTTTTTCTTATGCAGACACGGAGGAAACTGATATGGTCTTTACAACATAAGACTAACAGAATTAGCATAGCACCAGTTCTTGCTGGAACTTTGTACCTTGCTAACATTGTTAGATAGACATTATTGTCTGCTGCGTAGTAGCTCATTATTTTACATAAAATATGCACAATAGACATCTATAATGAGACAATCATGGAACATGAATCTTTGAACAACTCTATCCCGTGTCAGCATTTTTTAAAATTCCTCAAACTTACAAATGACTGTAGAAGTATGTGTGTCATCTAAGATAGTCCTTTTTGAAATTGATCTTTCCCCACTCATCTGTTATAACCAATTAAAATGTTTTCCTAACCATGTATTTATAGTCGGCCCATGGGATTCTATCTTACTTAAAAGGTTGGTTAGACAGCAAGCAGATTTTTGACACAAAAAGAAAATGATATTTCCTATGAACTGAGATGGGGGGTGGGCTGACATTATGCACCATCAGACATGATGTGATGTGAGATACCCAGCATCAGGTATAAATAATTGTTTCTAAAACTGTTCATTCTGAATGCAGTCAGCTCCTTAGACCTGCAGCATCCAACATGGTAGCCACTAGTGGGCCCATGGAGCACCTCAGGTGTGACTAGTCCAAATTGAGGTGTGGTGTAAGAGTAAAATGTACACTGGATTTCTAAGACTTAGAATGAAAATTAAAAGAAAATAAAATAGCTCATTAATTATTATATTGACTATATGTTAAGCTCGTTATATTTTGGCTCTATTAAGTTAAATAAAATATTATTACAATTAATTTTACCTGTTTCTTTTTACATATTTAATATGGCAACTAGAAAATTTAAAATCATAAATGTGATTCTCCTTTGGGGCTCACATTACACTTATATTGGAGAGTGCTGCCTTATACTCAACTTCTAGTTTATAGGGAACAGAGAAGAAAGAAGAAGTTAAAAGGCACCAAATGGAAACCAAATCAAATATGGGGAATGTACTACAGCAGAGCTCCACAAAACGGGTCACAGACTGCCGCTGATCTGCATCACTATTTATTGTCAGGGCACAGAATAGGAGCGGGCATAAGAATCTAAATCAACTATGTCACATCCTACACAGCTGCCGCAAGTTTTGTTTGACATCATTTTCTTTCTTGCTTTCTGTAAGGAAAACCAGCCCTGAGCTAACATCCGTTGCCAGTCCTCCTCTTTTTGGTGAGGAAGATTGGCCCTGGGCTAACATCCGTGCCCATCTTCCTCTACTTTATATGGGACGCCACCACCGCATGGCTGACAGGTGGTGCGTCTGTCCGCGCTGGGGATCTGAACATGCAAACCCCGGGCCTTGGAAGCGGAGCGCATGAACTAAACCACTACGCCCACCAGCCCAGCCCCTGACATCATTTTCATAGCAATGCTTAGTCAACAAAGAAAACTTCTCCCTTCATTTTGCGGAGAGAGGAGGACAACTATAAAAGACAATTTGGGACAACTGGGGAAATATGAATCTGTGCTGGAGAGAGAAGCAGATTTACTGTGTCTTCTCACTCCAGGCCTTTCTCGAACTTCCTGAGGCAGGGTTTGCAAGAGAAGCCAATGAATTCTTCCTGGGCTGGGTTCTAGACTCAAAGGCTATGAGCCACCTGAGAAGATATCTTACCTTATTACTAGCCCATGGAGTGCAAAAGTAGAAACAAATCAAAGCCTACTTAATTTTTTTTTTTGGGGGGGGGGGGGGAAGACCAGCCCTGAGCTAACATCTGTTGCCAATCTTCCCCTTTTTGCTGAGGAAGACTGGCCCTGGGCTAACATTCGTGCCCATCTTCCTCCACTTTATATGGGACGCCGCCACGGCGTGGCTGACAGGCAGTGCGTCGGCGGGCGCGCGGGATCCGAACTCGTGAACCCCGCGCTGCCAAGCGCGGACTAAACCACTGCGCCACCGGGCGGCCCCTAAAAGCCTACTTAATTTTTAACAGAATCATATTGCCCGAGAGACCCCAGGCCTAGCAACCAATACTGTGTGTTTGCTAAATCCCTAAAGCAATGTTTAGACTCTGAACCTATGTCAACAGAAAATAGGTCACTAAAAATAGAACCCACAAAAGGGATATAGATTATTCATCTCAGGTGACCATCAGGAGAAATCCTTCCTGATTTCAGAGCCAAGAAGAGCCAGTCACTTGGCTCCCTAGTCCCATCCTTTGACAGGGCAAGAAGTCCTTGCTAATTTTGCCCAAATTGATACCAGTTAGACAAGTGACCCTGTTTGTTGTTTTCCACACTGCCCCTTTCCAATGTGGGAGGTGTTTTTTTGTGTGTGTGAGGAAGACCAGCCCTGAGCTAACATCCTCTTTTTGCTGAGTAAGACTGGCCCTGGGCTAACATCCGTGCCCATCTTCCTCTACTTTATATGGGACGCCGCCACAGCATGGCAGACGAGCAGTGTGTGTGTGGGGCGGGGGGGGGGGGCGCACCCGGGATCCGAACCAGCGAACCCCGGGCTGCCAAGTGTGAACTAAACCGCTGTGCCACCGGGCCAGCTCCCTGAGAGGTGTTTTTTAACCTTTATTATGAAAAATTTTAAACATACACAAAAGTAGAAGAAATCATATAATGAACTCTTCATCATTCAATTCAACAATCATCATCATTTTGCCAATCTTTTTTCATCTCTTTCCCTCATTTTCTTTGCTGCAGTATTTTAAAGCCAAAACCAGAGATCATGTTATGTCATGCATAAATTAAGTGGGAGTTTTTAACTTTTCCTATTGCACTGATTTTCTTTCTCTGTCTACTATTGTATGTTGAATTGTTTGCAATGATCAAACTTTTCATTTAACATACGCAACCAGATCCTTAGAAGCAACATGCCATCTGCATAAGACATGGAGGTCCTGGAAGCTGCAGCTGACCACAATATGTCCCTCTGGTATGCCTCTCTTTGATGAAGAGGTGACTGCATTTCCAGCTGTATGCAGTTTGGGCATTTTTGAAGGCGCATATTCATATATGAAAATGACTCGACCACCACATTGCTCTCTGTGGGTTTCAATCTCCCAAATTTCTTTGCTAAGATATATCTTTCTGACTCAAATATAAAACTCAACTGATTCAAAAACTAATAATGCCTTGTGCTTTTTAGTGCTTAAAATGCATTTTCACATGAGAAAAGCATTTTTTTTTTAAGATGAAATGGCTTCTGAATAAGTCAAAGGAACAAAATCTAAAACTAGGCAGTCATCATAGGCTCTGTGCCAGATAAGGTGAACTATCATTTTCGAAGTCAAGCTCAGGGGGAAAAAATCTTGATTTGCATTACCCTTGAGAAATTTAAATGAAAATGGAGGTGTTAGAGGAGGTGTGTGGGAAAGACTAGAGCAAGAGGTGGAGGAAGGAGGGCAGAGATTGCTGAAAGTAACAAGGAAAGTGATGCACCCAGGTCTTCAATGCACTGTCACTCTGAAAGGCAAGCTTCTTTTGGCACTGAGCTTAAGAGGTTACTTGTTGTCGGCCAGAATATTGAGGGTGCTAAAATGTCATACAGTTTAAAACTTTTGTTTACTGACTGCAGGGAAGCAGTGAATATTCCAAAGGTTTCTTTTTAGTTTGAGCCTTCGAGGTTTCCTGGTTTCCTGGCTTCTTAGTCACACAGTACACTTGTCAAGGATGCAAAAGTCTAATATGGGTAACCTTTCTCTCTGTAAAGAGGTTTAGTTCACACCCGGTAAAACCACTTATTCATTGTAAACAGCCTCAAGGAGAAATGGCAGTGACATTGAGGAAAAGATGTCCTAGGAGATTTTAGAGAGGTAAAAATGGATTTTCTTTTAAGAACTACTTTGAGATCATTATTTTCTGGCTGAATATTTGTTTGGGTTTCTTTTGCTGCATTAATTTTTTAAAATGGGTAAACTTTTAACCAAAATACTTTGCATACTTTGTTATCTATGTGAAGCAAATAATTTTGTCATCGTGGTCATCTATTTAATCATGACATGGAAAATGTACCTCAATAGCATAAGAAGAAAAAAAATTATATTCTAGAGTTCTGTACATAACTGTAAGAGATTGCATATACAAATGGACCATGGTCAGACCATATATGACAATAGAACTCTGACCCACAACCTCTGCAGCAATAGGCCCAGAAAATCAGTACTTCACCGAAGACTGCCAAGCTTCTCTATTTTGCGTCCCTGCTTCCAACTCAGAACCAACCAAAGAGAGGCCAATATACACCCCAAACCAATCTCAGAAGAGGTTCTCTGCTAGTTAGCCCACCTCCAGCTTCCCCAGCAATAACCTCCAATCAAGGCGCACTTGAGTCTTCCTTTTCTTCCACTACTATAAAGCTTTCCCACGCTTCTGCCTGCCTTTGAGTCCCTGCCAAAGGCATGTGACAGTGGCTGACTTCCTTTCTATAGCAAGCTCTAAGTAAAAAGCCTCCATTTGTTCCAGTGTGGGTGCTCTTGACTTATTTTACAGTTTCCTGAAGGTTTCACCATGACAGTCTGCCCTATCTGGTGCCGCAGACCCCAGTCTTCGACCAGGTGCGGTACCCACAGACACTCCTTGTCCTTTGCTGCCGGCAACTCGTGGAGGCCCTGCCACAGCAGTAAGTCAGCCCCAGGTCTGAACTCCACTCTGTTTGCATTGCGATCCTCAGCTATTTATTCTCAGTTTGGTGAGAGGGTTTTGTTATTGACTCTCATTTGTTTGCCATCCTTGGTGGAAGGAGGCCGCTGCTTTCCTCTTGTTTTTGTTTTTGTGCTACTGTCTGGTGTGTGATTTGAAAGCACTGTTCATTACAAGAAGGAAAATCACAAGTCAGAACCCAGGCTTACAGGGTCTCACAGGCTTAGATTCTATAAACCTGTTGTTTCAGCTGGCCTCACAGGCTGGGGAGTTTGTGGCTTTCATGGAGTCCGTGTCCACATGGATAAACTTTGCTGTGGGTCACCAATAAAATCAGAGGAGGTTCCTCCCTTTCTTGATTTTTTGTCCTGAGAGCTTGGCTTGGATCCAAAGAGAGCATTTTCTCTGGTTTTCCACCTGCTGGGGTTGGGGTGGGGAGTGCAGATTGTCAGGTCTGTGCTCGGAGACAGCCAACCACCAGGTTGGGGGCCCAAGACAGGAGGTGCACAAGCACTACATTCCTCCCTACCATGGCCAGTTCTCATGGAGTCGTCTAAGACTAAATCCTCTTCCCTGTCTGCAAAAATGCCTGCCTCTTCTATGTACTCTCATTATGATTTAGACTCTTATGCCTATCTTTCTAAATGGCATAACTTCCCCAAGGATGATTTGGGCCTTCAGTGACCACTCTGGGGAACATTTGATTTGAACAAAAGTGCTCATTTGAGAGGCACCTTAGGAATGAAAGGAAATAAAGTTTCACAAGCCCACTGGGCAGCATCTCTTGATTGGTATGCACAGGACTACAAAGCAAACTCTGACTTAAATCTTGTTTCAGTAAAAGATTCTTCAGCCAAAGCAAATGAGTCAGTTGACAAATTTAAGCAAGAACAAATTAGACCCATCCTCCTAGTGAATATTCTCTCTTCTTCTCCTCCAGTTGCCTCCCTCCATCTAGTTGTCCCACTTAACCCTTATCCTTTTGATCTCTCTCCTTCTGCACCTCCTTTGTTCTTCCCCTTGTCCAGACTCCCTACCTTTTCCTAACAACTCTCCTAATACCCCCAAATACCAGTTTCCTCTAAGGCTCTATTCCTCCCATGAGCCAGGTATGCAGGCAACTGTGGAATTCAAGCTTTGGACTCAAGCTGAAATAAGAGGTCTTAATAAGGATTTCCCTAAACTAAGACAAGATGAGCAGCTATTCATAGAAGGATTTAGAATCCTTTTTGGGTAGCCCAAGTTAACATATATCAACTTGTATCATATGTATCAATTTGTACACATGTTGGTTGGAACCTCAGACTTACCAGTTAAATGCTGGATGGCAAAAGCTGATTAGACTCACCTGGAAAGGAACTACAGGATTCTTCTTTCCACAATAAACCTGAGAGTCAAAAAGGGGCTTGCAAAGTAGGGCAGTCTTCTAAACACTATACCCAAGAGGCCAGCCCAGTGGTGTAGTGGTTAAGTTCATATGATCTGCTTTGGCGATCCAGGGTTCACGGGTTTGGATCCTGGGATGCTGACCTACACCACTCCTCAAGCCATGCTGTGGCAGTGTCCCACATACAAAGCAGAGGAAGATTGGCACAGATATTAGCCCAGGGGCAATATTCCTCACCAAAAAAAACTCACTATACCCACAGTGTTTTCAATAAAAATCAATTGTACCATAATTTTCTCTGCAAATAGACAAATGGTTAAACTGTAGGAGATATTTGTAATACTAGCCAATGCCTTCTAATGTTTGGAAGTTAAAGAAGGTGCCAATGAAATAGCAGCCCTTTCATCTCAATTTTATCAATGGAATTAAACCTGAAATTGGAGACCTAATTCAAAAACAGAAAATAAAATGAGAAATAGGGCCTTTACCTGAATTACAACACCTAGTAGAGCATTTTGAAAGAGGTTTAGAACATTAAACAGGACCCCAAATAAACTTATGGCCCTGCAGATCAAACAGCTATGTGACTCATTTCCCAATTGACCATCCTTTGACAAGGATATTTGTAGATATTATAAACAGAAGAGACATGGAAGAAAGATTGTCCCATCTTACAAAAGAAAAACCAAGACATAGAAATATTCCAAAATTCAGATCAATGAGGGTGCTCTGAGGAAGAAAAATGCACCCAATATTCAGCCTTACGCTTGAGTGTTTAATCAAGGTGAATTGACTATAAATATAGATGGTTACCCTCATCAATTCCTGTTAGTTACAAGCAATACCCTTTCTACATTAAACACTGCCGCCTTTGCTCAACCTCTTTGTTCTTCTCAGAGCACACATACAATGACAGTTGATAGATATTTCATTTAACCCACATATTTTCCCTATCTCCTGGGCCTTAACTGTAACCCTTGGACACTTAACTACAAACATTTCTGCCTGCTCCACGATATCACTCCTGCAAATTTAATGTGAACATACTTTGCAAATGGAATTGTAGTGTTAAATGTACAGCAGAGAGACTATTTCTTGTGATTCCAAAGGACTCCTATAGTCAAAATCAAATTGTATCTGCTCTGGATATACTTTTTCTTTCTCTGTTATATTTGATGCATACTCCATATTCAGATCTTGACACCGTACTTGTGGGCTGTAATTCCACTGGCATAGGAAAAATAATTTGATCAGAACCTATTAAAGTTCACATAGACCCCAAACTTCTCCAATACCTTTGAATCCAGAAGCAGAGGAAGGGCTCAAACCCATAATCAAAAGCCTTATATGCAAAGGTCTTCTCAAACTCTGTACTAGCCTTTTAACACTTCCACCCTGCTGGTGTATAAACCAAACAGATGAAAATTTCAGTTTTTGTCCTAGACCTCTGAGCCGTCAACAAAATTGTTAGCCCCAACTTGCCAGCAGTAGGTAACCCATATATCATCTTGTCATCAATTCTGCCTCAAGAATTGCTTCACTGTAATGGATCTTTGCTCTGCCTTTTTAAGTATGCCTCTAGACCAGGGCAGTCAATATTTTGCTTGTCTCTGCTAAAGATAAGTAATAGTGGTTGTCTTCCTCACAAATAATAAAAGTGATCTACACAAGAGTTCTGATTCTGATAATATCAAAGTAGTTTATGTCTTGCTAACCTATTCACATTTATAACATATATAAAGTTTGGACAAAAATGTTTAAGTACAATAACAGTCAAGAAGGAGTTTACAATTACAGTTAGAGATTTCAATATTCTTCTCTTGGTAACTGATAGAACAAGTAGTCAAAAAATCAGTCAGGATATACAAAACTTGAATTGCACAATCAACCAACTTAATTTAATTGAAATTTATAGGACATGATACTCAAGAATGACAAAATATACATTCTTTTTAAATGCCTTTGAAATGTGTACAGAGATGAACTATACAGTGGGCCATAAATCAATTCTGGATGAATATGAAAAGATTGAAGTTATTCAACCTATTTAAAAAACCCAAACCATAATTTATAATCACCTAGCAAAGAAACTGCAGGCATAGACACTTCACTCATGAATTCTACCAAGTATTAAAGAAATATATAACACCAATCTTACAGAAAATCTTTCAGAAAATGTGAAATGAGAAAATACTTCCCAAAACTTGTATGAGGCCAGCATTATCTGGATACCAAGACCAGAAAAATATATTACAAGAGAAGAAAACTACAAGTGAGTATCTGTCATGAATATAGACACAAAAATCCTTGATAAGATATTAGTAGATTAAAATGAGCAATATGTTAAAGATAACAAATTATGATCAGATATATCTATCCTAGGAATGAAAAGCTAGGTTAATATTTGAAAAATAAATCAGTGTAATTCTCTAAATTAACAGACTTAAAATGAAAAACAATCCCATATGATCATCTAAATCGATGCAGAAAAATAATTCAGGCAAAGTTCAACACCCATTTATGATTCATGCAAACAAGGAATGGAAGAAACTTTATCAACCTGATTCTTTTTAAAGTCCATAAGAAACCTAGAGCTAACATTATATGTAATAAAAATGATTGACTATTTTCCCACTAAGATTGGCAACAATGAAGGGATGTCCACTAATTAATATCACTTCTATAAAATTGTACTGGAGATCCTAGTCAATGCAATAAAACAAGAAAAAGAATGATGAGAAGGAAAGTATAAAACTGTTTTTATTCTTAGATAACATGATTGAGAAAAAAAGATAAATCCTAAGAACTCTAAAACAAAACTACTATTAAAACTAATAAGTGAATTTAGCATGGTCGAAAAATACAGTCATCTCATAAAAATAAGTTGTATTTATGAATTATAGCAACAAACAAATGCAAAATAAAATAAAATTATGATAGCATCAAAAACATGAAATTAGAAATAAATTTAATAAAATATTTCAAGATTGTACACTGACATCTGTAAAACATATACAAAAAATAAAGAAAATCTAAATAAAAAGAAATATCACATGTTCACGTATTGGAAGAGTCAATATTGTTAGGTTATCATTTCTTTCCAAATTACTCTAAGGAATCAAAGTAATTCCAATCAAAATCCCCACTCAATTTTTCTTGGTAGAAATTGGCAAGCTGATTCTAAAACTTATGGAAATTCAAAGTACCTAGAATAGCCATAACAATCTTAAAAGAAAATTAATAATAAAATTGGAGGACTTTCACTGCATTACTTCAATGCACTTACCATAATTAATATGATAGTAATTGAATAAAAATAGCTACAGACCAAGGAAGAAACTAAAGAGTCCATAACCTAATCATAATAACTAAAACTATAAAATTTCTGGAAGAAAGCATAAAATAAAACCTTCGTGACCTTGAGTTATACAAAGAGTTCTTCAAGAGGACATATAGGTACTCAATATAAAAGAAAGAAAATTTGATAAATTTGGCTTAATCAAAATTAAGAGCTTCTGCTTTTCAAGTGATACTAAGATAATGAAAATAGAAGCCACATAGTGAGAGAAAATATTTTCAGCACATCCACCTGATAAAATTATCCAGAATGTTTAAAGAACTCTTACAATTCTACAATAAAAATGTAAACAAGTAAAATAAAAATGGGCAAAATACCTGAGCAGACAAATCACAAAAGAAGATCTGTAAACTTCCAATAAGCAATAGAGAAGGTTCTCCTCATCATTAATATTAAAGGAATTTCAAATTAGTACCACAATGGCATACTGACTAGAAAAGCTTAAACTAAAAAGGCTGACCTCATCAAGTGTTGGTAAGAATGTGGAGGAACTAGAACTCTGATTTATTGCTAGCTGGAGTGTAAACTGTTAAAAACCACTTTGGAGAACAGTTTGGAAGCTTCTTATAAAGTTAAATTTGAACATACACTTACCATATAACCCAATAATTCTAATTCTAGGTATTTGCTAAGAGAGATGAAATCATATTTCCACATAAAAATTGTGTAAAAAGTTCATAGAAAGTTTTTTCATAGTAGCCAAAACATTGGAACAATCCATATATCCAACCACAGATGGATGGATAAACAAATGGTGGTGTCTATGTACAATGGACTACTACTCAGCAGTTAAGATAACTACTGATACAAGTGATGGCATGGATGGGTCTCTAAAACATTATGCAGAACAAAATAAGTAGACACAAAACAGTACATACTGTATGATTTCATGCACAGAATAGCAAGATGAATCTATGGTAACAGAAAACTTATCTATGATGGCCTCCTTATCTATGATGAAGGAGATTGATTGTGAAGGTGCATGAGGAAACATTTTGAGGTGATGGAAATATATATACATATAGGTTGTTGTGCATACATGGGGGCATATAATTGCCAAGACTCATCAAAGAACACACCTAAAATAATGCATATTTATATGAGTTTTGTTACGAACTGTGAAGGGTCTGAGATGTTATTCCACTTCCACAAGTTCTGTACAGTAGATAGAGGAAGCTAGATAGATGAGAAATGAAGCAGCACATATATCAGGGAAATGAATTCTTTGTGATATTCATAGCTTTGTGATATTCATATAAAATTAACCCGAGTAATATTAGTCCCCACATCTAGAACTGAAGGTGATATGATGAGAACTGATGGAAATTTTCTATGCAAATAAGTTACGACTTGCACATGAGGGACAGAGAACAATTTCTTCTCCCCTTTCATATACAGGAAAGGTTATAAAGGGAGGGAGAGAAACCTTTGATCCTCGGAGACAGGATGGAAAGGATCCTGGGTTTTGACCTTAACCTGTTGGAATGTCAATAAAATCTCTCCAAGAGACAGATAGCCCCATGTGTCTCAGCTTTTATGACCTAGAAATGGCTTCTGAAGAAAATTATGTAGTGTTTCTCAATAACAAACAGAAAGCTTACACACTCTCACATGCACACACATACATACACATGCAAATATGTTAGTTGAGATTATTTTCATAAACTCCTGCCTCTGTCCATTTCCTGTATATCACAAGTAAGAAACCTGAGCAGAAGTGAAACATAACACTGTTTGTAAAAGCAAATCATTTTACCCTTCTGGATCACAGTTTCCTCATCTGTTAAAAATGAGGGAGAGGAACTAGGTGACCTTTAATACATTTTAAGTTTTATCACTCTATGATTTTAAATTTGGTATGCTGGTGACCTTTGGAAAAACTAGAAGATTATGAGAATTCCATTTTCCCATCAGAAAACTTTCTCTGTATCTGGAGGTAGATTTCTGTAGATTGTATCTTCAGAGTTCCCTTGTGAGCAAGTTGTCAGTTGGAATAAACCAGTGAAAGGCAGCATCAGCAAGAGATAAAAGTCCTAGAGAGAGATAATGGGTTTTCCCCCCAAAGTCTCACCCTGTTTGGTGCCACATATTTGCCAGTAGCCACCTCCCTCCAGCTCTCACCAGGCAGCCCCCATACCAAATTCCAGTCCTCCAGTTGGGGAGGGAGATGGCTTCTTGCTCTGGCTAGTTTCTATGTGCTTCATTCCTTCACTCTGCCTGCACCTCTGAAAGCAATCCTTTCATTAAAGTTTCTTTGTTAAAAAATCTGGGGTGAATTTTATTTCCTGCTGGGATTTTTGAGAAGCCAAAAATCCAAATCATCACTTACATCAATGGATAGATCACCCAGACAGAAGATCAACAAGGAAACATCAGCTTTAAATGACATTAGACCAGATGCACTTAATAGATATATACAGAACATTCCATCCAAAAGGAGCACAATACACATTCTTCTCAAGTGCACATGGAACATTCTCTAGGATAGATCATATGTTAGGCCACAAAGAAGTCTTAACAAATTTAAGAAGACTGAAAACATATCAAGCATCTTTTCCAACCACAATGATATGAAACTAGAAATCAATTACAAGAAGAAAACAGAAAAATTCACAGTATGTGGAGATTAAACAACATGCTACTGAAAAACCAATGAGTTAATGAAGAAATCAGGAGAGAAATTTAAAAATACCTTGAGAAAAATGAAAATGGAAATATCATTTCCATTTTCCAAACATATCAAATACCAAATTCAAAACATACCAAATTCATTTCCAATTTCCAACATACCAAAATTTATGGAATGTAGCAAAAGCCATTCTAAGGGGGTCGTTCATAACTATAAATGCCTACCTCAAGAAACAAGAAAAATATCAAACACCTGAGTTTTATACCTCAAGGAACTAGCAAAAGAAGAACAAATGATGTCCAAAGTTAGCAGAAGGAAGGAAATAACAAGAGCAGAGCAGAAATAAATAAAATCTAGACTAAAAAGATAATAGAAAAGATCAATGAAACTAAGAGCTGGTTCTTTGAAAAGATCAAAAAAATTGATAAAGCTTTAGCTAGATTCTCCAAGAAAAAAAAGAGAGAGGGCTCAAATATATAAAACCAGACATGAAAGAGGAGATGTTACAACTGATACCACAGAAATATGAAGGATGATAAGGGACTACTATGAACAATCACACACCAAGAAATTGAACAATCTAGAAGAAATGGATAAATTCCTAGAAATATACAGAATTCCAAGATAGAAAAATGAAAAAATAGAAAATCTGAATAGATTGATTACTAGTAAGGAGATTGAATCAGTAATCAAAAACCTCTGCAAAAAACAAAAGTCCAGGACCAGACAGCTTAACCAGTGAATTCTACAAAACACTCAAAGAAGAATTAATCCAGCCCTTCTCAAACTCTTCCAAAAAAAATAGAAGAGAAAGGATCACTTCCAAACTCATTTTAGGAGGTCAGCATTACGCTGATACCAAAACCAGAAAAAGACACCACAAGAAAAGAAAATTACAGGCCGATATCCCTGGTGAACATAGATGCAAAAATCCTCAACAAAATATTACCAAACCAAATTCAACAATATGTTACATATCATCTACCATGATCAAGTGGGATGTATTCCAGGGATGCAAGGATGGTTTGACATCTGCAAATTAATCAATGTGATACATCACAATGACAAAATGAAGGATAAAATCATATGATCATCTCAATAGATGTAGAAAAAGCATTTGAAAAAATTTAACACCCATTGATGATAAAAAAAACTCTCAACAAAATGGATGTAGAGCGAAAGTACCTCAACATAATAAAGGCCATATATGACAAGTCTATAGTTAACATCATACTCAATGGTGAAAAGCTGAAAGCTTTACTTCTAAGATCAGGAAAAAGACAAGGATGTCCACTCTTGCCACTTTTATTCAACATAGTAGTGGAAGTCCTACCCAGAGCAGTTAGGCAAGTAGGAGAAATAAAAGGCATCCAAATTGGAAAGAAATAAGTAAAACTGTCACTATTTGCAGATGACATAATATTACCTATAGACATAATATTACACATAGACCTAAAGACTCTACCAAAAAACTGTTAGAACAAATAAGTGAATTCAATAAAGTTGCAGGATACAAAATCAATATATAAAACTCTGTTGCATTTCTATACACTAACAATGAACTATAAGAAAGAGAAATAAAGAAAACAATCCTGTTTACAATTGCATCAAAAAGAATAAAATACTTAGAAATAAATTTAACCAAGGAGCTGAAAGACCCCTACACTGAAAACTATAAGACACTGATGAAATAAATTGAAGAAAACACAAGCAAATGGAAAGATATTACATGCTTATGAATTGGAAGAATTAACATTATTGAAATGTCCATACTACCCAAGCAATCTACAGATTCAATCCAATCTTTATCAAAATTCCAATGGCATTTTTCACAGAAAGAGAAGAAAAATCCTAAAATTTGTATAAAACCACAAAAGACTACGAACAGCAAAAGCAATCCTGATAAAGAAGAACAAAGCTGGAGATATTATGCTTCCTGATTTCAAACTATATTACAAAGCTATAGTAATCAAAACAGTATGGTATTGGCATAAAAACAGACACATAGATCAATGGAACAGAATAGAAAGCCCAGAAATAAATCCATGCATATATGGTCAGTTAACTTACAACCAAGGAGCCAAGAATATCAATGGGGAATGGACAGTCACTTCAATAAATGGAGTTGGGAAAACTGGACAGCCACATGCAAAAGAATGAAAATAGACTATCTTATACGATACACAAAAAGTAACTCAAAATGGATTAAATATTTGAATGTAAGACCTGAAACTATAAAAGTCCTAGAAGAAAACATAGGTGGTAAGGTCCTTGATGTCGGTCTTGGTGATAACATTTTTGGATCTGACCCCAAAAGCAAAGGCAACAAAAGCAAAAATAAACAAGTAGGACTACATAAAGCTAAAAAGTTTCTGCACAGCAAAGGGAATCATCAACAAAAAGAAAAGGCAATATACTGAATGGGAGAATATATTTGCAAATCATATATCTGATAAGGGGTTAATATCCAAAACATATACAGAATTCATTCAACTCAATAGCAAAAAAATAATCAATCCAATTAAAAAATGTGCAGAAGATCTGAATAAACATTTTTCCAAAGAAGACGTAGAGATGGCCAACGAGTATATGGAAAGATGTTCAGCATCACTAATCATCAGGGAAATGCAAATCAAAACCATGATGAGATATCGCTTCACACCTATTAGAATGGCTACTATCAAAAAGACAAGAGATAAGAAGTGTTGGCGAGGATGTGGAGAAAAGCGAACTCATGTGCACTGTTGGTGGGTATGTAAAGTGGTGTAGCCACTATGGAAAACAGTATAAAGGTGCCTCAAAAAGTTTAAACTAGAATTACCATATGATCTAGTAATTCCATTCTGGGTATTTATTTGAAGAAAATGAAAATACTGATTTGAAAAGATATATGCACCCCCATGTTCATTGCAGCATTATCTCCGATAGCCAAGATATGGAAACAACATAAGTGTCCATCGACAGTTAAATGGATAAAGAAGATGTGAGATACATACACACAGACACAGAATGGAATACTATTCAGAAGGAAATCTTGCCGTCTGCGACAACATGGTTGGATCTTGAGGGCATTATGCTAAGTGAAATAAGTCAGACAAAGACAAATACCAAATGATCTCACTTATGTGTGGAATTTAAAACAAACAAATAACAAAAACCCAAGCTCACAGAAACAGAGAACAGATTGGTCGTTGCCAGAGGTGGCGGGTGGGTGAGATGAGTGAAGAAAGTCAAAAGGTACAAACTTCCAGTTATAAAATAAATAAGTTATGGGGATGTAATGTATAGCATGGTGACTATAGTTAATGAAACCATATTGCATATTTGAAAGTTGCTAAGAGAGCAAATCTTAAAAGTCCTTACCACCAGAAAACAATTTTTTTTGGTGGTGATCATTTCACAGTATTTACAAAAATTGAATCCAAAAAAAAAATGACAAACGCAGAGACCTGAAAGGCACTTGTATGTCAGGGCTTGCCCTTTCTTGTCACTGGAAACTTCTATTCCACCAGGTAAAGGAGACCAGGATAGCTTTCTGGAGGATGAGAGATCACGTGGAGAGAGGCTCCAGTTGTCCTTTCCCTTCCTGCCATCTCATCTGAGTCCCCAGACGTGTGAGTGAGGCTATGCTAGGCCGTCCAGTACCCGTCAAACTGATGGAGACCAGAAAGATCACCTTCTCAACCCCAGTACTGGGAGAAATAAATAATAAATTCGTGCTTTCAGCAAAAAAAAAAAAAAAAAAAAAATCCAAGTCATTTATATTTGAATTTGGAATATATTTTAAAACGTATTTTCATATTCATTTGCCTAATATTTCAGAAATCTTACCACTTTAAAGGCAAAATGAATCCAAACAATGAACTTAAAAAAAAAAAGTGTTCCATTTAATTGCCTTTTCAATATTCATTCCTGCTCCTCAATCCAAACTCCCAGCAATCCATCTTCCGGACTAACACAAAGTATTAGCAGAGATTTACCTTTGAAACTGACACTGTCCTTGGTTGGGAGTAATAATTAAATGTTTTTATTTAAAAGGCTTCTTTCTCACTAGACAACTGATTGTATTACGGTGTGAACACAGATATAAAGCATTGAATTTTGGCTACCTTAGGTATTATGCTCTGCTGAACTGTATTAATAGAAATTTGAAAGTGATATTTGTTTTATGTTATTCGCAGTGGTCTGTTCATTGCATTGAAAAATGGGAAGCTTAATTTGATTCTTGGATTTGAAAATAACTTTGTGATTAGGGCCAAAAGTTTTAGTCTCTTGGTGTCTTAGCTTCCCAATCCATAAAAATGCATGCATTCACACCTTATTGTTTTCAAAATAGCTAAGAAACTCTTTGAGTGTTTAGGGGAAAAGTGAGCCTGGTTCCCCCCTTTGTTTACAATGGTGAAAATATACTTTCCCAGTGACTCTCCCTCCCTTAGATTTATCAAGAAACTCATTGCCTTAACACTCTGGTGATTTTGTGGGCTGGAGAAAGCCACAGGTTTATTTTCACTGAAATAACAACGCTGTTAGTGGTTTTCTCGTCTTTTGTTTCTTCTAAAATAGCTAAGTAGCCCTTGGAACATAGATCTAAAGGTGATGAAATTAAAACAATTTCTCATTTCAGTCCAGATTAGTGCAAATACCTTTCCTTTTGATGAAAGGTCCAGAACAATTCATTATTCCTTTAACTGTTCATTCACATACTCAATAAATAGATTTTCTGAGCTAATGATGCTCTAGATCAAGGTGCTTTTGAGGAAATTACAAAGAATTAGACATGACTTGTGACAACAAAGCACTTATGACCCAAGCTGTGATAAAATAAAAGTAACAAAGTTTGCTACTACTAAAGGCAGAATATGGCAAGTTTCTCAGGGAAATTATAAGCAAACAACTGTAGATATTTAGAGGGGGAGAGAGTAAAATCAAGTTGTATCAGGGAAAACTTATGGCACATTTGACGTAGACCTGGATGGGTGTGTAGGATCACGAGAGGCTCAGGGGAGGACATGTTCCCTGTTTGAAATTGTTCTCCTTACTATAAGATAGCAAAATATAGCAAAAGGCTTTGGAAACCTCAAATACTGTACAAGTGTTAGATAATCATAATTATGTATTAATTTTTTAAAGTAATTTTTCCAAAAATAAGCCATCAAAATAGTTGTTTTTAAATGTCTTCATGGAACATTTAATATTTACAGAAATTGGTAATAAAGAGTAAACAGTTTTGGCATAGCTGCTCCAGTAAGACAGGGAAAATGATCACCCATCCTTCTCAAGCTATTCTGCACTCTTGGCTCTGCAAATGTCTACATTTGTGGTTCCCAAACTGCACTAAGGCGTCCAGGGTGTTACAATGAACTCACAGGGGTGCTGTGGGATATTTTACATTTTTCAGGGGAACTTGACAACTCTTGGACCTATGCAAACTACTAGCTCAAGGTAGTTCACAGTTTCAATATGAGGTCACACTACAAGCCTTTTGATAACATCCATCTTCGCCAAACTGAATTTTTGGCAATTGCTGTGATAGAAAGCAAGTACCGCCCACAAATCAATGCGAAATGGAAAGTGAGGGCATTGGTGTCCAATCTGATCTAAGACTTCAGAAATTGAGCAGTGCCCAACAGGTGACCAATATCCTGTTAGTGAGTAATCGTAGTCATTTAAGAATTTTTTTAAACTATATTTTTTCTTTCAATTTTTTTTCAAATGGCTACTAAGTTGTTCGTATATAAATAGTTATTAAGTTATGGAGCTAATTACTTACTAAGTAGAACTGTCAGATATTTCTTTTGGTCTAGGGGATCCATGAGAAAATGATGGAACACGCTGTGAGAAAGTTTGGGACCCTGCAGCCTATGTTGCTGACAAGAAGTCCACTCGTACAAGTGGCTGTATTTGCACCCAGGTTTGCTTAGAGGCGAAGCTTCTTAGCTTCACCTGAGAGAACACTGATCACAAAAACAATCACTGGATAGCACATCTAATGGTTTAAACAAGCCTTAAAAATTTTTTTTTGTTCTTTTCTAAAATTGTAAACACATCTTGTCAAATTCTTTATTTCTGCTTCTAAAACAAATAAAGAACACCATGTCCTAAAGTATATTCTTTTATGACCCAAGCACCTTTCTTGAGGAAAAGTAAGAAAGGAGAGTAAAAACATCTTCAAATTCTTACAAGGGTTCAGGTCTATATTTCCAGTCCTGACACTAATGTTTTTGAGTCCTGGGGAAAGAATATATGGGGGCCTTCATTCCAGATATCTAAATATTTAAACGTTTATAAATCAAACTATCAAACTGGTAAATAAAATATGTTCTGTCCTCTTACCATGAAAAATAATACCTTAATAGTTACCTGGAAGGCCATGTCCTAAATTCTAAGTGTCCTTGGAGTCCCACTCAGGAACATGGCAGTGTTAGGAAAGTCAGCCAACAGACAGCCAAACTTCTCTTCCCAGCTTGCTGCTATCCTACTTCTACTGCACTCCACGTGGTCTCCTATAAGGCAAGGGGCCTTGCAGGCAGACGTGGACACCCAGACGGTACATCCACTCTCAGTTCTCACCATGCTAACAGCCACCCTTGGCCACCCCTCAGACCTAGGCATACACACCATGGCATGAAGTCCCTTACGGGGATGGATCCTGGGGAGATATTGTGCAGGTCCTGGAAATGAGGTTGGGGCTGTCTGGGCGGGGGACACTAGGTTCCTCAGTATCCATGGTGTAGTCTAGAAAGGAGGGAACAAAGGCTATTGGTGGCAAGAACCCTTGGCCCTACAGACTCCTTGTCCCATGAGAAGAGTTGTACCTGGTGATGAGCCAGAGTGAGGTTCTCTAAAGCCAGGGTTCAGAGAAGCTGCCTCTTGTGCCAGATCCAAGGATGATGCTAAAATTTGCATATTTCCTGGCCCTCCTTAGAATTTTAAAAACTTTTATTCCCAGACACAAACCCCTTCCTTCCTAATCGCTTCCTGTGAAAAGAATGAGTGCTCTTGGTTGCGTGGGTTTTCATTTTTAACATGTAGAAAACACAAAATAAACTTGGCAACAGGCAGAATTTGCCCTTCTGTTCTTGTTATATTTCTAGCATTACTTGGGCGGAAGATGTGTGCCAGATCAGCACTTTAGTCAGCATGCCTCATGTGTATGAGGGCAGCTCACCATGTCTACCTTCCCAGATGCTCTGAGCCTCCAACACAGTCCTGGACACAGGCAAAGACTAGAATCCAAGAAAATCTCAGACCCCAGGGAGACGATGTGAGCCAAGGCATTCCCACCTAGGACTGAAAATTCCATTAGGACTGGTTTGTGGCCTTGAGCAATATCCTCCTTAATTTATTCATTTAGTCATCCATTAGGACATTTGATGAGTACCTAATGTGAGCCTGCCACATGGCTAGGCGTTGTGTGTCAGACATCATCTAAAATCATCTTATGAGTTTTCCTAAAACTGTAAGCCTGTGTTACTGATCCTGTTTTAAGATAACTTTCTACTAATTACCATGATTATCATTGTGAAGTTATTTCCTAATGATATCATTTCATAGTTTCTTTTATGGTTTAGATACACCCAAATGAACATTTTAGATTCTGTAGCCACAATTTCATTTCATATTATAAAGAGATGTCAAACAAATAAACTTCTTCCTATGGCTAATGCACCAAGGTCACACCATTTATTCTCCTGGCAAAAGAGCAATAGTTAAACATAGTCTATTATACTATGGATTGCATATGTTTATTGATGACTCTTCTTTTTTTGTTGTTTGTCTGTTTTGTATAGTTTTAGAACAACAGTTCTAAAACAGTTTGGAAACTAGAAAGAGGCAATAGCCAAATCAATTGCCCTCTAATCTATTTTGCAAAATGTTTGGAAAAAGGAAGGATGTTTCAAATGGAGACTAAACAAGATGAGCCAAATAGCAAGAACTGGTCTATGAGCCATGACTCCGCCAACACTGATTGGCTGGTATAGATCCTGAGTCTCTTCGTTAGGTATAAGTGTAAGGATGTGATGGGCATCAGGCTGGATAGCAACATCAGCTCACTATTCAGAACAATGTTAGTTCGTAATGGTATATTCTCCTATAAGGGGGAGTATGCAGGGATAAGTCAACCCGACTTTCTACTCGACCTGGTAGTTCTGTTTCTCATTTAAATTAATAGTTTGGGATGCTTATTTCTATGCCAGACTATGTAAGTTTTGATATAGTGAGTCTAGCCAACTAGAGGCAGAATCAAGCCTGAATGTACCTATTTTCAGACCCCAAACCATGATGACCAGGACTACCCAATGTGAGCTTGAACCTTGATAAAATTTTTTGCTGCCCATAGCAACAGAGGATCCACTAAAAGTCTTAGCAGGAGATTTGTATTTATATGCAATATAGGTGAGGTCTAGACCACTTCTGACTACTCAGCCAGGTAATGTATACAGGCTGCCCCTCCTGTGACACTATGATGACCCCACACAGATGCAGTTAGTCTGGAAGGACCTCCCTGAACACTCTGCAGCCCTGCATCTGTGATGCCTCTGCTTCAAACTTCAACATTGCTATAATGTTATAAAAAAGTTTATTGATCTTTGATTTTCATATTGTTATTTAGTGTTTTCTGTAAATGCATTTCTCTTGATAGTAGGATCTAGAATTTAAATGCTAATTCAGCATCTAAAATAAGCACACTACATTTGTAAGACTATAGATGCTTTTTGAATAATTCTGGTCCCCCAAAAAGAGGAAGCAGGCTGAAAAAAACCCTTTCCAAGTATCACTAACATGAATTCCAGTGATGTCAGAAAGTTGGCAGAAGAATGCTTCTCTCATGCTAAATGTCAGGAAGATAGATCATGGTATTAAAAACCAAAAAGGCACAGACCTAATTTGCACAGTAGTATAACTGGATGAACATTGACACCATGTATTATATAAAGTCCTGAAAATTCTCTCTTGAGTTTATAGGCACCAGTCTTACCAGAATTTTGAAAGCTCCAGATTGCCCTTACTATGATAGTGGTAGTCTGCCAATGTGAAATCATGCAGAGAATCCAATCTTATTTTTCCTCCTGAAAGCTGAAGTTGAGAGGGGAGTGGCAAAAACATGAGACTTAAATTAGCACTAGTTTCTGTGAGTCTTTAAACACTTTGTGAGTTTACTATAGATTTGACTCTAAAACTTGAGTGTTCCTATCACTCGTGAAAGTGCACACAGGTGCCACTTGAGGGTGTATTTCGATCTTAAGACATGGGAATATAGGGTGCCTGGGAGATGGAGGAGAGAGGTGTTGTGGATGCCATGGTGTCTTGCCCAGACCCCCTCCAGGATAGGAGCCCTCATTTCTCCAGCCTCTGGCAGTGTGACAGACACAGCACTCAGCTGACACTCCCTCTGGGACTTACGCTTGGCACAAGAGAGCTGCCTCCCTTGAGGTCATGCCCCTCCCATGGGCACCTGCCAAGGACTGGCATATGCAGGACTATAAAGGTCCCCCAAGCTCACCTTTTTGGGAGGACCATCTCAGCTCAGGATCTCCTCAGAGGACCAACCACGGCCTTTGGGGCAACTGCATCTCAGCCTAGCTCCTCCCTCTGCCCGGTCCTGCTTCCCACACTCCCCTATACTTGTTGATAGGAAGGGCACTCTCCCCAAAATCTCCTGCATCCTAGAGAATGGACCAGTTCTCTAGAGGTAAGGGCTCCATGCTCAAGAGAGAACGTCTGTGCCCTTGCACCTCTTTTCAGAAAGCAATCCTGTCTTAGTCTTCCCAGTCTGCTGTAACAAAATACCGTAGACTGGGTGGCTTAAACAACAAACATCTATTTCTTATGGTTCCAGAGGCTGGAAGTCCCAGATCAGGTTCAGCATGGTCAGGTTCTGGTGACAGCTCTCTGCCCTGCTTGCCAGAGGGCCACCTTCTTACTGTGTCGTCATATGGCCTTTCTTGGGTGTGTGCATGTGGAGAGTGATAGAAAGCAAGCTCTTCAATGTCTCTCCTTGTAAGGACATTAATCCCATCATGAGGACCCCAGCTTCATGACTTCATCTAAACCTAATTACCTCCCAAATGTCCGACCTCCAAATACCATGACATCGGGGGTTAGAACTTCAACATATGAATTCGGGGTGGGAAACACACAAACATTCAGTTGATAACAGATCCTGACTTCCTATCACTTCAGGTAGAGTTAATCTCCCCTCACTGAGGTATAGACTGGGAAGCATTACAGGCAGCGGTTTAAAGCTACAGCTCTGAAGTTCCCTGACATCCTGTATCAGTGTGTACATGTGCATGTTTGTGTGTGTGTGTGTATGTGTAATCCTGAGTCAACCAGGTTTGAGTGCTGTAACCCTGGGCAAGTTACTTAACTCTCTGAGGCCAATTTCCGTATCAGCGAAATGAGGATGGTGATAATAGTACCTGATAAAAAGATTGCCGTGAAGATGTGAAGCAGTAGGCACAGGCCCTGAGCAGAGTAGAAAAATCAATAAATGTAATTATGACTGTTATGTAGTCCGATATTCGAGTATTTAAAATTTTGGATGTGCATTGAAATTTGTCTTCCATCTCTCCTGCCCCAATGTGAATGTTCTGGGGCAGAGACTGAGTGTTCAGATGGCTCTGTCTCCCCACTGCCTGGTACTTTGCCCGATAGACAGGGAGAACTCAGCAACTGTTTGTGACATTGATTCAAGGAGGCCTGGGGAAACTTAGCAGGAATAAAGGCTATGAATGGATTTTAGGATTTTTCTGAACGTCTAACGAGATAGGCAGTTAATTGTAATAGGCCATTGCTTAGAAATGACTGAAATATATATTTTTGCTCATTGATTTCCATAAGCTAACACTTCTTTTATTCATAACCCATTTGCATTATAGGTCTGTCTGTTTAGTTGGTATGCAAGCCCATTAAAATCTGTTCTCTAGGGTGCCCTAGAGAACAATGTTGTTCCAGCACAGGCAAAGTACAGCAAACTCTCTGTGTCTCCAACAACACAAATCATGAAAGCTAGTTGGTTTTAATAACTCATTTTAGGTAAGTGAATCACAAAGTTCTGTGAGTGCTTATTGCAGCAGTCACAGCGCAAATGGGAACACCAGGATCTCGAAACACGATTTGTCATGAGTCCCCTTCCCACGTCCACCTCCACCCTCCACTGTCTGTACTACCTTCTGGTCTGCAATTGTCCAAGTTTTAATCTCACTTTCAGACGTTTCCATGACTTGTATTTTATCATCATCCAATGTCTTTTTATTACACCTGCTGTAGCCTCTTTACTTAAGTCTGGGCTATGGGTGCTCTGGGCACTATTGGCTACAAGTAGACCTCAGAGAGCTTTATGTCACACTTTGAATAAATAGGCAGCAACATCAACTTGGGCATTGTTAACCTCACATTTGAATATTTGTCATTTGTAAAGAAGACAAAAGTCATGCAAAACCTCTTCACTCACTGTTCACATTTTGATATGCATCCTGTTAGTCTGCAAGCAGCAGCAAGGATCCTTGCTTATGTAAACAAAACCTAGGACTTAATAGACAGGTACTGGAATCATTCAGAGAATCAAAGCGAATGCTGAGCTGCCAGGCTTCAGGGAAGCAGGCATCCACACAGCTTGGTCCAGGCAGTGAGAGAATATGGAGTCTCCGGGGCCATCGTGAATGTGGCTCAATTCCAACAACTTCTAGGCTGTGGATTGGCTTTCAGTTTCAGTTTCTGGGACAGAGAGTTTGACTGGCCAGCGTGGGACAGATACTCTTCCCTGGAAGAATCAGCTCAGGTCAGGAAGGCAGGATGATTGACAGTTCTGGAGAGGGGAAGTGCCTGCCAGGGTACAGCCCTCCCTGTGGCTGGTGGATCCAGAGCCCCAGCTGGGGTTCTCTTTGGAATCTGCCCCCACTTAGAGCTGCAAGGTAAAGTGGAAGATGGAAAATCCAGGGGCTGTTTCCAAATAAAAGAGGGAATGCTGGGAATATAAAGAAGAAATACCCAGTGTCCACACTTCGTTACATGCATATGTAATTCTAAAGATGTATTTATATATTTTTTATAATGAAAGCATTACAGTTAGGGAATCTGCCTTTTTTCACCAGGTGTCATAAAAGGAATGACATATTGTCATTCATTGAATGACAATATGTCATATCTGTGAACATATTTTCATTAACACCAAGTGATTAAAAGTGTGGACTCTGGAGCTGGACTTCCTAGATTAAAATCCAGGCTCTGCCATTTAATATCTTGGGCAGGATACTTAACCTCTCTATGCCTCAGCTTCCCCATCTGTAAAACAGGGATGATGTCTCTTTCATGGAAAAGTTATGAAGATTAAATGAATTAATAAGTGCACAATGCTTGAAATAATATCAGGCATACAGTAAGTGCTCAAAAAAGCTAGCTGCCCTTGGTGCACACTTTTGTACACACACACATCCTCCGACATTTCTGTCTGATAATTTTCTTAAAGCAAACACTTAAAAGTGGAGTTGTCAGGTCAAAGGCTGAACATATTTTTAAGACTTTCCTAGACAACACATGTCAGATCATGGCTCTCCTTTACTAAAAAATAGTTCAAGGGGCTTCTGAAGTCACTCAGAAAAAAATGAAGTGTTCTCATCCTTGCCCATAATTCACTACACGTCCCGTTCGCTGACACCTCTGTGACATTACCTCCTCCCATTCTTCTCTCATTTCCTGACCTTCCTCAAGGAAGGTCCTCCCTCTCCTCCCCTGCACTCTTGCCTTTTTTTCTCCATGGAACATTCCTCTCCCAGAATTCTACATGGCTTGCTATTCACATCTCTGCTCAAATGTAGCTGCTCCAGCACAGCCTTCCTCTCCCATCCGACCTAAAATGGCGACCTCCACACTCTCGACCCCTTTCCCTGCTAGTCCTTGTCACTAGTAAGCACTAACATCCCTGACATATGATATATTCTTATCACGTTTATTTTCTGTACCCCTTTCTAGAATGAAATGTTGACTGAACACACATTGCCAAATTCCCCTTCAGGAAAGCTGTACCCATTTATACCCCAACAGTGTGTGCATGTTAATCTCTACACCGTATGTTTTACTAATATTTTAAATCTTTGCCAGTCTTACAGGCAAAATATCTCTAATTGGTTTTGCTACAGCATTTCTGACAGAAGTTGTCTAGTTCCTACTGAATGCTTCCAGCCACAGAGAGCTCTTTCCATCCATTAAGGGACAAGTCCCACAGTTAGAAAGTCAGTCCTCTCTGAAATTGAGCCAAAATAGTCCTGTTGAACTTTCCTGTGAAGTTCTGTTCCAAGTTAATTTGTCCTTTTGCCACTCTCACAGTCAGGATTCATGCAGGGATGTGGCTATTTCACATAGTGAGGTGGTTACACAGTGTTAAAGAGAGCTGAGGGAACAAGAAGTAGTAGGTGGGGTCTCAAGAAGTTTGGAGCACATAGGAGGGGCTCCATGCCACTGTTGCTCAGATTGACAGGAGTTGTACCAGTACTTCTGAGGGGGAGGAATGAGGCTGATTCTGGTAGTGCTGAAACCAAATGGCTGCCAGAGCCAGCTGCCAGTCCTAGAGTGACGTCAATAAGAACCGGAAAACTCAGGAGGGAAGTCTGTTCCTCACTTTTTCCACCTTCCAATTTCCCTCTAGTCCCTTCTATTGGCAGAACTTGAGGTCAGATAGCAAGTCTGAGAAATAGAGTTTGCAGAAGTCCAATCTTGGCATCACAGAGAAGAGTAGAGAAGGATGAGTTATAGAACTGAGAGATAACAAATAAAAATAAGCACACCCACTATTTCTCCTTCCCTACTAAAAACTGTTCCAGAATTAATAGCAATAATTTAGCCCTGCTCTTTTCATTATCATTATAGAGTCATGACAGATTATGAACCTTAGGATACAAAACCAAGTAAAATGAAAATGTATTTCGCCCTCAATTCTCCAGTTATAAGGATCAAAGGCCAATTTTAGACACACTACATCCTGCAGAGGAGGTATTAAGGTGCAGAAAACTCTGGTGTGGCAAGAAAATATTCCACTATGGTTTTTCCTCCTTATCATAGCACCTGTGTCCTTCTGCAACTCACTAGTTGAGGAGATAACTGACTGACTCAGGTGCATTGAAATAGTTTGAAAGTAATCACAGACAGACTTTTAAGCCCTACAGAACAAGCCTCCCTCTCTTAATATCTGCTAGCTCTACTGCTTTATTCTTCTGGATAGTTTCTTTCTTTAAAAAAAAATAAACAGAGGACATCGCTACAAGCACAAGAGGGAATATATGATATTATTACAACAAGTGCAAGAGGAAATATATAATGTTATCAAGCTGGTGTTGTGGCTGTCTCCTTGAAAGTTTTAGAATGGAAGAAGGCTCAGTTTCTAGAGGGCTGATCTCAGAAATGAATGAACATTTGATCTCGAGTCAGTCATCTTCAGTCATATTTCCTCTGAGACCTTAGTTTTTCCATCCATCACCAGGACAATTTTTTTCTAGGACATTCCTTTGAGAATGGGAAAAAGTAGAGTGAGCCCAAAGGATTCTTTGTCAGTATGTGTTCAAAGTATTCTTGCTGATGGTCTGGGTAAAGTGATAAAGCCTGCTTTACTCACCCTGGTTCCTGTTAATTCTCTCCCCATTTTTGATGCATAATCAAAAGAGCCTAATGCCAAGTGATGGAAAACATTCTTCCTGCATTACCACCATCTGTTTCCTTGGCATCACTGCAGACAGCTGTGTTGCCAGCTTTCAAGCTGTTTTTTGGAGTGTCACATGGAGAAGTTATTGATGAACTGACTGGATCTCCTGAAAACTCCTCTCTGAATTGTTTATTCAATGTCTGGTCATTCTTACAGGATGTTCAATAGGCATTTATTCAATGATTCTACTGACTCCTGACAACAATGTGGTTTCATAATTGTGAATGGATATCTTGTAAAAAAAATTACACCTATATCAACTCTCAAGTGAGCTACAGATGGAACTAGAAAAGGATCAGAAAAAGGAAAGTGAAATGGTCAAGTGGGAAGAAGCGTCGCCCTGTGAGTACAGACTGAAGACCTGCACTCAGGGGTGCAATGATGGAGGCAGAGAGACATAATTAAAATTTCTATTACCATGAAGTTTATGATAGAAGGAGGATGCTGGCATTATGGGCCCTGCTATTTAAGGTGGAGAGAAGTAAATTCTGAATAAACAAAGTGGAGTCTGTCTTTGCATAATGGTAATAAACCTAAAGTTTTTGTTATCTAAAGTATCTGTAGAAAGATAGAAGCTGAATTCTAAATGATACATTAATGATGTGTGTGTGTGTGTGTGTGTGTGTATTTGTATACATATAATTAGAGAAGAGAATTCAAGGTATTTGGGGAAACTTCTAATCTCAACGGTCAACATAAGAAGATCAAAAATTTCTTTTACAAAATTGCCCTTCAAGTTCACTATATTGGATGCAGTATCAGATCAGATGCAACACAGGTACAAAAGATTAGGATTTTTTAATTTGATTCAACCCTTTGCTAAGCAAGGCCTTGTTACCAAATACTGTTGAAAATACAGAGATCAGTTAAATAAGTAAGTTTCCAATCCTCAAGGAGTTTATAATCAATTAGAAATGATCAGATATAAAGATATACATACGAATTATATATAAACACATACACATATACATATACTTACTATTAAATACTATCTACATGGATGCTACAAAGAAGGTTACAAACCAAGTCAAATAATTCAGAGAATCATGATGATTGTGGTTCAGAGACAGCGGCTATTATCCCCAGTTGGAAGGATGAGGAAATGCATCTTGGAAGAGGTATCATTTGAGTTGCTTCTTAACAGATAAGTTGAGCTTGATCGCCACAGTCAGATGAAGAAGTATTTCATCTCCAAAGAACTGTGAATGAAGCATGAAGGCAGGAAAATTAGAATTACGTCTGGGAATAGTGAAATGTCCAGATTTCCTGGAACTTGGAGTGCTTTGAGGGTGAGTAGTGGTCTTTGACACCAAAATTCCACTTTGATATCAGTTCATGACATTCTAAAGCTTTTCAGCAACAAAGTGATGCGATCAGATCTGCCAGATAAATTGAAAGAGAGACTGGAGGCAGGAAGACTAGTTTAGGGAAATGATGGTAGTCTCTGACTAAAAGATGTTACTGCTGGAAGGGACTCCAGAATCCCTACTAGCCCATCTGTTTGTTTTACAAATTAAAACCTAAGGACTAGCTGGGTACAGTGATTCACCCAAGTTCATTGAACTAATCATGATAGATCAGAACTAGAACCCAGCTTATGCTTCTGATTCCAAAAAAGAGATGTCAAGGGCTTCAAATCTTAAAACGAGGAAGTGGATGGAAGAAGCTCTGGGCAGCAGAAGTAATTGGCCTTCAGGACTAATTGAGTATGGGGAAGGACAGGCAGAGAAGTCCAAAGGGACTCACATGTTTTGAGCCCTCCACCGGGCTCCCTGGACTCTCTGCCTACCTGAGAGCCCTTGTCTTCATCACCAGACATGCATGTGCTGTCCTCAAGCCACCCCTCGCTCACCACCCCAACCCACCCCCCACTCACCACCTCAACCCACCTGTCCTCTCCCGCTCTGCAACTCAAAAGTCCCTCTGGCTCCTCCCTGTTCCACACTGCTGTGTAAGTTTTCTGTTGCCGTGTACCAAATTACCACAAACTTAGTGCCTTATAACAGCACCCACTTTTTTGGGTCACATAGGTCAGAAGTCCAGCACAGCATCGCTGGATTCCCAGCTCAGGGCATCACAAGGCCAAAATCAAGGTGTCAGCCTGGCTTAATTCTCACCTGGAGGTTCTGAGGAAAACTCCACTTCCAAGCTCATTTTTTGTTGTTGGCAGAATTCAGTCCTTTGCGATTGTAGGACTGAGGTCACCATTGCCTGGGCACCTGCCAGCCAGGGGTCACTCTCAGCTCCTGGAGATCACCCACATCCTTGCCATGTGGCCCCTTCATCTCCTGGCCATCAAGGGTGCATGGAATCCTCTTGCTTTGAATCTGTGACTTCCTCCACCTCTGACCTCTGGACCGCGATTTAAGGGGCTCCTGTGATTAGGTCAGGCCCTCCTGGATGACCTCCCTAACTCCCTAATACAGCATACCCTAATCACAAGAGTAAACTCTATTATGTTCACAGTCCTGGAGGATCAAGCAGAGTGTGCACAGCAGGGGAGCAGGAAATCTTGGGGACCATCTCAGAATTCTGCCTACCACACCCTGTCCACTTACATTTCATTTCTCTCAGCCAGGTTTGGGAACACAATTTAATTTACTACAGACTAATAGTGTGAATACTACAGCTTCTCTGGAAAACTTTGGTCTTCAAAGACATCTTCTCATTAACTTAAAATGATTTCCTGGTAGAATTTCAGGCAGCATTTTGGAGAGCTTTGAAGATAGCTATGTTGGTAGGTAGAGCTTACATTAAAGCCATGAATAACTGTTGACCCCATTGTTCACAACACCCTATACTTCTGGGGATGTGAGTTCTTACATCTGAGCAATCAGAACACACAGGATCAGTCACCCTGGGTGAATATTCCCAAGTCACATTACTTTCCCTTTTCTCCATCCTCGGAGGCCTACCCTGCTGTCTTTGCCTCAGCATCCTCTTCAGTAATCAGGAAGTTATCAGGAAAAAAATTTAAACCAGTTACAATCTAATTCTCATGCAAAAAAGAAAACAACCAATCAGCCCATTGCAACATTCAGCACACTCTACATAGCAGGAGGACCATCAAGTTGCCAGCTACTCTATATTCAGCCTTCTTTCTTCCAGTAATCATTTCTATAATTAGTACTGGCACATTGTGCCTAATTAGTTATTTCTGTGGCATATGGGCATGAAATGTATGTGTTCCTTAGTTACCCTACTTTACTGTTAAATTGCCTGCAGAGATTTTTCAAAAAATGAATAATTAAGCTTATTTCTTTGTCTCTTGTTTTTCAATTCCCTTAGGTTCTATTCAGGTGATATAATTATACTGTATCCATGGCAATGCTCATTGTCTACATCTATAGGTGAAATCTTTGGGGGCTGCTGGTGAAACAATTTTTTTCCCTTAGTCCGGCTTCAATCTCTGGACCATGAATGATGGAGCAGTTAAAAATCACTGATGTTAATGTGGATTTACCCTTAGTTAGCATGGCACATTAATGTTCACGTTCAATCCTCAACTGCATTCCCCTTCTTTTTTAAGTTTGACAGAGAAAAACATCTACCCTTTATCTACATCACAGTTTCATTCTAATGAATTGCTAAGTTGTAATGAATACCCAGACTATGTAACACTACTGTGATGGTTGTGAGAATTTTAGACAAGATATAAACAAGAGTTTAAAATTTAAATAATGAATTCCACAAAACACTTCAATAAAAGTAATTACTCTGATATCTTACAGTACTAACCTTACAGAATAAACCTCATATCCTATTTTTAACTACTTTGCTGGTTGCAATGATGCACCACTGATGAGCTAAGAGCAAAAGTTTTGGAGTCGGAAGACTTGGGTTTGAATTCCAATCCTACCACCTTCAAGCTGTGAGACTGTCACCAAGTTTCCAAATTTGTTCTCAGTCCTAGTTTCTTTATTTGAATAATTAGAATAATAATCATAACCTTACGGGACTCTTGTGAATAGAGATAATATAACTGGCACATAGTGAATGACCAATAAATGGTGCTGCCATTGTTACTACTAGAATGATCATGATATGGAGCTTTGTGGGAAGGCAGACTCAGGCCATGCCCCAGAATTTCTGAATCAGAATCCGCTGTTTCACAAGATCCTCAATGATCCCTGTACACATCAAAGTTTGGGAAGCATTGGTGCTGAAGATGGCAAATTGATTGAACACAGACATTTCATTCTAGTCAATTTCATTTTGCCATAGGTTATTTTGTAATACCCAATTTGAGATGAGATTCTTTCAAATTGTTTGCCTATGTTGACAAAGTCTAAGTGATAGAATTCCTCCTCTTTTCACTCCCAGGCTGACAGAAAAATAAAATAAAATAATACATCTAGAGAGGCCTTAAAGATCCTATAATCCCAGCCCTGTTTATACAGATTGAGGTGCCAAGACCTAAGGAGATGAACAGGTTGGTGGTCGATCTGGCATCACAGTTTTCTTACTGGCTTAAGGTAAATGTCCTCTAGACCACAGATTTAATTTAGTACAATTAGGTGAAAGCTTTATGTTCTCAGATGAATGTACCATAAGCCTAGCTAGTTTAATTAGTTAATGTACTCATTCTTTAGCAACCATTGCCTTCATGCCTACTCTAAAAGGGCAGTACGCTAGGTATCTAACAGAAGCAGGGAGCAAAGAATTAGGGTACAAATATGAAGTAGACAAATAGGAAGCTGAAGAGCTTATACTTTGGAGTCAAGTTCAAGTCCTGGTTCTGGCATCAGGCAGGTACTTAACTCCCTTCATCCTTAACTCTCTGAGCCTCAGTTTCTTCATCCATGAAATGGGGCTAATAAAACATGTTTTATAAAGTTGTGAAGAATAAATGAGAACACGTGTAAATATTTTAGCCAAGCACATAATTGCTCAATAAATGATGACTGAATTATTTACATTATTATTTTGTATAGCTGGTCAGCTCACGAATAAGTAGGAAAGAAAACGTGAACAGGGATAATTCACTCAGTGTCCGAAAAGGAGACAGAAATCACATCAGTTATTTTAACAGGGAGAATTTGCTAAAAAGCACTATTAACTAGGTATGTAAGAACAGAAAAGGCAAAAAAGAGACCACCAGAGTATCCCAGCTTAGTAGCTGCAGGAAGAAGGACGAGAGCTGTGAGAAGGAGTAAAGAGGACGAAATTATTAAAATTTAGAAGCTTGGAGGAGAAGGCATGTGAAACCAGAGTCAGACTCTGAGAAGAAAATGCTGCTTGGCTGGGGTCTCTGACATGGGCACCGTGAGGCTGGTTCTGCAAATTTGGGGAAAATGGTGCACTGCCTTCAACTGCTGCGACTGGACGGACCTGCTACAGGAAACAGGAAGCTAACAGAACAGCCATCTCTTCTCTCTCCTCTAGCCTCTCTGCGTCCTGCTATTGTTCCCTATTTAGACAGCTTCACAGGGAGCAGCTGGCAGAGAGCTGTGGCTTGCAGAGCAGCAGTCCCAGCAGCATCCCAAAGTAGAGCATTGAAGGGTGGATTTGAAGCTGAGAGACAACAGCTTTCTAAGTGGCACGACAGGTTGTTGTAATGCAAAACCGAGTGATAAGGACCATAAGAAAGTTTGCGTTTTGAAGGATATGGGAGTCCGCAGGAGGAAAATAATTACTTCCAGCTGGGGAAGCTATGCCTTAAAGAGGAGAGAAGAATTTGCTCCGTGGAGCTTCTTCCTCCTCCCTTTCTCTTCCCCAACTCTATTACAATAAATATGGAAAAATGAGGAGCTGGGAACTTGTGCATTGTTACTCCAGGCTTCTACAAACCTGGCAGAGAAATGATCCCCTGAAGCAAAGGGAAGAAGGAAGCACCATGAATCCAATCTTTACAAAGCAGTTGTTTTCCATTTTGTCTGTGGTTTGCCTCTGATTGCTTAGGGTTTTTGAAAGCTTCTTGTGATTTTCTGAGTAGAATAATGAGGATCCAGATCGAACAACAGTAACGATCAGCTGTACAGAATGGAAGACACTGGGTGGGAGGTACAGTTCCCCACCCTTAGCTCCAGCCTCCCACCACAGGATGGAGAGTTCTCAATTCACATGTTACTGAATTGGGGCACACATCAGCAAACCAAATGCCAAATGCTTAACTGAAAAAAGGTATAAACCTCTTCTGGCTCATAGATGGAACTCAGACAGCATCATGACATTAGCCTTTACTTTCAGAAAAAAAGAGATCCCTCTCTGAAAGTACTGTGGAAAAAAACCCATTAGGATGTAAACAGGGACCAAAGAAAATTGGGGTGCAGTATCAAATGTGGGGAGAGGGTAGAAGGTGCAATAAGTATGTTTCCATTTTTCCCATTCTAGACTAAGTGCCACCAATCTTCTGTATTATGCATTTTATTTATATCAAAAACAAGAACTAAGAAGAAAATTATGTATCTATTTTTCAAGGAAGAAAAGGCATGTGGATCCTTGGTTCTTTGCTTGGAAATTTTTAAGGTTCTATTCACATTTAACAAGTGTGTTAAGCTCCTCGGATTCTTTCTCTTTTTTTTCCTGAATAGATGATACGCAGCACCCTTCTTTAGGAATCAAATAGACTTAGTCAAAAGACACCAGATTCCAAACACCTCCTTTAAACTGAGATCCCATTTATATCCATTTGCTAAAAGGATACCAGGAATATAAGTGAATATTATTATGTAGTGTATTAGTTTACTAGGGCTGCCATAACAAAATACCACAGAATCAGTGGCTTAAACAACAGAAATTTATTTCTCACAGTTCTGAATGCTGGAAGTCCAAGATCAAGGTGTCAGCAGGGTTGGTCTCTCTCCTTGGTTTGCAGACAGCTGCCTTCCCGTTGTGTCCTCATATGGCCTTTTCTCTGTTTATACCCACCCCTGGCATCTCTTCCTCTTCTTAGAAGGACACCAGTCACATTGAATTAGGGCCCCACTTTAACAGCCATGTTTTAACTTAATTACCTCTTAAAGACCATAGCTCCAAACATGCTTACATTTTGAAGTACTGGATGTTGGGACTTCAACACGTGAATATTGGAGGGACACAATTCATCCATAACATGTAGTAATAAGTGTGAACATGTTAGCACAATAAGATATGAATTTCTCCTGGTCTAAACTACCAGATTTCTATATCATTCAACTCTTAGAAAGTTGAAACGTTAGGGGAGAACTAAACTAATGAGGTCTATTTTGCTACCTATCAAAAAGCATTCTTCTTTGCCAATTAGCTACCCACTGTGGATAAGCACTGCAGTCTCCATAGTGACAGAAATGGTCAGGATTTCAAAGGAACCAACATCTTCAACTGAACAGAACCAATAGAATACAAATTTATTGACTACAATCTCCAAATGAAATAGCCATATTCATATTTCTCAAAACAAAAATAGAGTACCATGTCTTTGTCCTGAAGTAAATCCTACTTAAAGTGATATTGACTCCCATTAAACCCGTGTTAGTCCTGAGAAATTATGAAAGAGCTCTTTCCTGATTGAGATTCTTTTCTCTAATTAATCTCAGCCCCAAAGTTTTTCTTCTTTTGTTTTGAGCAAAATGCAGAATCAGCTCTTGGAGAAATATAAAAGTTGGCAATATCGTAATAAGTTATGACCTTTAATGTGCTTTGTATAGAGAGCAACCTGCAAAAGTAATATTTATAGCATTTTCATTTATGATCCCATTGATCTAGTCATCCAATTCTTAATCCAAGAATGAACACTGAAATCTTCACATAACTTTACACTATCTCAAACGTTGTAGATACGAAATATTTAAGGAAAATCATTCTGGAGAAATACTTTTCTCTCAGTCAGCAGTTTCTCTCACTTTTCCTGCTGGAGTTCCTTGACAAGATATAATAAACTCTAACACTCAAATGCATACACTGATGCATTTACAATGAGGTTTTTCTTTGAAGTTTATCTGTGCTCCAACAACTATGCCATAGGTGACGATAGTCATATGAAGTTCTTAAGGTGACATAAAAATTGAGTTATGAAAGTGTTTTGGACATGGGACTTCATGAAATTTGAGAGTCTCATGCACATTTTGAGTTATGTAATTATTCCACTGACTATAGGTTTTAAAAAGAGTACCCTTGATAGTTATGTAGCTGTGGTTTCATGCTGCTCCCTTGCTGCAGAGGTGGAAAGCTATGTACAGACTCTGTTCTTCCCACCTTCTCATTTAAAAATAAACCTCTAAAGAACTTGAATGCAAAAGCATTAGCTTAACATTTCATTAATAATTTCAATGCAAAAAAAGCAAAAGAAATATGAAATCACCCAGATGGAATGTGTTATGTTCTCGAGTTCCTGTTATATTTGTAAAATGGTTCTTAATTTAGAAAGAATTTAGATTATCAAAGTAGTATTCATAAAAAAAAAAAGTTAACTTTTGTTTGAAAATTTCTAGAATGTACATATTTTTAAAGACAATAAGACCACAACAAATTTCCCATCAATTTGTATTCCTATACTTGATATGATCTAAATGCATATACTGTAATTTTGCAACTAATGTTATACCAAAACTATTTAATTTTCATTATTATATTATAATGGAACATTAGTATATATTATTTCATTAATGACAACATCTTTTATTTGAGATTTATATACCAAATAAAACAAAAATGGAATAGGAATATAAATATGAAAAGTGAAAAAATGAATCAGAGCAATTTCTCAAAAGAAGACAGGAAGTCCTAAATAATGACAACATCATTCATCTAGAAGTGCTCTCTTGATAAAAGTTGTTTCTCAAACTTCTTAACTTTTCCCAGGCTCAATTTCAACACTTGAGGTATAAATGAACTACAAGGAAAAATACTGCAGTGAAATGTATTCAAATATTCAAAATATGGATGCTGCTTATAAGAATTGTCTCTGCTTTTTTTGTGTGTGTGAGGAAGACTAGCCCTGAGCTAACATCTGTTGCCAATCCTCCTCTTTTTTTCCTGAGGAAGACTGGCCCTGGGCTAACATCTGTGCCCATCTTCCTTTACTTTATATGGGACGCCACCACGGAATGGCTGACAAGCAGTGCGTCAGTCTGCACCCAGGATCCGAACCTGTGAAACCCCAGGCAGCCAAAGCAGAGAGTGCGAACTTAACCACTATACCACCTGGCTGGCCCCTTATCTGTATTTCTTGTTCCTATGGTTATCTATCAACATCAAAAGGAAAGACATTAAAAACATCGTTTGGATTATTTAAAATTAACTTAGGCTTTTCCTAGGAGCAAAGGAATGCTGGACAGGCTGAAAACATTGCTAGGTGGAGTCTAAAGGCAGATGGAAGCAAGAAGAAGGACACTCAGAAAGTTTCAGTTTTATTTGGAGTCCGTTTAGCTGAATTAGGAAGAGAAGTGAGAAGTAAATGGCTTCTTTTATCCCATATAAACTGAACACCACCAAAACCACAGGTAGACACACATGAGCTAGCAATCAGCTCTGGTTTGGCGTCCTTTGGAAAGAATCTTAGGGCAGGAGGCTGAGGTCTGAGCATCGACGCTCCACCTGCCTGACCCAGAGGTCTGGCCCAGGAAGTAGCCACTTGACAGGTCCATGAAGGGTGCACAATACACAGTTTTATAGATGAATTTGATATGTGATGTTCTTTATTTTTTTAAACCACATTTCTCTGAAGTTGAAATTCATGACTGCTTCCTACTACACCTGTTACTTATTAATACTAAATCAACACGAAAGCACACAGCAGTGATAAACTAAGCAATAGAAAGACAGAAAGGAAGCAAATGACCAATTGTTTGGTAAAATACTCAACCTCACTGGAAATAGAGGAAATCTAAATTTTAACACAATTGTATCTTTACCATTCTCATCTGTCATACTGACAAATATTTTTAATAAAGTAAGTGATGTTAGAAAAGGTTCAAGCACAAACTTTTCTCTCATACGCTACTGGTGTCAGTAAGAGTGCAACCACCTTGGAAAGCAACGTGGCGATGTGTTTCAAAGGACCTAACGATGCTCACCATCACTGTGCCAGCAAGTCCACATTGAAGACTGTAAACCTAGGAAATAACTAGAAAAACACTAAAGAATGATGTACATAGATGATCCTCACAGAATCATTCACAGTAGGAAAGAAATGGGAACAACATACACGTCCTATAGGGTAGGAAGGCTAGGAAGGCTTCTCAGTCCCAGGATCCCGCACCTACGCAAAACAGGTGTCAGCTGTTGTTGGGCGAGGCAAAGGGAACCCTCTCCCGCCCACTGACCCCCACAGATACAAAGCAGAATTTGGTTGCCATTGCAGGGGAGGAACAAGAATGCTGAGAAAGCCCCACCCCGAACACTCAGCTGCATAGGCCCTACTTAAGACTGGAGCTGGACCAGGCAAACCAAGGACCCCCCTTCCCCCACCATGAGCTGAGCACTGAATAAGGAGTTCTTGCTGAGAGAAGAGCTACGGTGTGGAGAGAAACCTCCCTGGATGCAGATGTTCAGGGACTACTGAAAGCTGAGCGTGGAGCAGGAGCCTAAAAAACACCTGCCCAACCTCCAGGTGGAGGAATTTGAAATCTAGGGTGCACTGAAGGTAACTATAGCAACAGAAAAACCCAAACCCAGCTCTCCTGGTGGAGTCAACCTGCCGAGGGCCTGACAGAAAAAAAAAAAAAAGAAGTGTGCCCATCTCCACTAGGGTTCTATACAAATCGCCCAGCTTTTGATCAAACATTATAAGATACAAAAAAGCAAAAAAGAAAAAAAAATTAAACCACTGTCAACAGAAAAAGCAATACATTATGGCCCCTATTATGCTGCCATTAAAAATAATATTTAGAATACAGAAATATTCCCATGATATTGTCATTGCCTTAGGGAAAACTTTCAGACACTTATCTTCTCATACTCACATAAATAAATAGAATAAATTTCTGGAAGGATTACACCAAAAATAGTGCTTGTACTCAGGTGGTGAGATTATCTTTTTTAAAATGCGCTTTTCTTTCTATTTTTATATTTCAGATTTGATGCATTATAGTCACACATTTTATATAATAATAACAAACTCCCTCTAGTAAAAACATGCATGACTGTAAAAGAAACTTCTTCATAATATTCTATTGCCTAAAAGGAGCTTAGACTACCAGGAAAGCTACAAGTACCAGGCTACTCAGTGAAGAAGAAACCACCCACCAGTGGCCAAAATGTCCTGCAACGAAAGCCTGGGCAAAAAAAATGTTCAGAAACATAATTCTTAATCATTTAAGTAATAGTAATGTTGCTATAATCAACATTATTTATTTAGCATTTACTAAGTGATATGAACACTACATATACTAGCTCATCTAATACAACACCATGAAATAAATTCCAATATGATGTTGTTTACAGATGAGAAAACTATCTGAACCTTGAATACATTTAATGCAACAGCAAGTATCAAATCCAATTAATATTAAGTAAATAATGATGATGATGACTAATAATAGCTGTAGCTTACTAATCCCTGCTAAATTCTAGACTTTGTCCTAAGTGTTTTAGATATGGTTTCAAAATAACTCTTTAACTAAGGCTCAGAGAGTTTAATCAACTTGCCCAAGGACACACAGTAAGGGAGGGTGCGCAGATTCCAACAGAAATCTATCATGCTTCAACGTACAGACTCTTAACCCCTATGCTTTGTAGACATGACATTGAAGATTCTGGAATCAGAACATTCTGCCAAGCTCCTTCCTGTAACATAACCCGATGTATTTTATAGGATATTTCTGATTTTTGCCATGTTTGGATTCTGGTTTGGTTACTCTTCTTTGCTTGCCAGTTTTGACCCATTCCTATCTAGGCCAAGGCAGCCCCTTGACTTGGCAGGGAGGGGTTTCTCTCTGCTTCTTATAGACTGCCAGCCAATACGTTCTGTGTGCACTAACACTTTCAGAAGGAGCCCATGTGTCTGATTCCTAATCAGCCTGCTTCCAGGCCTCCCGCACATCCATCACAGGCTTTAGCTTTTTCTGGAAATGAAGCCTTCACTTTTTTTATTGTAGTAAGAACATTCAATAGGATATCGACCCTTTTAACAAATTTTTAAGTGTATAACAAAGTACTGTTAACTATAGGTGCAATGTTGTACAGCAGATCTCTAGAACTTATTTGTCTTGCATAATTGAAACTTTATACCCTTTGAATAGCAACTCCCCATTTCCCTTCTCCTCAGCACCCAGCAACCACCATTTCATTTTGCTATTTTAGGTACCTCATATGTATTAGTCAGGGTTCTCCAGGGAAACAAAACCAATAGGATATATATATATATATAGAAAGAGAGAGAGACAGACATACAAGCAGACAGACAGAGAGAATTTATTGTAGGAATTGGCTCACGCGTTAATGGAAGCTGAGAAATACCACAATTAGCCGTGTGCAAGCTGTAGAAGCAGGGAAGCTGGTAGTATAATTCAGTCCAAGTCTGAAGGCCTGAGAACCGGGAGCCACTGGTATAAGTCCTGGAGTTGGAAGGCCTGAGAACCGGGAACTCTGATGTCCCAGAGCAGGAAAAGATGGACATCTCAGCTCAAGACGAGAGAACAAATTCACCCTTCCTTTGCCTTTTTATTCTATTCAGGCCCTCAGAAGATTGGATGATGCCCGCCCACATCAGTGAGGGTGGATTTGTTTCCTCAGTCTACTAAATCAAATGCTAATCTCTTCCAGAAACACCCTCACAGACACACCCATAAATAATGTTTTACCAACTATCTGGGCATCCCTTAGCCCAGTCAAGTTGACACATAAAATTAACCGTCACATCATATGAGTGGAATGTAGTATTTGTCTCTCTGGAATGCCTTATTTCACTTAGCATAATGTCCTCTAGTTTCATTCATGCTACCACATATTGCAGAATGTATATACCGCATTTTTTATCCATTCATCCATTGATGGACATTTAGGTTTTTTCCACATCTTGGCTATTATGAATCATGCTGCAATGAACATGAGAGTGCAAATATCTCTTCAAGATCCTGCTTTCAACCCTTTTGGATAAATACCCAGAAGTAGGATTGCTGGATCATATGGCAGTTCTATTTTTAATTTTCTGAGAAATCTCCATATTGTTTTCCATAGAGACTGCACCATTTTGCATTCCAATCCACAGTATGCAAGGGTTCCAATTTCTCCACATCTTCTCCAACACTATCTTTTGTTGTTGTTGTTGTTTTATAGTGGCCATCCTAACAGATGCAAGTTGATATCTCATTGTCATTTGGATTGCATCTCCCTGATGATTAGTTATGTTGAGAATCTTTTTATATACCAATTGGCCATTTGTATGTCTTCTTTGGGAAAATATCTAAGTCCTTTGCCCATTTTTAAATCAGGTTGTTTTTTTTTTTTTTTCTGCTATTGAATTATAGGAGTTCCTTATATATTTTGGATATTAACCCCTTATCAGATATATGGTTTGCAAATATTTTCTCCCATTTCATAGGTTGTCTTTTCACCCTGTTGATTGTTTCCTTTGCTGTGCAGAAGTTTTAAGTTTGATGTAGTGCCACTTTGTTATTTTTATTTTTGTTGCCTGTGCTTTTGGTGTCATATCCAAGAAATCATTGCCAACACCGATGTTGTGAAACTTTTCCCCTCACTCTTCCGTTTGATTCTCAGTTTCCAAAATAATGCCTCTCTTTTTTCCGTTGATATCCCTTTATTGTTAAGAAGTGGCAGTAACCTTGTGTATTCAATCTGCCCTGCTCTGCTGATGGTCCTAATGTTTGTTCCGGATTTCACATATATCTGGATTCACAGAAAAGTCAAACTACTACATTTCAGTTGCATGATGTTAGTAATAATAACAAAAAGAGCTATTATTATTGAGCACTACTATGTGTTGGGTACTATCTTAAGAACTTTGCATTCATTGTCTTATTTAAGTCCCACAACAACCCTGAGAGATTGGTACAATGATTACCCCCATTTTACAGATAAGGAAATTGGGGCTTGCAGGTTAGACCTATCCAGCATCATAATTCTTTTAACTGTGTAATTTTCCACAAGGAGCAGAGTGAGGATTGAAATCCAGGTACTTTCATTTCAGAGCCCAAGCTTTAGCCACAATCATATAATGTTTTTATCATAGCTTAAAGGGGTATATATACATCACCAATAATGTTAGTAGAAATTGGTTTCTCTCTTGTAGAAACTGGTAACCTATACTGCTTATTTCTCAACTGAGGTGATCCAGAGCAAAAATCGGAAGGCTGCAAATTTTATCTTAAGTGACAATAGTTTCCCCGTTATATATCCGCACATTTTCAATGTAATCCAGAAGAGACAGTAAACATCCCTTCTTATCTGGAATCCTCATATTTTCTGGAAAGGACTAGAAAATTATTCATGCTAAGGCAAAATGATTTTTAACCTTCCCAAGATATTATACTTTAACTAGAACTAAAAAATATCAAACGAAATAACGGTGGTAGATAGATAACAAAATGGCCACAATACCTTACCCCTCTGTGTTTCCAGGTCTTTGCAATGTGACTTTGTAGCTCCTCCAACCAAAAGATGGAGTCTATTTTCCTACACCTAACTCTTGTCTGAGTTTGTGACTCACTCCTGCTGATAGAATGTGCCGGAAGTTACGGTGTGCCAGTTCCAGCCCTGGCACACATCCTCTTTCTCACTTGGACCACTGCCTCTGCCTGGCTAACCTGCTAGAGGGTGAGAGCCCATAGAGAGCAGAGCCAACTCACCCAGTCATCCCAGCCAAGGCCCAGGCCAGGGAGCGAGCCTAGCCAAGAGTGAAAGAGCAGCCTACCAGACCCACATCTGACTGCTGAGGCATGAGAGAGCCCTGCTGATTCCAGCCAACATTTATGACTCACAGAACTGTGAGATAAATAAGTGGTTGTTGTTTTGAGCCATTAAGTTTTGAAGTGGCTTGTAATAGGGCATTATTGTGGTAATGGTTAACAGAGGCAAATGCCAAAGTGGTATCTCTGGAATTTCAAGGACTACTGTCTATATGGCTGAGAATTGGGGAATCTTAGTCTCTAGACTAAGGTTAATCTTCCTCAAGCCAAAAAAGCTTGAGACTAATTCAAGATCCTTCCTAAAGCATCTCTGAGCCTTCCCTGCTACTGTGTCAGTACCAGTGTGGCTTGACACTCAGCCTGGGAAAAGGAGGCATTTGTGTCACTTCCACAAAGAGGATCCACTCTCCAACCCTCATGTCTGGAATCTACTGTTGAGGGCCTTTACTCTAACAAGCAATACAAAATATTCACATTAACCATATATTTTAAGATTTGAATTTAAAACAAATACACTGTTTGTCCAGAGCTAGGACATTTCAAGAAATACCTCAATGTACACAATTACTTCCTCCTTGTTAATTTAGACACCAGGAAAGAAAGCTGGAAACCAATTGTGGCAGAGATTTCCAATTTTCCTCCAATATTCATTGTCCTTTTATAAGAGACTCCTTGTTTTATCAGATACATGACCATCCAGGATAAAAACCATATCTCTTCATCTCCATTGCAGCCCAGTCTGGCCATACAACGATGTACAGCCCACTGGGATGTGAGCAGAAGGAAGGTGTGCTACTTCTCCATGCTTCACTCCTCCTTCCACTGGCCAGATTGAGGATGTGGGACTGAGCCGTCTTGGTCAGTCATGACCATGGTGTCAACAAGGGCAACCACCCAGATATGTTAAGCAACAAGATAGAAAGAATCCTGATCCACGGGTAGCCTGGAGGAGAGGAACCTGGAGACCAGCCCTCCATTTTGCACCTCTAGGCCACTAGGTAAAAAGGAAATAAAGATTTTGCTTATTTGAAACAAAGTCTACCTTGAGTTTCTGTTTCCTGCAGCTGAACATATATCCTATACTCTGGTTGTTACCTCAGCTTATCACAGAAGTTCCTTCATTGAGTTATAGTTTAATATTATTTCCTCCGTGCATTTCTTTCCAAGGCCCATTCATTTAAATCGTGCTTCTCCAAACTTTTGAAAAATGATATTTTATGATTTATTTCTCAGCGTCCTTTAAGCAAGAATACTTGTGTCATATTCTTGCCTGGATTTTGTTTTAGGAAAAAATAATTTTAAATTGTACTTTTGTGAGAAATTAACAGCTCTATAACAGATTAATTTTTACATGTACTTCTAGGAAACTAAAGGCAATTACATTATCCAAGTAGTATAATCTGTTCGATTCTAGTCACTAAAATTTTGTATTTCTTTCATTTTTACTTTATTTAAATCCAGATTAAATGTTTTATCATGTACTTTGATTTAATCAATAAGGTATCACAAAGCCTTTGGGAAATAGGTGGGGAAACATATTTAGTAACTAAATAAATGAGTGCTGCATAGTATACAACAGACTATAATTTCTACAGGAACTCAGAGGAGTGAGAAATCAAATAATCAGCACTTGCCAGTGTACATCCAGAGAACACTCTTCATTTATTGAAGATTCAAAATATCCATTGATATAAAAAAATATTCTGAGAAGATCTGCAAATTGGATCCTATTTAATACAATATTTTCCTTTTTGTCTGTAATGCCTTGTTAGCGTCTCCCAGAGGTCATATTTCTGAGAATGCATTTTGGGAATAAGTTGTGATAAAGAAGTTTTCACAGGGGCCGGCCTGGTGGTGTAGCAGTTAAGTTCATGCACTCTGCTTCGGTAGCCTGGGGTTTGCAGGTCTGGATCCCCGCATGGACACATGCACCACTTATCAAGCCATGCTGTGGCGGCGTCCCATATAAAGTAGAGGAAGATGGGCATGGATGTTAGCCCAGGGCCAGTCTTCCTCAGCAAAAAAGAGGAGGATTGGCAATGGATGTTAGCTAAAAGCTAGTTTCTTCATAAAAAAAAAAAAAGTTTTCATAAGAAAGGTCAAATCTGGGGCTGGCTCTTGGGCTGGCCCTGTGGCCTAGTGGTTAAGCTCAGCGCACTCTGCTTCGATGGTCTGGGTTCAGTTCCTGGTTGTGGACCTACACCACTCATCAGTGGCCATGTTGTAGCAGTGTCCCACATACAAAATAGAGGAAGATTGTCAATAGATGTTAGCTCAGGGTTCATCTTCCTCAAGCCAAAAAAGAGGAAGATTGGCAATGGATGCTAGCTCAGGGAAAATCTTGCTCAGCAAGAAAATAAAAAAGGTCAAATCTAAGTCTAGATTTTAAAGGATGAGTAAGATTTACATGAGCGGTAGCATCAGGAGAGGCAAGAGGAAATCACAAATATCCTTTGGGCACCTGTAGTAGACTTGGTATGCATGGTGAACCATATAGTCCTAATGCTTGGGGACTTTGCGCTGCTGTGCAATAGAAACATAAATGATAGGCAGTCTTCTAGGCCCTGAGAAGATAATGGTGAAGAGTAGGAACACAGAAGAAGCATGGCACATACATGTAACAAGGATGCAGCCAGCACGACTCATGCTGCAAGTCAGATTTAGTGAAAAATGACGTTTAAATTGTGGAGGCCCACTAATTCAAGGAGACAATATTGCCAGTGAAGACTAGGGAAATTAAGACTTTGATCAGGGAAATAGAATCCTAGCAGAAAAATTTAACAAAGTTTAGAATTTGTTTAAATAGTGGCACTTTCTTCCTATTACAAAGTCTAGAATTTTGTAAGCATAATTGTATATTGTAAAATTTTCTATGTGTTATGGACCACATGTTTGTGTCCCCCAAAAGCTCGTATGTTGAAACCCTAATCCCCAGTGTGATGGTATTAGGCGGTGAGGCCTTTAGGAGGTAAATAGGTCATGAGGGTGAAGCCTTCATGAATGGGGTTAGTGCCCTTATAAGAAGACACATGAAACAGCTTGTTTCGCTCTCTGTCATGCGAGGATACAATGAGAAGACAGCTGTCTGCAAAGCTGGAAGTAGCCCTTCACCAAGAACAGAATCTGCCAATACCTTGACCTTGGACTTTCCAGCTTCCAGAACTGTGAGAAATAAACATTTGTTATTTAAGCCACCCAGACTATGGTAATTTGTTATAGCTGCTTGAACTACGAAGACATTATGGTTGGTAAAATTAATACACTTTGAATGTAATATACACTAAATTATAATCGGATATCTTGTTCAATAAAGGTAATTAGTTCTAGTGCATATGACATGGTTTAGAAAATGGCCATGGATTAGTAGAAATCATTAATTGCTTTATAAACCCATCATCTTCTCCAATGTAAAATTACAAATCCCCAGTGACAGAGGGATTTATATTAGGACTAAAGCAGCTTACAGATGTATAAATGAAAGCAGAGGCCTACTCAAGATGGAGATAAAGACACACATCATTGGTGAGGTCTTTGCTACCATTCTATATGCCATTCTCCTTTCTAAGCTTCTCCCTATTAGGGCTCCTGCTACCCAAGACACCTTAGTCGGGTCACACATTGACCTTCATATAGTTATGCTTTTCCTCCACACTTTTTTGTCAAGTCACATGTACTGAAGTTTTGATAGACCAGTTGGCTTAAGAAATTAATTAGAGAAAAGATGTTATTGGTTGTACCAGCTAAATATCTATCCTTTTGGACAGGTTAACATTTTCATAAGAGACTTGAATATCTCCTGCTTGATTGAAAGAGAAATACTGGAATTCTAGGCCCTTTGGAGAGGACACAATAGACATCAGGGAGCAGATGGCCTTTCCACATCTTTAAAGGTCATTCAGGCAGACAGCTACCTCTTCAGACTTTTTGCACGCATAAGTGCTCAGCCCTTCCTGATCAGCAAACAACTGAAGAGAACACTGGGAACCGCTTTTCCACCTCACCCTGGCTGTTCAATAGAGACAGACGACCATTGTTGATTGATATCAACAGAGCGGCTATTTCTATCAGTGCCCTTTAAATCCCACTCCCATGAGCAAGCCCAAGAAAATTTAATTCAACAGACCTGCACTTAACACCTGCTGGGAAGAAGGCAATGGACTAGACACTCTGGAGGTGCAAATACGAGAAGTCTAAAGACTCTCTCTAAGGTACCTGTGCAAATAAATGAGGTCTGCAGATCGCTGTCCCTTGTATGTATTTCTCTAGTTGCGGTTCAGCACGTGCACTAAGAACACAGACACAAAGCCCAACTGCCTTGGTTCCAATCTCGGAAAGTTGCTTGGCAGCTTCCTAGCTTTTACCAAATTTTCTGTGCTTCAGTTATCTCATCTGTGAAATATGGATAGAAAATAATACCTTACTCGTAGGGCGGTTATGATAACTAAATGAGTTAATACATATAAGGCATTTAGAACCATGCCTGTCATGTAGAAGTGACATATAAGTGCTTGCTAGTGTTATTGTTGTTGTTATTATTATTATTGAAATAAGCTGACAGTTCATCTTTGCAGCTCGTAATTTACATGTTTGCTCTCTTCATCATTCTGTAAGTTCCTTAAGGACCAAGCAGTGATTACTCTCAACTTAGCACAGTGTCTGGCATACGGGAAGTGCTCAATATGTGTTTGCTGAAAGAGGAATGAAGAAAGGAATTTACAAAGTGCTGTGGGAGCTAAGAGGAGGGACAGATTATGTTGAGATGATTAGGATAAAACAAGTCTTTTTGTTGCAACTCACCTGGCCTAGACCTCATTTCTTGGCTTAATTTAGAGGGGGAAGGAATAAGAGGGTAGAGGGAAAATGGGATGCAGAATTAAGTTTGGGTTCCTAATGCTTGGCAAAGTCCCTCAGTAAGTATTTCCTGAATGAATCAATAATTAAGGAAATAATCAATGAATGAGTTTGAAAATAGAAATCAAAAGTTTATGTCTCAATATCTATTGGCAATATGGTAGCTTAAATATTCTGAAAACCCTACATGAAAAAACACTAAAAATGCAGCTTAAATTATCAAAGATACACTTCTAAATGCATAACTAACTTTACAAGAAAGTCAGGAGAAACCTCAGAGGTCTCCAACGATCAGGAGCATGAACCTAGACTAGAAAGCAAGAGCTAATGCTGACTGCATCCCTAAGGGGCACTGCTATTTCCAGGATACCCAGAGCTTTGGGTGTTAATACCTACAGGGAGTTGACATATCTTGTAGGCATAAGGAGTGACGTGGGCATGAAGAACTCCATATAATCCATGGAACTGTGAAGAGCCATAACCTTCATGAAAGGGTGAATTAGAAAACAATGACAACAGAAATCCCCTCCTGCAGAAGGAGATGGGAAGAACACCTATCCGACTTAGCATGATGGGGCAGGATTCCTCCCTGATTATTGGTAACCCCAGGCAGCCCTCACACTGCATTGGGGTAAAATGCAGACTGTTGCATGGTACAAAAAAAGCCAGATCAAGATATTCCATACATTTAAGGTGGTCTTCTACTGAAGAGAAAGCTTCATTTATACAACCTCAACAGGTGACCTGAAACAAATCATAAGGAAATATTAGACAAACCCAGCAGGGGGACATTCAACAAGTGGCCTGTATCCTTCAAAAATATAAATGAAATAAAACTGTTCAGAGTTAAAGGAGACTAAAGGGACATGAAAATGAAAGCAAGATTGGAAACATTTTCTAGCTAAAAAGAACATTATTGGAACTACTGGCAAATGTGAATATGGACTCTATTTTAGATATTAACAGTATAAATGATAAGTTTCCCGCATTTGATGACAGACTATGCAAAATATCCTTTTTCTTGGAAAAAATGTTAAAATGCTTAAGAATTAAAGGCATAACGAATGCAGTCTACCCTTAAATGGTTCAGAAAATAAGAATAATAAAGCAAATGGGGGGAAATGTTAAGATTTCGTTTTCTGGGTGATAGGTATGTGGACATTCTTTGTACTATTTTTGCAACTTTTCTGTAAAATTGAAATTATTTTAAACTAAATAGTTAAAAACAATTTAGTGGTTCTGGATTGGTAGCATCCCCAGTTGACTGACTGAAGGAAACTTGAATCCTCTCTATTGAATCTTCTCTCAAATCAGGCTTCATAGGCTCTCACAGATAAAGTCTCAAAGAACATGAGAGCATCATCATAATAATTATTTTTAAAAATTAGGAAACAAGTCATCAATAGGGGAAAGCAGCAGAAACAACAAATAGCAGAATCAGATTTGTTAGGGTGTGAGATATTAGGATGACCAAATGGATATTAGGATGTCCCAGTTTGCCCAGGACTGAGGTACTTTCCTGAACACTGAACTTTCTGTGCTAAAGTCAGGACAATGCTGGGCAAACTGAGATAATTGTTTATCCTAAAATGCAAAACATTAATTAAGTATATTTTAACATAGTTAAGGAAACAAAAAGTGTGTCCAAAACAAGAGCAAGGAAAAGGCTATCAAAGACAAAAAGGTATATTTGAAAAGGAACCAAATAGAATTTCTACAAATGACAAAATAATAATTAAAAACAAAACAGAAGAGTTAATTGGTAGATTAGAAATCTATGAAGAGATATCTAGTATATCAGATGATTAATCTGAAGATGTCACCTAAAATGGAGCATAGGTATTAAAGAGATGAGAAATATGAAGGAAACAAAAAAAAAAAAAGCAGGGAGCGAGATGATGAGATAGGAAGAATAGAGTGAAAGGTCTAATATACATCTAATAAAAAATGAGTGTCAGGCAAAGAAATCAGTCAGATTACCTACAAAGAAATGAAAATTTTAATGAGAGCTGACTTTGTCAAGAACAATAGTAAAAGGGGGCCAGCCCAGTGGTGTAGTGGTTTAAGTTCACACACTCCACTTCGGCAGCTGGAGTTCTCCAGTTCAGATCTCGGGCACGGACATACACACTGCTCATCAAGCCATGCTGTGATGGCATCCCACGTACAAAATAGAGGAAGATTGGCAACAGATGTTAGTTCAGGGCCAATCTTCCTCACCAAAAAAAGAAAAGAAAATAATAGTGAAAGAAAACCAATGCAATAAGATTTTCAGAGTGCTGAAAGAAAATTACCCAAAACTCCAAACTACACACCTAAAGTGACTCTCTTTTGTTTATATGGAAATGTCTTTATTACTAACAGTTCATCACAAAAAGAAATTCCAAAATATATGCTTTAGGAAGTGAAAAAATAATCGCAGAAATACTGTCTGAAAGCAAGAAAGAATGGCAATCAAAGAAATTTATGAATATATGATGACTCTAAAAACTTCTGATTGGAAAAACAATGAGAATTATGTCAGCATTCAAGGGTCTTTAAAAAGCAAGATAGAACTTACATATTAGACAACGATAACATGTATTCTGGAGGTGGGAGTGATTAGAGATAAAGTGTTCTTTTTACTATTATAATATGTTATTAACAATAATACTGTGTGGTAACAGCACATAAATAGGCAGAATGATAAGTAGAATATGAAGTCTAGAAATAAATCTAAATACATAAAGGAATTTAGTATATGATATAGTGTGATATCTCAAAACCTGACAGAAAGATAGACTTTTTAATGAATGGTGTTGGGACAATTAGAAATGATGGAGAAATAGAAGAGTAGATTCTCACACTCAGATTAAATTCCAACTGGATCAAATATTTAAACATAAAAAAATGAAACCATGAAAATGCTAGAAGAAAACAGGAGATAATTCTTTCTAATCTTGAGATAGGGAAGGACTTTCTACCCATGACCCCAAACCCAGAAACCATTTAAAAAAAAAGAGATTGATGAATTGAATTCCATAAATATAAAATGCTGCATGGTGAAAAAAATAAAAAAACAAGTAAAATGTTGAAGAAATATATGTATAACATAAGTCAAAGAAAAAGGGGGAAAAACGTTTTAATATATTAAAAATTTCCTTACAAACAATAAGAAAAAGGTGAACAACCAAATTGAAAATTAGACCAAGGATATGAGAAGTTAGTTCACAGGACAGAAAATATAAATAGTCCTTAAATGTGAGAAATATTCAACCACTCTAATAATAAAGAAAATGCAAAAAGAGAACTATAACATGACACAATTTTTCAACCATTTGATCAATATCCAAAAGTTTGTTAACATACTCTCTTGATGAGTTTAGGCAAAAACAGCCACTCTCATACATTGCTTATGAAAATGTAAATTTGTCCTACTCCTGTTAAGGGAAATTTGTCAAAGCTGTCAATATTTAAAAGATATATAACTTGCAACCCTTTACTATCATTTCTGGGACTTTAAAAAAATATATTTGTACTTGTGCAAAATGAATAAGCATAACATTTTTCATTTCAGCATTATCTTAAATGACAAAAGAATGGGAAAAATTTGGATATACATAAATAGGTGTCAGGTTGAATGGAATTTATAGAATGAAATATTATGCAACAGTAAAATAAATACAGTTCTCTATGCACTGATATGGAAAGTGTTCAAAGATTTTTCTTGTAAAATCTGTTGTTTTGTTGTCTGTTGTGCATAAAAAAGTCTGTAGGAATATGCAAGGGAGTTATAATAATGATTATCTACTTTGGAAAGAAAGGAGTCAGGGGTGATAGAAAAAAAGTAATTGGGAAAAGAAGTGGGAGAAATTTTAAATATAAAAATGAAAATAGAGTTGTTATATTTTTGAACTATGTAAATGAATTGCATATTCAAATAAATTCTATTTTAAAAGACTTTTGTTGCACTGATTTAGAAAAATATATAATTCAACATAAGTCCTATTTACAAGTGATGCGCTTATAACAAAAATGCAGAAAGGTTAAATATAAAGAAGAGGAAAAGAAAAATAAGTTTTAAAAGATTGAGATAATACAGAATATGTTCTTAGATCACAAACAACTTAAATTAAAACAATAAAAATATCTTTTAAAAAGTCCAAAAAATAAATATTAAACAATATACTCCTAAGCAGCCCATGGTTTAAAGAAGAAATCAAGCGGCAGTTTAGAAAATATTTTAAATTTAATAAAAATGAATATTTAATATATCAAAATTTGTGGGATACAGATAAAGCATCTCTAAAAGACAAATAATAACAGCATATGTTTATAGGAAGAAATGCAACATTAGAACTTTACCATGATATAATTTTTCAAATGTCAATCAATGAATTAAGCAGCCAAGGAATAAAAAATTAAACACAAAACAAGCAGAGAAATGGAAATAATAAAAAGAAAAGATAAAGATAGAAACATATCAGTGAAATAGAAAAGCAGAAAAAAAAAGAAAATCAACAAAACAGAAGATTATTTGAAAGATTAATAAAAGTGATTAATCTCTGACTAGACTGAGAGATGGACAGAAAGAGAGAGAGAAATTAAAGAGAGACAGAAACAGAGACAGAGAGAGATAGAGAGGTAGAGAGGTGGAGAGAAAGATTTGACCAAATGAGGAACAAAAGAAGGATCATCAATAAAGATTTCACATAATCCCAGTTCTGGATAAAATGGAATAAGCATGCAGTCTTTACTACAGAATGTGACTATAAAAACTGGACACACTGTATGAAGCAGCTATTTGAGGACTCTGAAAATTAAATACTAGCAGGCAGATATGGAAAGAAGACCAGAATTTGAAGTACCACTGAATCAGCAGTGAGTTTAACATTTACCTTCTTCATGTATCCTCAAGATTGAATGCATCACAGCCTGAAACTTGGAAGTAGGAATTAGCTGAATAGAAGTAGATCAAGGAGAAACTTTAGTTCTGGCTCAAAAAACAAGAAAGGGAACTCCTAATGCTCAGATAAGGTGAGGGAATCTTCTGGGTGTTTTTCTTTTCTCCATTCTTTCACAACCCAGTTCCCAGAAACCTCTGGTGGTGGTAGCAGAGGCCCCAGTGGGAGTCTACAGGAAACAAAATTCCAAGAGAGGGGAAATCTCCTCTCTGATAGTTGGAGCTATGATCCCAAGATGGCAGGGCAAACTATCATTGCTTTTTTTCTATCTCTCTGTTCTTCCATTGCTTTTGCCCATGTCACTTGGGAACAGTCACATAATTGCTTGGCAGAGCAGGATAACTAAATTCCCAGCTTTCTGGGCAGTTAACTGAAAAGGGAAATCCCAGATAACCAGAAAATATTAAGGAGATCATAGAAAGGGAGGAGTTTTTTTAAAGCAACACCATAAAGTTGTTTATGAATTCTCAGTCTCACCTACAAGCTATGAATGAATGCATCTGATCTTAGCATACCAAAGTCTTGAGAACTGAGTTAACAGATAGAACACCATCCAAGTTCCAGACTAGCCATCAGGTGGCACACAAAAGAGACAGATCCAACAAATGCTGCAAATGTTTTGAAAACTGAACTGACAATGAATAATAGCACACAGAAGGCATGAACTTGTGGCATGAATCTAACCAGACTGATTGCCCGTTAAACATTATCATGTTCCAAAGGGTTCAAATAGCAACCAGAATCTCATAGCATAATTTTCAAAGTGTCTTAAGTATAATCAGCAAAGAACCAGCAAAATCTCAACTCACATTGGAAAAGAGAACAGAAACCAAGGTTGAGACGACACAGTTGTTGGAATTATCTAACAAAGATTTTGAAGCAGCTACTATACAAACGCTCCAACAATCAATCATAAACACTCTTGAAATAAATGGAAAAATAGAGAATCTCAGGAAAGAAATAGAAGATATAGAAAAAAACAAATAGAAGTTTACAAAAACCAAGATAAAAAAAATTCACTGGATGGGCTTAATAGAGGATTGAAAATGACAGAATAAAGTCAGTGAACTTGAAAGTAGATCAGTGGAAATTATCCAATCTAAACAAAAGATAAAAGTGATTTTAAAATTAACAGAACCTCAGAAACCTGTCGGACAGTAACATTTATGTCTGAAATTCAAGCCATCAGATTCCATTAATGAGTGGAGAAAAACCATGGTACTGAAAATTGTATAAAGAAATAATGGCTGGAAAAATCCCATGTATGAAGCAGGATAAAGACCTAAAGATTCAAGAAGCTCAGTGAACCCCAAATAGGATAATACCAAAGAAATCCACACCCAGATAAATCATAATCAAGCTACCCAAAACTAAAAACAGTAAAAACATTGAAAGAGGCCAGAGATCAACAATACGTTGCTCTTAGAGGAAGAGCAACTTGAATTACTGTGGAATTCTCATACGAAACCATGGAGGACAGAGGGTTTGGAACAGCATTTTTTAAATTCTGAAAGACAATTGTCAATCCAGAATTTTATTTCCAGTGAAAAAAATCTTTCAGAAATGAAGGTGAAAAAAAAGACTACATTAATTTGCTAGGGCTGCTATAATAATGTTCCACAAACTGGGTGACTTAAACAAACGAAATTTATTGTCTCACAGTTCTGGAGGCTACAAGTCTGAAATTGAGGTGACAGCAGGGTGGCTTTCTTCTGAGCAATGTGAGGGAAGGATCTGTTCCAGACCTCTCTGTTTGGTGTGTAGATGGCCATGTTCTCTCTGTGTCTCTTCACATTATATTCCCTCTTTGTGTGTCTATCTCTGTCCAAATTTCCCATTTTTATAAGAACATCGGTCATATTGGATTAGGGTTCACCCTAATGACCTCACTTTAACTTGATTATCTTTGTAAAGATCCTATCTTCACGTAAGGATACATTCTGATGTACTGGAGGTTAGGATTCCAATGTATCTTTTGGTTTGGGGGTGGGCACAAATCATCTTGTCAGAAAAAGGAAAATTAGAGTGTTCACTGCTAGACCTCTAAAAGAATTGCTAAAGGAAGTTCTTCAGACAAAAGGCATCAGGAATGAAGAAATAGCAACAGAAGTCATAAATATCTGGGTAAATATAAGAGATTATTCCTCTTCTCTTTAGTTCTTTAAACTATATCTGGTAGTTGAAACACAAAAGTATGACATTTTCTATTGTAATTATATATATATATATGTAAAATATGTGACAACTATAGCATAAAGGGGAGAAGGTAAAGGGAACTATGTGTGATAATGTTTCTAAATTCAATTTAAGTGATAAATTATTCTAAATTGACTATGAAAAGTTAAGAATATATATTGCAATCCCTAGAAAAACCATCATAAAAACCAGAGATGTATAGTCAAAATTACAATAGCTATATTGAAATAAAATACATAAAAATGCTTAAATAACCCAAAAGAAGTCAGCAAATGGAAAACATAGGATCCAAAAAAAATGGTACAAACAAAAATAAATAATAAAATGGTAGACCTGAATGCAAACATATTAACAATTTTATTAACTATAAATACACCAATTTAAAGACATGGATTATCTTTACTGAGAATATATTTTTTTTAAAATGATCAAGTTATATGATATCTACAAGAAACTAACTTTAAATATGAACAATTTAATGCAAGAGTATGGAAAAAGATATACCATGAAAACACTAATCAAAAGGAAACTGGAAGACTGACATCAACAAAATGGTGGACTAAGAAGCTCCAAGTTCTTGTTTCCCCACAGAAACATTGAAAGAACAACCAAAAGCTGTCTGAACCAATATTGTAGGATATCTGGAAAACAGTCAAAATTTACTGCAACCAAAAGAGAAAATGCCCAATAAAGAAAAAGCCATCTTCAAAATGGAAGAAACGTTTTGTGGTGTTTTTATTCACCCTTGTCCCACCCTCTCCCCAGCATGATGGTGGAATTGATCTGGTGCAGGTGGCAGCCCAATTCCCAGTCCCCCATCTCCTCCTAAAAACAGAGGTTATAGAGTGGACCATACTGGTAAATTGTTGTGTACATCTTTTCTAACTTGTCTGAGGGATACCTGAAGTACTGATGTAAGGTACTCATTAAGCATAAGTAGGAATATAAGCAGTAAAAGTGGCAAGAAGTACTCATAAAAGCTTAAAGGCAGACTACAAACCTGCAGGTGCGTAGGACAAAAGATTACAGGTAGAGACATACAATAGGCCATGTAAGGCCTGGAGGAGAAGTTGGATTGAGACTTGTTAGGAAACTAGGACATTCAAAAGCAACAGGGTATACAGAGAATTTTAAAAGCCAGACATATGCCTAGGTCAGATGTATGCTCAGAAAAGTTCTGAGAAGACCTTAAACTTTCACATCAGGCTGATCTCTGGATTTAGAACAAGTCTGGGAAAGTGGTAGAGGAGTTGCCGAGCACAGAGTCAAACTGCAAAGACTGGGAGAGGTGATTATTTTCTCTTTTCTGTTTTTTGCTGTTTATTTGTTTGTTATTTTGTTCATTTCAGGTCTTGGCATTCAAGTAAATTTATGTCAAAACATTAATTGAACACAAGATTATGGAATAGATACTTTAGTGGTTACACATTACACAAGCAATAGTCTGTGCAAAATAGTTTAGAAAAGTCTCAAAATAAATGGACTACTACAGCCTTGAACAATCAAAAAAAAAAAAAATAAATTAGCCAACCCTGGGGAAGAAGAAGAATCTGACTTCCAGGTTACCACATTATAATAGTTAAATGCCCAGTCTTCACAACAAGAACAAAAACACAAGAAACAGAAAAATATAGCTCATTCAAAGGAACAAAATAAATCAACAGAAACCATCCCTGAGGAATCCCAGACATCAGACTTACTACACAAGGACTTTAAAACAACTGTCATAAATATACTTAAAGAGCTAAGGAAAAATGTGAACAGGGAACGAAAGGAAATTAGGAAACTGATATATGAATAAAATTAGAATATCAACAAAGAGACAGAAGTTATTAATAGGAACCAAACAGAAATTCTGGTGCTGAAAAGTAAAATAACTGAAATGAAAAATTCTTTAGAAGGGTTTAACAGTAGATTTGAGCAGGCAGAATAGAGAATCAGCAAAATTGAAGATAGGATGATTGAAATTGAGTCTGACAAGTGAAAAAACAAGTGAAAGAGCCTAGGAGACTTATAGAACACCATCAAGTGGACCAACATACAAATTATGGAATTCCAGAAGGAGAAGGGAGAGGAAAGGGGGTAGAAAGATTATTTGAAGAAATAACAGCTGAGATTATCCCAAATTTCATGAAATATGTTAATCTATAAATACCAGAGCTATAACAAACTCCAAGTAGGATAAACCAAAGAGATTCACACAAAGACGTATTATAATGAAACTGTTGAAAGACAAAGACAAAGAGAGAATCTTGAAAGCAGCAAGAGAATAGTTACTTGTCACATACAAGGGATGCTCAATAAGATAATCAGCTGATTTCTCATCAGAAAGAGATGCCAAAAGGGAGTGGAAATGACATATTTAAATTACTGAAAGAAAAAAAAAACCTGTCAACCAACAATTCTATATCCAGAAAAAGTATCCTTCAAAAATGAGGGAGAAATTAAGACACCCCAAGCTAAGCAAAAGCTGAGGGATTTCCAGAACTTCTCTCCAAGAAATGCTAAAGGGAGTCCCTCAGGCTGAAATAAAGAACCAGATGGCTTCACTGGTGAATTCTACTAAACATTTAAAGAAGAATTAATACCAATCCTTCTCAAACTCTTCCAAAAATTTAATAGGAGGGAACACTTCCTAACTCATTCTATGAGCCCAGAATTTCCCTGAGACCAAAGCCAGACAAAGATACTACAAGAAAAGAAAACTACAAATGTCCCTTATGAATATTGATACAAAACTCCTCAACAAAATACCAGCAAACTGAATTCATCAACTGAAGTATTATACACCATGACCAAGTGGGATTTATTCTTGAAATGCAAAGATGGTTCAACACACAAAAAACAATCAATGTAACACACTACATTAACAAAATGAAGGAAAAAAACACTTGATCATATCAATTGATGCAGAAAACCCATTGGACAAAATTCAATACACTTTCTTGGCTAAAAAAAAAAAGCACTTAACAAACAAAGAATAGAAGGAAACTTCCAAAACATGATAAAGGTGATATAGGAGAAACCCACAGCTAACATCATGCTTAATGGTGAAAGACTGAAAACATCTTCCCTAAGATCAAGAACAAGTCAAAGATGCCTGCTTTCAACACTTCTAATCGGCATAGTCTTGGAAATTCTAGCAAAAGAAATTAGGCAAGAAAAAATAAATAAAAGAGATCCAAACTGGAAAGATCTAATACAAGAATTCAGCAAAGTTTCAGGATACAAAATCAATACACAAATATTGCATTTCTAGATACTAGTGATGTACAATCCCAAAAGAAATTAAGAAAACAATTCCACTTACAGTAGCATAAAAAAAAAACCCACTTAGGAGCATATTTAACTGAGGAGAATATATTTAACCAAGCGTACAAAGTATTCATATCCTGAAAACTACAAAATATTGCTTAAAGAAGTTTAAGAAGATATAAATAAATGGAAAGACATTCTATGTTCATGAGTTAAAAGACTTAATATTGTTAAGAAGAAAACTCTACCCAAAGTAATCTACAGATTCAATGCAATCCCTATCTAAATCTTAACAGTTATTTTTGCATAAATATAAAACCCAACCTAAAATTCATATGGCATCTTAAGGGACCCCAAATAGCCAAAACAATTTTGCAAAAGGAGAACAAACTTGGAGGATTTATATTCTGACTTCAAAACTTAACACAAACCTACAGTAATCAGAACAGTGTGATAGTGACATCGAGACACATATATACAGACTAATAGAACAGGATAGAGAGCCCAAAAAAACAAACCTCTGCATGTATGGTGGGTTGACTTTTGACAAGGATGCTAGATCATTCAATGGGGAAAGGATAGTCTTTCCCAACAAATAGTGCAGGGAAAACTATATTTCCACATGCAAAAAAAAAAAAAAATTGAACACCTTCCTTACACCATATACAAAATTACCTCAAAGTGGGTCAACTATCTAAATGTAAGAGCTAAAACTATAAAACTCTGAGAAGAAAACATAGGGGAAAATCTTTGTGACATTGGATTTTGCAATGATTTCTTGGATATAACACCAAAAGCAGCCAGCAGAAGAAAAAATAGGTCAATTGGACTTCATTGAAATTAAAAACTTTTATGCCTGAAAGGCCACTATTAACAGAGTGAAAAGACAACCCACAGAATGAAAGAAAATATTAGCAAAGCATATATCTGATAAGGGATTAATATCCAGAATTTATAAAGAACTCGTGCAATTGAAAAAGAAAACTCAATTAAAAGTGGTCAAAGGACATGAACAGACATGTCTCCAAAGAAGATACGCAAATGACTAATAAGCACATGAAAAGATGTTCAACATCACTAGTCATTAGGGAAATGCAAATCAAAACTACAATGAGACACTAGTTCATACTCATGAGTTACCCTGGCTATTATAAAAATCAAAAACAGAAAACAACTAGTGCAGGGAAGGATGTGAAGTCATTGGACCCTTTGTGCCTTGCTGGTGGGAAAGTAAAATGGTGTTACCTATATGGAAAATAGTATGGTGATTTCTCAAAAAACTAAACATAGAATTACCTTATGATCAGCAATTCCACCTCTACATATATACCAGAAGAACTGAAGCAGCAACTCTAACAGTTATCTGTAAACTCATGTTCATAGCAGCATCATTTACAATAGCCAAAAGGTGGAAATAAATGTCCATTAACAGATGAAGGCATAAACAAAATGTGGTCTGTGCTATATACATACAATGGAATAGTATTCAGTCTTAAAGAGGAAGGGAATTCTGATACATGATACAACATGAATGAATCTTATGCTAAGTGAAACAAGCCAGACATAAAAGGATAAATAATGTATGATTCCACTTATATGAGATCCCTAGAGTAGTCAAATTCATAGAGACAGAAAGTAGAATAGAGGTTACCAGGGACTGAAGGGAGAGGAGAATGAGGAGCTATCATTTAATGGGATACTGAGTTTTGGACATAAGACTGTTGGGATACGAAAATGTTCTGGAGGTAGATAGTGGCAATCGTTGCACAAAATGAATATACTTAATACCACTGAATTGTACACTTAAAAATCATTAAAATGGTAAATTTTAAGTTATGTATATATTACCACCATTAAAAAAGGAGAAAACTCAAGTGATTATATATTATCAACAGACAAGTAGACTTCAATGTAAAGATAAAGAGCAAACTTACATGAGGGTAAAGAGGTCTATTCACCAAGAAAAACATAGCAAATCTAAATATGTATACACATATTTGATAACAGATATCTGATATCTGATAATAGATACCACATACGTGAAGCCAAATCTGACCGAAACTAAAGTAGAAATAAATAAATCATCAATTATAGTTGGAGACCTTAACATTCCTTCCTCAGTAATAGACTCAGTAGCCAGAAATTCAGGCAACACATGGAAGAACTGAACAACACCCTCGACTAACTGAATCTAGTCGACATTTATAGAACAATTGCCCAACAACATCCAGACTTCAGAAAACACCAAAGGTCAAACAGCTCTTCAATAGATATATTGTAAGGGGAAGAAGAGAGACAGAAGCAGAACTTAGATTAAAAGATACTTAAATCATGATGCAAAAAATAGACAAGACTAAACTATGACATGAAATATTATACACTTATATGAAAAAATCTTCAAGAAACAAAAGAAGTAAAATTTAGGATAATGTCTATTTTGGAGAAGGGGTTGAGAGGCTGTGATTGGGACGAAGCCTATGGAGTGGATCCTAAGGTATCTGAAAAAGTTCTATTCCTTTACGTAATGGTTACGTGTGTTTACTTTAAAAGTCCTCTAAGCTATACATTTTGATTTAGTGTGTTTTTTCTGTATTTGTGTTTTATTTTAAAATGAGATTTTAAAAATCAACTGCAAATTTTATTTCTTAAGTATAGTAAAATAGCTTGCAGCAAACCAGCACTCCCACAAAGAACAACTAAGAAAACTAGATAAAATGCAAACAAAATCAAATTCAATAAAATGACTTCTGCTTGAAGGCATTAGACAATTTCTAAGGCAAATAGGACTTCAGGGGCCAACATCCTGTAGAGAAAGAAATCACACAGAGATGAGCTGACATACTGTAGCCATTTTTTTTCCAGTGCATTTGCCAATTCTTAGCATGAATCCAAACAGAAGTTTCAATCAGGGGCCACTGATAGGAGGCAGAAAAGTCAGGAGAAATTTTGGCAATCCCAATTTGCTAGAGAGATAAAAATTAGAGATCAGGGCTGCCAAAGCAGCCACATAGGATGTAGGACCCTAGTGGAAGAGAAGTGCATGAAAGTGAGCCTGATAGTCTAGTGCTTCCAAATTCTTGATTTGCTCAAAGCAGGAAGATAAGAATCGAGGTAGAAAACTGCTGAATGGCTGACAGGTATTTTCCACAAAAGAGACAAAAATTCAGTCTGCCAAGGAGGAATAGATCTAGTAAACAAGCCCAGATCCCCATTTCAAAAACTGGGGAACCTAGTAGCAAAGATGTACCATTGGTTAACAAAGCATTACAAAAATTGCAACACACTTCTAGTCAGCTGAAATCCTGATCACATTAAAGTAATCTGTGGTGAACTGTCTCTGAAAGAAGATAACATTACCTAGATGTTATCTAAAGGACCTAAGTCCTTTACAATTGATCACAGACAGTGTCCAGAATTCAGTCATCAGTCATAAAACTATTTAGAAGCAAAGTGAAAAGTCAGGCTACAAAAACACATACAGAAGACCCAGGTACTTGAATTATCAGACATGAAGCTTTAAATAGCTATGATTAATATAGTCAAAAATAGATGACAACTTTAAGATTTCATCAGAGAACTGGAATTTACAAAAAAGAATCAAGTAGAAATTTTAAATCTGAAAAATGCAATAACTGAAATTAAGAAGTAGTCAGGTTTACCATCAGATTGGACAGCATAAGAGAGGATTAATGAACTGGTAGGGAAATCAGTAGAAAACATCCAGATTGAAGCACAGAAAGCAAAAAGCATAGAAAATACAGAAAAGAGCGTAAAAGACATATAGAACATGGAGAAAAGTTCTAATATACTTGCAACTAGAGTTCCAGAAGTGAAGCAGAGAGTAAAGAGAACAGAAACAATACTTGAACAGATAATTGCCTAGAATTTTTCAAAACTGACTGAAGATATCAGGCTATAGAATTAAGAATCCCTACAGATCTCAAGCAAGATAGACACAAAGAAAACCACACCTAGAAACATCAGAAAACTAGAATATGATAAACATGATACACACCAAAAAAAATCCTTAAGTAAATGGTAAGATACACTATTTTCATGGACAAGAAGATTCCCTATTACAATAAAATAGACTTCCCAAAATAACCTATAAAGTCAAAGAAATTTCAAACAAAACCTCAATAGAATATTTCATGCAATTTGACAAGCTGTTTCTAGGATGTATATAAAAGACTAAAGGGTCATGAAGTATGAAAACAGTCCTGAAAAAGAAAGAAGTGAGATACTTGACCTACAACAGATCGAGGCTTTTTATAACACAAGGTGGTATAAGTGCAGAAATAGACAAATGACCCAACTGTACAGAAAATAGTCTAAAATTAGATCCATGCATAAATTAAGACCTTTTCCATTTCAGTGCTATCATGGTAGATCACAAGAAAAGGAGGAAAATTTTAAATGCTACTGAGTAATAGACTATCCATATGAAAAAAGGGAATGGGAATTTCAACACCAAATTGTACATGGAAACAAATCTCAAGTGGATTACATTCTGTGAAAAGTAGGATTTAAAAGATATAGAAAAAAGGTAAGAGTATTATATATAAATCAGGATTAGTAAAGGATTTCTTAATTGGAATGTAAAAGGCACAAATTGTAAAAGGATTGTCAAATTCAGCTGCATAGTAATTTAAAAACTTTCAGTTTTTAAAAGACAGCACTTAAAAGGTTCAAGAACAAGATAAAAAACTGGGAGAAATATTTGCTCCACGTTAACCAGAAAAAGGGTTATTATTCAGAATATATATTTCTAAGGTGATGAGAAAAATGAACAAAAGGTATAAATAGGCATTTTATAGAGACATAAATGCCCCAAACAACAATAACAAAAAAGTATGTATAGTTATGTATAGTTACGGAAAAGCCAGAATGAGATAACATTTTAAACCCGTGAGTAAAACTGAAGAGAAAATTTTAAGTCTTATAGCATCAGTTGTTGTGTGAATGTATAGAAAAGAGGACAGTCATGCGCTGCTGTCAACTGGTGGAACCACTCTGGAAGACAGTTTAGTAATACTTAGTAAAGTTGAAGATGCATATTCCATAGGATCCACCAATTCAACTTTTTGATATATACACTCTAGAATATGTCTTGCACATGCATACCAGGAAAAATGCATACAAGATTCATGGCATCGTTGTTTAAAATAGCGGAAAATTGGAAAAGAAATAAATGTCCTTTGTCTGTAGAATGACTACAAAAAAAAGTATAGTATAGTCATACAATGAAATACTACATACCAATATGTAGGAACAAATTGGAGCTACATGTATCAGCATCAATGAATATTACCAACAGAATATTAAGAAAGGAAAGGTAATGCAAAAATATGCATACAGTATATTCATATAAAGTTTAAAGTGTCTATATTGTTTAGGACAAGTTGAATATACAGAAAAGCTACAAATACAATCAAAGGAATGATAAGCAAAAATTCAAGATAGTAATACTTCTGAATAGAGGGAGGGATATTCCAATAGTGAAGGAACACACAGCAGGCTTCAAAGGTATAAGTAATGTTCTACCTCTTAAGTGGACATTTGCTCTGGGAAATGTGCATTATATTTTTCTTCACATTTTCTATATTTGCCATACACCTTCTGGTGCATATGTGAAATAGTTCATAAAAATCTATAAAACAATGTTAACGTTTCTTTGTATAAAATATGAAAAAACTCAAAAAATATTTTAAGTTGTTGTATATATGCAATTATTACTGTACACAGATAATTCTACCAGGGCCAAACTATATAAGTCAAAGATAGATGATTGTTGTAAGCACTCTATGTTGCCTACATAACATCAATTCCTTCCTACCTTATTTCTATTAGAACCTTGATTTTTTTCCTGTATTTAATATCCAGATATAAGATCCAGATACAGAGAGGAATTCTGAATAAACCCCAGCAACAGTTATTTGAACATGAGGATATAGGTGACATATGTTGGCCAACTTAATTTTACCCAATCAGACTGAAGGGAAGAACTTATATTCCATGATTGGGGAGAAGATTCTTTCCCCTTCTAGTACACATAAACAGGGAATCACATAGCACCAATTGCCGCTAACAGCCATCTTGTGACCAGAGGGGAACCAGGCATAGGTTAAAGACAGTTTAGAAAAGCTCAGTGGAGAGAAAGGACCTATATCCTTCAAGACAACATTGAGCTGGCCCTAACTCTATATCCCCATGTATATGAGATAATAAGCTTATAGTTTAAAGGCAATTTGAGTCAAAGTTCCTGTATTTGCAACTGAAATTAGTCTGACTAGTGAAAGAACTTTATGGAGAAGGTAAGGATTGAGCTGGGAATTGAAAACAAGTAAGTCTGGATGGACAAGGACTAATGGGTAGGGTATTTGTTGGACAAAAAATATTTTTGAGTTGAACTGACCTTTTGTTACATTGATTCTGGATGGCTAGCTCCCCTTTCTGTATTTTAGTTATCCATCCCCAGTGTGGGACCCCACTTGGTCACTTAAATGCCAATATGGCTAAGGTGCTTAATGTGGGCATCCTCCCTCCTCCTTTGAGGGTAGCACACACTTTGTAGGAGTTGAAAGAAGCATGAAGTAAAGATGCTTTCTTCCTTTCCCCATACCCATTTATCCTCGTTCATTTCCTGTGATGCCCATACTTGAAAATTATTCTGAAAATTCAGTTATTTGGATACACAAATGAGAAAGTTGTCAACTTTAATTTTATATTTTTTAAAAGTAGATCTAGGACTCCTACTTTGAGAGGCAGTCTTACACAGTAGTCATATTGATAAAGGTTTGAATTCTAGCTTGCCCACTTAAACATGTGATGTGAATTGGTTACTTAATCTCTCTAAGTCCCCATTTCTCCATCTGTAAGACGGGAATTTGTAATGAGATTTAAGATTTAAGTGAGTCAGTATATGTAAAGTACCTACAAATAGGAGGCTCCATAGAAATGCTATTCCTCATTCTCCTCCTCCAGTTATGAAGGACATCACAGGATACTGATTATTTACTTTACATACTCTAATATTGTTTTTTAAAAATCAGTACCAAAGGAAAGCTAATCATCAAATTTACATTTGTATCTTTCTTAGATGTCTTTTACTGACTATAACTTCTGCAGTGATAATGTACCATGAGTTTTCTGTAGCTAATAGTCTCCCATTAGCATATGATTACACTAGTAGTAGGATAGTGTTAACACCTTTCAGATAAGTGATGGTCTTCTGACGATTATAATTTTGCCTACTCTTTTTACTAAAATCATTGCTAATGCATGAAACAATAACATTGGACCTCTATCAAGAAAAAATGTCTTAATTTTTTGGAGTATACATATAAATGAGATTCATATTTCAGGGTGTTTGTTGGATGAAGATTCTAAGTAATCATACCCCAAATCCCACAAAAATGAATCATTTTCAAATCATCATAAGAATTTACAACTGCTCGTAGATTGACAGCAAAATACATAATGGGTTCCCCCCCCCAAATTTGCTGAATATTGTCAGAGGAAATGATGAAATAATTAACCTTTTACATTTGTAAATGCTAGGATAATAATTTAAAAGGTGTTAGAAATTATAAACCACCTCTGAATAATGAAACTTCCAGAGATATCAACTTTTATATGTGACCTCAACCATTTTTATATCACTCTAAATTTAAAGTAGGTTTCATCTATCTAAAATTACCAATAGATAGAGTCTGATTTCAATTAACTTTATATCTTAGTCGTGCTAATAGTCTATGTGATGGTTAGTAGGGACATAATAATTCTTTTATTGCTAGTTTTAAATTAAAAGTTTTGGCTGTTTGAGTAACTCAAGTGAGAATAGCTATTGCCAACTGCCACTAAAAAGTGACAAAATTCCGACATAACGTCTGTGGGTGTTCTTGAGTTTCTAAGCCTAGGTAGGGAGCACATCTCTCTGAAATCTCTTCCTCTCCTCCACTGCTAATGTCTTTTTTTAATCAGCCATTTTAATTTTTTATTGTTTTTTAACAGATATTATTGACAAAGCCCTCACATCTTGGCTGAATGATTCAAATAAATCCTGTCCAAATTACTCGCCTCCAGATTTTCCCTTGCCAATCCATATTCCACCCTCTAGCAGAGTTACCTGTTTTTCTCCAGTCTCAGATAGATCCATATCATTTGTTTCCTGATCAACTTTCCTCAATTTCCATTGCCTACAGGATGAATTCCCAACTTAGTGTGGCAAGGCTCTTCATAATCTTTCCCCTGCTTACTGGGTACACATTCTGCCACTGCACCCCAAGACACTTTATTATCCATGACTATGAATGTATTCTTCCCCCAATATGGCAAGCTTTCTCTTGCTTCTGTGCCCTTGCATATGATATTCCCTCTTTCTCCCCACCAAAACCCTCCTCTTCTTCTCTGCTGACAAAATACTATTCATATTAAAAAACCAAGCTTTCCTTGACATATGTCTCCTGAGCATTTGTCAGTCTTCTGTGTGCCAATTGCACTTCTGTCCATGTCACTCTGATGCATTTATCAGTTATACTGTAATTAATGTCTGTATACCTCTTTCTGCCATGAGGTAGTGCATTCCTGATGAACAGGAACCACGTGATTCCTCTTTGTGTCCCACCCACCAGCAATGACCACCACAGGGCCGGCACAGAGTAGGTGTTCAACCCCTACTGTGTATAAATTAATGAAATAACTTTCTCTGAAGTAAGTCAAAGATTGCCTCAGGCAAAGGATTTTTTTAAAAGAAAATATAATATCTACTCTAGAATTTAGCATATGTTTTAAAATTCCACAGCTAAACAGAATTGAAGACCCAAAGTGTTCTTTCAGTTCATCCACCAGGCCAACCTTTCACTGAGTCAGAGATGACCTGGCCCTCTCCGTGGTCGGCCTGATCTAGTTCACATCCACTCCTCTAACCGCATTGTGATCTACTGTTTCTCTCTTATGGGATGTTCTCCCTTTGTCTCCAGCATCATAAGCTACCCATTTTTAGAGGGCTATCTCAAGATCCATCTTTGAAAGGTACAACTCTCTTTCTTAACTCATTATTTATAATTGTTACCCAACATGTGATATACCTTATCATTTTCTAATTATTGCATGTAAACTTGCTTTTTTTCTAAATAAGCTCAGATGATCCTTCAGAAATGTCCTATACTCTGTACTTCTTTAGGAAACCCTATTGTCTTAATCCATGTCAAGCCTAGAATATGCCAGACATGGAGGTTTTCTCAAATGATTTTTGATATATTGGGTACTAAGTGAATGGATACTTCTTTAAAAAAAAAAAAGCACTTTGAGAAATGCAGGACAAAGGATTTTTGCCCTGAACCATCATCATAGTTCTGCTTGAACAGATCTATAAAGTTAAAAGAATAGAGGAAGGTACTTAGTTTTCATAAAAATCTAAATTCTGATTCTATGCTTCCTGAACTAGCTCATTTTCTAGTTGATGAAGCCTGCTTGTAGGAAGCAAATACAATTTATAGAATGGAATTTTCTGTTGCATAACCTGATGTACTATGATTGCAATAGAAAAGTTGCATAGAGGCCTAAAATGTAATTTACAATAAATATAAAGGCTTCTGTGGGGAGTAAGAATTCCTGGATACTTTTCTATGAACCTAAAATTGTCTTCAGTGATAGCACATACAATACATTTCTGTGAAATCACCATTTATTTCTCTTTTCCATTATAGTTAGAAACATCTACAAGAAGCAAACTGAGAAACTAAGTTCACACCGATATTGTCTTATATGTTTATTATGTATTTTTATCTTAGTGGAGGCATTCCTCAAATAGGTGGGGGAAAAACAATATAAACAATATGTCAACTGGCTTTTATTAGCGTAGATATTTTCTAATAGAGGTTTCTGTTTACCTGAGGTATATCACTGTGGCTTCTCAACTGAGAGAAAGAAAAAGAAAATCTGGATTACTGTCTCAGCTCTGCCTCATACTGACCTGTATGAGCTTGGGCAGATCGTCTGGTGTCACTCTGTCTTAGTTTTCTTTTATAGACTTCCATTATATTGTTTACAGAATTATTGTAAGAATATAGTATTAGAATATAAGGAGATAATATGTAAACATTCTTATTAAATGTGAAACTAATGAATGCAAATGAATGTAAATTATTATTACCTAGGCATCTCAACCTCCTAACTTAATTTATGTAATTTTTAGAAGTATTAAGGAGGCAACTTTTGATGAATGTTTCTGGAAGATGTGTGTTTCAAACTTGATTAATGTGCTGAGGGTTGGTTTACATTTTAAAAGGCCTGTGAGGAGGTCAAAAATGATGAGTCAATTAGAGATAATTTGGTCTCCTCCTACCAGACTTATCCAGTGCCTACAAAGTCAAGTCTAAGCACTATTTCCTGATGGAGCAATTCCTCATTAATCATCAGTGACTACAGTCATGTGCTGCATAATGATGCTTCCGTCAACAACGGACCGCATAGACAATGATGGTCCCATAACATTAGTACCATATAGCCTAGGTGTATAGTAGACGACACCATCTAGGTTTGGTTAACTACACTCTATGATGTTTGCACAATGACAAAATTGCCTAACCGTGCATTTCTCAGAACATATCCCTATTGTTAAGTGATGCACGACTGTATTTAAGGGGCCTACCTATGACAGTTCTGTGACAGCTGGCCTCCTTAGCGTGGTTCATTAATCTATGACACATTTGACATAGGCAGGTGATTGTTTCTGAAGATGTTTTGAGTTGAAAAAAAAACAGGTTTGTGAACTTGGGTAAAGTTCATGATTTTGTGATCATCAAGTGCTTGTATTTTTTTACAGGCAGTTCTCAAGTTTCCCTAGAACAGAGATGTTTCTGTTGACTGTGGTGCCAATGGGAGACCACAGACTGGCAAAGGGAGTTAACTATATGAAAAATTTTATGTGTATCTGCATAAACTTCTAGGCAAAGGGATCGTAGCTGCCAATAGATTCTCTAGTGAGCATACGACTTCTGTGATAATACATCCTCATTGTACAGAAGAGTGTTTTGGGGGACCCCAATGTGTGTGATGTGGGAGAATGCTCCCGATAAATGATGTTTTGAATGTCAACTCAAAATGAGAAGCTCTTTTCACTGACTTTTCTCTTTTCTCAAAAGAGACTTCTTTTTTATTACTTTTGAATTCTTCATTTATCATTTTCCTTATTACTTCAAGTGTTTTGACATTTTTAAAAGTCTAAACTGTGTTATGTTTAGAATATCTGTAAAATAGTTAGCTGAATGATTCATGTCTAACACATAACCACTTCCACAGATGTATTCCTGTTTATTAAAAAGTAATCTAGACTTGCCCTCCCTATTAGACCATCAACTCTGTAGTCAAAATCCTTGTCTAATCTTCAGGATGTTTTTCTAAAAAATCTCAATGTGACACTACATTTCTTAGTATGAAAATAAATATTCTACAATTTTTACTGATTACGATACAGTCCTAGATAGTTACTAGTATCAGAGCTTAAAAGATTAAACTCAACACTATTTTGTGTTGTAGTCTTTATTTCAAAGTCCTAGCAAATAAATCCATAACTCTTAATAGGTGGATAGTGCTCCAGAAATAGTGTAATGGTGAAATATTTTGTTTCAACTTATTTATCCAAATTGATTCACTTGACTGCTGCCTTTCTATTGGGATAAAACCAATCATTATTGGTTAATTGTCTTGGGACTATAAGACTAAAAATGCTTTTTATGTCATGTTAATGGTTATTTGAAAATTACAGTCTGTGCCTGTTTCAATGTGGTTACTTTCTTAGCTGTCATTAGTAATAGCTGCTATTTATGTGTGTGAAAAACTGAGTATAAATCCCACTTGGTCTTTGTGATGTTTGAGAACATTTTAACGAATACTAAGAAGGAAGCGGTTATGAGAGGCCAGAAGATAAGAGTTGGGACATTTGATCTGGTCTACATTGCATAACTTTAGGATTTATTTCTATTTGCAGTCACATGAATGGAAGTTTCAGCATTCAGAAGAATTCTGAATTCAGAAGTTTCTTTATAGAACATGAAAACACTAACTCAAAAAGATATATGCACCCCTATGCTCATTGCAGCATTATTTACAATAGCCAATACTTGGAAACAACCTAAATACCCATCAACAGATGAATGGATAAAGAAGATGTAGTGTGTGTTTTATAATGTACACACACACACACACACACACACACACAATGGAATACTACTCAGCCATAGAAAAGATTAAATCATGCCATTTGCAACAACACGGGTGGACCCTGAGGATATTATGCTAAGTGAAATAAGTCAGATGGAGAAAGACAATTACCATATGACTTCACTCATATGTGGAAGATAAACAAACAAACAAATACGTAGATACGTAGAACAGATTGGTGGTTACCAGAGGTGAAGGGAGTGGGGGGAGGATGAAAGGGATAAAGGGGTACATGTGTATGGTGATGAGTGGCAACTAGACTTTTAGTGGTGAACACGATGCAGTCTATACAGAAGTCAAAATATAGCAATGTACACCTGAAATTTATATAATGTTATAAACCAATGTGACCTCAATAAAATAAATAAATAATAAAACTAAAATAGAAGGCTCTTTATAAAGACAAGGATTGGGTTTAGGACCTATAACTGTCATGTGCTATACAGGACCCTGACATCATGACCCACATAATGCTATTCCAGGTTTTGCAGATTGTAATGAAGACTAGACAACATATTTCCTCCAAAAGCTAATATTATAAATGATAAAGTGATGAAAATAATTGAGGAGAAAGTGCTAAAGAAGAATATTGCTGATTTAGAGGATTGCTGATTTAAAATTTAGGTAAACTATATGGGATACTCAATTTAAATGACAGAGATTTGAAATCAGTGTATATTTCTAGTACTTTCTTTGATCATTCAGATAAAGAACTCTTATGGATTTATTTTATCTATTAGGGCAGAACAATTTGGTAGTAACTTACATTTGGTTTCGTTGTAAAAAATTTATAATAGTAAAGCTGAAATCTTTCACATTTCCATTATTTGATAGGGATGAATAGTGCGATATTTAACCATTGATATTATAAATAGGAAAGGCGATTCATAGAACTAAACCAACATCTTTGGGGCTAGACCCTGAAAAATGCCTTAGATAATTCTGGATCCTTTTCCAAATCACAAATCAGGATATATTTGCACAAAGTCCAAAAGAAGCAGTGTGTGTGTATGTTTACTTGAGTTCTCTAGGGAAAATGTTTTTTTAATTAGAGGCATTTACCAATCCACTTACTCACCTTTTTGTCTCTCTTGATAAGATCCCTAATACTTACCAAGGAATGTTTGTTGCTATAGTAGTGAGGAAGACAGGATAAAATTGTGAAAAGTATTTCAATGGATTGATGGTGTTTAATCTCTTATCCAGACTATTCTACTGGCTCCTCAAAACTTGCCACACTCTAAATGGCATTTGTCATCTCTGTATACTGTAATGATTCAAACTTGGATGCTTGAAAAAACGATGATACCTTAACAAAAAGAAGAAAGTCATTAAGAGACAACTGATTTAGGATAGGAAAGATTAATGTCATTTAAAGTATGTTAAATTCAAAGCGCAAGCTGGATATTTACCTGGAGGAAGATATCCAATGGGAATTGTGAATGGGGAACAGAAGCTTTCAACCATATAGGGATAACAATATATTCATGAATTATTCCTCAGTTTATGGGAGCGAACAAGATCATCCAGAGGGAAAGATTATTAACCTGGGGTCAATGAATCCCCTATGGGTGTCCATGAACCTCCGAATTTATATATAAAATGTTGTAAGTTTCTATTTCTTTAAAAGAACCCACAACTTTAAATAAATTCTCAAAAGAGGATATTATCTAAATATTGTTTTTAAAGGTTGGACCAGGAAAAGGACAAATGAGCATATAAAGAGAAGACTTGAATAGTGAAGAGACAGTTGATAAAAAGTATTAAACCAACATTTTTTGAAAGCCAATGATGTGCTGGGCAAGGTCTTAGGGAATATCATAAAGACTGCCTCATTTAATCTTCTCAACAGTCATGTGAGGTAGAGATCACTAACATGATTTTACACAGGTGGTAAATGAAGCTCAGAGATTGAAAGGATTTTTCAAAATCCAACAGTAACTAAGCAACTGGGAAATTCCCGTTCAGAGCACTTGATTCCAAGTTTGGTGCTCAGTATCACAGCTACTGAGAAGAACTAGAGAGAAAAGGGGTAGGAAAACAAAAGTGTGAGAATACCAGGATACACAATATCAAGTAGGAAACAGCAACAAAGATAACTCTATGCAGCCTAAAGTAGATTTGACAGGATGGATGTCCACAGAATATTATGGCAAGAAAATCTAACTGCAAGTGTCCTTAACAATGAAGTCAGGGAAACCTCAGGAATATTGAAATATTCAATTTCACATGTTGAAGTATATGAAATTTATTGATAAGTTAAAAAATAATTTCCTTAAATGTTACTTAAAGTCAATTAAATAATTTCCTAAATTAAAAATCATCATTAAGATTATTCAAAAATTTTTAATAATAGTTTGATTCCTCCAGCCTACTTGGTGCTGGGTACTGCATTATATAGCAGTTTAAACAACTTCAGTAAGTTTTTCATTATGGTTATGTCATTTTTGAGCACTGAACACTTTCAAAAAAATCATTACACAATATATGCAATGAACAGTATTGAAATGTTTGAAATGTATTATTACATCTTCAATTCACTGAAATGATGTGATCTAGAACATGAGCCTAGAAATAACTTCCTAGTTTAAGAGTGATGATAACATTTGATAAAAACGTCTTTATTGTGTTAAATGAAGGTTAACTGATAGTATAAAAGAAATTTGTGTGAATGAAAACATAATTTCTATAGTATGAGATAAATTTAATATTTAGAAAAATTATTTTCTAAATTATTATTCTTTCAATGAGATCAGGTTGCCATCACTGAAATCTCTTGACCAATATCAATATCAGTAAAATCAAGAAAGCCAGCCATTATGTGCTTTATAAGACAATGCACTAGAAAGTACATAACACCACCTATGAAATATTTTGACTTAAAAACTTAAATCTGAATTTCATAAAACCATTAGATACAATTATCAATTTATAAGAAATATAGAGGATAGGGGAACAAGTTAAATACCACCACTAGGAGGTAACTAGCCAAACCTGGAATGTGGGACATATAGCCAAATTCCCCTTAACAAACCAATGGCATTAAAACAAAAGAATGGAAAAAGAAAAAGGAAAAGAAAAGGATAATTGTGATGGTATAAAAGAGAGTTAAGAAACAGAAAACCCAACCCAACATACAGAACTTTTTGGATCCTTATTTGAAAATGTGTTTTTAAATGTACCATACATTATTATTTACTATAGATACAATGTTGTACAGCAGATCTCTAGAGATTATTCATTTTGCTCAACTGAAATTTTATGCCCATTGATTAGTAACTCCCCATTTTCCTCTCCGCCCAGCCCCTGGCAACCACCATGCCACTCTGATTCTATGAATTTGACTATTTTAGATACCTCAGGTAAGTGGAATTATGCAGTATTTGCCTTTCTATAACTGGCTTATTTCACTTAGCATAATGTCCTCCAGGTTCATCTACGTTGCTGTATATTGAAGAATTTCCTTCTTTTTCAAGACTGAAGAGTATTCCGTTGTATGCATATACCACATTTTCTTTCTTCTTTCATCTGTCAATGGACATTTAGGTTGTTTCCACATCTTGGCTGTTGTGAATAGTGCTGCAAGGAACAAAGAAGTGCTAATGTTTCTTCAGGATCCTGATTTCAATTCTTTTGGAAAGACACCAGAAGAGGGATTGCAGGATTATATGGTAGTGATGTTTTTAAATTTTTTGAGAACCCTACATACTGTTTTCCGTAGAGCCTGCACCATTTTGCATTCCCACCAACAGTGTGCAGAAATTCTAATTTCTCCACGTCTTTGTCAACACTTGTCCTTTGTTTCTTGGTTAACATCCATCCTAACAGGTGTGAGGTGATACCTCATTGTGTTTTTGTTTTTGTTTTTTTGGGTGAGGAAGATTGGCCCTGAGCCAACATCTGTTGCCAATCTTTCTCTTTTTGCTGGAGGAAGGACTGTCCCTGAGCTAACATCTGTGCCCATCTTCCTCTACTTTTTGTATGTGGGATGCCACCACAGCACAGCCTGATGAGAAGTGCATAGGTCGGTGCCCAGGATCTAAACCCATGAACTCTGGGCTGCAGAAGCAGAGTGTGCGAACTTAACCACACCACCACCGGCCTGGCCCCTCGTTGTGGTTTTGATTTGCATTTCCCTGATAATTAGTGACGTTGAGCATTTTTCACAGACCTATTGGCCATTTGTATGTTTTCTTTGGAGAAATATCTGTTTAAGTCCTTTGCCCATTTTTAAATTGGGTTATTAGTTTTTTTGCTCTTGGGTTGCAAGAGTTCTTCATATATTTTGGATATTAATTTCTTATCAGATATGTGGTTTGCAAACATTTTCTCCCATCCTGTGGGGTGCCTTTTCATTTTGTTGGTTTCCTTTGCTGTATAGAAACTTTTTAGTTTTATGTAGTCCCAATGATTTTTTTTTTTTTTTTTTTTGCTTTTGTTGCTTGTGCTTTTGGTGTCACATCCATGAAATCATTGCCAAAATTTCTATGGCATTTTTTACAGAAATAGGAAAAACAATTCTACAATTTTTATGTAACCACAAAAGACCATGAAAAGCTGAATCAGTCTTGAAAATGAACAAAGCTGGAGGCATCACACCTCCTGAATTCAAATACATTACAAAGCGACAGTAATCAAAACAGTATGGTACTGGCATGAGGACAGACATATTGACCAATGGAACAGATTAGAGAGCCCAAAAATGAATCCCCACATATACAGTCAACTGATCTTCAACAAGCATGCCAAGAATACACAATGGGAGCAGGAGAGTCTCTTCAACAAATTGTGCTAGAAAACTGGATGTCCATATGCAAAAGAATGAAATTGGACCCATATCTTACATCATACATAAAAATCAACTCAAATGGATTAAAGACTTAAACCTAAGACCCCAAAACTGTAAAACTCTTAGAAGAAAACATACAGGAAAACTTTCATGACACTGCTCTTGGCAATGAAAACTCCCTGCTTTTAAAGGGCTTACTTGATTAGACTAGGCCCCCCAGGATAACTTCTTTTCTGCCGCATAAGATAACACAATCGTGGGAGTAACACCACAGATCATGAGGGTCAAAATTCTGCCTACTACAAATTCCTCTGGTATTATTTGGCTTATTTATTACTTTTAATAACAAGAATTAATTATCTCCCCAAAAAGAGTCAATGGAAGAGTAAGAAAGCAGAGCCAAAAAAACGAATCTTTCAAAAAAACTACAGAGACAGGCAGTTACCCTGGTAGCTACCCAAACACCACAAAGTGGATGACTTTACTCTGGAGCATTAGCTTTCCTGGTGTCTCCGAGATTATTTGCTTACTTTCTTTGAATAAGAATCCTCTTTTCTTGGAATGGGTCTAAATATCTGGCTAACAGGTGAGGGGGTTGGAAGGTGGGTTACTTCTTTATTAATTAACATATAAAGTCCCAAAATTTTAAACATCCAAATTAACTGATAGCGAGAAAAAGAATAAAGAAATAGTAGGTTCTGGTCAGAAGGTGAAACAATGAAGGGTAAGAGTTTTCATGGGAATGACAAGATTTAGTTAGGATGTGACCATGGGCTTGGATAGGATGTGATAAGATTAGGATGTGACCATGACCATGACCATGAAGTAAAGCTGGAGGTGCAGCTCACTGGAGCTGAGGAAGTTAAGGATGGGTCATTGATTCAAACACTGAAATTAACGAAGAACACGTAGTAGGAAGAAGGACCTGAATAGAACGGAAAAGAGGGAGTATCAAGGAGGGATGTACATGTGAGGAAAAGAAAGACACTGGAGATCAAGTACTTTTGCTTACCTTCTCTCAACAGTATAAGGTAAATAAGGTATCAAGGTATTAACTACAATTTTGGAAATGAACAGTGATGCTCAGAGACTTTAAGTAAATTCACCAAGATTACACATTTATTAAGTGACACATGTAGGACTGCATGAACCATTCTGATACAAATTAGAAGAAAATCAACACCAATTTTATTTAAAAGCACTTTTATCCTGAATGAGAATATAGGTAGAGGAATGAAAGCTAAGAATTTTTTCTGGAAACATGAGAAAGATAAACTATTCTAAAAATAATGAGGCCTACACTATACATATGTTTTGTCTTCTGATTGAAAGCTGGCTCAGTTCATGCTTCTCTAATGAGGTGCAATATAGCCATGCCTGAAATAACTTGGGTAATGGAACAACTTCCATTAATCTACTTATGAAAGAGTTTGTTCATTAATTAGGCTGGACAGCACAAAAGCAAAAACAGTGACTCTCCTGTTTCAGAGTAGAAATTAGTGGCTGAAAGGACTCAAATATTTCCACTTACATTGATTCCGGCCTAAAGGTACTCAGCCGTGATATAAATCATTTCATGCGTGAGATGGCTTAGTCAGGGGGAGCACAGAGTGGGCGCGGGGATAGCTAGTAGATGGCACATCAAGGTCAGGGCCAGCTTTCAGTCTTCTTTAAACTCTCCAAAGATAAGAGGGTTATTAGGAAAGTAGAGTAATGAAATCACTTCACCCTTCTTCTCTCTCTATGCTCCTTTCCCTCTCCACCCTCCTTTACACACATACACACACACACACACACACACCCCACCACCACCACACACCTAATCCTGAAGCTGTTTACAAAACTACATGTAAGTAATCACATGGTTGCTTATATTCTTATTTAGGTGGTCTTTTATTCCTTCCAAATTCGAGATTGACAAAAAAGTCGATTTCAACCACTCTCTCTCTCTTTTTCTCTTCTTCACCTACCATAAAAAAAAAAAAAAAAACCTGCCCAAAGCAACTTTTCAATGAAATTTTCTAAACATTCATTCTTTCAAAATCCCAGAAAGAAAAAGTCTATTCTGAGGCAAGGGATAATTGTTGAGTCATTTTAGAGATCCAGTGAATCCATTCACCTTCAAGAGTAATACTTTGAGGAAAAGGAAATTCAATATTATCAATTACTTTTAAATAATTTCACATAAATCGAATTGCCCCTTCATTATAAATATGTTGTATAATATTTCTTTGCCTCTCAACTTTATATGGACTCACATTTGCCTCATAATATTATTTTCTAAAGCACCTCCACTGGGTCCAGTTCTCAGCTTTTCATCTTGAAATCACAAAACAATATATTAGCCCTTAACCTATATCCCATTAGAGAATCTCTGTAAACTGAATTAGGTAGTATGTCTTAGGCAAAGAAATGAATTATTCCATAACAATTTACTACAATGAAAGAAATGTGGCATGCAAAATATCTAGCTTTTTTCAGGATAAATGTTTATTGAGTGAATGAAATAACTGAATTGGGAGTTTCATTATTGTCATGAAATAGAGATTTAACTACTCAAAGGAATACCCAGTGATTCTTTCCCACCATTAGTCTGGACCAAGTTTCCTCTTTGCTCAGAAACCTGGAAGGTGTCTCTTGCAAGTAGGGGTAGTAGAAGGAGAAAGGCATGTTATAAAAGGAAGATCAACACTACCCAAAAACATACAGAAGTTGCCCATCAAAACTGCCTGGAACAGAATAAGATGAGAAAGTGTGTGAACTCAAAGTAGAATACTAAATTTAAAAAACCAAGTCTAGGGAAGAGTGTTAAATTTATAGGCCCCATAGAGTTTATTTAATCCATCCTCTCTGTAAATAAAGAACTTGAATCCTAGAGAGAGGACTAACTGGGTCAAAATTACATATTCAAGAGGAGGCTGGTTCCGCCAGCATTGTCTTTACTCTGGAATGATCCTGTCATTGATCTCTGGGCTTGCTCCAATGCAGGCCTTATCCTGCTGTGATATAACTATTGATCTACTAATCGGTGTTTGTCATAGGCTCTGAGCTCTTGAAAAGTGGGGAATGTCTTAGACTCTTCATTTCCAGATACATGACTGGCATGGAGAGGATATGTAATCATCATATTCATTCATACTCATCACATGTGAAATATAAGCATTTAACTTTTAATTTACAATACCTAGGAACTCAGGCCTACCTATAGTCCAATTCGTATTTATTTTCTTTGAACTGAGTCCTTCCCACCTGTTGAGTCCAATCTCTCATCTCACCATCTCATACATGCTATGCACCAGCCACAATGATCTTGAATTAGCCTGGCTCAACTGGTTTCACATTCCCTTCCTTTGCTCACCAAATATGTGCTCACCAAATCCTCTTTCTATTTCCTCCCGGGCATACAGCTAGCCTACGTTTCTCAGCCTTCCTTGCTACTACATAAGGCTACATGATTGCGTTCTGGCCAATAGAGGGTAGTGGAAGTGATACATGTCTCTTCAAGGCTGGCCCCTTAACAATATACACCATGATACTTCAAGATGAATGGAGAGGATTCTGGAGAATATAGAGAATAGAGCCATGGAAGGAACCTCAATCTCTGAGTTATTGGCCCTGGAGGAGACTTGACCAGGAGAGTCATTCAGCCAGGAACACTGTGTAGAATTGATGTATAAATGAGAAATAACTTGCATTGTCTTAACCCACTGAAATTTTTGGATTGTTTGTGACAGCAGGTAACCTACATGATTAATATTCTCAAGTTGTTCCTTCTTCCTGGAATGTCCATTCAGAATTTTCTACTTGACAAAGACCTCCTCAGCTTTCAAGATTACTCCAAAGGCTAACTTCTAGATGAAAATTTCCTGACAATCCCTTCATTCCCATCCCCACCCTTTGCAAATCTACTGTATCCTCACTTTATCTATGCTCCTCTCTCCCTCTGAAAACGGTATTTGCAGACCTCATGCACAAAGCAGAATGCCTAGCTCATAAGTATTCAGAAAATGTTGAATCCATGAATTAAAGGATGAATTCTTCCCACAATTTCTTCCCCCTGATGTTCTTGAATTGGATTGATGAAAACTCCTTTAGTTTACTTCTTTTCATTGTCATGCTTCATACCCACTGCTCCCATGCTAAGGATACTCTTCTCCTTTCAGCTGTGGGGGAAATGACACTGCTACAGTCTTACAGGTGGAAATAATTTATGGTTGCAGGAAGTATACATTGGCTAAAAATTTTTTACAAAACTTCTTTTTTCCAAATCAAGTAAAATCCGGATCCATGTTTCCACTCATGAAACATGGCAAGGTATCCAACATCAGTGATTCCTGGAGAGGTTCTCTCCTCCCTTTGGTTATAAAAGTACACCACGGTCCTAAACAACCCCCCAAATTGAGAAGTTCTTTATGCCAACGTGACCATTAAGTTGGTCATTGCACAATCTTGTTGAGGTGATAGAAGGCAGGGCTCCATTCCCCTTGCCCTCACACTCAATAAACTTGAGGCCAGTAATACTAAGCCTGGTTCCTGACTGGACATTAGGAAGAGAAAAATATCTCATCTGTTTTATGAATTTTTTTCATAAAAGTTAGGCAACCCAAACACAGGACACAGTTCATTTTACTAATTAGTTTTTCACAAAAAATTTATAACATACAACAAATTTTAAACAGCAGACATACTAACATTGTTGCTTAGGAAAATCATCTTACCTCTAAATTTTATAATTTATTAAAAATGGGGAAATAAGGGAGATTTGGAATGGAGGGGTTATAGTAACCCATAAACTTGCTAGAAGCAAATTTAAACTATTTAACTGAGAAAGTTGATGTGAATTACCTTTGGTCAAAAACAAGTAAAAAGTAATTATAAAACTAAATTGTAGTCCAGAACTTTTATCATTATATCATATATATTTAGAAAAATTCTAAATGAAATAAAAGAATACTTGTTCTACCTTGAGATGTAACCTCCTCCCCAAGACAGAGTAAGCCTGAATTAAAGCACAAACAAAAGCAAACAAAAAGCAACCCTGGGAATTGTCTTTTTGTATAAAACTCACCATATTCTGGTGCCCTGTTTGACCTACCAAGCCCTATACTAAGTACTGGGATGCACAGATAAATAATAGATAATTCCAGCTCACAATGAGTTCCAAGGCCAGCTATGAGGATAAGAGATGCACACAAATACCTATACAACAATGTAGAAAGTGATACAATCACAGAAGAGAGAAATCACAAGTAAATTATAAAAATGCTGTAGAAAAGATTCATCTTTGGATGAAAGAAATGAAATATCATGATGCTTCTTTCACTGCTGCTGCCTGCACTTACCTTTGCATTTACTCTAAACTCAACAGGCTCATGTTGCTTTATATCATTCACTTCTTCTGGAATTAGAATTTATGACATTTTATATCTGGAATTCATGCATGGCATATGAGTAAAAACCATATTTCCAAATTTAGTAATAAACACTACTTGCTATCTGATATTTTTAAAAGAACATTTAACACCATTCTTAATAAAACTATATTGGTTCTTACACACTAGCTTGAGTAACTTTCCACTAAGAAAATTCAACATTTGCAACCCATTTGTGCCGTTTATTTTTTAACTGTCATCTTTACCAAAGAAACACAGTTGTTGTAACATTAAAATAATACAGAAGTGCTTAAAATAAAAAGTATTTTATTCCAGTAGAAATTAGTGGCTGTGAGATATTAAACATGAAATGATCATATGAGAAGAGAAGCACTGGCAGAATAAAAAATCAGCAAACTTTAAAATGTATCAGTTAAGATTATCCAGTTTGAGTAATAGATGAAAACAAAAGTGAACAGAGCCTAAGAGACCTGTGGGACACTATCAAGCATACCAACATCTGCTTAACGAGTGTTCCAACAGGAGAGGAGACAGATAAAAAGGCAGAAGTAATATTTGAAGAGATAATGATCCAAAATTTCCCAAATTTGATGAAAAACATTAATTTACATATCCAAGAAGCTCAATCAACACCAAGTAGTATAAACTCAAAAAGATTTACACCATAAGTAAACTGTTGAAAGACAAAGAGAAAATGTTGAAAGCAGCAAGAAAGTGACTTGTCATGAACAAGGGGTTCTCAAAATGATTAACAACTGATTTCACATCAGAAACCACGGAGGCCAGAAGGCACTAAGATGATACATTCAAAGTGCTGAAAGAAAGACTGTAAACCAAGAATTCTATACCAGCAAAACTATCCTTAAATATGAAAGAGAAATTAAGACAGTCTCAGATTTGCTTTTTGAAAAACAGAGAATCTGTCACTAGCAAATCTACCCTACAAGAAATATTAAAGGGATTCTTTCAGGCTGAAATAAAGGGACAATAGATAGTAATTCAAGTCCACATAAAAAATAAAGAGCTCTGGTAAAGATAATGACATAGATAAATATAAAAGACAGTATAAACATATTTTTATTTGTACCTCTTTCACTCTTCTGTTTAAAAGACAACTGCATGAAACAATACTTATAAAACTGGGTTGATAGGCTTATGGTACATAAAGATGAAAGTGTAGAATAATAATGGCACAAAAGAGGGGGAGGGAATAAAGCTATAAAAGAACAAAGCTTTGTATGCTGTTGAACTATATTGTCTGAACTACGTGTAATAAACTGAACTATATTTTTATAAGGCAATATGTTCATTGTGATGCCCTAGGCAGCCACTGAGAAAATAACAAAAAAATTTAGTAAGATAAACAACAATGGAATTAAAATGGTACCATACAAATTATTCATTTTAAAAAAGGCAATTCTGAAGAAAGAGAGGAACAAAAAAATAAGACGTAAAAAAATAGAAAATGGCAGACAAAAATCCTATCTTATCAGTAATTATTAAAAGTAAATGGATTAAACACTGTCAATGAGTGGAAAAGACTGTCAGACTGAATTTTAGAAAAAACATAGGCTGTCCATAAGAGACACACTTTAGATCCAAAGGCATAAATAGGTTGAAAGTGAAAGGACGAAAAGATATATATATGTAAACAGTAACCAAAAGAGGGCTTCCGTAGCTATAATAACATCAGATAAAACAATAGACATTAAAACAAAAATTAACTGAAACAAAGAAGGATGTTTAAAAATGAGAAAAGTGTCAACTCATGGAGAATAATAACGATTTTAAACATATATACACACCTAATAACAGAGCCCCAAAATACATGAAGTAAAACTAACAGAACTGAGGGAGAAATAGACAACTCAAAAGTAATAGTTGGAGATGTCAGCATTCTACTTGCAATAATAGATAAAACAACTAGCTAGCATATCAATGAGCAAAAAGAAGACTCGAACAATATTATAAACCAACGAGACCTACGAGACGTCTATAGAAAGCTTAACAACAGCAGGATCCACATCTTCTCAAGTGTACATGGAACATTCTGCAGGAGAGAACTCTTATAACTCAACAATAAAAACACAATAACCCAGTTTTCTTAAACAGCTAAAAGATTTAACAGACTTTTTTCCAAGGAAGATATACAAATAGTCAATAAGCACACAGAGAGATGCTCAACATCATCAGTCATTAGAAAAATGCAAATCAAAACCATAATGAGATACCACTTTACACCAACAAGGATGGCTATAATAAAAAAGACACAAAAAATAACAAGTGTGCTTGAGGATATAGATAAATTGGAATGCTTGTATATTGGTGATAGGAATGTTAAAATGGTACAGCAGCTGTGGAAAACAGGTCAGCAGTTCCTCATAAAGTTAAGCATAAAGTTATCAGATGACTCAGCAATTCTACTCCAAGTATTTACCCAAAAGAAATGAAAAATATGTCCATACAAAAACTTATATATGAATGTTCACAGTAGCATTATTCGTAATAATCAAAAATTGGAAACAACTCAAATGTCCATCAGCTGATGAATGGATAAACCAAATGTGGTATATTCATACAATGGGATATTATCCAACCATAAAAAGGAATAAAGTACAGATTGCTACAACATGGATAAACCTCAAAAACGTTACGTTAAGTGAAAGAAGCCAGACACAAATGGTCACATATGACAATTTATATAAAATACTTATATAAATATATATTTATATATTATTTAAAATATATAAAGCATATAATATAAATAATAAAATGCATAAATAAAATAATATAAATTAATAAAATATATTAAAAAGTATATAAAATATCTACAATAAGTAAACCTATAGAGACAGAAAGCAGATTAGTAGTGGACGGGGGCTGGTTGGTACAGGGGAGCAGGGAGAGTGAAGAATGGCTGCTCAATGAAGTGGGTGTCTTTGGGCATGATGAAGTGTTCTGCATTAGTTGATGGTCATGCAACTTTTGTTGATGGTTTTGTGAATACAAAAACTACTGGATCATATGCTTTAAAAGGGAATTTCATATTACTTGGATTATATCTCAATTTAAAATACTCATAGTTCTGCTACCAACAAATACTACTAACAAAATTCTGGAAATTTGAAATTGCTCTATACAGAGGAAACTACCACATATTGGGTACCTAGTATGTGCCTGGCATTTCACATCCATTGTCTCCTTCAGCCCTCACATCATTACTCTTGCATAACTAATTGGTGTCTCAAGAGGTAAAATAACTTGTCCTGAGTCATATTACGAATACGTGAGGAGATGAATTTGAACTTAGGTCTTCTGATTCAAAATTCTCTATTGTATGCTGCCCCATAACTTGTGTGGCTACTAGAGAGCAAATATGCCAACATCCTATTTAGGACTGTGGTAAAAGGTCTGTTTATTTGACAACTGTAAAACCTGAAGTAGAGTAGTAAATAGCAAGGAAGTGGCAAGCCAAGAAAGAGATGCCCAGTCTTTTTGCCTTTGCATCTCTATCAAAGCTCTTACATTTGGTTGATGACTAGGAAAGGAAATGAAACAATGATTAGGGGTGGGGAGCAGGACAAGAATATATGCCATACAGAGTTGAAAATGATTTTGCATTTGTCTACTTTATTTCAACTTCTCCTGAATGAGTCATTCTCATTAATAAAATTTTCCTCTGATGACTTGAAGTCCCAAATGTTTTACAAATGTCTTTTATTATTGCAGTACTCTGCTTTTGCAAATGAACACATTGTTTACTTGAACTGTTCCATCCAATGAACAAAATAAGTCTTGAAAAAGTCAGAGAAAAGCAAGGCCATATGTGGGTACATAAACAATCAGAAGTTACACAGAGAAGGTGAAAGTTGGTTAGTATAGACATTAAAAGGGAACTGGATACCAACAATGTTTTATGCCTTTCAATTGGCTGTCTCTGGATAGTGAAACTGAGTAGCTGGGAGTAGGAGTGGGAAGATCCTTCACTTCCCCTCTGTACCCACTGAATTTTGAACCATGTGAATGCATTACCTAGTCAATAAATGGTTATTCAAAATTAAATTTTTAATGGAAAAAAAGTAAATGCTACATTCTGGAAAAGGCATTAAAATTCCTTTGAGTGTGACTGTTTGTGTTCCAAGCCAGGCTGTGGGCATGTGTAATGGGTGAGCCCAAGCAGCGGATGGTAGTGAGAATCATCCTGGCTCTAGATTCTGAAGGGCAAAGAGCTAAGAGGAGGAGTCAGTCAGATCAAGGAAAAGAATTTCCCTGACTGGGGACAGGAGACCCCCTGAGGAGTCATATGAAAAATGGAGGCATTTCGATCTTTCCTCTTCTGCTCTTTACTCTATAAAAGGAGGCATGTAGAATCCTTGACTTCTCAGAGTATAAATGGAGGTGGGAAGAAGGATATATAAAAACGTGTCCAAAGACTTTTCCCGGGAATAGCAGAAAGTCACACTGAGAACTCTCCTTCTAGGGTCAGTAAAATTATAGTAAAAAGTTTTAAAAGAAACAGAGGTATCATAGTGACTTAATAGTTGATGTAGCCGTTGAAAGATGTCAACAGGCCCCAGAAGAGTATACCTACCCAAAAAAGGTGGCTAAGACTACGAAATCTGAAGGCAAAAGCCTGGGTTGGAATCCTAGTGCTGCCACGTACTAGCTGGGCAACCTCAGGACAATTATTTAAGCTCTCTGTGTTTCAGTTTCCTTATTTGTAAAATGGGAAAGATAATAATATTACCTACAACTTTAAGCTGTTGTGAGGGCAATTACCACATACTATATTAAATAAATAAAGTTAACAGAGGTGTTAGACAAGACCAGTGGTTCTAAACTCTTTTCAGCTACAGAATACTGTGCACAAATGAAATTTTACTAAAAGACTAAACTTGTGAAGCAGGTAAAAGTAGAGTTGTCCTAGTTGAGTTAGTGTTGGAGAGGCAACTAGGTTACCACCAGGATTCTGAGGCACAGTTTGAAAATCACCACCAGATTAGGAGGTTCCTAAAGCCCTTTCTAGCACATAAACTTCTATATATCTATTTCCTTGCATTGACGTGTTGAGTCCCACCCATGCTGCATTTAAGCCACAGTTAGATTAAACAGTGATTGAGAACATTAAAGATTATCGCTCTAATATTTATCAGTCTTTTAAAAAATATATTATCCAATTGCAAATTAAGATTAACAATTATATTTAATAGAAAAGAAACATAATAATAAAGTGAGCTATAAGTCTCTCTCGGTTTACTCTGTGTCCTTATCCCATGAAGCCCAGCTCAGCCAGGAATCTGAGTCCCACATAATTCCAAAAAAGGCTAAGGCTACGAAGTCCGAAGGCAAGATTGCCTGGGTGGAAACTGAAGGAAACTAACAGGCTACTTCTTGAGAACCCCAATCACAGTTGATGGCAATATTCACAAAGCCTATAGGTCAAGTGGCTTTTTTATGATCACACGCCTACATCTACGCTGGCAACATTCAAGGCAGCAAATTACGTGAGCTAAACAAATTGTTGTGTTTAACAACCAAAACATTTGCTTCAAATAGAAAAACAGCTTTGTTTAGTATTACTAAAGGCAATTCCATGTAGGGTTTTTTAAATTAATAATACTTTTTCTTTGGGTCTATAGAGACACACAAATGTTTTATAAACAGTCTGAATGATGATGTCTAGGAGAAGCCAGTGCAAATGTTCTGGCAGCTAAAATTATTTGAATGCTTTGGCATTTTCTTTGAAAAAAAAATAAATGTAGTTAGCAAGGCTTTAAAAATAAGTTTAACAATGCATATATGGCCATTTGTGTATATAAATATGTATATGTGAAAGAGAGAAAGAGAGAGATGGAATCAGAGCTCTCCAAATTCTAGTCCCTTAGAAAAATCTAGTACTCCAACTGTTGAATAAAACTACACCCAATAAATAGGAAATGGCTGAAGATTGGATTTATCTAGGCTTAGCTTTTCGCACAAATAACATATATTTGAATATACACATCAAAAATACTTTCCAAGAAAGAAAAGAAAATAACTTTAATCAGTTTTCACTGTTTTTGTTTGTTTGCTATGCTTTCTTTTATGGTTAGAAAATCATTTCTTTGTTGCTGCCAGACATGTCTTTAATTACTGTCATGTTTCCTCTGTGGGAATATTTATTGACTTCAAATAAGAAGTCCTTAGTTGGTAGGACATTTCATGCAGTGTCAGAAGCAGAATTAGAAAGTACTTCCAGAAATCAGGTGTCTGGATGTTCATTGCATGGGGAGAGGATCTCACTGTAGCAGCTGCTGCTCCTGACCTTGACATTCATGGACAGAAGTTCCAAAGGTGTTCTACTCTTTAATTTGCTTTGCAACCAAAGTAATCCACGGCTTTCATTAATAATAAAGGCATTAGTCACAGCACAGATGCATCTTGGAGATGTGAATTTTACATTGTAGACCTTTAATCCGGTGGACTACATGTGTCCACGTGAGGAGAGAAGCATGCTTATAGCTCACGAATATTTTCCTCTAGCTACAATGACAAAAACTTGGAAAGAAAACAAGTGCACTATATCACAGCTGTGTTCTAAATAAGGTAATACTAGCAAGTGGAGACAACTTTTTTCCCGGGTTATAACGCCCCCAGAACTTTTATTCTTGTTTTGGATAGTTTAATTACTATTTTAGTAAATAAATTTTAGTAAGATGTTGATAAAGATCAAAAAAAATCAGAACTGACCTGAGGAATTGATTTTGTGACTTGATTTGGGACAGCAGGGTAGCTCTAAAGGGTGATTAGGAGCATGAAGTCCGCCTCCAAAAACCACCCTAAAAAAGTAGAGACAATGTGTTTCCTTGAGCAAGACTTGCCCTCACTTCCAACCAAACTGTCCCCAGCCCGCTAAGTAGCTATCCCAGAGCCATCATCGCTAACATGCTAACCCAGGAATATAATTTCTCATTTTCTAACATCTTTTTCCAACATCATATAGGGAAACAGAAGAGGGTAAAGTCCTGTCTATAATGAAAGAATTGTGAAATCCCACCAGAAAGTTCTGGGGCAAAACACAGCTGGGGCTCCAATATGACTAAGTCAGAGTTCAGAATTATATCCTAAACGAGGACTTTTCAGTCAGATGAGGTATACATTGTTTCCCAGAATTATACACCTTTATCTTTTTAATACATTTTTTCCTCTTAAATTGTGTAAAATAATCTCTTGGCTTTTTTCCATCTTCATATAATCCTTTTAAATAATTCTTTATTATCCTCTACAGCCCCAAGAGCGGCTGCTTGCTCAAGGAAAAAAATGCTTAAGAAGAATTAAAGGTAGAAAACACTAGTCCTTTATAAATAATAATAAAAATAATAACACCTAACATTTAGCCAATGCTTCCTATATGCTAGGTAATATGCTCAGCAGTGAGGCTATCATGATAAAGACAGATATCTCAAGGAAATGATGGGGTGGGGAGGATGACGAGGCAGGACATTCCACTGAGAACATCAAGGGCAAAGCCATGGAGGTTTTAATGTCTATGGCAAGTGGAGAGTGCAAGCAGTTCATATGTTTGGAGTGCATCATGTTGCAGAGGAAGTGACAGATGAAAAAGAAATATGTACACATTTACGTTTACACATGCACAAAGTATATTTGGAAGGTTCGTAAGAAACTTAACACTGGGTTGCCTGAGGAAAGAACAGTGCTCATCTTGGGCGGACAAGACTCTTTCTGTCATTTAATATGTTACCACATATTTTTGAATTAAAAAACTAATAATATAAGTACTCAGTGAGATGTTTCATTGATATTACTTCTGCAATACATAAAAAATAAATTTTCTAGGGAAGGGAAAGAGTCATATGCTGGGCAAGAGGGGAACAGGTCAAGAAGGATAGGAATAAGTCTATGGGCAACCATAAATGGGGTAACCAGCAATACATTCAGTAATTGCTGACTTACACTTAGGGCCCAGTCAGGTTTGGTGCCCACTAATTTGCAGAGAATTTTCTCCATCATTGATTGGCAACCTTGGTATGACTGCCAGTAAGCAAGTGGTTAGGCAGTGAACTAATTGGATAGGAATCAAGGACAAGAAGGCACAGAAGTTGTGGGGACCAGAAAGAGAGGGGATGTAGTAATTCACCACTGGATTTTTATTGCTTGAAGAAGTGAATCCAGGAGAGGAGTAGATGAATTGAGTGGGCAAAGACTGCAAATTCTAAAGATGCCAAAGGACAGAATGAATGAAAATAAAGGAGAGAAAGAGCTAAAAGAAGAGAAGTTTGGGTCAGCAAGAGAAACAAGGTTTAATATTTCAGACAGAAGCCTGAATATGGCCATGGGAGATGGTGGCTGAAGTGCCATGAAGGTAAAACTTGGTAGAACTGTGTGGGTCAAGGAATTTTGAATCTACAATGGGTACAGCGGCATGGACAGGCGAGTTGCCTAGAATGATTTTAGGATCTGGGACCATGATCATAAAGAGATATTCTTCACACTGAGCTGGAATGCATTCATCTGTGGCTGGGCTAACACTGAGAAGGCTTATGTGGTTTGGTGGAGAAAATAAATCTTAATGGAATACAAATGCGTGAATAACTAGTTGTGGAGGTGTCGGGGAAGACTTGCCAAAGAAGTGACATTTGAAGCAGGTCTTGAAGTTTAAGTAGGAATTTAAGTGGCAGAGAAAACATGGGGAAAGCATTACAGCTTGAGGGAAGGGTGTATAAACAGAGGCTGAGGTTTCTTTTTCTGTCCAGTGAGTTATGTAGCTTGAAATTTGACTTCTGAAAACTGCTCTTTCACTCTAGTATAAAAGCCATTCTTTAACTTGTCTCTTCATTTAAGCAAATTTACCTCTTCTTTTGTGGGACACATACTAATGTAAATAAATGGGCACTTATGAGATTTATTTGGTTCATGTTCCAATTATTTTTGTTTCTTTGTCACATGAGCCAGACAATAGCCCAGCCTAGCAATTCTGAGGAGAAAGTCCTTAAAGTGGCTACAAATTATATAATGAGTATATTATAAATGGAACTGAAATGATAAGAATCTGAGTTAAGGCTGCTTTTTTTGAAGTTCAATATCCAAGAAGTGTCTACAGCTCTTGGAGGAGGAAGTTGTTCAAATGTCCCTAGGGTAAAGCTTTAAAATATATAATTCAAGAGAACTGGTGTATATAGTTGAGAGGCTCACTGCTGAGTTGGCAGGTCAAAATAATTCATAATATGTACCTCCACCAACTCTATAAATCAAAATAAATCACAGATAGATTGGAGGTCCTACTCCAATATGGGAGAATATGAAGTATCTGCTGAGACCATTTTTAAAATTCCAATAAGGCATACAATTCTTGGCCATTCCATTCAACAGCTTAAGCTTTAATTAATATGTATGTATAAACATATAACTGTCAATCACAAATAAACACTCCATTTGTGGAATTAGCAGACATAGGTTTTGCTCTTGGCTCATCTTGCTGATCCTTAAGCAGTATGTTAATAATAAAATAAATAAAATGAGTTTTCCTTGCCACTTACACAATACAAATTATTCCTCACTTTTGACAAGTAGCTAATAATAACTTTCTTTTAAATCATTGCTAATAATTCTCATATTTTGTACAGATTAATTTCCTTCACTTTAAGTTAAATTAACTTCAGACTCATGCTCTTTGTTTTTCCACTCCAAAACAAGGAATCTCATTCCCAGATGACTTCCAAGTCAGTGACTAATGTGACAGAGGGAAGGAGACTGAGGAGATGAAGAAGATTGAGTTTCTGCCTCACTGCGCCTAGAGTCTAACCAGGAGAAGATAAGCATGGACTATGCAGCCAGTAAGGAAAACATAAGTGCTATCACAAGCAATGTGTGTGAGAACACGGAGGAAGGAGTATGGAGCCCGATGATTAAGGCTCAGAAAAGACTTCATGAAGGAAAGATTTTTCTGAGTCACACTTGAGGACAGGTATATTTTCAGCATATGAAAAGGGAAAAGAGAATAATCCAGACTGCCAGGACAGCTTGATTTAAGGAGACAGGCCTAAAATTGTAGGCAATATTGAGAAAATAGTGGGTCGTCCAATCCCAGTCTAAGACTGTATGCACTTAAAAGGCTATGTGTGTGTGTGTGTGTTTGTGTGTGTGTATAAAGATTATTTAAATTTATCTTTATAATATACCAGGAAGGACCTTGAATAAATTTCTAAGAATTTTGGACTTTAATGTGAAAGTCCTAAATAAATTGTATAAACTTGGAGTGCAATGATGATCTGGCAGCTGGTAACTTATTTTCTATGAAGAAGTTTGTGCTTTATGGTATGATTTAAGTCAAGAAGACCAAGACCTGAAAACAAATTCAGTGTTCAATAACTGACTATAACAAACAGCTATCCAGTGTGTGTTATGGGGTTTTAAGGGCAGTTATAAGGTAATAAAAGCTTAAGGAAGTTCATTGAGATAAACTCTTCATTGACATTTTTATGTATGGATCTCATATTTTCTCCCACGAAGAGTCATATCCTTAAAAGGTGCTCTGAGAGGTCATTTGTTCATGAAGTTTAATGAAATCTCTGGTTTCAAATGCATGGACGAATGCAGGAACTTAAATTTAGGGATCTAATAACCAGAAACAGGTAAACTTTCCCTCCTTTTAGAAGTTAATACACATGCTGCAAAACTTTGATGTGTATAGAATCATCTATTCCTTTCTCTTAGAATTTTTCTGACATATTTCTATTATAAAATGAATACCAATTGAAAAGGGGTGGTAAGAATAGCAGCTGCTTCACCTTCCCATTTCTAACCTAATTCAGCACCTATTGCAAAAACTGTACATTTTATGTAATAGTTGGGTTGCAAGTGACAGAAACACAACACAAAACTGCATAATTTTAAAAGGGCTCAGTGACAAAACCAAGGAAAGCGTACAGATGGAGCCAGGTTCTGGGAGGACTGGATCCAGGATATTAGGCACCATGAATACTCACTTTTTCTCCTTTTATGCACCTCTTATATCTGCTTTTCTCTACTGGTTTAGATTTGCTATTCCTTCATGACTAGAATCATGACCACAGATAATTCTGAGCTTATACCCTTACATCAAGGTTCCTCAGTCTCAGGACTGGTGACATTTTAGGCTGAATAATTCTTTGTTTTGGAGATCTGTTCTGTGCAATGTAGGATGTTTAGCAGCCTGTCTGGCCTCTGCCCACTAAATACAAGTAGCACCCCCTACTCCAGCTGTATCAACCAAAATCCAGACATTGTCAAATGTCCCCCAGGGGGAAAATGTGTCCCTACTTGAAAAATCACTCCCTTACAGGATTAATGTCAGAGAAGAAGGAGAGCTTATCCACACAACTCTCATTTAGAAAAATCCAACAAAGATTTTGGTCATGTGTAAACTACATACCCATCCTGAATCACACTTTTTGACAAGGAAAGTGAGGTATCATGAATGGCCGAGCCTGGTCAAATGCTATATCAACCAGGGCTCATAGTAAGGCCACCTGCTTGCAAAACTCCAGGAGGTACCATTCACTTAACAATGCATGTACATTGTCATAGACTGTTAATTAGTAATTAGCAAAATGTTTAGGATTGAGGAAGTGCTTCACTGAGGTAAAGAGAAAAATTACAAAGTAGGAAGGAGAATTAGGAGAAGTATATTTTATGACAGCCTTCACGATAAACACAAGGCAGAGGCAGTCCACTATTGGAGGAATTTGAAGCCTACAGTTTGTTAAAAGTAACAATAGTAACAACAAAACATAAACCCAGCTCAACTACTGGCCACACTGCCATAATTCCCACATAAATGGCCTGAGAATAGAAGAAGCATGCCTACCTCAAAATTATAATTTGCCTTAGTCTCTAGTATTCTTTTGCTAGAATTTTTACTAAAACAATTGTCAAGAGATAAAATAAGTGGCAAAATTAGACAGAGAGATGACAGATGTTGGAATTATCATGGCTTGCAAACTTGCACTATAATAAAGCTTAAACAAAGTTCTTCAGATGCAAGGAGTAATATACACAATGGAAATTTTTATCTATTCAAAGGAATGAAGATTAACAAAAATGATAAAAACGGGTAAAAGTAAATTTCTTATTTTTAATCTCCTTAAAATATGGAAAAAACATTAAAAATACAAAACCAAAAAATAAAAATACAAGGCATAAAGATATAATCGACAGTCTAAGGCAAAAATATAACTGTATTTGGCATTCATAACATACACAGAAGTAAAATGTACAACAACAGACAGGAGGGAAGATATGGAAGCATACAGTGTTGAGGTTCTTTCACTATACATGAAGTGGTATAATATCTTTTCAAAGCAGATTTTGATGTGTTAAAAATTTATATTGTAAAATATAGAGAAACTAGTAAAATGTAAAACAGACTAAAAACCATTAGTGATAATAAACTGGAATCATTAAGAAATAATCCAAAAGAAAGGAGGAAAAGAAGCAAACAATAGATGTGACAAATAGAAAACAAAGAGAAAAAGCAGATATTATCCCAAGTATATCAATAATTACACTTAGTAAATGATCTAAAAATTCCATTTAAAGACAGGGATCGTCAGATTGGATGTAAAAACAATACCAACTATATTCTCTATATAAGAAATCCATTTTATATATAAAGATACGGATAAATTAAACTAAAAGAATAGGGAAAGATATAGCATGAAAACACAAATCAGAAGAAAACCAGAGAGGTTATATTACTACCAGATAAAGCAGACTTAAGAACAATGAAGATTATCAGAGATGCAGAAAAACATTACATAAAGATAAAGGGGGAAATTCATTTTAATAGCTTTAATATCTATCTAAGGTGTATATGTAAGCATCTAATATTGAAGATTTGAAACATATAAAGGAAAAACTGAGTAAATTGAAAAGACAAATAAATAAATCAATAATTACAATTGGAGAATTCATTCTCTCTAAGTTATTGGTAGAATAAGTAGGTCAAAATAATCAGTAACATAATTCAACATCCATTTGTGATAAGAACTCTCAACAAACTGGGTGTAGAGGGAATGTACCTCAACATAATAAAGGCTATATATGACAAGCCCACAGCTAACATCATACTCTATGTTAAAAAAGCTGAAAGTGTTTCCTCTAAGATCAGGACCAAGAAAGGATGCTCACTCCCACCACTTTTCTTCAACATAGTATTGGAAGTCCTAGGCAGAGCAATTAGGCAAGAAAAGAAATATCTCATCCAAATCAGAAAGGAAAAAGTAAAAGTGTCTCTATTTGCAGATGACGTAATATTATACATAGAAAACCCTAAAGACTCCACCAAAAAACTGTTAGAACTAGTAAAAGAATTCAGTAAAGTTGCAGTATACAAAATCAATATACAAAAATCTGTTGCATTTATTTTTTTATTTTTTATTTTATTTATTTATTTTTTTTGTGAGGAAGACCAGCCCTGAGCTAACATCCGCTGCCAATCCTCCTCTTTTTTGCTGAGGAAGACTGGCCCTGGGCTAACATCCCTGCCCGTCTTTCCTCTATTTTTTATATGGGATGCCACCACAGCGTGGCTGACAGGTGGTGCATCGGCGGGCGACCGGGATCCGAACCCGCAAATCCCGGGCTGCCAAGCGCGGACTAAACCGCTGTGCCACCGGGCGGCCCACATCTGTTGCATTTCTTTATATTAAACTATCAGAAAGATTATTAAGAAAACAATCACATTTACAATTGCATCAAAAAGAATAAAATACCTAGGAATAAATTTAACCAAGGAGGTGAAAGACCTCTACAATGCAAACTATAAGATGTTGAAAGAAATTGAAGAAGACACAAACGAATGGAAAGATATTTCATGCTCAGGGATTGGAATAATTAATATTGCTACTACCCAAAGCAGTCTACAGATTCATTCAATCCTTATCAAAATTCCAATGGCATTTTTCACAGAAATAGAACAAACAATCCTAAAATTTGTATGGAACCACAAAAGAGCCCAAATAGCCAAAGCAATCTTGAAGAAGAAAAAAACAATGGAAGCATCATGTTCCCTGATTTCAAACTATATTATATCGCTACAGTAATCAAAACAGTGTGGTATTGGCATAAAAACAGACACATAAATCAATGGAACAAACTAGAGGGCCCAGAAATAAACCCATGCATATAGGGTCAATTAATTTATGAAAAAGGAGCCAAGAATATACAATGGGGAAAGGACAATCTCTGTAATAAGTGGTGTTGGGAAAACTGGACAGCCACATGCAAAAGAATGAAACTGGACCCTTATCTTACACCATACACAAAAATTAACTAACAAGGATTAAAGACCTGAATGTAAGGCTTGAAACCATCGAACTCCTGGAAGAAAACAGAGGCAACAAGCTCCCTGACATTGGCCTTGGTGATGATTTTTTTGGATCTGATTCTGGAAGGAAAGGCAACAAAAGCAAAAATAAATGAGTGGGACTACATTAAACTAAAGAGCTTCTGCACAGCAAAGAGAATCAGCAACAAAATGAAAAGACAACCTAGTGAATGGGAGAAAATATTTGCAAATCATATACCTAATAAGAAGTTAATACCCAAAATATATAAAGAACTCATACAACTCAATAGGAAAAAAAAAAAACCAAATACTCCAATTAAAAAATGGGCAGAAGATCTGCATAGATATTTTCCCAAAGACATATAGATGGCCAACAGGTACATGAAAAGACTCTCAACATCACTAATCATTAGGGAAATGCAAATTAAAACCACAATGAGAAATCACCTCATACTTGTTAAAAGGGCTATTATCAAAAAGACCAGAAATAACAAGTCTTGGCAAGGATGTGGAGAAATGAGAACCCTCGGGCACTGTTGGTGGGAATATAAATTGGTACAGCCACTACGGAAAAAAGCATAGACTTTGCTCAAAAAATTAAAAATAGAACTACCATATGATCCAGCAATTCCACTTTTGGGTATTTATTCAAAGAAAATGAAAACACTAACTCGAAAAGATACATGCACCCCATGTTCATTGCAGCATAGTTTACAATAGCCAAGATATGGAAGAAACCCATGTCCATGGAAAAAGAAAATGTGGTATACATACGCACTGGAATATTATTCGTCCATTAAAAAAAAGAAGGAAATCCTGCCATTTCTGACAACCTGGAGAGACCTTGAGGGCATTATGCTAAGTGAAATAAGCCATACAGAGAAAGATAAATATCATATGATCACATTTATATGTGAAATCTCAAAAAAAAAAATCAAGCTCATAGATACAGAGAACAGATTGGTGGTTGCCAGAAGCAGGGGCTGCAAGTGGGCAAAATGGGTGAGGGGGTCAAAATGTACAAACTTGTAGTTATAAAACAAATAAATCATGAAGATGTAATGTACAGCATGGTGATTATAGTTAGTAATACTGTTTTGCACATTTGAAAGTTGCTAAGAGAGTAGATCTTAAAAGTCCTCATCACAAGAAAAAGAAACTTGTAACTATTATGGTGACAGATGTTAACTAGATTTACTGCGATGATCATTTTGCAATATATATAAATATTGCATTATTATGTTGTACACCTGAAACTAACATAAAGCTATATTTCAATTATACATCAATAAAAAATTTTTAAATAATATTCAGTAACAACATAGGAGATAGCAGAATGTACATTATTTTAAAATCTCTATGTAATATTCACCAACACAGACCATAATCTAGGTGATAATGCAACTCTCAATAAATATAAAAAGGGTAAATAGTACAAATATGTCTTCTGATAACAACAGAATTAAACTAGAAATGAAAAAGAAAAAATCCTCAAATAAACATCATATATCTAAATAATGCATCACAAAAGAAATTATGAGAGGAATGGACAATATTTTGAATTGAATGAAAATAAAAACACAACACAAAAATTTGTGAGTTGTAGCTACATTTGTGTTCAGAGAAAAATTATAAACTTAAATATTTATATTTTAAAGAAGAAAAATCTCAAAATAACGGTCTAAGATTTCCTGAGAATAAGACCAAAGTTAACAAAAAGTGAACAGAAAGAAGGAAATCATAGAGATAAAAGCAAAAAAGCATGAAAATAGAAAATAAATAATTGATGGAGAAAAATTAATGAAAACAAAAACTTTGTAAAGATTAATAAAATTGATAAATTTCTAGTCCGAATGATCAAAAAAAACAAAAAGAAGAAGAAGAAAACACAGTGAGGACCAATATCAGGAATGAAAGACTGAAAATTACTGGAGGATAACAAATAAATATGACCAAAAACATTTGCCAATAAATTTTTCAACTTAGGTAAATAATAAAGCTTTTTTAGAAGCCATAAGTTACCAAAGCTCACTCAATAAGCATAGGGGACATGAATAGCCCCAAATCTATTAAGGAAAATAATTAGAAACCTTCTCACAAAGAAAATTCCAGGCTAAGATGACTTGATTAATAAATTCTACCAAACTTTTAAGAAAATAGTAATACCAAATCTACATATTCTGCGAAGAAATAGAGAGGAGGAAACACATCCCAAATTATTGTATGAGGGCAACATTATCCTTATACCAAAACCATCCAAAAAATATCACAAGAAAAAAAAAAAAAAAACTACAGTATCCCTCATGAACACAGACATACAGGAAAATCGAACAAAATATTTTGCAAAAAGAATCCAGCAATATATAAAAAGGATAATAGATCATGACCAAATAATGTTAGTACTAGACATGCAAGTTGTTCTAATATTCAAAAAAATCAATGTAATTCACACATCAACAGATAAAAATAGAAAATTCACATGATTGTCTCAAGAGATGCTGCAAAAGCGTTAGAAAAAAATTCAATGTCCATTTGAACACAACTCTCAGTAAACTAGGACTAGAAGGGGCCTCCTTATTGTGATGGAGAGTATCTATGAAAATTTTACATATAGCATAATAGTTCATGGTGAAATAATGTAGGTTGTTCCCCTAAAATCAGGAACAAGATAAGGATGTCTGAATGCACCACTTCTTTTCAACGATATACTGGCAGTCCCAGCCAGGTCAATAAGGCAAGAAAAATAAACAAAACGCATACAGATTATAAAAGACAAAGTAAAATAATCTTTATTCACAGATTGCACGAATAGTTTCTATATAGAAAAATTTAATGAATCTACAAAAAAATGATTTTAAAACTAGTAAGTGAGTTTAGCAAGGTCACAAGATACAAGGTCACTGTACAAAAAATACACATACACACATAGAATTTATGTATAATAACCATGAGTAATTGGAAAGTGAAATTGAAATTTCAGTAATACTATATACAATAACTTCATAAAAATACAAATATGAATAAACTTGACAAGAAGTGTGCAAGATCTGTATATTGAAAAGCACTAAACATTGCTGAGAAAAAAATTAAAGAAAATCTAAATAAATGGAGAGATAGCCCATGTTAATAGTCAGAAGACTCAGTATTGTTAAGGTATTAATTCTCCCCAAATTCATTTATTGATCTACAGTTCAACAAAATCCCAGTCAAATTTTCAGCTTGATTTTTGGGAGAAATTGACAAGCTGAATTTAAAATGTGTATGGAAATCTAAAGGACCTAGAATATTCTAAGCATTGTTGAAGAACAAATTGGTGGATAGGTACTACCTGATTTCAAGACTTACTCTATAGCTGCAGTACAAGACAGCTGATTAACAAAAGGATAGCTCAATGAAAAAGAATGGGAAGTCCAGAAACAGGATCATATGCATATGGTCAATTGATTCTCCACAAAGATGCAAATACAATTCACTAGAAAAAGAAGAGTCTTCTCAATAAACAGTACCAGAACAATTCTATATATGCAAAAAAAGAGTAAATGAACCTTGATGCTTACTTCCCATCATATGCAAAAACTAACTTGAAATGAACTCAAATATAAAACCTAAAACTACAAAACTTCTGGGGAAAAAATGAGAAAATCTTTATGACTCTGAGTTAGGTCTTAGATAAGATACAAAAAGCACAAATTACAAAATTAAAAAGTGATAAATTGATAATCAAAATTAAAATTTCACTCTTTGAAAGGCATTGCAAAGAAAATGAAAAGCCACAGGCTGGCAAAACAAATATCTGATAAAGGAATTCTATCTAGATGTATAATGAAATCTTACAACTCATTTAAAAGAAGACAGGCAACCCAATAAAACATTGGCAAAAGATTCGGACTTTTCACAAAAGAATATACGTAAATGAAAAATAAGCATAAGAAAAGATGCTCATCATCATTAATTATTACAAAATGCACATTAAACCCACAATGAGCTATACCACTAGAATGGCTGAAATTAAAAATACCAACTGTTGATGAAGATCTTCAGGAATTGGAACTGTCATCTGTGGTTGGTGGGAATGATATAGCCACTTGGAAATGTTTGGCAGTTTCTTATCAAGTTAAACATATACTTACCTTAACACCCAGCAATTCCACTTCCAGACATTTAACCAAGAGAAATAAAGCATATGTCTACACAAAGACTTATATGCAAATGTTCACATAAGCTTTACTCATAATTGCCAAAAATCTGGAAACAATCCATCAACTGATGAACAGGTAAATTGTTGTACTTCCTTAAAATAGAATGTATCTCCTTAACATGGAATGTAGCAATAAAAAGAAAAATAACCTATTAATACATGCAACAATATAGATGATTCTCATAAGAATTATGCTAAATGAAAGAAGCATAACACAATATACCATATATTGTATAATTTCATTGATTTAATATTCTGAAAAGCTAAAGCTAAAGGGAAAGAAATCAAATCCAGGATCTGAGTGGAAAGAAAGAATTGACTGCGAATAAGCAGGAGGAATCTTTTTTGAGGCAATGAAAATGTTCTATATTTTGATTGCAGTGGTGGTTACATGACTCTGTAGATGTGTCAAATTTCATCAAACTGTGCACTTTAAAGGAGTGAATTTTTTTTTTTTTTTTTATGTGAGGAAGACCAGCCCTGAGCTAACATCCGTTGCTAATCTTCCTCTTTTTTTTTTTTGGCTTGAGGAAGACTGGCCCTGGGCTAACATCCGTGCCCATCTTCCTCTACTTTATATGGGACGCCGTCACGGCGTGGCTGACAGGTAGTACGTGAGCGGGCGCCCGGGATCCGAACCCGCGAACCCCGGGCTGCCAAGCGCGGACTAAACCGCTGTGCCACCGGGCCAGCTCCCTAAAGGAGTGAATTTTATTGAAAATTTATGTAAATTATACCTCAATAAATCTGATTTAAAACCAGCTGTAATTTTTTAAAACAATTTAACTGTTTTATTTGTAAATTTAAATGTACAACTATAAATTTAACACACCCCAACCACTTTCTTCATGAAGTGGGAAATTTTGGTGGGCTCCAAAGAAGTCATTAATGGCAACATACAATGATTTAGCTTATTTGTTCATTCATTCATCACTTAACAATTGTCTGTATAATATCTACTATTTGCCAGGAACTGACCTAGGTATTTGGGATTCATCTTGAATATAACCAAAGATTCCCACCCTTTGGGAACTTACCTTCCAGAAGGAAGGAAACAGATTAAAAATAATTTCTATAATAAAAATAAGAAATTATACCATATACTAGGCAATACAGAAGAAAAAACACAATGCAAGGAGAAAGAATTAGGAGTTCTGGAATGGGCAGCAGAGTGCAGGACTAAATGGGTTCTGTGAGTTTAGGCCTGTTGAGAAGGTAAGATGTGAGCAAACACTGGAAGGAGATTAGACAAAGGAAAACTCTGGCAGAAATTTTCAGGCAGACAGAACTCTTAAAGCATAGGCCTCACAAACAGGAGTATGATGACGCATTTGAGGAACCATATGAAGATCAGTGTGGCTAGAAAGGAGAAAGGGAGGAGGAGTGGGAGAGTGTTTTAAAATGTAGGTTTTATTATCCTTCAAGCATGGTGAGGCCAACGGACCAGAAGATGACTGCCACTGAAAAGATAGTTTTTTACTCACAATTCTCAAGAGGATGGGACATGCCACACTACGCAGGGCCACAAAAGGAAACACCAGGGTCAGTCAAGAGGCAGGAGTGAGAAGAAAGCATAGCTAAGAGCCTTCATTGGGGGTTTCCAAGGAAAGTAACAAGTGAGGCAAGGTAAGCAGGCATAGGATTGGCTAGTTTGAATAATTTCAGTGGACTTGGAGGCATAGGGGCTGTCTCGAGTTGTATGGTACCTGGCCCTGGGGTGACTAGGACAGATTGATAGTAGCCCACTAAGGTAGGTGGTTGGAGTGTGGGCTCTGGGGGCTAGTTTGTATGTGAAAGACATGCTCCCAGATGAGTCATTTGCTATCTCTAAGAATCGACCAGCCCTGAGAGGAGTAGTCTCTCCCTGGTCATCAAGGTCCCAGAAGCCAGAGCATCAAGAACACAGAAAATTAAAAAAATATAGTTAATACAGAAAGCAGGTCAGAGAGATAAGAGGTAGGGCAGAGTAAAATGAGGAGCCATGGAAAAGTTTTGATCTGACTTAAGTTTTAAAAATATCATTCTGATTGCTTTGTTGGGAATGGACCATAGTGAACAAAAGTAGAAACAAGGAGACATGTTCCAGGCTGTGGCATAATTGAGGTAACAGTAGAGGTGGTTAGAAGTGGCAGGTTTTTAAAAATATTTTGAAGGTAGGGAAAACAGGATTTGCTGAGAGATTAGATTTTGAGTGTGAGATTATTGGAGGATGAATCCAAGTTTTGTTATCTGAGCACAGGAAGTGATGGAGTTGCCAACTGAGATGAAGAAGGCTCCCGGTGGCACAAGTCTGTCTTCATTTGGATCCCCCAAAAGCAGATTCTGAGACAAGGACTTGGATGCAGATATTTACATGACAGTTGATCACAGGAAGCAGGAGTGAAGGAGCAGAGAGTGAGACAGGCAATGGGGCTTGATTCTAGTAGGATCTCTCAGAGGCATACAGAATGCCTCCCAGAACTTTCTGTTTGAAATATGGGAGCATTTATCTGCCAGCTCCCAGTCTTGTCTCTAGGTTCATTCACTTCCGGGATGCTCCAGAGTATAGAATAAAAACATTCCCATCACATTGGAAAAGGCACTGGGGTGAAAGAAAAAAGACATAGCACTTGCATCAGATGGGTCACTGTCAATACAATGTGAGTTTGAGCTCACATAAAACTGTCCATCACACCCCAAGTTGAAATCAGAGAACTCTACTACACAATGGAGAGCAGAAGTTCACCTACGGACACATTAAGTTTGAGATTAGACATCCAAGTGTAGAGGTCAGGTAGGCAGTGGGATATGCAAGAGTGGAGTTCCAGAGGGAAGTCTGGAATGGAGATATAACCTAGAGAGTGTAAGAATATGGTATCCCGAGGGAAGTGAAGAAACTGTACCAAGAAGGACAAAAGAGATTAACTGTGTCAAATGCTGCTGATAGGTCAAGGATGATGAGACTAAGAATTGTCATTGGAAGGTCACTGATGACCTTCTGTGAAAGTATTGGAGTCTCCCTATTTTAGTTGATGTTCCCTTAGAGTGATTCAAACGTCAATAAATAGACATTAACCTCTCTCTTCCCCAGTGTTTCTCAAACACTGCTCTGCCAACTGGTACACCTCCAAAATAAAATTACCAGCAAGTAATGGCAAACTACAAGAAAAAGACAAAGCAGCATTTTGTGTCAGTGTTAGGATGATAATTGTTCTTTCTCCATTTTTTAAATTAAAATGTCCCTTTTTAGGGGCTGGCCCAGCGGCATGGTGATTCAGGTCAGCGTGTTTCACTTTGGCAGCCAGGTTTGCAGGTTCAGATCCTGGGGGGGGACCTGCAACACTCACCAGCCATACTGTGGTGGCCAACCCACGTACAAAAGAGAGGAAAATTGGCACAGATGTTAGTTCAGGGACAATCTTCCTCAACAACAAGAACAACAACAAAGTCCCTTTTTAAATTAAAGGATGGTGTTCTTTCCTAGAAAAATAACATATGCAAATCCTATGTTAATCATCAATTTAGAATATGTATTTTATGAAATTCAAAACTCTGGGGGTGATTGCTTTAGCCTACGAAATCCCAGTGTCAGACCAAAGTAGTTTTATTTGGTCAGGGAATATACATGACAGCTGGAGGTGGGAAAAGCAAAACAATATCTGTATTGGTGAGGAGAATGGATTTAGAGGGGCAGAAATATTCTTCCATTACTTTCCCTGACATTTAAACCATAGTAGAAGGGATGTTCACATAATGCAATTTATAGTTCAGCTAAATAAAAAATGATTTTTCTAAAGTGCTAAGCTTGTTAAAGGGTTTACTGTTACCAAATATTGCTATGAAGCCTCTGATAACTGCTGATTTTTTTTACTTGCTGGAGGATCTTTATTACCTCTCATTTCAGAACTGTTTAAGATTCTGTTCACTCCATTCTATTTAATTTTTTTTCTTTTCTCAATTATCCTAAAAACTCAAGGATTTAAGAATCCAAACAAGCAGTTCTGTAATGACAGGTAATTTCCTTCTTCCTTAGGTTTACATTGCTGTCTTTTTTCCAACTGCTCAAGATGGCTGCTTAGCTCAGCCTTTCTTCTTTACAGATATAAAATTTTAGGCTTCATATTTCTGTCTAAATTCCATATTTCAAAAGTGATGATACGTAGTATATGCTTATCATTCAGTTATTAATATTTTTCTAATATTATGATGTCTTTGACATACTTTTTTATTGACTTGTAGTTATTGATTTTTATTTTGGTAGTATAGTGTTAAGATTATGTGAATTTTATCATATGAATTCTTTGAGATGTTTTAAGGCTTGCTTTAGTGCCCAATATTTGATGAATTTGCTGTGTGTGCTTGTAAAGAATGTGTATTCTGCAGCTGCTGAATGTGATTACACATATGTCATTGCATTAAAGTTATCTGTTTTTAACATATCTGTATCATTGCTGATTTTTTGGGGGGGTGTTGCTTTTTCTATCAAGTACTGATCCAGATATTTTTAAACACCCATCTTCATGGTGGATTAGTTTATTTTCCCCTATGGTTCTGTTATTTTTTGCTTTATATATTTTCAGTTTTTGTTGTTGGATGCATACAACTTTAGAATTATTTTATCACTACGAAGTGACATTGATTAACTCTTGTAATGCTTCTGCCTCTTAAGTCTATTTTGCATGACATTAAAAGGCTACAATCTGGCTGGCCCTGTGGCCTGATGTTTAAGTTTGACACACTCTGCTTTGGTGGCCTGGGTTCGGCTCCTGGGCACAGACCTACACCACTTGTCAGTGGCCATGCTGTGGAAGCGACCCACATACAAAATAGAGGAAGATTGGCACAGATGTTAGCTCAGGGAAAATCTTCCTCAAGCAAAAAGAGGAAGATTGGCAATGGATTTTAGCTCAAGGTGAATCTTCCTCAGCAAAAAAAAAAAAAAAATATATATATATATATATATATATATATATATATATAATTGATTTTCTTTTCTTATTAGTATGGTTCACTTTTTCTAAACTTACTTTCAAAATTTCTGTGTCATTATGTTTTAGATGTGTCTCTCTTAGACAGCAAAGGTTAAATTCTCCTTTTTAAATCCAGTCTAACAATCTTTATTTTTTAAACTGTAACATTCTATCCTTTTGTATTTATTGCAATTACAGATAATTTTGGAGTTATGCTGCTAAATTATTTTGTGCTTATATTTGTTCTGCCAGTTCTTCACATGTATTTTTTTTTCCTTTTTACCTTCTCTTATATATATATATATATATTTTTTAATGTAGGTAACGTTGGCTTATAACATTACATAAATTTCAGATGTACATTATATTTCAATTTCTGTGTAAACTATATTATGTTCATCCATCACCATACACATGTGCCCTATCACCCGTTTCACCATCCTCCCTCCCCCCTTCCCCTCTAGTAACCACCAATTCAATCTCTGTATATAAGTCTGTTTGTTGTTGCTGTTATCTACTACTTATGACTGAAATCATATGGTATTTGACTTTCTCCATTTGACTTATTTTGCTTAGCATGTCACCCTCAAGGTCCATCTATGTTTTGCAAATTGCAAGATTTCATCTTTTTTATGGCTGAGTAGTATTACATTGTGTATATATACCACATCTTTTTTATCCATTCATCCAGTAATGGGAACTGAGGTTGTTTCCAAGTCTTGGCTATTATGAATAATGCTGCAATGAACATAGGATGCATATACCCTTATGCATTTGTGTTTTTGTGTTCTTTGGATAAATACCCAGAAGTGGAATATCTGGATCATATGGTAGTTCTATTCTTAATTTTTTGAGGACTCTCCATACTGTTTTCCACAGTGACTGCACCAGTTTACATTCCCACCAGCTGTGTATGAGAGTTCCCTTTTCTCCACATCCTCTCCAACACCTGTTATTTCTTGTCTTGTTAATTATAACCATTCTGACGGGCATGAGGTGATATCTCATTGTAATTTTGATTTGCATCTCCCTAATAATTAGTGATGTTGAACATCTTTTCATGCGCCTATTGCATCTTCTGTGGGAAAATGTTCAGCTCTTTGCCTGTCTTTTAATTGGGTTGTTTGTTACCTTGTTGTTGAGATGTATGAGTTCTTTATATATTGCAGATATTAACCCCTTATCAGATACATGGTTTGCAAATATCTCCTCCCAATTGATAAGTTGCCTTTTCATTTCATTGATGGTTTTCTTTGCTGTGCAGATGCTTTTTAGTTTGATGTAGTCTCATTTTTTAATTTTTTCTTTTGTTTCCCTTGCCTAGTGAGACAAGGTATTTGAAAAGATGCTGCTAAGACCAATGTTGAAGAGCATGCTGCTTATGTTTTCTTCTAGAAGTTTTATGGTTTCAGGTCTTACATTCAAGTCTTTAATCCATTTTGAGTTAATTTTTGTGCATGGTGTAAGATAATGGTCTACTTTCATTCTTTCACATGTGGCCATCCAAACACCATTTATTGAAGTTTTCCCAACACCATTTATTGAAGAGACTTTCCTTTCTCCATTGTATGTTCTTGGCTCCTTTGTCAAAAATTAGCTGTCCATAGATGTGTGGGTTTATTTCTGGGCTCTCTATTCTGTTCCATTGATCTGTGTGTCTGTTTCTGTGCTGGTACCATGCTGTTTTGATTATTATAGCTTTGTAGTATATTTTAAACTCAGGGAGTGTGATACTTCCAGCTTTGGTCTTATTTCTCAGGATACTTCTGGCTATTCGGGATCTTATGTTGTTCCATATAAATTTTAGGATTCTTTGTTCTATTTCTGTAAAAATAATTTCACTGGGACTTTGGTAGGGATTGCACTGAATCTGCAGATTGCTTTCAGAAGTATGGATATTTTAACTATGTTAATTCTTCCAATTCATGAGCATGGAAAATCTTTCCACTTTTTTGTGTCTTCTTCAATTTCTTTCAACAATGTTTTATAGTTTTCAGTGTATAGATTGTTCACCTCTTTGGTTAAATTTATTCCTATGTATTTTATTCTTTTTGCTGCAATTGTAAACGGGGAGGTATTCTTAATTTCTCTTTCTGCTATTTTGTTGTTAGTGTATAGAAATACAACTGATTTTTGTATGTTGATATTGTATCTTGCAACTTTACTGTGTCCATGTATTATTTCTAATGATTTTTTGGTGGATTCTCTAGGGTTTCTATATATAAAATAATGTCTTCAGCAAATAGTGACAGTTTTACTTCTTCCTTTCCAATTTGGATGCACTTTATTTCTTGATTGCTCTGGCTATGACTTCCAATACTACATTAAATAAGAGCAGTGAAAGTGGGCATCCTTGTCTGATTCTGTTCTTAAAGGGATAGCTTTCAGTTTTTCACTGTTGAGTATATTAACTGTGGGATTGCATTATATTATCTTTATTATGTTGAGGTACTTTCCTTCTACACCCATTTTGATCAGAGTCTTTATCATAAATGGATTGGAGCATTTAGTCCATTGACATTTAATGTAGCTATTGATAAGTATGTGCTTATTGCAATTTTTAAAATTTTTTTCTGGGTGTTTTAGTAGTTTTCTCTGTTCCTTTCTTCTTCCCTTGCTCTCTTCTCTTGTGATTTGATGGCTTTCTTTAGTATTATATTTGGTTTCCTTTCTCTTAATTTTTTCTGTATTTATTATAGGTTTCTGGTTTGTGATTACCATGAGGTTCATGTAAACAACAATCTATATTAAGTTGATGGTCTCTTAAGTTTGAACTCTTGCTAAGAGCTCTACACTTTTACTCCCCACCCCCCACATTTTATGTTTTTTATATTATATTTAACCTCTTTTTGTTTGTGTGTGTATCCCTTAACCTCTTATCATGGAAATAGATAATTTTAGTACTTTTGTCTTTTGACTTTCATATCAGCTTTATAGGTGGTTAATCTGCTACCTTTACTGTATATTTGCATTTACCAGTGATTTTCTTTTCTTTGATAATTTTCTTATTCCTGTTTGTGGTCTTTTCTTTTCCTCTTAAATAAATCCCTTTAACATTTCTGGTATGGCCGGTTTATTGGTGATAAACTCCTTTAGTTTTTGCTTATCTGGAAAACTCTTTATCTCTCCTTCCATGTTGAAAGGAAGGTAGACAGAGTACCAGGTAGAGTATTCTTGGCTGTAGGTTTTTTCTTTCAGCACTTTGAATATATCATGCCACTCCCTTCTAGCCTGTAAGATTTCTGCAGAGAAGTCAGCTGATAGCCTGATGGGGTTTCCTTTGTATGTAACCTGTTGCCTTTCTCTTGCAGCTTTTAGGATTCTCCCTTTATATTTAATTGTTGACATTTTAATTATAATGTGTCTTGTTGTGGGCCTCCTTGGGTTCATCTTGTCTGGTGCTCTCTGTGCTTCCTGTACCTGGATGTCTGTTTCCTTCCCTAGGTTAGGAAAGTTTTCAGCTATTATTTCTTCAAATAGATTCTCTTCCCCATTGTCTCTCTCTTCCCCTTCTGGGACACCTATAATACAGATGTTAGTTTGCTTGATGTTGTCCCAGAGGTCTGTTAGGCTGTCCTCACTCTTCTTAATTCATTTTCCTGTTCAGCATGGGTGATTTCCTCTACTCTTTCATCCAGCTTGCTGATCTGTTCTTCTGTATCATCTACTCAGCTGTTGATTCCCTCTAGTGAATTTTTCATTTCCATTATTGTATTTTTCTGATTGGCTCTTTTATATATTTTCCAATTCTTTGCTAGAGTTCTCACTGTGTTCATCTATTCTTCTCCCAGGAACAGTGAGCTTCCTTATGACTATTAGTTTGTACTCTTTGTCAGGTAGATTTTTTTATCTGTTTCATTTAGTTCTTTTTCTGAAGATTTGTCCTATTCCCTTATTTGGAACATATTCCTTTGTCTCCTCATTTTTGCCTACTTCTTTGTGCTTATATCTATGTATCAGTTATATCAATTATGTCTTCCAATCTTGGAGATGTGGCCTTATGTAAAAGATGTCTTATGAGGCCCAGCAATTTGCTTCCCTCTCATCACCAGTTCCAAATGTTCCAGCAGGGTCTCCTGTGTGGGCTACATGTGCCCTTCTGTTGTGGTGAGGTTGCTCTTGCTGTGGGTGTATGAACAGACTAGGCTGGCCCCCAGCCAGCTGGTTGTAAGTCTCAGTTGCATGCAGCTGCTACTGTCACTTTAGTCACTTTATTGGGCAGGGTGAGCCCTGGCACAGCTGGCTGCAAGGTCTACTATCACACACCTGCTGGTATCTTGCTGTTAAGTGAGTCAGGCCCCCTGTGTGGCTGGTTGCTAGGCTCAAGGGTTCACAATTGCTGTAGGCCTCTGGCGTGTAAGGCTATTGTCAGCTCTTTCGGGAGCACAGCTGGGTGGTGGTGGCCCCTGGTGTGGCAGCACACAATTGTTTCAGGCATTGAAGCAGGGGCAGATTCCCTGTGTGGCTGTTTGAGAAGGCCAGTGGCACAAGTCTGCAGCAGCCAGCAAGCCCCAGTGCCCATGGGCCCATACCAATGCGCCAACACAGTCCTGCCCCACATATATGCCCCACCCTGCTGAGGTGGACCAACTTGCTCCATCTCAGAAGTCCCACATGCCCCACCAGTGCAGGCCCACCCCTTGAGCATGTGATGACCCACTGAGGCAGACCTACTCACCCTCCTGCAGAGGTTCCACACGCCCCACCTACAAGGGCCCACAAGTTCCCTGGGGGCTTGCTGGTGGGCAGGGCCAGTCTCTAGGGTGGCTGCCTGCCCTGACTTAGCTGGATTAAATCAGTGCTCTAGTGGGTGGGGCAAACTCCTGCGCTAACAAGCCAGAGGAAGAAATTCTATGGCATCTGCCAATGTCCATATCAGCACGCTTGTATTAGGTCACAATAATGGCTGCCACCAGTGTCTTAATACCTGGGGAGGTGGGCCCAGCTGCCTCCTGCCTCTCTGAGACATGCCCAAAGCCTATCAAGTGAATCTCTTTCATTAAAGGACTATAAACCTTTCTTTCTGGTGATTTTGTGTTGGTTTCCAAAATGGGTCAATCTGTGAGTGGGCCCTTTAAGAGGAGGCTTTTCTTTCTCTTATGTTTGACAGCTTTTATGGGGATATTTCCCATTGGTTTTAATAGCCAGCAAAGCCAGGCATTGTAGTACTTGTCTTGGTTGTGCTGAATTCAAAGGCTACTTATTGTGGCATTGGTCTCCTTCTCAGATCCCCTGCTCCTCCAGGAAAAGCTCTGTACCTTAATATTGCTCCTGGCTGTGAAGCACTGTGGCTAGAATATGGTTTTTTCCTTAGTAGAAAGGTACTTCTGCCTTTTCCACCTCTGTCAGTATTCTGCCTCTTCCACCTCTGTCAGTGTTGTCCCTTATGGGGGTTCTTTTTATCCAGTTTCCAGTTCTCTCTCAGATAACTGTTCCATAGGTAGTTGTAAATTTGTTGTGTCCATGGGAGGAGGTGAGTTCACAGTCCTCCTATGCTGCCATCTTCCTGGCAATCTATCTTCTCTTATATTGATTAACCATTTCTATCTCATTCAATTATTCTCTACTAGTTTATGTTACACACTATTATAATTATAACACAATGTTATAACACACTATTATGCTCTATTATAATAAACAATATTTTTATTATTTTGATAATTTCTTTTTGTTTATGCTATCATTCAGATATTACAGGAGAAAAGGTAAGACTAGTCTGCAGGGGATATTTATTTACATGAATGATTTAGGAGGCTTCCCTTCATCTTAAGGGAAAGAAGACTAGTTTATAGAAAAAAATTAGACTATTAAAACAATTTGGGTGAGATTCAATGAAGGGCCTGAGAAATAAATAAGGCCTCTAAATGTATAATAAACAGCCATTCAGAAATCTTTGTGAATGTGCAAATCCACAAAACTTTAAAGCATATAATTTACTTCCATAAAATGCAATTAGATATAACCCCAACAAGAATGGAAGTTCCATGAGGGCAGGAATTTTGTCTCTTCTTTTCAATGCTATATCTCTAGTTACTAGAATAATATGCAGCATATGTGACTATTTGTTGATTGAATAAATGAGCCAAACATTTTAAGAAACTTCAGATCCTCAATGACTTGATAAATGCTGGATTGTGTTGAATATTTTCCATTAGTCCCTCCAGATGTACTCTATAAACTTCACCCTGCTCTGTACCCTAGGAGGTGGATCTTTATTGAGTCCATTAAAAGTTTTCCTTGCTCTTTGGCTTCAAATTAAAGCTTAATCAATGACAGGCCCTAGCAGGAGATCACATGGTAGGAGGAGTATAAAGATCAGTATTTCCCTGGCCCCACCTCTTCCAAGTTGCCACAGGCTGGCAGCACCTCTCCTCTAAAGGCCACCACCTACAGGATAAGCTGCTACTCTCTCCAGTTTCAGGTAACCATTCCCATCCCTCAGCACTTTAGACCTAGGAGTGGTAATAGCCCACCACTTTTGCTTGCTTTGGGGTGCTGAGCCATTGCTTGTTTGTTTCCTTTAAACCCATCTTCACCTTTGCAAATAATCCCTTTCTTCATCTCCCCCTCAATTATCTTATCTGAATGTGCCATCTTCTTCCTACTCAGACCCTGACTTTTACAAAGACTATATTCATTCATGAAGGTATTAAAATAAATGTGGTTTGAGCATCCGCTGAAACAGTTTCATGAGTTGTCTGGTCTTGATTCCCTAAGGATAGTATGGTAGACTCACTCAAAAAAGGAATTGATTGGTGCTGAATCTGATATGTCATGACTCAATTTACCAAAATTTACTAAGATCCTCCTAGTTCTTAGACTTCAGCACGTTCTCTTCATTTCAATCACCATGTTTAGAGCTAATTTTTCACACATGTACACAACGGTTCCCCAAATTTTGTTGTTATTGTTTTATCACTTTGCATGAACTGTTGCCAGCATAGCAATAAGAAGGAACAATAAAGCTGAGCTGAGAGGTGAGTAGCTAAGCCCTCTTCCCACATAATAGTCTCTCTATTCTTATGACTAAGATTTATACCTCAGTAATATTACACATTATTACACATCACAGACCTTCAGAGTTGCTCACAGGATAACCCATGAATATAATGGCTATAAGTGCAAAAGGCCTTGTGCACTACTTTGTGAATCAACTTGTAATCTCCAGGCTCATGTGGTCTATAAAATAGTATCATAGGGTGAATTAGTTGAGCAGTATATCCCTTATTAGTAATAACAAATTCTTGAGGTATTATTTTTATCCCTGTTTTCAGATGAGGAAACTGAGAAACACACAAGTTAAGTAAATGACTAAAGTTCACAGAGTTAATAGGTGCTGGAGCTGGGATTCAAAGACGGAGTCTAGTGGCTCCAGAGTTCATGCTCTCAACTTCAAACTCTCAAGTAATTAAATGGATGTATAGAGCAGTGGCTGTAATGGTTATTAGTTGTAAGCCAATAGATAGATAGTGAGATTAGTCCTTCATCACACCCTTGCTAAAGATCAAATGGCTGATTATACATTCTCTTCAGACTCCATTTCCACATATGTAAAACAGAGATAATAAAAGTGCCAACTCATGGGGTCTTTGTGAGTAATGAATCAAATTAAATAAGACAATGAATGTAAAGTACTTGGCTCAGTACATTTTAAGCAATACCATTTTATTAAGTTTCTGGAAATATCTGTCCAATGCAATTGTTTTCACTAGAGAGTTAACTTACCTTAATTATTGTTTCCAAATATTGTTTCTGAGGTAGCAAAATAAATCATCTATTTCTTTCACATTGCAATAATAAGCTAAATAATCCACATATAAGAGGATAGTTTTAATCTCTTCAATTTTGTAGCAAGAAAATGAACATCCAAATCCAAATTTCGAACAGGGTCAGATGGAAAACTGTCTTTCTTCGGCTGTCCAGAGGTAGAAGAACAAGTTTTCCTCAGATTTGCTGGCAGAAATTTGAATCCCTCTTTGAAGAATTCCAACATGTTGGGTGGCATTCTTGTGACAGTTCCACCAAGGTCTTACTCTTCTCAGAAGACTACCTGCTAGAGCAGTCCGTGACATTATAGGAAATCCAACATCCTCCTTACAATATATTCTTGTTTGCCATCCGGTTTTACCTGGTAGGTAAGATTTAGGGTGAAATCCAGGATCTTATTGAAGTGGAGTGATGGTAAATATAATGAATTCACATGGATAAAGGCAGGGGGAATCTACAGAGCCAAAAAATTTAATGTTCTACTTCACTTCCAAGGTGCATAAACAGATGTTGTTATCCAGCTTCTCCAATGGATAGTAGTGGGTAGTATGGGAGAGAACCAGAGCATCCCACACTGATGGCTTCCTTCGTGGCTCAGTGCTGATCAAAACACGTCTTGTACTGGCCCTTAGCCCACTGAGGATGTCAATGTTCTTGCCAATCAAGGTTGCCAATCACAGCTATCTATGTGTTAATGCCTACCTCTTAAGAGAGCTTAAGGATACAGAAGAAATATGATACATATTTTTAGAATGTCAACTGTGTTTGAGGATCACTTAAAATACAATTTTATTATTTTAAAAAAGTGAAAATATTATGCACTGTGATTCAAAAGTCACATTAATTTTTATAAAGAAATACAAAGTTTTGAAGAAATTTGACTGTTGGTTCAGGCTTCAAGACAGACCCTCAATGATGTCTAAACTACTCATTTCTCTCTTTTAATATTGTTAGTGATAGTTTAGTGAAAACTAAAGGTATCATTCTACAAGGCAGATGACAGTGCTTTGTGTTAGATGTGGAATGTTAGGAGGCTTCGCCACATTGAAGTCTTTCTCTAATACTATCTAATAATGCTGTAGACCTCTTGTACATGCCACATTACCTTATATGTAAAAGGGCTTTTCTATAGTCAAAGTAAATACCCAGAAGACATGAAGTTTTTAATTCAAAACAAGCATGTAGGTGGAGGAGGGGAAAAGACATTGAGAGTGGAGAGCTGATTCAGACATTTCAGACATTAATTTCAAGATAGTGGTGAGGTGCAGGTTCTGTAATGGAAAGGAAGCAGTAAGGAGGGCTCTATTTTAATGTGCATTTTAATACAAAACTAGGTCCCATCTACACACACACATACACATACACACACATAGTCACTAAATATTGCAGAATAAAAAACTAAAATTAAAAAATTGAAACTAAAATATTCTCTGAAGCTTTCACTACTAGATGATGAACAATATAATAATGTACTGCATGGCATAGCTCCACTATATGGCCTGTTTATCCTCATGTCAAATGTTGGCCTTAGATATCAGGATATCAGATGGTTAATGAGAAAACATATATAAGCTTGGACGGATAGTCCAGCAAATTAATACTTCTATAATTTCCAATTTTTAAATTCAATTTAATCAATGACATAAAACAAAATTTTGTTCATATTTTACATACTATTATTTAGTTGTTGCTGCCTTGTTATAAGAACTTAAAGATTTGATTTTAACTTCACCATCATTACTTTGAAAAGTTCTAAGTTGTTTTGTATATATAATTGAGGTTAACCTGCTGAATTTTTTCTTAGGGAAAAGTTCTATTGTCTTATTTCCCTATGGTTTAAAGAATTACTAGCCTGGAGAATTTTCTTTAAGCTCTTGAAACTTGAAAGGTGACATCCATTTATTATCATCATTAACAACATTACAATTTCTAGGTGAGAGTATTCTTTAAGTGGTTTCTGAGCACTTTAGCACTAGTTAATGAGATTGGTCAAAGGTTAATTTACTTCTGTCACACTGCCCTTCTAACTCAGAATCTGTGACCAAAGACTTGTAGAAGTTTGAAAGTCTCTTCTTTTACTTTTTTTGTTTTTCATTGTTTACTTTGAGACACACACACATGGTTTACCTCATTATCAAGCTCTTCTTATTCTATTCTGCTCATAATGGAATTGAAATTTTATTCAAGTGATCACTCTCCAGCATGAGAATTTTTAAGAGAAAACTAACCTCCAAATCTTAACTCTGCTATTATTTCCTAAAAAGACAAGACACTAGTAGATTCAATTTATTTAATTATGCCTTCTCCAACCTACTAAAACATTAATGCCTCTAATATAAGGTACAGGATAGATTTTTCCGAAGTGAACCTTTGGACGCTAAACTGTTAGATGGCAATACTGTTAAGTAGGTGTCCTTTCAAGGTTAAAACTTGCTGTTCTTATTCATGTGATATGTTATGAGCTGCTTTCTTTCATCTAACTTGACATCTACCGTGTGCTGTTAGTGGAGCCTTAGACTCAGAAGCAATGTAATATTTAATGTTCTAACTGAGGGAGCTATATAATATACAAATAAATAAAATAATTTTAGATAGTAGTAAATGCTATGAAGAAAATCAAATGAAGTGATATGCTAATTGGTGACAGAGTAGGGACTTGTTAGGGAATGTCTTTCTGAGAAACTGACATTGGAGTTGAGATCCAAACAAGGATGCAGTCATGCAAAGATCTTAGGGAGCTTTGGTCTAGGCAGAAAGAAGAGAAAGAGCAGGAAGAACAAAAGCGTCATAGCCATGGAATAGAAAAAGAGCCAACTGAGTAAAGAGCAAGAGAGTGGTAAAAGACATTGGAGAAGTAGCCCCAGCCCAGGACATTTAGGATTTGGATTTAATTCTAAGTGCCATGAGAAGTCACTGGAAAATTTTAGGCAGGAGAATGTCATAATCTTTTTTATTCAACGAAATTCCCCTTGACTTTTAAAATTTTACTTGTTTGAAATGGCACTCAAGAGGGCAAGATTTGAAGAAGCCAACAGTCTTCCAGGTAAAACAAAATTGTGTTAGACTCTAGCAGGAACATCATCTAAGATCATGCTTTTCAAAGCCAATGCCACATTAGAGCCACCTAAGGAGTTTCTAGAGCTTTTAAAAACACAGATTTCCAGGTCTCCCATCTTAAGGTTTCTGATTCAGAGGTCTGGAGTTGATGCCAAGAATCTTATTTTAAATCTTATTTAAAAATCTCCCCAGGGGGCCGCCCGGTGGCGCAGAGGCTTAGCCCGCGCTTGGCAGCCCGGGGTTCGCGAGTTCGGATCCCGGACGCCCGCCGACGCACTGCCTGTCAGCCATGCCGTGGCGGCGTCCCATATAAAGTGGAGGAAGATGGGCCCGGATGTTAGCCCAGGGCCAGTCTTCCTCAGCAAAAGGGGAGGATTAGCAAATGGATGTTAGCTGAGGGCTGGTCTTCCCCACAAAAAAAAAAAAAAAAAATCTCCCCAGATGTTTCTGATGCACATCCCTGCTTAGAAAACCCTGACTTAACTAAGCCACACAGATCTGAAAATAAAGTGGAAAAAAATCATTTAAAATGGCAAATAAAATTTCAGTGTAAGAAAACTGTACAATGAATAGCCATTTTAAAAATAATAAGGTTTTCACACAACTGTTCTTCACAATACTGAAGGGAATCAGCATTATTTATAGACGAGAACACAGATATTTAAATATTCCCTTTGGTATTCCTTCTGTTCACTGACCTGATCTCTTTTATCGCTGCAGCCTTTCTTAATGCTGGTCAATGTATTTCCTGCCTGGCACACACAACCTGTATAGATCTGTGCCAAACAATTTAGGTTTATATTGGCCTCTAACCTAACATTCAGTCTCGATGCTACTGCTTTCTCTAACATATTTTCTTTGACCTTCCTTTTCACAATCCTTTAGGATGTCCATACCAACCATGGTCTCCCTTGGTTACTATAGTGGCTAATAATTTTTCTGCTCCTCTAATTAATTCTGAAGCACAGCAGTGGGATTTGCCTAATATGGCTGATCTGGCCACTTGTGCTCAATATTCCTTCCTCTTCTGATAAACTCAGCAGCATAACTATGAACTTGCCTCAACCTAACCTACATTCACCCTCGTTGGTGGACCAGAGCGCTGGGTAAATTGAAAGGATTCGGTCAGAGATAATAACCCAAATAGATAACTTCTAAACTGGCTATTTTCTCTGAGCCTGAACAGTAACCCCCATCATCCCCTCAGGAGCTTAAGGCAACAGTACTTTTAGATGTGACAAAGGAGTAAGAACGACCTGACTGCACAGGTCTCCTTTTTATCCTCTTACTCTACTTCACCAGCCTGGGCGTAGTTCTCTTACTGTAATTTCAGAACTGATTTTGTGCTGCTTTTGTAACAAGCAGAGTTCTTCCAGCTTTTCATATTGGCACAGTTTATTAGATGCTTTTCCAGTGGGTGGATCTGCTCCGTGAGCAACGATGCTTCTCTAACTCAGTCCAGCACCGATGACAGTTTCTCCAGCGTTGACGCCCATGCCCTGTCACACTGGAGTTGAAAGTCTGCGTGAGTCTAAAGGAAGATTTTAATCGTGCCACTACGTGGCAGTGACTTTGACTCTACAAGCTCTCTTTGAAATAATACTAGGGTTTGACTTGAGCAGAGACATTCCATTTCTCTTAGTATACCCAGGAAAAGGGTTGTTTTCTATTCAGCGTCAACGGTTGGGTGCCCACAGTGCATGGCACTGTTCTGAAGGTTAGTGAGTGCTGCTTTCCTCAGGCGTGCCCCAAGACCATGGATCTTTCTGAAAATAGGAGACAGTGAGACTTCCTATCAACTGGGATTGTACCACCTCCTAATGGACATTTTGGAAATGTGTAGGGGTGTTTTTGATTATCACAAAAGTCAGAGGGCACTATTGGCACTTAACGATGAAGATGGGGGAGAAGGGAAGCAAGGATTCTCTATGACCCGCAATGTTAAGAACACTCTTACACAATGAAAAATTGTTCCACGTCCTGCCCTGCTCCTGAATGTCCCACAGAACAATCAGTATAAGTGACAATCTGTTCCTAGGTTTCTGAGTCTGAAGTCTAAGTCCCTTTTACACTTAAATATAAAGTGTTTTTTGCACAGTTTTACTATAAACTAAATTATGCAGGGATACAACTGCAAAGTGAGATAAGGGAAAGTGTTACTTCCATTTGTTCATTATTTCATAAAATCACGTCACCATTAATTGTGCCACTTCCAGTATTTGAATCAACTCCATCAATCTCGCCTTGGAGCTGTCCCAGTCACAATAATTCTGTGTATGGGGAACGTCATCTGACTACTTCACTGCACTTTCTAGAGTGGTGGTGCCTATGCATTTTCATATTAAAATACGCACTTTATTGTGAATATAGTTTCTTGGATTTTCCATTTCCATTACATTAAAAACATATAGATTTTTTAAAGTATTTTATATGTGGATAAGCTATATCATCTGTGAATTTTATTTCAGAGGGTAAAGAGCAATGTTATAAAACACTTTCTATAAAAAGGAGGCCTTGGGGCCGGGCCAGTGGCGTAGTGGTTAAGTTCGCACACTCCACTTCTGCAGCCGGGGTTCACAGGTTCAGGTCCAGGGTGCAGACTGACGCACCGCTTGTCAAGCCATGCTATGGCGGCGTCCCTTATAAAGTAAAGGAAGATGGGCATGGATGTTGGCCTAGGGCCAGTCTTCCCCAGCAAAAAGAGGAGGACTGGCAATGGAGGTTAGCTCAGGGCTAATCTTCCTTACAAAAAAGAAAAAAAGGAGGCCTTGTCTCTTAAGATTGGGAACCTTTTCTAGGTGTAAGGCTATCTTCAGAGAGACTTTATTTGTAACAACCTGCCTGAGGATAACTCGCTCTAAGTCCAATCTGCCACCTACCAAACACGACTAGCATAAAAGTCTATTTGTGACATAACTTTCTTATGCTGAATATAATAACAACTCTTATTGACTGAACACCTATTATGTACAAGGCACTGTGCTATATCTTTTTCATATATTACATCTAACCCTCAACTCTCCAAGGGAGGTAGTATTTATTATTAGCTCTATTTTACAGGCAAGAAAACTGATGCAGGACAAATGTTAAATAACTTGACTGAGGTCAGACCACTTGTAAGTGATTTGACCCAGATCAATCAAATTCCACTGACTTTGCCAAAGGCAGAGATGGGTAGAATTCAAAGAAGTTGGTGAGTAGCTAGGAACAGCCATGCTCAGTCTGGATTAACCATGGAAAAGTGAAAGCAGAGAACAAACAGGACAGTTATTACCATCGATTGCCAAACCCCCTGGTCCTCCACCCTGACATTAGGACCCTCACTCAGGCCCCAGCAAGTTCCTACACTCCTCATACTCTGAGCAACAGCACTTGAAAAGTGGCTAATCTGAACTGAAATGTGCTATACGTGCAAAATACATATCAAATTCCAAAGACACGGACAAAAATAATGTAAAATATCCCATTAAAAATTTCATGTATATCTTCTCATGACAATGTTTTGGGACATATTGGGTAAAAATTATTATTGAAATTAATTTCACCTATTTTCATTATGTTTCTAATGAAGCTCCTAAAAAGTTTAAATTATACACGTGACTCACACCATATTTCTATTGGACAGAGCTGAGATAGATGGTTTTCCTATAATTTAGTATCTTTTCCCTACACAACAGAAATCTGCAGAAGCCTGGAGCCTTGGGCAACTGCTTCCTGGAGTGGCCATTCAAGTCACTGGAAACACCAGGAGAAAACAGCATGGGTGTGTGGGGAGGGGAGTGTCAGCAGACGTTCCTGCACATTTTCGTCGTGTCATTTTGATTTCTCAGATAGTGGAAACCATTCACTATTCACTATTTATTACTATTATATTTATCCCATATGCTTCACACAACTGCCAACACACAGGAGCAGTAGGCAAAATCTGGAGCAGAAGCTGTGTTTGAATACATGTGTAAAGAAAAGTCAAAATATTTAACGTGTTACCTAACCATGATATTGTTTATATTTACTAACAGTGAAGAAGAAAATAAGTGGCTCATAGTTCTACCAAAACCCAGACAAGTAGTTTTAGCTCATCATAGATGGAAAACACTAGAAATAGTTTAAATATAAACTAATTAAAGGCAAGGGATTAAGTCCGTGACCTCTCAAGAGCAGTCCCCCCCATTATCAGACCTCCAACTTCTGTACTGTGGTTCCATTAATAGTAGTAAAAAAAAAAGAAAAAAGAAAAAGAAAGAAAACTGAATTCAATGAGGTTGACTACAGAGACCAACTGCAATTATTTTACTTCACACTTATTAACTGAACAAAATGTCAAGTAAGAAAAAGGCTTATAGACAAAGTGTGCGTACCACTTTAATGTCTATTAAGAGAAGAATTGTTTATTACTTCTGATGCATCCTTACTGTGAAATACACATTTCGCAAAGGGACGAAGGGTGCTAGCTTTAGCTCTAGATGTCCAAAATGCATTATTGTCTGTGATAATTTTCTCCCATCCCATTTCATAGCCCTTAGAGAAGCTCAACAGACTCATTTGATACGGAAGACCTGACTATGCCAGAAAGAGCAAAAAAGAGCTTCTAATTATTACATGGATGAAAGTGTGAAGCAACGATTATAACAACTTGGCTCAGGTCTCTGAACTCATTACTGGGCACGTGCCCATGAGGACCATTTAAGAGACTTTTCAGCTGAGCCAGCCAAGTTGTGGAGGAACTGCAAAGTCCTTGCCACATCATTTTTCTGGAAGAAACTAAGCAAAACACAGCCACATTTTGAAGACTGTTTAGTTTCCAACTCAAATGTGATCTAATCTCAAAAATTGTTTCTGGAGCCCACCACCGAAGGGGGCCGGCGTTAATCTCTCGCTTCTCTCTGCTCCTTGACTAATGGCACTTATCTCTTTCTGCCTATTACATAATTAGGCACGTACACGTCTGTCTTCCCAACCAGATTACAACTCTGCGATGGCAAGGATTAAGTCTTATTCATGTTTGTATCTCACCTAATACCAGGTACATAGTGAGCACTCAGTAAGTTTTCGTAGTGTTGGGTTTAATCTCTCTTGAATGTTCTAAAGAGCAGCAGCAAAGAGGAGGCATCAGCAAAAGTACATCTGACTGAATGATTGGCAGAGCTGAGTTCTAATCCAGACTCCACCACTTTAGCTCTCCTGGGTTCAGTTTCTCTGTTTGTAAAGCAAGAGGACTAAGCTAGCCTATCTCGAAGGTTCATTTCCCTTCCAACCCTTTGTGTTTCTCCTAATCTTTGCTTTGAAAAGTCTGAAAATGTTTTCATTTTGTTGTCTAAAAAACAGCAGATTCTTCTAATAAGGATCTAAAACATAAATTTTGCTTCCCATGTTTTCATTATTCCCTGGAAAGTCTAGATCAGACTTTTATCACCTCCAGAAAATCTATATCAAACTCTATCAACCCAATTTGAGATTTCTTCTAATAAATCACAGACTGATTTTTATTTTATTAAGGAACACTCCAGGTTAAGCTTCTCTGTATGAGCGTTTATTTAGGGGTATGTATATGTGAGAGAAACAGAGTGAGGAGAGAGAGAGAGATCTCTAAAAAAATCTCCTCTAGAGCTGATGCCATATCCATTTTTCCTTTTGAACCACTGACTGTCCAGCCTCTCTTGCATATAAGATGGTGCTTGACATATAATATATGTTTATTAAATGATCAATGAATAAATAAGTAAATATATGATTGGATGGATTTTTGGAAAACTATTACCAAAATATCTTTGCAGAATTGCATGGGAGCAGTATGAATTTGTGTATATCTTGGCTTTGGCTTTTCCCTAGAAAGCCTAGATACCTAGGCCAAAAAAAAGGTGAGGAGTGGGTGGGAACTACCAATAAATGTAAAAGGAATAAATAACTGCACAGCCGGGAAGTCAGGTAAAATTGAAATGTCATCTTTACCTAGAAATACCAGAGGGACTGATCTGGGAGAGGTAGTGCAGGCAGGTCAAATATCCAAGATTAATTTTCAGCAGACATTACCCAGACCTTTGAATCCACCTTTGGCAGCTCACCATGGAATCCAAAATTATTTCTGATTTACCTCCAATGCCAACTGACAGTCACCTCTAAGACCTATAAGAAAAAGAGTTGGGGAGTATGGTTTCATGACTTTCTAAGATTACAGGTACCTTTGTGACTTACCTTTAATTGTTGGTGTCTGCAATATATTTCTCTATAATAACTAGATTTTGAGGGGAAAAATGGAGACACAAGTATCATATATTTAGGCAAAACAAATCAAGTAGAAAACACAGCTTGAGGAAAGAGGAACTTCAGGAAATAGAGAGGGAAATGACAAATTTAACATAGAAAGAAGAGCAAGCCAAATCCTGCACCAGGAAAAAAGAAAATGGCATAAAGGATAATCTGAGACTGAGAAGTAACCCTAGAGTTTAACTGGCAGTAGTAAATCCACTTGGCTCCTCCAGCACAGTGCCTCAGTACGTAGAAAGAGCTCAATAACTATAGAGTGCAACACTCTATTAAAAAGTATGAATGCCTGAAGTAACTCAGGATGTGCTGTGGAAATAGCTGTGCTACAAGCCATCAGCATGTAAGCAAAAAGGAGAGAAAGGCTCTAAGACTTTCACCCTCTTTTTCACTCATCATCTAAAAAGCTTGGCAAACAAAGAGGAACTAAAGCAATAATACCACTAAGTTAGAAGTATAAAGTGGTTCTGATGATTTTCGAGACCTGCTGTTCAAAAGATAATTGAAATAATAAGGAAAAAACACCTAGCATCACAGTCTCACCCTAAGTACCAAGTAACACAAAAGGAATCTGAAGCTGATGGTACACTGAAGGTAATCACAGCATAATGAAACCCAAACTCAGCTCAGCTTCTGACACAAATGGCCAGCAGAAAAAGAGGTGTGCCCATTGCTAGGGAGAAATACCCTCAGTCTCTACTGCTGTATATATGTTGTTCAGCATTCATTCAAAAGCAACTAGCAAGATGATGGATTTAAATCCATCCATATCAAAGATTATATTAATTGTAAATGGTAGAAACACACCAATAAAAATAGAGAATGATTATACTAGATAAAAAATTAAGACCCAATTATATGCCATCTACAAGAAATCCATTTTTAAGTATATAAACATAGATTAAAGGTAAAAGGATAGATAAAGATATATCATGTAAACATTAATTAAAAGAAAGGTGAAGTGGCTATATTAGTATCAGAAGAAGTAGACTTCAGAGGAAGAAATACTACAAGGGATTAAAAAAGGGCACTGCAAAGAAAAGAAGACATTACATAATGAGAAAAGAGTCAATTCGTCAAGAAGAAATAACAATCCTAAATTTGTATGCACCTAATAACAGAGCTTCAAAATACATGAAGCAAAATCTGAGAGAACTGAAAATGAAATAGACAAATCCACCATTAAAGTTGAGGATTCAACAATCCTCTCTCAGTAAACAATAGAACAAGTAGATAGAAAATAGGTAAAGATATGGAAAATCTGAATAACACTATTAACCAACTTGACCTAATTGATAGTTCTAGAATGTTCAACCCAAGTACAACAGAATGTAAATTCTTTTCAGGCACACATAAAACATTCACCAAGATAGACCATATCCAGGACATAAGCCAAGCATCAAGAAATTTGAAAGAATTGAAACCATACAGAATATGTTCTCTGATCACATGGAATCAAACTAGAAATCAATAACAGAAAGATATCTGAAAATCTCCAAAATATTTGGAAATCAAACAACACATTTCTAAATAATGTCAAAGCAGAAGTCACAAAGGAAATTAGAAAATATTTTGAATTGAATGAAAATGAAAACACGACATACTAAAATTTGTGAAATGCAGCCAAAGCAGTACTAACAGGGAGATTTATAGTGATAAATGTTTATACTAAAGAAGGAGAAAGTCTTAAGTCAGTTATCTAAGTTTCTACCTTTAAAAATATTTTTTAAAAAGAAGAGTAGATCAAACCCACAGCAATCAGAAGGAAAAGAATAATAAAGAGCAGAGCAGAAATTAATGAAATTGTAAGTAAACAACAACAAAAAAAGAGAAAATTGAAGAATCTAAAATCTGGGTCTTTTTAAGATCAATAAAATTGGAAATTCTATAGCCAGACTGACCACAAAAAAGAGAAAGAAGGCCCACATTAACTATACCAAGAATAAAAGAAATGACAAAGCTAGAGTTCCTACAGACATTAAAAGAATGATTAGAAAATATTAAATGAATTCTGCATCTGTCTTCTCTTGCTCGACATTTTTGGGGGGAGGAGCGCATCCATGGTGTTGTGTATGGCAATAGTTAATTGATTTCATTGTGATATAGTAAGTCACTGTATGTATATGCCATAATTTATTTCTTTATTCTACTATAAATTTGTTCTTTTATTGTCTCCATTTGGGAGCTATTGTGAATAGAGCTGCTATGAACATTCTTGTATGTCTTTTCGTGCACTTACAAACACAGCTTTGTTAGGTATATACCTAGGAGTGGAATTTCTGGATTATGGCTATGCATATGTTCAGTTTTAGTACATACTGCCAAATGGTCTTTCAAAGTGACTGAATTTGTACTTTAATCATGAGTATACAAGAGTTGCATTTGCTCTACATTACTTGTAGGATTCGTGAATGTTTATTTCCATTGTAGTGACAGTATTTATTCTCATGCAAGCCCCTTCCTTATTTCCAAAGATTGTTTGCCTTTCTCAGCCTTAGCGAGGCATCATGTCCTCGAATACCCAAATGTGTGGGGACAGGACAGGAAGGGATAAATATCAAGCTCAAATGGTTCCTTTGAATATCTTCTCACTGTGCTTGAGGTGAAGAAAACAGCCCCCCTTCTTTTAGAGGGGTGGAAGTCGCCACACAACAATGGCTTTTCTTTTTCTTAATTGTGGTAAAGTGTATATAACATAAAATTTGCCAATTTAGCCATTTTTAAGTACACAATTCAGTGGCATTAATTATATTCACAGTGTTGTGCAACCACCACCACTATCATTTTCAGAACTTTTTCATCATCCCAAACAGAAACTCTGCACCTGTTAAATAATAATTCCCATTACCCCCTCCCCCCAGCCCCTGGCAACCACCATTCTACTTTCTGTCCCTACGAATCAATAGCTTCCTCTTAAATATTCATCACTAAATCTTCTGCCTATATTAAAGTAGCCTACCTTTTTATGCCCTTACTACAGGTACAATGCCAGAGTCATGAAACACATTCGTGAATACTTCTGAGAATTTGCATCTTGGTCTGACCCCTTACTTTGGAATTTCATTCTTTGTATATTTTGATGACTCAGTCAAAATTCCTAAATTAAAATCCCGTTAATGAGCATGAAACCTTAGTGAATTACCTTTTTTTCCCTTTAATCTTCCTGTATCTCTGACTGTATTTTTGTACTGTCCTTCTAAAGATTCAGTTTTTTCACGGAAGAGTCTCCATTAGTTCTGCTTCCATAATGTGGCTGATGTTTGAACTTCCTGTTTTTGCTTTGACAATTTAGGAAGCAGAATGTTTCCTAATTTGGGAAATGTGGGTTTAATATATCTACTCTGCATCAATTGGACTGGGCTGAATTTAGCTGATATCGTGGGAGTTCCTCAATAACTCAACATTTCTATAAATGTGTCATCCTGCTAAAGGATGTTACATATTTGCACAGCACTTTTGGCCTCTCCAGTAAATTGAAGATAATGAGAACTGGTAGTAAAGTGTTAGAAATTGTCTCTTTGTGGTGATACATGGAGAAATTGCCCATAAAGTGTGATCTATTATCTATAACAAGTTCTTTTGAAATCTCCTTATGAGCAAAACAGATTCTTCAATTCTCAAATGACACTCTAACCTGGATAAAGGGTGATTTTTTTTCTCCCCATAGACTGCAGCATCTGCCTAATATGAAGAAGTATATATAGATTGGTAACTAATTTTCCAAAAATGTGCTGTCATTTCCCTTTGCCAACACTCTACATTTCCCCAAAGCCAGAGCTTAAACTGGAAAGGACCCCAAGAGATCTGCGCTCTATTATTATTTCAGGGGAAACTGCCCAAACTGCCAGTAGGGAACTTTCCATCAACTATATAACAGCACCAGTTCTCAAAGAACTCAAATGATCCCACAGACCAGCAAGTATCTTGACAAAAGGGCAAAGTCATCATCACCTACAGCAGACAATTTGGTGCAGCAGAGGGGTGCTTCCCTGTCTAAAAATCTTCCCATTTAAGCTCAGCAAACTTATTTCATTAGGGCCAGATAGTAAATATTTTATACTTTGTGGGCCGTATAATGTTTGCCACAACTACTCAACTAGCATTGTAGTTCAAAAGAAGTCAGAGACAACATGGAAACAAGTGGGCATGGCTGTGCTACAATAAAACTTTATTTACTAAAACAAACAGTGGGCATGATCTGGCCCACCATCCATAGTTTGCCAAAACCTACTCTACACAGTCTTGAATTCTAAATCCATTATCTACACCTTTGCATTAAAAATTGTCCTATGGATTAGAAGACAATTATGTCTGTAAGGAGTCACAAGTTATCAAAAATTCCTTGGTGTATATAGCAGACCCCAACCCCATATCCTTTCAGCCTGAGTTCTCCTATATCTACTTCAGTTGCTGATAGACTGACAGCATCCTACTTCAAGAGCCTGAATCTCTCTTCTCAGAACGAGGGTTTTCTCCAGAATGTGAAACACAGCTCTGGGGATAATGATCCCTCCAGAGCAACCTTCAACCATGGGAAGGTGAGAGTCAATGGACAAATGACAGCCATCCTGTCTCCAGAGAGATGATTCTGAGAAAGTGCGCCATGTGTTCTCTTGGGGGATCCCAAGTGGAATTGAGTTCCAACCGCCTAAAGCGTAATCTGCCCATTACAATGTATTGGCAATTTTCCTGTCCCTATCGCACTTCCTCCCTTGTGCTTCCTTGAATCACTTCCCAAATTAGTTACTTGCACTTAACATTCTTGTCTTAAAGACTACTTTTGAGGCAACCCAAGCTAAGATAAACAGATTCATATATTTTCTGGTGTTCCTACATAGCAGAAGGGACTGGAGTCTCTTCATTGGAAGTCCTATGAATGAGAAGGAACAGAAATTTTGATAGTGAGGTAGAGGGCACTGAAATGGATTGAAATGGGTTGTGGGCACACAAGATGTGAGGTAATGAAACAAGCCATTTAGTCCAAAGATGTAGGTCAAACCCCCCAATTCACCACTTACTATTTGATTACCCAAATTTGGGCAAGTTACTTAAACTCTCTGAAACTCTGTTTTCTCATCCTAAATATGAGAAAATCACCCCCCAATTACGTTTTTTTTTTAAATAAACTTTTTTTTTTTTAAGGTTTTAGAGTCATGGAAAAATTGTGAAGAGAGTACAGAGTTTCCATAAACTCCTTACCCAGTTTCCTCTACTATTAACATCTTATATTAATATGCTACATTTGTTACAGTTAACGAACCAATGGTGATATATTATTAACTGAAGTCCATACTTTATTCAGATTTCCTTAGTTTTTACCTACTATCCTTTTTCTGTTCCAGGATCCCACCTAGAAGATCGTACTACTTTTATTTGTCATGTCTCCTTAGGCTTCACTTGACTATAACAGTTTCTTGGACTTTCCTTATTTTTGACAATCTTGAGAGTTTTGAGGAGTACTGCTCGGGTATTTTATAGAATGTCCCTCAGTTGAGATATTTTCCTCATGATTAGACTGGAGTTATGAGTTTAAGAGAGGAAGATCACAGAGAAATGTATGTATCATTTTCATCACATCATGCCAAGGGCAGATATTATCAACATAATTTTCACTGTTGATGTTGACCATGGTCACCTGGTTGAGATAGTGTTTGTCAGGTTTTGAGACTATAAAATTAATCTTTTTCATCCTTCCAAACTGTACTTTGAAAGAAAGTCATTATGTATAGCCCACACTTAAGGAGTGGAGAGTTATGTTTTACACCTCCTTGAGAGAGGAGTACATACATAAATTATTTGGTAATTTTGTCTGAGAGATTTGTCTCCTCTTCTCCCATTTATTTATTAATTCAATCATTAATTTATATCAGTAAGGACTCATAGATATTTATATATATATTGAGTTAGAATCCAATTCTACTTTATTCATTTTATTGCTCATATTGTCCCCGTTTGGTCATTAGGAGCTCTTTCAGTTGGCTTTTGTGTCCTTTGACAAACCCCCTTAGTGTGGGATTTTTTTTAAGCACTTCCTTATTTTCTAGTGCCACAGAGGTTCCTGGTTTGTCTTGTATTTTTCCTGCCCCAGTCCAATCAGCCATTTCTCCAAGGATCCCTGGTTCCCTTTGTTGGGAATGTTATTACAAACCAAGATCTGGGTGCTAGATGTTCTCACTATGTTCTTTTAAGGCTTGAGTGAGACAAAAATAAATAAGAGCCCCAACATGATCCTCACAGGAGCTATTCAACAAACATAAGTTAAATATGAATTTTGGCCAGTTCCAGCCCTGATAAGGATAGTCCCTAATAAATTCTCACTGTATTTTTGAAACAATAATGAATAATGTTATAATACCCTTCATTTATTTCAGAGAAAGAGAAGCTTAAAGGCAACTTGGAAAGGCTACACTTGTGGAGACCCTGCTTCCTTCCAAGAGTGTATGTGATCCTTGGATCCTCCATGCCATTCTGGATTATTCAGGTTTCATAAAATCCTTTTCTTTACCCCAAGATTGTAATTATATTCACTCCACATAAACTCTGAAATCTCTGCCATTTTATCATGAGTTATTATTTCCATATGCTCAAAGAAGAAAATAAAGAAGTTTTAAAATCAAATGACCTAAGTTTCCACCTTCAGAAATTAGAAGAAGAAAGGAAATTGAACCCAAAGTAAGTAGAAATGAGGAAGTAAGAGAGCTAAGAGCAGAAATAATAAAATGAAAAATGGAGAAAGAATATGGAAAATTAACACGTTTGAAGGTTAGGTTCTTTGAAAAGATTGGTAAAAATGATAACACTCTAATAAGACTAAGAAAAAAGGGAAAAATCACAGATTACCAGTATCAAGAATGAAAGAATATCACCACAGATAGCACAAACAAAAATGATAATAAATATTTTAAACAACATCATGCCAATAAATTCAACATGTTACATGAAATGGACAAACTTCTTGTCAATTACAACTTATCAAAATTAGCATGATGAGAAACAGAAAATATGATTAACCCTATATGTGGCAAATAATTGAATTCATAATTAAAACCTTTCCACAAAGAAAACTCTATTCCCCAGATAGCTTCACTAGTGAATTCCATCAAATATTTAAGAAAGAAATAAGACACAAATTTACACAAACTTACACAATCTCTTAGAATATATACTCTTTGTTTTACACAAACTCTTTAGAATAATAGAAAAGAAACATTTCACAATTCATTTTATGAGGCCAGAATAACCCTTCTAGAAAAACCTGACATGATATTATAAAAAAGAATAACTACAGACCAATAGCCCTAAGGAACATAGGCAAATTAGCAAATCAAATGCAGCATATTGTATTACAATAGGAACAAGTGGCATTTATGTAAGAATGCAAGCTTGGTTAATATTTGCAAACAATTCATTATAATTCGCTACATTAAAGAACATTATCACATAATCGCTACATTAAAGGAAAAAATACTCATCAAAGAAACACCTACACTAAGATTACACTTAATGGGAGAACATGGAAACTTTTTAATTGAAAATCAGGAACAAGGCAGGAAGGTTCAATCTGATAATTCCTAAGCAATTGTGTTGGAGGTCCTAGTCAGTGCAACGAGGCAAGGAGCAAAACACAGGAGCACAAAGATTGAAAAGGAAAAACTGAAACTGTCTTTATTCACAAACATCATTTTTTATGTAGAAAATCCTAAGAAATCTACAAACAACTACTAGAACTAGTAAGTAAATTTTGCAAGGTCTCAGGACACAAGGTCAATATACAAAAAGCAGTTGTATTTCTATATATTAGTAACAAATAATTGGAAAAATTTACTAAATGAAGAGATATACCATGTTTATAGATTGTAAAACACAATTTTGTTAAGATGTTCATCTAGAACAAGAGTCAGAAAACTATTTCTATAAAAAGCCAAATAGTGAATATTTTAGGCTTTGTGGGCCATACAGTCTCTCTTTTATTTACTCAACACTGTCATTGTAGGACCACTGAGCTGCAGACAATGTATAAGCAGATGAGCCTGGCTGTATTTCAATAAAACTTTATTTACAAGGACAAGTGGTGGGCTGCCTATAGCCTGCAGGCCATAGTTTGCCAAACTCTAATCTAGAATATTAATTTTGCTAACATATTAATTTATGATATATATGGAACTCCTATAAATCAATAATAAGAGATAACCTTTTAATAAAATGGGCAAAGACATTCACAGACACATTACTACAGGAAACATACAAATGGTCAACACACACACAAAGGAAATAAATGACCTACATGCATATGAGGTTTTTCAATACTTTATTTCAACACAAATCAATTATTTAAGTACTGATCTGTTTAGAATAAGTAAACTTTAGATTAGCTTTGCTCACAAATAGAAGCACTCTTTCACTTAGAGAGGTAGTCTCCTTTCTGGCCACAGAGCAGTTTTCAATAATACTGGGTGGCAGAGGGTAGAAAGCCCCTGGGCTGGTGAAGGTGGACATGGCTGGACTGTTACAGCAGCTTCAGAATTCAAGGGACCACAAATGCTGTCTTTGCAATGCAGACATCAGTTTCATTGAATCTATCTGTGATTTTTTTTTTTTAAAAAAGACCCTCACAAAAACTGCAGCTGAGGTTACTTTTGTACATTCCTTCCACATTGCTTTTCCTTGTTTGCTCACCTTGTGTTGTTTTGCGAAGGTTGAAAAGAAAAGGAGAAAACAATCAGATTTTGCTCTTTAACTGGTCAAATTAAAACATCATATAAATAGAAACAAAGTTTAATTATGTAAACAAATTTTAATATTTGACAAAATTCGATCATTTCTCCTAGATATATATCAGAAAGGTTTAACAGGTATTTGACATCTACTGTATGAAAAGCATCCTAGGGTGTATATGTAGATGCGATCCTTTGGAATATCAGTTTAGGGTAGCACAGGGTGACGAATCAGACAAATCTGAATTCAAACCCCTACCCTGCCTCTTAACTATCTGTGTGAGCCTGGATGAGGTACATCAACTTTTTGTTTCCTCATCTGAGAAATGGGGACAGTGTTACCTACTTTATGTGTCTCCATGAAGATAAATGACATAATGTACATCGAGTACCTGGACACGGCAGGCGTCCAGACATTTGTTCCCTTTCCCAATTCCTTCACAGCTTAAAAGGTCAGCTGTGAAGAACTAGTGGATGACAAAGAACACTGTGCACCCAGTTTCAGACACATACTACAACCCAAAGTCACGTGGTCTTTATTCTTCTGGGTTATAAAAGTAGAAAGGTACTGATTGATCAGGAATGACCATGTACAGAGCACAGAGCATCCTCATTACACTCAAAACAGAGACCCTCTGACTGTAGAAGCATCAACTAAAAAAAGCTCTCTGTCTTCCTAGTTGTAAAAATATCCTAGAATTTACCCCTTCAAAAATTATTTTCCAATTTGCTTGCCCACATCAAGGAGTGTTTAGTTTCATTTTTGTTGTGAAGTTGGATAAGTAATTCGTTGGGAGAGTGAGTGTTTGCTCTTGTGCCCACTCCCCAAAGCCGATTTCATCATGAATATCTGGGTCCTGGGAAACTCAGATTGAAGCAAACACCTATTCATTTTCCTACACTCTGTGCTCTCCTGCGTATCTGCACAGGCCTTCCCTAATTCACAATCCAAGAAACAGACCATATGTTGAATTAGAACAATGTATAACATGCATTACACAATCAATATAGTGGTGTCTACTCTCAAGGACCTTTGATGTCACTCACATGTCATGACAATCATGTTTCTTCCTCCTTCACGCCAGAGATTACAGTTGTAATTTCCTCCCTTTAGAAAATATAACTGGTCTTATCTCTTACCCTGGCAGGATAGCATCATTATTGCTTCTTCCCTAAGTCTTGCCTTTCTCTCTCAAGACTCCAGTATCAATGTAAGTATTGCAGAGGCATGTGCACACGCTCTGATGTTGGTGGATATACTTCCAGGACTTCTCCATACCAATCTTATGTGCTAAAAGAAACTCATTCTATCTAATTTACCAGAATCAACAAAAAATATCCTAATGGTTACATGAAGATACTATTCTGTAAAAATCTGTTTTAAATTTTTAGCATAACTAAAGCAAATATTTGATAGAGGCCAGGTTCCAAAACTAAGGAGAAGTCAGCAGATTGGTAATGTATAAATATAAGTAATCTGGTAAAGATTCATTCTAAGCAAATATTCCCTTGTAAGAGCTTAGATTTGGAGAGAAAAAATGGACCACAGGGGAAAAAATATATTCTAATTGGAAAATAGCCATTATTGAGTTTCATGAAACTCTGGAAACTTTATACAATTAGTGTAGCAAGTTGCTTAAAAGCAGGGGCCCTGTTCTGTCATTCACCAGCTAGGTGACTTGAGGACATTGCTTCATGTCTTTAAGTCCTAGTTACCCTGACAACAAAACAGAAATTGTAACAACATTATTTACCTCATACAGTTACCAGGAGGACTGAATGAGCTAATGCATATATAGCTGCTTAAGTGACAAAGACAAAATGTATTCTTGCATGAATTCTCCAATGTTTCCTCCCACCCAACCCTTTAAAAGAAAAGGGGATTTGTCTTTCTCTATCTTCTCTTTTCCTTCCTTTGCTTTCTTTTTCTTTCCTTCCCTCACTTGCCTTTGAAAGAGCTGTCTTTGCTTACTATATTCCCAGGCTTTTGAGATACAGATTCAGAATAATGGCGGGAGCAGCGGGGTGGGGAGTAACAGGTGGAGAAAAGTAGGAGAGAAATAAACAGACAAACCCTGCACAGACTTCAGGGAGAATGAGAGGCAGTTGTGTGGAGACACCAGAGCAGGCTATTTTAGGAGAGGAAAGTGGCCTTTGAGATGTGTTGAGATTTGGGTTGCTCTGGATTGTTGAACACCCTTTAACGATATCGACATTTCCCTTTAATTATTTTGGGCTGCCGTTCAGTGCTTCTTTAAATGTGACTCTGTACAGAGACTGCACCACATAGGACTCCGCCTTATATATGTTATTACCATGACGGTGAGAACGACAACAATGATGGTGATTGTGTGGTCCTCTTCCTAGATGCAAATGTGTGTGGGAGTTTTAGCCCCTAATTTTCCATGGGGACAAGATACTATTTTGAAGTCAAATACACTCAAAGAAGATAGCATGAAATAGAATATTCTGCGTTCTAAATGGTAAATTGATGCTATATCTTTGAGGAATTATTAACACAATTTGAAGGTACTTGAAGAAACATTTTCCTCAATAACTTCTCTAAAGTCTCCAAACCTGACAAAGATAGCCAGAAGCTGCTAAAATATTTTGACATATAAGAAAACACACTGGGAAGTAGAGAATAGGGAAAGCCAAAATCAAGTTAAGCAAGGATATACAGCAATTAGCACTTAACAAGATAGAGACCTTTGGTTCCCAATGTCCAAATCTGTAAAGTAAAAGAGGTGACAGATCACACCACGTCTCAAGAAGCATTAATGTCTCATGGAGTTGCCTTTGAGATGAAAATGGTGAAGGGAAAAACAGAACTGAGTTGTCAGAGTTCTGAGTCCTTCGATCCAGCTTCAATCAAAGAGACGTACTCTCATAACTTTTATTGATGGAGGATAAAATTACATTTGGAATTTTTTCAAAAGGAATTCTTAGGTTTAAAAAATGTTTTTCAGTATTAAATTATCAGGTCTACTCCTTGCTAGCTCTAAAGTGCTCCCAGACTTAAATATGTTTTAAATTTTGCTCTAAACAATATTTTCCATTTAAAGTCTATACAACTGTATTTTATCAGTGATTCACTCTTAATGTTTACATAATGTAATTTTATTAAAGAAAAACATTGTATGGGAAAGGTCATTTTAAATAAATCAAGTATTCAACTCTAAAATTTAAAGAAAGAAGAGCAAAACAAACCCCATGAAATCGTAAATAGAAAAGAAATGAATTAATCTGCTGAATGTAAAATCATTAGCACAATGCCTCACACCCATTAGCTAAATAAAGGTAAAAGTTTAATTAACAATTTAGAAAGCAGAAAAATGTAGCAACTAATAAACCAAGAGCAGGATCACTGGAGTGGACGTCTAGGGTGGAGGGAAGTGGAACGGGAGACAATAAAAGAGACCAAACATTGGCAAATCTGATCGAGGAAAAATAAAATCACAACCCCAACAAACGCTATTAGAAATAAAATTATGTTCAAGTGATGTAAAAGATATTTAGAAATAGTATACAATATATAAATCTCTATATAATTACTAGAACTTAATAAAACAGAAAAAAATGGAAAATATACTATAAAATTTGACTTAAGAGGAAAATATATTAGGGTAGATTTTTCAAATGAGTCTTGTTTTTGTTCCAAACAACAAATTTTCCCAATTTGTGGAAGAATCTGCTTCCATCCCACTGGATTTATGATGTTTCATTTTTCAGACATTAAATTCTTTTATATTGTGGGGTTAGTTTTCAAGTGATTTATTCTGTTTAAGCCATATGCCAAATTTTTTCTAAAAGAGATTCTAGCCCCACATTGGTTTACTTGTAAGTTCTTTCAAACTTTCAGGAAAAGATAATCCCCATATTATATAAACCATCCAAAGGATATTTTGAATAACATAATGGCAACACAAAGAACAGCAAGAAGAAGTGCCTTAGTCAAAAAAGGGGATCTGGGCAAATAATTTCTGTGCATTCCTTGATCTCCTTGGATTTGCAACTTAAAAAGTCTTATGCATCCAACAGCATTATCTCAGTTCTGCCATTAAGAAAATTACTCACCTCAACCGAGTAGAAGTTAACATTCATTCAGGCACTGCTCATGCCAATCCCTGTGGTACCACTTCCATCCCCCAGTGATTGCTGCTAAGCCTGCCTGGCCTTTGACTTGGCGGGTCTGACAGAACTCAGTTCCTGATGGGAAGCTCTGTATCTATGGTCACTTGTCCCAAGGTCAAGCGCTCCATATTCATATTTAAGATGACCAAATAGCACTCCACATCCTATTTACCAAACGTCGTGTAACTCTCTGATGCAGATGGCATGGATTGCTCCAGAACCATAGAGGTCTACGTCATTATTCTCCTAACTGACATTTTTATAAACTGCATACAGTTTCTTTTTCCCACCACAGATACTTCAAATGCCAGGTCATATGGCCCAGCAGTAGCATTGCTGGGATTGCAGCCTGGAGCTGGTACAGACCCCTTTTCTGCTCTAAACTCTACTCAGAGCTGGAAGCCTTCCTTATGATTTGGTAAATGAATCAAAGCTGTATTTCCAGGTGTGGAATATGCAGCCTCCAGAATGAAAAAAAAAATCCAATCAATTCTTCATAGTGGTGGGGGGGTCCAAAATGCAATAAATTGTCTTTTACTCTGGAAAGGGATTTCCTGCTATGCCCCATACCACTGGACCTCCAAAAATTTCAGGGATGTGTTGAACTCCTAAATCTTTGTTGGGTTTATCCCCTACTCTACAGAAAGCAAGCCCTCCAAAGTACTTAACACTTATTGTTGATCTGGTATGACTAACATGATGTCATCCATAAATTTGATATTCTGCACAACGTCCAGACTATCTGGTCGAGGTCTCCTCAGACTGTGACAGACAGGAGAATTAGCATAGCCCTGGGGCAAGACCATGGATGTGTGCTTTTATCCCCCCCATGGAAATGTGAACTGCTTCTAGTCCCCCTTCTTGACAGAGATGGAAAAGAATGCATTTGCCAGATCCATGACCACATGCCGTATACCTGAGGCTGGATTAATCTGCTCTAGCAAAAATACCATTTCTGAAACCCCTCATCCATTCAAAATTTTGGGTTCTTTATATTGAATTTGGTTTTTCATATTATATTTTTTGGCTTTCCATCTATCTTGTCCCTGGGAACACTATATTCTATTAATTATCTCCATAGCTCTCTATGGTTCAAACCCCCAAGCTATCACTCCAAACTTTCTGGTCATTATAATTGTGCCATCTTGCTTCTGACTGTTAAGCGCTGACACCTAGCCTCTACTACTTTGGGATCTATCAAATACATCTCTATCTGAGATTTCAGCTCTTTGATATCTCCTAGGTCAGCCTTGGTTTACAGAAGAAAACCAACAAGGAACTTAGTAATCATGTTGGTACCCCTCTTACCAACACATTTCTTATTGCTTTAGTGAATGAAATATCATCTGGGAATTCCCATGGAAAACAACTAGCTGTGGATTTTCTGTCATTATTTAGTATATCCACTCTAGTGTGCCTACTTCTTTGGAACTCTTGATCCCTTCCTCCATATTTACCAAAGCATATCTGGCTTTTCTATTTCACTTAGTGTGAGCAATTACTTGTTCCAAACCTCCAAGAGCCAACTTAGAAGGTCTATCACCATATCAGGGATCCTTGCCAGGATGTTAAATCCTGTATCACTGGAGCATGTGCTCATATTGATAAAATCTTTCTTATACAATTTATGTTCTGTTCCCTCTTGATCCAAACTCCTCAGGATCCAGTCCCAAATATACTCCTCCAGCTCCTGCCAGTACATGTTGATTACCACAGTTCCTTTGGTAAACAATCCATTCCTATCCCTAGCAGGCCCAGCACTTTCCCAGCTAGATTATGTTGGAACTTGACCCTAGTTATTAGTCTGGTGGCTAAGAGGGAAAGTTGGGATAGATCTTAAAGGAACACGATTTGTCTTACAAGGCAGAAGCCTTTATATCATCTTTAAACGAGGTGGGAGCACTGACCTCTGGTTTAGGGAAAAGTTCACAGAAACTTGGGAATTCAGTGTTTCTGGGTGCTCCTTGCCATTGGTGACTAGGAGGGAACGTGCGAGTAGATTCTGAAAGGATGTGAGTAATCTTGCAAGGCAAAAGTCTCCATATCGTCTTCAAGCAAGGTGGGAAAACTAGCCTTCACCTGGAAAAAGTGATAGCTCTTAATTCTGCAGGTAGGAGGATCCAGGGTATTCCAGATATTTGAGCACATCAACTCAAATATCTAGTTCCCAAGAGTTAATGTTCTGTTTCTGCCAAATCAGCGCTCTGACCTTGGCATGGCAGACTTGCTAAGGTTAAAAATTCAAATTTTCCTGGATCTCTACAACTCTCACAATGAAAACACAAACATATACATATACATATATACACATATACACACATGTATATATACAAGCACACACACATATATAATTAAGAAAATGCAATTAATATATAATTAAGAAAAGAAAAAAATCTAAAAATAAAATAAGAAGCCTGATGAAATGAACTATATGATCACTTTTCTTAAGTGCGTGGGATATTTCCAGAATTAATACATGAATAAATGAATGAGTGAATAATTGTTTCTTATTTATCTGTAACTGAAGAAAGCTTAGCTGGTCATCCATCCTACATGGCCTCAACAAAGGGAATTCTAAAAGAAAAAAGAACTATCAGGGTTAATCTAGCAAATCTAAATGTATAAGGTGCTAGAAATTTTTCTTTAATTTTTCAATATACACTACTCTTCTAAGCCACAAATATGTAATTAGAGAACCAATCACTGGTTAATTTGGATATTTCAAATCAATGTCTGGAGAGAAATTGTCACATAATTACATTAAAATATAGATGAAAACATTTATACTAATGCATTCTTCTGCTCATGTGTTCTTCCACACTTTTTAGAATGGGCTCTGCCAATAGTCCTCGCTTTTCACCCTCCTTTCTTTAACCTTCAGATTAGAAGTATGTTCCTTTTGTGAGAACCTTTTGATGTTCAGAAGACTCAAAAAGCCTTGTGAAGTACTTTGAAAACCTCTTGAGATCTTTTCTGCCACTTTAGGCAGTTCTTCCTATCAATAGGAATTTGAAATCTCTCCCCTGCAAATTATCATTTTCCTTAGTTCATAAGTCCAACCTGCAAGTTTAAAATGGGTCGGGGATTTGAAAAATTCCAAGGAAAATCCCCTGATAGAAAGCAGTGTGATCAAACAGAAAGATTCATGATTCTAATCATTTTTGATGCCTAAGTGGACTGTGACCTTGAGCAACTGAGTTAACTCTTTGACTATTTCACTGTATAAAGCAAAGAGAAATGAGTACTTGGATCAGCCAACTTTGCAGGAGAAATGAGTGTCAGAAGCAGTGTTTGTCAGAAGTGAATGCACACCTCAAACAATGACCTAGAAATCCGTAATTTCTAGAGTTTACTTTGCCAATCCAAGCATGATTCTTTGGTTATATATGGTCCCAAGGGAACATAGTATCATTTGTGAGGGTAACTACTGAGGCTTGAGAGGAATGCAGCTCCAAGTTAATTACCAATCATTTTCACTGATTCCCGCCCCCCCCCCCCGCCCCCGCAGGAACCTAGCTGGGGCTTGATGTTGAAAGAGACATTTAGATTGAGCAAAAAACATCATAAGGTCCCCTTCTCAAAACTATCTACCTACTCTTTCCCTTACAAAATTCCATCAATTAAAGTTAATTGGAGTAAAAAGCTCCTCTTTGGAGCTACAAATGGATATTAAATATAGTAGTCATTACTCCTTAATGTTAAAAAGCACTAAATTAATTCAGGCTCAATAATTGGGAGTTTTTAGTAAAATGAAAAGACAGAGGAAAAGCAATCATGGAAAATGATTCATTAGGGAGGGAGGAGTAGAGCAGATCATATTGGGGTTGAGAACCTTGCAGCATGTTGGCATGAGGTGGACGCTGAGCACCTGGAGGATGGGGTGGTGTATGCAAACAGAGAAAAGGAGAGAAGTGGCCCTAGGTTGCCAGGTAAGTGCCCCAACATTCATTTGTGGGCAGTCTTACTTGAGGTGCATCTTACTAATGTCTTGATTAGAGTAATTGGACTTGCTTGGAAAACTGCAATCCTCTGTTTGCCATAATTCAGTCCAGCCTCCCCAGTCCCAGATAGTATAATTGCAACCCCGTAGTATCATTTCAGTTCCTGCCTACTCAGGGATAAAAGTGAGAAATGAGGAAATGGAGAAAAAAAGAAAAAACGCTATATGCCAGTTGCCTGCTGACAAAGGAAAAGGTAGGTCATTCCTGCTTTTACGACCCATATCTTTCTCATTTTATTCCATTAAGAATTTTATTCAAGTGAGCAACTAGAAGTTTTTCTCCATAAATGAATTAGATCTCCAAAACTTACATAATTCAGAATAAAGTTGCTTCATCTTGAGTCTTTTTCAAGTGGGTAGCGCTATTTAGACACAAAAAGGAGCCCATTATAGAGTAGAATCAGTCTTATACAGAAAAACAGAACGGCCACTGACGGGGGACGAGAGAAGATGAGTGAGGTCGCAAAGTCAATGCCTTATCAGTTAGGGTCCAATCGGGAGACAGAAACCACACAGTAATGTGAGTGAGAAAAGTTTAATATAAAGAATTGTTGGCATAGAATTGGAACAATGGAGAATTGGCTACTAAGAATTCTCAAGAACAGAGGAGCAGCAGATACAAGGAGTAACCAGTATCCCTAAGGCTGAAATAGGACACCCAAGGAAGGGCCCTCCTCTCCAGGGCTGAAATCCAATCCTCATTGAAAAGGGCAAAGCCATGGCTCTCTGGATGGAAGGCAAGTTGCTAAGGTGTCTCATCAGTGGGACTTGTTGAAAATCTGGCCCCTAGGGCACCAAGGGAATCTCTTGGCCTCTGGGCATTGCCGAAATTGGGAGCTGGAGGAAGCCTTCCCTGTAGGAGCCCAGTGTAAGAAAAAGCCATGAATTTGGAGGATCCCAGAGCTAGAGAAAGCTGTGCCATTGCAAGAGCTGGGTACTGAAGAAAGTGCACCGTAAATGAGCCCAGGGTTAGAGCAAACCAGGCTGCTGTAGGAGGTGTGCGCTGGAGAAAGCACATTCTGCAGGATCCAGCACTGAAGAGACTGCACACTGGAGACACTGCCGAGGCTGGCAGGCGAATGTACAAAGGGCGTCATGTAAAAAGCCCACTCAACCAGCAGGGCATCAGGAGGTCTCAGGTGCGTGATATCCACGTATGGTGGTCCCCGGGCCAGGGTTAGGGCTGGGACTTACAAAATGACTGTGCGCTCTGGACACAAAGCAAGAGTAGAGTGCCACTGGATGCCTCCCATACACACACATACTACTGAAAAATCCATGAAAAAGAAGCAAGCCAGCAGCTGCTGGAGCAATGTAGGCCTGGTCCTCCTACAATGTCCCTCCGGCTCCCTCTACTGGAAACGCTTGATATCACACTTGCAGCAAAGGACGAGTACTCCATTGTGGCGGAGAAGGTAACGAAGGGTGAATTTGCATCTGAGAGGCAATAAATTGATAACTGGCATAATGCCTAGAAAAGAATCATAAAAGTCAATTAAGTGGACCTATAAATAATAACACCAATACCAGTTACATAGTCCTGAGACAACTTGGGAAGCTCCAATTAAGGTATAATCTCAGATAGGTAATAACTAATACTAACCTCAGTTTTATTTTTTTCAATTGGGGCATAATTGACATATAACATTATATTAGCTTCGGGTGTACAATATAATGATTCAATATTTTTGTATATTGTGAAATTATCACCACAATAAGTCTAGTTAACATCTGTCCCATATAGTTACAAATTTTTTTCTTATGGTGAGAATGTTTAGGATTTACTCTTCGCAACTTTGAAATATGCATTATAGTATTATTAACCATAGTCACCATGCTGTACATTACATCCCTCTGACTTATTTATTTTATAACTGGAGGTTTGTACCTTTTGACCCCCTTCACCCATTTCACCCACCTCCCACCCCCACCTGTGAGAACCACCAAGCTGTTCTCTGAATCTACGAGCTCAGTTTTGGGGGTTTTTTTTAGGTTCCACATATAAGTGAGATCATTCAGTATTTGTCTTTCTCTGTCTAACTTATTTCACTTAGCATAATGCCTTCAAGGTCCATCCATGTTATCACAAATGGCAAGATCTCCTCTTTTTATGGCTGAATAATATTCCATTGTGTGTGTGTGTGTGTGTGTGTATATATATCTCATATCTTCTTTATGAATTCATCCATCGATGAACACTTAGGTTGCTTTCATAGCTTGGCTATTGTAAATAATGCTGCAATGAACATAGGGGAGCATATATCTTTTCAAGTTATAGTTTTTGTTTTCTTCAGAAAAATACCCAGAGGTGGAATTGCTTGATCATATGGTAGTTCTATTTTTAATTTTTTGAGGAACCTCCATACTGTTTTCCATAGTGGCTGCACCAGTTTACATTCCCACCAGCAGTGCATGAGGGCTCCCTTTTCTCCACATCCTCACCAACACTTGTTATTTCTTGTCTTTTTCATAATAGCCATTCTGACAGATGTGAGGTGATATCTCATTGTGGTTTTGATTTACATTTCCCTGCTGAGTAGTGATGTGGAGTATCTTTTCATGTACCTGTTGGCCATCTGTATGTCTTCTTTGGAAAAATGTCTATTCAGATCCTCTGCCCATTTTTTTATCAGATGGTTTGGCTTTTTGCTACTGAGTTGTACGAGCTTTTCATATATTTTTGATATTAACCCCTTATAACATGGATGATTTGCAAATATTTTCTCCCATTCTGTAGGTTGCCTTTTTATTTTGTTAAAGGTTTCCTTTGCTGCACAGAAGCTTTTTAGTTTGATGTAGTCCCACTTGTTTATTTTTGCTTTTGTTGCCTCTGCTTTTGGTATCACGTCCAAAAAATCATCACCAAGACCGATGTCAAGGAGCTTACTGCCTATGTTTTCTTCTAGGAGTTTTATGGTTTCAGGTCCTTCATTCAAGTTTTTAATCCATTTTGCATTAGTTTTTGTGTATGGTATAAGGTAATGGTCCAGTTTTCCCGACACCATTTATTGAAGAGACTGTCCTTTCCCTATTGTATATGCTTGGCTCCTTTGTCATTACTCTCAGTTTTATTAATTGCAAAATATGCATTGCTCACCCCAATTCACCAATTGAATTTAGCCAACGAAAATGATGAAATTTAAACCCATTATTGGTCACAACCCCAAGAGTTCCTTCCTTATTTATTCAATCCTCATCCTCCAAAGACTTTAGAGTTATACATGGTTCTTCTCATTCCATAGCCCTACTGCTCCCAGCATTCAATGAGTCACCACCGCAGTTCTTTTAATTTCTACTGCTAACAGTTAAGGAGACTGTTAGCAGTTGCTAGTCTAACACCATGATTTTTACAATAGCTTTTGGTTCATGTTTCTATCTTTCTATTTTTCACTACTCCAATATGTTGTGTAATAATGTCGCACTTTATCTAAACACTTTGGCTATATCACATCTGTTTCAAAAAGTTAATAACCTTGTTCTGTTTTTTTTATTAAAGAGCCTTTCTGCTTTGGATGAGCAAGTTGCATCTGTCTATAGGGTAGTGCTTTTCTACTTCTTCTGACATTCCCAGACTGTTTCATAAAGCAAGAAACTGATGGCTTCCTCCCCTAGAAGGGAATGGTCTCTATGAACTCTCTCATTTATTTTTTTGGTGCAACTGAGAAAAGGAACCGTGATTCGGTACTTTCTGGATACTCTTTTTGCAAAAGTGTGCCCTCAGGATGCGTATATTCTCTGCTTCTCCAGGCAGTAAGCTTATAGAGGCATAAATTTGCTGTTCCAGTGAATGTATCAATGCAGGGCATTTGGCTGCAGACTTAAACCATATTCTCCAATCCAGCTTTTATAAAATTGACGTTTGGTCTCCATCTGTTTTACTCAGATAGTTTAGTGAGCGACTTGCTCAATCGTGTGCCTAGCTGGTGAAAGAATGATTTATGAAGTCCAGATTCCAGAAGCCCAAATGTAATGCTATTGCTAAAAAACCATGGTTCTTTCTGTCTGGGAGTCACTGGGGTCCCTTTGAGGGGACCTTTTACTCTGGTAAAAGCTAAAACTCTCTCTTTGGAAAAATGCAAATTATCATATTAACACAAATATTTGCAGCAAGTTTAGGAGGTTCACAGACTCCCTATAGTCTACAACTGACCCTCAGGGGTTCCATGGAGTCCAGAGTAAGAAGTTCAAACTGACTCTTATTCTGGTTCTTCCTTTTTAATTTTTACTTACACTCTCTCTCCTGCTCTAATTTCATCTTTCTTCCTGAAAATCTCATCCTTTCTACAACGTCCAGTGGTTTGGGTAATTTTATTTAAAATTTTAAATTATTAGCTAGCATGCTTCCAAGGTCCATGTTCTTAGCTCTAAATGTTATTTATCTGTAGAAACAACTAATATTCCCTTCAAGACAGCATGACACAGACATTATAATATATACAAAATATTACCTCTAAACATAGGCTCCTGAAACTAGGTTTTGACATAGTTGAACTAAATTGAATTTTGAAAGTTGAAATAATGCCTTTAAATTACACAAAAATGCACACAAATTTAAAAATGAGTAGGTTTAATAAATTTGGAACACTTAGGTTTGGTCAGTACCATGAAGATGCCTAGAATAGAATTGTGCAAGCATTTTAGGTTGAATTATTCACATATAAAACTGATTAATAATGAACTGTTGGCACAGTTCTGATAGTCACTGATTCTCAGATCATGCCAATTTTTTGTGTAAACATACAAATTAAAATTATTCATATTATGCAACATGAACATAATAGCATCTGCCTTCCTCTTCGTGTAACAGGATGTTAAATGGGAGTTTCACCCGAAGACCTAAGGGACGACAGATACTGCCTTCCAAAGGAAGTGCTAGACCATATTGCAGAATTCATAAAGGAGATACCTGGGAACAGTTTATAAGCCTCATCTCCCACTCACGTATAAAAAAAATAAATGTTGGATATTGAAGAAGATTTTTTTCTTTCTTTTTTTTTGAAGAGAGATCTATGGAGAGAGCTCTCCTCCAAAAGTGAAGAGAACGGATGTACTTCCTCTTCACCTTAACTCAGGAGAAAGGGGCTTTATGCATCCCCTAAGTTAGAGGATATGGTCAACTGTTTTCTTTTTCCTGCCCGGAAGATCTAAGGTGTAAGAGAGACGCTTTGATGGCAGAGTCAAAGAAAATTACTGGATTTTGGAAGTTCTGCCTTAAATGAGTTTTTCAGAGCAAAGAATGTGTGAGTGTTTGGGGTGGAACAGGTGTGGGGCACTCATGGGAGAAACAGTGTTCAGTCTTGTCCGAAAGGGCTGGCTAACCCAGCTTTGAACACTTGCCAAGTGCATGGAGTGCTGATGCCAGGTCATGGGATAGACATTTCTCCTTGCATGCAACCCTGGTGGAGTAGGAACAGAAGTAGGGAAAGAGAGAAGATGGTAACCAAGTCCCCCTACCCAACCAGAGAACTTGGACATGCAATAGGTTTAGGCCGGGGAAGGGAGAAGACTCATCTTTAAATGATGGGTACAATTGTGTGCCTTATGTAGGACTGGACATTTTAGTCACTGGAAGGAAGCTGTTTACATTTTCTGGGAGAGACGAGAATACCAGCAAACATGCCTGAGATTTAATTCTGGGCAAAAGAGGAGCAAGGGACAGTCGGAGCCAAAAATAAAGTCGTTTGTGATTAAATCCCTCAGGAAATGTTTGTTCAACATTTATTAAATGTTGTGAAACCAAAGGAAAGAAAATTTATTTTTGAAAAGGAATGGAGATTAAATTAAGATATAAAACTGGACTCACAGTGCTCTAGAAACATATAAACAGAAGTAAAGATAAGCAGGCCTTTCCCATGGGGGAAAAATACACAAATAGTGGAAAACAGACTGGTCAGTTTATACTAACTGACATCAATGAGATATAATTATCTTGTTCTCACACAGTTTTAAACACATAAGCATAATACGGCGTGCATAAACTCGGAATAAAATTAACTAGCATTATGGTCATCACCAAGGAAAGCCTGCCGAGGCACCAGACAATGCAGATCAAGACACCAAACCAAACCCTACGTTTAATGATGTGATAATAAAAGAAAAGAGCATTAGGAACCTAATGTCTATGGGTAGACGTTATTGCAAGATAATCCTGAGGGAGGAATTAGGCAGAGTGAAGAGAAGGTACACAAGAGGAAAAGGTGTTTGGGTTTGATTTGTATGTAAAAACATCAGAGCCAGGTTTTCTGCTTGAGAATTTCTCTAGTAGAGCATCCAGTGGCAGCACAGTGCTGGCAAATGTTCTACAACTGATCCTCCAGGAAAGAAAAAAAATCCTGGTTTATAATGCTTGCTGATTTTCATGGTATAAATACTCCCACTGTGACTGATTTCAAGTTACCAATATAAAATCACTAAGCACAAAAATGGAAGAAATACCCAATATCTCACCCCGAATTTCCACCTTACAGACAACAGGAGTAAATGACCATAGCTAATAGTAAATGTAGTAAAATAATTAGGAAGTCATAACTTTTTGAATATTTATTGCATTTTTTAAAATATTTAAGTATGAGTTTATATAGTTTAATTTTAATGACGGCTATGTGTCACAACCAGCACAAAGTTTCTGACATTTTTATGATAGACCTTGGGGAGCCAGTCCGAGCCAGCTCCGGCAGACTCCTGAGCTCAAACTTCTTGTTTCTCCTGCTGACTCTGGGCAAAGCTAGTGGGAGTAAAAAAAACCCAAAAGTTTTTGGCAAAAATCCAAAGGATGGACAACACACTCTACAGGTTAGTCCGTGGGGAAACTGACACTCATCCTGTTGCTGTTGGTGTTATGCTGCTGGTGAGAGCGCAAAATGGTGCAACCTCCATGAAGGGGGCTTTGGCAATACAATACACAGCTTATTACTGTATGTGTTTGTCCTTTGTCCCAGCAATCACACTTTGACGCACCTTCCCTGAAAATACACCTCTACAAGAACGAAACATATGTATGAAGTTATTCCTGGAGGCATTAGTTATAATATCAAAATATTGAAAACAACCTAAATTTCCATCAGTCTGGAACTGGTTGGATAATCTGTAGGACATCCACACAATGAAGTACTATGCAGTCATAGAAAGAAGAAATGAGATCTCTTTGTACTGACTGAACTATCTCCAAGATAGATTATTAATTTAAAAAAAAAGGAAGATGCAGAACAGTGTATATAGTGCACTTCTCTTTGTGTAAGAAAGGAGGGAAAATAAGAATATGAATATATATGTATATTTTTCCAAAGAGAAACACTGAGAGAATAAGTGAAAATTATTTTTAGGGGCCTTAAGTGAAGGGATAGGATGGAAAGAGCAAGAACGAAAATGGAACCTCTCTAAGTAAACCTTTTAAAACATCTTTACTGTGAATCATATAAATGTTTTATATATTCAAAATATCAATTCAAAGATTTTTCAAAAGCAAATACTGAAACTGAAATCAAACCAAAACAAACGAACCTAACAGAATATTACAGGTGATTTTCAAACCCTATATACTCTGACCATACATCCTTCATGGGATGTATTCTAAAAACTAAGCAAACTGCAAAGAAATCCTAACCTTCACCATAGTTTTGTTGTTAGAAGTAATATTAGAATTGCAGTTTTCAGATGTTTAAATGTACATCGCAAAGTAAGGCATGTAAGAAAACTACTGAATACACTGAATGCTAAATTTCAATTGGAAATGTTGATATCAATATGAACTTGTGGCTTTTAAAAATATATTTCCTAGCTCAACAGAAGAACCTAAGGGAGTAATATGCCTCTGAATGTTCACAGTCATGTGTCATTTAACAGTGGGGATATGTTCCGAGAAATGCATAGTTAGGTGAGTTAGTCATTGTGTGAACATTATAGAGTGTACTTACACAAACCTAGGCATAGCCTGCTACACACCTAGGCCATATGGTACTAACCTCATGGGACCACCATCACGTATGGGGTCCATTGTTGATCGAGATGTTGTTTTGTGGTGCAAGATGGTACTTAAAAATGGTAAATTTTATGTTATGTGAATTTTATCATAATTTTTTAAAAATAAATAAATAATTTAAAAAAACTTTTAAGAGTCTAAGGTGTGGAAAGGGAGGATTAATTCTTGTTCAGCATGTGGTTGAGATCAGAAGTGCCTCTGGACTCAGCTATTCTGACCTGAAGTTCATATTGGAAGAATGTCTGTGTACAAGAGTGTGAACAAAATGAGTTCTAGAACTGGAGGCCATGCCAGGGGTGCCCCACCCACCTATGTAGGGCTCCTCCCAGAAAAGGCTTTCCAGAAAATGGTCAACAACCAGACTGTGCTGCCCCCATGTTCAATGACACTCGAATGACTGCTCATATGCTAGTATTTTCCCCAACAGTGTTTGGAAGGGCTGACCTACAGGACCCCTCTGTGTTTTAAATAACCAGGGGGGTGGATGGGAGGCTCAAAAAATGCTGGACTTATTCCTAATAAGGACAGATAGGAGCTCAGATAATCCTTTTTAATGATAAGAAAGAAGTGTATGCTTTGCCTCTGTGACTTCACTTCTGATGTTTGATTATGTTTGATTTGATTTGATGACTACAGCACATGTGATAGCATCAAATCCAAATGTTTATTTCAGCATCCATGAACAACAAAAATCACTCAGCTTAATTTTTCTGTTTTTAAAGGTGGAAGCGTGCATGCTCACACACCTGTGTACGACCCTGCTACCAAAAACACACTAACATACACTTGCTTGCTGTAGCCTCAGATTAAGCAGGAGCCAATGAACCATAAGAAGAGTCTTTTCAGTCTTGAGCTGGGAAAACCAGCAGATTCCAGGGAGCAAGTCAATCCTCCCATGGCAATTTTAATTATTGGTTATACTTTGAATCCACATTACTTTGAAAGAAAAAGGAAGCATTAATATCTAGTGAAGTAGAATTTGGAGGCTGAGTGGTTCAGTCAAATCAATTATTTAATCTTCTGCTCTCACCATAATTCTCTTGTTTTCTTTCCTCATGTGTCAAAGAAGAATGAATTCTTCCAAAATAAAGGAAGTCGCATAAAATATAAATCTCTCCTTTTAAAAATATCAATATATTTTGAGACTTTTCTAGAATTTTTAAGGGCAAAGCTATACTAAATATCAATAGAATTTGACTTTCCTTGACATGGATTTGGACAGCTGAGATAAAACTGACTGACAGAGGATGAAGAACATACACAGCCAGGCAAATTCCATCAATCTCCTGTTGAATCTGTGTCTCCAGAGAAACTCTTGGTAATGGATCTTCCGTCACAGTAATAAGCTGCTCAGAATGGTACCTTCCAGCATGTAAGAGGTTGGCTATACCAGGAAATTATTCCCTGCTCATTTGGTTTGCAGCCTCTGACAGTGCTAGTGACAGGCATGTCGTGGGGTGTTAGCCACAGCTGTGAGAACTGCTACCACATTATTCGTTTCACCTCTCTAGTCTGTCTGCTCCTGCAGACTGTGTAGTCGCTGGCTCAGCTGAGCAGCTCCAGCCATGAGTTCCAGAATGGGACCGTCTACGTTGAATTAAGGTGACGAAATGTCTCCACCAACACCAATCTGCCCCAAAACTGTTTCTTTGGCCCAGCCTGTCAATCTTCTTAAAATTTCTAGCAAGGGGGATATCCTAAGGTGTTTGTATAGGGGGGTTTGAAAGTGTACGTTTGTCTGTTTTATTTGATCAGGCCTGAAGTTATCCTTGTGGGGAAATGCAGACACAGAAATCAAAAGTCATACGGTGGAAGGTACTTCAGAAACGATCTCGTCACTTATTCACCCCGCTGCATCTTTGCAGGAAGGAATTCTCGAAGGGGGAATTTCATGTTGGGAGTGAATGGCTGTAGGCATTTTTTAAACTTTATTTGTAAAAACTTCAAACTTACAGGAAAGTTGCAAGTACAGCTATATATCTTTTACCTAGATTTACCAATTGCTAACATTTTGCTATATTTGCTTTATTATATATAATATATATATATAATTATTATTATTAGAAAACTAATTGAAAGTTTCAGACAACATGACCTTTCCCCCTAAAAATTCCTAATTATTTCAGTATATATCTCCTGAAAATAAGGACATTATCTTAGATAGCCACAGTAAAATAATCAAATTCAGAAAATATAACATTGACATACTACAATTATCAGTCACATTCAAATTTTACCAGCAATGTTCTTTGCAGCAATTGTCCTCCAAGGTCTAACTGAGGGTCACACGCTGCATTTGGTGGGCATGTGTCTTTCTCTGCCTTTGTCTTTCCTGACTGACATGTTTGAGGAGTGGAATGCTCTTCAGTTTCGGTTTGTCTCATATGTCCATGCAGTTAGACTTGGGTTACGCATTTCTAATATGTCCTTCTTAAAGCTCCACTTTAGGAGGCAGCCCTTGATGTTAGTTTGCCCCAGAATTGGTGGTGTTAAATTTGTTAACTTATTAGAGTGGTATCCACCAGGTTTCTCCAGTGTAAAATTTCCACTTTTCCCCTTGAAATTAATTGTTAATCTAAGGGGGGATACTTTGAGACTGCATAAATATTCTACTCCCCATTTAACTTCTACCCCATAGTTTTAGTGTCCGTTGATGATATTTGCCAGAATCGATTATATCTATGATGGTTTCAAATGGTGGGTTTCTTTTGGTGGGCATACTACTCAAAGCAAGAGTTTTTCCTGATCCCTCAGTTATGTGTAGGCTTGTTTGTTTTTAAATTTGTTTATTTATTCTTAGTAAAATATTACATTATTATATATGGACTAAGGATTCCCATCACGATTTATTTTGGTATTTAAAATGTCCTAGATTTGGCCAGTGAGAGCATGTTCAAGCTGGCTTTGAAATGTCCCATAATTTTTTGAGCACTTTCCTATTTTCTGACTCAATTAGGTGTTCCAAGTTCATTCTTGTGCCTTCCCTGCTCTAGCCCTGGGATAAGACATTTCTCCAAGAAGCACCCCTTGTTCCATTTGGAAATGGTATTTGAAATAAAAATCTGGCTATTTGTCCAAATATTGATGGCACAACAGAAAGCCCTTGTTATGCACTGAAACACGCTACTCACATGAGAACAGGCTAACAGGCTCCCCACTCCCCACCCATCAAGAGGCATGGGGTCAGGGGAGGTGGCTGGCTTCTTCTCAGGCACTTTGTGTACTTCTTTTACCCACACTATACTTGCCAATCCCCTGCCTTTAAACACATACAAAGCAGGGCTAGTTGAGAATGCTCAGCCCCTTTCATGCAGACATGGAGAGCATTATCCTGCTGATCCTAACTCTGGCTCGCAGGGAGACACAGGGCCAAATCCTCGAGAGGGAGACTTGCCATATTTTTTCCTTACTGGTGGTAAAATACACATAACATAAAATTTACCATTTTAAACTGTACAATTCAGTAGCATTAAGTACATTTACAATGTTGTACAATCATCACCACTATCTAGTTCCAGAACATTTTCATCATCCCAAATGAAACCCCATAGGCATTAAGCATTCACTCTCCACCCATTTCTCCCTCCCTCCAACCCCTAGCAACCACTAATATGCTTCCAGTCTCTATGGATTTACCTATTCTGAATATTTCATATAAATGGAATCATACATTATGTGGCCTTTTGTGTCTAACTTCTTCCAATTAATGTTTTCAAAGTTCATACATGTAAAATGTACCACTACTTCATTATTTTTATGCTGAATAATATTCCATTGTATGGACTTACCATATTTTGTTTATACATTCATCAATTGATGGATATTTCAATTGTTTCCACTTTTTGGCTATTATGAATAGGGCTACTATGAACATTCCTGTACAATTTTTGTTTGAACACCTGCTTTCAGTTGTTGGGGTATATACCTAGGCGTGGAATTGCTAAGTGATGTGATAGTCTCTGTTTAATTTTTGAGGAACCATCAAACTGTTTGCAAGTTGCTGCACCAGCAATTTATGAGGGTTCCAATTTCTCCACATCCTCACCAACGCTTATTTTCCTTTTTTTTTTATTATTATAGTCATCCTAATAGGTATGAAGTGGTATCTTATTGTAGTTTTAATTTGCATTTCCCTAATTATTAGTGATGTTTAGTATCAATTCATGTAGTTATTGACCATTTGTATATCTTCTTTGGAGAAATGTCTATTCAAGTCCTTTGTCCATTTTTAAATTGAGTTGTTTTGTCTTTTTGTTATTGGGGTGTAGGAGTTCTTTATACATTCCAGACATTAAACCCAATATATGCATATACCTTGCAAAAATATGATTTCTCTCATTCTGTGGATTGTCTTTTCACTCTTCTTAATAGTGTCCTTTGAGGCTAAAAAGTTTTTAATTTTGATGGAATCCAACTTAGCCATTTTTTCTTTGGTTGCTGGTGCTTTGATGTTATATCTAAGAAACCATTCCAATCCAAATCTAAAGTTATAAAGACTTACCCCCATTTGCTTCTTTGAGTTTTAAGTTTTAGCTCATATTTAGATCTTTGAACCATTTTCAGTTAATTTTTATATATGGTGTAAAATAAGGGTCCAACTTCACTCTCTTACATGTGGATATCCAATTGTCCCAGCACCATTTGTTGAAGAAACTACTCTTTCCTCCATTTGAGGCACCCTTGGATGGCACCCTTGTTGAAAATCAATCGACAATAGATGTATGGGTTTATTTCTTGGACTCTCAATTCTATTCAATTGATCTATATGTCCTTCTGGATGCCAGTACCACACTGTTTGGAGTCCTGTAGCTTTGTAGTGACTTTGGAAATCAGGAAGTACAAATCCTCCAACTTTGTTCTTCTTTTTCAAGATTGTTTTGGCTATTTGGGGCCCCTTGCAATTCCTTAAAAATTGTAGGATTTGCTTTTCCATTTCTACAAAAAAGGCCACTGGGATTTTAATAGTGATTTCCTTGAATCTGTAGACCACTTTGGGAAGTATTGTCTCTTTAAAACACATGTTAATTATTCATGATGCAACTACAACTCAAATGGATTACAAATGATTCATATAAACATCTTCCATGACATGGAGACTTACTTTCTGAAAATGAAAGTCACTCTATAGTCCAAAAATGAATGAATACCTATAAAACCAAATGACCCAGGTAGAGTGAAAACAAGACATCCAAATTTTGAACCACTTAAGATACTTAACAAAAACAGCTTAATTTTCTCAACCTAATAATAATGATTAACCCAATTTTCGGAACTGAATTAATTAAATCATACATCATCCCATGATAAAGTAAGGTTCATTGTAGGGTTAACTCAGAAGTGGCAAGATTTCCCTTAATTTTCTAAACAGACGTGGGTTAATTTATACTAAATATGAGGGATATTTGGTGGCTGCGATCTAATATAATAACTAAAATAAAGCTTGCCTTTTTAAAAGATTGAATCATCTCTGTACTTTCACCTTTTGGGAGGAGAGGAATTCACAAGGAACAAAGAAAGAGAAGTGAGAAAGTTTTCTTCCCCTTTCTAGTGTTAATTTAGCCTCATTTCTTTAGGTGAGTTGCATTGGGAATGTTACATAGCGTTGTTAAGAATTCAGTTAGGGAGTCACATAGACATGGATTCAAAGTGGTAACTTAGTTGCTCAAATCCTACTGGAGGTTACTTAATCTCACTGAGTATCAGTTTCCTCACCTGTAAAATTCAGATAATGGAAACTGGTCTTGACTTTAAAAGGTATAGACCCATGTCTTAAACTCTGGCTACTCAAAGTGTAGTAAGTAATGGGCATACACCGCTGGCAGCAGCTGGCAGCTTCTTAGAAATGCAGAATCTCAGAGCCCATCCCAAACATCCTGAATCAGAATCTTCATTTTAATAAGACCCTATGGTGATTTGCATGCACATTAAAATTTGGGAAGTACTCTCCTAACTGCTCCAAAGATTTCATCATAGGAGTTTAATATGTATCCATGAGTGTGTTCTCTTTCTCTCTCTCACTCACTCGCTTAAATTAGTATTTTTAACCCAAAAGTCTTTATCAATAAGGAGAAAATAGAGGGACAAGGGCAAGGAAAGAGATTGCTGGAAGGAAATTTAATCACCATGTTGGAAGCTGACTGGCTACAAATATTCCGAGGTTATCTGAGCTGACACGTAGCTGGCATGCCTCTGGCCCATATACACAGAGCAGAAGCCGACAAGGGCAAGAACTCTTAGCAGGCTACTGATGATCATGGGTGCTAAGAGATGTACTGTTAGGACTCTGAGAGCTATGAGAGGCCAAGCATCAAATCAAGCCTGAAAAAGACAAATCAAGGACGGGCCTTCATAATAAATTCAATCAAAATTAGCAGCAGGTGCCATCAGTGCCCTTTAGGACAAGCAAGTTCTCATTGTATGAAGACATACAGACCCTGGGAAGAATCCAAACAGATTCTGGGGACATAGCCTTTGATGAGCATGAATTGAACCTAACCAACATAAATCAAGTCATCCAAGGGACCGGCCCAGTGGCATAGTTGTTAAGTTCACATGCTCTGCTTCGGGGGCCCAGTGTTCGTGGGTTTGGATCCCGAGTGCAGACCTACACGTGGCTTATCAAGTCATGCTGTGGCAGGCATCCCACATATAAAAGTAGAGGAAGATGGGTGCGGATGTTAGCCCAGGGCCAATCTTCCTCAGCAAAAAGAGGAGGGCTGGCAACAGTTAGCTCAGGACTAATCTTCCTCACCAAAAAACAAACACATGGAAGGACCTAGAGGGTATTATGTTAAGTGAAATAAGCCAGAGAGAGAAGGACAGACACTGCATGAACTCACTCATATATGGAATATAAGTGAACACACGGACAGAGAGAACTGATTGGGGGTTACCAAGGGGAAGGGGAGTGGGGGGGCACAAGGGGTGAAGGGTTACATCCACAAGGTGACGGACAAACAAAAATGTACAACTAAAACCCCACAGTGTTATAAACAAAGACATCAATAAAAAGAAAAATTTATTAAAAAAAAAAAAAAAGCAAAACAAAAAAATCAAGTCATCCAAGGTAACTGAAATAATCCATCTTTATTTTGAGTTCTTAATAAAGCAATCAAGAGCTTACATGATTATAAAAGACAGCACATTGGGCTAAGATCCCAAAAAATCTGTATTTCTTATCACTCACTAACTATGTGACACCAGGGAAATCACGACAATTATGTACTTTGACATACCTAAGGCAGCGTGGTATAGAGATGAAGAGCTTCAGCATTGGAGTTAGAGAAAACTGAGTTTGAGTCTCGGTTCTGCCGCTTAACAGTGAATGACCTGGAGTAAGTTTCTTTGAAAGACCTACAAGAAAGGGTTTCCAGCACAGCCGTCTCCAATATTACTGGATTGAGAAGAGTTGAATAAAAGGACTGTGAAAAAGAAGTGCCTCTGCAGCTCCTGTGATCTTGCCCTCTTATTTATCAAGGCTGTCTCGGGGAAAATGTCCACACAAAGAGGAATTATGTCAATCCCATGGCAGCTGCAAAACCCACTTGTGGGGAGGTAGATTGCTGCAAGTACTGTAAACTAAAGTGACAGAATAACTGTAATAAGAACACCGATGTTTCACTGCATTTGGGCTGCTATGACAAAAATACCATAGACTGGGTGGCTTAAACAACAGAAATTTGGGTTGCGGTTCAAGATGGTGACACAGGAAGATCCTGAACTAACCTCCTCCCATGAACACACTGAATCTACAGCTACATATGAAACAATTTCCTCCAGAAAAAAACCCAAACTATCTGAGTGGCTCCTACGTATGAGGCAAATGAGAAAAAACCCACATGGAAACAGTCGGAGAGGCTGACACAATCTGCCATAAACCACACCCCCAGTGAGGCAACCCATAATCAGGAGGGAACTCAAAACCCCGAGCGTCTCCCGGAGGAGCAAAGGGTCTGAAGCCCACATCAGGCAACCTAACTTCTAAGACCTGAACCTGAGAGATGAGCCCACAAACATTTAGCTTTGAAAACCAATGGGGCTCACATCCACAAGACTCACAAGGCTGTAGCGAACTAAGAAGTGGCTCTTAAAAGGCTCATGCACTCAGACTCACCTGCTCCAGGGACCAGCACAGAGGCAGCCGACTGAGAGGCACCCAGACTTTATGTGAAAGAGGCTTATTTGCTTATCTTAAAGCATCAGCCCAAAGGCAGGCATCTAATTTAACACACATCTAGGGACATACTGGGGTACTCTCTGGGGATGGAGGCTGGTGGGTACCATCCTTACGCTCTCCATTTGCCTCACTCCAGCTCACTGGTATCTCCCAGAAAGGAGCTGGTACCCTCCTCTGGCACCCAATTTTTGTGACTGCTATAAAATCTAGAGGTGACCTGCCTCTGGTGGCCAGTGGGGCTTCTGCTTGGGGATTCTGTAGGGCTATAACCAATAAAGGGAGAGTTCTCATATGGCTACTACCTCCAGGACACAGCAAGAAGAAACAGTCTGAGGAACCCAGTCTTTCTATGAAAGAGGTATATTGGATTATCATCATAGGTGGGCCCTGAGAGGCAGGCTTCTAATTAAACACACATCTAAGGGCCTGCTGTAATCTTTTCCAGAGACCTCGGAGGGCTTGCACTATCTTTGTGCTCCCCCTCTGCTGCATTCCAAAATACTAGTATCTCCCAGAGGGGAGCTTTTACACTTGTCTGGTGCCCTGGTTTTTACATCAGGTGCCCAGTTTTTGCAACTGCTTCCCAGGGGACACCCCTTGATTACCTGACTCTCATGGCCAGAGGGGCTTGTGTTCCTGGGTCCCAGGGGACTGTAACAATCAGAGAGACAGCTCTTGGCTGGCTACAACTCCCAGGGCTCTGTGCAGACAGCAGACTGAAACACCCCCCAACTGTTCTGTGAATGAAGCCTATTTGCTTGTCCTGGAACTTCAGCCTGAAGAGCAGCCATCTGGTTTAGCACACATCTAGAGGCCCACAGAGGTACATTCAGGAAACAGAGGCCAGTGGACGTCATCTTTGTGCTCTCCCTCTGTCTCATTTCAGCTTGCTGGTATCTCCTGGAAAGGAGCTTGTACATATGTCTGGGGCCCCAGGTTTTGTGGCTGCTGCCCAGTGATGCCCTTGGATTGTCTAGCTCTGGTGGCCAGTAGGGCTTGCTGTCTTGGGTCCCATGGAACTGTAACAAAGGGAGAGACAGTTCTTGGTTGGCTACCCCTCCCCCAGGAACTGCACAGACAGCAGACTGAAATGTACCCCCAGTCTTTTTGTGAATGAGTCCTATTTTCTTGTCCTGGAGCTTAGGTTTGAAGGGCAGGCTTCAGATTTGGCACATATCTATGAGCCTATGAGGTGCTCTTTAGGGACAGAGTCCAGTGGATGCCAGCTTTGCACTCTCTCTCTGCCTCACTTCATATCACTGGTGTCTCTCAGAAAGGAACTTGTACACTCATCTGGCACTCTGATTTTTGTGACTGCCACCCAGGGGACATCTCTAGATCACCTGGTTCTGGTGGCCAGCAGGACTTATGCTTGCAATCCCACAGGATTATATATATTTACACACTGTAAAAGCTGCTGCCTGAGGGTCTGGCTTCCAATCAGCCTTAATCTAGGTCCTGAATGAGATTCTCCCCTCTGGACACTGAACTGAGATTCTCTCCTTTGGACACTGACAAGTCTTGGCAGACCCTCAACTACTGGGAGCCACTAAAAATAAAATAGGCTGCTTGGAGAGTGACAAAGGTTTGAAAGACAACCAAGAGCTAGGGCAGAGTGGAATGATCAGGTTCATCTACATAAGGCCACTTCCTCAAGACTGGGAGAGGTGGCTATTTTATCTAGCATAGAAATCAACACAGAGAGTAAAGGAAAATGAAGAAACAGAGAAATATGTTCCAAATGAAAGAACAATATACAACCTCAGAAAAAAAACCTTAATGAAATGGAGATAAGTCACTTACCTGAGACAGAGTTGAAAATAATGACCATAAAGATACTCACTGAATTTGGAAGCAGAATGGATGAATACAGTAAGAACTTCAACAAAGAGACATAAAATATAAGAAAGTACCAAATAGAAGTCACAGAGCTGAGGAACACAATAACTAAACTGAAAAATACACTAGAAGGGATCAACAGCAGACTAGATGAAGCAGAAGAAAGGATCAGTGAACTCAAAGACAGGGCAGTAGAACACGTCCAATCCAGCAGGAAAAAGAAAACAGAATGAAAAAAAGTGAAGACAGCTTAAGGGACTTATGGGACAACATCAATTAAACCAACATTCACGTTATAGTGGTCTCAGAAGGAGAAGAGAGAGAGAAGGAGGCAGAAAACTTATTTGAAGACATAATGGCTGAAAACTTCCCTAACCTGGAGAAAGAAATAGACATGCAGATCCAAGAAGCCCAGAGAGTTCCAAATAAGATGAACCCAAAGAGATCCACACCAAAACGCATTAATAAGCAAAACACAAAAATTAAAGACAATGAGAGAATCTTAAAAGAAGCAATAGACCTACTTTCTGGAGATTGCTGGGAAGATGGTGGCATAGGAGGACTCTAAACTCACCTCCTCCTGTGGACACAACAAATTTACAATGATCCAAAGAGACCCAAAGATATAGAAAGAGAGAACTAAAAACTGGATAAAAAGAACCCCCACAACAAGGGACTGGGCTGACTGAGGTGGAAGAGGCAGAAATTCCTTTCTGCAGAGGAAAAAGCCACATTCTAGCCACAGTGCTTCATGGCCAGGAGCAATCTGAAGGTAGGAGCATTCCCTGGAGAAGCAGGGGATCTGAGCAGGAGAGCTTTGTCATGATAAGCAGCTTTCAGACTCAGCACAACCAAGGCAAATGTCATAATATCTGGCTTTGCTGGCTTTTAACAACAATGGGGAATACCCCCAGAAAAGCTATTGAACATAAGGAAAAGAAAAGCCTGCTATTAAAGGGCCCACACACAACTTCACCCATTTTGGAAAGCAACCTAAAATCACCAGAAAGAAGGGTGCATAGTCCTTTGGTGAAAAGACACTCACCTGATCAGCTCTGGGTGCATCTCAGTGAGAGGCAAGATGTCCCCAGGCTGGGACCACCTCCCCAGGGGCTGAGACACTGGTGGCAGCCATTATGGTGACCTAGTAGAGGCAGGCTGAAACAGATGCTGGCAGACACCATTGGAGTTCTTCCCCTGGCCTGTTAGCACAGGGGTCTGTCCAACCCACAACAGTACCAATTTAATCCAGCTCAGCCAGGACAGGCTGCCCTAGGGACTGGCCCCACCCAACAGCAAGCCCTCAGGCAACATGTGGGCCCAGATAGGTGGAGTGTGTGGGGCCTCTGCAGCTGAGTGAGTAGGTCCACTTCAGTGGGTCAGGGTGTGTGCACAGGGCAGGACTGCATTGTCAGGGTGTGTGGGCCTGCAGCAGACTTGTGCTTCTCAAGCAGCCACAGAGGGTAACAGCCCCACCTTCCAATGTCTGAAACAATTATGTGCTGCCATGCCTGGGGCCAGCCCCACTGAGATCCTGGGAGAGCTGACAATGGCCTTGCAGGTCAGAGGCTTAAGCAATTGTAAGCCCCTAGCCTAGCAACCAGCCACACTGGGGGCCTAGTCACTTAACAGAAAAACTGCAGCAGGAATGTGCCTTTAGACCTTGCAGCCAATTGTGCTGGGCTCCCTATGCCCAATAAAGTGACTGAAGGGACCACAGCAGCCACACAGAGCTGAGCATTACAACCAGCCTGCCAGAGGGCCAGCCTAGCCTCCTCATGCACCTGCAGCAAGAGCAACCCTTCCACAACAGAAGGACACATGCAGTGCACACAGGGGATACTCCTGGAACATTTGTAACTTGTGACAAGAGGGAAGCACACTGCTGGGCCTCATAAGACATCTCTTACATAAGGCCACCTCTCCAAGACCAGGAGACATAGCTGATCTACCAAATACACAGATATAAACACAGAGAAAGAAGCAAAATGAGGAGACAAAGGAATGTGTTCCAAATAAGGGAACAGGATAAATCCTCAGAGAAAGAACTAAACAAAACGGAGATAAATAATCTACCTGATAAAAAGAACAAACTAATAGTCATAAGAATGCTCACTCTTCCTGGGAGAAGAATGGATTAATTCAGTGAGAATTTCAACAAAGAATTGGAAGATAGAAAAAAGAGCCAATTGGAAAAACACAATAATGGAAATGAAAAATTCACTAGAGGGAATCAATAGCAGAGTAGATAGAATGGATCAGCGAGCTGGATGAAAAGCTAGAGGAAATCACCCAAGCTGAACAGAGGAAAGAAAAAGCATGAGGACAGTCTAAGGGACCTCTGGGACAACATCAAGTGCACTAACATCCATATTATAGGTGTCCCCGAAGGGGAAGAGAAAGACAAAGGGGCAGAGAACCTATTTGAAGAAGTAATAGCTGAAAACTTTCCTAACCTAAGGAAGGAAACAGACAGTCAGATACAGGAAGCACAGACAGCACCAAACAAGATAAACCCAAAGAAGCCCACACCAAGACACATTATAATTAAAATATCAAGAGTTAAAGATAAAGAGAGAATCCTAAAAGAAGCAAGAGAAAGGCAACAAGTTAGGTACAAAGGAAACCTCATAGGGCTATCAGCTGACTTCTCAGCAGAAACCTTACAGGCTAGAAGGGAGTGGCATGATATATTCAAAGTGCTGAAAGGAAAACACCTACAGCCAAGAATACTCTACCCAGCAAGGTTATCATTCAGAATGGAAGGAGAGATAAAGAGTTTCCCAGACAAGCAAAAACTAAAGGAGTCTATCACCAAGGAACCAGCTTTACAAGAAATGCTAAAGGAACTTATTTAAGAGGAAAAGAGAAGCCCATAAATAGGAATAAGTAAATTATCAGGAAAAAAGCAATAAAATCACCAGTAAAGGCAAATATACAATAAAGGTAGCAGATCAACCATCTATGAAGCTAATATGAAGGTCAAAAGACAAAAGTACTAAAATTATCTATTTCCATGTTTAGAGAGTAACAGATACACATGCACAAAAAAAAGAGGTTAGATATGATATCAAAAACATAAAATGTGGGAGGAGGGGACTAAAAGAGTAGAGCTTTGAACAAGAGTTCAAACTAAAGAGACTATCAACTTAATGTAGATGGCAATATACATAGGTTATTATATATGAACCTCATGATAGATACAAACCAGAAACCTATGATAAATAAAAAATTAAGAGAAAGGAACCCAAACATAATACTAAAGAAAGCCATCAAACTACAAGGGAAGAGAGCAAGAGAAAAAGAAAGGAACAGAGAAGAACCTCTAAAACACCCAGAAAAAAGTAACAAAATGGCAGTAAATACATACTGATCAAAAGTTACTTTAAATGTCAATGAACTAAATGGTCTAATCAATAAGACACATGGTGGCTGAATGGATAGAAAAAAAAAAAAACAAGACTCATATATATGCTGCATACAAGAGACACACTTCAGACCTAAGGAAACTCACAAACTGAAAATGAAGGGATGGAAAAAGATACTCCATGCAAATGGCAATGAAAAGAAAGCTGGGGTAACAATACTTATCTCAGACAAAACAGACGTTAAAACAATAACTGTAACAAAAAAAACAAAGAGGGGCACTACATAATGATAAAAAGAACATCCAATAAGAAGATATAATACTTGTAAATATCTAAGCAAATAAAAATGAAAATAGGACATGCCAAAATTTCTGGCATACAGCAAAAACTGTTTTAAGGGAGAAGTTTATAGCAATACAGGCCTACCTCAACAAACAAGAAAAATCCCAAATAAACAATCTAACAGTGCACCAGAATGAAGTGGAAAAAGAACAGAGCCCAAAATCAGTAGAAGGAGGGAAACAATAAAAATCAGAGCAGAAATAAATGAAGTAGAGACTAAAATCAATAGAAAAAAATCAATGAAATGAAGAGCTGGTTGTTTGAAAAGAAAAACAAAATTGACAAGCCTTTAGCTAGACTCACAAAGAAAAAAAGAGAGAAGGCTCAAATAAATAAAATCAGAAATAAAAGAGGAGAAATTACAAAGGACACCTCAGAAATACAAAAGATGTAAGAGAATACTATGAAAAGCTATATGCCAACAAATTGGATAATCTAGAAGTGATGGATAAATTCTTAGAATTATACAAACTTCCAAAATGTGATGAATCAAGAAGAAACATAGAATTTGAACAGACCAATCACCAGTAAGGAGATTGAAACAGTAATCAAAAACCTCCCAAAAAGTAAAGTCCAGGACCAGATGGCTTTCTTGGTGAATTCTACCAAACATTCAAAGACTTAATACTTATCACTCAAACTCTTCCAAAAAATTGAAGAGGAGGGGAAGCTTCCTAACTCATTCCATGAAGCCAACATTACCCTGAACCAAAACCAGACAAGGACAACACAAAAAATGATTACAGGCCAATATCACTGATGAACATCAATGCAAAAATCCTCAAAAAAATACTAGCAAATGGAATACAATAATACATTAAAAAGATCATACACCATAATCAAGTGGGATTTATTCCAGTGATGCAGGGATGGTTCAACATCCACAAATCAACCTACGTGATACATCACAATAACAAAATGAAGAATAAAAATCACATGATCTTCTCAATAGATGCAGAGAAAGCATTTGACAAGACACAGCTCCCATTTATGATAAAAACCATGAAAAAATGGGTATGGAAGGAAAGTACCTCAACATAATAAAGATCATATATGACAAATCCACAGATAATATTGTTCTCAATGGAGAAAAACTGAAAGCTATGCCTCTAAGAACAGGAACCAGACAAGGAGGCCTCGTTCACTGCTCTTATTTAACACCATATTGGAAGTCCTAGCCAGAGCAATCAGGCAAGAAAAAGAAATAAAAGACATCCAAATTGGAAAGGAAGAAGTAAAACTGCCACTATTTGCAGATGACATGATTTTATATATATAGAAAACCATAAAGAATCCACCAAACAACTTTTAGACATAATAAATGAATACAGTAAAGTTGCAGGATACAAAATCAACATACAAAAATCAGTTGCATTTCTATACACTAACAATGAAGTAGCAGAAAGAGAAATTAAAAATATAATCCCATTTACAACTGTAACAAAAAGAATAAAATACTTAGGAACAAATTTAAACAAAGAGGTGAAAGATCTGTACACTGAAAACTATAAAACATTGTTGAAAGAAATAGAAGACACAAAGAAATGGGAAGATATTCCTTGTTCTTGGACTAGAAGAATTAACATAGTTAAAATGTCTGCACTCCCTAAAGCAATCTACAGATTCAGTGCAATCCCTATTAAAGTTCCAATGACATTCTTCACAGAAATAGAACAAAGAATCCTAAAATTTATATGGAATAATAAAAACCCCTGAAAAGCCAAAGCAACCCTGAGAAAAAAGAACAAAGCTGGAGGTACCACACTCTCTGACTTCAAAACGTACTACAAAGCTATAATAATCAAAACAGCATGGTACTGGCAGAAACACAGACACAGATCAATGGAACAGAATTGAGAGCCCAGAAATAAACCCACACATCTATGGACAACTACTTTTCAACAAGGGAGTTGAGAATATACAATGGAGAAAAGAAAGTCTCTTCAACAAATGGTGCTGGGAAATCTGGACAGCCACATGCAAAAGAATGAAAGTAGACCATTATCTTACACCATACACAAAAATTGACTCAAAATGGATTAAAGACTTGAATGTAAGACATGAAACTTCTAGAAGAAAACACACACAGTACACTCTTCAGCATCAGTATTAGCAGCATATTTTCAAGTACCATGTCTGACAAGGCAAGGGAAACAATAGAAAAAATAAACAAATGGGACTACATCAAACTGAAAAGCTTCTGCACAGCAAAGGAAACCATCAACAAAATGAAAATACAACCTAACAATTGGGAGAAGATATTTGCAAACCATGTATCCGATAAGAGGTTAATATCCAAAATATATAAAGCACTCATACATCTCAACAACAAAAAAACTAACAACCCAGTTAAAAAATAGGCAAAAGATCTGAACAGATATTTCTCCAAAGAAGATATACAGATGGCCAACAGGTGCATGAAAAGATATTGAACATCACTAATTATCAGGGAAATGCAAATCAAAACTACAATGAGATATCACCTCACACCCATCAGAATGGCTATAATTAACAGGAAAGGACATATTAAGTGTTGGAGAGGATGTGGAGAAAAGGGAACTCTCATATACTGCTGGTGGGAGTACAAACTGGTGCAGCCACTGTGGAAAACAGCATGGAGATTCCTCAAAAAATTGAGAATACAACTACCAGATGATCCAGCTATTCCACTGCTGGGCATTTATACAAAGAACGTGAAAACATGAGTGCATAAAGATATATGCACCCCTATGTTCATTGCAGCATCATTCACAATAGCCAAGACTTGGAAGCAACCCAGATGCCCATCAAGGGACGAATGGATAAAGAAGATGTGGTATATGTATGCACAATGGAATACTTCTCAGCCATAATAAAAGATAATATCTCTCCATTTGTGACAACATGTATGGACCTTGAGGGTATTATGTTAAGCAAAATAAATCAGAGGGAGAAAGTCAAACACCGTATGATCTCATTCATAAACAGAAGATAAAAACAACAACAGCAAACAAACATATAGATACAGAGATTAGATATGTGGTTAACAGAGGGGAGGGGAGAAGGCAGGAGGGCAAAAGGGATGACCAGGCACATGTGTATGATGATGGATGGTAACTAGTCATTGGGTGGTGAACATGATGTAATCTACACAGAAATTGAAATACAATGACATACACCTGAAATTTATATGTTATATACCAATGTGACCCCAATAAAAAATGTAATAATAATTTTTTTTAGAAAGCAGGAATAGAGGGGCCAGCTTGGTGGCATAGTCGTTAGGTTCGTGTGCTCCACTTCAGTGGCCTGGGGTTCATAGGTTTGGATCCCAGGTGCAGACCTACACACTACTGATCGAGCCATGCTGTGGCAGCCATCCTACATATAAAGTAGCGGAAGATCGGCACAGATGTTAGCCCAGGGCTACTCTTCCTCAGCAAAAAGAGAAGGATTGGCAACAGATGTCAGCTTAGGGCTAATCTTCCTCACCAAAAAAAAAGAAATAAAAAGCAGCAATAGAAAAACAACTTGTCACATACAAGGCAACCCCTAGAAGACTATCAGCAGATTTTTCAGCAGGAACTTTGCAGGCCAGAAGGGAGTGGCATGATATATTCAAAGTGCTGAAAGAAAAAACTTCAAGAATACTCTATCTGGCAAAGTTGTCCTTCAGAATTGAAAGAGAGAGAAACAGTTTTCCAGACAACAAAAATCTACAGGAGTTCATCATCACTAAACTGAACTTACAAGAAATGTTAAGGGACTTCTTAAGCTTTAACCAGAAAAAGCACTAAATAGTAACAGGATAATATATGAAATTATAAATCTCACTGATAAAAGTAAATATATAGTAAAATTTAACATAATCTAATGTTGTAAAGGTGGTAGATTAATTACCTATAAAGCTAGTATGAAAGTTAAAAGACAAAAGTAGAAAAAATAACTATAATGACAATAAGTCGTTAAGGGATACACAAGATAAAAAGACGTAAAATGTCACATCAAAAACATAAAACATGTTGGGGGGTTAAAAATGTAGAACTTCAGAATACATTCAAAATCAAGTATTATCAACTTAAAATAGACAGTTATAAATATAAATTATTATATGTAAGCCTCATGGTAACCAAAAAGCAAAAACCTATAGTAGATACACAAAAAATAAAGAGAAAGAAATCTAAGCATACCACTTAAAAAATATTCAAATCACAAAGGAAGAGGGCAAAAGAAGAAGAAAGGAACAGAGGAATTATAAAACAGCCACAAAACAATTAACAATATGGCAATAAATACATACCTATCAATAATTACTTTAAATGCAAATGGACTAAATTCCTCAATCAAAAGACATACAATGGGGGGCCACCTGGTGGTGCAGTGGTTTAGTTCACACTTTGGCAGCCTGGGGTTCACGGGTTCGGATCCCGGGCACCAGCCAACACACTGCTCATCAGCCATGCTGTGGCAGTGTCCCATATAAAGTAGAGGAAGAAGGGCATGGATGTTAGCCCAGGGCCAGTCTTCCTCAGCAAAAAAGAGGAGGATTGGTAACGGATGTTAGCTCAGGGCTGGTCTTCCTCACACACACAAAAAAGACATATAGTGGCTGAATGGATAAAAAAACCAAGACTTGCCCATATGGTGCCAACAAGGGAATCACTTCAGAAGTAAGGACACACATGGACTGAAAGTGAAGGGGTGGAAAAAGATATTCCATGCAAATGGAAATCAAAAGAAAGCTGGGGTAGCTATAGTTATATTAGAGAAAATAGACTTTAAAAAAAAGACTGGAAGGGGGCTAGCCCAGTGGCATAGTGGTTAAGTACATATGCTCCGCTTCAGTGGCCCAGGGTTCACAGGTTTGGAACCTGGGCACGGACCTACACACCACCTATTGAGCCATGCTGTGGCAGGCATCCTACATAGAAAGTAGAGGAAGATGGGCACTGATGTTAGCCCAGGGCCTATCTTCCTCAGCAAAAAAGAGGAAGATTGGCAATAGACATTAGCTCAGAGCTACTCTTCCTCACCAAAACCCCCCACAAAAAAAAACAAAAACAAAAATAAAAAACCAAAGACTGTCATAAGAGACAAAGAAGTACATTACATATGATAAAGGGGTCAATCCAACAAACGGATATAACATTTGCAAATATTTATGCATCCAACATAACAGCCCCTAAATATATAAATATTAACAGACCTAAAGGGACAAACAGACAGCAATACAATAATAGTAGGGGACTTGAATACCCCAGTTCCAGCAATGGATAGATTATCTAGACAGAAAATCAGTAAGAAAATATCAGCCTTAAATGACATGTTAGACCACAAGGACTTAACAGATATATGTGAAACATTCCACATAAAAGCAACATAATACACATTCTTCTCAAGTGTACATGGAACATTCTCCAGGATAGATCATATATTAGGCCACAAAACAAGTCTTAGTAAATTTAAGATTGAAATTATATCTTTTCAAACCACAATGGTATGAAATTAGGAGTCAGTTATAAGAAGAAAACTGAAAATTCACAAATATGTGGAGATTAAACAACATGCTACTGAACAACCAATAAGTCAAAGATGAAATCAAATGAGAAATCAAAAAATTCCTTGAGACAAATGAAAATGGATGCAACATACCAAAACTTATGGGATGCAGCAATGGTAGTTCTAAGAGGGAAGTTCACAGTGATAAATGCCTATTTCAAAAAATAAGAAAGACCTCAAATAAACAACCTAACTTTACACCTCAAGGAACTAGAAAAAGAACAAAGCCCAAAGTAGGGAAAAAGAAGGAAATAACAAAGATCAGAGCAGAAATAAAAGAAATAGAGACTAAAAAGACACTACAAAAGATCAGTGAAACTAAGAGCTGGTTCTTTGAAAAGATGAACTAAATTGGCAAACCTTATCTAGACTGTCCATAAAAAGAGAGAAAGGACTCAAATAAATAAAATCAGACATGAAAGATGAGACATTACAGCTGATACCACAGAAATACATGGATCATAAGAGACTACTATGAACAACTATACACCAACAAATTGGACAACCTATGGAAATGGATAAATTCCTAGAAACATACAACCTACCAAGACTGAATTATCAAGAAATAGAAAATTTGAACAGACTGATTACTAGTAAAGAGATTGAAGTAGTAATCAAAAACCTCCTAACAAACAAAAGTCCAGGACCAGGCAGCATCACTGGTGAATTCAACCAAACATTTAAACAATTAATACCCATCCTCCTCAAACACTTCCAAAAAATAGAAGAGAAAGGAATATTTCCAAACTCATTTTAAGAGGCCAGCATTACCTTGATATGAAAACCAGACAAGGATGCCACAAAAAAAGGAAAATTACAGGCCAATATTTCTGATGAACATAGATGCAAAAATCCTCAACAAAATATTAGCAAACCAAATTCAACAATACATGCACCATGATTATACACCACAATCAAGTGAGATGCAAGGATGGTTCAACATCTGCAAATCAATGTGATACACCACATAAACAAAATGAAGGGTAAAAATCATATGATCATCTCAATAGATACAGAAAAAGCATTTGACAATATTAAACAACCATTTATAATATAAACTCTCATCAAAGTGAGTCCAAAGGGAGTGTACCTCAACATAATAAAGGCCATATATGACACACTCACAGCTAACATCATGCTCAATGGTAAAAAGCTGAGAGCTTTCCTCTAAGTTCAGAAATAAGACAAAAATGCCCACTCTCACTACTTTTATTCAACATAATATTGGAAGTCATAGCCAGGGCAATGAGGCAAGAAAAAGAAATAAAAGGCATCCAAATTGGAAAAGAAGAAGTAAAACTGTCACTATTTGCAGATAACAGAATATTATATACAGAAAACTAAAAACTCTATCAAAAAACTGTTAGGACTAATAAATGAATTCAGTAAAGCTGCACAATACAAAATCTGTTGCATTTCTGTACACTAATAACAACCTACCAGAAAGAGAAATTAAGAAAATCCCATTTACAATTGCATAAAAAAGAATAAAATATCTATGAATAAATTTAACCAAGGAGATGAAAAACCTGTACACTGAAAACTATAAGACCGTTGAAAAAATTGAAGATGATACAAATAAATGGAAAGATATTGCATGCTCATGGTTTGGGAGAATTAATATTGTTAAAACGTCCATACTTCCCAGAGCAATCTACAGATTCAATGCAATCCCTATCAAAGTCCCAATGGCATTTTTCACAGAAATAGAACAAACAATCCTAAAATTTGTATGGAACCACAAAAGAGTTTGAATAGTCAAAAAATCTTGAGAAAGAAGGATAAAGCTGGAGGCATCATGCCTCCTGATTTCAAACTATATTACAAAGCTATAGTAATCAAAACAGTATGGTATTGGCATAAAAGCAGACACATAAATCAATGGAACAGAAAGGAAAACCCAGAAATAAACCAACACATATATGGTCAATTAACTTATGACAAAGGAGCCAAGAATATACAATGGGGGAAGGACAGTCTCTTCAATAAATGGTGCTGGGAAAACTGGACAGTCACATGCAAAAGAATGAAACTGGACCACTATCTTACACCACACACAAAAATTAAATCCAAATAGATTAAAGACCTGAATTTAAGACGTGAGACCATAAGACTCCTGGAAGAAAACATAGATAATAAGCTCCTTGACATTGGTCTTGGTGATAACTTCTTTGGATCTGACACCAAAAGCAAAGGCAACAAAAGCAAAAATAAACTAGTGGGTCTACATCAAACCAAAAAACTTCTGCACAGCAAGGAAAACCATAAACAAATGAAAAGGCAACCTACTGAATGGGAGAAAATATTTGCAAATCATATATCTGATAAGGGGTTAATATCCAAAGTATACTAAGAACTCATACAACTCAATAGCGAAACAAAACAAAATTGGGTTAAAAAATAGGCCAAGTTGCTGAATAGACATTTGTCCAAAGAAGACATACAGGTGGCCAACAGGTTTATGAAGAGGTCTTCAACATCACTAATCAGGAGGAAAATGCAAATCAAAACCACAATGAGATATCACTTCACTCTTGTTAGAACGGCTATTATTAAAAAGACAAGAAATAACAAGTGTTGGAGATCATATGGAAAAAAAGAAACCCTTGTACACTGCTGATGGGAATGTAAATTAGTGCAGCCACTATGGAAAATAGTATGGAGGTTCCTCAAAAAATTAAAAATAGAACTACCATAGGATCCAGCAATTCCACTTCTGGGTATTTATCCAAAGAAAATGAAAACACTAACTCAAAAAGATATGTGCACCCCATGTTCATTGCAGCATTATTTACAATAGCCAAGATATGGAAAGAACCTAAGTGTTCATTGATGATGAATAGATAAAGAAAATGCAGTATATGTATACAATGGAATATTGTTCAGCCATAAAAAAGAATAACATCTTGCCATTTGCGACAACATGGATGGACCTTGAGGACGTTAGGCTGAATAAAATGTCAGGCAGAGAAAGACAAATACCAGATGATCTCACTTATATGTGGAACCTAGAGAAAAAAAAAAAAAAGCTTATAGATACAGAGAACATATTGGTCGTTGCCACAGGCGGGGGTGGGGGGTGGGCAAAATGGGTGAAGAGGGTCAAAAGGTACGATCTTTTAGTTATAAAATAAATAAGTCATGGGGATGTAATGTACAGCATGGTGACTATAGTTACGTATTGCATATTCGAAATTTTCTGAGAGTAAATCTTAAAAGTTCTCATCATAAGAAAAAAAATTTCTGTCCATGTATGGTGACAGATGTTAACTAGGCTTGTAGGTGGCAATCATTTCACAATATGTACGTATAACAAATCATTACGTTGTACACCTAAACTAGTATAACGTTATATGTCAATTATACCTCAATATTAAAAACATAATTTGAAAAAAAATTGATTTCTCACAGTTCTGGAGGCTGGGAAGTCCAAGATCAAGGTGCTGGCCCTTTTGGTTTCTGGTGAGGGTCCTCTTCCTGGTTTGCAAATGGGTGCCTTCTTGCTGTATCCTCACAGGGCTTAGAGAGAGCAGAGTCACACTGTCTCATGTCTCTTCTTATAAGGACACCAATCCCACCACGAGGGCTCTATTCTCCTGACTTAATCACCTCCCGAAGGCCCTACCCCCAAACACCAACACATGGGGGATTAAGCTTCAACATACATGGAAGGCAGGGGACATAAGCATTCAGTCCATAGCACTAGATCATCTGCCACAGTGGTGGCTGCTGGTCCTTCCCAAGCAGCTCCCACACCCCAGATGGACCCTTTGGCAATCTGGCGGGTGACCATGGGGGTAGCCTTTCTGTCAAGGAGGGCTGAAGTGCTTGCAGTATGAGTCCTGTATCCTGTATCGCCAGTCCCCCATCCCAACACTCTCTGAATAAACCATTCTACTATTCGTAAACTTATTGCCTCCACATAACTGTCCCTTTAAGTCCAATCTATAGGCTCATACTTTCCCATTCCTTGGATAAAATAAAATATTACACAGTTTCCATAATGTTACAGCCAGATTCAAATAATAAATTTCTTCTGGTCATTTTCAGCCACAAGAACCATTTCACTTCAGTAATCAACATGTCCAATCTGATGTTAAATAATCTTATATAGTTAAAAACACTTCCTCTTCTCTAGCTCTGGTGTGATTCAGACTTCAAAGCCTTTAGTGGGGAGGAAGCCATGGATGGTTTCTTCCTTCTTAGCCTACCTTGGTTTTCTATTCCTCCCTCCACTCAGTAGGCTGCCTCCAGCTTTCTCTAGTGCCGGAACAGTTTGTTGGGAAAAGAGCAAAGGAACACTTGGCAAAGATACTGCTATGTGTTAATGCACAGTTTCTTCTTCTTTGGCATACAGGTGGACTGCATTTCCTAGCCTCCTTTGCAGTTAGTTTGGAGGCATGTGATTAGCTTTAGCTAATGAAATGTCACTTCCAGACCACAGCAGGTAAGAGCCTCCTCGTCCACCTCTCTCAAGGTTCCTGCTGCTGCAGCCTGGGAGACCGGATGTTCCAGATGATACAGTAACGAGATGGAGCAGGGCACCCAAACCCCATCCATCTTTATATGGGCAAGGAAAGAGCTTTCATTGTGTTAAGCTGATGTGATTTGCAGTTACTTTATGACTACGGCATAAACGATTCTACCTTGACTAATACCAATAAGAAAGTTCATACCTCTCTGCAATGGTTGTAGTCATGCTTGCCTTCTGGGTGTGGCAATTTCCAGAAAGTGATTCTTTCTCACACGAGTCTCTTTCACAAGATCCTCAGAGATATCCCGACCTCCCAAGATGCAAGTAATGCCCCTCTCTACTGGTTGCTTTTGACTCCTTAGCCCCTGGCTTCTGGCAGTCTGCCTTTCTTTTTAGTCCCTCCAAGCCTCCAGGCAGTCCTCTTGGGCAGAGTTCTTTAAAGGACTAGGCTAGTCAGACCTGGTCCAGGGGAGCACCTTCTGACCCACCTTTTGACTTCTAACTTAGCCCATCCTTCTCTCTTTTTGCTTCTCAAGTCAATTATCAGAACCACTTCGGTTTGGATTTTTTTAAGCCATATGCCAAACCCCAGTTCCTCTGTGTCCTCCAAACTACAGGGGACATATATCAAACTTTCTGGGTGATTCCCTTTAAGCTCCCTCTCACCTGGCTTGAAATAGGGAGAAACAATTCCCTGCCCTACAGCAAACAGAGGAAACGCTACAGTCATTCAACATCTCTCTTCTAAGAGATTCCTCTGCCAATCTCTTCAACCTACACTGGAAATGGATGATCAACGGTGCTAACTAATCTTGGTCTGTCTCCTCAATCTTGAATTTGGACATACTTTTTTTTGGCGAAGGGGGGTGTACTTAATTTGGGGGTACTTAAAAATTACAACTGAACCCAAGAGAAAAAGAGTCTCATATCCAATTACATTAGTAACATAATCATGGGGCATTTTATCACTTCGATTGCCCAGAATCATTTGAGAATTATTTAACTTTGCTAAGACTCTGTTTCCTCACCTATAAGATTAGAATAATAAATAAAGATAAAGTGAGATTAATGCATGCAATAAATGTTCTTATTTTTATTATCACATGAAAATTAAAAAGAATTATATGTATCAAATGAGAGAAAGCATATGGAAGTATTTTATAATATGTAAAGGACTATTTTGTACATGAAAGTTTGTATAGAAAACCTATATTATCCACACAGAAACCTATATTATTCACATGAGAAAAAACACAAATAGACTAGCACAAGCTATGATGTCTAAAAATTGCTATATTGTATGGTAATCTTTAAAAGATGTCCAAGAAACCCCAGTGTCTTCAAGGCAGCCTTTTTCCAGCAAGATTTTAAGGAGCAAGAATGTCAGGAGCATAGAAGCCTGCTTTCACCACTGCCGCTTCCCAAATACTCTCTATGTGCGTCATAGGAACAAATAATGTTTAATCTGGTCCCCATTTTATAGGAATTCCTAATCCTCATCTCCAGGGTAAAGATTTCTTCTAAATTAATATGCAAATACCACTCCTAAATTCAGGTTTTGAATGAATCAGAGTTGAATATAACAGAACAATAATACTCAGGCCTTTCTTGATTTTGACTTTAAAAAGAAATATTGTTGACTTGGTTTATATATTTCAAACATCATTTTATTGAATAGTTTTAGGTTAGTTCATATCAATCATTCAAGAAGTCAATTCAATTATTTCTGAATGAAATATATTTTGTTTTCCAAATGTATTTCCCTTCTCAATCTCATTCAGAAATTAGAGGCTGGATGGCTCCCACTTCAATGGCAAACTGCCTGGTTCCATCAATTTTGGCAGAAAGCAAGAACAAATAATCCTGACCTGGAGCTAATGGCTCCAGGCTTCATGGAATATTTAAAATATAAGTAAACTTTGAAATCCTTGCCTAATGAAATGTTTGGAGGTAATAGAATAAATTACTTCAATGTATGCATTTTTTTCAGAAACCTGCACAAATCCAGTAATTTTTATTAGAAATTATATTCATAAATATAATTCAACTTCTAGATCTATATTACAGAAATACTTGCTCAAATATACTGAGATACACATATACAAGATACTTATACATTGAGATACTTATTCTCTCTGCTTAAAATGCTCTAGGCCAAATATCCACATAGCTTGCTCCCTCACTTTTTCCAGTTCTCTGTTCAAATGTTACTTTGTCAGAGAAACCTTTCCTGAACATCCTGTCTAAAATATAACCATCACTCTCGATTCTCTACTACAGCCATGCATTGCTTAACAATGGAGATACATTCTGAGAAATATGTTGTTAGGCAATTTCGTAGTTGTGCAAAGATCATAGATTGTACTTACACAAACCCTAGATAGTATAGACTATTACACACCTAGGCTATATGGTACTAATCTTATGGGAGCACCATCATATATGCGGTCCATTCTTGACTGAAACGTCATTATGTGGTGCATGACAACACATTGTTTTCAATCATGGCATTTACCCCTACCTAACATTATCACATTTTTTGTTGTTATTGTTTTGTTGTTATTGTTGTTGTTGTTGGGAAGATTAGCCCCAAGATAACATCTGTTGTCAATCTTCCTCTTTTTTGCTGAGGAAGATTGGCACTGGGCTAACATCCATGCCCATCTTCCTCTGCTTTATATGTGGGACACCTACGACAGCATGGCTTGATAAGTGGTGCCTAGGTCCATGCCCAGGATCCAAACCTGTGAACCCCAGCCTGCCAAAGTGGAGTGTGCAAACTTAACCACTATGCCACCAGGCCGGCCCCTATCATATGTTTTTATTATAATTTGACATGTTCATCTTCTGTACTTAAATGAAAGCTCCACGATATCAGCAATTTTATCAGTTTTGTGCACTCTGTATCCTCAGTCCTCAAAAAGAGTATATAACACACACTAGGCATTGGATGAATGAATTCTTTTTGTGCTTAAACTCATTACCCCTCCTGAGATTTGTCACTCTTCTCTACTTTTTTCTAGTGGGAAGGTATCTTACAGATCATCCAGATAAGGAAACTGAAGACCTAAAGGATGGCATGGCTTCTTCAAGGTCACATACTTAATCAGTGACCAAGTCATGGCTAAAATATATGTCCCACTTCTAGACACCATTATGGCACACTGACTTTGACTTTATACACATGTGATGATGTTTGCACTTGAGTATAGCAGAGCATTTAAAAGCATAGACTCTCTGATATCAGACTACCTGTTTTCAAATTCCAAGTCTGATGCTCACCAGCTAAGAGAATTTGGATAAATTATGATGTCTTCATGGCTCAGTTTCCTCATCTATACAATGAGGGTAATAATAACCACTTCATGGAATTATTGTGAGCATGTCTAGTGCTTAGAACAGTACTTCAAACAGAGCAATCTCTCAATAGATGTTTCCTCACATATTATTTCTAACTATTATTCCCCTGTTGCCTAGCACTGAATTTTTTATAATAGATGAAGGTCTACAATATTTTTGTGTAAAAGTTTTTTGACAGTTTTTCTCTTTCTGCCAAATTTCTACAGTTCCTTTATTCTCAGAAAGAAAACTTGCCCCTAGCCCTTAGCCACGTTCATCATTACAGCTACACAGTGTCAATGGCATATACCAAAAGACTTGGATTTCAAGACAAATCATGAAAAAGAGAAATATTTTGTTTTGTCTTGTTTTAATTGACCAATATTTCTGCTTTTCTCTATTCCTTGAAATACAAGAGAACTTAGTTTCATTTCCTGTAAATATCTTACTCCCTAGGGAAAAATAAATGTATTGCTGACTTTTATTTGCCACAAATAACTACTGTTTTTCCACCAGAGAGAACAATGAGCAGACTCACCACAATTTCATAGGTTTTGCCTTTAAAGCCAATGTATCCTTTAAGCTGGAGTCAGTTCTGTAATGAATGGTTTCTGTTGCAAACATGCAAGAAAATTTAACTAGTTCTCAAATTTGTCTCTGTTTTATTGATTATTTATCTAAAAGAACTTCTTGGTCCCAACAATCAAGATATTGATAGGGTTCCCCTGATATTCCTAACAATGACCAACATCAACACTCTATTGGGGATTTTGGATGCCAGCCAAGGCAGAGTAAGCCCACTACACCCCTTGACTACAACTAAAATCTCTGGAAAAAAAACAGAAAAAGCAACAACGTGAGGATTTAGAAAAGGAAGTAATAGAAGGCAAATTGAAGAGGGAGTCAAAACTTGAAGAAGCAATCCCTGCGTGGGTGAGTTCTTTTCCTATCTATCCTTCCAACTTTGAACAGAGAGTGGGCCCAGTCATGGGACTGCAGAGCAGAGGCAACAGCAAAACTTTCAGCCCATCTTTCTGGCCTGAATAACAAGGAAAAGGAGATCCTGTAGTCCAAAGAGTGTAAGGGAAATTGCTTTTCTCTTGCCACTTAGTGTCAAGGGTGACTCCAGTTACACTAAACTGCAAAGCACTAGTGCAGGCAGCCTAAACTCAGAGGAATCGTGGATTCCTGGCCAGAGAACTGGGAGAAGGGACCACTGGGAGCAATCCCAGAAAGAGGAGAATTGGAGAAGCACATCCCCTAATTCCATGCATGAACTAGCACAAGTCCTAGACTTACTCCTGGGATTCACATGTGTGGAAAGGACCAAAAGTAGCATATCAAAGACTTTGAGAACAGAACTACAATATAAACCACAGCAATTCCACTCCTGAGTATATGTCTGAAGGAATTGAAATTGGGATCTTAAAGAGATATCTGCACACTCATGGTCATTGCAACAATATTCACAATATCTAAGACATAGAAACAACCTAAATGTCCTTTGAAGGAGGAAAGGATAAAGATGTGGTGTATATATATATATACAGAGGAATGTTATTCAGCCATTAAAAAGAAGGGAATTCTGCCATTTGCAGTAACATGGATGAACCTGGAGGGCTTTATGCTAAGTGAAATTAGCCAGACAGAGAAAAACAAATACTGCATGGTACCATTTATTTGTAGAATTAAATTTTTTTTAAAAAACCCAATTTCGTATAAACAGAGTAGAATGGTGGTTGCCAGGGGCTGCAGGGAGAAGGAAATGGGGAGATGTTGGCCAAAGGGTACAAATTTTCAGTTATAAGTTCTGAAGATCTAATGTACAGCATGGTGACTATAGTTAATAATGCAATATTGCATATTTAAAAATTGCTGAGAGTAGATCTTAAGCATTAACTATGTGAGGTGATATTTGTGTTAATTATCTTGATCTTGGCAATCATTCCACAATGTATATGTATATCAACTCATCACATTGTACACTTTAAATATATACAATTACATTTGTCAATTACCCCTCAATAAAGTTAAAAAATAAATTTAAATAAATAAACCACAACCCAAGTCCAGGCCATTCCCTGTCGAGCCAAGCATTCATAGCATAGACTTAGAAAACTAAAGTGACATTGGAACTATCACCCACAGAAGGGTAGGCAGAACATGTAGTCTGACCCTAACTGGTTTGATTGTCTGCTAAAATAACAACAAAAATTCAACATTGTCGAGAGGATTTCAACAAGACTTAGAGTTTTAAAACATAATATTGAAAATTTCCAGGATACAATCCAAAATCAGTCAACAGATAAAGGCCCAAGGAAACATGACACATTCACAAGTGAACAGACAATTGATGGCAACCCCAGACAGCCCAGGTGTCAGAATTGCCAGACAAGTCATTAAAGCAATATTTAACTATGCTCCACGAGATAAACTGTCTTAAATGAAAGATGTCCTCCCAGGGAAATTAGAACTATAAAAAAGAACTGAATGGAAAATTTAAAACTGAAAAATGCAATACTTGAAATGAAAACTTTGCTAAATAGGCTCAATGGCAGAATGGAGAAGGCAGAAGAAAGAATCTGTGAACTTAAAGATAAATCAATAGAAATTCCTCAGTCAAAAGAATGGAGTGAAAAATGATTGGGAAAAAGATGAACAGAGCTTCATGGATCTATAATACAATATCAAAGTGTGTAACTTTCATATCTTTGGAGTCCCAGAAAGAAAAAACAGCTATTGTTACAGAAAGAATATTTAAAGAAATATGTATTATGCTTTTCAGACTCCCACTTTATCCCAGAAATGATTTATTTGCTTACATAAATCCATCCCATATACATATAGAGGTACACAATAATAGTAATTTTATATATATATAATATGAGTAGGTTAAGGAATCAGGACAAAGGAAAAATGAAGACTGGAAAGATAAGATGAAGTCAGGAGAACACTCCATAAACTAAACATATCTCCTGAGGTCCTGTGTACTTTCTAGACATGTTCCACCAATTTGGATTTGGACTTTTCTAATAACCAACCAGAAAGTGGAAAAAGGTTCAGGTATGGGAGTCATAGTGGTCAGGAAATGCAAATAAACCTACTGCCTAGGAAAAGCTATTATTCTTGAAAGTAAGACAAAAAAGAAACTTCTCCCATCAGGTCTTACCAAGAGAACACTATACAATATCTTCTACATCTTTCCTACAGTGAAACAGCAATGACTTTCAAAAGGCTGCTTCTCATAACATCCCTCCAATATGGTCAATATCACCTTTAGACATGAGCAAGAGGGGCCCTGCCCAGGCCCTTGCTATGAACTAAATGTTTGTATCCCTCCCAAATCCATGTGTTGAACCCCTAATCCCCAATGTGATGGTATTTGGAGATAATTAAGTGTTAGATAAGATCATGAGAGTGGGGCTCTGGCATGATGGGATCAGTGTCCTTAGAAGAAGAGACACAGAGACCTTGTGAGCACACAGCGAGAAGGTGACCATCTGCAAGCCAGGAAGACCGCTCTCACCGGGAACCAACCATTCTCATGCTCTATTCTCAGACTTCCAGCCTCCAGAACTGTGAGAAAATAAGTTTTTGTTGTTTAAGCCACTCAGCCTATGGTATTTTGTTATGGCAGCCTGAACTGAGTAAGACAGCCCTACTCTTTAGGAAACCCTGCTCTGGTTTTCTCTAACTGTGCCCCTCCCTCAGCACAAATTGGCCTCGGGGATAAGGGGTCAATGCCCAACAAGAACCTCTACTACTCCCCTGGGTCACATCCAAGGTACTCAGGACTCCAGGGATACCTGCCATGTGAATGCTATGATTCACCACCGCGTCCACTTGGGGACTGAAGACTGATTGCCCCAGCTGCTGCAAGTCTTGCCAGCAGACAGATTTTAGCTCTACCCCTTTTAGAATTACCTCCATTGAACAAAATCACCTCATTCAAGGTCATACCCTTCTTGGAGCAGCCCACATCCAGTGACTGGTCAACACAGTAGTATGAAGGCCTGGCCTCCTCTCCCAATTTGGGACAACTCTAAAGGGCCACCCCCAGCTCCAGAGCCTTCCTTGGGGTCAGCTGAGACCTCAACTGAGACTGCACTGAGCTCACCTTCTCCCTGTGCCCAATCCTGCTTCCTCCCCTTCATTTCCACACGTGGTGACTCCCAAAGCAGTCCCCAGGAAACCCCATGTACGCTAATCTCCCCCTCAGAGTTGATCCTGGAGAACCAACCTGTGACACCTGCAAAAACAGCCTCGAGGGCCAGTGCTGGGGCCTGGATGCAAGTTCTCAGGCACAAGGGATGGTCCAGGGGGTACCTGATTGTGACAGAGAGTGGATGGGGCCATGATGTGTGAGCCAGGTGTCCATACTCATCCAAGACAGTATGGGATCAGTGTCCTTAGAGAGATGCAGCCGAGGCGGAAGAGACGTGGTCAGGCTCTCCTCCAGTGCCCCTCTGTGTCACAGAACTCCACACAGTCCGAGGATCCCAAATTAGAACCTGGCTGTCCGGTTGTTTTGAAGGTCTATTGGTCAAGGTAGGAGGAACATATGTAATATTTTATTTAAAATGTTGTTAGCTCAGTTTATAACTTGGAAATATTCAGACATACGGTATGTGGGCCCCACAAATGTTAGGGGCAGAACTCGTCGTGTTAGATTTAATTCCACCTCTTCATTTTCTCAAACATGTCTGTCTGAGTTCTGAAATGTTTAATTATGCCCTTTTAAGGACCCCTTTGGCCCCTGCATTAGGAATGCTCCCCTTGAGGACATGATCCCATTGGATTCTCCAAGAACAAAATCCTTTGAACCCAGGCTACCAGCAGGATTCCTAGTGACCATATTACAAACTTGGTCTGAAGTTTACAGTTTATTACTCTTTCAGGTGATGACAAGTAAGGCCCACCTTGAACAAATATCTTGGCTAGATTTAATAAATAATGGTAGCCCCCAAGGGTTGGAGGTGGATGAGGGTCAGCTCCTTCCCCACAAACTTGCTGCTAGGTTATAATGAAAGCCAGCCTTGGAGTACACATCTCAACACTCATTAAACAAACATTCATAAGCAAGCAAGTTTATCACACATTTTGTAAGCTCAGTGAATACTGGTTTAGGTGATCCAGCCACGCAGGTGCCACATATTCTATAGAAAAATGTTCTAATAATGTTATAATACATCCAAACATATAAAATGTTATAATAATATCCAAAAAATGGGTGTGAAAACTTTGGAAGACCTAGAATCCTCAACTCTGAATGAACCACTGCAGAGCTGGAGTTCAGTTTGGAACATGATGTCCAGATTTTGTCTGTGTTCTAATGAATTTTTTGCTATGTAAAAACTAACAATATTAAATAATGTTCCATTGAGTCTTTAGACTGGGACTCCATATAATGTGGGAAATGAGCACTCTCTCTCTCTATTTTTTTCAACAGAGGACTCAAAGTCAGGTCAGAGACATAAATAGCACCGAGGGAACTGAGATCAATAGACATTCATGAGACTTAATTTAAAAGCAATATGCTCAATAATTCATTTGATGAACGCTTGTGCACATCCCCACCCAGTCCTTCCAAAGCAAGTACCCTAAAAGTAGAAAATATGGTAGAGTTTTCATCAGTAGTTTGACAAAGTGAAAAGTATTACTGGAAAGCACTATTTTGGACAGCAGGCAGCCTAGCAACAGGATTAGGTGCTAGCTTTTAGCTCTTTACAGCTGTATTCAGCATCTCTGGTTATCAATAGTCCATACCACATGGAGCCCAGCACATTTATGTGTGCTTGCATGACAGCAATTGGATACATCCATGAACTTTGTATAACTTCTAAATGATTGTCTCTAAAGTAAGTGGCCTATTAAAGCAGAAGGAATGTCCTTAAAGCCAAACTAACCATCCCACAAAAACTATATACTTCCTTGAGTAAACTATCAGAGAGAAAGGTGCTGATTTAAACATTGGTCCCACTACTCAATTATTTGAAATTTCACCTCAGCACATTTGAGCCATATCTCTTGATCCCAGATCTGTCTGTAATCATTGCACTTGGCTCAGCACTGGCCTGGGCAGTCTGTTGCAAGCACACCTCATATGCGGCTCATCTTAGCTGCACAGTCAGAAGACAAGTGGTCAAAGGCCCATCCGTGCCCAGACATGAGCTTCTTGCTAACCTTGACACTGTTCTGCAAACACCTATCTCAGAGTGGCTATCAGAGAGTATAACCTTCTTCTGAAGGAATCAGGCAGATTGAAAGCCACGGAGACAAGAACGTGAATGTTTCAACATACTTGTGATGGTTAATTTTATGTGTCAACTTGGCTGGGCCACGCGGCTAGATATTTGGTCAAACATTATCCTGGAAGTTTCTGTGAAGATTTTTTTTTTTTTGGATAAGATTAAGATTTATGTCAGTGGTCTTTGAGTCAAGCAGATTGCCCTAATGTGGGCGGACCTCATCTAATTAGTTGAAAGCCTGACTAGAATAAAGAATGACCTTCCCCAGTAAGAAGGAATTCTGCTAGCAGATGGCCTTCAGACTTGAATTGCAAGATTGGTGCTTCCTGCCAGTCTGCCCTGTAAATTTTGAACTTGTACCTCTACAATTGTGTGAGCCAATTCTTTAAAATAAATACATATATAAGTATATAAATATATAATTTAAAATATATAAATATATATAAATAAAACACACACACACACATACATTCTACTGGTTCTGTTACTCTGCAGAACCCTGATTAATACAATACCCTAGTCCTCTGTGCCCTACTCCCAAAAGTTCTCCTGATAGGGGCAGCACAGCTGCTCCTGGGGACTCAGTGTGAGTCCAGCTACATAAATCCTGCAGTCTCTGGAACGTTGGAACAAGGGTGGGGTAAGAAGGGTGGTCCTTTTCTTGGTCCATCCACTCCACCTGCTAAATGAAATCTACAAGTGCCATGAATCTGCTCATTCTGTAAATAAATCCATGGCTTCTGTGAACGTAGCCATGGGTATCATTTTCTCTCAGAAAAGCAGGAAAAGTCTACACTCAGACATCAGCCTTATCTCTCAACAGGGACGTAATGGATGGCTAGTCCATTTAAAAAATCTTGTTGGTCACATTGTATCACAGTACAAAAGAAATATGAACACAAATATTTTTTTAAATCATTCTTCTAAGAACAACGACAAAGGCCAGTAAGTAGCAATAAATCAAAGCCTTCTGAAGACTAGGTACACACTGGGTGCTGAGCTTAGGACACAAGGTATGAAACTTATTGGTCTACCAGAACTCTGAGCAGGCCAGGGAAGCCATTTGCCCTGGTTCTACCCACAAGGTGTGAATGTCCACAACAGGAAAGTTCTGGAAGCCTCTTTGCCTCATTATAGTCAACTTGGGCTCAAGAGATTTTTCTAGGTGTTGTTTTTGAAACACAAATGGATAATTTTGCTGACAGATTCAGTTTTTTAATGTTCTAAAAATAAGCATAAATCATAGAAGTTAGGGGGGCCGGCCTGGTGGTGTAGTGGTTAAGTTCATGTGCTCCACTTTGGTGGCCCAGGGTTCGCAGGTTCGGATCCTGGGTGCAGATCTACACACTGCTCATCAAGCGATGCTGTGGCAGCGCCCCATATACAAAATGGAGGAAGATGGGCATAGATGTTAGCTCAGGGCAAATGTTCTTCAGCAAAAAGAGGAAGATTGGCAGTGGATGTTAGCTCAGGGCTGATCTTCCTCACCAAAAAAAAAAAAAAATCATAGAAGTTAGAAGAGAAGTACACCTTTATATCATCCAACTTAGCTGCCAGAAGCCAATGCGAATGTCTTTACCCTTATGTGAATTTTACAATTTAGCAAAACATTTTTACACAAAGTAGTCCCCTTTATCCTTGCCAAAATCCTATGATGCCAAGCAGGTAGATTTTATCCTCATTTTACAAGTACACTAAGGCTGAGACTAGTCGGATGACTTGCCTACACTCACCTAACTAGTAGAGAGTCCATTCAGTACAAGAACCCAAGTAACCTGATTTTTAATCCCCTACAACGAATTAACATATTCTTCTTGGCTACATTTTCCTAAACTCAGTAAAATTTACAAAATTCTGCTTAATAAGAAAAACACTAAATAAGTAAATTTTTTGCAAGGAGCCAAATGCTTGTTTAATGAAACAACAAGTGAGTAAATAAACAAACAAAATATTTTCAAGGAAAAGCAACTACTGTTTTCAAACACACATAGCAACTGGAACTAAACTAGCAAAAGGCTGCTGGTAGAGATCTTTAGGGAGTCTCCCACAATGAACAGACAAGTGACAAGTAGTCGTTCATGGTTAGTACTTGTCCCTTACGTACTTTATAAATGACCTGTTGTAAACAGCCCTGAGCCTTTGTCAACCACGAATGGATTTACTTAGGCAAATGGATGATGTAAAAGTAATTCAGCCAAATTCTATGGGAATTATCACAAAATTAGTATCAAAGCAGCCTGAGGCTAAGGTTTTACTGTCTTAAGACTGCTTCCTTCTTAGCTTTCCTGAAGCTAAATTATTAGCATGCTTTCTCAAGATTTAACCTTTGTTTTTCTTTCAGGTACCATATAAAAATCTGTATGGGAATTAATTAGGATTATAAAAATAAATGACCAATGCCCAGTTTTATAATACTGAGCATTGCTGCTATTCAAACTCCTTTTTGGCAACACTATAGAGAAAACCATCCTGCCCTAATCTCCTGCTCTACTATAGACATCTCAGAAGGAAAGTGTAGCATCAGCAAAGTTAAAACAGAAGAATATAGGGATTTAGTGGCCACCAGAAAGACTGAAGAGAGAGTAACCAGTATGACAAAACATACGTCTTTTGGGCTGATCCAAAATTAGGTCTCCAGCTAAGCTTTTCTAGTTCTTTCTCTGTTGTTGACTTTAAAACAAACTCATTACGATATATTTATACTCTGCCAGTGATTGGAGGTGAAGTAAAAGGTCCCTTATGCTAAGAGGGAAAAAAATCACAAACATAATCCATGGCATTGAATATCAAGCAGAACAGAAAAAACCTTGGAGAAGAAAAATGTCTGAATAAATTGCAGCGCATAGCTCAGTGGAAAGTGGACTGGTATGAATACACATGTGCTAATGTAGTGGCGAGGATGTGGCAGAAAGTTTAAGAGACAACAAGAGAAAACCTCAAAGAGAAGCAGTGATGACAATAAAGATGAAGCAGAGACTTAGAAGCATGAAAATTAAGCTCAGTTTCTGGAAGAACAAAGATATTCCACTGATAGAAAAACCAGTTTTCATTCTAATTTTAAAACCTCAACACGTTCAGTGCTGGGTGTTTCAAACTCCTACCAGTTATACAGCCTGAAATTGGGGGCTACAGTCTGATTAAGTGGCAAATTCCACTAGCCCACAAGTCAGAATACCTGTGTTCTTGTTCTTCATGCTCACGACCAAAGAGCAGTTCTCTTTCTGGACCACGTGCAGCAGGTCAAGATGGACTTCTAACCCATGTTGCCAGCACATCCTAGTCTCCTACCCAGCAGATGTATCTCCTTGGGTAAGCCAGAGCATTTGTAAGGAACTGGACTATACTAGATTATCTCAAAAGTGAAACATCATGCAGATTCTAAGTGTATTTCTAATAGCTTCTTATAACTCTAGAAACGACTGTGGCTAGACCACCCCACCCTTAATCAAAGTTGGTAATTACTTAAAAGAGAAAAATAGAATGGATGTGCTTCTCATTAGGAAAGACGTCAATTCCGTTTCATATTGTTGGTGTGCAGATGTACTCAATGGAGATAATTATCACTTGCTTTTTATTTCGGTCAAGTTAAATTAAAAATTTTTTGAGGAGAATGGAACCAAAAACTATAAGAAATATTCAGATCGCTGGGTCTGTGGATTTCCTAGATCTTTGTGTGTCCAAAGACATTTTCTATTGCAAGAAGGACATAGAGGAATGGGTAAAAAATAGTAGCTATAGTTTAAAGCCAGATTAAAACAATCCCTGTCAAAGGTGGCCTTAGAGCTTGAGTCTGGGAAGGAGGGAAGGAAGGGAAAACCCAATGCTTTTGTTTTACCACATTCTTTAAAGTGGCCAGGGGGTCTAGTGGGGTGGGTCATGTTCTAAGTTGAGAAAAGACTCTTCCATATCTATTTGTATCAGGGGTAAGTACAGAAAGGTGTCTAGAAATTCTAATGATGCAAACGCCTCTAAACTATATTGAGACCCTGACATAAGCCAAGGCCTTGTATATACTCCTGAAGCTTTGATTTTGAAGAAAACCTTTTGAGGTGAGATAGTTATATCCATGCCTCAGAAAAAAATGGTAGAAAATAGTTAAATAAAAGTAAAATATCTAAATGTGTCCAGGCGTTAGCATTTCTTTAACTCTTGCTCTAAATTTATATAATCTAATTATATATGTATGTATTTTAATAGTTCTACTAAGAATCAGTATAAAAACACTCTATAAGCCTTTTTTCTCTGTTACACATAAGCCACTAATTCCTTTAATATTTCCCCTTCCTTTCAAATATTATTACCATATTGGACTCTTAATTCCATACCTCTAAGTTATTTTCATAGCTTTGTAACCACTCACTGCCTCAGATCACTCTCCTTCAAATCAATTTTTTTATTTAGCCTCAATTTGGTCTTTCCAAAGCATCAGTATATATCATTTTTCTCATTTAAAAAATCTTAAATGACTGCCTCATTCTTATTCAATCACGTAGTCCACACTGCTTGGTTGAGCATTCAAGGATTCTCCTGGAACTGACAAACCCCCAGTTTTGCAGTCTCATCTCCCTACCCTTTTCCACGAAGCTCTGCTCCAGCCCATCACAAGTCTTGCCATTAGCGGCACTGGCTGTGAACCTGGTTCACTCTGTTTCTTCCGTCCCTGCTCCTCCTTTAAGACGCAGTAAGTCAGAATCCGTCCTAGCAGCCATCTCTTCTGGAAACACCAAGGGACGTGGACAGGAGTCCAGGATAAGCATTATGAACTTCAGACCCAGCTTCTCCTCTGGCTGCCCCCGACATGCTCCTCTCTTTCCTACCTCCTCCAGACTCTGCTGCCTGGTTTATCTCCAGCCTTTCACCTTCGTACCTGGTGTTCTGGTTCCTCTGACATTCCTCTTGTCTCTGCAGTGTGTCTTCCATGCCTCAACTCTATATCAAAACAACCCTATCTCCTCTCTCCAGACCTTTTGCTTAAATTTGATTATCTCCTTCCCCTCCCCAGGACTGCCTCTCAGCTTCTTCATTGTCCTCTAATCTGATCCTTTTGCCTACTCACAGGAAGAGCTATTATGGAAGCCTAGTCTCCAGCCTTCACCCACTAACCTCACTAGAGAATCCAGGAACCTCACCAGTTGGTCAGCCCAGAGGCTGACATCCAGTGGCTCCTGCAGGCTCTTTCTGGTCGTGCCTGCCATCTTGTGGACATAGGTAGTAACTACACTGGGGCTGGGCTCAAAACACCCACACAAGTACCAAAAGACTTTCGTTCGCGGAAAACAAGTTACTTTAAATACAGCCATATGCACAATGCTTTTACTGGGTTTTCTGGTCAATTGGGAGTGCTGGGTCTGCTCAAGTACTATCCCTGGGAGGGACATTGGGATACCAGTCTCATAAAACATCTTACATAAAACCCTCTATCCTGGAGAGCACTTAGCACCATGCTTTTTCATAAGCACCTAATAAATGCTCTGGCAAATTTTGAATCTAGCTGTTCAAACTCTAGAACTATAATTAACTTGGAGGCAACTTATCTCAATTGCAAGTCAAATGGCAGAATTCTTTGCCTACCAATAGATTAGATTCCAAAAGGCTATTTTCAGATTCATGGGTTTTATGAGCAATTCAAGCTTGCAAGTCTCTAGATTTCCACTAAATAAGAGTGTTATTAATCAGCCTTTTGAAGTTTTAAAATGAGGCATATTCTCATTTTCCTTGTGAACATATGTTCCATAAACAACTTTTCTTTTTTTTCCCTTCAGTTATTATATTTTCTGTACTTGTCCTTCATCCTGGTAGTTCTCTGTCTGCCTCCCTGCCCTCCCCTCTCCCGTCCATATCACATCTTTCTCTTTCCCACTATGTGTCCAGGAGACCAATCTATGCAGATGGAATTTTCTGGGCTCCCTAGCCTCCAACTTCCTGCTGAGTTGGGCCCTGGAGAGGGGGGAACATCTCTGGGAGATGAGGGGTATATTAATCAGCTAGGGCTGCTGTGACAAAGTACCACAGACTGGGAGGCTTAAACAACAGAAATTTAATGTCTCACAATTCTGGAGGCTAGAAGTTTGAGATCAAGGTGTCAGTAGGGTTAGTTCCTCCTGAGGCTTCTCTCCTTGGCTTGTCAATGGCTGTCTTCTCCCTGTGTCCTCACATGGTTTTCCCTCTGTGTGTGTCTGTGTCCTGATCGCCTCCTCTTATAAGGACACTGGTCATATTGGATTAGGGTCCACCCTAACAGCCTTATTTTACCTTAATTACGTTTTAAAATCCCTATTTCCAAATACAGTCACATTCTGAAGTGCTGGGGGTTAGGGCTTCAACATATGAATCTGGGGGGACACAATTCAGCCCATAACATGGGATGAAGAGGTCAGGCTGCATATTCCTCTCTCCCCTTCCCTGCCTCCATGCAGCTCTGGCAGAGCACGTCCCTTCTTCCAGGACTGCAGCCCTCCCAGCTCTGGCAACACTGTTTCCGCCCCCAGCCCTTCAGGCCTGAGAGCAGTAAATGATTCCAACCTTGTTAGTCTCTGGGCACCTTGCTATCCTGCATGGGTCCCTTGCGCCTTTCCACATCTCTGTAAATAGTTTTATTATTGAATAATTTTCATTAAATCCTTTAGAGTGTGCCTTTTGTTTCCTTCTGGAACAGGAGTAGGCAAGTTTTTTTCTGTAAAGTCTAGATAATAACTATTTCAGGTTTTGCTAGCCATAGAGTTTCTGCTACAATTACTCAACTCTGCCATTGTAGCCCCAAAGCAGCCGCAGACAGTATGTGAATGAATGAACATGGATGTGAGCCAATAAAACTTTATTTACAAAAATAGAGTGTCTGCCAGACTTGGCTCAAGGACCAGTTCTCAACCTCTGTTGAAGAACCCTGACGGATACATCCACTTCCCACCACTTTGATGGATAATAGAAGTGCTTTAAATGAGCAAAGGCATCCCTGGTTTCCAAGTTGTGAAAAACAAGAACATCAACAGTTCTTTCAGCATGCTTAAAATTCTAAAATAAACTCCTAGCCTTGTCTTGAATTAACACTGGGTAAATAAGCCTCCAACATTAGTAGTGTACTCTGAGTGAGCCAACCCAAGCTTGCAAAAGCCTTTTGTTTTGCCGATCACCTTTCCTCATTTCTTGTTATTTACTGTTGACTGCATAAGCACACACTTTCCATCTCTTGTGTGATTTGTTCTTTGCCCTTTAGATTCATCCTTAGTGTCAAGTGATTATCCCATATGCATGAGCAATCAGAAGTGAATTTACCATGAAGCAAATGACTCTTTGGGGTCACTCATTTGTACCCAACTCTTCATGGTCCCAGACAATGTTGTATGCTTTTATAAAATTTGCAAAACTAAAATATTTTAGCCAAAGTCTGTGAAGACTGTGTCTTTCCATTACTACCCATCCCATTCCCTCTCACTTAGGGTAACACTGGAATGGCTGAGAGAGTGTTGGGGCTCTGACTAAGGGGACGTGGGGTTGGGCACCCATTCGGATAGGGTTTAGTGGGATATATTTAAGTGGCCCACAGTCATTGATGAGTGTAGTTAAGCTATCACTGGCTGTCTCAGTTTTAGAGTGGTTTCTGGTAATACTCCCACCACCCACTTTCGTATCTAATATTTTATATTTGTAATTTTGTATTCTTTTTCTTAAAGAGAACTTCAAAAGTTTTTATAAGCTTTAGACCTCACAAAACCTAGATCCACTCCTAGGGGTAAAAGTCATCATTTCTGCACCATCTTTATATTTTTGAATAGTGATTTCTTCTTTAATTTCCATCTTGATCATAAGTATCATTTGTATCAGAACACCCAACATTGACCTTTCAGTTGTACTATGGGACATAATATATCTGTAAAACGCCCCAAAACTAAGCTCAAAAGCAGCAAACAGTCATACATTTATGAAAAATGCATTGACCAAGAAAAGCCAGGAATGACCATTTGTCACCACCAATTGATGTTACATAGTGTTGATGTGTTTATATAAGGAAAATACTTTGAGATAATAACCAGGCTCTTCTTTTCTGCATTTTTCATATTTCCCTATTACCTGTGAATCAGTGGCATTCATGGGTACAGGGGAGAGCTAAGCAAGCCTAGAACAGAAGAGTCAATTTCTGAATGGATCACTTAACTATGTGGGAGGAGCAACAGCCTGAAGGAACAAAGGAGGGTTTGAAAGAGCCAGGCAGTGGGGAAAAAGGTGTTTGGAATTTGACAAACTTGCTTTTGTTGTTGATCAAGAACAAAATATGGATGATCCATCAATTCCACTCCTGGGCATTTATCCAAAGGAAACCAAAACATTAACTCGAAAAGATATCTGTACCCCCATGATAAAGAAAATGTGATATATATCTATATCACACTTATATATATATATCTATATCACATTTATATATATACACATACAATATATTATATATAATGGAATATTATTCAGTCATAAAAGAAGGAAATCCTGCCATGTGCAACAACATGGATGAACTTTGTGGGCATTATGCTAAATGAAATGTCAGAGAAAGACAAATACTGTACAATCTCACTCATATGTGGAATCTAAAAAGGCTGAACTCAGAGAAACAGAGAATAGAGTGGTGGTTGCCAGGGGCTGGGGGGTGAGGGAAATGGGGAGATATTGGTCAAAGGGTACAACCTTCCAGTTAAAAGATGAATAAGTTGGGGGTCATGATGATCACAGCTACTATATACTTGAAAGTTGCTAAGAGAATAGATTTTAAAAGTTCTCATCACGAGAAAAAAAAATTATAGCCATGTGTGGTGATGGAATAAATAAATAAGAACACAACATGGGGAACAGAAAACATGGAGCTGTGTGCTGGTCTCAGTTTTGCTTTCGGAAAGAAAATGTGATGAAAGAAGAGCAGCTTTCCCACCTCCCAGAGCTCAGGCACAAGACTTCCTAGACTTGTGAGGTAGGAAAGGCAGATCACACATGAGTGTTGGGCCCTCTCTCCCAAGGTGCAGGCCCCTGGAAGTTTGGGATTCTGAAGGCACAGGAAGCCCTGAAACTCTGGACTGAGGCAGGCTCCCGGAGAACCTCCTAGCCTCAGGGATGGAGGGATTGAAATGTGACCAGTGTGGTTCCAGGCAGAGAAAAGGCTTAGGATAGTTCCCAACTCCACCTCCCTCCCGAGCCCCTCTTGTCTCCCTTGGGGCATGAGTGAGTGCTAAAAAGTTCCCACATGCCCAAGAAGGGTGAGAAATGAGACCCAGTCAAGGGCTGCTATGAAGCTGGGCGAGAGGACCCATGGAGTGGAAACCCCAGGTCTAGACCAGATGGCAGGCTTGGCTGAGTCTCAGAGGGCAAACAGCAAGAAAGAGCTGAAGTGATTGCCAACCTGGCAGGGGGAGGCCACGGAACTCCCCCAGAGTCAGAGCCATTCCTGAGACAACGCCAGCATTGGATGTTATCGTAGCTGCCACTGCAAACCTACCCTTCCCCAACCACAGAGCGGTGTGTGAGCCCCACAGAATTATGCTACTCTCAGCAAAAAGACAGGAACAGTGAGGAGGAGTACAATAAATTTCACTGTGTACAGAAAAGAGAAGGAATTCTAAACTTTAAAAATGGATGGATTACCTTAAATTGCAAAATTAAGTTTTCCCTAAATGGAAATAAGTTCTCCTGAGCAAAAAGTTCAGTTACAAGAAAGTAAATTTCCATTTCTGCTCACGCAAACCTGAGACGTCAAAAAACCATACCCATTAAAAGCTTGGCCACTTGTGTGAATGCGTAAAACTTGCAAGTTCCTAAGAAGAGCACCTTCTGTCCCCAAGAATTGAGAAAGTCTCAGCCCCACCAGATATCACTAAAAGTGATGGCAAATGCCTCAGTTAGTGGTCTCCATGGAGGCTGTGTGGTCTCCACGAGTGGTTCTGTGGAATGAGAGAGACTTGGTTGAACACAGCGTATGTGAAGGAAGGGAAAAGTTGGAGTGAGCACTGAGGGCTAAATCTGGTAATGTTCCAGCTGTGCATTTCTTTCCATCAAAAGAAGAGTTGGCAGGGGGGCTGCCTGGTGGCGTAGCGGTTAAGTCGGTGCTTGGCAGCCCGGGGTTCCCGGGTTTGGATCCCGGGCGCCCGCCGATGCACCGCTTGTCAGCCATGCTGTGGCAGCGTCCCATATAAAGTAGGGGAAGATGGGCATGGATGTTAGCCCAGGGCCAGTCTTCCTCAGCAAAAAGAGGAGGATTGGCAACGGATGTTAGCTCAGGGCTGGTCTTCCTGGCAAAAAACAAAAAAGAGTTGGCAGAAGGGTATGCGAATGACCTGGGCCACTGACTAGTCATGGCTTGGGAAAAAGCTTGTAACTATTTGGAGTCATGATTCAAAGGAGAAGTGGCATGTTCATGCTCACAATCAGAAGGATAAGCCAATTGATTTTAAAAGTCCTGAAATTGCATGTGGCCAAGATGACACAGCCATTTGTGGAAAAAGCTCAGTGATTTCATCAGGAAAGGGCAGAAAAGTTTCATTATGGATTTAGTTCCCTTTCCTGTAAGAAAAAGGAGCTAGGAGGATAAGAAAAATGGAGAAGAAAGGGAGAGCTGGGGTTACGTGCTCGAGATTGTATTGCACAGAGTGGAGACATACTCGTGGGTTGGATAATTTCAGTAGAGCTGGGATGTGTAAACTCTAAAAATGCTAAGTATTTATTTTGCCTGTTCCAGAGGTCACATCAGCTAAAAGCCTATGGTTTCTGCAGTCAGGAGCACCACATACTGAAATCACAGGCTGCCAGCAAAGGCCCACAGTGGCTGCACATATGCTGTTTATCCTCAACCACCTTTAAAAGGATTTCAGGGCCTCTGGGAAAAGAAATTAGTATCCTTTGTTTTAAGTGGTTTTCCTAATGGCTCTTTTCATGTAACTTCTTCCCGGGAGATTTAGGGAATTAAACAGGCTTTAGCTTGTTTTCAGGAGAATATTTACTTCAAGGAGATCTTTTCTTCTGCCATAAAGTCTACTTATAAAGGGGTTAAAATGGATGCTGGCTTTCATAAAATTCCTTCCTAAGCTAGAAGTTGTCATGCGTAGAGAGCCCTCTGGCATGTGTAAAGCTTTTTGTTTCCCTCTTTCACTTCCTCCACAGAAAAAGTGTCCTAGAGGGCGGGCCCAGTGGCATAGTGGTTAAGTTTGTGTGCTCCGCTTTGGCGGCCCAGGGTTCATGGGTTCAGATCCTGGGTGTGGACCTACACACTGCTCATCAAGTCACGCTGTGGCAATATCCCACGTACAAAAAAAAAAAGGAGGATTGGCAAAGATGTTAGCTCAGCGACAATCTTCCTCAAGCAAAAAGAGGAAGATTGGCAACAGATGTTAGCTCAGGGCCAATCTTCTTCACCAAAAAAAGAAAGAAGAAGAAGAAATGTACTAGATTCTGCACTAGACTGTTATCTGTACTAGATTGTGTACTAGATTCTGTACTACATTGTGTATGTTATCTCAACTAGATCCAATAAGCCAAGAAACAGCTATTCAGTGACTATTAAATTCATTTTATATACAAAGAGAGAGAGAGAGAGACTGAATATATATGTTGACTGAATGACTATTACTTTTTTTTTTGAGGAAGATTGGCCCTGAGCTAACATCTGTTGCCAATCTGCCTCTTTTTGCTCCCTAAAGCCCCAGTGCATAATTGTACAACCTAGTTGTAGATCCTTCTAGTTCTTCTATGTGGGACACTGCCTCAGCATGGCTCAATGAGCAGTGTGTAGGTCTGTGCCCAAGATCCAAACGGGCGAACTCTAGGCTGCCAAAGCGGAATGCTCAAACTCAACTGCTATACCACCAGGCCCACCCCTGAATGACTATTTCTATATATATATATGAAAATATATATACATGTGTGTATATATATATACACACACACATATATAGGAACATATGTGTGTCTATAGATATAGGAATATATATATGTGTGTGTGTATATATATATAGGAATATATGTCTGTGTGTGTATATATAGGAATATATATGTGTGTGCATATATATATAGGAATATATATATGTGTGTATATATAGGAATAAATATATGGGTATGTGTGTGTATATATATATAGGAATAGATATGTGTGTGTATATATATAGGAATAGATATATGTGTGTATATATACATATAGAAATAGATATATGTGTGTATATACATATATAGGAATAGTTATATGTGTGTATATATATGAATATATATGTGTGTACATATGTATGGTAATATATATGTGTGTGTATATAGGAATATATATGTATATCATACACACACATGGATATATATGCATACATACACATGTATACATACACACAGTGTATATGCATGTGTATATGTATATGTGTATGTATATGTGTGTGCATATGTTTCTACTATGTGAAAGGAACTTTGTTAGCATTTAGTGGGATAAGTTCCCTTGATGTAAAGGAATTTACAATGTAATGGGAATGAAGATCACACAATGATCACTTAAGCTGATTCTGGCAGTATTTGTCAGACAGTGAATTGTGAATGCAGTTCACCATAAGATCATAAGTGTCACATGGTCTTATTAGTGTTTTAGAAAAACTAATCATAGGGAAGATAGATGTGAGGAAAGCGAAAATTAAAGAAAAGCTGGAAGACCACTATAGAGACTGTATTAGTTTCCTATTGCTGCTATAACAAATTACCACACACTTAGGGGCTTAAAACAACACAAATTTATCATCTTATAGTTCTGGAGGACAGAAGTTCTAAAACCAAGGTTTTGGCAGGGCTGCATTCCTTCTGGAGGCTTTCCAGGAGGAATCTGTCCCCTATATGTTCCAGCTTCTAGAGTCCACTGTAGCTTTTTAATATGTTGTAAAGTTTTACCCAAAATTAAAAGAGGTAAAATATGATGTCAAAAACATAAAACCTGATGGGGGGAGTAAAAGTGCAGGTTTTTAGTAAGAGGTTGAGCTTTAGAGATCATCAACTTAATATAGATTGTTATTTATATAGGTTATTATATATGAACCTCTTGGTAACCACAAACCAAAAACCAAAATAAACACACAAAACATAAAGAGAAAGAACCCCAAGCATAACACTAAAGAAAGACATCAAATCACAAGGGAAGAGAGCAAGAGAAGAAGAAAGGAACAGAAAAGAACTACAAAAACATCCAGGAAAAAAGTAACAAAATGACAATAAGTACATACTGATCAATAGTTACTTTAAATGTAAATGGACTAAATGCTCCAATCAAAAGGCATAGGGTGGCTGATTGGATAAAAAAAAAAAAAGACCTATATATATGCTGCATACAAGAGATATACTTCAGACCTAGAGACACTCACAAACTGAAAGTGAAGGGATGAAAAAGATACTCCATGGGGGCCACCCGGTGGCACAGTGCTTGGCACAGTTCATGCTTGGCAGCCTGGGGTTCGCGGGTTCAGATCTCGGGCACCCACCAATGCACTGCTTGTCAGCCATGCTGTGGCAGCATCCCATATAAAGTGGAGGAGGATGGGCCCAGTTGTTGGCCCAGAGCCAGCCTTCCTCAGCAAAAAGAGGAAGATTGGCAATGGATGTTAGCTCAGGGCTGGTCTTCCTCACACACACACACACACAAAAGATACTCCATGCAAGTGGAAATGAAAAGAAAGTTGGGGTAGCAATACTTATATCAGACCAAGTAGACTTTAAAACAAAACTGTAACAAGAAACAAAGAAGGGAATTACATAATGATAAAGGGAACAATCTAACAAGATGGCATTGCACTTGTAAATATCTCTGTGCCCAACATAAGAGCACCTAAATATATAAAACAAATATTAACAGACATAAAAGGAGAAATTGACATAATACAGTAGTAGTAGGGGGCTTTAACACTCTGCTTACATCAATGGACAGATCATCCAGACAAAAGATCAATAAATAAACATTGGCCTTAACTGACACAAGACTAGATGGACTCAATAGATATATACAGAACATTGCATCCAAAAACTGAAGAATACACATTCTTTTTGAACGCACATGGGAGCTTATTCAGGATATATCACATATTAGGCCACACAATATGTCTCAATAAATTTAAGAAGACTGAAAAAATATCAAGCATCTTTTCCAACCACAATGGTACGAAACTAGAAATCAACTACAATAAGAAAACTGGAAAAGTCACAAATATGTGGATATTAAACAAAATGCTACTGAGCAACTCTTGGGTCAATGACCAAATCAAAGAAGAAATCAAAAAAATACCTAGAGACAAATGAAAATGAAAATACGACATACCAAAATCTATGGGATACAGCAAAAGCAGTACTCACAGGGAAGTTTATAGTAATACAGGTCTACCTCAAGAAACAAGAAAAATCTCAAATAAATAATCTAATATCACACCTAAAGAAACTAGAAAAAGAAGAACAAATGAGGCTCCAACTCAGTAGAAGGAAGAAAATAATAAAAATCAGAGCAGAAATAAATGAGATAGAGACTAAAAATACAATAGAAAAGATCAATGAAACTAAGAGCTGGTTCTATCAAAAGACAAATAAAATTGACAAACATTTAGCTAGACTCACTAAGAAAAAAAGAGAAAAACCTCAAACAAATAAAATCAGAAACAAAAGAGAAGAAATTACAACAGTTACCACAGAAATACAAAGGATTATAAGAGAATACTATGAAAAACTATACATCAACAAACTGGATAATCTAGAAGAAATTCACAATTTCCTAGAATTATATAGATTTATAGTGATTATAGCCTGAATAATTATACAGAGTTAGAATAATTCTTAGAATTGTTCTTGATTCCAAAACTGAATCTAGAAGAAATAGAGAATCTGAATAGACTGGTCATTAGTAAGGAGATTGAAACAGTAATCAAAAACCTCCCCCCAAAAAAAAGTCCAGGACCAGATGGCTTCCCTGATGAATCCTACCAAAGATTCAAAGGTATAATACCTATCCTTCTTAAACTCTTCCAAAAAATTGAAGATGACAGGACACGTCCTAACTCATTCAACAAGGCCAACGTTACCCTGATACCAAAACCAAACAAGGACAACACAAAGAAGGAAAATTACAGGCCAATATCACTGATGAATACAGATGCAAAAATCCTCAACAAAATAATAGCAAATTGAATACAAAAACACACTACAAGGATCATACACCATGATCAAGTGGGACTTATTCCAGGGATGCAAGGATAGTTCAACATGCATGAATCAATCAATGTGATACATTATATTAACAGAATGAAGGATACAAATTATATGATCATCTCAATAGATGCAGAACAAGCATTTGACAAAATTCAACACCCACTTATGATAAAAACACTCAACAAAGTAGGTATGGAGGCAACATTCATAACATAATATAGGCCATATATGAAAAGCACACAGCTGACATCATACTCAATGGTAAAAACCAGAAATCTGTCTCTCTAAGAAGAAGAGTAAGACAAGGATGCCCACTTCACCACTCTTATTCAACGTAGTATTGGAAGTCATAGCCAGAGCACTTAGGCAGGAAAAAAAGGATCCAAATTGGAAAGGAAGAAGTGAAACTGTCACTATTTGCAGATGACATGATTTTATATATAGAAAACCCTAAAAAATCCAACAAAAGACTATTAGAAATAATAAACAAATACAGTAAAGTTGCAGAGTACAAAATCAACATACAAAAACCAGTTGAGTTCTTATACACTAACAATGAAATAGCAGAAAAAGAAATCAAGAATACAATCCCAGGGGGCCGCCCGGTGGCGCAGCGGTTTAGTCCGCGCTTGGCAGCCCAGGGTTTGCGAGTTCGGATCCCGGGCGCCCGCCGACGCACTGCCTGTCAGCCATGCCGTGGCGGCGTCCCATATAAAGTGGAGGAAGATGGGCACAGATGTTAGCCCAGGGCCAGTCTTCCTCAGCAAAAAGGGGAGGATTGGCAACAGATGTTAGCTCAGGGCTGGTCTTCCCCACAAAAAAAAAAAAAAAAGAATACCATCCCACTTACAATCATAACAAAAAAATAAAATACCTAGAAATAAATTTAACAAAGGAGGTGAAAGACCTGAACACCAAAATCTATAAAACATTGAAAGAAATTGAAGACACAAAGAAATGGAAAGATAGTCCATGCTCACAAACTGGAAGAATTTGCATAGTTAAAATGTCCATATTACCTAAAGCAGTCTACAGATTCAATGCAATCCCTATCAAAATCCCACTGACACTTTTCACAGAAATAGAACAAAGACTCCTAAAATTTATATGGAACAACAAAAAACCCCAAATAGCCAAAGAAATCCTGAGAAAAAAGAACAAAGCTGGAGGTATCACACTCCCCAATTTCAAAATATACTACCAAACTGTAGTAATCAAAACAGCATGGAACTGGCAGAAAAACAGACACATAAATCAATGGAACAGAATTGAGAGCCAGAAATAAACCCACACATCTATAAATAGCTAATTTTCAACAAAGGAGCCAAGAACATACAATGGAGAAAGGAAAGTCTCTTCAATAAATGGTGTTGGAAAAACGGGAGAACCACAAGCAAAAGAGTGAAAGTAGACCATTATTTTACACCACACACATAAATTAACTCAAAATGGATTAAGGACTTCAATGTAAGACCTGAAACCATAAAACTCCTAGAAGAAAACATAGGCAGTATGCTCTTTGACATTGGTCTTAGCAATATCTTTTTGAATATTATGTCTCCTCAGGCAAGGGAAACAAAAGAAAAAATAAACAAATGGGACTATATCAAACCAAAAAGCTACTGCACGGCAAAGTTAACCATCAGTGAAATGAAAAGACAATGGAACAATTGGGAGAAAATATTTGCAAATCATATATCCAATAAGGGGTTACTATCCAAAATATATAAAGAGCTTATACAACTCAACAACAAAAAACAAACAACTCAATTAAAAAATGAGCAGATATTTTTCCAAAGAACATATACAGATGGCCAGCAGGCACATGAAAAGATGTTCAACATCACTAATCATCAGGGAAATATAAATCAAAACCACAATGAGATATCACCTCACACCTGTTAGAGTGGCTATTAACAAAAAGACAAGAAATAACAGGTGTTGACAAGGATGTGGAGAAAAGGGAACCCTCATACACTGCTGGTGGGAATGCAAATTGGTGCAGCCACTAGGGAAAACATTATGGAGGCTCCTCAAAAAATTAAAAATTGAACTACCATATGATCCAGTTATTCCACTTCTGGGTATTAATTCAAAGGAAACAAAAACATTAACTCAAAAAGATATATGCACTCCTATGTTCATTGCAGCATTATTTACAATAGCCAAGATATGGAAACAACCTAAATACCCATTGATGGATGAATGGATAAAGAAAATGTGGCATTTATATATGTATACACACACACACACATACACACACACACACACTGGAATATTATTCAGCTATAAAAAAGAATGAAATCCTGGCATCTGCAACAATATGAATGGAACTTGAGGGCATTATGCTAATGAAATGTCAGACAGAAAGAAAATACTGTACCATCTCACTTATATGTGAGAAATAAATGAACTTATAGTTACAGAGAACATATTAGTGGGTGCCAGAGGTAGCAGGGGAGGGGAATGAGTGAAGGTGTCAAAAAAAGAAAAAAAGAGAAGGAATTAGAACGGGAAGCGATTGGAGGTAGAATGGTTCTGAAGAAGAGAGGGGAGAGGGAATCTAAGTTGGTGAGGAGAGCCTCAGACTGTGATGCAGGTGGGACACTTGTGAAGAGAGAGAGGGAAGGAAGCAGGATTGGGTAGGAAGAGCTTCAATCTGCACTGCAGCTCTAAGATAGTCTCAGACAGGCCACTAGGGGCCCCCAGAACAAGGGTGCGCCCCATAGGAGTCCCACATTTGGCAGAAATGGCTTGAGGTTAGTACCTCATCATGCTCAGCCATTGGCTAAAAAGCTCAGGTATGGCCTCCGTGGGGTGGATCTCATAGGTACATCAGTTGGAGGCTATCGGCTCACGACATTCCTCACAGCAGGTTCTCTCCTGAAAGGAGATCTGAGCAGTGTATTCTTATGGCTGCCAAAGGTGGGTTTAAGGGTGATCTGGGAAAGGAGGAAATGGAAACAGTGAATATAGATCCTTACTCACTTACCCACTGAAAAGCTTAGGATCAAGACAGTTGTGAGAGGTCTTCTAAATGCAAATCTCTCCAGAGTCTGCTTATGCTCCTTAGCTCTACAGCTAACAAAGGCCAGCAAACCAGGTCTTTTGTGTACCTGAAGAGGACAGAAGCAAGTCTAATGCTGATGTACTCTGAGGGATTGATCTGACCAAGTAATGGCTTATGGACTCTTGTTTCTGAATTCTCAGCTGTAAGTGTCTATTACCGTTGGCTTCAAGATCATAAAGTCTAAGATTTTGCTCAACCAGGCTAGGAAAAACTCTCTACCACAACACCGTAATTCCTGAGTACTTCTGAAATCTTAAATAAAAAGGTAGGAACATTTAGGTGGTTCCATAAGAACATTGCTATGGTAGCCTATGAGAATAAAAATGTGACGTTTAGCAATGTGCTGGTGTAAAACACACAGTTAAAGGTATTAGATTTAGTTGAAAAATTTGACTTTTAATCTGAAGTAGATAATAAAACCACACTGTAAAGATCTTTCTCCACGTGTTGGTCTAACTGGATGCCCCAGGGGACTCTGGGTGTAAGATACATTCACTTGGCACTGATCTCTGTATCCAGGGACTGTACTTCTTTTCTAAGACATGAGGAATGATGACTTATGTGGTCCTAAAAGTTTTGGCTGTGAAGGAATATCTTCTGGGCAGAAAGTTACTAGCAAGACTGCCCATTTGGAGATGATAAGAATATTTTCTCTGTGGATTTTGATTACTTTCTAAGAGGTGGTATTGCTAAGAGCCTAGACTCTGAACACTAACTAGGTGTAAATTTTGTCTCCCTAACTTCCTTGTTCTCTGATCTTGGGAAAGGTATCTAACTCTCTGTGCTCAATTTCCTTATCTGTAAAGCAGGTCTGATGTATATAAAATGGATTCTTGGTAGATAGCTAATAGTTAATAAAATGTTACTTATTATTATTACCTATTTTAAACATCTCTTGGGGAATGAAAATTAAAATATATATTCATATTTGCTTGTATTTACATAAAGAAACTCTGGAAGTATATATAAGAGAGCCATAAAAGTAGTTACCTGTGGCAATGGGAAGTAGAGGATGAGAACAGGTTGAAAGCAAGAATTCTCAGTGAATATCTGTGTATGTGTATACACACACACACACACACACATTGAACCATGTGAAGATATCTATTTTTTAAATTCTCTGTGTGTATCTGTAGAGATTGAAATCCCATCTCTGTACGTATCAAAGAATGTCCACAGCTTAAAAAAAGGTAGAGGAGTTGGGGGGCACTTTAAAAATTTTTAAACTCCTCTATACCACCACATAAATGTGGGGTTAAAATTGCCAAAAAAAAAAAAAAGAATAGACTTTTCTTGGCACATTCCAACTTATAAGCAGAGTTCAAACCTCTCTCTTCCCCTTTCTACCCCCTCTTCCCCTTCCCCTTTCCCTCCCTCTGCCTCCTTTTACTCTCTCACTGCCCCCCAAAGAATGGGTCAGGATAAAGAATATTTATCAATCATAGAGCTACAGATTTGGACTAACTCTAAATTTCCCTCTTTGAATTGCTTCTTTCTCTTCTCCCTTAATTAGATATAGTAAGATGGTCCTGGGGCCCATTGGGGGTGCACAGCTTACACAATAACAGCTTCCATTACAGGCTCAGCTATAAATACTTACCTCCTCTAATCCTCACAGCAGCCCTAAGAGGTAGGTGCATGATGAGGAAACCAAGTCAGAGAGAGTTCAAGATTTCAACACCGAACCATCCTGGCTCCAGAGTCCTAATCAACTACTCAGCTTGGCTCCAGGCATTGGGTACGGGACACTTTCCTCATTTATCTGTCTTGTTTGTTTCCCTCACATCAGAGGTATAAAATCTATGGCTTGGTGTTAGGGAGAGGATCTTGGAGGCCCGTGGCTTGTTTTTAGTGAGGAACTTGAGTCAACCTCTCTTCTAGGTGTCTTCCCTCTTCCCGTGGTCCCTCCTGGATCATCAGGAGTTGGCAGTGGGTATGGGGCAAAAGCTTTGTACAGTAAAAACAAATGTTACCTGGACATTCCCTCTGCCCATCTCCCTCAGGGACTCGTGGCCCAAGCTTCAGAGCTCCTGGGTCCCAGCCCATCATAATCTCTTCACCTCTAACATCGATCTGCACAAGGACATCATCTAGGTGACATATCAGACCTGCTTAAGAGACTCAAGTAAATATGCCAGATAACAAACACTTGTTTTCATCTAATTTCTTGCCAGAACCTTTGATGCCCCTCTCCCACCAAATTTTGATTTCTAGATACAGAGGGGTGGGGAAACCCCAAAGGATGTGGCTGTGGTCTTCTCCCACTTTGAAGCATGCAGTGTCACAACTCGAATCATATGGCCTAGGCACTTACTATTTCCAGGCATACTGGGCCAACTCCAAATAGCCAGTGCTTGCAATCTTTGCCTGAGGGCAAAACTGGGGGAATCAACAGGTCTGGGAGCAGCCACCATGGAACCATGACTGATGGATGGTGAGATAATTCTGAGGCACAAGTTCTGTTTCCCAGAGTCCCCCAGCAGAATTAAGCTACATTTACCCACAGTAGAAACTTGTTTGATCATACACCCTTTATCAGCTTCCTTCTCTTCCCTGACTAAATTCTCCACTCCTTTACTGCTGTTTCCTAAGATCACCTGCCAAATAAATGACTTGCAATCAAATCCTTCTCTCAGGATCTGCTTCTGGGGGAACACAAGCTAAGATACTCTCTGTCTCATGCTGGTTCATTATAGCTGTTACCAGCCACAGCGTCTGCGCTATCCACCTCCAGGTAATGGATGAATGCACCTAGCCATGTCTAATATGTAGCAGGTGCTCAACAAATGTAGTTGGATCAGAACTGGTCATGCACACTGCATTCCTCTACAAATTGTACAGGAATTCATTATAGAGTGAAACAGTTTTCATTTTCAGGTATTAGAAGTAACCACAAAAAGAAACATAAGGGTTTTTTTTTAACTTAATTAAATAAGTCCTGGCACACTCAATGATGCCTTGACAAGTCGAAAGGGGATCAAACACATTAGATCCTTCACCAGGCCAGCCTTTGAACCAATGGGACAAAAAAGGAAACTCATTCCATGTCCAGCTCTGATGATTAGATTTTCCATATTTGACATCTCCAGGCTACATTTGCACAAGCTCAAAGGAAAGGAAGCTTAAAGCAGGTTGTCAGGCTATGCCTGGTTGGACTTGTTATGCTAATGTGGTCGAGTGAGCTGCTAAAGTCAGCCTCTTCAGTTAACTCTATCTTGGCACTTTAGGATTCAAAACAAAATAATTCACAGGGATCTCAGTTTAGACAATAGTTACAAACACCCTACCTACCCTGAAGGGTTGAGACTCTGCAAGAAATTCAGCCAAGCACAGCTTTAGAACTTGGAAGAGCAATGAAATGAATCAAGAGCAATTTGGTGTCTTCTCAAAGGGGAAGGAGGAAATGGGGAAATAGTGTTATTTTTTCATTCTACATCATTTGATTTCAACTGACCATAAATCATACCGTTCTATATCTATACAGTTCTGTAAATGTTCAAGGCACCCATTATCATATTTATTTTGACAAATTCTGTCCTCTGCTGAGCATGCCTCAATCATGGCTACAAATTACATATATTATGTAGCAGCTAAATTACATTTATTATTTCATTCAGTCTTCCCAATAACCCCACAAAGAATATTCTGAAGGAATTCTCATTTTGCATGTGAAGAAACTGAGAATCAACAAGGTTTAATAATTTGCCCAAGATATGACAGCTAGTAAATTGCAGAGCTGCCATTTAAATCCAACTAGGCTGGCTCCAAGGGCTTACTTTTACCACTGAACACACCATTAACTAGGCGTATACCAGGGCTATGTCACTTTTACCTCGTACGGTCTCGATTTCCCACCTGTAAACTACAGAAGCTGCATGTGATTTGTTCTAAGGCTGCTCTAGCTCTAAAACTCTATGATGTCCCCTAACGTTAGGGAGGGGGTGCAGGATGCAGAAGTCTGCAGCCCTCGAGGATGATATTATTGTAATTTCAAAACGTGGTCACCAGGTGACAGCATTGTACTTCAAGTTGACATAGTTCTCAAGGACAGGTTTTGCCACCAAGTAACTGCCCATATGCCTGTTATGAAAATAAGCATCTTTCTCCTAGAGGTGTTCTGCTTAGCACAGAACTGGCCAAAATGCAGACTATATATAAGCTTGGGGCAAACTAGTTTAACCCTCCCACCTCTCACCCAATGATTTTTAAGAAAATTTGAAAATAGTGATTCTGGACAAAAAAAAAAGAACTTCTTTGACTTCCCTACACTTATTTTACAATTCAAAATTGATTTCATTTTAAATTACAGGTGTTAGGGTTGGATATGGACAGATTTTTATTGCTTAGGGCCTCTAGAGACCTTAGTCTGGCTTTGCTGTTGGAGTCAATCAAAGGATTCAGAAACAAAGTGCATTTGCATTGTTTTGATATTCATGAATGGTCCTTTCAGAAATATACTACTTTTCCAATAAAAATAATTGGCTTTTTTTCGAATTGGGGCGCTCTCTCCGCCTTATGGAGACAAAACTGTGAAAACACTTACTAACTAGATTCTCAAACCTCTCTTTTAAAAGAACCAGGACTTTCTATCCACTATGAAACTTTTTTGAACACAAAGAAGAAATCGTTTCTTTAACTCAAATGCTAGATTTATTCTTTCTCTTTTTTCAATTAATTCTAGACCCCAAAATCTCGGGGTCTGGGCAATTTCCACATCAGAAATAAGGATTTCAGGGACCATCTCACTTGCATTTCAGCCCGGAGCACTGAGCGAGAAGATGGCCACAGCCCTTGGGGCCCCCACCTGATTCTCCTTAGGGTTAACAGGCACTACCCACACTCAGCGACCCAGAGGAATCGGACTGGTTAAAGCTGCACAAAAATTGCCACTGTGAATGTCAGCTCTGAGCTGCAGCATTTCTGTAATTGTAATTAGAAGGGAAATAAAACCTTAATGGCATTTTTCTCTCACAGCACAATGTTAAGCGACCACACACAGAAGACAAGGAACATCCATGTAATGACACAAGCAGTATATTAAACAAGGAGAGAACATTTGACTCCACCTATAAAGAGCCATGAGAGCAAAGTGTCATTTCACAGTCTCAAATTTCATTTCAGTGAGGGGAATAAAGAACAAAACACCCACTAAAAAAATGGATAAAATTTAAGGGGAAACTATTTACAGAAGGAATGGTCATAAAAAATACAAATGACAGCAGCACGTTATTTCTAACATCTCTGGGGCTCCCTTTCGGATCCCAAATACGCACATTGCGCACTAGAAAATTTCATTTATTTGTTCGTCACTAGGAAAGACGTATCCGTGCCCTTTGCATTTTAAAATTCTCTCCAAGCTACCTTCCACAGGATTGAGAAGGACAGGAGGGAAATGAGATCTCCCATTTCCATGACCTCCTCTGAACTCTTGATTCTGTCTTTAGCTTGGCCTGACCTACAGGATATATGGGCGTGACCCTAGCACACCTGCATTTAATTTATTATTACGTCTTTTCCTGGAATAAAGATAACACAGCTGTTACATCATTACCTCATTGTCTGCTTTTCAAAATAGATACAAACTGCCACTCTCCTCTCCTTCTTGGAGAAAACACCATGTACCCACAACCTTGATATGACAGTCATTTCAATCTCACACATTAATTTGTTTCAGAAGACACAAGCCCCGACAATCGTAAACAAAACATGCACATTGAATTATAAAGTAGGTAATTCAGGCACATACAACAATTTCTAGAGAATTGCTTGCAACCTAGACAGGCACTGCCTAGCGTAAATTGTTTGCAATGTTTAATTGAACCTCATACGCCAGGATTTACTAGTTCAGAACTCTTGATAATTCCGACTGCATAGGCCTTTCATTCATTCATCAAATTTTCATTCAATATCTAGTACGTGTTTGGTACTCTGCTAGGGATTAAGAACAAAGCAGTGAGCAGACCCAGTGCCCACTCACGTGGAGGTTAGAGGTTCTGTCAGTGCTCTGAGGAACATCCAGGGAGCTGTGGAGCCTGGTCCATAGAAAAGAAGAGAGATGGGAGGACGTGAGGAATATTTAGGAATTCAAATTGTCAGGAGTTAGCAATTGGACATGGAGTTGAGAAGAATGTGTCAAGAACAAGTCCTCCAGTTCTGGTTCAAGGTGGTGACATAGGAAGATCTTGAACTCACTTCCTCCCTTGGACACACCAAATCTACAGCTACATATAGGACAATCTCCTCTGAAAACTAGCTGAGCGACCCTTCACGTTGGGCAAATGAGAAAAAAAAAAAAAAAAAAAACCACATCAAAGCAGGTAGGAGAAGCTGAGACACAATCTTGCGATAAACCCCATCCCCCAGGGTGGTGACCCACAATCAGGAGAAAACTCAAAACCCAGAGCTTCAGCCTGAGGAGTGAAGACATTGTACACAGCATAAGGGCACCCCAGCTTTTAAGACCTGCACTTGAGAGACATGTCACCAAAACATCTAGCTTTGAAAACCAGTAGGGCTCACGCCCACGAGACCTACAAAACTGTAACAACTAAAAAGTGGGTCTTAAAGAACTCATACATGGACTGACTTACCCCAGGGCCCAGAGTAAAAGCAGCCATTTGAAAAGCACCCAGACTTTATGAGAAAAAGGCTCATTTGCTAACCTTAAAGCATTGGCCTGAAGGGCAGGGGCCTGCTGAGATACTCTCTGGTGATGGAGGCTGGCAGGTGACATCTCCGTGCTCTCTTTCTGCCTTGCTAAAAGCCAGTCGGCACCTTTTGGTTTTTTTTTTTTTTTTGGCAGGTGCCACCTTTAGCTCCACCTTTGCTTTACTGCAACCGGTGGGCACCATCTTTGTGCTCTCCTTCTGCTGTGCTCCAGAGAGCCAGTAACTCCCAGAGGGGAGCTTTTACACACATCGGGTGCCTGGTTTTTACGTCTGGTGTCCTGCTTTTTGTGGCTGCCACCAAGGGGATGCCCCTTGATGGCATGGCTCTGGAGGCCATGGGGTCTTGTATTCCTGGGTCCCAGGGGACTGTAACAATCAGAGAGATAGTTCTTGGCAGATTACCAGCCCCCCAGCCCGAGACATTGCACAGATAGCAGACTGAAGCACACTCTGAGAAAGAGGCCTGCTTGCTTGTTCAGGAGTTTTGGCTGGAGGGGCTGGCTTCTGGTTTGCTACTCATCTAGGGCCCTCAGAGGCACTTCCAGGGAACGGAGGCCGGTGGACACAATCTTTGGGCTCTCCCTCTGCCTCACTCCAGCTTGCCGATATCCTCCGGAAATGAACTTATCCCCTTCTCTGGGGCCCTGATTTTTGTGGCTGCTCCCAGGGGACACCTCTACATCACCTGGCTCTGGTGGCCAGCGAGGCGTACACTTACGGGTCCCCCAGGACTGTAACCAATGGAAAAAGAGTTCTTAAACAGATGCCACCCTCAAGGCACAGCGAGAGGCAACAGACCCAGGAGTTCAGTCTTTCTGTGAAAGAGGCCTATTAGGTTATCATCACAGCTATAGCCCGAGGAGCAGACTTCTAATTAAACACACACCTAAAAGCTGAATATAATCCTTTCCAGAGACCTTGCAGGGCAGGCGCCATGTCCAGACCCTGCCTCTGCTTCCGTCCAGAGCACCAGTATCCCTCAGAGGGGAGCTCTTACACATGACAAGAAATTTTCACATATTGAGGTACATGGGGTAGCTATTCTGGTTTAAACCCGATTCAGCCTGAACCAAAGAAGCCTGACTTATGGCCTGTCAGATATACATTGTACATCTGCTTTAACTATGAAAGAATGCATTAAACATTATCTCAAAGTAAAAGAACACAGTCTTTGGAGATAAGAATGCATACTTCCTTTCCTATGATGCCAATATCAGTACTCCTAAAGATAAGTTTCCTCTCCAGGACATCAGGGTCATACTGACCTACTGATCTGTAACTAAATATCTCTTTGAAACTTTGATGAATATGTATCCTGGGTGTGTTTGATGTGTGTTCTTTGTTCTAAAAAGGTGTAAAACGGTACTGAAAGCCATGCTTCTCCAGAACGCTTTCTTTCTTTGTGGAGACTGCCTTCCCGGGTTAGTCCTCAGCTTGACTCAAGTAAAGGTCACTTTGTCTCTTTATCTATAGAATAGTTATCGGTTGTTTGCATTGGCAACATGTCTGGTTCCTGGTTTTTATATCTAGTGCCCCAGTCTTTGTGGCTGCTGCCCAGGGTATGCCCTTTGATCACCTGGCAACAGTAGCCAGGGGCACCTGTGTCCCTGGGTCCCACATGACTGTAACAATTGGAAAGACTGTTCTTGGCAGGCTATCACCCCCAGGGCACTGCACAGATAGTAGACTGAAACACTCCCCAGTCTTTCTGTGAAAGAGGCTTATTTGTTTGTCCTGGAACTTCAGCCTGAGGGGCAGGCTTCAGGTTTAGCACACATCTAGTGGCTATGGAGGTGCTCTCAGGGAACGTAGGCCAGGGATGCCATCTTTGCGTTCTCTCTCTGCATCACTTCAGCTCACTGGTATCTCCCAGGAAGGAGCTGATACACTCATCTGAAGCCCTGATTTATGCGACTACGACCTAGAGTATGTCTCCAGATGACCTAGCTCTGGTGGCTAACAGGGCATACATGTGCAATCCCAAAGGACTGTGTGTATTTGCACACTTTAAAAGCTGCTGCCTAAGGGCCAGGCTTCCAATTAGCCTGAATCTAAGTGCCGACTAAGATCCTCACCTTTGGAACACTGACAGGTCTTGGCACACCCTCAACTACTGGGAACCACTAAAAGTAAAATAGGCTGCATGGACAGTCACAAAGGTTTGAGAGACAACAGAAAGCTAGGACAGAGTTGAAGATAAGGTTTACCTCCTACACAGGGCCACTCCCTCAAGACTGGGAGAGGAGGCTGTTTCATCCAATGCATAGAAACAAACACAGGGAGTCAAGCAAAATTAAAATGTTTCAAATGAAAGAACAATTTAAAACCTCAGAAAAAGCCTTACTGAAATGGAGATAAGTTACTTACCTGAGAAAGAGTTCAAAGTAATGATCATAAAGATGTTCACCAAACTCAAGAGAAGAATGGATGAACATAGTGAGAACTTCAGCAACAGAGAAAATATAAGACGGTACCAAATAGAAGTCACAGAGATGAAGAAGATAATAACTGAACTGAAAAATACACTAGAGGGGTTCAATAGCAAACTAGATGAAGCAAAAGAAAGGATCAGTGAACTCAAAGACAGAGCAGTGGAACTCACCCAGTCTGACCAGCAAAAAGAAAATGAATAAAAAGAAAGTGAGGACAGCTTATGGGGACTTATGGGACAATGTCAAGCAGACTAACATTCACATTATAGGGGTCCCAGAAGGAGAAGAGAGAGAAAAGGGGCAGAAAATGTATTTGAAGGAATAATGGCTGAAAACTTCCTTAACCTGGGGAAGGAAACAGACATTTAGATATAGGAAGCCCAGAGAGTTCCAAATAAGAGGAGCCCAAAGAGACCCTTATCAAGACATATAATTAAAAACTCAAAAGTTAAACACAAGGAGAGAATCTTATAGTCTTTTTTATTACTATTATTTTATTGACATCATATTGGCTTATAACATTGTGTACAATTCAGGTGTACATTATATTTCAGTTTCTGTATAGACTGCATTGTGTTCACCACCAACAGTCTAGTTTTTATCTGTCACCATACATATATGCCCCTTTATTCCTTTTTCCCTTCCCCCACCCCCTTCTCCTCTGATAACCACTAATCTGTTCTGCTTACCCATGTGTTGGTTCATTTATCTTCCACATATGGATGAAATAATATGGTATTTATCTCTCTCTGTCTGACTTATTTCACTTAGCATAATACCCTCAAAGTCCATCCTTGTTATTACAAATGCACAATTTTGTCTTTTTTGTGGCTGAGTAGTATTCCATTGTATATATATAGCACATCTTTATCCATTCACTCATTGATGGGCACTTGATTTACTTCTACACTGTGGCTATTGTGCCTAATGCTTCAAGGAACACAAGGGTGCATAAATCTCTTTGAATTGTTGGTCTCATGTTCTTTGGATAAATACCCAGCAGTGGAATAGATGGATCATATGGTATTTCTATTTTTAATTTTTTGAGAAATCTCCATACTGATTTCATAGTGGCTGCATCAGTTTGCATACCCACCAGCAGTGTATGTGGGTTCCCTTTTCTCCACATCTTCTCCAACACTTGCTATTTCTTGTCTTGTTAATTATAGCCATTCTGATGGGTGTGAAGGGATATCTTATTGTAATTTTGATTTGCATTTCCCTAATAATTAGTGATGTTGAACATCTTTCCATGTGCCTGTTGGTCATCTGTATATCTTTTTTGGGAAAATATCTGTGTATATCCTATGCCCATTTTTTGATTGAGTTGTTCATTTTTGTTGTTGTTGAGTTGTACGTGTTCTTTATATATTTTGGAAGTTAATCTCCTGTCAGATATATGACTTGCAAATATTTTGTCCCAGTTAGTGGGTTGTCTTTCCATTTTGTTCATGGTTTCCTTTGCTATGCCGAAGCTTTTTAATTGTATGTAGTCCCATTTGTTTATTTTTTCTTTTGTTTCCCTTGCCTGAGTAGACATGGTATTTAAAAAGAACCTTAAAAGCAGCAATAGAGAAACAACTTGTTACATACAAGGAAACCCTCATAAGACTATTAGCAAAGTTTTCAGCAGAAACTTTCAGGGCAGAATGGAGTGGCAAGATATATTCAAAGTGCTTAAAAAAATCTTCCAACCAAGAACACTCTACTGGAGAAGTAATCATTCAGAATTTATGAAGAGATAAAGAATTTTGCAGACAAGCAAAAGCTAAAGGAGTTCTTCACCACTAAACCAGCCTTACAAGAAATGGTAAAGAGCCTTCTTTAAGCTGAAAAGAAAGGTTGCTAATTAGTAACAAGAAAACATATGAGAGTTTAAATGTCACTGGTAAAAGTAAATATATAGTAAATGTAGTGGATTAATCACTTATAAAGCTAGTATGAAGGTTAGAAGACAAAAGTAGTAAAAATAACTATAACTATAATAATTAGTTAAGGGATAAACAAGATAAAAAGATGTAAAATGTGACATTAAAAACACAAAATGTTGGGGAGGATGGAAAAATGTAGAGCCTTAGAATGTATTCAAACTTAAGCTGTTCTCAACTTAAAATAGACTGTTATAAATATAAATTGTTATATGTAAGCTTCATGGTAACCATGAAGTAAAAACCTATAGTCAATACACAAAAGGAAATGAGAAAGGAATCTAAGCATAATAAATAAAGTCATCAAATCACAAAGGAAGAGAGCAAGAGAAGAAGAAGAGAGCAGAAAGAAACCAGAAAACAACAAAATGGCAATAAGTACATACCTATCAGTAATTACTTTAAATGTAATTACTTTAAATGTAATTACTATGAGTTCTGTAATTACTGAACTTAATTTAAATTCTCCCATCAAAAGACATAGAGTGGCTGAATGAATTCAAAAACAAGACCCATCTATATTCTGCCTACAAGAGACTCAATTCAGATGTAAGGACACACTCAGACTGAAAGTAAAGGGATGGGAAAAGATATTCCATGCAAATGGAAATTAAAAGAAAGCCAGGGTAGCAAAAATTATATCAGACAAAATAGACTATAAAACAAAGACTATAATAAGAGACAAGAAGGGCATTACAGATTGATAAGAGTCAATTCAACAAGAGGATATAACATTTGTAAATATTTATGCAACCAACATAGGAGCACCTAAGTATATAAAGCAAATATTAGCAGGCCTAAAGGGACAAACAGCAATACAATAATAGCAGGGGACTTTATATCCCACTTATATCAACAGGTATATCATCCAGACAGAAAATCAATAAGGAAACATTGGCCTTAAACGACACGTTAGACCAGATGGACTTAACAGATATATACAGAACATTTCATCCACAAGCAACAGAATACACATTGCTCTCAACTGCACATGGAACATTCTCCAGGTTAGATCATATGTTAGGCCACAAAACTAGTCTTAATTAATTTAAGAAGATTGAAATCATATCAAGTGTCTTTTCTGAACACAGTGGTGTGAAACTAGAAATCAATTACTAGAAAACCCACAAATATGTGGAGATTAAACAAGATGCTACTGACCAAGCAATGGGTCAGTGAAGAAATCAAAAACTGCCTTCAGACAAATGAAAATACCAAAACTTATGGGATACAGTGAAAGCAAGTCTGAGAGGAATGTTCATAGTGATAAATTCCCACCTCAAAAAACAAGAAAAATCTCAAATAAACAACCTAACTTTACCCCTCAAGGAGCTAGAAAAAGAAGAACAAAAGAAGCCCAAAGTTAGTAGAAGGAAGGAAATAACAAAGATCAGAGCAGAAATAAATGAAAAACACCATAGAAAAGACCAATGAAACTAAAAAATGGATCTTCAAAAAGATAAACAAAATTCACAAACCTTTAGCTAGACTCACCAAGAAAGAAGAGAGAAAACTCAAATATATTAAATCAGAAATGAAAGAGAAGACATTACAGTTGATACCACAAAAATATAAAGGATAAGAGACAATGAACAGTTTTATGCCAATAAATTTGGACAAACTATGGAAATGGATAAATTCCTAGAAACATACAGCTTTCCTGACTAAACTATAAAGAAATAGAAAACCTGAACAGACCAATTACTAGTAAGGAGATTGAATCAGTAACTAAACACCCCCCAACAACAAAAGTCCAGGACCAGACGGCTTCACTGCTGAATTCAACCAAACATTAAAAGAAGAATTAATACAAGTTCTTCTCAAACTATTCCAAAAAATAGAAGAGTAGGGAATGCTTCCAAGGTCATTTTACAAGGCTAGTGTTATCCTGATACCAAAACTAGACAAGGACACCACAAGAAAAGAAAATTACATGCCAACATCCCTGATAAGCATAGATGCAAAAGTCCTCAACAAAATTTAGCAAACCAAATTCAACAATACATTAAAATGATCATACACTATGATCAAGTGGGATTTATTTCCAGGGATGCCAGGATGGTTCAACAAATCAATCAACGTGACATACCACATTAACAGAATGAAAAGTGATCATCCCAAAAGATGCAAAGAAAGCATCTGACAAAATTCAACATCCATTTATGATTAAAACTCTCAACAAAGTGGGCATAGAGGGAATTTATGTCAACCTAATAAAGGCCATATATGACAAGCCTGCAGCTAACATCATACTCAAGGGTGAAAAGGTGAAAGCTTACTTCTAAGGTCAGGAACAAGACAAAGATGCCCACTCTCGCCCCTTTTATTCAACATAATATTAGAAGTCCTAGCCAGGACAATTTGGCAAGAAAAAGAAATAAAAGGCATCCAAATTGGAAAATAAGAAGTAAAACTATCATTATTTGTAGATGATATGATATTACATATAGAAAAACCTAAAGATGCCACCAAAAACCTGATCGAACTTATTTAAAAATTCAGTAAAGTTGCAGGATACAAAATCAATATACAAAAATCTGTTGTGTTTCTATACACTAATAATGAACTACCAGAAAGAGAAATTAAGAAGACAATCCCATTTACAATGGCATCTAAAAGAATAAAGTACATAGTAATAAATTTTACTAAAAAGATGAAAGACTTGTACAATGAAAACTATAAGACATTGATGAAGGAAATTGAGGAAGACACAAATGAGTGAAAAGATATTCTGTGCTCATGCATTGGAGAATTGATATTGTCAAAATGTTTGTATAACCCAAAGCAATCTACAGATTCAATGCAATCCCTATCAAAGTTCCAATGGCATTTTTCACAGAAACAGAACTAATAATCCTAAAATTTTTATGGAACCACAAAAGACCTCAAATAGTCAAAACAATCTTGAGAAAGAACAAAGCTGGAGGCATCATGCTTTCTGATTTCAAACTGCATTACAAAGCTATAGTAATCAAAACAGTATGGTATTGGCATAAAAACAGACAAATACATTAATGGAACAGAAGAGAGCACAGAAATAAATCCACACATATATGACAAAGGGGCTGAAAATATACAGTGGAGAAAGGACAGTCTCTTCAATAAATGGTGTTGGGAAAACTGGACAGCCACAGGCAAAAGAATGAAACTAGACCACTATCTTACACCATACACAAAATTTAACTCAAAATAAAGACTTGAATGTAAGACTGAAACCACAAAACTCCTAGAAGAAAACATAAGCTCCTTAACATCAGTCTTGGAAATTACTTTTTGGATCTGACTAGAAAAGAAAAGGCAACAAAAGCAAAAACAAACAAGTGGGACTATCTGCACAGCAAAGGAAACCGTCAACAAAATAAAAAGGCAACCTACTGAATGGGAGAAAATATTTGCAAGTCATATATCTGATAAGAGATTAACATCCAAAATATATAAAGAACTCATACAACTCAATAGCAAAAAACAAACAATCCTATTAAAAAATGGGCAGAGGATTTGAATAGACATTTTCCCAAAGAGGACATACAGATGGCCAACAGGCACATGAAAAGATGTTCAACCTCACTAATCATCAGGGAAATGCAAATCAAAACCACAATGAGATATCACCTCACACCTGTTAAAATGGCTATCATTAAAAAGACCAGAAATAAGTGTCGGCAAGGATGTGGAGAGAAGGGAACTCTTGTGCACTGCTGGTGGCAATATAAATTGGTGCAGCCACTGTGGAAAATAGTATGGGGGTTCCTCAAAAAATTAAAAACAGAACTACCATGTGATCCAGCAATTCTACATCTGGGTATTCATCTGAAGAAAACAAAAACACTAACTCAAAAATATATATGCACCCCCATGTTCATTGCAGCATTATATACAATAGCCAGGATATGGAAAGAACCTAAGTGTCCATCAATGGATGAAAGGACAAAGAAGGTGTAGTGTGTGTGTAATGGAATGGAGTATTATTCAGCCATAAAAATAATGAAATCCTGCCATTTGTGACAACATAGATGGACCCTGAGGACATTATGCTAAATGAAATGTCAAACTGAGAAAGACAAATACCATATGATCTCACTTATATGTAGAATCTTAAAAAAAAAAAAGCTCATAGATACAAAGAACAGATTGGTGGTTTCCAGAGGTGGGGTGTGGTAGGGTGGGCAAAGTCGGAGATGGGGGTGAAAAGGTACAAACTTCCAGTTATAAAATAAATAAGTCATGGGATGCAATGTACAGCATGGTGACTGTAGTCAATAAAGCTGTATTCCATATCTGAAAATGGCTAATAGAATAGATCATGAAGATTCTCATCACAAGAAAAAAAATTTGTAACTACTTATGGTAATGGGTGTTAACTAGATTTATTGTGGTGATCATTTCACAATATACACAAATATCAAATCATTGTGTTGTATACCTGAAACTAACATAATGTTATATGTCAACTACACCTCAATTAAAACAAAAAAAGAACAAGTCCTAAGTTTCTGGTTTAAGTTTAGCTAATTAAATTGATAGTGTAAAACATAATGTAGAGATGGTGACTTAAATTACCATGATTTTTAAGATGATTTACAAGTTTACCAATAAACATAGAAATATGGTAGAGGGTTTACTCATTATGTCAGGGACCTCACTGCTTCCAAGTTAATGATATTTTTGAAGTTTAGAAATCTTAACTTCAAAATAACACAATATTTTAGAAAGACATTTTAGCCCATAAGGAAATGGTACCAAAAAATGGAATAAAGTACGGTAAGAATTAAGTAAAACTTAAAAATCTTTTCTTTAGTACAAATCAACTGAAGAATATATTGAGTATCTATAATCAATTAATATCCATTAAAACTACTTGATTTTATTGACAAATGAACAAAAATCATATAATATTCCAAATATTTAATATCGTAAACACAATGAATACATTTAACATAGTTTTTGCACAAAAAATCAAAATTAGCATTACATATTCATTCTAAAAGGTAAAGTAAATGTAAAATATGTACAGACATTTTGTGTGCCTGGAAATCTTTATTGACCTGTGGGTAGGAGTGTGGCAAAAATCACTAACCATCAGAAGTGATCTTTGAAAACATCCATCAGTATCCTCTGCTTGCTCTTGCTGCATCTTCCTTTACAAATTTTATTTGTCTATATACCTGGAATCTCTCTTGCTCTGGAGTAAATGACCTTTGTTCCATGTAATTTATAAGATTTTCATAACATTGAACAACATCTGACAGGGTCATTTTTCATATGTTTATTACAAACCCTATCACACTGTCTGGATCATGTAGCTTGAGCCACTGGGACATATCCCCCCATTTCCACAGCCTGGCATATGGCACTATTGTCATGCCCTGAAGCAGACTGTCCTTCCATTATTGTAGCAAGATGATTACACACTAGATGATCATAACAACAATTCTTTCAGAACTATCCCAGTGTTTGGTCTAGTGTTTACGCTCCCAAATAAGCAAACTTCCATACAGCAACATACATTTTATTGACCACATGAGCTCAGGACTGAAAAATGATCCCTGCCCTCAGAGGGCACACAATCTATTTGAAAAGCTAAAACTAATGCACATAAAACAGCAGTAAGCATTCAAGATGTGCCCAAGGAAGCAGCAGGGCCTTTAAGTTATATGGGAGCTCAGGGGAACACTCAAACTAGGATCCTGCCGTATGTGCTGGTTGTGATAAAAAGGGCAGAAAATACATCAAGAATAAAATAGGAGGGAAAAACTAGTCCTAGTTCTCCCTCTCCAAATATAAAGAAATCCAAGCTACTAAAGAATTGTTAAAAAGAGTCCATTAAAAAGAAGTGGGTTGATAAAGATGTGTCAAGGTCAGTTTGTCAATTGTAACAAACGCCCCACTCTGGTGGGAAATGTTGATAATCAGGGAGGCTGTGCATGTGTGGGGGCAGGGGTATGTGGGAAATCTCTGTAACTTCCTCTCAATTTTACTGTGAATTTAAAAGTGCTCTAAAAAATAAATTTTATTTCAAAAAAAAGTAAGTTCCTTTAAAAATTGCTTCTCTCCAGGCCCCAGTCCCTCAGACAGCGTGGAGTGCTATCTGCTCTCTCATGGCTGGCTTCCTGGCTGGAGGCAGTGCCCTGACCCATCTTCTGCTCCATTTCCCTGAACATCACAGTGGTGACTCTGTGTGTTCTACTGACGGGAACTTGGCCTGCATTTCCCAGTCTTCCCCTGTGTTTTTCTCCTGATGAGCAGTGGGTGGATTTGTGAGGAAAGCAGTCCGTCTGTTTCATTTGCACTCTGTGCAAATGTGCTCACAGCTAGCCCAACACAAGCGGCTTTAACTGTTCCAAGTGGGTCCACGCAGCAGATAAGCAGGGGTTGTCTAAGAGGCTCTGCCAGCTCAAGGGCAAGCCCTCTGTGAGCCAGCGCCTTGGCATGTCTGACAATATGACTCATACCACAGGGTGAGCACAGTGTAACAGGGGCCAAGCTGCCAGCTCTCAGGGACTTGTTTGCATGCCTGGCTTCCAAAGAAGACAATCTTTGGTCCAAGGAGTAGCTCATATTCTGAAAAAATAGAATCACATCACCAGCTGTGGCTGTTTTATCAATTAACCCCATTACACACTGCTTAGGATAACTGACGGAGAAGCAATTCACTCTGGCCTCAGTCCCAAAATAAATAGGATATTCAGCACCGCATTTATAACAATCTGGAATGAGTGAGAGGAAAAAATACCCTGTTGGTGAAGAGGCAATGTTGAAATTTTCCATCCCAAACCAAGAAAGAATTACCGGCCACATTTAAAAGATCAGATGTTTACAGATTTGGCCACTTGGCCACTTCTGTTCGGGTCACAGCCTATAGGGTCCTTACTCAGCAGTGAGGATGCAAAAACCTAAAGAACTGTGTCTACAGCAAAAAGGACAAGAGTGAACTAATCGTTCATGCAGCCCGTCTGACCTTGCCTGCTGTGAGGTGCTGCTTCCAACAGGTTTCCGTAGCGCTCTGGAGCATTAGGGTTCCAGATAAGGAACTCAGAGGCTTTTAGGGATCACAGAGTCTAGCAGAAACCCATAAGGCCACCAAGCAGATCCCTAGACCTTCAATGCTTGCTGCTCTAACTCCTGTATAGTGGGGATGGGGAAGGAAGGTAGATTATTCCTCAAGTGGTAGAAAATCCTTGATATACCAGAAGTCCAAAATTTATCTCAAGAGACACACAAAAGGGAATGCTTTGGAGAAAAAATAAGAAAAGAGAGTAGAAAAATAGTGTCATTTCTCTGAAGAACCATCTTTCCTGGCAGTGGTCTGCCCTGAAGCAGTGCCCTGGTGGTCGTCCCGCACACCATCATTAGTCAGATATAAAATCCACTCTGTCACATCAAGCAGACAGATTGAGGAAGGGAGATTCAGCCAGAACAATTTTCAGTCATTAAACGGTCCTGGGAGAGTACCTGTCATTGTGAGGCCTCTGGGTGTTTGACAAGAAATATTTCATTATTCTTAAATTCTTTATATTTATTTATTTAGTGTTCATGAAGAAACAACATAAACATAGATAGGACCCTGTGTTGGCTCTTGGAGAGTGCAAAGTAGAGATATGTCGTCTACCATCAAAGAGCGTTTGGAAAACGTATACACCAGCACTGAACCGGACAACGACTAAAGCACAAATCTATCCTCAGCAAGGAAATCTCTGGTTAGAGATGAAGACACAAACAGCTAAGTTAGAATGTAATGTGTTCAGCGAAATGATAGAGACACATGTAGTACATAACAGGAGCATAAACAGGGGCATCCAACCCAAGGAGTGATCATGGATAGCATTTTGGAAGAAGTGGTCCCTGAATTATATCCTCCATGAGCAGTGAAGGAAGTGGAATTTGGAAGGGTTCAGACCATGGTGCCAACCCTGGCTCCGCCCCTTCCAGATACCCTGAACAAGTCAGTTAATCTTTCAGAGTCTTGGTTTTCTATGTAAAATGAAGCTAATAACATCTACCTTTCAGAATTATTATAAGGAATATATGTTGAGCAATTAGCTCATACAGAGAGTACCTAATGAATGGTAGTTATTATTATTCAAAGGATTTAGCAAGATAAAGTCTAGGGTGGAAGAAATGCATACAATTTAAATGGTAAAAATGTAAAATGCAGCAGTCTGATCTAGCAAGATAGGACTTGAAACTGAGCAATTGATTTTGGAAATAGGAAGTCTTTGGATACCATTAGGAGAGTGGTTTTAGTTGAGTGTTGCTTCTAGAAGTCAAATGCAACAGATTAGGGTGAATGAGAATGGAGGACATGGCAACAAGGAGTTTTGAAATGTTAATAGAAGGAGAAGGGGATGCAAGGACAGGAAAACTGGTGTTTTAGACTGGTGAAAATCTTTTTCTTTCAATTACTTTATTGAGGTCATAATGGTTTACAACATTGTGTAATTTCAAGTGTAAATTATAATTTTTCTGTTTCTGTATAGACTGCTTTGTGCTCACCACCAATAGTCTAATTTTTATCCATCACCATACATATGTGCCCCTTTACTCCTTTCACCCCCCCACCCCCTTCCCCTCTGGTGACTACTAAACTCTTCTTTTTATCCATGTGTTTATCTTTCATATATGAGTGAAATCATATGGTGTTTGTCTTTCTCTGTCTGGCTTATTTCACTTAACACAATACGCTCAAGTTCCATCCTTGTTGTTGCAATGGGACAATTTTGTCTTTTTTATGGCTGAGTAGTATTCCATTGTGTATATATACCACATCTTTATCCATTCATCAGTCAATGGGCACTTGGATTGCTTTCACATCTTGGCTGTTGTGAATAATGCTGCAATGAACATAGGAATGCATAAATCTCTTTGAATTGTTGATTTCAAATTCTTTGGATAAATACCCAGCAGTAGGATAGCTGGATTGTATGGTATTTCTATTTTTAATTTTTTGAGAAGTCTCCATACTGTTTTCCATAGTGGCTGCACCACTTTGCATTCCCACCAGCAGTATATGAGAGTTCCCTTTTCTCTACATCCACTCCAACATTTGTTATTTTTTGTCTTGGTAATTATGGCCATTCTGATGTGTGTAAGTTGAGATGTCAGTGTAGTTTTGATTTGCATTTCCCTAATAATTGGTGACGCTGAACATCTTTTCATTGTGCCTATTGGCCACCTGTATATCTTCTTTGTAAAAATGTCTGTTCATATCCTCTGCCCATTTTTTGATCAGGTTGTTTTGTTGTTGTTGAGTTGTATGTGTTCTTTATATGTTTTGGAAATTAACCCCTTGTCAGGTAAATGATTTGCAAATATTTTCTCCCAGTTGGTGGGTTGCCTTTTCATTTTGTTCATGGTTTCCTTTGCCTTGCAGAAGCTTTTTATTCTAATGTAGTCCCATTTGTTTATTATTTCTCTTGTTTTCCTTGCCTGAGTAGACATGGCATTTGAAAAGATGCTCCTAAGACCGATGTCAAAGAGTGTACTGCCTATGTTTTCTTCTAGGAGTTTTATGGTTTCAGGTCTTACATTCAATTCTTTAATCCATTTTGAGTTAATTTCTGTGTATGGTGTAAAATAGGTCTACTTTCATTCTTTTGCTTGTGGCTGTCCATTTTTCCCAACATCACTTATTGAAGAGACTTTCCTTTCTCCATTGTATGTTCTTGGCTCCTTTGTTAAAGATTAGCTGTCCATGGATGTGTGGTCTTTTTCCTGGGCTTTCCATTCTGTTCCATTGATTTGGGTGTCTCTTTTTTTGCCAGTACCATGCTGCTTTGATTTCTATAGCTTTGTAGTATATTTTGATGTCAGGGATTGTGATGCCCCCAGCCCTTTTTTTCTTGTCAGAATTGCTTTGGCTTTTCAGGATCTTTTGTTGTTTCACATAAATTTTAGGATTCTTTGTTCTATTTCCATAAAGAATGTCATTGGGATTCTGATTGGGATGGCATTGAATCTGTAGATTGCTTTAGATAATATGGATATTTTAACTATGTTTATTCTTCTAATCCATGAGTGTGGAATATCTTTCTATTTCTTTATGTCTTCTTTGATTTCTTTCAGTAGTGTCTTATAGTTTTCAGCGTATAGGTCTTTCACCTCCTGGGTTAAATTTATTCCTAGATTTTATTCTTTTTGTTCCAATTGTAAGTGGGATTGTATTCTTGACTTCTCTTTCTGCTAGCTTGTTATTAGTATATAGAAATGTAACTGATTTTTGTAAGTTCATTTTGTACCCTGCAACTTTGCTGTAGCTGTTGATTATTTCTAATAGCTTTCTGATGGATTCTTTAGGGTTTTCTAAATATAGGATCATGTCGTCTGCAAACAGCAAGCATTTCACTTCTTCCTTTCCAATTTGGATACCTTTTATTTCTTTTTTTGACTAATTGCTCTAGCCAAAACCTTGATTACCATGTTGAATAGGAGTGGTGAGAGTGGGCACCCTTGTTTTGTTCCTGCCCTCAGAGGGATGGCTTTCAGTTTTTCACAGTTAAGTATGACATTGGCTGTGGGTTTGTCATACGTGGCCCTTATTATGTTGAAGTACTTTCCTTTTATACTCATTTTATTGAGAGTTTTTATCATAAATGGATGTTGGATCTTGTCAAATGCTTTCTCTGTATCTATTGAGATGACCATGTGATTTTTATTCCTCATTTTATTAATGTGATGTATCACATTGATTTATTTGCAGATGTAGAACCATCCCTACATCCCTGGAATAAATCCCACTTGATCATGGCGTATGATCCATTTAATGTATGGCTGTATTCAGTTTGCCAGTATTTTGTTGAAGCTTTTTGCATCTATGTTCATAGCAGCATTGGCTTGTAATTTTCCTTCTTTGTCTTGTCCTTGTCTGGTGTTGGTATCAGATAACGTTGACTTCATAGAATGAGTTAGGAAGTGTTCCATCTTCTTCAGTTTTTTGGAATAGTTTGGGAAGGATAGGTATCAAATCTTCTTTGAATGTTTGGTAGAATTCTCCAGAGAAGCCATCTGGTCCTGGACCTTTGTTTTGGGGGAGGTTTTTGATTACTGTTTCAATCTCTTTACTTGTGATTGGTCTATTCAGATTCTTTGTTTCTTCTTCATTCAGTTTTGGGAGGTTGTATGAGTCTAAGAATTTATCCATTTCTTCTAGGTTATCCATTTGTGGGCATATAGCTTTTCATAGTGTTGTCTTATAATCCATTGTATTTCTGCAGTATCTGTTGTAATTTCTCCTCTTTCATTTATAAATTTATTTATTTGAGCCTTCTCCCTTTTTTTCTTGGTGAGTCTGGCTAAGGGTTTGTCAGTTTTGTTTATCTTTTCAAAGAACCAGCTCTTAGTTTCATTGATCCTTCCTACTGTTTTTTTAGTCTTTTTTTCATTTATTTTTGCTCTAATTTTTATTATTTCCCTCCTTCTGCTGACTTTGGGCTTTGTTTGTTCTTCTTTTTTCTAGTTCTCTTAGGTGTAGTGTAAGATTACTTATTTGATTTTTTTCTTGTTTGTTGAGATGGGCCTGCATTGCTATGAATTTCCCTCTTATAACCACTTTTGGTGCATCCCACAAGAGTTGGTATGTTGTATTTTCATTTTCATTTGTTCCAGGTAGTTTTTGATTTCTCCTTTGATTTCTTCATTGATCCAATGGTTGTTCAGTAGCATGTTGTTTAGTCTCCACATATTTGTGACTTTCTCAGCTTTTTTCTTGTACTGGATTTCTAATTTCATAGCATTGTGGTTGGAAACGATGCTTGATATGATTTCAACCTTCTTAAATTTATTGAGGCTTGCCTTGTTTCCCAACATATGGTCTATCTTTGAGAATGTTCCATGTACACTTGAGAAGAATGTGTATTATGCTGTTTGGGGATGGAACGTTCTATATGTATATACATGAAGTCCATCTACTCAAGTGTTTCATTTAAATCCACTATTTCCTTGTTGACTTTCTGTCTGGATGATCTATTCATTGATGTAAGTGAGTTATTGGGAGTTCAATTGGCTTCATGTACTTATAAATCCAGGTCCTTTCCCAGGTTTGGGAGGTTCTCAGCTATTATTTCTTGGAACAAGCTCGTTGCTCCTTTCTCCCTCTCTTTTCCCTCTGGAATACCTATAATCCTTATGTAGCTTTTCCTAATTGAGTCAGATATTTCTCAAAGAATTTCTTCATTCTTTTTAAATCTTAGTTCTTGCTCCTCCTCCACTTGAAGCATTTTTATATTTCTATCTCCTAAATCATTTATTCTGTCCTCCATAACATCAGGTTTATTTTTTAAGGATTGTAGATTATTTTTTATCTCATTAACTGTGTTCTCCATATCCAGAATTTCTGTTTGCTTTTTTAAGTTTCAACCTCTTTGATGAAGTACTCCTTCTGCTCATTAATTTTATTCCTGAGCTCATTGAACTGTCTTTCTGAGTTTCTTGTAACTTGTTGAGATTCTTTATGGCAACTATTTTGAATTCTGTCATTTAGATTGCAAATTTCTGTGACTTCGGGATTGGTTTCTGCAGACTTGTCATTTTCCTTCTGCTCTGAAATATTACTGCAGTTCTTCCTGGTGTTCAATGAACTGAACCTTTGCTGGAGCATTTGGTGGTAGTATCAGGTTGTAGATTCCACCTGCCACTGCTGAGGGGAATCAGGAGCTGTGTTTCTGATCCCACCCTGTCTGCTGGAAGTTGTGCAGGTACAGCTGCTTTGTGTTTGTGTGGGCTTGCCACAGCCACTCGGTGGATTGCTCTTGTGGGGGTGGGGACTCTGTGCCTCTGTGCTCAGCAGGCAGATTGTGCAGGCATGGTCCAGCACTGTGCTCACTGGTGTTTTGGCTGAATCTCTGTGCCTGGTGGGTGATGCACCTTCACAGGGGCTGAGCCATAGCCACTGGATGGGGAATGTTTCCACTGGCAGGGCCACTGTGTCACAGTGGGTGCTCCTGTCAGCTTGGATAGCATTTGTGCACAGGCTGGGCTGTCCCCACCTCCTCTTAGAGTCATGGCTGGCCACTGTGTGAAGCTCCATGACGTGGTTCGTTGCTGCCAGGGAAGGGGAGGGGCACGCTCACCTATCTCCACTGCTTCCCAGGGATCTGGCCCATCCACCTTCAGATGTATAGCTGCTTGGGTCTCTCAGGCCTCCTGTTGTGCTGTGTTGGTATCCTCTGTTGTCAATGAACGTCCTTTTAGTTGTAATTCAGAGCAGGAGAGACAAAGGGAACTGCTCACTCCGCCATGTTGCTGACATCTGGCTAGACTGGGGAAAATCTTAAGCATTCTTATATTCTCTGAAGAGAAGTAAAGATAGGACAGAGAAGGAATAATTGATAAATCAAGATTCTGGGAGATAGGTTGTGATCAGATCTAGGATCCTGCTGAAGCAATTGGCCTTGGCCAGAATAGAGATAGCTGATCCTCCAAGCCTGGAGGAAAGCAGGTAACAACTGGTGAACATATATTTGTATCTATTGCATTGGGATGGATAGAGAGGATCAAAGAAGGTCAGGCTTGATGGCCTCCAAGTTTTCTACAAAGTTGGAAGTAAGCTCACCTTCTGAGAGGGAGGGCTTGGAGTAGAGAAGTGTGCTTGAGAATGATGCAAATTTGGAATGATAGCTGATGGAGATGGGAGAGGTAGATGACCAAGGACAGCAAAAAAGATTTATCAAAAGGAGCTGAAGTTCCTTGCTGCATTTGAAGGCATGATTATGTAGCTGAACCAATCTGCATGGTTGCAGGTTTCTCCTCAACAGTGCTCAGCTGTCTGGGTGCAGGGCATAAAAAATATAGTAAATTCAGGGGCTGGCCCTGTGGCCTAGTGATTAAGTTCAGCATGCTCTGCTTTGGTGGACTGAGTTCAGTTCCTGGGTGTGGACCTACACCACTGTGGCAGCAACCCACATACAAAATAGAAGAAGATTGGCACAGATGTTAGCTCAGGGCAAATCTTCCTCAAGCAAAAAAAAAGTAGATTCAGAGCTTAAATTTTGCTGGGAAGATGGGAGAAGGAAAGAAATGAAGTACTGGTGAGGGTGTTTTTTAGATGATTAATTTAAGGATCCAGGTTGGGTAAGGAATAAGCTTTCCTAGATGAGAAGAGGAAGTGATTCACTTCCTAACAGGTGAAGCAAGTGCAAGAAAAATATATGTGATAAATCAAAATGTTCACCCTCAACTCAGTGACACTCAGCAAAAACTGCTTAAGTTTAGAGAAGGGAAGAAAATGATGTGCTAGAGTTCTCTGTGAACACTTCCTAGTGGAGTCAGGATTTTATAAGCAGATTTTGATTTTGGAAAGGGCAGAGGAAGTAAAATGTTCTGGTGGGTTCATGCCAAAGAGTGGCAAAAGAGAAAGTAGGAGATGTAAAATGGAGCTTGGTTTTCCAGGTTCTCAGGGAAATACCTAAAGGAATTTAGACTTTATTCATGAGCAGGAAAATGGCAAAATAGTGCTTTGGTACATGTGAAAAGTGGATTAAATGGGAGGCCAGCTATAGAAATGGAGAGCAGGTGCAATATTTTAAGCATGTGGTATAATAGGAATTGAATAGAGGTGGCAATGGAGGAGGAACATCAGAGATGAATGAGACCTCATGAAGGGTCAGCAGGGCTTTCTAACTAATTAAAGGTTGAAAGAAATGGCTGAGTCAAATATATCTCAGGTTTCACACCAGCCCGTCCAGAAAAATACACATGAATTTATCAAAATTTAGCAGAAAAAAGGGTTCAGTTTTATAGCGAGGAAATGGAGAAGAGTCACTTGAGCTGTGTCGATAATTATTTTCAATCTGTTTGGAAGAAAGGAAAATTAAACATCTACCAACGCAAAAGGGAAGTAAAATATTGGCTCATAAAAGGCAACTCACAAAATTCTTGTAAGGATTAATAACAGCCTACGCAATGAGATAGGGATTACACCAAGAACTTTGCGTGCTATTTTATTGTTTATTGTTTTTAATTCTAGCAAAAGCGATAATATTCTTATTTTTGAGAGAGCCTCTAGAAGATTAAGGAACTTGTCCAAGGTCACATAGCTAGTACATGGCAGAATGAGAAATAAAATCCAGGGCTCTTCAGACCTCAAAAGTCCAGGCTCCTACCCAAATACAAAACAAACAAAAAGCTGACTCAGTCAACTACTGGGGATTGATGAAAGAAAGAGAAAGTAAATCTTGATGATAGTAGGTCACAATTAATATTATACATAATAATATTTTTATCTATGAAAAAGTATAAGCCTATGGACTAAGTGCTGTTATGTATATTATTCCTTTTCATCTGTATTAACATCCTCCAGAACACAGAGAAAGTATCAGTGCTCCTGTAGAGAGGGTAATTGTTATTGGAAATGGAATCTATTGCATTTGAAAAGGAAAAGGTAAGTTAATGGAAATATGGTGAATTAAGTTGGTAAATGTACTTTTAAAAATGATACAGGTCAATGAGACCACAGACACAATGGAAAGAGGGAGAACCCAGAACAGTTTGTACTCTTGTGATGATAAAAGTGAGGCGAGTCTAGATCCCAAGAGAATTCTGAACAGGTCAAGTTCTTTGTAAGGAGTACTAAGCACACACCACTCCCATTCCTCCACAGTGAGCCCCACGGCCTGATGACAACATTGAAAGGAGCATGGGCTAATATAAATGAAGCAAAGACAGGTAAAGGTAAAGCAGCACATTGGGTATGCCAGCTCCACTCTAGGGAACCTTCTGGGGAGGAGCTGGGGAGGCTATGCCATTGTGTGATCTTAAGAATGGAAAAATTAGTAATAGTAATACATGTGTACCACAAAGTGTAAGCTAGTTCTCAAAGCTCAGGAACTTTTTGGGTGATATATATGTGTGTATCTGAGCTGACGTGAGTCATGGTCAGGGCAAATAATAAGTTCACTTTCTTGTCAGTGATGTTATTCATGCAGAGAAAGAAACCATAGAAAGAACATGCTCCCATGACTATAGATCAGGAAACCGAGGCACAAGATTTGATGACGTATCCAGGATCATACAGTTAGGAGACCTAGTATTTGTGTTCTCATGATTGGTAATCCCATGATTTGCTTCTTTTCTACTATGGAAGAAAGTTTGAAAATCATTTTGTAGTGGTCCAAAGGGCATTCAGTTCATTAATTTCTACCAATTGGAAGGAAAGGAAGAGAGCCGCTTTCAAGGTTGCTTCAAAGGTAAACGAGCTTGCCCAGAGTATGTGCCCCTAAATACCTATGTCCACTCTCATCTATTCTGGAACTGACCAGGAGGTTGGAAGAGAACAGTGGGCAAGATTCTAAGGGATAATAGTCTGCCTAAAACACCTAGAGATTCAAAACAGTAAAGAAATGGGGACTTCAGCAAGAGCATAATGGAGTAAAAGATTCATTACATTGAACAGAAAAGGGTAAGAAATAATTGAATCCATCAGTCAGAGTTGCTGCACTTCAGTGGCAAGGAAGAGAATCAAAGCTAAATTAGGCTAAAAAGAAGCAAGTGAAGACCCTTGTTTCAGGGATTCGACTTTTCCTTTTCCTAAATCGATTTGGAGTGTAACTCCTCAAATCACTACGTTCTTTCTTTTTAAAAAAATGGTATTGATGAAGCAGCCAAATCTGGAGGATGCCTTTTCCATTTTAAATACTGAATGTTGTTGTAGAGTACAAAAGACATTGTTATAAAGGGTTGTTTTTACTGGCTATCCTCTTCCTGCATGCCTATTAAGGAATCCAGTTGGAATGTATTTTAAAACCAAGACATCTGAGATTATCCTTTCACCTGAGATGTTAGGTGATTCTAAAAGTGTCTGGATACTGTTCAGATTTTTGCTTATTGCTACTTCTGAGATCCTCCCATCCTATCAAGTAGGAAGCTTCCTCCTAAAGTTCACAATCTAGTGGGGTGTCACTGCTAAGTGAACGAGCAGTGATGATACAGTATTTCTAGGGGAAATGCACTTAGAATTTCCCATGGGGGATTTGGGAATGCTCCCCACAGGAGAACTGTTCTAGAACGTATTGGTGTTTTTATATAACAAAATGTACTTGAATGCTTTTCTGTATCAGTTTGAATTCTTTGGGGTGCAAGTTATGGAATCTAGACTAAGAGGTGGTATATTATTTCATGTAACAAGAAATTCAAAACTAGGAGTTCCCAAGATTGGTTAGTTCAGCAGCTCAGTGATGTCAGGACTCTGAATGGGCTTCTCTGCAATTCTCTTTGCTCTCTCCTCATGGTCACAAAATGACTGCTGAAGCCTCAACAGTCACATTCTCACAGGAGGGGGTTGAAAGGCAAGAATGAAAAAGGATTTCTCCTCTTTTGCTTCACTTTCTGATAGGAAGAAAGCCTTCCCAGAAATTCCAGCTGTCTTTCCATTATGTTTCATTGACCAGAACTGGGTCACATGCCACCCCTAAACAAATACTTGGCAAAGAATGGGATTGACAATACTCATTTAAACCAATCACAATTTAACCCTGGAGATGAGGCTATCTTTCCTGATCCCATTACTATCCCAACCCTTAGAAACTTGGGGTTCTATCAGCAAGAAAAATAAGAGATATGGCTGTTGAGTATGCAGTTAACAAGGTCTTCTCATCACCTACAGATGGTTGCCTTTTGGTTAAAGCTCTATTTCAAAGTTTTCGTTTAGCAGTTATTAAGAAAGCACCATCCTAGAAACTGTTCTGAATAAAGCAAATACATTTCAATCCTAGCTTCAAAGGACTTTATATCAAGAAAGAAGAGAGAAACATGTACACAAAATAGGACAAGAGTGGCTAGGAAGTGAAAGGGCAAGAAAAAGTAAACTGTGGGATGCATGTAGAACTTCCCAGGTTCCAGGTCCCAAAGTGAACTTCGGTGTTGTGTCATAGGACTTAAGTCTCATTGTAGGGACATGGTTCCTACTTAGATCTGTATATCCCTGGGTCATATTCTAAATAAAAATATAGAGGGGGAGCAATGGCTTAGGTGAAAGCATTTTACCTCTCTGTTATTTACTGTATTTTATTTTCTCAAAAGTATGATGTGTTTATTCAAGGATAGAGGGTGATCTTGAAAATGAGATGCTGGCAGAAGGTACAGACCCTCAGTTGCTCACTGTGGACCCTGGAGGCTCCAACCCTGCTGCCTAGGCTTATCTGCCACAGCACCTATCCACATCCTGGGAGCCACCATTAAGAATGTCTTTCTGGGTGACTCTTTCTCCTCCCATCCATAATCCCATTTGCAAGGATACACTAGAGAAGAGAGATGAGGGATATATGCACCTGGTATTACATCTACTGAATTAACAAGTATTGATTGAAATACCTGCTTTGTGCTAGGCACTGTGCTAGCAGTGGAGAAATCATAACAATTGACATGGCCTCTACCCTCATCGTGCTTGTGATCTAGTGGGGAGTATGTAGTGTATCTGTGAAGTAATGCATTTATAGTTCCCAAGATAGACGTTCCAAATGTATTTGTTGATTGAAACATTATTATAAATATGGATATATTTTCTTGAACTATTAGAATAATACTCTCATCATATATACTATGAATTACAAATTTTCTTATGTGCTCAATAATTAACCATCATTTATTTTTTAAAAATCAAGTTTTAAACAATAATCATAACTAGTCTTTAAAATACAATCCTTTGGCAATTGAAACTCTGTAACTACAGCCCTTAATCTCCAAACTTAACTCTGTCCTCTTTATGTGTACCTCTCGTGATAAAGGTACCTCTTCAGTAATATATTCAAGTATTCCTTCTTTCCATGGAAGACACAGGTTATTTGAAGAAAGCTTATGGAAATGTATATTTGAGATTGCTAATTTCATGAAGGTCTGGGTATTGACTGACAGAATAATAAGGATGAATTCTGAATGAAGTAAATAAATATGTGCTTGAGAGGGCTGTCTGGTAGGCAGCCTGCTTAGGAAGGGGATATTAGAAGGAGATTGCGATGGTTAGTTTTATGTGTCAGCTGGGCTAGGCTATGGTCGTCAGTTGTTTGTTCAAACGCCGTCTAGAGATGTTGCTGTGAAGGCATTTTGTAGATGTGATTAACATCTACCATCAGTTGACTTGAAGTAGATTATCCTCAATAATGTAGGTGGGACTCACCCAATCAGTTGCAAGCCTAAAGAGCAAAAACTGAGAAGAAATTTTACCTCAAGACTGTAACGTAAAAATCCTCCTTGAGTTTCCATCGTGCCAGCCTGCCCTACAGATTTTGGACTTGCCAGCCCCTCTAATCACGTGAGCCAATTCCTTTAAAACAAATCAATTAATCAATCTCGCTCCATCTGCCTCTCCCCCTTTGCCCCTCCACCCCTCCAGCCCTCCCTTCCTCCCTGTTGCTCTCCCTCCCTCTCTGTCTCTCTCTCCCCTCATTAGTTCTGTTTCTCTGGAGAACCCTGACTGATACAGGGATTAATTCAATAAAAACAAAAGTGACTAGAAGGAGTTTAAAATAATGTAATTTCATAAAAGTAAGAGGTTAAGAAAAAAGCCTCTCAAAGAACTGACCTGGGCAGGGAAGAATTAGGAGCATCAATAGGGGGTTTTCCTTGCAGAACATAAGAGAGCAGTTCATTCATCGATTGGCTGAGCTCTAAGCATGCTGTTTGGGCATGAAAGTGGGGGATGTGCCTGAGGCCCAAAATGACAGAATTGAAGACACCCAAGGTCTAGGACTCAGCACTGGATAGCTCATTTAAAACCTAGTATCTACAATAGCAGATCCTACATTTTAATCTTTATCAAATGAGATTCAGGATTCAGCTGGAGACTACACAAGAGCCACTATGGTAGATGGCAGCTGCAATGCCCCACGGAAGCAGTGATGTCTGGAGCCAACAGTGGGTCGCCAGGGGTCTCCTTGTGGTAGTTGACCCATCCTGTTGGTGAGGACTTGGACACCATCTGAGGACTCTCAGAAATCCCTGAAATGACTTTGCAGGAGGTGTGGAGTCCTGTATGAGCTTGCCTGTGGTGCGTGTTGCAAGCCAATAAAACATAGCTTTCATATAGTTTTGTTACTAAACCGAAATCAATTGAAACATTTGGAGGTAAATAGCTGCTGCAGGTAGACGATAAATTTAAGCATTGTGTTTTATATATCATTTAATCCCCATGTGCTTATTCACTATTCAGAACATCAATATCCACAGCAGCTACACCTGAGCTAGTAGCACACAGATCAGCCGATAATTAAGTTTTCTGTCTTGCTGGGTATTAATACAGGAATACCCAAGTAAAAATTACCTTTTCTTATTGCACCCAGAAATTCAGCTCTTGAGAACTGGTTCCTTGCTTTAAAGCTTAAACAACTTCAAAATCTTCACAGCTTTAACACAAACAACCATGCAGAGCCCAAAAAGAAGAATCTTTTTTCTACGTGATGATTCACTCTATCTTCTGCGACTAATTGAGCACACATTTCACAAACCAGAACATACCTTACACTTTTAAGTCTGGGCTGGAGAAGGACAATTTTTTGCAAACTACCTATCAAAGCAATAAGAATTTCAACAGAGTTTATTTTGGAGTTATTATTATTTCAAGTCTTTTCCCATCCCTGCCCAAATTGGGTCATTGAAACTCAGATAAAAATTACAGAAATGGCTTAAAATACCATTTGATCACATTGCTACTGACATATATACATAAGCTAATATCTACCCCCATAATGTGCAAGATCCCTCTTTTTTCTTTCCTTCTCCCCTCCCTTCCTTCCTTCAATCTTCCCTTCTTTCATCTCCCCACCCCCCCCACCACACACATCTCTGACCTCAACTCTTAAGCCCCCTCCTGCCCACGAATACCACCTGCATCCGTTACTAAATCCAGAGCAAAAATATCACCCAGATTATCTGCCCATCAAAATAGGTGGAATTCCAATGGCTGGGAAGTGGGGGGCAGGTGACATTCTGCCATCTGTTTCTGGAGCATTGCTTCCCTGGGTGCTCTCTGGGTAGGAGTTACAGAGGAATGCCCAGGATGCCATGCAGCAGGGAGTTGTGTCCTTTCTGAAAACAGCATGAACATCTGCAGGTCATAAATCGTTGAACAGTTGACGTTTTGGATCCTCCTCCAGTGGTAGGTATCCAGCAAGAATTACTTAAATCCATCCAATTGTTGAAACTGCACCTACAATGTGCCAGTCATTCTATCAAGTACTGGGTAAACATAATGACAAACAAGATATACAGGTCCCCGCCCTGAAGAAATTTATGGCCTAATTATGGCAAAGAGTTCTAGACACAAATATCTGTAATTTGCTAAATATTTTCCTTGATTTGCTCATGTCCTAGATGCTCAAATAATAATAAATGTAGTTTAAAATGTTAGAATGTGAGTTGAAAGTTAAAGGAATCAGATGATGCTTCCCACTCTTTTTATCCAGATTCAGTTAAATTATATGCATTTAAGCTTAATGTTCTTTCAACAATGCAGAACTTCTAGTTTTTCTTCCCTAAAATCAGACCCTTGGTGTTTCAGAGACAAGGAAGATTAATGGCAGGAGCTGGAGAGCAGAGCACATGTTTATTGGTGACTCCTTATCCCTGTTTGCCAGTGCCTGGGGCAAGTGGTCAGAGATAGCCCACTACCACCATCTTCCCATTCACGTGATCCAGGCACATTGGGTGAATAGTGTGTTCTTGTGTTCAGATGCCTGTTCTTCTCCAAGCTCCTTCCCTCACCTTGGATGGAATTTGCCTGAAGAAACCAGTATTTCTAGACTTCTTCTTTTTCTTCCTCGTGGGTTTCAAAATTGTATAATCTTATCAGGAAGGGTTTTCCAAGCCAGCCTTGAACCTGAAAGAGCCTATGGATCTACTAAAAGGCTCTCTGAGCTCCTGGACTAGTAAATTTCCAAAAATTAGCTTTGGAATTGCTTTCCCTTTGGGACCAAGGACAGCTGTCATTCAAGGTGATCCCATCAAGGTGAGCGAATTTGTTCAGGATAGAATAGACCATGCTGTGATGAATATCATCCTCAAAATTTCAGTGATTTAACTCAATAAAGGTGTATTTCTCATGCATGTAAAGTCAGCAGCTATAAAGATGATACTGCTTTTGTGATTTTTGTTCTCTGAACAGGAAGACTTTGTTTTCCCTGCTCAGGAGGAGAGATTAGAGGATTGTGCAGGGATTGACACTGCCTTAGCCAAGAAGTGATCCCTATGACTTCCACCTGTATTTCAAAGGTCAAAATATATCACATGGCTCCACCTACCCACAAATTGGCTGGGAGATGGAATCATGATGTGCCAGGACTGAAAATAGAGATATGAGTCAAGGACCTGTGAAATGGATGAGAGTGGGTGGGAGAGGGTGAATGGGTTGAACTGAAAGAATTATTTCCTCCCCATTACTCCCTTTGTGACATATGACCCAGACAGGCTCTAGGCCCTTAAAGTCAAGATGTTCTCTGCCTTTGCAAAAATGTACCAGCCCATCCCAGTCCTCCCCACCTCCACCCACGAACAACTGGTCTTTGGTGGGATTGAGATTAGGATGAGGATGACCCGTATCACTGAAAAATCTGCATTGGCAGAAAGAGGGGAATAAAGGCAGGGTGGCAGGGTTATAGGAATCAAAGAGAATTAAAAATGATGATATAGATATGTATTTATTAACATAGAAATATGTTTGTTACATGTTTATAAATAAGAAAAGTGTCTACTGGTACATATGGGGTGTGTGTGTGTGTGTGTGTGTGTGTGTGTGTGCGTGCGCATATATATTCCCATTTCTGTGAATAGAGTATTCCAAAATGTGAGTGGTTATTTCAGGTAGTAGTATCATATGTGATTTTTCTTGTCTGTATTTTCTAATTATTATCATAAACACGAATTATGTATACAAAAATTAATCATGGGTAATATAGGAACCCAAAGTTTCCCTCAGTGCGATCAGCATAGGAGGAACCCCCGAGGGCACTGCATGGGTAGGAGGGAGACATATCGGAGAGGGCCTTGGCGTTAGTGTCATGCCATATTGGACGCAAAAGGACAGTCAGTAATACTGACCCTCTCTTTATTTAAAATTTTATTTTGTTCATCATGGGTTTTTGCATTAATTTTGATTTTGAGATTATTTCATTAAAATATTACTTATTTTGATGGCTGAGGTTTTGGCACCCCCTTAAATTGGGAGGCCAAGGGAATTACCCCCTACTCTCACCTAGTCCTGCCCTGGACCTCATGTGAGACAGAGAGGGAGGTGTCTGGGACTGGTCAAGAAACCAGAGAGACTCTGAGAAATGACCCCGCCAAGAAACACACAAGGCCAGTTGTAATTACAATAATGTGATGCATAGAAGACAGGAGACAATGTCGGAGAACTATAACTCGGAAGGTGGGTGGAGTAGTTTTGAAGCCTGGAACATACGTGTTCATTGAGTGCTAAACAGTAGAGTAGGGATATAACAGCCTCTTCGCTTCAAGACATAATAGAAGAGTAGAATTACCGCTGGATGAATTAGGTGGTGTTAAAAGCATTTGAATGTACAAGTAGATGATACCGGCAAAGTGGGCAATAAGTCGTTAAATAGAAAGAAAATGTAACAAAATGTCAGATACCATACAGGATGGGCTTAACTTTTTTAAATGTATACCTTCTAAAACTGGAAGGATATACCTGAAAATGTGACTGGTCGTTATCTCTGAGTAGTATTGTTATAAATTTTACTTTCTTCTGTAGATAACTAGACGAGCTGTTGTCCTCTCTACCCAGACCATATCCGTTTTCCGCTCTTTTATGGAACACAACCCCTCTATCTCATGGGTAACCCTTCTATGAGCTTTGGGTAGTTTGACCTTGTCATCACTGAGTGCAGAGAAAGGCATGTGATCCAGGCCCAGCCAGAGAATGCTGGCAAACCGCTGGCCACAGTGGTTAGTTGAGGGCTATGCACAGGATCTGAACTTGGCCCATCAGCACATTCCCTGGAGCCATGAGAAAAGAGGTCCTCTCTTCTCTCGGGGATCATATCAGCTGGTAAAGCCACCGTTAACCTAGAGCTGCGAGTGTGAACTTTTCTTGTGGTGGTGGTTTTGCCACCTCATTAAGACAGCCTTCTGGGAGCTGGCCCGGTGGCGCAGCGGTTTAGTCCACGCTTGGCAGCCCGGGGTTCACGGGTTCGGATCCCGGGCGCCCGCTCACGTACTACCTGTCAGCCATGCCGTGGCGGCGTCCCATATAAAGTGGAGGAAGATGGGCACGATGTTAACCCAGGGCCAGTCTTCCTCAGCAAAAAGAGGAGGATTAGCAACGGATGTTAGCTCAGGGCTGATCTTCCTCACATAAAAAAAAAAAAAAAAAAAAGACAGCCTTCTGACATGAAGCCAAGATATAAGAAAGTAGAAAGAAAATAGGGAGAGAGAGAAAAAGAAAGAGAGAGATTCCCTCAAGAAATATGCTCTCTAGAGAGAATGTCACCATTAGATCCAGGTTTTCCTGACACTTCATCAACCTCTTGACTTTCTCTTTATGTGAGCAATACATTTCTTCCTGTGTTCATGTTAGTTTCGATGGGTTTCTGTCACCTGATTTCAAAAGATTCCTACTACATCTCTTTTGTACTTTTTTCATTTACCAAATTTTTGTTAATGTATATATTGTTTTAGTAATCAGCAAGTAATAGCTTTTTTTTTTTTTGGTGAGGAAGATTGGCCCTGAGCTAACATCCATGCCAATCTTCCTCTATTTTGTATGTGGGATGCCTCCATAGCATGGCTTGATGAGTGGTGTATAGGTCCAAACCTGTGAACCCCAGGCTGCCGAAGTGGAGCTTGTGAACTTAGCCACTACGCCACCGGGCTGGCCCCTAATAGCTTATTTTTTAAGATAATTGTATAGGCAAATCTAAAATTCTGGCTAGAGTTGTACTAATTATTAAAGTATTCTAACTAGTCTACTGCATCTTTTTCTTACTTCTAGTATATAGCATCCTGTTATTATCTCTTTTATAAGTGTCTCAAAAGCATCAAAGGAGTAAACCAGATTTTCTCCAGCAGACAGGGGGCAGTCACATAACTGAGTGCAGGTCAGAGAGCCCTGGTATATGATCCACAGGGTCTAAGGGGTTGTCTGTCTCATCCTAGGCCCACAGTCCTTTAAAGAGATAGGATTTTTTTTCAGGTATCATAGATGCCAACCCCAGAGCTTATCCAGAAAGATTATCAGAGAGCCAAGAATAATGTCTGCATCTCAGCTACAAATCAAATAGGGATGGAAAACAGACTAAAGTAATTTAAAGATTTGTCCTCTTACTAATATTTCAAGTCTGCTTTTTAACTCATAGAAGACAAGGCTGGAAGAAACTTGCAAAAAAAAATCTACAAGATGTCTGGAAAATATGATATAACCATAAAATCAGCAGGTCCACATGGCACAAATTCCAAGATAACAATGGAACTATCAAGTGGGTCTACCAAAGCCTTATAATTTATTGCCAACAATCTCATTGAATGTAATATGGTACATTTCAAAAAAGAGAGAGAGCTAATTTTCTCTGAAAGAAAGGAGATGATCTCATAAATCTGCACTGAAAGAGAAAAACCTTCAAACATCTCTAAAATGGTCACGTCTTGAGTAATAAACCCCAACTAAATTAAGAATTTAATATGGGAGAACAAATTCATGGCCTTTCTACATTAACAGTCAATTGATCTCTTTCAAAATCAATTTGGCCACATGTATTAAGATCTTTAAAAATGTGCATACCTTTTGATCTGGTAATTCCATTTATAGAAACTCATCCTTGAAAAATAAGCTGAATTAGAAAAAAATAAAATGAAGCTTTTAGCACAAATACACTCATTTCCCTGAACAATTGATATTAATCTAGTTGCCCCAACAAGAGGCAAGCAAGCTGGTTGGGATATTTGTACATCCATCAATGTCAAACTTAACCTAACTAAAATATAGGTTAACTCCTAATGATCTGCCCTTTTGTAAGGGAGACCCAACACCATCATCTGATAACCCAAGAAAGTAACCACTTGTGGCAATCACAAGGAGTTTAATGTGGCATGTGCTTTCTTCTTGTATCCCTGAAGCAAGTTTTCTTCTCCATGTATCTAAACACACACCTTGAGAGTGAGTACTTAACAAGATCATGACTAAACAATGGAGCCAAATTCAACTCTGCTTCACAAATCATCAACACATGGATAATTCATAAGCATAGTTTTTGACAGATCATGTTCACTGTTTAATAGAAAACTAAAAGAAAGTTTTGTTTATTTATGCCAAATGTTACAACTGAGTTGAGACCCCCTAAACTTAAGATGCTATAGCACTTTCAACCAAGGTTTTTTGGTTAGTTGATTGGTTGTTTGGTTTTCAATTGTTTATTTTGGGTTTTGTTTTGCTTTTTTAGTTCAGACTAACAAGGTAAGAGGGAGAGGAAAACTAATATTTTGGAGGTTAAAAAAAGTTGACAAGGGGCCGTCCTGGTGGCATAGTAGTTAAGTTTGCGTGCTCCACTTTGGCAGCCCAGGGTTTGCAAGTTTGGATCCTGGGTGCGGACCTAGGCACCACTTACCAAGCCATGCTGTGGTGGCGTCCCACATATAAAGTGGAGGAAGATGGGCACGGATGTTAACCCAGGGACAATCTTCCTCAACAAAAAGAGGAGGATTGGCAACAGATGTTAGCTCAGGGCTAATCTTCATCACACACACACAAAGAAGTTGACAAAATAAGGCAGAAATGTACTCATCTGATTAAGCCAGCCTAATAGTGCTACTGTAGGGAAGTCACAGAGGAGAAAACTCAAAAAAAAAAAAAAAAAGTAGAAAGAATGTAAGTAATCATCACTGAAAAGATTAGGCAGAAATTAAGCCTAAATGTTTACTCTGAAGAACAAGTTTCTAAAGGTGGTTTAAAGTGTTTCTTAAGATTTCTTAAAGTGTTTCCAAAGGTGGCTTAAAGTTTCTAAAAGTGGCTTAAAGCTAAAGTGACACCTAGTGTCGAGCAAGAGAAGTGAGTCAGGTCTCAAGTTTAGATCTACTGAAGGTTTCTTCATTTGCTTCACATCCTCTGTCAAGGGTTAGTTAAAATGGACCCTCTTTGTCTCCTTTCATCTCAGAAATATTAACAGGAAAATGTAGGCAGAGCTGTTCAAGAATGCTAAGAATCATGGAGAAACTTAACTCTTTCTTAACAATCAGACAATGCACATTGGATATTTATTTGCAAATTCAGGTTAAAAGTAGATAAAAGTCATTAACATAAAAGTCAAAAAATATCCTCCAATAGAAGATTGATTAAATAAATTATGACATATCCTTTCAACAAAACTCTACATAACTCAAAAGTTAAAATGTTTAATGATATGGGGGAAACATATATAACATCCTGCTAAGTAGAAAAAAAATGAGTTACAAACAACATACAGAAAAGTCCTAATTTTGTAAAAAATTTAAAAATGCATATATCTGTACATAAAACCCCAGAAGTTGATAGTAACAGTGTTTGCCTTTGAGCAATAGGAGTAAGGGTGATATTTTTTCTCTTTTCATAAATATATATTGCTTTTGCAATAAAAAATATAATTTAAATTTTTTTACCAAAGGCAAAAATAAGAAGAAAACTAGGAGACACTAAACTGTCATAAATTAAATACATAAAAGCATGACTGATTTTTGCTAAAGTTACGGGAAAATTATACATAAAATAGGCAGGAAGAAAGTATTGATAAATATGAAATTTATAAAATATGCCACATTATTTCCTGCTCACATAGTCATCATTTCACTACAACTGGATCTATGCAAACATTGCCCCTCCCTCCTCTGTGCAGCAAATTCTGGGCCAGGTTTCCAACTCACCTGTCTTTGAGGTTGGGAGCATGTTGAAAATGGGTGAACCAAATCACTGCAAGAAGTGACGAAGCCTGTGGGATCTGAGAAGTGCGTGCCTCATCAGAAGGCACACAAAATCAAATGCTTTAACGTCTTCTTTCCTGCTGTCCAAACACATTGAAGGTACTTATCTCGAGCATTAGACTGAGACATCCCTAAAGCAAATGTTATGTTTAATTCATTATAGCCCTGGTGCTTAGCACCACATCTTAAAGTTCAGAACACGGTAGGTGAGTGAATGTTTTGCCAAATGTCCCCACTACTGTACTTGTTCTGTTTAGATATCCTGGGTGGTCAGGGTCAATGGCTTGCCTGGACACTTTTATTAGTTAGCAGTATAGCCAGGACCTGGCCAAGGTTCTAGACTCTGGAGGCAACAGACTCAGATCTAGATTCCAGCCCTCCCGCTTTCTAGGATCTTCAACAAGTTCCTCAGCTCCCTTGAAGCCTTAGCTTTCAAATCTGTACAATGAGGATAATGATATTTAATGTGGCTTTGCTGAGCATTAAATGAAATTACACTTTGAAAATACTCGGAATAGCAGAAGCTTACAAAATGTTATTTATTACTACGTGGCTAGGCTACGTGGAATTGGTTTTGTGCCTTGTATCAGGCCTCACACTAAGTAGGTCTCAAACAATTCCTGGTGGAAACTTGGGTCTGTATCCCACACGTCTTACCTTCCCCCACTCTCTCACCAGCTTCTTTCTGAGGTTTACCAGGCCTTTCACTTCCATACCTCATCATTTCACATAGAAGGGAGCCCTCGTAATATCAAGCTCTTAACTTTTCTAAAAGAAAAGTTTTCTCGATGGTTGACCATCAACCAATAGTTAGTATGGGTGCAGTCCACTACTCAGGGCAACATTCTGGGCCTGTTATACGTATTGTACCTTCTCAGAGCTGCATAACTGAACCTACCCCTCCAGGCTTCAGGCTTCTTACGAATAAATGTCATTGGAGGCTGGGCCCTCCAAATTCTCTTCTTTTGTGTTACCAGCCTGTGGACTCTCTCAGCTCTAGCATATCTTTGGGGAAGCTTCACCTTAAGAGTTTCACAAGTATCCCAAATATGGGCCTACTCCTGATACAAGGAATAGTTTCTGCTCTTAACGCAGATGACAGCCAGCATTATTATCAGTTTCCCCTTTTTGAGGGGGTGGGGACTAACATGTTAAACTAATCAAAGATTAATCCAAATGTAGGAGTTAATTTTTCAAGGTAAAGTCTAGAAATACTACAAGGTTAAATTCAAATTATGGGCTTATCATGAGCAAAAATATTTAATGTTTTTTTATCTAAAGCTCCAAAAGCTAATATACAAATATTATATATTAGATTAAATTACACACCATTAATGTTGCTGTATAGAACTGGTAATAAGCAGAAATACAACTAATATTCCATTTTTTTCCTTTAAAAATGAAAAGAACTGGAAAAGGCAAAACAAAGGTTAAAGGGGAAAAGAAACCAAGATATACAGGGTAATTGTATCAGAGTAATTTGTTGCTTCCAAAGACTTTAAATATTCAAACCAGAAGAATCATATCATGACACTTGAATATGTGTTCACAGAACCATTATCAACAATCTCTGGGAAACCACAACAAGTGAAAAAGATGTCAGAGGACTAAAAATTGGCAAATGTTTCAAGTTTCAAATAGTATTAATTACAGATTGATGAACTTCATATCAATAGCCAGCAACATTTCAGAACAGGTTAAAGAGATGGTTTGTGAACGTTAAAAAAAAAAAAAAGCACTAGTTAGTAACCATATGTTGTCTAAAAATAGGCCATAACAACAACATTTTCTTTTCTTTATGGTAAGGATATCCGCTACCTGTCATCAACTGGGAATCAAGATCCTTGAGTTTGTGTGGCCATGAGCAAGTTATTTGACCTGGGACTAAATATCTCAAAGTGTTTTCACTGCAAGTCACTAATAGCTGTTTAGCTAAAAAGGTTCCATGGTGAAATACACAGTCAGTTAAACAAAGATCGATAGGTTTCATTATCACAGAGATTCTCGGAGTCTTTAATAAGTTCATGTGCACTGTCAGTTTCCAAGAGTGAGCTCTGGTGTACAGTGTTTCCCAACTTGACTGCACGGAGAACAGTTTTCCTTCCAGAGCATCTTGCAGGACGAGGCTTCTGCAGAATTCTGAGAAATGCTGTGCTGAAAGTCTCCTTCAGTTCTAACGTTTTATGACTATACATGGTTAATTATAAACGGTCTAAGTCAATGTGGTCACTATTGCTACAATTAAATCCCATAGTTTAGAAATGTGTCAAATTTTCACACACATAACACAAAAACCAAAATACATCAAATTTTTGAACTCTGGAATTTATACATTAAGTGATTCAAAACTGGATTTCAAATTAAATTTTAAGACAACTTCAGATTCAGCTAAGCTTATTTTCCTATTAGTTTTTGTTCCAGCAGCTATTAAAGTATATCTCCTGATGGGTTATAATTCATTCAATTTAAATTGCATGTTAATTCAATTATAAAAAGAAGCAGGAGGATGAGGGGAAGGGAATGAAAAGAGATCAGCCCCTTCATAATTCAGTGAGATAATCCTGCACCCTTAATTAGATGACAAGAACCTTTCAACTTTATCCCATATTTGAAAAGAACTCTAAGATATGTTCCAGATACAGCACAAAAAGTATAAGCTTTAGCACACAGTATCATTCTGTGACTAAAAGCATTCTCTAATCACATTTTAATTACTAATACACACTTTAATGCTTATTAACAAAATACTTTATAGTATTGATCAAGACCTTCTAAGGTCAATTAACATCTATGATCCATGTATGTACATAGATTCTGCAAATACCAATCTATGTTTAAAAAACAAAAGGACTCCTCTTCTTCCCACATCTTACTCCCAATGCCCTGACTCTGACCAAGATTTCCAGGGAAATCTGAAGCTCCCCCAAGCCCTCAGCTTCCTCAGTTCAGTAAACTCGGAGAGAAGGTAACCTCTCCACCCCTACCCTGCCTAAACTCCCAACTCTCACATTACCTAGCACTTAAAAAATACATTTACTTATTTGTCAGACATTTTACAATCACCTTGGTCTAAATCTAATCCTCAAATAATCTGGCAAAAAGACAGGGAGGAGGTTGTTGCCCTCCACACTTACAAGTGTGGACACTCAGGCTGGGAAAGGTCGTATGCCCACCAGAGAGAAAAATTGGAGCCTTGTTTTCTGGCTACTCCCATGGCGCTTCCCACTCTGCCACATGATCCCATAATACACTGTGGTCACAACTTACAAGTAGCGGGATGCTTTTCTTTAGATTCTGATCTCACCATTTATTATATCTCACCATTATTAGAGGATGGCTTTGGTTAAGTTACTTAACTTCTGTAAGTCTCAATTTCCCAAACTGTAAAATGGGCATATTGTGGTAAACACTTTATAAAGAGAGAAGGATTACATTGGTTAGTGCATGCAAGAAACCAACCATGGATTTTGGCACATAATCAATGCTAATTAATTAATTAAAAGTTCTATTAATTACTTAATTTGTTTATTCATCCAAATCATGTATATTGAGCACCCACTCTGTGCCAAGCAAAGGAGTCATGGTCATTGCCCTCATGGATTCTGCAGCTATTTTATTATAATTATTATAATTTACATGAGCACTTAGATGAAGAGACCAGAAAGCTGAAGACTAAGCAATAGAAACCTATGAAGCAAGAGTAGTAGCCCATGGGAGGGGATGGAATATATCTAGGTAGGCCAAAGCGTTTTAAAATAATAGTAATAAATCAGAAAAATTAAGCTTATTAACACTTTTCTAATAGTATTCATACCTGTTTTCCAAAACTTCCAGTCATCTCTTCAAACTGATTTCTTGGTAGCAGAATTTCTATCATGCCACTTAGGTTTAAGTTACTTAAACCACCATCTTAAATTCTCAATTAGATAGAGAAAAAAAATTCAAGGGACAGCCAAAAGCTTGGGAAACTATCCTGTGGAATTTGTAAGTAGTCTTGAGGTCTTTGAGTGTGCAGATGCAGTTCAGTTCAGTGCAGTTCAGTTCCCGGGTGTGGAACCATACCACTCATCTGTCAGTAGCCATGCTGTGATGGTGGCTCACATAGAACTAGAAGGACTTATAATTAGAATATACAACTACATACTGGGGCCAGGGCTTTGGGGAGGGGAAAAAAAAAGAGAGAGAGAGAGGAAGATTGGCAAGAGATGTTAGCTCAGGGTGAATCTTTCCCAGTAAAAAAAAAAAAAAAAGAATTCTCTTTGGAAGTTTGGCTGGCAAGTTTTCAGGAAATCAAGTCATATATCTGAAGAGGATTACTTTTAGTTTTCCTAATGCCACAGAGCTTCAGTCTCTGAGAAAGTGAAAATCTAAGTAATTACTTATCATGCAAATTGTTTCTATTTAATAGTTATGTGAATTATTGTTACAAAATAGCCCTATTTTTCATTTATAACCAAGACAAAAAAATTTACTTAATTTCATCCTAAACATGCATGTTCAGACTTATGACATACACCCTAATACACACAAACGTACATGTGCATGCACGTGGACATGCACATTTCAACACTGAGCATAAACTTACTACTTTCCTGATTCATTTCAGCCTTCTTTCCCTCTTTTCTCTTCTCTCTTTCACCTCTTCTGCTTTCATAGTTGGATTCAAAATTGTTAAGGTATGGTGAAGAGGCAGAAGCTTGGTGGAGGTAGGAAAGAGATTATCATAGAGGAGTACAAGTGGCTTTGTAGAAAGTTGGACAAAAAAGATAGGATGAAGAGAGTTGTTATCTAATAGTGTTGGATTCTTTTATGACCTACCTCAAGCATAATGTTAAGTAACTATGATCCCATCAAAATTTGCTCACTGCAAACCACCTATATCAGAAAGCACATCAGTAAAGTATTTTCTCAAGGTTGCTTCCAATGTTGTGATTCTAAAACAAATGAAAGTGAAAATTGGGTTTTCATTCTTATATTTGATCCCAATATCATAAATGTGATCTGTAACTGGTACGGTATCAGTGGTACTGACATCTCTGGATTAATAATTCATAGAGTCAAAGGATTTCTGCTTCTGGGAAAGATGTAGCCCAATGCTCCCACTGTAGCAACTAGAAAAAAGAGTGGATAAATTACAAAAAGCGTAATTTAAATAAAGCTGCCTTGTGTGGAGGTAATGGGAACTAGATGAACTGAAATTCCAGATTAGGGGAAACACTTCTAGGGTGAGCTATCACCAGCTGTTTTCTCATGAGGGGGAGCAGAGAGCCGTCTTGGCTGATTCTGGGTGAGGACTGGAGGAAAATGAAATCAGCAAGGCCTTTGGCAGTTAGATAGACTGAATGGAAACTTGAAGTATCCAAAATGAGGCCAGTTTTCCCCCACAAGGACCTTTGCTGAATTCTGGCAGTACAAGTAGGAATGTGGAGAACCAAGGGCTTTGAAAGGCAAGTGAAATTTCCTGTCATCTCATTATGCTCAGGAAACAAAGTACCTTTACAAGGGTGAGGTCTGCCTCAAACATACGAGGCAATAGAACTCTCATATGTTACTAGTAGGAGGATAAATTAGTACTACCACATTGGAAACCTCTTTGGCAGAATCTAGTAGATATATATGCATTATGACCCAGGAATTCTACTCTTGGGTATTACCCAAAAGAGGTGGCATGTACCTACTCAAAGGTATGTACAAGAATAGTTCTAGCAGCTTTATGTGTAATAGCCAAAATTGAGGAGAAACTCACATAGAATTGATAAATAAGTAGTCGTATATTTATATAACAGAAAACACAGCAAATAAAGAGAACAAATTACCATTATTTGCTCCAACGTGAATGAGTCTCACAGACAAAATACTGAGGAAAAAAGACCAAAAAAAAGAGTGTATAGTGCATAATTCCATCTATATGAAGTTCAAAAATCAGCAAAATTAATCTATGATTTTGAGGGTCAGAATGGTAAGCTTTGGGGAGGTATCAACTGACAGGGGCCTAAGAAAACATGCTGGAGTGCTGGAAATGTTCTATATCAATCTGGTGGCACTTACTTGGCTAAAAACACATGTAAAAATTCATCAAACTGTACACTTACATGAAACCTCAATAAAAAAATAGAAAAACACAGAATCTTTTGAGAACTAGGAAGAAGCTTAGTGGTCACCTTGGCCAACTTCTATTTTACAGATGAGGAAACCAAGGCTCAGAAAAATTAAGAAGCTTGTTAATGTCATGCAAGTGATTTATTCATTTGTTCAACAAGTAATTACTAGATGCTTACCCTTTGCTGAGACCACATTAGGATACAGGTTAAACCAGACAGACGCGTTACCAGCTTTCATGAAGCCTACAGTTTAGCTGAAGAAACAGAAATTAAACAAATAACCTGAAAAATAAACATGTAATTGCAGATTGTGATAAATGTTGTGAAGGAGCGACAGGCACAGGGTGTTTTCAGTGATTGCACCTGGAGCTGGAACCCAGCTCACCTGGCTGACAGAGTAGTACTCTCCTGACTCCAACAACACTGCCTTTTAGCCTAAACTTTGAACTTGTTAAAAACTAGAAGTGAATTATAGATCCACATGAATTTATTTTTCCAGATTTCAAAGGGGAGCCTTTAATTGTAAATTTAGCATAAGCAAAACAATAAATAAATTTAAAAGGATGACTCTCTCCCAAGACTTGCCAAAAAAGACTCAGTTTCAGCAAAGGAAGGCACTCCTAAAATTATTGGACTTGATATTTGTTCCCTGTTTGTTAAATCTCAGTTGTTTAGATTCATAAGGTATATGGCCTGGCAATGGTCTCTCAACCCTTTTCCCTCAGCAGAGCAGCCTCCCGTGCCTGTTTATTTGATATTTATGTGAATCCAATGGTTATAAATTAGCCAACTTAGAAAATAGAACTGAGAAAAATCAATCTGAAGACAAGTAAGATATCCATAATTAAATTAAAATACACAACACATCTGATTTCTTAACCAACTCACGGTCTATTACTTTGGGGATTTGTTATGGAAGATGCCAGCTACTGCTCAATAACTGACTGGGGCAGATTGCCTCTGCAGAAAGACTGGTCCAATTATCCTGCAACAAAACACAAGTCGTTAGTAACCTCAGTTTTCTTTGATAAGAAACAACCATTGTACCACCGTCTTACATTTGGTTCCCTGAGAAGTATTCCCTGAGACAAGGATTTGAGTGAAAGTAGTTCATTTGGGAGCTCATCTAGGCAGCACCAGTGAGAAGATGGTGAACTGAAAGAGAGAGAAAGGGAAAGCTGTGCACACCTGGGACTCACCAGGCTGGTAACCACTAGGAGACTGTTGACCATGTGGACCGTGCCTCAGACTTGGCCCACCTGAGGGGCCAGGAGGCTGGGGTGCTTATGCTCCAGCTCCCATCCATCATTGTTTGAGGCTGCTCCTGGGGACTTAGCACCCTGGTGCTTCCAGCTAACTCTTGTGTGGGCTGAGCACACAGCTCTGGCTAGAAAAAGCCCACAGGCAAAAAATGACAGCTATTTGCAGTAAGAAGCCATCTGTGCTTAGGAAAATGGCAAATGCTGAGGGAATAAGAATGGCCACCAACAGTGTCAGCTACACATACAACTCAATTAGTGGAGCATTAGTGCAAGGGTGTGTAAGAGACTCGATTCTTAGACACAAGTATCAGGCATGTAGAGAAAGCACTGGTTAATTAGAAATCAGCCAAGAGAGGATCTACTTCACAATGCCGACTTGCTTTAGAATTGAAAATCACTATGCGAATAAAGCTATTCTTTTCTTCTGCTATTACGTAGACTATGGACCATCTGCAGCCCAAGTCTAATAATCGAAGGAATTACTTTTCTCAGTGGGAAGATTACCCTGGGTCTTCACGTGATGCAAGTCTTCCTGGTCAGCTTCAGTGGAAGAATGAGTGAATAGTACTCATGTATTTTATCAAGAGATTGTATGTATATCTCACTTAATATATTTTTAGTTTAATGAAAGAAAAAGAAACTAAATGGAAACTAAAGGAATTTGCTAAATTTTAAACTAATCTTTATCATAAGATGTTATTTTCTAATACATTCCTCTAAGGTTAAGAAAAGGAATTGTGAAATCCATTAAGAGATTGGTATCCTTGGGGTTTTTTAACTAGATCATTCAACTTAAGATCATATAAATTGTTTCTTTCTCTAACAGACGCAGTCATTAGCATAATGTCATTTCCCTTGCCCTATCTCCTGACTTTTCTTAGTTGTATTTTTATACTATAAAGATATAACAGTTTACATTCTTTAGCCTAATTTTCCCAATTATGTCATATTCACTTGATGTTTAAGTGAAGGCTCTGCTCCTCACCCGTCCTCTTACTGCAGCTTCCCTGCCTCTAGATTCTTTATTATGATTTATCTTTTAGTTGCTGAAGTTCAGTCAAGCAGTTTTTTAGTGAAGGGCCCTTGAGTACTGGTAACGCTTAAGATTTTTTCTTATGTTTGCCGTTAGTCTTGGGTGACATCTTAGCTGGGAATAACATCCTTACTTCACAGGTCCTTCCCTTCAGAGCTACTCTGTCGCCTTTTCTCCCTTACGTCAGCATATTGAATGTTGCTATGACGTCTTCTGACGCCAGCCTGAAATCCTACCTTTGTCAATGACTTGCTCTCAGCCTAGAAGTTTCAAGAATTTTTCTTTTATTCTGGAAATATGGCTATTGAGCAATTGTACCCATTTTCCTAGAATATGATGAGGGGGTTTTTTAACATGCATTTTCGCTCTTTTCTTTCCTTTTTCATTTCTGTAAGACAAGGTTGTCAATTCTGTCTGAGAGGAGTCCCTTCTCCTATTTCACCTGTTTCTTCCCAACAGCCATTTCCATTACACTGAAGCCAGAAGACAATAAAGTCACCCTTTCCATTCGTCTTTCTCCACACCTGGTCAAGATTCTGTGGACTTACCACTGTGGCTTCTGAGGAGCAGAGGAAAAAAAAGTCGAGGTGCTATGCTGTCTTGTGATTTTCTATTTTGCTCCCTCTGGAGGTTGTTTCTTTCCTTGGCTGTCACTCTTGGAGGGTAATGGTATTGAGTTTTTTCTATTGAGGATGATTTTTGCTGGCCCATTGTTATTTTTGTTACATTTCTTATTCAGAAAGGTTTTCTGTAAGGCAGTTTCATTTTTCCTTCTTAACATAGATATCCCTAGAATTGATATTCATAAGCTCCCTAGCTAATTCACGCTCATAAAGTTCAAGATCAGTGATTTGTGTATTCTTATGCCCAATGGTACTCACTTTTCACTACCTACAATATACTTATCCTCTTTGAGACTCAGTGTGACTTTACCTGCAAAAGGAGAGTAAGATCTTTCCAGCCATACCTTGTTGTGTGGTTGTGACAATGAGATAAATGAGTTAATGGGTAGTAATATATTTCAGAAAACTTTCTCACACTCGAGAGAGATGATAGTATTATTGTAGTTTCCACTTTCTCCTTACATAAACTGAGGAATTACATAAACGGAAGTATTTAGTTTTTACATCTGTTTGGGTACTATCATTGCTAAACTAGTTAACCAGATTTTTCAGAGATTTCATTTTCCACTGCATTTTACCAGAACAGCTGTTACAGTGGATACATTTTAAATTCCCTCTTTTTTGTATTTTTTATAGAGAACTTAAAACCTTGAAAATAATCTGAATAGCATAAATGTAATGATTATTTTTAAATGGTTGGTTCATTTATTTGTAACCTGAAACCACACCATAAGGGAAGACTAGCAGCTAAAAGAGAAAAAAGGAGGAAGCCCAGGAAGCAGTATGTTTTTTTGTGTGTGTGTGTCTACTTATAATACTATTCACACTGGATAGATGATTACAGAAAAGCAAAGTAGCATAAAAGGATCTCTTTCTCTAGTTCTACCCCAGAGACAGGCAAAGCAAAAGATGAACAGCTGAACACACAGAGCTGGGAGGCCCATGTACATTTTATCATATAGTAAGTCAAGAAGATAAAGGACATTAAATAAGTATTCCCACTAATTCCTAAAACTAAAAGCTGTGTGCTGTGGAGGCCCACATTAATCCTATGCCAAATGAAGTTCTGTAAGCCCCTTTAAAAGCCAATAACTTTTTCTATTGAGGTCATAATAGTTTACAACATTGTGAAATTTCAGTTGTACATTATTATTTGTCAATCACCATACCCGTTATGCTCACCCCCTAACCCCCTTCCCCTCTGGTTACCACTAATCTGTTCTCTTTGTCCATGTGTTAGTTTATCTTCCACATGTGAGTGAAATCATACAGTGTTTGTCTTTATCTGTCTGGTAAAAGCCAGTAACTTTATCCTGGGAGAGATATAAGTAAGAGTTTAACAGATGCACTTATTTTTCTGGCTTAGCTTTCTTAGGACTCTGCCAATATGGCACCCATCTATTGAGTGCAGGGGTTGATTAACTCTTTTCTTCTTCCGAGAACTTGTCACTCTCTCTGTTCCTTGCTGTAGACTTTCTGACTAAGAAAGATCATGAAAGACACTCAACTTTCCTGATCCAATTACCTTTACCTCCTGAGAACAAAAGGCCACTTCTTAGCACATGTCTTTTTCCGTTCAAGCCTCAGGAAGCACACCCCACAGCTTTCCTCAGACAATTACAGCGAAGGCCCAAAGAAGCACTTTCAGGGTCATGATTTCTAGGGGTTTGGAAAACATGGTGCCATATGAATGTAAGGTCCACGTACAAAATGAGCCAAACAGTAGGGGATAGAAAATTTTACTTAAAATGACAATATATTTCAAAGCTGGATATTTTTTATTTTTATAAATAACATTTAAATACAGAGGTTAATTAGATGTTCTCAAAGATCCCAAACGTATTAGCACAGACATTCCAGAAAGGGAAGATAGCGCATTTATGTGTTTCTGCCATATGACAGCAAGATCCAAGGCTCATTATATCCAGACATCTTAGTAGATATAGTGCCAGATGACTTGCAAACTACAAGCTTTGGGTTTATTTCTATGTGTATATATATTGGTGAGGAAGATTAGCCCTGAGCTAACTCTGTTGCCAATCCACCTCTTTTTGCTGAGGAAGATTGGCCCTGGGCTAACATCTGTGTCCATCTTCCTCTATTTTATATGTGGGACCCTGCCACAGCATGGCTTGACAAGCAGTACTTATGTCCACACTGGGGATCCGAATCGGTGAACCCTGGGCTGCCGAAGTGGAGCGTGCGAACGTAAGCACTACACCACCGGGCTAGCTCCATGGGTTTACTTTTTTATTCATGGATACTCCTGAATAATTTCCCTTAATACCTTCGTTTCCACTGTCTACATTGTGCAATTATCTCACATTAATTATGACTTCGGGTCAACCTAAACTCATTCTTCAATTGTCATGAGTTCTGCTAAAAAAAAATTATGAATTAACCATATTTAAATTGGTTAATTCATTGCTCCCTCCTGCCACCATTCTCCCTATGAATTTATTCCATCTGTGCATCGTATGAGAAAGTCTAACAGAGCCGATAAGAGATTGTTTTCATTCATTTATCAATAGTATCCATTCTGGAAAGTGTAACATACTGGAATTTTAGAAGTATATCTTAATATCAGTCACATTTTATATGCTAATACTTTGCTTTTTAAAAAACTATTAGATGTAGACATAGATACTCTGAAGCCAAAATGTTTTTAACAAAAAAAGGTCAAATTCTTTCTCTTTCCCCAGTAGCACCAACTCAATAACTGTTGTGAAGCCCAGGAAATGAGACTCCAAGGACTCCAGAAAGATGTGTATTAGCCACATGGGAGTGGAGAAGAAGTCATACTGTTGCAACAGATATGGCTTTATTAAAGACACACATATATTTCCATAACTGCATTCACAACACTGTCACTTTATTGTACCCATTGTACTTTCATATTTCAAAGAGTTAAGAAAATGATTTTCCCATTTTAAATGTTATTCCTTCCTGATGTGTATGATTTTCAAAATCTAAAAGAAAAATTCTAATTTGTGGATGGGAAAAGAAAAGTTCCTATTAGCATGGTACTAGTGCAAATGCATGACCTGATGGCAACATAGCATTTATAAGGCCCTAGAGCTCCTTCCAAGGACACTGCATCCCATAATCAGACCCTAGTGAATCTCCAGGATGGAATCTACAATTCTAGTTGCTCTTCATGGAGCTGCTAAAGAACTGAGTCATTGGCAACTTGTGCATATAGATTCACTTGTCTTATTTTAATTTTGAGATGGAAAAAGAAATCCATAATATTTCCAAAGGATTTCCACACAGAGAGTAAACACTAACTATCAGACAATTGAGAGAGACTAAAAGACTGAATTATCAAAAAGCTAAACTCCTCCTCCCGTAAAAGTAATATACATACATGCCTTGGTAAGATCCTGAGGGACTTGGTCTTAGAATTTGCCTTTGCTTAATTTGATCTTGGACCTGAATCCACTTTATAAAAGCCCCTGATTCTATATTTGAAGGTGTCTGAAACTCCATTCCTTCACCTTTTCAGCACGTCTTTTTAAAATATTATAATGAGCACAATACTGCATTCAGTATTTCAGCAAAAAGGACTGCTGGTTAAATTCACAGAAAGAATGCATACAAGGCGGAAGTAAATAAACAAGACAGAATCATTTTTTTAAAAAAGAACTTTAAAAATAAACTGTGCTGCAAAACTACTTTGCGATTACAGTGTCATGTTTGGCCCCACTATATTTCAGCAGCACTGCATTAATATAAACAGAATCATCTAATGCACTTTTTCACGACAGTGCTTCTCAGCCAAGGGCTAGCACGAGTTCATTCTACTGCTAGGTGCCGATGACACTTTGGTTTGCTTCACTGGCAACATTTTGGCGACGCATCCTATACTAAGAGGAAGGCTGGAAACCAAGCACGTGACAAGAGCCAAATCCACCGTGTTACTTCTTTTCATGCTTCTTGGTTAATTCCCCCACACCCAGCTGGTAGCTGTCCCAGTTGCTGCTGCTTCTCTCTTCCATCCGCTGACTCTCCTGGGAGACTTGCTGCACAGCTTTCAGGATGGCATTCTGCACAATCTGTTTGCTGACATTCTGCAGCTTCACCTCCTCAGGCTCATTTCCAGGTTTCTCACCTAGCCAAAAATATGAGAGAGGTGATAAGAACAAAATTAATTTCGGGAACTGTGACAGGAAGGGCAGGTAGGAAAGGTGAAAGGGAAGGTGAGGCTATAAGAACATGCTAGAGTGGCCCAGTTAATTGTGAGGAGCCCTCTGTAGCACATACCCCTGTTGTCTCCCCTTCTCCGTTTCCAATAGAATCTCCATCTGTCTGTCCAAGTAATGTGCCCAACTTATATTCTCACCATCCCAGAATCCTCTGCTGCTAGTGGTGGTCATGAGACATGGTTTTGGCCAATGAGAACCTGTGGGAAAGTTTTTGGAAAGGGAAGGAGTCATGCCCCCTTTGGCACCTTCCCCTTCCTCTTACATGGGATGCAGGCATAACACCTTTAGGTGTGGCAGCCATCTTACAATAAGCATGAAGATGAAAGCCAACATTCTTGGCATGATTGGGGAGGAAAAAAATAGTCCAGTTTTGAAGGCATCATTGAGCATCTGCGCCGGCCCTGGACCATGTACTTCTGGACTTGTATGTGAGATAAACAAACTCTTTCTGTTTAATCCACTATTAGTCAGGTTTTATGTTACTTGCAGTCAAACATATGCCTAATAGATATAACCTAACTGGGGCTGGAGAAGAATAGATTACTACTGAATCCGTATTAACTCAATCCTGCTCCTATAATAGTATCTCAAGGAATAAAGCCATTCATTCATCAGAATCTGTCCTCTATGATCTAGAACAGGAGTTGGCAAACTTTTTCTATAGAGGACCAGATAGAAATATTTTGGGTTTGTGGGCCATACAATCTCTGTAACAACTAGTCAACTTTGCTGTTGTCTCATGAAATCAGCTATAGACAACACATAAATGAATGCATATGGCTTTGTTCCAACAACTCTTTATTTATGAAAAACAAGCTGCAGGCCAGATTTGGCCCATGGGCCATAGTTTGCCAACACTTAATCTAGAATGGCGGGAATTTTCTAATTGGAAGATAAGACGGTCTACCTAAAATTGATTCTTCACCTTCTTCCTTAGATAAAAACAAGACAAAACCTTGATTTTATTTGGACAGCTAAGTAACTAGGTATAGTTAAGTTCTGACCAATGAGGTGGAAGTTCATTTAGTGAAAATCCTGGAAAAGGTCTTTAAAGGGGAATAGGTAAATAAAGGCCCTTTGGCCTCTCTACATCCTACTGCCTGCAGCTCTGACACAGTGGTTGTCATTACAGGGGCTCTTGCTAACCATAAGGGAATGTTTAGAGTGGAAACCATTTTCAGGGATTTGGGAGGAAAAAGTTAGAAGGAGCCTGGGATCCCAATGACCAAGAAGCCACCATATCAGTCCTTGGCTGCCCACTGTTAGGCCTCTTTCATGTTAGAAAAAAATAATATATCTTATTTAAAGCACTGTTACTTTGGATTTTCTTTTATTATGCAGAAAACTTATTACTAACTCATATATGGCAGAACGATCGTGAATCTAACATTTGACTAAAATGCAATCATGAAAATTTTAAATTCCGCCAACTTATATTTATAGTGATAAATAGAATGGGCATCATTCCTTATTCATATTCCTCTTTTCAGACGTTTCCTCTATTCAAAGTCGCTGCTACCACGAAAATGTATTTTAAAGGGCGGGTGGTCTTCACCAGGATTGATTCATTAACAACAGAATTTACACACACACTTGAGAACAACATCACATGAGAGAATATTGACTCATTCTGAAGACCAGACAGCTCTATCCCTTTAGACATATAATTGTCATTTATTCAGCATTTTTGTCACCAGCACCATCTCCTGAGGGATTTACAATCTAACAGACAAGGCAAGATAGTTCTATTGTCCCCCTTCCCCAAAAAGTAAGCTAAAATGAGCAATCTGTACCAAACTGAGCAGAGAAGGAGTCCAGAGCTACAGTGTGTAACAAACTGAAACTTTAAAGTGGCAGAGAAGAATACTTTGCATATCCTCTGTAGAAAAAAAGTAAACAGTAATGTTAAGAGACATGAGGGCACAGCAATTAAGAATATGTGCTTTGAAGAACTTCAGAGCTGACTTCACGTCCTTTCTGCCACTTACAGACATGCAATCTTGGGCAAGTCACCTCGCCTCTCTAAGCCTGTTTGCACTTCTGTAAAACGGGCAAGTGGTATCTATTTTAGGATGGTTGCTAGAGAATTAAGTGATGTAACACCTGATCAGTACTTAGTGTGGTTCCTGACGCATAGTAAACACGTAGTAAGTGTCCACCATTGTGTACTGGTTACAGTATAGATTAAGCTATTGGGACACAGAAACTCAAAAATAGAACAGCTCACACAAGCAAGAGATATTTCTTGCTCTGTCTTGTTAACAGCCTAGAGGTATCGAGTTCATAGGTGGCTCTGCTCCACCAAGTTATCTGGGGACTCTACTTCCTTCCATCTTATGGCTCCACTGTGTCCTACTATATTGCCCTCAACTGTATGAGTGAAGTTGGTTAACCAATATCCCTTCTGGGGCTGGAAAGTAGCAAAAGAGAAAATGGAGGGCAAGCAATTTCCTTTTAAAGAATTGTCATAGAAGTTGCAAACATCACTCTGCTCATATTCTGTTGGGGGAAACTGAGTCACATGGCCACACCTAGTCACAAAGGAAGCTAGGAAATATAGTTGCAAACTGGGCAGCCATATACCCTACTAAACCTCGGGGAAGTTCTAATGCTAAAACAAAGAAGCAACTAAGGATTTTTAAAAATTACTTCCATGCAAGGGCCAAGACTCAATTGAAAATGGAGAGGATGGGGCCGCCCGGTGGCGCAGCGGTTTAGTCCGCGCTTGGCAGCCCGGGGTTCGCGAGTTCGGATCCCGGGCGCCCGCCGACGCACTGCCTGTCAGCCATGCTGTGGCGGCGTCCCATATAAAGTGGAGGAAGATGGGCACGATGTTAGCCCAGGGCCAGTCTTCCTCAGCAAAAAGGGGAGGATTGGTGACGGATGTTAGCTCAGGGCTGGTCTTCCCCACAAAAAAAAAAAAAGAAAAAAAAAAAGAAAATGGAGAGGATATACTTACAGCAGGTCAAATCTGATACTCGGGGAGCTCTGTCTACTACCACTGTACAGCCTATGTGTGTGGGCAAACAAAAAATAGTTCAAAAAGTTCATGCATGCTCCTGGAAAGAGTTTCTTAGCCAAACTACATGTGTGTTAACTCCAAAATGTCCCTGCTGTGCAGCTATTTTTCTGTCTTTGGATGGAGGAAGGAAGAATCTAGGGATAAGAATAAGCTGATTCCTTAATAATAGGTGGAGAGAGAAGAGGAAATCTACTCTAAATTTATCTGCAACCTAATACCTGAGCTAAATTGTCATGTCTTCATCCATCCAGTACGAAGATAAATTAATAAAAAAGTCAAAGGCAGTCTGTGCCAAACTGTGCTTGGAGGACTCTTTGGTGACTGGCAAGGTTGGTTTAACCCTCACTGCCCTCATTACCACTTTCCTCTGAGTCATGAATATCTATCTGCAGTGGAGGATGTGAGACATAGAAAGTGGCAACAGGCTGGAGCAGAGAAAGTGAGGAATGAAGATGAGGGGGAAAGCCACCCAGAGGACTTAAAAGACGATAAAAGCAAAACAAAGTATGCAAACCACAGATACAGTCATACTCTGCAAAATGATGTTTCAGTCAATGATGGAATGCATATATGACAGTGGTCCCATAACATTAGTACCATATAGCCTAGGTGTGTAGTAGGCTATACCATCTAGGTTTTTGTGAGTACACTTTGTGGTGTTCACACAACAACGAAATTGCCTAACTGATGCATATCTCAGAATGTATCTCTGTCATTAAGCGATGCATGACTATATATACTTGTGTGTTAGGCTCTTTGGTGTGTAAGGAAAGATACTCTCTTCTGTTACTTTAAGTTATGGGGGGAGTAGGGGCAGTAGTTACTATGGGGATACATGTGTCATAGCCAGGCATCATGGAAATATTTCATTGAACCTCACATTGCAATTCAGAAATTGGGAGAATCCAATACAGCTCCAGTAATTGGATTATCTAGATTATCCTCAGCCATTAAAGTCTCAACTCTCCATCTGCTGCTACCAACTAACAACTCTCCCTTTCTTCCAGAGTCTCCCCAACTTTATGGCATTTACTAACGTTCGTTTCTGCTTATTCATGACTTGTAGTGCTTCATGATTTCATGATTTATGCCTTCTCTCTGAGGGCATTTCAGCTAAGGTTCTGCTTGCAACTGACTGACTGACTCTAGCCATAATTTCAATTAAAATTCCTGAGAGAGAACCTTAAAGATTCAGTATACCACCATTATCCCTGAAAAATAGCATTTTCATGCCAGGCCACCTCTTAGGCTAGCCACAGATTAAATGCCCATGGCTCATTCTGGTCCAAACAGCTGCGGCCTGAGAGGTTGGATCAAGAGATAAGAACACAGCTACTTAGGAGAAAGGAACCACCTAGGCACTGTGCCTAGTGGGCAGAGCAGGCAGTCACAGGACTGGCTTCATCCAGTATAATAACCGACTGGTGCTCCTGTGTCATTCACTTGAAAGGATAGGGTATTTGAGAACATCCTGGTGGAGACCCTTAATATAAGTACCGTGTACAGAAGTGCATCACAACCCGAAAGAAGGCAGAGCCAACCACAGAAATCCTCAGAGTCTTGCCATTTACTTATATGCATTACATTTACTTGAAATTAATGAATCACCTGTATGTCTAGGTGGCCAATTGCCTAGTTTTAAATGATGCAAATGTCCTCTAGCCTAATTAGCATTTACAAAACCATTTTTGTATTTCAGAAAAGATGATGGATCGATTTAATTAGCTTTACACTCTAAATGCCCAACATAAACACACTGAAGTCAAGAATGTGATGTAACTACATTTGTCTTCAGTGTCTTTTCACCTTGAATCATTGCCGGCCTCCTCCCCCCGACACACACACTCGGGCATCCCTGTGGTCATGCTCCCCTGTGACCACCCTGCCCACCCACAGGCGCCAGCCTTCCTGCCCTGAGCTCAGCGGTTCTCCGCCCTCCCCTCAGAGCTGGCCATTCCACATGCCATTCTCACCTGCCTGAGGAACTCAATGGCTATATGGTTAATAATTGGTCTTAACTCCTTATTTACATCCATTAAAATCATGCTTCCAACGACCACAGGAAGATCTCCCCGATAAAAATTCACATTGTTTCTTTCCCTTAAGAACCTAAGTGCCATTTGCCTCTATTACATGAACCTATTACATTCCAGTGAGGTGGGTTTTAGGAAAGGTCAGTGTTCCCATTTTGAGGCAGAATCCAATTAGTGATTTTCCCTCGATTGCAGAAAGAGTGTGGCACAGGTTGTATCATAAGCAGCATCTCTATCTCTCGTCTCTCCCCAGTGGGTCACTAAATATGAGAATTACAGACATCCTTATCAGAGCAGGATAGGGGTCTGCCCCCACCGCCTGCCCAAATCTCCAATGAACAGTGCTGCTGAGGGTGACCATAGAGCATATTTTTTATCTTTCCCTCTGATTGCTTGAGGCCGTAAAGACAGTATTATCATTCATCAATGACTAGCACATGGAACACAGAGAACAAGAACTAATTCTGATCCCTTTATTAATGGAATGCTAGTCTATTTTCCAGCTCTGTAACTACAGGAATTTTCCATGAAAGGCCAGATGTCAGATCTCGCTCATATACGCCAACTGCTAACAAAGCCGTCCTGGCTGCTCTGCCTTGCCCCTGAGCAAGCTAAAGTTTTGTGACTTCCCAGGGACGGAAAGTCACAGCCTCTGAGTTTCCAGCATCCTGCCAATCCCACCAAACCATAACTAAATGTTGCATCTTCTGTACCACAACCAAATCAGAAGCAGCATTTGAGGGTTTCCAAAAAGTAAATTTGAGACACGGAAGGCAAGATGTAGGACACTTCTAAGTCATATTTCAGGGATGTCCCATTATTACCACCATCACCCCATCAAATCAGGTATGGGGAATTAAGAATAACCCCTGACTCTGCCTGGGATGGCGAGGCACATCATTTCAGAGGCAAGCTACTCTCATAACTATATGGAACTCTATTAAAAGTTCTTATCAAGACCAGCCTCAGTGGCCTAGTGGTTAAGTTCTGTGCACTCCACTTTGGCAGCCTGGGTTCAGTTCTCAGGAGTGGATCTACACCACTCGTCAGTGGCCATGCTGTGATGGTGACTCACATACAAAATAGAGGAAGATTGGCCATAGACATTAGCTCAGGGCAAATCTTCCTCAGCAAAAAAAAAAAAAAAATTCTTATTGAACAAGATGAGGTGAATCAGAATATTTATTGAGCATCTATATGCATGGTACTACGGAGAGTAACATAGGCCACCAGACCAAAGTGTTTCATTCATTCATGCATTCATTCATAAAAGAATTGCAGAGCACTTACTACGTGACAAACTCTAGCCTAGGTATTAGAGATTAAAATGTTGAGCAAAACAGTCATGGATCCTGCCTTATTGGAGTTTACAGTCTAGTGGAAGAGTCGGGTGTTAATCAAATAATCAAACAGGTTTATAATTTTGAGCTGTGACACATGCCATGAGGGAGGCACAGGGAGCACATTACAAGAGGAACTGATCTAGTCTGGGGGTCAGGGAAGGATGCCCACACAGGGGACATAAGGATCAAGGAGGTTAACCAATAAAAGGAAGGTGGTGGGAGCAGAAAGGGAAGAACACATCAGGCAGGAAGATCAAACCCCTTTGTGTGTAGGACCAGGGCCCTGTGAGAAACTGAAAGCAGCCTGAGTGGCTGGGTGCCCACTGGAGGATGAGGAGACTGGAGACAATGCTATGGAAAGTAGGCCGGCCCAGACAGGCAGGACCTGGGAGACTGGGAGGTGCTGCATCTTTTGCTGGGAGTAAAGCTGCAGTGTATCATCAAATCTGTGCCACACAGGGCAGCTGGAGGAGTCTGAGGAGAGTTACATAATCGAGGTGAGAACACGCAGGATTTGGAGCAGGTCTTGAAAGGCAGATGGAATTTGGAAAGGCCAATGGGAAAAGAAAGGGAATTCTTCATCTGGCCTGGAGGGCAGGACAGGACAGACATGTGACTCACTGACTCACAGAGTCCTAGAAAGCTTCCACCTTGTAGTGCTATTGCATTGTATTAGAACATAATTTAACTTACACAATATTACTGGCCTGCAATATGTTACTTTTAGGAAAGCCAAAAGGAATAGTGCCAATAAAACTTGAAAAGGAAAAAACAATTTTAATCAAAAGTCAAATTTAAGCGTCTTGGCCATAACAAAGGTAATTTTGAAAAAGAACAACAAGTAGAAAGGACCTAATTTACCAGCTGTCGATACCAATGATAAAGCTATAGTAATTAAGAAAGTATGGTATAGACAGAGGGACAGAAAAATTGACCATTGAAATAGAATAAAGAGTCCAGAAACAGCCCTACACATATTCAGTCACCTGATTTACAAAAAACGTAACACTGTAGTACAGTGGGGAAAGGACAGATTTTCAAGCAATGGGGTTGGGCCAAGTAGTTATTCATACAGAAAAATAAGGAACTTTGGCTACCTCACACTATACATAAAAAATCAGTTCCAAGTGGATTTCATAACTATATTTGAAAAAGCAAAACAATCCAGAGCACAGAGGATTTTTAGGTCAGTGAAAATATTCTGTATGATACTATAATGATAGATATATGCCATTATGCATTTGTCCAAACCCATAAAATGTACAGCACCAAGAGTGAACCCTAATGTAAACTATTGACTCTAGTGACAATGATGTGTCAATGTAGCTTCATCAGTTGTAACAAATGCACCACTCTGGTGGGGGATGTTGATAATGGGGGAGGCTATGCACGTGTGGGGGCAGGGAGCAATGGGAAATCTCTGAAACTTCCACTCAGTTTTGCTGTGAAACCCAAAATTCCTCTGAAATAATAATCTTTTTAAAAAGTAAAACAGGGGGCCGGCCCAGTGGCATAGTGGTTAAGTCTGTGAGCTCCACTTCGGTGGCCTGGGCCTTGCGGGTTCAGATCCTGGGTGCGAACCTAAGCACCACTCATCAAGCCATGCTGAGACAGCTTCTCAGGGACAATCTTCCTCAAGTAAAAAGAGGAAGATTGGCAACAGATATTAGCTCTTGGGGACAATCTTCCTCACCCACACACACGCAAAAGTAAAATGGGCTTTTAGAAGAAAATTTTGAAGAATATCTTTATATCTGGGAGTAGGCAAAGATTTCTTAAACAAAGAGACAAAAAGCAGTAACCATAAAGAAAAAAATTAATAAATTGGGCTACATTAAACTAAGTGGTTTTTGTCATGGAGACACACACATGGAAAAAGGCTTTTTACACGAGAAAGTTGAGGTGGGAAAAATGATTGTGAACATGCCATCTTGGAAATGCTTGAAGTATTTAATTTTCTGAACACTTGGATAACAACTTAACCAAGACTGGGTTGTGAGTTCAGAGAGATCCAAAGGCTGTTTTGACCACTCTATGGATTTCTGCAAAATTTAGCTACAGGTTTTCCTCTTTTCACCCCAGCAGACTCAAGAAATCAAACTCCTCCCGGTTCCTAGTGTCTTGCAGTCAAGAGCAGCTCTAGAATTTCTATGAAGGATTTAGAAATGGCAATCTAGAGGAAAGGGGAGACTGAGTATTCTTCCGGAAGGTGGGGTGTACATGGCAGTCTCCACAGGCAGGACTGATAAAATGTCCATTTTCCATATCACAGGACAGGGAGTGGGGGAAGAGACGGGACCTGGCCACCCTTCATGACAGCCATTGCCCATCTTCTCACCTTCTCTAACCAGCTCACTTCTCGAGAGTGGCTGTTTCACTCAGTGTCCGTCCCCCCTCCCAGAGCCACCAAACAAACCCAGCTGGCCCAAACTGTCAGCTCCTTCATTCCCGCCCCAGGGATATGCCAGGAAGAGAGAGTAGTTGGGGGCAGTGCAGCCCAGACTGTCCTCTAGAAATATGAGAGTCAGGTATGTAGAGGACAGAAAAAGTAAGCCCCACGTGAGCCTGTGTATTAAAGAAAGCAACACCGCCAGACCTGAATGCAAAGCAGAACAAACCTTGGAACCCTGGGGATCACGTATTCTCTTCCCACCCTCTGAGCTGGGTCCTTGCTCCAAACACATACCTCCACCCTCACAGACTCAGCTCCCAGTCCACCACCTCCCCAGCTAGGCCATGGCCCGTTCTGTAGCCTCTGCTGCCCCTTGGTGGCGACTCCTAGGGTTGCCACAGACCCGAGGACAAGAGGCCTGCCCTGGTTCCTGGATAGCTTGTGTGTGTGTGTGTGTGTGTGTGTGTTGGATGTGTGGCTGTGTCAGTGTGTAAATGTGTGTGTGAGTGTTGGGAGGGGAAATCCTTGAGTCATGAGACAAGAGTATTGCTTTATTTTACCAAATACACTTAGAATAACTAGCACATTCATGGTACTTTCTGACCACAAAAACTCTTGCAAGGCCATTTATAGATTCATCCTCCCATGAGTTCTGGAGTAGCTGGAAATACAGTCCAGAGGTTTCCTGCCCTCATTCAGATGACAATTACTTGACCAGATTACCAGATCTCTTAAATATTTAACAAAAGATTTCAAGTTCCTAGGCAAAACTAGCCACATGCTCTCCCTTCCTATCAATCATAGAAAGGAAAGGAGGGAGGGAAGAATGAAGGAAGGAAAGGAGAGAGAGAGGGAGGGAGGGAGGGAGGAAGAAAGGAAGGAAGGAAGGAAGGAAGGAAGGAAGGAAGGAAGGAAGGGAGGGAGGAAAGGAGGGAGGAAGAAAAGAACTGATATTAGCTTTCTGAGTGATTTTAAAGGAATTCTTAAAAAACAAAAACAAAAAACCCTCTCATACTGTTCTCCCTAATGAGCATAAAACTCACAATCGCCATTTTCTGCTAAAGAAGGAATCAAATTCCCAGATGTGACAAGTCATCAGAAAGTGCAAGCCTAGAATTTAACTAAATAATTTCTCAAAAGTAATTATTCATCCCTGGAGGATGTGAGTATACAGCAAGAATCTCAGGAGGCTAACCAGAGGAAGATTATGCTCTGACATAACATAAAATCTTTTCTTCTCTCCTTGAAGGAGCAGCTCCCAACCTTTTGAAGAAGATTCCTGTGTAATGTCAAAATATTTCACATATCCTTTCATGACACAATAACAGAAAGGCCACGAATTCAGTCATGCTTTTAGATGAATTTGAATGTTATTAATCACAACAGCCTCCATATACATTTGAAAAATTGCAGGAGTTATGTGAGACTGTATATTCCAACCCAAAAAGTCTGTGGTGCAGACGTGGCATCCCTGTCCCTTGAAGTAGCTTCATGGCCCCAGGGTCTTTCTTGCTCCCACCCCAGGCTGGAAACCTTAGAAGCAGTAAAAAACAGACAGATGTTATACACTAATTCCCGATGATGGAACACCAGGTAGGGGCCAGGGCACAGTGTGGAACTAGACATCTTCCACAGCTCCCCTCAAATTCTACCCTCTCCTAAATAGTCACTCATGAAACATTTATTAAATATCTAAATGTGCCAGGTTTGCATAAGACAGACCAAGTTTTCACCTTCAGGAAAAATGTGATGTGTAAGATTTCTCAGTTTTTAAGTACCATAAAATATTTTAAGACTTAAGAAGATTAACAGAGATAAAGAATCAATTTTTAAGTGGAAAAATGGAGGCCCAGATATTGTATAGAGTCACTCCCTTGGGATGGCGTCCTGTGAGTCCCAGAGCTGGATTAGAACTCCACGCTCTGGAGTCTTTCCCTGATACCTTCCTCCTGCTGCCTGCTCTTCGGGAAGGCAGAGTTGGCAGCTAGTAATAGAGTCTGAAGATGATTTCCTTCTCTGCACAAATTGGAAAATGAGTCAACATATGACCTCACTCTCTTCCTCATTGTTTTCTTTCCATATCAAATCATTGTCTTGTGATGACATCTTCTATTTGTTCTTCCACTTGCTCCCATGACAGCAGCCAGAGTAACATTTTTAAGTGGAAATCCAATATGTCATTCAACCACTCAAAACCTTCCTTGGCCTCCCATTGCAGTTGGAATGAAAACTCAACCTCTCACCATGGCCTTTAGGGTCCTGCTGACCAGGCACCTACTTCTTGTCTGACCTCACGCCCTCCCTCCTTCTCTCACGTGGCCTTGTATCCAGTTCATCACAGATAAGAACCAGTTTTGAATGTATGAATAGCCAGTTAGCACTCACTGTGTGTCTTAGTCTGTTCAGGCTGCTATGACATAAACACCATAGACCGAGCGGCTTCAAAATCAAACACTTATTTCTCACAGTTCTGGAAGCTGGAAGTCCAAGGCCAAGGTGCCAACAGATTAGGTGTCTGGCGAGAGCCCAATTCCTGGCTCACAGACGACTGGCTCCTCACTGCATCTCCACAAGGTGGAAGTCAAGAGAGCTCTCTGGGGTCTTTTTTATAAGGTACTAATCCCATTTATGAGGGCTCTGCCCACGTGACCTAATCACCTTCCAAAAGCCCCACCTCCTAATATCATCTCCTTGGGGCTTAGGATTTCAATGTATGAATTTTGGGAGGACACAAACATTCAGTCCACAACACTGTGGGACGTTGGGCAAGGCAGTTTCCTCACCTATAAAATGGGCACAATAATAGCATTAGGTTGTTATAAGGGATGTTAAGGTTGATTAAATAAGTGAATATTTGTAAAGTGCTTAGAACTGTGACTTAAAGTGAGCAGTACCTAAGTGTCTGTTAAATAAATTAAAATAACAAAAGTAAAAAGAGTTTGGCTCTGCAAGGATTCCAAGCAGTCTATCTTTGTCTAAAATGGAAAACCTTTACACAGGCGCTCAACCCCTTGTAGCAACACTGCGTTTAGTTTTCTGACATTAGTACTGAGAAGAAAAGCCTTGCGTATGCAGCACCGCTTTGGAAGTCTCTCGTCAAGAGGGAATGAATGTGCAGCTGTCAGAAATGAACCTAACACAGCCCATCTGCTACTGGCAGCATGGCCTTGTGTGTCCATCTTTCCTCACTAGAGCATAGGTTCACCATTCCGTCTTGCTCACCACTCGGTCCCCAGGACCTAGCACAGCACTGGTTCACAGTGGACACTCAGTATTTGTTCAATGAATGATTGTTCCACTGGTTTTCCAGTTTCTGTTTTCCAATCTGTTCTTTCTTCCCTTCTCTCTCTGCTCCCATTCATTTCCTGCTCTTAGCCTCCTTTGCTACATTTTGCTGCTTCAATGCAATTAGAGTTCAAGCACAGGAAACAGCTGAAGAGACGCTCTTTGGGTCTCAGCTCAGATCCTCCGCATGAAAGACAGTGCAGAAATCACACTGGAGTAAGAGTATCAGAGAGGCTGCTCCAGTTTCCAGGCCACATAGAACTAGGCCAGTTACCATTTTTGAAATTTTACAAGTTCATATCTCTCATTTCCTGTCTTCCTGGTTTTCTCCATTCTCTCCTCCTTCTGCGTCCCGATAAGCCCCTCTAAGAGTCAGTTCTCAGCTCTCTCCATTTGGTTTTAAATATTTTTCAGAACAAGGCAGTGTGAAAATAAGCTCCCTTCACTTGGGTTCAGTGATGTTCCCAGGTGATTGTGTTCCTATTGGCCAACCATTTGCCAGGAAAACACTCTCCATGCGTTTATAAATATCCTGAACCCTACACGCGTCGGTATATAATGAATCTGTAGCCATCGGCCTATGCTGAGAAGGCCCCAGTCCCAGCGCCATGGACTGTGAATCCCATCTCTGGGCCTTTCTGAGCTCACCTGAACAAGCATTGGCTTTGTCATAGTTAAATCCCATGAATAGACATGGAAACATTTGATTAGTTTTTTAAAGCAGAGGAATGAGAAGACAAGTCACCACTGCTTCATCTACAAATTGGACAAAGAAATACGAACTCCTTCAACCATGAGTTTCCTTGGGCAAAATTCTAGTTTATGTGGCTTTTCTTTTATTGTACCTTTTTTATACAACCATGAGAATCTTGGCTGTCTTTACCGTGTTGGGGTTAATTAGAAAAAGAGAACAGGTGGCTGGAAATAGAAAAGGAAGTGAAGAACAAGATCAGATGTTCTATGTCTTTTTTTTTTCAGTGACATTTCAGAAGGAAAAAGAGGCTGAAGGAAGATCAACCAGCCTTCAGAAGTGTTTGTTAAGCTATGTGATAAGGGACTAATCTCAGGTGTCTCCCACTGTGTATTGGGAGCTTTGGCTGCCAGCATCCAAAACTCCAAGCCAGAGCACAGTAAATGTACTGAGCATTTGGTCTAAGAAGAACCAGATATGGAAAAAAGAAGGAAGGAAGGGAAGGAGCGATGGAGGACAGGGAGGAAAAGAGAAACAATATCTCTGAGGATGCAAATTAGCTACCCCAAAATAAAATTAAATTACATGCATCTAATTGAAATTGTATATAGTGCCTTTAAAAGTTTCTGTCAAGCAAACTATGGTAAATAGATATTAATTACACAAGACACATTAGAACCAGTTTAAGATGCAAGAGTTTACATGAATATACTCTTTAAAGTGCTGTCATTTTTGCTTTATTTAGTGAAAAGAATGTATTTGCATGGGTTTGCACAGATTTATAGCCTACAGTTCCTTTCATTTTATCTTTTACATGAAACCTCAAGTTCCTCAGCCACAAATTTTTCTGCCACGATTTCTTAGTTTGTTTGTTTAATCATCACTCCATTTAAGAACTAGACATTGATTGGCAGATCTTAGAAGCCACCTGAGGGCCCCTCTCCAATCACACCCTCTCCTTCTTGCGAAAGGTCAACAATCTCCTGAATTTTCTCATAATCATTCCCTTGTTATTCATTAATATTTTGCTATATATTTATATTTTTGCCTGCAGCTCTAATTTAATCATTTTCACTGCTAGATTGCATCCCAGTTAATGAGCAGATCAAAATATTTAATCCATTCTACTATTAATAGAATTTGGCTTGATTCCAATTTTTAGCTATTATGAATGATTCTGTTGCAAACATTCTTGACTTTGCCTACTAAGGCACATGTGCACGAGTTTCCAAGATGTTGAAGTAGGAGTAGACTTCTGGGTTGTAGAGAATCAGCATGCTCAAATTCTCTAAGTATTGCCAACTTGTTATCCAAAGGAATTGTACAAATTTACACTCCCAACAGCAAGGATTATTCCCACTGTTCAAAATCCTAGTATGTGTCATATTTTTTAAATTTCCAACCTGGGAAGCATATAATTACTTAAATTATATTATACATTATATATTTATAACTTATTTATATATTTATAACAAATAAATTATAGATTTAACTTCCAGTTCCCAGATAACTAACAAGGTTGAGCACCTTTTGGGGATTATTATGATTTCCCCCTCTTTTTCTTTGGTGAGGAAGATTGTCCCTGAGCTAACATCTGTTGCCAATCTTCATCTTTTTGCTTGAGGAAGATTGCTCCTGAGCTAACATCTGTGCCCATCTTCCTTTATTTTGTATGTGGGACGCTGCCACAGCATGGCTTGATGAGTGGTGTGTAGGTCCACGCCCAGGATCCAAACCTGCAAACCCTGGGGCCACCAGAGTGGAGTGTAAACTTAACCACTACGCCACTAGGCCGGCCCCTGATTTCCCTTTTTATGAAGCACCTGTTTAAGTTATTTGCCCATTTTTTTATTGAGTTGTTTTCCTTTTCTGTATTGTTTGTATATATTCTGAACACAACCTCTTTGTCAGTTATATGTGCAGCAAGTATCTTCTCCTTCTTTATGGCTTCTTTTTTCCTCTTAACTGTGTGGTTCTCTTAATGAACAGAAGTTGTTTTAATGTAGCCAAATCTATCATATTTTTTTCATTTCTGGTCAGTGATTTTTTGTGGTCATGAGCTCTCATTCCTGAGCTCATGAAGTTATTCTCCTCTATTGTCTTCTGAAAACCTTACCATTTTGCTTTTACATTTAGGATTTTAATCCACTTGGAATCAACTTTTGTTCATCGTGTGAGATAGGGCTGTGATTTCATGAATTTCTACATGAATAGTGAATTGCCACAGAATTAGGTTTTGAAAAGTCTGTCCTTTCCCTTCTGACCTGCTGAGGTGCCTTTATCATAAATCAAGTGTCCACATGTGTGGGGGGGTCTGCTGTTCAATTATTTATTCTTTCCCATTGGACTGTTTGACTTGTACCAATTTCTCTGCCTTAAATACTTTTGCTTTATAAACCTTAATATGTGGAACAGCAACTTTCTCCATCTTATCCTTCTTATTAAATAATGTCTTAGCTAATTTTGATCCTTTGAGTTCCTATGTGAATTTGGGAATTAAGATGTCAGAAACATCAAAAAGCCCATTGTGATTTTGGTTGGGATTTGTCCAACTCCGTACGTCCACTTGAGTTAGATCTTTACGTATTTTAGTCTCCTGTTCCAGGCCCATAGTGCCTCTCTCCATTTATTTAGGTCTCCTTTCATTTTTTTAAGTTTTATAAGTTTTTTTCATAAAGGTATTGTACACCTTTCGTTAAATTTATTTCAAGGAACTTCATACCACAGTCAATGGTATTTTTTTCTTAAAATTTATGTTCTGTTTGTTGCTGATGTATAGAAATGAAATAGATCTTTTCATGTTAATTATTGATTTTAAATTCAGAAAACTCATCCTGTTCTCCTATTAATTCTAATCATTATCCTGTTGAATCCTCCGTACACAATGAGAGCATCGCCCAACAATGACAAGTTTCTGTCTTCCTTTCAAATCCTTCTGCCTTCTATTTATTTATTTATTTGCTGGAGTTTTTTATAGGTACCGTTTATCAGTGTAAAGACTTTTCCATTTATTTAAAGCTGGCTAAGAATTTTTATCAGGAATGGCTGTCAAATTTTGTCAAATATTTCCCTGTGTCGGGTGAGTTAAACTTATGTTTAATCTCATTGAATCTATTAATGTTGCAAATTACATCAGTCAATTTTCTAATGTTAACAAAGCTTGCATTCTTTGGATAAACCCACTCAGTTGTGGTATGTTATTCTTTTAATGCATTGCTGAATTTGTTTGCTAATATTTCGTTTAGAGTTTTGGCACCTATGTATCTGATGAGCGTGGCCTATAATTTCCCTTTGCATATGATCCTTGACAGATTTTGCCAGCCTCATTAAATGAGCTTCTGAATTCTTCCTCTCTTTTGATTTTTCTGTAGGAGGTAGTAAAAAATTGATTTTATTTGTCCCTTAAATATTTAGGAGAACTTACTTGGTGAAACCACTGGGTCTGGAGTTTTTGTTTTGTTTTGTTTGCATTTGGATTTGGGTTTGGTTCTGAAGTCAGTTATGGCAAACTGTCTATTTAATAAGTTGTCTATGAATTTGTCCATTTGACCTAAATTTTCAAAATTTTTGCCATGAAGTTGTTCAGATTGTTCTCTTCTTATGTTCTTTGAATAAATGAAGTATTTATAGTTAAGTAACTTTTCATTTCTAATATTACAGTCTCTCTCTCTTTTTTCTTACATCAATTTTATTATTCTATTCAAAAATCTAATTTCCACCTTTGTTGATCCTCTCTAGTATAAGTTTTTTTTTTATTTCACTAAGTTCTGCTTGAACTTTGTTTCTTTCTTTATACTTTCTTTGGATTAATTTTTCTTTTTTTTTTCCCTAACATCTGAAGATGGATGCTGATATTAACCTTCAGTGTTTCTTCTCTTCTAATATGAACATTTGAGGCTGTACCTTTCCCTCTAAGTACTGTTTTAGCTACACTCTTTCAGTTTAGATATATGATTTTTACATATCAAATATTATTATTATATATTATTAAATATATTAATTAATTATAATTGATATTATATTATGATTCATCTTTGACCCATAGGTTACTTAGAAGTATACTTCTTAACTTTTACTCTATAGTGGTTTTGTAGTTTATCTTTTTTTAAATATCTACTTTAATTTTATTTTCATCACAGAAGAGATATGTTTGATTTTAATTCTTTGAAATTTTTTTATGGCCTGTGTGATCAGTTTTTGTAAATGTTCCGTGTGTGCTTGTAAAGAATTTGTATTCTGAAGTTCATAGGTACATTGCTCTGTATAAGTCCATTTGGTTCAATTCCTTCCTTATGTTTTCAATATTCTGAATTCTTACTGATTATCACTGATCTACTTGTTCTAGTTACCCACATGGGGTTTTGGAAATACATTTATCATGGCTGGAAGGGAATTATCAACTACTGAACCTGATTCATGGAATCACTGTGAGACTTAAATTAAAAATAAATGCACATATATATTAATATATAAGATGTTCTCTAACACAGTACTTAATACTTAGTAAAAAGTCAACACATTTTAATTGAATTTTAATCCTCCTATAATAAGCAAAGGCAATTATGCATAGGCATGGACTTAACAAAATTTGGAACACTTTGCCTATATCTTCCCTTAGTTTGTTGAGATGAGGGAAATATAAGAGTCTTGGAAATGAAGAACAAAAATACTGTAGAGAACATCTATTCCAAGTCCTCATTTTACAAGGTAACATGCTGTGTCGTGTCAAGAGCTCAGATCTCCTCATTCTCAGGTCAGTATCCTTTCCTTCAAAGTAAAATCTGAGCATTTGGGGATTTCAAGGATAAGAAGAGAGTGATTTTTGGCAGAGAGGACAAATAAAGTTATCTTGGTGAAGGGGAATGTGAATGAGAAGTCAGAGTTTTTTTAAATATGTGTTTTTATCGCATTCGAGAAAAGATGGCACTGACATTTCATTTTTTTGTTGTCATTGAGTGGAATGTACTAATCAGAGTAGGGTTCTAGAACATAGGATAAAGGACAGGCATCAGAAGTGAACTCTGGAGAAACTGCAGTTCAGCTGCACCTTGAAAACTGAGCCAGAGTTTATGGCAGAAAAACAAGGTGAGAAAGCAGAGAGAACTGTGGATTGGTTAATATTATTTTAACTACAAGAGTGATAGTAACAGAAACCCAAAAGGAATCCCATAAAGTAGACTAGAGCATCCAGAGCAGACTGCACTGACAGTGCTGATGTCTACCTTGGCATAGGACCCCAATTTATAGTAACCACCTTATAATGAGGAGAGTCACATGCAAAGGAAGGAAATAGTAATGATATGGAGCTCTTCAATGTCTTCGAAGGTCTGAGTGGGTTTTGTACCACAAACCAAAAAAATGATGTTATAACCAACAAGAAAAGGATTTATGTAAAAAAGAACTAATTTGAGTGAATGCACTCTAAAGAGATTCTAGAGATTCAGGGCAAAGTCAGTGAAAATAACAAATTATGTAGTTTCATGGCCACATTGTCTCACTTGGCCTATTTACTAGCATCTTCTCTTAGGAAGAAACCCCAGAAATTAGGAATCCAGGGCTGGGACAGATGGATCTCATCTCCTGTGTAAGGATTCAGAGCAATCTAGGTGACCCCCTGCTCCGATCACTCTCTCTGCCCTTGCCCTGGAGGGTTGGGCCTGCCAGAGGAGAGACATGATACATGGAGGCATTGAGCACATACTATGTCCAGGCAATGTGCTATGCATTAGGGATATTGAGATAATCCACATTTTCTGGTCCTCAGGATGTTCATGGAAGACACAGGATATAATCCGGTTCTATGAATAAGCCTATTAACCCTCTAGCCTAGTTTAATTCATCTTTCAAATCACAGTAGAAATGCCTTCCCAGGTATATGTCATAGGATAAATATGAGGATCAAAATTATAATAAATATTCAAATGCTATGAAGAGTTGAATGTATCTTCACATCATAAGGCTGATGGGCTTCTTTCAAATTCTTCCATAAGTTCAAAATTCTTATTTTGCAGATTTCTCTTTAGAAAGACCTAAAATTAGCACTACTCGGGATGTTAAGAAGAAAGGGTTTGCCCCATCACGGCACGGGGGATAGAAAACAGAGAACAAAGAGAAAAGTGATGAAGGGGATGATTTGTTACATGAAAGGTCAGATCTAAGTGACAGGCCACAGGCAGGTCATTGAGCTTCTGGTTGGTTTCTGGTTCTCAAAGTCTGCCATCCTAAGAACCACCTAGGATTGATAGTTATAGTGAAGATTGTACAGAATGCGGCTCAGGAATTTACATATTTAGCCATGATGGCAGGTAATTCTGATGCAGGTTTCCAATGCACTACCCTGTTATTTAAGCCTCACCTTCAGTCTATAACCACAGAGCATGAGGAAATTCAGTGGATATTGACTATTTCACAGTTTATTTAATTAATGGGGACAACCAAGCAGATGATTCAAGCCCCAAAGTGCAAGGCGGGCCTTTTCCATTTACTGAATTAGCTAATTGCCAAATCTGTACTGTACTTTGTGGAAACAAATCAGCCATTAATCTTCAACAAGGTTTTAACCACTAATTTCAAAATTCTGACTGTTGCTTCATCTACTTCCTCTCTAGATCTCAAACCAGGGTTATGGAGACTAGCATCATTTACAGGGTTTTCCTCTTTCATTACAGTTAAAATTGTCAAAGCACTCAGGTTCATGGACAATATAAGAAACAACCTTTGGTTGAGGGGAAATGGAACTGCTTCTATGATAGTTTTTGCATCATTGAGAGATGGAAGTAAATCAAGTGGAAAATATTCAAATTCTCCTTTATTGTGAGGCCACAGGCATCAACGGCCAGAAACGCCCTCAAATTAGAAGCTCTTATCTGTGGAAAAATTTCCTTTCATATATACGCTTTAAATTCTTTGTATGTTAAACTAAAGGCAAGTTGTCTTCTTGGCAGCCTTCAAGCTATTGATTTCCATACCTGGTTGGCATTAATAGGTATGAATTAACATGGGTTCCAAGAATTAAGAAAATTAAAAGACACACTTCCAAATCTCATGAAGCATTAACAGGTGAATCAATGTAGAACATTCGCAAATAAAAAAGAAATGCTGGCAGATAATGTTATCAATGTGTGTGTTCAAAAGGCTGAACAATATGACTCAATATCTTCTGGATCCATCTGGTGTACTTATGTGAGTCACATAATGTCCTGGGCAGTTTATTTTAAAAATCCAACAGTACGACAATTATGTCCTTTTAGAAAATGGGGGGGAGGGGGCAGTGGGAGAGGGTTGTAATTCTAACAGTGAACAGAAAGATCATTACATATCTGAATACATATCATAGGCAAATATTGCATCAATATTTGGAATATATTCTCTAACCGTGTAGAAAATCTAGACCAAGATGAAAAACTGACAGTGAAAAAAAAACCCAACCCATATTTGAATTTAAATGCACATGGAAATTATTTTATATAAAATCATGTTACCCCAAGGGGAGGGATAAATTGATTCATAGCAAGATGATAAAGGATGAAAAATATACTCGATTAGTGCCTACTATAATTGCAAAGTTCATTTGCCTTAACATGCTAGAATTCAGTGAAATAGAGGAGTAAGCAATTAACTGCTTGTGATCTGGGGTAGGCCCAACACAATTCACAGCCATTGGTGGATTGCAGATATATGCCAATTTTGTATTTATTTTACCAAATGAATTTTTCATTCATTGAAAAAAAATTACCTCTGGAAAAGCAAGTAAAAAATCTGTATCTAACTTCTACTTCATTATCTCTAATCCAGTGAACTCAACTGTTTTGCATAGAGCTAAGAAGGTCAAGGTCATACCTACAGTTGGAATGAGCCAGAAGTCCTCAGTCCCTTCCAGGAATACAGATAGTATCTTTCAGTCATGTATGCTTTCTTCAGTGTATCCCCTAATGGTCATGGGGAAAGGGGGGAAAGGGGAAGGGAACCAGAAAGTGAGTAGCTTAACAAAACTTCAACATATGAATGGATAAAGAAGATTTGGTGTATATATATGTGTGTGTGTGTGTGTGTGTGTATATATATATATATATATATATATATATATATGCACAATGGAATACTACTCAGCCATAAAAAAGACAAAATTGTACCATTTGTGTCTACATGGATGGACTTTGAGGGTACTATGCTAAGCAAAATAAGTCAGACAGAGAAAGACAAATAACATATGATTTCACTCATGTGGAAGATAAACACATGGATAAAGGAGAACAGATTAGTGGTTACCAGAGGAGAAGGGGGTGGGGGGAGGACTAAAGGGGTAAAGGGGCACATATGTATGGCCACAGATAAAAACTAGGCTATTGGTGGTGAACACAATGCAGTCTGTACAGAAACTGAAATATAATAATGTATGCCTGAAATTTACACAATGTTATAAGCCAATATGACCTCAATAAAATAATAAAAACAATAAAAACAACTTCATCACAACATTTGAAAACATTTACAAGCACCCGCCTTAAAAGTAATACATAGTACATTAGTGTCAATCTTTATACAAAGGGCAGCTCATAACATTTATATCACCCACATAACATAAAAATAAATTGGTGCAATAATGCATTCCCAGTCATGATGGGTAAGGGAAATTGCTACATCACTGGTCTGTTTGAATGGATATTAAAGAATTGGAGTAATGGTTAGAGTAAAAAACATTAATTTTTATTCCATTATGTCTAAAGATAACAAAATTTAAGAGTAACATTGTCCTCAATTATTTGAATTAATTTCCACCTTTTTGGCCTATTAATTAAATAATTTTCAACTCATCATTTCATTTCCTGTTTATACAACTGGTGTTTCTCTTATGCTTACTCCAATCTGCAAGCCAAATAGGTTGTAGAGCATGAAAACTAACTGAGGAAATATGGATCAGTACAAATACCCATTAAAAGAGAAAGATGAGGGGCAGGCTCGGTGGCATAGCAGTTAAGTTCACGTGCTCTGCTTCTGGCAGCCTGGGGTTTGCAGGTTCAGATCCCGGGCGTGGACCGATGCACTGCTTGTCAAGGCACGCTATGGCGGCGTCCCATATAAAGTAGAGGAAGATGGGCGTGGATGTTAGCCCAGGGTCAATCTTCCTCAGCAAAACAGGAGGAGAATTGGCAATGGATGTTAGCTCAGGGCTAATCTTCCTCAAAAAAAAAAAAAGAGAAAGATGAGCACAGCAAAACATCCTATTGATATGTTTTAACCTGTGGTTCTGCTAATCAAGGGGAGATGTCATCCAAGATTTAAGTGGTGCCTAGTAAAAGGAGATAAAATGGGTCATCAGTTACTGTCTCTATCCCATGTTCGTCTGGTAACAGGAGAGTGGCAAGCCTTCCTGGCAGATACCTGTCAACACCCCAAGGGTGGTAGGAAATGATGAGTAAGGTGCAAGAAAGCACAGCAGCAATCACAAAGCACTTCACTCCCTTGTTCCCTATCTCCTTTCTGTAATTAGAGAATGAACTTAAACTCCTAAAATCAGTGTGAGAATAACAATACTCTGGGGCCTCACCCAGTTTTCGGATAAAGTAGAGATGAGAGTTTTCCAAGACAGGATGCTAAGGGTTCTATCTGAGCATCTGTTCTACCTTCATACCCTGTTCTCAACTCAGGTAAAAGGGAGCTTCATCCACACGTCCAATATGGCCTAAGTGGACTCCTTCACAGATAAGCTAAGAATATCTACAAATGGGTCTCTCGCAGTAAAAGAAAGGCGTAACATAGGAAGAGCGGATAGAGGCCTCCTCCAAGGCAGGCACTGCCCATCCTTCATCCTTCATGGTTGTGTCCTCGGAAACCTTCAAACAGTGCCCCAAACAGCCTTTGCCAGTTGATCCTCGTAGAACGCAGTTGCAGTTCCTAGATGGTCGAACCCGCACCGGGCTGAAAATAAAGGTCTGGACTCGCAACCTACTAAGTCACTTCGACAATTCATTTGACCTGTCAAGCTTCCTTTTCTAAAAAGAAAAGTTCCTCAAATATTCAACATTCTAAAATGTGTTATGCAATTATTGTGACAAGCTATTAATTTCATCACTTTTAAACTGATTTTAGCAAATTAATTAAAATGTAGACGGTATCCAGAATGATTATAAATATCTATTAGTGAGAAAGTTCCCTGAACTAAATAACAAATTACCTAAAGTGTCATGTTGTTGTCTATATATAAGCCCCCCTCCAAATCATTGTTATGTTACTGATAATTGGTAGAAATTAAAATGCTCGAGTCTTAAAGCAATGCATTCGGTTTTTGCTGTTTTGCGACAATGAAATGCTAGAGTTTTTATTTTTCTGAATCAATAAATTTGACTCTTCAGGCAGTGGTGAGCTGCCAACTTTTCCCCTCTCATTTTGCTCTTGGAGGCATTGAAGACATCTTTGCTATTCACTTTCTCCCTTTCTTTCTTTCCCCACATCAGGCATATAGAACCATTGTCCAGTGCTGCCTCATAGAACAAGGCACGTTTTGTGTCCAAAAGCAGAAAACACGATTCTCAAGGCCACTAGCATATTTCCACATGCTTCATGGAACAAAAACCATATTTGAACCACATCTCAATGATAAACATGCAGAAAAGACAAAAGTCATTGATAAAAATCAACTCCAGATAGAAGAGTCTGCTCAACATGGATAAAAAGAAGGTCAAAACCTGATTTTGTTCTGAGTTCCTCTTTTGCCAATGCTCGAAATGACACTTGAGATTGTTTTCTTAAAAGCTGACAGAGCATAATTTAAGGCTGCAAGAATTAATCACAATGAGTATCTTCAGTCACTCTAAACCAGAGTTCACACAACAAGTGAGCATCTGCTTCCTTTTGAATCACTTATAGGCACTTCATGCTCCTAAAGTCACATGTTCCATAATGTTTCTCACCACCTGCAAAACGTAGCTCATGAGCAGCTTAGGTGACAGTGACTAGCAATTTACTATGCTAACATACATACATGTGCTAATTATTAAAGAATGGTCTCCCTTCTCTATCATAGTAAAAGAGAGAAAAGAGAATTAAATGAAACATGAAGGACATTACATGTGATTTTCACTCCTATATACTCAAATGTTTCAAAAATTATATAATAATTATAGCCTGTGATCCTAGCACCAAAACAGACAGATGGGTAAATGGAACAGGTTAGAAAGCCTGGTACCTGGAATTTGGTAACGATGGCAGTTCAAATGAGCAGAGAAGGGTACTGAGAAAATTGGATAAATGTTTTTAAAATTTCTTAAATCTCTAACTCCAGATGCAGAAAAATATAGTGAATTTTTTTAAAAAAACTGAAAAACATATAATGGAGACACTAGAGATGGATATGGTTGGAGAAATGAAATGGAGAGAAATGGCACTGAGGCTGGAGGATGAAAGAGCGAAAAATAATAAAATAAAAAATAGAGGCTCTGCATGGACCAATGATGATGGTGGACCATGAACTGAGGAATGTGATCAGTTAAATTCAGCACATTGGGGATCAAAAAGGAAGAAAAGGAGCAAGAGAGGATCAAAAATATATAGTGAGTATACATCAGATCTTGGGGAGAAAAAGTCCTTCTAAGAATGAAAACAAAGAAAGAAACCACAAAATATGGATAAATTTTACTCTACTACGATGAAATCCTTGGTATATCAAGAAAAACGCAATTTTTAAAAGGCAGTAAACTAGGAAAAATATATGCTATATTTGTGAAAAGGGGTTGATATCTTAATATGAAAATAGGTCTTGCAAACTGGTAACAATCCCAATAGAAATATGAGTTAATGATAATGATTAATTTACAAAAGAAATAGTGGTAATGATTGAGTACAAGCATTAACCTGCACATTTTCCAGTGTATAAAAATACAAAAAAGAATAAACCCACAACCATGAAAAGAAGGGAGAATGGAACAGAGGGCACCAGTGAATAGAAATCTCCACAAATTTCTGGAAGAAGGAAAGCATATGGGATTGAGTAGACATAGGAAATCGTCAGGAAAAGCCTGGAATATACCATAAAAGGATTGCCAAGAAATTGGGACTCAGTCAGTCTAAGAGAACAGAGAAACCCTGGGATCAGAATCCACAGTACTATAGAGGCAGAAGTAAGAAGTAAGATTCAACACAGGCAGAACGTTCAAAGACAACAGCAATATGCATTCATCCTCCTTCTTCAGCCCTGTCCTCATCCAGAATAAAGACATGAAAATATGCATTTCTCCCCTGGCAAAAGAAAACCAACAACAAAAATAAAGTGATGGCTTTTCTCTCCCTCATGTCCACAAGATGGTTGCAATAGATCCAGGTATCACATCCTCGTAAAGCAACAGCCAGAAGCAGAAAGTGGACTCCTTCTTCCTTGTGACAGTTTCTAAGAGCTAGGAAATTTTTGCTAGATGCCTTCCACTCTTTCCACCCTCCTCCACACACATTTCAACCTGTAGGCTTCCTTTCTTATGCTTTGGTCTTATGGCCACCCCCAAACCAATCACTGGCAATAGACATGGAACCACCATTATAGCCTAGCCTAGTCAGCATCTACCTGAGTCACATGGGTGAAAGGTAGATACCAGGACAAAAGCAGGACTCTTACACAGATGAAAGAGGAGTGGCTATTGTTTAGGCAGGCGGTGATGTTTGCCGCATCAATGCTGCTAACTTTGCATAAATAACAGGCAACATCATTCCATCAAGAGTTTATAACAATTGGATTTACAACAGAAGTGATGTTTTACAGGGCAGATTCTCATAAACCATTGCCAAACAGTGGCAAGAATAACCATATAACAGTGTTTTGAGTTTTATGACACTGCCCTGACTCTACCTTAAAATTTTATTTTTCACTAATCCCCAGTGTGAGCTTTTCACTACAGTCTGGTTGGTGCCAGAATACAAACCACATTTACTTCCCCAGATAGCCTTCTTGCATACTTTCACCCCACCTGAAGTGCTCTGTGCTGATCATTGTAATAAAATTACTGCTGCTGTGTAGTAGTACTGTTTCTAGCTAACCTTTCTTGAGCACTTGCTACGTCCCTGGCACAGTTAAGCACATTTCATGAATTATCTCATTTATTTCTCTGAGCATCCTTAGGAAGCAGTGCTGTTTTCCCACATGTAGGCAGAAAGACAGGACCACGTGCACAGGCTGACTGCAGAGGAGACTACCGTTTCCTTTCCCCACCCCCAACTCATTCTGAACACAATTTCCCCTGCATTGTGGTTGCTGCCAGAATTTTGTCACTTTGCTTATTCTTAAGACCTATTACCAAAAAGGGGTAACAATGTGTGCTCTTATTTATCACTTACATCTTCATAGGAATGAACACTCTACAAGCAAGGGTGGGTTAAGTAAAGGGAGGAGGATACCTTGAAAAAAATTTTATTTAACAAAGAAGTAAGCAATAAATAAAAACATAACCTACCTCTTTATTTTGCCATTGTCTTAATACAGCACTTCTTAATAACAAAAAACAGCCAAGTAGCCACCATTGATCAAGCACCTACGTCACCTACTAACCACAAAAAGTTATCATTTCCCCTGTTTTACAGATGAGGAAAGCTGGACCTCAGGAAGGCTGAGTATGTTTTCAAAGGCGACACAGCCAGTAAGTTGCAGATCACACTTCAAAGCCAAGCTGCCCAATCCCAAAAGTCATGCCCATTCCTCCTCAGTACCACATTGTCTCCATATCTCCCTATCGTATATTGTTTAAACGCTACTTTATCTTGAAAGCTATTACCAATTTTTTGTATCTTTATCTTAGTGTGAACCCTTCCTTATGGCTCCTGCCTCCAAATCTAGACTCCCTAGAAATGTGGCATTGGGATGACATGGATAATAAACAGATGCTCGTCTCTCCACATGAGGCAATTCTTAATAAAAGCAGGTGGGACTACAAAAGAGACCTAAAGGAGGTGTATTAGTCAGGGTTCTCCAGAGAAACAGAACTAATAGGCTAGAGATAGAGAAGGAGATAGGGATAGAGATAGAGATCGAGAGATGTAGAGGTAGAAGCAGAGGTTTTAAGGAGTTGGCTCACACAATTGTGGGAGCTACAAGTCTGAAATCTGCAGGACAGGCTGTCAGGCTGGAGACACAAGGAAGAGTTGATGCTGCAGTCTTGAGCTCAAGGGCAGTCTGAAGGAAGAATTCCTTCTTTCTCAGGAAACCTCAGTCTTTTCTCTTAAGGTCTTCCACTGATTGGATGAGGCCCACTCACATTATGGAGGGTCATTTGCTGTACTCGAAGTCTACTGATTTAAATGTTAATCACATCTAAAAAAATACCTTCCCAGCAACATCTAGACTGGTGTTTGACCAAAATCTGGGTACCATTGCCTGGACAAGTTGACACACAGAATTAACCATTACAGGAGGGTTGGGTGAAACTCACAGCAAGGACAGTAAATACACAGCGTGTCGGCACACCCACCCACTCTGCCTGAGACCACGCCAGACACCATTCATCAGCCAAGTCCCTCTTCCCCAGTGAGTCCTACACAGCTCCGCTCTGGGAAGCCAGGCTGAATTGGAATATGAGATAGAATCTACTAGCCATCCATGGCCTATGAGGTAATATAGGTAGCATCCGTCCCCACACCAGCACCACGACCATGGATCATGTTTGATGTGCCCATCATCAGCTAACTTGGCAGCTCCAGGCTCCTCTGAGGTCCCTACAGGGTCTAATGGACAGATTTAGAAAATCCAGATATACTAAAAGTGAGAAAAGCATTTTTTTCCAATTAACATATTTCTGACCAAAAAGATAAGGCATTATAATAAACTACCTACATAATTCTCTAGGAAAGAAACGAGTATACTCTCATTAAAACTATTTATATTGACTATCTACCATTATAGCCAATGCCCAGCAATTATAGTTACTTTGCAGTCTTGTACTGGGCTAAAGTTTTAATAACTGTAACCATTTGAAATTTTACATTGGGTACAATTATATTTGTATATAAGACTGACACATCTGTATTACTAATTCACACATTTGGATTATTCAAAAATGTTCTGATTTTTAACAAAAATACTGCCTATTATTCATTATGTAGCAAAATATGTGGCACTAGTAATTTTGGCAGAAATTTATCTGATTCTATTAATCACAAAATAAAGGCAAAAAATCAACTTTGCAACTGAACACAAATATACTACAAGTTAAAGAGAAGAACTACTCCTTTTATAGCAAGTCTATCTTTGATTCCAAGGATCTCTGGAGACAGAACATGTATTTCTTGACTTAATTAACTGTTTACAGGTCTATTTCCATGATTGCCAGCTCTGTAAGTTTCCATACTCCACAGTCTGACCTTAGGTAATAAGTACTCACAACTTTGGTCTCATGGCGCCAGTTCTTTCATTGGATGGCTGAGCAACTCAACTCCTGAGCTTCTATTTCCTTATGTGTAAATCAGGGGTTAGACTGGCAGCTCTAGAATTTTGAGTCTCTGCAAACCAAAGAATTTATACTCTCCCCTAGCACATTTTACATGTTCCATAATGACACCACACACTCATATTTACTACTTAATACGTGGTAAACACCTTATGTACATTGACTCATTTAATCCTCATGAAAAGCATGTTAAGTAAGTAGCAGGTTGTGCTTTCCAACATTGATCACAGCAATATCTCTGATCCCCCACTTTCTTCAGAACCTTGCCATCAGTCGTCAAGAGATGGAGTCTATTTCCCTTCCCCTTGAACTTGCGTGAGCATTTGTGACCACCTCAATTAATAGAATATGGTAGAAGGGACATGGCATGACTTTCAACAATAGGTGATAGGCCTTTCACTGGCTTTCTTTCCCTTGGGATGCTCGTCTTGGAACCCAGCCACCACGCTGTGAGGAGACCCAGGCCACATATAGGTATTCCAACTAACAGCACCCAGCGAAGATCTTAGCTGACAATCAGCATCAACCATCAGTCATGGAAGTGAACGCAGCTTCAGATGATTCCAGCCCCCAGAATTCAAGTCATCCTAGGTGATGCCAAGTGGAGTGGAGACAAGCTGTCCCTGCCAACCTTCCACCCCTCACCCCAAATTGAAGATTCATGACCAAAATGAATGGTGTCATGATGTTAAGCCACTAAGTTTTGTGGGTGTTCATTATGCAGTAATAGATGACTAGAACAAGGTTGATAGTGTTTTATCCAAATTTACAGACAAGGAAACTGAGGCAAAGAGAGACTATGCAAATTACCCAAGGTCATACAGCTTGTAAGTGGAATTTGAACCCAGGCAGTCTGACTCCACAGGCTGGGATCTTAGACACTATGTTACACTTCCATTTAATAAGTAACTATTGAAAGAATGGTTAGTCATTGATTCATAGCCCTACTTTTTCCACATGGTATTTCACAGTGCACTTTATCTAACCAAATTGTTTAATATATTATATATTTTACATAATTTTTATACAATTGTATGTATTTTCCCCCAAGAAATTACTTTACCAGAGGCTAAGATAATTAATAATAATATTTTAGGGGGAAAAAACCCTATATCAGAAAAGAGGTTTTCTTGACCTCTTCTATTTATACTTCCCAAAAATATAAGAAATTGAAATTTTATTGCTGGGAGAAGCAATTTCTAAGGAGCCTGACTCAATTCATTTTTACCATATCTATCAAACTCCCTCTGAGGAATATATTAAGACTATAAAGATCAAGGGTCTTACCAATGAAGGGAAGAGTTATGATAGAAGAAAATAGGGTGGTATCTAAATTATACACTTTTTTTTTAAAGTTTACAGCATAATTAGATATTTTGAAGAAAAATAAATGATTTGGTGAAAATCTTGTTTAAACCTTATCTGAGTTATAATGTGTGAAAAATGTTTCATTTTTTTCACAACCGTTTAGAATTATTTAATCATTAAAATCCTACAAGTTAATGTTATAATTTGCAAAAGAAAGAGTATAATAAACAATTCTAATTACTACTAACCATGAAAGTGCTCAGATCCTCTCCCAAGAGAGAACTTGCTTTTACTGACCATAACACTGCTGCATAATACATGTGAATTTCCTTGGGACTAAATGAACACAATTGCTAAAAGCCTTTGTAGAAATAAACAAAAATTTTTAAATATCAAATCATGGTGTATTGTACTTGTTTTTTATGTATGTTGTATTATATTTTGTAGCTTTCCCAATTTCTGTATTTTTTTGTTTTCCAAATTATTGATTCAAAATACTGACATTTTCCCCACATCCAAAAAGAAACAGCCATCAGTGGCATGAAAGCCCAACAAAAGCAGCTGGCATCTCTATTGTGAGCCAGAACAGAAATGAAGGGTTGACTTTTGTTATATTCTAGTTGGAATAAAATTATGTACTTTCCTATGGAGGAGAAAACATAGTCAAGACAACTGGCAGGTATTGTTTTTCTAGTTTCGGTGCCTAAACATGCTAAGCCCCCTGAGAGCAGGGGTCACGTCTGTTTAGCACTAGCCCAGGTCTAGCACATAACGTTTGCCTAGTAAATAATTAATTAGTATGAACCAAGTGCTGTTACAGATGCTGGGAATTCAGAGACAAGGTTCAAAGAATAATCTTGAACCCTAGGAGTTCAAAAGCATAGTGCGGTTGGCGATCATTAAGCACTTGGCTACATTGATGGCGGTAAGCAGCAGCAGCAAGTGGTATGAAAGCACCTGTCCCACTTTGGCCCTCTTTGGTATGATCCCCCCTTTGCCATCTGCTGTGCATGATTAGAGACCTAGAAATAGAATTATAGCCAGAAAAAATGGGGTGGGGGATTAATTCTGGTCTGTCTGGGATCTTTCCTCACCCACTCCCAGCACTCTTCCTGGCACATGAAGACCAAAATCCAAGAAAGATGCTCTGAGTACTTGCCCGGAGCCCTCCCCCTGCATTCATTCTACACCTGCTCTTTGCTCCCTGCCCTAGGTTTCCTGGCTGCCTAAGCCAGCTTTTCTCCCAGGAACAATTTTTTTTTAACTTCAAGACTTGCAGGGAAGTTGCAATCATGCTGTGGACTCTGGTACTGGAAATGATCCAGCCTGCTTAGAGAACCCTGGGAACCATCACATAAGGAGGTCCAAGCTCTTGAGGGCAGCCTCTCCCAGTGTCCTGTCCCATGGGAGAGGCAGTGCTCATGAGGATTCCCTTTCAAGAGGGCACTGCCTATAGGGATGCTGAGGTCCATGTACCACATCCAGAAGTGGTCAAGCTCCACCTTGGAGACCTTGTCTGGCCTCATCAGCAAATTGATAGCAAACAGCAGTAAGCAAATTTGACTGCTCAGATGAAAAGCTGAGGGGCCTGACCATCGTAGACTAAACAGTCTCTCAAAGAGCAGAAAGTGGTTGTGTCAGGTGGGGTGACCATGGCATTGTAAAATGCAGAGCAGGCTCCACCATGGGAACAACTCTACTGGAAAGGAGAGAACCAGCTTTGTGTGCAGGCCTCAGATACTATTCTGAGACGGAATACCAACCTTTCCAGCAGTGCCTTTGATGTGGGGGCTGAGCTGGGTCCTGCGGGGTGTTCAGCAGCATCCCCAGCCTCCAGACTAGATGCCAGCAGCCAGGGCCAGCCTCCCGGGCATGTGACTGGCGCAGTTACACAGAGCCCCACATTCAGAGGGACCCTGTACTTGGTTTAAGGCTCTGCGGTTGCCATCTTAAAATTCTTAATAATTTAACCTTTGAACTTGCATTTTGCGAGTGAAGTTCGATAGGACAATGGAACATACGCCTGCACAGAGGAGACGCACACCGTGTGTCATTCCTTGCCACCCCGTTTGCATATACACATCGCTCTAGCAATGCCCCGTGAGCACAGAGTTCCAGTGCATCATGATGTCGTGAGTGCAGTGGGGCTCCAAGCCTCAAAGCAAGTATGAGTTGAGTGTGTTACGCCTATAACTGCGTGAGGGGTTGGAGGGAGGCCACACCCGCTATTAGAACCACAACGTGCTTAGAAGACAGAAAGAAGGCAGTGGCATTCTAAGAAACACGAACAACCAACAGGCCCTATAATATTCTTTTTTTCTCTTGTTACTTCCCTATATTAGCCAATCACTTATGCTGAAAATGATGACGTAGAAAGAAAGGGAAAGATAGGGTGATCCTTAGTTGCCCTACTCTCAGCCCTGTCTGACTCATCGGTAAGCCATAGGTAGAGCATGCTGGTAGATCATGTGCATTTCAAGAAGTGAAATAAAAATAGTTCAATAAGTTTTGTGCGCAAATATATATACATGCACAAGCTATGAAATTCAAACTGTGCAATATATCATATTTAATTTAAAACTAGTATTGCATAGTATTAAGATGAATAAAAAAATTCATGCTAATAATTTAAAATTTTAATTTTTTATGACTTAGGAAAACATTAAGTAGCAAATTAAAAACACTGTGACAAGTCGACAGAGAAAGGCACAGGGAGAGGGAGAGGAAGATCAAAAAAGACAGGAAAAAGCTTTATATTGTAGTACCTTTAATGACATTTTGTCCTGCTTTTTAAACAAGGGGCCCCACATTTTCATTTTGCACTGTGCACTGCAAATTATGTAGCTGTCCTTGCCCGTAGCACCCCTCAATCACAACAAGTAGAATTATCTCCACACCTTGCCAAATGTCCCCCTGGAGAAGAGGGAGAGGGACAAAGTACCCCTGGTTGAGAACCACTGCCCTAGACAGTGCGTGTTTAGTAAAGACTGGCCGTGCTGTGAAAGCCTGGGGTTTTAAATTCTGTAGATTCTGTAGGATCCAAGTGCTGTGAAAAGATGCTAAAACTTAAGATCCTCTCCTGAATGTTTGGTGTCTCCCAGGTTTTTCCATTTCAGGACATTGTAAGATTAGGAGAGGGTGAGACATATTTCTTTCTTTTGTGTAAAGAGAAAAGGACAATTATAAAAGTGGTGGCTAGATAACAGAAACTGAAGACCACAGGTGGTTTCTCTAGCAAGTCAATTTTGAGAACACATATTTAAAATAATGACACAGAAATTGATTCTCTTAAAACTGTCCCTGTACCACATTCCCCTTGGGAAGTCTTCATGTACTTCCAGGAGTACATATAATTCCACCCAGAGACCAGCTGTGGCTTCAGGGTGTACTGGTCTTGGGGATGCAGCAAAATACAGCAATTCCCGAAGGCCAGCACCAAACAGAGTTGGGACCTCAGCTCAGTGACAGCAACAGGCTCATAAAACGTGGAAAACACTGAAGGCCATCATGGGACTTTCTTCTTACAGATTCATGCAAGGTGAGCCTCTAATTCAGGTTAAAAAAATTAAATGGAGGGGGCCGCCCGGTGGCGCAGCGGTTTAGTCCGCGCTTGGCAGCCTGGGGTTCGCAGGTTCGGATCCCGGGCGCCCGCCGATGCACTGCCTGTCAGCCACACTGTGGTGGCGTCCCATATAAAGTAGAGGAAGATGGGCACGATGTTAGCCCAGGGCCAGTCTTCCTCAGCAAAAAGGGGAGGAGTGGCAACAGATGTTAGCTCAGGGCTGGTCTTCCCCACAAAAAAAAATAAAATAAAATAATGGAAATTATAACTCAAGGTTTTATGTGCTGTATAATCTATTAAACATTTTATAATAATTTCTCTATAAAGCATTATCACAACCCTATGTGATAAGAAAGATTATTATTACTATTCTATAGGTAGGTAAACTGAGGTTCAGAAAGACTAAATAACTTTCCCCAAATCACATTAGAGGTATGTAGAAAATCCTGGCATTAAAGCCAAGTTTCTGATTCTGAGACAAGTAACATTTTCCAGTGCCATGCTGCCTGCATACTTCATATAATAACTTTGAATTATATCTTTTAAAAGATTTGAAGACTAACTAATAATTTAAAGACTAAATATATACAATCACCTTTTATGGCAGTATAACAAAACGTTTAGGCAATTCAATCCCAGGATTCCCAAAACAAAGTGGGACACTTAGCATATTAAGTAGCATTAAATATTTATTTTCAGACTCATGCATTGTGTGTAATACTGTATAAATAATAAATATACTGTCCTTATTTTACCATATATAAATTCCTTCTAAGTTGAATTATATAACAAAAATGTGTCTGATTTGATAATATAATTACCTTGATTCTTTTCTTCTGTGTTTGAAATTTCCACATTTCTTCTGAAATGTGGAACCAAGAAAATTGTCCCCATCTCTCCATTTGACCCAGATTATTGTAGGAACACAAAAAGCTACTAAGAACATCATTGGAGAGGATAAAGAGCTGACACTGCCAGGAGGAACCCACATATGTTGTGAGTTCTGCCTTACTCCTTCCTCAACTGTGACTCCGTATCTGTCTGAGAGTCATGCCTGCAGGCAAACCACCAGGGAAGAGGGATATTGCCCCCAAGGTCCCCAGTGCACATCCCTGGTTGATGTCCCTCTGGAGGCCACATGCTCCTGCCTTCTGCCCTGCACTGGAAGGTGTACTAACTCAGCTTTGACCCTTAGCCTAGCCATGGTAAGATTCACCTGTCTACAGATATATACTGAATGATTGAGATCTTACCACGAACAAGTGAGACAAGACCACTCCCAGTTTCTAAAGAGTGACAATCCTACAGTGCTGCCAATGACCAGAAGAGGTATCTTACTCAAACTGGGCCAGGGCCTGGATGGAAAGGCCCTACGTGGGCAGCAGAGTTAGAATCTTCTCTTGGTTTTTACTTTACTGGGATGACTATGAGGTGAAAAGAAAGAGGACCATTTGTTCATTCATGAATTCGTTTATTCAACATGTACCAGCACTTGTATGTGACCCGTTCTGAGAAGAGAAGGCACATGGGGAACAGGAGGATAAAGAATCAGGCAAGCTGCTTGCCTGGTGCACTTGTCCTTTGAAATTAGATCAGTGGTTCTCAGCCCAAATGCACAATCAGCCACCTGGAAAGCTTTTAGCAAACACTCATGCTTAGGGCACACCACTAGAGATTATAATTTTACCAGCTTGGGTTGGACCTGGAGCATTGATATATTTTAAAAGCTTCCCAGGTGATTTTAATGTGTAGCTAGCACCAAGAACCCCTGAGCTATACACAGATAATAATGGGGTGAGCTGGAACAGGGACCAAGAAGTAAAACATCTATGATCAGATCAAAATCCTGACCCTTTCAATATATTTGTGTGCTAATTTTCTTTGGGTTCTCCCTTAGTGTTTAATATAAGTCTGCCTGAGCTATGCTTGGAGAAACAGGAAAAGACATGTCTACCCATGCTCGAGGCAACTCTTTAAAGAGAGCAGAGCATACCCTCATCCTGTCCTGGTGGTGGCAGTGGTCATCAAAGGGAGATGATCAAGCATAAAATAAACTCCAAGGGTCAGAGTCAGGCCCAGATCAAATACATCTGCTCCTCTTAGAGAATTTCCTTTCAGGTCTTTAATATGCTCCTGCTTTAAGGGCATCTTTGTCATTTAAAGATAAAAGGACCATTTATTTATGAAGTGCATTTATGTACCTAAAAGCACAAGACAAAAGGAACTGTCTCTTTCTCCCATAGGAGTCACTGCCTCCCCATCCCACACTCCAGCACTCACAAACAAGGCCCAGTGGCACTAAAGAATGGTCAGTAGAAGAGGGTTTCCCTATCTGAAGTAAGATTTCAACCAATCCCCAGGGAAGGCTTCCCAGGAGGAATCAGATGCAGGCAAGACAGCCACTTCTTCCCAACAGAATGGCCCCATCCTCCTCTTCATCTCCCTTTACTCTCTGTCCTTCAATCACAGAAGTCTAACTCTGTAGTGTACTTCTTTATATTAAAGTCCTAGTGCCCACCAGCTAGCAGAGCACCTAACTCAGAGAAGATAGGTGATATTTCTTGAATAAATGAATGAAAATATCTAAAGTATTTACACCCCATCCCCACTCACCTTTTTATGGGCTTCCCTAATATCCTCAGCTCCATTCCCACCAAGGCTACTACCATCGCTTTTCCCAGGGCAGGCTGCATGTGACCTTCACTAAGAGATCTGCTCTGGTCTAAGGTGTTGGATGGAGGAATGGTCATCCTTACTCTTTTTACTGAGTTCCAGTCTAATGGCCAACAGCTCCACCCAACTAGCATTGCCCTGCAGGCACAAGACAGAATGGTAAGATAAATGAAGCTTTAAATGTTGTTCTCCTTGACATAAGTTATTTTTAGAGCGAAATAACTCTTATTTATTGACTTGTACAGCATGGCCTGATGATGTGGTGAAATAAGCTATTCTGAAGCATGAGTCAGATTGCAATTAAGGCTATAGGGAACTTCATTCTAAATTCCCTAGCTGGGGTGATCAAAATCTCATCTACGGTACTGCAATAAACATATAATTTTATTTTTTATACCCACAAAAATGTAAAATTAAAATGGAAAGGCAGAAATAAGTACACAAGAATGTTAGAAATAAATTCCATGGAGATAAAAATTAACAACTTCTGTCAGACAACACAAGATGTGGATTCCACGGAGGCCTCCTTCCAAATACCAAACAGACCCATCATATGCGGTTTACGAGAGGTGTCCACAACAGAGATATTGCATTCATAATCTGAGTGTATTTCTTCAGTACCATAAGCACTGTTTCTCTCATTTTAAAGAAAAATAAAATTTTAAAAGAATGGAAGAAAGCATTTCATTTCTGTCTACTGGTTTCAGCAATAGATCATCTGTGACTATTTGGAATGAAACAGCATTTTAGCCACAAGTTAAAGAAAAACAGTTCTCGTTTGGCATTTACTTTATAAAACTGTTCCTTGCTTTAAGAAAAATGCATGTGACATGCCTAGCACACATTAGGTCTTCTACAAATGTAGTCTTTTCTTATATTTATCTCCTCTGCCCAATAAACATTTGTACTGAGAACTAAGATGCTAAACTTCTAAAAAGCTGAGGATGACTATTTAGAAACTGATTGGGAAAGAGGCACAGGAAGCAGATTAACTAACTCAAAATCACACAGTAAGTCAGGAAAACTCCAGCCTCTCTCTTAATCTCTAGTTAGTGACTGTGTGGTTGTTTCACCAACAAAGTTTCTTTATAAGAAGAAAAAAAAAGTTTTCTTCCTAAGATATTGTTCAAAGAATAGTATCTAAGAATGTGTGTGTGGCTATGACATAAGACCACAGAATAGAAACTTAGGTCTCCAAAAAAAAAAAGGCATAGTAAATGTGATATAATATTTCAAATCCCAAAATACAAGTTTACCCTAACTAAATAGTTAAATATTAAAAACATAATGCATGACTCTTACTTTTATCATCTATAAAAATGGTGATAATGCATAACCCTCATCAGAAAATAATCATTCAGCTTTTAAATTTAGACAAGATCAGAATTATTTAGATCAGCAAGATGGCCATCTGCTTTCAAGCATGCAGCTGCTAGCCTTTAAACAGCAACTTTTCATGATTCATAACTTATTCATCCCAGGATGCACGCAGACATCTGCTTTATCATCACTTCAACTTGTCATAGCATTTTGCTTTAAAGTTTCATAACCTATACCCAGGTAACATAGTGAACCAGTAAGTCAGTCTTCTTCCACAGAAAGAATCAACTGTATAGCTCCTGAAGACTGAAGGTCAAATCTTGAATCACATATGTGCATATGTATATAAAAACATATTAGTAATTCCCTTCTAAAACAATACCATCAGTATAGCTACTATTTAGCTTACTGCACTTCATCTTTGTCTTCATTATCACTCTGGAAAATAGATATTATAATCTTCATTTTACAAATGAGCAATCAGTAAGATTGGATGACTTACTCAATGCCACTAAGTGTGGACATGGCAGAAGTGAGCTATTTGAACCCAGGCCTCTCTTTCCCCAAACCCAAGCTTCTGCACCAACCAACTTTGCCTCATATTTGAATTGCTATGGAGTAACTGAAATATTCTCATTAGTTGTATAGAGGAGAGACTATACTTAGCCCAAAGCCATTTATTCTCAACTTAAGAAATATCTTGCATATGGCACTTAGTTAATATAAATGTTTTAAAAATTATAAAGTGCTGTGTAAATTTGTTGGATCTTTTTATTCTCCTGATCAACTTTTGGCAATCCTAGCTGTCCGTTCTTTCACTCTCTATCACTAAGAGCAGCAGCCTAGAGAAGAGGAAGAATCCAGGAAGTGTGAAAGGACAGAGCCCATTTCCATGTGGTTGAGAGAAGAACACTTTGTATACTCCAACTTGGAAGAAGAGGTGCTCAATATACAGAAAATTTTTTCCAAAGGAGAACAGCTTTGTCTCTTTCCTTGTCTCTAACTCTAGTGTGCAAATTGTTTGTTGTTTGCTATTTATTTAAAAACTATGCTGTGTATAGAAAATAAGTGTATCTAATGTCAAATCTTAGTTCTGCAAACTAAAGTTGGTCAGGCATTTTGATTCTTACTTTTATCATCTATAAAAATGGTGATAATGACATCTTTTCCTCTGTCTTTTTTTTTTAATGATATGTAGAAGACAACTGAATGGCATGAAAAGATAATAACAGTACATTGTATAAATAATCATATCAAAAAATAATATGCATGTCAGGATAACATTTTTGTTTTTAAAAGTGGGAAATATATTCACAGAGACAAGGTCTGAGAAGTTATATATAAAATATTAACAGTGGTTACTGCTGGATAATACTGTGATTTTTATTTTCTTTTTGATTATCTATGCTTACTAAAATTTCTAAAACTAAAATAAAAATTTTCAAATGATGAAATATTATTTAATTTTAAATGATAATGGGGAATTAGAAAATGCAGTAATTATAAAAGAAAGACATCTAGGCAGTCAGCAGCTAACTTAAACTGCCTTTAAAACTTTACGCATTTGATTAAAAAGCCAGACCCAACAATATACCATCTATAAGAAACCCACATTGAATATAATGATAACGGGAATTTAAAAGTAAAATGATGGGAAACGATATACAGTCTAGTCTCATTATTCTCGGTAGTTATGTCCTATAAAGTAGCTGCAAACACTGAATTAGCAAATATGGAACTATTGTTCCTAAAGGAAATACAGGGTTAGGTTCCTACAAGCCTCTGGTCACAACATGTTTGTCAACTGATCAGTACATAACCTTGTTTTATGTGTTTCTGTTTAAAGATGCTTTATTCAATATATGTTGTTTTTTTTTTTTTTTTGGTGAGGAAGACCAGCCCTGAGCTAACATCCGTTGCTAATCCTCCTCTTTTTGCTGAGGAAGACTGGCCCTGGGCTAACATCTGTGCCCATCTTCCTCCACTTTATATGGGACGCCGCCACGGCATGGCTGACAGACAGTGTGTCGGCGGGCGCCCAGGATCCGAACCAGCGAACCCCGGGCTGCCAAGCGCGGACTAAACCACTGTGCCACTGGGCCGGCCCCTCAATATATGTTATTGATTCACGAACATTGACCTCACAGCCGACAGCACTCATACCTGAATGGAGCTTATCTAACAATTTCCTCCATAAGGCATATCACAACATTTTTGTGTTTAGGAACACTAGACAACACCTCAGCACTGCACTTGAGGGCCATATTAAACAGTGAAAACACCAACAAAAGGCACAAATGTGTGAAAAACTAAATAGACCACTAACCACACACTTGTTTACAGTACAAGAGGTGAAACAAGAAGGCAAAGTGTTGCCTTGTTCAACCTCAGCTGGGAACGTGCATGTCAGGCAACTCAAAGTTTTTGTCATTCAGTGCCTGTCCTTGAATGACAGAGAAAGTGCTGCAAGTATTGATTTTGAATGATTTATTTTACAAACAGATTTTAGTGAGTAGGCAAATTTGCAAATATGGAATTCGTGAATAATGAGGATCAACTGTACCAGGCAAACACTAATCAAAAGAAAGCTGGAGTGGCTATGTTATTATCAGTCAAAATAGACTTCAGAGCAAGAAAAATTACAAGAGATGAAGAGGGACACTACTTAATGATAAAAGGTCAATTCATCAAGAAGATATAACAATCTTAAACGTATATGCACCTAACACAAGAGCTGCCAAATACATGAAGGAAAACGTGATAAATCAAAATAAAAAATGGAAAAATCCACAATTTCTACTAGAGGCTTTAGCACTCCTCTCCTAGTAATCAATAGACCAAGTAGGCTGAATATGAGCTAGGATAGAGAAGAAATGAACAACGCCATCAGCTAACTGTATCAAAATGACATTTACAGAGCACTCCACCTGAAAAGAGCAGAATACTCATTCTTTCTGCTGCAGATAAAACATTCACCAAGACAGACCATATTCTGTCTCATAAACATATCTTACCAAATTAAAAATGATTGAAATCATAAAAAGTTTGTTCTCTGACCATAATGGAATTAAACTAGAAATCAGTAACAAAAAGATATGTAGGGAATCCCCAAATAATTGGAAACTAAACAACACACTTCTAAATAACTCATGGGAAAAAGAGGAGGTATCAAGCAAAATTAGAAAATATTTTGAACTGAATGAAAATGAAAACAACATTAAATTTTGTAAGACATGCTAAACAAATGCTTAGATGGAAATTTATAGCATTAAATGTTTATATTAGAAAAATAAAGACCTCAAATAAACAATCTAAGTTTAATCTTAAGTCTAGAAAAACAAGGGCAAAATAAAGTTAAAGCAAGCAGAAAGAAGGAAATGATAAAGAGCAGAAATGAATGACAACAAAAATGTTGAAAGAAAATCGATAAAACTGAAAAGAAGTTTCTTTGAAAAGATAAAAAAATAATAAACTTGTAGACAAACTGACAAGAAAAATCACTTAAAAGCACAAACTACCATTTTCAGGAACAAAATGGAGATATCACTACAGACCCCACACATATTAAACAGATAATAAAAGAATATTACAAGCAAATTTATCCACATAAATTCAATAAATTAGATGAAATGGACTAATTCGTTACAAAACTACCAAAATTCACCCAAGATCAACAGAATGGTCCTATTATTAATAGGACCATTTCTTTCTATTAAAGAAATTGAATTCATATTTAAAGAGCTGCCTACAAAGAAAACATCTAGAAAATGGTTTCATTGATGAATTCTACCAAACATTTAAGGAAGAAATTATACCATTCTACACTATCTCTTTCAGAAAATAGAAGAGGAGGGAACACTTCCCATCTCATTTATGAGGGACAACATTACACTGATACCAAAACCAGACAAAGATAGTATATGTAAAGCAAACTACAGAGCAATATCTCTCATGAACATTGACCAAAATCTTCAACAAAATATTAACAAATTGAATCCTTCAGTATATGAAATGAATAATACATCATGACCAATTGAGTGTCATGGAATTACATTCTCAGGAATGTAAGTCTGGTTCAACATTTGAAAATCAATCAGCATAATCCACCATAATAGCTCGGTGGTTTGGTGGTTAAGATACAGCGCTCTCACTGCTGAGGCCCGGGGTTAGTTTCCCAGTGAGGGAACACCACCCGTCTGTCAGTTGTCATTCTATGGCGGCTGCATGTTGTTGTGATGCTGAAAGTTATGCCACCAGTATTTCAAATACCAGCAGGGTCGCCCATGGTGGACAGGTTTCATTGGAGCTTTCAGACTAAGACAGACTATGAAGAAGGACCTGGCCATTCACCTCTGAAAAAACTGGCCATGAAAACCCTGTGAATAGCAGTGGGGTATTGTCTAATATGGTGCCAGAGGTGAGAGGATGGTGCAAAAAGACCAGGCAGGGTTCTGCTCTGCTGTGCACAGGGTAGCTAGGAGTCAGAATCAACTGGACTAATGACAAAATCCACCCTATTAACAGTCTAAAGAAGAAAACCCATATGATCATATCATTACAAGGAGAAGAAAGATTTGACAATATTCAACATCTATTGACGCTAAAAACTCACAGCAAACTAGGACTAGAAAGGAATTTCCTCACCCTAATAGAGCATTTACAAACAATCCTATAGCTAACATCATACGTAATGAAAGATGCTTTCCCTGCATGATTTTCCCTAAGATTGGGAAAAAGCCAAGAATGTCCACTCTCCCTACTTCTGCTTAATATTGTACTAAGCCATAACACTTGCAAAAAGGTGTAAAATTGGAAAAGAAATAAAATGGTTCCTATTTGCAGCCAGCATGATTGCCTACATAAAAACTCCTAAGAAATTTACAAAACAGTTCCTACAACTAATAAGAGAGTTAAGCAAATCATTGGAAACAAGGTCAACAAACAAAAAATCAATCATATTTCTATACCAGCAATAAATGTTTGGAAATTGAATTGTTTTTAAATGCCATTTACAGTAGCTCCTCCCAAAAGAAACACTTAGATATAAATCTATCAAAATATATGCAAGATCTGTATGCTAAAAACTACAAAATACTGATGAAAGAAACCACAGATGAGCTAAATAAATGAAGAGACATATTATGTTCATATATTGGAGGCTCAATATAGTTAACATATTAATTCTCCACAAACTCACCTATAGATTTCACAGAATTCCAATCAAAATCTTGGCAGTGTTTTACGTAGATATAGGCAAGCTGATTCTAAAATTTATATGGAAAGGCAAAGGAACTACAACAGCCACAACAATTTTGAAAGAGAAGAACAAAGTTGAAGGATTCCCACTACTTGATTTTAAGACTTACTATAAAGCTATAGTAATCAAGACACTGTGGTGTTAGTGGAAGGATGGACATACAGATGAATGAAATAAAGAGTCCAAAAACAGACCCACACAAATATATATCCAATTAATTCTTAACAAGTTGCAAAGGTAATTCAATGGAGAAATATTATCTTTCCAACAAAAGGTATTAGAAAAATTGGACATTCATAGGCAAAAAAATGAACCTTGACTTATAATCCACAGCATATCCAAAAATCAACTTGTTATGGACTGAATGTTTGTGTCCCTCCAATGTTCATGTGTTGAAGTCCCAACCTCCAATGTGAGGGTATGGGAGATGGGGCCTTTAGGAGACAGTTAGTTTTAGATGAAATCATGAGGGTGCACATCTAATCCCATGACTAGATCTAAATGTAAAATTATAAAACTTTCAGAAAACAACATGGGAGAAAACCTCCCTGACCTTGGTTTAAGCAAAAAGTTCTTAGATATGACATCAAAAGCAAAATCTATAGAAAAAAATTGATAAATTAGACTGCATCAAAATTAAAAACTTTTGCTCTGAGAAAAGGTAGTATTAAAAGAATGAAAAGTCAAGCCACAAACTGGAAGAAAATATTGGTAAATCACATATCCAACAACAGATTTATATCCAGAACATATAAAGAACTTTCAAAACTCAACAAAAAGAAAACATCCCCCCAAAATGGGCAAAAGATTTGAACACTTTACCAAAGAAGATATACAAATGGCAAATAAGCTCCTGAAAAAAATTATCAAAATCATTAGTCAGTAGGGAAATGCAAATTAAATAGACAATGAATACCATTATATATCTATCAGAAGGACAAAGATACAGAGCAACTGGAATTCTCATACATTACTGGTGGTAACGCAAAAGGGTACAACGTTTCTGGAGAACAGTGAAGCATACACTTACTGTAAGATCCAGTACTCTCAAGCCTAGGTACTTACCCTAGACAAACAAAAATCTATGTTCACATATACGTGTACAGAAATGTTTATCACAGCTTTAATCATAATCACCAAAAATTGAAAACAACTTAAATGTCTTTCAGCAGAGAAAGGGATAAGCAACTGTGGATATATCCATACAGTGGAATACTATGCAACAATAAAAAAAATGAATTTGTGTGTGTGTGTGAGGAAGATTAGCCGTGAGCTAACGTCCATTGCCAATCCTCCTCTTTTTGCTGAGGAAGACTGGCCCTGGGCTAACATCCATGCCCATCTTCCTCTACTTTATATGGGACACCACCACAGCATGGCTTGACAAGTGGTACATTGGTCTGTGCCCAGAATCCGAACCTGCAAACCCCGGGCAGCAGAAGCTGAGCACGCGAACTTAACTGCTACGACACCGGGACAACCCCAGGAATGAATTCTTGATACATGCAACAACATAGATAATCTCAATGGCATTATACTGAGTGAAAGAAGCCAGTCTCAAAGGTTATATACTGTATCATTCCACTTATATGACATTCTGGAAAAGGCAAATCTATAGAGATGGAAAAGAGATCAGTGGTCACCAGAGGTTGGGGTGGGAGTCACCAGAGGTTAGGGGTGGGGGAAAGAGTTTGACTACAAAAGCGTAGCAGGAAAAGATTTTTCAGTATAATGAAACTGCTCTGTGGTCATTACACAACTCTATACATTTGTTAAACCTCATAGAATTGTATACCAAAAAAGTCAATGTAACTGTATTTAACTTTTTTTATAATAAATTAATAAATGTAAAAAAATCTTTATGTCAACAGAAGAGAACTTATTTGGGTTGGCAGATTGTAAACCTTACATTTAAGACAGTCTAATATATAATTTATTTATTCATTGATCGATCTCTCAGAAATTGGTAAGACATTTATATAAGTAAATAAAAGCTATAACTACGTTGCAATAAATATCTTAAATATTTTTGATAGCTCTCTTTAGAACTATTGTTGCTAATGTTTTCAAACTAATCTTAGAAGTCAAGAAGCTGGCTGTCTAACTGTTTACAATGATAACATTTTTATTCCCCCATGAAATCCTTGTTATCTTACCTTGCCTAATTCATGGACACGAGAAGAAAGATTTTTTGTTGACAATACATCTTACGTGAAGGCAATTCAAACAAGTCAAATATGGATTAGGTCCGTCCACAGAGAGGTGCATCAATCCCTTAAGTATACACTAATCATTGGGCGAAGTGGGGAATGGCCCAGGGATAAGGAAACTTCTGTCCGCATGTTCCACCTCACACTTTATTCTTTATTAGCTCTTCCTCAAGGGAGGAAGAGTTGCTAATCTGATTGTTCAGAGTCTGCAATTCTTTGGGTGAAACCATGGCACTGAAAAGACATTTGAATTTGTGAGCATACCCTCCTTCTCTTCCTGCAATAGGCCAAGATGTATCCTAACATTCTCTTGTGTACTTTTTCACTTCCACCACCAATGCCCAGTGGTCTTTCTCCTTTCTTCCACTTGGACTTTTCCACAAATTGGTAAGAATGCCTTGATATTCCCCCATAAAACCAACCCCACCATATCTCCTCCCAGAAAATTTTTTTCTTGCCCCCTCCAATGGAAACTGTTGCTATAGCCACAGAGTAAGTAACCTGGGGCAGCTTAGTATTATGCACAGGAGCCAAAATATTTTTGTGTACATTGATTGTGTCACCCTCTTTCCTTTGGCCATGCTGGTCTGCTTCTAAATCTTCTCACATTGCTTTAGAAAGAAAGATTCCACCTTCAGTTGGAGGGGAAGGAAGAAGGAGAATAGATAAGAGACTTAGGAAAAGGAAGCAAGGGGTCTCATTTTGGCCTTTACCTTCAGCCATGTGCCCCAGCTTAGTTTAACTTGTATTTAGGGACATATGCTACTTACAGAGAAATTAAAATATTTATACATTATTCCTCATTGTATTGTTATTAATTTTGTATAATTTCTCTGGAGGGAAGAACAAAAAAGTGATAGGCTTTGGGTAACTGAATCCTTAAATAATTAGTAGTCATGGCCCCTTATCTTTAACGAGTTTAAAAATTGGTATGTACAAAATTGAAATCATCCTAAATTAAAAAGTCTGTGAACAGTATAAGAGGAAAAGTGTAGAATTGAATTGTCGGCCCTGTGTAAACCAAGAAACCACCCCAAACCCCAGCCCAACTTAAGCCCTGTTCCTTACAATGTAGACTAACTGAAACAAGAGAATGCGAGGATATTTTATACCACATGATAAGAGTGAATCCTAATTAGGGTTATATAAAGTCCTATTCCATTTCTCCCTCATTCCATTGTACTTCTGGTCTGAAATCTGCTTCATGAATCTCTGCCACTTTTCACCTTTGCCTTTAAAGTAAGCAAGGAGGCAGCAAACCATTCAAAGGCAGGCCAACCCACAGAGGCAAGTCAAGAACTAGACCTCAGGGTTCTTATTTCCCTTTGCCAAAATTCAAAAAGCTATAATGGGTTTTGAAGGGCACAGTACCCACTGACCCAATTTTATAAACAGCTCATTGTTAATTTATTATTTGGATTATTTAACCCTTTTTATTAATTTTGGAGTGATCACAGCACATTCGTCTGTTCCTTCCCTTCCTCAAAGGCTGGCTTCAAGAAAGGGTGAGGGAGCATTTCCCTTGACTAGTACAAAACATCTGGATCCCCAGATTATAGAGATTTAGAAGAGCAATTGTCCTAGAAATGAGGTTGCAATGCTGAAAATCTGGCAGAGTTCAAAAACAATTCATCATTCTGATTTTCTTTCAGAATAATATCACTATATGAGTTAGAAGACATATGATTAGTAGATGAGAAGCTAAGCTGACATATTTTTAGCACCCTGATCTTATTGCCCCAAAATGCTTATGATTTTCCAGAGAAACTCAAAATCAAAGAAATGATCCAAAAAGTGTTTCCCCACAGGTTTCTGTACATGTCCTATCCAGGTCAATTTACACCATCTCTGACAATTATGAATAGCTTCTACTTTCCTCACAGGAAAAAAAAAAAACTAATACAAAACTTGGAAGAAAAATGGAAAAGTAAAGCCCTGTCCAAATAGTGGGCTGCTTAAGCCAAATCGGTCCACTCCAGAAATTCCCCACTGCTCACTATACAATCCTTCACCCACATCACGCTTTTAGAGAATGTCGAGTTAACATCACCCAGCAACCCTAACTCTGGACAACACCAGCCTATCCCCCACCTCAAAAAGGGAAGGACACTTCCCCTTGGCTACATCTGACTTTGAACCAAAAAGCATCTATCCCTGAAACTGGTGAGGCATTTTGTCAGGAAGATAAACTCTGAGGTATAGAAAAAAAGACAGAATCTGAGGTCAGAAAACTCTGGCTAAGGCTGGCAAGCCTATCTGCAGTCACCCTCCCTGGGGGTGGTAAAATAGGGAAATAGGGTAAAATAGGGAAGACACTGCTTGCCTCAGAGGGTAATTTGAAGATCAAATGAGTTAATGGCATGAAAGTGCTTTACGAAGTGTTAAGTAGTTTACATATGCAACAAAGAGCTGTTGTTTTCCAACTTCACAGATCCTGTGTTGACTGAATGTCCTTCACTGTACAGAACAATTTCTCCCTTTGAGTTATCTGCGATGGGCAGCAGCAGGGCTCCTAGGCTTTCCTCTAAGGCATTCCTCTGAGTCACTGCTGTGGTGACTGTGAGAACTAACAGAAACTCATCCCTGCCTCCCCAGCTAGCATCCAGGTTTGGGTTGGTGGGGGTTGCAACTTCCTATTTTCAAGTTTTGCTAGTTGAATTTTTTTGAAGCCCAGACTCAATTCTTACCTTTTAAAAATGCATTATACCTTTCTTCCCCCAGCTATTCGAGGTCTATGGCCACAGCAAATACAAACAACCTCTGAAGTCAAAGAACCATAACACAGTTAAAGAGTTATAGCCCCCTCTACTCTTTTCCCTACTCGCTTTTTTTCCACAGCAGTTTTTAATTAAAGCAGAGTCTAGAATTTAAAAGAAAAAAAAAAAAGACTTTGTATCTACCCCTAGAGACAGCTTCGTGCGTTAACAGCGACCACGCTTTCCCTAACTCTGCCTGACCTCATCTGAAACACACGCCCAGGTCTCTGCACACACGTACACGTCGGTAAGACGGTCAACCGCAAGCAAATCTGACTCTTCGCCAACTTGTAGCCACAGATAGCAACAAAGAGATCAAAGTCCTTCACCGACAGCTCCAAAAAGACTGCAAACGTCAGCGGCGCCGCAGTAGGCTGCAGCCTCCGACCTGAGTTTCAGATCTAATTCCTTAAGGAGTATCGCTCCTCTGCCCTTCGTCCCACTCCCCTGGGCTTCACCCACTTCTCTCCTCAGAAGGTCGAAAAGAACTGGGTCACTTTGCCACTTCTGCAGAGGGGGAAGTGTCAGTGAAAAGGATTCCCACCGAAGTAACCCGAAGCCCACTACTCTTTGCCCCATCTCTCCACCCTCCCGCCCACGTAGGAGCCTGTGCTGCTGGCGAAGGTCCCAGTTCTCAAGGCGCCTGAGCTCCGATGGGGTATGGAGAAGCCAGGCGGGCAGAACAGCGGCGGGACGATGGCTGGAGATTGTTAGAGGACAGATGGGGCGGGACTGGGGAAAGGAGCGAAGACACACCGCACAGAGACACTCTCCCGCTCCTTGTTCACAGACAGTAACTCCAAAACGTGCAGATGGGTCGTAAGGTAAAGGCCTTTTCTCGCTGTCCTCTCCCCTTTCTTCCCCGCTCCCCGCCTGGACACTTGGTGAAAAAGCAAGGTGCAGGTGTACCTGGAGCGAACACCATGATTTCCTCCAGCAGCTATGCCGTAGGTAAGGAGAGACAGACAGACAGACAGACAGACGGAGGGTGGAAGGCCAGGACTTGGAGGGGTCCGGTGCAGGTGGGCGCTCAGGGCGCAGACCGGCTGCGGGTCCGGACGGTCAGCACCTCGGACAGCTCCCCCACCGCGCGATCCCGGGGCCGCGGCTCCAGCCGCCGCGGCGCGCTCAGCCTCCACAATGCACTGCTCTGCCCGCGGCCACCGCGGCGGCGGGAGGAGGAGACCGAATCCCTGCTCAGTTCATCCCTCATTCCTGTGCCAGCTCGGCGTACGTTGCTGCTTAGGAAGCAAAACGCTTCTACCGCTTCCACGGGAGAAAGAAGGACGGAAGAGGAAGAGAGAAAAAGGTAATTGCCCGGCTTCCCCGCAGGGGGACAGCTAATTGCTTATAATTACCTGCTGTCGCTCGCCCCCGTGGATATTGGACTGACATTTAGGATGGGTTTGCCCTTTTAAAAAATATAGATATATAACTCAAAGAGCTTTACTCTCGAGGCTGACTCTGAGTTCTCCGAGTTGGGCTGGCTGGCTCTGAAGAGAGGGGTGTGGCCTCCAAGTTAATCGGTCCTTGGGGGTCCATGACTCCTCCTCTCTCGTCCCGAGTCCCAGTCTTCTGCTAGCGTCAGAAAGAGAGTGAGAGGGAAGGACCAGCTGACTATGGAGCGCGTGAGGAGGGCGCTGCCATCAGACCTGCTGCCAGGCCGCCGATCTGGCTCCTAAGCTTGGAGGCCCTCAAGGTCATCACTTTAGGCCGCCCAGGACAGAGGAAAGAGACCTCGGCGAGCCAGGTCTCCTCCACTGACAAACTCTCACACTCCATAAAAGGTTGAGCCAAGAGAGTCCCCTTCAAGTGTGAGAACAGCCCTGAGACCGATCAAAAAACATGGGTGCTTCCTCAGGCTTCACCCAACTGAAAACTGGGCCCCCATGTACACCCAGTTCTACTCTAAAGATACTGGGACGCCCCACGCTCGCTTCATTCTCCTAATCCATTGTTCATTTTAAAGCATTATCTAGTTCCCCCAAGATATGTTTGTGCAATGTGGACATCCCACACTAGATGTTACGGAGCTTGAAACAAGTCCATCTGGGTTTCAACTCCAGAGCTAAAGTGACACAGGTTCCTCCAGCCTCAAAAGCAGATGTCAGTTCCTTTGGGTTTTATACTCTATTTTTGCAGCTGAATGAAGTTTTCCAAGAACAAAGGGTGATCAGGGCCATCTCCAGTGTATTATGGGGTTTCTTCACTTGCACCTCTCCCTGGAAAATATAGCTACTCTGAAAATACAGTATTTCTTAATAATTTGGTTGGTGGCCATAAGTTCTACACTCTTTTGGCAAATATAAAGCATTCAAATAGCCTTATTGGCACCGGTTTTGTTCAAAGCCATCTGATAGATTGAAAATGCAAATAGTTTTACAGCTCTTGAACTACAGTTTGCATGGAAGCATATGGGCAGCCTCAGCATAACACAATCAGTACTGCTCTTAGCACCTGGCTCAACACAGGCTTGAACAGACGGGGCCTGCCTCAGCAGCAACAAGATGCAAGTCAGCTGATGGGCAGGATGAAGTGTGTGTATGACAGGATGCAGTCCTCAAGTCCACATCCCCAAGTTATACCAAAAGCCAGAGACCAATGATGCTTCACTCTGTCTTCTTTGCTCTATCGCCAGAAGAAGTATGAAATACTATTTGAAGTAATCTTTGAATGATTGAAAGATCTCTTTCTTTTAACACACTCGAAGTATTCTCTTTTACAACCTTTTTTTTTAATGGGTTTTATTCTCCTAATGCATAAACAATTACTCATGATTAAGTTCAAGAAAAAGCAATATAGTGTAGGAAAAGAAAAAAGACTTGGGAATCAGTCAGACCCAAGTAGAACATCTTTACCATTTACTAGCTGTGTAACATTTGATAAATTACTTAACTGTCTCATCTGCAATATAAGGATTAAGGTGTCTTGAAGGTTTGTTGTGAGGATTAAATGTGATAATGGATTAATTAAGAGAGAGCACAGCCCCAGTTAAACCCGTTCCAAGAAATTACTGACCCCTGGGAGGAGATGACACCCTATAGGAATACAAACTAAATATGTTAGATCAGTACTTCTTAAAAATTAATGTGCATATGATTCCCATGGAGATCTTGTTAAAATGCGAATTATGATTCAGTACATCAGGGTGGGCCTGAGATTCTGCATTTCTAACAAGCTCCCAGGTGATGTCCATACTGCAGGTGCTGCTGGTCCATAGACTGTATTTTGAGTAGCAAGGTACTAGATTTATCAGCATTTAAAAAGAAAGAAATTACTTACATCTCTTCCAACCTCAGAGAGCATCTTTCTAAATGTTAAATAAGAGAGGAAACTTAGATTTCCAAGCTAGACAGAGACCAAGATGGTAGCAGAAAGAACACCTAAAAATGGTCCCAGAACTCCTTTGATTAGCCTGCTGTGGCAATAGGAGGTAATATGATCCAGTAAAAACCAATGCAACAGGTCAAGGACAGAAGAAAAAACTCTCTTCTCAGCCCCATCCTCAGCTCTTCACTGCCCTTCTTCCTCCCATCATCTCTTCATTTTCCCTACCTAGCACACCACTGCTACTTAGCCAGAGGACAATATACTCCCAATCCAGTTTTTGCTTGTTTATGTTTTAGTAAGGGCAATTAATTTTATTCCCAATAAAACTAAGGCACTTTAATAAATTTTTTTATTTACAGTTATTCCATCAGTAAATTGTATATTAAACAATATTATCTCCAATTTTTACTACTACTGGAGTTATTATTCTGTTGGTTTAATTTAAAAACTTTAAAAATGCTACTAGATTTTTTATGTTTTAATGTAAGTGATCAACTTAATAATAGAATGCCTCATAGGAAAATAAAAATTCCCTTTTATTCTATTGTAAGAGCCAGATTCTTTGATAGACCATTTGTCCAGTCTTACCCCACAACCAAGGCTTAAGTTCCCGATATAGTCTCACTCTGTCTCTGTTTACACACCTCCACTCAGGGCAACTCATTCTCTACTCAAACAATCAATTGCATTTTGAGATAGCCATCTTTAGAGAGGCAGCAGCTGCCACTGCCGCCACCACCATCTACCTTGTTCTAGACCCTCATTTCCATTTAGTGATGGGAATAGTGATAGGAAGGAAGAAAGTAAACAAGTTGGACTAGATGCCCCAACTTTCTTTCTCTGGTGCTGAGCTTATCAAACTGGGCACTCCTGCCCCTTCAGATACTTGAGCAAGATGCTGGATGTGCTGGCAGGCACAGAAAAAAACAAAAGTTATCTCATAGAACCAACTATTTTACTTGGAGACTTGGAAGAATATTTTATACAAAAATGAACATGAATACACTATGAAGTAGTGATTCATGTGACATGTAAATATGAAATTGGAGACTCCAAAGAAATTACCATAGGCAGATTAAGGCTATAACTCTCAGACTTCCCCAAGTCCCTATCCATTCCCTCCAACATTCATTTATTCTACTCTGTCTTTAGAGCTTTAACAAATAGAAAAGTTTGAAAACCCGTTCCAAAATATTCCCACTGTTTCCATTATTTGCAGCTCACCTTGGCTCCAGCCATACCCTGAGTCTTCCTACTCCATCCTCATTTTAAGTGCATTATTCAACAACTAAAATTTAAAATAATTTTTAGCATCTCTGAGGACAGTTGAAATAGACTGAAGAGAAGGATTTTCATTGTGAAGCACTGAACCAAAGCTCTTTCCAAAATATCTTGGCTTGTAGGTTTCAAATGATTACAGATGTAAAATGCTAGAAAAGAACTCTTTTCTTCTAAGAGTTGCTAGAAGTCATTGAATTGGGCCTAAGGGAGAGCATAGAGGTGAAACAAAGCAGAAATAAGAAAATGAATGAGAGAATGTGGTAATAAAGCGACATGAAAATAGAAAAACTGAATGAGGAAGAAGACATTGAAAAAGTAATCTTTGTGCTATCCAATCTGTAAAGACTTAAAGAGAGCAAGGTGAAAAAACATATAGGGAAGGAAATGGCATAAATTGAAAAAAAAATGAAGATAGAAGATGGAATAAAGGGGAAGGGAGAATAAAAATAAGGACTGTACTACATTAAGAAAAGAAATGGGAAATATTAGAATTTTGTAGGCTTAAAAAGTACAGGACAATGTCTCTGTATGTTTGCATTTTATGAAGCAGTTTATGAGTCCTCTGAGGTGCTTTAAAAGGAAATAAGAAATAGCCATATTTTCTGAAAGGAAAGATCAGCAAAACTTCCTTATTGGAAAAACAACACCAGAACAGTTAAAATTTTGTAGTATGTTTATGTAAAATGAATATTTTCCTGAAAAAAAATCTAACTTTGTTAGAAGACCTTTTTTTCCTACCAAAGAGCTATGTATCCGTGTTCAGTTTTGTACAAAAACTTCTCCTAAATCGCGAAAAAATGTTGTTGATTCTACTAGATGACAGAGAGGGAGGATCAGTTGAGGACAACATTCAAATTAAAACCAACTTGGTTAGTTTTTAAGAAGCATAAAGCATTCAACTCATTTAACATTCAACTCATCTTCAAAATTGTGAATAGCTACTACAAGACTTTACTTGGTAAATTCTGATGCATAAATCTGTCCATCTGTTTATATACAGGTGCCACACTAAATCAACCTCAGAAGAGAAAAATCAATGAGAAAATAAAGACAGAAAAGAGAAGAGGTGAAGAGAGATGTAAAAGGAGATAGGAAAGGAATATGGGAGGGGAAAGAAAAGAGGCAGGAAATAGAGAGCTCTCTAAGAAGAGCATATATAAAGGGAGAAAGATACAAAAGAAAAAAGTGGCATATTGAAAGACTCCAAAAAGATTTCTTTTAAATAAAGGAGAAAGACAAAAAGAATGACAACCTTTGTTTTTTAATGTAATGACAAAGAGAAGAGCCTTAATAGAGTCCAAACTGAGAGCTCCTCTCATGTCCTGCTCACTAGGGCTGTATGTTTGAGAATAAATTTAATCACTACCTTTGGAAATATTAATTTTTTAAACAATTGTTCAAACCTTTTCATCTCTATTCAAGGGCTCAGTTCAGAATTGGGAGTCATAGTACACTACACAGGGACTTCACTATCAGAGAAGAAATATTCTTTAGACCATGGTAGCTAAGATCATAGCAATAGTGACTCTGGTTACTTTTTAACCTATTTTAAAAATCAGCTTCTAACATAAGAGAAATTCTTTGCAACCTTAGAGTAGGCAAAGATTTCCTAGATAAGACACAAAAAGCACAAATCAAAGAAGAAAATAATTGATAAATTGGACTTCATCAAAATTAAAATTTTCTGCTCTCTGAAAAACACTGCCAAGAAAATGAAAATGCAAGCTATAAACTAGGAGAAAATACTCACAATATGTACATCTGACATACATATTCATAACTCTTGCAACTCAACAAGACAACAACCCAACTAAAACTTGCCAAATGTTTAAACAAACACTTCCCAAGAGGAATATAACATTAATGACCCATAAGCACATAAAGACTTCTCAATATCATTAGTCTTCAGAGAAATACAAATTTAAGCTACAGTGAGGTATCATTACATATCCAATAGAATGGGGAACATTAAAAGGACTGACAATGCCAAGTGTTGAGATGTGGAGCAACTAGAACTCTCATACCTGGATGGTGGGAATGTAAAATATTACAGCCACTTTGGAAAACAATTTGATAGTTTCTTATAACATTAAACATACACTTACTCTAAGACAATCCATGCAACTCCTAAGTGGTTACCCGAGAGAAATGAAAACTTTGTCCACACAGACTTATGCATGAACACTGACAGTAGCTTTATTCATCATAGCCAGAAAGTAAAAACAATCTTAAAAGTCAATGAACACTGTATGGCTACACAAATTCTTTCATATAGATGCAACATGGATAAATCTCAAAAATATGCTGAGCAAAAGAAGCCAGATACAATAAAGTACATACTGTATGATTCTATTTATATGAAATTCTAGAAAAGGGTAAAGAAGCTATAGTGACTGAAAGCAGATCAGTGGTTGCCTAGGGCTTGGGGATATGGGGAGGTGGACTGAGAGATTGGCTAAAGAGGGACATAAAGGAACTTTTTGGGATGATGGAAATGTTCTATATCTTTATTGAAATGGTGGTTATATGACTGTATACATGTGTCAAAACTCATTGAACTATACACTTATAATGGGTGTGTTTTACTTTATGTAAATTATACTGCTATGAAGTTGATCTAAAAACCAGTTTATAATAATCTTATATTTCTAATAAATGGAAATATGGATGGTACATATCCTAAAAATGGAATATTTTGAGAGCTAAAATTATAAAGTATGGGGCTGGCCCAGTGGCGCAGCGGTTTCGTCCGAGCTTGGCAGCCCGGGGCTCGCGGGTTCGGATCCCGGGCGCCCGCCGACGCACTGCCTGTCAGCCATGCCGTGGCGGCGTCCCATATGAAGTAGAGGAAGATGGGCACGATGTTAGCCCAGGGCCAGTCTTCCTCAGCAAAAAGAGGAGGATTAGCAATGGATGTTAGCTCAGGGCTGGTCTTCCTCACCAAAAAAAAAAAAAAAAATTATAAAGTATGCTAACTCAACTTTTTGTAATTTTTTAAAATGTTTTAAATCTAAAATAATTTCCCATTTTCTATTCAAGAGTTTTGAATGATTGTATTTAGCCAGTATGAGTGATTGAAGAATGAGTAAAAGGATATAAAATGTTGCAATTTCTTTTAAGCGTAAGCATTACTCTTTTCTTCATTCATTTATTCAACAAGCATTTATTGATCCCCTATTATAATTAAGAATAGTGTTAGATAGTGAAGATTCAGATGCATAAGATATAGGTATGCTCTCAAGTAGTCTAGAGTCCAGCTGGAAAAAAGACACAGGGAAGAGGTGTAGGGAAGAGGAAGAGGGAGGGAAGAACACTGACACCCAGCTGAGATCTGCAAATACTTATCTACAGAGGTGTCAGGTGGTGTGGTCACATGAAATCAGGGTACAGATGTGTTAAAATATCTAAACTAGGCCCAAGATGGAGTCACTCATGCTAAGCCCCACGTCGGCAAACCAAAACTTAACTAGGTTTCTGTGCTTGGCTCTCCCAGAAAAGAAAGGCCTACATCAGCCAATCAGCACTTGCCTGCTCAGCACAAGTTACCTGACCCAGCTCCAAGACCTCCCTTTCCATAAGGAAAGGAAAGTAGCCTGTTTTAACCAATCATCCAATGCCTGTAAAATTTCCTCATTTCTGATCACTTTGGTCTATAAAAATCTCCCACTTTCTATAGCTCTTCAGAGTTCCTCTCTATCTGCTGGGATGGGATGCTGCCAATTCATGGATCACTGAATTAAGCCAATCAGATCTCTTCAAAATTTATGATTGTTGGATTTTTCCTTTAACAGATGAGAATGCCACTAAACCAATTGGATCCAAGTTGGAGAAGGAAAGAAATTAAGCCATGAGGAACTCTCTAAGGGAAGAGGAAAATAAGAGGTCATTCTGGACTAGATATCGTGAGGTTGAAATACTAGCAAAGACTAGAGAGAAGAAGTAAGAAAGCTGGCAGGACTGGAGGCAGGATTTCTGAGTTTAAGGTTTCAATTGTGAAGATGTTCTGGATGACAACAAGGTCTTGAGGGTGGCCCTGCAAGTGACTGCTGAAGAATCAGCAGAGAGGAAGTGAAAGAACCCTGAGTGAAGTGTTGGGGCTGGTGAAGTCATCCTCAGTGGTGGGTGCACACAGAGGCCAGAAGTCTGAACCACACAGCTCGGCTTCTATCAGTGCAGGGGGAGTAGGAGGGGTTGATAGTTAGAAATAGTGAGATATTGCCAGATAAATGTAAGGAGGATAAAAGTTAAAGGGTCTTTGAATAAGCTAATAATGCTGAAGTAGCATAATAACATTTGGAAATTAAAATTGAAGGTTTTCTTACTCAGAAATTCCTTTTTACAGCACTTTATGTAACAATGGTAGACATTTAGGCTGAATCTTATTGCTATAGAAAGAGACTGAACTGAGTTCAGAAAATAAACAAGCAATTCTTGGCATTTGAATTTTAAAATAAGCACTTGAAATGCAAAGCAGAGATTAAAGTTTTGAAAGCCAAGGCTTTAAATCCATTGCCAGAGCAGAGGGGAAAACGTTTTTTTGAGTCCTAGCCTCAAGGGCTCAAATTGTAAAGTTTATAAGACAGAGTTGGGGCAAGAAAAGCTGGAATAAGCATAGGCAGTTTTTCCACCCCAAAGGAAATATTTTGCATTTGTTTCATTTTGTTTGAATACTCACTCCGGGCTTGGGAGGAAGATTTTTTTTATAAGGATAGATAAGAAACTATAGATTTAGCAGGGCCTCCAAAAAAGGACACTGTGCTCCTTGAGTGAGTCCCAACCCTGTCAGTCCATGGAGCCGTGGGGCGTCAAAGGCGAAATGACTGAGAGCCCAGATGAATTTGGAGAAATCCCAAGACCTTCCGTTACCATGAAAAGGGCATGATCTGCTTGCTGCAAGACAAAAGCCAATCATCAAGAGGCAAGATGGTGGCAGAGAAAGGGCATTTAAGTGATAAGGTAGCAAATCAGAAGATGGGGGACCAGCATCCTAAAGAACCATCTTAAGGGGGGCACAGAATCTTGAAGCAGTTATATAGGCCAGTGAGTTATAGGGGAGGGGGTTAGGAATATTGGCCCTCTGGTGTTACAGACCCGGAGTCGCCACACCAGTTCTTTCAGTTGTCATGGATATCAGCATAGATTCTCTGCCCAGGGGTCATCACATTCCTAGCAAACTCAAAAGAACAAAGTTGTCATTTTATCGCAGCTGGGAGGGGCCATAAAATCTGCAGAGCATGTATATCTCCTGGAGGGTGCATATCCAGCTGGGTTAGTTAATCAGAGGTCATTCAAAGTTACAATATGGTCTCTTTTCTACAATATGGCTTCCTTTATATCAACCTTGTGTTGAGCTGGTATCACTTTGTCTGACTTTCAGGGGTGTATATATATATATATCTCAGAAAGACCTCTAACCTCTTGAAAAACTCCAGGCTGATGCTGGAGGGATAAAATACCAATAGCGGAGTGAGTTGTCTGGGCAGATGAACTTGAGGGCCACCTCCCAGGTCCTTCCTAATCCCAGGGAACTCTCATATACATGTGTTAAGAACAAGACAACAGGCCCAAAATGGAGTTGCTTATGCTAAGTCCCATGTCACCAAACCGAAACTTAACTTCATTACAGTTTCAGGCTCTCCCAGAAATGGAATCTTAAACAAATCAAGGAATCGCCTGATCAGCACTAGTTAGGTAATCTGCCTGATGGACCTCTGCCATCCTTTAAAGGAAAGTAACCTTGTAATAACCAATCTGATTTTTTTTTCTAGTGTAACTTCCTTGTTTCTGCTCCCTTCTGCCTATAAAAGTCTTTCATTTTGAACAGCAATTCAGAGCTCCTTTCTGTCTGCTAGGTTGGATGCTGCCCAATTCAAGTCAATTTTTCTCAAACTCTTAACATTTTTAATATGCCTCAGTTAATCTTTTAACACCTGGGAGAGCTTGGAAATGTCAAAATTGACTTTAGTGGAGCCATTTTAAAATGAAATTGGAGCTGCCTTTCCAGGGAAACTGCCTTGCTGACTTGCACCTTGAACTAGGCCAAACCTTTGGACTGCGCCATGTTGGGGCCCAGGGCAGCCCACCCCAAAATATCCCACAATAGCATATTGATTATTTTGAATTAAAGTTACTTGAGAGGCAAAAAGGGCATTCTGATCCTCCTGTCTCTGTCCCCCCTAAAAGTAGGAAAAAACAATCTCCCAAGTGAAAGTTGCTCTCCCTGCATCCTTATCACCAGAGCTAGGGAATTCAGGGCCAAGAAGCCTGTATAAGCAAACCTTGCTAAATTTACTACCTCAAGCCTGAACTCTGCTTGAATTCCTCACTATGTACCTCAAATCTAAGTTTCTTTGTGCTGTCATTCCTCACAAATTTAAAGAAGGGGGGAAAATCAAGTATGACTCGCTGCAGAGCTTGCTCTCTTATCTCCTGCATAACATTTTCTCTTTTTATACAAACAGAAGGCAATGGCCTGGGTCTCACCATTCTGTGGTACCAGGAGGACAATGACCAATGAATCCACTCAAAGGCGAGGCCACAAGGGTATGGGCCATAAACAGTTTCTACTTCTTGGATGAGGGAATTAACTATTAAGTCCAAAGATGTAGAGGAGTTTGTCGATGACAGAGTAGAGGTTTCAAATGTTACCTGGGGTCTACATGGGGAGAGACTACATGGGATGAGGATGAGATGGGGCTATATTTGAATCAGGGATAGTTTCCATAGCTTAAAAAACAAATCACTGAATATTCTTTTTTTTTTTTAATTACCTTACTTCAACAGCCACCCTTATCCCAGTCCCAAACCTCAGACCTTCCTGATGCTGAGGCTCGTGAATGAGGTAACAGGTGGGCCTCAGGGTCAGGAAGGTCTGAGGACCTGCACTGGACTGAATGAAGGTCTGAGGGACTGCACTGGACTGAATGAAGGTCCGAGGGACTGCACTGGACTGAATGAAGGTCCGAGGGACTGCACTGGACTGAATGAAGGTCCGAGGACCTGCACTGGACTGAATGAAGGTCCGAGGACCTGCACTGGACTGAATGAAGGTCCGAGGACCTGCACTGGACTGAATGAAGGTCCGAGGACCTGCACTGGACTGAATGAAGGTCCGAGGGACTGCACTGGACTGAATGAAGGTCCGAGGGACTGCACTGGACTGAATGAAGGTCCGAGGGACCTGCACTGGACTGAATGAAGGTCCGAGGGACCTGCACTGGACTGAATGAAGGTCCGAGGACCTGCACTGGACTGAATGAAGGTCTGAGGACCTGCACTGGACTGAATGAAGGTCTGAGGGACTGCACTGGACTGAATGAAGGTCTGAGGGACCTGCACTGGACTGAATGAAGGTCTGAGGACCTGCACTGGACTGAATGAAGGTCTGAGGGACTGCACTGGACTGAATGAAGGTCTGAGGACCTGCACTGGACTGAATGAAGGTCTGAGGGACCTGCACTGGACTGAATGAAGGTCTGAGGGACCTGCACTGGACTGAATGAAGGTCTGAGGGACCTGCACTGGACTGAATGAAGGTCTGAGGGACCTGCACTGGACTGAATGAAGGTCTGAGGGACCTGCACTGGACTGAATGAAGGTCTGAGGGACCTGCACTGGACTGAATGAAGGTCTGAGGGACCTGCACTGGACTGAATGAAGGTCTGAGGGACCTGCACTGGACTGAATGAAGGTCTGAGGGACCTGCACTGGACTGAATGAAGGTCTGAGGGACCTGCACTGGACTGAATGAAGGTCTGAGGGACCTGCACTGGACTGAATGAAGGTCTGAGGGACCTGCACTGGACTGAATGAAGGTCTGAGGGACCTGCACTGGACTGAATGAAGGTCTGAGGGACCTGCACTGGACTGAATGAAGGTCTGAGGGACCTGCACTGGACTGAATGAAGGTCTGAGGGACCTGCACTGGACTGAATGAAGGTCTGAGGGACCTGCACTGGACTGAATGAAGGTCTGAGGGACCTGCACTGGACTGAATGAAGGTCTGAGGGACTGCACTGGATTAGAATTATCTGCTTCTTTCCCTTATTAACTATGAGTTCCTCAAAAGAATGTTTCCTGTGTCTTATTCACCTTTCAATCCAATGCCCAGCATTTTCTTAGCACCTAGTAGAAACTATACATATTTTTAAATGTTTATTAAATAAGTGTTTGAGTGAATGCAATGAACTAGTTTGATTTTAAAGAGTTTACATAAATGAAACAGGGCTTGTTGAATACTAGCATTGTCTATGCCACACACATCTTTTGTTATATTTATATATATTTGTGTGTGTATGTGCATGTGTGTTTATATATTATTAGAAATTATATATGTATATGTACATATTTAGAACAATTTTATTATGGAAAATGTCAAACATATACAGAAGTAGAAAGGATAACATAATGAATTCTACCTCCCTCCCCATACCCCTTACCCCGTGTCAATATATACTAACTTGTGGCAAATCTTGTTTCATCTACACCCGCACCCATACCTCCAATCCTCCCACCTCCATATATTTTGAAGCCCATCTCAGATATATCGTTTCACTTGAAATTATTTCAGTATGTATCTCTAAAAAGTAAGGATTTAAACACTTAAAACATAATCACACCATTATCATATCTTTAAAAAAAATAACTCTTAGCTATTCCTAAAGATAATCAAAATTAGTATCTTCATCCTCTCACCAACAGTAATATGTCATTAAAATGCTTTAACTCTGATCCCACTCCTCTCACTGTATACATTATTAGTATCTAATATTTTAGTTCTATCCATTCTCCCCTAAAATTAGATATTATTGTCTTATAGAATCAATATTTGCTTATCAACATATATACTACAAATAGCTAGCTCACTTTAAAAATCCCTTTAGTGAGAGATCTTTTCATAATACATTTTTAGATTGTGTTTATCTAAAAATATCTTTATTTCACCCTCGTTCTTGAAGGGTAGTTTTACTGGATAGGTTTCTAGATTGATTTGTTATTTTTCTTCAGTATATTGACTACTTCTCTTAGTTTTGGACAGGGTTAGATTAGACTAGGAAAAGAACCCTGTCGATAATGTCAACAGACTGTTTCCCATCTACACCATCTCTAGAAGCAGAGGTAGGAGGGACTCTGTTCTCTGCTCAGATGGGTTCAGACTAAGACAAGGTCCAGGTAACATCTTAGCTCTCTCAACAATCACTGGGATTTTACCTAATTTAGATAAAGTTGGTTAAATTAAGCACTTTGAACATCCAGGCTTTTAAAACAGAAGTCTATATCCAGGGACACAGTGGTCAAAAGAGGAAATTGTGCATACTCTTCCTTTCCCCTAGAGCCCTGGGTCCTAGGGAAGGAGTTTTATCTCCAGCAGAGTTCTGTAGTTTGGCTGGGCCCTTGACGCAGGAAACAGCGTACACCGTGGAATGAGTTGGCAGACCAGTCTAAGGAGACTAGCACTTTGAAGAGCAAGGTCAGGCCTCAGGAGCAGTCTCTGGGGCTATTGGGAAGCCAGCATTGCAACAGCTCCACCTTCTAATGCTTGCTTCTTGATCTCATAAATAGCCAAAAATTTCAGATTGGCCAGCTCTTCACACATGTAATGTGCAGAGATGGAGGATGGTCTAAGATAGGTCAGTTCCTAAACTTTCTGACACTTTTAGCTCTGGAATGTCTTTGTTCTTCAGATTTGTATAAGAAATCCTTACTATGCACATTTCTGTGACACAAGGTGTCTGGCACCTTTGTTATGATTGTTCAATACCTTTTGATGCTTACTGCTCTGCTCTGACACAGGACAAACTAAGACATAAGTACACAAGTAGATTGGAGTTTAATCTTAAAATTAAGGTATTGTATGATTTCATCTGTAACTTGCCTTTAACTTCAGAAGCTGGGTTGGTGTGATCCATTACTAAGGACAAAGCTTTTCTGAGAGCTGATCTCTATCACATGAAACTGAGAATGATGTGCAGAATAGTTCTTTAATTCAAGTTCAAGTTGCCCATTACCAACCATACAGCATCTACCTTGAATGGTGTGAAAAGAATGGCTTCTTTACCCCATTACCTTTTTACCACCTGCTTTTGAAAGCCTTCATCCTCAATTCATGTGGTTACTCCTCTTCTGGACAACAGCATCCTCTTCCCTCAAATAGAACCCACCATTTATCCTCAGCTTCACCTGGCTTATCAGTCATTAGTTTCATCCACTTCCTCCCTAAATGTTGCTTAAGGGACTTAGGCTCATGTGAGTGCAGAAGAGGAGGAAGGAAAGATGCCTTCATCAGGAAGGCCTCAGGACCAAGCACCTTCATTACTAGTGCTTTTTACACAACCAAGAGTGCCTTCTTCTTAGCATAAGGCCCATGTGCAAAAGAAGTCTTTGTCTCTTTTTATTCTTAATCTGAGGACCCCAAAGTGAGGAATTATTCATAAACACACCATTTGAGACAAAAATAATACAAAACCAAGGGATACCTAGAGGGGAAGTAGTGCTTTTATTTTCTATTCCACGAATATTTTTTGAGAGCCTATTGTGTGCCAAGCACTGATCTAGAATTCATCAGTGAACAAAATAAAGATCTCTGCTCTCATGGAACTGACATTCTAGCAAGGAAGCTCACATCCTGGTATCAATGCAAATTATGACTAAGTGGTAGTAAGGAAAAATACTGGATCCTCTAAGAGCTTATCACAAGACACCTGGCCCAGTTCTGGGGTAGAGAGAGATGGGGCAATGAGGACGTCCTGAAGAACTGACATTTGATCTGAGATTTGAAGGATAAATGTAAGAATTAACTCCCTTGAATATCTATCCTCCCATCTCTGGCTCTTTAAATGATAAGGTATTATAATATGTAAACATATAACATATAAAACAAACAGTAAGTGCTTCATAAAAGGAATTACAAGAGTAGTCATAGCAACTAGTAGAAAATCATCCTATTTGTTCTTAGATCCCCTTTGCAGACACCCCAGACCACACTGCTCACACCTGCCAGGCCTAGGATACGCCTGCTCTGGGAACACTGGCTGAGTTGGGCCCACAATCAAGTACTCCCCCACTCTGTGTCTCACATTCCTCGGGTCTGAATCCCACGTCCATGGCAAGATCATAAGTTCCTAGAAAGTTTGCATAGGCTTCTTTCATGTCACTCAGGGGCTGTGGTTCCGGGCCCATTCTAGGCATTGTAGAAATACTTGTTCACTTTTAAACTGATATAATTTATTCCCAAGATCAGGTTTTAATCTAAGCACTTAAATGCCAAACCAAAGCAGAAATTAGTATTACTTTCTAAAATATTTTTTCTAAATGAATTTATATTTCATCCACTTTATGTGTGAGATTTTGTGCTTAAGAAAAGGAAAATCCATGGTTTATCCTGTCTTTAGGATAATACCGTTATTTCCATTTGGGGTGAACATTTGTTGATCATTTTATCACATTATAAGGATGCATATTGAAAATACAATTTGAATTTACATGACAAACTAGAAAAAGGCCATGTAGGATAGAAGAAAGAGAAGTCAGGAGTAAGATAGATCTGGTTTTGAATATCTAGTTGTGAGAATCTAGGCATATTCCTGAGTCTCTATTTTCTAAATACTAAAATGGAAAAATTAATACCCAACACATAAGATTTGGAAGAAAATTAAGTGATATAACAAATAATAAAATACAGTGCTTGCTCAATGAACAGCAATTAGAGGCAGTAGTAGTAGTAGCCATAACAGAGGTAGTAGTATTTTTTGTTATTAAATATCAAGTTTTATGACCAAGCTTAAGTCCAAAAATCTATGCAATATTTTCCTCTGCACAAAGCTGTTTCTTACAGACATGAGTTCTTACACATAGATGAATGTGAAATCCCTTTAAAATGGTATGGAAAAATAATTTTTAAGATTATTCATTAAATATTCACCTGACACATCTTTGCTGGGAACCTATTATACGCAAGGCAGAGGGTTAATTGCTATGTGAGGTGAAAAAATAAGATAGGATCCCTGCCCTTAAGAAGGTTCCATTCTAGTAAAGGAGAGAGACATACATAATAACCACTCTATTGCAAGGCAGAATATGATTAAATGCCATGTAACAGTGTAAAGAAAGACCATAGAATTCAAACAAGGGACCGGTTACTTCCAACTTTACAGAAATGAGTTTTATATAAGTTAGAATTAGAGAATCACAGGGGAAAAGTGTGTAGAGGTTAACTTTAATAGACAAATACTCATAGGTATATGGGCCTGTGTCCATGGAAAAGCACTCATTTGAGACGGGTCCTGAGATTTGAGATTTTAAATGAACAGCAGCCCCAACACATGGAGAAAATCTAAACACAGCCAATATTTTCATGTATTTATTTTTGAACAATGTAACTGTATTGCCCGCTGAATCTGTATGTACCCTGTACATATGCATATACATATACGATGCATCTTTTATATTATCAAGTCTGCCCTGCATGCCGGTCAGAGAACAGCAATCCTTGGAGTTTACATTTGCACCACCACAACCTTCACCTTCAATAAACCTTGGATATAAATCCTGCTCTGATGATACTGTGTCTCATTAGTAAGAACCTCTGAATACCCTCCACTTCTCTGACTCCCTGGAGTTAGACTGTATACACCATCGATTCTTTCTTTTTCCCCAGAATTCTTGACAAAGCAAATTCCCATCACAAACAGTGGCTTACTATAGCTACAAAATATCCCAGCCCCCCAAAAAGGAGATTTTCTGATTACCAAAACTACTATTGAGGTAAAGTTATAAACAATAATATTAATAATAACAATTCTGGGGCCGCCCAGTGGCACAGCGGTTAAGTTCGTGCTTGGCAGCCCGGGGTTCGCGGGTTTGGATCCCGGGCGCCCGCCGACGCACTGCCTGTCAGCCATGCCGTGGCGGCGTCCCATATAAAAAAGTGGAGGAAGATGGGCACGGATGTTAGCTCAGGGCTGGTCTTCCCCACAAAAAATAAATAATAATAATAATAATAATTCTTTTCTAAGAGAGATGAGATGCTATCTTTGAAATAGGACTTTACTTTCTTCTCCAGGCCCAAGTCCACCTAAACAGCCTTAGGCTTCGATTTAACTAAATTTTAAGCCGAGTTAATGAAAGTGAGTCTACTTGCTCTTGGGAATTTCCATATAGAGACTTTGAGCCCAAGATTAAGTTTTTCCTGGCCTCTAACTTCCTTTCTTCCCTATTTTATACAACCCCCAAATTCATTCATTTTAATTGCATTTGTTAAGGATCTCTGTACTAAGCCCCGGAAATACTAATATGAATAAGGCAGTCTCTGCATCCAAGAAATTCCTGTGTGATGGAGGAGACCAATTTTAAAGAAATAATGATACCAGAATGACAAGAGCAACAAAGTGGTGAGATAACCCACTGTATGCAAAGGCAGGGGCATCACAGTGGAAGGGATGACTTATTTGATTTGCAAATTTAGGTGAGGACCTGAGCATGGGTAGCTCCACTCTTCCTCTCTTTTTGCCTTCAAGTGGAAAAGGAGGAAAAAGGGAAACTCCCCAGAATGTCTTAGCCGGTGCTCTTTGAACACGATGACAAGATAGAACTCTAGGTGCTTTGTTGCCTTGCACCTGGATTCAGCCCCATGGCAGTCCCTTTGGATGACCTGATCTTCAATTTTGGTCTCACCCCTGGACACTTGACTCTCAGATGTCTTCCCACCTAGGAGCAGTCTCTCCCCACCTCGGTGCCAAGTTCAAACTGGACCCTGTCCTGGACTCCAGGCTTCTATAGTATAGTGTCAGGAGAGAGGATGTTTCCTCCCCACTCTTGATGTTTCCTTCCCAGTAGGAGAAGCACCATAACATTCATTTACTCATTCACTCAACGAACAAAATTTATTGAGTACTCTATGCCAGGCACATTGTAGACCCTGCCCTCATGAAACTTTCATTATACAGACATTGTCTATGGAAAATAGACAAATAAAATAGTAAGCATCTATGAGAGCAGAGAGTGACAAGTACTATGGAGAAAAATAAAGTAGAATAAAGGGATACACAGTGCTGGGTAGAGAGTTCTAGGTATTTTATATAGGATAGTGAGGGAAAGCTGCACTGAGAAAAGAACATCTGAGCACAGACTGAAAGAGGATGAGATTCTGGCGTACAAAGAAGTATTTCAGTCTAGAGGTATAAACTTGGGAATCATCAGTATATTGAGCCACAAGACTGGAGGAGAGCAAAGGGGAAGAGGATAGGATAGATAAAAGTTCTAAGGACTGAACTCTGAAACACTCCAATGTTTAAAAATCAGGAAGATGAGGAGGAACCAGCAAAGCAGACTGAGGAAAAGAAGCCAATGAAGTAGCTTCATACCCCTGGCCTGCCTCTTCTCTGTCTCTCTCTCTCATCCTGAGGAGAAGCAAATCACTTGACTGGTAAGTTTAGAAGAGAAACTGGTAATTGATGACTCCACTCCTTCCTCTCTCCTTGCCTTTAGGGAGCTGTCTGCCTGCAGAAAGCCTGTATTCTCCTCTGCTTCCCTCTGTAATAACACCCTCAGGGACAAGTGAGAAGGCCTGCAGTTTTCTGTGCTGCCTATGACTCTGGTGGGTAAGTCTACCTCATTTTGGAATTCAGTATTATAAAGCCCATTTGTCTGCAGCTCTAAGCCACATTCTCCAATATCAGATTTACCAGTAATAAAAACAATGTTTTAATCTATGTCTGCCTGACTCCTTTGCCTTATCTCCTAATTGGTTCAAAACTCTGGCCATCAAGAAGCATCAAGTTCATCAAGTCCCCTCGAAAGCCAATATCTTGGAGCAAGAATTCAGAGTCAGATGATCTGCAAGAACACTTCCAACTCCAAAAAGAACTCCACGATTACACCCCTGCCTGTCAGTTGGAAGCAGCCAAGATGAAGACAGAATGTCATAGACTCAGAGATGTTTAAGTGGCAGGAAAACAAGGTCATCTATCACAGCTTCGATGAGAAAACTGAAACCCATTGAGAGAACCTAACTAGCGGCAGAACCAGAACTAGGACTCAGGTCTCTTGACTCCCACCCAGTCCAGTGAGAACTTTATCTCTAAGGAAAACCTTAGTCTTACTCAATCTCACTCATCCCTGAAGGAGAAACAAAACAAAACAGACTGAGTATCTTCCAGAGTGTTTTTCTCCAAACTATCTCTACCATTTCCCTACATGCATATGTTGACTCATTATATAGCAAAAAAGAAAAAAAAAAAAGAAGTGGATATTTGGCCACTTAAGACAATGCCACTCTTAAATACTTTTCCATCAGTGATTTTTGCTTGATCAAAGAAAAAGCCTATTATTTCCTATAATCACCTAGGTAACTGAGGAAGTGTCCGCCAGAGATTCATGATCCCCAACCTCAAAAGAGCCCTAAACCTTGTTTCCTTAGTCAGTGACTTTCTCACTCTTTTAACTGCTTTAAGCCCCAGACACCTCCCTCACTCTCAGATGGTCTTTCCTCCTTGAAAAAGAAATTGAAGACCTCAGATAGCAATGCCCTCTCCCTCCTATATGCAGCTCTACAAACCCAGCTATATATGCACCTACCCTCTCCTTCATCCTTCCAGTTACAGTAGAGTGGTATCCCTCAACCTACCTAAAGTCAATCCTTCCACCGGTCCTCAGATCCAATCCTCTCCCACCTTCTCAGATAAAATGCCACCATCCATCATCTCTTCCCTCTCCTGTGTATTCTGCTGGTCCCTCTCATCTGAATCCTTTCTATCAACATTTAAACAAGCTCAAATCTCTTCCAAACAAGAACAGAAAACAATATCTCTCAATGCCACACTCACTTCCACATATAACCATATTCAAGGCAAGATTAGATCATTTAGAGGACCTAAGCATTGAGGTACTCTCTCTCATTACTAATGCAAACATTAAAATAAGAGACAGACAGCCCAACAAAATGATGAGTTTTTGATGATGATGATGAGTTGTGACGATGACTCCTTTACTTTCTTGTTTTCAAATTGTCAAGTAGTAAATTATTTCCAAATCTGTTTTGTTTGGGTGCTCCTGCTTTGCCTTAAGCACATACTCAATCTGCTGAATAGGGTAATCTAGAATTTGCCCATTCTCTCTTATATTCACAACCAAAATACTTGAATTTTCCGTAATTTGTTATCTTCATTTTCTTATTTCTCCTCCCACTATTTCATCTATCTGGCTTCTGCCCTAATCACTCCACCAAAAGATCTACTACTGAGGTTATCATTGACTTGCAAGATATCTCACAGATATTTTACAGTCCTTATCTTATTCGATCTCTCAGTAGACTTTGACTCTTTTGACCACCCTCTTCCCTTTTTGAACTACTCTTTTCTCTTAGTTTTTGTGCTTTCTTCTGATTTTACTCCTCCTTCTCTGACTGCTTCTTCTCAGTCTCATTTTCAGATTCCTCCCCCTCCATGAGCCTTTAAAAGTTAGAGAACCAAAGGGCTCTTCCTAGATCCTCTTCTGTTTTCATGCTGTAGGCTTTCTCTAGGTAATCCCATCCAGTCCTATGGTTTCAATTACCATGTATTTTTAGGAGAACTAAACAGTTTATCATTCAAACCAGAGCATTTTTAAAAATTAAGGAGAGGCACTATCAGCAATTATGCCCAGACTGTTCAAGGCCAACTTGGATATATGGTCTCTATCTATATGCCAATGAATCCCAAATTTATTTCCCAAGTGAAGACCTCTTCTCTGAGCTCCAGACTCATAAACTGAACTGCCTACTCACTATATGCACTTGGATTCATTAATTCATTCAGCAAATGCTGAGTATCTATTATAGGTCAAGCACTGTTCTAGAACTGATGATAACAACAGTGAACAGAACAGACAAAGCTCTTGCCCTCATAAAGCTTATATTCTAGTTGGGGTGAGATCAACAAAAGCACAGATATATAAAAACACATATTTTTCACCATGATGAATGCTACGGAGAAAAGTTAAGTGGGAGAAGGGAATAGGCAGTGTTGGGAAGAAGTTGGAAATTTTAAATAGTGTGATCAGGTAAGGCTTCATTGAGAAGGTGACATTTGAGAAAAATACTTGAAAAGGGTGAGGAAGCAATGAAAGTGGACATCTGAGCAGAGGGAACAAAAAGTGCAAAGTCCTGTAAGTGTCAATGTGCAGGGAATCTTTAAGGAACAGCAGTAATACCACTGGAGGTGAGGCTGAGAGAACAAGGGAGATAAATCAGAGAGTTAACAGGAGGTCTATATCATGTAGGGCTTTGCAGACCATTGTAAAGATTTTGGCTCTTTGAATAAAATGCGAAGCCATTAGAGAGTTTTGAGCAGAGGAATGACATCATCTGACTTATGTTTTAAAGATGCCACTCTGGGTACGGGATTGAGAGTAGAGCAAATGGGGAGTAAAGGCAGAAGCAGGGATCCCAGGTAGGAGGCTACTGCAATAATCCAGCTGAGCAATTACGGTGGCTCAGACCAGAGTATTAGCAGTTAAACTGGTGAAAAGTGATCAGATTCTATAGATATTCTGAAGATGGAACCAATAGAATTTGCTGATAGATTGTATATGGGGTTTGAAAAGAAAGAAGGAAGTCAAAGATAACTTCCAGGTTTTGGGCCAAGGCAACTGGACAAATGAAGTTTCCATTTACTTAGATGGAGAAGACTTCAGAAGAAGCAGATTCAGAAATGAGGAGCAGAAACTCATTTTGGGACATGTTAAATTCGAGACTCACACTAAAAATACAAGAGGAGCTCTCAAGTAGCAAGTTGGATATACAACCCTAGAGTTCAGGGAGCGGTCTAGGCTGGAGAAAAAAATTGGGGAGTCTTCAGTTCTATATACTATGTATGGTATTTAAATCTTATGAGCCTGCATAAGATCACTAAAGAAGAGAAGATAGAGAAGAGGTCCAAGAAATGAGATCTGGGCACTCAGTAGTTGGAACTGAGAGAGGTGAGGAGGAACCAGCAAAGGAGACTGAGAGGAACATCCAGAGAGATGGAAGTAAAAGCAAGAGACTGTGATACTTGAAAACGAAGAGAAGAAAGAGTCTCAAAGTGGAAAGAGTGATCACCTGTATCTAATGCTACCAAGAGGTCAAATAAGATGAAGAATGAAAAATGACATGGAAGTCATAGTGACCTTGATACATTCAGGATAAGTAAAGTAGCGAGTACAAAAGTCTGACTGAAGTGGTTCCAGAGAGAATTGGAAGAGATAAAATAAAGACAGTGAATAAAAACAACTCTTTTCAGGAGTTTCACTGTTAAGGGAAGGAAAGAAAATGGACAGTAACCAGAGAGAAAAGTGAGGTCAAGAAATTTTGGTGGAGGAGAGGAATGGATGATGCAGGGAAGAGAGGAGAGATTTGCTGAGTATTGCCCTCACCTTTGAGTAGTCCCATCCTAAGAGGAAATGGGATCACAAGTGAAGAGGTTAGCCTTTACTAGGGGTAAGTTCAGTTCATCTATAATGAGAGGAGAACAGGCAAAATAAATGGATACAATAGGTGGGTGGTTGTGGTGGTAAGAGTTCATGGAAGTTCTCTTCTGATTGCTTCTATTTCTCAGTACAACAGGATGCAACACATCAGCTTAGAGTGAGGCCTGGGGAGGAAAGATATGAGGTGTAGTCGATACGAAACAATCATCAAGGAGAGTTGAAGAGTGAGTACTAGTGAAGCCAGTATGATTTCCAGGCAGAATTATGAGCACATTTGATGTTAATGATCATATATATTGAGCCCATTCAGCAAGGTTTTGTGTTTTTCTTGTGTGAGGGCAGGTAAGGAGTAAGTGGAGAATTGATTTTAAGTAGGACTGTGGTTTTTCCAAGAAGATAGAATGAAGCAAAAGATCATCAAGGGAGTCAAGCAGGTATGTGAAGGAGTGATTATGATGATGTTATGGAAGAAATATAAATTGACTAAAGCGGCCAGTGAGATCACAAAAGGAGTGAGAAGCAGTGAAATGGTGAGTGATCAATGGATTATGGGTGCTGATGGGAAAAGCAACATTGGAATAGGGGTATTAGAGAGAGTGAGCTGGAAACAAAAGAACTGGTGGTAACTGGGTGGTTGGAATTGAGATTAAAAAGGGTTATAGTCATTGGTAATGGCAGGCTCAACACGTCCAAGATGAAACTATGATCCTCTTCCAGTGTTCCCTATCTTAGTAAATGAAACCACCAAGTTTTTCCTTCACCACATGCAGTACATCACTACATCTTCTCCATTTGACCCTTCATAGAATTCCCAAAGCTGTCTGCTTCTCTCTCCTTGCCTGCCACTCTACTAATCCAAGCTACCATCAGCCCTTGCTTGGACAATTGCAATAGCCTTTTAACTGATCTCCTCACATCTGCTCTGACCCCAACTATAGCCAGGGTGATCTTTTCAAAACAAATAATTAATCATGTCCCCCATTAATTAAAACTTCAATGGCTTTCTCTTGCTCTTAGGATGGAAAGCAAAATTTGTAATATGGCTCACAGGGCACCTACAGTGTCCAGTCCCTGCCTCTTTCTCCAGCCATATCTTGCACTGCTCTTCCTCTCACTCTCTGTGGTCTAGGTATGCTGCGATTTTTTGAATCCTCAAATATACCATACTTCCTCTGACAACAGAGGCTTTGCCTATTGCCTTTGTGAAAATCACCCATCTCCTCCCTTTCAGTCTTCATGTCCTGCAGATCTCAACTTAAGTGCCCTTTCTTCAAGGACCACTTCTCTGACTCCACAGTATAAGTTGGGGTCCCTTGTCATATGCTCCCTCAATGCTAATTTTCTTTTAGTATGCTGCCCCAGTTTTCTTCAGTCATGGATCATGAGCTCCAGAATAGCACAACTATATCTGTTTTTATTCATTGTTGTGTACCTGGTGCCTAGGACAATCCTGACATACAATTGGCAATCAGAAATATTTTTTCACAAATAGTGGTGTTTGTATATGTATGTCTAATGCTCTCTTTCCTCAGAACTATCTTGCTGCATCTTAAGCCAACCATCCTCATTAATTTTATCTCATGTGTGCTGAGACCCGTTTTACTCAATTCAGTAACAATCTATCTAGGATGTACCACGTGCCAGACACAGGGGATTCAGAAATTAATAGGCATAATCTTCATCTTTAATTTGTATATAATCCAATATGGCAAATAGATACGTATACAAAAAACTACAATCAATTCATCCAATGCTTATTGGGTGCTTATTAAGTGCCAAGATTTCTAGGCTCTAGAAATACAGCAGTGAGCAAGCCCTTGTGGAGTTTACAATCTGGTGAAATATGTGATACATTGTTCTGGAGGTATGCGGCACGATGGAGGAAGGAGCAACTAATTCTTTTTCTAAGAAGTAGGGGCCACAGAGAAAAGCATTACAGAAGAAGCAACGAGTAGATGCTCATCAGGCAGAGGATGAGACATGGAACCAGAATGATACCTTACCAGAATTTTTATTTTATCTGGGGATACTGAAGCATGTTTAAGCATTAGAGTGACATCATTAGTTAGGTATTATAGAAAGACAACATTGGCAACACGAGGATTGATTATAGTGACCAAAATCAAGAGTCTTGTTTTGAAAACTAAGCCTGAGGAAGAAATGATCAAGGTCCAGAATAGGATAGTGGCACAAAGGAGAGCATGGATTTGAGGGATAGAATTTACTTATTTAACTTCATGGCTAAGAAAGAAGGAAGACTCAAAAATGAGAAGATTTTTAATTTGAACAGGAAGATGAGTTGCAGAAGGTACTGGTATATTCACATCAAACCTACTTCTACTTACTTCTGAGCACACAGCCAGATTACATATCCCAGACTCTCTTGCAGTTAGGAGTGGCAATATTCCTGAATCTGGGTCAAAGAAATGTGAGTGGAAATAATGAGCACCACATTCAGTCTTGATCAATAAAAATCTTTTCCAGTCTGTCTTCCATTTTCTTCCCCTATCAGCTGGATGTCAGTGCACAGGATGATGAAAGAAGAGCTTCTGTTAGCCTAGCCCAATGAAAGGAGAGCTCACATCCCCTTCCCATTAATTGGACTTTACGTTAGTAAGAAATAAACATCTGTTGTGTTATGCCACTAAGATTTTGGGATTTTTCCCAGCAGCTAGGGTTAAGTTAACTAGTACAATGGTGATGCCATTAGCCAGGATAGAGATTCAGAAGCAGAAACTGATGCAAAAGTAAAGATTAACACTTCAATTTAGGCCATATTTAGTTTGAGATAAGCAGCTGGAAATAGCGGTCCAGAGATCAGAAAAAAAGCTAGAGGCAAAGATTTGGAAGTTTTTGGAATACAAGTAACTAAAGCCTTCCTGATTGAAACAACATAGAGAGAGGGTAGAGAGAAGAAAAGATGAAGGCCTGGGATGGGGAATATCAGCAATGTATAGGAATGCAGAAAAAAGAGGAGTCAGAAGGTAAGAGAACACTTTATAGAAATTTTTCATGACTGTTATTTGATACAATAAACCCAAATAGTTGCTCTTAGAATTGTGTCTTTCTAAGGACCACTTACCCTTGTTAAACTGATAGTCATAGAAGCCATATTACTGCCTCTGGTATTAAAACCTTGAATTCAATGAAGTCCTTAATGCTTTGCTTCCTACACTGAAAGCCCTAAAGTTCAATAAAACCATCCCTCCCTCCTAAAATGCCAAAATTCATATTGTACAAAGCTTTGAAACCAACAAGGAGCCCCTGATGAATTCTCTGACACAACATGTTACAATCTCTTTGGTAAAGACATTGTCTTATCTGTACCATCAACTTTCTAATGTTTGATCCCCTGCAAAATGCTTTCACATGCATTATTCATTTGATGCCCCTAACAAATCTATAAGGCTAGTAAATATAGTTGGGGCTCCAGACATGCTGACAAATGACCAAAAGGGACCATGACCTTAGTATGGGGCCATGTCAAAACAAAGCCCATTCCAGGAGGTAAGAGAACTATCTCCCAATGATATCTGCAAGAAAAATATACCCATTTAAAAATGCTATTTCAGTCCCATAGGTTATCAATTCATCAAGTCCCTGTAGTTTGTCTCACAAGTCTTTTTAGTGGGACATCAGGGGACATCTTGCTTCCTGACACACAGTTTGAGTGACTGTAAATGATCCCCCAAAGAGAGGAGCAAGTGATAAAGGGTGCATCCTGGACAACAAAAACAACCATTTATTTGACAGTTGCATCATCCTTTATCATAGTTGCTTTTCATAGTTTTAAATATGTTCTGATTAACTAACTCCTCAAAGATAGGGGTGTGGTTATGTATTTATAAGCCTAAAGGAAGCAGCTATTTTGAAATATTCCTGATTTAACTTGTTTTCTAAAAGGATTGTGACCCAAATAAAAACCAACATTCAGATGAGTCTTCATAAATGCCCATTTTTGCTTAGGCTATCTCTTCTAATACCTTCAAATATTATTCTAAAATGATCAGATTCCTATATAGCTGATGTTATGTGTCAACTTGGCAAGACTATGGTGACTAGTTGTTTGGTCAAACACTAGTTTACATGTTGCTGTGAAGGTATTTTTTTGGATGTGATTAATATTTACAATCTGTTGACTTTAAGATGAGCAGACTATCCCCCATCCCTGCCATGGTATGGGTAAGCCTCATTCAGCCAGTTGAAGGCCTTAAGAGCAGAAGCCAGTTTCCCAAAGAAAGAATTCTGCCTCCAGAGTGCAACACAGAAATTCTGCCTGAGCTTTCAGCCTTTGGACTCAAAACTGCAACTTCACCTCTTACCTGACTCTCTAGCTTGCCAGCTTGCCCTGCAAATTCCAGACTTGCCCATCCCTACAATGGTAAAAATCACCCCCCCCACCTTTAATAAATTTAACATCCTCTACTAAAACCTTGTCCCTGTCCAAAGCAGTCGTGTGCTGTCATTCCATGTATTTTCTCTTAGGCCTTTTAAAACATCTTGAGAAAGTGGTAGAACCACACTCACAAAAAAATCATCATCCTCATTCTTATTTTTTATAAGGATCTTTTTTTTGGTAGGTTACACTTGAAAGACAATTTCCTGTAGGAATACATCCATGAATAAATACTTGACTGAAGAAGATTTAGAAATGAATAAAAGAAGAATGTACTAGTCAGGGTTCTCCAAAGAAACAGAACTACCCTTATGACCTCATTTAACCTTAATTGCCTTCCTAAATGCCTTATTTTCAAATATAGTCACATTGAGGGTTAGGGGTTCAACATATGAGTGGGGGGACACACAATTCAGTTGATAACACACTTTCAGGAACTAGAAAAAGAAGAGCAAATTAAACCCAAAGCTAGCAGATGGAAGGAAATAATGTGCTTAGAGCAGAGATAAATGAAATAGACAATAAAAAAAAATAAAGAGAATTAATGAAACCAAATACTTGTTCTTACAAAAAAATAAACAAAATTGACAAAATTTAGTAGACTGAGAAAGAAGAAAAGAGAGAGGTTTCAAACAACTAAAATTGGAAAAGAAAATGGGACATTACAACAAACTCCACAAAAATAAAAAGAATAAAAAATTTAAAAATACTATGAATAATTATCGACCAATAAATTAGATAACCTAAATGAAATAGACAAATTCCTGGAAACACAAATTGCCAAAACTGACTCAAGAAGGACTAGAAAATATGAACAGATCTATAACAAATAAAGAAATTAAATCACTGATAAAAAAAAAAAAAAGAAAGCCTCCTAACGCAGAAAAGTCCAGGATTAGATGGCTTCACTGGTGAATTCTACCAAACATTTAAAGAAGAATAAACACCAATCTTTCTCAAACTCTTTCCCAAAAAATAGAACAGAGGGGAACACTTTCTAACTCATTCTATGAGGCCAGTTTTACCCTAATACCAAAGACAATTCAAGAAAAGAAAACTACAGACCAATGTCCCTTATTAATATAGATGTAAAAATCCTCAGTAAAATACTATCAAGCTGAATCCAGCAGCATATGAAAAGAATTATACATCGTGACCAAGTGGGATTTATCCCAGGAATGCATGGGTGGTTCAATACTTGATAATCAACGTTATACACCACATTAATAGAATGAAGGGGGAAAAGTACACACACACAATCATTTCAACTGATGCAGAAAAAGCATTTGACAAAATCCAACACATTTTCATGATAAAAAAAAAAAAAGACTTGGTAAACTAGGAATAAAAGAAAACTTCCTCAAGCTGATAAAGGGTATATGTGAAAAGCCCACAGCTATCACCACATTTAATAGTGAAAGACTAAAGTTTTCACCCCAAATTAGGAACAAGACAAGGATGCCTGCTTTCACCACTTCTTCAGCTTTGTGCTGGAAGTTCTAGCCAGAGAAGTTAGGCAAGAAAAATAAATAAAAGGCACAGAAATTGAAGTAAAACTATCGGTATTTGCAAATGACATGATTCTATATATAAAAAATTCCAAAGAATGCACAAAAAACTATTACAGCTAATCAAATTAGCAAAGTTTCAGGGTACAGGGTCAATACACAAAAATCAGTTGTATTTCTATACACCAGCAATGAACAATCTGAAAAAGAAATTAAGAAAAAAATTCCATTTACAATAATATCCAAAACCATAAATTACCTAGGAATAAGTTTAATCAAGCACACAGTACACTGAAAACCACAAAACATTGCTGAAAGAAATTAAAGAAGACCTAAATAAATGGAAAGCTACCCCTTGTTCTGGATTGGAGAACTTAATACTGTTAAGATGACTACCCAAAGCAATCTACAGATCCAATGCAATCCCTACTAAAATTCCAATAGCCTTTTATGCAGAAATGAAAAAGCCAGTCATCAAATTAATATGGAATTATAAGGGGCTTCAAATAGCCAAAACAATATTAGAAAGAAGAAGAAAATTGGAGGACTCACACTTTCTGATTTCAAAGTTACTACAAAGCTACAATAATCCAAACAGTGTGATACTGGCATACAAATAGACATATGGATCAATGGAATAAAATTGAGAGTCCAGAAATAAATCTATGGCCAATTGACTTTATACAAGCATGCCAAGACCATTCAATAGGGAAAGAATAGTCTCTTCAACAAATGATGCTGAGACAACAGGATATCCATATAGAAAAGAATGAAGTTGGATGCCTACATCACACCATAGACAAAAATCAAATCAAAATGTATGAGCAACCTAAGTATAGGAGGTAAAACTATAAAACTTTTCAAAGAAAACATAAGTGTAAGTCTTCATAATGTTGGATTTGGCAATGATTCTTTGATATGACACCAAAAGCATCAACAACAAAAGAAAAAATAGATAAATTGGACTTCATCAAAATTAAAAAACATTTGTCCATCAAAGGACATTGTCAAGAAAGTGAAAAGACAACCTATGGAATAGAAGAAAATATTTGCAAATCAAATATCTGACAAGGATCTAATATCTAGAATATATAAAGAACTCTTACAACTCAACAACAAAAAGATAAACCAATTAAAAAATGGGCAAAGAATCTGAATAGACATCTCTCCAAAGATCTATGAATTGCCAACAAGCATATACAAGAAAAGATGCTCAACACCATTAGTCACTAGGGAAACGTAAATGAAAACCACAATGATGTGCCACTTGACACCCACTAGGATGGCTATACTTTTTTTTAATGGCAAATAACAAATATTGATGAGGATGTAGAGAAATTGGAACCCTTGTACATTGCTGGTGGAATTGTAAACTAGTTCAGCCACTGTGGAAAATAGTTTGCCAGTTCCTTAAAAAGTTAAACATAGATTTACCACAGACTCAGCAATTTCACTCATAGGTATATACCCAAAAGAATTGAAAACAGGTAGTCAAAAAAGTACACGTACACACATGTTCAAAGCAGCACCATTCACAATAGCCAAAAGGTAATGGCAGCCCAAATATCCATCAACACAAGAATGAGTAAACAAATTGTAATATATACTTACAATGGAATATTATTCAGCCATAAATAATAGGAATGAAGTACGTATACATGCTACAATGTACGAAACTTGAAAATATATGCTAAGTGAAAGAAGCCACATATAAAAAGTCACATATGGTATTTTTTCCATTTCTAGGAAATAGCCAGACTAGGAAAACCCACACAGATAGAACACAAATTGATGGTTACCAGAGCAGGGAGGAGGGAGAAATGGGAAGCAACTACTTAATGCATACAGGGTTTCCTTTTGAGGTGATGAAAATGCACAACATTGTAAATGTACTAAACACCACTGAACTGTTCACTTTAAAATGGTTAATCTATTTTATGTGAACTTCTCCTCAATTTTAAGAAATTATGCACAAAAAAAGAGAGATCCTTGAAATAATAACCATTAGGTAGATTATTATCTTCCAGGAGGATTATCCAAATGTTAAATTCCTGAAGTTTTAGAATTTCTCCTCAGGAGGACTTTAAGGTAATAATTCTATTTAACATTTTTGAGCCTGTACCGTGTATCAAGCATTATGTTAAAAGTTTGATATACATCATCTCCTTTAAACTTAATTATAGCCATCACTACCTTCAATTTAAAAAAGAAAAACTGAGGTATGGAGAGGTTAAATTGCTCAAAGTCACACAGACTGGAGGTGAATGCATCTCATATGAGCATTTAGCTATTAACTATGCTTTAGTTTAGCAACAGAATTAAAGAAACATTTATTCAAACAGAGTTTATTGAGTGCCTGTTAAATTTTGTGTTTTTCAATGTGGTACAGGTAACATTAATGGTACAAAAGATTTTTTGAAGCCTATATTCACAAACATTTTTAATAGGTATGTGCCTTAAACTGTATTAAAATAAATATAAATTAGACATCAAAGCTATAATGTCACAGTATTACTTAGGATAAGGCTAAAGTAAACAAGTTTAAAAAATAAAGTTGATTTAAAGAAAAGTATTAAAAATAATAATATCTGGCATTTATTGAGCATTTACTATTTGCTAGACACTGTTCTAAGGGCTTAAACATATTAATGCATATATTCATTTATTTAATCAATTATTAATACAGTACTTGCATGTCAAAAACTATGAAGGTGCTATTCATATGACTGAAGTGTGGAAAACGCCGGTATAATTGAAAGAAATAGCTTTTGGAATCAGAGAGACCTGAATTTAATTCTGGGCTCTACCATTTAATAACTGCAACATAGACCAGGAAACTAAGGATTGTTGACTGTTAGAACTTATATATCCAGAGACATCAGATTATCAAAGTAGCCAGACCTACTTCAAAAATAACTAAACTTCTAGAAATAAAAAATATAATTGTCAAAATTAAGAATTCAATGGATAGGTTAAACAGTAGATTTAAAGCAACTGAAGAAAAAAAATCAGTGAACTGGAAGACAGCTCAAAGAATTTATCCAAAAGTAGCAGAGACAAGGATCTGGTAAGTAGGAGATAAGAAAAAGAAAAGCTGTAATAAGAAGGTGTAACATACAGCAAATATGAGTCCCAGCTGCAGAAAATAAAAAAGAATGAAAAAGAAGCAATATTTGAAGATATAATGGCTGGAAATTTTCCAGAACCAAAGTCATGAATCCACAGACAGAGGAAGCACAAAATGCATTAAACAAGCTAAATAGAAAGAAATCCTCCCCTGGATACTTTGTAGTGAATCCTCAGCCACAAAGTCAAAGAGAAAACCTTAAAAGAAGCCAGAGGGGTAAGACAGACTGACAGGAGCTCAACAAGCTGAATCTAAAATGTATATAGAAGAGCAAAGACCCAAGAATAGCTAAGATGCTCCTGCAGGAGACAAATAAGACTGAATAGGACCTATCCTACCCAATATAAAAAACTTATTATGAAGCTCTATAAATTAAGACAACTTGGTATTTGTGGAAATACAGTCAAACAGATAAATGAAACAGAATAGAAACCCCAGAATCACATACACATATATAGAAACTTGATATATGAGAAAGATGGCATAGCAGACCAGTAAGGAAAGGAAAAACTATTTAATAACTATTGTTAGAATAAGTCATCAGTCATAAAGGAAAAAATAATTGGATACCTATTCCACAAAATTCAATTCCAAATGAAGTAAAGTCTTAAATTGAAAAGGTAAAACTCTAAAAGTTAGAAAAAAATATAGGAGAATATTTTTCTGACCTTGGGATTGGGAGAGGTTTTTGTTTGTTTGTTTAAAGACACTTAAAAATGTTAAACACAGGGGCGGGCCTGGTGGCATAGCAGTTAAGTTCGCGCGCTCTGCTTCAGCAGCCTGGGGTTCACAGGTTCAGATCCCAGGCACGGTCACACTCACCGCTTGTCAGCCGTGCTGTGGCGGTGTCCCATATAAAGTAGAGGCAGATGGGCACGGATGTTAGCCCAGGGCCAGTCTTCCTCAGCAAAAAGAGGAGGATTGGCAACTGATTTAGCTCAGGGCAAATCTTCCTCAAAAAAAAAAAAAAAGTTAAGCACAAAACAGAAGATGGATAAATTCAACTAAATTAAAATAATAACTTCTGCTCATCAAAAGACACAAAAAGAAAGAAGGCAAACTGCAACCTTGAAGAACATATATTCAATCCATATAACCAACAAAAATTTCATGCCCAGGGTATATAAAGAACTTTTACAAATTGATAAGCAAAAAATGACCTCCCAAAAATGGGTAAAATGCATGAACAAGCAATGCATAGAGTAAGGCACAGAATAAGAAACATAAATGGTCAAAAAACATACAGAAAGATGCTCAAACACATTAGTAATCAAGAAAATATAAATTAAAAGGACCAATTAGATATAATTTTATTCCTGCTAGTTTTGGAAATTTAAAATATTTGAAAATACATAGTGTGGGTGAAAGTATAAATGGGTACAAATATAAGGTAAATATGTAAGGGTAAATATAAGCCCTAAAGAAATTCTTAACATGTGAACCAGGAGACATACAAGAATAGTCAATAGCAAACAGCTGGAGACAATCCAAATATCCGTTATCAGGAAAATGGGCACATAAACTATGGTACATTCATACAGTGTTATATTACATATCAATAAAAAGAAATTAATGCTGCATGAATAACACAACTTGAAGAAATTTTAGAAACATAACCTTGAATTAGTGAAGCAAGTTGCAGACATCTAAAGCAGTCTGATACTATTTTTATAAAACTCAGAAATAAGTAATGCTAAGCAAATAGATATATAAGTATAGATAGATATAAAACTACCTTTTTTTAAAAGTCAGAGAATGATTAACACAAATTTCAGGATATTGGTTAACTCAGCAAAGATGGGATAGGGGAGTACCACACAGTAAATTCAGCATTCTAGGTCTTAACCTGGGTCATAGACTCAGGAGTATTTGTCTTATTATTAAGCTTCGTGACTTAAATATATACATTACATAAATCTATTGAACATACATCTGACATATCTATTGACATACATCTGGTTTTCTCGCACAGCAGCCGCCGCACCTGGTCCACGAGCTCGTTGTTCTCCCTGCGCAGGGCAAGGTTCTGGGTCAGGAGGTCCTGCATCACGACCGCCAGCGCCTCCATCCCTGCAGCCGCGTGGGGCTCAGCGTCTCCCGAGGCGTCGCCGGAAGTGCGTGTCAGACTAGCACTTTAAAATAAATATATTTTTTGAAAAATATATTTTGTAATATACGATAAATGCAAAAGAATATACATGGCTATTATTAGTTAATGGCAGGCACATCATGAACATTTTGAGTATGATTCCCAGTCTCGTATTTGGGGTCATAAATTTTACACTTCATATTGAGAACAAAGTAAGACTTCATTTTGGCTCTGAAATTTTAAATGACATTTTGATACCATGTGCAGATCCAGAGAAATTCCGTAAATTATACTGACTCAGTAAATGGATTTCCTTTTTCAGGTGAATTGAATACGATGACATGTTATCTTTCTCCTAGGCAAAAAAAATTAATTTCTAGCTAAAAAGGTAGAAGAACACTACATATTCTTCAGATTAAGTCTGAGATCTGAAATGCAGTCTCAGTTAAGCTCTGCATTCATCCTTTGCGGTTTCCAAAATTCTGTTTAGATAACTAATATTTCAAAAATTGAAAGCATTTCTTTTATATTTCCTTAATTTTCTCTTTCACTTTCATAAATTTTAATGTTTTTAATTATTAAATCATAGTCACTTCAAAAATCCAGAGACATATAAAGTAAAAATTTTCCACAAAAAAGACATAAAAATTTTACCACCCAATCACTTTTTTGTTGTATGACTTTTTCCTTTTTTGAGGTACGTGTATTTTAAATAATTGATATCAAATAGTTTCGTATTTTTGTTTTTGAAAGTGTTTTAATACAATTTATGACCTGCAGTTTCATTAGGAAACACATTATTTTATTAATACAAAGTAGTTTCCAACAGCACAATACCAAATAAAAGTAAATCAATTAAAAGCCAGAATCAAAACCTACCATATCCATGTAAATGACAAATGGAAGCTTCTGGCAGAAAGTATTAATTTTCATCTCTAAAAGTCAAAAATTATATTCTTTAAAGTAAATGTTACTGCTCATCATTTGAGCTTCTTAGTCCCTTGAACTACACAGCAATATCCTCTCCTGAAATTTTCTACCCACAGCTTCACCTCAGGTGGTTCTGGCATGGGACAGTCCACCGGGCCAGTATCTGAGGACCTCAAATTTGGAGAAATATCTGGAGTCCCGGGGGCTGAAAGTGGTTCTTGGTAGCTAGTCCCCTCAGTAAGGCAACATGCAGCGGGTGATCACTTAACAAATTGCTGGTTGCAGTCACAGGCACACACAGTTGAAGTCTTCTTTAGCTAGCATGTCACACTGATGGAAAAAACATGAGCCTAGTTAGGTAGGAAGGAGGTCAGAGCAGTCCTATTACAGGAGAGCAGCAGTGCTCACAGCCAGTGCCTGTAAATGGCGGCTGGATTGGACCAGATGGTATATGTTCCTTTCATTAATATAAAGATACAGGGCATTAATCGAGACACGGTCCTTTCCTATCTATGGACCCTGCCCACCTCCTGAAGTTTATCTTCAAAGACTTCCACTCAGGAAGCATTCTCTCGCTGCTCTACCGAGTAAGTCTGTATACTCTGAGCTGTCTTTTGTCAGGACTGGCTTCACACCGTCGGGAGGATGAGCTGAGATTCTGTAAGGCATCTAGCACAGAAGAGGCATTCCATAAAAGAGAGCTGCTCCTTGTCTGCCAGGTTGAAAGCCCCACGAGATAGTCTATTCTATACGAACGGAGGGCTTCATAAGCTCTTCGTAACTGTGAGGCCTTGGCCATGTGAAAGTCAGGAATATGAAACACAATAAACAACGACTACATGCCATCCTGGGGAGGAGCGGCGACACCGCAGCCTCACAGGGACGCGGCGCCGACAGGTCGGCAGCTGTCCCTTTAAGCACCGCGGGCCGACCCGCGGAGGGAGCCCTCCGGAAGTGAGTCGTGCTGCCACGAGATCAGATTCCTCCGCCGAACGCGGGGCTCGGCCCTCCGTCTCCGCCCCTGTCTGCCCCAGATTTCCTCCTCTCTCCCCGCCCCGCCGGCTTCGGGTTTCCCGGCTTCCGCTTTTCTACCCAATAGTCCAGGCGACCCTGCCTGCCGGCGCCCGGGCCTAGGCCCAGCCTGGTCCGCGGAGGCCGCACTACGCCGCCGTCGGGGCCCGCCCCCGAGGCCGAACGCACTTCCGGCGACGCCTCGGCGGACGCTGAGCCCTGCGCGGCGGCAGGGATGGAGGCCCTGGCGGTGGTGATGCAGGACCTCCTGACCCAGAGCCATGCCCTGCGCAGGGAGAACAACGAGCTCGTGGACCAGGTGCGGCGGCTGCTGTGCGAGAAAGCCAACCTGCTGGCCCAGGTGCGCCCGCCGGCCTGCCCGGTGGCTTTTCTCGAAACGTTTACGGGCGATTCCGCCCGGTTGTCCGAGTTTTTGATCCAGGCGGCCTCTTACATGAGGTTTTTCGAAGCCAGATTCTCGAACGACACCCTGAAGGTGGCATTTCTAATCAGTCGTCTCAGCGGGGCGGCAGAAGAGTGGGTAGTCCCCTACATCGAGAGGGAGAGCCCCATCCTGGCTCATTACGAGGGCTTCGTGGAGGCGCTGAAGCGGGCCTTCGGCGGAAGTGGGTCGAGAACGGGGCCAGGACCCCTTGTGTCGGGAGGGACGGCTGCGAGCCACTGCGCTCCGCACAAGCCCGGTCCTGCTTGGCTTTGATTCGCAAAGAGCCTTGCAGTTCCCAGCTGATGGGGCCCGTGCCTGGCTAGGAAGCTTGGCCGCCGCCTGTTCCTGCCAACTCCACTGCCTTTGCACTCTGGCCAGCCGCCAGCCCCTGGCAGGGGACTTATTAGAGATTGAAGGGACCACCCAGAGTCATGCCCCTGCTGCCTGCTGGCTCTTGAAGACCGGCTGCTGACCGCGTTTGAAAATCAGGGCCAACCTAGGCAGTGCCTTAGTTTGTCACACTCCTGTGGACACTGATTTGGATAGCTCAGACTGGGAGACAGCTTCCAGAGTTAGTGTGCCTGGCAGCCAAACTTCGACATTTCTCCCCCAGGAACCAGTTTTCCACATACTTCATTTTTGTTCTGCAACCACAACAGTCTCACAGATTGTGTCTCTTGGTCAGAGAAATCTAGGCACTGGACACTACATGGAACAAGTATTTACTTTTAAAATTTATATATTTTTCATTACAGTATGCCTAGTACTGTACTTGGTGTTACAAGAGAAACAAAGATGAATAACACAAAATATAGGTCCTCAGGAACACAGTGTGTTCTGAGAAAAAATTCTAAGTGCATATCCCCTGTCTGGTAAAATAATGCTTTTGTGTGTAAAGAATAGCCTATTTGATTCTTGTTTTATGGCCTTTTTTACTTTTCACCCCATAGTTTAAAATTATATGTTAAAAACATATGCAGCTTACAAAGGAGACAGAAAACCCAACATGAGCAATTTTTATGTTTGGTGCTGAATCTGGTGAAGATGGTGTTTTTAAATATGCATGTAACTGGTGGCCAAAAAAAAGGGGGGGATGTTAATTTACTTCGAGCTGTGTCTTCTTGGCTTTATTCCCTTATATTAAATGACTTCACTCCCTTGTTTTTTTAAGTTACTGTACATTTTTGGCCTCAGTTTTTCTTCTGTAATTAAAGGCATTACTTGGTCATTAAAATTTGGTTCAAAATTCTGTGATTCTCTTATGGGGTCAAAAAAGGGGAAGAAAAAAAGATCTGAGCCCTCCTTTTAAACAAAGGGGGTCTTGAAACCCTCTAGGAAGGAAAATCCATAACTGCCTGTCTTTAGCTTCCATGGGTTTTGTCATTCTGGTGGTCACTGTAGTCTCACTGAAATATCGTCTTGAATTCCTGGTTAGACATCTTCATATTAAGAAAAACTCATCACTGCTTCCTTCGTGGACAGTTTATATACCTGAGGACCATAGTAAAAACTTCCAATTATATTTTTGAGGGATGTGATTAAAGACAGGTTATAGCAGTTATTTTATCATTGCCTGTTAGCATTACAAGAATTCATGAGGAGACTGGGACCCTCATCATGACATCTTATATACCACACTTTTGTGGCACATACATACTAAAAATAAATTGAATCTTAGTCCTATTGGTTGATAATCTGTCCGTAAAGCAGTGTTTTACCCACAGTAAAAAAAATCTACAGGATAAAGCACCAAAAAATTTTTTTCAATAAACCTCACAAGAGCACATATTTGATAGGATACAAAACTTTCTAATGAAAGAGCAGAATCAACATTTAATAGGAGCATAAAAAAATGCTCCTATTAAATGAGCATTTAACGAGTAACTCAGGGGGCTGCCTGGTGGTGCAGCGGTTTAGTCCACGCTTGGCAGCCCGGGGTTCACAGGTTCGGATCCCGTGTGCTGGCCGACGCACTGCTCGTCAGCCACGCCGTGGCGGCGTCCCATATAAAGTAGAGGAGGGTGGGCACGGATGTTAGCCCAGGGCCAGTCTTCCTCAGCAAAAAGAGGAGGATTGGTGATGGATGTTAGCTCAGGACTGGTCTTCCTCACACAAAAAAATGTAACTCAGAAGTCAAAATATCTCATACTTAATTTTCTATAGCTGTCTTCTTTTTTTCTTTTTTGAGGATCACTTAGATCTCCACCAAAAGAAAAAATGAGAGAAGTACTCAAGGCTTGCTTACAAACAGTTACATGGAGAGACAGGAGGAGGGAAAGTCACTGATCTGTGATTTCCACAACAGATTCTTCCACCTCTGAAATCAAGTCATAACAGATTATGATCAGTTCAATTGTTTTCTTTAGTTGTCTGCTCAGTGGTCTCCAGGGAATGGTTCTGCATGTGGTCCTTTATCAGGCTCACCTAGAAGGCCACAGGCCACTGGGGCCTTCCTCTGAACCTGAGTCATTTCCTAATCTGCTAGATTGAGTTTCTGTTATGTGTGGGCCTTTAATGCTTGGTATCTTTGGCCTTCTGCTTCAATTTGTAATATGTAATCCTCAGTACATACCTTCAGTCTTCATTCTTGGGATAGCCTTCAATCACCTCAAATTCCTTGAAAAGGTCAGAGAAAGATGTGTTCAGGGAGTTTATAGTAAATTGATCTTTTTCTTTCAGACCTAGATTTCAGTTTTGGCAAACTCCTGTTTCTGAGCCTCCTCCCCTCAGCTGGGGTACAGTCCCTAAAAATCTGTCCGTAGTTTTCTCCATCTCCAGGCATTTCACATGGAGTTCCTCACATTTGCTTTTCAATTCCAGGTTCTCCATTTGCATGGCTTTAACCACCAGGTCCAGGTCCTTCTGGCTAAACTGCAGTACATCTGTGATGGGATCAAAGGACAGAAGCAGGCACAGGGCCCGAGGACACATGGGGGAGAGACCCTCACAGGATTATCCAGAGCTAAGTCCCTTTAGGTGGACTTCCTCAGAAAGGCTTGACATCATGATTGTTGTTTGTCTCAGTGGCCACAGAAATCAATTTATTAGGGCTGTCTTTCAGGAGTGGGTCAAATTTGAGGTATAAAAGAAGGCTGTTTTCTCAAAGCAGACTCCTTAAATGAGGATGTTCCAAATAATCCATCTCAGCCCCCTTGCCTAGAACTGCAGCTGGGGCTCTGAAGCTCTCCTCTGAGGTCCCTGGCAGGCTCTGGCCCGTGCTGAGAAGGAGGAGCGGGGCTCACTGCCCAGACTGCTTATATGAACTGATGCACCCAAAGAATCCACTGTTCCTCCCTTAGCCGCTGCTCTCAGAGTTTCCCCTGAGTGTCTTTTTAGCCTAAAGTGATTCCAATTTGCATCTAAAATTGAGGAGTGCTAATAAAGGGTAGATTTGGTCCCCCAGTAGACAGCCAGGTGAATTTAAGGGGTCCATGTAACAAAACTGCACAGTTGTCTAGTTTCTCTTGAGTTTGGCTTGTATAGCTTTACTTGATTTGGCATTTTGTGATTTGCCAGAAAATCAGGCAACTCATATTAAATTAGAGAATGTGCCCTAGAGCCAACGAGCATAATTTTTTTAATAATACTTTTGCTTTTATTTCCCTCTATTATACATGTTGTTAAGATTTGACTGTCTTGGCTAAACTAAGGTTCTTTTAATATCTTTATTTCAGACATCTTAATTTCTTGCCAATTAATTGAAGGTAATGTGCTAGCAGTGCTGCTGACTACCTATGTCATGCAAACTTGCAGATAACTGTTAATTCAAGTAAAATAAAATCCTTCATCTTCCCTAGGTCCTTTTCAAATGGCCTGCTGTCCACAGTACTCTACAGTAATTCTCAAGCTTTAGGGAGCATCAGCATCACCTGAGGGGCCTATTAAAAGACAGATTGCTGGGCCCTGTCTCCGAGTTTCTGATTGAATAGGCCTGGGTTGGGACCTGAGAATTTGCATTTCTAACTAAAGTTCCTAGGTGATGCTAATGCTTTTGGTGTAAGGGTGAAACAAATTAGAAATAAGAAAAATATTTAATTCTCCCTGGTGCAAAGAAAAGAGACAGAACATTTACTTCAAGAAAACTTGTCATTGTAGGCTCTTGCTCTGCCTCTTGAAATGTATGTAAAGCTTTTAAAGCCTAAATAAGCCTCTTGCCTATTTTACAATCCAGGAATTTCTCTTTGAAATGGGACCTGGAGTCATCACTTGGAAAGGTAATCACCAAGGAAGATAGCACCCCTGTCTCCCAGTTTCCTGGGAGTACAGGAGCCTGACTTCAGCAGGTATCTGGCTCCAAATTGCAAACCTATCTTCTGTCACAAAGATAGAAAAAATTTATTTTCTTTGTGTGAAGGCAGTTAGTCCTCTTACTTGAGAGTTAGTTACCCTTTATCTTGAGAACATGGATATAATGGGTTTATTTTTGAATTTTGATTCTATCATCTTCTCTATATTATCTACAAAACTGATAAATTTTATGTTTTCCAAACCATTAGTAAGTTCTGAACAGAGGCAGCAAGGGTCCCTATAACATGCAGCACTTACATTATTAGTCATCAGACAACTATGCATCATGTCAGGTGCTGGATACTAAAGACACAACTATGAACAAGACAGTCCTGACTCTCAAGTATCTTACAACTGGGGAAACAACAAAACAGGCCATTATGATGCAGGACTGCAGTAGGGAGGTAGGAAGAGTGTGCCTGTGGTCACACAAAGGGCACCCCTAACCTCAGCCTTGAGAGTGTTATGGACTGAATGTTTGTGGCCCTCCAAAATTCATATGTCAAAATCCTAACCCCCAGTGCGCTGGTATTAGGAGGTGGGGCTTTGGGGAGTTAAGTACGTAATGAGGGTGGAGCTCTCATAAATGGAATTAGAGCCCTTATAAGGAGACACAAGAGCTTTCTTCCTCTGCTCTCCACCAGGTGAGGATACAATGAGAATACAGCCATCTGTAAACCAGGAAGCAGGCCCTCACCGGACCCAGGATCTGCTGGCACCTTGATCTTGGACTTCCCAGCCTCTAGAGCTATGAAAAGCCACCAAGACTGTGGTATCTGTTATAGCAGCCCAAGCTAACTAAGACGAGGAGTCAGATGGCTTCCTAAGAGAGTTGCCAAAGCTGATATTTGAAGGATGAGTAGGAATGATGGGAAGAGGGAGAAAAACATTGCTTCAGGCAAAGGAATAGTATTTGCAAAGCCTAGAGGTATGAGAATATGATACATTTAGGGAAGTGCAGGTAGTTCAACAAAGTTGGGGGATGATTAAAGATGCCGCTAAGGAGTAGGCAGAGGCTAGGTTGCCGTGCTTAGGAACAGTTTCAAACACCTGCAAATGCATGTAATTATACCACCGTCTGGGCCATGTTTCTCCCTTTCATCTATGGATGTACCTTACGACTTGGTCAGATTACTTAAAGCTGAGATACACCAGGCATCGATCCAATCTGCCATGCCAGTAATTCTACAGAAACAAGGTTAACTCGACAGGCACATTTATAATTAAAGTGATGCTGCCTCCTGATAATCACTACTTTCTCATCAAAATGCTCACAAATCATTTACATAATAATCCATTATAAAAAATGTATAAATTTTTCTCAAGCATGTTGGTTTGAGGGTTTAAGGAATATCTCTTTGACTTCTGACGTGCTTCTGTGGGCTTTTTGTTTTTTGCTTTGTTTTATTTGTAAAATAAATAAACATTCCAGTGTGCTGGAATGAATTCCTCTTGGAATGCTCTCTGTCCTCTTCACTTAATATTGGACTTATATTCCTCCTGTGTGATGTGTTTCTTCTCTTTTCAAAAAAGAATGTGGTCCCTGGGCCTGGGAAGCTAAATGTGAAAAGAACTGAAAACTGTAGCATTGGCTTAATGGATACAGTCCGGCAGTAGGTGATGTGGGCTTTGATGTGAGAGGCTGGAGAGCTGATGGTCCTTATTACATGGCCAGGATCCAGTAGCAATGCATCACGTTTCCATGTGCTATGTCTTGGAAGGCAAATGATGAGAATGCAGGATTAAGGAAAATGGTAGGAAAAATCTAGAATGTTCTAATTTTCTGGCTCCTTGCCAATCTTAAAAAGATAGAGACAAACTGAGGCTAAAGTAAGCAAGTTTGCAGGTAGAGTTGGAAGGAAACACAGCTGTGCTGTGCTAAGGAAGTATTCTCTGCCTTTGGCCTGCATTCTAATCTGACTAAAAGTCTTGAATTTGGAGCCTTGAAAGAGTTAAAAATACAAATGCTCCTGTACCCCAAACAGGAGCGGTTATCAGCAGTGACGGCAAGGAGAGTCTTATGAAACTATGGCCTTGTATCAGTTATCTATTGCCAAAATAACACTGCTATGGATGTACATTTTAAAATACCCTACAACTCAGTGGCTTAAAACAATAGGCATTAATTTAGCTCATAAATCTGTAGGTCAAGTGAGTGCTTCTTTTGGTCTTGGCTCAGCTTACTTGTATCCACAGTCAGCTGCAAGGTCTAGCTCGCTGATCTTGACTGGGCTCTCTCACATATCTGGGGTCAGCTGCTCTGCTAGTCCACGATGACCTTGGCTGAAACAAGTGGACTACTCAGTCCCCTCTACCATCTCATCCTCCACCAGGCTAGTCCAGAAATGTTCCTATGTTTAAGGCAGAGGATCAAAATAGCAAAAGTAATGTGCAACCAGTTTTCCAAGCCTCCATTTGTGTCATGTTTATTAATGCCCATTGGCCAAAGCAAATCTTATGCCCAAATCTAAGGTTAAGATGTGGGGCAGAATCAGTGGTGTGCTGAAGCCAGCTCTTACCAGATCATGAAAGTCTATTGTTAAATTTTCGGGAATTTGGCAAGCCAGTTGTTAAACACAGCCATTCTTTAAAATTAAATTCTTATAATTAAATTATATTAAAACAAATAAGTACTCAAAATCCATGACTTCTTAGTTACTTTACATTTTACTACTGTTGATCCTCCTAAGGTTATTTGCATCTATTGTGTCTGGTGGAAATAGATCATGTTTCAGGTGTGTCATACTAGTAGCTTGAAATCAGCTATTGTAGGAGTGTTTATACCATGGAAATTGACAAACACCTCAAATCAGAGGTTGAGTTATTGTTTTGTTGATTGTCTAGCTTAAGAAAATGGTAGAGAAAACAATAATGCACACTAAATTTTACAGTGTTGTGTCTATAGCCATTACGTTGTGAATACCAAGAAAAATTACAGAAATATTCTTCTAGTATTTGAAAACTATTATCCCGTTCTGCAAAGATGTCACCTCACTGACAATCAAAGTGCCAACTTATCTCTTTATTGTTTCACTTTCCTCTTACTCTTTAACAATGAAAATATCAACCAATATTCATGTTGGAACTATACTTGGAACAACCATAGGTTGGCTAAAGATAAGAGAGTTAAGCAAAAGTCAAAGAAAGCATTCTGTAAGAATCAATTGGCTATATGAAATTAACAGTAAAGAGTTTCATATATTTAATTATTATTTAATTGTGTGCTACACATCCTTTATTTCATTAAAATTTATAATATAATATATATATGTGTATATACATACATATTTTTTGAGATTCAGTTTTTAAACATTTACCAGTATGTCACGGGGCAGAATGCTCTTCCCAGAGCAGAAGGGCACTGCAGTATTTCAGGACAAAGGGTGTGGATAGGGGGAGGGGTAAAAATTGGGGCCATTAATCCAATTAAAGTATCCCAAGCCCAAGCCTTTCTTGAATACTTTCCATTAAGCAATTGCCAATCAGTAGGACCTAGTCCACTCACAAAGATCAGATTGTGGCTTTGCCTATTATTTCAAAATGTCTCAAGATAGCCAACATTTTTTGGAGGGATGTGGAGTTGGGGAAGGGGGAGGGGAGAATAGGTAGAGCCTAGATGCCAGTACGTAAAATTCCAAAGTATTCAGGCTTAAAAATAATCTAGATATTATCTCAGGCTACAGTACACCTGGAACTAACTAAAAGCAAATGACCAGAAGATTACAAAATTTTACGAGACTGTTTTGCAAAAGAAATTTCAATCCCAGCCTGTGACCATTAAACTCCTAAAAACAATCCCTGGGTCTAAAAACCCACACCAGCAGGAAGAATGGGTCCAAAACTGCAAATACCACAAAGGGGTCCCTGCCCCAGTGCCCACTTCAGATGCAGCCAGGGAGGATGATGGCTATCCCAGAAAGCAGAGATGGGGACCACAAAGGACAATGAACAAGAGATCTTAACCAGGGTCCACCAAATGAGCTAAGCAAAGAATTTACTCCTTTACTAGTAGAGGAAGTTCTCACTTTCTGCTCAAAGGTATTTGATAATTGATAAGAACTAGTGACCGCTGCCAATTTCTCCTGTTCCCCTTTCCCAAATGGAAATTTTCATTGTGCTATCCTTGGCTATCCATATCCATGTGTATCTTTTAATTTATAGGCTGTCATACCATAAGAAGCAACATATGACCTAAAGGAAGGGACTGCATATGATGCAGAGTCCCTGAACTTGGAGCAGGATTTAGGAACTCAGATTTTGAAGTTTCCCTTGCAGAAGGAGTGAATGTGTTCTATGTATGTATGTTTTTTATCTTTCTTGGATCATTAGCTCTATCGGAAGTCAACTGCCATATAGTGAGAACATTCAAGCAGTTCTATGTAGGAAAAAAAGGTGCTCATAGATACTTGGATAGCCAAAGGATATTCATGGCCATGGCCCATATTCATTCTCCCTTTCTTGCTTAGCAAGAAAACTTGGTTTTTAGCTGGGCATATGGCCATCTGCAAATAAAGACTACATTCATCAGATTACCTTATATGTCATATGCTCCCATGTTATATGTTTGCATTTAACTAAGTGCTCGCCATTGAGATATAGGCAATGTTGTATGGTAGCTTCCAGGTAACCTTCTTAACTGACTGCTGGCACATTTTTCCTTTCTCCTTTCCTCTATCCTGCTGCCTAGATTTCAGTTGTGATAACCAGAATCTTAGCAGGTATCTCAGACCATGAAGATAAGGGTCATAAACTGGAGATGGTTGTGCCTAGGTCTGTGAGGATGAAGGCACCACCTTACCAGCCTTGGGTTGCCTGCTTCCAGGTGTCTTTTATGCATGATAGAAATAAACATCTGTCATTTAAGCTACTGCTGTTTTGTAGTTTCCTGTTACTACAGTCCAAACCAATCCTAAATGATACCAGAAATAGATCAGAAAATGTGTGTGTGTGTGTGTATTTGTGGGGGGCGGGGGGGTGTGACATTTGGAATGAGCATGGGGGTTGAATTAGGGAGGAGGGGCAGAATTCAGAAAGAGAATTTTAAAATATGCCCACAAATTCTTTGATTCTCCTCTCTTCAAAAGGTGGAGTTTAATTCTCCTTCCCTTATTTGTGGGCCAGTTTAGTGATTTGCTTCTAATGAACAAAATGTATCCAAAGTGAGGGTGCATGGATTCTAAGACTAGATTATAAAAGACATTGTGGCTTCCACATTGATATCTCTTGGATTCTTAGCTCTGGGAAAAGTCAGAAGCCATATTAGGAGGCCACTCAAGCAGCCCTAAGAAGAGGTCCATGTGGTGAGGAACTCAGGCCTCCAACAGCCAATATAAACTTGCCATGTGAGGAAGACATCTTGGAAACAGATCCTTGAGCCCCAGTCAAGCCTTCAGATGACTGCAGCCCAGCCAACATCTTGACTAAAACCTCATGAAAGACTCTAAGCCAGAAGCAGCAACTTAAGCTGCTCCTGAATTTCTGACCCACAGAAACTGTGGGATCAGACATGTTTAGTTTTGTTTTAAGCCACAAAGTTTTGGGGTAATTGTTATGCAGCAATAGATAACTATACATACATTATCAAGTTGATACATTATGGATGGAGAAAAGTTGCATTGATGGAGTAAGATGAGAAGGTGTTTGTCAGTCCCATGATGTGACATCTGGGCTCTGACTTAATGCTAAGTTGCTGCATATGACAGGGGAGGAGGGAGCACTGTCATGCACTGTGAGCAGATTCAAATATCTGCTTGAATAGGGTTCAAGGTGTGACTCAACTTTCTTCTTTCCAGGGTTCTGACTGTTGGGACATATACAAAAGGATAGATTGCCAAATGAAAACAAAGCAGCATCATTGATTAATTCCTTGGCAAACATCCTATAACGTGGGCTTTCTAATAGATTTGGAGACTACGTGGGACTTCTTACATCCTCTCCTCTGGATTTTAGGCAGCTGAGGCCTGAATTGCAGTAATCCAAGCGAGGAAAAAAAGGGTTTTGGTGTAAGGTGGAGGTAACAGAATTGGAGAGAGGGAGTAGATTTGAGGTATGTTTTGGAGACAGAAATGACAGGCCTTACAGATACATGGGATGTGGGAAGAGTTTCTTCCTTTCTCCCCAGTCAGGAATATTGGAGGTTCCATTTCCATCTTTCTACATCCCCTTTCTTATTCCTCCCCAAGGGAGGAGGTGGGGATAAAGTGGTTGGTCAGAGCTCACAAGTCTTTGGACATCCTTTTCCTTGTGGATGGGACATGCAGATACACTTCCTGTGCTCAGGCAGAGCTGGTCCTCTGGTGCTTATTGTCACTCTGCAGTATGGTACCATGCCAGTAGCCTCCTAACTACATCCCTTCTTACTCCCTTCCAGTCCATTGTCCACACTGGTCATGGTTATATTTTTTGTTTAATTTCCCCAAATAGTTCATTTAATTTACCTGAAGAGACTTGGAGATCTTTTTTTGGCCTACAGCAATGAGGATATTAGTAAGAAGCATTTCCAGTCAAGTTGCTCTTTGCTTTGATGCAGGAATGGCATTGCCATTTTTATGATATAATATTGTATATGTCTTATACTTCTCTCACTGGACTTCACTGTTTGAAGCAACACCTTTGTCAGGTGACCATAAAAATCTGCATCAAAAAAAGAGAGCCACACAGAATCTCCAGTTGTTTTAAAAATAATAGGTTGATAGAGATATTTTCCATTTTTGAAAGGCTTATTAAAAATGAAACCAAAAAAATTCATTATACATTATGAAAAATACATTGACTGACCTTTGAAGTTCAAGCAAGCTCAAAAAGAGCAGGATAATTAAAGAAGACAAGAAAAAAGTTCAAGAAAATATATGAAGCTTGACTAATGAGCATGTTTAAAAAAATGTATCTTCATGAGTTATTGATGATCTTTAAATTCATAAGTGCTGAGAAACACACAAGGAATGATTTGTAAAAAGTCATGAAAAACAAGAACACAACCAGTTCATTGCTTATCTTGTAACCAATTAAAGTTCTATCTGGAAAAGAGAAACGCAAAAAACAAAAATCAAAAAAAGGGGGGAACTGGATAACAGAAAGGGATCTGTACTTGATTGAATAATATCTCCCCCAAATTCATGTTCACCCAGAAGCTCAGAATGTGACCTTATATAGAAAGAGGATTTTTGCAGATTTAATTAGTTAAGATGAGGTCATGCTGGATTAGGGTGGGTTCTAAATCTGATATGACTGGTGTCCTGATAAGAAGCAGAGAGTATGCAGAGAGACACACAGGGAACAAAGGCAGGTGATGCCAGAGGCACAGATTGAAGGATGCAGCTGCAAGCCAAGGAATGCCAAGGATTGCTGGCCACCACCAGAAGCTAGAAGAGGGGCATGGAACAGCTTCTTCCCTAGAACCTCAGAGGGAGCAGCCCCTACTGACAACTTGATTTCAGACTTTAGGCCTCCAGAGCCACGAGAGAATATATTTCTGTCCTCTCAAGCCACCACATTTGTGGTACTTTGTTATGGCAGCCCTAGTGAACTAATACAAGGTCAAAAAAAAAAAAAAAAGAATTTAAATTAGTATTTAATTTCAGAAAGTAAATAATGCCTGAAAGAAAAGAACATGGAAATATCATAGTGAATGGAACCATGATTCCTAACTCAAATATTGAATTCAATGTTTATATTTGCCAAAATTTGTAAGCCACATATCTTTTTAAGTCCTAAGTAGCCCTAAATTTGAATATCAATTCTATTCAACAAAATATTCAACTATCCATTTAGAAGCCTAAGAGTGCTAAGAGTTGGGGTTGATAGAAAGGAGAATTTTATAAATAATAGGCCTCAAGTAACTTCACTTGTTAGAAAAACAAATAATAAATAACCAAGGGACTAAGTGTAATAAAAGAAGATATATTTTAAAGTACTACATTAGGCTGTAGTTAAGGTCCAAAAGGGAAGATACAAATTATAATGGCCATGAAGCATCAAAAAGAGGATGGGCTGAAGTCATTAGTTATACTTCCTGGAAATCAAGGAACTTAGTGGACCATAAACAGTATTTGAGATTTGGGGAGGCTGAGTTAAAGGAATCTGGGTGGGGGCAAACATATTTAAACACAGCTCTCTTCTAGAGATTCATTGTAACAGGCTATGGACAACAGGAGCAGATGTTCAGTCACTCTCTGCTCTGGTTTTCCTGATACGCTCTCTATTTGTGTCCTCCTTGTGGAATTGTGGTACCCAGGGTAGTCAACTAGTGTGGAGTTAGAATTCATCCTGATTCTAGAATCAATTATTATTAACTATTAATACTATGAAGGGGCTTGTGACCATTATTAGTATCAAAGGATATACATCAGTAACAAGATATGAAAAGTGGAAAGTGTGAAACAATTTTGAAGCACATTATTTATGAGTATAGGAGTTAAATTTTTTGCTTCAAATTCATCATTCTTTACTTCATAACACTATTCTGTAATTACTCCCATTTAATGTAACTAAACCTTGGACATTTTATTATTTTAAATTACATACAATCAGTTAATGTCCAATTATCATTCACTTTAAAAATCTATTTTTGTTAATTTCAAAATCAACACTTCATATCCTAATACACTGACTAAAATTGGTAACCAGATGTTTGCGAAGCTACCTTATTGTTGAATTAAATAATTAAGTGCACCTATCGTCAACTGCGCAATCTTATTATTTTTACGTTTATATTTTTATAATGCCATTTAAAATATTCTAATATATATCACCATTGCATATTAAAGTATGTAGATCAACAGGAAACTACTATGAGTTTTTATCTCGGCTCCAGTAACTCAATAAATTTGCTTTTAAAAAACTAATGGACACCCAGTGCCCCGATCTTGGTGTCTTATACCATTCTCCAATAAAAGGAACCATGGAGAAATGGCTGATTCTAGGGATGGAGCAGAGAATAAAGAAGATGACCCTGGAGCATCTTGTAGTGCCAGAAAGTAAGGAAGTGCTCAAAAAAACTAAAAGATGGGGCCTGTCAAGAGGACATGGGAACCATCCTGAAAAAGCCTGCAATGGCAAAAGATGGAATAATTTGAGCAAAAAAACAAACAATGTAGTAGTGGATTATGACCCACAGTGTAAAATATCCATGAGCCCCATGACTGCCTTAGCTTACCACCTGTAGTTTCAGTGGCAGAGCAGTGAGGGAGAACCCAACCGAAGCCTGGCTGTCCCCCTGAGTTCAGAATTGGTGGAGGCCAAGACAGCTGGAATTCATAGGGCAGAGTAACAGAGGAGAGAGCTGCACAGAGAGCAAGCTCTGGACCTCTGTGGAGGGAACCTCTCAGGTCTTTAGCTGAGTATTGATCCACACATGTGAGTTGAGGAAACTATGGAGGTTAGGGAAGAAACCACCAGAAAGAAGCAAGCAGAACAACCCTCAGCTTTCACAGACAGCTAGGGATAGTGTGTATTCCCACCAGCTAGGGTGGAAAGACCTCCTATCATTCCTACCTCCACCCATCCAGGAGAATCCACAGATGAGATTGCTTCATAGACAGGCCACATTAGCCCTCGAATAAAAGCTGTCCTGGACCCTCCTAACAAAGCTTTAAATCAAGCCTTAAAAACACCAAATTATTTTCAAGTAAATTAACTGCATCCCAGTACAAAGCCCAAAACAGCTTAAGAAATACAACAGTCTAGCATTCAATAAGGTAAAATGCACAATGTCTTGATTCTGATAAAAAAAAAGTTACCAGGATACAAAGAAGCAGGAAAATGTGACACAAAACAAAGAGAATTAAAAAAAAAATAGGCCTAGAAATGACACAGATAATAGAATTAGTAGACAAGAGTGTTTAAAACAACTATTATAAATATATGCCATATGTTCCAGAGGGTAGAGGAAAGCATAAGCATATAAGGAAACAAAAGGGAGATATCAAAAACACCCAAATCAAACTTCTAGAGATGAAAATTATAAAATTTGAGATGAAAATTGCACTGGATGTGGTTATCAGCAAATTAGACACTATAGAAAAAAGATCAGTGAACTTGAGGACAGAGTAATAGAAACTACACAAAATGAAACCAGAGGGAAAAAAGACTGAAAAAAAAAAATGGATCTGTGAAACATCAAGCAGATTAACATAGGTGTGATTGGAGTCCTATGGCAGGACAAGGAAACTGTATCTGGCATATATAAAGAACTCTTAAAACTAAATAATAAAAAGATAAGCAATTCAATTAAAAAACTGAGCAACAGAGTTGAACGGACTCTTTACCAAGGAAGGAAGATACATAGATAGCCAAAAAGCACATGAAAAGATGCTCAAAATCATTAGTCATTAGGGAATTACAAATTAAAACCACAATGCGATACCACTACATACCTACCAGAATGGATAAAATTTAAAAGATTGACCATACTAGGTGTTGGCAAGGATGTGGAGGAATTAGAACTCTCATACAATGCTGGTAGGAATTTAAAATAGTGCAACCACTTTAGAAAACAATTTGGCAGCTTCTTAAAAGTTAAACATACATCCACCATGCATCACAGCCAATCCAATCCTAGGTGTTTATGTGAGAGAAATAAAAGAATATGTCCACACAGAAGCTTGTACCCAAACATTCATAGGAACTTTATTTGCAATAAAACTTTTGGGAGTTATAGAAATGTTCGTTATCTTTTATGTAGTGATGGCATCATGTATGATGGTGTCATACATACATATAAATATGTCAAAACTCATCAAATTTTACATTTTAATTATATGCAGCTTATTGTACATCAATTATATCTGAAAAAATGTAATAAAAATAAACAAGTATTAGGAAATAAGCAGAAATTTTAAAAGCATATAGAAAAGGAAAATAGTCTATTTACAATTTCTGGGGAAAAAAACAAAACCAGTGGTAGTCAAAATTATAAGATGGCTCCCAAGTTTTCTGTTCCCTGGTGCCCATGCCCTGTATAATCCCCACCCTTTGAGTGGAGAGGATCTGTGAATATGATGGGATATCACTCTTGTGATTAGGTTACATTCTATGGCAACAGTGAAGGGATTTTTGCGTATGTAATTAAGGTTTCAAATCAGTTAATTTTGAGTTAATCAAAAGGGATATTATCCTTGGTGGGCCCAACTTAATCAGGCAACCCATTTAAAAGAGGGTCTACAGGTAAGAGACAAGCAGCAGCAGAGATGCTCTCCTGTTTATCTTGAAAGAGCAAACTATCATGTTGTGGAGAGGGCCATGTGGCAGGGAATAGCAGGCTGACTCTAGCTGCTGAGGGCCTCAGTCCTACAACCATAAGAACTGAATTCTTCTAACAACCACTGAGCTTTGAAGAGAACCTGGAGCTTTAGATGAGATCACAACCCTGGCTGACACCTTCACTGCAGCCTTGGGAGACAGTGAGCAGAGAACCCAGCCAGGCTATGCCCAGACTCCGAAACCTCCAAAACTTAGATGATACATGTATGTTGACTTAAGCTATTAAGGGTGTAGAATTTGTCGCACAGCAACACTAAACTAATATACATGAAAACTGAAGTGATGCAGATGGTGACACAAATGCTAGCCTGGACACAAATGAAGACAAAATTACTGAACTGGAAGACAGTACTTAGTAATTCACCTAGAATGTTGCTCAGAGAGAAAAAGTTAAACAAAATAAGAACAAAACTTGAAAAAGCATTTGTGAAATACAGAGGTCAGACTGAATAGCTAGTATATATATCTGATAGAAGTTCTATAAAAATTGAATAGGAAGATTGATGAAGAAGCAATATTTAGGAGATTCAGGATGTAACTAAAGATATAAGTCCTCCTATCAAATGTCCACTCTAGAAATGAGTAAGAAAGGTAGAGTCCACACTATAATATCAAGAATAAAAAGAAACTCTTAAAATCTAACAGAAAATTTAAAAAGTACCTACAAAGAAATGACAATTAGACTGACAAAAAACTTCCCATCAGCCACAACAGGTACCAGGAGACACTGTAATTGTGTCTGCAAAGTTTTGAAGGACATAACTTAGAATTTTATACCCTGCTAAACTTTTATTCCAAAGGAAAAACAAACTAAATACATTTCCAAAGATAAAAAGATTAAGGAGGATTGCTATTCACAGACCCTCACTACAAGAACTATTAAGAATGTTTATCAAAAAGAAAGTGAATTGAGAGAAAAAGTAATGGGATCAATAAACAATGATAAGAACAAAAATTGACAAATCATTTTGGTAAATTTAAGTAACTATTGATTATAAAAAAAGAGATCATTTTGCATGTTTCTAAAAAGGCAAATCCAAAACTTGCTAGAAAAATAAGTAGATTAGAGAAAGTATTCAATAGGTAGTTAGAATGGACTAAAGCTCTTACTACACTGAAGACAATGGAGATTTCAAATAACTTTAGATTATATTGGAAACTTTCAGATCTAAGTACATGTATGTTAAATGGTTAATGGTAGTCACTAAAAAATATGAATAGAAGCACTAGTTTCATAAATAGTAGAGAAAAAGTGAACAGGGGTTAGTGGTTAGGAATAAAGAACACATATGAATCCAACAGAAAATGCAGAGGAGAAAAAAGATGAAAAAGCTTAATAAGGGAAGACACAAAATCATGTAGTAGAAATAAATATGAATATATTAGGAATAAAAATAAATACTAATTAAATCCACCAATTAAACAACAAATATCAGATTGGATTTCTTTTTTAAATTCAGTTATATGGTATTATAAGAGTCACACCTAAACACATTACTCTGAAGGTCAAAAAATAAAGGGATGAAGAAAGGTATTTCAGGCAAACACCAACTAAAAGAAAGTTAATTAGGAAATACTAATTTCATAAAAATAATTTAAGCAAAAATACATTATGAAAATGAAGAGACATTACATAGCAATTAATGAAAAATCTACCAAGAAGCTATAATCTTAAGCTTGAATAATCATAAGTTAGCAATATAGTATAAAAATACACAGTAAAATGGGCAAATTACAAAGAGATATTGAACCAAAAAGTTAGTGGCATTTTTACACACGCAATTATTAGAAATTGATCGGGTTACGAAAACTTTAGAATTCGTATAGAAAATGTGAAGAACAAAATATAAAATAATTATCTAAAAGATGCATATGGAAATCTTCATGTAACAAAAAGAAACTATTTTTTAAGTATGTAGCAAATATAGTAGGTCCTAAGCAAATCTCAGTAAATTGCAAAGTAAATTGCATATTGCAATATTGTACAGGCCACATTTTTTTAAACCACAATGTAATGAAATTTGAAATTGATTACAAAAAGATTTAAAAATTTGGAACTTTGAATAACTCATGGAGGGAATCACAATTTACATTTTAAAGGTATTTTAATATTTTAATGACTACACTTATATAAGAGATATATAAATAATAATAAAAACATAAATATCAAAATTTTCTTTATTTTTAATTTATAAAATAAAAACAATACAGGTAAAAATAAACGAGCTTTATACTACTGAAAATTCTAGAGAAAGATGAATAATAAATACACAGAAGTAGAATGAAGTTAAAAAAATTAAGAACAGAGATTAATGAAATAGAAAACCAAGAAAAATAAAATAGAGCAAAAAAGTAAAGACGTTCTTTAAAAAAAAAAGTATTAGCAAACCTATCAGAAAAAAGAGAGAAGAAAACACAAATACACAATATAAAAAAAAAAAGAACATAGCTTCAGATGAAGTAGAGAGTTGTAAAAAATCTATGAAAAGGGTATATGAAGACATATGAATCCATAATTTTCAAGAAAAATAGAATTTAATTGACACAAGAAGAAATAGGAAACTTAAATAGACATATAACCAGTAAAAAATGAATGAGTAGTAAAACCAACCAACAAAAGAAAAATAAATAAATAACCACAAAATAGGCCCAGATGGTTTTACCAAATCTTAAAAAAAATAGATATACTCAATCTGACACATAATTTAAAAGATATGAGAAAAAGAGATGAAGCCACCTGACTCATTTATTGGGGTTAGATAACTGTGATAACAAAACAGTACATAAATAATACAAGAAAATAAGATAGTGACCACTCTCACTGAAAACAAATGCAAAAATCATAAGTAAAATAGTGGCAAATAGAATTGAGTGATATACTAAAAAATTAAAATACCACCTCATGACCTAGTTGGATTTATTCCAAGAAAGGAAGGATAGTTCAATGTTAGAAAATCTAGTGCCAGCCCTGATGGTCTAGTGGTTAAAGTTTGGTGTGCTCCACTTTGGCAGCTAAGGTCGATTCCCAGGCACAGAAACACACCACTTGTCTGTCAGTTGCCATGCTGTGGCAGTGGCTCACATAGAAGAGCTAGAAGGACTTAGAACTAGAATATACAACTATGTACTGGGGGACTGGGGAGGGGAAAAAAAAATGAGAGAGAGAGATTGGCAATAGATGTTAGCTCAGGGTGAATCCTTCCCAGCAAAAAAAAGAAAGAAAATCTACTAGTGTAGCTTGCCACATGAAAAAATTAAAAGAGGAGAAAACATATAACCTTAGTATTCGTAGAAAAACATTTAACAACACTCAACTGTCAAAGGGCAGGAGAAGCCCTGTTCCAAGATCAGTAAAAAAAAGGTCCATCCAAGGAAACAGATTACGAGTGGTTAAAAGTAGCAGAAAATGTCACATTGATGTTGATTAGCTGGCAACAAATCAGCAGAACAGCAAAATGTGAAGATTTGGGGCTTTGGGGGAAAGTAGGATGGGAGATTGCCTCTGAAGAAAAAAATCCAAATCCTCTATTTGAAATTGAGTCTAACAAAGATTTGAGAGTAACTACTGTGGATTAGACAGGGTTTAATTTTAACGCACAGTACTTGAATATTTCCCATAGAATTATTAATGTTCTATTATAAAATGACACTCTTACTATGGAAACTTTATAAAATATAGAAAAGTGAAGAGAAAAAAGTATAATCACTCCTCTCCAGCTCTTAGGTGGTGAAGGATTTCCCAGTATGGAACAAGTTGTGGATTTCTCACCTCCCTTTGCAAAGTCATTAAACTAATCTGACTATCATGAAGGACTAATTATCAGATTCTGACACAGTTTCTACTTCCTTTAAAGCCTTATCAGACAGAACTCAGTCTCAACTTCTATCTCCCCAAACTCCTAAAACTGAATCCCCTGAAGGGCTCCTCCCAGAGCCTGCTCAGATGCACCCTGACCCATGACTGGAGGAGATCTTACCTAAAGAGCCCCTGAATAGCCCGGCCACCAGATCTTTCATTCCGTCTCTCTGAGCTGGTCCTTAAGACCAGACCCCATTGTTCGGTCTACCTGACTATCCAGCCTAGTTCCCAAATCAATCTCTCAGCCTAGGTCCCTGTCCTGCTCTGAAACAATGCGGTGTGGTCAGATAGTGGATACCTGCCAGATTCCTGCCTGATGATGAAGAGAAGGCTTAGTACTGTTGACTTCGGTCAGAACTACATTTATGTGCATAATTTCCTTGAATAGAACAAATATGTGGTATTCTAAGAAAATCTATTACATGAACATCTAGACATGTAAAAATCTAAATTTGAGAGTCATAGTCTTCATTTTCAATAAATTAACTACCAACTTCATTTTAAAATTATGATTTAGCCTTAGTCCCTGAGATCTATAACTTTCATACTTAAGGGACTCAACGCAGACACTGCTACACACACACACTTCCTTTTAATGGACCTATGTGGGCCTAGGAGAGTGTAATTGCAAATAATATGATAAAATAAAGGCAAATTCTAACAGGGATAACAACTTAGAATTGAAAAATTTGTCACCGTCATAATGGTTTAAGTCCATAGAGAGGCAAGTTCAGAATAAAGTGTATATTCTTGAAGGTACAAATCATAGTTTCTAATACTGAAACTCAATGTGCAAAAATGAGCCGCAGGATCAGATTGTGCACTGGACATCCCAAGGTCACTATCTCTACTTTTTTCATGGCACTTATCTTCTTGCCTTGTTAAATAGGTACATGGTTATTATTACCAATAAGATGAATATCTTTCTATATTTCATTAGAAAGATCCTACTAAAATATTCTTACTTGGAAATGAAAAATGTCATTAACACTTTTATAACTATTTAAGTCTCATGATAAAAAATTCAGTAATATAGTTGTATGCTGATCTCTTTCCAAACTTCATAAATTAAAGATTTACAATCAAAGTGAACATTTGAATGTTCTCATGTTATTCTAGGTTAAAGAAAAGAAATTAGAACTTCAGATTTACTGACTGGCACCACAGTCTACCACTGATAGACAGACCTCAGTATATTTCTGCCAAATCCTAATTAAGATCTTCTTCTAACTTCCTTAAGAAATTTCATGTTGAAATAGTTACTGGGACTTCTAGCTATGCATGACAGATGAACACAGATATTTACTTACTTTAGCATCCCAAACTGCTACTAAATGACAGTAAAGGGATTTAAAAAAAATATTCTCCATAACATACCCCCTGCATGAGGGGGTAAAATAGGAAGTCTCTGGACTGCGGGATCCCAGGCCTAGCTGAAGGTGGGGATTTCGAAAACAAGGAGACTAAAGGGAGCACGTACATACTGAACGATGGTATCCTTCAGTCTTCTTCTCCATTAGATTCCCTCCAAAAAAGGAGATTTGAAAATACTCTTTGCCATGTCTGACCATGTCAAGAGGAAGGACCTAAAGATGCTGACAGCAGTTGATAACCAACAAGCATCCCAGTCAGATCAGCAGAGAGTGAAGCCCAAACTAACAAGCCCCTCCCATGGGCTCAGGGATTCCCATCAGCTCTTTTAGAAATGAGATGGCAAAGAAATATTGCCAGTCATCTGAGGAAAATCTCTAATATGAAGAGAGAGACCAAGTCAAATAAACAAACAAATAGAAAAAAGCAACGTGGAGGAAACAGATGACTGATGCAGGGAGAAGAACACTGAAAACAAACTATCATCAGTATCTTCAGAAAAATAAGAGAAGATTTTGCAACCATAAAAGAAGAACAGGATGCTATCACAAGGGAGCAGGTGGGAGGCATTCAAAAAGCAAAACAAAGCTCATGGAAATTAAAATTATGGTAGCCCAACGGCCAAAGCTGAAACAACTTGAGTAACAAAGTAAATAATGGCATTGGCTTATATCCACAGAATGAAAGAAATATTCAGGAGTTCTGACATAAATAATTGAATAGATAAATAATTGGGGGAGAAGGGACATCTCTTCCTTATAAAAGAATATCAATTAATACATCTAGAAAAAGTGAGGGAAATAGAAAATCACTATTAGAACACCATAGTAATAACTATTGTAGGCAATTTCCACCAAAGTTGGATGCTAAATTAGTGATCGAAAGTTTGAGGAGAAACAGATATTCTCAAAGTACCACCCCCAAGGGGCCGCCCAGTGGCGCAGCGGTTTAGTTCGCGCTTGGCAGCCCGGGGTTTGCGAGTTCAGATCCCGGGCGCCCGCTGACGCACTGCCTGTCAGCCATGCCGTGGTGGCGTCCCATATAAAGTGGAGAAAGATGGGCATGGATGTTAGCCCAGAGCCAGTCTTCCTCAGCAAAAAGGGGAGAATTGGCAACAGATGTTGGCTCAGGGCTGGTCTTCCCCACAAAAAAAAGTACCACCTCCAGCATATTAATTAAAAAGGGAAAAATAGTAACTTTATAGTTGAGAAATCTTGCAAAAACTAGATTACGCAAGTGATCAAGGTAAATGTCACCATACTAAGATAGAGCAATACCAGGAACCCCCTAATATGATTCAGAGAGAAAAGCACATCACTTCTGTGGTATTCTTGCCAAAAATGCACAACTGATGCAATCATAAGACATTATCAGACAAACTCAAATTGAGACACATTCTACAAAAATAAGACACCAGCACTGCCCAAAAATGTCAAGGTCATGAAAGACATGGAAAGAATGAGAAACCATCACAGTTTGAAGGAGATAAAACAAATAATTGCAATGTGATATCCTGGATTGGATCTATTAACAGAAAAAGGACATTAGTGGGGAAAAAAACAAAACCGGTGAAATCCAAAATTAATCTGTAGTTTAGTTAATAGAATTGTTCCAATGTGAATTTCTTAGTTTTGACAATTATACTGTGGTTATGTAAGATGTTAACATTAGGGGAAGTGTCCTGGGGTATATGGAAACTCTCTGTACTCATTTTGCAACATTTCTGTAAATCTAAAATTATTTCAAATAAAAAGCTTTTGTAAAAAATCTTAATATAAATGTTGGAAATGTAAAGTTTAAGGAAATCTCTCAGAAATTAGATCAAAAGGACAAAGAGATGGAAAATAAAGAATAGCAAGAAATTAAGAGGATTTGTCTAGGAAAACTAAACAAAGAGAAAACCAAAAAGAAGAATTCATAAATGAAATATCTCACAAAAACTTCCCAGAACCGAAGGACATGATTTCCCAATTAAGGGACCCACCAGTTTCCAGTACAAAGATGCACACCAGGAACCATCATCATATTTCAGCTCACAGAGATGAAGAGCAGATTCTTCAAGCTTTAAAGAGAGAAATCTATAGGCCACACATGAAAGAGCAGAAGTCAGAATGGCTTCAGACTTCTCAAGATATTTTCAAAAATTTGAAGACAGATTATTATTTATTTATTTATTATTTATTTATTTTGAGGAAGACCAGCCCTGAGCTAACATCCGTTGCCCATCCTCTTTTTTTTGCTGAGGAAGACTGGCCCTGGGCTAACATCTGCGCTCATCCTCCTCTACCTTATATGGGACGCCGCCACAGCATGGCTGACAAGCAGTGCATCTGCCGGCGCCCAGGATCTATCCCGTGAACTCCGGGCTGCCAAAGTGTGACCTAAACCACTGCGCCACTGGGCAGGCCCTGAAGATAGATTATATTTTCTTGTTTTATACAAGAATGAATCCAGGATTTATCTAGATCTATAGCTATCTAGCTAGCTAGCTAGGTATCTACCTACCCACCCATCTATGTGCTGGATCAAAAAATATAGTTAGATTGTTTTTTTAAACAAAGTTCTATTTCTCCAACCCCCCCCCCCCCACCTCTGGCAACTACCAATCTGTTCTCTGTATCCATGAGCTTGTTTTTTTGTTTTTTTTTTCCTGATTCCACACATATAAGACAGATAATACAGTATTTGTCTTTCTCTGACTTATTTCACTTAGTGTAATACCCTCAAGGTCCAACCATGTTGTCACAAATGGCAATTCTTTTTTATGTCTCAATAATATTCCATTGCATATTTTATATATATATATATATACAATTTCTTTATTCATCCATCAGTGGACACTTAGGTTGTTTTTATTATCTGGGCTATTGTAAATAATGCTGCAGTGAACATGGGGTGCATATATCTTTTTGAGTTAGTGTTTTTGTTTTCTTTGGATAAATGCCCAGAAGTGAAATTGCTGGATCATACGGTAGTTCTATTTTTAATTTTTTGAGAAAACTCCATACTGTTTTCCATAGTGGTTGCACCAGTTTACATTCCCACCAGCAGTACACAAGGGTTCCCTTTTCTCCACATCCCTGTTAACACTTACTATTTCTTGTCTTTTTGATAATAATCATTCTAACAGGTGTAAGGTGATATCTCATTGTGGTTTTTAATATCTATATTTATTCATATTTTTACCCTAAACACAGACATAAGATTTCCAAAGCAGAAATCAAAATTGTTATTACATACAGCAACAACTGCACCAGTTCCCCATACCCAGTACCCTACATGTGACATGAGAGCCAGATGTTACCCTGCATAAGAGATCTGCCTGAAATCATGAATCTGGGAGCATAGATAGGCCCCCAAACTACCCCTTCCCATCCTGAGAGAAGCAGAGAAACTCTTGCTCCTTATCATTAACAATCCTTTGGAATGTAAATGACCGACTCCAGGCTCTGCGTGCTCACCCCCCTTTGAAATGTAAACACACGGGGAGCTAAGGCTCTAAGTCTCTCTGGAGGTCTCTGGCCATGTAATTACCCTTTAGCTTCCAAGGCTAGTTTTTCAACCCAAGTGCCATTAAGTTTGCTCAGAAAGCTCTAACTGTGCAGAAACGTGAATTTATTCACCTCCTGACAGATTATTTTCCAATCTGGAATTCAACGCCTAGCCCAATCATCAATAAATGTGAAGGTAAAGTGGACCTCAAAAGGTTTACCTCCTATCCACTCCTCAGATTGAGGACATGCTCCTCCACCATAGCAAGAGAGTAAATCAAGAAAAGAAGACAGCACGGGATCCAGGAATACTTTTTAGAGTAAGATTTGCATTTCTTTTAGATGCATCTCCAAGGACATCTGGTAATGTCCTTAAAATAGGAGCAGGAAAGCCCAGGTTTAGTTGCATTACATCTTGTTAGAATTATTTTGCTAGGAGTTGTGACAGTTTGGGTGGAATCATCCATATGCCCTTCATTGTGAACATGGCACAAACTTGAGAGTTGGTCACCAGCTTCCAAACACCTCTCTCCTATTACCTTTTGTAGGTATTGAGGAACCTGGATCTGTGATCACCTTTGGAGCCCATTTGGAGTTAGAAGGCAGGCAAATTTCAAGTAATTACATTAATTCAATGAACTAAATAATTACAAAACAACAGACTTGAATCCTGAAATAACCTTAAAGACCATCTAATACAAGCCCCTCCTTTAAAACAAGGAGATGATTCAGGAAGGTCAAATCAGAAGATCAAAGTTCATACAGCAAATTTAAGGCTGAGAAGAGACTGAAATCCAAGAGTCTCATCTTTTCATTGATAGATGGAAAATAAAAATAAAACATAGTGTTTGTAATGTGTAAGAACTTTCCATAGATTATCTCACTTAATTCTCACATTATTATTATCCCTTTTTACAGATAAGAAAATTGAAACCTAGAAAGGTTCAATAACTTGCATAAGGCCACCCAGCTAGTGGTGGAGCCAGAATTGACACCCAGCCAGTCTAAATACAGAGCTCACACTCCAACTTACTATACTGGATTGTGTCACTCATACAAATATTTTCAAAGTTTTTCAGTAGGAAAACCCCCCACAAATCTAGTTTTAGAGATTTTAGAGTCAGAAGTGCAGTGTGCAGCTAAAAATTCAGTTGCTGTAGAACAAGAGTAGAATGGATACTGGATGATAACTAGTAGATAGTCATATATAATAAAAACTAAAGTAACAAACTCTGGGAACTCAGGAGTTTTAAATCAAAACTTAATTTTTATATTAGAAAGTTTTACAAAACTTTCTAAGCTTAATATAAACTAAAAAGCTTAATATAAACTAAATAGACCCTATCCATAATTGTAACCACGGGCCCATTTACAGCCAGTTCGAACAGACCCCATCTCTTATCAACAAAGTGATTAAGGATTGTCTTTCAGAAAAACTGCAGAGTCACGCAGCCAGGGCATGCACAAAAGAAGAAATCGTGACCTGAAATGACCTCAGGACCAAAGACCCTCCTCCCCACAGAACCCAAGGACTGGAACATGACTGGAACTTGAAAGCCGGGCCCTTATCAGAAGTGAGGGGGTCCCTCATTCAAGAAGATCCAGTGTTAAAATTTCTCCCTCACCTCATACAAAAATATTTAGAATCCCATCATAAATGTTTAGAATCTCATCATAAATGTATAAAACCTTACCATAAATACCTGAAGCCCACCAATCAAGAACCTGTCCCACCAGTGTTTCCGTATGCCAACCTGTTCTCCCCAACCTCTTAAATTTTGTCCCAAATCCTGAACCGGAGAGACTGTTCTGAGGGCACATGCCCCCTGTCTCCCTGGAGAACGATCTCACAGAATATAGCTGATTTCTCTCCTCAAAGGCTGATGCCATAATTAATTGGCTTGTTTATGCGCATTGGGCAGAGAACCCCAATTTTGGTTGGTAACATAATTATTCTATTTCAGGCTGCTTTTAATTCAAAGATTAATATATCTCCAATTACCACTATCAAAGAACCTAGGTTTGACCCTATTTTTTCATTTTTGTCTGTAAAATGACGATAACATCTACCTTGAAATGTTGTGCATTAATGTAAACTGTAGAGTTCTGTAGATGTCAGATATTAATTAGCATACAGTCTAGTTCCACCCTATCACCAAAGTTCTATTGCTTTCTCTGCATTACTAATATATCACTTAAAAAAAATAAGAAAACTCTTATGATCTCATAATTCACAGAAGTGAGTTTGGGAAAATAATGATTAATTATATAGTACCTAAAATTAATTCATCCCTACCATTTTTCATTCCCCTTTCCTAACTCCACATTTTATTACCAACTATTAAATATAATCTTGTTTACACCAATCAGTCAACTGATCCAGTAGCTTTCCAATTTGGTTAATATTTCCTGTTTCGTGTTCGCTGAAAGATTGCAGAAAACAAGATTAGCTAAAGCATACCAAGCTTTAGGAGAAAGAGCAGTCATACACATACCCTTCATTTAATTAAATGTAAACAGCATGAAAATGAAGTATAATTAAGTTCCCCAACTGTTAACCTTCTAACCATCACTATCACCCTGTTTGAGGTTGGTAATATTTAAAATCAAATATATCTGAGCTTAAGATCCATTTTAAAGCTAAATTTCTAACCTATTACTTAACCAAAAAAGGAGTTAATGTTTTGAAATAATAAGCAAGAGTAGTGTAAACTTGGCAGGGAATCACCATCTGCATTTTGGCTGAAGAAATTAAGAAAGGTGATGCAACCAGTCCAAGGTGGTGACAGCTTGAAAGAAGTAGAAGTAGAACCTGAATTCAAGTTTTCTAGCACCTTTCAAAGAAAGAGGGGTGGGGGGATCTCCTAACACAGATAACCATTTTTACAAACATAGTTCATTTTGGCACCACACTAGATGGCCTTTGGTCTGGTGGGGTTTCCCTGGCTCACCGCAAATAGGAACATATGAAGAAAGCCAACAAGCTCTGTTTTATTTTGCCATCATCCATAGCATTCTATCTGCAGTTTTCATATTATCTGGGGGCAGCCTCTAGACCTGAAGCAAGGTAAAACAATGTTGGTTTAGTATTTGGCCCCTTGCATGGGAAATGTCTTGGAGAAATAAAAATATTAGGACTAATTTATTACACAATTGTAGGTGCAGCTGTTTGCATAAATACCCCTCTCCTCCTAACGGTGGACTGGAGTTGGTAAGGGTGCGTGCCTGGCCACATGCGCTCCTGTCCCTATTTGAGGGCTATGACATGGTGAATAAGGGCACAGGCTCTGGAAGCAGAGTGACATGTCCTTCTGTCCCAGCTCTGATAACAACTTGACATTGGCAGTTTTAACTTATTTAAATCTTAAGAGTCTTCATCATTAATGTGTACCTCAGAGCTGTCACAATGCATACAAAGGGACTGTGTATATAGTGCATAAAGTGCCTGATGGCTGGTAAATAGTCAACATATGCTAGGTTTTATTATTAAATTCCTCATCCTCTTGACTATCCAGTGACCGAGGCTCAAAGTGAGAAGGGAAAACAAACAAAAAAACCCAGCAATGATCTGTAAGAATCACTTACAGGAATCCTTTATAGAAGACTTCCGCCCTCTGACTGAAAACAGAAAATGACTACATTCCAAGTAAGTTTAATAGCATAGGATGCTTTCACAAAACTCTGTCAAAATAACAGACTGCCTCATGGAGATCTAAAATGAAAAGAAAAAAATACCTTTTCTCTCAAGGTTTCCATTAGCTTACTTAGTGTTCTACCCTACGGTGACCGTTATGTGTAACTAGCCTGTGGGCTTTAAGGGAATCCCCCTGAGTCCCAGTTGTCATTTCGGAGCTGCTGGGGGGCACACCCTGTATTGCTCACGGAGCTCCCTCCCTTGGAACCTTCCAAGTTATTAATATCCTTGTTCAAAGCTGCTGGAAGCCCAGGGTATCGTTCTTTCACTCTTCTAATCTTCTTTGCATCAGTACCCTTTCTGGATGCCAGGATCCATTGTTTTTAGAAATAAACCATAGTCTTACATTGCATTCCTCTTTCCAAAATTCAGTAGCAGTGACAGAAAATGAGAATCATTCTATAAAAATGGTAATATTTAACAAATATATTTTCTCAGTATACAATCAAAAAAGTCATTTGAGAATGTTTCTTTTGGTACCACTAAACTTCGTGACTATGTATTAAAAACCCTTAGTTACGTTCTAAAGTATGTTCCATGAACTGGATTAAAATATACCACAGCAGATTTTTTTTTTAAAGCATTTTGCACATTTATGATCCTTAATTGTAAATCTTTGTAAAACTTGGAAAAGTAATCATTTAACTCCTTCCTGCACGGTAACTTCCATGAAGGTGGGAATGGTGTCAGTCTTGTTGCATCCCCAGCATCTAGTCCAAAACCTGGTACATAAAACGTATTCAATAAGCATTGTTGACTGATAAATTTTAACCTTACTCTATAGAAAGTATTTTTATGTAAGATTAGTGGAACTATCCTCCAAAGAAGAGCACAGTGATTCAGTTAATCTGGTATCTGGAACTAAAAGGAAAATCAGAATTGTCGGGTAATATTATAAGCTCCTTTGGGGAGAAAGCTACAGATCATCCTGGAATTCATACAACCAGAAAGGGAAAGGTTGGGTGTAGTCTCAAATACACCCAATTTTAGAAAAGCAAATATAAACATATCCCAAAAAATGCACGATTTCATATATAAAACGCAAAAGCCAGCTCTCAAAATTGCAATTCTGAATCTGCCATCACAGATATTTCCAAAGAAATGCAGAGAGCCATCCAGAAGCCGGTGTTTACACTTGACTACACTCCAACGACCTACTTAATTGATGGGAGATCACAAAACCAAAGACAACTCTCATGAGTTTTCGAGAAAAAAGCCTCAAATGAGTTGAAGATTATGGAAATGTTAAAATAAACACAGCTTCTGTAGATCTTTTTAGTTTAGAAGACTAAATGAGGTCCAGGTCTACAGCTCTGGGCCAATGACCGTAGAACTGACGGACATCAAAGTCAAAAGAGGACCAGTTTGCTTCCGCTTGTCTATTGAGAATGCTCTCCAGGAAGAGGGGAACATTTATGGTGCACCTAAAAAGTGGTAGGTGCTGGGCTAAAGTGGTAGGTACTGGTTATTGCATTTAATCGGCACAGCAGACCATGAGGTAGAAATCCTCATCACTGTTTTAGAAATGATGAAACTAAGGCTCAGGGCAGTTAAGAACTTGCTTACATTTATACATCAACTGAAAAGCAGAACCAAGACCCAATTCAAGTTTGACTCCAAAACTCTTTCCACTAAACCACACTTCCTCCTTGTTCTACTGAAAAGATTTACATGAATATTGGTAATTGGGAATATGTCTGGAAGAGATCATAAATCACACAACTGCTGAAATCCATCACAATCTAGACAAATTACATCCAGGGCCCTTGGGAAGAGATCAGTATGGTAACCTTTAAGGAGACATGGATAACAGGTGATGCTCGAATGCCATCCTCATTTTTAAAAGGAATGCTTAAGACAAAACTAGGAAAGGAAGCACACTCTGCTAGGCAGGAGTCAACTCTCTTGTGCCTTTGTATCTCCAGGATTCAGCACAGAGCCTCACACACATAGCTCAATATATGCTGAATAAACAACGTGCTATCTTTACATATCGGAAGCTCTGTCCAGTAGATGCAGGATTAAACAGTTCCAAGGGGGACAAAGTTCCCAGTTACAAGGGGGTATGCCAAAATGGAGACAGAATTCAAGGAACAAAGAACAGTTAGAGCTGTCTCAAGATGAGAGTGTGTGATCATAAGGGAGGTAGGGAGTTCCCCACCACTCAAAGTGCTGATTTCAGTTAACTATTAATTAGAAGTAAGACTTCTGAGAATAAATTTAGGCCCTCATCTCTCACCGTGACGGTTTTCAATGGTTACCTTGCCTCCACCCTGATGTCTTATTTGTCTCCCATACATTCCATGGGGGTGGGTGGGGAACGGAGAAAGGAAGGTAGATTAGTTAAAGGTGAATGGCAGAGAGGAAAGTGAGAGTTCTCCATTCTCCTTGGAAGCCTCAGCTCCTTAACTCCCAGTGACTCAGAACTCAAGACCAGAACCCTTATTACACCAGCTCTATGACCCTTACACAGAAGGCTTCTACAGCTGCTCTGGGAACTAATTACCACTAACAGCATTCCTGAGGAAAATGAATTTCAGGTTCCTAATGATTGAGTTACAGATAATCTTACACAACATAATCCATTAGACTGGAAACTACATAAACGTGCATGATTCTCATTCATCTCAATCCTTTTTTTCCCCAACAAAATAGGAAGAATTTGTTATTATCAGGCTCACTTGCTGGCAACCTCTATTTAATCTAACAATTCTAAATTTGTGATCAATTAGCAGGCAAATTACCTAAAATTCCCTTCCTCAATCATTGCCAATACAATGCAAGTTGGCATAAAAAATCAAGTTTGTAGACACGCTCTTTGTAAAATTGAAAAAGGTAGGTGATTTTTATATAATTAAAAAGTGGTATTTTTATATAATTAAAAAGTGGTAGGGGCCGCCCTGTGGCGCAGCGGTTTAGTCCGCGCTTGGCAGCCCGGGGTTTGCGAGTTCGGATCCTGGGCGCCCGCCGACGCACTGCCTGTCAGCCATGCCATGGCGGCGTCCCATATAAAGTGGAGGAAGATGGGCACGGATGTTAGCCCAGGGCCAGTCTTCCTCAGCAAAAAGGGGAGGATTGGCAACAGATGTTAGCTCAGGGCTGGTCTTTCCCACAAAAAAAAAAAAAAAAAAAGTGGTAATGTTGACGTTAGAATTTCCTTCCCTCTCACACTGCAGATTCAGCATAAGCACATTTCAGAATTAACTTCCTGTGACTGGAGGTGCCCTTGGACTGTCTATAACATGAGGGCTTCACCATCCAAGAGACCACTAAAGCCAGGTGGGTTGAGAGTCCAGTCTTAATGACCAGGAGACAGGAGAGCTGCCATGTCATGACTTTGCAGCCACTAAGAAAACATGCACCCTAGCAACATACAAACCCAGTACTGATGATAGAAATTACAACACAAATATATTTCTCATGCAAAATAGGACAAATGGTAAATATTTACATAATACAAATAAAGTGCTGAAAATTAAGCTTTCTTTTTTGGGGGTACCACTGTGATTATGTGGTTTCAATGAGGGTTAATACCACCTATTTAACTTGCAAATCTGTAAAACCATGATGAAGATAGTACAGAAAATGCATGTTGGTAGAAACCTGGATGTGTGAAAGGTTGCTATGAAAAAATGGAAACAGGAATGATAGAAGTATACTTTCTTTTATATACAAAACAAAGGCCCAAAAAACGGTTTGTTGAAGTGGTTATCAACAAGATGTTAAATTATTTTTCCTTTGCTTTGGTTAAAACAGCCCAGGAATGGCAATCAGTTCCCCTTCTATTAACAGCATAGAAACACAGTGACAGGACTACTCTCAGGGCAGAATAAACAACTTTTAAGAAAAGAAATTAAATTTTAAACTAAGTTAAACATTTTACCAATAAATAAGTCTCTTAAAAAGGTAGCAACTTCATCCCACAATCTTGGGCATAACATATACATCAATTTAAAAAATAAAATCTTTCCCACAATAGTAATTACAGATGTTAATGCAACAAGCTATGAAATGAAATTACTTTAATGTATCATAAAAAAAAAAATCCTAGCAACCAAAAATAAATTTTAAAAATTGACATTTTTCTAAAATTGTACATTCTAAAATAACCAATACTTTATTACAGAATATAATTCAAATTATTGTTGGTATTTCCATATATTCCTAAAGAAATGATAAAAAAATTTTTTGTACATCAAAATTGGAACAGTGTTTATAATTCAGTTTACAGCTATGAAAAGGCAATCAACTTCTAGTTAAAACTGTAAAGAGTGATGAAATATACGTCAGAAACATAAACATTTGGTCTGACAATCTTTAATATTGGTTAAAAACAGACTGTTGCTGATGGAAGTTATTTTAATCCAATGTGCAAAAAATGTGCAGCCGTCTACTTTTACTTGAAATACATAAGACCAACACTTCTATACTATTTACACACTTAAAAGATTTTAGATGTATTAATTTAGGTAAGGATATTGCATCTCCTTTATGGATAAATCATGTGCTGCACAGGGCCCAAAAGCTTGATGACATCATATTAAGTTACACAAATGTATCTGAGGAGGCATACCTATTCTTGTCCTAATTTTGATCCTAAATAAAAATTCAACTTCAAAATCAATTAAGAATTATCTTGATCGAGAAAATCCTGGAATTGTTGCAAATGTGAAAACCCTGTCTGAGAGAGCCAGGTTCTTATGCACCCTTTTCTGATCTTCTCACCACTGGTCCATGCCACAAACCCCATCTGTTGCAGAGTGGCGATGCCCCAAACGACAGGAACAAAAGAACTCAGCCCTCAGATCACCAACATCCCTGTGGGTTTGCTCAGCCTTTAGGACTTGTGACTACATCTTTTGGGGTAGATATGGGCAATCAAAAATGGATGAAGAAACACTTCAGCAAAGCAACCATCATTTGTCCACAAAAACTGAAAAAGAGCGATATAAAATTAAAAAACCAATTATAAATCTAAGACCATTCTGCATTTCCAGAACTTGTTTTCATATCTGCGCAGTGTTCTTGGCCAACCACCCACCAGTATTTTCTGCATCTACACGAAGTACTTTTATTAAGTTACTAAAAATGCTGTTTTGACCATAAGTCACTTATAATTTGTGATGATTAGGAAATCAATTTACTCAATTATCACTCTGTGAGGTGCACTCACCAGTGCAGCAAGTGTAGAGAAGAATTAAAAAAGGACTAGAAGTCTCTCACTTCTGTACTGGACACAGGAGTTCTCAAATTAAAATCATAAAAAAGAGGAGAGGGGACTCCTGGCAACATTAATACTTGACACCAGACAGGACAGTGAAACGGTTTGGCCAGAAACAAGGAATGTTATTTCCTTGAAAAGTTTTAAAAACACCTAACCAAGCACTGCCTTAAGTCCAGTTAGTATAATGCTCCATAAGTTTCCACAAAAATACAGTGACTGGTGTTCATTTATTACGAACAACGCAATTTCAGTCTCCACAGTTCAGGCAAAGTGTTCCTGTCCCATCACCTCTAGCTACAGGCTATTGTTTCCAACTGCTGCTCGGCCTCAGCAGCCATCGCTGCCGCCTGCAACTGTTCTGTCTCGCTCTGGATGGCACTGGGGGTGACCTGCTTCCTTTCACTGTGCATATTGTTCTCGTGCCTTTTCAGATCAGATGCCTTGGCAAATGCCTTGGTACAGGAGCCACACACAAAAGGCTTTTCCCCTCTGTGTCTTCGTTCGTGATCTTTGAGGTGGGACTTGTGTTTGAAGGCTTTGTCACACATGTGGCAGGCGAAAGGTCTTTCATTACTGTGAACTCTCTCGTGCTTCTTCAAGTCTGGGGCACGAATGAATGATTTTCCACACACCTCACAACTGTAAGGCTTGTATCCTGTGTGGATTTTCAGGTGTTCTTTCAGGTGGGCCTGTGTGGTAAAACCTTTTGTACACATTTCGCAGACAAACGGCCTGTCTGCCGTGTGGAGTTTTTCATGTTTCCTCAATCTGCCTTCATCAGAAAATGTCTTACCACACGCCTGGCAGGCAATCTGCTCCCGATGGTGGCCATAAAGTAAGTACTCGAACTTCATGTCACTGGCAGCCGTCGTCCAGCCTGGCGTCTGTTCATCCTTCACTTCACTCATTCCATCATTAAATGTTAAGGCTTGAGGAGTCTGGGACCCCAAATCTTTCGATTCTGGGGTCTCCATGGATTCCACTTCTTGGCCGTAGCAATTCACTTTTCGAACTTCCTCGCTCCCCAGCTCTTTCAAGATCGCTTCCTGAACCCTGAGCGTAGTCGTAGGTGACTTGCCGTCCTCCTGACTGGGGGGGGTGCCTTCTACCGTGTCATCAGAAGGACTGTCATCCTGATCTCCAATCTCCTCCACATCATCATCCTGAGTGTCTGCAGCATCTCCGATGGGGCGATTTATTTTGAGGCAATACTTACTTTTTGATTGGCCATTATTTTCATCGGGACTAGATACATCACGCTTCTGAGAACAGAGTTTATCCAAAAATCGGATACCAAGAATCTGACCCGACGACATCATTAAGTTAACATCTTCTTTTTTCACAGAAATCTTTGCTGTGTACATGTAGTTCAGGACCTCTTCAAATATATCAGAACGGAGGAAATCTATTTCTATTACCGAAGAGCTATCCACCTCAAGCTTCTTGAAGAGCTTTTTAAAGTAGGTGCTACAGGCGGCAAGAACACATCTGTGTGCTCTGAACTTCACATCTTCAACCACAATAGCAATATCACAAAATTCTCCTTCTAGGCGTTGTTCATTTAGTGTTTTCAGAAACAGAGTTTTATGATCATCGTCATTATATTTAATGGTTTCAGACATACTGATGAAAAACTCCTACAAAAAATTTTAAGAAGAGAGTTTGGTAATTACGAACAATACTTTTCCATACAGAAAACACGGGTAGATTTTCATTTTCTGATCAATTTTTGGTACCTAACCATTTCAGAAAGTCAATGTTAGGAGTGGTTTAGAATATAAGTAGAAAAGACTGATCTTAATTCAGGGATTTCCATATTGTTAGTTCCCTTTATCTTCAGTTTACTAAGTATTTGCCTCATTTTAACAGCAACTTTTACTGAGCACGTAATACACACTAGGCCCTGTTCCATGCGCTTTACATGTCTTCACAAATGTAATGATCAAATAACCTTACAAAACAGGTATTACTATCTTCATTTTACAGATGAGGTTAGGAGCCTGCCCAATATTCTAGTTATTTAGCAGGGAGCTGGGACTCAAATCCAGGCAAGCTAGCTCCAAAACTTGTGCTTCCTGACAACTGGAGGTAATAAGGACAAATAACTCAGCTTCAAGATTTAAGAAACAGGTTTGAGGCAAGGATCCACTAGTCCGTCTGCTGCATCTACTCTAATTTCACGTGAAGGAATATTCAGTAAAAGAACTAACGGCACTCAGGGCTCGACTTCTTTCACCAAAGAAACGAATCGCTGTTGCAGAACCAGCAAGGGATAATCACTGCCAAAATATTCATTCAGTGTTGTCTTCCAGTTTTTCTACACCAGCTTTGGGCCACTTCTGAATGAGGGTTAAGGTATAATATGACCCTCAGAGAATCAGGTGACATTTGGGAAGACAGTGATGAGTTGCTTCATTCCCTCTGGATGCCAATCTATCTGCCATCCAGATAGAAGTGTCACCAAGATGGGATGCACTTGAGAAGTGCTGCAAGTATTTTATAAGCAAAAGAAATTTAGAACTGGCATGAAAAACATCAGTCACCATGTAAAACTTATCTTTTAAAAATAATGTGTTCTATATGTTTTCAAAAGCAATCTCTTTTTATTCAAAATGGTATAAATACGAGGAAAATACACATTTCTCCCAAAGAAAGAGAAGTGCTAATGCCTAATTGAGATATATATATTTTAAAGCAAACAACAAACCATATTTTCAAGATTTAATATCTAAAGTTATAGTTACCATGAACAACTCAGGCTATTATCTTAATGCTTTAAACACCAAATTCTTCAGATCAGAATAACTCTGATCAGGGGCACGCCAGTCCTACAAGAGAAAAGGACACACAAGAGTAAGGTAGGATCTTCCTCCACCCCAAATTCTGAACAAGAATGTTCTCAAGAATTGATTAAAAAAAATAAACTTTCCTTTCTTGTCCTGCCATTTGCACATGTACCCGTTTTCAGCTTGGGAACAGACAGGGGGGGTGGCTGGCAGCATCAGGTCCAGCTCTGAGCAGACGTGAACGAGAACAGGTAACGGCTGTAGCACTTTAGATGCAGAGGGGCTGTGCACTGGGAATGGGAAGGATGGGTTGGAGAACCACTAAGGAAGTTCTCCTCACAAAGTCCATGTCCATATTTGTACAGATGTTGACAGCTGCACAGACACAGAAAAAGCCAGTAACTGCCCCCTACCTCCACCATTTCCTGCTGGGTATGTAGGCCTCCACATTGTTTTCTAGACTCATACATACATAGAGACTATATATTTTTTATAAATATAAAGAAAGTTACAGAAGTACACATACCCAACATTTAACATTGGAGGAGAGGGAACAGTAGCGGCTTTCTCCTTTCCACACTTCTGTGTGATGTACCTAACATCACTTAAGCTATCCTGGTCTTTAAGCCCGCATTGGAGAAATCCAGGTGTTTTCACCTCTATGCCTACAGGGAAACTCAAAGAATTCTAGGTTTTTGTGAGTTTTAACTCTTACCAGAGGGACTCCATCCTGCAGGCCAATATCCTGAAAAACATAAAAAGTTTCCTCTACTGAACAGTGACCACACCAATAAACTTTAGTGCGATAGGACCAAAGGACTGGGCTGCAATAGTCTTACACAAAAACTGTGGTGCACGACTCAAACCTAGAGACCAAAGTCCTGAAAACCATCAAAATGTCCCTCTCCGGAAAAACGAAACACCAATAAGCTGCCGAAAGTAGCAGGGGTTTTTCTTATCTGCAAAGTGAGGGTTGGGCAAAATTATTTCCAAAGTTGCTTCCTACTCTGCCTGTTCCCTAGATTCACCCCGGCCTGTAGTCACCCCCTAGGGAAGGCAGCCGGGCTAAACCATGCTACCGGGTCACTTTCTACTGTTGTCAGTTAACTTTCCCTAGGGCTTGTGGGGTAAAAGCGCATGGACTAAGGCAGAGGGGCGGCCGTCCAGTACTCAAGACAACATATCAGTGTGCTAAATTTTCTATTTTGGCCAGTGTGTTATTCGGCCCTCTCTCTCTCTCAAGATCCCAGAGAAGCAATTTTTTTTCTATTGAGGTGTTCCAATTGGTAAATTCAGGTGAGTCAAACTGGAAGATACCCGCTGCCAGCATCTGTGTGGGTGGAGGAAAAGAGGTAGCCCCAAGTACACCTCCATAATAAAGCTGCCCCTTTATTAAGTTTCTCCAGACCGCTGGCGCGCTGAGCCTCCGTGACAAAGGCGGGAGCGGGGGCTCCAGCAAAGCCAAACTTACATAAGCAGCGGCAGCCACCTCCCCTACCCCGGAGCAGCCGCGACAATGGCGGCGGCACCACTTCCCTGTCGAAAGCTCGCAACTTCGGGATGGGGAGAAGCGCAAGACCCAAGGAGACCTGAGAGCCTCTCCAGGCCTTGCGCTCATTTTTCTCGGCCCGGGCGGTGGCGGAGCGGATAAGGCCGTTTCTATTCCCCAAACAAAAGCCCCCGGCTCGCAGCCAGGAGGGGAAAGGGTCGCTCTCCTTTTCATAATCAGGCTCCCACCGCAGGCTGGGGCCCGGGGCTCCGAGCGCGAGAGGGAGGACCCACGGCGGCTCCGGCGGCGGGGAGCGGGAGCGGGCGTGCGGCCGGGCTCCGCAGCCCCGCGCCGCGCCCCGCGAGCCCGGAGCTCGCGCCCCGCGCACTCCCCGGCCGGCTCGCGCCGGGCCCTCCCCCGCCCTCCCGCGGCCGGGGGCGGGGACGGCGCGCGGCCGGCTTCCCGAGCTCCGCGGGCGCACCCGGGAGAGCGAGCACGGGGGTCCCGGCCCCCTCCTCCGCAGGCAGCTGGGGGCGGCGCGGCGGGGCCCGCGTCTCGGAGGGGCGGCACCCGGCGGGCCGCGCTCGGCGCCGGGCTCCGGGCCGTCCCCACCCCCACCGCGGTGCACTGCGGCGGTGCGAGCGGCGGCGGCCATGAACTCCGCCGCTGAAGCTCGGCGAGCGCGCGCGCGGGGCCGCCGCCGCCGCCTGGCCGCTGCCCGAGCCCGTACGCCGGTCTGCGCGGCCCCCGGAGCGCCCAGTCCCATGCCCGGCCCAGCCCCGGCCCACGCCCGACCCCGCTCGCACCGCGCTGTGCCGCTGGCGGCTGCTCGCACATCCTGGAGCTGGCTGGTGCCCCAGAGCTCGGCGAGAACGCGCTTCTTCCGGGCAGCCTCGCCGCGCCAGCCGCCGGCCGCCCCCGCGCCCGCCTCGCGGACGGCTGGGGCCCCTTCCGCACCCCCGGCCCGCGCTTACCTGCAGCCTGGCACAGCCACAGACGCCGTGGGCTCCCCACGCTCACTGCACGCAGGCCGGGGACGGGATGGACGCGGGGCGCGGGGGCACGGTGGATGGCAGTGTGTTTTGAATTTTTTTTTTTTGGAGTTTGGGGAGGGGGCGGGGTGGGGGGAATCGTGCACGTCCCTGATGGTAGCAGCCCTCCTCCTGCACGAGCACAGAATGTCTAGCCGGCCGTGAACACCCCCACCGGCACCCCCCTTCCCGTGCATGCGCGGTGCGGGCTGGGGGGAAGGCGCGCCGCCGGCTTGCGCAGGCACGGAACCCGACCGAGCCTCTAAATGGGCGAGCAGAGAAAAGGGTTAATCCGGGACCTTGATACGCTTTCGTTGGAGTCTACGGGGCCGCCCCTGGAGGGCCCTGGCCTGCGCACGCGCGCGCACGCGCGCGGCTTGGGGCGCGCGGAGCCCGCGCGCGGGAGAAGAGGGGGCGGGACAGGGGCGGGGCTTCGGTTGCCGAAGAGCATATGCACGAGCGCCGCTGGCGGGCACCCGCCCCGCCTAGAGCTGCCGCCTCCCGCTCGGACTTCTGCGCTCCCGCCCGCGCCTGGCGCCGACACAGCGCCGGGGACGCGGGAGCCCGGCGCTCCCGTGCGTGTGCATGTGCGTGGGGGCAGTGCCGCCCTCGGGCGCGCGCAGGCCGGGCGCTGCGGCTGCGGGGCTCACCCGGGACTCCAAGGCGGGCACCGGCCCCTTCGTGCACAGCAGCCGACACCGAAACGCGCACTCGCGGGCATTGAGTGACTGGTGTCGCTGCCGCATGTATATCGGGGGAATGGTAGGCCCTCAATAAACGTTTGCAGAACAAATGAAAAAAGTGACAACTTTCATTTGGGGTGTAAGGGACGGCCCCCCAGTTACACAGGCGAAAGGGATCACCCCTAAAGCTCCGGATCCAGCCAAGCCCGCGCCCACGCTCCAGCATTTACCCGGCCACTTTCAGAGAAAAGTCACAAGGGCTGGAGTCTGGAGCCCCTGTCTGGCAGTCGTGAGCCTGGACTCGATTTCGTTTGCAGGTCCCTCCGGGAGCTCTGATAATTCAGCACTGTTCTCATATCCCTGTTGGGCAAAAGTAATGGCTCCGTTGCTGTTGAAACCATGTCGCGTTCCCTCTGACGCGATGGCTGGGTCTGTGCCCGGCATCGGACCTGGAAGTCCCTCCCGCTCCCGCGTTTTCTGCTCACCTAAATACAGGAAGCTGGACAGCAATACCGCATCTCCTTAGAGTCGCTTATGCTGCTTTATTACACACGCTTTAACAGCGTTTCGCGAAACGCGTAATTTACATCTAAACATTAGAGCATGACTTTCCTCTTGGGCTTGTGTGAGGATTACATGAGATAATGCTTTTAACAGGTACACAGTAAACATTTAAGAAATGATATTATGATTGTATTAAATTATAAAAAAATTCTATACGGCCTCAATTGATTTTGTAATAATGACAGTGGTTTCAACGTTTCACAAGGTGATTTTTGATGTTCACAAAAGCACGGAGGTTAGTAGGTCTATTGAATGAAGCAGGATAGAATAGACCAGTTCTAGAGTCAGCCATATCCAGTTCAATTATTAGGTACATTGTTTAACTTCTCTAAACCTCACCTTCTTTTTCTCTGAAATGGAGATAACGGAAGCACCTAACAGGGTAGTTGTGACGATTAAATGAAATAATGCTCAAATATTAGCTTGATGGTGTTCAATGACCTGCCCACTCTCCATAGACAGTGGGTTTAAGTGTCACGGGCAGGACCGGAACTGCTAAAGTTCATGCTCATACTTGATACCTATGTGTTCCCTTGATACATGTGTTGCCTCTGACACCATAGCTGGGCCTGTTTGTTCTTGTTTATAAAGCTTTTAAGATTACACTCTAGTCCTGTCTATGTTTTGCATTTATAGGAGGATAATAATAGTACTATATCATAGGGTTATGTTTTCAAGCAATAAAGCTGTCATTGCATTTAGCAGTGTATGGACATGACTAGCACTTAGTTATGGTTGTCTCTGCTGCTGCTCCCCCTTCTCCCATACCACATAATTGCATAGGTTTATGCACTCAATCTGCACATATTTATTATCTGCCTACTATGTAAAGACAGTCTTTTTTGCATATGGCTAGGTAAAGTCCTCCCCGGATTTGACTAATCTGATGAAATTAAAATACTTCAGAGAGTTCTCAAGCACTAGAATGCATTTCTCAAGTGACAGATTCCTGACATCTTGGTTTTGCATCAATTAACCCTCTTCTGTCATTTGTTTTATGTTCAGGTCACTGGGCTCTGCCTGGCTGTCCTTTGCTTCATAGGAACCATGGGGATGAGTCTAAAGGGGCACCTCTGTGGGAAAGAGAAGAGGGGGGTTGGAAACCACAAAGGAAGGGCCTGACCCAGACCTGGCATCTCATCTGGTCGCCAGCCTTAATCTAGCAGTGCCCAGCACCCATTAGGGCCTCAATAAATACCAGCTGACAGATAAGTGACAACCTAGAACTCGATACTATGGGGAGTTATAAGGGCACATTGCAGGGTTGATGGAAGGTCAGGGCCTTCCTGAAATGCACAGACTCAAGGCCATCGAAGGAAGTCTTCTCCTTCTCCCACCAGGAAAGCTGTCACTCTGCATGGGCTCTGGGTCTGGCAACTCTGCTGGAAGCACCTTGTTCCTCATCTGGGATGCCCACAGCCTCCTCCTGAGTGGAACCTGCTTCTAAGGATTGTAAGGCCTAGAATATGGGGCCTGTGGCATGGAGTCCGGGGTGCCAGGGCCTGGGGTGGTTATGGAGCAGCCCCCAAGGAACATTTGGAAATGTTAGGTCATTTGGGATTCTCACAGATGGGTGGAGTTGATTTCCCCATCACACTGATCTTGGGCCCTCTGACTAGTTTTGACCAGTGGAATATGGGTGGACAAGGGGGTGTGTGAGTTCTGAATAGAGGCTTTAAGAAGTAGCCCAGGTTCCACTCTTCCTCCTGTGCTTGTGCAGTCTACCACAAGAGGACTCATGCTCAGGCTGCCAGTGGCTTTTCAGCCTGGAACCTTGAATGACAAGCAGACCTGAAAGAATGAAGCCGATCTGAAACCATAGCCCAGGCAAGCCCAGGCAAGTGACAACTCATCCATACACCGTGAGTGAGAAATAAACACTTGTTTTGTAAGTCACTGGAAGGTTGTGTTTTATGCTTTGTGAATGCAGCAAAACCTAATACACCCGCACAAGGAAAAACGTCCCACCAAATGCCATAACCTCACTGCTCTGAAAACATTGGACACAGTAAATGAACAAGAAATAGATCCAAGCCCTGATGACATGGAGGTATGGATATACACATTCAACACAGTCACATAAATAATTATACAATTGCACATTGTGATAAGTGCTATTAATAAAAAGTTGAGTGGCCCACCAATGGCGTAGTGGTTAAGTTTGTGGGCTCCGCTTCTGTGGCCTAGGATTCGCAGGTTTGGATCTGGGCGTGGACCAACACCAGTCGTCAGCCATGCAGTGGTGGCTCACATGCAAAATAGAGGAAGATTGGCACAGATGTTAGCTCAGGGCCAATCTTCCTCACCAAAAACAAAAAAATTAAAGAAAAATAAAAAGTTAGAAAGCATAGGGTGTAATGGAAAAGAGGAGCTAATTTTGACTGAGAAACCAGTGAAAGCTTCTCCAAAGACATACACTTGAGACCTGATGGATGAGGGAGAGAAAGCATTTCAGGCAGAGAGGGAACAGCATGAATGAAAGGGCAGAAAGAGCGTGGTGTGCTTGAGGCTCTGTAGGAGGACTGAGTGACCAGAGCACAGTGAGCATGAGATGGGTCAATGGACCAGCAGGGCCCAGCACATTCAGGACATTTTGGTCCATAGTGAGGGGGTTTGATTTTATGCTAAGCACAATGAAAGCCATCAGGTTTTTCTTTTAAACTAACATTTACTTAGGTAAATATATTAGTCTCATAACTAGAGTAAATTCAGCCCTTGGAATGCAGATACGGACTTTGAATTTCAAATACCAATAGTGGGACTGCTTATGTAAAACTCTTCCCACAGTTCAAGTTATGGGGAATGTTTTAAATACCATAAAGTGAAATACTATCCTTCACTATCTAGGAATAGAAGAAAAGTTAACAATTTACTCATGAAATTCACTTTTAGATAAAATGCATTTATCAAACATTATCCTAAGAAGTATAATTCTGGTCAAACTTCCATTTGAGCAAGTGTATGATGACTGAACTACAGCAGTGAAATGAAAGGAGAGAAAATGCTAAATTACTTTGGCAGAGAGACAAAAAATTGCTGTTTCTGGATCAATAGAAGAAACTTGCTAAATAACAGCAAAAAAAATACTATACACTATCTGGAAATCAAAAAGAAAACAAATTACTAATAAGATTCACATTTATAGAATACACATTTATAGAACATTACCCTAAAAATTATAATCCCATGAAGTTTTCATTGTAGTTATTGTATAATCACTTAATGGCAATAAAACCAAAAGAGAAAAAGGTCAAACTTATTTTGGAAGAAAGGTGAAAAAATATTATTGCTGTGTTTCTGGATTACTTTAGTGGTCTTGTTAAGAACAAAAATAACTGTAATTATACCACCTACAAATAGAATAAAATAGCAATTAATTGATAAGATTCACATTTAAATAATATATGGTTATAAAACATTATTCTAGGCATTATAATTATATTAAACTTCTGTTTGAGCCATTGTAGAATCTCTTAATTGATACCAATACCACTAAGAGACAGAAATATCAGTTACTTTAGTAGAAAGGGAAAAAGCACCTTGTTATAATTCTGTATCTTCAGAAGTATGCTTATTGGAAGTCAGGGTCTACTTACAACATGATTCACTTCTGTTTTCTGGTTTTGTGGACAGAAGATTGAATTCAAAACTTGCTGCAGACATTTCTTATTGCCAGTTTTGGATGTGCTGGGCCAAAGAAGTCCTGTGGTAGAGTGAATTTCTGGGGAGTTTTGTTCTCACTTTCCAGAAGAGGGTATCTTCTTCTCAGGAACTGTCCCCTAGAACATCTCTGTCACATCTAACCTTTGAAGGGACAGCCAGGGCCAGCAGCTCCCCTTTCAGGTGGGAGGGTTGAATCAAAAGAAAGTCCTAAACACCTGCCAGGGCAAGGAGCACCGAGGCAAGCTTTGTCTTACTTACGGAAGAATTGCTGCATAAGGATGGAATTGTTGAATGAAGAGCTCCTTCTCCTATGGGCTTGAACTTGGTGGGGCATCTGGTCTACCCTGGGCACCAGACCCTGGATCCCCAAGCCAAGATAGCCTGTTTCTCCTCCTTCCTCGGGAAACTGGTCATCCAGAGGATTCTCTCATGGTCCTCTTGGGTTAACTTTAGAGGGAGCTGGGTGAAGGGTCTATGGGAACACTCTTACATTATTGGCAACTCTTCTGTAAATGTAATATTTCAAAACAGAAAGGCGTTCTGTATAGGTAATTATTTTTCTCTGGTTACTTTCAAGATTTTTTCCTTGTTTTTAGTCTTCAGCATTTTGACTATGATATTTCTGGGCATGGATTTCACTGAGCTTATCCTATTTGGAATTTACTGAGCTTCTTGAATCAGTAGGTTTATATCTTTAAATTTGGGAAGTTTTCGGCCATTATTTCTTCACACTTTTTTCAGCAGCATATTCTTTCTCCTCTTCTTCTGAAACTCCAATAACATAAACATTGGGTTTAAAAAAAATTCTCTCTTAGGACTGTAAGACTTTTCATTTTTTTAAATCTTTTTTTCCTTCTGTTGTTCAGATTGAAAATATCTATTGATCTGTCTTCAAGTTAACTGACTTGTTCTATTATCATCTCCATTCTGCTATTTAGCTCATCCAATGAGTTTCTTCATTTCACTTGTATATTTCACTTCTAAAATTTCCATGTTATTTTTCTTTTAATCTTCTATTTCTTTTCTAAGACTTTCTATTTTTTAATTTGTTTTAAGAGTTTCATAATTACTTGTTGGAAAATTTTAATAAAAGCTGCCTCCAAGTCTTTATTATTTAATTCCAACATCTTTATCTCCTAATGTTGCCTTCTGTTGATTGTCTTTTCACAAGTGAGTTGAGATTTCCTGAATCTTTGCATATCGAGTAATTTTGGATTGTGTCCTAGACATTATAAATATTATGTTATAAGACTGCACCATGTTAAATCCTATGGAAAATGTTGATTTTTAAAAAAAATTTTAGCAGACAATCAATTGGGTTAGGTTCTGGTCACAAGTTTTAAGTCCTGGTCACTTTCTTTGGGCTGTGGTTTGGTATATATGGAGTGCTATTTGGATCTGTCTCAAGTGTTTTCCATCCATTGGTCAGTCTAGGATCTGGGTAGTGATCTTTTAGTTCAGTTCTCAAAGTCTTTTATATGCTGATTAGGGTCAGATCCACATATTCAAAGCTCAAAGGTGAGCCTAGGATTTGTAAACAACTTTTTGGGGTTGATTTCCTGGGTTCCTTCCTCTTTGTGATCTCCCTGGTACTTTCTGCCTTCTTGGAGCTTCCTTTTCCTATCCTTCAGCCAGAAAGCTGGGACACTTCCATGGCTGCACCTGCATCGAGAGCCAAGTGGTAGCAGGAAAAAAATGGTTTGCAAATACTTTCTCCCAGTTGGTGGGTTGTCTTTTCATTTTATTCATGGTTTCCTTTGCCTTGCAGAAGGTTTTTAGTCTGATGTAGTCCCATTTGTTTACTTTTAACCCGTTTCCCTAAATATCTCAGTGTGTATTCCTAAAAATAAGGACAATCGCCTCCACAACCACAGTACAGTCATAAAAATCAAGTATTTAACATTGATATAATACTATTATCTAATCCACAGTCCATATTGAAATTTCACCAGTTGTCCCAATAAGGTCCATTAGAGTGTATAGCTTTTTTTTTTTTTTTTTTTTCCCCTGGTTCAGGATCTGATACAGGGTTACCCATTGCATTTAGCTGTCAGGGAGCTGTTCTTTTGTTATATATTTCCTAACTTTTTTAATATGCCTCAACACCAATATTGGTCCTCTTTCAAATTCTGTAATTTGTGTTCTGTTAAAATATCTCTGTGAGAATATTTTGCATCTTTTTAAGTTTAATACATGAAGGGCAAGACTCCTTTTTTTTCTTGCTATAGCCTTTCCCATTACCAACGAATATCATTATCTGCTTATAGTCCTGCATTTCTAAAACCTCAGAATAATTTGGGTTGCCTTTCTTTCTCCTTCTCTCTACCTAGGTCAGTTGCAAAGCTCAGCTACTTGATTTACATCAGAGTAGAGCACTGATCTACACTTGGGATTTTTCTTCATTTCTGGAGGATGAACTTTAAAATTTGACTTTTTTCCTTGAGCAAAGAATATTTCATCCTCTAGAGTGAAAGACATATTCTTATATTAATATTCAAAATATTTTATCCTCTTTAAGCTAGCATGTTACTGAAACTGAAATTGGTCTCCTCTGGGCTTTTAAAAAATGTGAACACTTTCAGTGTGTGGAACAGCTCTTCATCCATCACGGGCTGATGCTTGTCAATTAAATTTCTCCTCCTCTGTGACAGTATCCGGACACACAACACTCCAGGCTGTCTGAACCATTCCACTCCAGTTTCCTATTTGCAACTGGAATTCAAATTAAATCTCCTATTATTAATACTAAATATAAATATCTACCCAATTCTACTATGTCAAATTCCTATTTCTGTGACCCAAACTGCTTGTGATCATTTTTCTGCGACTTTATTGAAACTAGCCATCTATCATATTGACATTATAATGATATATAATATGTAAACTGTGTTATATTATTTCTGATGTTTAGTAAACTGTTTAGTGTATGTAACACACATAGAATCAACTCATCAGTTTGGTTTAGAATTTATTTTAATTTATCAAAATTATCATGATGCCAAATACTGTTAAACCTGTTTCAAAAAAACCTGTAAAGCATTTATCCATAGTTCTAGTGAGCTAAAATTATAGTTTCCTCTTTTGTACAATCAAAAAGCTATATTGTTTCTCAATCATAAAGACTTCACTCTCAATGTAATAAGTAACTCAGTGAAAAATTGAAATAAAAATTTCTCCAACTGGCATCTGTTTTGATAGATTTGTGCAAAGGAGATATTACTTCTCTGTACTGGCCCTACCTCCCAATAGCATGTTTTTGCTGTTCCTTGAACACATCTGACATGTTTCCCCCTCAGTACCTTCTGTGCCTCTGCAATATTCGATTGAATTGTTAAAATAGATTTCAGATTCTTATAGTCTAAATAAAATTGTAATAGTTGGTCAAATGGTCATTGAAACAGTCCAAGCCCATCAATATAATATTCTTTAGTTTCTTATCCACCTCAAATTCAGTCTTCATTTACAAAGTTAGAAGATGAATCTTCCACTTAACACATAAAAGAAATGCAGTGTTGAGTAATTAGTGCATAATCCCCCAGTCCCTGTATACTGAATTTGGTTCCTACTGCTTACTAGCCAGTGTTCCTAGGCAGGTTACTTCGTGGTTCAAGATTCAGTTTCCTTATCTGTACAATCACAATAAAATAGTACCTACGTCATTGGGTTAATAGATTAATTCAGCAGTTATGAGTATCCACTTTGTGCCAGGCATTGTAGGCACTGTGGATAGAGCAGTGAACAAAACATAAATATTCCTGCCTGGGAGGCAGGCAAAGAAACAAATAAATAATCAAAATATAGAGTAGGTCATCTAGTGATAAAGGCTATGGAGAAAGATACAGCAAGGGGGGGATGTAGGAAAGCTGGAAATATGGGTGAGGAACATAAAATAAAGCCTCACTGAGAAGATAGCATTTAGGCAGAGACCTGAAGGAGGTGAGAGGGCCAGGTGGGTGGAGATCAAGGTGAAGAGCCTTCTAGGGAGCAAAGACCAGCAAGCACAAAGGTCCTGAGGTGGAAGCATGCCTTCCTGTTGAAGAAACAGCAGACAGAAGTAGAGGAGAGGACTACCGAGAAGACACATGCCCTCACCCCCTACTCTGCATCAGCAGGAGGGACAGATAACAGTGTGACAGTTTTTGTTTCAGTTTTGTACTGAGATACTATATTTATGTTTGTTGAACATGAAATACTCAACACGTTCTAATTTAATGATGACTTTATTTCTGGGCAAATTCTAGCATGGCTTAATGGACAACTAGATCTAAAATCTTCAAAGAATAAGGGGTAGTGACAATGGTGGGGAGGGGGCAGTAGGTGGGAGGCAATGGCAACAAGGAGCTAGGTTAGAGAGTCCGATGCTCAGACAGTGACAGGTAGGGGCTTCTATAGAGAAGAGGGGGAAGGTTTGGAAAGGGAAGGAGATCATCTGCTCCACTCCAGGCAGGAGCGCAAACAGTCGTGCTCAGGGGTATAGGGAGCAATGTCCTCCAGTGAGGGCCAGGATCCAGTAGACCCCTGAGAGCATCCCCTGTCAAGCTTGGCTGCACACAGTAATCACCTGGGGGCTTTAAAGATACTGGCCCTGGGCTCCCACCCTCAGAGGCTCTGATTAATTGCTTTGGGGTGTAGCCTTAGTTATCAGGGGTTACAACAGCTCCCCAGGTGATTGTAAGGTTCAGCCATGGCTGAAAACCACTTCCTTACAGCATAAAGGTGAGGGGACCACTCAGGGACATTCAGGTGTTGAAAGATTTACATATGATGATACTTTCAAGATATTACAATTACTGGTACAGAGTCAGCTGTTGACTTCCTTCTTTAGAGTTGAATGCTTAAATTTTGGCCTAAGAAGGTGACATTTGTTCTGCAGAATGGGATGGACATGAAATGGATAAGAACATTTCAATGGAATTCTTTACTCCGTCTAAGACAATACACTTTTCTTTTTTTTAGCTGAGGAAGATTAGCCCTGAGCTAACATCTGTGCCCATCTTCCTCTAGTTTATATGTGGGTTGCCGTCACAGCATGGCTGACGAGTGGTGTAGGTCCATGCCTTGGATCCAAACCTGCAAACCCGGGCTGCTGAAGCGGAGTGCATGGAACTTAACCACTGCACCACAGGGCTGGCCCCAAAGATAATATCTTTGCAACACTCCTCCATCTTTACATGGTCAGCCCACAGTTCTGTCCAGAAATTAGCCATTTCTTACCTTCCATGCTTTACTAATGAGACCACAGACAAGGTCAAATTGAATAAGTAGAAGGTTCCTTTTCTCCTCATAATTCATTTGGGAATCAAGCAGATTTGTCTGTATAACTAGCCATCACATTGGATCTAAATTCCAGTTTTTCTTTGGGATGAACATGAATTTAAGTCAGTTAATTTATTAGCTGCTACTATATTCAAACTGTAAAATAATAAAAGTAACAGATGACCCTAATATTACATGACTATCTTTATGATTAGTGAACAAACTAATACATTTTTCCATACTCTCTTATTAATCTTATTTAATCTTAACCTGATATTAATAAAAGCTATGGTCTCAATCTCCAATTAAAAAAGAAACAATTCAACAAGAGTCCTAAGAAATTCACAAAGACACAAAGATCTTTTTAGAGCTAATATTTAAGCCATTTAAATAACTGGACAAGGAAATGATCAAATTATGTCATTGACTTATTCTATGTCTTCAATTTCAGAGTGAAACCATTTATCTTTCTAAACAGATCTTTTTGGAAAATACTATACTATGTTTAATTTTAAAAAGTTATTTATAAAATTCCATTCTGCTATTTGCAAAATAGTATTTAGAATAATTTAAGTGAATACTCATGGGGAAATGTGTGAGTAAAAAATAAATTCTTAAAAAAAGAGCAGTTAGGTATGCTCATGTTTTCCATTCAAGGGAACTATACTTTTCAAATTTCCCATCCAAGGGAGTTATATATGTAGTAATATGTTTGTCTGACCTCTGAAGAGTCCATATACTGTAAGCCAGCACTAGAGCAATGTTCCACAAAAAAAGGGCAACTATTTACATTAGAAGTTTCTATTTTTTAATAACCTTTTTATTTTGGAATAATTTTTCATTTATGGAAAAGCTGTGAAAATAGTACACAGTGCTCCCATATACCTTCCACCTAGTTTCCCCATTGTTAACATCTTGCATTCCGTGGTACATTTGTTTAAACTAAAAAACTGACTCTGGTGCATTACTATTAACCAAACTCCAGACTTTTTTGGATTTCATCAGTTTTTCTATTAATGTCCTCTTTCTGCTCTAGGACCCAATCCAGGGTCGCATATTGCATTTAGTTGTCGTGTCTCCCAGTCTCTCTGGTCTGTGACAGCTTCTCCGTCTTTCCTTGTTTTTCATTATCTTGAGGAGTACCAGCCAGGTATCCTGTGGAAAGTTCCCCCAATATGGGTTTGTCTGATGTTTTTCTCATGATTACATTGGGATTATGGGATTTTGGAAAGAATACCACAGGGATGAAGTGCCTGTCTCATCATATCATCTAACTATTTTAAAACCTCTAAATTTGCACTAGATAAGCTCTAAGATCCTTTCCAGTTCTAAAATGCTATGATCATGTATTTTATAGACCCCACGATTTTTTAAAGCAAATGTATATATTCCATTTTGCCCATTTTGGCCTGTAATTTCACTCAAGTGATAAGCAGGCCAGGAAGCCTACATAATCAATACATTGACGGCAGCAGGATAACTTTACATTTTTCCCACAAACCATGCGCTCTGTATGGATCTCATTTACAGATTTATGACATTTTACCAGTCTATTAAATATCCCCATCCTTGGCTAAACTTACCCATTGGAGGCAAATATATCAGTAGGCCAAGCATATTTTAGAATAAAAGGAAACAAATGAAAAAATCCAATTTTAAAAAAGCGTAGGAATGTATTCAGTAATGGAGACATCAAGAACAAGAAAGATGCTTCTAGTTCCAGGAATCCATCACTCCCTGAGTAAGGACAGGAAAAAAACCTTGAGAGGAAAGAGTTGGGCAAAGAGGAGAGAGAAGACAGAAGAGAAAACCGCTGGTCAGCAGACAAACAACTTTAGTAAGATAATTTTGTAGTTACCTTATTTTATTTTATGACCCCTCAGTTTTATACTGTAGAGCAATCGGGACTTATCAGATTTGGAAATTAATATTAAAATATTTTCATAGTGAATATAGTACTGAATATGCCCTATATTGATACTAAAAACTGGCATTACATTTACTTTGCATTTGTATGATGCTTACACATTCATTATTCAATTTGATCATTGCTGTAGCCCTGTACATTTCCATTTTAGAGGGAAGAAATGGAGGGCCAGATACATTGTTATAAGATTTGAAATCTGGAAGCCTTTCCACTGTAGCTTACACCCTCATTGTACTGATGAGAAGACAGAAACCTAGAGATGTTAAAACCAGCACTCATAGCTAGTTAGTGGTAGAGCGTGGAAACAATCTCTGGTTGTCTATTCCTCCGGGCCTGCTTACTGGCTTCTTTAGAGTAAATAACAAAGCACACAGTGAATGCCTACACAGTATTTGTCCTGGGTCAGGGACTCTTCTGAGCACTGCACGTATATTAAGTTATTTATCCTCACAACACCCTGGGAGGTAAGTGTCCTCATTTACAAGTGATGAAACTGGGGCGCATTGAAATTAAACCATTTGCCCAACATCATACACCTGGCAAATGGCAGGCCCAGGATTTGAACCCAGACTGCCTTGTTCCGGCGTCTCTTAACCACTACACACAATTGCTATAACTCTAGTTACAAGTAAACTAACTGCGCTAACTCAAATGCTGATGTTCTTGCCTGTTAGTTTCATCGTCTCTCTCAAGAATAGAAAACTTTACACTGTTGTTATTGTCTCAAGCATGACAGGAGTCTCGCATTGCTAGGTGGAATCAATGTGGAGGAGATTCTCTCAAGCTGAGCTGACATAATTTTGCTCTCTTCGGACAGTTGATACAGCTGCTAAATTTCTCCTTACACTGGTCTCTTCCACTTTTGCCTTCACAGTGCACTGAAAGGAGGCTCCTGCTTCAACCCAGTCATTCACTCCACAAATACATATTGAGCACCTACTACACATAAGGGATTGGGGATATAGCCATGAGCAAGACAGACATAATCCTGCTTTCAAGGAGATTACAATTGAGTCATGGTGCGAGGTGGGGAATTGGGGATGGTACAGGTAGCAAATTGTAGCAGCAAATAAAGTCTATCCTCAATAGATTAATAAGTATACAATTAAATACTAGATAGGGTCCTAGTAAGGCTTTAGAAGAGAGACAGTCATCATAACTTTGACAATAATAAGTACAATGACGGCTAATATAAGATGGTTTGTAAGAGTCACTTCATGTTTAACAGCAAGACAATTTTAAATATTCCTTAAAAAATTGTTTGCCAAAGTTTATTTCATATTTTTCAAAGGGCAAAGACTTTATCATATCTGTATTTAAGAGAAAGCAAATTGGAAAATGTTTGAAATTAATAAGGAGATACATTCTTTTCTGGCCCCAAACAATCCTCTATCCCCCAAAGACAAGACTTTCCAAACGTACCTGACAATGTCCTGGTGATCACTGGAAGCTGAAAATATTTCAGTACCTGAGATTTAAGCCAGAAATAATTCTTCTATTTTTGTCTGCTGAGAGGAGGGAGATTATGATATCTTCTTTAATAGCATAAGGTCCATGGAATGGGATATATCTGATAACTTATCTTTAAAAAATTTTCATGTGGAAAGCTGATTTTATTTTGAACTTCAAATCCGGCTATTAGGCATGCATTCATACTCTTCAGATACCGTTATTTATGATTCTAATATATCTTTAAGAGTAGGCAGTTAGACAGTAAATAGAAGCAATTATTTAGTCTCCTAGTCGGCATTTTTATTTATTTATGTTGACTCAAATTCCTCGATATGGTCACATCAAGCCAACTCTTCCTTAATTTGCATGCAGTCACAGGAAGGAATTATGACACAAGTCACAGCAGGAAATCTCTTTTAGCTTAGGTGACTCCAAAGGGCACCCATTGATGACTGAGTTGTCATTTGTTCATTTTCGCCTTTGCTATCATTTTCTCCCCATGCAAATTGCTAGCCAAATGTTTCTGGAAGCAGCATGGTTGTTTTCACTTGGAACAACCCACTGTCGTTTGCTTATATTTCTTCTGCTGTCAAATTTGGTAACTTGGTCAGAATTTCTATAGGTCCAGTCACAAGTAAATCAACACTTCATGTGAAATTCCTCATTTTTATTGTCAAGGTGTTAAATGCAAGCTAGATTCATAAAATGATTTATTTTCCTGCCAAGTAGGAAGGACAATAATCAAGTATACCCAAAATCATTATAGTCACCACAGCAGCTGGATTGAACTAGAATCCAAATTGTCTCTAGAATCCTTTATGCATCCCAAGCTCTTCTTTCTCTCACGCTTACTAGTCTTAGGAAAACAAATATTAGTCTCAGTAGCCTTTAGTAGAGGCAGTCATTATGATATTTTGTGGAGTGCTACAAAATTAATATTCACATATGTTTCACTTGGGTCCCCTACCTGTATGTAACCCTGTCAGGTTGGGAGAGTCAATATTTTAGAAATTGAGAAACCAAGACTCAGAAGCTAAATGACTTGTCCAAAATGATACAGGTAACAAGTGGCCCAGCTGATGCTACAGTCTTCTGACTCCCTGACCACTGCTCCTTACTCTATATTCCCCCCAACAAATCAAATAAAACAAATAAGTTTAGAAAATAGAGGTGATGTGTTTGACAGTTCACAAAAGGATTTTATTGCTAGGATGGACAAGCAAATGTGACCTTTTGTTTGGTTTTGTTAAAAAATCATAATCTTTTGTCTTTTAGTTGATGTCTGTATTCCCTTGGGTTTCTTCTACTCCTTTAACCAATTCCATCTGATAAAGACACCCTTTTGTCTAACACTGCTTTTTTATTTCAGACAATGAAAATAGTATGAGCTGTGAAATTTTATCAACCTATGTTTGTAGCTTAGTTCTGTTACTAGTTGAGTGACTTAAAGCATGAAAAAAACTCTCCCAAGCAGAACAGTAGATAAATTAAAACTCACCTCCTCATGGAATTGCTGTGAGGTTTTTAATAATAATTAAGTCAGAAAATGCACAGTGCCTCACACAGTGAAGGTAATCCTCAAATGTAAATTCCTTTCCTTTGATATGATCATATTCTATCTTCTGTGTGCATTTAAGCTACATGCTTATTTCATATTTACAGTGCACTGCAATGATGGCCAAGAGAATAATAAGAGAAAAATGAGGCTAAGATGAATTCAATACACATCCTCTAAATACAATATTTATCTGGTCCAGCATCTGTATCAGCACAATGAATTTAGATTAAAGCACAGCAGACAGAATCTCGTACTAGAGTAAAACTCTCTTAGTAATTTATATATGCAAATAGTTTAAACCTTACATTTAGAAAACTGTGAAAAATAGAGATTCTTTCAATCCAGTGCCACGGGCTCACTCTGAAAGGGTGCATGAACCTAAGTGTACCTCGTTAGTCTACGATTCATTCATTTATTAAATAAACGTTTATTGAATTCCTGTTAGTCTGGCTTCCTGGAGCCTGGTTAGTTTCCAGAGAGAGAAGCAACCAAAAGTTACAGTGAGCATTCTTGAATTCTAATGTGTATCCAGTTGACGTGGAGAAATATAGGCTTCCAGTAAACTTGGGATCCATATACTTTCAAAATAGACCTGACACTAAGGAATCCCTGAGACTGTCGAGCTATTTCATGGAGGCAGGTATTAGGAAGGGGGAAATGGCCCCTTCAGTTCAGTGTCACCAGTTTTATTTCTACCAGACTTTGGGGGTCACATATCCATGAAGTGCTGCCTTCTTGGCATCTGGCCCCAGAATCCTGGACACCCTGGGGAAATGACCAGAATGTTCCACTTGATTTGGACTGTGATTTTTGATTTGGACTGTGATTTTAGTCATGAATATCAAAAGTAAAAGAAGCCTTAGATCATCTAGTTCATGCTTCTGTTTTATAGATAAAGAAATTGAGGCTCAGAGAAGCAGAGGCTTGCCTAAGATCACACACCTAGTTAGAAGCAGAGGTGGGACCGGGCTGGCTCCGGGGCAGAGACATCAGATAGCCATTGCTGCCTCTCGAGCAGAGAATGTTGTGCTGAAATCAGTGTTCGGCTCCTTAAACTTGGATTTAATTCCCCCTCAGACATTCACACAGTGTATTAAATACATGAAGGATCGGAAAGTGGTAGAGATACTTATGTGAGAATTGCTGTTTTTGTGCAATATTTAAGAGTATGAGTTACAAAGCCTTAAAAAAAAGGATTTTATGAATTCATATAAAACATTTTCTTCCACAAATGACAAAGACTCTCTTGGTGAGAATTTGAGGCTACAAGTTTGAAGGCACAGGCCATCACTGCTAAGGGCAATTCTCTTTGGAAAGATGACTAGAGATGGTCTGAGGGATTGATATATTTCAATACCTTGTTTCTAACTATCTCACATAGAGTTACAGGATATACCTATCCTCTTATAAAGAAAGGTCTGATGGTGGGAAACAATCAGGATTCGATATTAAATGAGAAAATGTGATCTCAAATATGAAAAAAATTTGTGCATGAAAAAAATGAAAGGAAATATTCCAAAATATTAGTAGTCATTATCTCTGGATTGTGGGTGATCTGTTTCCCTTTTAATGCTTTTTTGGCATCTTCTAATTTTTCTGCAATGAATATACATTATATTTTTTCTTAAAAAGGTATTATATGTGTATATATATCTGCAATTCTAGATAGACTGCTCCACAGTGCTCACGGGCAGACAGGCTTGAATAATCAATGACCCTTGGGGTGTTATTAAGATAGGTGGGAGATAAAGCAAGGCTCAAACAGAAAGCCACCATCCCACTCCCCACTCCCATTCTGCAACATACTACCCACAAACATTAAGTTTGAGGAAAACCCCACTGTCTTCTATTCTGCCACTAGATAACTTGCTTTCCAATATCCTGACCAACCCCTCCCCGCAACCACCACTCGCAAGGAAAAAAAAAAAAAAGAAAACCCTCACAGTTAAAGTTGCTGGCTTCCACTCCAGGCATATAAGATAAACATATGGAGGCGGGTGGGAGAAGTCTGGGAACTTTCCTTAATATACATGCATTAATGTTAGTCAGAAATACGTTTAGATTAAAACCCCATTTGCTGACTTGAAAGGAGAGCGTTCCACCCAGGGAGTGTTAAAAGGATACACGCTGATGAAATCTTAACAGTCCGGGGACTAGCACTAGCAGGGTCTTAGGTCTTTTTCCTTCAGAACTCTGTCTCTGTCTCCTGCCCTCCTGCTTCCCAGCCATTCTCCATGTGCACTTATCCTGTGGAACCTCCTGAACTCCCGCTCTCTTCAGCCTGTGTTGCAGACACCGGCCCTACGATAATTTCACATGAACCCAAGGTCACAGGGACCAGGAAGGGGAGAAGCCTGAGAAGTGTACACTGAGGACCCAAGCTGGCAATGAAGGTAGTTTTTATGCCTCGCTAAAGCAGACCCTCAGCAGAGGTGCCAGACAAAATATAGGACGTCCCTGGAAATTTGAATTTCAGATAAGAATGAATAAATTTATATGTATAATCATACTAAAAATTATTCATTGTTGAAATTCAAATTTAACTGAGTATTGTGCTTTTATTTGCTAAATTTGATAACTCTAATCCTGAGTAAGGTGATGATATCCAACAAAATAAAATCCAATTTAAGTATTTAAATACTGTTGTCAGTCCAGTTCTTATCCAGTTCTTACTTCCATTTGCTTATTTTAAAGGTCTGTATTTTATAGTATTCCTAATTTATATCATTTGGGGATCTGTAACTTCAATGATGTCCTTCATTTGTTGGAATGGAAATGATTTTAATAATGATTTGTGATTATTCATAGAATTTATAAATTGTACTTAAGCTTCAGTAAAGTACTTGAAATATATATCCTCCATATTTAAGAATAATTCTAATTGATAGCAGGTCCTTTTCTTTTTCAGGATTAGCCTGATAACCATTGAGAGAGATGGAGACTATGTTCAATTCAGAAAATGATCGGACCAGAGGTGTGATGATACATTTTCAGCGTGTCTATCAAGAAGATGGTGATTGAAATATCTGAAAGAGTAGCAGCAAGGAGTCAGTCCCTTGCTATTTCAAAAAGGCCATAATCCCAGTGATGACTATTTCTTCTTGTAACACAGAAGACAGTATAATCAAAGGGGAAATATTCAAAGTGGGATGAAAGGAATTGGCGTTAGACAAGACTACATGGTGACTGTAAAAAATAGGAAAAGATTTTAAAAGCTCTCCATCGTGGCCATGCTACAAACAATAGCTTTGTCTCTTCTAATGTTTCGTTTCCTATTGTACTAACCATGTGCTTCCCCGGTGTCTGCTGGAAACCAGCAGAAAGAGAAAAGGTTTCCAAATATTAACAGGTAAATTCAAGCAGCCTGTGTCTGGATGGAGCAACCAGTTACTCAATAATGCTCAAAAGCAAGGTCAGAGACAAAGCAAACATTCCTTATCCCCAATGGTTGATGACTGGGTTCCAATAATCCACCAAGGAAGTTAGTGCCCAAGGGCAAAAAAAAAAAAAAAAAAAGAACAGAAACACCTCAGTTGGTGCAATGGATAAGACATGGGATCAGAAGTTCTGAATTTTGGACACCACTCTGTGACTTTGGATGAGTTCTTCAGCCTATCCCTTTATAGAATGAAGCTAAACAAGACTAAGCTTGTAATCTCCCTGTCCAGTGAAATTCTAAAGAACCTTAATTCAATTACTTTTTCCCCAAAACCTTTACTTTCCTTGCTCATCTTTTCCCCCATATCTACCTAGCAAAGCCCTAACCCTCAATCAACCCAACTATTATAATCTGCCTTAGCACCACAGGCAGCTGAGAAGCACAGGAGAAAGTGGCACAACTGAGAAGTTTAGTGCCACCCCAGATCCAGAGCCAGCTGCCTCCAACCTCACTCAACAAAGGTCCTTTCCTCAGTTTAGAGAAAACAGAAAACTCCCTCAAATCCCTGCCTTCAGCCTGCTGTACAGACTCACTGCCATTGTACCAACTGCTTTCCTCTTCCCTTCTCAGTAGAAAAAGGATCTTGCTCTAGATGACATGCCATTGATTATCATTTCTCTAGGACATAACTTTCTTCCATTTTCCTGGAGGATTCTCTCAGCATAGAATGTTTATATAGTCTACTAAAAAAAAAAAAAAAAAAAAAAAACCACCTTTCTTATCTGTCCTGATTGCTGTTTCCTTCCTTAAGAGTTAAACTTTTCAAAGGGTGATCTGTAATTATCATGCCCACTTATTCCAATTCCCTCTTTCACTCTTCTACCTGACTTAAAAAAACAGTAGAGGGCAAATAATTTCCTTTCAAGGAGATGATGTGGGATTTGCACATATCAGTTCACTCACATTCCACTGGTGGGAACTTAGTCACCTGCCCCCACCAAGCCCCACAAGGAAATATACTATGTGGAAGGGAAGCCATATGCCATATTGGAAAGGGAGAGAATAGTTTCTAGGGTAACAGATATTAACTAGTCTCTGTCACAAGTATGTTTCTAAATAGAGGTATTTGAGTTGACTCTGAGTAGAAGGGAGTTGAAAGGCATTCCCTGGGAGAGGGGATGGAGAAAAATAGAGTAGAAAGACATTCAGAAACCTAATGAAAAATAACCAAACTAAGATGTTTCAACATCTGGATTGAGAGAGTAAAACAAGGAAGAAGAGATAAACAGTGGCTCACAGCAAGAAAGGATTGGCCAAGGGAGAAGATGTCCTTATGCTAGTGGCAGTGCACAACAGAGGAAGGGAGGAGTGTATGCATACTTAGCTTTCAGCTTCTGTAACTGGGGCCTAGGAAGTTTGGATATGGCTTTGCTCCCAAATGTTGGAGGATTGATATGGAAAATCAATAGTAAACAGATCTAAAGAGACTTAAGATCTCAAGACAGAGGATGAAGAGGAGAGAACATAACAGTGGACAATAAGTACATGGGTGAATCTCACAGACATGATTGTGAACAATAGACTCAAGACACAAAAGAATATATACTGTATTGTTGAATTTATATAATGTTCCCAAAGTGGCAAATCTAGTCTATGGTGATAGACATTAAATGCTGATTGCGTTGGGGGAGGGTAGTGCATGAGATGGGCCATGAGGTAGGCTTCTGAGATGCAGGTAATGTTCTACATCTTGATCTGGGTAATGTTTGTATGGGTATATTGCTTGGTAAAAATTCATTACTAATGTGTATGTACTTTTCTGTATTAACATTATACTTCAATAAAAATTTTATGGAAACAAACAAGCAAACAAGGGAACGGGTTGCTATGACTATGTAGAGCCTACAGTATATACCAATCACGATTCATTCCTTGGGACTGGGGAGAGGCTGACCTTACCTGAGCATGTTACTGCTCACTTAAGACCTGAATAAAATCAAGGTTCTGTTTGCAGGGAAGCAGGAGAGACTGGCTGTTAAGTAGGCAGCAAATAGGGGCTGATATATGCAGTTATTTTTAAAATGACTTAGTTTCATATTCATTGACCTGGATGAATATCCACCGTGAATTTTGAAATAAGAAAGGTAACATGCTAAGTAATATTCTCATTCTATTAAAAATACCCTTCCCATTAATAGAGAAAGGTGAGGAAAAAGACACACCAGGCTACTAATACTGGGTCCCCAAGGGCAGGTGGGTGGGGAAAATAGAGGGCAGATCTTATCAGGGTTTTCTTGTTTTTGCATTGTTTCACTGACAATAGAAAGAATACCTACTTTTATATTTTTTGAAGCAGAATTTAATAGGAAGATTAAAATTGAAAAAGGTCAATAACCTACTAAATTAGAAACTAAGGTACTAGGAATGGGTGGATTTCACACAGCAGAGTGAGGATGAGGCTAGAGCAGATGTGAGGGCCAGGTGGCAATGTTTTCTCTTTTGTTTTTGGTATCTCATCAGGAAAAGAACTGCTCTACTGATTGCCCCCTTTAATAAGCCGCAGAAACAGATGGTATGGCTCTTCCTAATTGCTTTTGTTCCTCACAACCGTTTCTTGAGTAAAGTTTGAAAACTGTTAGCATAGAGCCTCTTGGGAAGCAGAATTCTCAGCAGGATTCAATTTCATTCTGTGTCTTAGGTATTAAAATCTGTGTAGAAGGGGAAAGTGGGAAAAAGTCAATTTTGTCTGGCAACACCCACCTGCCAGAGGCATTTGTTTCCTGGGAGGAGAAAAGGCACCAGCCTTCTGAACAAAATCCAGTTTTCGGCAATCTGGTTCATAGACCTGAGGATCAGAGATGCTCTCATGAAGCTTTTTCATTAGCTATTTGGGTGTCATTACCATGTCATCTAATAAACGCTAATAAATATCAACACTACAGTGTCAAATCCACCTTTAGGATTTTTCCTCATGTATTGAGGTTGCCTTAACTTTTTCTCAGGTATGAAACAAGTCACAGTAAAAAAGTTAAATTGTTGTATCATTCGCTTATTGCTGGACTAACTCATTTTTGCATTCCTTAACAATGAATTTTATGTTAAACAAGTTATATACATAAACGTCACGCAAATACAATTAAGACTTCAATGTCAAACTGGTATGCATTTTGCAAGAATTTTTTTTTAAAGAATCGCTTCCAGAAATATTGGCTTTGGCTTCCTCAAATTAGAGTTAAGTCCTTTTTCAAGTGGGGAGGTAACACTGGTGGGAACCCAATTAAGCTCAGGGTTGCTGTTTAATCCTGAGGATCAAAAATCAATTCTATGTTTACTCTTTATTGTTACAAAAATAACAAGAAGAAAAACAACAAAAAAATTAATATCACTAACAAAATCTGGTAGAGGGAGGAGAGACTTAGAGCTAGTGAAAAATAAGCCATTCCATCACCTTTCAATGTGGAAACTCAACAGACACTATTTAAAAGTAAATACATCAAGAAATAGAAGTATAAATACACTATTAGATGTAAAGGTATTAAACCATCAGAAGAACTGAGAAGAGCAATAGTTAAAAATATCTATCATGGAAGTGGATATTGGTCAGATGGGGAACTGCAGAAATTTGCTTTTTATTTTCTACCCTTCTTTACCATTTGAAAAAAAATATCATGTATAAAATATAAATTAGAAAATAGTGTTTTTAGAAAAAAACCTTAAGGAATACATTTAAGTTAAATGTTATTCAGATCTTCTTAGATAATGTTTTAAATCACTTGCTAATATTGAAATTTGCCACAATTTCATCTTTAATAATGAGATTCTTTTCTTTCTTTTTATGTTGACATAGTCCTTTTTTCAGTGTCCATCAATAAAATTTTATTGGCAACAGCCACACCAATTCATTTATGTCTTGTCTGTGGCTGCTTTTTTTTTCTAATTGAGGTCACACTGGTTTATAATATTATATAAATTTCAGGTATACATCATTATATTTCAACTTCCATATAGACTATATTATGTTCACCACCAAAACTCTAGTTGCCATCCATCTCTGAACACATGTGCTCCTTTACCCTTTTGTTGTTCTCCCACCCACTTCCCCTCCAGTAATGACCAATCTATTCTCTGTATCTATGTGGTTTTTTTTTTAATCTTGCACATATGAGTAAAGCCATATGGTAAATTTTTTTGTCTTATTTCTTTCGCTTATCATAATACCCTCAAGGTCCATCTATGTTGTCGCAAATGGCAAGATTTCATCGATTTTTATGGCTGAGTAGTATTCCATTGTGTGTGTGTATATATACCACACCTTCTCTATCCATTCATCCATTGATGGGCACTTAAGTTGCTTCCAAGTCTTGGCTATTGTGAATAATGCTGCAATGAACATAGGGGTGTACATATCTTTTTGAAGTAGTGTTTTCATTTCCTTTAGATAAATACCCAGAAGTGGAATAGCTGGATCATATCATAATTCTATTTTTAATTTTTTGAGGAATCTCCATACTTCCTTCCATAGTGGCTGCACCAGTTTACATTCCCATCAGCAGTGTATGAGGTTTCCTTTTTCTCCACATCCTCTCCAACACTTGTTATTTTTTTGTCTTTTTAGTAATAGCCATTCTGACAGGTGTGAGGTGATATCTCATTGTGGTTTTGATTTGCATTTCCCTAATAATTAGTGATACTGAACATCTTTTCATGTGCTTGTTGGCAATATATATATCTTCTTTGGAAAAATGTCTGTTTGTATCCTCTGCCCTTTTTTGATTAGGTTGTTTGGGTTTTTTTGTTGTTGAGATGTATGAGTTCTTTATATATTTTGGATATTAACCCCTTATCAGATATATGATTTGCAAATATTTTCTCCCAGTTGGTAAAGTTGTCTTTTCATTTTGTTGATGGTTTTCTTTGCTGTGCAGAAGTTTTTTAGTTTGATATAGTCCCATTTGTTTATTTTTTCTTTTGTTTCCCTTGCTTGAGGAGACAAGATATTCCAAAAGATACTGCCAAGACCGTGTCAAACAGCGTACTGCCTATGTTTTCTTCTAGGAGTTTTATGGTTTCAGATCTTACATTCAAGTCTTTAATCCATTTTGAGTTAACTTTTGTGTATGGTGTAAGATAATGGTGTACTTTCATTCTTTTGCATGTGGCTGTCCAGTTTTCCCAACATCATTTATTGAAGAAACTTTCCTTTCTCCGTTGTGTGTTCTTGACTCCTTTGTTGAAAACTAGCTGTCCACAGATGTGTGGGTTTATTTCTAGGATCTCAATTCTGTTCCATTGATCTGTGTGTCTGTTTTACTGTTGGTACCATGCTGTCTTGATTACTATAGGTTTGTAGTATATTTTGAAATCAGGGAGTGTGACACCTCCAGCTTTGTTCTTTTTTCTCAGGATTGCCTTGGCTATTCTGGGTCTTTGGTTGTTCCATATGTTTTAGGATTCGTTGTTCTAGTTCCAAAATGTCCTTGGGATTCTGATTGGGATTGCATTGAATCTGTAGATTGCTTTAGGTAATATGGACATTTTAACTATGTTAATTCTTCCAATCCATAAGCATGGAATATCTTTCCATTTCTCTATGTTTTCTTCAATTTCTTTCAACAGTATCTTATAGTTTTCAATGTACAGGTCTCTCAAGTCCTTGGTTAAATTTATTCCTAGGTGTTTTAATTTTTTTGGTTGTGATTATAAATGTGATTGTATTCTTGATTTCTCTCTCTGCTAGTTCATTGTTAATATATAGAAATGCAACTGATTTTTGTCTGTTGATTTTGTGCCCTCTAACTTTACTGTACTCATTAACTATTTCTAATAGTTTTTTGGTGGATTCTTTAGGGTTTTCTGTATGTAGAATCATGTGCAAATAGTGACAGTTTTATTTCTTCCTGTCTGATTCGGATACTTTTTTTTCTTGCCCAATTCCTCTGGCTGGGACTTCCAATACTCTGTTGAATGTGAGTGGCAAAAGTGGGTATCCTTGTCCTGTTCTTGTTCTTAGAGGAACAGATATCAGTTTTTCACCATTGAGTATGATGCTGGTTGTGGGTTTGTGGTAAATAGCCTTTATTATATTGAGGTACTTTCCATCTATACTCATTTTATTGAGAGTTTTTATCATAAATGGATGCTGAATCTTGTTGAATGCTTTCTCTGCATCTATTGAGGTGATCATGTGATTTTTATTCTTCATTTTGTTAATGTGGTGTATCACATTGATTGATTTGCAGATATTAAACCATCCCTGAATCCCTGGGATAAATTCAATTTGATCTTGGTGTATGATCCATTTAAGGTATTGTATTTGATTTGCTAAAATTTTGTTGAGGATTTTTGCATCTATGTATATCAGTGATATTGGCCTATAATTTTCCTTTTTTTGTGTTGTCCTTGTCTGGTTTTGGTATCAGGGTAATGTTGGCCTCATAAAATGAAGTATCCCATCCTCTTCAATTTTCTGGAGGAGTTTGAGAAAGATAGATATTAAATCTTCTTTGAATGTTTGGTGGAATTCACCAGGGAAGCCATCTGGTCCTGAACTTTTGTTTTTGTTTTGTTACTGTTTCAATCTCTTTACTTGTGATTGGTCTATTCAGATTCTCTATTTCTTCTCGATCCAGTTTTGGGAGGTTGCATGATTCTAAGAATTTATTCATCTCTTCTAGGTTATCCAATTTGTTGGCACATAGCTTTCCACAGTATTCTCTTATAATCCTTTGTATTTATGTGGTATCCATTGTAATTTTTCCTCTTTCAGTTTTGATTTCATTTATTTGAGCCTGCTCTCTTTTTTTCTTAGTGAGTCTAGCTAAGGGTTTGTCAATTTTGTTTATCTTTTCAAAAAACCAACTCTTAGTTTCATTGATCTTTTCTATTGTCTTTTTAGTCTCTATTTCATTTACTTCTGCTCTAATTTTTATTATTTCCTTCCTTCTACTGACGTTGAGTTTCATTTGTTCTTCTTTTCCTAGTTATTTTAGGTGTAGTATTAGATTGCTTATTTGAGATTTTTCTTGTTTCTTGAGGTAGGCCTGTATTGCAATAAACTTCCTTCTTAGTACTGCTTTTGCTGTATCCCATAGGTTTTGGTATGTTGTGTTTTTATTTTCATTAGTCTCCAGGTATTTTTTGATTTCTCCATTGATCCAATAGCTGTTCAGTAGCATGTTGTTCTCCTCCATAAACGATAAGGTCACATATTTGTGATTTTTCCAGCTTTCTTCTTGTAGTTGATTTCATTTCACAGCATTGTGGTCGGAAAAGATGCTTGATATTGTTTCACTCTTCTTAAAGTTATTGAGGCTTGCTTTGTTTCCCAACATATGGTCTATCTTTGAGAATGTTCCATGTGACCTTGAGAAGAATGTGCATTCTGCTATATATATAGAACATCTATTAAGTCTGTCTGATCTAGTGTTTCATTTAAGGCCAATGTTTCCTTATTGTCTCTCTCTCTGGATGATCTATCCTTTGATGTTAGTGGGGTATTAGAGTCCCCTACTATTATTGTGTCGCTGTCAATTTCTCCCTTTAGGCCTGTTAATAGTTGCTTTATATACATTGGTGCACCTATATTAGGTGCATATATATTAATAAATGTTATGTCTTCTTGGTGGATTGTCCCCTTTATCATTATATAATGTTCATCTTTGTTTCCTGTTATCTTTTTTGGCTTGAAGTCCATTTTGTCTGATATAAACATGCCTACACCTGCTTTCTTTTGGTTGCCTTTTGCTTGGAGTATCACCTTCCATTCCTTCACTCTGAGCCTATGGTTGTCTTTAAAGCTGAGATGGGTCTCCTGGAGGCAGGATATTGTTGGGTCTTGTTTTTTAATCCATCCAGCCACTCTGTGTCTTTTGATTGGTGAATTCAATCCATTTACATTTAGAGTGATTATTGATATATAAGGGCTTAATACTGCCATTTTAACTTTTGTTTTCTGGTTGTTCTATATTTCCATTGTTTCTTTTTCCTTGTGTTTCTGTCTGACATCTCAGTTTGGTGGTTTTCTGTGATGTGTTTTTCAGTTTCCTCTTTCTTAATGTTTTTTGACTCTGCTCTGAATTTTTGTTTTGTGGTTACCATGAGGTTTGTATATAAGATCTCATAGATGATACAGTACTTTTTCTGCTGATAGCATCTTATCTCCATTTGCCTATGCAGGTTCTGTCCTATTCTTCTTCCCTTTCTATGTTTTTGTTGTCACAAATTATCCCTTTTTTATTGAGTTTGTTACCAAATTGAAGTGGTTATAGTTATGTTTAATGCTTTCTTTTCCTTTAGCCTTTATGTTATAATTAAGTGTTTAGTAGCCTATTCTGATATAGAGTTGCATTTTCCTGTCTGTCTATTTATCACCTTGCTCAAAGTTTTGTATACTTTTGCCTTTTTGTTTCAGGTAGGAGATCTTCTTTCAACATTTCTTGTAAGGCAGGTCTAGTGGTGATGAACTCCCTCAGCTTTTTATTTGTCTGGGAGAGCCTTTATTTTTCCTTCATATCTGAAGTTTAACTTTGCTAGATAGAGTATTCTTGGCTGATAGTTTTTATCTTCCAATATTTTGAATATATCATTCCACACTCTCCTGACCTGTAGACTTCCTGCTGAGAAAACCACTGATAGCCTAATAGGGGTTCCTTTGTAAGTTATTATTTTCTTTTTGCTGGCTGCCCTTAATATTCTTTCTTTGTCATTGACTTCAGGCAGTTTTAATATAATGTGCCTTGGAGAAGGTCTTTTTGCATTTATCCTTTATGTTTATCCTTTATCTTTATGTTGCTTTTTCCTAATTGAGTTGGATATTTCTTACAGAATTTCTTCATTTTAAGAAATTTCAGTTTTCTCTCCTCTTCCAGTCAGAATCATTTCTAGATTTCTATCTTCAAGCTCACTAATTCTCTCTTCCATATTGTCTGCTCTATTTTGAATGCTTTCTACTTTATTCTTCATCTCATTGTGTTCTTCAGCTCCAGAATTTCTGTTTGGTTCTTTTTTAGAGTTTCAATATCTTTGGTGAAGTACTCTTTCTGCTCATTAATTTTATTCCCATGCTCATTGAACTGTCTTTCTGAGTTTTCCTGTAATTCACTGAGTTTCTTCATGAAACTATTTGAATTCTCTGTCAGATCACAATCTTCCATGACATCGTTTGATTTCTGGAGAGTTGTTATTTTCTTTCTGTGCTACCATGTTACTGTAGTTCTTCATGGTGCTGTTTTCTTGTGTTGTTCCTCAATGAGTTGTTCCTCTGTGGGCATATTTGTGGTAGCAAACACCTTTCTTATTTGGGTAAAGCTTTATTTACTTTGATCTGAGCTACTACTGGTTATATTTGAGAGCCTGTGCTTTCCACCCTCCACTGCCTCTGCCAGAAGTGTCATCAGTGCCCTCATTGTGCTGCTTATGTCTCTGAGGTTGCTGGTGTCTTGCTGCTTATGTCACTGCAATCACAATTGTAACCACTGGGGTCACCAGGCTGTGAGCACCTCTGCTGCTTCTGGGGCCACCTGGCTCGTGGGTTCCCCGACTGTGGCAGAGGGGAGGGAAGAGGAGAATTGGAGCTGGGGTCATGGGCACTTCTATCATATCTGGGTTTGTTGGGTCTGCAGGCATCACTGCTACAGGTGGTGATGGGGGGAAGTTGCATGCACCATTGTTGCAGCTGGTGGGGAACAGGGTTGTGGGCTCCACTATTATTACCTGACTCTCCGCAAGCTTTGGTGCCGTTGCCATGTGCACGGCCCCTGCTGCTGCTCCTGGGTAATCTGAGGATGCTGGCAACGCTGCTGCCAGGGGCACTGAAGTCACTGCTGGAGGTGGGTGTCACTGCTGCTGCTGGGTGGGCTGGGGTCATGGGCAACACCACCACTGGCACAAGGGGAGTGATACCTGGGTTGCAAGTGCTGCCAGGGTTCCTGAAGCCTCTGGTCTCCAGCACCTGCACTGCTCCTGGAACCTCAGGTCATGGGCACCATCGCCACTGCTGTGTGCCTGGCGTCTTATATGCAGCACCTGCTGCTGGCAAGGCTGGTGTTTGGGGCGCTGCTGCCAGGGGCTGGGTTGTGGGCACCACTGCAGTTCCTGAAGTCTCAGGTTGTGGGCACCATCCACCACTGCTGGGGGTGGGGAAAAGGCTGAGTTGTGAGTATGACTGCAGTTCCTGCAGCCTCCGGTCTCACGTGCTGGCATGATTCCTGGAACCTCAGGTTATGGGCACTGCCACCATCACTGGGGATATCGGGGTCTTGGATGCAGCCCCTGCTGCTGGAAGGGCTGGGGTTGAAGGCACCACTGCTGGGGAAAGGGTGGGGACTGGGTCACAGGTATCATCACAGTTTCCAGAGCCTCCAATTGTGTACCCCGCAGTGATTCCTGGAGCCTCTGGGAGCATGGGCTGCCTAGATTCATGGGGCCTCCGTTTATGAGTGTTACCTCAGTTCCTGGGGCCTCTGGCCACAGGTGCAGCTGCAGCTCCTGAAACCTCTGGTCTCAGGAGCTACCATCACTGCTCCCCTGGTTCCATCACCTCCAGGAGGTTCAGTCCACCCACCTTCAGATGTATAGATGTATGGATCTCTCAGGTGTTCTGGTGTGCTGTGCAAAGAGTCCTTTGTTGGTCTATGGATGTCCTACTGGTTGTAACTTAGAGGGAAGAGGCAAAGGGGGCAACTCACTCTGCCATGATCTTGTCCCCAACATAGTCCTTTTTAATAATGGCAATATTGAAGTTAAGATATTCAAGTAAGACTTAGACTTGAGTTTGGTTTACATCTTCAGAATTTCAGAACATCCTCCATTGTTATTAGTTTTAAATTTCTACTTGTAGAAGTTAAAGCATATGATAAAAATAAAACAGCTAAAATGTGTATTTAAAAATGTCTTCCTTCCATACATGCTTCTTAATTCTCCTCCCCAGAGGCATCCTCTGATACTAATTTCAAATATATCTTTTCAGAAAAATTCTATGCATATAAAGTATTTATACACCTTCCTCTTCTAAAAAACAGAAATGATAGTATTATACACACTCTTCTGTCCATTGTTATTTTGCTTAATATTGTACCTTGAAGATGATTCTGTATTGGCACACAGAGGGTCCACATTCTTTTTCTTATAACTGCCTAGCATTCAATCATCTGGATGCACTCTAATTTTTTTAAGCTTTCTCCTAATACTGGCCATTTAGGTTGTTCCTAGCATTTTGTTCTTTTAAAAATGTGGCAGTAAAAAAAAAATCAAGCATATATCACTTTGCACATATGTGACCATATCAGTAGAATTACCAGAACTGGAAGTTTTTACTTTTTATTTTGGTTTTATGGGATTTTTTCTTTATTACCAAAGTGCATACTTATTATTTAAAAAAAAAAAGGTGAAAAAGAGCAGAAAATAGTCCATCACACAGATGCAATCACTGTTAATATTTTAGTCTACTTCTTTCCAATCTTGTTTCTTCCCTTCTATGGGCTTTGAAGTCAAACTGTCCAAACTTTCGCTCTACTGACGATTAGCTGTGTGACTTTAGGTTAATTATTCATGATCTCTGAGCCTTAGTTTCCTAATCTGTAAAATAGGGAGTATCTACTCATGTTATGTGAGTGAACTGGAACATAGTATAATATAGTAATTGTCTCTTTTAAAAACTCAGTTTTAATAAGTACAATTTACACAGTATAAAAGCCACATTTTTTGGTATTTTTACACATTTTGACAAGTATATACAATCATGGAACCACTACCACAGTCAAGATCTAGAGAATTTCTGGCACTAGGCAATAACTAATCTAATTTCTGTCTTTATGAATTTGTCTATTCTGGACTTCTCATATAAATAGAATCATACAATATGTGCCTTTTGTGACTGACTTTCAATTAACATAATATTTTCAAGGTTATTCCACGTTGTAACATATACCAGTACTTCATTCCTGTTTATTGCCAAGTAATAAACTCCATTGTATGCATATACCGTATTTCATTTATCCATCAGTTGATGGACATTTGGATTGTTTCCTCATTTTGACTATTATGAATAATGCTGCTATGAACATTCATGTACAATTTTTTTGTGGGGACATATGATTTCAATGTTCTTGAGTTGTATAGCTAGGAGTGAAATTGCTGGGTCATATGGTAATTCTGTTTAATATTTTAAGGAACTGTCACTGTTTTTTAAGACTGCCAAACCTACTTAAATTCCCACCAACAATGTATAAGGGCTTCTTCCACTACCCATTCCATATTTCTTTAGTCCTCAGCAAGCATCTCAGCTGGTTGCGGCTTTTTGCCTGGTTGAGTGAACCAAATCTTCATTCCTGAAGGGTCTGGGCCATTAGCAGTCCTGCTTGTATTGGGTTGTTGTAGTTTTCCCATTGATTTTTTCACAGGGCTTGGTAGTAATAAGAGACACCCTAAGGGATCTTCTGTATTCCAGACATGCTCTTCCTTACCTACATTGTGGATTAGTAGTCCAATTTCCCTTTGGTAGTCAGGATCCATCACCCCAGCCAGCACAATAGCTCCCTTCTTTGAGTGTTAATTCAGAGGCATCAGGAGTCCAAAGTGGCTGGGTGGCAGCCCTAGCTTCCTATTCAATGAAATCATTGTTGTATCTTCTGGTGAAAGCATTCCTTCCTTTAGAAGTAAGACCTCTAGGCCATCAGAGCATAGTCAAGGGAACAGGAAGCAAAAATTTTGCTACTAGATCACTAGGGGTAACAGTAAGAGGTACACTCCCATTTCCACCCATTGATCCCTGCACCTGTGAATCCTGGCTATGGCAGAAAGAGCACCACATATTGGACGCTGACTCAGACACATTTAGCTTCCTGAGAACCTTGCCTCAACCCTGCAAGGTATTGCTACCTAGCTGACATGGTAACTGAGTCTTCAAAAGGCCATTCCACCATTCTATCAAGATGGCTGCTTCAGGATGGTGAGGAACGTGGTAACACCAATGAATTCCATGAGCATGGGCCCACTGCTGCCCTTCATTTTTGTGAAGTAAGTTCCTTGATCAGAAGCAAAGACAGTGGATAAGGCATTCTATAAGTCCGTAGATGGTTGTTTTGGCAGAAGCTTTATGTACAGGGAAGGCAAATCTGTATACAGAGTCAGCATCTATTCCAGTAAGAACAAAACACTGCCCTTTCCATGATGGAATTGGTCTAATAAAATCAATCTGCTGCCAGGTGGCTGGCTGATTACTCCTGGAATGGTGCCATACTGGGGGCTCAGTCTTAGTCTCTGCTGCTGGCAGACTGGATACTCAGCAGTGGCTGGAGCTAAGTTTACCTTGGTGAGTGGAAGTCCATTTTGCTGGTTCCATGTATAACCTCCATCACTGCCACGATGGCCACTTTGTTCATGAACCAATTGGTGGATGGCAGGAGTAGCTGGGGAAAGAAATTGACTGGTATCCACAGAAAGGGTCATTCTGTCCACTTGATTATTAAAGTCATCCTCTGCTGAAGTCACTCTTTGGTAAACATTCACATGGAACACAAATATCTTTATATTTTTCACCCATTCAGAGAGATCTATCCACATACATCTTCCCTAAGCCTCCTCGTCACCAATTTTCCAATCATGGTCCTTCCAAGTCCCTGACCATCCAGCCAAACCACTGGCCTCAGCCCATGAATACATAATATTCAATACAGAATATACAATTGTACATCTGGCCATTTCTCCTCCCAAGCAAAATGAACAACAAGGTGCACTGCTCAAAGTTCTGCCCACTGGGACGATTTCCCTTCACAATTGTCCTTTAGAGATGTCCTGGAAAGGAACCCACTTTTGGGTAGTTCCTGCATATTGTGCAGAACCATCTATAAACTAGGCCCAAGCTTTCTCGTTCTCTGTCAAATGACTGTAGGGAATTCTCATGAGGCCATAGGTGCAGGCTGGGAGAGAGAAGGCAGTGTAGCAGGAGAGGAGACCATAGGTATTTGGGCCACTGTTTCAGGTAACTGACTTGTGCCTTCAGGGCCTGCTTAAGACCAATTTTGTGTATACCACTTTCATTTGATGATGGGGTGCTGCTGTGCCCACCTAACTTTATGGCTTGGTGGGTTGGAAAACACCCAGTTCATGATGGGTAGCATAGGTCACACAATAACTTTCTGGCCCATGGTTAAGTGTTCAGCCTTTACTAAAGCCCAGTAGCAAGCCAAAAGCTGTTTCTCAAAAGGAGACTAGTTATCTGCAGAGGATGCCAGGGCTTTGCTACAAAATCCCAAGGGTGTGCAGTGTGACTCACCTACAGTGGCCTGCCAAAGGCTCTAAACAGCATCCCCATCTGCCACTGACACTACAAGCAACACTGAATCTGCTGGATCATATGGACCAAGTGGCAGAGCAGCCTGTACAGCAGCCTGTGCCTATTGCAGAGCCTTCTCTTGTTCTGGGTCCCACTCAAAACTAGCAGCTTTTCAGGTCACTTGGTAAATGGGCCAGAGTAGCACACACAAATGAGGAATATGCTGCCTCCAAAATCCAAAAAGACCCACTAGGCATTGGGCCTCTTTTTTGTTGTAGGAGGGGCCAGATGCCAAAACTTACACCTACCTTAGAAGGGGTATCTTGACATGCCCCACATCACCGGACCCTTAGAAATTTCAATGAAGTAGAAGGTCCTGAATTTTTGTCAGATTTATTTCTCAGCCTCTGAGAAACAAATGTCTTACCAATGAGTCTAGAATAGTTGCTACTTCTTGCTCACTAGGTCCAACAACATGATGTCATCAATGGAATAGAGTCATATGAGGTCTTTTAGAAGGAGAAAGGAATCAAGATCCCTACAAATTAAATTACGATATAGGGCTAGAGAGTTGATATACCCCTGAGGCAGAACAATTAAGGTGTATTGCTGGCCTTGCCAGTTGAAAGCAAACTTCTTCTGATGGTCTTTATCAACAAGTATGGAGAAAAAAACATTTGTCAGATAAATAGTTAAATACTAGGTACCAGGGGATATGCTAATAGCTCAAGCAATAAAACTACAACTGGAACAGCAGCTGCAATTGGAGTCACCACCTGGTTAAGCTTGTAATAATCCACTGTCATTCTCCAAGATCCATCTGTTTCCTACACAAGCCAAACAGATGAGTTGAATGGGGATGTGGTGGGAATCACCACACCTGCATCCTTCAAGTCCTTGATGGTGGCACTAATCTCTGCAATCCTTCCAGGAATGTTGCTTTTGATTTACTATTTTCCTAGGTAGAGGCAGTTCTTGTGACTTCCACCTGGCCTGTCTCACCATAATAGCTCTTACTTCATAGCTCAGGGAACCAGTGTGGGGATTCAGCCAGTTGCTGTGAATGTCTATTGCAATCATGCATTCTGGAACTGGGGAAATAACCACGAAATGGTGCACTTGGTGCACCATTAGCCCCTGCCAGTGGGTCCTTGAACCCACTACAAGACAGACTTGAACTAAAAATCCATTGATCATCTGACCTCCTTAAGCCCATATTCTGACTGATGGACCACAGTACTATTTTGGGTCTCCTGGAATTAGTGTCAGATCAGAGCCTGTGTCCAATAATACCTGAAAATTCTAATTATTTCCTTTTCCCCAATGCACAGTCACCCTGGTAAAAAGCTACATGTCCCTTTGGGGGAAGGCTGGAAGAAAGATTAACAGTATACATTTTTGGCAGTGTAGTGGGGTCTTCCTTAAAGGGACTCAGCCTCTCCTTCATTTAAGGGGTTCTGGATCTGTAAACTGGCTCAAGTCTGGGGATTTATTGAGGCCATGACTCTGTTTTTATGATTCAGGTTAGACTTTTGTTTACTTGACCTAGAACTCTTCTGTTTATACAAATCAAGTAAGAATTTAGTAGACTTTCCATGTATTTCTCTTCTGGGAACACCATGATCAACTAGACAGTGCCATAGGTCTGTGAATCAGACTAGTCTGATTCTGCTTTGCCTCTCTTGTCCACTGTTGTAACCATGCCCATGTTGCCTTTGGCAACGAAGTGTACCACTTGGCCCCTGCCATCCTGGGATCCAATTATTCCCATTGCATTTAGGTTTCAGAATTCAATGGCAGTAGTTTCCCCCATTGTAATTGCTTTTCCCTTCCAGCTTTATTGAGATATAATTGAAATACAACATTGTATAAGTTAAGATGTACAATGTAATGATTTGATATATGTATATATTGCAAAGTGATTACCACAATAAGGTTAGTTAATATATCCATCAGCTCACATAGTTACACTAACTTTTTTTGTGGTGAGAACATTTAAGATTTACTTTCTTAGCAACTTTCAAAATATACAATACAGTGTGAACTGTATATAGTCACCATGCTGTACATTATATCCCTGGAACTTATTCATCTTATAACTAGAAGTTTGTACCCTTTGATCGCTTTCACCCATTTCATCCACCCTCCTATCCATCCTCCTACCCGCCCCCCCGACACACACACCAGTCCCTGGCAACCAATCTGTTTTCTGTTTCTATGAGTTCAGTTTTTTTAGATTCCACATATAAATGAGATCATATAGTATTTGTCTTTCTCTATCTGCTTATTTCACTTAGCATAATGCCCTCAAGGTCCATCCACATTGTTGCAAATGGCAGGATTTCCTTCTTTTTTGTGGCTAAACAATATTCCTATATATATATATATATACACACATTTTCTTTATCCATTCATCCATTGGTGGACATTTAAGTTGGTTATTGTGAATAATGCTGCAGTGAACGTGGGTGTGGAGATATCTCTTTGAGATAGTGATTTCATTTCCTTCAGATATATACCCAGAAGACACTGTAATTTCTGACCTACAAAGAAAAGTGATCACAGAGCTTTTCAAGGATGCTGGGGCTCCCCTCATAAATTTATTTCTCCCAGTTGGGGTGAAAGGTGTGTCTTCTGGGCCCTCCCAGACTGGGTGAGTAGGTTTTAAATGATAAATCCACTTTAACATTCCAGTCCGTCTAAGCCTTTGGATTTCTTCCACTATTGTATACCAAGGCAATTCTGGCATTTCAACATCATTTAGAGTTCGTGTTTCAGTAAACCAACCAAGCAAACTGCTGAGTCCTTTCTAATCCCCCACCAAACTGTAACATTAAATATAGCATCTTTGCTTGGTGGACCCTATCAATAAATTCAGCCTGATCCAACTTTATGTTCCTTCTACCCTTATCCCACACCCTTAATATCCATTCTCACACATATTCCCCAGTTTTCTGTCTATATAAATTAGAAAAATTATGTAGTTCCTTTGGAGGTATAGCACACCTCTTCATGGGTCAGACTTTGCACCTCACCTTTTGGGGTCTGCCCTGACTTGAGTCTAGTTATAGGTCTAGAAGCAAAGAGGAGTGGTGGGGGTGGGTCCAGAGGAGGATTAGCCATGTCATGCAAGGCAGGGGAAGTTGTTAGAGTTTACTCAGGCAAAGCAAGGTAAACCTCCTCAGATGTGGATGAAATAGCTGCTTCAACTGGCAAAGAAGACTCATCAGAATTTAGCGGATTCAACGTCCCAAGCTTCATCAGTATTGTCCCATATGTCCCCATTCCAATTTTCAGGATTCCATTCCTTCCCAGTCAATGCCTTCATGTTAACAGCAGACACTCTGCAAGCTTGGGAATTCAATTTGTGTTGTAACTTCGCTCCTCACAGGATGGGACACTGGATTTGGTTTTCAGCAATCTTGACTCTGCAGCTACAGGAGACAAGGGTTTCTTTCAGGGCAGAGACTTTCAGGTCATTTATGTGGTCCCTGAGCTAGGAATTCAAATCCTAGATCTTATCCTTTCCTTTCCCCACTTTGTCCAGCCCAATTGGAGCAACTAGCCAATTTCATTATAATTCTGAGTTTGACAAAAATGATCTAAGGTATCAAATACACGGTCATCCAGAACCCTGCCCCTTATAAGTATTTGATCAGGACTATCTAATGGTGATATTTTGTGCACCTCTATTGCCACATCATGCCATGGACTATCAGTGCTCTCTTTACTATTGGAAATAGAGTCATTAGTGACTTGAAATCTAATCAGATTAGAGAATGAATTTCAGAAAACTCCAGAACAAATTCTGAAAACTGTTCAGAAACAGACCCAATAGAATATATATAGTGACTTCATTTCCTTTAGATATATACCCAGAAGCCACTGTAATTTATGTATACACAGAGAGAGAGGGAGAGAGACAGAGACAGAGAGATAGAAAGTAAACTCATGCATGTATCCAAAGATCACCTCCATCCTGACTTCTAGCATCAGATAACTTTTGCATGTTTTTGAAATTGAGATATATATATATGTGTGTGTATATATATATATGCAGTGTGTACTCTTCTGTGTATGGCTTTTTCCACTCAATGTAATGTTTCTGATATTTAATCGTGTTGGTGAATAAAACAGTTCTTTCATTTTCATTGCTGTTTTAGTTTATCATTATACGAATTTACCATAATTTATTTACCCATTCTGTTAATGGTAAGGTTTTCAACTTGAGACTATTATAAATAATATTGCTATGTATGTTTTTATATACTGTACATATTTCTGCATTTCTACATACATACATTTCTGTGCACTATATACCTAGTAGTAAACTAGCAGGACATAGTGAATGCGAATTTCCAAATTTAATAAAAACTGCTAAACAGATTTCCAAAGTTATACCATCTTACACTACTTCTAGTAGTTAATGGGAGTTCCAATTACTCCACATTCTAGCTAACACTTTCTCTTGTTTTTTTTCTCCTAAGTTTTAAAAATTAGCCCTTCTTGGGGGCCAGCCCCATGGCCTAGTGGTTAAGTTTGGCATGCTCCGCTTTGGTGGCCTGGTTCAGTTCCTGGGTGCAGACCTACACCACCTGTCGGCAGCCATGCAGTGGCAGCGACCCACATACAAAATAGAGGAAGAGTGGCAAGGATGTTACCTCAGGGCAAATCTTCCTCAGCAAAAAAAAAAAAAAAAAAAAAATTAGCCCTTCTGATGTGTATGTGTATAATGTATAGTATATTGTAGTTTTATGTTTTCCTGTTTACTAACGGTGTGCGGCATTTTCACATGCCTATTGGCCATTTGCATAGCCTCTCTTGTGGAGTGCCCATTCAAGCATCCTCCATTTTTCTTTTGAGCTGTCTTTTTAAAAAATTGATTGGTAGGAGCTTAAAAAATATATATCCTAGGGGCCGGCCCAGTGCCACAGCAGTTAAGTTCATGTGCTCCGCTTCAGCGGCCGAGGGTTCACAGTTTCAATCCTGGGTGTGGACCAATGTACCACTTGTCAACACATGATGTGGCAGCATCCCATATAAAGTAGAGAAAGATGGGCACGAATGTTAGCCCAGGGCCAATCTTCCTCAGCAAAAAGAGGATTGGCAACAGATGTGAGCTCAGGGCTGATGTTCCTCACACACACACACAAATATATATATGTATATTTATTCTAAATTCAATCCCATTGTTATACACATATATATTTCTACTTTGTGACTTGTTTTGAAACTCACAATGGTGCATTTTGATGAATAAAACTTCTTAATTTAAATGCAGTCCCATTTATCCCACTTTTCCTTTATAAGTTTTGTTGTCCTGTTGAAGAAGCCTTTCCCTATGGCATATTATAAATCTATATCATATTTTCCTTTCACATTTAGACCTACAATTCACCTAGAATTGATTTTTGTGTATGGTGTGGTGTAGGGGCAAGATTCATTTTGTATATTTGGATAGCCAGTCTTCCCAATACATTGTATTGAACAGTTCATTCTTCCCACACTGCTCAACTGTGTGACCTTTTTCATAAACCAATCATCCATACGAGTGTAGAGCTGATTGTAGATTCTCTGCTCTGTTCCTCTGGTATATCTGGCTATCCTTGCAGGAAAAACAACACTTTCTTAATTACTGTAGCTTTATAATAAATCTTGTTATCTGCTAGAGTAAGTTTTCCTGTTTTTTTTTCCTTCTTCAACACTTTCTTCAATATTATGGGCATTTACATTTCCAAATAAAATTTAGAATTAGCTCGTAAATTTTTACCCCCCAAAAATGCTAGTATTTTGGGGGGGATTGTATTGAATCTATAGATCAATTTGGGGAGAATTGATTTCCTTAATTTTAATCAATTAATATGAATTCCAAGTTTTAAATCCATTAATCCAAGTCTTTAATCCATTGATATGTTATGTCTTTCCATTTATTTAGGTCTCAATAAATTTTCTTTACTTTTTGATGAAATGGTTTTACACATTTTTCCTTTGACATATTCCTAAAAACTTGATAGACTTGATGTTACTTTGAATTAAATCATTTAAAATTATATTTTCTAATTATTAATTGCAGATAGAAGGAATACATTTGGGTACATGATGATTTTGATAAATTTGAATAGTTTGTGTTTCATTTCGGGTTTTCTACATGCATAATTATGTCATCTGCAAATAACACTTTAATTTTTCATTCTAATCATTATAAATTTTATTTCATTTGTTTGTTTGCTTGTTTACTTCCTTACTGTACTAGGTAGGACACATTACAATGTTAAGTTTAAGTGGTAAGAGTGGTAAGATTGGGAACGTTGTCTGGTTCCCAATCCCTTAACTGGTTCTCTGAGATTGGGAACCAGATAAGGTTCTCTTTCTTTTACCATGGGAGAGCTTTCTTTTACCATGAAGTATGATGTTTGCTACAGAATTTTGGTAGTCTTTATTAGATTCAGGAAGTTCCTGTCTACTACTAGTTTGCAAAAAGTATTGACCTGGGATGTTGAGTTTTATCAAATGCATTATTCTGTATCTTTTCCTATGACCATATATGGTTTTTTCTTTACTATAATAATAAAATGAATTGTTATCATTACTTCTCAAATGTTAAAACAACTTGTGTTCTTGGAATAAACCCAACTTGTTTGTGATGAATTATAATTTTTATATATCTTGGATTTTTACTAATTTTTTTGTTTAGGATTTTACATCTATGTTTATAACAGGTATTGACAGTACACATTTTTAAATTTTATTTATATTTTCTCATAACAACGACAATAATTTCATGCTTCTTGCCAACAAGATGCTCTTTGTATAAATGAAAATGCTCTCACTTGCTGTGAACGGAATTGTGTTCCCCCCAAAATTCCTGTTAAAATGCACACTCCCAGGGTGACTGTATTTGGAGATAGGGTCTTTAGGAGATAATTAAGGTTAAATGAAGTCATAAGAGTGGGACCCTAATCCAATAGGACTGATGGCTCTCTCAGAAGAGAAAGATCTCTCTCTCTCTCTCTCTTTCCCTCTCTTTCTCTGTCCCAACAGGCACGCATCGAGGAAAGGCCTTATGAGGACAAAGTGAAAGGTGGCCATCTACAAACAAGGAACAGAGCTCTCATCAGAAACTGAACTTCCTGGCACCTTGATAATAATTATTGATAATAATAATTATTAGTTCTGAGGAAATAATTATTTGTTGTTTAAGCCAACTAGTCTGTGGTATTTTGCTACAGCAACCTGAACATACTAAAATATCACTTATATCCCAAAAGCAGAGACATAAAATCCCACCAGCTACATGTCCATCTCTGGGTGTTGTTAATTGCTTTCCTAGCTCATTTACAACCCCACCTAAATGTTCTATTATACAAAGACTAAATTGTAAAGTTTACAACCATGAAAATTCTTCATACCAAGTAAAACAGAAAAGGATAGTAGAAAAATATTTAAAATATGCAAATTCATATATAACGAGCAAGTAAAAAAATATACCTAGCTGCTATAATCGTTTCCATTACTGGTTACAAGGCTATAGTTGATACTTATAACTTCATAGTTCTACTTCCAATCCCATGGTTCCTGGGCTCTTAGCCAGCACCTAAGCTAGCTGGAAATTCTCCTTGATGGAGTAATTTGAAGTTTCATTTCTGAAGGGTCTGAATTCTTAATGGTTCTGTCTTTGTTGGGTTGCAGTACTTTTCTGTCAACTTTTATTAATGGATAGAGAAGTAGTAAGACATGCCTCAGAAAAAATCTTCTCACTTCCAGATATTATTCTCTAATGGCATTTCATAAGAGAAACCAACTTACCACTTACTTGGTAATCAGAATAAATGTCCCCAACTATTCTCTGTTAGTTCAGGGACATGAGGACCCTGAAATGGCCAGATGGCAGTCTCTAATTCCAATCCAGTATACCCTTTATTATGTCTCCTGGTGGAAGTATTCCTCTCTTGGGAAGTCCCTTTAAGCCAGCAGAAGCCAATGTGTAGGAATTAGAAGCAAAAATTCTGGGAGTGGGTTATTAGGTTTAATAGTGAGAGGAGCCACTCCAATAGCCATCTCTTCATTTTCAGACCCATATATTATGGCAATTAGAGAAATGGCATCATATGTTTGGTGTGGCCTCAAAGCATATCCTGTATCATAATGTCCAATCTCATAGAATGTTGTCTCTTCACTGCACCATACTGAATCTTCAGGAAGCTGTCCAATAGCTCTCTCATGCTAGATGCTTCTCAGTAATAGGCTACATGATAAGACAAGTGAATTCCATTATTGCCCTTCTCTTGCTGTGAATTGTTTTCCTGTTCAGAAGCAATGTTGTGTGGGATATTTTGAGGATGAATAAAGTGTTTCCTATTTCCATCAGAGATACATCTGGGCAGAAATATTGAGGGCAGTGAGATCAGTCAGTAAAGACTGGAGGGTGTGACTGCTACTTCAAATGCAAGGACAACAACACATGATTTCAAGGAACATAAAAATATCTAGGTGATGTGACATCACCAAAGGACCACAATAACCTTCCAGTAATGAACCCCAAAGAAAAGGAGATCTGTGATTTACCCAATAAAGAATTCAAAATAGCTATTTTAAAGAAGAAGCTTGATGAGCTACAAGAAAACAGACAATTCAATGAAATTAAGAAGACAACACACAAATAAAATAAGAAGTTTAACAAAGAGATAAGAAATCATAAACAGCCAAACAGAAATTTTGAAGCTGAAGAATACAATGAATAAAATGAAAAATGCAACAGAGAGCATCAATATCAAAATGGCTCAAGCAGAAGAAAGAATCTGTGAAGCTGAAGACAGGACCTTTGAAATTACCCAGTCAGAGGAAAATAAAGAAAAAGAAATAAAAAAGAGTAAAGAAAGCCTATGTGAACTATGGGACACTATCAAAAGAAGCAATCTGTGCATTATTTGAGTCCCAGAAGGAAAAGAGAGGGAGAAGGAGACAGAAGGCTTATTTAAAAAAATAATGGCTAAGAACTTCTCAAATCTAAAGAGGGATTTGGCATCCCAGTACATAAAGCTCATAGGTCTCCAAATAATTTAACTCAAAAAGATCTTCTCCAAGATACATTACAATAAAACTGTCAAAAATCAAAATAAAGAGAGAATCTTAAAAGCAGCAAGAGAAAAGAAGCTTGCTGTTTATAAGGGAACCCCTGAAAGGCTATCAGTGGATATCTCAGCAGAAACCATACAGGCCAGGAAAGAACGAAATGATATATTCAAAGTACTGAAAGAAAAAAACCCCTGCCAACCAAGAAAACTTTATCCAGCAAATTTGTCTTTCACAAATGAAGGAGAGAAAAGACATTCCCAGACAAACAAAAGCTAAGGGAGTTCATCACCACCAGACCTAACTTACAAGAAATGCTGAAAGGAATTCTTCAAGCAGAAATGAAAGGACGCTAATTAGTAACATGAAAACATATAAAAATAAACCACACACTGGTAAAGGTAAGCATACAGTCAAATTCAGAATACTTTAATACTGTAATATAGTGGTATGTTAACCACTTAACTCTAGTAAAGAGGTTAAAGGACAAAAGTATTAAAAATAACTATAGTTAAAACAATTTGTTAATGAATATACAATATAAAAAGAGGTAACCTGTCACATCAAAAACATAAAATATGGGCGGGTGGAGTAAAAGGGCACAGTTTTTGTATATCATCAAAGTTAAGTTGTTATAGGTATAAAATAGACTGTTATATCTATGAGATGTTTTATGTAAGTCTCATGAAAATGACAAAGCAAAAACCTACAGCAGAATGACAAAAGACAAAGTGAAGAGAGTCAAAGCATACTACTGTGAAAAATCATCAATTCACAAAGGAAGATAGTGAGAGAGGAAGAAAGGAAGAAGAGACTACAAAACAGCCAGAAATCATTTAATAAGATGGCATTAGTAAGTCCTTAGCTATCAATAATTACTCTAAATGTAAATATATCAAACTTTCCAATGAAAAGCCAAAGAGTGACTGAATAGATTAAAAAACAAGACTCAATTATATGCTGCCTACAAGAGACTCATGTCAGCTTTAAGGATACACATAGCCTAAAAGTGAGGATTTTGAAAAAGATATTCCATGCAAGTGGAAACCAAAGAGATTAGGGGTTGCTATAGGTATATGAGGCAAATAGACTTTAACTCAAAAGCTGTAACAAAAGACAAAAAAGGTCATTATATGATGATAAAGGGGTGAATTCATCAAAAGGATATAACAATCGCAAATATATACGTATCCAACATCCGAGTATCTAATATATTAAGCAAATACTAACAGATGTGAAGGGAGAAACAGACAACAGTACAATAGTAGGGGACTTCAATAACACACCTTCAACAATGGATAGATCATCCATACAGAAAATCAGAAAAGAAATGTTGGATTTGAACTTTAGACTAAATGAGCCTAATAGACATATACAGAACATTCCACCAAGAGCAGCAAAACACACATTCTTCTCAAGTGTACACAGAACATTGTCAAGGATAGATCATGTTAGGTCACAAAACAAGTCTTAGCAAATTTAAGAAGATTGAAATTATACCGAGTATCTTTTTTCTTTACCACAATGGTATGAGACTAGAAATCAATAACAGGAGGAAAACTGTAGAATTCACAAATATATGGAAATTACACAACCCGCTCCCAATCAACCAATGAGTCAAAAGGCAATCAAAAGAGAAAAAAAAAATCTTGAAACGAATGAAAATGGAAACACAACACACCAAAACTTATGGAATGCAGCAGAAGCAGTTCTGAGAGGTAAGTTTAAAGTGATAAATGCCTACATTAAGAAAAAAAGGAAAATCAGGGGCTGGCCTGGTGGCACAGCAGTTAAGTTCTCATGCTCTGCTTCGGTGGTCTAGGGTTTCGCAGGTTTGGATCCTGGGCACAGACAGACGCACTGCTTGTCAAGCCACGCTTTGGCAGTGTCCCATATAAAGTAGAGGAAGATGGGCACGGATGTTAGCCCAGGGCCAGTCTTCCTCAGAAAAAAAAGAGGAGGACTGGCAATGGATGTTAGCTCAGGGCTAGTCTTCCTCATGAAAAAAGAAAAAGAAAAAAGAAAAATCTCAAACAACTTAACTTTACATCTCAAGAAGTAGAAAATTAAGAATAAACTAAGTCCGAAATTAGTAGAAGAAAGTAAATAACAACGATCCAAGCAGAAATAAATGAGAGACCAGAAAAACAATAGAAAAGATCAATGAAACTAAGAGCTGATTGTTTAAAAAGATAAGCAAAATTGACAAACCTTTAAGTTAAACTAAGAAAAAAAAAGAGAGAGACAGAAGACTCAAATAAATAACATAAGAAATGAAAGAGGAGGCATTGCAACTGATTACCTCAGAAATACAAAGGATCATAACAGACTACTATGAACAATTATACACCAGCAAATTGGATAATCTACAAGAAATGGATAAATTCCTAGAAACATGCAACCTACTAAGACTGAGTCATGAAGAAATAGAAAATCTGAACAGATGAATAATGAGTTAGGAGATTGAATCCATAATCAAAAACCTTCCAAGAAAGAAAACCCAAGACCCAATGGTTTCACTGGTGAATTCTACCAAACATTTAAAGAAGAATTAACCAATCCTTCCCAAACTCTTCCAAAAAATAGAAGAGGAGGGAACACTCCCAAACTTGTTTTGCAAGGACAGCATTACCCTGATACCAAAGCCAGACAAGGAGACTACAAGAAAAGGAAACTATAGGCCAATATTCCTGATGAATACAGATGCAAAAATTTTCAGAAAAATATTAGCAAACCAAATCCAAGAGCACATTAACAGGATCATACACTACAACCAAGTGGGATTTATCCCTGGGATGCAAGGAAGGTTCAACATGCACAAATCAATCAATATGATACACCACATTAACAGAATGAAAGATAAAAATCATACAATCTGGGGCTGGCCCGGTGGCATAGCGGTCAAGTTCCTGTGCTCTGGTTTGGCAGCCCAGGGTTTGTGGATTTGGATCCCAGGCATGGACAGATGCACTGCTTGTCAAGCCATGCTGTGGCGGTGTCCCATATAAAGCAGAGGAAGATGGGCACAGATGTTAGCCCAGGGCCAGTCTTCCTCAGCAAAAGAGAGGAGAATTGGCAATGGATGTTACCTCAGGGCTGGTCTTCCTCACCAAAAAAAAAAAAAAAAAAAAAAATCATACAATCAAACAGATGCAGAAAAAACATCTGATAAAATTCAACATCCTTTCATGATAAAAACTCTCAACAAAGTGGGTATAGACAGAACACACCTCAACATAATAAAGACCACATTTGACAAACCCACAGCAAATGTCATACCCAATGGTGAAAGGTTAAAAAGTTTTGCTCTAAAATCAGAAACATGACAAGTATGCTCACTCTTACCACTCCTCTTCAACATAGTACTGAAAGTCTTAGTCCAAATAATTAGGCTAGGAAAAGAAATAAAAAACATCCAAATTAGAAAGGAAGATGTAAAATTGTCTCTAAAGATAATACAACCTTCTACATACAAAATCCTAAAGACTCCAGCAAAAAAACCAGTAGAACTAACAAACCAATTCAGTAATTTGCAGGATACAAAATCAACATACAAAAGTCAGTTTCTATACACTAACAACTACCTGAAAAAGAAATAAAGAAAACAATCCCATTTACAATATCATCAAAAACAATAAAAGTACTTAGGAATAAATTTAACCAAGGAGGTGAAAATCTGTATGCTGAAAACTGTAAGACTTTGATGAAAGAAACTGAAGAAGACACAAATAAATGGAAAGATATCTCATGTTCATGGATCAGAAGATTGTTTAAATATCCACACTACACAAAGCCATATATAGATTCAATGCAAAATTCCTTTTAAAATTCCAATTGTATTTTTCACAGAAATAGAAATAACAATCCTAAAATTTGTATGGAACTAAAAAAGACCCTGAATAGCCAAAGCAACCTTTAGCAAGAAGAACAAAGGTGGAGGCATCACACTGCCTAATTTCAAAACATATTACAAAGCTATAATAATGCTATAAAACAGTATGGTACCGGCATAAAAACAGACCAACAGGACAGAATCATGAACCCGGAAATAAACCCTTGCATGTATGTTCCACTAATATTTGTCAAGGGAGCCAAGAATACTCAATGGGGAAAGGACAGTCTCTTCAATAAATGGTGTTGGGGAAATTGGATAATCACGTGCAAAAGAATGAAATTGGACCTCTATTTCACAACGCTCACATAAACTAACTCAAAATGGATTAAAGACTTAAATGTTAGACCTGAAACTGTGAAACTCCTAGAAGAAAACATAGGGAAAAAGCTCCTTGACATGGGTCTTGGCAACAATATTTTGGATATGACACCAAGCGCAAAAATTAATTGGGACTACATCAAACTAAAAAGCTTCTGGACAGCAAAAGAAACAGTCAACAAGATGAAAAGGCAACCCATGGAATAGAGAAAATATTTGCAAACCATCGACCTGACAAGGAGTTAACACCCAAAATATATAAAGAACTCATACAATTCAATAGCAAAAAACCCCCAAACAATCTGATTAAAAAATAGGCAGATAGAATAGACACTTTTCCAAGGAAGACATCCAAATGGCCAGAAGGTACATGAAAAGATGCTCAACATCACTAATCATCAGGGAAATGGAAATCAAAACCACAATGAAATATCACCTTACACATGTTAGCATGGATATTATAAAAAAGACAAGCGGGGGCCGGCCCAGCGGAGCAGCGGTTTAGTTCGCACTTGGCAGCCCAGGGTTCGCAGGTTTGGACCCCGGGCGCCTGCCGATGCACTGCTTGTCAGCCATGCTGTGGCAGCGTCCAATATAAAGTAGGGGAAGATGGGCACAGATGTTAGCCCAGGGCCAGTCTTCCTCAGCAAAAAGAGGAAGATTAGCAACGGATGTTAGCTCAGGGCTGGTCTTCCTCACACACACACAAAAAAGACAAGAGATAACAAGAGGTGGCGAGGATGTGAAGAAAAGGGAGACCTTGTGCACTGTTGGGAAAGTAAATTGGTGTGGCCACTATGGAAACAGTATGGAGGTTCTTCAAAAAATTAAAAATGGAACTATCATAAGATTAAGCAATTCCACTTCTGGGTATATATCAAAAAAAAAAAAAAAAGAAAACAGGATATCAAAGAGATATCTGCACTCCCATGTTCATTGCAGCATTATTTACAGTAGCCAAGACATGGAAACAACCTAAGTGTCCATCAACAGATGAATGAATGAAGAAAATGTGGTATGTATATATACAATTGGAATTTATTCAGTCATAAAAATAAGGAATCTTGCTATTTGTGACAACATGGATGGACCTTGAGGGCATTATGGTAAGTGAGATAAGTCAGACAGAGAAAGACAAATATTGTATGATCTCATATGTGGAATCTAAAAAAGCCACTCATGGAAACGGAGAGTAGAGTGGTGGTTACCAGGGGCTGGGGGGTGGGGGAAACGGGGAGATGTTGGTTAAAGCGTACAAACTTCCAGTCACAAGATGACTAAGTTCTGGGGATGTAACGTACAGCATGGTGACTATAGTTAACAATACCATATTACATACTACAAAGTTGCTAAGAGAGTAGATCTTAAATGTTCTCAACATACATGAAAAATGGTAATTATGTGAAGTGTTGGAGGTATGAACTAACTTTGCTGTGGAAATCATTTCACAATACATATATATGTGTCAAATCATCACGCTTTACACCTTAAGCTTACATATGTTATATGTCAATTATATCTCAATAAACTGGAAAAAAAATTTTTAAAGAAGAAAGAAACGTAGTATAGGGCCGGCCCGGTGGCGCAGCGGTTTAGTCCGCGCTTGGCAGCCCGGGGTTCGCCGGTTCGGATCCCGGGCGCCCGCCGACGCATCTGCCTGTCAGCCATGCCGTGGCGGCGTCCCATATAAAGTGGAGGAAGATGGGCACGATGTTAGCCCAGGGCCAGTCTTCCTCAGCAAAAAGGGGAAGATTGGCGACGGATGTTAGCTCAGGGCTGGTCTTCCCCACAAAAAAAAAAAAAAAAAAAAGAAACGTAGTATAAACCCTAAGGATCTACGAAGAGAAAAAGGAGCTTACAAAGAATTAGAAAAAGCATTCAGAGAAACGGGGGAGAAACAAGAAGAGTAGGTGTTGTGGCAGCTAAGGAAACAAAATATTTCAAGAGAGATTTCAATGGTGTCAAATACTGCAGGGAGGCACTCAATAATGAGGAATGATTGATTTAGCAAGGAGGAGGCCTTTGGTGACTTTGGCAAAAGCAGCTTGGAGGAATGGTGAGGGTGGAGACCAACAGAGGAGGAGTGGGCTGAAATCTGAAAGGCACGGAAGTAGTGGAGCAGCTATAATCAGTGGGAAGTGTGAAAGCCTCATCAAATTCCCTGAATTAACTTAGCAGTTCTTCCTCTGCCCACTGGCTTCCAACCCCCACCACTCCCTCACATTCATACACTCCTCTAAAAGTATAATTGGTGGTAGTGGCCTCTTATATCCTGAAATTTTGTGATCTACTTCCTAGATATCTTTCATCATTTATCCCCTCAGTTCCACACTGAGGGGCCTCCTTCTGGCTCAAATGGGTCATCGTCTGTCTCCCAGCTGGCCTCTCTACCGCTAGCTTTGTTTCCAATTTGCCTTTCACACACCACACCATCATCAACTTTTAAGATGCAAATATGATCATCTTTTCCCCCTGCTTAAAACCCTTTGATGACACTAGTGGATATAAAATAAGTGCAAATTGCTGAGCACAACCTACTAGGCTTTCCAAATTCTGGTTCCTGCCTCTCCCTCTCCTTTTGGCCAATTAAGCTTATGCTCCAGGAATGTATAACTCCTCGGGCTTTTTCTAACTAGCCATGCTCTCTTGTATCTTTTCTTTTCCCAGGCATTTAGAAGAGTTTCTACTCACCTTTCAAGATCTACCTCAAACACATCTTCCATCATAATGTTTTCCCCCATCTCCTCCCTGTCTATCCCATGATTGTTCCAGTCCTTCATTCTTATTTATTTCCATTATTGTTCTTGTTACCCTTTATTCAATATATCCTTTATTGTATTGTATGTCTACCTTCCCCAGTAGACTATGACTTCCTGGAACACAAAAACTCGCATATTCATCTTTGTATTTCTAGTATTTATGACAGTGCCTGGCATGGCGAGTGAATCTTAAATTGCTGTATCAACTAAGGGAGCATTACCGATATTTCTGATATCATCATTACTGGTTTACCAATATCAGAAGTATGTCTGCAAAGGGGTAAAGGATGCATGTCTCTGTAATCACATTAAGTCCACGGAGGTCCCTGGGCTCCAGTGAGCAAGGACTCCTTCCACAGCATGCCTGGGTCTTTTGTTCAAGTCCACCTGGGATATCAAATACCTTTCTTCCCATTGTAAGGACTCTGGAGCTCTATTCTCAACCAAAAGTTCCCTGAGGAATATGGTCTATTTTATTGCAAAGCAGACTAGCCCATACTCCAAGGCTTTTCAGTACAGTCGGCCTCCTGAGGATTCTGTGTCAGAGGCCCAGAAGGAGACCCATAAGCTGGGTGTGAAGGGGATGTCAGACTCCTACTGCCTGATTGCCCTCCTACTGTGGACTCAACGGCTAAATGAGATATTTGCTTCTAGGAAATATCAAAAGCTGGAAATAACAAAAGCTGTGGTAGCACCAATGAGGCCAGTCTAGGTAAAACTCAAAAAAAGAATTATTCCAAACTCACTTTTTACTCTTTGTTCCATTTGATTGTATTTTTCTGCTTTTATCCTGTATATATCTGCTTTAAACGAATTTATAATTGGTACACACTTAACTTTTTTTTCTTGGTCACTACTTCAAGTAAACCACATTTTCAATAGGTATGGGTTGCTTTAAAACTTCCCCCAATTACTTGCTATTATAGTCTAATACTTGAATTCTGATGGTAAAGAAGAAAATAACTCCATGCAAGTATCCTCCTTTTGATCAGTTAGGCACGGCTGAATTCCATTGACTAAATCAGTCTCACTGGGAGTCACTGAAGACCATTCTTAATAGGTTGGACTATCATAATTGTTCTTGCTATAAAGTGACTTACACTTCATTTACATAGTACTTAATTTTTTTAAATGTGTTTTAAGGAATAACTTGACAGGGTCTAATTTGATCATTTCTATAGACAAATTATTTTGAAGACAATAACTTGCCTTATAAAATGACTGAAGTTATCTTCACCCGTATGGGGGTTTCTCAAAATTGCACTTTTTGAATGAACCAGGAACATCTTCGTGTACATGAATTACATACTCTTGAGTTCACATTCTTGTGCCTCTCCTCCTCGAAGACAGATGAGGCCCTGGAACAAGAGGGTAGGAAAACCACAAGCAACAACCAATGAGGGTCAGGGGCCAGTCATCTAAGGCCAGATCCTTTCTCCCCTAATAGCCAAAATGGAGTATACTTCACTGACCACTGTGTCTAGCAACTGGGGTTCTCCCTCCTGCTATGTGTGAGGATTAGAGACTTGGGGTTGGGTCAAACTCTGATGATGCAAAGAGGGTGGCAATCTGCTTGTTTACCTGGCCAATTTCACCCCTTGTGTGGTTCAGGGCTCAGAGTGAATTGCTATTTACCTGTCTACAAGTCTGCCTTGTCATTCCCTCATCTCCTACATTCCAGTCTGATTCTGGCAAAGTCATGCTTCGAAGTCAAAGTTGTCATTTACTGTATTCCTCAGTAGCCCTCAAATGACTTTTGTTAGTCATACTCCTTCCTGAGTGGCAGCAATGAACCTTGACATAAAAGATGTAACTCCCTAAAGCCATGTGCTGCTCAGGAGCCCCCTAAGAGCCCCTTCACCATGGACACAGGATACAGGGTGTCTTAAGGACTGTGACACCCAACAAAGACCTGGACCATCTGCAGATGTGGCCAAATTGTCTCACGGAGAAATATTGCTCTAGGACCTTGAAGCTTTCAAGTTTACTTTGGAGAAATCTCATTCACGCTCTCAGACCTAATGACTTGTGAGATTTGAAGAAAACAAAGATAATGTAGTGGAGATTTGCAAAGCTACCTAAAGCAAGTCAAGCAAGTGTTTTATTACTTCAGAAAAAGGAATGGCCATGTTCTTGGGAAATCTAATTTGTTCAATAACAAGTCATCCCAGAAAAATGACAACTCATGCTCAAAATGTCACAAGACTATTGTGCAATATTCCTGTATTGAATCATTTATTCAATAATACTGACTGTCACCTAGAGGTTATAGTCAAAACAAAAATATCAAATTATGAAAGATTTTATCTGTAGTACACATGTCAAGCTCAAAAAGAAACCATATTAAATCAAAAACAGAGGTGTTTGAGTGTCCTTCTGGAATCTTAAAAATGGCAAACTGCTTCTTGTATTCAGGTTAGCATTCCCAGATGATGTCTTTTTAGCTTGATGCCAAAGGTGATGCCACAACCAGTCCATTCAAAGACTTGGCTAACCTTGAGTTGGAAGAACAATTTGCAGTTTCCAGTGACAGGTGTAAATGAAAATGCTACATCATGTTAAATTTTCCAGTTGAGTGGAAATGACACTCATCTTGATCCCTGCGCTCCACCAAAGGAATAAGAACGATATTGATAAAGAATCTGGCACAGAGTAAAATAATTTAGTGGAGCCCAAACCAGTATAAGAATACTGTTAAATAGTCATTTGTATGTAGTCCAAGGATGAGGTCAGAAGGGTCCAGAGGTGCAATTTTATGTCTTTGTCCTCATCCCTTTCAAAAGTGTAAAAGTAAAACATGACATGCAGTAGGGGCGGATGAAAGGAAATAGTCTGTGAAATATGACATGATTACATTGGAAACCATATCCATATTAACAGCCTTTTCAACTATATGCTGTCTTTATGGCATAGAAGGACAGGAGGCAAGGAGGGGAGGGGGTAAGAGGATGAGCTAACCTATTGAATAGAATTCCTTAAAAACTTGCAGGCATGTTTGTTGCATTACTATACACTGACAATGAACAATCCAAAAAGAAAAGCAAGAAGACAATCCCATTTACAATAGCATCAAAAAGAATAAAATCCTGGGGAATAAATTTAAACAAGGAGGCAGAAGACTTGTACACTGAAAAATACAAAATGTTGCTGAAAGAAATTAAAGAAGACACAGATAAATGGAAAGAAATCCTGTGTCCATGGATAGGAAACTTAATATTTTTAAGATGTTAATACTACCCAAAGTGATCTACAGATTCACTGCAATCCCTATCAAAATCCCAATGACATTTTTTGCAGAAATAGAAAAATGCATCCTAAAATTTATATAGAATTCCAAGGGACTCTGAATAGGCCAAACAATCTTGAAAAAGAACTAAGTTGGAGATCTCATACTTCCTAATTTCAAAACTTACTACAAAGCTACAGTAATCAAAACAGTGTGGCATAAAGACAGATATATAGACCAAAGGAATAGATCAGAGAGCCCAGAAATAAATCCTCACATATACAGCCAGGTGATTTTCAACATGGAGGCGAAGACCATTCAATGGGGAAAAGACAGTCTTTTCCACAAATAACAATGGGAAAAGTGGATATGTAAAGGAACGAATTCTTACCTTACACTTAACTCAGATTGGATTAAAAACCTAAATCTAAGAGATAAAACTCATGGAAAAAAAACATAGGAGAAAGCACATGACATTGGATTTGGCAATGAATTCTTGGATATGACATCAAAAAGACTGGCAACAAAAGGAAAAATAGATAAGTGAGACTTCATCAAAATCAAAAACTTTTATGCATAAAGGATACTATCAACAGAGAGAAAAGACAACCCACAGAATGGGAAAAAATATTTGCAAATCACATATCTGATAAGGGGTTAATATCTAGAATGTATAAAGATCTCCAACAGCTCAACAACAACAAAAAAACAAACAACATGATTAAAAAATGGGGAAAGGACTTAAAAAGACACTTCTCCAAAGGCATACAAATGGCCATAAGCACATAAAAAGATATTCAACATCACTAATCTTTAGGGAAATGCAAATCAAAACTATAATGAGATACCACTTCACACCCATTTGGATGACTATTATGAAAACAAACAGAAAATAACAAGTGTGGGTAAAGATGTGGAGAAACTGGAACTCTTGTGCACTGTTGCTGGGAAGGTAAAATGGTGTAGCCACTCTACAAAACAGTATGGTGGTTCCTCAAAAAATTAAAAATAAAATTATCATATGATCCAGCACTTCCACTTCTGGGTATATACCCAAAAGAATTGAAAGCAGGCTCTCAAAGAGATATTTGTATAACCATGTTCATAAAAGCATATTCACAATAGCCAAAAGGTAGAAGTAACCCAAATGTACATTGACAGATGAATGGATAAACAAAAGGTGGTATAATGGAATATTATTTAGTCTTAAAAGGGAAGCAAATTTTAACACATGCTACAACATGGATAAACCTTAAAGACATTATGCTAAGTGAAATAAGCCAGACAAAAAAGGACAAATAGTGTATGATTTCATTTATATGAAGTACCTAGAGTAGTCAAATTCATAGTGAAGTAGAATGGTCGCTGCCAGGGACTAGGGGGAGGAGGGAATGGGGAATTACTGTTTAATAAGTACAGAGTGTCTGCTTGGGATGATGAAAAAGTTCTGGATATAGATAGTGGTGATGGTTGCACACAAGTATGTGAATGTACTTAATGCCACTGGATTGCACACTTAAAAATGGTAAAATGGTAAATTTTATGTTATGTATATTTTATCACAATACAAAAAATTGCAGGTAACCTTACAAGGAAGGTTTAGGATATAATCATTTAAAGACCATAAGCTGTTGTGCATCCTCTCTGAAAAGTAACACAAAAAGTCCTCTGTAAGACATGAATCACATTTACCTTATATGTAAATGTATTATATAATCTAAATACATTCTGATATCTAAATTGTCACCTAGAGGAATAAAAACAGGAAGTTAAAATTACTGACTTATTGTTTGATTTCCATACTTATATTGTGAAAGCATTAGAAGCATGAAGGCAAAATATCCAGAATTAAACATATTTCCAGAACAATCAGTAGCTAAAAGAAAATGTAGCAATAGGAAGAAGTAGATCTGTTTCCGGAGAGAATACTCAGAAAGATTTCTGAGCTTCAGATTGAATTGAAATATTTCTGGGAATGTTGCCTTCAAAGATTTATTCAGAAATACTTCTGAGCCATTGAGGAAATGTGCTCAGAGACAGGAAAGACAGAAAAATAATCGAGATCAATAAAACTTTTTTATTTTTTTTGGTGAGGAAGATTACCCCTGAGCTAACACCTGTTGCTAATCCTCCTCTTTTTGCTGAGGAAGATTGGCCCTGGTCTAACATCCGTGCCTATCTTCCTCCACCTTCCCTTTATATGTGGGACACCTGCCACAGCATGGCTTGATAAATGGTGCATAGGTCTGCACCCGGGATCTGAACCTGTGAACCCCTGGCTGCTGAAGTGGAGCACACAAACTTAACCACTACGCCACCAGGCTGGCCCAAAACTTTTTATTTTTTAATGTAATATAGAGTTACTTCATAGCAATATTTATAATTTGTCATTACTATTTTTATGCTCTGTTTACCTCTTTCTCACATAGCAGAAATATAAGCTCCATGAAGATAGAGATCTTACCTGTCTAAATCACCATGCACCACTAAGAATGCAACAAAATCTAGCACCTGGTAAATATTCAATATATACTTGCTGAATAAATGAATAAACAACTTTTATCTCCAACAGTACCTAACAGAGCATCTGGTTATGTATGCAAAAAAGAAAACTGATGTTGAGTTACAAGTTTAGGATGGCATAATAAGACTTTCACTGGGACCTCAAGGAATAGGTATTGTATTTTATTGACATCGTAGATTGTAAGATGAACGATTATTATAGGGAAGTTTAAGAAAGAAAAAATTTTGCTGATTAAGCCATGACCCACCATTAATTGTAATACACATCTTGACTGCAGAGATTTTAAGAATGTGAAAAATGTGCATCTTAGAATTTAAGAAATATGGTATGTAACAGAGAATTTTCCCTAAGAAAATCCCTATTGTAACATGTCTGTCTCTTCATGGAAACCTTGGACTGGAAAGAACCCTAAAGGGCATTAGTCTAAATTTTCATACAGTGTGAAGGCATTTTATTTGTTCATAAAATGATGGGAATGAAATTAAGGTCCACATAAACCCAATGTTTAGGCAGCATTCGAGATGAGGAAAAAGATGGAACTGAAATGCTTTCCCTCTACAATCCTTACTACTTTATCAGATTCCGAGCATACACTCTTAAGAGGGAGAAGGAAGAAGCAGACTAAGAAGGGAGTATGGCAGAAGTCTTGATCAAATTTGACCTTCTAAAGATCAGCTTGCATGCAATGACTGGCGGGGACCAAAAGAGGTCGTAGAGAGACCACACAGGAGGCTACTGCAGACTTCCCAGTGTTACTGGTGGCTTGGACTAGGATGCTGAAGGTGGGGGTGGGGAGAAGTACATAGACTCAGGAGACATTATAGAGGCTATATGGACAGGATTTGGTGATGCAAATTGTCTTTGCTTTTTTTTTTTAACCATTTTTTAAAATTGTTTGGCAAAGACTTCTAGTGATAAATACCCGATTCTAAATTGAAACAATAGCACACACTAGGAGACATTCCACTATTTTTTAAAACATATATTTGACTTAAAGTTTATTTTAGTTAGAAATAATGAGGTTCCCATATTTCTGAGACTATTTTACACTTAATTAATTTATTTTTAAATAATAGACCTCTTAATGCCAGAAAGAGTTCCCAGGGTCCAACTGGCACAGAATGATAAAAGTGTGCTGTTTCTTAGAAGAGCCTGGCTTCAGGGGGCACTGAGAATTTAGGGGAGCACATTTGAACTCTCAGATCCGTTTGTGCCTACCACACTGCTGTGGTCAGGGCTAAGTTGGAATACCTTCTGTACGATCCGTGCGGCAAATTCTCACTATGCTAACTGTGAATTATCAATCCACCTTTTGTGATACTCTTCAAAGTGCTAACATGGAAGAAATAACATAAAATTCCAAGTCTAGAGGTCCTTTGCACTATTATTATAAAAGGTGGAGGCAGCATAAAGTAGGTGCCTTCAGAGTTTGACTTCCATCACCAGCTGTATATGCCTTTGTTTCCTTCTTTCGCATCACACACTCTCCTAAGTATTTTGACCTAGATTAGGAATGGATATAAAGATCAAGAGTAAACAATAAAGTGAATAAAATTACATTTGTATATGTATGTAATTTAAGGGTAAGACTCCGGAAGAAAAAAAATTAGAAGCCTGTTTCCTATTAAGCATAAAATGATGTAGCAAGTTAAAAACAAGGGCAAATTTATGTTTGATAATAATCATTTGTATATATAGTATTTACATAGGAAGTAGGAAATGCTTGAGGCCGTCCATTCCACTTTATTTTCATTGCCTTTAACTTCAGTGACATCTGATGGAGTGGGGTGAACTTTCAAAGACACAATATAATCAAGATCTGTGGCTGGAGGGTTCAAGTTGTGGGATGGAGGAAAAGAGTGCATGGAGTCCTCCAACTCTAGCTAGAAGCTCATTCCACAGGAGACTCTACTAGAGATCCATACCACTGGGATAGTCTACAATTGGATTTTTTACTTTTTTTCTCCCTAATTATACTCTATCTTTAAGATTTAGGATTCTGGCTTCTACCTCATTCCACTTTATTTTTTTCTCACTTAGTTTTTAATCTTTACTTTAAAAAAAAGAAAGACTTTAAATATAGTTGAACATTAAATTCTACTTGGGCTGCAGAAAGGTGTTTTTTTTTTAAGGGGATTAAGCTCTTTGCTCTGTAAACATCTGTTATGGATCGAATTGTATCCCCAAAGATATATAGAAGTCCTAACACCCAGTAGGCGTGAATGTGACATTATTTAGAAATAGGGCCCTTACAGACACAACATTAGTTAAGATGAGATCATACTGGAGTAGGGTGGGCCCCTCATCCATCATGGCTGGTGTCCTCATAAGAAGAGGAGAAGGGACACAGACATACAGACCCATGAGGGGAGAATGCCATATAAGGCAGAGATTGAAGTGTTGCAGCTGTTAACCAAGGAACACCAAGGATTGCCAGCAAACCACCAGAAGCTCGAAGAAACAATGAAATATTATCCACTACAGGTTTCAGAGGGAGCACGGTCCTGCCAACACCTTAATTTCAGACTTCTAGGCAATACAGTTTGTGGTACTTATTAAGGTAGCCTTAGGAAACTAATATACCCATCCGTCTATCCATCTATCCATCTCTGTGCCCATTCAAGCAACATTTATTTAGCACTTGTTGTGTACCAGGCACTGTGTACAGTAGTTCCGAGGAGGCAAAGATGAGAAAGAAACCGTCTCTGGTCCTAAGAGCTTTTAATCTCAGGAGATAAGATATTTTGGGATGCAGAGAGGAGGGACTTACTCTTCTTCACATGTGGAGATAGGAATGAGTGTTGGTCATGGAAAACTTAACAGAAAAGACACTTAAAGAGTGAGTAAATGGCTATCTATGGTGAAAAAAAAATTGCATTTCAGATAAGAATATAACTTGCAGTGTTGAAAGGGAATTTAGAGTTTACTCTATTTAACCTTTTAGCTATAAATAAAGAAACTGATGCCCTTACAGGTTGTGACTAGCCCAGCATCAACACAGCTAGTGGTGGAGTCAGGACGAGTATCACTGAGAAGAGAACCTGCTTGTGCTACACACAGTGCAAGTGCTTTACCTGCACTATCTTCCTTAACCCTTACCTCAGCCCTTCCTTTTCAAACAAGGAATCTTAAGGTCCAGAGAGGTGAAGTGATTTGCCCAAGGAAAGTGAATTGTCTGTTAAATGGCACAGCCCAGATCAGAGCTGGCTTCAGAGTCTTAGGCCCCTGCATTACGCAATATTCCACAGGTTTTAGAAATTCCAGATCTAGTTTTCTTTCCACTCTCCCACATTGCCTTACAACAATTTATACAACAAGTTAAAACCAGACAGTTCCCTGTAATATATATTAAAATTCCTGGAAAGAAATTAGAATTAAAAATGTAATTGTGTCTTTAGGCCTCACATTCTTTTAGCCTAAACAGAATGTTCTATTCACAAATCAGGTGAATGATACAAGAATATTCGTGTATTCATAAAAATATTGAAATTACCATTTCTATTGTCACTGAAATCACCACAAATATGAATAAGATTTATTTCCCTTTCAAATTTTAGAGGAAAAAAATCTAATGAAAATTATTGTTACACATTGGTATGCAGAGTAGTTCTGATACTAAGACGATTTAGTCCCATGAATATTTCCAAACTTATTTCAAATGCATATTGATGGTCTTAAAATTCATATATATGTGCAATTTATATAGATCAAGAACTCTGAATTATTCACCAAATATTGTCATTCTAGGGTACAGAGGTATCCCTTGAAGCTTGAAGAAGCAAGCTGAGAACAAATAAAAGTAATTCTGCTTTATGTAGAAATAGTAAATTTATGGATGCATTGTCCTGGGAGGTAAAGATAGTAAAAACTGATATTATAATGCTGTCACCATATCCTAGGATTTTTCCTGGTGTGGTCCATTAATAGCTCTACATCACAGGGACAAGGCTGAGATGTTTACCAAAGTTTTGGGAAAACAAGTGGGAAGGAAGGAGCTATAGAGAATCTTGACACTTAAATATCTAGTCTTAGTAAATCTACCTTATGCATCTTCAGTTGGTGGCTTAGCACTTGAGACCCTCAGGTCTATTAAGTGAGGCCATATTTGGTCACTTCGAAGACATTATTGGAATCTATAGTCAAGCCTATAGCTAAACCTCAAAAAAAGAAACAGTTCCTTTCCTGACTTTCCTTGAAGCCTACCATTCTAGACTTCATTTGCTGAAGATTAACTTCTTTCACGTGTCCCTGATCTAGGAAATGACCACTCCTTCCAGGATGAATTAAGACTTCCCTACAGGGCCATGGGATTTTCCCAGGAAGCAGCCACAGGCATTCATTATATTCTATAGGGATACAATGAGAAAATCCCACATTCACGTAAGAGAGTCACACAGCCAGGTGTGCCTGTCGTGGGGGAGTGCCTTTCCCTGCAAGGAGAGTCAGATTTTCTTACAACTTTCATTTGTTCAACAGAATAAAAAACTGGAGAAAGTCAATATGGCTCTCCTTACGCATCATTTAAGAGTTTCAGGTCACAGAATTTGTCCTACAAATGTATTTCTTGACTGAACTCTCATGGAAAATGTAAATAGTGGGTATATTATTTGGCAACAAAACTGACTTTCATTCCTGGCTTATAGAAATCAACATCTTTACTTTACGGCTGTTCCATAAAGCCAGTTCTCTATCTGTGTTCAAATGATTTTCCTGATCTATCATTGGTCTAGTGACTTTGTTTATGGTATCTTTTCTCAACGAAGGTTTTAAATATTCTATAGTCTTTGTTTAAAATAACTTTTGAGTTTCCAGCCTTGAATAATAATGTCTTCCTCACTGCTGAATTGTTTAGGTAGAGTTTCATAGAATTTCTTGTAATATTTTTATTAATTACAGTTCAGTCTTTTGGCATGAAATTTTTATCTGGCATGAATTTTTGTCTCTGGCTAAGTTGGAGGCTGATTTTGTTTTCTTCCAGAAAGACAGCTGTTTAGGGGCCAGTCCCGGTGGCGTAGTAGTTACGTTTGGCGTACTCCACTTCTGCAGCCCAGGTTCAATTCTTGGGTGCAGACCTACACCACTTGTGGCCATGCTGTGGCAGCAACCCACATTACAAAACAGAGGAAGACTCGCAACAGATGTTAGCTCAGGGCGAATATTCCTCAGCAAAAAAAAAAAAAAAAAAGAAAGATAGCTAGCTGTTAATGCTGGCACCATTTAATAAACAAACCATTTCTCCCACTGAATTAAACTTTTTTTATATAGTAATTCTCACTTACTGATGTTATTTTTTTGCTCCTCATTCTATGCCACTGTCTCTTTTTCATTCTTAAGACAACATCGTCTTGTCATGACGGCAGTGGCTTTACTCTATGTGCTAATACACTGCCTGGTGCAGCCACAAGGGGCATTCTCTGATCTCCCTCAGGAAGAACTTGACCTTCAGCTGTGAGGAGGGCAGTGAGCTGACAGCTGAGCAATGCTGAAGCGGGGCAGCCCCCAGCTAATGACTGACTGGCAGAAGTACTAGGGCCTGGCCATTTCTGCCAGTGTGGGACTCCTCCTCCCATTAAACTATAAGCTCCATGAGGACAGGTATTTTGTTTATTCTGTTCACCACTCTGTACCCAACGCATATCACAGCACCTGTACATAACAGACACTTTACAGATATTTGCTGAATACATTAAATAACCAACATCCAAGGCTTATCAGACAAATGGTGAGTAGTTTTTCTAATAACATTCTATGGTAATTGAGCTATATACAATGCTGGGTCTATTTTTCATAACCAATTATTCAATAAAATGGATTTTTTTTAATTTAAAAAAGTTAATTTTAGGTATATTATTCGAACTTGGAATGCATTTACTTATTGAAACAATATTTATAAGAAGAAGTTAGGTTCGTAGCCTATTCCACAGTGCATGCAACTCTTAAAACTATACTTTGGATAAAACAGGCTTCTGTGGAACTAACTACTACTTGTGAAAGTATAATAATAATGATAAAAGCATTAACAAATTTATCTTGGAAGTCAGACAACACTTTGCTCTCTCCCATCATCCCCACCACTCACAACAAGAGGAAGAGAAGCAGAATACAGAGAAAGAGCAAGTTCAAATTACACCTCCCTCACTTAGTGGCCAGATGACCTTGCAAAATTTACCTTATGTTTCTAAGCCTCATTTCTGTAGTATCTGTAGTAACAATGGTGTTGTCTTTCAGTACTCATTCTTCACCAGGTGAGCATGCGTCCATATCACCTGGAGAAGTCTTCTGTTTTGTTACTAACCAAAAATACAAGTACCCAGGTCCCAAGCTGGGAAGGGGCCCAGGTATCTGGATTTAAAAATCTGCTCAAGTGATTCTGATGTGGACTCAGTCAGGATAGTCTAGGTTATACTGCAGTAATAAGGGAATCTTGAACTTCCTGTGGCTTAACACGTAAGTGTTAATTTCTTACTCACATTACATGCCCATTGTGGGTTGTAACGGAGAGGGGGGGCTCTGCTCCACAGTCATTTTTGAGCTCAGATTCACAGCAGCTCCACTGTCTGGAACATTCCCATCACCACAGCAGAACAAAAAAGGAGTGTCACGCACAAGCAATTAAATGTTCTGGAAGTGAACCACGTCACCTGCTCATAGCCCTTTGACCCAAACTAGTCACATGACCCCACCTCCCTGCAAGAGAGCTGGGAAATGCACTGCTCTGTGTGCACAAGAAGTAGAGAAGTACCCTGTACTGGTGAGCAGTAGTAATAATGACACATGGACATTGTTAAGAATGAGCTCACTTAATTCTCTAATTAAATGAGATACTACAAGTGAGGTCTATTACTTTGCTGTTCAATATGGTAACCACTACACACATATGGCTATTTAAATTTAAATTAAAACTAAATAAAATTTTAAATGCAGTTCTTCAGTCACAGTAGCCACATTTCAATACAAAATGTGGCTTGTGGCTAACCTATGGACAGGCCAGATATGAAAGATTTCCATTACTGCAGAAAGTTCTATCGGACAAGGCTGGTCTAGTACACAGTTGGTCTCCTTTCCCTTGTATGACATATTCTAGTGTTATACCCACACAAACAGCAACTGTGTTAATAGAAATGCTCTGACAATGGTGCTGGCAATTGCTCAGTCTTCCACAAGGAAGAGCATTGGCAAACTAGATATTCATAAGGCAGACAATGTGGGTATGGGGCTGGAGGAAGGTATATGATACATTTCAGGTTAGCAAAGCTAATGATAAAGGGATAGACTAGAAAAGAATAGACATACATTAAAAAGGGTCATGTGGAAGACTTGTGGGTCAAAAAGGGATAAAAATGGTTGTAAAAGCAAACCTGTGAGGATTATATTATGATTAAATAAGTTGGGAAGGCAGGGAGGACTGATCTTACCTGCTCTTACAAACAGGGATGTTACAAAGAGTAAGTGGACTAACTAACCTCCATTTCTACTGAAAACAGAATAAAAAGTGGTGGGATTAAATTTTTAGATGAGGAATTTCATTTGTGTATCACACAGGATGAATTAAGAATGAAAAATAGTGAATTGCAAATACTCATCAATAGTATTTTAAAATAGAAGCTGTATTACTGCACTATTTGAAAATGCAGGATAGTGTGGTATAAAATCTTAGTGAATGATCTCTCAATGCCTCTTCTAAAGTTGTGATTCTATTTGGGCGTTCCTTGCATATCCAGTGACCTATGATTCTGTCATTGCTTACAACAGTGATTCTATAGTGTGGCCCACAGACTCCAGGAGGTCCCCAAGAACTTTCAGGTCAAACTATTTTCCTGGTAATACTGAGATGTTATTTACCCTTCTCATAGTGTAGAACTTTGAATTGAAGGTGCAAATGCAATAGCAGGCAAAGCTGCTGGGCCTTCAGAATAAATCTAGGCAGTAGGACAAAACTGTTCTATCACTTGTCATGTTCTTCAACATAGTGCATTTGTAGTAAAAAAAAAAAAAAAAAAAAAAAAAAGTCAGTTTCACCACTGCTCTTGATGAAGCAGTAAGAATTACTATTTGATCTCAACCCTTGACATGTCTTTTAATATTTTGATGGTGAAATTGGAAGTATGTAAAAAACACTTCTGCTGCATACTAGTGTACGATGGTTGCCTTGAGCATGCTATATTGTTGATAAATATGAATAAAAACATAAGAACATCTTGTTAAAAAGGCACAGTCATTTGAAAACAGTTTTATAGAAAAATGTACTAGAATGATATGAGTAGATGCACTAATTGCTCTTTAGCTACTATAAAAGTGTTTCCAGGGAAGTTTTCTTGTTGTATAGACTCATCTATTCTACTCCTTGTAGTAGGTGCTTCTTTTTAAAAATTTAAAGTCCCTGTCACTTTGTAAGCATGTGAAATGAAACAACATACAGTGATTTGACAGGACAGTTGTTAAATATAGTCAGACACAATAATAAAAGCATGCCAGCTTACTAATTTTTTTGCATACTTTCAAATATGCATCATCTATGGTGAATTATAGCAAGTCTCAAGGTAGGTATTTTATAATAGTCCATGAAAAACTGGACTTAGGTTATTTTATGAATTGCTATTTCAGCCTACAACTAATGTCTTTGACATTAACATCTTTAATAAACATATGAGCTACATCTGCATTCAGAATATTGGCTAGAACTACAATATCATCTCTATTCATTAGGCTCATATTTTCTCAATAACTTGATTTTGTCTTTCATAAGATATGAATGTTTTTGGAAGTCTCACTCTTAATCCTATTGATTCCTAAGCTTGCCTTTAAAAGTGCATGAGGAAATATGCAAAGGCAGTCAATTTCACTGAAGCATAAGTTAAATTGCTAAAGGTAAATCTAAGAATTTCAGCATTGCTAAAATGCAGAACTTCATCTGAAAATATTTTCAGGACTTAAATAAAACCCTTAGGGCCTGGTTTGAGTTTCCTTGGCTTTGCTGTCTTCTGAACTAAGGTCACTGGCAACATACTAGGATGTACATGTCAGCAGAGCAAAGTGTGTCTGTCTATTTGTCTGCATTGAATCGAAGACCTAGTCTGAAAAGAAGCATAGAAGTTGCATGGCTCTGACCGCTGTAACAAATCTTTGGCAATTAAGCTCGGAGATGGAGCTAAACCCATGACAAGGCAGCATCTGGGGCATAAAATGAAGTATCATGAGTGTGCCCCCAAGAGGAAAAAGAAGGAGAGTTTGAAACTTGTAGGATACAGAGGTGGTAGGAATTGATTTCAAAAATACTCTAATTCCAGACAAGATGTTTTCCAGCTGTGAGCTAGTTACTAGGTAGATACAGAACCAGAAACACATTCTAAGACTTAAAAAACCACATATCTATATAACACTATTTTTATTGTAAGCATGCTACTTTATCTTCACCAATGACTGTGAACTAATTATAATAAGGTAAAAAGAGAAATCCAACCTCCCCTCACTCACTCACACACACACAACAGACACACACACTCAGGTAATGGTGTGCTTCTTTGAATCAGACTTCTTCAAATCAATTAATTCTTTTCAGTTCTTGAATGACTTTCCAACAGAATTAGCTAATGACAGAGGCTGTGAAAGGGGTGAGCCCGGCATTTTATATATGGTAAGAGAATATCACTGTTCCTGGAAATGCCTCTGAAAGCTGTCCACACTAGATCCGAGGACAGCAACATGCTCTCTGGGCTGGCAGGACAAAACAGCTGTCACAGCCATGACACTAGCCAGTCTCTTTACTGCTGTCTCATCTCCACCACATGACATTACTGATTGGTCTAAAACTATTTTAAGTGGACAGTTTCTTCCTGAAGTAATTACCACAAAATTATTAGGATTTAAAATCATAATTATAGGAAAGCCAAGGAAGGTGATCAAGAATGGGAAAGAGCCTAGGGGCCAGGCCGGCAGCATAGTTGTTAAGTTCTCATGCTCCGCTTCAGCGACCCGGGGTTCACAGGTTCAGTCCCGGGTGTAGACCTACACACCGCATATCAAGCCATGCTGTGGCAGCATCCCACATAAAGTAGAGGAAGGTGGGCATGGATGTTGCCCAGAACCAATCTTCCTCAGCAAAAAGAGGAGGATTGGCAATGGATGTTAGCTCAGGGCTAATCTTCCTCCCCACCCCCCAAAAAAAAGAATGGGAAAGAGCCTAGTAGGCCTCTGTTTTCACTGCATATTTATATGGAATAACAGAAATGGTGAAGTGGTCCTCCTTTTTCCATTTAATATATGTCAGCTCTGAGGTAATAAGTCTCATAGCCAGATGGAAATGGATCCATGGATGAAATACCTGGTCCCTTCCTGGCAGCCCTCATGGGGTCCCACTGGCTGGCTGAATGAGTTAGGAGCACAGTACCTGGCATAATGCCCAGGAAGGCTGAGAAGGAGCCCTGGTGCGAAGTTCATGCTCACTTCAAATTCCCTTTTTAAGTCATAGCCCTCAGCACACTTCATCTGTATGATGTGTTGAAGCAGGTCTGCCACCTGGATGGCGGGGTGTAGCTTCCCAGTCTGGTAAGGCATGTCGGTCAGCTCGTGATTCTTATAAGTGTGGGAATGCACCATGCTGCTGGTCTCAGTGGCCATTGTGTGGGTTTCGTCTAGGAAAAGAAGGTATAGAGAAAGTGAGGGAGAATTAGCAGTATACATCAGGGTCACTTAGCATTATTGCTAAGAAGCTGCTGCTGACATCCCTTCAACCTATGGCTGCAATAATCCCTACGATGGTTCAGCAAAAAAGAAAAGTTAAATGTTTACAAATTTAAATGAAATTGGCAATACTGACAGGAATGAGGTAGAAATTTTTGTTTTTACAAAGCAATCTAAACGATATATGGCTTTCACAAAGCTACTTGATAAGAATCCTCTAGCCTTTGGGTGCTAAAGTTTATAGAAGTTTCAGTCTGAAACTTCATCAAGGCTTGGTGAAAAACTAGTCTTGTAATCTTCCCAAGATTAATTGACTAGCTTGTATGATGAAGTAAATAAACTCTGTACAAATGTTCTGTGAGCAAAATAAAAGTGGACAAAATGGTTTGCCTTATAAAGCTAGCAATGAAAATGTGGACTTGATACATGAAATCCAAGAAAAGCAGAAAAAGAAAAGGGAACTTAAATTGATGAGTTGCTGCGCACGCTCCAGTATTAGAAAGCTTGACAAAATATTGTGGACTCACACTTCATGCATGGAATGTTCTACAAGAGCTAACATGTAAGCAACACACAGGAGAACCAGCTGGCTTTGTCAGAATCTACAGATAAGACACACACCTCCAATCCCTCCACACCTTTTCCATGAGGCGAATAGGGGAACTTACCATTTATTGGCACTTTTAAGAAGATACATATCAGGAGAAAAGAGAAGGAGAAAAAGGAAACAGGGTATAAGCAATAGTACTGTGTGAATAATTCCAGGTAGTTTTTATTTTCTGCTTTAATTTTACAGTTAAGTTTTCTAAGTGGTGAGAGGGCAAAGCCTCAATTCTCCCATCATGTCAGCATGGAGGTGTTTAATTTAAGCACTCAATTACAAAAGGAGGTTAAAATAGTATCATAATTGCTTTTCAACCCCCGTGAATCAAGTAAAGACTAAATAGGCCTTACTTGTATTTGACACATTTTCTCATTTACATTTCCTGAACAAGTCAATCAAATTATAGTACAAAATTAATGTCAAACTTTGGTCAAATAAGCCTAAAGAGGCTATATTTTAATGAAAGACTATTAGTAAATTAGATTAATGAACTGCAGAAATTGTAGCTATTAAAAAATGTCTTATGCAGGAAAGTGCTATTACATTAAGAGTTCCCCATTCTATAGATTAACTCATTATAATGCTGAATCCCTTTGAGCATTTTATGATTGTGGATGTTTCATCAAAATATAATACTAAAGTCACCTAAAATGAGAATATTAAATCAAAATTGATTTCAGTATAAAGAACTGAAATGTATAAAAAAGAATATGTTCAATTTTTTTTTTTTTAATTACCAGATTGTTTATCTATAGGGAATTCAGCTATGGGTTTGTTTCTGTTTTTAAACTGAGAAGTTCAGCTCCAAAGGAAATTCAGTTCAAAGGCATTTGGTAAGGTGGACCTGGTTTTGAAACCTCCCTTCTACCTGTATCACAGAGCACCTGGGGATGCAGGGTATGAAGGTGGTACACATGTTGCTGTTGCTGAAATGGTACCTGGATCACTACAAGGTGACACAAAGACAAAATAAAAACGGGTGTAAGTGGATTTTATGATTTTTTTCTTTTGGATTTGCTATGAAATTTAGCAATTCATATGTTCCCACTTTATTAGAATAGTCACAAATAAACAGGAAAATTTTCACATCAGGTATGCTTGCTGGCAACTGCTAAACTCACAAAGTAAGATACAGAGTCCCTGCAGAAGTACTCAATCTGTTGACCTTTGAGCTACTCCAGGAGGAAGTTCTATTCTTTACACAAAAATAAATGCAATATTAATTGGTATCCCCCTGTGCCTCTCTCGTTCTCTCAATTTTGTACCTTTTGGGATAAACATAATTAAAAGCCCTCCATTGTGGACTCGTTTTCTAAACTTTCCCTAAAGGAATCATTCCGGCCTTTCATGTGGATACACTGCAACCTAGCAGTGCTCTGATCCCAGAACTAGATATTCTTGGAAGATTTAACTCCACAGAGCTGCACCCACCGTCACCATTGTTTGTACAGGCATTCCTCGTTTTATTGTGTTTCACTTTATTGCGCTTTGCGATACTGCATTTTTTACAAGACCCTCCACCAGCAAAAAGATTACGACTTGCTGAAGCCTCAGATGACGATTAGCACTTTTTAGAAATATATATATATATATATTTTTGTGAGGAAGACCAGCCCTGAGCTAACATCTGTCACCAATCCTCCTCTCTTTTTGCTGAGGAAGACTGGCCCTGAGCTAACATCTGTGCCCATCTTCCTCTACTTTATATGGGACGCCGCCACAGCACAGCTGACAAGCAGTGCATCAGCGGGCACCCGGGATCCAAACCTGCGAACCCCGGGCTGCGAAGCGCGGACTAAACCGCTGCGCCACTGGGTGGCCCCCTAGAAATATTTTTTAACTAAGGTATGTACCTTGGTTTTTTTAGACATAATGGTATTACACATTTAGTAGACTGCAGTATAGTGTAAACATAACTTCGTATACACTGGGAAACCAAAAAATTTGTGTGACTGGCTTTATTGCGATATTCACTTTATTGCAGTGGTTTAGAACCAAACCTGCAATATCTCCAAGGTATCATTCTGTATCAGCCCCCAATGGCATTATGACATCTTGGCCTCATTACTAGCATGGACACATCTTAAAGCATTTAAAAACTACAGAGGCCATCTAAGAAAAGAATGCTATTATTTAGCACATGGATATTGAAGAGGGACTAGAAGGTTTCTCGTGTAATATGTGTTATGAAATTGGGTCACCTACACTATTAGGAATTCTTGATTCCACCAAAATTAGTGATTAATCAGTTTCCTCTAACTTCTTAAGAAAGAATTACAACTGACAAAATATAGCATTTGTCATTAATTTCCTATATTTGTTAAAAGTTACCACCAATTTTTTAAATTAAAAATTATGCCTAAGAGGAAATCAGAAGTAAAGCCTCTCACTAACAGTTCCGATGGTTTTTTTGGAAGAGAATTAATTCTACCTACATTCTTTAATAAAATATCTTGAATTTTCAACAAACCACCTGAAAAATCTAGAATTGAAATGAGTGCTACATTTTTGAGGCTACCTACATTCTTTAATAAAATATCTTGAATTTTCAACAAACCACCTGAAAAATCTAGAATTGAAATGAGTGCTACGTTTTTGAGGTAAGGGAGGTTCTATCTACCCATCTCTCTCTATATGTACATTTTTACTTTTTTTTTTGCCAGAAAATGATGGAAAGGTATCCTAAAGCTCTATCCATTAGGGCTGGGCATCTTAGCATGTGAGAATAAAAGGTGGAGGTGCCACAGGATTTAAGTGCCAAGCTGTGAGTCACAACAGAACATTTCTTCTTGTCTTAATGTAAATTTTAATAGCACTATTCCCATAAAGTGCCAGAGTAGACGTACAGTTTTTTTCCCATGGTTTCAAGCGATAACCTAACTAATCCTTACAATGCAATATATAGAGTTACATTTGCACCTAACAGTGTGGAAGAAATAGTCCCCAAGCACCACCATTTGTTACATTGTTACATATAAGCTAGACATGATAACAGTTATTTGTCAACCTGGCTGACTTATTTTTCACAATGTGCATAATTTTTGCTACCTGAATTATCTGTTCAAGTGATTCCCTTTCAGTAAAGAAGCCTAACCAACTTTAAAAGATGTCAGTAGTATTCATAAAAACAAAGCAGTGACTTTAAAAAATAATTGTTTAATAAGCTTATCTTAATCCTGCTGTGAAATATGAACATTTTCTTCCCTCTGACAATGCACGTCTTAGCCCTCCCCACTCACAGCTCCCCACAAGGTCAGAACATCTAGAGGAACCATGGAATGAATGCCACAGCACACAAAGAAGTTGCAAATCTTTGCCTATCAAAAGATTCTGCAAATGTCATCTGCGTGGAGACTACATTGTTTGGGTGACCCTCACTTATGAATAAAAACACAGTCTTCTTTCCCTTGTAGCTGTTAATGGGAGGGAGGGTGGGCTTTAGTGAGCTTTGTTTGCTAGCCCTCAAAATGATGCAAATTCAAAAATTATGGTTTATGTCCATTATTAAACTTCTGTCTGAGTCCATTTTTTCCTCAGGCCACAAACTTGCTTAAGCCCAGAAAACATCCTGAGAACAAAAAACCACCCTCTATGCAAAAATGATAACAACTTAGAAAAAAGAGAAGCACAAGGGGAAACATAATGTTGCAAAGATATACAGGTATAGCTAGGAGATACTGCAGGTTCAGTTCCAGACCACTGCAATCACAATAAAGCAAGTCACATGAATTTTTTGTTTTCCCAGTGCATATTAAAGTTATGTTTACACTATCCTGTAGCCTATTAAATGTGCGACAGCATTATATCTTAAAAAACAATGTATGTACCTTCCTTAAAAAATATTTTATTGCTAAAAAATGCTAACCATCATCTGAGCCTTCAGTGAGTTGAAACCTTTTTGCTGGTGGAGGGACTTGTAAAAAACACAGTATCTGGGAAATTTAATAAAGCAAAACGCAATAAAACGAGGTGTGCCTGGTAAACCCTTGTAGAGAGGATTAGGAAGCGGAAGTCAAACAGCTGAGGATGGAACTTTCGCTACGACGAATTGTTATATACCTTGAAGCTTGTGTTGTGCTCCTTTTCGGCAAAGTTAGTAGCAAAAAGAGAACACAGTCAGGTTATTTATGCGTTTCAAATGCAAGAGGAGGTCATGCTTCTTTGGTTATCATGGCCAGGTAATGCCATTTCTCCTCACCCTTCTTACATTGAACAAAAAGGATTTTTTTCTTTAACTCCCTGCTGGGAATATTTCATACTTGCAATGCATTCTGCCTCACTAAGCTAACATTTTATTTCATTTCTAGTGACATATGACACATAATAAACCATGTGATTATAAAGCGCATCCTGTCATTTCACTGCTGAGAACATCAGCTCCTTTGAAATTCCACTGTGTGACAGATACTTTGGAATGCTGGGGGTGCCCTGAGTGGCTCCGAGGAGGGGTAGGAGGCCAAAACTCTACTGTAATAATTTTTCTGCATAACATGTGGTATAATCAGAAATAGGCTATTTTTGAAATCGAAGTTTTTAGTGCTTAACAATAAGTGAAAATAATAAGAAGCTATTTTCAGGTTTATGACTGTCACACTGGACAGAATTTAGCTCTTGGCAGTATACAGCTGAGTGATGACATACTGTGCTTCTCCCTGAGATCGGAACTGACTTTAAATTCTGAGCACAGAAAAGGAGAATATTGGAGCTAGGATTGTCCATCTGACTCTTTTGGTATCATTTCCAACACACATGTGGCAAACCTTTCTTATCAATGGAGACTGTTTGGAGAAAAGTCTTTTTATTATTTACACCCTGCCCCCTGCCCCAAGGCCACCCACCACCTCCCTGTCCTGCTTACAATCACTACATCATACAGAATTAAAACTCCAGTCTCCTACAGAGTAGCCACTGACTTTCTAAATTACTCCTGCAATAAACTGTGATAAAGGGAAATGTTCTCACCTAAAACTGCAGTTGGCACAAACAGGTCTGTCATACATCACAAGAAGGTCAATGCAGAGAAAGTAAAAAGAGAAAGAACAGTAAATGATTGATGAAAGGCCTCCCAATTTCCCCATAGAAAGCCATAGAAAGCATTAAGTTACAACACATCAAACATGTTAAGCTCCTAAAGCATCATGGATGACAAAGTGAGCACTGATGGATTCTGATTGCTCAGGGGTTATGGAGAGATGAAACAATGGAAAAATCTGTTACCTGGGTAATAGGAATTAGTGTATTTGTTTTCAATGTAAAGGACAATGGTGAAGACACAGCTGTAAATAAGAGAAAGGCTAGTCAGCGGTTGTAGAGAGGCAACACCTGAAGATATGGCACTCTGGGATGGCTCACAGGACACCATGCTGGCGTAGACTTGACTGAAGAAACATCAAGATTTACTGAAGTCTGCGTGGTAAATATTATCATTCCCTGCTGTCTCGGGAATTACTTCTACTTTAGAGAACAAGCACCCTTTTACCACTTAAAAGATATTCTTACCCCATGAATGAAGAAAAAACCCATAATCACAGCCACCATTTTGAATCGAGAAATTCATTACTTCTATTTTGATTTCTAGCCTTTGCTGGTAAAAATCTAGTATCACGCTGAGCTGATTTCTTACAACTAAGAGTATGAGAATGTGTCTACACATGGCTTTTGAGGAATATTCTGAATATTAATGTTTTTGTAGTTTGCTAAATTAAATGCTCCCTTCCTCATATTTTGAGGAACTTTCCACAATGTTATGACTGACCTGGTTTATGTTTCATTTGTGCCATATTTAAGGTGAAACAGCATGCCTATATATTGTTCTATTAGTCTTCAATCTTTATAAAAATGCTAATTTTTCTTTGAAATATTTCTCTGAAACACTCAAGATTTAACTATTACACCTTCTTTTCCTCCCTGTTATTAAGAGGGAAAGTCAATCCCATCCAATTTATCTGATTCCATGGAAAGCGAGTATTTCCTATTTTTAAAGTAGTTAAAAAACTCTCTTCAATGTCTTAATCGAACAGTGCTTTAAAAACACTTTCATTTCATTCAAGTTGAAGGATAAATGATCTGAATGTGCTCAAGTGCTCAAATTGGTCACATGTAAGTCTAAATCTTAACTCCTCTTATGTAGGTATACGATTTATTAGATGCAGAGTTCCTGATCAGGACACCAATACCCAATTACATCACTGTATTATGGGAACCATTACCAAATCCCGGTGGATATTGTATGTTATTTTTATTCTGATGACATGTTAATATATTTTAGCTCTCCTGGAGCAGTTCCTTTATGACAGTGTTTTTAGCTGTGTTTATATTTTTAAAGTGTAGAATTAGTAAATGACAGAACAAGAACCAGAACCCAGGCTGCCTGTTATTTGTAAGATATTTTTCTAAAATAGAGAAGTACCATATTTATAACCCATGTTTACAGTAAGCTAACAGGAAAAAAAGAGATCAACTGATGAAAATAAGAACAAAATAATCTGAGTCCCTATAAAACATGCTAGGGTCGGCGAAAATAATGCCTATTAACTGCAGACATTTTTATGTGGTTGTTAAAATGTGCAAAGTAGACACAAAATAACTATGTTTATCCTCACCTTTAAAAGAAAGATGTTTACTTTTGTCTTTTACTATAAACCCATTCCTCCTATACATATCTACTTTTCCCTTTTTTATGTGCAACTCACATTTGCTTTGGTGGACAGATGATTCCCCACTCTCATAACTGTGCTCATTTTATTTCTAAATTCTCCAATCTCTTTTTTTCTTGCTGTCTCATTTCTAAAAGCTACTCACCTCCCAACTGCCTGTACTTTCTCCCAACCCTAAAATATCTCAAACATACCTAAACCTGTCATAGGTTTGGGGCTGGAAGCCTAGTGTTCTAATGAACACTTTTCCTGCAAGTTCCCCCCCCCCCCCCCAGTAACTGCTCTCTTATTTTCCAGGCATTAAGAGAGCATTATGATAAAGTTTACCATTGGGGTCACTCCCAATGGATGGGATTCAATGAGACCTACTCATTGCTCACGAGTGGGAGGAAAAGGAAACGCCTACTGCTGTGTTTCTTCTATCTTTACTGATGGGAGGCAGACAACAATGCCTAATGGCAGATAAGCCATGGAAGCTGACGCCAGCTTCTGCAGCAGTCCTCTGCATGAGCATTTGTGGATTTCCACAGATACATTCACTTTTTAAAAAGTAACTGCCAGATTAAATTTCCTGTACAGGGGCAAACATCCCCTGTTGTTCAAACTTCAAAAACCTGGAAACTACTAATGTAGGTTTCTGCTCTTTGGGCAGGTAATTCCAAATAAATTTATTTATGAGGAATTTCACCATTTGAAACATTAGTGGGTTATCCTGGAAAGTGAGGACATATAACTGTGTGTTCCCTTTCAGACTGACGTTCAAGAAATAATTGCCACTACAAAAATTCTAACCTTGTCTATGGTGGGAAGAACTTCTCCCACTGCAGCCCACAACAAATGCATTCTAAGTTGCTTTATTTGGGCAGTATATATATATATTTATTTAATGAAAAGCATAATACTTGCTACAAAAAAAGCAGAGAAAATTCTATGAAAAAATGGGATGTTTGTAGTATCCTAAGTACCACAGATTCTGTCACCTACACTGAAAATGACATGAAAGGACAAAGAAGAATGACCAAAAATGAGGAGTGCTGTCCTGCCCACTGGAGTCAAAGCTGCGTCTGCTGAACTTCCACTCCTGTGGGTCAGGTGTGCATGTGGAATAAGTAAATGTAGAACCTCTAAGTGGGATAAGGCAGACAACTGTGGCCCCTATAAGCAGAAAGGATAAGCCTTTCTAGGAAGCCTTGCCAAATGCAAGAGAAAGACAAGGCACAGAAGAAGGTACGTGCATTGACCACGCAGTGGTCGGAGAGAGGAGGTGAGGACAGGGCAGAGGTGCAGAGTCAGAACAGGCCAAATGGGTGGTCAGGACATGAGGACACACTGTCCACAGTGGTATCAGCCCTCTTCCCCTAGAGACCAGATTTCTGTGCTTCTCCCAGTCACAAGGCCCCTAGCCTGTAGGCATTTTTATTACTAACAGTGATAGCTGCACTTTTATTCCATCCCCATGCTAACTAACATCCTGATTATGCAGCCAGGGTGAGCAGCAGCTTGTGGGCATAGATTTCACATGGTAAAGACACTTCTGACCTTGAACCCAGCAGGGCTGTGAATCAGACTCAGGCATACACCACAGGATTTACTTTGGGTCTCCAAGAAGATCACCAGGGATACACTCACCACTCTTTTACCTTATATAATCAATCTAATTCTTAGCTTCCTAAAATAATTCCTTGTACCTGGATCGCAGGTGGTGGTGTGGGAAGGTATGAGCTGAGCTCAGTTGACCCACCAGGTGGAAAATGTAAGACTTGTGAAGTGGAAATACAGTTTAACTTATTATTTGCCACTAACAGCCCTATAATGAAGGCAGAACTTGTCAGCTAAACAATTAACTTGTTACTGCCATTTAGTGAACCGTTTTATAACAGGCTTCCCTTGTGTAATTTCACACCTGACTGCTTACAAATAGGCGCTAAACAACAAAAAGTATGACAAGAAGCAGATGCTTTCCTCATTGAGAGAAGAGAAGACTTTGTGTCACTGTTCTCTATCTTTACAGAAACTTAACTGTGGCTTCCTCTGCTCTCTGATCTGGCCTATCACCTTTACAACATCATCTCTCCTAAGCAACCTGTGGCACATTAGAGAAGTTTTCAGGATTGTTTCAACAGATGGGAGAAACCAATAGGGCATAAGAATTTCTTAGGAGGTTTTTTGTTTTTTAATCCACCAGTACTATCTGGAATCTTGGAAAACATGAGAGGTAAATGAGAAGCCAAGAAACATGTGCAGCACTTACATCTCCTGTTCAGATTGTGCGTGTCCATGAATGGGAACGCCTAGTCACAGTTTGCAACTTGCCTGACATAGCTCTTGTCCATCGAGTTCACCATCACAGTCATCTCCTGTCAGAGGCTGCTCATTGTCTCCTTCCACTTCTTGGCTAGTTTCCTTAGGACAAAGAGTTCATTATATAGACATGCATGTGAATGGAAAATGGGGCATTCACATGAGTACTGACCAACAATCAGGAATAACTTCTATTGAATTAATCGTATTCATCCATAACGTTTTACGGTGCCTTCTAGATGTTAGGTTCTCTGCCAACTGCAGAGACACAAAGATGAAAAACATCCACTGCATAACCTCAAAAAAATACACAGTAATACTAGAAGCATACAGACTAAAACATTATTTTCTGTTTCTCCTAGTATAAGCTAAATTAAAACGGCCCTAGTACAATGCAATGATAATCTATTTACTGATGTTTCTAGAGTTATCAACTTTTTACTAAATTATTATCTACATTGCCATATTCAGTGTCAAAGACGTAGATCCCCAGCAGTAAATATTTGCCAAACAAACTGAAATAATTCAAGGATGAATCTAAGGGGCATACTGTAGAACGAAAGAGCAAACCTAGGCGAGGCATGAAGATAGTCTAATTGGAGTGCATGCATACAAGGAGCAGGCGGTGACACAGAGCCTACATAGGACAAGGAGCTCAGGCCTCAGGAGCACTGGAGGACATATCCTGAATTCTCAGATGGTGATGACACTGGACCAAATTCCAAATGAATCCAAATAAGTTCCCCCATCTAGGCTAGTTAACAGAGCAGAAGGTAAAAAAAAAAAGTCATCTGGTTGGCTTCTTTAGAAAGTTTAGCAAAGGAGTTACTCCCCACGTTCCCTCCCTCAGTGGAAGAGAATGCAAAAAGCCCAAGGAAGGCAGAGATTTCCAATTCTTTTGGAGACAGTTTAATCCTGGCCTCTGCATCCTGCTCACTGACCACCAAAAGCTCATAATTTGAAGTTACAGATACCTGAACAAAGCCATAAAAACCTAAAGGAAACTGACATACAAATAAACCCACAAAACAAATGTGTACAGTTTTTACTACCAGAGGTTGTTTTACACACCCAAGACAGACGAGAATAGAATCAGAGATGCTTTAGGAGAAGGTATAAAGTGAGAAGGTTTAAGAAGACCATAGTGACATAATACCAAAAATATGTCCTAAATTATTCTAATTCTATGTACCTAGCAGCATTTATAAAAGAAAATGGCAGCTATTCCTAGTAAACCATCTTGACTCTGATTGACCTACAACACAGCAGAATTTAAAATGAGCCACATAATCAAAATCACCCCCATATTAGGTGATTGCTAATGCAATGTAAGGCATTGACAACATCAGACCATACGGATACTCTATATCATTTCCAAATGCTTTCTTGCCTGTAGTTATAATAATCTTATCACTGCATGCTTTGAAGGCAAACAGGTTTCATTAATAAGTTGTCCTTTTTATTGCTAAAAGCTGTTGAAAAAAAGACACTTTTTAAACAGAAAACTGAAAATCTATAACTCCTACAACAAAGTTAAAGTTGTAAAGATTTTGAAAAGTAAGCCAGTGTGGCTCCTCCGGGCGCCAGCATTCCTCTCTCACCAGCGTGCAGACCATGATCATCTTCTCAGAGCCCCTTTTTCCAGCCAACCATGCTAGTCTGAGCCCCAGGGTCTGGGCCTGGATGTTCGCAATAGGTTTTCTGGACACAGGCAGCATCAGGCTCAAGCTCCACAGCCTCAATTACAATACCTTTTCTCTCCACTTCCGAATCTGTCACATGATTGGAAAAGCATTCCTAGGCTAGGTCCTCCCAGGAATACTGAAGTAAAAGGCTGAGATATTGAGGGTAATTAGCTCCACACTTCAGGCAAAAGGTCCCCTTTTTGCTGAAATTTCTTTGATTTGCTTTAAACTGATTTATGCAGACAATTGCCTCAGTATTCTCTTTTGTTCTGCCTATGAAGAAATGCATATTCAGGTTCACCAGACTTCCTTCTTTGTCTGTTTTTGCTTGTATTCCTCTAATCCTTACAGGTTAGGAAATGACAGTGAATATGCTTATGGCTTTGTTGTTGGTGAGAGGTGGTGGTGAATGGGGGAGATGTATGCACCAATAAAAGCTAAGCTTGTACTAGAAAAGATATTTCTCTTTCTAATCCCCCACTGTGAACTAATTTCAGTGATGTCAAGCCACACACTTCATTGCTGATCTTTAAGCACAAAAGAAGCCCATTAAGGACTCATGAGAGCTTGCTCAAATCAAAAAGAGGTCCAGTCAGAGACCCACAGCTTTAATCTCATCACCATTAACCACATATTCTTTGCCCATGAACCTTCTTCAAAACCTGGCTCACATGTCCTCAGTAAGCCTTCCTGAGTTAATATTACCCTTTACCCACATTTTTACTCTCATCAGATGTCACAAACACAAATGTCTCACCAGGGCCAGGCAGGTCATGTAAGTGAGTAAAGTAGGTGTAAGACAAAAAGGAGCAGTGAAGATTGGAGAAATGGAAAGGGGAAACAGCCACTCAGCTCCAACAGATTGATGCCCCATGGAGATCCCAGACATTGTAAATTTCAGGAGACACTAGCAATCCAGATTTCATGTGAAAAAATTTTCAGTGTTGTCAAATAATTCAAACTAAAATAATAAAACAGTGTGTGGCCTAAAGTGTGTGGGTACTTCTGTTCTCCATTAATAGCACTTTGATACTTAATTGTATTGGAACAGAAGGGAGTGGAAACTAACATATGGTGCACAACTACCGTATGACAGTACTCTACAAGTGTTGTCTCATGTAATCCCAGTAACCTTGCCAGAGTTGTTCTTACTTCCTATTTTACAGATGAGGGACTGAGTCTCAGAGAAGTAGCTTGTCCAAATGGTAGAGCTAGGATTGCATGCCCAATCTCTCTGATAACCCCAAAGACACTCATTCAAGCATAATGTGCTATCTCTGATAGCATTTTCTTAATTTACATTTCCTTACAAGTTACATTATAATTATCACCAAATTGCTTTCTGTACCTTAGAGTATGAATACTCTATCACCCCATAACTAAATACCATGCTTTGAAAAAGTAGGATTAAATTACTAGCACCTAGTCAATGCTTTGTTGTTGTTAGTGCTGCCGAGTGGATTCTAACTCTCAGTGATCCTGTGTACAGCAGAGCGAAACCCTGCCCGGTCTTTCTGAACTATTGTCTCACTTTCCAGTGCTATATCAGCCAATGCTCTGCTGCTATTCAGGGCCAATTTTTTCAGAAGTAGGTGGCCAGGTTCTTCTTCCTAATCTGTCTTAGTCTGGAAGCTCCACTGAAACCAGGCCACTTTGGGTGACTCTGCTGGCATTTGAAATACTGGTGGCATAGCTTTCAGCATCACAGTAACTCATAGCCACTACACCATGACAACTGATAGTCGGGTGGTGTGGTTCTCCGACAGGGAAACGAACCCAGGCCATGGCAGTAAGAGAGCAGAATCTTAACCACTAGACCACCAATCTTTACACAAATTCAATACCAAAGCATTACTAAGGAGAGCTTTTCTACAACCTACTTATCAAAAATAGTTTCCCTGGTCATGGAGGTTTTGAGTCGTTGCTTGAGGTTTTCATTTGTTCACAGCTAAATGCCGTAGCCCATTACAGAAGGTTGAGGAAGGTTAGATTTAGAATTGAGGCCTGGGAACAACTGTGGATAAATTCGAGTTTATTTCTCTTTCTTTTTTTCTTTATTTCTCTTTTGGGCTTTGTGTTTCAGATCTGTATTTTGTTTTTCAAGTGAAGACTTTGAAAACTGTCAGAAAAACTTTGTGAACTTCATGAAATAAAGTATTTTATGCTGGAAAACTCCTAAAGTAGAAGCAATTTTCTTTAAAATCTTATCTAAAGACACAAGTAAATTTATTTTCTGTTGATTTTTAACAAATGGTTTACTTGAAATATTTTAATCTCTAATCTCCAAACTTGGACTGCATGAATCTCAAAAGCCCTTAGTAATAATAATAATAATAAAATATCCTACCAACAACTAAAAATGGATGATAAAAAATTAGAGAGAGGACTCTCGGTTTACAGTCCAGATATAAAGAACTTGAAAGTTATCACTTTGTCCTAATAATAAGTAAACAGCTGAACAAACTAAAAAACAATAACTTTTTAGCTTTGTTAGATAATTGAGGTCACAGGCAAACTGCTGCTGCCAAAACTACAGAGACAAACAGGTGGATATAAGGTGACCACTTACCAGATCAGAAAACCATGAGCAGAAATCTCTGTGAGAACCAGCACCAGGGTAGGAAAATCTAAACTATAACTGGTGAATTACTGGAGGCTCAGTGTGGACAAGTCTGAGAGTTAAAAACTCAAGGGGTGTCTAGTCCTAGGAGGACCCCCACACTACCTCCAGGAGCCCTACCAAGTCTTCACAGTAAGAATAGAGAAAAAAGTCTCCTCAGGCTTCTAATAGGAGGAGGGGGGAAATAGCCATTTGAAATACACCCAGAGCATTCTGTGCTTCTTAAAAGGGCTTGTTCTCAAGAAAAACTATTTTATTAGAGCCTAACCTGCTGGAGTTTTCTCAGAGCCTAACCAATCTGGGAGAAGGAAAATACCCAACACCAGCTCCCTCCAGCCATCCTCTCCCACCCAAGGGAACTACTGAGAAGCACTGTGAAGGTCACAGCCCAGGGGCACAGGTTCAGTAAAAGACTGAGACTTAATCACAGGACTTACAGAATGCCTTCCCCTGTCCTGACACCTTAAGATCACATTACTAAAGATCTATTTACAGCAGTTCCTTCTACTTGGTACATCAAGTCTGGACGTCAATAGAAAATTACAAGGCATACTAAACACAGGTTGAAAAGACAGAGCAAGCATTAAAATCAGATTCAGATATAACAGGGATGTTAGAATTATCAGACTGGAAATTTAAAATAAACTATGATTAATACACTAAAGGCTCTAATGGAAAAAGTAATAACATGTAAGACCAGATGGATAACATAAGCAGAGAGAGAAATTCTAAGAGTTAGAAAGAAATACTAGAGATCAAAAACACCGTAACAAAAATAAAGAATGCCTTTGATAGGCTCATTCATTAGTAGAGTGGATATGGTTGAGGAAAGAATCTCTGATCCTGAGGATCTGACCGTAGAAACTTCTAAAACTGAAAAGCAAAGAAAAAAAAAAAGACTGAAAAACAAGAGAATACAATACCCCCAAATTGTGGGACAACTACAAAAGGTATAATATGTGTGTAGTGAGAAACCAGAAGGAAAAGAAAGAGAGAAAGGAATAGAAGCAATATTTGAAGCATTAGTGACCGCGAATGTCCCCCAAATTATGTTAGATACCAAAACTCAGATCTGAGATGCTCAGAGAACACCAAGAAGGAAAAATGCCAAAAAATCTACACCTAAGCATATCATTCAAATTTCAGAAAGTCAAAGTAAAGAAAAAATCTTGAAAGAAGCTAGAGGAAAAAAAAACACCTTACCTATGAGGAGCAAAAATAAGAATTATATCTGACTTCTCAGAAACGATATGAGCAAGAAGAGAGTGGAGTGAAATATTTTAAATGTTGAGAGAAAAAAACCCCACCAACCTAGAATTCTGTACTCTGTGAAATTATTCTTCAACAGTGAAGGAAAAATAAAGACTTTCTCAGACAAAAATTGAGGAAATTTGATGCCAGTAGACCTGCCTTGCAAGAAATGTTAAAAGATGTTCCTCAGAAAGAAGGAAAATGATATAGGTCAGAATCCAGATCTACATAAAGAAAGGAAGAGCATTAGAGAAGGAATAAATGAGTAAAATAAAAATTTTATTTTTCATATTCTTAACTGATCTAGCAAATAACAGTTTATTCAAAATAACAACATACTCAATGATCATAGTTTACATATAAGTGAAATTAATGACAGCAATGATATAAGGGACAGGAGGGAAGAATTAGAAATACTTTGTTATTATAAAGTACTTATTCAGTGATGCATTATAGTGTTATCTGAAAGTGGATTTGGATTAGTTGTAAATGTATATTGCTAATTCTAGGACAACACTAAAAAAAGTAAAAAAAGAAGCTAAGAAAGGAGAAAATGGAATAATATAAAATGCTCAGTTAAAATCACAAAGGCAGAAAAAGAACGGAAGACAAAAATAGGAACAAAGAACACAACAACAAGTCTATTTGGGCAACAAATAGACAACCATAAAAAATATAGTAGAAAGTAATCCAACTACAAAGGTAATCACTTTAAATGTCAATGATCTAAATATACCAATTACTAGACAGAGATGGTCAGAGTGGATCACAAAACAAGACCTAATATGTTGCCTAAAGAAACCCACTTTAAAAAGAAAGATATATACAGATCATAAGTAAAGGGATGGAGAAAGATATACCATGCTAATATTAATCAAAAGGAAGTGGGAGTAGCTATATTAATTTCAGACAGAACAGATGTCAGAGCAAGGGAAGTTACTGAAGGTAAAGAAAGGCATTACATAATGATAAAGAGGTCAGTTCTTCAAGAAGACTTAACAATACTTAATGTGTATGTGCCTAGCAACAGAGCATCAAACTAGTGAGGCAAAAACTAATAGAACTGCAAGGAGAAACCAGATGAATCCACTATTACAGTTGGAGACTTCAACACCCCTCCATCAGTAATGGACAGATCCATAAGGCAGAAAATCAGGAAGGACTTAGCTGAACTCAACAGCAACATCAATTTGCTACAACTGACATCAATAGAATATTTCATCTGATAATATTAGAATACACATTCTTCTCAAGTTCACAGAGAACATTCACAAAGACAGACCATATTCTGAGCCATAAAAGACACCTTAATAAATTCAAAAGAATAGAAATCATGCAACATATGCTCTTAAATTACAATGGAATTAAACTAAAGATCTGTAGGAGAAAGATAGCTGGAAAAATCCCACAATACGTGGAGATTAAAAGACACACTTCTTAACACATGGGTCAAAGAAGAAATCTCAGGAGAAATGTAAAAAAATATTTAAAACTACATGAAAATAAAAACACAACTTATCAAAATTTGTGGGATGTAGCAAAAGCAGTACTTAGAGGGAAATTTAAGGCATTGAATGCATAAATTAGAAAGAAATAAAGATCTAAAATCAACAATCTAAGCTTTCATCTAAGGAAAAAGAAGAGCAAATTAAATCCAAAGTAAAGAGAAAAAAAGAAATAATAAAAGTTAGAAAAATCAATGAAATTGAAAACAGTAAATCAACGAAACCAAATCTGGTTCTTAGAAAAGATTAATAAAAATCCTTTAGCTAGACTACCTGAGAAAAAAAAAGAGAAAAGATACAAATTATTTTTCTTTCTATTAAAGAAATTGAATCAATACTTCATAACCTTCCAAAACAAAAAACACTAGGCCTAGATGGGTTCACTGGTGAATTCTACCAAACATTTAAGGAAGATATTATAACGGTTCTCTACAAGCTCTTCCAGAAGATAGAAACAATGGAGATACTTCCTAACTCATTTTATGATGTCAGCAGGAACCTAATACAAAAATCAGACAAAGAAATTACAAGAAAACTATAGCCAATACCTCTCATGAACATAGATATAAAAATCCTCAACACAATATTAGCAAATTGAATCCAGCAAGGTATAAAAAGAATTATACATGATGACCAAGTGGGATTTATTCCAGGTATGCAAGGCTGGTTCAATATTCAAACATCAATTAATGTAATCCATCACATCAACAGGCTAAAGAAGAAAAATCTCATGATGATTATCAATAGATGCAGAAAAAGCATGAAACAAAATCTAACATCCATTCATGATAAAAAAAAAACTCTCAGCAAATTAGGAATAGAGGGGGAATTTCCTCAACTTGATACAGAACATCTACAAAAAACCTACATCTAACATCATACTTAATGGTGAGAAACTAAAAGCTTTTCTGCCAAGATTAGGGACAAGGCAACGATAACCCTCCTCTCTATTTCTTCTCAACATTATACTGGAAGTCTTAACTAATGCAATAAGACAAGAAAAGGAAATAAAAGGTATACCATTTGGGAAGGAAGACATAAAATTGTCTTTGTTTGCAGATGACATGATTGTCAACTTAGAAAATCTCAAAGAATTGACAAAAAAGGCTCCTCAAATTGACAAGTGATTATAGCAAGGCTGCATAGCAACATTAATATACAAAAGTCAATCACTTTTCCATATATCAGCAACGATATGTAGGAGTGGAACTTTAAATTAAAAACAATACCATTTACATTAGCACCCCCAAAAATGAGCTACTTAGGTATAAATTTAACAAATATGTACAGCAGGAAAACTATAAAACTCTGATGAAAGAAATCAAAGACCTAAATAAATGGAAAGATAATCCAAGTTCACTGATAGGAAGATTCAATACTGTCAAGATGTCAGTTCTTCCCAACTTGATCTATGGATTCAATGCAATCCCAATCAAAATCTCAGCAAGGTATTTTGTGGATATCAACAAACCAATTCTAAAGTTTATATGGAGAGGCAAGAGACCTAGAATACCCAATACAATATTGATGGAGGAAAACATGCTTGGAGCACTGATACTACACGACTTCAAGACTTACTATAAAGCTACCATAATCAAGACAGTGTGGTATTGGTGAAAGAATAGACAGATCAATGGGACTGAAGAGAAAGCCCAGAAAGAGACACATACAAATACAGTCAACTGATCTTTGGCAAAGAAAGGCAATACAATGGAGAAAAGATAGTCTCTTCAACAAGTGGTTCTGGAACAAGTGGACATCCACATGCAAAAAATGAATCTAGGGGCTGGCCTGGTGGCATAGTGGTTAAGTTCACGCGCTCCACTTCAGTGGCCTGGGGTTCGCAGTCTCGGATCCCTGGCACAGACCTACGCACTGCTTATCAAGCCATGCTGTGGCAGGCATCCCACATATAAAGTAGAGGAAGATGGGTACAGATGTCAGCCCCAGGCCAATCTTCCTCAGCAAAAAGAGAAGGATTGGCAACGATGTTAGCTCAGGGCTAATCTTCCTCACACACACACAAAAAGAATCTAGACACAGACCTTACACCCTTCCTAAAAATTAACTCAAAATGGATCATATACCTAAATGTGAAATGTAAAACATGTTAACTAGAAGACAACAAAGGAGAAAATCTAGATGACCTAGTTTGGCAATGGCTTTTTAGATAAAACACCAAAGGCATGACCTGCAAATCATATAATTGGTGTTAGATTTCATTAAAATTAACAAGTTCTGCTTGATGAAAGTCACTGTCAAGAGACTGAGAAAACGAGTCACAGACTGAGTGAAAATATTTGCAAAAGACATATCTGATAAAGGACTGTTATCCAAAATATACAAAGAACTCTTAAAAATCAACAATAAGAAAACAACCTGATTAAAAAATGAGCAAACGACCTTAACAGACACCTCACCAAAGAAGATACAGAGATGGTAAATAAGCACATGAAAGATGCTTCATATTATATCTCATCATGGAAATGAAAATTAAAACAAGATACCATTACATACCTATTTAAATGGCCAAAATCCAGAACACTGACAACACCAAATGCTAGTGAGGATGTGTAGCAACAGGAACTCTCATACATTGCTAGTGGGAATGCAAAGTGGTACAAACACTTTGGAAGACAGCCTGGCAGTTTCCTACAAAACTAAACATACTCTTCCTATATGATCTAGCAGTCATGCTCCTTGGTATTTACCCAAACCATTGAGAACTTATGTCCACACAAAAACCTGCATGTGGATGCTTACAGCAGCTTTATTTATAACTGCCAAAACTTGGAGGCAACCAAGACATCCCTCAAAAGGTGAATGGACAAACAAACTGTGGTATACCCAGACAATGGAATATTATTTAGCATGAAAAAGAAATGAGCTATCAAGCCACAGAGGAACCTTAAATGCATATTACTAAGTGAAAGAAGCCAATCTGAAAGGGCTATATACTGTATGATATCAACTATACAACATTCTGGAAAAGGCAAAACTATGGAGACAGTAAAAAGATGAATGGTTGCCAGGGGTTGATGGGGAAGGAGGGATGACTAAGCAGGGCATGGAGGACTTTGACAGCAGTGAAACTATTCTGTATGACATTATAATGGTGGGAACATGTCATTATACAATTGTTAAAAATCATAGTATGTACAACACCAACAGTCAACCCTAATGTAAGCTATGAACTTTGGGTAATAATATGTCAGTGTAGGTTCATCAATTGTAACCAGTGTGCCAAAATGATGCAGGCTGTTGATAGTGGAGAAGTTGTGGGGGTGGGCAGAGGGTATAGAGGAACTCTCTGCTCTCTTGCTGTACTTTCTGCTCATTTTTGCTCTAATCTAAAACTGCTCTAAAAAAATAGTTATTAAAAAAACTATAGGGGCCGGCCCAGTGGCAGAGTGGTTAAGTTCACAAGCTCTGCTTCTGGTGGTCCCAGGTTCGCAGGTTCAGATCCCAGGCGCGGACCTATGCACCACTCATCAAGCCATGCTGTGGCAGACGTCCCACATATAAAATAGAGGAAGATGGGCACGAATGTTAGCTCAGGGACAATCTTCCTCAGAAAAAAAAAAAAAAAAAAAAGAATAGGGGTGAGGGAAATGGAAGAAAACTTCTTGGTAATTTACTATCTGTGTGATAGGTATGAGCCAGAACCAGTAAAGAAAACATGATGAGAAATGAACTTTTCCAAAATGTGTCCTATGGAAGGAAGAGCTGCAGGGCAAACAGCTGCCAATTAGGAGACCCAAGAGCATTATGGTTGGAAGGAGAGCAGAAATAACTCCTATTTTCCTCTCTGAAACTGAAGTGAGTGGCAACTGTGAGAGGATCAGCATGGAAGGGCATGTTTGCCATGGGTACCAAGCAAATTCAAGGGGAAGGAATCCAATGATCAACCTAGTACAGACCCTAGTCATATTCCTGGTTTATTGCAACTCAGGGTTATAGGACACAGTTCACCAAAGAGCATGACTGCCCCTCTTCCATTTCTATCAGAGACCCTGCCACGTTCAGTTACGCCAACAAAGATCATGACTTAGAAATGACTTAGCAGCACTGACTTGAAGATCATTTGTTGACTATACATAAGGTGTCTTCATTTTTAAATTACCTGTCATGTAAAATTTCACAGGGATGGCAAAACTAGAGGATTTGCAAATTGCATATAGATATAAGAAGGAAAGGGCAAATGACATTTTGGTTCTGGCTTCTAAAATTAAGGATGTGCTTAGACTTAAATAAAGGCTGGGGTAGATGCTACAACTGAGAAGTATTTAATTTTTCTCACAGTAGGGATGAAACAGATATTGGTTGAGTCCAAGAATGCATATGTTAAACGAAATTGCTAAGATTCAGCTGAATAAACCTGGATGAATAAGGGGCTGACGCCTTAAAGATAGATCTCTAAGAATTACCAGAAAATGCTGTTTTTAAAGGCAAAATTTTAAGGAAAAAAAAAACCAGTGGTCTGACATTTAATTATTTCAACTCAAAAGAACTAGCACTACAACAGCTGATAGAAAAACAATGAGAATAATAACTACAAAAATGTCAGATAAGCCAGGCAATTTACGTTCACTCTTTTAATTCTTACAACAGCCCAGTGAGGAAATTATTATTTTTATCCCTATCTTAGAGAGATGGAAACTGAGGCACAGTAGCGTTAAGTTGCCACATGGCTAGAGAACTCTAGGCACCTGGCATTGTTTTCCTATATGAGACAAAATCATCTCCATGAGACTGTCATTGGCATCACTAACCAGACTTTATTGGTTGCTTAAATCTGGACACTGAAAATAAAAGTTAGTTTACTTTGCCAGTTGGAACTTTATAGTTGACAACTGAGGTAAGAGTGTTCTAATATCGCTGCTAACTGTATCATCACTTAAGAAAGTCACTCAATCCGTCCCTCGTAGACACAGAATTATGGAGCACACTCATTTCCTACCCAGTTGGTTTCTGGTTTTCACTGACTAGTAAACATGGCATGCGTTTATCATAAAGAATATAGTTTCATGTTAAGACGAGTCAGAGTGTTGATCTTTGTTGTGCCTCTGTTTCAGAGTTTACCTCTTGAACACTTGATGAGACAAAACGATAGGCTGATGTGGCTAAAGGAAGACTGGGAGGAGGGCTTAGATATCTGCCTTCCTACCCTGCAACCGAGAAGTGCAAACAGATTTTATTAACATATCACTTTCAGCTACAGCTTTATTTCAGGTCACCTAGTGACAAAGATGTCTTAGAATGTTTCATTGGCAAGTCAGCGTGTCTGCAAAGGAACACACACCAGGGCAAGAGAAGCAAAGAACAACGTGGACCTCTTAGCTGTCAGGATTTCTCTTTGTACACATGTACACACACATATAACCATGTGTATTTCATGTTGAAGAGGCTCAAAAAACAGAGTCACATTATACAAATTTAATCAAATTAGTCTTTCTCTCTCAAACTTAGAAGTTGAAAATGAAGTATATGAAAAAGGTTGGCTTTCTTTCAAAACAATTGAAATTACATGTATTACAATCTAGGATGAATTCAAAATCATGACACATATCTTTTGCATGAGTCTGTGATGATAGTCACTATCATCATGAGTTACAATAAATAAGGGGATTGGGATTATTTACTGCTACAAAATTCATGGACTCAAGTTAAATCAATATGTGGGAACAAAAATAATTTCAATATCCTCATATATTAAACTATTTTTATTTTATGAATTAACAAAATTAAGAATAGAGCCTATTTTCTGGAGGGAGCCCGAGTATCTAAAGCTTTCCAACAATAGTTTGTTCCTCACCCTTGAATTTCAAAAGAACCTGATTAGAAAGCATTATCTGTATATGGTTTGAGAGCCATTGTTTTTATCCTCAGCCAACAGGTATTTCACTATGCTTCTCAGCAAATGTTTACTATGCTTCCCTAGTGTCAGATGCGTGAGGGCAGGGCTTTCGCCTCTTCTGTTAGTGTACATCCTCTGTCCTAGAACTGGGTCTGGTATGTGGTAGCTACGCACTCAACCAATATTTCTATTTGTTCCTATTATTTTGATTACCTGATTAATTATAATACCTTATTTGCTGATCATAAAAAATATATGATGAACATAATTGTGTATGTAGTATGTGTGTGTACGAGAGAGAGAGAGAGACTCTGATGCACAGCTACTGACTTGGAAGGTTCCTGGGTCAAAGTCTGGAGATGACATGCACTTCTCATGGCTTAATCCCATGGTGAATAACTTTTCAGTTTGTGGAAAGAATGAAAAGGACTCTGGCAGTTGAAAACACATAACCAGTTCATGGATGCAGACATTTTATCTTTGAATTTTTCTAAGTGGTGAAGAGAAATTAAAAAAAAACAACTTTTCTGTAACTTTGATTTAACATTATTCATATAATAGCCTTGGAGGAGAAGTCATTAGGGTCAATCCTGAAATGCACTTAATTATCACTCTCCCTCATCCTACCTATGTGCTCAAGCACCTTCTCCCCTTCCCTAGGTTATCTTTCCTAGCAAGGATAAATTCCTTGTAAGCCCCACTTTCCCCATTTCCCCCCTCATTCTATATTTGGCTCATGTGCCCGGAGGGTGAGAGCTCTTGTTTTCTAACTGTTTGATGGTGTTTGAAGCTGGGCTCCTCTGAACACATGCTGCAGCAAGGACCAACCAACAAATGCACACATATTCTGTTTTTCAAGATCCACCTGCAGATAGAGCTCCCCCGACAAAGACATCCTCCGCTTGGGAATAACTCACAGCTCAGATGAGCACCTAAGGTAATTTCCCAAACCAGCTGAAGATTTTTAAACACTAAAAAAAAATCAGTAGTAAAAATAATAGATGCAGTATCTATCATCATTAGTAATATTTTGTTTAGTTTTATTTCTCACATCAGGGTAGTATGAACCCAGAGGGACTGGAACCAGAGACGGCATGGAAAATAAAAACGTGTACAATCCACATACAGCAAAATGGGAATAAAGTGACATTAGTGATAGTGGCTTATGTTGCTGAATTCTGTCTGTGCACATTATCTTGAAACTTAACGGTTTCAAAAATGTCATTCTGCAGCAAGAATAAATTTGATTTTCTATCGAACTATAAATACTAGTGAGAAAGAGAGAAAGTTTTAATGCATATCATATTGGAATAGTACCTCCAGGTTCCTCTTGACAAAGTTTGTTAACCTCACTAAAAAACGAGAATGCCTGTCTAACAAAAACAGCAAGCCATTGGTGTCAGCACACTGGGAAATCGGAGCCCAATAAACAAGAAAATTGCATGTTCTGTATCCTAATTTAAGCAGTGACATTATCATAAATTCCAGGTGACACTTAGGATATGCAGAACTAAATACCCATGAAGCTCATAAACATATAGGATGAAAAATTTTTTTTAAAAATCATTGTATTCCAAGTTTAAAATATAGTTGCTGGTTAATTTATACAAGAGCAAATACAACCTGTTTCTTTAGGGGCTCTAGCAACCTGCCTGGAACACAGCAACTAAGAAATTGCTCCAGAAGTACTAGGTTTAACCCAGGAAGGGATGCCCCTTTGTGCTTGTATTCAGATCTCATTCTGAATGGCTCCTCAAAGATGTCCACTTCCTAATCTTAGAACCTGTGAATATATGTTAGGCTACATGGCAAAAGGGAATTAAGGCTGCAGATGGAATTGAGGATGCTAATCAGTTGATCTTAAGGCAGGGAGATTATCCTAAATTACTGGGTCGCCCAATGTAATCACAAGACATTTTAAGTGGCAGAACAGTAGGTCAGAGAGAGGTGGTGTGAGAAGAACTCAACACATCCTTGCTCAACCCATTCTTGTCCTTTGAAGACAGAAGAAGGGGCCACAGGCCAAAAAATGTGCGTTGCCCCTAGAAGCTGAAAAAGGCAAGGAAATAGATTCTTCGAGGGAATCTCACAGTCCTGCTAACACTGATTTTAGTCAAGTGAGGCCTGTGCCAGACTTAGAGAACTGTAAGATAATCATTTGAGTTGCTTAAGCCACTAAGCTTATAGTAATTTGTTACAACAATAGAAAATTAAGACTTAATTTAATCAGTGCCCAGAATTTTAATATTTAATCACTTACCAGTATTCCTATGGCATTTGACTCATCATTTGGCCTTTAAACACCTATTTATCTCTCAAGCATTCTTCCCAATACAGGCCTACATTTTCTTATTAATTCATCCTAAAAGATTGGTCACTTTATTGTTGAAATACCTTTTCTGCCATGGAGAAATATCAAAATCACGCTTTAAAAATGTTTACTTCTGATTCTGAATTAGTAAGTAGTTTCCCTTTTTTACAGATAAAGAAAACAAGATTTATATTAGTACTTTGGTACACTGGTAGTGAAATATTCTTACATGTTAAAAGAAATCTGAAAAGCAAATAATTTAGCCTTTACACGTTATTTGTTTATTATGTGCATGTGTGTGTGGGGAGGATGATGGGAAACAGAGGGACTTATTTTTTTCAAAATTAAAATGAAGTCTCAAAAGTATCACCAAAGTTGTACTAACGTAGCATATTTGACAAGCTGTGTTTTCCCACACACTCACCAACACTGGACATCAGTTACCAAAACGTCTGCCTATCTGATTAGTGAAAAAATGGCATCTCATATTGTGTTGATTTGCATATACCTATTATGTGTGAGGCTGAATATCTTTTAAAATGTTACTTAAGCGTACGTTTCTATTCTACAAATTGCCTATGTATATTTTATATGCATTTTTCTATTTGGGTTGTTTTTTCTTATTGATGTCTAGTTATTTTTTAAACTTAGGCCACTAATACTTTGACATACAAATATTTAATCTATAGCTTGTTTTAAAATTTTGTTTATGATGTCTTAGAGAAGTTTATAATTTATAAACTTGATGTGATCAAGTTTATCCATTATGTCTACTATGGTTTTAGGGCATTCCCTACCCTGAGGTCATAAAGATATTCTCCTATATTTTATCATATACCAAAGGCCTTTCTCTTCCTAGTGACAGAGACAAAGGAGATAAGTTAGATATTGGCTTGTCAGATATGGCAGAAAGATAACCAGACAACAGGGTTAAAGATGGTGGTGAAAGTACCTGATGTAGGTCTAAGCAATGGCTGACCTGGTTCAATGACTAGCCCTTGCAGCCAGACTGTAGTCTATAAATGCCATTTCTCACTAAAAGAAATCAGTTTCTTGGAGAAATGGCTGATTCTAGTCATGGGGAAGACAATGCACAAGGTGAGGTGAGAACATCCTGTTGTATCTCAGATCAAGGAAGCTTTCCAAGAGTTCTGGAGTCATGTCAAAAGTACATAAGATACAACTTTAAGAGGCTCCTATTGGCCAAAGATGAGATACTCTGAACATCCAACCACTAAGTACTATACAGTATTCAAACATATCAAATACATTAAAATCCCTGAGTCCATAATGACACTCTTGGTCGTTGCATAAAGTCGTTATGGCACCAATTCATTCTGAAACTGGAAAATAAAGGCAATGAGAGAAACATTTGTCTTGAGTTTCCTACACGAACTGTATTTCAAGGTAACCAGTTGAGTACAGAATGGCACTTAATAAATAAAGAAGGAATGATAGAATTAGAATGTCACCATTTTTAAACCCCTAATAAAATAACAGATCTAGGCAATCATCATCAGTAGCTAAAAACAATTAAATGAAAGGCTGCTGTGGAACTTTATAATAGATGCATCAGGTTGGCAAAACCACCACCCACTAATCAATCCTGAACGTTATGTGCTTCCTGATGCAACGTAATAGAAAGTACAGAGCATCACCTATGAAAAGTTCTTACCAAAATAAGAAACCCGAATCTGATTAAGCCTCTAGTTCTTGCCCCAGTTCACAGGAAACACAGAAAATAAAAGGACGCATTAAATGACACGACAAGAATGCATCAGCCAAGTTCAGAATGTGGGAAATTCTACAGAATGAATGGTTTATTTGACAAATGAGTTAGGGATAGAACATATGCCATGTTACGAATGAGGAATGAGGAATCATATATGAAAGAGGTTAGTTGACTTGCCATGGAACAAAAAGGCCTCCACTACTTTCACTCATTTTTTCCAGTATATTCTGACCAAGACCTCTACCTTGGCAAGCTCAGAGTCAGAATTAACTCTCATACAGACAATCTGGTTATTTCATGTTTCAATGGAAGTTCATAGAAAAATGAATTGAGATGAACATGCCATATGAAGCCACTAAAGAGACTGTATCAAACACACAGTTCAAAAGTAACAATTAAGCTGATTTTGTGTGTGTGTGTGTGTGTGAGGAAGACTGGCCCTGAGCTAACATCTGTGCCAATCTTCCTCTACTTTGTATGTGGGATGCTGCCACAGCATGGCTTGATGAGTGGTGTGTAGGTCCACTCCTGGGATCCAAACCTGTGAACCCCCGGCCGCTGAAGAAGAGGGCATGAATTTAACCACTATGCCACTGGGCCAGCACCCAATTAAGCTGATTTTTCTTTCTTTTTTTGTGTGTGTGTGTGTGAGGAAGATCGGCCCTGAGCTAACATCTGTTGCCAATCTTCCTTTTTGCTTGAGGAACACTGTTCCTGAGCTAACATCTGTGCCAATCTTCCTCTATTTTGTGTGTGGGACACCGCCACAGCATGGCTTGATGAACAGTGTGTAGGTCTGAACCCAGGATCTGAACCTGGGAACCCCTGGCTGCCGAAGCGGAGCACACGAACTTAACCACTAGGCCACTGGGCTGGCCCCTGAGCTGATTTGTGTGTATGTGTGTGTGCGTGTGTGTGTGTGTGTGAGGAAGACTAGCCCTAAGGTAACATCCATTGCCAATCCTCCTCTTTTTTGCTGAGGAAGACTGGCCTTGGGCTAACATCCGTGCCCATCTTCCTCTACTTTATATGGGACACCACCACAGCATGGCTTTGATAAGAGGTGTGCCTGTTGGCGCCCGGGATCCAAAGCCCCAAACCCAGGGCTGCCGAAGCGGAGCGCGCGAACTCAACTGCTAGGCCACTGGGCCAGCCCCATGAGCTGATTTTTAAAAACAGAAAAATAGCTTTCCTTATAATTGACCATTTTATCCTGAAAGGGGGTTCTCCTTTTCCTCACTGTCTTTCCCCTTTTCTTGTGACTGAAGAGTCACATGATTTAAATAAAAAGAGAGAAACTGAGCCTACTCAGGAGATAGCTGTGTCATTCTTAGGAGCAAATAGCACAGATATGAAAGACATTCCCTGCGTGTATGATAGACCTTCAAATTATCTTTCTCTAATTAGCATTTTAGAAAAATTGAGTTTAATCATTAAAAAGGCCATCTGCTGATCTGGGAGCTGTCTGGCGAATAGTGCTGGCAACTCTCAGGGGATACGTACCCAGCAGGTGCTGCGTTTTTGTTTTTTTTTTTTTTGATTTCTGAAGACAGAAAGACTCTACCATCCCCCTCCACACCCCCAACTAATTCAAACATAACAACCTGTCTGTGTCATGTTATGGTGCTCTTCACTCACACCCAATAGTTAAGGGGGAGCAGAGGCTGGGTGGAATGAATTTTAAAGGTCTTCCTGCATACACTTCATATACAAAGAAGAGATTTATGGCTTTGTTTAATTTCTAAAACACCTGTTTTTCCCTCCATATTAAATGGCATGAGAGCAGACATATACTGGCATTTGACATAAATCACAATTCCTAGATTGTGTGAGATGTGTCTTGAGCAGTTTGAACAGTTAAGACTCCTGGGAGTGGGGGAATCAGCAAAATGGGCTCAAATCATCCTCAATCACATGCAGATTTCTCTTTGTGATTTTAGATTGCTTTTGTGGCTGTGCAAGGGGATGTTCTACTGTGAAGGGTCTGCTCACTGAGTCACAAGGAGAATGTTCAGCATGTCATTCTGCTAATAAGGTTTAGAATTTTAAAAAATTACATGAAAAATATCTGTAATATTTAAGACTGTTGTCTATTAAGATTAATAGAGTTGAAAATCTTTTGCTAAACTACACATTAGGAAGATTTGGTTGAATTTCCATGCACCGACTCTAGACCACTGACTTGAAGCGCTCTTAACATTACATTCTGACAAGATACAATAATTATTCTTATAACTACAATCATATGGCTACGCATTTCAGAGTTTATAATTAGTCAACCAACATTTAGGAAAAAAACACATAAGGTATGAACGGCCTATAGTTAGCCCTGGTGTCATTCTGTGGAAGTTTCTGGAAGCAAAGCTGAGAAATTGGAACATGATGCTTAGACAAGAAAAATTATGCTGATCAGGAAATAATATAATAGGGATTACATTTAAGGAAAATGAATTTTTCATTTTTCTCTTATCCCCTCATACCTCTATTACCCCCGCCCCCTGCTCTGTCAGGTGAATAATTCTTATTTCACTAAGCAAATAGTAGCAACCAGAGGAGACCAACCCCACTCCCCCCAACACACACACACATACTCCGCCAGTTTTGGCTTTCCATATGAAAGACACAGAAACTTTCTTAAGTCTTGGTTTCTCCATGTGTGATGGGGAGAGCATATCACCTACTTTGTGGGTGATTATGAGGATTAAATGAGAATAAGGTAAAGCACACTTCCTGATGCTTGGTAAGGACTCAATAGTTAGGAGGGGAAATGAGACAGAACCCTTCTCTAACAGCTGAATGTTGTCTTAAACAACACTGCTGTTTCATCTTGGATATTTGGGTATCCATGAAAGATGTCTTTGATTCTTTTCCAGTATTCACTCATTCAGCATTTCATAAGCACCCACTGTGAGCTCAGCAGTGTGCTAGCAACTTGGGATACGGGGTGAAGACATCAGCCCTTACTTCTGAGAAACTCCCTGCTACTAGAATAGACAGGCATGTGAAAACAGCCACAACAGCAACAAAGCTTGTTATAATACAGGCTCTAAAAGTACCAGGGAACACAGGCAAATGAGGGAATAAACTCTAGATTATCATTTGGATAATGCTTTTCTTCATGTATATTCCTATCCTACTCTTCTATGACAAATTCCTTTAATGTAGTTTGCAAAACAAACACTCTCTCAAATCAGCAGCTCAGCAGGGAAAAAACAGAGGAAAAGGAGTTCAGGTTGTATTAAGAGTTAAAGTCAGGGGCCAGCCCAGTGGCGCAGCGGTTTAGTTAGTGCTTGGCAGCCCGGGGTTCGCAGGTTTGGATCCAGGGCACCTGCCGACACACCACTTGTCAGTCATGCTGAGGCAGCGTCCCATATCAAGCAGAGGAAGATGGGCACGGATGTTAGCCCAAGGCCAGTCTTCCTCAGCAAAAAGAGGAGGATTAGCAATGGATGTTAGCTCAGGGCTGGTCTTCTTCACAAAAAAAAAAAAAAAAGAGTTAAAGTCGTATTTTTCAAGGGCAATCACTTAGCTATTATTTCACAAGATTATCATCACTCTGTTCATGGGGATCTTATCTCCTAAGGATCTTATGCAGTACTGGATGAGTAAACTGCCCTCACTCTGCTGGTTCTCATTAATGATCATAAAGGAGATGTAGTGTTTAACAACATCCATCAGCACACAAATGCTTACATTTACTTCAAATTAAAATTAGGTATTAAAAGTATCAATGATCTTTGGATAGGAAATTCAAGGGATGATCAAAAAAACACTGTATAAAGTCAACTAGCATTTATAGTCACAGGTGTCAAAACAGAGACCCAAGAGCCAGATTAAGTATTGGCTTTTTCCCCAAAGGAGTCTTGCTCAGGAGAAACTATAGCTTTCCTAACTCAAAAAATAATAATAATAATATGTGTTTAGTGGACCCATCCACTAAACATCCATCCATCTAAAACTAATATGGATTTAGTGGACCCATCCACTAAAAACATGTTTCTTCCTGATTCTCTCTTGACAATTGCTTCTAATGGGACAGGTCCACATGAGGAATGCCCCAACCTGGACAATAGGAGCATTGAGAATAAATTTCTTAGCTTTTTCAAAATAGTAAAAGAAAAATGAACCCCTTTGTGTGCACGTGTGTGTGTGTGTATGTGCATGTGTAATGAAAAGCAGGAGTATTTTATGACTACTCTGTACTATCTAAAAGGATGCTGATAAATGGCTTGCATTATGTAATGTCTTCATGCCTACAAATGCAAGTTGGTATGCATATTTGATGGATGTAAATTCAGAACAAGGAAATACTTTAAACTTTCTGAAATCATTATTCACAGTTTCCACATTTTCTTGATCTTGTTTTTCCCTCCCCCTCTAATCATGTATCTCTTTCCCTTTAATTCTCACTATGTTTTTTTCATAATTTTATATTAAATTTTGCAGTTCTTCTTGATAATAATCTAATGATCATACTATGAAATGCTTCCTCAATCGAGTACAAGGTGAGTATTAGATTAGAATTTGCATACAAACTGAAATGATAAATAATGCCATCACTGGAAGCAAGGTCAACTTCAAACGTTCTGTGAGGCTCCATATTGCTGTGTATGAGGCAAGGAACTCTACTGCTCAGCACCCCTTCCACATTTTCAACATGCTGAGGGAGGAAATCCTGGCTTTGATCATTTATGGAGAGTTTTTCTTTCTGAATTCTAAGAACCAAAAGTCATTACTCTTTTCCCAAGGATAGGTTCACAGTGACCTGAATTCTACTTATTCTTTGGAGAGCATTATGCCACTGTTTCATGCAAGAACAGTCACGAGAAATAATACCAGGGTGTGTGGCACTCCTCAATGTTTTTCCTTTAAACCCTCAGAAGGGTCTGACAATCATTACCTATTCCTGATGCTTCACGTACAAAATGGTACTTCTATCCCCAAACTCGAGCTCCTTTATATATATAGTGCCATAACTGCCATCCATACCCACTTACCCAAATATGTTACTTATCAAGATTGTGTATATCTGATTTAAACTATGAAAACTACCTAGGCACACATTTTTAGCTGTTTAACCTTTACTATTTATATATATATTATATATATATATATAATATATATACACACACACATATACACAAACACCTTCTTTCTGTAACTAACTTCCTAAGTTATATATTTTTATTATACCTGAGTAAAATACTAAGTTCTTTAAATACAAATAGGATTAAAATGATTGTTAATTACAAAAGAGTTAGGGAGCAACTGTCATTAAACAATTTTTTAGCAAACTTGAATCATTTCCCACCAATAAAATTTAATTTTATACACATCAGGCAATAGAATAGGCTAAATGGTTCATCTAAGCTATGTTTTACCTTACAGGTCTCAAATAAATCCTCAACAAACTCTGATTCCAAGAGTTTAAGGGGGGAAGTTATATTTACATTATTTTTACTAATGTGAAAAAGCTCCCTTTCACTCCCCAAAGGATCTAAAGAGACTAAAAGCCCTAGTGTAGAACCTAAGGTGACGAAGCTCTAAAGAAAGAATGAAGACTGACACTTCAGATTTTGTCAACCTCAAGAATCATATTATGGACTAAACATATATTTATTTAAGACTGTTTTAGAAGTTCTTTATCAATTTTGATTCAAAGTGTCTTGAAATATTCATCTTTTATAAAAGGAAGAAAAGGCTCAGTGAAAATATGTGTGTGCAGTATGTACGAATAGAAAAAATGCCCTCATATAAATTTCATTTGATTCTCACAACAATTTTGTAAGAAGGGCTGGACATAGATTATTTCCATTTTACAGATAAAGACAGAGTCAAAGAGGTTACATGGCTTGCCTGAGGTTATAACTAAGCGATAATGTGTCAGAGCCCAGAATCAAAAGTACATTTTCTCCATCCAACTCTTACGTTCTTTCCTTGTTACCACGTGATATTAAACAGTTGATTTGCAACCTTCTGGAAGAGCAAAGGAATTTGGTAGGAATCAACACATCTCCATAGGAAAAACATTTTTTCCAGGCCAATTTAATTTCCAACAAGTATAAGTAATCATCCTCCTCCCTTATCCTGCTCATTCCACCTTCCCTCCCATCCAGGCACCCAGATGGGAAGTTTGAGAGCCTTCCAAGATTCCTTCCTCTTTCTCACCCTCACATCAAAAACTACAGAGCCATGTCCTATTCTACTGCCTAAATCACTCTCAATCTGACTCTTTCTCCTCCATCATCTCCTGTCTGAGGAGCTATAATACTCCTAAGTGGTTTGGCAACTTAAGGGCTACTAAGATCTAATAATAGTAGGAAACGTCTACTGGTATCTTAGCTCTCAGTTTTACCAAATTTAATCCATCTTCTACAAAGCTCCCATAGTTATCTTTCCAAAAAGAGTAATCTGCTTATAACATTTTCCTGCTTAAATTCCTTAGATGGCACTCCATTGCCTCTACAGACTATAAATACAAATTCAATAGTGTGGCATAGAGTCCTTCATAACCTGATCCCTGCCAATATACCTTTCCAGCCTATCTCATTTTCCAACACTCCCATACACATCCCATGCTCCAGGCACAGTGGAGTCCCACTGCAGAGAAGACAAAAAGATTCAACCTCACATGCCAATTCCAAATAACTGGTAGTGGCTGCCTGACACACCCTACTGAGAACTCTGAAGCTGCTTATAAATGTAGCAGCAAAAATGTGATGACTGATTAAGCAGTGTCGGCTTTTGGTATGGGAAAGTGGATTTCAGCAGAAATGCCACACTGCAATTCATGCACTATTGTTCTTTGAATAGTTCTTCCACATTTCTAAACCTTTGTACTTACTGTTGCTCTACGTAACATGTCCTTCTCCTTTTATCCCACTGCTCGTCCTTCAAGATCTCCAGAAAACACATCTCCTCTGTGAAACCTGCCTACATCACACCAAGCAGAGTCAGCCACTCTCCCCACTGGGCTTACATAGTTTTCTGTATGTGTCTCTATTATTTTGGAATTACTGTACAGTATTATAAGTCTTAGTTTACGCACCTGTGATCTTCTTGGAGGTAGGGGTGCACTTTATTCTTTGTATCTTCAACATCTGGTACAGTGCACTTAGAAAGCGTTCAAATACCAGTGAAATAAATAAATGAAATCATGTAACAGGGGATTCCTCTAACATGGTATTTTCAGTAAAATTCAGGAAGATATGGCCAAGCCCAGGATCAGACAACCTACAGTGACTGATAGTGGCATTCTACCACTACTCATCACCTCTATCTACACATATCTTTATCTCTCAGAAATACAAGATATTAAGGAAGTATACCAGATAGGAAATATGGCCTCCAACTAGATTGGGCAGGGGAGCAAACTGGAAATACAAGGGAAAAAGACGACAGACCCAACAGCAGATCCAGTTAAAAAAAAATGCATTAGCACAAGTAGCATAAAAAGATGTAAGAGTCACAGTTTTCAGAAGCTAAATATGGGCCAACAAATCCTACTATTAGGGATATAGCCTTTCCATATACATGACACTAGTCAAATCCTTATGAAATTTATACTAATGTCCCAGATTGGTTTTAATTTTTAGAGTTTGTGAGGTGTAATCATTTTGGAAAACTTTGGGCAATATTACTAATACTGAACATACACATACACTATGAACTAGCAATTCCACTTTTAGGATATATACTCAATATATACTCAACACAAATGCTACATTTGTTCACCAAAAGACATGTTTAATAATGTTCATAGAAGCATTGTTCATAATATCCAATAACTGGATATCCAAATGTTAAGATCCAAAAACTCTAACGTCCATCTATAATAGAATGGATAAATTATGGTATATTCACACAATGGAATATGATACTAAAATGTGAATGAACAAACTACAACTATATGCAACAGTATGAATCAATCTCACAAAGTTCAGAGAAAGAAGTTAGACATCAGATAGTATAATCCTGGTTGATTCTCTCTCTCTCTCTAATATATAGAAGTTCAAATACAGACAAAACTTACTGTTAGAAGTTATCACAGTGGTGGTGACTTTGGGGTGGATGGTGACTAAAAGGGTGCACAGGTAGGCCTTCTGGGATGCTAAGAATTTTCTGTTCCTTAATCTGTGACCTGATTACATGAGTGTATTTACATTGTGAAAATTCATCATTTATGATTTATGCACTTTTCTGTGAGTTACATTTTAATTAAAATTTGCTTTAAAAATGAAGACAAAATAGAGATATTTTCAGACTAACAAAAATTGAGTGAATTCAACAGTGGCACACCTGCACTACAGTAAATACTAAAGGGAGTCCTTCAGGCAGGAGGAAAATGTTTGTACAAGAAAGTATAGTAACGCAGGAAGAAATGAAGATCATGGGAAGAGCAAATATGTGGAGGAATCTAAATGAATAATAAATTGTACAAAAATTGTCTTATATTTAAAATCTATGATAAACTAAAATACATGTCAACAATCATAAAAAAGCAAAAGGAGATAAATGGAGTTATTCCATTAGAATAGAAACGGAGTGTTCTAAGATCTTTGCATTGCCTGGAGATGCAAACAACTCTAACTAGAGTAATACAACTAGTAATACAGCTAGTAATTTACATGACACTTTAATAAAAAGTCAATAATGCATGTTGTAAAGCAACTACTAAAAGAATACTCAAGAAATGTACAATAAGCATGCTAATGAAGGAGGATATTTTAACAATTAAAAAAATACTAAATCTAAAAGAAGATAAGAGAGAAAAAATGAATATAGAACCAGAGGGACAAATAGAAAGCAAATAGTAAGATGGTATATTTTAAAACCCAAATATCAGTAATTATATTAAATGTAAATGGAATAATCTAATTTAAAATTAAAGATTGTTATTTTAGATAAAAAAACAAATTCAAACTACATCCTGCTTATAAGAGACACACATTAAATGTAAGAATATAAAAAAACTTGAAAGTAAAATTATGGAAAGGAATATACCATGCAAACATTAATCACAGAAAGCTGGTGTTAACTATACACACATAACTATAGTCACATTGATAAAAAGGTCAATCTACCAAGAAGATATTACAACTGTAAATTTGTATGCACCTAATAATATAGCCTCAATAGATAAGTAAAAATTGACAGAATAATCCATGGAGCAAAGAAGAAATCACAATGCAAATCAGAAAGATATTTGAACTTAATGATGATAAACATGTGATATATCAAAATGTTTATTCATCATAACATATCATTAACAATTTGAAAAGGAAAGCCACAGAGTTGGAGAAGCTATCTGCAATACATATAACTGGCAAACAGCTCATACCCAGAGTATATAAAAATCAGAACATATAAAAATGAGAAAAGACAAAAAACATAATAGAAGTAAATTAGAGGTTACTCAGGGGCCGGGGGAAGAAGAGAATGTGCAGTTATTGCTTAATGGGTAGAGTGTGAAAAAAAATTTTAGAAATAGTGGTGATGGTTGTATAACACTGTGAATGTAACTATAATGCTACTAAATTAGTTAAAATGGTAACTTTTATGTTATATATATTTTATAAGAAAAAAATAGAAAAATGGTCAAAAGATCTGTACAGAAATTTCACAAAACAGATATCCTTTTGGCCAATAAACATATGAAAATGCACTCAATGAGATTAGCCATCAGATAAACAACTTAAAATCATCATGAAATATGTACTATTATATACCCACCAGAATAGATAAACTTTTCTTTTTTTAATGACATTTCCAAGTATTAGAGTGGATATGGAGCAACAGATACATTGCTAGTAAGAAAGGTAAAGTGAAACAACCACTTTAGAAAACTTCTTGGCAATATCTACTAAAACAGAGATACACAGGCAACAATCCAGCAATTCTACTAGATATATACCTAACAGAATTGCATACATATATCCAGGAGTGTTTGTAGCAGTATCATTTGAAATAGTTAAAAACTCCAAACAATTCATATGGCCATCAACAGCAGAATAGGTAAATCAATTTTAGTATTTTCACACAATTGAACACCATAAAGCAATGAAAATAAACTAATGCTACATGCAACAAGTAATGTATCTCACAAACATAATACTGAGCAAAAAGAAGCCAGACACAAAAAACACATAAGATTCCATACATATAAAGTTCACAAACAAGCAATGCCAATCTATGATAAAGATAATGAAAATATGTGGAAGGCTTCTGGGCTACTCGTTAAGTTCTTTTATTCTTAATCAGGCTGGTGTTTACATGGTTGTGTCCCTAACAATTTGTGCACTTTTTTGTATATATGTTGAACTTCCAAAAAAAAAAAAAAGAAAAATTTGTAGCAAAAACTGGTAAAAGCTCAAGAAAATAAGTTTTGAGAAGGAAATGTCAAAAGAAATTAGATTTTTAGACAGAAGAAAAGTGGCCAGTGATTTAATTATCTTCAAAGATACACAACATACACCAAAAAAACTCTTTAAGAGATCCTGACCAACACTTTGCTATCAGCCTATCATCATCAAAACAAAAAATATCTGTTGAACTCTTGTGCAACTAGACGAAACATGCTTAAATTGCATAAAAATTTGGTGGGACATTTCCTTAATATATTTTCTTTGTATGATGAGGTTTTTACAAGCAGCAAAACAAATAGGGTGTCATGGAATGTCTATCCTTGATATATTTAAAAATCAATAGAATGTCAGTTAGATATTGACCCTAGAACAGCAAAGACTGGACCAGTTAAGCCCAATAAATTCAATGCAGGAAAAAGCAAATCTTGCCTTGTCTTGAACCTGTTATACCATCACTCAAAAGTAACTATACAAAAGTTAGAATTAGAAAAAATATCACTACCTTTCCCAATTAATTTGCATTGCTTTATATACATCAGTATTTTTCTGGTCCCTAAAGTAATTATGATCTCATGTAACAGTCTGAAATACTTAGCCAAGACCAAAATCCATTTGCCCAATGATACTTTTTCATTTCTTTTCTTTGTTTGATAAAGATTTTATAAGCATGTCACAAAGAGTGTATTTTATCCACATGTTGCACCTCAGAGCAGTCATGAAAATCCATTTTTACAAAATGGGGAACTATTTCAAACGTGGTTGATCACCAACTTTCTGCACAGTTCTGCTGCTGCTTTAGGGACACCTCTAGCCCCGAGTATCCATTATTACTTGCAAGAGGGAGGCCAATGATCGCAAGATTTGTCCCAAACCAGTTTTCGACCATTCACATACCTCAGTCAATCCATACTTGCCCCAGGCCACATTTCATTGACCTCCCCTCAGCTCCAGAATATCCAAGTCGATATCCCAATAAAGGCTCCGCTCTCTTCAATTCCCAGGTATCTCTCCCTTCTGATAAACAACTTGTACAGACTGCTCTCTCTGAACCTCCCTATTCAACGTGGCTCTATGGTATTCAATAAATAACTGTTGAATAATTATACAGACGGTGGTGAGCATGCCAGTAAAAATGCAATACCAGAAAGAGATATTCTCCAAATCTAACAAAGTCTGAAAATCAAAAATAACCAAACCTTTTAACATTTCAATTCTCCTTCTATATTAAAAACAAAACAAATCCAGTAGCAACAAGCATACCCAGCGATGAGCTCCTTGGAGATACATGTGATTCTAGGGCTGGGGCAGAAAATATACACGATAAGCCTTGAGGCATCTTGTAGTGCCAGAAAGCAAGGATGTGCTCAAAAACACAAAAGGATGGTTTTATGTCAAAGGGACACAGGAGCCAACCTGAAGGAGCGTCCAATGACCACAGCTGGAACAATCTGAGCAACAAAATACACTAACATGGTAATGGTTAACAACCAAAGTATAAAACATACGTGAGTCCAGACTGATATCAATAAATGATTGAATACATAAACAAACGGAGAAGGGACAAATCTTCTTTAAAAAAAAAAAAATCCAAATACAGATTTCCCCCACTATCCGAAAGTTCGCTTTTTGCCACTTCACTTTTATGAAAGACCTACATTAGTACCTGTTTTCACTAAATGAAAGAAATCCGAAAAGGACTTTTGCTTTTGAGAAAATAGCATTGGGTGTTTGTTTCACAGAAAGCCCCGAGCATCTAGAGCAGTGCTACCAAGCTCCTTCCCTGGGAATTACACTCAGCATCTCAGGATCAAGCTGCTATAGCTTTGAACTGTGTCTGTGAGCATCTATGCTTTATTTTGACCTGTTTTGGTATGTTAGTTTTTGGGTCTGGAAACACTCAAAAATTTTTCCCATATAACTTAATGGTAATTGCTTCTTTGCTGTACACCATTTTAGCTTATGAAAGGTGTCATAGGAACGTTTTACTTTGGAATAGCAGGGAGAACCTTTAATATTAAGTAGATATTCACCCCTCCAGGAGGAGGATCCCACCTTAAACGCAGGCTGGACTTAGAGACTCCTTTCCAAAGAACAAAGTATAGAAAAGGTAAAAGCAGTAATAACTCTTTAGTGGAGAAACCTGTCAGTCACATCACCAGTGGTGGTGTGTGGATACCATTTGCTCCAATCCAATGTGATGAGAGGAGCCCTTCCCCTCTCTGGTATTCTTCGCCCAAACACATTGCCCCAGTCTAGTAAGTAAAACGTCAGGTAAACTCAAATAAAAGGACAGTCTCCAAAACCCCTGAGCAGTAATCCTCAACACTGTCAAGGTCATGGGAACAAGGAAAGTCTGAGAAACTGCCACAGACGAAAAGAGACCAAGGAGACATGACGACTAAATGCAATATGGTATCCTGGATGGGATTCTGGAACAGAAAAAAAAAAACTAATAGAAAAACTAGGGAAATCCAAATGAAGTCTAGAGTTTAGTCAATAGTAAGGCGACAATGCTGGCTTCTTAGTTTTGACAAATATACCACAGTAGTAGTAAAAAGTTAACATTAGGGGAACTGAGTGAGAGGTACACAGGAATTCTCTGTACTCTCTTTGCAACTTCTAAAATCTCAAAATAAAAAGATTATTAAAAAATACTATATTTGAAAATAGGCAATATTTTCCTCAAAGTTTTAAACACACATCTGGGAAAGGATAGTTTCTTTTTTTCTACTTAGCCAACAGGGAGCAAATGGGAAATATAATACGACTCCAAAGACACTCTTATGAAAGTGGGATGTGAACTGTTGCCATTTTACAGAAGCTATGATGTAGGAAATTGGTTCTGACCTTACAAATAAAACAGGCAGAGTATGACTCATCATCTCTTGTCAACATAAAGTCTTTGGTAAATCAATGATTTTTTTTTTTTGTTCTAAAGTTGAGTCAAAACTTAGTGAGGTTCATCACTTCCTAACAGAGTTCCAACTTACTTAAGTACCAATATCTGTATATGACTAAATTCTTTCCACTGTTTTCCTTTGCATAAGGCAGAAATACAGATATAAAACCACAAATGCATTATTTGAAAATTTCTCCCAAAAATGTCTGGGGCCACTCCCACACAACCCAACACAAGTGGAGTATGTTGGAGAGTAAATTGGAGTTGAAAGTGACAGAAATCTTAACTGATTATGGCTAAAATATCTTAATTTTACAAATGACCATCAGAACATATTGTTAAAGCCCCTCCCAGAGGCCTAGAAGTGTTACTGCACAAAATTGGAGTTCTCTGCCCGATGTGCATAAACAAGCCAATTAATTACAGCATCAACCTTTGAGGGGAGAAATCAGCTTTTATTCTGCAAGATCAATCTCCAGGGAGACAGGAACATGTGCCCTCAGATCTGTCTCCCTGACTCAGGATTTGGGACAATTTTAAGAGGTTAGGGAAAACAGGTTGGCACGTGGAAACGCTGGTGGGACAGGTTTTGATTGGTGGGCTTCAGGCATTTATGGTAAGGTTTTAAACATTTATGATGGGGTTCTAAACATTTCGCATGAGGTGGGGAAGGAATTTTAACACCGGATCTTCCTGAATGAGGGACTCCTGGCTTCTGATAAGAGGCCAACTATCAAGTTCTGGTCTTGGGTTCTGTGGGAGAGAGGATCTGCAGTTCCAAGGTTGTTTCCGGTCATGATTTCTTCTTTTGCACACGCCCTGGCCACGTGACATTGCATTTTTCCTGAAAGACAATCCTTAATCACTTTGTTGATAAGAGATGGGATCTGTTCAAACTGGCTCTAAATGGGCCCTTGGTTACAGAAGCTGCCTACGTAAATGAGTGAGCTTAGAGTTGAAGATGCATTAGTTTCACGTAAATTTATCACTATGTTTATGTTTTATTTTCTCTTCTTTAATGACTAAAACTATTTCTGTTTACATCACCCATGGAACTTGAACACTCCTTGCACATAACAGGAACAACTCAACTCGTGTTTTTAAAATTGAAATAACCCCACATCTCTGGACATATTGTTCAAATGGAATAATTCTTACCTATTACTGTAACTGATAAGGCATTTCACCAACCCCTAATACCATCATTCACCCCTAACCTCTGCCCTGAACACAAACACATCTACCTCATATGTTTCTTTCATTTAACGATCAGGATGTGAACACTCAAGAATATACCAAGAATGAACAAAAATTAATGTTTTTAAACATGTTTTCACTATTTCAACTTTCTCCACAAATATTCTCTCTCTTTAAAATTAAATAGGATATTATTCCAAGACCATTTCCCCCACCAAATTAGCATGAACCTTGCTGAGAAGCTTGACTGACCATATCCTCTTTTCAAATCTCAAAGTTGGAAAGTTCCCTATACCAAGGGATCCCTTTATTAGTATGCATGCAAGCTTTCATTGTTCCTCCCAGGAAAACCTATTACCAATCTTAAGATTATTTTAAATCAAGATATGGTCATAATCTTTTAAATGTTCTTTATACATTTAAAGCTAAAGGTGCATCAAAAATTTTGAAACCAAAATCTGAAATAAGTTATTTGTCAGATGGGTTTTTAAGGCCTCAGAGTCTGCTGAGACCATGTATTGGTTCTAAACTCTAATACTATTATTAATAATTCTTTGTGGCATCCCAGAAATAAAATGTACTAATCTTGTAAAGATCTGGAATATAACCTAAATTCCATCAATGACTACTTTATAAGAATGTGCATACCAACCAAAAGTTGTTGCAAACACCAGTTAGGTGCACTGGTGACAAACAGCAGGCTGTATATCAAGAGCCTGAGTGTCTTTAACTTGTTAATTAAAGGTGTGAAAGTGAAAACTTCATCAATGTGTATACAAAAAACTTTTACCAAACAATAAGGTCTTATTACAACTACAAGTGCATAAACATTGGGGAAAATAAAAATTTTAAGTAAGCCATCTAGGAAGAATCATAAGTCTTCTTGCTTCTAAGCAAAATATCCTCCTGTCATCATAGAAATACTTCATAAAATATACTGCTCATTTTAAGACCCTAATTCATAATTTAAAGATTTTTACTCTGAAGATATCATCTAAAGAACTCATTTTTCCTTTTTCTTAAACTTATCTCCTTCAGTTCTATATCACACTGCTGTCATGGCCATGTTAGTATATGGCTCTAAGTCATATCTGAATGCTAAATGAATTACTTGTTCTTCATTGTTTTCTTCCAATACCGGTCTCATTTCCATGCCTCCTACATCTTTCACCATTTTGCTATTTCTTTTATAATGTATTTCTAATTTTTTAATTCCAACAGTCCTGAATACTCTGGGTGTATCAATATTGTTAAAAGTAAATAAGAACTAAAATCAATTACTACTACATTCAACTCCAAAACAAGTCAAGAAAGCATGTGAAGCACTTTTTCTTTCTGTGCAACTACATGGAGGTTTACTATTGACAGTGGTAAGAATCAATACCTCTCATTTATTCAACTCAACAGCAGAGGGAACAGTGGCCAGCTGAAAGATTCACTTGCTTGAAGATTACAGCCAGGATCCCTTTCTCCACACTGAACACAATCCTGGGCACGACCCATCATCTGCTAGACCAGTGGTTCTCAACAGGGGACGATTTTGCCCTCAGGGGCATTTGGCCACGTCTGAAGACTTTTTATTGTCATGACCGCAGGAAGGGGGCAGGCAGTTACTGGTATCTAGTGGGCAGAGACCAAGGATGCTGCTAAACATCCTATGCAGGCACAGGACAGCCCCCACGACAAAGAGTTTAGCCCAAAATATTAATAGTGCTGAGGCTGAGAACCCCTGACCTAGACATTTGTCCCAATTCTGTAAAAATACAGAACAGCTGGACCAGAGGCACCATGGTGATGTGAAAGATCACAGGATTAGGGGAGGAAGGGAACTAAACTTACTGACTACTTGCTATATACCAAGACTTGCATTAGTCTCTTTACATAGACCATCTCACTTAAACCTCTATCTCATAAAAAAAGTCATCTATTCTCATTTTACAGAGAAGGCTGGACTCAGAGAGGTTGAGGAACTTACTCAAGGTCACTCAGCTAGAAAGCGGAGAAATCATGATCTGAATTCAAACCAAATCTGTTTCCTTCCACAACATTGTACTACAAAGCCTATAGGTTAAAGGACCTGGATTTGATTCAAAGAGTTATCAATACGAAATTTGAGCAAGTCACTTAACTTTCCTAAACCTCCATTTAGAAAATAAGTCAATGGATAATGTTTGAAAATATAAAAATTACCATTTTTCCTTAAAAACAGAATTTATACAAGTGTGCACAGTACCAAATTATACAGAATTTTTAAGAATCAAGATTAAATGTTCAGAAGACATTGTGCCTTCCATAGCCATGCAACTACTCTTAAATCCCAGGAGGAAATAAACTGTCTAATATAAACAATATTTTAATATTGATAGCAGCTCAAGACAAGGTTGACATAAGAGAAGCCATATTGTAGAAAAGAAACTCTATTGCTGATTAACTAGCCCAGACATGCTCTGTGGGTTTTGTGGCCCCTCCCAGCTGCTGTAAGTTGATAACTTTGTTCTCTTGAGTTCCTTAGGAATGGAATGACCCCCAGGTAGAGAATCGATGCTGAGTCATCACCAATGACAACTGAAAGATCAGGGTATATAGGGCATTGATCCAGTCTCTGATGCATATCAAGTAAAGCAAAAGACTGCCAGGACTAGATGGAAGCCCTACCCTGAGACCAGATGCCTCCCCACAGAGGTTAGATGGATGCCCCACTCTGAGACCAGATGCCTCCCCCACCCAGAGACTAGCCCCCTATAAAACTGGGCTGTAGTCTTTGTTCTGTAAGATGGTTCTTTGAGACATTAGTCAGCCATCTTCCCCCTTGCTAGCAAGCTGTAATAAACCGTTTTCTTTCCACCATCTTGCCTCTTGACAACTGGAGTTTGTCACACAGTGAGCAGATTGTGTCCTTTGTGCAGTAACAATATGAACTTCCCAAAGATTTTTAATCAACCAGCCCTAAAATGCTCAAGACTATATCTACAACTTTGACTGGACTCTCTCCACAGCTGGTAGTAGAGGTCATGAGCAGAACTAAGGAGGACAAGGATGGATTACAAATCCATTACTGCTGCTGCAGCAAACTACCATTCCCTGCATGAAGATAGTGTATTACACTGAGGTCAACATGTTATTGTTCATACTAATGATGCAAAAAAACTAATTCATTTCAACATAAGGTTCTGATTTTTCAAAAAACTACCACCAGAATCCATCAGTCTTTGACAAGCAAACTACCAGTAGGTCCACGAACATAACTTAAACTATACTCTTCTGGGATTAAGTTCAAGAGACTATGTAAACTGGGGTTTGTTCCTTCTGGAAATCACTACTACCAGTGCTGTGTAGGGGAGGAAGACAAATCCTCTACCTTCTAGGTCCTTCTGGCAGGGCTACAAATTAAATTCACATAAGACAGAATAACAGGAGCAAATCAAACAAAGCTCTATAACATGTATACATGGAAGAAACCGAGGAAAGCTGACCAAGTCCCAGAATGGCCAGGGCTGTCATCTTTAATACCATCTTTCACTAAAGACAAAGGAGGATGTTGGGGGTCGGGGGAGTCAGTTACGGGAGATTACCAGAAAAGGACAGCAAACAAGAGTAAGGTTATTATGCAGATTTAAGTCCTTGCCTTCCACATTGATAAGAGTTTCTAGAGATAAGGTCATCTCCCCTCTTCCTGGTACAGAGAGGGAGAGATCTTGACAAATGGAGATTTCCCTTACAAACGTAAATGTCTCTTACAAAAGGGGACCGCCTACTTCTACTTGGTTTTCAGAGCTTTTCCCATGTCTGCATTTTTTAAAAGTAAACAGCCCAAAATAATCCTTATGCCAAAGAGGCATTTTGGGGGGTGGCCAATTCTGATCCCCCACAGTTGCTTCTAAAAGCAGGTAGCACACAACCATTTTTCCCCTTGAAACACTAGACCTCAAGGTATGTCTTTGCTGTATTTCATAAATGTATCTTTTCATATCATATTAATACACTGTAAATAAATTACAATTGCAAGTATTTCCCACTAATATTAAGTCCAAGTTTAAAAGCAATAAACGCATCAAATAAACTAAAAAACTGTTTGAAATAAAATAATTTTTAAAGAATCACAAAAAGACTGGCTTTAAATAAATATTCTAAAATTTGTTTACTTGACACTAAAAATGAATAAATAAATGTTCTGGTGGAATTGAAAGAATTGATAACATAATCTTGAATCTTCTTCATTTCAATCAATTTAAAGATTTTCATTAAATGGCATTTTACTGACTAGTTCTGAATTACATCTTTCACCTTAAGTATTTTGGCACTCCCGTCAAGTTTCTAATAGTGAGGGTAGATTATTTTTCTATGTTTTTAATGGACTACAATTGATGGGATTCAAGGCAGGCCACCCCAAGATGTGCCACTCTGGTATGCGGATTATTCTGAGCTGAAGACAATAAAGGCTCAGAAAACTCGGAAAGAACATCTGACCTTCCCCCAAACTGCCTAAAAGAATTTAAGATAGAAGGCCTGTTCCAGGAAGGAGCTAATACCATAAGATAACTATAGTATAACATAAAATAGGCATGACAGAAAGACACCAACAAGCCCATTTTTATCAAAGTTCTGTCTCTCTGGTCACATTGTCTATAGAAGGCCCAACAAAAATCTGTTTAAGAAACATCTGCACTTCCATCTCCATGTAAACTGTCTTCCTCCCCTCTGAAATCCCAAACCACTATTCCAACATCCTCCTTTGTCTTTAGCGGAAGATGGTATTTAAGGTGGCAGCTTCAGCCATTCTGGCGAGTTGCTCAGTTTTCCTGGGTTTCTCCCATGTATACATATTATTAAACTTTGATTTTCTCCTGCTAACCTGCCTTACGTCATTTTAATTATTTGACCTGCAATAAGAACCAGAAGGAAAGAGGAGGGGGAATTCTCCCCTCTTTCCCTACACCTCTCAAAAGATTGAATTAGATTAAAAACTGACAGGAGAAACCTATTATCAATCTCCTCTTCATCATCAATAAAAATCTGATGTAAGCCATAGCTACATGTTGATGTGTAGGTGATAATCTTGAAGAATTTACATTAGACTATGACCTAACTAAAATCTGTTTTATCTATTTATCTGACATCTTGTCAACCTTTTACTTTACAAGCCTGTTTTTCCATCACAACAAATTTTAATATACAGATAAACAATAGTTATTTTACAGTTTTCAGGAGCTAAACATCATTATTTAGTCTCTTCTTCCATTACTCCCAAAATAGCAGAATTCTAGAAGTATGCACACTGAGCTTATCATGACAAGGACCCAACCCACCTCATTTCCACAACAAGCTGCGGGCAGCTGTCCTGTGACAGTCTGTACACTTACAGCACTCCTGGCAGGTCCGCGGGCCTGCAGGGGGGCGCAGGCCCAGGCCCACTGGGACGCCCTCCTCACAGCCCCTCTTTGTGCCGCTGTCCGCCTGTCGCCCCCCTCCCCATGCTCTCACCTACGTGGACCCCGCCCGGCCACAGCGCCAGCACCGCCCTCCCCCGTCTCCGGTGGGAGTTTGGGGGTCGCTTGGGCTGAAGAGCCTGGAGTGGGGAGTCGAGGGGTCGGGTAGCCGCTGCTGGGGTCCTCCCGTGGGAGATGGGGGGTCGCGGGGTGAAAGGTCCGGGCCCCGGGACTGCGAAGGAAAAGGGAACCGGGGCGGGGGTCCTCCCGTGGGGGACGCGGGTCGGCGGCCTCACCTGCGGCGGGGGCGGCTCTCCTGCGTGGCCAGGCGCCGGGATAACGACGCCGTCCCTCAGGACGAAGATCTGCGCGGCCGAGCGCCCACGGCTCAGGCCTGCTCCTCGTTGATGGGCGGGTCGTACAGTCGCAGTTTCTCCGCAAGCTCAGGGCGTCCTGCGGGACCCCGGCCGCACCCGCGACCCCCATCTCGCCCCCCGGCTCAGCCATCCATCTCTTCAGCTCCAGAGCATCGTCTCCGCGCCGCCGCCTCCTAATCCCTGGAACCACCCGCCCAACCCGGCCACGCGCGCCGCCGCGGGGGACCAGGAGGGAACGAGGCGAGGGCCCAGGCGGCCATAGGCAAGCGGAAGACAGCGACAGTGCTGACCAGGACGCCGGCGCCACGAGCCCTTAACAACGCGAAGGCGTCCGCCGGTCCCGCCCCGCGCCCACCTGTAGTGGCGTAATGGCGCCTCAGGCACCGCCCCGCGCCCACCTGTAGTGACGTAATGGCGCCTTAGTCCCCGCCCAGCACCCGCCCGGAGTGTCGTAATGGCGCCGCGGGACCCGCCCCACGCCGGGCTGGATGTTTACAAGCAAACGTAATTCAAACAGCGCGTGGAGATTCAGGGTAAGTAAACACTAGGGAAGGAACTGCCAGTCGCGCCTGGTCTCCACGACAACAGATTGTTTCTTCACAGACAGAAGACCAAAAGAAGAAAGAACATTTATTCAATTAAGGAGTGAAGGTAGGTTTTACTTTGTTTCCAAGTAAAACAGTCTTTAAAATAATTTTTTAAATCCTGTGTTGCCAATGGCTCTGTAATTTTGGTCGCGCTATTCAAATTTAGTCTATAAATTTAAAAAATTGCGCTAGACAAGATCAGAGATCAAAATCACAGCAAAATTATCCCAAACTATCTAGAGCTACATTTCAGACCTAATGAATCACATTCTGTGGCAAAGAGGGTAAGTCATTATAAAAGCTCCGCGTGTGATTCTGAAGTCATTCCTAAATAACTACCAGACCGATTGCTAAGATTCCTAAGCCAAAAACATTTATGAACTCCACTTTACTGAAGACGTGGCAAATGCACACCTTGCATCTCTATACGAAAAATATATTGAGAATCCTTTAAATGTGTGACCATCGGGTACAGCCCCCCTCATGGCATCTTGAAATTCTTCATTGCCTGCAGATATACTTGTTGTACCCTCAAAATCAATAAGAAGTCAAAGCTGGTGATAAGAGCTAGGAAAGCTGGTCTTCCCAAACAGTAGTGAGACGAAGATCCTATAGCAGTCAAAAGAGAAAAAGAAAAAGTGAAATACATCAATATTTTAAAAACCAATTATAATAAAAAGGTTGATTATTTTAATGTATGTCAAGAAAAGATTTTTAAAACCTGTCAAATTTTTAACTTCCTGTTAACTATGATAAGGATACATAGAAATAAAAAATAAAAGGAATTACAGGTATCATGTTTTACTTCTTAGAGAAATAACTAAAAAATATGCAATACAGTGATGTTAGTGAAGGCTCCAAATCCTGTACTTCCTTAATATCCACTAGAAAAGACCACAAGGAATAGTCCTACCATGAAATACACAGTGTCATTGAATTTCAAGATCACATTTTATTTAACTTTAAAGAGTTACTAAGATTGAATCTGCTTAATTTGATTGCTTCTACCGTAAGTTCAACTGGAGTAGGGGAGGAAAGTCAAGAAACAAATTGCATATATAATTAAACTCAAATATTTGCTGAGCACTTACTCTGTAAAAGGCATTGACTTTTACACTGTAAGAGAGAAAAAGGTGGAGAAAACATGCTACAGGCCTTCAGGAGCTTCAGACATGTTTCCACGGAAGCTTGAAGGCAATTATTTCATTTATAACATCAAATGAACTATTGATATCTAGACACGTGATATTTTTAAAAATTGTTACCAACATAAAAACCTTCTCCAAGTTCTAAATATTTTTTTGTATAATGGGTTTATTATTATTTAAAATGAATAAATAATCTTTTTCCGTTTTAATTTCTAAAATGGTAAACATCCATAAATATAATCCACACAAACAAAAGTTATTTGGAGTCCTCTCTAATTTTTTTTAATTGATGTAATAGTTTATAACATTGTGAAATTTTAGTTGTACATTATTTTTTGTCAGCACCATATAAATGTGTCCCTTTACCCCTTGTGCCCACCCCCCAACCCCCTTCCCCCTGGTAACCACCAAACTGTTCTCTCTGTCCATATGTTAGTTTATCTTCCACACATGAGTGAAATCATGTGGTGTTTGTCTTTCTCTGTCTGGCTTATTTCGCTTAACATAATACCCTCCAGGTCCATCCATGTTGTTGCAAATGAGACAATTTTGTCTTTTTTATGGCAGAGTAGTATTCCATTGTGTACATATGCATATATATATATATACACCATTGTGTATATATACGTATATATACACCACATCTTCTTTATCCAATCATCAGTCGAGGGACACTTGGGTTGCTTCCACATCTTGGCTATATTGAATAATGCTGTAATGAACATATGGGTGCATAAGCCTCTTGTGATGGTTGATTCCATGTCTATTGGGTAGATGCCCAAGAGTGGGATTGCTGGATCATAAGGTATTTCTGTTTTTAATTTTTTGAGGAATCTCCATACTGTTTTCCATAGAGGCTGCACCAGTTTGCATTCCCACCAGCAGTGAATTAGGGTTCATGTTTCTCCACAACCTTTCTGACATTTGTTATTTTTTGTCTTGGTGATTATAGCCATTCTAATGGGTGAAGGTGGTATCTTAGTATAGTTTTGATTTGCATTTCCCTGATGATTAGTGATGTTGAACATCTTTTCATGTGCCTATTGGCCTTCTGTATATCTTCCTTGGAACAATGTCTGTTCATATCCTCTGCCCATTTTTTGATCGAGTTGTTTGGTTTTTTGTTGTTCAGTTGTGCGAGTTCTTTATACATCATGGAGATTAACCCCTTGTCGCATATATGATTTGCAAGTATTTTCTCCCAGCTGGTGGGTTGTCTTTTCATTTTGATCCTGGTTTCATTTGCCTTGCAGAAGCTCTTTAGTCTGATGAAGTCCCGCTTGTGTATTTTTTCTTTTGTTTCCCTTGTCCAAGTAGACATGGAATTTGAAAAGATCCCTCTATGACCAATGTCAGAGTGTACTGCCTGTGTTTTCTTCCAGGAGTGTTATAGTTTCTGGTCTTACTTTCAAGTCTTTGATCCATTTTGAGTTAATTTTTGTGTATGGCAAAAGAAAATAGTCTACTTCTGTTCTTTTGAGTCTGGCTGTCCAATTTTCCCAGCACCATTTATTGAGGAGACTTTCCTTTCTCCATTGTATGTTCTTAGCTCCTTTCTCAAAGATTAGCTGTCCGTAGATGTGTGGTTTTATTTCTGGGCTTTCAGTTCTGTTCCATTTATCTGTGTGTCTGTTTTTGTACCAGTACCATGCTGTTTTAATAATTATAGGTTTGTAGTGTATTTTGAAATCAAGGATTGTGATGCTTCTAGCTTTGTTCTTTTTTTCTCAGGATTGTTTTAGCTATTTGGGGTCTTTTGTTGCCCTGTATGAATTTTAGTATTCTTTGTTCTGTTTCTGTGAAGAATGTCATTGGGATTCTGATTGGGATTGCATTGAATCTGTAGATTGCTTTAGGTAGGATGGACATTTTAACTATGTTTATTCTTCCAATCCATGTGCATGGGATATCTTTCCATTTCATTATGTCATCATCGATTTCTTTCAGTAATGTCTTATAGTTTTCATTGTATAGGTCTTTTACTTCCTTGGTTACATTTATTCCTAGATATTTTATTCTTTTTTGTGTGTGTGATTGTAAGTGGGATTGTCTTCTTGAGTTCTTTTTCTGTTAGTTCATTGTTAGCATATAGAAGTGCAACTGATCTTTATAAGTTGATTTTGTACCTGCAACTTTGCTGTAGTTGTTGGTTATTTCTAATAGTTTTCCAATGGATTCTTTAGGGTTTTCTATATATAAAATCATGTCATCTGCAAACAGCAAGAGTTTCACTTCTTCATTGCCTATTTGGATTCCTTTTCCTTGCCTAATTGCTCTGGCCAAAACCTCCAATACTATGTTGAATAAGGGTGGCGAGAGTGGGCACCCATGTCTTCTTGTTCTCAGAGGAATGGTTTTTAGTTGTTCCCCATTGAGTATGATGTTGGCTGTGGGTTTGTCATATGTGGCCTTTATTATGTTGAGGTACTTTCCTTCTATACCCATTTGATTGAGAGTTTTTATGATAAATGGATGTTGGAACTTGTCAAATGCTTTCTCTGCATCTCCTGAGATGATCATATAGTTTTTATTCCTCGTTCTGTGAATGTGGTGTATCACATTGATTGATTTGCAGATGTTGAACCATCCCTGTGTCCCTGGTATAAATCCCTCTTGGTCATGGTGTATGATCTTTTTAATGTATTGCTGTATTCGGTTTGCCAATATTTTGTTAAGGATTTTTGCATCTATGTTCATCAGCAATATTGGCCTGTAATTTTCCTTCTTTGTATTGTCCTTGTCTGGCTTTGGTATCAGAGTGATATTGGCTTCATAGAATGTATTGGGAAGTATTCCATCTTCCTCTATTTTCTGGAATAGTTTGAGAAGGATAGGTGCTAAATCTTCTTTGAATGTTTGGTAAAATTCTCCAGAGAAGCCATCTGGCCCTGGACTTTTATTTGGGGGGAGGTTTTTGATCATTGTTTCAATCTCTTTACTTGTGATTGGTCTATTCAGGTTCTCTATTTCCTCTTGATTCAGTTTTGGTAGGTTGTATGAGTCTAAGAATTTATGCATTTCTTCTAGATTGTCCAATTTGCTGGCATATAATTTTTCATAGTACTCTCTTATAATCCTCTGGATTCTGTAGTATCTGTTGTAATTTCTCCTCTATCATTTCTAATTTTATTTATTTGAGGCTTCTCTCTTTTTTTCTTAGTGAGTGTGGCTAAGGGTTTGTCAATTTTATTTATCTTCTCAAAGAACCGTCTCTTTGTTTCATTAATCTTTTCTACTGTTGTTTTTTTGGTTTCAATTTCATTTATTTCTGCTCTCATTTTTTTATTTCTCTCCTTCTGCTGACTTTGGGCTTTGTTTGTTGTTTTTCTAATTCTGTTAGGTGTAGTTTAAGGTTGCTTTTTTGGGATTTTTCTTGTTTGTTAAGGTGGGCCTGTATTGCTATGAGTTTCTCTCTCAGGACCTCTTTTGCTGCATCCCATATGAGTTGGTATGGTGTATTTTAATTTTTGTTTCTCTCCAGATATTCTTTGATTTCTCCTTTAATTTCTTCAGTGATTTATTGGTTGTTCAGTAGCATGTTGTTTAGTCTCCACAGCTTTGTCACTTTCCCAGTTTTTTTCTTATAGTTGATTCCTAGTTTCATAGCATTATGGTAAGAGAAGATGCTTATTATGATTTCAGTCTTCTTAAATTTGTAGAGACTTCCCTTGTTTCCCAACATATGGTCTATCCTTGAGAATGTTCCATGCATGCATGAGAAGAATGTGTAATCTGCTGTGTTTGGACAGAGTGCTCTATGTATATCTATTAAGTCCATCTCATCTAGTTTTTCGTTTAAGTCCACTATTTTCTTATTGACTTTCTGTCTGGATAATCTGTCCATTGATGTAAGTGGGGTGTTAAGATCCCCCTATTATAGTGTTGTTGTTAATATCTCGTTTTAGGTTTGTTAGTAGTTGCTTTATGTACTTTGGTGCTCCTGTGTTGGGTGCATATATATTTAAGTGATATGTCTTCTTGGTAGAGTGTCCCTTTTATCGTTATATATTGTCCCTCTTCATCTCTCATTACCTGTTTTATCTTGAAGTCTGTTTTATCTTTGTCTGATATAAGTATGACAACACCTGCTTTCTTTTGTTTGCCATTAGCTTGGAGTATTGTCTTCCATCCTTTCACTCTGAGCCTGTGTTGGTCTTTAGAACTGAGACGTGTCTCCTGGAGGCAGCATATTGTTGGATCTTATTTTTTAATCCATCCAACCACTTTACGTGTTTTGATTGGAGAATTCAATCCATTTACATTAAGGGTGATCATTGATATATGAGGGCTTAATGTTGCTATTTTTTGCTCTTTTTCTCGTTCTTTTTCATTTCCTTTGTTTCTCGTCCTGAGTGTTTTGTATTAACCAATTCAGTTTGATAGTTCTGTATGATGGTTTTCTGTTTATTTATTGTATGTATCTCTATTTTGATTATTTATTCAGCGGTTGCCATGAGGTTTGTATAAAAAATTTTGTAGATGAGGGGGCCGGCCCGGTGGCGCAGCGGTTTAGTTCGCGCTTGGCAGCCCAGGGTTCGCCGGTTGGTATCCCGGGCGCCCGCCAATGCACCGCTTGTCAGCCATGCTGTGGTAGCGTCCCATATAAAGTGGAGGAAGATGGGCACGGATGTTAGTCCAGGGCCAGTCTTCCTCAGCAAAAAGAGGAAGACTAGCAACGGATGTTAGCTCAGGGCTGGTCTTCCTCACAAAAAAAAAAGAAAAAAAAATTTTTCTAGATGAGATAGTCCATTTTCTGATGTCCTCTTATTTCCTTAGACTAAGTCAATTCCATCCCTTTCCTCTTCCCCTTCTATGTTAGTATTGTCACAACTTATTCCATCTTGTGTTGTGAGTTTGTGTTTAAAGTGATGAGGTTATATTTATTTTTGGTGTTTTCCTTCTCTTAAGCTTTGGTATTTTAATTAAGTGTTTGTTAACCTATTCTGTTAGAGAGCTGCAGTTTTTCTGATTTTGTCTGCCTATTATTTTCCTTGCTCAAAGTTTGTATCCTCTTTCTCTTTTTTTTTTTTTTTTCAGGCATGAGGGCCTTCTTGAGCATTTCTTGTAGTGGGGGTCTGTGGCAATGAACTCCCTTAGCTTTTGTTTATCTGGGATTGTTATTATTTCTCCATCATATCTGAAGGATATTTTCACTGACTAGAGTATTCTTGGCTGAAAGTTTTTGTCTTTCAGAATTTTGAGTATATCATTCTACTCTCTCCTAGCCTGTAAAGTTTCTGCCAAGAAATTGGCTGAGAGCCTGATAGGACTTCCTTTGTATGTTATTTATTTTTATTTTTATTTTTTTGTCTTGCTGCCCTTAATATTTTTTCTTTATCATTGACTTTTGCCTGCTTTACTACTATATGCCTTGGAGAGGGTCTTTTCATGTTGATATATTTAGGAGATCTATTGATTTCATTCACTTGTATTTCCAGCTCCTTCCCCAGATTTGAGAAATTCTTGGCTACTATTTCTTTGGAAAAGACTCTGCTCCTTTTCCCCTCTCTTCTCCCTCTGGAATACCTATAATACTTATGTTGCATTTCCTAATTCAGTTGGGTATTTCTTGGTGGATTTTTTCATTTCTTTTTAGTCTTAGTTCTCTCTCCTCTTCTATCTGGAGCATTTCTGCATTCCTATACTCAATATTGCTAATTCTTTCCTCCATATTGTCAGTTCTGTTATTTAAAGATTCCAGATTTTTCTTTATCTCTTCCATTGTGTTTTTCAACTCCAATATTTCTGATTGGTTTTTCTTTATAGTTTCAATCTCTTTTGTGAAGAAATTCCTGATTTACTTGAATTGTCTATCTGTATTTTCTTGTAGTCATTGAGATTTTTTATGATAACTATTCTGAATTCTTTGTCATTTAGGTTATAAATTTCTCTGCCTTCAGGATTGATTTCTGGGTGCTTGTCATTTTCCTTCTGGTCTGGAGATTTAATATATTTTTGCATAGTGCTTGAGGGTGTGGGCTTCTTTTTCCTTGTTCTGAAGATATCTGGTTGCAGCTTCCACCTGCCGCCACTGGGTGGGGGTCAAGAGCTGTGTATTCTGAGCCCACTGCAATCCTCGGGCACTCTGGCTGACTGGCTGTGCTGGTGCTCTGGGTGGGGGGAGAGGTCTTTCTTTCACCTACCTGAAAGGGGCTTCCTGCTCTTCCCTCACTATCTGCTCTCCTGGGGTGCTAGCTTGATGAAGACACCCCTGTAACAGTTCAGCCCCCTCCCTATGGGAATTTCCCACAGGCTGTGAGAGAACTTGGAGAGTGATAATTTTCCTGTGGAGGGCTGCCCCTCCTCCCTCCCTCTCTGCCGTGTGGTCCTGGTCCCAGGGTCCCTGTTGTTGGGGAAGGAGAGGAGTTCTCCTAACCTTCTTCGGCTTCCTCCATGGGTACCAGCACCTCCACCCTCAGATATAAGGCTACATGGGTTTCTCAGACATCTTTTGTGTTGTGTGAGTGTCCTCTGTTGGTATTTGAATGTCCTTTTTGTTGTATATTAGAGGGGGAGAGTTTCATGTGGAAAGGCTAATCTGCCATGATGCTGACATCACTGGAGTCCTCTCTCTTAAAGTTCTAAATATTTTGATTATCATAATGGATCTTTAGCATTTTTTGATTTCACATTCAGGATTTTAATGGTTTCCAAGTGATTCCAAAGGTCCGTGATCATTTATTCTTTTCCTGTGGTAAAAAATGAATCTCCATTGTATATTTATACAGCATTCATCCATTGACGGGCACTTAGGTTGCTTCCAAGTCTTGGCTACTGTGAATAATGCTGCAATGAACATCTTTTTGAATTAGTGTTTTCATGTTCTTTGAATAAATATCCAGAAGTGGAATAGCTGGATCAATGTGGTAGTTCTACTCTTAATTTTTTGAGAAATCTTCATACTGTTTTCCATAGTGGCTGCACCTATTTACATTCCCACCAGCAGTGTATGAGGGTTCCTTTTTCACCACATCCTCTCCAACACTTATTTCTTGTTAATTATAGCCATTCTGACAGGTGTGAAGTGGTAGCTCATTGTAGTTTTGATTTGCATTTCTCTAATAATTAGTGGTGTTGAACATCTTTTCATGTACTGTTGGCCATATGTATATCTTCTTTGGAAAAGTGTCTGTTTCTATCCTCTGCTCATTTTTTGTCAGATTGTTTTTTTGTTGTGGAGTTGTATGAGTTCTTTATATATTTTGGATATTAACCTCTTATTGGATGCTTGATTTGCAAATATTTTCTCCCAGCTGGTGGGTTGCCTTTTTGTTTTGTTCATGGTTTCCTTGGCCTTGCAGAAGCTTTTTAGTTTGATATAGTCCCATTTGTTTGTTTTTCCTTTTGTTTCCCTTGCTTGGGGAGATGTGATATTCAAAAAGATACAGCTAAGACCAGTGTCAAAGAGTGTACTGTCTATGTGTTCTTCTGGGAGTTTTAGGGTTTCAGGTCTTACATTCAAGTCTTTAATCCATTTTGAGTTAAGTTTTGTGTGTGGTGTAAAATAATGGTCTACTTTCATTCTTTTGCATGTGGCTGTCCAGTTTTCCCAACACCATATATTGAAGAGACTTTCCTTTCTTTTTTGTATGTTCTTGGCTCCTTTGTCAAAGATTAGCTGTCCATAGATGTATGGGTTTATTTTTAGGCTCTTGATTCTGTTCTATTGATCTGTGTGTCTGTTTTTGTGCCAGTACCATGCTGTTTTGACTACTATAGCTTTGTAGTATATTTTGAAATCAGGGAGTGTGATACCTCCAGCTTTGTTCTTTTTTCTCAGGATAGATTTAGCTATTCAGGGTCTCCATCTTAACCATTTTTGTGTGTACAGTTCAATAGTGTTAAGTACATTCACATTGTTGGGCAACCAATCTCCTGAATTCTTTCCATCTTGCAAATTTGAGGCTCTATACCCATTAAACAACTCCCCATTTCTCCTCCCATAGTCAACTTTTAAATTAAAAAATTCAAATAGAATTTCTAATATTTCTCCCTATTCCTGTAGACCTACAAAGTTGGGGCCACCAAGTTCCAGATAGCTGGAATTCTCTTTACTTCTGAGCACTGTGCTCTCCAAGCATCCATTATGCAATTGGAGCAGGGCTGTGTGACAGGCTGACCCCAAAGTCAACATGTCACCAGACTGGTTGATGTTGCAGCTACACCTACCCTCCCATGTCACACAGGGTTCCCAGTAAGGAAATGAGATTGCCTGACTAGCAGCTGCAAGCTCTCCTCCCTTTTAGCAGCAATCAAAAGATTTTGAGGAAATTAAAAATAGCTCCTCATGAGGAAAATGTGAAAGCCCCTTGAGCTGGATTCTTCTCTGGTGGGCTTGTGAGTCTGGCCACTGGGAATAACAACACTAGATATCATTTACAGGCCCTCTATAAAACACATTATCACATGTAATCCTTCCAACATTGGATAAACCATTACTTTTGTTTTACTGAGGCTCAAGACATTAATTAACGTGTGAACCCAATGCTGGAATGAATGACTGGGGAGAAAGTCGGCAGGCAGTGTGCCTGTGGGACCCTGTGGCTTTCTGTTTTTCTCCCTTTCCCCAGTTTCCTGGCAAGCCAAGGATGTAGTTCTATGAAAAGAATGCTCCAATTAGGGGTGGGTCAAGTAAGCAAGTGTTGGGTTCAGTTCTGGCCTTGAAGAATCCTAGGAACTAGTAAATTTTTTTATCTTAAAAAGTTATTTATTGTATAAAAATTCATTGAATTATACTCTTAAGGTTTGGATACTCAATTAAAAAGTTAATTTTAAAAAAGAAAAACCTGTTTAACCATAAGTCTCCCTCCCTAAAATTACTGTAAACCTAGAATAAAGGATACTTCAGACAAATTATGGCAAATATGGAGTTGGTGCCCCCAAACTCCCTTTATAGAGCACCGCCCATCTTCAGGTGAACCAGCATCATAAGGTCCCCCTCCTCAGCCCCGCCCTAGTCATTTTGAGTGAGAGCTTCTGAAACTTACTAAAGTGGGAAATCTTAAAGCAGCTTCAAGTGAATTGCTCCCCACTCCAGGTTTAGATCGGACTTTGATAAGCTGTAAATTACAGAAATAGATATGGACTCTATCAGTAGGTGGGACATTTAGGGAGAGACAGAAGGAATGAAGGGCATTTTTAACCTAGAGATCTACTTCCTCCATGTCAACATTTCCCTACCAAAACTGACCTGTGTTTTGGTAACTGGGTTTTGTTATGCTCCTGGAGGCGAGTGGAAGGAAATCAGAGATACTACCAATGACTTGCTAGATGCCTGGCTTGCTTATCTCATTTAATACAAAAGCTTCAGAGGTAAATCCTATTGTTATTCCTATTCGCTAAGGAGGATACTGAGACTCAGAGATGTTAAGTAATTTGCCCAAGGGTATCCAGTGAGTATAGCTTGCAACTGAAAATATTGGGATTTTGGTTTATGGTGACAATGAGCAGAATATTTAAAACTGGGACTGATTAAAAAAATCTGGGTGATATTTTTGCCTGCCATGATGAGGCAACTTTTCTTGAGAAGATGTAGGATTCCAAAATTATTCTGCTAAGCCCAAGGAGACAAGAAAATTCTGTCTGGGTCACAAGGTGCATTTGGCATGCTGGGGCTCTGCCAGTTTCCTTATGTGGGTCATAGTGAATGCCACCTAGCATTTGGATTTACCAGCACCAGGATTTGCCAGGGGGGCAGCTGGAAAATCCAAGCCCAGCAGAGGGGAGGTTCAAGATTGTCAGTGCCCAGGTGGTTCTTTGGTTTTAACATACCAGAAAATGGTGAGTTCTTTTTCTTTTCCATTAGGTAAAAGTGCACACTAAACTGATTTTAAATACAGAAACTTTGCTTAAGGGAGTCGCCTTCAGCTCTGAGACTGTCTTATTGTTACTGCACAAAGGGTATGATCTGCTCCCCATGAGACAAAAGCCAGTTGTCAAGAGGCAAGATGGTGGAAAAGAAAGGGTAGTTTATTACAGCTTGCCAGCAAGAGGGAAGATGACCGACTAATATCTCAAGGAACCATCTTCCAGAACAAAGACTGCAGGCCAGGTATATAGGGGCTGATCTCCAGGTTGGGGAGGCATCTGGTCTCAGGGTGGGGGCATCCATCTGGTCTTAGTTCCTGGCAGTCTTTTGTTTTACTTAATATGAATCAGAGACTGGAGCAACTCCCCATACCCTGATCTTTCAGTTGTCATTGGTGATGGCTGTAGGCATAGATTCTCTGCCCAGGGGTCATCACATTCCTAAGGAACTCAAAAGAACAAAGTTATCATCTTATAGCAGCAGGGAGGGGCCATAAAATCCAGAGTTAGTGAGAGGTCATTCAAAGGTACAATAGGGTTTCGTTTCTACAGTATGGCTTCCCTTATATCAACCTTATGTTGAGCCTGTGTCATTATGGATGGGTCCATTATACCTGTAACTCCTCTGGACTATACCTCAGGCCTGGAGGGAGCTCTCTTCAGAAGTCCACACTTGGCAGGGAGGCTGGGGGTCTAGGCAGGGGTGCCTGGCCGGGGGTAGCTCCTGGGGCAGGGTTGAGGTTCTCAGGGACAGGTGTCACTTCTGCTGGGCTCCTTACCACTCAAGAGTGGGACCTGGCTGCATATAGCAAGGCACCACAAGGGGGAGTGCTCGGAATATGGTCGAGAAGAATGAAAACGCTCAATACAGCATCTCTGCAATTAGAATGTAACTCAGTGGGCAGATTTGATTTGATATACACACAAGAATCGTGCTTTCTTGCAATGTTTAAAAACATACAGTAATTAAAGGCAACATCAATGAAGGAAATAAATGTGTCAGCTTTATAAGCCTTAAAACCCACTTTCCACGTCCTGGAAGGGCTAGATGTGAAGACCGACGGGTGAACAGGTAAATTATAGTTGTCCCCCAGAGTAGGGATGGCATCTTCATTGTGGGTTCCCACACATCTAGCGTAATGTCTGTCCCACAGCAAGCAATCAATAAATAGCTGTTGAATGAATGAACAGATGGATAAGATTTGCACAGTCTTCAATAGGGATCAATCAGTGCTCTTTTCTTACTCCAACAGGAAGCTTTGGGGTAGATCTGTCAGCTGCTAGGGGCCTGAAGAAAGAACGAAGTACTTTAGAATCTGCACAAGTTTTAAAGGGTGAAATCAATGAAGGTACACATAGAGTTATGAAATAGAAATAGGATGTTTGTTTCTACTTTTTAATTAGGAAGCCCTGAAACTTATGAATGAAGTTCAAGAACATCTGGTAGAGGAAGAAAGGCTGTGACAGATTCCTGGGACAAATGCAAGTCTTGCCTGGAAAGTAACTGCATGAGAGTTTATGCAGCCTGCCAACCTAGGGGACCTCCATGAAAAATATGGTAAGGGGGAGAATAGAGCTCAAGATTTCAGAGTTCTTAGGATAGCTACTTCAGCTTACTTTAAAAAAATTTAACTTATATTACTATTTAGAAGAGAGATGCCTGATCTGATACTGGCCTTTTGCAATCTGGAATCTAACCTGTGTATATTCCATTTACAAGTTAGAACAGCCATGCAGCATTTGTCCTTCCCTCTAATGACACTGTGTATATCTCTCTCAGAAATATCCTGACTCTGTCTTGTGTTTGTTACTTGTGAATATGTTCCCACTAGATTGTAAGCTCTTTAAGGGCAGGGACCATATCTTATTTGTCTTCATTTAAGCCTTGTAGGTATCTAATAAATGTTTGCTGATTGCTTTCTGAAGAATAGTATTCTAGTCTCTGATTTCAACCTGCTTTCATTTTTTCCCTGGAGGCCAAACATTTGAAGATGTTCTCCGCCTCCTGAGTCTCTCCTTCACTAGACCTGCCCTCTTGTGGCAGCACATGCACATGCACGCATTAATGTCCCCTTTTCCCCTGTCCATGTGTCCCATTGGACTGGCAGGTTTTCTTTTTTGTCCCCGTTGGCTATCATCTGGGCAGAGGGAATCACAGAGGGTGGTGACCTGAATGGGATGAGCTCTGCCGCAAAAAAGGCTCCTACTCCATTGGCCTGAATTTCCCTTCCCCTTCAAGAAGTGAGCTGAATATGAGTGGGGTGAAGTTTCCCTCTGCATATTAGAGCGTGCACTAATTAGAGGTGCTGCTGGCTTGGCAGTGCCATCCCCATTACAGAGGGAGCAACCCCTGGGATAATTCACATGCCAAGTTAATTTGCCTCCTCTGTTAATTGCATCTGCTCTATGTCTGTAACCACTGTTGTTCTCTAATACACCAGACTATGGTGGAAAGATCACTGGCTGGGAGTCAGGAGATTTGGGGACCATTCCTATCTGTGCCAGTTGTGTGACTTTATGAAAATTTCTTGGAACTTTGAAGTTTTGTTTTTGTGGATGGATTCAGGTAAACAGAAGCTGGCAGAAGGAGAGGCAGATGATTCACCCAGATTACTTTTTGAGAAAGGGGCTGTAGGATATTTGCATGTGCTTCCATCACTTTTCTGGACAGGTAGTAGGTGAGGAATAAACCCACTGCTCCTAGAAAATCCGCCTAATGAGAAGACATTTTCAGTTTTGCCCCTTGTGGTAGGCAGAATAATAGCTGCCCAAAGATATCTATCTACACCCTGGTTCCCAGAACCTGTAAATATATTTTGTTACATGGCAAGGAGAAAGTAAGGTTGTAGATGGAATTGAGGTTGCTAATCAGCTGACCTTAAAATATGGAGATTATTCTGGATTATCCAGGTGGCTCCAGTGTAATGACAAGGGTTCTTAAAAGTGGAAGAAAGAGGCAGAAAAGAATCAATAGAGATGGCAGCATGAGAAGGACTTGGCCCTACTTTGCTGGCTTTGAAGACAGAGGAAGGGGGCCAGGAGCCAAGGACTGTAGGTGGCCCCACAGAAGCTGGAAAGGCAAGGAAATGGATTCTCTCCTAGAGCCTCCAGAAAAAAAAAAAACAGCCCTGCTGACACCTTGCAGAATCTTAGCTCCTAACTCAGACCTGGTGAATTGGAATCTGCATTTTACCACTGTGAGTGTAAGCACTTTACGGTTGGAAAAGCACATTCTACAGTACGGTAGGCAGACTAGCAACATCAGCATCCCCTGGGAGCCTGTTAGAAATCCACATTCCCAGATGCCTTCTCAGACCTCCTGAATTAGACAGGCTGTGTTTTAACAAGCCCTTCAAGTGAGTCCAACGCCCCTCAGAGTTTGAGAATCACTGCTCTAAGTCAGGGAACAGACAGATTGGACCCTCTCCCCTTTGGTGTACAGCACAGAACACCGGAGGGACTGGTTAAAACCTGAAAGTTAAATTTGAGTCACTGTTTCTCTCATCATTTTGCATTAAACAACAGCTGAAGAACTCTTTTCACTGAAAAAGGGCAGTATGTATAAAATTACAAACCAGAAGAGAGAAACTTCAGCTGAGTCTTAATCCTCACAATTTACCCATCAAAAGTTACTGAGCACAGTTATAGGAGATCAAAGCTTTATATGCCGTTGCTCCTGGGGGACGCTATTTATAAGACACACATGGGAAAACAAGGAGTCTCCCGATACTTCTTACCATGTGATTTTCACATTAAAATGTCCAAAGTCTTGTCTTTGTTTCTAATCAATTTGATGAAATGTTCTGTTTTTATGGGTTAGTTTCTGGAGTCACTTGCATAGGTGATGGTGGTTTACCACTTAGACTAGAATGTCTTTCAAAAAGTTGAACTGTGAGAGTAAAAATTTACTTCCTCTTATCAAAAATGTCTGGCTTTTCTAGTTGTTCCATAGTTGTTAGTCAAATTACTGTGATAACTTAAAGAAGGGTCAATGTCTCTTTTCTGTATACATGTAATGTACAAAAATGGTTATATATTGAGCATTTTAATCATAAAATTTTCTATATTTCCTGCTGTGGGTTATAGTACATTACAGCCAGTGGTGTGTCGGTAAACCAGTTCTGGGGGGCAGGGGGATCATAATTTGTAGTGTTTGCCAATTTCTATGGTGTAAATACTCCCTCCAGGGCTGATTTCAAGCTACCCACAGTTTAACAAACAGCTCCCCAAATTCCTACAAATTTAACAATTGACTCTTGCAAGCAAGTGGGAACTAGCTGGAGCACACCACTGAAACAAACATCACTTATGGATATTCAGGAAGGAACACAATGTACCAAATGTAAAAATGACCGAGCATTGAAGTTTTCTATCATTTTATTATACATTTTGTGTGCCTTGCTAACAAGGTAACAATTTTCACATACAAAAGTAAGTATGCTTTCCTTTTTCCTTCCAAACAGCAAGTTTCCCTTTATTAATTTAATCATGAAAAAAACCCCATGTTTGCAAGTATGGGGTATCATTAACACAACTCAGATGCAAAACCAAGCAACATATAAGCTCCATCTTTGTGTCTTGAGCTTCTTGTAGCTGTGGGATCTGAAAGGGGGAAAGTAACAATTCCTTTGACTCATTTCAACAATAATAATGGTCCTCTATGAGTTATGAAGATTTTTCCTCTTTGTTGCTTTTTCCTGCCTATTTCCAGCCAGTCCCTCTTCCTCAATCTTTTTTCATCTTATTTCTAAGAGGCCCTGTGGGAACCCTGGAGTCATCACACAGGAAAGCTATATTGACAGAGGAAAAGCCAAACACAAGATCTCCAGAGATATGATTTACTTCATCCAGGGACTAGCCAACTAATTCCCTTTTTTCTCTTCAGCACATTTACTGTGGTCACTGTTGTTTATATAGCTTCATAAAAATACTGCCCTGTAGAAATTAAACACAGAGACAACACCACCACCTCAACTATACTTTATGGGACGTTAGGCATTCTTTCAACATGTCTGGTTTAAGGTCAGTGGAGAATTTTTGCCTGAATCCTCCAGACTTGCAGACAAAGTGAGTTCTCTACACCCCCACACCCATTCCAGACACCACAGGTAGAAGGTGTCATGATTCAGAATCATGAACTACATAAACCCTTTCATAGAAAACAGCCATAGAAGCCTTCCCATCAAAGACACGTGAGACAGACATGTCTGGTTTCAGCAAGAGGCAGATGTGGGGTCTGCTGATCTTCAAAACCTTCACTCAGCAGCCATCTCAGCTGCCTTCCCTCAGAACTGACAGATTCACAGCGGAGAATTCCCACACATTCCCTTCTCTGTTCCTGGGCCCATAGACTTGACCTGGGGAGAGAAAGATGCAAAGTGAATTCCCTCCAGCTTGTAACTCCTCTCACCTCTCTCCAGTGTTCAGTGGTTTCCTGAGAATACAGTGTATTGGAGTGAGAATGGGCTTTGGAGCCAGATGGTCCAAGTTCAATTCTTGATTCCACCATTTGTAATACAATTGTGAATTTTATTCAGTGCTAGCTGGCTTGCCAGGCATCATGCTAAGTCCTGTGCATGGCTCTGTAACCTGGGTATGAATCATAACCTTTTAGAGTTTCTGATTTTTTATCTATCAAATGGCAATAATAATGCCACCTGTCAAGGTGATTGTGATGAGCAAAGATGATGTAATTGAGCCACCTGTCCTATAGTTGGTCCCAGGAGATAAGTGGCTATATCTCTCTGTTCCTTGCTTCTCCGTTAACTGCGTTTATGTGGCTCTAGCCATTAGAATGGCAAAACATGTTAAAAATACTCAGTATAGTCAAGGCTTGTTAAGTCTTACCTCTAAGGCCATATCCGTGGAAAATTATGTGCATCCTGGAGTGTGTTGACTGATGTATTTGGGTAATGGAAATTTGGAAAATTAGCAGGTCATTTCATCCATTTGTGATGAGTTAACCTAACCTAGGATTAATAAAGTAAGGGTTAAGAAAGGCTATGAAATCATGGTGAGGGCTGGACAGAGGGTGAGGGTGGAACCTAGTGGAGAAAACCAGGGCCTTTTATGTCCCAGGTAATTCAGACTGGCTCTCCTCCTTTCCTGGGTTATTTAGGTCGTTACTCACTTCTCCACGACTTTTCCTAGTGAACCCAGAAAACGGAAATGCTTGGAATCAAACAGCCATTTAATAAGTACCTTTCAGGCTCAGTACTGTGTGATATCATGAAAGTAAACGTTACTGGAAGGGAGATAAGAAAGGTCTGATGAGCACACCGCTGTATGGTATTTTGTAATTTTTTACCTCTGCGGGGAAATAATGTCTAGGATCTTTCTGCCTTCAGAATTACCCTGAAAGATCCAAAGGAGAGCGTTTTGTTTGTTCATTGATTGTATAGAACAGATATTTCCCCCATTTTTATGACATTGGAAAGCCTTCTTGGCTCTACATGTTTTGCGTGTGCTGGCCCATTCGCCTGGAACACCTCTTCTCTGCTCTCCACCGGAACGAGTCCTTTCTCTTCATGTCTCACTTAGACACGTGTCCTGCAAGAAGCCCCTGAAGGCCGAGTTAGGGGCCCTCCCTGCCGTTTGTTCCCCTAGCACCTTTACTTACTCTAAGCCCCTGTCACACTGTATTGTTGTTGCCAGTGGGCTTGTCTGTCTCACCACCCAAACTGTAATTTCCATGAAGGCAAGAAACTATCTTTCATTTGTTATATCTCCTACTAGCCCCTAGCCTCATGGTGCTTAATAGGTACCCAATAAAGTTGAATGAATACATTGATGAGAGGTTGGATGGATGCGTGAATGGTGGATTAGGGCTGACTTCTGTAAAGGCGATCAACCGACTCCCGGGGACCTGTCAGCCGATTTGCACTTAGATGATTGTTGCAGCTCAGAGCCCGACCTGGAAACCCAACATCCCGAAGACCCGCTCGCCTGCTCTGTGGGTGTAATCTGACCAGAATGCGGGAGAAGAGATTGAGGGAGCAAGACAAGTGCAGGCGAGATGACGTTCTGGCCCCTTTCCCTCCTTCAAGGCCCCCATCCCTCAGGCCTCTACTGACAAAAATAAGATAATACAACATGCAATTTTGATTTCCAAACCAACGTTGATGAACTGAAACATTGGTATTTCCAAGCTCTGTTTTCTCTTTACTTGTACATGATTCTCTTTCTCGCTGGTAAGATTCTCATGACTCAACATTGTAAGAGGCAGAAAGACAAGACCCAGTTCTCCCTTCACACATCTCCCTTTGAAGTCTAGAGAAACTCTCCATTAAATAAAAAAAGGAAAAAGAAAAAAAAGAATGTTTAGTCAAACAAGATGTTTCTCTGAAGGAGAAGTTGAAAAGAAATGAAATAGAAGCTCCTTTATTTATCAGAGTTAGCAAAGGCAACTCCATACTGTTTTCCTCAAAACTGTACTTTTCTTCTCCTTTTATGTCACTTACACGGCTACAAGTTAGGATGTAATTTACGTTCCTTCTAGAGAACTTGCTGAACAAGTCAGAGAACTGCTGAGTCTCCCAGACAGGTCTGTGCAGTGGCTGTGACCGGGAGGCACGTCAGCCACTTTACAGAAAGTGTTTTCTTGCACAGATACAGCGTGGTGTATCCTCTGCCCTGGGCTTTTTATCGTCAGTCAATGGAGCTTCCACGGCAGAAGCCATCTCCTAAGTTCAGTGGGTCATGTTTCCTCCAGAACATTCCCTGAACGGGAAAATCCTACTCAGTTGTCCTGCCCGGCAGGTATCCATCTTAAGGTAATTAGGACAAAGAAGAAAGGCAGAAATCTGCATCTTTCTCAATGAGAATCTCCTCTGACTCGACATTCCTAGTCGTGGAATGTCTGCCTCACTGCCGGAGTAGCGACTCCAGCTGGATAAGTAGCCTTTCAGATGTGCGTCGGATCCCACTGTGCAGCTCTCGTTAGAATCCAGGGTAACGTTCTACAAGCACATCTTCTGCATTTTTGTAACGAAACTGAAATAGTGTTCCAGGTAGAAAGGTCTTTCCTGCATTCCGGGGGAGTGTCACGGTATTACTGGGGAGTCCCAGCTACCAGTGAGGGGTGTCTTCCCCCCGAGGACCGTTATCAGTCTGGTACAGACACTCGTGAGCACTGGATAGGAGCTCTGTGCTCTGCTCTTGTTCCCTGTCCTCAAGGCCTGGGGCCATGAACTGTGTCTCTTGTGTCCTCGGGGTCTAGCACTGCGCTGTATACATGGCAGATGCTCAGTAAACCTCTGAGCATGATGCCTGTAAAGAGAAGATAAAGAAGACATAATCCTTCCCCTCAAGGGATTTTTATTGGAGGAAACCAGATTTACACACACAAAAAAAATACTAAAAGAGAAGCAATGTGGAGTAAGAGAAAGCATGGATTTTGGAGTTAGCTCTCCTGGCCTGGCATCACACTTAGTTACTTCTAAGCTGTGTGACTCTGGGCAAGTTACTGAGCATCTCTGAGCCCCGATTTCTTTGTCTGTAACAGAGGAGTTGTAAGGTTTAACTCCAGTGATGGTGCAGTGCACCTCGCAATGAGTAGGCCCTCAATAAACAGAGGCTAACACTGCCACTCAGATAAAGGTTCACTCGGTATGGTGTGGAATCAAACTATCAGGGAAGGCTTAGCACGATGGGGTGGGGAGGGTTGGAGTGGACCTTAGAGGATGGGTGGGATCAAGACAAGGGAGGAGGAGGTTAGTGGCCCAGGCCGTGGGATGATACCAAAGTGCTTCTATAGAAGAAGTGTTATTGTCAGATTATCCTAGAAAATTAGCTTTGGGAACTTGAAGAGGGACAACTCTTCAGGTTTGATACCTGAAGCACTGATATTCTGAAGAAAAACTCTCCGTCAAGAAACAGGTTCCAATGAAGGAGAGCCTGGGAAGAAACAGACAGCTAGTAACCCTCTGTGTTTCCTGTCCATTTTCCTCATATGAGAATGATGTACAAACGGAGTTGACATATAGAGACTGGGAGTTTCTAGGGTGAGCTAGGGCGGCTCTGCCTCTCTTTTCCTGATTGAGAATTTGTGCTAATAAGAATAAAAACCAATGAAAATGCTGCTTGCTGTTACAGCAGGTGTTGGTTCTGGATCTCCATCAGTCTAGTATTTTTATGCAGTGGCAAGCTGCCAGCGTTTTGCCCCAAAAGTTTGCAGCTTTATACCAAATCCTGTTTTTAAACACAGATGTACGCCCCGGAGCCTGTACTTAGTTCATTAGCACTTGTGGACGGGGCAAATAGTTTCCTTGCTGCACCGAAGAGAAAGGAAACAGGGTTTTTTCCTTAATGAATGTATTTATTTATTTACTCTATGCAAAGCTGAATTATCTGCGCACGACAGTTCTGTGTTTTCTAAAACTTACATGGAATTAAAATCAGAGAAAGTAGAAAATGACTGGCTGTCAGCATGGTGAGGGGTTTCTTTGGCTTCTAGAAAAAAGGGGCAGATTTAAGATCCTGCGTGTGTTTTGAGGACCGACCAAGGCATGTGTTTGTCTTGAGCATCAAAACTGAAACTAAACTTGTAAACATTCCATATTTTATTTTTTATAAGTTTAGCTTTGCTGAAACGCAACTGAAACATTTTGTTCTTCAGAGTTTCCAAGGATTTAGGAGTACGCATTCCTATCAGGCAACCCTGAGGTGCAGATTATTATAACCATACCTCTGTGTCTATATAGTCATTTAAAAAAAAACAACAGTTATTCAACTAAATGTCACACTCACTGCCAGTGCCGAGGCTTCCTTGGCTGGTTGGTTGGTGTGTTTGTTTGCATGACCTCTGGCTCGGCCGATTTTTCACGGGCCTCAGCAGCCAGCAGGCAGGTTCTCATTTATTTAAATAAACGGCATAATAAGTGTTTGTTGAACAACTACTAAGTGCCACACACTGAGCCAAGAGCTGGAGATGAAACTGAATACAAATTTCCCTGCCTTAAGGGATCTTGTAGTAAACAAGCCATGACAACACGGTGAAGCAAGTCCTGCAGCAGAGAAAGGTCTACTTGCCAAGAGAGCTCGGCAAGACGCACTTCAGCAAAGATTTCCTACAGAAAGCGATGCGCTGAGTCTTGAAGAGCAAGTAGGGCTTAGCTTGGTGAAGAGGCCAGGGAGGAACCTTCTAGGTGGGAAGAACACATGGAAAGGCTCAGCGCATTTATTTGGTGCAGTGCACACATTTCATTAAGGCCAGACTGCAGAAGCCGAGGGAGAGCATGAGCTTCTCCAGGGAAGGTGCCAGAGCTGGTTCACGTTAGGTCATGCAGATCCATGGGGATGTACTTCTCCTCACTGGTAGGAGCCAGGAGAAGCTCCTCACACAATCCTGTGTGGGTGGAACACTGGATGAATCGAATCAACTGGATCCATTGGCTCACAATTAATATTCAAAGCATATTCAGACTTTAAAAAAAGCCATTATTTTTAAAAAGCTGTTGATACCAAGAAGGACAGTTAGACTTGATCCCAAGCTGCTAGAGGTTGGGCATCACAGGAGAAATACACTCTTATTAGACATTTTAGAAAGATGAACTTGAATTCATAACCATAGAGAATTAACTGTCTTCTGAGAACAAATAAGAACAGAAGCTTTTATTTAACACTACATACTAACTTTCTCTATCATGTATAATCAAGAAGATGCTAAGAAAAAAGCCTTCTTGGTCAATCATTGTTTGGAAACCCACCGAGGCATCTTCCTGGGAACTGATAAACTACAGATTCCCTTGTCACTAAGGAGAAGCAGATTTCCAGGCCTCAGTGGTGGAACTCACGACAGAGAGGGGCAGACGCTCTCGACTTTGCATCCCTTCTATGAAGACTCTGCCTGTAGACTTGAGCTAGGTGTTCTTTGTCATGGAATCTCCTCCTAGGTAAGTGAGTCCTACCTGCCAGGAATGGTAGGGAGTCTGATGAGTGGTGAAATTTTGTAAATGATTACAGTGTTCTGCTTCCACCTGTGAAAATTGATATAGGAAATAATACAGATTGAGGACTTCTATAATACATAAAAATTTACGAGTCAGTTCCAAACAATTTCTACAACATCCAAGGCAATACTGAATCACAAGAACAGTTAAAAACATACAATTCTCAAATTTACAAGTAGACTACCACTAGGTTTTGTGACAGGTAAGTTATTTATTTTTCTAAAAGAATGACTCTTTCCCCATATTTGATTTCATTTATACTCTTTGTTTCAATCTGTTTCCTTTATTCCGTAATGAAAGGATCTCTTGTTGAAAGTGGAAAATAAAATTTGAGGAGGTATGTTTATTAATGCATTGATTTCCAAATCTTATTTTAGAGAAAATGGATGATGTCACAGGTAGCATGGAGACATCTCACCAAACCTATGATGACAAGCTCACAGCAGTGGAAAGTGATATGAAAAAATTAGGTACTCTGCAACAAGAGTAATTATACAGTCAAATCCCCTGACTCTGCTTTGTATAAATGACCACAGGTTTTTAGAATGATGTTGCTGTAAACTCACATTCACCCAGAAGGACATTAAATTTCAGTGTTGTATGTTGAATCTTCCTTTATGACTTAATTCAAAGACTTTTAAAATTAAGGACCAATTTTGGAGTTCAACCTCCCCCCACAAAACTATTATGTGCCAAATAAAATCTGAAGACCAATATTGATTAAAAAGAACCACAAATACCCTTTATTAAAAGCTCTTTTGTAAAATGTTCAGTAAATTCCTATTTGAATTATTTTAAATTGCATAGAAGAATTGTAGAGATTTTAAAAATGAAAAGTTCCAGCCTATTCTATCTTTTGATTTTTGTTTTTGTTTTTGTTTTTTTTCAGGAGAGAGTTGCCCTAAGCTAACATCTGTTGCCCATCTTCCTCTTTTTTTTTTTCCTCCCCAATGTCCCAGTGCATAGTTGTATATCCTAGTTGTAAGTCCTTCTAGTTCTTCTATGTGAGCTGCTGCCACTGGTTGGCAACTGACAGATGGGTGGTGTGGTTCCACGACCGGGGAACAAACCCTGGCCACTGAAGCAGTGAGAGTGCTGAGCTTTAACCACTAGGCCATCAGAGCTGGCTCTCTTTTTGTTTTTTAAAAAGGAATTTGGGGGAATTTAATCAACAGTAGGTTATTTCCTTCTTGACACCCTGCCCAGTGCTCTAGAATCAGGTAAATTCCCCTCCTTCTTTAAGAAAAGTGTTAAACCAAGTTAGTCAATCTTAGTTCTCAGTGCCCTTTCCAATTCCCCAGGACACAGTTTTGATAGACACGTAGATTTTACTAATGTAGAGCAGTCTACATATCCCACAAATTTTATATCTGAAATACAGAGCATACCAGTTAAGTTTCTTGGGGTCTTTGACCTCAGCTGAACACTTGGCCATACCACCAATCTAAGTAACAAATGTGTCTTATTCCAGGGGACCAAACTGGGAAGAAGGCCATAAGCACCAGCTCAGAGCTCTCCACCTTCAGATCAGACATTCTGGATCTTCGACAACGACTTCGTGAGCTCACAGAAAAGACCAGCAAGAACAAAGATACACTGGAGAAGTTACAGGCGAGTGGGGATGTACTGGTGGACAGGCAGAGTCAACTGAAAGAAACTTTGGAGAATAACACTTTCCTCATCACCACTGTAAACAAAACCCTGCAGGCATATAATGGCTATGTCACAAATCTGCAACAAGATACCAGTGTGCTGCAGGGCAATCTGCAGAGCCAAATGTATTCTCACAGCGTGGTCATCATGAATCTCAACAACCTGAACCTGACCCAGGTGCAGCAGAGGAACCTCCTCACTAATCTGCAGCGGTCTGTGGATGACATGAGCCAGGCTATCCAGCGAATCAAGAACGACTTCCAAAATCTGCAGCAGGTTTTCCTTAAGCCAAGAAGGACACTGATTGGCTGAAGGAGAAAGTGCAGAGCTTGCAGACGCTGACTGCCAATAACTCTGCCTTGGCCAAAGCCAATGACGACACCCTGGAGGATATGAACAGCCAGCTCAACTCATTCACGGGTCAGATGGACAACATCACCACGGCCTCACTAGCCAACGAGCAGAACCTGAAGGACCTGCAGGACGTACACAAGGATGCGGAGAACAGAATGGCCATCAAGTTCAGCCAGCTGGAGGAGCGCTTCCAGCTCTTTGAGACGGACGTTGTGAACATCATTAGCAACATCAGTTACACAGCCCACCACCTTCGGACGCTGACCAGCAATCTGAATGAAGTCAGGACCACTTGCACGGATACGCTGACCAAACACACGGGTGATCTGACCTCCTTGAACAATACACTGGCCAACATCCGTTTGGATTCTGTTTCTCTCAGGATGCAACAAGATATGATGAGGTTGAGCTTAGACACTTGTCTGTGGACAGGGAGCTTTCATGGCCTTCCAGAAGCCTGGCTGTCTTAAATATGAGGTCAAGAATCAAATTATTCTTCAAAATGATTACCAAATATCTATTAAATTTCGTTTTAACTGGTACATCCCTTTTCACTTTAGTGAAGCAGAATAACTTTCTCCTATTGTAGGTATTTAATAAATGTTTGATTAACTTAATTGAATTCAAAGTAGATTTTTAAATGAGAAGAAAAATGCATCCAAGTATATTACTGCTTTTCTCTGTCTTCCAACCTTACCACTAGTGGTTCAAAAATCAAGTCTTCAAGATTTTGGATGGCAGTAAGAATTAAAGTGGTTTCTCTACTTCCTGTTTTGTTGGAAAACAAATTGGAAACTTATCTCAGGGGTGGGACCCGGGCCTGGGCCCTTCCCAAGGCCTGCAGGTTGGTTGCCAAAGCAGAAACTACACAGTGATTTCAAGTCTTCTGTCCCCTTTGAACTGCTTATTTAGAGGATTTGGGTGTTCACAGCTCCCAGCTCTGGAGTCTGGGGAACACGGGGAGGAGGTTTTGCTGGCAGTGCAAAAAGAGACTGCTCAGAGCTCAAGGCTCGGTCATATTTGGGCATTTCTGGAGCTTGCGATGGCTTTACCAGCAATATGGGTATCCTGGCGTTTCAGAATCCTGAGCCAGGCAGCCGCCCACTTGGCCTTGAAAGAAAATCTCAAATTTGCTTCTGTTCGGGACATCACATGTGTTTCCATGTGTGGTGTAACCATTTTCTCCACACTGAATTCAAGTTGTAACAGCACAAGCTCATAAATACTCCCACGTCATTTATCTCAATGTTTTCGGTTTTAAGACACTAAGGGTGGCTTATATTTTATGTCACTTTATTTTCACTTCAACAGCTGCCCCATAAAAGATTCAAGTAAGACCTAAAAGCCTGGGTTCATCCAGATGCTAATAAGTGATACTGTGTGTCCCAGGTCCCAGAGGAAGTGTACTCCTGGCATTAATAATCTACTTTTTTTGGAGGTCCAGTGCTGACTTTTAAATGGTTTTAGCTGTTTTTCTCAGTGATTTTTAAAAAGAAATGACTAGCAGATCTCTAGGTCTTAATGAACAAAGTACATTATATGACTCTCCTTATGTATGGGACACACAGAGTACATTTTCACAGAGCCCGGCATCATGAAGGCAGACCACCAGCTTCCTGCTCCAGCTTCGTGATGGTTTTCCCAAGGCTGGGGCAGCTGTGGATGAAGACAACATTAACAGTGTGTTTGCCAGGAGATTATCCACAGCCACAAATATTCGACCTTATCTTACTGAGAGAGAGACGTATAACCTATTTGTGATGGATATAGTACTTCATATGAAAAATTCGGTTTTTGTGCTAATCCAGCTGGGAAATCCACCACAAGTGGGATGTTAGACCTTTATCAAAGGCAAAAACTTGTATTTTCTCCCAGTATTTATTCCCTTTCCTTCACAAGATCTGGAAATTAGCATCTGTTGGTATTTAGTGCTGACTGCGGGATCCACGATTGAAGCTTTTCTTAAAATAAGTCACAACTTCTATGTTAAGTGAGTGGGAAGATTCAAGAACCACCTCAGTTCAGGGGAAAATAGCTAAACACCATAAACTACACAACCCCAGAAGAAATAAGATTAATGAAAAGCTGTCACCCTGGATAAGGGAGATCTTGGATTCATGCCAAGAGAGGAAGATAGTTGTGTGTCTTTAGAATTATCAGAAACCAGAGGAAGGTGTTCTGGAAGAAATACAACTCCTGCCACATCGGTCTGTCAGAACAGGGAGACAAGCCCCTGAACAGTCATTATTTCATGGGTGCAGGTAAACTCACATACTTGCAAACATAGCACCAACTCTAGATGTGAGTGGTTGAGAAACACTGATTATTGGCAAAATCTGTAAAGAGAATAAGGATAAAGAACTTCTAAACCACTTGAATTTCCCAACAGACCTTCTTCGTTTTTTGGATTTTTTAAGGCTAAACATAGAACATAAAACAGAAATAGTTGAGAAGAAAAGTTACTTTTATTTTTGCTGTTATTCCAAATAAATTAGAATTTCTTGTGTGTGTTTTGGCCTGTTGTCAGTGTTGCTCCACTGGAACCTTCCATAATGCTACATCCATTATGGGAGAATGCACTTGCCACTTTCTGCACTATTAATCTCTTGGATACTCTTTCTCAACTAAACAAAGGAACTAAGATACCTTTTTTTGGTGAGGAAGATTGGCCCTGAGCTAAGATCTGTGCCCATCTTCCTCTGCTTTGTATGTGGGACACCACCACAGCATGGCTTGATGAGTGGTGTGTAGGTCCACGCCCTGGATCCAAACCTGTGAACCCTGAGCCGCTGAAGTGGAGTGTGCAAACCTAACCACTAAGCCACCTGAGTGGCCCCTAAGATACCTTTTTTTAAAGGAGCTAGATCTGGCAGTGAATATCCACCTTCCCTATCTTTACTAAATAGGCTAGGCTTTTCAATGAGCCTCCTCAAGTTAAATAGAAAAAAACTCAGATTGTGGATGAGGAGACCACTGGATCAATTCTAGAGTGTGAGTATAGTCAGGAAAGACATCTCTCCATGATCATTCCATAGTGGCAGCCAGGGTCAACCAACACGTAGATTGAGTGGAGCTGTACTTCTTAAAATAAAGTGAGGGACATCAGGCAGGTCACGTTCCCCAAAAATCTCTCCCTTCTGGTCTCTCCTGGGCCCAAAATGTTAGCATTAGCACACTGGGCCTTTCTACCTATATGCACATTGATCTGATAAACACTCACCAAACAATGACTATGTGCTAGACACTACTAGCTGCTAGATGGGCAAGTGTCCCTGAAAGACAAACAAGGACTAAAAGAATAGAGAAGGCGGGAAAACTTCCATCTGAAGTGACCTGGGGGGATTATGTGGTGGGTGAACAGGAATTTTCCAGATGGATATGGGCAAAGGAAATTCTAAAAGAAGAGATGTGCAGAAGTGTAGAGGAGGATGGAATAAACACATGTGACAGCTGGTCATGAAAGCCTTGATATCAGATGATCAAGTCGGGACTGAATGTTCTGGAGCAAGTGGAGATCAGTTGTGTCTAAGGAAGACAAATGTGGGAAAGATGCAGAGTGGGATGAATGGAGAGGAATCAGAGATAGGAAGAGCAGATAAGAGGTTATCATAAAAATCTACCAAAAGGACAGAGAGGGGCAGGAATGAGAGAGGAAGGGAGGAAGAGAGAGAGAGAAGACCCACACTAGGGTCATGATGAGTAACAGAAAGGGAGAGACGGTTGTGATGATGTGGAGGGATAAGGGATGTTGGAGGGAGGACATAATAGCAAAGAGATGATAAGGTCAGTTTTAGACATGCCAGGGTGGAGGTGCTGGCAGGACATCCCAGAGAAAATGGACCATCAGACTATGAGATGGCAATAAGAACTTAGAACGCAGGAGAGCTGATGATAGAGATCTCAGAAACTGAGATTCCAGGGAGTAGAATGTTTGAGAACAGTGTCCTCTGAGAAACAGTCATGTCAACAGGAGAATATCTGGATTCCAGTCCCAGCTCCACGAGTAGATAGTGACTGCCTGTACCTTATTCCCCCAGGTATATCTGTCCTGAGTAGCTAAGTAACCTTGAACACAGAGCTTGGCGTCTCTGGCCCTGCCTGTCCTCAAATGTGTTGTGGGAATACCGTGCCATAGACGAAGGTCAGGTGACATAATGTATGTGAAAGTACCTCAAATTTTCGAGTGTATAGTCATTCACCCTACAAATCCTGGTTATGATGTACTTGTGTCAAGTCCCCTGTTACCCCTGAGAACTTAAAGAAAACAAGAGAGTCCTGTGTTAAGTGAGCTTCTTTATGGGACGAGGAGGGGCAAGCAGGTATTTGTCGTCTTCAGCACCGTGGAGGGGACAGGAGGGCTTGGTGTGGTGCAGGAATGAACGACCATGCCTCTCAACACTCGATGGCATTTTTGTGTCTAATTCAACTCTTTATCCCAAACACCTCACACAGTGCTTGTCATATAACAGGTCGTTAATAAATATTTGTCAAATTAAGGAAAAGAAGAGGAAATAAGTAGGAGGGAATCCTGATCTCAGTCTGCACAGCGTTTCTGCTGGTGACAGATGGTCCAGATGACTAAGAGAGCCCATGTTAATGGTGTGAGTCACTGCTGTGGGGTCAACAGGAAGATGTCTCTTCCCCTAAAACATCAGCTGATACTCAAAAGTGGTGCGCTGTTAAGATTCATTTTAAATGCTTGGAGCAGGAAGGGTGAGCTTAGTAAAGAAACCTTTTGTAGCGGCACTAGCCACTGTGCCCCTTTAAAAACCACGTGTCCTTGAGGCTCCTTGGCTGGGTTACTCGCCAGTGTTCATGATGATAACAGTCCTGGGCTTGGCTAACCCAGCTGTTTTCTCACGGGATAATTAGCACAAAGACCCTCGGGGCCTGAGGGAACACAGAGGCCCTCTGGGGGGTGGGCAGGTTCTGGTCCTTGGAATGCAGGTCATACAGGGATGATCCCCTTGGCAAGCATGTAGCCTTTGTTCCTCTGCCTACTTAAGCAAGTTCCTCTCAGGGGACAGTAGCAGGTGCACATTTCCTGTCCAGCCAGCAGCCACTGGACCTTCCCTGTAAGAAACTCCCTAATAAACCCATACGTATTTTTTTTGTGTGAGGAAGACCAGCCCTGAACTAACATCTGCTGCCAATCCTCCTCTTTTTGCTGAGGAAGACTGGCCCTGGGCTAACATCCACGCCCATCTTCCTCTACTTTATATGGGACGCGGCCACAGCATGGCTTGACAAGCGGTGCGCCTGTCCGCGCCCGGGATCCGAACCTGCAAAACCCCTGGCCGAAGCAGAGTGCGTGAACTTAACCACTACAGCACCAGGCGGCCCCCCCCTTTTTTTTTTTTTGAAGATTGGCCCTGAGCTAACATCTGTTGCCAATCTTCTTCTTTTTTTTTTCTCCCCAAAGCCCCAGTAGATAGTTGTATGTCATAGTTGTACATCCTTCTAGTTGCTCTGTGTGGGACACCGCCCCAGCGTGGCTTGATGACTGGTGCCCAGTTCCCCGCCCAGGATCCGAACCGGTGAACCCGCCAAAGCAGGGCACGGGGAACGTAACCGCTATGCCACTGGGCTGGCCCCTAAACCTATATGTCTTGCCTGCTGTCTCTGAGTTGTTTCTTTGGTCTCTCAGCAAGACACCCCGCTGCCTTAGCCCAGCTGGGCGTGCAGCCCTACACCTTTTTATTTAAAAACTGCCATCAACAATAGTACAATAAAATAAGCATTCTTTATTGTATATATTTTATATGTCTAGATTTTTTTAATTGGAGATTTTATAGGAAAATAAATTCTCCGCTATCACTCACAGTGGGTTTCATGTTTATGTCATTTACATTTGTTTATGTTTTAGGTCTTCCTGGCCCCAGGGATCCAAAAAGCCACAGAGGACAGCAGGGACCCCATGGTCCCACTGGCAACAAGGGGCAGAAAGGAGAGAAGGGGGAGCCTGGTTCACCTGGCCCCATTGGTGAGAGGGGCCCAATTGTGCTGGTTGGCCCGCTGGAGAGCGTGGTGGCAAAAGCTCCAAAGGTTTGCAGGGCCCCAAAGGCTCCCGCGGGTCCCCTCTGAAGCCTGGGCCTCAGGGCCCCAGTGGGGACCCCGGCCCTCCGGCTCACCAGGCAAGGACGGACTCTTGGGCCCCCAGGGCCCTTCCAGCTTCCAGGGACTGTAGGGCACTGTTAGGGGGCTGGGGGGGCCGGAACCACGGGGGCTGCTGGGTTTGCCTGGGGTACCCAAGGGCCTCCCTGGCCTCCCAGGCCCTGCAGAACGAGCCAACCACAGCACCCGAGGCCAGGGGGTGGGCAGGGTGTGTGTTGTGGCTGGGCCAGCCCCAGCATGCAGCCCCATGTGCCATTTTATTTGGCAGTGAAGGCATCACGTGGGGCAGGCACAGGGCCCTGCTGCTTTCACAGGCCTCCATGCCAGGCGGCGTCACTCAGACACACGTTTCTCTTTAAACATGACCAGGTTCTATAGCACTTGTTTATTTAGCTGTGTTGGGCCCTCAGAGACAAACGCAGGTGCAAACAGTTTCTTATGAAAGTCTGAAGGTGGCCACCACCGACCCATCCTGTCCTCATTTTATGCCCTTCACCCTGGGAAAGACCATCCCTCAGTTAACATAAGGATGGAACTTTCTGTTACTGAAGGCCAGATTTCTTTTTTTTTTTTTTTTGAAAAGGTGTTATGGTGCCTTCTAGTCCTTTGATAATTAAACCTTTGGTAAAACCCTAAATATTGGGTTTGCAACCAAGCCTACTTTTCTCTCCTTTGGCTCACACCCAATTCGAGGCATTTCCTCCTTTAAACCTCACAACAACCCTAGAAACTGTGGCTATTATTATCCCCATTTTACAGATAAGAAAACTGAGGCCCTGTAAGGCTGAATGATTTATCTGTGGGACAATAAGTAAATGCAGAGCTGAGACTGAAACTGGGGTCCAACTAGCAACAAGGCCAATGCTCTTTCTTTGGTGCCACACTGTTCCAGTGGCCGCCTTCCTTTTCCCTAAGTGTCTCCACAGACACAACCCTGAAACAGCTGCTTCCTGCGGTAACTGACCACAGGGGAACGAGCACACAGTCAGGGCCGGGCTTTAGAATATACGGACCTGGGCCCACTCCCAGCGCAGCCACTTATTATCTTGACTACGTAGGTGGTTGTAAAGGCTTCAAGACGTGCTGCATGGGACACACCGCACATGGGACCTGGCTGGAAGAGCTCAATGATGCCATGGCTGTTACTATTATTAGAACATGGGAAGGACAGGTGGTGGAAGGGGATGGAGCCTGGTGGAATTCATTGAGTGGCCTGGGTGATTTAGAGGAAATATCACTTGTAAGTTTATAAGAGGAAAAAATGTCAAAGGCCCCAAAACAGTGCAAAACAAAACAAGTGCACTAAAAAGGAGGATAGCAAAAGTAGTGTACATGTTCTGACAAACATCCTCTTTTAAAATGTCTTTTTTTTCTAAATGTCAGGGGGAAGAAGTCCCCCAGACGTCTGTTCCAAGAAATAGTAACACACCAACACTGATTTGTTTTCAGCAATGGATAAAAAAGCAGATGGTAGGGAGAGAGAGCCACTGGATCGGCCTCACGGACTCGGAGCAGGAAAACGAGTGGAAGTGGCTGGATGGGACGTCTCCAGAGTATAAGTGAGTGCTCAGAAACTTCCAGATTGGTGGTCAGACTCTCCTGTTCCATATTTTTCACCTCTTGCCTGACTCCCTAAGTTTCTTTCTTAACAGTCTTCTGTCCTGGACGCTCCTCAAACTGAGGCTCCTGGTACCAGTTTGGTACATATTTCCATGTAGGCAAATTGTGGTTGCGAATCTATATGCTGTAAAGTAGGGTTTTTCTTTTCGTGGAATTTTTTTCATTTCTACGAAACAAACCCTCAGACTCATAAAACCACAAGTGCGGTACTTGTGGCTGAGGCGTTCTCTTCAAATGCTGCTGTGAAGGATCGAGAGGCCCAGGCTGCCTCAGGCCTGGTCTGAGCTCCTGTGATTCTGACGAGCGGCGGGAGCTCCCTTCAGGATCACACCCCCGGTGCCCCTGACCTGGTTGGGTTTCCAGCCAGAGTGTGATTATGAACTCCACGTTCATGACTGTCCTCAACACAGGAAGTTCAGGTCCACCACGAGCAAAGGCGCACGCGGGATAACCATCCCCCAAGGGTCTGAAGAGTCCCTGTAAGTCCAGTGTGACCTGAGTTCCCGAAAGGCAGCAGTAAAGAATGGGAGCACTTCATGGTACCTCTCAGGGCTCCTGGGGGCACAGAAGTCTCCATGAGCCTCATCCTACCCCAGGTGTCCTCCGTCCCTCCTCCTACCTGAGGGTCTGAAGGTGACTAAATTGTGCCAGTTAGTCTACCTACTTTCTTCTCCTGCTTTGCCTCTGACGGGTGTGAAACCAACCAGCTGTACCAAATGGAGCAGAATCTATAGAAACCCACCTCTGAATCACTTTCCTTTGCTGGAGCAGAGGAGGCAGGCCCTGCAGAGACTCAAGCAGGTGTGAGGGCATCTCGGCCTCAGGAGCGTGTCCTGAGCATGGAGGAGGCCACAGCATCCACGGCGCCAGGAGAGGAGAAAGCGGGGTGTTTCAGGCCTGAGTCAGCGTCGCGGGTATCGAGGCTGGACCTGTGGCCGTCGAGGAGCGGGGAGCAGGGGTCGGAGGTGGCGGAGGGGCCAGATGGAGTTTTAAAAATGTGTATGTGGGTAGAACAACAGGCTGCTTTCTCCTTTTAAATCCTCCTTGTGAAGAGCATGATTAAAGGATGCAGGTGGAAACCAGAATAAGGCCACTTCTTTGAAAAAGTGACCAAATGTCAAATGGAACATTTCAAGGTTTTAGGTTTGCTCCAAAGAAGGTGAGTCTCAGATGCCCCCGGGGCAAATGACTGTCTGCCTGCTGGCCTGACAGACCTCCTGACGGTCCCCTCTGCACCTGTCCTTGGGAGAGGAAGCCACACTGCACCCAGGCACTCGGGAATTCAGCTGACAGCCAAGAAGAGCGCCCGGGGTGGCAGAGATGCACTCAGGAGACTCCAAACTGCTGTGAGAGTTGTCATCTAAAATCAGGGCAGTGCGGGGCCGGAGGAGGGATGGGAGGCAGAGATTATGAAAGGAAAAGACAAATCTGTGACTTTGACAATCAAGAGTGCCAGGAAAACAAGAAGAAATTCTCTGCCACAGCCTGGGATGGGGACTGGGGGTCAGGCTCTCAGGGGTCCCCCACCAGTGTAAGTCTCCCCCACTACTTCTCTGTCTATTCAGACTCACATTTACCCTTCCACTCTTTGCTTCTGTGGCCTCCAAGCACTGGCCCATCTGCTTCCCTTCCCTCCTCCAGCCATGGTGTCTGGCTCTGGCCCCTCCCCAGGCCCTGCCCAAGCCACAGCTTTCAGCTTTCCTCTCACCCTTTCTCCTCCACACACACATTTACAGCTCTTTTGAAGTTGTTTCAGACTTTTGTGGTTATTGTTAAAGAGGAAATAGACAAGGGATAAAGTCTTTCTCCTCTGCCTCTGGCCCCCACTCCATTTTTATGGTTGAGAAAGGCAGTGCTGGAATAAACAGACAAAAAGCACGGGTGACGTGGATTGGATGCCAAAAGCTTAGGGAACACACAGACCTGGACTACGGTTTATTTCCAATGAAACATATAACCTGGCTAAATCTGTAGCTCTTTCTGCCCTGAAGCAGGGCAGGACAAATCGGGGAAAAGGACGGAGGAGAAGCAATCTGTGATGGTTCAGCATGGTGCCCAGGACAGGTTTCCAAGTGCCTTGGGTCCACACACCAATACAATTCCAAAAGAAAGACCAGAGGGCTGAAATACATTGCCAAGATTTTATTTGCTGATTAAGGACGTGGTTTTTAAAAATCACCTATCGATGAATCTCAGCATTAAAAAACAAAAACAAAATCCAAAATCTCTTCCAAGAAAAGACAGCTGGCCATCATACATTCACACGTACACACACGCATGCACACATTGTCCTTATTTTTCTCATTTCACCGCAGATCTGTGAAAACTTCATTCCTTGCCAGCGCCAGCCCCCTGACTGGGAATTGGGATCCAATGGCCCACGGGCCTGTGACAACCTTCAGTGAAATTATCCTGGAGCATCCACTGTGAACCAGCCTCTGTGCTGGCCTGGAGGATCTTCTCTAGAGTGTGGGGGCAGCAATATGAGTGAGAGATGTTGTTCTACTCACGTAAAATCGTCTGATTTGCAGGACCATATCACAATCAAGAAGATAGACATACCAACCCTAACAGTGGATAGGGCCAAGAGCAGGGCTTCAGAGGAGATTTCAACACTCTCCTCTCAGTAACTGACAGAACAAGTAGGCAGAAAACTCAAAAGGGATATAGTGGACACTATCAACTAACTTGACTTAATTGATATTTATGGAACATTTCACCCAACAAGTACAAATACACATTCTTTTCAAGTGTGTATAGTACGTTCACCAAGATAAACTATATGCTAGGCAATCAGACAAGTCTCAATAAATTTAAAAGCACTGGAATTATACAGAGTATGTTCTCTGACCAAAACAAAATTAAATCAGAAACCAGTAACAGAAAGATATCTGCAAAATTGCCAAATATTTGGAAATTAAATGACACACTTCTAAATAACCCGTGGATCAAGGAAGAAAACACAAAAGAAACTTGCAAGTGTTTCAAAGAAAATGAAAACACAGCATATCAAAATTTGTGGGATGTAGCTAAAACAGTGTTTAGAGAGGTATTTGTAACTTTAAAAGGCTTATATTTGAAAAAAATTTTCAAGTTGAAAATCAGTGATCTAAGCTTCTACTTTATTAGAGTAGAAGAAGAGCAAGTTAATCCCAAAGTAAGTAGAAGGAAGAAAATAATAGTGACTGGAAAGCAATGAAATAAAAAATAGACAAGCTGTAGAGAGGATCAGTGAAACCAGGAGCATGTCAAAGCTGACCTTTCTGCTCTTGATGGAGTAAATGCAAGCCAGTCATCTGGCAGAGGTCGTCACTGTTAATGGAGGCTGCCTGGTAGGCATGGGGGAATCGGCCCACTTGCTCAGAGCAGAACTGTAAGGTAGACTTAAAGGCCTTTCCTGCTCACCTGCTTGCATTTGTCCACCTTAGATCACCAGAGATGTGATCTTCTTCCTGAGCATTTCCCAAAACACACTTGAATCTCTACTCCTCTTGTCTGCTTCTTGGTCCCCTGCACAGGACATCATTTGGTGGGAGTATGCTGTTAAGTTATGAGTAGCAGCTTTCACCTCTACAAGGCAAAGCTAAAACATGGGTTGCCTTTCTGTCCACACAGACTCCACCACATAATACTGCATACTGTGTTTTGTAAAATATAGAGCCATAGAATGGTGGGGATCAGAAGGGGATCTTTAGCATCATCTAATTCAGTAATAACTCACAGTGACCCATGCCTCATGTTTCTATCAGAGTGACACTAGTTTAGGCCACTAGAGAGAAATCTTCCACTATACAGACCCTTGTAGTGGGAGGAAATTCTACAGCAAAGAAACACTTCTCACTACTAAGATTGTCCTGCTTTGAGGCCAGGCTCTTACCAGCAGAAGTCTCTTGGCCCTGAAGTCACAGTCAATCTTGTGGTTGATGAGAAGGTATAAGTTGTGAGGTTGAAAGGGGCTATTCCCAAGATTGAGAGTTTGTGCTCTGCCTCCATTAGGATAAAACCCAGAATCCTGGGGGAGGTTCACACCTACTAGCTGACATGCTGTGTGTTTCCAGTGCACTAGAACAGTGAGTCCAAGTGTTTCCAAGGTTCCTGGTCTACTTGGAGTCTTCTGTCCAAGCACATATGTGCATTGCCAAGCAACCACTTCTATGACGTGTCTTATAATATGGGATTTGGCCCAGGCTTCAACCATTATTTCCAGAATCTACTTGTAAATGAGGTTAAGGCATTATTTAAGCTGAATTTCTTCTCCCAAATATATACATTCTCTTTATATGACATCTTCTGTTCTATTACAAGCAGACTGTATGCAGACTGAGGGGGTTTGCCACAAATCACTCCAGGTGATTTTAGGTTTCCCAAAGAGATGCTTTGAGACCCTGGGTGCTCAGTCTACAAGACAAATTGCCCCTGCAGCCTGGCTTCAGGCTCCTCTGCCACCGATCCACACTCATCCTGCCTCAGTCACTCCACTCACAGCCAGAGGCCTGCATTCTACTTTTAGTCCCAAAGGAAAACCTTGAGCACCGTATGTGAAGTATTCCAATGTCCTGGAGAAACAAATGGAGAATGGTGATAAAGATTATCTCCTTTCTTATCAATTGTTTATCTTTTTGTCTAGTCTGTAAGTCACTTTTCTCTACTTAAAATGACAAGAAAATGTGAGGGAAAAATATTAAGCAGGTCTTCTATCAGAAGTCATATTTATACAATTTCCCAATTTACTGAGAGATAAAGAATATCAAATATCCCATCATTATACATTCAGAAATCACAGACCTCAAATTCTGCAAACAAAATTGGAATTGAACCCCCTCACATTACTGGCAGAAGTGAACAAAATGGTACACGAACAAGATCAGACTGCTCAGGCATCGTTGACATTTCTGAAGGGGTCCTGAAAGGTGGACAGAAATACACAAAAAGCATACATGAAAGTAAACTATTTTTCCTTCCAACTTCATCTCTCTGGCATCACTGTGGCAGTCTGGGATTTTTAATTCATTTGTTTCTTGCCTATCAGGTAAGTTCTGTGAGGGCTGGGACTCTGTCCATTCTCCACACGGCTGTGCTGTCATCACCTCACATTATCCCTGCACATAGCAGGTGCTCTGTGGATATCTGCTGAATGAATGACTATTTCTCACTCTCTGTCCTAAGTATTGTCCCATTTTTACTCTCATCAGTTGATTATTTCATCTAAATTATCTTTTCATCACTAGATTTATTTAAGTGAGGTCACTTTTGTGTGTGTGTGTGTGTGTGTGTGGGTGTGTGTGTGTGTGTGAGGAAGACCAACCCTGAGCTAACATCCATTGCCAATCCTCCTCTTTTTGCTGAGGAAGACTGGCCCTTGGCTATCATCTGTGCCCATCTTCCTCTACTTTATATGGGACGCCACCACGGCATGGCTTGACAAGCAGTGTGTTGGCTGGCGCCCAGGATCCAAACTGGCGAACCTCGGGCTGCCAAGCGTGAACTAAACCGCTTCGCCACTGGGCGGCCCCATTTTTTTTTAAAAAAACCCAAAATATTCATTTGGTGTGGGGGAGTCAATTATACCTCATTTCCCTACCCTTGAACTGTAAATTTCAACTGTCCTTTCCCACTGCCCTCTGGTTTTACTGGTCTTATGGTCCAAAGATGTCGGGCAATATTGGCTCTATCCTCAGGTGATCCTGGGACACCCTATGGCTGATGGGATAACGAGTCATCATTTATGAGAAGCACCTTCCACTGCAGATGCTTTCTCAGACCCTCCAGGTGAGACAAGCTTGTCTTCTCAGGCAGTAACCACAAGCTTCTGTGCGAGAACCTGCTTCTTAGAGAAAATTTAGCCTTCAAATTTTGCGTCTTGGAAGCACATCTAACTTATTGCATGGAAATAGAATTAAGAACAGCGAACCCTGGCAGAGTGGTGTTTCGAGCAGCAGCATCCAAGTTAACAAGCCACAAGTGAACTCATCCTGAAGAAAACTTATTTTTAAGAATCTCTCTCCCAAAACAGGCAGTGAAATGTATGAGTCATTTTCAGTAATGTTAAATTACTATTTCTTTCTAAAGCAATCAACCATCTACAACTTAGCCAGAGAACCATAACCAAGTGTTTGTAATTGTAGGTTCTTGTAAATATATGTCAAAGGTCCCTCACTTTCTCTGATGCTTTGATTTCTTAGAGGCAAGGTATTGAAATGTACAAGGATCCCTCTGGGTTCTCACAAGAGTGCGTGCATCCTGTCCTCAGAGCACATATATGTTCACACACAAATATACACACACGTGCCCAGAAGTTAGCATTCCAGTATACATTAGGAACTTATTCATCTAACTGTGTTGAAGAAGGATTTACTGCCTCAGCATTGTGATGACGCAGCTCAGTGAGTTGATTTCACTGTGGCAAAGCCTGCAGGGAGCTGCTGCATTACACACCGCTCTGCAAAACAGCTGCTTCTGATTCTGAATGAGAGCATGCGTGGCTTTTTAAACAGTGCATTTTCATTCCAGGACAAATGACATGCTTCAGCTTCGTTTTTTACATTTCTCTGCTGCTCTTAGGTAAAGACAACTTCTGTGTGACTGCACAAATAATACTCAATTTCTGTTTTGTTAAAAGAAATTGGAAAGCTGGACAGCCAGATAACTGGGGCCATGGCCATGGGCCAGGAGAAGACTGCGCTGGGCTGATTTATGCTGGGCAGTGGAACGATTTCCAGTGTGAAGACATCAATAACTTCATTTGTGAAAAAGACAGGGAGACAGGTGAGCAGTAGAGGGGCTTTAAGAGGGGAACTGCAGAGCTGACATCCTATTAGAGGGTGAGAGGTGAGCAGTATGAGGGCTCTGAACGCAGGCTCTGCAGTTGGGTTCCAGTCCTGGTTCTGCCCTTACTGGCTGGGCAGGATATTAACCTCAGGGGAATAATAATCATAACTCCTTAATGGGCTTGTTGTGAGGACTTAAATAAGTTAATAAATGTGCCTAATGTATAGGAAGTACTCAATAAATGTTAGACTAACTGGCCTAGGGCATTACCTTATAAAATTGTCAGTCAATTGTTCTTTAACATATGGCACCGATGTAATGTCTTTTTCATGGAGTTCCATACACAGACAATCCAGGTGGCCAGCATTCAATTCCACATATATTTATTGAGCATATTACTCTGAGTCAGATGCTGTGCTAGATAATGGAGGGATATACTCTGAACCTCTTATAAGCTCATAAACCAGAGTCTTTTGGAGATTTTTTTTTAATTTCAAAAGATACTTATTTAAAGCTTCAGTTAATGTATGACCCTCTTCAGAATGTGGCATCTTAGTTTTTAAAATCAGATTTAAAAGTTTGTGGTGGGGGAAGGAGGAAATGGGGAGTGAATGCTAATAGGTATGGGATTTCTTTTGAGGGTGATGAAAATGTTCCAAAATATGATTAGATAGTTCTAAATTGTACAACTTTGTGAATATTATAAAGACTCCTGAGTTGTATACTTTAAATGGGTGAATTATATGATACGTGAATTATATCTCATAAGGACTTTATGAAAAAAGTTCTTGGGCGACCTTGGAGGGCAGGCGCTGTATTCACACTCTCCCTCTGCTGTGCTCCAGAGCACCAGTATCTCCCAGAGGGGAGCTTTTACATGCATTTGGAGTCCCAGTTTTTTGCAGCTGCTGCCCAGGGGACACCCCTTGAACACCTAGCTCTAGTGGCCAGTGGGGCTTGTGTTTCTGGGTCCCATGGGACTGAAAAATATGGAGAGACAGTTCTTGGCTGGCTACCACAACTAGGGCACAGCCCAGGCAACAGACTGAGACACTCCCCCAGTCTTTCTGTGAAAGAGGCCTATTTGCTTGTCCTGGAGCTTTGGCAAGAGAGGCAGGCTTCTGGTTTAGCATACATCTAGGGGCCTACTAAGGTAGTCTCCAGGGACAGAGGCCAGTGGACACCATCTTTGTGCTCTCCCTCTGCCTTGCTCCAGGTTGCCAGTATCTTCCAGAAAGGAGTTTGTACACTCATCTGGTGCTCTGATTTTTGCAACAACCATGCAGGAGATACATCTAGGTTGCCTGACTGTGGTGGCCAGTGGGATATACACTTGCAGTTCCACAGGACTGTACATATTTGCCTATTTTAAAAGCTGCTATCTGAGAGTTTGTCTTGCTATCAGCTTGAATCTAGATGCTGACTGAGATCCTCCCCTTTGGGACACTGACAGGTCTTGGCACACCCTCAGCTACTGAGAGCCACTAAAAATAAAATAGGCTGCTTGGACAATCACAAAAGTTTGAGAGATAACCAAGAGCTAGGGCAGGGTTGAATGATAAGATTCATTGCTATATGAGGCCACTGAGAGAGGTGGCTGTTTTATCTAATGCATAGAAACCAACACAGGGAATCAAGGAAAATGAAGAAAGAGGAATATGTTCTAAATGAAAGCACAAGATAAAACCTCAGGAAAAGACCATAATGAAATGGAGATAAGTGATTTACCTTGTAAAGAGTTCAAAATAATAGGCATAAAGATGCTCACCAAACTTGGGAGAATAATGGATGAACACAGTGAGAACTTCAACAAAGAAATAGAAAATATAACATAGTACCAAATAGAAGTCACAGAGCCTGAAGAATACAATAACTACACTGAAAAACATAGTAGTGAGGTTCAATAATAGACTAGATGAAGCAGAAGAAAGGATCAATGAACTCAAAGACAGGACAGTGGAATGCACCCAGTTGAGCAGCAAAAAGAAAAAAGAATGAAAAAAAAGTTAAGCTAGCTCAAGGGACTTATGAAACATCAAGTGGACCAACATTCACATTATAGGGGTCTCAGAAGGAGAAGAGAGAGAGAAAGGGGCAGAAACTTATTTGAAGAAATAATGGCTGAAAACTTCCCTAACTTGGGTAAGGAAACAGATATCCAAATCCAGAAAACATAGAGTTTCAAGTAAGAGGAACCCAAAGAGACCTACACCAAGACATATTATAATTAAAATGTCAGACATTAAAGACAAAGAGGGAATCTTAAAGGCAGCAAGAGAAAAACATCATATACAAGGGAACCCCCATAAGACTATAAACTAATTTTTCATCAGAAACTTTGCCAGCCAGAAGGGAATGGTGAGATATATTTAAAGTGCTGAAAGAAAAAAACTTACAACCAAGAATACCCTACCTAGCAAGGTTATCATTCAGAATTGAGGAGAGATAAAGAGTTTCCCAGATAAGCAAAACCTAAAGGAGTTCATCACCACTAAACTGGCCTTACAAGAAATGTTCATGGGTCTTCTTTAAGCAGAAAAGAAAAAGTCCAGAATTATAAATAAGAAGATATATGAAAGAAAAAATCTCACTGGTAAAGGCAAATGGATCAGCCACTTAAAAAGCTAGTATGAAGATTAAAAGACAAAAATAGTAAAATCAACTATAACTAAAGTAAGTAGTTAAGGGATACACAAAGTAAAAAGATGTAAAATACAATGTCAAAAACAAAACATGGGGGAGTAAAAATGTCATACTTTTAGAATGCATCAAACTTAAGCAAGTATCCCCTTAATAGACTGCTATATATATCGATCAATGTATATGAACCTTATGGTAACCACAAACCAAAAACCAACAACAGATACACAAAAAAGAGAGAGGAAGCCAAACATAACACTAAAGGAAACCATCAAGCCACAAAAAAAAGAGACCAAGAGAAGAAGAAAGGAACAGAGAAGAACTACAAAAACACCCAGAAAACAATGAACAAAAGTACATACCTGTCAATAATTACTTTAAATGTAAATGGACTAAATTCTACAATCAAAAGATATAAGGTGGCTGTACGGATAAAAAACAAGATCCATTTATATGCTGCCTATAAGAGACGCACTTCAGATCTAAAGACATACACAGACTGAAAGTGAAGGGATGGAAAAAGATATTCCATGAAAAAGGAAACAAAAAGAAACCTGAGGTAGCAATACTTATATCAGACAAAATAGACTTTAAAACAGAGACTATAACAAAAGATGAAGAAGGGCATTATATAATGATAAAGGGGTCAATCCAGGAAAAGAATATAACATTCTTAAATATTTATGCACACAACATAGGAGCACCTAAATATATAAAGCAAATATTAACAGACATAAAGGGAGAAATTGACAGTAATACAATAATAGTAGGGGACTATAATACCTCATTTTCATCAATGGATAGATTATCCAGACAGAAAATCAATAAAGAAACATTGGCCTTAAACAACACATTACATCCGATGGACTTAACAGATATACACAGAACATTCCATCCAAAAGCAACAGAATACATTCTTCTCAAGTGCACATGGGGCATTATCCAGGATATATTATATGTTAGGCCACAAAAGGTCTTAAATTTAAGAAGATTGAAATCATATCAAGCATCTTTTCTAACCACAACAGTATGAAAGTAGAAATCAGTTAAAAGAAGAAAACTGAATAAGCACAAACACTTGCAGACTAAAGAACATGCTATTAAACAAGCAATGGGTCCATGAAGAAATCAAACAGGAAATCAAAAAATACCTTTAGACAAATGAAAATGGAAACACAACATTCCAAAATCTACAGAACAGAGCAAAAGTAATTCTAAGAGGGAAGTTCATACATAGTTATACAGGCCTACCTCAAGAAACAAGAAAAATCTCAAAGAAACAACCTAACTTTACATCTAAAGAAACTAGAAAAAGAAAAACAAACAAAAGCCAAAGTTAGTAGAAAGAAGGAAATAATAGAGAACAGAGAAAAAATAGAGACTAAAAAAAAATAGAAGAGATCAATGAAACTAAAATCTGGTTTTTTTGAAAAGATAAACAAAATTGATAAACCTTTAGCCAGACTCATCAAGAAAAAAAGACAGAGGGCCCAAATAAATAAAACCAAAAATGAAATAGGAGAAGTTACAACTGATACTACAGAAATACAAAGGATCATAAGAGACTACTATGAACAATTATAGTCCAACAAACTGGAAAACCTAGAAAAAAAATGAATAAATTCCTAGAAACACACAACTTTCCAAGACTGAATCATGAAGAAATAAAAAATCTGAATAGACTGATTACAAGTAATAAAACTGAATCAGTAATTTAAAAACTGCCAAAAAGCAGAAGTCCAGGACCAGACAGTTTCACATTTAAAGAAGAGTTAATACTTATTCTTCTCAATTTATTCCAAAAAATTGAAGAGGAAGGAGTGATTCCCAATTCACTTTACAAGGCCAGTATTACCCTGATGCCAAAATCAGACAAAGACACCATACAAAAACAAAATTACAGGGCAATATCACTGATGAATGTAGAGTCAAAAATCCTCAAAAGAATAATGCCAAACCAAATTCAACAATACATTAAAAGGATCATATACCACGATCACATGGGATTTATTCCAGGGATGCTAGGATGGTTCAACATGATATACGACATTAACAAAATGAAGGATAAAAATCATATAATCATCTTAATAGATGCAGAAAAAGCATTTAACAAAATTCAACATACATTTATGATAAAAACTCTCAACAAAGTGGGTAGAGAAGGAACATACCTCAATATAATAAAGGCCATATATGACAAACCCACAACTAACATCATACTCAACAATGAAAGCTGAGCTGAAAGCTTTTCCTCTAAGATCAGGAACAAAACAAGGATGCCCACTCTCACCACTTTTATTCAACATAGTATTGGAAGTCAGCAATTAGGTGAGAAAAAGAAATAAAAGTATCCAGAAAGAAAGAAGTAAAACTCTCACTATTTGCAGATGATACGATACATATAGAGAAAACCCTAGAGATTCCACCAAAAAACTATTAGAACTGATAAATGAATTCAGTAAAGTTGCAGGATACAAAATTAATATACAGAAATCAGTTGCATTTCTATACACTAATAACAAGCTATCAGAAAGAAAAATTAAGAACACAGTCCCATTTGCAATTGCATCAAAAAGAATAAAACACCTAGGAATAAATTTAACCAAAGAATTGAAAGACCTATACTCTGAAAACTCTGAGACATTGATGAAAGAAATTGAAGAAGACATTAAAAAATGGAAAGATATATCATGCTCATGGATTGGAAGAATTAATATTGTTAAAATGTGCATACTACCCAAAGCAATCTACAGATTCAGTGCAATCCTCATCAAAATACCAATGGCATTATTCACAGAAATGGAACAATCCTAAAATTTGTATGGAACCAGAAAAGACCCCAGATAGCCAAAGCAATCTTGAGAAAGAAGAACAAAGCTGGAGGTATCATGCTCTCTGATTTCAAACTATATTACAAAGCTATAGTAATCAAAAGAGTATAGTACTGGCGTGAAAACAGACACACAGATCAATGGAATAGAACAGAGAGCCCAGAAATAAACCCATGCATATATAATCAATTAATCTATGACAAAGGAGGCAAGAATATACAATGGGGAAAAGACAGTCTCTTCAATAAATGGTATTGAGGAAACCGGACAGCTGTGTGCAAAAGAATGAAACTGGAGCACTATCTTATACCATATATGAAAATAAATTCCAAATGGATTAAAAACTTGAATGTAAGACCTGAAACCATAAAATTCCTAGAAGAACATAGGCAGTCAGTTCTTTGACATTGGTCTTAGCAATATTTTTTTGGACCACTGTCTTCAGGCAAGGGCAACAAAAGCAAAAATAAACACACGGGATTACATAAAAATAAAAAGCTTTTGCATAGTGAAGGAAACCATCAACAAAACAAAAAGGCAACCTACTGAATGGGGGAAGATATTTGCAGATAATACATGTAATAAAGGGTTATTATCCAAAATATATGTGAGTTCTTTATAAGAACTCATACAACTCAATAGCAGAAAAACAAAAATCCCAATTAAAAAATGGGCAGAGAACTTGAATAGACATTTTCCAAAGAAGACATACACATGGCAAAGATGGCAACAGACACATGAAAAGATGCTCAATATCACTAATCATTAGGGAAATGCAAATCAAAACCACAATGAGATATGACCTCACACCTGTCAGAATGGCTGTTACCAAAAAGACAAAAAATAACAAGTGTTGGAGAGGATGTGGAGAAAAGGAACCTTTGTGCGCTGGGGGAATGTAAATTGCTTCAGCCATTATAGAAAACAGTATGGAGGTTCCTCAAGAAATCAAAAATAGAACTATCATATGATCCAGCAATTCCACTTAGGGATATTTATTTGAAGAAAATGAAAACATTAATTTGAAGAGATATATGTGCCCCTATGTTTATTGCAGCATTATTTACAATAGCTAAGATATGGAAGTAACGTAAGTGTCCATCAGTAGATGAATGGATAAAGAAGACATGGTACATATATACAATGGAATATTACTCAGCCATAAAAAAGAATGAAGTCTTGCCATTTGTGACAACATGGATGGACCTAGAGGGTATTATACTAAGACAGAGAAAGACAAATACTGTATGATTTCACTTATATGAAGAACCTAAAAAACAAAACAAATGAACAAACAAAACAAAACAGAAACAGACTAATTAGAGGGGAGGGGTTGGCAAAATAGGTGAACGGGATTAAGAGGTACAAACTTCCAGTAATAAGACAAATAAGTCATGGAGATGTAATATACAGCATAGGGAATACAATTAACAAATCCCTTTTACACTAGCCACAGTATTATAAAATGCCTCAGAATACACCTATCAAGAAAGAAGTCCTGAATAACTGGAAAAACACACTCTATCTCTGTAGTGACCATGCAGTAGCCATAAATTATGCTGATTTTAATTTGGCAATAAATATGCTCCATTTAGTTTGGCAAAGACTTGTGCTTTTGTTCTTCATGTCTTCCTCTGGAAGCAGGTAAAGCTAGCCAACGGTGTTTTCCTCATTTTACCAGTGAGGAAAGTGGGGCTTCAAGTAGTTTTTGTGACACAGCATGTCAGTGCATAATTCACGAGACAACAGCCTGTATGACACTGTCTAATGCTCGGCTTCACTGCTTTTTCATACCAGCCCGTTTTCCATATTCTCTTCAGGCCAGCGAATGTGTATTTCTTTAAAAAATTAAACTATGAATCGAGTATCAAATTGAGGATAATTCTCCTTTTTCTGCTGTGTAGTGGATATGTTAATTTGTAACCATAACTCCCACAGATCATTTTTATTTTAAATTATTTTGGTGAAAAATAAGGGGAAATATACTTCTACTGTTTTAGTGGCTATTCATTGTAATTCCATCAGGATAGAAATGGAATTAATTTTGGAGTGATGCTTGCTCTTGGGAAAATGTCATTAAGCTCCACAAATGGCCTCAGTACTTTCCAGTTGTATTAGTTCTGCTTGTAACAGAAAGAGCTTAATTTTTAAAGAATACACTGTATTAGTTTTCTAAGGCTATATAACAAATTACCCCAGACTTCGTGGCTTAAAACAATAGAAACTTATTCTCTCGGTTCTGAAGGCCAGAAGTCCAAAATCAGTGTCACTGGAATGACGTCAAAGTGCTGGCAGGCAGCACTCACTCCAGAGGCTCTAAAGAGAATGCGTTCCTTGTCTCTTGCAGCCTCTGGTGGCTGCCTGCATTCCTGGGCTTGTGGCCACATTGCCTCCTCATCTATGTGTGTCAACTCCCTCTCCGCCTCCCTCTTGTAAGGACACTTGTGATTGCATTTAGGGCCCCCCTGGATAATCCAGGATACTCTTCCTCATCTCAAGATCCTTCATTACTCCTGCGTACACTCTCCCTGAAGAGAGAGCACACTCTGGAGGCAATCGGAGCCGAGCTTGAATACTAGTCAACGGCTAGCTTTTTGGCCTTGACCAAGCTACTTCACCTCTTTGAACTTCAGTTTCTTCATCTGAAAATGGAGCTAATACATGCCTGTCTCAGAGAGGTTTTGAAAGAGTTAAGAGAAACAATGTTGATACAAATATTACTTGGTTTCTTTTTTTCTTTACTTCCATTCAAAGCCTTGTTTTGACTTGTCTTTGTATCCTCAGAGCCTAGTACCATCCCAGGCATATAGTAGTTGCCCAATAAATGTAGTTTTCTGTCCTCTGAAGGGCAGTGTGGCATGGCATGTCATGCACTGAACCCCAGCGGGGGACAGCTTGTTAGTGATGGTCCAACCAGCAATAGCCTGTGTGTGACAGCTGAATGTCATCAACTTAGCAAACTGTGGAGATGCATGGAGAGCAGAATCACCAACACTGCGGTTTCTGTGTAAATGTGCTAAATCGAGTGCATGTGTGATACAGGGAAAGAACTGCTGATCCGGCAAGGGAAAGTTAGAGATGGGTGTAAGGAGTGTCCAGGTCTCCCTCTCTGCACGCAGTGCTCTTCATAAAAGATTGATTTTTTATGTCTCTGGTATTTGTGTGTTTACAATCCGTGTGGACGTCTGACCTCAGAGTTGTGGGCGTGTTTTACATTTCTTTGAGGTTCCCTCCAACTAGATGTTAAGCTACTTGTGACACGGTGAAGTGTGTCTTCCGTGGCTACCTAGTCAGCATTCGGGTCGGCGATACAGGGTTGAACGCTGCATTCGAACCTTCCTGACAACAGCGTGAAGTGTTACTATGGAGCATGAGCAGTTAGTGATCCAGCAGTGGCCTTGGTTGAGGAGTTGTTTTGCTTACAATGTTCCTGAGTCACAGACCGTCCTGCACATCTCCTTCTGACTCATCAGTGCGGTGTCTTGTGTCCTCAAGGCCTCCCGCAGCGACCGTGCATCACAAGGAGCCTGGGAATGTGGTGGGGGCTGGTCCTCACAAAAGCCCGCAGCCCCTCTACTAGGATCCTTCCTGCCCCCTCCTGGATGCCTGGGGGGAGAAGAGGCCATAGGGGCCTTAGAAAGGGAAGGTGAGGAGCAACAGAGGGAGGGACATGGGGACCGCAGGAGGGCTGAGTGTAGGGGAGGGCGAGCAGGGCTGGCACCAGTGGGAGCGGGAAAGGAAGGCTCCTGGGCCTGTGGCACTGAGATCATCTGGGATTGACATTCATTATTGATGCATGATCCTTAACACCTGGCACTGCTGCATTTAGGATTTAGTGTAACCCTTTTTATCCTGGTGATGTTTTCTAGGGGCTCTTATCAGGGGCTTGTGTCATCAGGTTGGCAGACTTTGACTGAGATCTTAGTGGAAGGAAACATAGCATATATTTAACCAGGAATAAGAAGAGCAGACATGGAGAGTCTGTTGGGTTCTGGACAAGGCTGGAGGAGAGCAAAAGTCGAAGATGTAATCTGTGTCCTCAGAGAATTTGCAGAGTTGGGAGAGGAGATGTGATGACCAGAGCGATTGGAGAACAGCATTCTGGGTGTAGAACCAACTGTCAGTTGTGTGGTAGAGAGCGAGTGGGTCACAGAGGGAGGGGGCGCTGAGGGCTGCACTAATGGAGGAGCTCATGAGGTCACTCAGTGCTGACTCCAGTCTTCCCTGGTGGGGTGGGCGTACACAGGAGGGTGGAACATAGTCCCAACCCCTGTGAAACTCATCTGGTCACAGGGAGCTAGATTAGCAAACCATTCTAATGCAACCTGTTCTGTTGTCCAAGTCTGGAGAGAGTACTGTAGGGGAAGGTGGGGGTGAGCTGAGCCCTCAGGGGGGTGTCTCCTGCCTGAGCAGAAGAAGTGCTCTGTGCTTAGGTTCGTCTCACAACTGTGTGGGCCCAATTGGAGTGTCCTAGAAATCTTTAAGTCACTCTCTTCTGTACTGCTTAATCTGTCTAAAATAACTATTAAGGAAAAAGACTCTTTGGAATTATGATGACTGTAATGTTAATGACCGAGCTCAACCAGTAACTCTGTTTTCATTTTGTCCTTAGTGTCAAATCAACAGTGCCTTGACTTCCTTTCACACTGCTTTGGAACTTGCGGTAGGTCAGAGAGAAATCCAACATGTCTGTCTGTATGAAATAGGTAAATATGAATATCGGTCCAGCTTCTTGTCATGAAGTCGTATGAATGCATTCAGCTGACATCCAGCTGAGTGTCCAACTTCTCGTCATGCAAGTATAAATGCATTCTTGTGCATGGTTTCCTTATTAATGCTATTCAGTTTGTATCTCTGTGAAATGCTTGCTGCCTTTTGTAATAACAGAACTTTGTTATCATAGCACAGGTCATGACACTTATCTCAAGGAATCTCTTTACTTCTTTATAATTTGTTCTTTATAACATTTTGATTTTAGGACTGTAGGTAGTGTTAAATGAATTGACTAAAAACCATCTGTAAATACCTTATTGGACTGCACATTAGAATTCAAAACTATTTTCTCCTCCCTCCCAGCAGTGTTAACCTGAGAAGAAAAACATGGTGTGGGAGAGAGTTGGGACCATGGATTCCAAGCCCAGCTCTTGACCCACTAGCTCGGGAAGCCAGGAGGAGCTGCCTACGCCCTCATAGTTGCCATGGGAGTTATGGTGCCTCCCCTTGTGCCGTCGTGGGGTTCAGATGGAATCACAGGATGATCGTCAGGTAGGGTGCTCACAGAAGGCCCTCCCCACGTGCTTGCTGCTTCCTTCTGCTTCTGCCTCCTGGAGATGAAGTTATAAACAGACTTGGAAGCATTAATTTGCCTAAGATTTTCCCCAGAGTTGTTGCTGTGAGATTTTTGCTGACTGCACAAAAGTTCTCCTGTCCTGTTACATTAGAGTTCATAATCCTTTTATGTAACAGTTGCTCCATTACACTGAAAAGTATAAACAATGAATATGAAGGTTCATTGCCTTTTGCCCTTGTTTGAGGAGATCGTTAAAGACGTGCTGCCACCTGGTGGACAAAAGGGTTGTCTGTGCCCTGAGCTACATGAAGGGCGGTTGTGATGTATAATTGTAGAGATGGGAATTGAAGATATCCAAGTGGTGATTGTATATTTTCTGCCTCTAATGATGAATTGTCATTACACAGCCATATGGGTGATTCTTTTACTTTAAATTTAAGACTAATTCAAACATTATTTTAAATGTTTCTTTTTTTCTTTGAATATTTGGATTTAATGAAACGTCTCTTATTCCATCTCCTTAACTCATCTATTTAAAATAAGATAGAATTAACAGTGATCAATATGTATAGCCTGGATGTTCTACAACTGAAGTCCGTTAGCAATCGGTATTAAATCCTCTTGTACCCACACGCCTTACTGCAATCACCGCAGGGGATCCATTTTCATATGGCTCTGTAGCTGATGTTTGAATAGGATTTTCATATATCCTGGTTAGTTTACCGTGTCTCACACTTCAGGAGTTCTTTTGTAGAATTTGCAGGCATCTCAGATGAAAGTAGCAGCTGTCTGTTGAGTGGCCTCAGTGTGCCCAACAGACTGAGGGGTGGATGAACCAAAAAAGAGGCCTGCACAACAGCCTGAGGATTATTAAGGTGTAATTGGGTCACACGGTCATTGTGGGCAGCTATTTCTTTTCTAACCTTTTTTGAGCACAGAACATGAAGAAATAAATGTACAATGTGACTATGTAGCGGAGCATTTATTCTGCAATATTGGAAATCCCAGGATTATACCAGTTGTAGATGATAAAGCGTGAAAGACTCTAGTCTCTGCCTCTGCAAGGCGATTTTGTGCAGGTGATAAGACACATGTGAATAGCTGCACCACAGAGAGTGCATGGGAAGGGGAAGGACCACTTCTGTCAAGCTCTCAGATGTGGCATCTTGCAGGAGCTGCCATCTGACTTGGCCCTGAAGGACAGGTCCATGTGGACAGGCACAGCTGGAGAGGATGGGCACTCAGGGACCAGAAACACTGCTACCAGGAGCTTAGTTCCTTGTAGTACTTTTTAAATTGTGGTAGAATATACATAACATAAAATCTACCATTCTAACCATTTTTAAGTGTAGGTCATTGGTATTAAGTAAATTCACATTGTTAGGCAGCCATCACCACCATCCGTCTCCAGAACTTTATCATCCAGAACTGAAGCTCTGTGCCCAGTAAACAATAACTCTCCATTCCCCGCTCTCCATGGCCCCTGCCAACCACCATTCTACTTTCTGTCTCTATGAATTTGACTATTTGGGTACCTTGTATAAGTGGAATCATACAATCTTTGTCTTTTGTGTCTAGCTTATTTCATTTGGCATAGTGTCTTCAAGGTTCATCAGCTTGAAGACAGAAATTCATTCATTTTTAAGGTTGAATAATATTCCATTGTATGTGTATACCACATTTTGTTTATCCATTTATCTGTCAGTAGACATTTGGGTTGCTTCCACCTTTTCGCTACTGTGAATAATGCTGCAGTGAACATGGGCCACTTGGAGACCCTGCTTTCAATTCCTTTGGGTGTGTACCCAGAACTGGAATTGCTGGATCATACCCTTGTACTATTCTTGCAACTTTTCAGTAAGTTTGAAATTATATAAAAATTAAAAGTTACCAAAAAAGATTAGAATATCACTTTTAGTGTGGTATAAAGTTAGTCTTTTTTTCTTTTTTTGAGGAAGATTGGCCCTATGCTAACCAATCTTCCTCTTTTTTTCTTTTTTCTACCCAAAGCCCCAGTACATAGTTGTAGACCTGTAGCTCTTCTATATGGGATGCTACTTCAGCATGGCTTGATGAGCGGTGAGTAGGTCCGCGCCCAGGTTCGCGAACCGGCGAACCCCAGGCCACAGAAGTGGAATGTGCAAACTTAACTGCTAAACCACCAGGTCAGCCCCCTAAAGTTAGACTTGATGGAAGAGCCAAGCATTCTAAGTTCTGTTTAGGTCTCAGATTTAGGATAAATCGGAGAAGCTCATGCTTTCAAACATCTGCATCTTTTAAAGCAACTGTCTATAACTGTACTGCAAGAGGAGTAGCTGGTGTTTATTCTTCAGGATCTGAGGATTAGTGTTGTAGAGCTTCAAAGGTGGATCAGACACTGATTCAGTTGCTGTTTATGACTCGTGTGTGAGTGCTCATGCACACACTGTCTCTCACTTACTTGCACACTCCCTCTTTTTTTTTTAAATGACGTGACTCTATAAGAATGTTATCAGTTGTCTGAGGAAGACTTCAAGCTAGAGGCAGCAGAAATTTTCTTTTTCATTGGTTTAGTGTGTGACCTTAGGCAAGTCTGTTAACTTTCCTGGGCCTCTATATCCTCTGATCTGTAACACAATGGGGTTGGTTTACAAAACAATCACTGACTTCCTCCTGGTTTTGCAGTGTTATAGCTGTAACTGATGAGGTCATTTTGGATGGGGTCAGACCCCCACGTCTATAGCAGGGCTGCTCCCTTAACTGGGAACAGGGTTGTCCCTCCCTTTGAATGTTCAGCCTAATCCCTCTGACTCCCGGTAGAAATCTTCTGCCTCTCCCGTCACCTCAACGTCTTCAGCTTTCTCCAAGCCTCGCTGCTTCTGCTTCTTTGACCCTGACAATAGCAGCTGATCCTCTGACATGCCACGGTCCTGTGCTCTGCTTGACGAAGCCCAAAAAATGTGAGTACAGGACCACCTATTTTTAGGCGTGCTTGAATGAAGAAGGAGGAACCAACAAATCAACAGACATTCCAACTGGGAATTGAAAAACATCTAACAAAGACAAACATCTAACAAAGACGACATCTAACAAAAAATGAATAGAAATGAATTCCGTGCCATAGGAATCGAGAAGATGATGACAAAGAGCGATTGGTAAAGTTTCATTAAGGAGGTGGGACTGAAGCTGGTATGAAGTTTGGAGCAGGGAGAGAGCAGGTGAAACAAGGGGATATGATTATGTTGCCCGGGGCTTGGGGTGGGATGAAGATGGTGTGCAGACCATCAATTACCATCCTCCAAGGCTCAGCTCAACTCCAGCTCCTCACAGCTTCCCTCATCTCTCCAGAGAGAAATGGCCCCTTCTCTTTCTGAGCTTTTCTAAAAGCACTTTGGTTCTCAACTCTAAAGGCTCTTATCACTATGTCCATTGTAGCTATGGGACTGTGTGTGTCTTCTCTCTCCAGCTGAAATATACGTTTCTTCAGGGTGCAAGCACGTGTGTTTTTCTTCACATTCTTGCTGGTGGCTTGTCGGGGGTAGGTGGTCAATGAACATGATGGGACTAATTGTGACTTTCTTTCCAGGGACAGAAATGTCCTCCTTCTTCAGTGACGCTTTCATGATCCTCTTGGCTCCTCGTTGTTCTTTCCTAGATTTCTTTTTGTTCCACTTTCTGAGCATGTGGGCTCCAACTAGATTGTACACTGGGACAGTAGCTGGGGATTTTGTTGTGTACAAGACCATCTCCCCAACAAGAAGATGAGGGCCATGGCTTTCTCATATGTCCCCAAAGCTCTGGGAACCCAGCGCCTAGGAAACAGTTGTTGAATAAGCGGAATGACAATCAGCATGATGGTGTAGTCCTTTGTGTAACAGTCTTTAAAAATATTTGCTCGCATTTTCTCTTTGGTAAAATTTTCCAAGTACCATCAACCTAGGTAGCCTTTAGTGTCATTTTCCCCCTAATACTTAAGAAATACAATGATGGTTTCTTAACAGTTGTCATGGAGCCACCAGTGAAGTGGATGGGGCACAGATTATCTTTAAAGAAGTTCAGAAATTCGTCAAGAGGAAAAACCATCAGATTGAACAGTTCTCAGTGGAAAAGGTATGTTGGAGCCTATTGACCTGGTGGATTTTTTATGATGGGCAATTGTAACCAACACTACCTTAGAAATGTTTTAGGAAGTTATGTTCAAACCTGGTGACTTACTTGTCATGCAAAATGCAATTTACCACTGTGGAGAGAATTTATTCCATGGTCATACTGCTGTTCTGAATACAAAGTGCTTGTTTTGCTACAAATAATTAAAGCAGTTGTGGTTTTTTTTTTTTTTTCAATAAGTAGAGACATTACAGACCCGATAGAGCTAATGAGCGTATTTGGAGAGGGGAAAGCACCTTTCTAAAGAGGTAGTTTCAGAAGAATACAGATTGGCAGAACCCAGGCAAGAGATATGGACTGTTGGTTCTCAATATTGTGAACGTGTTACATTTTGACCTAATAAAAAACAAAAGTATGCATCAAATTCACCAGCAGAATGTGCCTACAGTCCTGGGCCTATATCCCTAATTTATTCCACACTTTTAAGAGTAACACTTAGCTGGATTACAGTAGGTTATATGATAACTTATCATATCCTGAATTTTCCATGATTTTAGTTTTATAAGTGTTTCTTGAATGAACATTTAATGACTTAGTTTGAGTATAAACTAGATTGTAACATGGAATGCTACTGAGAGCATTGGGAGTAAGTAGAAAATTAAGTCAATAAAACCAAAACTAAGAGATATCTAGTATTACATTTTTCGTATAAACCCACTGAGTAATTGTCACTCAGCTTTTATAAATTCCTTTGATTTTAACTGAAGCGAATCTAGTTTCATCCTCAAGTTTTCAAAATATACCCTAGATCTTGATAGTAGTTGAGTTAAATAATGAATGACAGTCATATCTACCAATATATTAAAAATTGGAAAGCAAAATTTTTTATAAAGAGAAATTTACATTTTTAGCTTTGTAGGAGGGAAATCTGTGAACTTTTACTTTTAAATGAACTCTGCACTTTTAAATGTCTCTGAAGTATATTTTTTAATTTGAATTCATTTCCAAAAACTGTAGCCTAATCATTCTGACTACTTGCAATTCCTTCCCCAACCTCCAGAGGATGAGTCAAGGTGAAAAAACAAAACTGTACACATTGGCTTGTTTCTTCAGTCTCGTTAACATTATCTGATTCTGAGAGTACACATCTGCCATTCTTGGATGAGTGATGCAGAGATTAAGAAAATTCAGTCTCTCAGGTGACAGGAGTAGGAAGCCCTGGAACGTGCAGACGTGCGTTGTTGCAGCGTATGGTGATGCACTGAGTGTAAATGTTATCATTCTATAGTCGTGGAGGTTGCTGGAAGCACATGTTTTTTTCCCAGCGAAAGCCCTTTGTTTCATTTAGGTTTGATTCACATTCATTAAAACGCACAGGTATTAAGTGTATGGTCCAGTGAGTTTTGATATATACACCGTGGCATCCACCACCACAATCAATAGAACATTTCCACCACCCCTAAAACGTCCCTTGTGCCCCTTCTCAGTCAGTCCCCACCCCAGGGCAGCCGCTGTTCTGATTTCTCTCCCCAGGGGTTACTGTGCCTGTCCTTGAACTTGTCTAAGAGGAATCAGACAGTGTGTACTTTTCAGTGCTTGGCTTCCTTTGTCCCACCGAGCATCTGTGAGAGTGACCGTGTTGGAGCCTGTGTCGTCAGCTCGTTCCTTTCTCTTGCCGAGTGGTGCTCCACCGTACGGCTCTACCTATTCCACGGTTGTTTATTCTTTCTCCTGTTGCTGGACACTTGGCTTGTTTCTGGGTTTTTAGCTGTCACGAGTAAAGCTGCTACAAACACAAGTGTACAGCATAAGTGGACTAGTCCTTCGTGTGGGCCTTACATGCTCTTTTCTCTTAGTAAATACCTAGGAGTGTAACTGGAAGCCTACAGTTTTGATTCATGTATTTAAAAAACCATAAGACTATAGGTTATGGTGATATAACCTTCCTGAAGTAATTCTCATTATAGTTGTAGGAAGAGTTCACGGGAGAATAAACTAAATCTGTAAGTAAAATAAAGCTTTACTGGTTATTAAAGGAATACTGTAACATTTCTACTAAAGGTTTAATGGCAGACATTTGAATGACACTTTATAGTCGGGCAAATTATTCAGTTTGCTCTACACTGCAAGCCAGGGAAGTAGGAAAGGCTGACGGTACGTATCGTCATACCCATTTTATAATGAAGAAACCAAGACTTGGAAGAGTGAGGTGACCTGTCCAGCGCCCGTAGGAGCGAGTGTCGATGCTGCAGGTCTGAGGACAACACACTGTGTAGCAAAGCTGTAAGCTCTTCCACACACAGCTTCGTCTTCCCTGGAGCATGAAGGTATTTAGATCGTGCAGCTAGAAGTATGATTACACAACGAGACTATGTTAAAATGGAAACATGTGCATCCAAAAAGATGGTTTTATAGAAGGTAACTATCTTTAGAAATGTATTGTGATTCACATATATGCTGCCCTTTTTTCAAAAGAGATTTAGTATTAATATTTTGGACTTACTCAAAAATAGTTTGTTAGTTATTATAGAAAATTTGTCAGATTTCTCTATAATTACACTTGTTTTTGACCAAATATAGCATTATCTATTGAATCTCGTACTTTTATCATCAGACTTCCCTGCAGATGCTTTTTGTTTATTTCAAAAATAAAAAAGGTCTGCCCTCAAAAGTCAAAACTTTCGTCAGTGTTAATATTCCAGAGGTCAAGTTAATGCAACTCTAAAAGAAGTTGCACAGAGGTCCTGTAATTAGAGGAGGTGTGTAACCCTCCAAAGGGGATCGCTTGAAAGGAAACAAAATTTTTTTGGATTCACAAGTTCTGCTGTGTTCATTTAAAAAGGATATGCATAATTTAAAACCCATCCCTTGTTGTTTATGCAAGTCTAGAATATCTACCGAAGTCTCACTCAAAAGAAAAATAAAGAATTTTAAGTATTCTTTTTAATGCACAAGTGCAGGATCACCTGTTTAGAGATGATTAAAACACAAGTGTAAATATGAAATAGGCAGTAATTGGCAGGCACAAGAACAATTATCAGTTAATGTGACTAGATATTCTCTGAACTCATTTCCAGGTGTCAAAATAAACTGATAACCAAGATGTCGTCATGGAGAGGGAGGCAGGCTCTGGAGTAAACATGAGATAATTCTGTAATAGCTTTGTTAAAAGTTAACTCAGTTCTGAGGTCATTAATTAGATTATATCATTGCCCAGTGTTGAAGCAGTAATGATCCAAATTGATTCAACCATTAGAGTGCAGTGAAGGTTTTTGTAGAGAAATAATTAAGTTCCAGAAAAAAACCGATAGTGATAGTGGTGCATTTATTAAACTCTTTCCATCGGGCCCACAGGGATTTGTGCACTCGGCTGCTAGGAGTCCCCGTCTGTGCCTCCTTCATCAGCAGAGCTAGTTGGATTCTTGTATCTTTGTCTTGTGGTTTCATTCAGAGCCCTTCCCCCACCCACCCTCCCCTCTCCACTGCATTCTTCCTCCACGTTTTAAAGATGTTTCTGTGTATTCTCAGCACAGCAGCCAGAGTGATCCTCTTAAAACCTAAGTCATATCATGTCATTTTGCTTCTCAGAACCCTCTGTGGTCTCATCTCATTGAAAGTAAAAGCTCAAGTCCATTCAGTGGCCTAGAAGACTAGATTATATTGATAGTCCTCATGACTCTTTGGTATTCTCCTAATCTCTTCTTCTTATTTACATACCATTGACTCTGTCCTTCTCTCATCTCCTTCCACCTCTCAGGGCAACGTGTGTAGTTTATTGATATTTTCCAGTTGTTTTATAGGCCCGGTTGTTAAACCAGTCACCCTCAGAATCCTCTTTGGCATTTACTTCTATGAAAAACACACTGTATAAGATAAGGAAATAACTTGTAAGTACCATAAACATAATTAGGTACTTTATATATCTAGAATAAAAATGTTCATAAATGAGCAAGTTGGATCTACATTGCCTTCTTAAGAAGTAAGTACTGAAGTCAGCACCTCCATTTAAGAGGATTATTAAAGAGCATTAAGTGATGAGAGATTTCAGTGGTCATATGGTTTACAAAATTGTCTATTAGCCCTATGTTCTAGGGCTTGAGTGAAATTAATTCAATCTGAATTTTGACAAATATTTACCAACCTGCTGCTCTGTATAAGGCATTTCTATAGAGATCTTATGGGATACAAAGAAAAATATTCTTGGGGCAGCCTCTGTCCTCAAGAATTTTCATCCTTTATTGTTAAATAACCCTTTATTGGGTCAGTTGGGCAAATTCTTATCAAAATGCGTCTCTGAAGTGATGTATTTTGGACATGGAAACAAAGTGCAGTGTGACTGAACTAACTGGTGACATATTTTAACTCCACCAATAGTGATACCTCTTGTGGTCATAGAGACTATTCAACCGGATTCAAATCCTTAAACTTAGGGTGACCCAAAGAGGGAAAATGTGGAAATGATGCAAGAGGATATTTTAGAGGCTGCTTTCTAATTTTCACTCAAAATCTCTGCCAGATAAATTATTAACCTTCATGTCAAGGGAATGAAGGTCTCATTTCTTAAATCTCCACTAAGCCTGAGCAAGGTGATTTAATTACTCATTACCTGATTTTAACTAATTCACAAAATGAGAATAATGCCTTCCACTCCCTTACCTTTCAGGGTTAGCTCTGGGCTGATAGGAAAAAAAAAAATCATTGTAAAGAAAAGGTACAATTACATAGGTGTGGGCTTTCTTTTATCCTGGCACTACTGCTTGTAGTAACACACACCTGGGGAGGAAAAAAAGGAATCCTCCTTAATAACAAATGTATAAAATTACCTGCTCTGCCCAACTGCATATTTCACATAAAGGTCAAACTGGAGTGTGTGAAGCAAGAACTGGAGAGGAAATTCATGCAATTGGAATGTGAATTCTTCACAGGGTCTTTGGCAGAGCTATCAGGGAGTGCCCTAATGGGAGGTACCAGTGTCAAGGTTCCAACTAAAGCTGGAATGTGCCTACAGTGAGCAGAAACATTGAATATGGAGAATTCCATTCCATTTTAGTTAATACTGGGGATTCTGAGCTCAGAAGATGAACCAGACACAGGCCATGTGCCAAGGGAGCATCACTACTTTGCAAGGAGCCCTTAGATCTAGGGGCCTGGAGCAGGGAGGCCCACACCAAATGACAGCTGTAATCCCAGACAGGCACACAGCTGGGTTCTGGACACCATTTTGTGATAATGAGGACTTGGGCCAATCCTTTTCTTATCTATAAATAAAAGTGGTTGGCATTAGATTTATGTTTTCCAATGCCTAGGGGTTTTCAAAATGACCAGTAGAAACCCTGCCTTTATTTAATTTATAACAACACAGGCTAATGGGAACACACTTTCTGCACTTTGGGCTGGAATGATTTAAGCTCAGCATGGTCATACTAATTACTTCACACTAATCAAAAGATTATATTAGATTACAGTTATAAGCTATATAGTTTATAACTTATATATCGCTTAGTTATATAAGTCTTCGATAACATAGAAAATATTTGTTAAGAAATACAGTTAGTGAAATTCTTTCCAATTTCTTCTCCCTTTCCAAGTCATGGAAGAAGAGTAACAAAATATAAGTATAATAAAAAAATACATATATACACTAAAGGGATTTTATCGAGTTTGAGTATACCCTTGCAAGACACAGTGAGTTTATCACCTTTGCCTGTCTAGGTTCTTGACTCTAGGAAATTCTTTTCAGCAATGGCATGGTAAGTTGAATTTTACTCTTAAGATCTGAAGAACACAGCTATGCATGAATCACTTCTGAAGTATTAGGAACCCAGCCAAACCCCAAATTCACCTGTGCTAGTTTGGGTTTGTTTATACCCAACTAGTCACGTCTGTCTTACCCACTCCTCTAGGGCTAAGTAAACCAGTAGCTTCTTTTGTGCTGGGGACACCTCTGCAGCCTTCTTACCTCAGATAGGCCTCACCCGGGTGGCTTTTTCCTCTCTCCTCCTGGAGTCCTTCTAGGAGCATGAACTGGGAATCGAAGTCCTGGGTCCTGTTTATTATTTCTATTTTTCTTAAAACGTGGGCAAGTCATTTAATTTCTTCAGGCATCATCTTTCCACACTAAAACATAATAGCCCCATCTCACCTTAAAAATACAAGTGTGCCTTATGTTTGCTGCTTTACTCTTTAAAAGCTCTCGCTCATACATTTTTTCATTCAAACTTCGGAGCAACCTTTCTCCCCTCCCCCAACCAAAGTGTCATTATTGTCATTATGTCTCCAATATCTAGGACTGTGGAGGGTAGGTGTTCCTGGGATGTTTGTTTTAGATACATAATCTTTAGAGAGATAACATACTAACAAAGATTAACTTTAGATAATGTTTTGTTTTATTTGTTATCTTTTATTTGTTCATCTTTAAAGCTGTTCTCAGTGGGCAAACACACTTATTGTACTCTGACAACACAAAGTTATTTTAAAACTGCAATGACAATGAGAAGTCAATGGTATGACATGTCTTCTGACTAAGGAATGTAATAAAACATATCAAAGAGAAATAATGTCATTGTATAATACAGTAAATTTGTATGTCATGCTCTTAATTGTTGCCCTTTATAGCAAAATATGAAGTTCAGTGAGGAAGAAGCCTTGCTCTGAATCCACAGATGGTCAGTTCTGCTGCTGAGGATTCTGATATCAGAACATCTCAGTGAAATGGCCTGGCATTGTGGGAGAGTCACTGGCTAGGTAGAGAGATCAGCTTCTTTAATTTAGCCTTTGCTTTCACATTTGCATATTAATAAAATAATTTTGGAATCTTAGCCATTTGTTGAATGTTTTCCTTTAAATAATCTTGTGTCTGGAAGGACATTATAAAAAGTATGTTAAATCTATCTTTCTCACTTTCTCTCAATCTTCTCTCATCAACTTAGGACCATATCACTTTGTGTAGGACTATTCCAGGTAGTGCTGGGCATTCTTTCAGCTGATTTATTAAAATATAGAAAGTTCTTATTAGGACAAAGTAGTATAGGCTCATTATTGGAAAAATTTTAAAAATATAGACAAGCAAAAAGAACAACATAAGAAAATGTCCCTTTTCACAATCCCATCTATCAACTCTTGAACATTCTATTGTACAGCTTCCAAAATATCTTTGAGACTGCTTTCACATACACACCTGTACATGTTCATATATATATACTTTTTATATTTAATACATATTCCAGTCTTGTGAAAATTCTTTTTAAATAATAGCTGTGTTAATATATAATTCACGTACCATAAATTTACTTTTAAAGTGCATGATTCAGTGGTTTTTAGTATATTCACAAAGTTGTACAGCCATCACCACTATCTAATTCCAGAACATTGTCATAATTCCCCAAAGAAACTCTATATCCATTAGCAGTTACTCCCCATACAATATCTAGCCTTTTGTATCTGACTCCTTTGAGCTAGTGTAATGTCTTCAAGGTTCATCTCTGTTGTAGTATGTATCAGAACTTCATTTCTTTTTATGGCTGAATGCTATTCCATTGTATGGATAATACCACATTTTGTTTATCTACTCTTCAGTTGACAAACATTGGGTTGTTTTCACTTTTTGGCCATTATGAACACTGCTATAAACATTAATATACAAGTTTTTGTGCGGACATATGTTTTCAGTTCTTTTGAGTATATACTTAGGATTGGAATTGCTGGTTCACATGGAAATGTTATGTTTACATTTTTGAGGAACTGCCAAAGTGTTTTCCAAAGTGTCTGCATCATGTTACATTCCCACCAGCAATGTATAGGGGTTCTAATTTCTCCACATCCTTATCAACACTTGTTATTATCTGTCTTTTTGATTATAGTGGGTATGAAGTGGTATGTTATTGTGGTTTTGATTTGCATTTCCTTGATGACTAATGATGTTGAGCATCTTTCCATGTGCTTTTTAGCCATTTTTATATCTTCTTTGAAGAAATGTCTATTCAAATCCTGTGTCATCATTTAATTGTCTGTTTTTTTTCATGGTTGAGTTGTAGAGTCCTTTATTCTGGATAAGAGTCTCTTATTAGATACATGATTTGCATATATTTTCTCCCATTTTGGGGGTTGTCTTTTCACTCTTTTGATGGTATCCTTTGAAGTGCAAAAGTTTTTAAGTTTGATGAGGTTCAGTTTATTTTTCCTTTTGTTGTGCGTGCTTTTGATTTCATGTCTAAGAAACCATTGCCTAATCCAAAGCCACAAAGATTCACTCCCATGTTTTTGTCTGTTTTATAATGTTAGCTCATATATTTAGTTCTTTGATTCATTTTGAGTTAATTTTTATATACGGTGTGAGGTAGGCATCCAACTTGATTTGTTTGCTTGTGTATAGCCAGTTGTCATTGCACAATTTATTGAAAAGATTACTCTTTCCCCATTGAATGGTCTTGGCACCATTCAAAATGGTGAAAATCAAGTGACCACAAATGTAAGGGTTTATTTCTGGACTCCCAATTCTACTCCATTAATCTGTATGTTTATCCTTATGCCAATACCACACTGTCTTGATTACCATAGCTTTGTATTAAGTTTTGATATTGGAAAGGGTGAGTTCTCCAACTTTGTTCTTTTTTAGGATTGTTTTGGCGATTCTGGGTCCCATGAATTTTAGGATCAGCTTGTCACTTTCTGCAAAAAAGTCATCTGGGATTTTGATAGGGATTGTGTTGTATCTGTAGATTGCTTTAGGGAATACTGCTATCTTAACAATATTGTCTCTCAATCCATGAACATGGGATACCTTTCCATTTATTTAGATCTTCCTTAATTTCTTTCAAAGACGTTTTGTAGTTTTCATTGTACAAGTCTTGCTCTTCTTTTGTTAAATTTATTCCTAGGAATTTTATTCTTCTTGGTTCTAATGTAAATGGTATTGCTCTTAATTTCATTTTTGGATTGTTCATTGCTAGTGTTTAGAAATATAATTGGTTTTTGTACACATATTTTAATTCTTTTTTTCTATTAAAGTATCGTGAACATCTTTCTATGTTAGAAAATATACTCCTATTAACATCATTTTAATGACCTCATAATATTTTGCTATGTGGATATAGCACAATTTATTTAGCCAGCTCCTTACTATTGGACATTTAGGTTCTTTTAAACTTAAAAAAAAATTATAAATAACTCTGGTAAGCACTTGCCATTATGTCTTTGAAAACTTCCTTAATTATTTCCTGGATATAAATCTCCACAAGTGGAATTGTTAGGGCAAAATATATGCACACTGGAGTCATTTGCTAAGCACTCTGAAAGGTGATAAGGTTTTTACTTCAACCAAGGGTGTGATACTTGATTCCTTTAATTCTCTTCAACTTTCAGTTTTATCATTTAAAAAAATCTTTGCCGGTTTGATAGGTGAAAGATGAGTCTCATTGGTGCTTTGCTTGCATTTCAATTCCCAAGAAGATCAAAATTTTTTTCTCATATGTTTATTAGCTTAATTTTTTTCTTTGAATTGTATTCGGTTTCTTAGCCCTGAGTGCTCAGTTTTTTCAAATTGTTTTGTAAAAGCAGTTTATATATTAGTTACTAATCTCATGTCATTTATGGTATAAATTTTATCCTCCCTCATTTGTTTTCTATTTTTGTTTAGTTATGGTGCTTTTTGATGCACAAACTTTCAGTTTTTGTGTAGTCAACATATCAGTCTTTATGGCTTCTCCTTTTGGTGTTATGCTCACAAATTCCTTTCCCCTTCTTTTTATTTTTGAAGAACAAACAGAAGATTAAATAGACACACTTCCTTCCTCCCACAACAAAGCCCAGCATTTAATAAATATACTGGTCAGTTCTCTCTTCTTTCAACTGTACCATTTTTATCCCTATCTCAATCAGTGCTCTCACACCCTGCTTCTTTTTTCCTTCTCATCCTTCAAAGCTCCAGTCCTACTTCCTCTGGACACTTATCTCCTGTCTGTCCTGGCCGGCACCGCTGACACCCTCCTCCAATTGCTTAGGGGGCCTGGGAGGGCTCTGTTTTGGTGAGGTGTCCTGCATAGAAGACCAAGTCTCACCCGGGGCGAGTTGGGGGGGAGGGCAGCCAGCATGATTGCTCAAGTAATTTACTCAACATCTCTCCTTAATCTGTAAAATTTAGTAGATTGGGCATCTAAAGGATTTCCTCCAGGGTACCTGTCCAGCTTGGCAAACTACAACTTGCGCTATTGGCTGTCTTTTACACGTGTACGTTCTGCCACTCCCAATTCCCCGTGAGCTCCTTTGGTCGCAGACTATGTGGCTGCAGTGCCACAGATATCGTTGGCGCACAGTGTTTGAGAATTGAGGAGACGTCTTAACGATTGGGACTTGTAGGGGAAATCACAATGTCTTTGATGGAAGTTCTGAAGGCAGTGGCAGTTTCCTCTGCTGTCTCAAATTCGCTGCAAGCCTCTTCCCCCTTTATCCGAGGTCCAGAGCTGCCATTTGTGACCGATCTGAGACTGTATCTGGAGAGGAGAAATATCTGATTTCTGCCCTGGCCGTGGGAAGGTGGGGCGGTCCCGCCCCCACTCCCCCCTCCCACCCCCCCGCAGCAGCCAGGGTGGGAGCCCGGGAACGCCTTTTCGCCTTCCCCGCCCACGAAGTTTGCAGCGCTTGCAGAGACGACATCTGCTGGCCCGAGGCTGGGCGCTGTCAGTTCCTGATCCGGCGAGTGCCCGCTCCTGCAGCTGCAGGTTCCAGAACAGAAGAGCCTCCCCCACGCCGCGGATCCGCCACCGCCCACACCCGGGGCTGCGGCTGCTGGTCGCGTGAGGGTCGTGCCGCCGGGACCGCGGTGCCCCCGGGGGCAGGAGGACTGTGCGCGGCTGATGGCGGTGGCCGCGCGGGCTCCGGGATGGGCACCGCGGCCGGTCCTGCTGCTGCTGCTGCTGCCCGCAGTGTGCGTGGCTGCTCGGGAATCCCCGGCCGCGGCCCGGCTCAGCCTGCACCCGCCCTACTTCAACCTGGCCGAGGCGGCGAGGATTTGGGCCACTGCCACCTGCGGGGAGCGGGAACCCGGCGGCGCGCGGCCCCGGCCCGAGCTCTACTGCAAGTTGGTGGGGGGGCCCACCGCCCCGGGCAGCGGCCACACCATCCAGGTAAGGTCCCGGGAGACAGCGAGCGGTGGTGGGGGGCGGGGGGCGGGTTCCCTCCCCGCGCGTGCCAGCGACCCGGGGCGAAGGGATTGGGCCCTTTCCCCGCGCGCGCTGGGAACCCCAGGCGAAGGAAAGGCTCCCTCAACCCCCACGCGTGCCGGCGAGATGGGCGCGGTGGCCCGGGAGTGCCCGATCCTGTGGCAGCACCGCCCTTGCCAACGCGCCGCCTGAGGCGGGGATGGCTAAAGCACGTGAGGTGAATGGAGGCTGAGGTTAAGTTTTGGCGAACAGAGGACAAAGTCCAAAGCTGTGCTCTAGGGATGCATGGAACTGTGGTCCCGACCTGCCTCCGTCACCCAGGTAGCGCCGGGCCAGGTCTTGAGTCCCCCCAGGCTTCACCGGCGCGCCTCCTTCGAGGCCCTTCTTTCCGACCTTATTCGGTGGAGAAGTTGGTAGCAGTTGGCTTCTGTGGTGTATTTTAAGAGAGAGCTTTTAGGTTACATCAGTAGTATCACTCCGATGTCACCGAAAAGATGCACTTCACCCCACTGCCTGAAGTGCCACCATTCAGTCATTTGGGGCGAATGAGACTTGAAATGGACAGAGATAGACATGGAGTTCAGAGTCCATCAGAAGTTCTTACCGCGAACACCTAGCGTAAATGATAGTTTTGCTGGTGCTTAATCAGCATCTGGAGGTGTGCCAGATCTTTACACGCGATCCTCACAACAGCGCTGGGAACTGGATCAGGTGAGCAGGTTAAGAAACGTGCATATGTTGTAAAGTAGGGCAGCTGGATTTGAACCCAGCCCTGACTCCGAATCCTCTTTTTACTAAGCCATAATCGCCTCCCTCCCTCTCCTGGGAAGAATTGCTGAGGGACAGGAAAGACTTGCGGGAAGAGGGAGTAATTTTGGAGCTTGGGCTCCAAAACCAAAGATTATCATTGAGAATCTAGGTCAGTGTTTTAGAAACACTTTTGACCCTGCACTTCCATGACAAGTTGTTAAACGTGCAATGCCAATATATGCTTATTCATTTATAAATTATACCCATATATTACATTATTAATATATCGTGGACTGTAAAACATGCAAAATAAAAATTAAAAATATAAAATAACAATGATGAAAATACTTTTAATTTTCTTTATTAACCGCCCCCAATAGTTTTGCTTTCTCTAAATATTTTATTTTTGATTGTATATAACTATTTATAAATATACAAATGTAATTATGTGTATAGTTATTTCGACAAGTTTAGTTTAGCACTTATTATACAGCAATTCAAAGTGGTCTTTACATTAGTACTTGAATTTAGTGGTTGTTATAACTGAAAATATACCTCAAAAAATATGTAGATTCAAATGTAAGAAGTGCATTGGCTACAGAGTTCCAGAACTGGTTACGTAATTTACATAGTCCAGTGCAAAATGAAAATGTGGAGCCCCTTGTTCAAAATTGTAAATTTCAAGATGGTGACAACAGAGCGCTGAACTAAGTGAGAGGCCTTTCTAAGCGTGAGGCCCTGTGCGACTGCACTGGTCTCATGCTGTCTGAGTTTGTTAAATCATGGTACTCATATTTCTGCCCAATCCTTCAATTATTCTAAAAAATTTTTTAAAGTAGAACCTTGGCCAGTAAATGTTCATTTTTCAAGTGGCATTCAGTACTTCCTGGTAGGAAGGTGTTGTGTTTTAATGTTTTAAACAATAGATTCGAAACACACTGCAAGTCATCTTTTGGAAAATAGTAAAATATGTTACAAAATTCTATGTTTTTAAAATGTGCAGATTTGAGAACTTTTAGAGTAACACAGTTCCATTTTTTCAGCAACAAAAGATGAAATATTTCCAAACATCTATTTTTCAAAACGCTCTTTATAAAATGTACATTTCTTTGCAATAGTATTTAATTTTTCACACATTGTTAAAAACGACACCTTTACTTTGATGGAACAGAGTAAGTACCTCTATTGTTTTGTAAATATCTGTCAGGTAATATATTACTGACAGCCACTTATCCTAGAAAAAGTCAGCAAATTTGGAATTTTTGCGAAGAAAAATGTAACTCATCTTTAAATTTAAAAGGTCTTCTAAGTACTTTTCCGTGAGATAACCAGTGAACCTGTGTAGTCAAAAGAATTTCACGGTCACTCTGCATTTCAATACAAGGTTGTAAGTATTCTACTATTTAGGAGAATAGAATCCACATGTCCACTTAACCAGGCACATGTAAGCTTCGATGTGTCCTGGTCAGATGATAGCCCGGTGGAACCCCTCCTCTTCCCTTGGACAGGCACTCAGGACCACTGGTGACTTGTGACCAGCTGACTTGTGGACTGGGTGAAGGCCCCTAAGCAATCGCTATATTAAATATTAGTAAAGCCGAATTTCTTCATTTTTAAGTAAAATAAACGAGTTTTAATATTTCCTTCTTGCATCCCACTGGATTGCCTGGCACACCCAACTTTGGAGAGAACCATTCTAATTACAGGGAGAGGAAATGCAAGAAGAAAGAAAGTATTAAAGAAATTTTCAACTGTGTCCTCTCCCCTGGATTTGCCTAGGAGTGGGCTGACCCTTGTTCTCCTCAACTGACCCTTTTATTGAGTGCTCTTAGGTAGACACTAGTGTTTTGGAGGTCCAGAAAAGTCACTTTTCCTGTTCTGATTGATTTTCCAGAATGGATCATTAAACCTGGGTTCACAGTCCTAGAGAGAGTAGGAAGTAGCTTTCTGAGGTCACTCAGCAGGCTACCTTTCTAGGCCAGGGTATAGCCTGCAGAAAAAGAAGGCTATCTGGTGCTATACCATGTTCTTCCCTCGCAATACGGAGTGAACAAAAGCTCTACTGAGTAGTGCTTTCTGCTCTCACAGCTGAGGGCTTGAGAAGATGCACGGATGGCTAATGTGAGAGGTTCTAACCTAAGGAGAAGTGTGTCAGAGACCAGAAGGGGCCAGGCTATTAGACACTCCCTCTAGCCCAGTGTTGGCAGCAGCTGGTACAGACCTGCCTTTCAGAACAGTGAGGGGCGGTGGCAGATAGGTGGGAGAAGGGAAGAGAGATTATGATTAATCAATTGGTTGCACCTGAGTGACAATCATCTTGCATCAGCTTATGTACAGCTCAAGAGGGGAAATAGAGAAGAGTTAACTAAAATAGTTCTATTGCTTTGAACTTTCTAAAAATAAGTCTTTGGAGCCAGTCAGGGTTTAGAATTTCAGGCCAAAAGGATTTTACAAAAAATGTAAAAAATGAATAAAAGTCACATCTTGGAATGAATCCCGAGTTTCAGGTCCTGACTCTGTAATAGCAATGGTGATTCTTGAATGGTAGCATGTGTCAACGGCAGGGCATTTTTATTTTACTTATTTATTTATTTATTTTTGAGGAAGATTGGCCCTGAGCTAACATCTGTTGCCAATCTTCCTCCTTTTTTCCTTTTTTTCTCCCCAAAGCCCCAGTAGATAGTTATATGTCATAGTTGTGCATCCTTCTAGTTGCTCTATGTGGGATGCCGCCTCAGCATGGCTTGATGAGTCGTGCATCGGTCTGCTCCCAGGATCCAAACTGGAGAACCTCTGTCCGCCCAAGCAGAGGGCGTGAACTTAACCACTCAGCCACCGGGCCAGCCCCCGATGCAGGGCATTTTTAGAGTCTGAATTTTGTTTGTTGTGTGAAAAATGTTCAGGTTGGTTTCTCTGGACTTAATATTCATTAAATAAGACTTTATCTACTTGTTACTGCTCAGCCATTAAGCTTTTGGTGTTTGAGAGCTTTGTGATTCAGGGATCCTGACCGTCTGGTTCACAGCAGTATCCCCAGTGCTCAGGACAAAGCCTGGAGCAGTATAGGTGCCCAGAAAGTGTTGAATGGAAGGATGGTGGAGTAAAGATGCAGCTAAAGACTGTAAAGAAGTTACGGTAAAGAGTAGACAAGAGAAATATGCAAATTAATTCTAATCAGTTGAGAAGTAATTACAACTGCAACGTCACACTTAGCACTTTAATTTTAAATGTTTACTCACCTGTGAAATCTAAAGAGATCAATTATTTACTAACGTCTGATAGAGATGGTGATAAAATGGAAGTGGAAGGCTGTGTCGAAAATATGACCTTGTGTTAGGTTTAGCTTGGCATAAACCGTATACTCAGAAGGAATGAAATGCACATATTTACCAAACATATGATCTTGATTTTGTACATTGACAGTTCAACATATCTTTCATATGTTTCTTCATTACACTTTGATTTATGCACTGGAATGTGTAGCTAATCTGAATGATATTGATCAAGAAGCGCACACACATGAATTATGGCTAAGAGTGAGAATGTTTGCCACAAAGCAGTCTCAGTTGTGTGTTTGTGTAACTTGGACTAATGGCCATAAATAGGAAACTCCACTGCACTAAGCCTCTGTTTATAGAACCATTGTGTTTGTTAACTCCAACAAGGGCGTTTTCCTTTGTGAAACTGTTGTAAACATCTTGGGCAAGGGCTGAGAATTCTAAGGTATTTATTATGTCTACAGATATATTTGTAAGGATTATTAATGATGAGTTATTGTGAGACTTCAGACAAATGACTATAGTCAGCAATTTAAGGATGAATAATCATTTTTTAAAAAATGATTTTCCTAATAGTTGTTCTGTGTTTGTGGGCATTAGCCAGAGTTTAGCAATGAAAGTTTATGTACTAATCATTTGAAGAAGACAAACATAAGTGTTTTCCTTTGGAGAGCCAAGTTCACTCACCAGCAAAGAAACATGGTTCCACACACCAGAACCTCAGCAATTTAAATGTGTTGCTCAACAAATCACAGATTACTGGAGCTCATGGCCCTTTAGGGTTGCTGGTGAATAGTTGCAACTGGGAATGTTTAATCTTTGAATTGCAAGATTTTACTTCACCCTCTGGGTTACTTGTGCCATTGAGAGTGTGGATCATTTAATCCAAGAAAAAGAAATATACAGTCATAGAGAAAGGAGAAGACAAAAGGTTATTAATTTCAGCCCCTTACTTATAAGAAGACAGTACCTAAACCTTTACAGAAAGATGGCTTTAGTATACCTATGAATGTGAAAACTACACATTTTCTTCTCATCTTTTACCAAAACTAGAAGCATGTGAGTCATTTTTAATAGCGTTTTGAGACATAAGTTAAATAACATAACATGCATCCATTGTAAGTGTGAATTCAATAATTTTTAGTAAATTTATAGAGTTGAGCTACTTTCACTAGAATCCAGTTTTAGAACATTCCCATCAGCCCCAAAAGTTCTCTTGTGCCTGTGCACTCAACCTCCTCACTATCTCCACTAGTCTGATTTCTGTCTCTAAAGATCTGCCATTTCTGGAAATTTCATATAAATGGAATCATACAACATATGATCTTTTGTGTCTGACTTCTTTCCCTTAGCATAATGATTCTGAGATTCCTTTATGTTGTTGCATAATTTAGTAATTTGTTTCTTTTTATTGCAGAAGATAGTATTCCATTGTGTGGTTATACCTCATTTTCTTTATCCATTCACTAATTGATGGACGTTTGCACTGTTTTTAGGTTCTCGCTATTAGAAGTAATGCTACTATGAACATTCACAAACAAATCTTTTCAGTTTTCTTGGGTAGATTCCTAGGAATGGAATTGCTAGATTGTATAGTAAGTTTATGTTTAAGTTTTTGAGAAACTGCCCATTATTGAAATGGGGTATTGATGTCTTCAATTATTATTATAGAACTATTTCTCCCTTAAATTTTGTCAATTTTTGCTTCATGTATATTTGAGGCTCTTTTGTTTGGTGCAGATATATTTAAATTGTTATATCTTTTTGATGGATTGGCCCTTCTATCAATGTGTAATGGCCGTCTTTATCTCTTGTAACAAATTTGACTTAAAGTCTGCTTTGTCTGATATTAGTATAGCCACCCCAGCTCTCTTTTGGTTACTGTTTGCATGGAATACCATTTTCTTTCCTTTCACTTTTGATTTATTTGTGCCTTTGGATATAAAATGAATCTCTTGTAGACATCATATATTTGGATCATGGTTGCTTTTTTAAATCCATTCTGCCAATCTGACTTTTAATTGGTAAGTCTAATCCATTTACATTGAAAGTGATTACTGATAAAGAAGGATTTACTTCTGCCATTTTGCTATTTGCTTCTATATCTTATTTTTTTTTTTTAGTTCTTCAATTCCTCCATTACTACCTTCTTTGTGTTTAATTTCTTTTTCTAGTTGTACCATTTTGATTTTCCCCTCATTTCCTTTTCTGCATATTTTTTAGTTATTTTTCTTAGTGGTTACTCTGGGGATTACAATTAACATCTTAAATTTATAATGATCCAGTTTGAGTTGATGTCAAGGTAGCTTCACTAACATCCAAAACTCTGTTCCTATACAGGTCTTTCCCTCCTCTTTATGATGTTATCGTCACAAAATACACACTGTTGCCCATCAACATAAATATATAATTATTGTTCTATGCATTTGTCTTTTAAATCATATAGGAAAAAAAAGAGTTACAAACTAAATATATAATAATGCTGGCTTTTGTATTTACCTGTGTAGTTTCCTGGACTGGTATTTTTTATTTCTTCATATGACTTTGAGTTGCTGTCTAGTGTCCTTTCATTTCAGCTCAAAGGACTCCCCTTAGCATTTCTTGTAGGGTAGTCCTACTAGCAGCAAACACCTTCACCTTTTGTTTATTTGGGAATGTCCTAATTTTCCCCTCATTTTTGAAGGATAATTTTACCAGGTATAGAATTCTTGACTGACAGTTTTTTTTTTCTTTCAGCACTTCAAATGTGTCATCTCACTGCCTTCTGGTTTCCAAGGAAAAATAGACTGTTAATCTTATTGAGAATCCCTTGTATGTGATGAATTGCTTCTCCCTTCATGCTTTCAAGGTTTTCTCTTTATCTTTGGACAGTTTGATTATACTGTGTCTTCATGTGGATCTCTTTGAATCTATCATGCTTGGAGTTCATTAAGTTTCTTGTATGTGTAGATTCATGCCTTTCATCAAATTTGGGAAGTTTCAACTATTATTTCCTCAAATATCCTTTCTGCCTCTTTCTCTTTTCTCTTTCTGGAACTCTTGTAATGTGTATGTTGGTTCATTTGATGGTGTTCCACAGGTCACAGGCTTTGTTTATTTTTCTTCATTCTTTTTTCTTATCCTCAGGCTGGATAATTTCAGTCAACTTATCTTCAAGTTCACTGATTGTAGGTGTTGTAGGTTTTTGAATAGATTCCAGCGTTCTGAAAAAGTTCATTCTGACTTTTTTTGCTGGATTAATTGTGGCTTCAGTGGAGGGCCAGCTCCTTGAAGCTCCCTCCTCTGCCACTTTTGGTGACATCCACACATCTTTTTTTGAGTGCTTCCTTAATTTCTGGTACCACAAGACATTCCAGGGTCATTTTTTATTTTCTTTGCTCCAGCCTTGGAACCAACTACTTTTCCAAGGAGCTCTGTTTTGTTTTGTTTTTAAATTAAGTGTGGAGTTTAGAAATCAAGATCTGGGTATGAGGTGGGCTCATTGTTACTGGTGTGTCATTGCTTCTAGACCCTTTCAGTGGACAGAGCTAGGAAATATATGTATATCTAATAATACCTATATGCATGTATCTGCATTAGAAATGCTGCTGATTTTTGCATATCGATCTCATATCCTACTACCCTGCTGTAGATTTTTTATAGATTCTTTAGGATTTTCTACATACAGGATTACATGTGTTTTATTTCTTCCTTTCCAATCAATATGCCTTAATTTATTTTTCTTTCAACTCATTCATTCATTCATTCACAAACACTTATTAAGTGGCTCTTACATGCCAAGCACCATGGTAGATGCTGAGGATGCAAAGATGATCCAGACATAATCTTCTGTAGATGACTAGCCTTTTTATGCCCTAATTTTCTTAAAGACCAGGTGAACTCTTATGAGGGAAAATATAGTATCACCTCATTGCACATATTATCAAGCTATGCTCACTTAAAAATGAAGAAGTCTGGCTCTACAGTTGTGTAGAACTGAGTTTTAATTCTGATTCCACCAGTTCTCTGACTTTGGAAAATTGCATAATCTCAATTTCCCCCTACAGAAAACAAGATTAATAATAGTGTCTTTCTCACAGGTTTATTGGGAGGATGAAAAGCACTTGGTATATATCTTGGCACATAGTTAGTGCTCAGTAAATCTGTTTTTTCATGGAGTGAAAAAATTCTTAATTAAGACTTCTAAAGTGGTAAGCTACAAAAATGACTTGTCACAATAGTCATTTAAAATTTTTGAGTGGAAAATTCTTTTAAGGGGCCGGCCTTGTGGTGTTGTGGTTAAGTTCATGCACTCTACTTCAAGGGTTCACAGGTTCAGATCCCAGGTGCAGACCTACGCACCGCTCATCAAGACATGCTGTGGCGGCGTCCCATGTACAAAGTAGAGGAGGATGGGCACAGATGTTAGCTCAGGGCCAATCTTCCTCACACACACAAAAATTCTTTTAATAGTGAAGTGTACAGTGATTATACACTGAACATATTTGGCATGCTAGATAATCCTCAGGCATAAAGACTTGTATAGCCTTCTATATAATAGCAATGTCAAATTGTTTTGGTACTGTGTTAATAACCAGTTTAGATATTATTTATTTATGTAGAGACACATTTTTTGTCAGCTAAAGTAATATTTTGGGGGAGGTACTGCTTTTTTAAGGTTAATTTTGGTGGCAATAATACATTCTTCCAGATCATAAATTTATTTCTGGTTGTGATTTAGGCTTTCCTGAAACCTGTGTTAACTCTCACTCAACATTCTGGAACCGCTGGCCTAGTGAGGAAAGGATTTATTAAATAGTACCTCAGTGGTCTTAGTCAATGGAACTGCCTATGGTTGTGATGTGTACATGGGCTCCTGGCCAAGGGGCGAGTGGGGACTGAAATCCAGCCTGGGCAAGGCTGTATCTGCTCAGAGGCAGGGAGCCTTTTTCTGCTTCACAAAAGAGAGCTGCATGAGCTAGCAGGGCCTTGATGAGATCCCTCATGCCAACAGGGTGGAAGCTGCCCTGGGGAGAGCCAACTTGTTGAGTCCCCTGTGTCTTGCCAGTTTCTCAATGTCATAAGCATATTATATTTCCTCAGTGGTTTTCCCATCCTAGATGCTCAGAAAATACATGTGGAATAAATAAATGAATATTTGCTAGAGAGAAATATGGGTTTTAATTCGATTATCTATATACATCTTAGCTGTGAGAAGTGGGGAAAAGAAGCAATTCTCCATTACTTTCAAGTTGCACCATATCCTGCACATACTGTGTGCAGGAGTGATACCAAATAAGGGGGCAGAATGGTGAGTAGGGAGAACCAACTAGTAAACAGGGGTCTCACTGACCAGCTTAGTGCAGGGTTTTAATTTAACACACACTATATAACACTTACTGATGTCTGGCACTTTTCTAAAGCACCTTACACATACTGACTTCTTAATCCTCACAACAATTTATGAAGGAGGTACTCTTAGCATGCTCATTTTACAGATGAGGAGACTTAAAGAACAGAGAAGTTAAATGATTTGTTCAAGATCACACAGCTTATGTGTGGTAAGGCCAGGTACTCTGGCTGCAGAGTTCATGCTCTCACCCACTATGCTATGCTGCCGCTGCCGAGCCAACTACTCCTCCCTCAGTTGCAGCCAAACTTTGCACCACCTTGCTAATTCCATTCATCACCTTGGAGTCATTTATTTTCATGTCTGTATTAAATGCCTTATTAGATTGTGAGCTCCCTGAGGGTGGGACCACATTTTACTGCTCATGTCTGTCTCCCCTCTGGCAGCTTGTTGTAGACACTTCCTAGATGCTTTTTGAAGAAACGTTCAAAGGGCAACACCGTCACAGAATTTTCCTACTAGAGCAACACCCTGATGAAAGTGCTGTTTCACCAAATAATACCTGAATTTCAACAACCTGCCTTTGGAAGACAGGTGTGGCCCTGATGTGTTGAATTTCAAAGTAGAAGTGTCTGATGCAGTGGCTAAGATAAATGCCTAGATCTGGGCCACCAAAAGCTGGAAGAGGCAAGGAAGGATCCTTCCCCTACAGATTTCAGAGGGAGCATGGTCCTGCTGACACCTTGACTTCAGACTTCTAGCTTCCAGAACTGTGAGACAATAAATTTATGTTGTTCTAAGGGACTTTGTTATGGCACCCCTGGGAGAATAATACAGTAACTATCTTAGTCTATTTGGTCTTCCATAACAAAATGCTGTAGACTGGATGGCTTATAAACAACAAAAATTTATTTCTCACAGTTCTGGAGGCTGGGAAATCCAAGATCACAGTGCAGGCAGATTCACTGTCTAATGAGGGCCCAATTCCTGTTCACAGATGGCTGTCTTTTCTCTGTGTCCTCACACGGCGTAAGGAGTGAGGGATCTCTCTGGGGCCTCTTTTATAAAGGCACTAATCCCATTCATGTAGGCGGAGCCCTCATCCTAATACCATCATCTTAGGGGTTAGGTCTCAACATATGAATCTGGGGGGGACACAAATATTTAGTCCGTGGCAGTAACTTTAGCTTTAAATCAGATAACCATTCTCTCAGTCAGGCAGCAGTATTTACTGACCATTCAGTGAGTGAGTGTTGTCTGTGTATAGGAAGGAGGGGAGGATGGGGGCCCTGCATGAGGCTCTCTGGGTGGTCCTCGGGTCTCTGCTTTTGAAACTCTGCAAGCTGATAACTCAAAATGTAGTCCCTAAATAGCATGAGAAGAGCTCTTGGGCTGAACAAATATTTAGGGATCACCCACATTAAGAGTCATCCTTAAATATGAAGTATATATCAGAGGGGCGTAAAATAAGGCTTGCCTAACGCATGTAGGGTGGTGGGAGTTTGGGGACTCTGAGCACTGGATCCCTTTTTTGCACAGAGCCTAGTGTTTGGATGACTCCTTCACTAGTGGGCTCTGGGGCCTGCATCAGGAGAAGGTAGGGCTGGGATTGTGAAATGAAAAGCCCGATTCCCTATGTCCTGTGATTGGCTCTGCAGAGACTAAATATTGCTGAGGATTTGTGTGCACAAAAGACATTGAATGATTCTCTACAAAGTAGTTTGCAGAGTGATTTGATGAGAACATAAAAATTTCAGACTTGCAAATTTTCCTATATGTCTCATCTGTTTCCAGGTGGTTTTCTTATTTCATTATGACAGCTGATCACTTAACATATTTTTAATGTAACATTGAATTTTGAATGTTTAATGAACCAGAAAAATTAATAGAAAATGCTGAGAGACCTCATTAGGAAAATCTGTTAGTAAGATTACAGTAAACTAGTCTTTCTTTTTTTCATTTCATTATCTTTTAGGTCAACTTAGTAGGCTTTTATTTGAATAAAAATATAACTGTTGAAGTCACTCTTTCTAATAGAAATGCTAGGACCTGATAAAATCGTCATTCCCTCTCTCTGAGCACCTTGTTGGCTTTGAAGTAACTCTTTCCCCTCTCACACACTTGGTGTTAAATGCAGCCTCGTTTTTCTTTGATCACTCGCTTTCCTTGGTTCTGGGGTGTTGTTTTTCTCTGGCTATTACATATAGCAACTGTCACAGTAGCTTAGGAGGATTGTCGCTGAAACAAATCACAGTAGAACTGCTTGACTAACCACAAGGAAGATGAGGCCAACGGCCTTTAGAATCATTATAGAAATGTTTGTCACCAACGGGTCTCCGTCTTCACTAAAGATGAAATAAGAAGGATGGTGTAATGTTGCAGCACAAAGGATTGAGATCACCTGTGGAGAAGAACTACCTGTGCAAAGTGTGCTGCCCCCCTGAGATGATTTTTAAAGATGGGTGTGAGGAGTCTGTCTCCAGGACAAAATCCTTCATGTGATCTTTGAGGCCCAACCATAGGCAGTTACAGGGCTTTGACTGGCAGGCCTCATGGGGGAAAGCTGCCCTCCCCACACCAGACTTGTACACAGTGAGTGCATTGCAGTTTTCTGGCGGGAGTTGCAGTCAGGGATTCAGGCCCCCCGGACCAGCCATGCTCATGTACATTTCTGCATTCTCAGCCCAAGAGCCTCTATTCAGAGGCCTCCAATGGAGGCACTTCCCAGGTGCCTCCCGAGAGTTCCTTGTTGGGGTGCTTCAGCTGAGGCACCTTTCCCCACTCTGACTCAGTACTTTTTTACTCCTCCTCTTTCCTTTTCCTTACTCCCAACTCCCTGGGCCCATAAAAAGGCAGGAGTCTTTTGTTTGGGACTCCTTGGCAGTGAGATAATTCTCCTGTCATCTGACCCTTGTCTGGTGCCATCCTATGGGGGAAAAATGGAACACTGGGGAGCCGGCCCCTTTCTCTTCTGCCTCTTGCCTGCACTGTCACAGTAAGTGAATGAAGTCTCGATTGTTACTTTCAGATTGGCTTGTTGTCCTCATCGACCACCTCAACACCTGGAAGCTCGACAGGAGCTGGTAGAATGTCTTTTATGGATGATCCTTAAAGTAGATTCTTATCAACTAAGGAAAGAACTGCTACCTGCAGACGTGTGTTCACACACTTGTGTGTAATAGTCACCCACTCCCATATTTAACAAATATCTATTGACATCTGTGTGCCAGGCACAGAGGATGGGGCTCTAATGGGCTGGGAATACAATTCTGAGCAAGGCAGGAAAGGTCACTGCCCACATGGAGCTACCATTCTACGGGGAGACAGCTACCAATGAATAAACAAACACAATAAGTATGGATTGTTACTGTGTCTTGGAGAGAATAAACAGGGCTTTGTGATAGAGATTTTAATGAAGGGAAGCTTCTCTAGGTTGAGTAGATGAAGAGGCTTTTCTAAGGAGGTGTTGATGGTGCAGAAACCTGAGGGTTGAGAGGAAGCCAGCCCCGTGAAGAGGTTGGGAAAATGTGTTCCAGGCAGAGGGATCAGCAGGTGCAAGGGCCCTGAAGTGGGAACATGCTTGGTGTGTCCCAGGAACTCAGAAAGCCACTGCCCTAGTTGTTATGTTATCCCTGAGTGAAACCTCTGTATCCTTTCCAGATGTTATAGATACTTCATTCTATTTTTCTATGTATTTATACCCTTTCTGGTCCTCAAAAGAATTTAGGTGACTGATAAAATTTTAAAAAGATGAACGGAAGAGTTGAGGGAATTGGGACAATGGGAAAATAAAGCAGTAAAGAGTGTGATTATTTCATGAGAAGATTAAAATAATAACTGAAAGAGAATTGAGAGGGAAAAGCTTGGTCTGAGGAATGAATCAGGTCAGAGTCAGACTATCTCCTTGGGGACAGTATCTGGCTCATAGCAGGTCAGTAGTTGATGGTTGAATGAATAAACTCTAAGGAAAAACCTGTTTTCATAAATCCAGGCTTTGGGATGAAGCTCTAATAAGGAATTACTTTGAGTTTGGGTCATTGAATGGGCAGGCCTCAGTGTGACCTGGCCCACCTCATCAACCTGAGTTTGTTGTAGAGCAGGCCACTTACAAGCAACTACAGGTACCGAGCGACACCTTATTGCCAGTGAAATGCCGACACAACATTTAGGGAACAAGAGAATAGAGGGAGAAGTAGAAGGAAGAGGAATGGATGGAAACCACTAAAATATGAGTTTTAAAACTTTCAGAAATAACTTCTTGGGTTCTTTCAAGAAGGAATCAATTGGTCCTAGAACTCCAAACTAGATTGTATGGTGTCACATGGGCTCTGGAATCATGAGAGCTCGCTTCCTTGGGAAACTTATTTCAGTAAAAAAAAAAAAGTCAAAATAACAAGGCGTTGATAAAAGGGGCCAGATGTGATGGGTGGAGTATATTAGGAGAGGGAGGCATAGCTACCTGAGAAACCTCTTTGGGATGGAAAGAGATCACGATGAAGAAGCATGTCGTAGCCAGAAGAATGACCATCATTTTCTTTCCTTCCTCCCTGATTTGGCCATGATGGAAACATAAGCAAGGAAGTGCTGTCCCTGAGAAGTCTCCAAAACTGGTGGGGCTCCTTCTAAAGATGGGAGAGCTGAGCTGAGCATGAGTGGCCCTTCCTGGCCAGAGCAGGCAAGTGATCAGAAGTTAGGAGCTAAGAATGGGTTCTGGGGAGGCCCTGAGGGGTGGAACAAGTAGATTTGAATTAGAGCCGAAAAAGCAAGTCTAGATTTAGTTACGCTGTGCTTTCTAGTGGCTGAGTTAGTGACACAGGTATCAGTCTGCAATTTCTTACTGTTTTTTAAAATCAGGAGTTCAGTTTCTGACCTTAAAGGAAAAATTACACACACACATTTCTTTCTCTGGGGAGAGAGAGGGTCCATGTCTGGGATTACCCCTTGTCCCATCACTAATTAACTTGTTTATCACTTTCTGGTATACTTCCTGAAATGAGTAACAAAATAGTTTATGCCTTTTTAATTTATTAATGAAATGAACAAATATTCCGTGCCTACCCTGTGCCAGATAACATTCTAGGTAGTGAACGAGATGAACTCCCTGCCCTCAGGGCGCTTACAATCCAATAAAGATGATCAACAGTAAAAAAAGCAAATGATAAATGTTCCTGCTCAGAAGAAGGAGAAAGGGGATAAGAGGGCAGAAATAAAGGGCAGTACTGCTTTAGATAGAGTTGTTACAGAAGACCTCTCAGAAAAGGGACTTATGTCTGGGAGAAGCGTGTTCCTTGGAGAGGAAACAGCAAGTGCAAAGACCCTGAGGCAGGAACATGCTTGGAGTGAATGAGAACCAGCCAAAGGGTCAGTGTGGGTCGAGTGGAGCCAGTGAGGGGCTGCTTGCTTTCAGCACGTTTGTTTATCTCCTGATGGGAATGACCCAGTAGAGAAATAAATTGAGATGCAGGAGAATGTGTGTGTTTAGGGGTGTGATTGCAGATGCAAAGTCCTTGAGCAAGCAGGAGGGATGGGATTCAGTGTGTGTGTGTGTGTGTGTGTGTGTGTGCGTGTGTGTGTGTGTGTGTGTGTTGGGGGGACTTTGGAGCACAGACAGCTTCACAGCAATGGAAGACAAGGCGAGTGGGTGGGCTCAGAGGCAGGGAGGTTTGTGGATTGGAAAGAGAGCAAATTCAGTAAATTCTTCATGAGAAGAGCAGAAGGCAGAGGAGGTTTGAGGAGTGCAAAGTAATTTCTAGGAGAGTAAAAGAGGCAATATAGTGAAACATTATACCAATATAGAAAAAAAAAAAAACAGTTCTCAGTTGTCTGTGGATAAAGAAGCCAAAAAGCATCTCCCTTTACCTGGTCAGACAAGTTGCCCAGTGGGATAACACTCGTTTCTCTGGCCAAGCCCAAATCTCTGAAGTGGCCTTGCTGCTACTGGATGGCTGTGGTGCCCTGCAGCCCCCTCCACTCTCTGGAGTCCTCCTTCCCTGGTTCCTGCCTTGGCTTCACCACTTAGGCAAATCGCTCAACCTCTTTGTGCCTCTGTCTCCCTATTTGAAAAAGGGTCTAATGATTGTACTCATCTTATAGATTTGTCGTGAAAATGAAGAGTCAGCATGTGCCAAGAGCAAGGTGCCACGTGTGGCACATGGATGTTTCCTTTTGTCATCACTACCATCAGTGCAGCAAGTTCTGTGACTGCTGCTGCAAGATCCATCGCTAGTGGTGCACCCCACATATGCCTGTCACCATTGCTTCTGTGGTCCCAGACTGCAGTGGGCGGAAGAATCACGAAGTGTGCTTTCTAAAAATTCTGATTCCTGCTCCCATCAGAGATGCTGATTCTGTAGGTCCAGGGCACAGCCTGAGACGTGCATTTTAAGCAAACACCCTAATGGTTCTGATGGCAGCGTGATCACTTTATGGACAGCGTTTCATTGAATCCTCACAACCACCACATAAGGTTGGCGGTGTTAGCCCATCTTAACAAAAAGAACACGGAGCCCAAATAATTGGACTAACATTTCGAAGCTGTAACTGGTAGAGGCAGGATTTGAACCTCCATCATTCTACTCCCCACTGCATCTCTTTGAAATGAGTTAAAACAAAAAGCTTCCAGTATTTGGCCTGAATGGACACAACTTTTGAGTAATAGGTGTAAATTTTGCATACATTTGCTTATCTGCCTTTTTAAAAAAAATACCTGGACCAACCTTGAGCTTATTGTTTTTAAGATCCCCCAAATCCCTACCTCCAGGAATCTAGCACACTAGAGGTGTGATGCTCCATCTCCTGGTGGGGTGAAATCCGTGTGGGGGCCGCAGAGCTGGGAGCTCTGCTGTGCTGTGTGATCACCCTTCACCCCGCTACGTGCAGTCTTCAGTAAATTTACAAAATGCTTGTCTTAATCATTGGTAACCACACTGATGTGCTTTTGTGCCTCTCACAAGGGAGAATGCTCTGAACAAGGTCTTTGTAAAGGAGCAATCCCAAGTTTGGAATGGGCACTCTCCAGAATGTTCTCCACATCAGGGCTCCAGCTGGCTTGGGTTTGGGCACTTGAGACATTGCCTTTAAGGCACATAACCTCAGGAACCTTCCTGAGTGATGACTAGGAGTAGGGTTCGTGGCAGCACAAATGTGATACGTAATGGGGCTGTTGATGGATGAGTGTGGTTGAATGCTCATCTTGCCAGGTTTTCTGTGCCTGCTGTAAGAGCATGCATCTGAGCTTCTGTCAGACAGTGTTCTCTCCTGAGCTGGGTCTCTTTCCACACATCTGGTTGTAGGCAGCTGTTTGGAAAATCACATACTTGCTCTTCCAGTGTGGCCTCACACTCCTTCCAAATCTAAGACAGGGCTCTTTGATGTAGCTCGCAGAACAGCTAGGCCAGAATGGAAAACGTTCTGGGCTGTGAGTAACATCACCAGACCCACACACAGGTCCTGGTTCCTGCATGCCCTGGCTGTGTGGTGTGAGGTGAGGCACTTCACCTTTTAGGTCTTTACTTTTTCATCTTTAAGTTTTGAATACTTTGATATACACCTCGGAGTGTTGTGAAGATTAAGCAAAGTAAAGCATGGCGTGCCTCTCCTGGGCTCCCACATTCCCATGCTATCTTGGTCCCAGCACCTTTTGGTCATACGTGATGTTTGAGTTACTTCTCTCCCACCGCATGTCTTTAGGGGCAGGGTCCAACTCTTAGTGTTTGTTTTTACCTTAGCATCCAGTGCAGTGCTCTACACATTGTAGGCAGTTTGAAAAAGTTGAATAAATGAGTGAATGTTCAAACAATAAAAGAGAAGTTATGTTAGGGAACAGTTCTATAATCAACCTCTAGTTTCTGAGAACAATACGGTGTTTATATTGTGAATTCAGTTGCAGAGTATTATATATTAGAGGCTTTTAGTTAAGGAGAATCATCAAAAATGTTAGCAACTAGGAAAGACTGTTTTTTTCCATCCTTCTGAAAAAGTGTAGGTCACTCCGTAAGCCTCTGGGCAAACATTGGCTTATCTTCCGGGGCCCTCCAGTCCTGGAACTCGACTCTGTTCAGTTGTTTATTTGAACAGTCCTATCCCCTTTCCTTCTAGCCCCTTTGGTTACATTTGCTGTTTCCCATATGACTAAGCTAATATTAGCTTTGACACAATTCAAAGCGTGAGACCCTTGTCCTATTCGTCTTTCAGGATCCTCGTCTCTGTCTGGAATAGCATCTGGTACAGAGTATAGGATCAGTACAGGTTTGTTGCAAGGATGAATGAATAATTGAACACAAGGGTGTAAGAATCCTCCTTGTTCTCTCTCTATCCCCCTCTTCTCTGACTTCTATCAGTTTTTGTCCTGCTTTTATTTATTTGTGATTATTTTTAAAATATTGGACCTCAGGTGCAGAATTGGATTATGGATTATTCATAACACTCAGTTTATGACATGCTTTCATCATTGGTCCCTGCGTGCTCTCTTTTAATGTATATATGGATGGATGGATTTTTCTTCTTTTTTTATTGATGTCATAACAGTTTGTCACATTGTGAAATTTTAGTTGTACGTTATTGTTTGTCAGTCATCATATAAATGTGTCCCTTCACCCCTTGTGCCCACCCCCTCAAACCCTCATCCCCGTGATAACCACCAAACCCTTCTCTCTGTCCGTGTATTAGTTTATCTTCCACATATGAGTGAAATCATGCAGTGTTTGTCTGTCTGTTTGGCTTATTTCACTTAACATAATAACCTCCAGGTCCAATGGATGGATGGATTGTAAATAGTATAACAGCATCCATGAACTTGCTACCAAAGCCAAAAATAGGGCCTTGATAACTTATGTTTAACCATATGGTTTCCCACCTCCCATCCCTCTATCTCCCACAATCTGGGGTAACCATCATCCTGAATCCTTTATTAATTTTTCCTTTGCTTTCCTTTTTATATAGTTTTTATTACATCTATATATATATATTCCTAAAAAGTAAGTGCTTTTCATTTTGGTTACTCTTAACTTTATGAAAAGTATATCATGCTTTTTTTTCACTTAATGTGATATTGCTGAGATTTATCCATATTGTTTCACATTATTGTATGTATTCATTTATTCATTATTGTTCATGTATTCATTCATTGCGTGAATATACCACTGTTGATTCATTCACACTCCTGTGGCTGGACAATTAGGGTATTCCCAAGATTTTGCTCTTGTAAACAGTGCTGTTATGAATATTCTTGAACATAATCCCATCAAATCTGTACAGGAGTTTCTTTTGGGGTTATGAGCTTGAGAGTAGAACTGCTGGGTCATAAGTGTGAATTTTTGATTTTAGGAAGTAATGCCAAAACAGTTTCCAAAGTTTTTGCACCAGTTCATACTCCTACCACCTCCTTTCCAACACTTGCTATCCTCAAACTTTAAATTTGGGCCTATTGAATGGGCATAAAACAGTATAGTGCTATGGTCTGCCCTGATCACTAATGATGGTGATGGTGAACATTTCCTCAAATGTTTATTGCCATATGTGTTTCCCCTTCTGTAAAATGCCTGTTTCTACTTTTGCCCATTTTTCTATTAAACGATTTATACTTTCCTTATCGATTTGTAGGAGTTTGGTATATATTTCTAATGAGAATTCTTTGTTGAGTTCTTTGTTCAGTTATTGATTCTTGTGTAACAAACTACCTCAAAACTGAGTGGCTTAAAACAGCACAAAGTGTTTTTTATCTCACAGTTCTGTGAGTGGGCTGGGCTCAGCTGTGTGGTTCTTCTGTTCCATGTGGTATCAGTTGGGGTAACTCACTTAGTTGCATTCAGCTGCTGGCTAGGATGGACTGGATGGTCCAGAAGACTTCACTAACATGTCAGGAGTCTCGATGCTGTTCCATGTCTCCTCTCCATTTGGTCAGGTTAGGCTTTCTCACAGAGTAGTGATTTGGGGGTGGTTGGACTTCTTACCTAGAGTCTGGCTTCCAAGAGGAAGGAAGCAAAATCTGCCAGTCCTCATAAGACCTGTGCTTGAAAATCCCAGAATGACACTTTTGCTACAACAAAGCAAGTAGTAAAGTCAGTCTGGATTCAAGGGGAGAGAATAGCCTCCAGGGTAAATAGCCTCTTGATGGTGAAGTGGCCAGCACAGAGAGAAAGAAGGAATTGATGGTAACCATCGTTGGAGACTATCTGCCACTCGTGTATTGTGAATATCTTTCAGTTTGTAACTTTTCTTTTCACTTCCTTAAGGTGCCTTTGATGAACTAATATTCTCAATTTTGATATAGTCAAATTTATCTCTCTCTTTTCTATAGTCAAATGCTTTCTGAATCTTGTTTAAGAAAGCTGTCCTTGCTCCAAGTTCTAAAAGGTATTCACCTTTATTTTCCATTAAGAGATTTAAAAGTTTTATTTCTGACATTTGAGTCCTTAATTTATCTGAAGTTGATTTTTGTTTGTGTTTTGAATAGGAACCTGATTTTATTATTTTCCATTGCATGTAGAATAGCCCTCCTTTCCCTACTGATCTCACGTGCCACCTTTGTTGTATACTAAGGTTTCCAACATGCGTGGGTCTGTTTTTGGGCTCTCTTTTTTGTCTCATAGGTCTGTTGGTCTCATCTTGCTCTGTCTTAATTATAATAGCTTCATAATAAGCCCTGATACCTTGAAGGGCAACTTTCTCCTCCTTGGTCCCCTTCTTCAGCAATATCTGGGACTTTCTTGGTTCTTTACTATTCCATGTAAATTTTAGAGTTATCTTATTGTGTTCCAAGAGAATGCCTATTGAGATTTTTATTGGAATTGTATTGACTTTATGGATCAATTTGGGGGAGAATTGACAAGCTTTTTATATTATCTTCCTATCCAAGAAAATGGTTTCTCTCCATTTATTTATTTAGATTTTTAAAATTCCCTTAACAAAGGTTAAAATTTTTATTTCTTAAATTTCTTTTGAGATATTGATGTTCTCTGATACTATTGTAAATGGTATTTTCCCTTTAATTACATTTTCTAGTTGTTTGCTGCTGTTGAACAGAAATGCAGTGACTTTTGTATATTTATCTTATATTCAGCCACCTTGCTAAACTCTCCTAGTAGTTCCACAATTTTTTTTCAGTAGATTCATTTGGGGTTTTATGTAAAAATTTTATTGTCTAAAAATGGTAACAGTTTTATTTCCTCTATTTTAAATGTCCTGCCTCTGTTTTTTGTCCTGCTTTTAAAAAATCCTTCTTATTTTTATCTTTTGCCCAGTTTTCACTTTCAATCTTGTTGAAAACAGCAAATTGAATTAGAAATGGCTGAGACAGAAATGGAAGCCCTTTTCTTTGTGTGTCTACACAGAGCAATAGAGTTAGTGTAAGTATCTGTTGGAAGATGTGGCTACAGAAAAATGAATGTAGCCTCTCCCAGTGATATTCATCAGAAGGAAAGGGCTGCCCCAATGGTCTGAAGTCTCAGAAGGCCTGTAGACTCTTTTCTCCTCTACTCTACAAGTTCTATTTTGAAAACTATCAGTTATTGCATTTTTTAAAAAGCAGTATTAGATTGTCTTCTCTTAAAGCCCTGCTTCCTAGTGCCAAGGCCGTACCTTCAGAGATTGGTCGTAGCCTTGGCCTCCCTGAGAAGGTTCTTCAACTCTAAGTCTACTCATCCATGTAGCCTTTCCATGTAAATTTAAATCTCCATGAAGATCTCAGGAAAAATAATTTGGAAGGCTGGACAGAGTTTTTAGCATTTAAAAAAATCATCCTTCTGATTTTTTTCACTTCTAAATCTACAGTCTGATTTCCTTCAGGATACTGTTGCATTCTTTTTGAGTCTTCACATAAGTTGATTTGCAGTAAATATGACATTTGAGATGTAGCTTTGTTCATCTTTTTCAGCTTTTAATGTTGTAAAAATCACTGAAACTTCAAGACAAAAATAAATTAAATTAAACAGAAGGAATATTTGAATAAAAAATTCTCACCCTGATCATTTAACAGTATCTTAAAGAAGCCAGACTTCCTAATATTTTTAAATTAGTTTTTAAATATATAATTAATTTTTAAAATAAATTTTCTTTCTTATTATTTTTCAAGGAGAAAGTATTTGTTATACTTTTGCTTGTGATTATTTAACTTAAGTTTGTGGAATCTTTATTAGAACTTATTTTATATGGTAAAAGAAAGTGTCACTGAGACTTGGCTCATACACACAGTTAATCTAGAAAAACCACCATCTCTGGCATTATTGGTTTGTTAAGTTATTTCTATAGACTCTTTGTGGTCAAGATTTTTTCCAATGACATATGTAGAAATAAACAGAAGGTTTGGCTCATTTTTATTACCCAGGCAAAGTTCACTAGTGGAATTCATCTTTAATTTGTTTATCTATTGTATCAATCAAACTTGCAAATGTGAGTGTTGACACTAACTTGGATAACTGTGATGCTCTCTTTCCCATAAAATTATTATTTTTTAAATGTGTACATTTAAATTATTTATTATTCATGCTCAAAATTCGTATTTTAGTAATTAACCCTTGATCAGGCAATTAGTAGGTGCTAAAGCTCCTGAACCAGTGTTCTTACCCAGTGTGCTAAATGATATAACAGTTATACTCATAAATGTTTAGTTGTCCTAGCATAAATAGTTATTACTCATGCTCCTTATTATAACAAAATTTTACAGAAAGAAACCAAAATTTTTTGAAAAATTACTGATGAGCTCATTCCTTTACTGGGCTTCTGTGATTTGCCAGGCAATGTGCTGGACTGAAGTGGTGTAGTGAAAAGCAAGACACAGTGGTCTCTGACTTCATGAACTGATAGGGCTGCGTACCCCAAGGTGCTGCTTCTGAGTTAGGTAAATATCTTTATATATGTCAAAAGAGAAAGTTGTACATAAACATATCACCACATATGAAAGAACTAGTATGTAACCCAGTTACATACTAGATGAAAATATTTGGTCACACATCAGGATCAAATTTATCTTCGAACATTTAAGAATTAACTTCCAAGATGCTCCCCAGGGGCAGAGCTAACCTTCGGTCACAGCACATTTCAGTGGAGACTATGGGTATAAGTTTAATTCCTTGTCCCCCTCTCTGTGGTGGTAATACTCTAAAATAATTTAATCTGAGAGCAGAGTAATTCAGTATGTGAAGTCCACCACTGGGTAAGCATGATCTTTTGTTGTTGTTGTTGAGGAAAATTCACCCTGAGCTAACATCTGTTGCCAATCTTCCTCTTTTTGCTTGAGGAAGATTTGACCTGAGCTAACATTTGTGCCAATCTTCCTTTATTTTGTATGTGGGATGCCACCACAGCATGGCTGATGAATGGTGTAGGTCCGCACCTGGGATCTGAAGCCCCGAACCTGAGCTGCCGAGGCAGAGCACACTGAACTTAACCACTATGCCATGGGGCCGGCCCTGAGCATGATCTTTTGACCCAGTTAAAATATATTCAATATATAAGAGAGGCCTATGTTCAGCTTTTTTTTTTTTTTTTTTTTTTTTGGTGAGGAAGACCAGCCCTGAGCTAACATCCGTGTCCATCTTCCTCCACTTTATATGGGACTCCGCCACGGCGGGGCTGACAAGCAGTGCGTCGGCGGGCGCCCGGGATCCGAACCAGCGAACCCCGGGCTGCCAAGCGCGGACTAAACCGCTGTGCCACCAGGCCGGCCCCTCAGCTTTTTATATGGTAATGGCTGTAAAATTCTGCACTGTAAAAAAAAACAAAAACAGATTCAAGAGAATCTGACTATCAGGAAAGAGTAAATCAGTAAGAAGTTAGAAATGATAATCACCCCAGGTAAAAATGGATTCCCATTTTCCTACTGAATTAACAACCAACTTCTTACTCTGGTATCCACAGCCTAGCTACATCTTCCCCATTTACCTTTCAAGTCTTGTCTTTCATTACTTGTACTATTATTTATTTTTTAATTTTTATTTTTTGTGAGGACGATTAGCCCTGAGCTAACATCCATTGCCAATCCTCCTCTTTTTGCTGAGGAGGATTGGCCCTGGGCTAACATCCATGCCCATCTTCCTCTACTTTATAGGGGACGCTGCCACAGCATGGCTTGACAAGCGGTGCATTGGTCCACGCCCAGGATCTGAACCTGTGAACCTCAGGCCGCCAAAGTGGAGCACACAAACTTAACCGCTATGTCACTGGGCCAGCCCCTACTTGTACTATTATTAAACTGGACCAGCTGGCCTCTGCACCTTTGCTCATGCTGGTTCCTCTACCTCAAACACCTTCCCTGTAGCTCACTGCCACTTACCAAAGTCCTATCCATCCACACAGGCAACTGAAATTCCACCTCTTCCACCCTGCCTTTCCTGAGCCCATGGAATATCTACCACCTTAAACCCAGCACTCTATACTCTTGCCATAGCCCACTTTCCTTATGGTTATTTGTGCACCTAACACCTCCACCAGGACTGTGGGCAGGGATCCTCTTTGTATCCCAGTGCCTGACACAGAACTAGCACAAAGTAGGATGTGAAGAGTGAAAAAGAGGGGCTAGCCCAGTGCCATTGTGGTTAAGTTCGTGTGCTCTGCTTCTGGTAGCCCAGGGTTCGCAGGTTTGGATCCCAGGTGCAGACTGACGCACCGCTTGTGAAGCCATGTTGTGGCGGCGTCCCATATAAAGTAGAGAAAGATGGGCACAGATGTTAGCCCAGGGCCAGTCTTCCTCAGCAACAAAGAGGAGGATTGGCAACAGATGTTAGCTCAGGGCTAATCTTCCTCACAAAAAAAAAGAGTAAAAAAGATTTGCTGAAGGAAAACATCTTTGCATCCCAAGTCCAACAGGCTCTTCTTGAAGTGTCAAAGGGGACAAGAAAAGCATAGCTGTAAAAGATGGAAGATAAATAGAATCTATATTCAAGAAACACTATAAACAGAGGTATAAACAGACAATAATGGTTTAAGATTAAAAGAAAAAGAGAAAGGCTTACTACTGTCTTTAGAATATATTATGATGAATTTCAACAGCTAACATCTCTAAGCTGCATAAAGCAGTCTTTGTTTTGGTTACCTCTTTTACTGAAGATGAGAAAAGATTACTTGAAAATAAAAAAATACCTTTTTTTTTTCAGGGCCAGTTCTGTGACTATTGCAATTCTCAGGACCCCAGGAAAGCACATCCAATCACCAATGCAATTGATGGATCCGAACGTTGGTGGCAAAGCCCTCCCCTCTCCTCAGGCACACGGTACAACAAAGTCAATGTCACCTTGGATCTAGGGCAGGTAAGTTATGCTTTCAACTGGAATGAGGAAAATTAGTTTGGATGATTGTTTCTGTGGTTGTTCTGATATAATAATTATTATTTTAAAAAAACAAACTTTAGTTTTAATTAACTAATTATCGTGAAGCCTGTTACATTAATATTTGCATCCCTTAACACCCAGCACGGTGCCTGTCACAATGCAGACACCCCTACCTGTCTATTAAATGACTTAAAAAATAGTTTCATTGACAAAGATGTTTTTTATTATTATTTTTGATTGTAGTAAAGTACACATAACATAAAATTTACCATCTTAGCCACTGGTAAGTGTACAGTTCAGTGGTGTTAAGTACATTCACATTGTTGTGCAGCCAATCTACAGAACTCTTTTTCATTTGCAGAACTGTCACTCTGTACCCATTAAACACTAATTCCCCATCTCCTCTTTCCCTAGTCCCTGGCAACCACCATTCTACATCTGTCTCTATGAATTTGATTATTCTACATACCTCATATAAGTGAAATCATACAGTATTTGTCCTTTTGTGATTGGCTTATTTCACTTAGCATAATGTCTTTAAAGTTCATCCATGTTATAGAATGTGTCAGAATTTCCTTCCTTTTTAAGGCTGAATAATATTCCGGTGTATGTATGTACCACATTTTGTTTATCCATTCATCCATCAATGGACACTTGGGTTGCTTCCACCTTTTGGCTGTTGTGAATAATGCAGCTATGAGCATGGGTGTGGTGAAGATATTTTTATAACGTTCTCTTTCCTGGAAATCCTGACTCACGAACACTGGTTATCATAGTTTTTGGCCTTGTTTGGCCAGCTGGCCCACAAGGGAACCTGACTTCTGGCCTATCCCTCTGTGGTGGGTTAAGATGGCCCCCAGGATGCCTTCCCCCTGGTGTACATGCCCACTGTAATCCTCTCTCCTTGAGTGTAGGCAGCACTGTGAATATGACGGATGTCACCTCCACAATAAGGTGGCATTATATGACAAAGATAAAGGGATTTTGCAGATGTGTTTAAGGTCCCAAGTCAGGGACCTTAAAGGTCCTTTTGATCAAAGAGAGACTATCCCAGGGAACCTCTCCTAATTAGGGGAGCTCTTAAAAGGGACTGTGCCCTACCTGAAGGAGGAGATTGGAAGCATGAGAAATTTCCTGCTGACCTTGAAGGGGAAAACTGCCATATTGCAAATTGCCTGTGGAGACGGCCACGTGGCGAGGACCTAAAAGTGGGTTCTAAAAGCTGACAGCGGCCCCAGCCAACAGCCAGCAAAAAAGCCGGAACCTCAGTCCTACAACCACAAGGAACTGGATTTTGCCAACAATAATCACAAGTTGGAAGAGGGTCTTTCCAGGCATCTAGTGGACACCTTGATTGCATCCTTGACCCTGAGCAGAGAACCCAGTCACACCATACCCGGACTCCTGACACACAGAGCTGCAAGATGATCAATGTTGTTTTAAGCCACTAAATTTGTGGTAATTCATTCACCAACAATAGAAAACTAATGCATCTTCTTCTTTCTTCTTTCAAACCAGAGAGTGCGTCCCACGTATTTCACCCTATTCCTTCAACAAGTGTTTACTGAGTACCTTATATGTGCCAGGCACTGTTATAGGCATTTAGGATACATAAGGGAACAGAAGAAGGGAGATTCCTTCCCTCATGGCACTTATATTTCAGTGCAGGAGACAGCCAACAAAAATGTACATAATAAATAAGTAAATGTAATACGTTAGGACTGATAAGAGCTTTGGAAAAATGAAAAAGTAGATCAAGGTAAGAGAATCGCAAGTGCCAGGGACAAGGGTGGTTTGCAGTTTTAATTAGGATGGTCAGGAGAGGGCTTATTGAGCAAAGATTTGAAGCAGGTGAAGGTGTTAGTCATGCAGATACCTGTCACTCAGACAAAGGGAACATCCCTGCAAAGCCCCTAAAGTGGGAGCTTGTCTGGAAAGTACAGGGAGCAGCATGGAGGCCAGAGTGGCTGGAGCAGAGTAAGGGAGGGGGAAGTGGTGAGAGAAGAGGTAACAGAGATAACAGACAGGGCCAGATCATGTAGGCCCCCATAGGCCGTGGTATGGACTTTGGCGCTGAAGTAAAATGAGAGCCATTACAGAGTTTCAAGCAGAGGAATGATATGATCTGATTTATATTGTAAAAGCATTTCCTTGCCTATTCTGTTGAGGATTATCAGGGGGAAAGGGTAGAAGACTGCCACAATAATCCAAAAGAAAGATGCCAGTGGCAATGGAAGTGGGTGACTGGATTCCAGATATATTTTGAAGATAGAGCTGTGACGATTTCCTAATGGATTGAATGTGGAGTGTGAAAAAAGAGAGGATTCAGGGAAAATTCTCAAGACTTTTGGTCTGAGTAACTAGAACTGCTGTTTACAGAGATATTGGACACTGTAGGAGGAATTATTTTGGATATGCTTAAGATTGAAATACTGTCTGGACATCCAAGTGGACACATGGACTAGGCACTTGGAGATATGAGTCTGTAAAGCTGTCTGGGCTGGAGACAGACATTGGTTGTGGACTTCTTTAGGATTTATCCTATTTAGGATCTATCAGCTTCTTGAATCTGTAGGTTTATAGCTTTCACCAACTTTGAGAAGTTTTCAAACTTTCTTTCTTCCTTCCTTTCCCTCTTCCTTCCTTTCCTCCTTCTCCCCTTCCTACCTTCCTTCCCCCCTTCTTCCTTCCTTCATTTTCCAGCTTTATTGAGGTATAATTGACAAATAAAATTGTATATATTTAAAGTGTCCAGCATGATTATTTGATATACATATATGTTGTGAAATATTACAATGATGAGGTTAATTAACATATTCATCACCTCACATAGTTACCTTTTTTTGTGAGTGTGTGGTGAGAATGCTTAAGATCTGCTCTCTTAGTAAATTTTGAGTATACAGTAGAGTAGTATTAACTATAGTCACCATACTGTACATTAAATCTCCAGAACTTAATTCATCTTATAACTGAAGGCTTGTACCCTTTGACCAGCGTCTCCCCATTTCCCCAACTCCTCAGTCCCTGGTAATCACCATTCTACCCTCTGTTTCTATGAGTTCAACTTTTTTTTTTCTTTTTAGATTCCACATATGAGTGAGATCATACAGTATTTATCTTTCTCTGTCTAGTTTATTTCACTTAGCATAATGTCCTCAAGGTTCACCCATGTTGTAGTAAATGGCAGGATTTCAGTCATTATTTCTTTGAATACTTTTTCAGCCCCTCTCTCTCTCTCCTTTTGGGATTCTGATGATATGATGTTAGATCTTTTATTATTGTTCCACAAGTCCCTGAGACCCTGTTCATTTATTTTTTTCAGTTGATTTTCACTCTATTTTTCAGATTAGGTAATTGTATTGTTCTATCTTCAAATTCACTGATTCTTTTCTCTTTCATATTTGTTCTGCTATCTAGCCCATGCAGTGAGTTTTTTATTTTAGTTATTGTATTCTTCAGCTCTAAAACTTCCATTTGGTTCTTTTTTTTATATCTTCTGTGTCTTAGCTGAGGTTTTATCTATTTTTATTTACTTCAAGAGTATTTGAACTTACTCACTGAAGCATTTTTATGATTGCTGCTTTAAAGTTTTTGTCAGATAATTCTATCATCTGTTTCATCATCTAGTGTTGGTGTCTGTTGATTGTCTTCTCTCATTCATCTTGTTATTTTGCCCTGGTTTTTGGTATGATGAGTGATTTTCAGTTGCATTCAGGACATTTTAGATGAGAGTTTAGGTTTAATGTGTGGGTCCTGGCTTGCTCTTTTGGGCTGTGGTTCCGATGACAATTTGGTTTTCAGAGCTCGTACACACTATTCTAGTCTGCTTTGTTTATCTAGTGCCTGGGGCTGCTGCTTGGTCTGTATTAGTCTTGCCTGGAGAAAGAGTGAACTTCTCCTGAACCATGACACTTGGTAGGGGTTGAGACGCACTGGGCTTTCATGGCAGAGAGTGCTTTCCCAGCCCATTATCCAAAACTGCCTGGTGCATTTGGGGCTCCTGCTGAAATAGATATTTGGAAATTGATGGCATATAGATGGTGTTAAAATATGAGACTGGATGAGAGTGAGAAGAGAAGAGGATCAAGGGCTGAGGCCTGGGGCTCTCCACCATTCAGAAGTCAGGGAAAAGAGAAGGAGATAGTAAAGAAGACTGGTATGGAGTGACAAATGGGAGGAGGACAACCAGGAGAGTGTGTGTCCTAAAAGCCAGATGAAGAAAGTATATCAAAAAGGAGGGAGACTTACAACTCTATAATACAAAGACAAAGAGCCCAATTTTCAAAAATGAGCAAAACCTGAATAGACAGTTCTCCAAGAAGATACACAGTTGGCCAGTAAGCACATGAAAAGATGTTCACCATCATTAGCCATCAGGGAAAGGCAAATTATAATCACAATGAGGTACCACTGTATACTCAGTTGGATGACTATAGTCAAAAAGATAGATAATTATAAGTATTGGTGAGGTGTGGAGAAATTGGAACACTAATACATTACTAGAGGGACTATAAAATAGTATAACTGCTTTGGAAAACAATTTGATAGTTCCTCAAAAAGTTAAACACAGAGTTACCGTATGACCCAGCAATTCCACTCCTAGTTATATACCCAAGAAAAATGAAAACATACATCCATAGAAAAACTTATTCAGGAATGTTCATTGTAGCATTTTTCATAACAGCCAAAAAGTGGAAACAATTCAAATTTCCATCAGGTGATGAATAAAAAAACCTAATATGGCATATCTGTACGATGGAATATTATTCAACAATAAAAAGGAATGAATTTCTGATGAATGTTACAACGTGGATGAATCCTGACAACATTATGCTACGTGAAAGAAGCCAGTCATAAAAGACCATGCATCATATGACTCCATGGATTTGAAATATCCAGATAGGCAAATCTATAGAGACAGAACAGTAGCTTATTGGTTGCCTAGGGCTGGGGGTTTTGGAGGGAACTGGGGAGTGACTACCAGCAGGTATGGTTTGTTTAGAGGAGAGAGATGAAAATTGATTGTGATTGATTGGACAACTCTGAACATACCAAAAACCTTTGGATTGTACATTTTAGATAGATGAATTGTATGGTATGTGAATTTTATCTCAATAGAACTGTAAAAAAAAATTATGGAAAGAGTGTTTCAAGGAAAAAAAAAAAGAGGGAGAGAATAACTGTGTCAAGTAACATAGGACTGATAAGGACCAATGATGCACCATTGGATTTGTCAGTGTGGAGGTCACTGGTGACTTTTTGAGACAGGATTGAAAACCTGACTGTAGGGGGATTAAAAGAGAATGTGAGAGGAATCGAAACTTCTAGTACAGAGGTCTAATTTGAAGAGTTTTGCTGCAATTGAGAGAAAAGAAATGGGGGAAGAGTTGTTGAAAAGTCAAGTATAGAGAAGACTGATATGAACAGGAGGGAGAAGACTGCTGCTGTTATTATGTGAGTTTGCTAGGTGCTGTCAATACTAGCACTTATACTAATAAAAGGACTAATCCTAATGTTCATACTAATCTCTCTGTGACTACAGCTGTGCACAGAGTACTTCATATAAGAACTACTGCTCAAAAGCGATAAAAAAGGGAAATGCATCCCGTAGACTGGAAATCGAATGATGCTGTGGCTTCCTCACACGAATGTGTGATCTTCATTGTGGTTGGGGATAGTTTGGTGACAGAAGGGCTCACCACCTATTCAGCCCATAGGTTGTGTTCAGTTAGCCTCTCCTAAAAATATCTTCACTGTCATTTTGCATCTGACGTAATTCAAGGGCATCCTTCATGGTTTGAAAGACTCTATAAACCCAATTTCAACTATGAATTAGTCTTATCCCTCTAAGAGCTCACTTCTAAAATTAATTCAGTAGAGATTTTTGCCTATAATGACCATGATTTACCTGTTATACCACTTATTTAACTGAGGATTTCTGTAGTTAGCTGGGAATTTTAACCCATCAAAATGTCTGCTGAATATACCACTGCCTGCTGGACTTAATCTTTTTCCCTTAAAGCTATTTTTTTAAATCTACCTTTTAAAAACACCCTTTTGTGGGGCCAGCCTGGTGGCATAGTGGTTAAGTTCGTGCACTCCACTTCGGCAGCCCAGGGTTCACATGTTTGGATCCCAGGCACAGACCTACTCACTGCTCCTCAAGCCATGCTGTGGCAGGCCTCCCACATACAAAATAGAGGAAGAGTGGCACAGATGTTAGCTCAGGGCTAATATTCCTCACACACAAAAAAGTACCCTTTTGCTGTACTGAAAAATCCCTAATTAAGACAGTTGAATTAAAAAAACACCAGCGTCGGAACAATTTAGTAATTTGCTGGTTGCTGACAGACATTGGCCATGACAAACATCTGCATGAAGACTGTGTCCACCCACCTCCTTACTGACTGGGGAGGCTGCTCTGTGAGGTGGTTGAGAGTATGGGTCCTGGAGTCAGCCCGCCTTGGTTTGTGCCCTGGTACACTGCTCACTTGCTGTGTGGCCCTGGGCAACAGACCTAACTGCTCTCCGTTGCAGTTTCCCTATTTATAAAGTGAGGTGATAGTGGTGCTTACCTGCTAGGATTGCTGTGAGGGTTGAACAAGTTAACTGCTTCATTTTTAAACCTCTTTAGGCCAGTGGTTTTTAAATAAATTTTTATTCAGTGAAGTAAAGTGAACTTCAATAAATGCTCATTATTAAAACAGACAGTCTCATAACTTCTGCTCCTCTAGAAAATACTCTTTACAGTACTGTAGAAAATACTCTAGAAAAGTCTAGAAACAGGAAAAGCAATTCAAATTATGTAAGACTGAAGATGTTTCTTTCTTCTTTGTGTTGGAGCAACATACGCTTTAACAAGCATGTTTTATCTTGTAAGATTCATATTTTATGCCCCAATGATGGGATCTGTATATTCTTCTTTTTGCTGGAATTAACCATGGAAGTGTCACTGAGAGGCTAGATTTCATAACTGAATAATGACCTAAAGACCTTAGATTTAGGGAAGTATGAATTTTGATGCATTGTTGGGAAATAATACATAGGCTATAAACTTGTTATTACCAAATCACTGTTTTCCAGCTGCTGAGAACTGAAGTTTGATTTTGATGTGCTGTAGTCAATTTGACAGTTTATGTTGTCATGAGGGGGTTGCTTTTCTCTGTCTCCTTTTGTACTAGTTGTCGGTTTTCATTGTTATTTTTCTTGGATAACACAATCTGACAAATAAAAAACATGACCTTCAAGACTCAATCTTTAGGGGCAGCTTTCTCCCTTATAAGGTGGCAAACATGGGAAGTTTCTGTGATTCAGTAGCAGCAGTGGCGTGTTCCGCAGCTGTTCAAGTTCATTTGATTATACTTTATTCGTCAGTTTCAGGCTATAGAATTAGAACATGTCTTACAAAAAACTTTCATCTTGTTTGGTCAAGTATAATGAGTTCATTTTGACATCTAAGGCAAAATGTGGATGTCCAGTTTTTAAAAGGAGGAGTTTTGGAATATAGGGACATTTGTTTCTTCTTGGACTCCTGGTGGGGCATGACCTCCAGAGACCTCCTTCTGTGAGATAGGAAAGTGTAGCAATGGGCCCCAGACACACTCTTGGATTTCCTTCATAATCTGAGCGAATCTTACTCTGTGGACTCCCTATATTCACCTCCACTTTTCCTCCTCCAGGGTGAGATGTAAGGGAAAACGTGGAGGTGGATGTGGCAAGGGTCCTCGTGGTTCCCTGAAGTGAAGGTGGCCGGGAGGGGCTGGCTCTCAGGTGGGAAGGAAGAGGCGAACCAGCGCAGGGCAAGACAGGAGCCACAGCAGAGCAAGCCTCGCCCATCAGTTCCAGAGAACAGCAGGAAAATCATCTCAAGAAGAATGTTAAGGCTTTTATGCAACTTGTCATGACCCCAAGAGTATTATTTTTAACATATGAGTAGTAAAAGTAAACAAAGACAAAACGAACAAACAATCCCTAGAAAACCTCAGAAGGAATGAATGTTTGCCTCTGAGGTCATAGGTGTGAAGAGAAAAGGTGACATGGCACCCGGTTCTGCAGGATTGCTGGTGAGAGGGGCCTGGCTGGGGCAGGAGTGCAGCAGATGAGACAGTCACTTGGGCCTTGTTAGAGGCAAAGACTGGGATGCCAGGCCTTCCCACAGCCCCTGGTCCCCATCTGAGTAGGCAGCCCTGATGGACGGTTTTTGTGCCCATTCACATGTCCTATCTCAAGGGCCTACACCTGACTCTCTACTTTCTGCCTGAAGGGTCTTTCCAGGTCCCCAGGAGCTTTCTTAGCTTGTGTATAGAGCAGCCAGGAAGTGCAGGATTTAATGGCCCCAGGGGCAACCCTCAACCCAGGGGGGCAGGAGTTGGTGGAAGAATCCCCCATCTCCCTGTCTCTCCATGGAAAGTTCTCAAGTGCGTTCTTCAATGTCTCCACCAGAATTGAGCCCCTGTTGACCCTGATGGGAATCTGCTACAAACTAACACATCAGTCATTGGCTTCCCCCCTCATCTGTGTCCCTCTCTCTCCCAGTTTGTGCTTCTTGAGATCAACTCCCAGATAAACTGCCTATACCCAGGTCTTTGTCTCAGAGTTGGCATTAGAGAGGACCCAAACCAAGATAGAGAAGAAAGGGGGCCTAGACTAAGACCCTGAAACCCTCCTAGATGTTCACATAAGCAAACACTATGAAAAGTTATTTAAAATGCAATAAGTAGAAAATTCAGAAAATGTTTCTAAAGCTCTCAGATTAAGAGTAATAAAGGGAACAGCATTATAATTCCTAAAAAAAAAAATAAGTCACAGAGAAATTTCTCATTACTCTACCTATTTTTTCATGAACTCAGCATAAATCGTGAACTCTCCAGGGGCTGGATGCAAATATAGGATCCAACCGTCTGAGAGTGAATTTAGCATGTAGATGTCTTCTAGAATCTTTTTTTTTTTTTTTTCCTGGTCCTCTTCAACTTTTGTGAGACTTTGGTGGATGAATCTAAAACATTCTTTGTAGCCTTTGTCAGTTCTGACTCAGACAGGAGGAAGGCCTGGGCTAGTTTCTGATTCTTCCTGGGCTCATGGGCCTTGGAGACTAAATTGGTTCTAGGGATGCCTGGCAGACGAGGTCACTAAGAGTCTGACTCACTTGGGTCTCTGGGTGGATACGGTTCAAACCAGAAAGTGAATTACTTTTGGATTTGACCCAATCTTCTAGATTCCTTAGGAATTCTCTAGACTACAAGCTTCAGGAGGCCAAGGACTAAGTCTTCTTTTGTTCACTACGTGGTGTTCTGCTGCCAACATCTTGCACAGTATTCTACACATAGTAGATGCTCAATACATATTTGCTGAGTGAGTGTAGAGTGAACCAAGGATGATTCAAGGTTGGTCTGAATTTCCCTAGGGTATAGTGCTAGTGAGAGCATATTGTTGTGAGACCAAATCTCTGGGTGGGAGTGGGCCAGTCTTGGCTCTGTAATTAGATGGTTGGCTCCACTTATGACACTTGGGTCTCTTTGCAATGTCCTTTAAGTATTTTATAGCTCTAACACCATTAGAAGATACAGATCTCATTCAGAACTAATTTGGGCATAGTCTTATTCTGGAAATTCTTATTCTATTGGCTAAAACTCAGTCACATGGCCCCATCTAACTGCCTAAGAGCAGGCCAGGAAATATAGTCAGGCTGTTGCCCCAGAAGAGGAAACAAGCTTTCTAACCAGCAAAGCAGTCTTCAGTGGTGTGCTACAGGTGGCTCCTACCAGTTGTGAGAGCTCATTCTGTGCATCTTTTCCCAGCTCTGTACTCAGTGACATCAGCCATGATGGGAGAATTTTTTGTTGTTAGTGCCATGAATTCTGACTCCTAGTGACCCCGTGTGTAGCAGAGAGGAACCCTGCCCGTTTTGGGGGCCATCCTCTCACCTTGTGGCACTATATCAAACAATGCTCTGCTGCTATTCATGGGGTTTTCATGGCCAATTTTTTCGGCAGTAGGTGTCCGGGTCTTCCAAGTCTGTCTTAGTCTGGAAGCCCCACTGAGACCTGTCCAGCATGGGTGACCCTGCTGGTATTTGAAATACCAGTGACATAGCTTTCAGCATCACAGCAACACGCAGCCGCCACAGTATGACAACTGACAGATGGGTGGTGTGGTTCCCTGACGGGGAAATGAACCCGAGCCACAGTGATGAGAGCACTGAACCTTAACTTCTAGACCTGGCTGGTGGGAGCATTTATACCACAGAAACTGGCAAGTGTTACAGATCAGGGCTTCTTCTTTACCAGAGACAGTTTCCCAGCCTACCACTCACTGAATCTCTTCCACATCCCTCCATTTCCCCACCCTCCCCTCCTTACCATCTAATTGATCATTATTCTTGCTGTTCAATATCTTGGAGTCCAGCTCCTCCTCTCCACTGATACCACACCACCCTAGTTTGGCCCTTGACAGCTCTTCTTGTGGTTAGTCCACCAAGTTTCTAACTCATTTCCCAGCTTCTACTCTCAGCCCCCCTGGTTTTGTAGTCAGCCTTGGAGAAACAGAATCACTAATGGTGAGATGAGAAAGAGTAGAAACAATTAAGATTGGCGGTCTTCCAAGGGTCTACCTGTCAACCTTTCTCATTGCTTCCATAGCGAAACAAAAACTTAAATATGTCATTATCCCTGATTAACATCCTTTAGTGGCTCTCCATTACTTTCAGAATAAATTCCAAGTTTCTTAGCATGGCGTATAGACCCTTCACAAACTAGCCCCTGCCTTTCACCAACCTCTTCTCTAGATGCCACTTTGTTTCGTAGACTCTATGCTACATCAGTAGGGACCTATTTGTAATTCCCTAAATACTCCATAACATTTCTGGTGCTGTTCATAGCTCTTGGGATACCTTCCCACTGTGCCTGATCTGGCTACCTACTTCCCAAGATTACTCAAATATCACCTGCTGGAAACCCTCCCTGGCTGCCTGCTTCCCCTGGTCTGTTTCTGTTTACTCTGAGGCACTTGCTATGCTATGTTGTGAAGGCTCAGTATACTGTGAGCTCCTTAAGGTCAAGGGCTGTGCAGATAGTCTCCTTCTTTCTATCCACGGGGCTTAAAAGTCCTGGTATGTACTGTGTTCTCAACACATGCTGAATTAAATGGAAAGAAAAATTCCAAACTGTTCTTTTCATATTATCCCATTTGATTATATGTCTTGCTATCATGAAAAGCTCTGCTTTGTTTTTTAAAGATACCTAACATTTGCTAGTTTCCACAGCACCACAAGTATAAAACATAACAGAAATGAGTTAAATATGTGTCCTTCCAAAACACTCAGTAGGCTGTAGGCAGACAACATAAATCCAAGGAACAGAAGCAGGGGTAGAAATTGCACTAGCAAGCAGCAACACTTTTCTTTTGAAATTTTCTAAACCCTCTACAGAAAAAAAGTTAATATGATAAAGTGATACCCAGAGGTCACTGTGACCTCCTTGGTGACTCTTACCAAGTAACTGCGTCACACACTATAATGGCTCTGGCATTCAGTTACGTCCCAGCGTTAAGGCATTGTAAAGCCGTCAGGGATCTTTCTTGTCAGGGAGGGTGATAACCAGGGTTCGGCAACCCATGGAGAGGCAAAGCCTGCAGTCCAGGGAGAGGCAGTAGGGGGGTAGCTCCCTGGCTGAATGAATGAGCTAACATCATATTTATCTCTCACAGAGCTAAACAGCAAACGTACACATGGGGTTCATTTCTTGAGAACTCCCAGGATCATGACTCATGCTGATGAGAGAAAAATAAACAAAAACAAAGCCCTTGGTGCCCTTTAGAAAAGGTTAATCCTCTTTCTCTGAGGGTTGGCCATGCAGTTAAGACAGCTGACAGCATGCCATGGCACTGATAATAAGTTACATGGAACGGGGAATTGACCAGGAAGGAAAGTCACTGTCTTCTTGAGAAGGGCCCAGGCTGCTGTGCCAACCTTTGGCAATATGGGGATGGTCAGGGTGGGAAAGAGACCAAGGCATAGAACCTGGGTAGGCTGGGGTCAGGGCATCCAGGGGTCTGGTGGTGGGCCTGGCAGGCCTTCACCTATGAGTAGGGGGAGGACTCACTGCCTATGGCTAGAGAGGCTTGTGAGCAATGTTTGTGAATGTACCTGACCTGGAATATTATTATAACATGGAATATTATTATTATTACTAAGGAAAATTGTCATTGACACTACCACCCCCACCTTCTCCCCCTTCCCAGACTTCTAATGAGCTTAAGCTGCCTTATCTCCTCTAAGTGAGTGAAGTATCTATAAACACGTTCACAGTAAAGTTATGGAAACTCAGTACTGATCTTATATCTTCCCAGAATGTTTGCATTTTAAAAAATTACTATCTTTGCCATGGAAATACTACTTGTAGGAATTTATTCTAAGGAAATAATGAGAAAAATGCTCAAAATGTTTGAGCAAGGCTATTCTCAGGAGCATCGTTCATAATAACATAACATGGGAAACAATCTCATGTCCAATGAAAGGGGACTGATTCATTCAATGGATTGATTGGCAGCCATTAGATTGATGTCATAGAGGGGTCTTTATTGACATGACATATGTCAATGCTGTATTGTGAAGAAAAATATCAAATTTTATGTAAGCTGTATGTATAGTATGTTATGATATGCATGTATAAGCAAAGAAAAAAGTCAGGAAAGAGAGAATCTAAAATGCTGAGTGCTTTTCTCTGGATGTTGGGATTATTGGTGATTTTTACTTTCTTCTGTAAATCCCATTTAAAGTGTAATTCAGATTAATGACTCTGGATTATTACCTAGGTACAAATCTGGCTGCACAGCTTTCTAGCTGTGTGACACTGGACCCTCTGGTTAATGTCTTGGGGTTAGTTTCCTCATCTGAAATTTGGGGATGAATCTCGTACCACCCTCATAGGGTTATGTGAGGTATTAATAAGGTAATACAGAAAAAGCTCTCAGAATTATGCCTTGAACACTGTAAGAACTCAATCCATGTTAGCTGTTATGTCTGTGTTTCTTTCAATGCGCATGTATTACTTTTAGAGTTAGGCAATAAAGCTAGTTAGGAAAATTATTCTTTTGGGGAAAAAATTAAGAGTTCAATACAGAGGTCAAAAAGAGCAATTATTCCTGGTGGGATTTGAGGTATTGATGAAAAAGCTTAATTGGAGCTTTCCTGGTGCTCTCCATCCCCCCAAGATAAGCTTCTGACTGTTTCATCCAGGAATGAGGTCAACCTGCTAGAAATCTTTAAATGCCAACAGAATCAGAAAAATGCGCAGTAAATGGAAATTGATATATTTTTTAAAAGCCTATTTTATTCCTTAGCTAATCTTGAAAACTATTTTATATATTTCTTCCCTTGTGAAACTTTCATGATTTCAGGCATATTTTGGCTTTAAATCATGGCAAGTTTCCTATTACTATTAATGGCAAGCATTTATAAGGAAAAACTGAACTTCATGAATTCTTCACAATGTTCCAATGACAGCTTGAGTTAAATATAATGTCTCAGGGGAGTCCTCGGGCCCAGGCTCCTCCTCTCCTCTGCCCTCTGTCTTCCAGGGCACATCCCTCAGCCCCCAGAGAGCCTCTGCTCCTCCTTATGCCCTGTACCCTGGAGCCTTCCTATGCCACCAAACTATCTCCCTTTAGCTTTTCTTCCCAAGGCCTCTTCTTTCCCTAGTCCCGTTGCTATGACTCTTCTCTTTTGCTTTTTCACTTTCCATTCTTCCACTGCATTTCCTTCTTTTAGGGAAAAGCCAAAACCAAACCAAACCATCACCTTTTCTTGTGGTCACTGCCATCCTTCAGGAGGGGTCCTGTGAGTGTCCTTGGCTGCCCCTCCCTGCCCCAGAGCGGTGGCCTGCAGAGCCGGTTGGGAGGGTCAGGGCTCCACAGGACCAGGCTGTCTGCCTGGCTACAGCTATACCCTCCGGCCCTGCCCCAAGTGGCCTCACAACATAGGCAATGTGGGCATCTTACCTCCCCAGGACTCTGCAGCTCCCTCCAGACCAGAGGGGCCAGGTTTCATTTCCCCACGCCCCACCTGGCAGCTCCTGCCACTCTTCCACACGCAGTGTCTTTTGGCCGTGCAGCCTGCAGGTAAGGATGCTTCATGCTCCTTGTCTCTCTCTAATTCAAGAGCAAGTTCCTGTGCTATTTGCACTCCTCTCTTCAACTCTCAAACCGGTAGTGTAAACATTCTACAGCTTAAGAATTCCTGATTCAGTACATCATACGTGACATGCTCTGTTCCATATGTTTTAAGCACCCTGAGCAATGGGATTGTATGTTTACCATTATAGTTTCTCAACATCCCAGAATAGCCAGCATAGAATATTTGGTTCCCGCCCCTGCCTCTCACGATTGTCCTCACTCAGCAGATTCTCACTATCCCCTGCCCCGCCTGTTACAAGCACGCAGTGTCCCAGGAGCTCCCTGCGGGATGGAGGAGGCATGTCAGGGTCAGGGAACCTGGGAGCTAGGACATGCTGTGCTCTCTTTCTGCTGTAGGATCTGAATTGCCAGATCCAGGGGGGCAAAGCAGCATGAATTCAGGCTGGTGTCTCTATCAGAGGGTGCAGATGGGCAGAGCAATGGGTCAGTTAGCATCAGGGTGAGGGAGCAGGGCCCAGGGCCTGGCAAGTTGAGGTAGAGTGCACAAAAAGCAGAGTCCAGCCTCCTTACGGTGGAGGGGGGGCGAGGGCAGGGAGACTGGGTGCAGGGCAGCTGTTTTGCAAATACCTGAGATTCAGGGCAAGGGCATCGCCCCAACACTGCTCAGGCCTGGGCAGGGCTGGACCTGAAAGTGCCTGGTATTTAAGACAGGTGGGTCTGACACCTTGCTGGGCTGCCCTGGCTTGCCCCTGTTAATAGGTTGCTGAGACTTTCACATACGCCCCTGTTAAACTCATTTTATTACTTTCACAGCCAGCCATCCACTCAGTCCTGGACACTGCTCTCCTTCCTTCCTTCTTTCACCCATTTCTTCCAGTCTGCATGCTCTTGGCCCCCCTACTCTCCCCAAGGCTACACAAACCACCACCCAACCCACAGGAGCCTTCACATCCCTGAAACCCTGCCCGTTTTCAGCCTGGGCAGCTCTGACCTTGCTGCTCAAAGTGTGGTCTTTGGATCAGCTGCATTGGCATCTCCTGGGAGCTTGTTAGGAATGCAGAATTCTGGGCCCCCACCTGAACCTATTGAATTGGAACCTGAATTTTAAGTCTCTCCAGGTGGATGGCATTCACATTAAGATTCCAGAAGCACTGCTTAGACTAGTGCTCCCTAAACTGTCTGTGACAAAGGACTTTGAGCAGCACTGCTCTAAACCATGTACTATAACTTTTCTTCAAAGTTATTGATGCCCATTCTGTCGCATCCTGAAAAGTCTGCCTCTCCTTTCTATGCCGTCAAGTCTCTTCTCTGGTTCAGATTTGGTTGTGCAGTTCGAGATACATTTGTTCATTATTTAAGACTGTAGCCCCAACCCCCTTCCTGACCCAGATAGTTTCTCTCCCTCCCCCATCCACTCTCTGCCCTCCTTAGTGCCCGAAGCAGCTGACCTTCGTGGGCAGCACCTACAGGCTCCCCTGCTCTCTGGCTTCTGGCAGGGTTTGGCCAGAGAGAGGTACGTGCCGGTGCTCAGCCCAAGGGCAGGAGGAGAGCAAGATTGGAGCATCTAGTCCCCCCATAAACTGCAGTATCTCAGTTCTTCTAGCCAGGGTCTTGGCTCCTGGCAGTCACCTTGCTTCTACAGCTACAGCTCTGTCCTGGCTCCAGTATCTACTTCCTCTCCTTGCCCTTCAGGTCAGGGTGGGAACAGCTCTCAGATGTCTCTACGTCACCATCATAAGAAGGCTTCCTCACCCTGCCCACTCCTTTGTAAATAGCTGCTTTATTAAACTCTCCTTAGCTACTTCGTTCTAGTTGGTCATCTGTCTCCTGCTGGGGCTTGAGTGACACCCACACTCTGACTTGCAAAGAGTGCTTTTCAACTGGTTGAAATTTACCAAAATCCGCCAGTTGTCATCTCTGAAAGAATGAGAGGAAATTATTAAGGAGGTGACTAAATAGAAGTTTTTAAAAAGTACATATAATGTGAGTGTGTGTGTGAGAGAGAGAGAGAGAGAGAAAGCAGGAGAGGGTGAGGAAGAGAGAGCTCAATTGAATTATGACTGTGAAGTAAGGAACAGTGTTCTGTTCCTTTCTATATCCCCAATACCTAGGAAAATACCTGGTGCATAGAGATTATTCAGTGAATGTATGTTTAATGTGTGAATGCATGAATGCATGAGGATACAGAGTTCCTTGCTTATATCTGCCCACTTTACATATGTCCCTCACACACCAAACGCCATACATATGCAATAGATAGTAAAATATTTATCACTTACAGCTTGGAACTTATTGAAGACATATTGAAAAAGTTGGACTTTTGGTCATTCATATTTAGAGTATTAACCTAAACATTTAGAAAAATTGGTGGTAGGAAGAAGTATGTTGCTCTTTTCCTTATCATAGATAAGCTCATAAGTCTTAGAAAATTCTTCAACATCTGCTTCACAAGCTGAATAATTTAAAATTTAAAAACCTAAGTTTTATGGCAGCTATAACATGAATTTAATGCTAATACACTTACTATGCTAGGAACTGTTCGAAGCATCTTTTAAGTATTAACCCATTTAATCCTCACTACAACCTTGTAAGATAGGTCCTCATTTTCTAGAAGAAGAAACTGAAGGTCAGAGATGTTCTGTAGCCTCCCAGTGTTACATAAGCTGTGACTGATGGTCACAGGTGAGCACGGGATGAACCGAGCGTTTGTTACCAGGCAGTCTGCAGAGCTGGCCTTCGATACTGTGTGATGATAATGCACGCAATGCTCCCAGTCTGTCTGTGCTCCAGCTCCATGAAGCTCTTATGGCTTGTGTGGGTATTTGGCTTATAACTGCTGCCCCTCTCTCAGGATGTTGTCCATCTTCTTCCACAGTATTCCCCTATAAAGGTCCACTTGAGAAATCCCTTTAGTCCCCCAAATAGTTGTGCTTCTTTTGGGCATTAAAAAAAAAAAACAAAATTGAACAAAACATGTAAACACTGCAATCATGTTTCCATCTTCATGTTGGCCGCTAAATGTAAATTTGTGGCTCTATCATGCACGTGTATGGAGCTTCCTGGACTACATTTTGTGTGCAAACTTCACTATGGGCTCAACAGTTCATCCCTACCTATAAATTTGCCTTTTACTCCTTTTTTGTTTTTGTTTTTGATTCTTGGTAAGTTCATATTGCTGTTGTCTTCACATTCTTTAGGATTTAGAGCCCTAAATCCCTCCCCACCCGTTTTTTCTTAAACAAAATGCGATGTAGATGAATATAAGAAATATATTGATGAAACAGTAAAATATAATTACTGTTTTCATTCCAGTCATGTGTTTTGTTGCCACTTAGAATAAACTCTCAAGATATATTTTACCTTACTTTATGATTATCCTAAGCCTGAAAAATTTGTATGTACGTATAAAAATATTTCTTATGTTATAGTGTTAAATGGTACTTCTGAGTCATTTCGAGAAGTATAATGCAATTCTGTAGAAAACACTCAAGCTTTGTAGCTGGCCATGGCTCCGTTTTTACTTTTGCTTTTTTCTGGGTGGATTGTCACAGAGAAGCTCAACATCGAGCAGAATGACTGAGCATCAAAGGCCATCTGAAGAGCATGCCAGGTTATAATTTGTAATATGTATGTATTATAATATGTAATGGACAAAAAACCTACTTTTACTCAGCTGTTTCCTTTTAGAACTGATTTGATTTCTTTTTTTCCTAGAGCAAATATGTCCTTTAATTATAAGACCTCATTAGCTATTGTACTATTTTATCCTCTCATACTTTTTTCTGCTCCTAAATGTTTCCAGTCACAGTACGATAATAATATGTGTGTTGATAGCTGTGAGTGGGTTTGTTTTTAAATATATAGGGATTCATCCTAAGCATTCATATCATGACTCATAACATCTTGAGGCATTCTTTCAAAAGACCCCTTCCCACCCACGTTGTATCTCTTCCTAGCCATTATTTCTCTTCTTGTTAAGAGTTATTGCTTACTTTGGAGAACAGTTGGAGTTTAATAAAGCATGGTCCATGCTGAAATCTCTTGCTCAACATATTATCCTATAGAAGATAGACTTGCACAAATAGATTGTAATTTGGCTACGTGAAGATATTTATTTTGTCCCCCAAACTGATCTATAGTCATGACATGGAGAAAACATATAGTCTACTGCAGGAAAAACAGGGCCAGCTTTCTATAGAGATGGTTTGGCAGCTGTGGGCATGCTGTAATTTCAGGAAGTAGAGCAGGCTGTTCACCAACCTCTGGAATTCCTTTCGCTGGGGATAAAGCTATTAAAAGGCTAGTGTCCTTGGAGGAGGCAAAAGACTGACGGTTGAGACCAGGTTTCCATAGGAGAAAGAGCAGTGCTAGCAATGTGCTTCTGATGGAGAAAATGAGAGACATTATGGGCTGGACCAGTGCCTCTCAAACTTAAATTAACGTCTGAATCATCTATTCAAATGATGATTCTGACTCAGAAGGTTGCAGATGTGCCCATAGATTCTGCATTTCTGAGGTGCTTCCCAGTGATGCCACGATTGCTGGCCTGTGGGCCACACTGTGAGCAGCAAGGGGCTAGAAGGACTCCCTGGGAAGTGAAGAGCAAGGCAGAGGCTGAGCCAGAAGCAGGGTGGGCAGTGGAGAAGGAGCGAGAACCCTGGTGCAAGAAGATGAGGTCTGAGAGGAGTAGGCAAAGCCTCCCAAACAGCCTTGAATGTGATAATGGACACTATGCTAGGGGCATGCAGGCCCAGAGATTGGGGCAAAATATCTTCACAGCCAGGTTACTCTTTACATTCCTCCTGTTTCTGGCTTTCTTGATCATGGTACACACAGAGGCCAGAAAATCGGGCTGTGCAGCAATTTCCAGCACTGGCGGCCCCACCCAGGGAGGAAAGACTCTTTGAAGAAAGGGCCAGACTCCCCTGGTTTGGCCCTATCTGGCCCCGTAGCTGTCCATGATAGCAGCATCACCAAGAAAAGCCCAGGCTTTGGAATCAGACAGATGTGGGCTTGATTCCTTGCTTTGTTACTACTTGCTGTGTGACTACAGACACATTCCACATCTTCTCCAAACTTTAGTTTCTCCATCTATGAAGTAGAGAAAATATTAGTACCAATATACAAGGGTTATCGTAAAGGCTACAGAAATATAGAAGCATTAGTACCTGGCACATCCTAAATCCTCAACAAATGCTAGTTTTCCTCCCCCTCCTCCTTCTCCTTCTCACTATTATTTTAATAATTCTACTTGACTGATCTTCTTGCAGGTACCACCTTTTCCTTGCTACTGCAACCACCTGCCCAGTTTTCCCATTTCTTGACCCTGCATTTCCTCAAGCTCAGGGCACTAATCCCAGTAAATAAAGCTTCAGGTTCTGGGACTGAGCCACAGCCCAGGGAGCAAAGCAGAGGAGCCCTGGGTTTCTAGCTCAGTAAGCAGCACGTGGCTGGCTTGGTCCCCCACTGCCATCAGGTCCCCACATCATACCACAGCAGCTGGGTCCTCTCCACCCCTCTTCTCCTTCCCCAGCATTTGTGACAGGATCCCTTTCTGTATATGCATATAGAATTCTGGGATTTCATGTTCTTCTTGGGGAGCAAATGCATGAATAAAGAATTGGGGTGCACTCTGATATGTGTAACCACCATGGAGGAACATATTATCTCTGCCTGAAATGTTTCGAGAAGATTTTTCAAGGGAGCAGACTTTCCATTAGTCTTTCAAAGATAAATAGGAGTTTGTTGGGCCACTCCTAGGCCTTAGTCATAGCGTGACCAACCGTCCCAGTTTGCCTGAGACTAAGGGGTTTTCTGGGATGCAGGATTTTCATTACTAAAACCAGGGCAGTCCCAGGCAAACCAGAATGGTTGGTCACCCCTACGAGTCCATCATGATCATCTGTCTGGATCTTAGAGTCGTGTTTTCTTTTACCAGTTGTCCAAGAGCCAGTAGTCTGTGGCTGGGACCCTGATGTCAAATTCTAGAACATGGGGCAACTTCCTGCCTGGAGCAGTGCTGGCTCTCAGAGTCTTCACCCTTTTGTCCTACTGTCTGATTACCTGTTTCCCCTGGGTGAGCCTGTCTTTAGGTCAGTGTTTCTCAAAGTTAGTCCTTAAATCCCTGTGCAAAGAAGGGGGACCCAAGCTTGGGGCCTAATGCCATCTTGAAATTCGTAATAATTTTATATTTGAATTTGTGTTTTGTAAGTGAAGTCCAGTGGGACGATGGAGCATGTGCCAGCTCATGAACCATCCTGACTCCCCAGACAGGTTCTTGGCCACCTGCTCCCCCCAAGCCCTGGCACCTCAATCCCTCCAATCCTCCTCTTCCCTGTCCCCACTCTACCACCCTTTGCCCCTGGCTGGGGTCTGGGACCAGGTGCAGGGAGTGTTGGCTGCATGCACAACGTGAGAGGGAGGGGCATGGCAGCCCCACTTCTATCCCAAGCTAGCAGAGTGATGGGCGACTTGACAGGGACAAACCTCTTGTCCATCCTGCATCCAGGTACCAATCACATCCCAGTGCGGAGGTTCTAATCCCTTGGAGATCATCCCTCTGTGTGGGTTGGGGCGGTAGGCCCATGGGAAGGGAAGATGGACCTCCTTGCCCTTGGCCGGGGCATGGTGTGTCATGTCAACCCAGCAGCTATTGGGAGGGGGATACTGGTGTGTACACAGCCAGCGGCCGAGTAGGGTCCCCTGGCACCTGTGAGAGTCTGCATTCAGCCTTGCCCAAGGGAGTGCAATATTAGATAGCAAATTAAATATACCATGATAGGCCAAGAGAGAAACTGTGGAAGAAAGGAAAAAGTATATTTTAGTAGCTTTAAAGACATTTTTTTCTTGCCTTTAAACAAGGGCCCCTGTGTTTTCATTTTTCTCTGAGCTCTCCAAATATCTAGCCCTGTATATGGCCCTGTTTCTAGGCCACACTGCAGACCTACTGAATTAGAATGTCCCGAAACATAGCTTGGGAACCTGCATTGTAACACACTCCCCAGGTGCTTCTAATGCACATTTAAATTTGAGAGCATTGTTTTGCCCTCTTGCTTGGCCGAATGTCTAGAGTTGAGCACGTGTTCTGTCAGCCACAGTAGTCCTCTGTGGCCAGCATGGGTAGTGTGGGTGAAAAAAGAAAGAAACCAACACCTCTGAAATCTCTACTTCTACCACCATTGATTTCCGACTTAGCAGGGACAGTGGGGCCAAACTGGCGTAAAATGGGGTTCTCTAAGCATTAGCACCTCTGTGTTTCTAGCTCACCAGGATTTCCAGTTCTTCTCCTTCCAGGCTCAAGGTAGGGCTGCACTCACCTGGCTCTTTGAAGGAAAGCGTGGCCATGGGACCTGCTTTGGTGCATGATGCACCATGTTCTCCTCCTGCCTCAGTGACGTTCCAAATAGTAGGGGCTCCCCTGGTTTGTGTCTCCACTGATTTGTGAGGAGGATGCGGAGCAGAGCCCACCCTCAACAGTCAGGTAGCAGCGGTGAGATACAAACAAATTTATTATCTTAAATCACTGAGATTTTGATGTTGATTGTCACTGCAACACACCCAATCTCTCACAATACACACAGGCTCCATTCTAATGAGTGTGACTCTAATCATCCTCAAGTCATTAGTTGTAGAGCAAAAAGCAGGTGCACAGAACTTCCCACATTGATTCTGTGGAATGGAGGAAAAAAAGCAAGGATTTCCTTTTAGAACTCCCTAAACAGACACTTAAGATTCTTCTGACCAAACTATGGTGATGAGATAGCACCATGTGGCCATCCTCAGATCTTTGTACCCCCTGCACCAGAAGTTTCAAGAAGTGACTAGTCCTGGGCTTGGCTTATGGAAAGGTCTTGCCAACCTGAAAAGAACATCAAGGAAGGAAGAAGCCAGAAGTTATAAGATCATGGAGCTATAAAGCAGGACCTGGGATCTGGGTAGCATGAGGAGCAGGATCAAGCCATCCAAATGGATATTTTCAAGATTGGAAAGTTCTCCCAAATTTGGGGTAGATTATTCACTGGACACCATTAGTTGAACTGCAATTCAAGTAGAAGCAGTCCTCTCTTTACAAGTCAGGAAATTAATGTACCTACATCTCTTAGTCGGTAGGAATGAGTTAAAAAAAAAAAATAGGCCTCAATTACTGGCTGTCCAAACCACAAGAAGAAAACTATTCTTTCTAGGGTTCATGCACTCGCTTGTGTTTGCATTTATGAGGCTCCTGCCGGTCATACCATCTCCCCTCCTGCCTGAGCACAAGGTGGCTCCTGCCGCTGGCCTGGAACCAGAAGGTGCTGACGGATGTTTCAAATGGTTTCCTGGGGTTTTTGCCAAGTAACTTGACCAAAACAGGTGGCAGTGTGTAATTTGTGATAACTAAAGGCTGATGCTCCATTTAGTTTTATGTTGTTATGTCTCCCTAGGAAGCAGTTGTTAGAGAATTTTAGAGATGTGGTCCCCGCTTCAAGGAGATGAGCTAATCACACTTCTCAGCTCATAGCATGTTATGCATTATGCCCCACTCTTGCTTTACTATTATATTTCCCCCTTCATTCTAGATCTCCACTCCCATTCCCTCCCCCTTTGTAAGCCCCTGCTCTAACATCTTTGCTACTTAAGCTGAAACACACCTGTGCCCTTGAGGGGTGCTCACTTCCACGGACTGGCCCTCACACATGCCGGGCTCTGTGTCAAGTGCTCTCCAGGCATTGACTCTTTCAGCCCTCACAACCACCGTGTGTGGTGCTTGGTCACTGGTGTTTCTGTCCATGTGAAGGGGGCTCCACTTAGGTAGTGCTGCTGGCCTCTCTCTGTCCCCTCTTCTGGATGGCGAGTGTGGAATCAAGAATGAGGCACTCATGGCTCTGCCCTGTCCCTTGAGAGCAGGCACCCAGAGGCATGCACTCCTTTCTGCTTCTCCTGCCAGAGACACGCTGGCCGCCCCCCACAGGACGTCTCATCTGGCGTTCACTGTCAGCAGACACAACCTGCATCCTTCAGTGTCAGCTTCACCAGAAATAAGGGCGATATTTTGTCCCCATCACCCTTGCTCCTTTGTCTTACTTCTCAATTGCTTCTGAACCTGATAGGAAAGAGGGATACTTTTTATTGGGTCCTTTCAAAAACTCCAACATTAGGTACTATTACTATTCCTTTTTACGGATGAAGGTACCAAGGCTCAAAGAGATGAAGAGAATCTCCCAGATTGCACAGCTTGGCAACTGGAGCCAGACATTCTGGCCCCAGGTCCTGCCCTCTCACTATCATGATACACTGCCCATAAAATATGAAGTGTTGTTTTATGTGAATATATATGTGTGTTTCTGTATCTGTATGAATGTGTGTATGTGTATGTATATATATATATAATTTATATAAATATGCTGTAACATCTAGTTTGATGTCTTCTGTATTCATGCACTTTATGTTATGAAGGTTCATTGATATTGTATGTGTATCTATTTCTTTCCTTTTGACCACTACGAGGTTGGTATTTGTATGGTCATTAATGAGATTATCTTTTGCGTTGATTTATTTAATAGAATATTACCTTGGGGGAAGTCATATACAGGTATCAATGAGGTGTGCACCAAAAGTAACATTGGATATTTAGAACTCATATTGCATTTTTCTCTCAGAAAAATGTTATAAATAAGAACCTCCTAAGCTATGCCTTAAAAATCCATTTAGTCCCTTGTGTAGCTGTAATGTTTCACATTTGCAAGATGGGATGATATAAGCATTATGGTATAATCCTCACCTCTCCATATAGCTTTAGGGGTATGGGGAGAAAAGGCGCCCTGGACTGGGGAAAGGCTTTAGGAAAGAAGACCAGGGAGTAAGAGAGTGGGGGAGGGAGCAGAGATAGGTCCACAGGAAGTGAGAGGGGGCAGGTCATTGTGTAGGTTGGAGCTGATGGAACTTTGGGGCTCCACCCACCCTCTAACCCCAGACTCTTCTTTCTAGAATGCCTAGCTGCTTACCCCATCTACTGTCTTCAGACTCAGATCTCACCCCCTGCAAGGTGGCCAGATTGCTTTAGTGGGATGGTTCCTACTGGCATAGAAGGTGTTTTCTCCCGTCAGTCCCCTTCTCTGCCAGCCGGCAGAGTGGGAGTATGCTGTGCCCCTGCCTGCCAGGCAGACTGGAGCCGATTAGCCTGGAGCCCCTGGCTCCAGTTTCCCGGTTTAACCCATACGTGCTGTGGTGGATCTGTCTGGCCACCCTGCTTACTTCCCTGGCTCTTGTTCCACATCACGTCCCCTCTGGGGCAGGCTCCAACCCTGCCCTGGTTCCTAACAGTGTCTTGTCCAGAGCTGGATTTTGGGAAACTGAGGCTTGGAGAAGTTCAGCTCACTGACCCAAGGTCACCTGACTCCTGGCTGATGCTGAGCTGTCACAGAACCCTCCTGCTGTCTGTCAGGCGTGGAGCCGGTCCACACTTCACTCTGCTGCCCAACCACCTGCCCTCACCCCATTGCGCTCTGACCCTTCACACTTGGGCCTCCCCCACCCTGTGGCATCACCGTTTTCCACACATTCGTCCTGCTGTGAAGGGGCCTGCTAGAGGTCCTTGTGGAACCGGAGCATTTGAGTGGGAGCATTTGGAACACAGAGGCAATCTCATGTCCAGATCCAAGAGTTCAGCTGGGGACACACCTTTCCATCACAGTGAAAGTGACTTTGAACTGTCCTGTTTTATGCCAAGTAAGCGCAATCCTTGTGTTTTGGCTGACTCCCAGCATCGCCCTCATCCAGGCAAAGTGTGGGCCCTGCCCTGGCCTATGGATACAGGTAGCCAGAGTATTTCTGTTGTGGTTCTTGAGTAGGCAGGATAATCAAGTACACATCCTGTATTCACAAGGCCATGTGCACTCTAGACATGAATATTTATTTAATTACTCCTGTGATGAGTGTGTTAAAGGAAAAGCACAGTGCTCCATGAAACATGAAATACAGACAGCTAACCAGAGAGGGTGAAGGCTAAGTCGAGACCTACAGGTTAAATAAGAGTTAGCAGGCTCCAGGGGCTGGGATTAGGCTTCAGTTGGGTCATATTGAGTTGAGGCAGATGTGAGGTATCTCAAGTGGAGATTAAGTGGAAATACATGTCTGAAGTTGATGTGAGAAGTCTGAGCTAGAGATATAAATTGGGACTCATGGAGTAAGATGGAAATAGAGTGCAGCATCAGGCAAGAAAGGGGCAAGACTGAACTCTAGGTGAACTGGGGGAGATCGGGAGTGAGTTAGAGGTGAGGAAGGGGGACGAGCCAGAGCACCACCCTTCAAAGACGTGTGGCTCTGATGGGGAGAAGGCGGTAGAGTGGAGCTAGAAGGTTTGGATGGAAGGAGAGGCATCTTCTCTTCTTTAGGAAGGAAGAGATGTTTAAATGCTAGTGGTAATTCTCCACCAGAAAGCAGGAGGGGAGTGGGATCCAGAGCACAAAGGAGGGATTAACTTGTGACAGGAAGAGGCTCCTCCCTCCATTGGTCCAGAGGGAAGAAGGAGAAGATGTGCAGATGCAAATGTGCTCAAATAGATTTGGGAAGGGAAGGGATGGGAGTTCCCTTTTGGTAGTTCTGGCTTTACCGGTGAAAGAGAAAATGTCACCTTCGAGGGTGGAAGGAGCAGAGGTGGGGTAGTGGGTGGGGGTTTGAGGAGCATGGAGAATCAGGCTCAGGAAATGGGCAGAAGCAAAGGTGGCTGCACAGTTAGAACCATAGTCCTGTCTGCAAGGACAAAGCTGCGGCTGATCCTGGTTACTGCAGGTGGGACTGATGATACTGTCGGCCCTGAGCCTGGACTCTGGACTCTGTTTGCCTCTGCTAGGGTCAGCCATTGTCCCCAGAAGCCAGATGGTGCTGCTGTCTTTGCTGTTTCTGGGAAGAATTCTTCAGTGTCCCTGCCTATCTGTATCGCTTGCTCTAGATGCAAAACCTCAGAAGGAAACATCCAATTCGCTGAGCCTGGTACGTGCACCCATGCTGCCTTACCTACCAGGAGAGCCAGAAAAGTTGGCATTTTCAGCTTCTAATGTTGGAAGGTACATTCTGTTCCCAGCAAGATTTGTAAGGTGGGAAGGGCATTCGGATCCTCAAAAGTCCGACAAACAAAAGACAAACAACCTCCAACGTGGCCCCGTCTCCAGCCGTGCTCTGGACAGCATCACAAGTCCCTTGTGTCAGACCCAAGCACGCACAGAGCCTCTTCAGCCGGAACTGGCTGTGATCTTTCTCAGGGACAGGTGACACCTCTGCAGATGCCTGTTATTGTGACAACCACTAAAACACCCCAGACAGTGGTACCACCCCTTTGAGAACTACCACGCTAGGGGATTTAGTGTTCAGAAAGTAAAGACAGCTTCTGGCCAAAGGGCAAGTTCTGTAGCCAGATTTAATCTGTAGCTTAGCTGATTTGAAATGACATTTCAGTTTACAGCTCACTCTAAAAATGAATATGCTGACTAATAAAAATGCATATGCTGAGTCAGTTTAAGTAACCATCATTATGCCCTATAGACATACACAGCTGTGTCAGAAAGGTCTCTGGAGCCAGCTCTGATGGTCTAGTAGTTAAAGTTCGGTGCTCTTACCACTTTGGTGGCCCGGGTTCATTTCCCAGTTGCAGAACCACACCACTCGTCTGTCAGTTGCCATGCTGTGGCAGCGGCTCACATAGAAGAACTAGAAGGACTTACAACTAGGATTTACAGCCATGCACTGGGGCTTTGGGGAGAAAAAGAAAAAGAGGAAGATTGGCAACAGATGTTAGCTCAAGGCGAATCTTTCCCTGCAAAAAAGAAAAAAAAAATCTCTGAAGTGCCCCGTCATTCATAAGGGCATTGGAAACACAGCCAAAAGGATAATTTTAGCCTTGGGTAAAACTTTGATTTAGCCATGAATGCTGAACTTGGAGAAAGATGTAACAGAGAGAGAAAGGCATAGATAATTGACAATGAAAAGTAGGAAAGGATCATTATGAGTGCTGGCCAGAAATGTTAATACTTTTTAGGTAGAAAGATATTGGCCAAGAGGAGGAATCTGGAACATTATGGAGGGTATGGACTTATTTGTGAAAAATGACAATAATATCATTTGGAATCTGATTTAGGACAAATCATCATCTCTGAGAAATATTTTGTTGAAGCCTACATGGTGTAAGTTACTTATAGAAATCAATATAGTTTTAGAAGTTGTTGAGTCTAAAAAAATATAAATGGATTCAAGGAGGGTTTAGATATCTTGGTTGCTGGTTATTAAAGTCAAGTTAGTTAAATCTGTTTGCCTCGGAAGAACATAACTATATAATTTTCCTTATTCTGTGTAGTTTGTCAGACAAATTCTTAGACTCCTTATCAGTTCAGTGAGTGAACCAAATGTCATACCCAATTTTATTATAAATTAGCAAAAAATGTGTGAATGAGAAAAAGTGAGTTTTATGAGGAGAATCGGGTTCTGAACAAAAAAATTTCCTAACAGTAAGAGTAGCTATAGAAGGTCGGATAAAATATAAGACTTAACTGTGAAATTGAGCTCAGAGTTCTTCGATTCCAATGGGCTTCAGCTTATTTTAAATCACCACCAAATCTATTTGTAAAATGTTAGTTGTGGATAAAATACTCGAGTAACATGTGTTAGTCTCAAGTTCTGCCCTCTGAGTCTACTTAAGGAACAATGATTAAAGTCATGATTAATGAAAATCATGCTATGTATCATGAAATCATTTTTTTCTCCAGAGTTAAGAATCCATCAGTAATAAAATACAGATGCAAATGTTTCACCTTCTCCCTGTCTTTTGATTTTTTCTTGAAATGTTCCATTAAAACAATAGTGGGCTTGTCATTTTACAAGTTATCGGAGTGATCCAAATCTTTAGACTCAATTTCAGTTTAGGGATTTTATTTCTCAGGCTATTGTAGTTATTTTTAATGAGGAAGCAAGAGATTCTAATTCTCCTTTCCATTTTCTACCCTAATCTTTGCCTCCTGCTGATGTGAACCTTAATTCCTTGAAGAGGAGATGTGGTGTTGGTATTTAATTTCTGGGCAGGCTGTCATGTGGGATAAATAGAAGAAATCTGTGCTACTTGCAAGGGTGGGAGGGGGACCCAAGAGAGAAAGCTTTTGACAAAACACCAAGGAAATGTATAATGGCCAGAACTTGTCAGCAGGACAATGGGTTCCCTCTCAGAAAGATGTTCTAGGTTCATACCCTGGGTGAGAGGTTGATCAAGGGAACTCTTGAGTCCCTTCCTGTAAGTTTGTGGAATGATCTACTTTCTCTTCTCGCGGATGAGCAGGTGCTTCTGGGAAACAGTAAGAGGAGCTGAGGGACAGAGTGACTTTCCTCCCAAGCACATTCTTTTTGGTGGTGCCAGGGTCTGAGTGCACAGGGTGATGATAAACCCACAAGAAAGAAGGGCCCTAGCTGAGCCATTGGCAGATGTGCTCTTTGGACCAGGATTAAAAGGATCCTTTTTCAGGCCAGCTGAGTTATGTTTTCATCACTGGCCTTGATTGTTTTATGAGGAGTGTACTTCGTTTTGTAAAAAGTTTTCAAACAAGGTTACGGAAATGGAGTTTAATTTTACTTGATCTGTATCTTTCCTTCTCGATTAAAACATTTCTATAAAATTAGCTCATTAGATAAGTTTTTCTTTTCTTTTTTTTTTTTTTTTTTTTGTGGGGAAGACCAGCCCTGAGCTAACATCCGTCGCCAATCCTCCTCTTTTTGCTGAGGGAGACTGGCCCTGGGCTAACATCCGTGCCCATCTTCCTCTACTTTATATGGGACGCCGCCACGGCGTGGCTGACAGGCAGTGCGTCGGCGGGCGCCCGGGATCCGAACCGGCGAACCCCGGGCTGCCAAGCGCGGACTAAACCACTGCGCCACCGGGCGGCCCCAGATAAGTTTTTCAAATGGACGCCAGCCATGAAGGAAGTTTAATTGTGTGGTTCCTTTTGGGGCTTATTTTTCATAACTTGTGTTTGTTTTACATGGACAGTGGAAACATATATAATTTAGTTAATAAAAATAAATGTTTCAAAATATCTCTCCACGGTTACTTATTAATGACAGAGGTAAAAAGATGACTTTATAATGGGAAAATCTGGAGAAGGTCTTCTTAAGCAAGTGATTAAACATAGCATCACTGATAATAGGACAAGCTGGCATCACGTGCCCCCGGGCATGATGCCGTGAGAAGGACCATCCCATCACGCAGGTAGTAATCCTGCCAAAGTGAGGAGATCATGAGGAATTAATCAGGCAAATTCAGATTGTGCAACATGCTGTGATAGAAAAGACCTGGACTCTTCACTATGTCAGTGTCAGGAAAGACAAAAACTGTGGGAGGGCTGCTCTCGATTAGAGGAGACAAAAGAGACTCGGCAACTAAATGCTGTATATAATCCTTGATGGGACCCTGGAATGGAAAAATGCAATGGGCATTATTAGGAGAGTTCAGGGAAATTTGAACATGGGCAGTGTGTTAGATAAGATTTTTGTATAAATGGTAAAATATCTTAGGCATCAAAATGTTGAGTTTATGTAGGAGAAATGACCATGTTCTTGGGAGATACGTGCTGAAATATTTAGGGTGAAGCATAATGATGTCTGAAACTTATTTTCAAAGATTCAAAAAAAGCGTGTGTGTGTGTGTGTGTGTGTGTGTGTAGACACAGAGAGAGAGAGGGCATGCAAATGTGGCAAAATGTCAACTTTTGGTGAATCTAAGTGAAAAGTGTATGGATATTCATTTACTGTTCTTTTAGCTTTCCTGTAGGTTTGAAAATTAGGCAAAATAAAAAATTGGAAAAAAATCAGAAAATGCTGCTTTGTGGAACAGTATGTTTGTCAAATTATAAACTATTATAGCAAACTAATTTCACATTATAAACTTAGACTCTTTTGGAGGCGGTTGTACTATTTAGTTGAGTGAGAAGCTAATTTTGGATGTGATTTTAGATACGTTTGCATAATATTTTGCAGTTTCACATGTCCCATTTATTAATTTCATTTTGATTCAACAACATTTATTAAGCACCTACTCTGAGGATACAGGAGTGATTAAGACACAAAGATGTCACAGTCTAGTGGGAATGACAGATGAAGACAAGTACATGGCACAGAGTATGATAGGCGCTCTTTTTGATGAAGAGTACAAAATTTGTGTGCAGTGCATATTATTGTCCCTGATCTAGTTAACAAATATCTTTTATGATCATTGTGTTATTATTTTATAAGCAAGGAAATAAAACCTCAGAGTGGTTCCGTGATGTACTTAGAGTCACAGGGCTAGGAGTTGATTCTCCTACACCCTTAGCAGTCTACCACTATGCTCAGGTACCACACAGGACGACTTTGGGGTCCACCTCCGTCTCTGTGCTTGCCACACCTCCTAACCTTGGAGGCAACAACACAACTTTAATATTCATGCATTCATCCATCCATCCACTCATTCATTCATAGCATTTGTTGAACACCTACTGCATGAAATCTAGGAAGGCCCTGAAATGACTAGATGATGGGCTGGAGTGAGCTGTGATTTCAGAGGCTTCAGAGTGACGACCACTAGGGAGAGAAACAAGGATCAGATGATGCTATCTCATCTCACCTACTCACCTGGAAGGCTTGTGGAGTCAAAGTGCCTCACACTCCACCTTTTATGATTATTATCTGCTTCATTAAAACATTATTTAAAAGACTACTTTGTTTCTCTACCTACATCATCATGAGCAAAGTTCAAGCCATCTTTAGCTTGTTCCAAAAGCACGTGGAGAGAAGACTACAACTCAGTCTTTTGGGTTATTTTTTTCCTCATTTGACTCTCAAATGTTATTTCTCTGAAAGTGCACAACTTTGTCTTTGCTTTTCTGCTTCTAAGGACTTCATAGCCTGGCACTTTCTAGTTTCATAACAGGTCCTTGTTTACATCTGTGAATCTCAAGTGCAGTTCATGCGTGCTTTGAAATATTTTGAGTGATCAAAAAGCAAACATAAGTAACTGATAATAGGAGTTTAACAGAAGGAACCATTTAAATGGCACGTAATTTTAAGCTATGAAGCAGAAGAGAATAAATCCATACCTGTTGGTTTAACATGCATGCGCTGGGCTGTGAACCCACTTTGGAGACCACGCACTCTGTCTTGCAGTGACATTTTGAATCTGCAAGTCTCCAAGGAGGTTTGCTACAGAGCTGGAGCACTTGAAAAGAATGGACTACAAGTTAAAGAGCAGTGGTGGTGACAGAGGAAACATACAGTCTGTCAGTGCAAATGGAATCAGAAAAAAATGGAACTTAAATGAAAAATGAAATCAGAAAAATGTGCCTACTAGTAGGGCACATAAACGTGTGTCGAGGAACCTCAGAAACATGTTCCTAAGATGAAAATGGAGGAAAACATTGTAAAGTGGACTGCCCTGTGTGATAGGTGCTGGAAGATGGGTTGGTGGACTCAGTGGGCTTATTAAATGAGGCCGGGGTGGCTGGCTCATGTAACAGGTGAGGGGTCCACCTTGGAGTGTCTCTACCTGCTGCTAGATTGGGGATTTTTAACTGCTGTGCTGCTTCAGAGGGATCACGTTATCTCAGAACAGGAGGAAGTGAAACAAAGAGAGTGGCCTTCTGAGCCACTGCAGCTAATTCATTTATTTGGATTTTCAGTAGCAGAAAGTGCAACTTTGGAAAACCAGTGCGCTCTTATAATCCTTGAGATGTATTATAGCATAGCTCCCCTCCTCCAGGCTCCCTATAATGGAATCTTAGCATACCTGGAAATAATGACATTTGAAACTTTTCTGACAAATTTATTTCCCCTAGGATGAAACAGGTCAAATATGAACTACCTGTTAGGTTCTGTGGCATAGCTAATGGTCAGTGAGTGGGATGCACATAGGCTCAGGATTTCTATACCTGCAGGATGTGGGCACATTATACTTAACCTCTCAAAGCCACACTTTCCTCATCTGTGGAGCAGGTTAATAAAACCCCACTTTCATTGTGAGGCCTAAATGTGAGAATGTTTGTGAGGTGTTTAACATAATACCTAGAATATAATAACCATTAGATCATAAACTATTAAATAAATAGGGGTTTTTTTTGGAGGGAGGTGCCATGATTGTAGGATTTTGATGGAAGAGGTTAAGAATGCTTTGAGTGATTCCTATATCCAAAAATGTTTCACTTATATTGAATCTTACACATCTAAAAGCAGTGTTCTTTTGATATGATCTGAAAGAGATGTGCAAACAACTTTAAGGGAAATATATTTGTTCTGATTTTCCAAACTGGGAGTTCTTGGATTCCTATTAATTCCTTCACTATGTATTAATGGTATGTGTGTTTAGGAAGTTATTTCTTCTACCCTTAGGTATTGTTTTATGGTTTTTAGAGTACCTTATAATTCCTAATTAGTTTTTCTCCAGGAGGTTGGATTATTTTTTCCAAGGGTCGGTAGACAATCTGGGAGCATTAATCTGAGCTCAGAGAAGCAGTTTTTTCAAAATCAAAGAGCAAGTGTTAGGGACAGAACTGGCTGAACTTAGGGTTTTCAGTAGTTGGTGTGACAATTCTTCCTTCCACAGAGAAATAAGCAGAGCGGCTTCTTAGAGCAAAAGGTAATCTCTGTGACTGAGAGCAGTGGTTCTCAAAGTGTGGTTGAGAACCCATGGGGTCCCCAAGGCCTTTCTGAAGCTCCACAAGCTTTGAGGTCCTCCGTTTCCCGTTATAGATCTATGCAAGGCCAGGTTTTCTTCAACCAAAACAACGTATCACAACAGATTGAATGCAGAAGCAGACATGAGAATCCAGCTGTCTTCTATTGTCAGGCATTTAAAGAGATTTTTAAAATGTAAAGCAGAGCCATTATTCTCAGTACAATTTTTATGTTGTGGAAAATACAGTAATTTTTCATAAAAATATGGTATTTATGCTAACATAATGGGTTTATTATCATTTTAAATGAATTAGTAATATATATTTTTAAATCCTCTCAGCCTTAATTTTTAACATGGTACATATCAATAGATAAAACCCACATAAACAAAAGCTTTTTGAGGTTCTCAATAATTTATAAAAGTGTAAGAGGTCCTGAGACTAAAATTTGAGAACCATTGTCCTAGAGATTTTTGGCTTCTAGGAGCGTGTTTAGAACATTTACATTAGCTAGCAATTCTGAGACTTTAAAAAATATATATATGTCCCTTACCATACTATTGTATGTTAAAAATATAAAGGTGAAACTGCTTTTTTCCCCAAGAAATAAAAGAATCCCACAGAGTCTGAGTACTGCCTCTCTCTCTCACTAGCTGCACTCATTGTTCAAATGGCTCTACTGCTCAGCTAATAATGTGGTGGGGGAGTCCTCTTCTTAAAGTCACTGTTGAATCTGTCACTTGGGGTTAGGGAGTGTGGCGGGTGGAGAGGGTGTGGGAGGTGAAGATTATCCTCGCTCATTAACATGTTAACAGATTTGTTTAACACTTGTATTCATTGTCATACCAGGCTCTGAGAAATATATAGACTCTCAGGGTTCAAAATTCAAGCCAGAAAAGTTTTGAGGGATGTGGGGAGGGGTAGATTGCAAGGTCTCCTGGGGTCCTCTGTGGAAAGCACTTTGGGATTCATGAGTGGGAGGGTGAAGAAAGCAGGACCAAAGCCCCACTACATCTCTTCCATAATTTTGCATTGTCCTGGCCGTGGGCCAAAGAGTGATGAGGATGAACAAGAAAATTAATAAGAAGGAGAGCAGTCAGGAAAAGAGGAGATGAGTGGAAATGGTGCAGGAGAAGGAGGTGCTACCACTCTACCAATGCTCAGGTCCCAGTTCTGCAGCTGTGAGCTCTTCAAGACCTGGAACCAGGGGCCATGCCAGTCCTAGGAGACACTCTGGGCTATACTGTTGGCTCTTGGTCCTGGAAAAGCTTAGCACATGATAACTGTTGCTCGATATCAGACTTCTCTGAATGTACAGACTTTAAAATGCTGTGTAGGCTGATGGAAATTCAAGGGTGTAATGATTAAGGTGTGACAAAGATTAACGTATAGATTTGCTGGGAGAAAGAAAAATGATTATTTTGGTTTTGAACATAAGCTTGAGAGGCTACACCCAGACAGAGATGTCCAATAGGCAGTTAGAATAGGATCTGGATCTCGAGAGAATTGTGGCTATGTGTTTCCTTGGGAATCAGCATCATATAGAGATGGTCAAGGTTGTGAACAGATGAGTCGGCTTTAATAACTGTATTTCCTTTGCTTTATCAGCTTTTCCATGTGGCCTATGTGTTAATCAAATTTGCAAATTCTCCTCGTCCTGATCTTTGGGTCTTGGAAAGATCTGTAGACTTTGGAAGCACCTACTCACCTTGGCAATATTTTGCTTGTAAGTAATCTTGCCTACCATGTTATGAGGGGCTTTATTTGCATCAGATCAAGACTATGGATTTAACTAGAAAATTAGTCTCTCAGTGTGGCTAGTTAGGGACTGGTAAATTTTAACTCTCTAGGTAACCCTCAGAACATCCCTATTTCTCAAGTATGCATGCATTAATTCCAAGGACACACATGCAGAACTGAGGTTGAAATGCCTTTTATGATAACAGTTCTTGCTACTATTTAGGAGGAAGTAGTGTACTATAACTGCACCATAGCTCCAGTCCTTTTCCTTTTATGTAGAATTAGGAACCAAGTTCCATCTTTATGGATCCTGCACTTCGCATTACTTACCTTGACCCTGTTGTCTTTACTAATGAAGAATGTCAGTGTCTCTGCACCCTGTGATGAATTGAAGTGGACAGGAATTTTACTTACAAAGACACTGCGTTTCCAAGAATGCTCCTTAGAGGGTAAACTTGCCTAATGAGGAGTGAGGATTTAGAACTACTTTTTCAAACATTGCTGTTGAAAGTCAAGTGCCCTGAAATGACTTGGTGTTTTCTTTCATGGATTAAAAACTTCATTCTAAGCTTTTGTCTAAAAATCTTAAATGCTTCTCTGTTCTTTCCCTTTTCATGTATTTTCTTAAGGAAACATAAGATTTCTTAAGAGATTTACAACAAGATGATAATATTTTATTTTATAATATTAAAATGGTTCCTTCCTAGATTCTAAAGTAGACTGTTTGGAACAATTTGGGCGGGAGGCAAATATGGCTGTCACTCGAGATGATGACGTCCTTTGTACTACTGAATATTCCCGGATTGTACCTTTGGAAAATGGTGAGGTGAGTAGATTTGTGAGGCCATGAGAGGTAAGACTCAGAAATGAACGTGAGAATATTAAATTTTTCATAATTGTGAAACTTGAACTTTTAAGGAGATCAAACATAGATCATGGTGGAAACCAGTACTTAGGACTAAATGGTGAAGAAATCACGTGGGAGACTCTCAGGAGTTTCTTGGAAATTTTTTTTTAATTGACGTATAACTGACATTCAAAATTTTATTTGAGGTCTCTAATTCCTCTCAGGAAGTCAAGATTCTGGATTCAAGGCCCACAGGTCTTGAACTCTCTTTTCCGGTAGAATATTTAGAAGGTAGGTTGCTGCTGGTTGAGGTGAAGACCCCTCCCACGGCTTCATGAACTCATTATCCCCCATAAGAGTGAGGAGATGAGGAATAGGTGGCAGTGCTAATCCCTGATCCTTTTTGGCAGTTGAGGATCATCTGCAAGGGAGAAAAGACTTGCTGTCCCTTTGGGGTTGCATTTGGCCCTTGTAAAGTCAGCCAGGCTATTGTTAGGGGAGACAGGAAAACGGAGTGGGGAAAATCAGAGAAGAATTCCATGGAAATTATGAGGCCATCATGAACGCAAAATGAGTTTCAAAAGAACTTCTTTAAGGGGTGTCAGTCTCCCTCCCTCTCTTTAGGTAGAGAGATATTTCTTGAGCAGCTCTATTCAGTGTCTTCCAGTGATCAGTGAGTGGTTCATGTCTCAAATGGTTGGGCCTTGGACTTCATCTCCTCAAGTTTTAAAACAAAATCTGGGGTTTTGTATAGATTTTTTTTGTCCCCTTCACTGTCAACTTTATATCCAGAGACTCTTTTTTCAACCTCATTTAGGTTTTTAGATTACTTTAGCTTTATTTCTTTGATGCAGCTTGACAAAAAATTGTTTCCTTATATTTATAGATTTTAACATTATATTTTCAACATTTCATAGCATTATAGCCTCACAACTATAGAAAAAAGGTTTTAAAAATGAAATGATAACATCTCTTGAGAGCCCAGGTTTTAAGGACAGATGGCAGAATTTGGAAGGAAGATGGAACTAGCAATGATATTTTTAGATATAAACAAGATCCAAGACCACCTACAATCCTCTAATGGCTCAAAGAAACCAAGTAAACCAAGTGCTTTGGGGCATGCCAGTTATTTTTAGTTACCTGCAGTTACATTTTGATGAAAGGATTTTTTTTCCCTTTGTGTGTGTGTGGTTATTTTAGGTTGTGGTGTCCTTGATAAATGGTCGTCCAGGTGCAAAAAATTTTACTTTCTCTCACACCCTGAGGGAGTTCACCAAGGCAACAAACATCCGCTTACGTTTTCTCCGAACCAACACCCTTCTCGGACACCTCATCTCCAAAGCACAGCGAGATCCAACTGTCACTCGGCGAGTGAGTCATGTTTTAAGTGCCTCAACAGCAGCTTTTGTTACTTTTTTTCCTTATCAAATTAATTGCATTGAACTCTTTCGTGTAATCTTTACAACCAGTAGTGGTGTAGGTGTAGGGATTGTCTTGTCTGAAATACTAGATGTAATTTAGAAGTTTGATTGTTGAAGAAAAATCATTATATTCAAAGAAGATGAAAGGTAAAAGGTGATAGCCAGCCTGGTATTAGCCTGCTATTATAACAAACAATTCCCAAGTCTCAGAGGCTTAACAAAATAAAGCTTCTGTTTTTGCTCATGTCATAGTCCAGTGTGGGTCAGCAGGTGGGATTGGCTCCACACAGTCATTCAGGGAACCAGGCTCTTTCTATCTAGAGGTGCAGGCATCCTGTAGGACCTCAGAGTCTTCCTCTGGATCCCCTGCATCTGGTCAGTAGATGAGGGAAGAGGGAGAGTGTAGAGAAGGCCCACCTGCTGCTAACCACACAGGTCACTTTCGTTGGTTGTGTAGCTCCACCTAGATGCAGGAGGCTGGGCAATGTAATCCAGCCCATGTAGAAGAGACAGATGGTGAGCACTAGTAGTCCTACTGAGTTGGAGGTAGAGCCTGAACATCTCACTGTCAGTGTCAGGACAGTACCCCTGTCTTCACAGAGGGAGCCAGCAGAATAAATACCCTGAGCTCACTTCTCCCACCCTCTCATTCCCTGCCAGTGCCTCCCATTGGCCAAACCCAACAGGAAGGCAGAGGGCAAGAGATTCCATTGTTGTAGGCCATAAAGTTCAGCCCCAGGGTAAGAGGCAGGATAGAGAAAGGTGGAGAGTGGACCTGGAAGGGTGAATGGAAGATGTCCAGCAAACCTTATAGAGTTTGGCTTCTTGTGTAGGTACTATCAGAGAGCTGGGAAAAGAAGGGAGAGAGAAAAGGTAACTTTTACTACAGTTTTGAGCATTTTCCAGAAAGGCTAGTCATCTTGGGTGTAGGTGGCCTGTCTTCTGCATTTTCTGCCCCCTTAGCTCTCTCTGAGCCGCTGTACGTGGGAACTACACTGGAATTTACAAAGGAGAGCTGGGCTTTCTGATACACTGTGGCCAGGCTGCGTTTCCATTCCTCAAGGTGTTTTGGAGCCTCACCACAAATGTCCCTCACCACCTTTTCTTTCTTCAGTTGTCTTTTGGGGAGTTGCAAGATTTGTACTCATATGTATGTATGTTTCTTTTCACTTAGGTGACCATAGGCTTCTCTATTAAGTGATTTTTATGGAGTGTACCACATGTATAATCTTGATGCCCCAATTCTAGGTTGCTGCTTTGAGTGGAGGAATAGAATACCAGCATGTGGTAACATGCATCATGTGAGCTGCTGGGCTGAAGCCTTTCTGAGTGCTTCTGTCTCTTGCTACAGCTGCCCTTAACACATGTGTAGAGAGAAACTTCTATGATGATAAGCACGAAAGCCTCTGAGTGTTAGCTTGTCAGGGAAAGCCCTCCAATACTGAATTTATCCATATTAACAAGAAGTGTTGTTCATGCCTTCAGACTAAGTAAGACGTTTCCAGGAAGCTTAGACACTTCAACAGTTTTTAAAGAGAAAATTAGAACGGAACCCCATCAAATGAATAGGGTGCTTTAAGATGACTAATTGCAAGAACAATGACAAGATACAAAAACCCTCTTGTCCCTGTGACTTTAGACTTCCTCATTGACAGGTGTTCTTCAAACTGGCAGCATGACCTCAATGAGAAAGATTATTCTACAGCCCCCAACTTCCTCGCTGAGTCCCGTGCATCTCCCACCAACTCTGAGAAGTAAGGGAGCTGGCAGATGGTGCCACCTATTGTCGCTAGCAGAGAGGCCTCCACCATACTGGAGATGTGCCTTTCGATGACATGGCCTACACATATATGTGCCTGGGTTAGGGGCCGATCCTTGGTGAGTCTGAAGCTTGCTGTGTCTGGCCTTTTGGAGCTTGAGCCTCTGCCTTTTGGCCTTACTAACCCTGAGCCAGCAAGGCTTCAGCAAGTGCTGGTGGCCCCTGCCAGTCTCAGCGCTGTATCTGATCCATCATTGTAAATATCCCCTCCTTTCCTGGATCCTACACAGAGTAGGTGGAAAGTTGATGATAAATAAATATGTTCAGTTTATAAAACCCAGATTTACATAACAAAATAAACTAGAAAGCACTTAATCCCTCTCCAAAAGTCTGTAGGGTATGATTCTTTCCCAAGGTAATTTCCCTCCATGCATTTAAAGCATGTGATTTTTTAAAATGCACAAATTTGGCAGGATGCTATTAAATTTAATTGGTGAAGGCATTTATTTTCTAAGACAAGTTCCATCCAATTGTGACTCTCTTCTGTGTTAAGGTAGGCTCAAGAGAACAGGATGACAGAGAAGCGGGGTCAATATAGATGTGAAGAACAGTAAAGGAAAGCTTATGTTGCTGTTTAGTAAAACTGGCACATTCTGTTTTCTGTTGTATAGTATTATTACAGCATAAAAGATATCAGCATTGGTGGGCGGTGTGTTTGCAATGGCCATGCTGACGTGTGCAATGCAAACAATCCTGAAAAACTGTAAGTACATTGTACAGAGTTGTTTTTAGCCTTACTATCAATAAGTCTAATTGTTTCCATGGATGTTTGAGTCCCATTAAATATTTCTAAGTTCCTGCCCTCAACAGAAATGTTTCACCATCAACAAATAGGTGGTGTGTGTGCCTACCCTTCTCTGGCCCTATACTTTCTTCCACACACTTGCCCCCAACCAGCCCACAGCAGACGTGGCTAAACAATCACAGCCACGTGGATGATCTGGGATGCAGACACACAAATCCTTCCCCCCTGCCCCAGACAGTGCCCCAGGGAGCCAAGAATAGTTGATTAGAGTTGGCAAGAGAAATAAGACTTGTTTGTCATCCCTGGTCTAATGAGATCAGGGTATACGTTTTCAAATCCTTTTTCCTCTTTTTTTTTTATTGTGGTACAATACACATAATATGAAGTTTACCATGGTAACCATTTTTAAGTGATAGAGTTTAAATTTGGTCGTGTTAAGTACATTCACATTGTTGTGCAGCCAGTCTCAGAAACTCTTTTCATCTTGCAAAACCAAAACTCTAGACCCATGACCAACAACTCCCCATTCCCTCCTCCCAGCAGCCTCTGGAAGCCACAGTTCTACTTTCTGTCTCTATGATTTTGACTACTCTGGTACTTTATATAAGTGGAATCACACAATATTTGTCTTTTTGAGACTGTTTTATTTCACTGAGCATAATATCTTCAAGGTTCATCCATGTTATAGCATGTATCAGAATTTCCTTCCTTTTAAGGCTGAATAATAATTTATTATGTATATACCACATTTTGCTTATCTATTCATCTGTTAATGGACACTTAGGTTACTGTCACCTTTCGGCTATTGTGAATAATGCTGCTATGAAATTAATGTACCCTTTTTTGTTTTTAATTGAGGTATATTTCACATAAAATAAGATGCATGGATCTTAAATATTGTGTTCAACAACTGTATACATTCGTGTTACCACCACAAGAGGGATACTTTTACGGGCTGGAAGTTACTGGATGCTAGATATAGTAATAATTTTCTCTCAATGTTTTATTTGAAGTCTACAGTTCCCCATGAGCAACATTTACCAGAAATATATTTTACTTTTAGTCAGATTCAGGTTTGTACATTGTTAGGTCTAGCTTCAGACAGAGGTGCTAGCTACCAGCTTACATGGTGTGCTTTGTGGAGCCCTTCTCCCTGATCAGCAACAGTCTCTAATGTTGTCAGCCCTCCTTTGGGGATCAGGTGGTGCTATCTGAGATAGCAATGTGGATCTGTCAACTGACTAGCTTTTAATCAGCAGGGACTTATTTACTAATGATTAATCCATCACAGCCATGTGGCCTTCTGGATGGTAAGGCCCTAAGACACTAGAAGTCAGATCAGGGAAGTCCTGAGTTGGAGAGAGAGGGGAGAGAAGAGACTGGTCTAGTGTCCCTGAGCCTGAGATAAAATGGCTTCATGTAGGAGAGGAGTTGAAGTCGTTGGAGAAGGTCTGAGCTTCCCTCTTGGAAGGGCTGCCAAACCCTGTTGACCTTGGCAGACCTGGAGGGGTTCTGTACTGAGCAGTTAATTGCTCCTAATAAATGTGAGTGGAGAAGCTGTCTCCCCATGCTTCAGTGAGGGGCTCAGTTTGCCACCATTCTATACCTACACCACTGCCTTGCCTCCCCTTGCGTGCTGGTTTGCTTCTGCCCAACATGCTGACCTGCACAAATGAGTCATAGAGGCCTCCATGAATAGGAAAAAATCTTATGTTTGAGGGGATTCAGTGACTTAATGGAGGGAGCCAAGGCTGGACAATCAGAAAAGTTAGTTGCTAATCAAGCAGAACCAATGAAGATGTAGAAGAGGGCTTTAACCAAGCATACATACTGTGCTGACCTTGATGCTTGGAAACATGGATGGATCACAGATTTAATTCTGAGCTTCCTAGCTGTCAATTCAAAAAGGGAAAGCTGCTCAGTTTCATATTTCACTATGATCATAATCTAAAAAGTAATCAGTTGCTTTGGAGAAGCATAGCTCTTGACACTAGGACCAGATAAGAAATTTCCTTGGGCCTGGGGTGGAGTGGTCATCGTGAAGACGATTCTCTAGTCAACAACATCTTCAATAACATCCTTTCAGCAGATTCAGGGATGAGTTTTCTATATCAACCATCAGCCTGGGCTGAGAGTCAGGAAAAGCAATTATTGGGGGTGCCAATATTATTCAGACAAGCACCCAGCTCTCTTTTGCTATGCTCAATTTTAATCTCCATATAAGAGCAGTTCTTATATGTTCTTCAAGCAATTTTCCCTAAATATTCTTTCAGTCCAGCTTATGCAAATACTTCATTGGCCACGAGCAGAAATTGCCCACTTGGACTCCAGCTGTTCTATGCTGCCAGTTCAATCTATGTCTTTGTGCTTTAACAGGATGACACCTTCCTTAAGGAGTGTAACTGAACATATGCCATCCACCTCCCCTCAGAAGAGTTGAGGGAATCCCCACAGGCACAGCCACGAGCCTTCTTAGACAACTGTTTTGAATCCCCTTTCAAGCACAGATAAATGAGAGCTCGGAGCTAGAGTTCTAATCCAATGCCCTGGCTACAACAATTTCATTTTAACTCGGAAAAGTTTTAAGGCAGATGTCTAATCCTTTGAATCTAGATTTTTAAGTTGTCACCCCTTTGCCTTGCTGAGTAATCTCAGCTTTTGGCTCTGCGATGGAGCTGTTTGTTGGAGCTGGGATGACCTCTTGGAGCAGGGTCCTCGGAGATCTTATTAGTAAGCGTCTCTTGGATTCAGTGACTCTCTGTGCGTGACCCCAGGTTGAGAGCAAGAAACCTGAGCAGACCTTTCCCCCAGGACTACTCCAGATCTTTGTGAAGATGTGACACTCAACACATCTCAGTAAACTCAGCCCTTGCTTGCTCGTGTGTTCACTTATTGTAATATAAGGAGGTAGAGAAAAAGGAGCTGGGACTTTGGGGTCAGACAAACTTAGGGTTGAAATCTGACTGTCCATTTATCACCACTTGACCTTTGGCAAGTGTTTTAATATCTCTGAATTTTAGCGTTACCACATGTAAAATGGAGATGATAAGCAGGATGGGGGAGACTTGAAACAATATATGCAAAGTGGTTTTTCCTCATAATTAATAAATGGTACCATGGGTGACCATGATGACTGCCAGCTTTTCACACAGGAACAACTGATCATAATAAAAACTTTTCAATAGCTGAGATGTGCATTGCTGTGTGCCCAGGTTTCGGTGTGAATGCCGGCACCACACGTGTGGGGAGACATGTGATCGCTGTTGTGCTGGGTACAATCAGAGGCGCTGGCAGCCTGCCACGTGGGAGCAGAGCAATGAGTGTGAAGGTGAGCACTGGGGGAGGGACACTAGGAAGCAAGCCCCCACCCAAGATTTCCCCTCATTTCCACCTGAGGACTGACGCTGGGTTTTCCCCATGCTCGTGAAGGGAGGGGGATCATATCAGTCTTAGGGACTCAGGTCTCTCTATTGTAATGCAAAACAGACTGGAGCTAAAAGTGCCCCAGTCTAAGTTCACATAGAAATATGAAACAAAAATAACAACAATAATAATCATTAATGTGTCTTTAGCACTCAGTATATGCAAGGATTGGGCTGAGGGCTTCAACATGTTGGCCTCTCTTTTTAGCAATGTTAAATATGATGCAGCCACTATTAAATTGTAAACCCTTACCATTTCTTAGGATGTGGTACCAGATTGGAATCCTAACTATTTTCAGGACCAAGGTCCAGAGAAGGTGGTAGGATTGGTGCCTAAACAGAGAGCTGGAAGCATTGAGGGCACCGGGAGGGCGGTGGGAGGAATACTCTAGTAGGATGGAGGCGTGTGCAGGACGGAGGGCAGCAGAGAAGGAAGGAAAAAAGACGAGAGGCTGCTTTTAATTATGGGTGCAATATAAAGTAAGAAAACTATTATTTTTAACAAAGAAGCCCTAAGACATCCAACTGAAGATTCTCTTTTAAACCCATCTTCTTAGGAAGCCACATATTTATTCCAATTGCTGAAAATATTTTTGTAACCTTTAGTTATTGGCTTTGGAGACTGTAGCCTATTTTTTCTGAATGTTCTTAGCATTTGAATATGGATTTGCTTTTTTGAAATGACCAAAAGGTGTTTGGATCTAGGTTTGTTGAACTAGGTGGGTAAGAAATAATCTGTATGTTATACTCTTTGGTCAAATATTTTTTGTAACTATTAAGAGGTGAGACTGATTATGCCTATGACCAGCAAACTTTCTCAAAAGCCATTTCCAGTGAGGAGTTCCCAGAGTTCTTTGAGAGGTTCTAACATTGTTGGAAGGGGTTGATGCTGCCCAAGGGGAATGCTCAGACGCATCTCCAGGTCCAGGGCATTACCTGGCTGGCCGTTCTCACTTTACAGTCATAGCTAACAGGTTCCTTCTCAGTGACTTCCCCATTCCTCACCCCCCAATAATGGGACCAGAAAGAGGGAAAGGTAATAATCAGGGTCATTTCTTCCAATGTTTAGGATACTTTGATGGCATGAGTGTTATCACATGAATTCCAACATTAGCAATTTCGTTAGTTTTTCAGATTAATGGAAGCCTTCAGTGAATGACATGCTTTACTCTAGCACTTATGAAAAATTTTTTTTAATTTCCTTTCATTAATTTTTAACCTTTTTAAACTTGTCGAAATGTTTAAAGATTACAAAAACAGTATATGGAAATCAGACCTATTAAGATCTCTTCATAAGGTGCTTTCTAAATCCCATTTGAATTAGTGCAATTCAAAATAAACAGACTTCTTGAGAAATAACCAATGTAGTAAATGTAAATGCCTTGAATTTCTTTTATCATGGCACCACTGGGAAAATGAAAATAAATGATTAGTCCGTTAAAAATAGGATAATTTGTCTAATTTCTAATTTAGTCTTCTTCCCTAATATATTTATCTGGGAACTTGATTGAAACATACACATTGCTGGAAAGGCTTGGAAAATTTGATCTAGGTGGAATATATATTCTGCCTAAGAAAGAACAAGAATTTTACGCATGTTAAATCTTTTTCATCTTGGCAGTGATGAAAATCCTAAATGGGTTTTAAATTACATTTTCTAATTTTAGAAGTATTATGTTACTTGTAGATAACTTGGAAATTATTTTTAAAAATTGCAAATAAAACTTGAGCAGTCCCTGCCTTCACAGAGCTGACAGTCAAGCAAATATATTGTGGTTTGCTTAACCATTTCCCTGTAATTAGACATTAAGATTATTTCCAATTTATCGCAATTATAAATAGTGCGGAGATGAAAGGCTTACATTATTGGCTGAGAGAATAGGTTTTGGATTCAAACAAAGACAAGTCAGGATTCTGACTCTCTTACTCATAAGCTGCATCACTATGGGCACGTCCCTTAACTTCTCTAAGCCTTGGCCTCCCCATCTGGGCTATGAGGATAATAGTACTGACCTTAGAGAGTTATTGAGCAGGTTAAATGAGACAATGCGTGCAAAACACTTTTCACAGTGTACCAAGAGCTCAATTATTCTTATCAGTAGTATAATAACAGTAGTAGTAATATTCTCTTTGTGCATGAAGCCTAATTGGGATTTTGGTTTATCTTAATTTGTTGTAATTATATATCTTATTTTTTTAAAAAGAGAAACCTCTCCCATTTAATATCGAATGAAAGAAGCTATAAATTGCATATTGTTATAGGCTGGTCTTTGTGTAAAAATCCCTAAAATTTTCCACTGAGTGTCTCTGGTGTTCCAGAATAGACTTTATTGTAGCTCAATGAGCAGTATTTACTAAATGTCTCATAGTAATGATGGAATGTTGACTTAGTATGCTTTTTTTTCAGCATGCAACTGCCATGGCCATGCCATTGACTGTTACTATGATCCAGATGTTGAGAGGCAGCAGGCAAGCTTGAATATCCAAGGCATCTATGCAGGTGGAGGGGTCTGCATTAATTGTCAGGTGAGGCACTATTTAAGTCAAAGTTGATGTGTCATCATAGGAAATGAGCATTCAGTAAGCCCTACTCCAAAAAGATGTCAAGAAAGTGTTCTGCAATTGAAAGTATTTTCTGAGACCATTTCTCCACTTTTGTACACAGAACGCCTTGTTAGCTGGATATAATTTAGAGGGAATTTGTAATTTGTAGGGAAAATGGACTTAGGCAGGTTTGCCCAAATTCCTTTGATTAGATTCTTCATTTAGGTCTTTACCTAAATGGAGAGGAGAATTCCTGGCAGTCATCCTGACTGCCATCCACCTTGTGGTAGAAAGGCTATAAGATAGGAGGGCAAATAGGTATCAACTTCAGTGCTGAATCTAAATCCTATTTTCAAATGGATTCTGAATCAGTGAGGAAGTACATCATAAGCAGTTAATGATGTCTGCCATCAACACCAAATAAGAAACACTGATTTTTCACCCCTTCTATAGGACAATTGAGTTCGCTGGAATTTAGCAAAGAGGAGTATATAGCAGAGGAGGGTATAGGTGTATCTGCATTGAGATATTCATCAAAAATTATGTAAAATGTTCATGAATTCAGTCTGTATTGTCACTCTGTCTTGTGTGCTTTCAGAGTGACGTTTTGTTAATGTTGTCATTGAAGAGGCACTCTTTACATGAGATGCCCATTTATATGGAACCAGTGCTACACACCCTTAGAGAGACCCATCATTCTCCACCTGTCTCCCACTCCACACATTTTATGTCATCTGTCATTGCAGATAATTAAAGTACAAGTAAAATATAAGTCATAGATTTGTTACAAATCACAAGTTTTCATGCATAAGTGAAAGATACCAGGATCTTCTTAAGGCTATGCACTCCAAGACCCTCAGGTGATTCATATGTACATTAAAGTTGCAGAAGCCCTGGACTAGGATGTGTAGTTGGAATCTTTTCTCTAGATAAAGGATCAAGCCCCTTCAATGTGTCTTTAGAATACCTTGCTCCTCCTCCTCCTTCTCTCAGTGTTATCATATATTGTACTTTGCTGTTCCAGAAAATAGTCAATGTAGTCTTTTTTTATAGTAGCTCTATGAGAGTATTTTTATTTTGTGCATGAAATCATTGAAATCTTATTTAGGCTCATTGCATTTTTTTTCCAATTAAACTTAAAATGCCTTTGCTTAACTTAGATATTTAGTTAACATAATTAACTTAAATTTTTTTATTGTGGTGAAATATACATGATATAAAATGTACCATTTTAACCATTTTAAGTGTACATCTCAGCATAATTAACTTTTATATTTTGTTCATAATCAAAGAACAAGGAGAGATTTCTGCTTCTGTTATGGTTTAGTAGCTCCAACAGGACCCAACCTTCTCATGGATAACAACTATAGACTAAAGGCAAAATACTAAACAAAAACACAAAAAGCCCACATCACCCAAATAATTATATGAAGGTACTGGGGAGTAAACATAAGCAGGAAGATACTGGAGAGGAGCTGCCACTGGCCAAAGGGATCAGTGTAGGATGAGTTACATGTTTTTCTGACTTTTAGCCAGAGGGCAGGCCAAAAGTGGTACCATGTGGGGTGCTAAAATTCCTCTAGAAAATCTGCAGTCTTTCTGGTCTGAAGAACAAGAACAGAGCTTGAGACAATCACAACTTTTAGAAAGTGAGTGGAAAAAAGAAACCAAAAGAGAAGAAATCCCTAATTCTGTGTATAAATTCTTTCCAAGTTTCTGACTGACCCCTGAACCATCCATGCACAGATGGATTTCAGCTAAGACTAAAATAATTTATTTGAGATTTGAGTTACTACTCAAGAGTCAGAATTTGCAGTTTGAGTAAAGTCAAGTTGATTGTCTCATAAAACAACAACAACAAAAAAATCAATATTCTTTAGAGGACTATAACAGAATCCAGAGTCTCTACAAGATAATGTTTACAATATCTAGGATACAATTCAAAGTTTTTTGACATTTGAAGAACCAAAAAAATGTGACCCATTTCTCAAAAAACAATCAATAGAGATCAATCTTGAGATGACCCAGATGTTGAAATTAGCAGCTAAGGATTTTAGAGCCACTATCATAAGTTATGTTCAAGAATATAAATAAAAATATGTTCACAATGAATGAAAAGATAAGAAATAAGAGCAGAGAAATAAAATCTATAAAAGAACCAAATGAAAATTCTAAAACTATTCAATATATCAAATTAAAAATTCATTGGATGGGCCCAGTAGCAGAATGGAAATAATAGAAGAAAGAGTCAGTGAATTCTAAGATAGATCAATAGAAATTATCCAGTCTTAAGAAGAGAAAGAAAAAGATTTTTAAAAAAAAATCATCAGAGATTTGGGAATGTGTGGGACAATATCAAATGGTCTAACACATATGTAACTGAAGTCCAGAAGAAAGGATAGAGAATGAAGTAAAAAGAAAAAGAAACAACAGTGGCAGGAAATTCCTCAAATTTTACAATAGACTAAGATTCAAGAGGTTTATTGAACCCCAAGCTAGATAAATACCAAGAAAACCACTCCTGGGCCTAACAGAGTCAAACTACTGAAAACTAACGACAAAGTGAAAGTAAACAGAGAAAAACAACACATTACAATGACTGTGGACTTCTCCTTAGAAACTGTGAAAGCCACAAAATAGTGGAACAATATCTTTAAAGTGCTATAAGAAAAAAAAACTGTCAACTCGGAATTCTGTACTTAGAAAAAATATTATTTAAGAAGAAAAGCAAAAAGAAAAATATTTCACTGATAAAATAAAACTAAGAATATTTGTTGCCGAAGAGACCTGTACTACCAGGAATACTAAAGAAAGTTCTTCAGGATAAAGAGAAATGATACCAGGTGGAAACTCAGATCTTCGGAAAGAAATGAAGAGTATCAGAATGGTAAATGTCTGGATAAATATAAAGGACTATTTTTAAAAATTTCTTTAAAACTATGTAGGGCTGCTTATAAAAAAGATTATAATGTTTTCTTGTAGGATTTATAATGTATGTAGATATAATACATGTGAAACTGTAGCATAAATAACAGGGAGGACATATAGGACTGTAGTTTCTATAATTTTCATGAAGCAGTACATTATTAGCCCTAATCAGACTATGAAACATTAAAGATGTACATTGTAATCCCTAAAGCAATTAGTAACAAAATAATGTAAAGAAGTATAGCCAAAAGGCTAATAGTAGATAAATGTAAATGTATTTCAATTTTTTAAAATATTGAAATAATCCAAAGAAGGGAGCAAAGAAGGAACAGAGGGGTAAAACTCATACACACACACACACACACACACACACACCAGAAACAAAATAAAGGGGCAAACAGAAAATAAATATGAAAATGGTAGACCTATTTTCCAATCACATTAATAAATAGATTAAATGTTAATGGACTAAACACTCCAATTCAAAGATAGAAGTTATCAGAATGGATAAGAAAGGAAGACTCAACTATATTCTGCCTCTAAGAGGTGAACTTTAAATATAAAGACATAGATAGGTTGAAAGTAACTTCATGGAAAACATTATATGAACAATAAGCATTAGAAGGATAGAGTGGTGATATTAATATTAGATAAAATAGACTTCAGTACAAAGAGCATTAACAGAGTTAAATAGGGACATTTCAAGATGATAAAAGGGTCAGTTCACTAGGGAGACATGGTAATCATAATAACAGAGCTTTAAAATACATGAAGCAAAATTTGGCAGAATTAAAGGGAAAAATAGACGATTTCATGATAACAGTTGGAGATTTAAATACAACCCTAGCAGCAATTGGTAGAACTAAATAAAAAATAATCAGCAAAGATATATGATCTGAACAACGCTATCAAACACCTTGCCTTAACTGATACTTATAGAACACTATACTCAATAAGTTCAGACTACACATTCTTTTCAAGTGCACATGATACACACACCAAGATAAACCATGATATGAGTCTAGGCCATAATACAAGTCCCACTGCACTTAACATGATTGAAATCATATAGTCACAGAGTATATTTTGTGACCAAAATGGAGATAAATTAGAAATCAATAACAATAAGATCACTAGGAAAACTCCAATATTTGAAATAACACACTTCTAAATAATCCATAATGAAAGAAGAAATAATTAGAGAGGATTTTAAACTAAGTAATAATAAAAACACAACACGTCGAAATTAGAGAGGATTTAGAGAGGATTTTAAACTAAGTAATAATAAAAACACAACACGTCGAAATTTGTGGGATGCAGCTAATACAGTACTTAAAGAGAAATTCACAGCTTTAAACGCTTATGTTAGAATACAGAGTCAAAAATCAATGACTCAAAGTTCTACCCTAAGAAGGTAATAAAAAAAGAGCAAAATAAACCCAAAGTAAGTAGAAGGAAGAAAATAAAATAAGAGCAGAATTCAACAAAAGAGAGAATAGGTAAACAATAGAGAAAATGAACAAAGCCCAAAGCTGGCTTTTTGAAAAGGTCAACAAAATTTATAAACTGCCAGCTGCACTGGTCAGGAAATAAGATAAAACAATACCAATATCATATACAATAGTGGGTTTAATGCTCGAGTGGCTACAGGCATTAAAAGGAAAATAAAAGAATACTGTGAACAACTTTATGCCAACAAAATTGACAACCTAGATTAAATGGACAAATTTCTTAAAAACTACAAAACTTATAGAAGATGAAGCAGATCATCTGAAGAGCCCTATATCTATGAAAGAAATTGAATTTATTATCAAAACTTTCTGACAAAGAAAGTGCCGGGCCCAGATGATTTTACCAATCAATTCTATTAAACATTTAAGGAAGAAACACCACCAATCTTGCACAATTTTTTTCAGAAAATAGAGGAGAGAACACTTCACAACTCTTTTGAGGAGACCAGCATAACTTTAATATGAAAACCTGATAGACATTACATAAAATAAGATTGCTGACCCATATCTCTTATCAACATCTTAGAGTCAAAAATATTTAACAAAATATTAGAAAATATAATTCAGCAATATATTATAAGGATAACACATTACAATAGGTAAGGTTTATCCCAGGAAAGCAAGTGTGATTGAACATTCAAAAATCAATCTATGTAATTAATCATATTAACAGAATAAAAGAGAAGAATCATGTGAAATACCATTAGACAAAATCAATACCCATTTTATGATAAAAGCTCTCAGCAAACTAGGAATAGAAGTGAATTTCCACAATCTGATAACAGGCATTTATGAAAAACCCACAACTAACCTCATATTAGTAGTGAAATATTGAACTTTTTCCTTCTAAAGATTAGGAACAAGACAAGGATGGTTGCTTTCCACCACTTCTGTTAAACAGTGCCCTGGAAGTCTTAACCATTTCAACAAGGCAAGAAAAAGAAATAAAAGGCATTAAGATTGGAAAGGAAGAAGTAGAACTGCCTCTGCCTGCAGATGACATGATTGTTTATGTAGAAAATCCTACGGAATATACAAAACAACTACTAGAACTAATAAGCCAATTTAGTAAGGTTTCAGAATACAAGGATAATATATAAAAATTAATTGTATTTTTATATATCAGCAGCAAACAATAGGAAAATGAAATAAAAATTCAATTTAAAATAGTGTCAAAAAACATAAAATGCTTAGGAATAAATTTAACAAAAGGCATGCAAGACCTCTATACTAAAGCTAAAAAACATTGCTGAGAGATATTTAGGAAGACCTAAATAAATGGAAAGATATAACATATTTATGGATTAGAAGACAATATTATTAAGATATCAATTCTCCACAAATTGATTTAAAGATTTAATGCAGATTTTTTAGTAGAAATTAACAAGTGGATTCTAAAGCTTCTATGGTCTTATGTATAACCTAGAATATCCAAAGCCATCTTGAAGAAGCAGAATAAAGTTACAGGACTTAATATTATCTTACTTTAAGACTAACTATAAAGCTACATTAATCAAACCAGTGTGATGTCAACATACGGACAGACAATAGATCAATGTAATAGAATAGGGAGGACAGAAACAGACCCCCACTTATATGGACATTTGGATTTTGATAAAGATACCAAAGTAATCCAATGGAGGGTGGGGGAGAAAGTCCTTTCAACAAATGGTTCTAGAATAAGTGGATATTTATATGAGAAAAAATAAACCTTGACCTCTACCTCAAATCATGCACAAAAACTAAATCAATATGGATCAGACTAAAGTAAAGCTACATCTATAAAGCTTTAGTGAAAAATATAGGAGAATGTCTTTGTGATTCAGAAGATGAGCAAATTTTTCTTAGGTCATAGAAAACAATGAAAAAATGGCAAATTAGACTTCATCAAAATTAAAAACTTCTGCTCACAAAAGACGCTATTAAGAGAATGAATAGGCAAGCCACAGGGAGAAAATATTCACAAAACATAAATCTGACAAATGGTTGATATCTAGGATACATAAAGAACACCCACAGCTCAATAATAAAAAGAAAACCTATGAAATACATAAAAAGTTTGAACAGCCACTTCACAAAAATAGACATTTGAAAGCGTACAACAAAGGGCTTAACATCATTAGTCATCAGAGAAATCCAAATTAAAATTACAATGACTTCCCACCAATTTTGGTGAGGATGTGGAGCAACCATACTGTCAGACATTGTTGGTCTGAATGAAAAATGGTAAAACTTTTTTGGGAAAATGTCTGGCAGTTTTTTAAATAAAACTAAACATATACTTAGCCCATGACTCACAAATTCCACTCTTAAGCATTTATCCTTGAGAAATGGAAACGTATGTTTACAAAACATTTATAGCAGCTTATGCACAATAGCCTCAAACTGGAAATAGCCCAGGTGTCCATCAGTAATAGAATGGATAAACAAATTGGCATAATTATACAATGGAATACCAATGAGCAATAGAGAGCAACAAGCTACTGTTGCATGCAGCAACATGCAAGATTCTTAACAACATCATGCTCAGTGAAAGAGGACTTCCAAAAAAGAATACATATAGTATGAGGGCCATTTAAATGAAACTCTGGAACAGACACAACTAATCAATAGTGGAAAAAAGTCAGAACTGTGCTTGACTGTGGGGAGTTGGTGATGGGGATTGACTGGGAAGGGGAGAGGGGAGCACTGTCTGGGGTGATAGTATTGTTCTATATCTAGAGATTTGAGTTTCACAGATATATGCATTTGTCATAACTCAGTACATGTAGAACTATGAGTTTTGCCCTTGTATATAAATTTTATACCAAGAGAAAAAACTGGTAAACAAATATTAAACTCCAGTTAATTATATGCATGCTAAAGTATTTAGGGGAAAGTGACTGATATTTGCAATTTATTTTGAAGTGCATAAAAAATAAGATGGATTAGTGGATGGATAGAAGAATGAGTAGATGAATAATTATGTGATAAAATAAGTATAATAAAATGTTAATGGTAAACTCTATGTAAAAGTGTATAATGTTCACTGTAAAATTTGAAATTTTTTGTAATAAAATATTGGGGGAAAGAGCAACAAAAGAAGATGGCAAGGAACACAACATCTTTTGGATTGACTCCTTGATTTCTTTTTCTTTAATAAAATATTGATATTCTTAATTAACATTGAAGATTACCCATGTTGTTTGAGATGATACTTGAAGATACTTTATCTCCATTAATTAAAACAGAGTCTTTAGCTTCTTCCATGGAGTCACAACTTCTGGTCTAAGTCTTGAGCTGCTCTCTAGCTGTCTGTGTCCTTGATGTGTTGGTCTCACTATTTCCAAACTGTCTCCTATACACACACACCACACCACACAAAGTGAGGAGATGAGATCAAGAAAAAGATGGAGCATTATAGGGCTACCTTCCCTCCTGCAACAAATCCCACACAATGACAGAAAAGATATTAAACAATCAAAATACTCTCTCCTTCCAGAATCCTCAACAGCATGAAAAATAAGGAAGCATGTCATCAACAGACCAGGAATTTAAAAAAAATTCCAAAAAGATAGAAAGCAGAAAAACATACATGGAGGAGAACACAGCTGTGACAATTGGATTGATTTGGAGGTACTCCAAGAGGCAACAGATAGAAGAAATTAACTGTGGAGCTGCATTCAAACCTATGAAACTTGATTGAAGTTTATAAAAGAAGGCCTATATGGAGAGGCGTAATGTGTTTCCAGACTCAATATTATAAACATGCCATTTATCCAAAAACAATCTATAAATTCATTGCAGTCATAATCCAGAATTCCAACAGGATTTTTTATGAAGATTGACAGACTGATTCTAAAGTTCCTATCGATCAAAGAATATATGAGCATAAACAAATAGTTTAGAAAAGAAGAACAATTATTGGGGAAATTTGTCTTCCAAGATATCAAAACATACCTTGAATATGGACTCAATGCTGGGATAAATAGTTCAATAGAACCTAATAGAGAATCTAGAAAGAAATTCATATAGACATTAAAATTTGGTTTACAACAAAATTGGCATTTCTAATGGAAGAGAAAGATGGATGTTACATAAATGATGTTGGGACAATTGGCTCTTCATTTGGGGGAAAAAAATGTAACTCTATTTTATGCCATACACAGAGGGACATGAGGAGTCTTGACTGGGAAGAAAGAAGGAGAAGGGGTGCTCCTACAGCAGGGTCAGAGGGCTTGGTGAGCTGCGAGGTGATGCTTCAAGATGAAGTTTGAATTTGCTGATAGAACATGTGTACCCAGAGCAAGGTCTGCCTGTCAGAAACCCAGCTGTCTTAGTTCAGGCTGCTATGACAAATATACCATAAATTGGGTAGCTTAAACAATAAACAGTTATTTCTCACAGTTCTGGAGGCTGAGAATTCTAAGATCAAGGTGCCAGCAGACCTGGTGTCTGGTGAGAGCCCTCTTCCTGTTTGGCAGATGGATGTCTTCTCATTGTGTCCTCAGGTGGTGGAGAGCAGAGAGAAAAGACAGAAGCTGTCTGTGTCTCTTCTTACAAGGGCACTAATCCCATCATGAGGGACCCACCCTCATGATCTGATTACCTCTCAAGTCTCCATCTCCAAATACCATCACTCTGGGTCCACAAATGAATTGAGGGGTGGGGGGGCCCGAACATTTAGTCCATAGCACTAGCTAACCTGGCTGTTTCCCTCTTTTTCTGTGCAGTGCTGGTATGGGAGAAAGATGAATGATGTCTGCCATCAGCTCTGGGCTGGTGACAGGAAGTGGAAACATCATGGGCAGGTTGGGCCTGGAGACTTTAAAGTAGTCAAGCAAAGAGCATGTAAGACAGCCAGATCATTATCCTGCAGGGCAAGCAGTTATCAGAGATGGCTGTATTTTCATGTGCTATTGATTTCATTTTTATTTCTTGGGTTTACTATTTTAAGTATTAGCTTGGGGTATGTGACATTTTAAATAAGGTGCCCGGTTCCTTGGGATGTGGCATTTGAGTAGAGACCTGAAAGAAGCAAGAGAATGAACCGGGCATCTGTCTGCAGGAGAGGATTCCAGGCAGAAAGAACAGCAGGGCAACGGGCTTTGAGAGGGAGCAAGGGGCCCCTTATGGCTGGAGAGGAGTAAGCGGGGGTAGATGAGTCAGAGAGGTAACAAAGGCCAGATCTTGTTGCCCTTAGGAAGGTAAATCAGATAGCCGGCTTCCCAAGGGAGTGTGGCCAATGAGTGGACTAGCCAATAATCTCCATGAGCTTGAAGTTCACAGAAATGAAACCAGCAGCAGTGTTGTGGGTGTGGTCAAGGAATTGAGGGAAAGAGAGAGAGCCAGAGAGAGATGGGGTTTACCTGAAGATTGTAAAGCACGTTGGAAAAGTTCTGCTTGGAGGAATTGGGACCTAAAAATTATCAGAGTGGGCCCTGGGGTTTCTAGGCAAGCATTCCACAGAAAGCCTCTCTAGGTGGTACCAAAGGAAGGGTCAGTGGGGGGTAGGCTTACCTCCTGCATAGCTTGGGCAGCTGAGATTTTCTCATTTTATGTTAATTGTCATGCAAATAGAGATTCAAGCACCCACGCCTCCCAGAGAGATTACTTCCCCCAGCGTCATCTCCAATATAGAAATTACAGAGCCACCACTTTCCTTGAGTCTCGATCTGGCCTTGGTTCAACCATGACCTTGGTGTCCGTGGATAAAGTGATGTATTGTTGCCCTTGGGGTGTGGTACAGGTCTTAGAGAACCACCGGAGACTCGAAGCCAAACTAAAGGCATTATTCCATCCACCGGTCATTTGTTGCTGTTCTTTGTGTCTTAAAAATATAACTTCTCAGTAGCTAGCCCAGTGACATAGTGGTTAAGTTCACATGCTCTGCTTTGGTGGCCTGGGGTTCGTGGGTTTGGATCTGGGGCGTGGACCTACACATCGCTCCTCAAGCTATGCTGTCGCAGTGTCCCACATACAAAATAGAGGAAGATTGGCACAGATGTTAGCTCAGGGCTAATTTTCCTAAACAATGACAACAAAAAATATATATATATAACTTCTCTGTGGCAGGTGCTTCATTAACCAAACTTTGTGGTAAGAGGGAAAGCCTGGGGTGCACACCTCAGAGACTTTTCCTCATTTCCTATTCCAGTGGGAAAAAATTGGGGAGCCAAGGTTAACCCGATGTCCTGTCTGTTATAAGCCACCGTGGCAAGCAACAGAGTTGAGAGGTTAATTGGCATTTGATGGAAGAGAGGGTGGATACAGCTGTTTCCTATTTGCCCCAAATGTTCATGTATGTAAATATTAAGTCAGAGACGTGGCCAGTGCAGTTTTAGACCTCAGTGTTAAAGTGAATTCAGATTTTAGCCCACAGGACAAGGAGTGGTAATAAATAAAAGTCTGTAATTAATAAAATCATCTGAAACAGGGGAGAGAATACAGAAAGGACCTTTGTTCTCTCCTCTGTGTTTCTATGCAGACTCTTTTTTGGGTCAGATTGTGTTATATTGGTTCTTTTTAACTTCCTATTGCCTTTCTTTTCATTAATGAAAGAACACTGTCCTCCTAACTGTTTCCAAATTAGAGAGGGAGAGAGGCAGAACTGAGCTAGATCTGTGGTATATAATTCTTGGAAACTGATGATGCATGTTGGGTAATTTGATTTTGTGGCAGTTACAAGGATTAACCATGAAATATAAAAAGGCTCCTAGTATTGTACTTTAAAATGAGCTCTGTGTATGTGACTCATGCCTATATTTTCTATTCACATAACAGAAATGTTTGAAAAATGGTTTCTTGACTAAAGCGCAGATAAAATTGGAATGACAAGAGAAGATGATCTGTGTATGTTATTTCTTCCAAAATCAGAGAAGATAAAAATACACTCATGACCCTTTATTCCTTGGGTTAAACCTAAGGGTGACTTATTATCCATTGGTCGCTTCTGAATGAAGCTGTGAAGAGTGGTCCTTGGGATTTTTCTCACTCAAATGTCAGGTGCTTCATTAAGCAAATTCTGTGGTAGAGGGGAAAACCTGGGCTGTCCAGTTCATGGAACTTACCCTCATTTCCTCTTTCAATGGGAGAAAATTCCAGAGCCAAGTTTAAGCCAGTGTGCTTTGGTAAATCTTGGAGACTCAAGGTCAAGATGGATGCTCATTTTTTCAGTGACTTTGAAATGACAATTGTACGTGGCAGAGTTATTTCTCTGGATGAATAGCACAAAATAAGGGCTTCTCCAATACTCTTCCTTCTAAGTGTCTTTTGTTTCCTTCCAGCATAACACAGCTGGTGTAAACTGTGAGGAGTGTGCTAAGGGTTATTACCGCCCGTATGGCGTTCCGGTTGATGCCCCCCATGGCTGCATCCGTAAGTGTCATTCCAACCTGATGTGTCTTAACCTGTGCACTGCTTCAGGGAGGTCACTGGGCTAAATTCTGATTGGTTAGTAGTTCCCTTCAATCTCTCTCTTCATATTATTGGTTCTACTCTTTACTAGCTGTGTAACTTCAGGCAGTTACATAGTGTCTCTGAACCTCAGATTTCTTATATATAAATAGAAAATGATAATATATTCCCTAAGATTAAATGAAATGCCATCTAAAGCACCTAGGAAAATACTAAGCATTAGGCCTATATCATGCTAGGCCTGCAACAAATGCTGGTTCCTCCATTTTCTGTTGTTTTGACGATCCCAATAATTTCAAATTTTTGTCAGAATTAGCATCAACACAACATAATAATCATTTCACAAGGACCTAATTATAGTCATAATATTTAAAATACCTACAATTTATTGAGCGCTTGCTATATGCAAGACACTGCCTAAATACTTTCACAAATATCTTATTTAATTATCACAACAAACTTAGGATATTGTATTATTATTCTCATTTTTTGATATGAGGAAACCAAATGGTCTGAGTAGTTAAATATTTTGGCCCAGGTGACAAAACCACTGACTCATAGATCCAGGACATAGTTCACATCTGTCTGGCACCACTGTGCCATACCACATCCGTTATACAAAAAAATGCCACTGGTTTTTCCCTGCAGATTATCAGTCATAGGTCAGATTATGGACTTTGCCCTACATGTGTCACCTATAGCCTGTTCAGTACTTGGTTCTTTTATGTTCTCTGGCTGTCACAGTTGGAAAGCAATTCCGGTCCTGAAGTTGGCCTCTGTGCCCACTGTCCTCCCAGATTCATTCATCATTTCATTAACATTTGAGGGCATCAAAGTCCAAAGAATGTGTAAACTCTGATTTGCCTCTCCCTGGGGCATTCTTAGTTGTTCAAAGTGTGTTCCTGTTTTCCCTCCCTCTTCCACATCATCCCACGAAGTATGTCCATCACTTTCCTTGTGCCCCAGAAGAATAGGTATTTGCAAAGGAAAATAGGACATTGTACCTTGTTAGGAACCTCGATTCTCCATCACTTTTCTAGTTTTTTCTTCATCACTGAAGTGGTCTCATGGAGATATTAAAGGCTTGGCATAAAGAATCCACAGGACACATAAATCCTAAACAAATTAAGCAAAGGACTCCAGGAGAAGCCAGGCTGTGGGTATGCTTGACACTCACAGCTTTTCCAGTCTCCCAGTTCCTCAGGAAACATGTACTCAGCTGAGCGAGGACAGTATCTTTGTTGTCCAAGGTGAGGATCTGCCAGGTCAAGGGAAGCTCCCAAGTAGAAGATTATCAAACCGCTTATACTCCAAGTATGTCTCTCTGAAATAAAAACCCAATCATCACGTTGGTTGTAAAACCTTCCTTCAGTAAGCTCTATCACTCAAATCTAACATTTGGGTTGTGGGCACAATCTTGCTCTGCTGTCCACAGATTATACATCAGTGTCTAGGCATCCCACACTTGTGTCCGCATCACAGCTGTGCAATGATGACCACTATGTGGACATTCCCAATTCACTCATGGCCAGGAGAGGCTGCACCCAGCAGACCTGCCAGGAGCTACAACACACACCCACCCAGCCCCTCTGATTGTAGTTAGTGCAGACTTTGCCTCTTACACGGTGAGCTGGGCAGTGATCAGTGTAATAAACTACATTCTCGAGAACTCAGTGTGGATGCTTTTAAAGCTTATCTCTGAGGGTCCATGAGGTTCAATTAATGAGAACCACCAACCAGGTGGGAAGTAGAAAACAGGCTGTGTTCTTTCAAGAATAACCGTAGACCAATGATAAAGTATTCAATGTTGCCTGAGAAGTTGGGATATATTTGCCTTATTAAGTGCAGCGAAGGCCTAGTCCTTTGAAAACTGGGGTTTCTCTTAGCCTGCAGCTGTAACCCCGAGCATGCGGAAGACTGTGAGCAGGGTTCAGGCCGCTGCACCTGCAAGTCGAGTTTCCAGGGAGACAACTGTGAGAAGTGTGCGGTCGGATACTATAATTTCCCGTTTTGCTTGAGTAAGTACCCACTGCGGAAGGAGAGGCCGCCTTTCTTGACTCTCAGCTGGGCTTTGTACATTACACCTGAGGGCCTGGCGGGCGGTGGGGAGCAGGGGACAGAAATGGGGCCAGGTGGGCTGTATTTACGTGGAAATATTTCCAAAAGTTTGGAACATAAAATTTGTGTAAGTACATTTTATAATCTTATTTATCATCTCCAAAGTATTAGGTTGTACCGTAGAGGTTACCATCTCAGTGGGTCAAAAGAGTCAAATACCGGCAATTTCGACTTAACAATAATCCGTGTGTGTGATTTTTCTTCATAAACCTAGAAGAAATGTCACGAGATTCCAGATGTTTGTTTGCATACATGTAGTGTTTCATGCTTCAGGTGGTCAGGAGGATGTTTCCTCTTTCCCTGTACCGTAAGCCAAGTTATCACGGGCCCACACCTCAGCCCACTGCGGTGATCTAAGTGAACGTCTCAGTGTCTCACAGAGAAAAAATATGTATGTGTTAGAACCACCAAAGAACTTGAAGCAGGGGAGTCTATGATATGAGCTCTGCAAACTGTGACAAGAGCCATGGTTGTGATTGTCCTGCAACAGTGTAAAAGCTGCACTTCTGCGTTAGGACAAAGAAACACTGTCTCAAGAAAAGCCCCACCCGCCCATTGCTGCATTAATTCTTGCCCATCCCACGTTCACAAGTCTACAATCACAGGGAAAGCATATTCAGTTGTGGGGTAGGTGGACGAGACACATGTGAACAAGGTGACAATATGTCCTGGCTCACACCTGCTGTCCCAGAGTAATCATCAAACTAGCACCCACTGTCACCATTGAGTGTCCTAGTTTGGAGGATAAATTATATGATCATCTTATATTTAAAGGAACCAGTTTTTAAGCCCAAACAGAGTAACACTGAGCCGGGGCTTAATCACTTTAGAATATAATTCTTGGATAGAGGCTGCGTGGGAATTGCATTTGCCTTTTTAGAGAAAAAGAAGAAGCCTGAAGCAATTTTATAGCATAAACAAAACTTCAGGGAAGAAAGCTTGAAAGAAAACATTTTTTTAAAACTAGCCTCAATTTTACATTAAAAAACCAATAAAGATGTTAAACCAAGCCCATCCCTGCTCAGACTAACACTTACTCATTGTGGACATGAAACTTCCATTTCTGTTTGTTAGTATACAAGTCAGAATGTCTGACCAGTCTGGTTTCAATTACTAGATGCATTTCAAATATAGCAATATTGTCTTTCTTTAAATTAGTCTCCACATGCTACTTTTCACTAAATTAGAGAGGGCTTCTTCCTGATTAGTGCAAGTTAATGTTTTACTTTACTGTCTCCTTAATCCTTCTCTGTATTTTTAAATAAACTGTTTTTTTAGGAACTCCCATTTTCCCTATTTCTACTCCAAGTCCAGAAGATCCAGTAGCTGGAGATATAAAAGGCAAGTAACCTCTCTTTTGGTTTAATTTCAATGAACATGTTACGCTCCGTATTCTTTTTCTACTTCCTGTGTTCACTGCTGTGCCCAAGTTCGCGTCGTCCCTGCTGGAGCACGGCGGGTGCCTTCCAGTGTCTCCTCTCTGAGCTCCTCACCCCCCATCATTTTCTACTCCAGCCTGCCGTTTGCAGTGGCACTACCTGATTAAGGAAACGAAACAGAGCTTGGACTATATATCACTAGCTTGCTCAAAAACCTTCGGTGGCAGTCAGTTGCCAACTCTCTCATTTGAGTTCTCCAAAAAGAGACCCTGAGAAAGGAATTATGTGCAAGCAGTTTATTTGGGAGGTGATCCCCGGAAACATCAGTAAGGGAGAGAGTCAGGGAGTCAAGGGAGCCGTTATGAAGATGCATTAGCAAGCAAGGCCCTACTGTAGCACCTGGAGCTGCATCCCTCTAAGCAACTCCGGGAGACAGCATAGAACTTGCTCAGCATTATTCCAGCTGAAGGGATGACTTCAGTTACCTGCTATGGATGGAGGGCTGCTTCTGGGGCATTAACTCTGTGACACTTGGAGCTTGGCCTGCAGGAAGGCTGAGGAGCTCCTGCAGCCAGGAAGGTACCCCGGGCAGAGAGTGGCAGGGGTGTGCAGGCCTTTGGGGTGGAAAGGTGGGTACCAAGAGGATGTGGGTGTTACATCTACCAAAGCATTCATTCTGTGAGTGTTTTATGATCGCCTGTAATGTGCGCAGCATCATTCTGTCTGTTAGGGACTTACCAGCTCTCTTGGAGCTTGTATTCCAGTGGAGGGATTCATACAATAACATATATAATATATAAACCACTAAACAAGTAAGATCTCTAATACGTAAGATTATGATATGCTAGGTTATGTCCTGCACAAGGGTGCTATTTTTAAGGGGGAGCCGTTCACATCGTAGGCATAAAGTGACTGGTATGAGAAGCCTCTAGGTTCCATTCTGGAGTTGTGGATGGTTTCCTCATAAACCCATCATGGCACACACAGGGATGCACACAATCAGAAGGGCACCAACAAAAGGACACACCGCATGCACCCAGCCCATAACTGCCCCACCTGGGTCATGCTCGGGTCACCCACTGAGTCCGCTGCTCATTCCCCTAGGTGGCTGGAGAGATTTGATGGCCACATGCTCATCTCACTGGGGTGGAGGTGGTGAGAGGTGTATGTGAACATGTGTTCCCTTCCTCCCAGCATGTCTAGGGTGTGGGCGGGCAGAGAAGAGGTACTTGTGACCAGACAAGAGATGGCTTCTGGAGAGCTCTCCTTGCTGGAGGAGTTCAGGTTCTGCAACAATATAGTAGCTCGGGATATGGGCTGGAGGCAGCCTTGGCCATAAGTGCTGTGGGAAAAGTAAGGCAGAGAGAGGGTAAGAAATGTGAGGTCTGCCAATTTAAATAGCATAGTCAGGCAAGCCCTCACTGAAGAGATAATTAAGCAGGGCCCTGAAGGGGGTGAGGGGTGAGCTCTGCAGGTGTCTGGGGAGAAACATCCAGACACAGAAAAGAGCAAGTGCTAAGTCCTTGGGGCAGAAGCATGCAGAGGTGTTCATTGAACAAAAGGGAGACCAGATATGTGAAAGCAGAGTTAGCGAAGGGGAGGGGGAAAGGAAAGGAAGTTCTGGACACCAGATGGTAGGCCCTTGTCAGCCACTGCAAAGGGTTAACCTTCTGCTCTGAATGGCACATGGAGAGTTTTGCACAGAAAAATGACGTTGCATAAGGATCTTTGTGGCTACTGTGTTGAGAACTAATGTTAGCGGAGAGAAGAAGAAGCAGGGAGACCTCATGGGAAGCTATTGCGATAATCCGTGAGGAAGAGGTGATGGTGGCTCAGACCCACGAGGTATCAGTGGAGGCGAAAAGAAGTGGACAGATTGTGGATATAATCTGAAGATAGAACCGACAGCACTTGCCAGGGGCTTGCTGGGCTGGATGTGAACTGAGAGGAGAGGACTCTGGAGTGACTCCAAGCCTTTTGGATGGAGCAAGCCAGGAAGATGTTGCCACTTATCGGGATGGGAGAGAGTGTAAGAGAGATGAAGGCGGAGCTCATGGGCTAGAGGAGGCTCTGGCGGGTGCGGTGGTGGGAACGTGTGGACACTCTCTTCTGGCTGTGCCTTTTTTTCTCTGTGAAATAAGCATCAAGGTCAAGGGCAGAAAGTGAGGGTGGGGAGGAAGTCTTGGAGTTGAGAGAGAGAAGGTATGAACGAGTCATCCCGGAACGTGGGGGAGGGAATGGGCTTCGGGAATGTCATAGGATTTGAGGGCCGCACAGGGCTCACCCAAGGTCAGCTCTAACGTCATCCACTTTACCCTCCTCTGCTCATTCCAGCTCTGCCCTACCCGGACGCAGCTCCTCTGATCAGACCACGGTGCTGTGTGTCATTATGTGGGGTATTGTCTTAAGCTTTCATCAGACACTTGGTCACTTGGGGACAGTAGCTCTGCTTGACTTGGTGTCTAATCCCCGCAGTACGTGCCGTGGATTCCTGCCTGTAGTGGGTATCAGCAAATGTTTCCTAAATGTTTCTTAATTGGCTAGAATGGAACTCAGCTTTTGAGCCTTGATTATGACACACATCTCTGGTTTTCTTCCGCAAGAATGTTTCAGATCCCCCATTTACGATCTGTTTACAGTGATCCCTTTGTTATTTAATTCCTTTTTCTCCCCAAGTAGACTGGTGGTGACTTCAAGAAAAGAAATTTAATTGGACTTGAACGAAAGTTCAAATGTCTGTTTCAAAATATTAGAGAAGCCTTAGAACACAGCCTCAAGGAAAAGAAGTTGCAATTAGTGCAGTTAGATTTTATTTGGGAATCTGAATGCACAGATATCCACTTCAATTTGGTCTTCTATTAACACATTTTAAACCACCCACTTTGGAGCCTAACTCCCGGTAGTGAACATTAGAAGCACAAATGTCTCAACTGACAGAAGACATACAGCCCTGGGTAATACCGCGTGTCCTTCCACCCCTGAGAACTTTAATTCTTTAAGGCCCATTGATGCTTTCCTGTCTTCTAATACCATGGTTCTTAAACAGGGCTGTATTTAGAATCCCTTGCTTTTACAAAATATAAATTCCCACGTATCACCCTAGATCTTAATCTAGATTTCCAGGGATAAAGCCCAGGCTTGAATTTTGAAGTCTTCCAGATGATTCTGAAGTATGTCTCTTGTTAAGAATTAATGCTCTAATTAGTAGAAATTTCCATTTAGTGGTTGGCAAACTTTCCTGTAAAGGGTCAGATAGTAAATATCTTCTGCTTTGTAGGCAAAGTTGCAAATAGTCAACTTTGCTGTTGTAGCATGAAAGCAACAATATGTAAATGAGTGAGCTTGGCTGTGTTCCAATAAAACTTTATTTACTAAAATAGGGATAGATTTGGCCCCCAGGCCATAGTTTATAGATCGTGGGATTATCTAAGATCTCTGAGTTTGGGATTCCACACCCAGGCGATGGTATTTTACCAGGAGATTCCAATGTGCAGCCAAAATTGAGAACCACTGCTCTAGAAAATCCGTATGCTCCATTCCAGACACTGAAGAGCTGAAGCAAAAGGACAGAGAATGTTGCAGATCAGAATGTTTTCAGGTTTTTCATTATATTCCTGACCCCAGATATTATTAGGATTTTCTGGGTCCAAGTGATCATTCATAACCACTTAACATTTATTTTTAGAAAGTCAGTGTACAATAGACACATCTTCAAGGGCGCCTTTTGAAAACAACAGCATACTAAAAACATACACTCTAGCCTATAGGCGCGTGTACACTTTTATTCCTCCAAGTTCAAACAAAAAGCAGTGACAAGCAGAATCAACAGGTGCAGAAAGACTCTTGGAGTTTACTTTATCTAGGAGATTGAAGCAATCTGTGGAGGATTATGTAAAGCAGCCCATTTGGCCTGAAGACATGGCTGTCCAGGAGGTTTCTTGACAAATATCCTGCAGAGGTTTTGATTCCCCCGGTCACTTTATAAGGAGCTACTTGCCATTGCCAGAGTTTTGAGGTCAGTGTGGTTGGGGCTGGGGCACGTGCTAAGGATGAGAACTCTGAGAGGTTGAGGCGACAGCTTCTGCGGCGTGCTTCCCTGGCTGTGTCCCTCCCCAGGCTGGGCATTTCATCTGCCTGGTGGGGTGGGCCAGTCACTGTTGGCATGGAGACCTGCCAGATGAGCCTGAGAGAGGGACAGGCACATTCTGGTATCTCGGTTTGGAGACTCCGTGTAGATGCCAATAAAATGGAATTCAAGGAATGGTGTTTACCAAAGAGAATTGTAGCCTTGAATATTTAGCATATTTTTCATTCATCAAACCTTTATTAAGTGCCTCCTCTGTACTAGGCAGCTGCCTGCTGCACAGTCCCTGCTCCCTGGAAGCTTCCAGTCCTGTGGGAGACACACAGGTAACTTATAACAGCAGGAGTTAATGCTAATACCAGGCAAGAACATGAAACTGTGGGAGCATGCAGGGAAGTTATACTTACAGCCCTTTACTAAAGGAAGCGGGGGAAGGCAGGCAAGTAGGCAGGAAGGAAGGAAGGAAGGAAGGCCGGAAGGGTGAAGGTAAAGAAGTTCTGGAAGGACTTCCCCAGAGCAGGAGACGGAGGCATCTGAGCTGAGTCTCAAAGCGTGAAAGAGTTAGCTGGGCAGAGGGGCAACTAAGAGAAGGCCTGGGGATAAGAGAGGGGAGGGCAGGTGGGTCATTGGGTCTGAATCAGGGGGAGGGGAAGAAGTTCAGGGAGAGGAGAGGATTAGGAAAAGACCAGAATGGGCAGCCAGGTCCGGATGTGCAGGTTGCAGGGCACAACTGCACCTCATCTAAGGGGGCACCATATCCACCGAGGGCATTGTGGATTTGTATATTTATGCTGACAGTTTTACAGCAAGCCCTAGGAAGGCATCTTGAGGAAGGGACACCTTTTTCTAGTTTGCGCAAAGGTGACGTGTAGGCTGCTGGCAGTCTGGAAGATTTTGAAGGGTCAACTATGTCACAGATGGCAAGGACTTTGGATTGTGTCCTGAAGGCATTGGGTCACCTTTGAGGGATTTAAACTGGAAAGTGATATGAAAAGGTTGGCATTTTAAAAAGATCACTCTTGACACCAGTATGGAGAGTGAATTGGGAGAGGCAAGACGGGAAGCAGACAGTCTTGTTAAGAGGCTTTCAAGATAATCCAGGCAAACAGGGTGAGGTCCTGAGCAAAGGCTCTGGAACTCTGGAAGGGGAGGAGGATTCCAGGGACTTTCCTGAGACATAATCTCTATGACCTGGTGATGAAGTGTGGGGAGAGGAGGGGGAGGGAGAAGAGAGGGCCCTCAGAGGTTCCTGGCTCTGTCACCCTGTGGGACTATTTGCTAGATAAGGAAGAGGAAACATTGAAAGGTGAATTTCAGAAACAGAATTTGTAAAATGCGTAGATACTAGATGCTTTATTTCTGTTTACAGATGGTTGTAAGTCAGGATTCTTTGGACCTCGATGCCAATGTAAAGTTCAAATTTCTCACTGAATTCCAATGCTTGGTTTTATGCCAAGACTGTAATTGACAGAACAACTTCCCCTTTCTGTGTGGCGTTCTCAGCCTCCAGGGCAGTGGCATTGGGACCTTGTATGGCAGCTGTGATGAACCATGAGGGCGGTGCTCGTGCCAGCCTGGCTTCAAAGGCTTCTCTTGTGATGAATGTGCCCTTGGACATGTCCAATGCCCTTTTTGTCAAATTAGGCAACTTTTGATTTAAGTATGAACAAGTTAGAGATTGTGCAAAGACTGTAAAGTTGTTCTGATTTACCCTGATCTTTTTTCTTAATTATTGTATTAGAAAAAAAATTCCATGTCTGTGTTGTTAACCTTTTATCTGAAAGATTAACGTTTTAAGGCAAATGGGAAGGAGTGGGATTTGGCTAACTTTTTGGATTATCTGTTACTTTAATCCGTGTAGAAAATCTTTCCAAAATGCATGAGACTTCTTTTCCTTAATAAATAGGGTGAACCCAGATGAATCTTTGAGACTTTCAAGACCTTCCTCTTTCTCTTCCCTGTGGGACCATGTTGCAGGTTTAGATGCTAATATTCTTGATAGAATTGTGGGTGTTTTAAATATGAGATTGGTTTGAATATGTATACTAATCTAGGACATACCTTGAACATGGCTTTTAAAATCAGTTAACAGCTTATATTCTTAGTATAATAGAAAGAGCATGGGCTTTAGAGTCAGACAGACCTGGGTTCAAATCCTGACTCAGTTTTTCTGGCTGTGTGACCTAGGGCAAGTTAATTAAATTTTCTGAGCATCTTTTCCCTCAGCTGAAAATGCTTACCTATCTTACAAGGCTCTTGCTTGACTTCATTATTTATTCATTCATAATGAAGTCAAGCAAGGGCCTTATCTTTTGGAGAAATATTTATTTATTGAGAAATACTGTATGGTGGCAGTGGGAGCACTGAGATGAGGTCTCACTAAGTTGTCAGTCTGTTAGGTGTTTCATTCCTCTATTGCTGTGTAATAAGTCACCCCAAAACTTAGTGGCTTAAAACAACAAGGGTTATTTCTCCCAGTTGTATGGGTTGGCCGGGAGTTCTTTCTACTGGACTTGCAGGGGAGTCTGCTGGGGCTGGGCTCAGAGGGGTCAGTGAGACCTTTCTCTCCATGTGGCCTTTCCTTCTCAAGGAGGCCAGCCTAGGTACCTCATGTGGCGGCCTTAGAGTTCCCAGAGAGGGGGAGTAGAATCTGCAAAGCCTATTGTGACCTGGGCTCAGAAATCCCACAACAGCACTTTCCTCTCATTCCATTGGTCAAATAAGTCATGAGGCTAATAAGCGTTTTCAGTGATTAAAGTGTTGTAAAGACCAACACAGCTAAGACAGAGACTAGGAGAGGGAAGAGGGGAGCCTGCTTGTACAGATTGGTTGGGAAAGACCTTCCCGAGGAGTTGACTTTGAACACAGACCTCGAGGATGAGCGAACCAGGGTGGGGCATTACAGCAGAGGGAATGGCTGGAGCAAAGGCCCTGAGGTGGGGGAGCATCTGTTTGTGGGATCAGAAGCAGCCTCACTGCTGGGAAGTCCTCATGTCTGGAGGATTGAGTGAGACAACCCAAGTGAAGCTTCCAAAAGCCACCACTGGCACGTATTCAGGCTGAATTTATGTTCGTTTCTTTTCTTCTAAAAAATGGAAGGTAGAAATACGTTTAATTCAAGATTGTCGTTAGATGGGAATCTGTAAATTGGAGTTTTACTATACAAGGCTCAGACCTGGAAAAAAAAAAAGTGTTCCCACAGAGGTAGATGTTCAAAGATTGTAGCTGTTTTGCAAACTAGTATCCACCCTAGATGTTTCTTAATGGCATCTCTGACCTTTTCTGAATATTTGTTTTATTTCCCTTTAAGATGCAATCTTTTGGGTTAAGAATGTCTATAAGCCATAGATAACTCATAATCTATATTTCCATGGCAGAAACCCAGGGGAAGGGAGAAACTGACAAAGGACTGGAGGATGGAGACCCCCTCTGACAGTTTCTTCTCCTTCACAGGGTGTGACTGTGACTTGGAAGGAGTTCTCCCCGAAATCTGTGATGCCCACGGAAGGTGCCTGTGCCGCCCTGGGGTCGAGGGCCCTCGGTGTGATGCCTGCCGCTCAGGTTCCTACTCATTCCCTATTTGCCAAGGTAAGTGGGGATACACAGCACAGTGACCATCAGTCCCCAAGGTAAATTTCCCCTGAGGAAATGCAGAGCCTCTGCCGGCAGAGCTGTGGCCTGCAGTTTAATAAATATGCCCCTGGCTTATGTATGTACTGTCCTCCTGCCTGGGTCCTCCTGACATGTGACTGTCCTCCTGCCTGGGTCATGTCACCTCCCTTTTTTTGTCTTTCCAACCCTCCCCTTTTTCCTCCCTGATGGTTAAGCACATGAGCTCTGGATTCAGCTGCCCATGTGCAAATTCTGGCCCTTGAGAGGAGGTGGTATCTGGACAGTGTTTAGGAACCTACCAGGTAGACAAGGGGAAGAGGCAGAGCATTCCAGAAACAGGCAGTAGCAAACACAAACTACAGTCTCCTCCCTCCCCATTGTTCTGTCTCTTGGTTCCCATCCTAGTAAGAGTCACTGAAGGGGTTGGAGGGCGGGGGGGAGGAGGTGTCTAGCCCAGTCCCTAGAGCGTGATATGTATGCCATAAGTGTTGGTGAATGAGCAAATGAATGAATGAATTTACCCAAGTTCTTCCCCTCTGCCTTCTCTCCACTGCCTGTCATTGTTCTTCACCCTGTGGCTCATGTAGGGAAAGCAAGGAGAAAAAAGAGAAAATTATCAGTCAGGGTTCAGGGCAGGATATAAACACCCCTCCAGGTGTTATAAACAGACAGGGACTTGCTATAGGTGGTTAGGTGCTAATGTGGGCAAATTCATTCGTTCATTTGCTCATTCACCCAACATTTACTGCAGACCTATTGTGCTCCAGGGGCAAGGCCAGACACCTCCTCCTTCCACCCTCTGTCCCCTTCAGTGACTCTTACTAAGATGGGATATGAGGAAACAAACCAAGTGGGGAGTTGTTAAGGGCTGGAGCAGCAGACTGTAGGCTGGGCTTCCAAGGAATCTCCCAATGAATGACTGAATTTTAAGCCCAGTGCTGCAGTGCAGCTCCAGATACAAGGACTGCAGTCCTGTCACCTCCCCAGCCATACTTTGGCACCCAGGAAGCCAGATGGTCACAGCTGCAGAAACCCTCAACAAGCCACGGGAAGGCAGACTCCTCCTTACTTCCCCGCCTCCTAATCTTATTCGAGTACTTCTTATTTGCAAAACCAAATTGGCATCCAGAACCCAGCTCCAAGAGAATCTGGGAAGTGCTGTTTCTAGCTTTCCAGCCTCTGAGCACAGGAGGAGGTTAGAATCAGTACTGAACCATCTCATCCATGAGGTCAGCCACACTAAGAAACTGTGAGGCTAAAGGGGTGAAGAGCAAGGTTTGCATCAGCTATCAACTTGGACAAGTTTCTTACCCACCTGTTCCTCAGTTTCCTAATAATAGTCCCGCCCTGTAATGTGTTGTGTGGTTCCATATGCACTGTTGCGTAAGGTGCTTAGGGCCTGGGAAGCACTCACTTGTCTGGTAGATATTATTCCTTAACCCTCCTTCTTCTGCCCCATACTTCCCTCTCCATCATTTTAACAGCCTGTAGCCCGATCCCGGTTGATTTGCTGTTTGTGTAGATGTCTGTATACCACACCCCAAACCCGCCATTTTCCTCCTGGCCCCCTGGCAGGCCCTGTTCACAGACCTCTTTCCTCTGCCCCATTTCTCAGCCTTTGCCTCTCTGGAGCCACAGAAGCTCTCTGTGGTCTCTGCCCAGAGTTCAGGTCACTTGGCAGGTGGGAGGGTAAGGAAAGGAAGAGGGTATCTTTTCTTTCTCTGCCTTGACTTCCACCAGAGAAATTCAGTATTCAAAGTTGGAGCGTCCAGTGCATTTCCCATGGAAACATCAGTCCTAGTGATGCTTATGTTTGAATTGTGTGAATCATACTAGAGGGAGATTCTGTGCTAACCTGGCTCTGTGGTCTGGTTTGGTAACCTCGTCCTTGTACATAACATTGTTTCTATGGAAAGATATCCCAAATAATGAAGATTTGGAACACAAATTGGGGATGCTTACATTTTTATTCTGAGCTGGAGACACTGAGTATCCCATTGATAAATGAAGAACCAGCAGGAGGGGGTGGGATGGAGGCCTTCCATTTCAGATGTCCACCAGGGTCCAAGCCTAGAGGAGCTTATGTTGGGAGTAGGCAAGATTATGAGTGGTGCAGATGAGCTCTATTCAACAAAAGCAGGAGGAGAAGGGTCAGGGCAGCCAAGTAGTTTATCTCATTTGCTCCGAAGACTTAAACTGGAACAGGTGAGCATTTTCTAGACATAGATTATATAAATCAATAATTATAACAACATATTGTTGGGTTTTAACATAAAGAGACATAATATGTATAATAGTAATAGCACAGAAAAGAGGGAGGGAATGGAGCTACATAGGAGTAAGGTTTCTGTTTCACTGGAATTGAGTTAATATAAATCTGAAGTAAATTGTGATAAAATGTATTTTGTAAGCTCTGGAGCAACCACTAAGACAATAACTCAAAAAATAATTGAAAAGTCATTAAAGGAAGTAAATGCTGCACCAGAAAATCTTCACTTAGTACAAAAGAACACAATAAAGGAGGAACAGAGAAACAAAAAAGATGAGACATATAGAAAACAGAATGCAAAATGGCTATAGTAAATCCAACAATATCAATAGTAACATTAAATATGAATGGATTCTACCTCATACCATATACAAATAGTAACCCTAAGTGGGTCAAAAACAGCACTGTGACAGCTAAAACTATAAAACCCCTAGATGGAAACACAGATATAAATCTTTGTAACCTTAGATTGGGTAATGTTGTCTTAGATTTGACACCAAAAACCAAGCAACAAAGGAAAAGATAAATATTCATCAAAATTTAAAACTTCTGTGCTTCAAAGGATTCTATCAAGAAAGTGAAAGGACAATCCAGACGATGAAAGAAAATATTTGCAAATCATCTATCTGATAAGGCACTAGTGTCAAGAATATATAAAGAACTCTCACAACACAATAATTAAAAGACAACCTAATTTTAAAATGGACAAAGAATTTGAAGAGAGGTTTCTCAAAAGAAGATATACAAATGATCAATAAACATGAAAAGATGCTCTACATGATTAGCTATTAGGTAAATGCAAATTAAAACTACAGTGAAATGCCATTTCATTTCCACTAGGGAGATAGACAGTAACAAGTGTTGGCAGGGATGTGGAGAAATTTGAACCCTGACACATTGCTAGGGGGAATGTAAAATGATACAGCCATTTTGGAAACAGTTTTGATGTTCCTCAAAAAGTTAAAGAAAGAGTAACCATAAGACCCAGCAAATCCACTCCTAGGTATATATCCAAGAGAAACGAAAACATATATCCACACAATACTTGTATACAAAAATGTCCATAGCAGTATTAGTCAAAATAGCCAAAAAGGAAAAACAACCCAAATGTTCACCACTGGTGAGTGGAAAAAGAAAATGTTGTATATCCATACTATGGAATATTATTTGGCAGAAAAAAAAGAATGAAGTACTGCTATGTGCTACAATATGGATGAACCTTGAAAACATTATGCTAAGTGAAAGAAGCTGATCACAAAAGACCACATCTTGTATGATTTCAATTATATGAAATATCAAGAATTGGCAAATTCATAGAGACAGAAAGTAGATTAGTGGTTGCTTAGGGCTGGGATGGGGTGGGGGGCACAGAGATGGGACAATGGGGATCGACTGCTAATGGGTATGGGGTTTCTTTTAGGGTGGAAAAAATGTTCCTAAAATTAGACTGTGCTGATGGTTGCACAATCCTGTGAATATATTAAAAAACATTGAATTGTACATTTTAAGTGGATGAATTGTATAGTATATGAATTATATCTCAGTCAACCTGTTTAAAAAAAAAAGATAATGCAGAAGGGGGACAAAAAGCCCAATGCATTAAAGCAGGGCATCTCCTCTCCAGACACACATCAGCCTTATTGCTCTGTAAATTTGACCCTCATCTCTCCTGGTGTCTTTTACGATAGTGATTAAACAATATGCGGTGAAATTTTAGAGTTAAAAGGAATTGAAATTATTTGTTTACAGCAACTGTTCTGAGACCCAGCAGAGTAAGTGAAAGCTGGATAGTTGCAGGGGGATGAGTAGCACCCACGTTTCTTGACCCCCCGCCTGGGATACGGCAGGATTATATTCTCTTCCTTAACGTCTGCAGTGCCTAGAGGTCCCAGGACATCAAAAACCGTGAGGACTGTGCTTCCAAGATGAAGTTTTTCAAACTGCAGGTCACTGTCCATTAGTGGATGGAGAAACCACTTTAGTGATTATAGACCAGCATTAAAATGAAATAGAATAAACTAGAAATTATTAGAATGCGTCATAAGTAGTAATGGAAAGAAATGTTTTGTAAAGTTCTTGTTCATAGTTATCTATGTTTTGAATGAATACCTGTATCTATTTCTATATCTATCATCTATCAGTCTATGTGTGTGTGTGTGTTTATTGGGTTACAGTGTACAATTTATTTCTTAGTGTGAATGTGGCTAAAAAAAGTTTGAAAGCCGCTGTGTTAAATCATACTGTAGGATTTTGTCTGTGATTCCGAGTAGTTTGTCCCTTTTCTTTTCTCCCACTCCTTTGTCTTGTGCCTTCAGACTCCCAGATAGTTACAGCCTGAAGTCATGGAGCATTTGGGCGAATTTAGTATTTCCCTGTCACCTGGACACTGTTGTTCAGTAAATTGCAGCATTAATGTGAGAAATCCATTTTCACTGAAGATATTCCTGTGCTAGTATACATTGAAAAATTCCTTCCCAAACCTGCTTATCTTTTACACGCTATCTGTAGGATAAAACTAAAGAGCATACAGAACTTTGAGATGCATTCCTTGTTTTGTCTTTAATTCATAATCTTGTCTTTACTCTTCTGCCTTAAACCCAGTAAGAAGGAAGGAGGGTGTAAATGTCAGTGTCCTGAGATTTGACCTTAAACTGGGTTCTGACTTACTGATTGCTCTCTTACCTAAAAGTGTGCTGAAAAGCCCTAGAACTTACTGGAGTTTTCAGTTAGGTGCAGGGAGACAACCACCCACAATGAGTAAAGTTGAAGAGGGCCATGGGATTTAGTCTACAGCAGGAGTTTGCTTGTTCAACACAATAGTTGTATAAGTCAGTTGCATCTCCATGTGGCTTAATTTACCATGGCTTCCTTCAAGGGACTCCATGATTCTGATTTGTTTCTAGGAACTGCGATCATTTTTAATGCTCTGTCTATTTAAACATAGATTTCTTTTATAAACCCCAAAGTCTGGCCATTTCTTCCACTTAAAAAAAATTACTGTTGGGTCTGGCCTGGTGGCGTAGTGGTTAAGTCCACACGCTCTGCTTCAGCAGCCCAGGGTTCACAGGTTTGGAACCGGGTGTGGACCTACACACTGCTCATCAAGCCATGCTGTGGTGGCATCCCATATACAAAATAAAGGAAGATGGGCACAGGTGTTAGCTCAGGCCTAATCTTTCTCAGCAAAAAGAGGAAGCTTGGCAATGGATGTTAGCTCAGGGTCGATCTTCCTCACAAAAAACAAATTAGTTTTTAAATGTATGCTATAATTCTTAAACTGCAGAAGTATTGTTCCATTTGGGTGGAATTTGCTTATCCAGCTCATGTATCTGGAGCAAAAGTGAGAACCAAGCAGTAAGATTCCCCAAACCCTATTGCCTCTGTAAAGTAAGAAAGCACACCCCCAAAGATGTGCACTAAAATCCATGCATTTCACTACTAAAAGAATCCCATAGCCCTTTCTTACCTATTCCTCTCCCCTTTCTTTTTAAATAATTGTACTAAGTTTGGTTATCTGTTTTCCAAGCCAAACCCATGGCAAATTAGAAACATAAAATTAGAAGGGAGGGAAAATTGCTAAGGTAATACACTAACAGTAAGGGAGGAAACAGAGAAGCAGACATGAAACTTAAGAAATAGCAGTCTGGGGCCATTTAATAAAGAGCAAATAATCCTACCCAGCTCAGGAGGTACTGAGGGAATCACTATTAGAATAAGTAAATGAGTGCTGTAATGATGACTCTGTATCATAAGGAAGTGGTTAAATTATGTCTGAATACCTGTTTCAGATAAAAGGAAGGTATATAATACATTTTAGTAAGAGTACTAATTAGTAAGAGTAATTTTAAATTGAGAACATTTTGGTGATTAAAGAGTCAGTTATGACTCTACAGTTTTCATGTGACAGAAAACCTAAACTGGCTTAAGGCAAAAAGAATTTATTGGCTGCAATTGAACAGTCTAGGTGTATTTGGTTTCAGGAACAGATTGATCCAGGGGTTCAAAGGTGTTGGCAGGGTCTGTTTTTTCCATCTTTCAGCTCTGCTATCTTGTGTATTGACTTCATTCTTAGGCCTCAGGTAGTGGTAAGATGATGGCCAACAGTTCTTAGGTATACGTTGCTATGGACTGAATTGTGCTCCCCTTTGAATTCATCTCTTGAAGCCCTAGCCCCCAGTGTGACTGTGTTTGGAGTAAGAAAGTAATTAAGGTTAAATGAGGTCAAAGTATGGAGCAGTGATCCAACTAGGATTACTGTCCTTATAAGAAGAGACGCCAGAGAGCTTTCACGTTCCCGCTCTCTCTCTCTGCCATGTGAGGACACAGAGAGAAGGAGGCTGTCTGCAAGCTAGGAATAAAGTCCTCCCCAGGAACCAAATCAGCCAGCACCTTGATCTTGGTCTTCCCAACTTCTAGAACAGTGAGAAAATAAATGTCTGTTGTTCAAGCCACCCAGTCTCTGATATTTTGTTATGGCAGCCCGAGCAGACTAAGACATTCACCCTTCCAGGTTCAAGTCCAGGGAGAAGAGTATGCCTTCCTCCTGGGCAAATCTGGTTCTGATAGGATCACATGCCCATTCCGGAAGCAACTCCCATGACAGTGGAATTCAGCGCTCTGACTGGCCAACCCTGAGTCTCCTCACATCCATGGAACTGAGATTGGAGTTGGGTGGAGTAAGAGGAAGAGAAGCGCCTCCACGGCAAAATCAGGGTGCTATAACCAAATTGGGGCAGCAAAACTCTGTTAGTAAAATCCTCAGCTCTCTGAGAAAACTTAGTTCCCCAAAGTGACCAGTCCTGTGAGTGATTAGGAAAACCTCTGAGGTTTAACTGTAGCATTTTTCTTCCTAAGAAGATGACACCTGTCGTGAAAAGCTCTTTAATCAGCTACCATGTATGAAGATAATGCAGTATCCCCTGTGTTAAATGATTGGAGTCAGGTTTTAAAAAAATAAGAGTTTATCTTGTCATTTACATTTTCGGTAGAGCTGGTCTGGACCTTTGCTTCCAAAGGTCTGCCAAAGCCGCCTGACCTCAGTGGCCAGAAGGTGGAACAGGAAGTGCGGGAGTGAGAGGCTGTACTGACAACCGCCGCAGAGAGGGGTAGAGGAGGACAAGCAGGCGCTCTGCTGGCTCCCTGGTGACTCCGTGGGGTCAGCCTCTGCTGGCTTCTGTCTGCAGTTAAAGTCGTGGCTCAGGGGAGGGAAAGGCTCGCACAGTGAGGCAGAGCGGGAGCAGGTACATCGTGGGCTCTAACTCCTCTTCCCCGTTTGTTTTCCACCTGTTGCTCAGCTCCACTCAAAGGGTGGAGGAGGGAGAGAGAAAGTGTTCAGGCTTTGGAATTGAAGCGGGCGGGCACCTCAAGTCCTGTCTCAGCGGACCTTACCAAAGCACATCCAGCCTTGGAGAAGCCCGCCACCACTGAAGAGCTGCTTTCCGAGTTCTGCAGGAAAAGCACCGTCCGCCTTATTCCTGGGGTGGTGTCGAGTGTCGTGTTCCAGATGTGAACCATTAGGTTCTGGAAGAGTTGGGGGTGCTCCAACATTCTGTCTGTGATGGTCTCCCTTCTCTTGCTCTCACCTTTTTCTAACAGCTTTTGCCATCTTTTTAAATTTTCCCCTTGGGGGTGGCTCTGAGGCTAGTGACTGAAAGTCAGACACACTGAAATCTGAACTTGGTCTAGCATCAAGATCCCACCCAGTATCTTAATTTGTGATCTTTTAGATGAAGTTGATTGCTTGGCCCATTGAATTTTAGAATCAAAACAACGTGGCCCCAAATGCTACATCAGATGGTCCAATATATTCTAGCCAGAAAAAGTTCTTATGGCTGTGCTCTGTGTTCCTTTAAAGATTTTGAAAATCTTCTTGAAAGGGAATTTTAAAACCCTTCTAAGTTGTTCCTGCCAACTGCAATCCTGCATTCATGTTTTGCATTAACTTAATTTACTCCAGACTTCTCTAAGTACAATGCCGTATTCTTCTCATTTTAATTTTGACTCACTCAAGTGCCCTGTAGTTTTCTTCCTTATAGGTGTAAGTCAAATCATAGATATGAGGCCACTTTGGGGAATTGTCTATATGTATTTAGAATTTATATTTATTTTGCTGTCTGGGTCAGCTCTTTATCTTCAACCACAGAACACACTGTACTCTCTTGGTTAACTTGGTCATACGGGGGGGGGGGTGTCTCTTCCCTTCTCCTCCTCCCCCCACATCTTCCTCTCCTTTCCTCCTCCCCTATCCCTCACTCCTGCTTCCTCTCCTTCTTCTTCATTTTTGTCTTCCTCTTCGTCTCTTCCTCCTCCTCCCTTCCCCTCCTTTTCTGGTACAGTTTGCTAGGCAGCAACTGGTCAGCACTTAGAACAGAGGCTAGGAGGGTGGGAATGTGGAAACAAGTGGTCTTCCCATGACTAGGAACTGAAGGCATGCGAAGTGTAGCTGCCCCAAACGTCAACCACATTGACCTGACCAGGGCCTGGAACCATCCCTGTTGGTGTTTGCTGTAGTCTTTGGGTTGTAGTGACAGGTCTTTCCTTAGAAAAACTCTTAGAAGTACATTGCCAGTGCAGAATTAACCTCCTTCTACCTGTCACCATGTTCTCATGAATCAGACAAACTAGCCAAGAAAAGAGGCCTACTGTACCGGCTGATGGCGAATGGTGCTACGGGGGAAGGTTGCTGGCCTGGGATGCTCCCAGGAGAGCCTCTCAGCCTTTCCAAGGGGAAAACAAAACCCACGGGGCTGGGCATGGGGCAACATCTGAAGCCAAGTTCTGTGCAATTTTGCCTCAAACTGGCGCTTCACTTTATAATTGTTTTTGTCTAGAACATTGAGGTGGTTGGTTGGGAGAAGGTTCCAGATCTTCTACAGACTTAATTCGCCTTAAGCCTAGTTAACCAGAGAGGTGGGTTGTGGTAAGTATTGTGGAACTGACTGTTGGGTTTGTGGCTTTGACTGAAGAAGGTGCCAGCCTGCTTTTCCAACAGAAGGAAAAGTATCAAAATCATGGGCAATAAGAGCACCTCTGAAACAATAAGGGGCTCTGTTTACCTTGTAATTTACATGTCGTCATATAGTGTTGCCTCATTCTGTGAGCTTATTTACTGATGGAGAAGAGGATGGCATTACTCATAGCAATACCTGTCTCATAGCTGTGTTGCAAGATTCAGTGAGAGAACGCTTGTCAAGAATCTACACAGGGCTGGACCCGTAGAAGGATTTCAATAGTTGCTTATTCTTTGATTTAGTAAATATCTATTGGCATGTACTAAGGCCAGGACGGTGCTTGGTGCTGGAAGACATTGGGGAGCCCAGCAGACAAGCTCCCTGTCCCCTTGGACATTTACTATCATTATTTTTTATACTCTTTGGGAGTAAAAATGTCTTAAACAGAAACAATGAGGAGTAGACAAGAAGTAAAATATTCCAGAAAACTCTGAGGAACCTGGACCAACACAAAGAGCAGAACTGAAATATTTGTAAAGCCTTATAGTATTTCCAAGAGTGAGACAAGGGCTGCCAATGTTGGGGTTTGGTGGCTTTCGCCGGGAGCTGGATTGAAACAAGAAGTGTGATGCCAGATTGAGTAATACACAATTTTAAAACGATGTGCATGCATTTAAGGCTGGGTCTTTGTTTTCACCTCTGGAATGTGCTTGTATCTCCTGAGGCTTCCTGGACAACCCCTGTGGCCCTGGGGGCCAGTGTCAACGTCACCCACATTATGCCGGCCCAAGCTGCCACCACTGTGCTCCAGGCACCTACAGCTACCCCAACTGCCTGCATGAGTGTTTGTCTCTCTGCATTCACTTTCCTTTAAGACAGGAAAGAGCCTGTGTTAACCAGGGTTCTCCAGAGAAACAGAAGCAATGGATATGTGTGTACATATTTATGGAGAGAGAAATTTATTGTAAGGAATCAGCTCACACGATTGTGGGGGCTGGCAAGTCTAAAATCTGCAGGGCAGGCCAGCAGGCTAGAGACCCAGGGAAGAGTTGATGTTGCAGCTTGAGTCCAAAGGCAGTCTGGAGGCAGAATTCCTTCTTCTTTGGGGAACTCAGTCTTTTCTCTTAAGGCCTTCAACTGGTTGGATGAGGCCGAACCACATTGTGGAGGGTCACTTGTAAATTAACTAATTTAAATGTAAATTACATCTAATAAAAATACCTTCACAGCAACATTTCCATTGGTGTTGACCAGTTATCTGAACTCTATAGCCTAGCCAAGTTGACACATAAAAATTAACCATCACAGAGCCCAAGAACGTTTCCTCAGTAATCTGCCCCTAGGTGGGGACTTTGCTGTCTGCAGACAGGCCTCAAGGGACCTGGGGCCATGAAAGAACACTGACCTAGACAGCAGTGGGAGATCTGAGTCCTTGTCCTGCTGTCTGCCAAGAACTGGCTGGGTGGCATTAGGCATATTTCTTCATCTCTCTCATATTTAGTTTCTGGCACTAGTGGCAGCGAGGGTTGCTTCATACTGTGTCAATAATTCTCTATCCTCTCTTCTGGATTTTTTTGGGGTCAGGGAATGTGTGGTTTTTGTATTTACCTCCACCCTAACACCAGTCATGGTGCCATTGAACATAGTAAGCCTTTAATTAAAGTCTGCTGGATGGATGAATATAAAGAGGAGGGTGGACATTCAAATCACAACAAAAAGAATAAAATATCTAGGAACAAATTTAGTCAAGGAGGTGAGAGACCTATACACTGAAAACTGTAAGACATTATTGAAAGAAATTGAAGAAGACATATAGAAATGGAAAGATATTCCATGCTCATGGATTGGAAGAATAAACATGGTTAAAATGTCCATATTACCTAAAACAATCTACAGATTCAGTGTAATCCCAATCAGAATCCCAGTGACATTCTTCACAGAAATAGAACAAAGAATCCTAAGATTTATATGGAACAAAAAAAGACCCTGAGTGGCCAAAGCAATCCTGAGAGAAAAAAAAAACAAAACTGGAGGTATCACATTCCCTGGTTTTGAAATATACTGCAAAGTTATAGTAATCAAAACAGCATGGTACTGGCACAAAAACAGACACACAGATCAATGGAACAGAATTGAAAGCCCAGAAATAAACTTACACATCTATGGACAGCTAATCATAGACAAAGGGGCCAAGAACATACAATGGAGAAAAGAAAGGCTCTTCAATAAATGGTGCTGGGAAAACTGGACAGCCACCTGCAAAGAATGAAAGTAGACCATTATCTTACACCATGCACAAAAATGAACTCAAAATGGATCAAAGACTTGAATGTAAGAACTAAAATCCTAAAACTCTTTGAGGAAAATATAGGCAGTACACTCTTTGACATTGGTCCTAGCAGCATCTTTTCAAATACTATGTCTCCTCAGGCAAGGGAAACAAAAGAAAAAATAAACAAGTGGGACTACATCAGACTAAAAAGTTTCTGCAAGGCAAAGGAAACCATGAACAAAACAAAAAGACAACCCACCAACTGGGAGAAAATATTTGCAAATCATATATCCGATAAGGGGTTAATATCCAAAATACATAAAGAGCTCATACATCTCAACAACAAAAAAACAAACAATCCAATCAAAAAATGGGCAGAGGATATGAACAGACATTTTTCCAAAGAATATATACAGATGGCCAACAGAAACATGAAAAGATGTTCAACATCAGTAATTATTATGGAAATGCAAATCAAAACTACAATGAGATACCACCTTACACCTGTCAGAATGGCCATGATTAACAAGACAAGAAATAACAAATGATAGGGAGAATGTGGAGAAAAGGCAACCCTCATACACTGCTGGGGAGTGCAAACTGGTGCAGCCACTATGGAAGACAGTGTGGAGATTTCTCAAAAAATTAAAAATAGAAATACCAGGGCCGCCCGGTGGCGCAGCAGTTTAGTTCTCGCTTGGCAGCCCGGGATTCGCAAGTTCGGATCCCAAGCGCCCGCTGACACACTGCCTGTCAGCCATGCCGTGGTGGCATCCCATATAAAGTGGAGGAAGATGGGCACGGATGTTAGCCCAGGGCCAGTCTTCCTCAGCAAAAAGGGGAGGATTGGCAACGGATGTTAGCTCAGGGCTGGTCTTCCCCACAAAAAAAAAAAAAAAATAGAAATACTATATGATCCATCTATTCCATTACTGGGCATTTATCCAAAGAACATGAAAGCAACAATTCAAAGAGATTTATGCATCCCTATGTTCATCGCAGCATTATTCACAATAGCCAAGACATGGAAGCAACCCAAGTGCCCATCAACAGACGAATGGATAAAGATGTGGTATATGTATACAGTGGAATACCACTCAGCCATAAAAAAGATAAAATCATGCCATTTGTGACAACATGGGTGGACCTTGAGGATATTATGGTGAGTGAAATAAGCCAGGCAGAGAAAGACAAACACCATTTAATTTCACTCATATGTGGAAGATAAACACATGGATAAGGAGAACAGATTAGTGGTTACCAGAGGGAAAGGGAGTGGGGGGAGGGTGAAAGAGGTAAAGAGGCACATATGTATGGTGACGGATAAAAACTAGACTATTGGTGGTGAGCACACTTCAGTATATACAGAAACTGATATATAATAATGTACACCTGAAATTTACACAATGTTATAAGCCAATATGACCTCAATAAAATAATTTTTTAAAAAAAGGAGGTAGAATGGTAGTAAATTCTCAGGGTCTGCCACTACCTAACTGTGCCTCTCTGATCAAGTCACCTGGTCCGTTGAAATCCCAGGTAATCTATAAATAAGAAAACTAGCTAAGTTCCCTCCATCAGTGAGAGGTTATTTTATGATTCCAATGACAACTTGAGCAAACGCTACCATTATCATTATCACCAAAAAGTACTGTCAGAGTAACTCACACACAAGGGTCGGGGCTGAGTCCTGTTAAAGAGAATGAAAATGGCATGGTCTTGTCCTGGTGGGAGCTCCATGCTCCAAGGCTTAGTGACATGGGGCTTTACAGATCTTAAGGACATCTGCAAATAAATCACCAGAATGGGCACTTTGCCTCATGAATCTTTTCTTTCCCAAGGCCTCAATAAGCGTGGAAGTTCTGAAACCTTGCAAACAGGTTGTATTTCTTTGTTTTTTTTTTTATTGATGTCTTAATAGTTTATAACACTGTGGGGTTTTAGTTGTACATTATTGTTTGTCCGTCACCATGTGGATGTAACCCTTCACCCCTTGTGCCCACCCCCCAACCCCCTTCCCCTTGGTAACCACCAATCAGTTCTCTCTGTCTGTGTGTTCATTTATATTCCATATATGAGTGAGTTCATGCAGTGTCTGTCCTTCTCTCTCTGGCTTATTTCACTTACCATAATACCCTCTAGGTCCATCCATGTTGTTGCAAATGGGACAATTGTGTCTTTTCTTATGGCTGAGTAGTATTCCATTGTATGTATATACCACATCTTCTTTAACCAATCATCAGTCGGGGGACACTTGGGTTGCTTCCACTTCTTGGCTATAGGGAATAATGCTGCAATGAACATAGGGGTGCATACGCCTCTTGTGACGGTTGATTTCATGTCCATTGGGTAGATGCCCAAGAGTGGGATTGCTGGATCATATGGTATTTCTATGTTTAATTTTTTGAGGACTCTCCATACTGTTTTCCATAGAGGCTGCACCAGTTTGCATTCCCACCAGCAGTGAATGAGGGTCCCCATTTCTCCACATCCTCTCCAGCATTTGTTGTTATTTGTCTTTGTGATTATAGCCATTCTAACGGGTGTAAGGTGATATCTTAGTGTAGTTTTGATTTGCATTTCCCTGATGATTAGTGATGTTGAACATCTGTTCATGTGTCTATTGGCCATCTGTATCTCTTCCTTGGAAAAATGTCTGTTCATATCCTCTGCCCATTTTTTGATCGGGTTGTTTGTTTTTTTGTTGCTCAGTTGTATGAGATCTTTATATATTACTGAGATTAATCCCTTGTTGGACAAACGATTTGTGAATATTTTCTCCCAGCTGGTGGGTTGTCTATTCATTTTGATCCTGGTTTCGTTTGCCTTGTAGAAGCTCTGTAGTCTGATGAGGTCCCACTTGTTTATTTTTTCTTTTGTTTCCCTTGTCCGAGTAGACATGGAATCTGAAAGGATCCCTTTATGTCCAATCTCAATTAGTGTACTGCCTATATTTTCTTCCAGGAGTTTTATAGTTTCAGGTCTCACTTTCAGGTCCTTGATCCATTTTGAATTGATTTTTGTATATGGTGATAGGAGATGGTCTACTTTCATTCTTTTGCATGTTGCTGTCCAATTTTCCCAGCACCATTTATTGAAGATACTTCCCTCTCTCCATTGTATGTTCTTTGCTCCTTTGTCGAAGATTAGCTGTCCATAGGTGTGTGGTTTTATTTCTGGGCTTTCAATTCTATTCCATTGATCTGTGTGTCTATTTTTGTACCAGTACCATGCTGTTTTGACTACTCTAGCTTTATAGTATATTTTGAAATCAGGGATTGTGATGCCTCCAGCTTTGTTCTTTTTTTTAAGAATTGCTTTAGCTATTCGGGCTCTTTTGTTGCCCCATACGAATTTCAGTAGTTTTTGTTCTATTACCATGAAGAATGGCATTGGGATTCTGACTGGGATTGCATTGAATTTGTAGATTGCTTTAAGTAGAATGGACATTTTAACTATATTTATTCTTCCAATCCATGTGCATGGAATATTTTTCCATTTCTTTATGTCTTCCTCAATTTCTTTCAATAGTGTCTTATAGTTTTCATTGTATAGGTCTTTTACCTCCTTGGTTAAATTTATTCCCAGATATTTTATTCTTTTTGTTGCAATTGTAAATAGGATTGTCTTTTTGAGTTCTCTTTCTGTTAGTTCATCATTAGTGTATAGAAATCCAATTGATTTTTGTAAGTTGATTTTATAGCCTGCCACTTTACTGTAGTTGTTGATTATTTCTAGTAGTTTTCCAATGGAATTTTTTGGGCTTTCTATGTATAAGATCATGTCGTCTGCAAATAGTGAGAGTTTCACTTCATCATTGCCTATTTGGAGTCCTTTTATTCCTTTTTCTTGCCTAATTGCTCTGGCCAGAACTTCCAGTACTATGTTGAATAAGAGCGGTGAGAGTGGGCACCCTTGTCTTGTTCCTGTCCTCAAAGGAATGGCTTTCAGTTTTTCCCCATTGAGTAGGATGTTTGCTGTAGGTTTGTCATATATGGCCCTTATTATGTTGAGGTACTTTCCTTCTGTACCCATTTTGTTGAGAGTTTTTATCATAAATGGATGCTGGGTCTTCTCGAATGCCTTCTCTGCATCAATTGAGATGATCATGTGGTTTTTATTCTTCATTTTGTTAATGTGGTGTATTACATTGATTGATTTGCGGATGTTGAACCATCCCTGTGTCCCTGGTATAAATCCCACTGGATCGTGGCGTATGATCTTTTCGATGTATTGCTGTATTCGGTTTGCCAATATTTTGTTGACGATTTTTGCATCTATGTTCATCAGTGATATTGGCCTGTAGTTTTCCTTCTTTGTATTGTCCTTGTCTGGCTTTGGTATCAGGATGATGTTGGCCTCATAGAATGTGTTGGGAAGTATTCCATCTTCCTCTATTTTTTGGAATAGTTCGAGAAGGATAGGTGCTAAATCTTCTTTGAATGTTTGGTAAAATTCTCCAGGGAAGCCATCTGGTCCTGGACTTTTATTTTTTGGGAGGTTTTTGATTACTGTTTCAATCTCTTGTGATTGGTCTGTTCAGATTCTCTATTTCTTCTTGACTCCATTTTGGAAGGTTGTACGCATCCAAGAATTTGTCCATTTCCTTTAGGTTGTCCAATTTGTTGGCGTAAAGTTTTTCATAGTATTCCCTAATAATCCCTTGTATTTCTGTGGTGTCTGTTGTAATTTCTCCTCTTTCATTTCTAATTTTATTTATTTGAGTCTTCTCCCTTTTTTTCTTAGTTAGTCTGGCTAAGAGTTTGTGAATTTTATTTATCTTCTCAAAGAACCAGCTCTTTGTTTCATTGATCCTTTCTACTGTTTTTTTGGTTTCAATTTCATTTATTTCTGCTCTGATTTTTATTATTTCCCTCCTTCTGCTGATTTGGGGCTTTGTCTGTTCTTCTTTTCTAATTCTGTTAGGTGCAATTTAAGGTTATTTATTTGGGATTTTTCTTGTTTGTTAAGGTGTGCTTGTATTGCTTTGAATTTCCCTCTCAGGACCGCTTTTGCTGCATCCCATATAAGTTGGTATGGTGTATTTTCTTTTTCATTTGTCTCCAGACAGCTTTTGATTTCTCCTTTAATTTCATCAACAACCCATTAGTTGTTCAGTAGCATGTTGTTTAGTCTCCACATCTTTGTCCCTTTCCTAGTTTTTTCCTTGCATTTGATTTCTAGTTTCACAGCATTATGATCAGAAAAGATGCTTGTAATGATTTCAGTCTTCTTAAATTTATAGAGATTTGCCTTGTTTCCTAATATATGGTCTATCCTTGAGAATGTTCCATGTGCACTTGAGAAGAATGTGTACTCTGCTTTTTTTGGGTGGAGTGCTCTGTATATATCTATTAAGTCCATTGCGTCTAGTTTTTCGTTTAAGTCCATTATTTCCTTATTGACTTTTTGTCTGGATGATCTATCCGTTGATGTAAGGGGGGTGTTAAGATCCCCTACTATTATTGTGTTATTGTAAATATCTCCTTTTAGGTTTTTTAGCAGTTGTTTTATGTACTTTGGTGCTCCTGTGTTGGGTGCACAGATATTTATGATTGTTATGTCTTCTTGGTGAAGTGTCCCTTTTATCATTATATATTGCCCTTCTTTGTCTCTCATTACCTTTTTTATCTTGAAATCTACTTTGTCTGATATAAGTATGGCAACTCCTGCTTTCTTTTGTTTGCCATTCGCTTGGAGTATTGTTTTCCATCCTTTTATTTTGAGTCTGTGTTTGTCTTTAGAGCTGAGATGTGTTTCCTGGAGGCAGCAGATTGTTGGATCTTGGTTTTTAATCCATCCTGCCATTCTGTGTCTTTTGATTGGAGAATTCAATCCATTTACATTTAGAGTGATTATTGATATATGAGGATTTAATGTTGCTATTTTATTGTTCATTTTCTGGTTCTTTTGCATTTCCTTCATTTCTTGTCATTCTCTTAGTTTTCTCTTTATTTGTCATATGTGGTTCTCTTCTGGTTATTTGTTTAGTGGTTACCGTGAGGTTTATATCAGCGATCTCCTGGATAAGATAGTACATTTTTAGATGCCTCCTTTTTCCTGAGGCTGGGTCGATTCAATCCCTTTCCTCTTCCCCTCCTTATTTGTTATCTCTATTTATTCCATCTTGTGTTGTGATTGTGTGTTTATAGTGATGAGCTTGAATTAATTTTTTATGTTATCCAACTGTAGTTTGTTCTGGTTTAGTCTCCTTGCTTTTCTCCTTGCTGAAATCTTTGTATCCCCTTTCTCATTTGTTTTTTTTCAGGCCTAAGGGCCTTCTTGAGCATTTCTTGTAGTGGGGGTCTCGTGGTGATGAACTCTCTTAGCTTCTGTTTATCAGGGAGAGTTATTATTTCTCCATCATATTTGAAGGATATTTTTGCTGGATAAAGTATTCTTGGCTGAAGGTTTTTGTCTATCATGATTTTGAATATATCATTCCAGTCTCTCCTAGCCTGTAGAGTTTCTGTTGAGAAATCAGCTGAGAGCCTAATGGGGTTTCCTTTGTATGTTATTTTGGTTTTTTGTTTAACTGCCCTTAATATTATTTCCTTGTCACGGATATTTTTCAAGTTTGCTACTATGTGGCAAGATGATTTTTTATTCCTATTTATACATTTAGGTGATCTATTGATTTCATTCAGTGTTATTTCTCTCTCATTCCCTAGGTTGGGGAAGTTCTCAGCTATTATTTCTTTGAACAAACTCTCTGCTCCTTTTTCTCTTTCTTCTACTTCTGGAATAGCTATTATCCTTATGTTGCTTTTCCTCATTGAGTCTGATATTTCTCGAAGAATTTCTTCATTCCTTTTTAGTCTAAGCTCTCTCTCCTCCTCTCTCTGGAGCGTTTCTGTGTGGCTATCCTCAATAATGCTAGTTTGTTCCTCCATATTGTCAGTTCTGCTCTTTAAAGACTCCATTTTTTCCACTATCTCGTTCATTTTGTTTTTCATCTCCAATATTTCTGATTGGTTTTTCTTTATGGTTTCAATCTCTTTTGTGACGAAATCCCTGATTTCGTTGATTTGTGTCTGTGTGTTCTCTTGTATTTCATTCAGTTTGTTTATGATAGGTATTTTGAATTCTCTGTCATTCAGGTTCTCGAATTCTGTGCCTTCAGGGTTGGTTTCTGGGTGTTTGTCATTTTCCTTTTGGTCTGTAGACATAACAAACCGTTGCATGGATCCGACGGCGATGGCTTTACTTTTTCCTCTCATCTTGAAGTTGGTCCTGGAGTTTCCACCTGCTGCCACTGGATGGAGATGGCAAGCGGTATGCTCTGAGCCCGCTGCAGTCCCCAGAGGGATTATGCTGAAACGCAGGGTGTGTGGGGGGAAGGGTTCTCTCTTTCTCCTGCTCAACCCGGGGGTTTCCTTTCTGGCTCTCTTAGGGCATTTGCTACACCCCCGAAACTGTCTGTCATCGCTTCCTGGTGGGGATCTCTCGACAGTCTGTGAGAGCACCTGGAGGGCGATAGTATTCCCCTCAGTGGGCTGCCCCTCCCCCCTCTGTCTGGGAGCCGCGCTGTCTGTTTTTGCCAATTGATTGGGGAGAGGGAGTACAACTTCTTACCTCTCCTCAAGTCCTTTGGGGCTTCCCGCGCCTCCACCATCTGATGTATGGCAGCAGGGGTTTCTTAGAAGTCCTTTGTAGTGTTTGATTGAGCTCTGTTGGAATGTGAATGATGTTTTCATTGTGTCTTAGGGGGCAGAGATTCAAAGAGGGAATCTCACTCCGCCATGATGCTGACGTCACTCTGTATTTCTTTTTTTACTGCATACACTGAATATAAATTTGGGAGTCAGGAATACTAACCCACTGATTCCCACTAATGCAGGGGTGGTACAGAGAGCACTCCTGAGCACTGGGGGCCTTGGGTGATCACAGTAATCACGTTAATACGAGGGAACACTTACTAAGCACTTCTTCTACACCAGGCCTTGTGCACAGTGCTTTTCATGCCTTGTGGCTGGGAATTCTCTAGTGATATCATGAGGTAGTTACTGTCATCAGCTCCAGTTTATAGAAGAGGAAACTGAGTCTTAGAGAGGCTAAGCAACTTGCCCAGGATTGCACAGCAATTAAGTGGTGGAGCTGCTACTTGAATCCAGACGTGTCTGCCCCAGAGACTGAAGCCCTTTGCTACAGACTCATTCAGTGACCTTTGGAATGTCATCTAACTTCTGAACTTCACAATGTAACAGTGGAATTCAACAAGATAATCTCTCCAGTTCCTTCCAGTTCTTAAGGTGTGAAATTCTCCAGCTCAGGAAATCAGGGGGCCATTTCCACTGCTCACCTTTCCCCAGAAGCAGCTTCTTGCAGGGCAAATGGGAGTGACGCTGAGTAACTGCAGCCCTGTAGGAGATTAGCCACCCAGAGACTGGTAGGAACCTGACCCAGTGGGGAGGGAACAGAGAGGGGAATGGTCAGAATCTATTCTCTCCATCCATGCATATTTAATTTACCTACGTGAGGTGGGAGAAAGGAAACCGGGATGCTTTTCCCATCCATTCCCAACCCTGCGTGCATAACTTTTTCCGAGATTATTCAACAACACTAGATCTTGAGAAACCAGGTATGAAGAGAGGTGGACGGTGAAAAAAGGGGGGACAATTGTAGGCCAATCTGGACTGGAATGGTTTGCACCTGACCCCCAGTGGGATATGGAATTAAAATGGCCCCTCCAGTGAGTCACATCCCCCATCAGCTGTTCCCTCTGTCCTCCTCCAGTGAATACCAATTACTGTATGCAAGAAGCATCCCCAAAGCTCTTGTCCATGACCAGCCAATCTTACTGAATATGAAATCGACAACAGCAATAAAAACTAGCATTTACTGAGTGCTCACTATAGACAGGCATTGTCCCCAGCTCTTTCAAGTATTATCTTCTTTAATCCTGAGAACAATCTGATCAAGTAGATGCTAGTGTTATTCACATCTAAGTAAGGGGAAACCGGGGCTTAGGGTTCGTGTCAGGTTCCAGTCTAGTAAGAGGTGGAGCTAGAACTTGCATTTGGATCTTTCTGGCCCCAACCCTGTGCTCGTATCCAGGAAGCTGTTCTGCCTCCTCCATACATCGCCGCCCTGGGTCTGACTGAGGTCTTTCCATCCAGCCTGCCAGTGTTCAGCCCTTGGCTCCTACCAGACGCCCTGCAACCCAGAGACTGGACAGTGCGAATGCCGGCCGGGGATTACGGGACAGCGGTGTGACAGGTGTCTCTCAGGAGCCCATGATTTCCCCCACTGCCAAGGTAGGGTAGACATCAGGATGCCTGGGGGTGGGCTCCTCTCTGACGTGTGTGGAGCCAGCCTCCCAGAAGCCTGCAAACCTCCGCAAACCCACCACAGGTCACCCTTACAAGTTTGACCTTAATCTGCCTGATTTCTCCCCAATTCGAGTCCATTGAAAACACATATATCAGATATGCATCCTCAAAGGAATCCAGAAGTGATTTATTCCTAAAAAAAAAAAAATGGGGCCGGCCCCATGGCCAAGTAGTTAAAGTTCTGTGTGCTCTGCTTCGGCAGCCCGGGTTCGTGGGTTTGGATGGGCATGGACCTGCTCCACTGATCAGCCATTCTGTGGAGGCATCCCACATACGAAATAGAGGAAGATTGGCACAGATGTTGCTCAGGGCAAATCTTCCTCACCAAAAAAAAAAAAAAAATTAAATTTCGATATGTCATAAATTTGTGTTTCTTGATTCACGTGGAAATTCTCTGTGTATAGCAGTGTGGCAGAGGTGACCCCTTTTAGCTGCACTGAGCGTTCCTTGTCCCCCTTCCCAAGACATCCCGGCTTCTTTCTGGTTCTGGGCTTGTGGTGCTGATGTTGGCTGCACTGTAATCCCCCAAGGGGTGTTCTAACAGGTCCCCTTGCTGGTGGGCAGAGCAGGACCTTTGCTGGGTTTCTGCCCCTCTCTTCTTGCCTGCCACTGGCCTCCTGGGGGATGTGTCATCACATCAGCACAGCTGTGAGGGGAAGCAGAGTGGGCTGAAGTAGTCTATTGGATTTGAAAGGAGTGAGTCAAGGAGGAAACACTGTCATAGGCCTTTGTCAGTACTCATCCCCCCATTGACCCCAGATATTGAGTCAGCTGAGCTCTGTGGCTGAGGACACAGACATAAAATGCCCTCGGAATCTCCCTGTGCTCTCCAGTCCACGCAGCCTCCAGTGGCTAGTAGCTCCTGACTCTTGCTTTCTGAGGACCCTTGTCAAGAAGCGGTGTTTGTGAAAGGCTGAACCAGACTTCCCGTCAGGAGAGTGTGGTTTTCTCAGACCCCTTCCTGCTCCTGATAACACTTCAGATGTCTTGTTCAGAGCCTTCTGAAGACTAGGGCCACAGCTCCAACTTGATCCCCCAGAACCTCACTCACCAGAATCCTCAAGACAACAGCTTTTCTTGTGGTGGAAATTGTAGCCAGCAGTCCCACCTTTGAGAAGGCCTGAAGGTCCCTAGAATGTGAGGCTGACCCAGGCAGAGTCTGCTGGCCTCCAGGGGTCAGCAGCGGAAGGAAGTGCTGTGGGAAGGGCTGGGGCTGCCTAGCTGAGGCACTGGGCAGCCAGGGCGATTTCTCGATTTCTCGAGAACTAGATGGCAACATTGGTGAACTTGGGGAGGAGCCAAAGGCTGGACGTCACCAGATTGGAAAACAACAAAGAGCAGGAAGGTTGTGTGTTGACTATTACAAAAGAATGGAAGGAAACATCAAAAATGAAAGAGAGAGAGAATGAGAATCATCAGGGGGGAAAGCTGAAGCAAAGAGAGACACAGAGGAGATGATAAAGGCAAAAAGTCTGAGGAACAACTTGTAAGAAAACAAGATCATGTTATGGGCTTATTTAAATTGTTGGAAAAACCAGGCTCCGAGCAGGCTTACCCACACTCGCTTCATTTCTAATGCTGTTAAACAGTAATGTGAGACATTGCAAGGTCCCAGTTTATCGAAGAGAGATTATATTGGGCTTGTAATACTATTTTGACTAAGGCAGGAAAGCAAACTAATTAATTTTAGAAATAATTTTAGTAGAGGTGGGGAACAAGGGGGTTGTGATAAAGAATTAAGTCTTGGTTAATTAAAAAATGTACTTACAAATTCTGTAGCATCTTTTGAATTGGACAATTAAAAAGTCACTTGGTACAATATTGCCCTCTTCTGGACAATCCTAAAGATGCTCAAAATTCTAGGATCTCCTTTCCCCAGTCTCCTCCTTCATCATCATTTAGTTAGAAATGAACTTTTTAGTAGTAGGCAGGGAACTGAGTTGTTCAATGGCAAAAGGGGTGATTTGGGGATTAAGGCCATAAATGTTATTTGAGTGCCTTTTTCTGAATTACATGCCACCCATCTGTCAAAAAATATAAATGTAGATGCACTCTTTTTAAAAACAAGTAAAACTTTTAAAACTTGAAACATCAAAACAAACCAAGAGACAAACAAACATTAAAACTCCAGGCATTTAAAACATTTCTAAATTGTATACAGGCTCCAGCAGTGCCTGTGACCCAGCCGGTACCCTCGGCTCCAGTCCGGTAAGTAGAGGATTATAAAAGGGCGGCAATTCTAACTGATCTGTTCTGATACTTATTAAAGACTAACACTTTTGGGAGTGTCCTGAAGTTAAAAGTAAATTAAAATAAGACCTGAAGTCAAATTGCTTAAGAGGTCATTGTTCTTTTTCAGAGTGCATATGTGATGTTGCAATTTTTTTCAAAAATAAAAGAATAAGGTTCACTTAAACTTTTAATTCTAGAGTTCGAGAGTTTAACTCTTACTATAGGTTACTCTGAGGGCGTTGCCACCTTGGAGCCCTGCCTGACATACCTAATTAAAATTAAGAAAATCCAAAGCCAAGTGCACATTGAATAAAGCTGTCTGTGCACAAAATAATTACAATGTGTTTGATATTACTCCGAGCATAATACTGTGATATTCTGATTTGTTTTCTAAGCACTTTGGAAATGGTCTATCTTCTTAGCCTCAGAGCCTGCAGATGCTGGATCTACAGGCACTGGAGGGCCAGTGGGAGAGAGATCCTGCATCCTTTCTATGGGGCTTGATGATGTTTAAGCGAGGCAGTGACTCCTGCATATTACAAAAGTACTTTCGGATCAATGTAATTCTCTACTGATTCTCAGCATGTTAAATATTCAGATATTTTTCCATTTAAATTTATAGTCCATGCTGTAACAGAATCAACAGATAATGACAATGTTATACATAAGAGTGATTTTTAAATTTTTCTTTTTCTGTTTTTCCAATTTTGTTTTAACCACAAATAAGGATTATGTGTATAACAAATAAATGATTAATTAAACAAAAGCAATTAGCAAACTGTTGAAATCAGCCCAGTACTTTTATTCCCTCTGGATACACTTAATTTACTTTTCATGGCTGAAATATATTTCTGTCACAAGCTTTGTTCAGAACACATGTTTGAAACCATGTCTTAATTCTGAGATGTCAAATGTTAGTTTGATTTTCTTTCAAAGGGATATTGCCAATGCAAGCTTCATGTTGAAGGTCCTACTTGTAGCATCTGCAAACCATTATATTGGAATCTGGCCGAAGAAAACCCAAATGGATGTTCAGGTAAGGTTTTTTACATACAAAAATTTACTGTATTGTAACTTCCTCTTAATTTTCTCTACCTCAGTGACTATACCCACAAAAGAGCTATTTATTTAATCAGTTCAATTTGTCTGAAATTTTGTGTAAATGTTTTGATGTTCTTTTCCCCACTTTTGGCAGAACTTCTGTCATTTCAAAATCTCAGCAAGGGATTTATATTCTGTTTCCATATGTATTTTGTTGCTTGCAAAGGCAGCTACTTTAAAAATGGCTAATACTGCCTTGTTTTTATAATCCACTCTTTCTGGTTTAATTTTATTCTCATTTTATGCTTGTATTGAAGCCAGGACAGCAACTGAAAAACACTGAGCTAAAGGCAGCTGAGTGGACTGAATATCCTTACATAGAGTGTATTTTCATGTAAGCATATCAGTAATGACCATGACATTAGAATCATTTTTAAATGATTCCCATGATGTGGCAGGTTTTATCTTCAGTGGTCATGAACTAGCCATTACTCCTTGTAGGTGGATGGTATTGTTCTGGACAGAAAGCAGTCCAATTTTAGACCTCAACAGTACAAACTGGATTTCTGCTGAAGTGTGCTGGAAAGTGACTGCTTATGTAGTATTGTTGGTGTGTCATGTTCCCAGAGCCAGGGAACTGTCCTTTGTGTAAACTTGGTCCGAGGATGCTCTCTTATCTTCACAGAATGCCAGTGCCATGCAGCAGGAACAGTGAGCGGAATTGGAGAGTGTGGGCAGGTAATGTGGGCTGACGGTTCATAGGATACCAGTAGAACGTTACAGCAATGGATTGTGGAGTTTCTGTGGGAGGGTGTTAGTACCTCTGTAATTGTACAGGGCATGGGAATCTTTCTGAACGTTTTTAGATCCTTGCTACACTGCTTCATGTTATACAGTGAGCCTGTTTTAAGTCTTGAAGATTAGCGAATTCTGTAATCTTACCAGATTTTGTCATCCGGCTCATTGTTCTGCAGCAAGATGGTGACTGTCACTGCAAGTCCCATGTCAGCGGCGATTCCTGTGACACATGCGAAGATGGATATTTTGCTTTGGAAAAGAGCAATTACTTTGGGTGTCAAGGTGAATACTTCCAGCGGATCCTGAGTCAGGCAAAAGTGTTGATGGACAAAGACTGTGAGGATAACCTTTCTCCTGAATTCACTGTCTTCACGCAGACTTTCTGATGTGATGGGACTGAAAAATTCCGTCCAGGGAATTTGGCCAAATATTCCGTTGAGACTAGTTGGGGCTAGTTTTGCAAATGGGACTGCTTCCACTTCTCTTCTACCAGCGCACTGTTGGTTTACTATAAAAAACATAACTGGGATGGTGGGGGAGTCATCTGTTAATTTCATAAATAACATCAAGACTTAGTAATTTTAAAGATATATCTTGTATTATCAAAAATATCACACCAGATTTTTAGAGATAATATTGTGCTAAATAATACAGTTGCAGGAGCAGTTGCTCCACAGTGCTGCTCTGTCTCTCTCGCACAGCCTCTTGTTAGTACACGTTATTTACAATAGCGCTGTGTTGCTAAATCATGTTTAGCTCCTGGGCTGCTGGCCCCTTACATTGGACACCAGTGTTCCAGCTGGCCTACAAGTACACCTCCAACTTACAAGTGGACTTTTGGGGGGACATGCCATCTTAGTTGGAAGGTTCCTACATATTTCAAACACTTGCTGGATATAAGACGTGGGAGGAAGAAGGTATGGGCTTACTTATTTCCGTTTCTTGTAGAGGGAGGGAAAGCATCCAGTATGGAGATGCTTTGATGGGTAACCACTGCTGTTTCCTGACTTTCAGGGTGTCAGTGTGACATCGGTGGAGCGATCACCCCCATGTGCAGTGGGCCTTCCGGAGTATGCCAGTGCCAAGAGCACGTTGTAGGGAAGGCATGCCAGCGGTGAGTCTTCGGGGAGATTTCCTCCAGTATTGTTGTTGTGGTAGACTCGCTCAGAGTCCTTTCTGTGCTGACAGTTCTGGTGAAGAGAGAAGCAGTCCTAAGGAGAGAGGGCAGATGAAGCTGTACTGCCATTTGAAATCTGGGCACTTGTGAGTCCAATTACAGCGGGAAGTAAGATTGCCCTAAAAACTGTTCCACTTCGTAGGTCACAGAGCAGCCTCCCTGGAAAGTTCCCACAGGTACAAAAAGCCAGGTGGGTGCAACTAGAGCTGGATATGAGGTGGGTTCCATGGCCGAACCTCCATATAGAAGTCACAGCATGAGGAGCCCAGCAGATGGGTGGAGGGCTTCTGGGCCAAGGAGATTCAGTTCCTGCTCTTCCCTTGGGACTGATGACTGAAGGCATGGAGAGGCTGGATGTGTTACACTGGGGGAAGGGGAGGTAAGAAAACTTTAGAAGTCCCTCATCTCATGCAGAAGTGAATTAAAATGAACTGTAGGAACAAGGGAGCAAAGTGGAGACAGATCCCAGAGGGGCTCTCGCAAGTCTGGCAGCAGACTATCTCTTTGTCCTGTTATATTTAGCAATTTATATAGTTCTTTGAAACCATGATCCATCCATAATTTTCCCTCAGTGGGGGAAAGAAAAAACTGATTTTGAATATTCTGACTTTTAATCATACACTGGAGACTCTGTGAAATGCAACTTCTAAATTTTATGTATCTTCACCACTTCTGCATTATCAACAGATTAACAAAGAAATCTTTTATATAGTTAAAGTAAATTGTCTATATTTAGTCTAACACTTCACTCCTTTCCCTCAACCTTTCCAACATTTGAATTCTAGAAGTCAGAGCAATCCAGCTCTGCTTTCTTCAGTCGTTTCTAAATGGCAGTCTCTGCTGTGTGTGTAATAAGATGTGTGAGAAGGACACGTCTGTTGATTTGTTTTCCTGCAGATGAGCGAGGCTCACAATGGACCAGAGTAACTTTGTAAATAGGTTCAGAGACATTTTCCACTTTCCTGTTGATAAAGTCAGCTTTTCCCCTACTTAACCAGCATACGGTCTTTCTCCTTCCAGCTATGTAGGGGATGGGCTAATTTTCAGGTTGAAATAATGTAACTGATTAGGAATTAAATTACCCACCCTGTGGCAAAAGTATTGACTTTGTACGTTACTGCCAATACATATATATGAAATTTAGAACATGCCCCTTGATTTAGTGATAAATGATAACTGAAATACAAGGGTAGCAAACCAGCAGTGTAGATGCCATAGCACCTTTTCTCCAGGTTGGTAAATTTTGCGTCCTTTTGTACTAAATTCCTCCCAAATGTTTGTTTATCTGAGCATTTTAGTTTTTCTTGCAAGTTTAGGAAGTGTTCACATTCACTTTGTTTTCTAAATAATTTTTGTGATAATGAATATATGTTCATTGTAAAATTTTAATAAGTACATAAAAGTAAAAAGGCAAAGAAAAATCTTCATTCCACCACCCGAAGATAACTCCTTTTAATATTTTTTGTATTTTTTTCTATGAAAAAAAGTAGTATTTGATTTTTTTCATATAATTTGTGTCAATTTCTTCACTTCACATGATATCATGAACATTTGCCATTATCATTAAATTGTCTTCAAATACACTAATGGTTATAGAATATCTCATAATTTCTTTATTTCATAATTGTATATTTATGTTGTTTCCAAGTTTTCCCTATTGTAAACATTCTTTTATGTTAATTCTTTGACACTATATGTAAAATCATTCTTTAGAATACATTCCTGGAAATAGAGTTAATGGGTCAATGGGTATGAACATTTTTACGGATCTTTGTAAACTACCTCCAGAAAAATTGTAAGCCTTCCTAATTCTACCTGCAATATACAAGCTTGCCCTTTTATTTCCTTTGACTAACTGGTCTTTATGGCTTTAAATCCACTGACTCCTATCAGCTTGTGACTGGATTGTCAAAATGTGCCATTTTGAACAACTTCAAGCAATTTGAATATAAAATGTCACACAAGCTTTGGAATATTTGTGATCCTTTTCTGTGACTGCCATTATTGGACTCTTGAAAGGAATCCATTTATAGGCATATGGTTTAAGAGAAAACAAGGCATGGAAAAGTCATTCTAATGATCCAAATATATATATATATATATATATATGTATATGTAAAAAATGTATCTAACTTGTAAATTTAGCATATGAAGTATTTTATAGCATGTTCACTATTGTATCTATGGTGCTTAGCAACAGTGCTTGGCACATATTAATAGTTATGTAATGAGTGAATATGAGTGTATAAATGAATGAATGAATGAATTTATAGTAATAACCTAATTTGACTTGGCTAAGTTGTTGGCAACCATTTAGAACGTATTAAGGGATTGTGCTAAATGATTTTCTCATTTTACTGTTTGGAATGAGTAGGTGTTGGGTGTGTTTTATGTGAATGTTTACAAGTGAAAGCAATAATTTAGAGAAAAGGCAGGGGAGCCTCTCTCTTTTGTCTTTATCTAATGCACTTCGTCCATTTGGTGGGAGTTCTTTCAGCAGTAGCTATTGGGAATAAAAGATATTCGGATTAGCCAGAACCTAACTTGCTGTGTCCACCTTTACTTTTTATTTACAAAAGACCTGAAGACAACTACTACTTCCCAGATCTGCACCATATGAAGTATGAGATTGAGGACGGCACTACGCCTGATGGAAGAGAACTTCGGTTTGGATTTGATCCCCTGGAGTTCCCCGGGTTTAGCTGGAGAGGGTACGCTCAGATGACCTCAGTACAGGTACGTGGCCAGTAGGAAACAGCTTCATATACTTCACCCACAGCACTCTCAGTGAGTCCCCAGAAAAGGAGAACTGTCCCCACAACTGATTCCAGGATTCTTTTTCTCCAGAGTGTGGATGGGGCTCAGGGTAGAGTTGGATTTTAACTAACAAGCATAGATATCAATTTCACAGTTTATTGTTACTTTAATTTTGTCACCAAATCACAAAATGAAGGAATTAAAGAAAATGATGTTTATCTCTGGAGACTTTCTATGAAAAACAGTTTCCCAAACAAGATGAGGCTACATTTTAACATGAAAGACATTTTTCTTTAAAGCCATTTGTGGAGAATAAAAATGAGGTGACTTAACTCCAATAAAGCTTATGTTGCTAATTTTTGACCAATCCTTTATTTTTTTATTTTTTTGCTTTTTTAAACTCTCAATTACTATATGAATAGAAACTGAGATAAGTGAGGAGTTTTAGTTAGTGCTATTTAACTTTTCTTTCCCATGTTTCTCCTTTCCTTCATTTTTTATTTTATCCATCTCTCTTGGCTTTGTATTAGAATAATTAATTTACACATTATCTGTTGACCTTTAAAACTTATACAATATTTATTGTTTATTTGTTTGTTTATTATACAATATTACAAAACGTCTGCGTAGTCATTGAGTAGTTTTGTTCTCGTAATTTCTCTTTGAGGTTGGTCTCTTCAAGCTGTTTCTCAGTGGAGAAATTCAAAATAAAAGAGGCAAACTGATGACCATGGTGATCCAGTATTTGTCCTTAGCAGATCTAGAACTCGTCCTTGCTGCTTCAGTCTCAGTCAGCCCTCAGCCAGTCACAGTTCTCTTGGAGCCACCACTGACTCTAGCGCTGCTTCTTGCCTGGCCAGAGTCCCCGTCCAGGCTGCCTTTCCCAAACAGTATCTCAGATCTTACGACACCTCACTGTTTTCTTCTTCTCCCTAGCAATTCAGTTTCTTTATTTCCCTGATCTTACTTCGTTATTCAGAAAAAAGCAGTGGATTCCTCTGAGTCATAATAGGATATGAATAACTGAAAGCCCAATCAAGGTATATACCTTCTCGCAGGTGTTTATAGTTTGAAAGAATAGCTGGCTAACACAAAGGAATGAATTTCTAAAGATGGATTTTTAGTCAGAGGACCTTGATGGTGTCCCTTGCATCACTGCTTACTTTACTCTGCTCCTAATACATTTTTGCATTTTTATTTTCCAACTTGGAACTAACACTTAAAGATGAATTCAGTCAATTGAGAGGCCTCAGTGTGGGTCAGCTGGCAGCTCTGCTCCCAGAACAAGGGATACTACCCAAAGTCACAGATGTCTCATTCAACAAAAGTCCCCTTCATTTTAGCTAAAGGAGCTGGGGGAGAGTCTAAAAGAACCACTGATTTGGACATTTCCAAGGTTCATGAACTTTCCTTGGGCCACAGCTGAATCTGGACATGTAGCCTGCAGTTCAGAATTAAAATAGTCTACTCTTTCCTTCCAGACCACGGGCTCAGCAACACTTACAGAGTATTGTGTGAGCAGGCAGGGCTGGGGACCAACAGCCCCCGCCCCTCAAGGGAAAGAGTCCACATTTCTTGGATAGGGATTGAGATCAACTTCATATGACTTTGCAGGCGTATTTTAGTACATCCAGATTTTATCACTAATGTGCTTGGAGTCTATAACGTTTCCTTGGCCAATATCAGTTTCTGTGACCATTTAGAATTTTACGTGTGTGAACTGAACTCTGGAGTGGTGAGTTGGAAAAACTCAGTTTTTTCCTCTCTGTGCAGGGAAAACCACAGTTCTTTCCTCCTTCTCTCTGTGCTTCTTCCCTGTGAGTCTCCTCTACTACTTACACAACACACTTCACCTCTGCTCACCAAATGTGTGGAGGTTTTTCCCCACACCAAGCAATTCTCTGCAACTATAGCTGGGTGTCCTACAATTTACCTCAATTCTAACACTATCTACCCAGAGGTAGCGTCAGATCCCACAGGTTAAGGGCTCAGTCCCACAAGACCACCCCCTCCCACACACACATAATTCAGAGGCCAGTCACAAGCCCAGGTTATCACCTGTGCTTCTGACCAACTGGCTGTAGATTGGAGGTTCCCACGACCCCATCCTTGGGTTCAGTTACTTTGCTAGAGCTGCTCACAGAACTCAGTGAAACGCTTTTTTACGTTTACCAGTTTATTAAAGGATATGAAGGATACAGATGAATAGCCAGAGGAAGAGATAGATAGGGCTAGTTCTGGGAGGGTCCTGAGTGCAGGAGCTTCTGTTCCTGTGGAGTTGGGGTGCGTCCCCTCCTGGTACATGGATGCGTTCACCAACCTGGAGGCTTTCTAAACCCCGTAATTTGGGATATTATGGAGGCGTCATCAGGTACACATGGTCAATTATTACCTCCATTTCCAGCCCCTCTCTCCTTTCTGGAGGGTAGTGGGTAGAACTGAAAATTCCAAACTTCTAATCATGGCTTGGTCTTTCTGGTGACCAGCCCCGATCCAGGAGCCCACTCAGGGTCACCTCAATAGAACAAAAGACGCTCCTAGTGCTCTTATCACTTAGGAATTTTAAAGGGTTTTAGGAGCCTTATGTCAGGGATGGGGCCAAAGACAAATATTAGAAGAAGGAATACTCCTAGTGCTCCTATTACTTAGGAAATTACAAGGATTTCTGGAACCGGGGGCAATATGTATTTTCTATTATCTCATAAATGGTCTCTCTATGGGGGTGGTGGTGTTAAATTATACACTTTCCTTTTCTTCTCTTCTATCTTTTTATTTCTCCCAACTAGTGGTGGTTGTCCCGGTCACTGTGGCTTTCCCTAAACTAGTCCATCTAATATTCCACTCTGTCTGCCTGATTACAAAAAGGTCAACAGAGGATCTCAGTTGCTGAGGGAGTGTGTTTTCACTGTAACTTTAATTGTAAGTAATATTAATGTATTGTTAGGCCTGCCTATTTCCATCTTCCACAGAGTCAGTTACTTACTGCTCGTTGAGTGGGTGTGAATGTGTGTGTGTTTGTGTGTGTATATACACTACAAGCCCAGTAGTGAAACTTGAATAAAGTTACTGTCTGGCTAGCATTTCTTTTAACTGGTTGTCTCTTCTATACTTTATAGCTTTTTGGTGTTTTTCAGAATGAAGTGAGGATCATGTTGAATGTGGGGAAGTCAAGTCTCTCCTCGTTCCGTGTTATTCTGAGATATGTTAACGCTGGAACTGAAGCAGTATCTGGCCATGTAACTATTTATCCATCCTGGGCTAAAGCAGGTAGGTAAATTTTCAAGCCCCTTTTGGATTGAGAAATGATTAATTAGTGGAACATTTTCTCTAATTTTCACAAAGTTGACCTCTTTGGAAAAACATTAGGCTGATACGTGGTCTGATCAGGACAGTTCTCTAGATGCCCTGTCATTTGCTGCCTTTTGAATCTCTAACGTTCTGATTATCTAAATTTTCTTATTAAATTGATCATTAACTATCATTAAAAAAAATTGATATAACAACCTGTGTCCCTTGGCTGAACCCTGTGGGTTATGATATCACCACAGGGCAAAGCTGATTTATAACTCATTCATGGTAGAGTGGGTGTCACCTTTCTGATGTCATTTGAGAGACCTTGGCCTACTGCCCTAAATTCTCCCCTCATTTCAGGCAAACCAAATAGTTCAAGGAGAAATGGGGAGGATAGGAATTTTTAAGACGAATGCCCTAAAGCGTGAAGCCTGAGAGCTCCAGAGAGGAAGATGCCAACTTCATTCAGGCGTGAGGGATTCCTGAAGGCAGAGGAGAAGCACAGACAGAGGGCAGATCTCAGCAGTCAGAGGCCTGGAATTCTGTTCTCTAAGGAACTAGGGCTTCTGCTAGAAGCACTAAGACTCCCAAAAGGATACAAAATGTTGCCAATGGAAATCTAATTTAGGATAGAAATTTAAGCATCTTTGTTTAGCATTCACAGCAGAGTCAGACCTGGGGGAGGAAATGATGCTCCCAAGTTGTGTCAGCCAAGCTTGTGAGGCTGGAGGTTGATTAACTAATAACCTATAGGAAGAACTAGTAAGACTAGTAAACTAGTCTAACTTTATCATTTACAGAGTACTTTAGCACCCATTTCCTTATGTGATAAGAACTTTGTGAACTGAAGAGGGTTGAAGAGGAAACAGAGCTGAGAGGTTTAGTAAATTGCCTAAGCACATGGCTGGTCTTTGTAGACAAGTCCAAGTCTTCAGACCCCAGACTCTTTCCACTGCCTCCCAGGTGTCAATTCCATCAGCAGTTTGCTCAAACAGTTGGAATACATTTTCGTTTGTTTTCTCATTCTCCAGGACACCTTTCCTAAGCCCCTACATCTGAGTCAGGAGCCCCAGTTGTGTATTCCTGTAGTAACCTATGCCTCCTCCTAAACACCACTGTCCACACTGTACCATATTCTCCTGTTTTCTGCTCTGTAACCCCTCACCTCCCCTGTCCCCACTATTGGGGAGCAAAGGCCATGCTGGCTGTATTCACTGCATTGTCCCCAGAACCTACTTCCAGGCCTGACACATAGTGGGCCCCACATGTTCCTAGAACAGGAGAGTGAGTGCAAGGATTTGGAGTAAACGTGTCTTCTGAAGAAAAAGTCTCAATTGGACTCAGATGCAACAGTTCTGTTTGTTTCCAAACCTTCTACAGAAGGTCCTCTATTTGTTTAATGCAGAAAAAACACATTGCATCCTGAAAATAAACAGAAAACCAAAACTTTTTTTTATTTCAAAATGAATGCATGTTCTTCAATAGAAACTAAAAATTTTTAATTACATATAAACAAAAAGGAAAAAAATAATTTAATATCTAATATAATATATTGAATACTTACTATGTGCAAGGAACTTTTCTAAGCAGTTTACATATGTTAATATACGTAATCGTTTAACAAATTAAAAAATTACTCACGGGGGAGGAGGGTTGGACACAAGGGGTGAAGGGAAGCATTTATGTGATGATTGACAAATAATAATGTACAACTAAAACTTCACAATGTTATAATCTATTAAGACATCAATTAAAAAAAAGTTACTCACGAGGCCGGCCCGGTGGCACAGCAGTTTAGTCCCCGCTTGGCAGCCCGGGGTTCGCTGGTTCGGATCCCGGGCGCCCGCCGACGCACTGCCTGTCAGCCATGCCGTGGCGGCGTCCCATGTAAAGTGGAGGAAGATGGGCACGGATGTTAGCCCAGGGCCAGTCTTCCTCAGCAAAAAGAGGAGGATTAGCAACGGATGTTAGCTCAGGGCTGGTCTTCCTCACCAAAAAAAAAAAAAAAAAAAAAAGTTACTCACAATGCCAGCATGGGCACTGCTAACATCTGATCAATATCCTTCTAGTCTATACTATACATGTGCATATGCATTCATATGATTTCTTAAAATAAGATCAATAAATCTGAACAGTACATATGATCGGTAAACCATCTTCAACTTTTTCAGATGTAAACTGAATGTTCAAAACTGAATACCTAAGGGGCCGGCCTGGTGGCATAGTGGTTAAGTTTGTGTACTCTGCTTCCGTGGACTGGGGTTCGCAGGTTCGGATCCTGGGTGTGAACACACCACTCGGGATCCTTGACACACCGCTCATCAAGCCACACTGTGGCGGCAGCCCACATACAAAATAGAGGAAGATTAGCACAGATGTTAGCTCAGGGCCAGTCTTCTCACAAACAACCCCACAAAACCTGAATATCTAAAATCATAACATTGACTGCTAGAAAAATGCCCTAAGCAATTCCTTTTCTTTCTGATAGGTGCTGCTCAAAGCAAAGAAATCATCTTCCTGCCAAGTAAGGAGCCAGCCTTTGTCACCGTCCCCGGAAATGGTTTTGCGGACCCATTTTCAATTGCACCAGGGACATGGATTGCTTGTATTAAGGCAGAGGGAGTCCTGTTGGTAAGAGATAGTTCTGAGTGGAGATTCTTCCCCCCCTTAGAGATGGTCCCCTCCACAGCGACCCACTGTGACCATAAGATATCAAAATCATAGCTGGTTCCCTTTTAGACACAGGAACCATGTGAGGGTGACAGTTGCCCTCACATGACATATGACCTAGGAACCAACTTAAAATATCTTTTATATTCTTCCAGCCAGCTTCTCACAGGCAAAAAATAATAATAATAATAACCCAAAAAACAAATTATAACTCATAATGACTCAAAGTTATCAAAATAAATGCAAAATCTTAATGAGCATATGTCCCAGCCTTTCAAAAGTTTCTTTGGGATTTTTCATCGTGAATCAGAAGGACATCTAAAAACATCAGCCTCTCTGGGAATTGTGCAGAATGAGCCAGAAGAAACTAGAGGAAGAGAAGACCTAAAATTGGTGAAGTTCTTGGTGGTAGAGAGAAGGAAGACACTGGAGGAGCCAGTGCTTCTCTGTGACACTCTTCCTGCCTTCTTCTACCCTAAACGTAGGCAATAGGCTCACCAAATGGCCTTGGACAGAGAACTCTTCATGAAGGGAAAGGCTGTGTCCGTGAACACTAGCAGAATAGCCAGAGAAGCCATGGGAGTCGAAGGGATGGAAATTGTTGTCCGATAGCCCCCTCTTTGATGCCTGCTTTAGCTTATAGCAAGGTCTTCCAAAATAAAATCTTTGGCGATACTTGGTTTCATGCGCTCAGAGAAGAAAACATAAAGCTCTTCCTCTGGCACAACACTTTTGATTGGCTACATTAGCAAATCTTAGGCAAGTCCCTTAAGTCCAAGCCTGCCTCAGTTGCTTCTTCCATACAATAGGGTCAATGCTTATCCTTAAGGGTCCTTTCCAAATCTGGGATCTTACAGAGAAAATGTGAAGGTTTATGCTGTTCATTCAGTCCCTGTTTTTCTTACATCTTCTTGGTAGAAAGCTTCGTTGCTTTAAAAAAGTTTAAGAATGTTTCACAGATGTTAGAAATGAGGAAGAGGAAAATTCCATTGAGGCCAATCATGGGTACAAAGTTGGGCTAATGGAAAGAAGAAGTTCATTACAAAAGTTACTACATAGGCATGGAAGATGCTTCATGACATTTAGTCACTGCAATTGGATAGTAATTTGTATGTATGCTTCCATATTATGACCTCATTTTGTCTAAAAATGTTTTATTGAGCACCTATTATCAACCTTTACTGTTTTAGGATCTATGGAACCATAAAATAATGAGGAGATATGGTCCCAACCTAAGGAAACTTATTAATAGAACAATAACCACTTTAAAATTAAAACCCACTCAGGTAGTAATAGCACTGAGGTGGACCTCTGAGCCCCTACCTTTCCCCTCCCATCCATTTCTCCTCTTCTCCAGTAGAGACCAGTTGAGGGCTGTGAAGAGAGAAAAAGCCTTATGGCTTGTGAATGAATCTGTCATAGTTGTGGCAAACATTCCTCCCTTCTTCCCTCTGCAGAGAGGCGGTGATGCCGGGATTGCTGGGAAGCTGTCAAACCATCCACGTGTCAGAAGCCCAGAGCTCTGCTCTTTCCTGAAGAGCTGCTTAGCTGAATTTACGCTGTGGGCTTCCTTAGGCACACTCAGTGGAACATGTTCTTCCCGCCGTATCCTGGGACAGGCAGTAGGCCAGTTTAAGTCTATGATTCACCAAGATCACAAAACATCACTTTTTATCCCAAGCCAGGCAAGCATTGCTCTGGTGTGAGAATAAAAAAAAAAAAAGTAAAAATACATGATCTACAACTCAGCGTTCTGTGGTGATGAAGGCAACCAGTATTTCAAAGGAACGCTTTCTCAATTTACAGTTTATTATCTTTATTTTTGAATTTATAAACAACCCAGAAGAGACAGTAAAATTTCCTGAGGTTTGAAAATAAAACGTTCACCCTGAGGCGCTTATCTTCAGTGCTGAAAGCACCTGTGATGAGTTGCTCTGTGTGTTCTGGTGAGTCAGGGGGAGAACAAAGCAGCTGAGGTGGAGAGTTTAACTAGTGAGCTTCCCCTGGCTATTATTAACTTAGCTAGTATGTTTGGTTATTTTATTACTGAAGTAGGGCCACCACCCAAATGAGTAATCATCCTTTTGATCTTGATTTGCTAGGACTACCTGGTGCTGCTCCCCAGGGACTACTATGAGGCATCCTCGCTGCAGCTGCCAGTCACAGAGCCATGTGCCAATGCGGGACCTCGCCGAGAGAAGTTAGTATGGGCAGCAGGTGCATCATCCAGGTCCTCTAACTCAGGAGCTTTTGGTGCAAGGATTCACAATAGGCCTCAGGGTCACAACTACAGCAGGATGCTCTGGATAATTACTTAATTGTGATTTTTCTCTGTGGCAATCGACTGTCTTTCATGTAAGAGTCACAAAGCACTTTGCACACTGTAGCTGGCCCTTACGAGTGACTTCCACCCTCCAGCATGTGGAAATGCTGATGCATGCTCAAATAATGCCCTCGAGGTCATGCATCTGGTAAGAGGAAGAGCTTAAGATAGAATCTGGGTCTGTGGGTCTTTATTTCGTCCATTCCTCATGCAGATGAAAATTTACCACCCAATTCCTGTAGTGGGCACTTAGTAAAAGTTTTTGAAGAATGATGAAAGAATGGAATGGATAAGAGTCCTTGGGGATGCTCTGTGTTATGTTCTCAGTTGTAACTGTTGTATTTTGTTGTTGTTGTTGAAGTTGCTTGCTTTACCAGCATTTGCCAGTGACCCGATTCCCCTGTGCCCTGGCTTGTGAGGCCAGACACTTCCTGCTTGATGGGGAGCCAAGACCCTTGGCAGTGAGGCAGCCCACCCCCGCACACCCAGTCATGGCGGACCTCAGCGGGAGAGAGGTGGGGCAGCCTTTTATTTACTGTCAAAGCTTTTACTACCTCCCGTCTGTGTCTGCTGAAAACCCTTGGCCGCAGTAGCTTTTCAAATTCAGGGGAACCTAGAAAAATTCCTCAGAGGTGTTAAAGGTGTACTGAGTTCTCTGATTCAGCTTGGGGCTGGGCGGTACACCACACTGAGCCATGGTAAAGTTAGTCTGCAAGCACTTTCTAGACATGGCAGGAAACATGGGCAATCACAGAATCCTTTCCTTTTGATTCCTTGGACTTATAAGGGAGCATCCTGTTCTTCCTGATTCAGGGCAAGACAGGCCTCTATAAAAGGCCTCCAGACAGCTTACCCTAAAAGGATGCGACACTCACTGACTGTTCAGCTCCTTAGGCTAAGCAGTTCGTAACAGCTGAATTCCTTGAGCTCAGAATCTGGAACTGCTACACCCCATGGCACCTCCCTCATGGCTTAGAGAACAGGTTACCACAGGTCTTGGCATTACTTTTTTCCCAGGAGTTCTTTGAATCTCAAAACAACTTAGGACTATACTAATTTAAGATTTGAGTTAGAAGTACTATATAACAACACATCAACACCACACCTCCAAATGGAGACCTGAAGGAAAGCTTCCTCTGCTATATTTCCATTCCTTTTCCATTCAGTTTGTACTTTGAGAAAATTGTTCATTTGGGGGGTTAAATTTGTAGAATGAAAAAATATATAGTATTAATTCTCACTGAACATTTAGATGTGTACCTTTTTGTAAACTACATTCTTAATGTGTTCATGATAGCAGTTATAGGATTTTAAGGATATTTCTTAAGCTTAGTCTTTATTTTGTTTTATTTTATTAGAATTTTTATTTTACAAAAAAATATATACTTGTAACAGATAGATTTGCATAAAGAAAAACAAAGTGATCTCACTTCCAACAGTCCGCTGTCTCCCTCCGTACCCATGCTGGGTATGTATATACACACACAGGTATGTGCACATACATACGTATGTATGCAATAACACATATACAGATACACATATGTGTGTGTTCTGCAGACAGCAGGTAGGTACAGTTGAGACAGACTAACCTTCAGGAAATGATGCTGATGATTCATCAGGAGGTGTCCTTGCCTCTGACTTAGCCCAGAGCCACAGCACTGAGCTATTATATTTGCATGATGCATAAAACTAAGCCCTGGGCTATCCAGTTTTATTTAACAGTCTTTTTTACTGTTTTATCTGAATGCTTACAGACTTGTGTTGTCTAATACAGTAGCTACTAGCCCCATGTGGCTATATAAATTTAATTAAACTTAAGTAAAGCTAAAAATTCAGTTCCTCAGTTGCACTAGCCACATTTCAGTGCTCAATAATCACATATGTCCAGTGGCCACCCTATTGGACAGCACAGATTATAGAATATTTTTGCCATCACAGAAAGTTCTATTGGACAGCACTGCAATAGATCATTATGCTAAAATTCAGAGACTAATGGAGTTGGAAGAGGTCTTAGAAATCATCTGATTTCCCTTCCTATGAAAGAATTCTTTCCACATTATCCTTGTTAGGTATTCATTTAGTCTCTGTTGAATACTTAAATTGATGGGGACTCAGTTCTTCTAGAGGTAGCTTATTCCATTTTTAAATAAACCATAATTATTAGAAAGTCCTTTTTTATATTAAGCCAAAATCTGGTTCATTATAATATCTGACTTTTGGTCATCATAAGCCACCTGGAGCAATGCAGGGTAATCCTTCCTCCATTTTGGAAACCATGTGTAGTGTGGTGGGTAAGGGAATGGCTCTGGAGTAAAACTGCCTGGGTTCATGTCTTGGGTCACCGCTAGCTAGCTGTGAAGTCTCCCTGGGCCTGAATTTACTAGTATACAAAATGGGGATAAGAATAGTAGCTGCCTCATGGGTACTAATAAATTAAGATAATCCACATGGGACTTGTTGGGGTTCCCAGCACACAGTGATCACTCAGTAATAGTTAACCATACTGCTAGTGTGTATTATAGTCAGAACTCTGGGCTGAAAAGAAGAGCAATCTACTAAATCTAGCTCATGTGAAGGGGGTGGGTTTTTTCCCCAGAGATGTCCGGCAGCATTCCAAGGGCAGGAAGTGAGTGCATTCAGGTCTCCCAGAAATCTTCAAGGGACAGAGCTACCTGGCTCTAACAGAGCCTCCCCTTCTGTCTGTGTGTTTGTCTGTTCACCTCTCCTTCTGAGTGGCCTCCTTTGCTTGCTCATTGCTCTTTATCTCACACAAATGCCGTGAAGGCTGCTCTAGTCCCACTTCTTTGTTACCTCCTAGCTCCACCACTCACTGTCACTTGAGTCTCCCTTCTTTATTCTCTTTGAGAAAGAGAATCTGGACAGTTCATCTTTTTAAGTCAGCCCCACCTGTTGCATACCAGGCAAGCCTCTGTCTCTTGTAAATAAATGTATAGCTAGATTTTTTTTTTTTATATTTCAATCTGATCATCTCTGTTTTACAATATGACTTTAATCCATTTTTATTTATTGTAATTACTGACATTTTGACTTATTTGCACCATCTTATTTACTTTGTTTACTAGCTTTTTATTTACCTTTTATTTTTTATCATTTCCTGACTTCTGTTTGATTGAGACAGTTTTCTCTATCTCCCTGCTTGGTTGATAGGTGTATTTTGTTTTCTGGTTTTTTAGGGGTTACTCTTGACATTTTAACAAGTATCTTTCTTAAATTTTCCAACAAAGTGTAAAACTATTCAGTAATTCTGTTCTTTTCTTATACATGACATGGACTCTAGCATGCTTATTTACCCATTGTAAACCAATCTCCAACTTATTATTGTGTCTATAAATTTTATTTTTACTTTTTCCTATAGACTTACAGATAGATGGTAAATTTCATCTCAATTCAAATATATCACATACCCTCCCTTTTTTCCTTTTTTTGTCTCCTCCATTTCTTCTTGGAGGCATCTTTCCTAGAATCCTTAATCTCTCTTCTTTACTCTAAAATGTAGTCTCTGGGCTGAGGCACAGTCATTTCCTTAAATTTTTCATCACCGCACCACCATCCTAAATATTCTCTTTTCATATCCCCTGTATTGGATCCTCTTTTTCTTGACTATTGGAACTTGCTCTATTTTTTAATTTGCTTTCTCATTTTGGTAGATTACATCCTCCAATGGCTTCCTCCGAAGAGCTACATAGGAGGTACATTTTCTTTTTTTTGAGAACTTTCATATCTGAAAATATCTTTATTCTACTCTCAATCCTAATTTCTTTGATTAGGTATAGAATTCTAGGTTGGAAATAATTTCTCTCCAGAATTTGATGATATTTTCTCATTGACTTCTAGCTTCAAGTGTTACTGTTGAGAAATTATATTCTGCTCCCAATGCTTTGGATGCAACTTGCTTTTCTTTTTCTTAAAGCTTTTGGGATCATCTCTTCATTTCTTGTGTTCTGAAATTTCACAAGGATGTGGCTTGTTATAGATAGTGTGTCATCTAGTGGGCTGGGCTCTCAGCAGATCCTTTTAGCTTGGAAACTCCCATTCATCATTCTGGGAAACTTTCTTGAGTTATTTCTTTGATAATTTATTCGTTTATCTTTAATCCACCTTTCCAATCCTTTTACCTTGTTTTATGCTTTTGGAGACTTCTTCAATCTTTTCTTTCAACCCCCACCCCAACCTTGCACACGGAAAAATTAGTTTTCAGCTTTCTCTGGTCTCATTAGTTAACATCCATTTGCTTTCCAGCTTCCAAAATTGTGTTGATTTCTCTGGTCTGTTCTTTTCCTCTTCCCTATTCTCTTTTTCTCTGTGGGTTTATGATTCCAAAAATAGTTACTCTTATTTTTGTGGATTTCTGAAAGAGAGTATCAATAAATATGTGTGTTTAATCCATTATATTTAACCAGAAGTCCTAGGATGGATTTTATTTGTGATATTCAGAAGTTACATTCTGATGTGTTTAGGTGTGAATTTATTTTATTTGTCCATTTAGTAGTCAGGGTACACTTTCAGTATGAAAATTTATGTCTTTCATCCTGGGAAATTCTCAGATATTATCTCTTCAAATATTATTATTATTATTATTATTTTTTTTTTTTTTTGGTGAGGAAGACCAGCCCTGAGCTAACATCCGTTGCTAATCCTCCTCTTTTTTTTTTTTTTTGCTGAGGAAGACTGGCCCTGGGCTAACATCCGTGCCCATCTTCCTCCACTTTATATGGGATGCCGCCACGGCATGGCTGACAAGCAGTGCGTCGGCGGGCGCCTGGGATCCGAACCGGCGAACCCCGGGCTGCCAAGCGCGGACTAAACCGCTGCGCCACCGAGCGGCCCCTTCAAATATTATTTTTGAGGCCATTCCTTACATTCTTCTTTTCTGGAAGTCAGACTGGATGAATGTGGGAGCCTCTCAATCTATCTCCAAACTGCGCTTTCGTATTTTGTATCTCTTTGGCTCTTTCTGGGTGAATTCCTCCAGACGCTCTTACATTACATGAGTGTTCTATTTCACTATCACCAGTTTAGATTTTATCCAGCCTATCAGTTCAGTTTAATTTATACTTTTAATCTCAAAGTTTTCTAATTAGCTTTTTCTCATACTTATTTTTATTGTTTTCTGCCAATTTTTGTTTTATAACTTTGTCTACTTTTTAAAGGGACTACTCTCTCATTTATCTTTTTGAGTGTCTTAATGCTCTTGGAGAAGGTATATTTCAGACATCAGAATTTTTCTTTTTTTTTGTAAGGAAGACTAGCCCTGGGCTAACATCTGTTGCCAATCCTTCTCTTTTTTGCTGAGGAAGATTGGCCCTGCACTAACATCCATGCCCATCTTCTTCTACTTTATATGGGAAGCCGCCACAGCACAGCTTGACAAGCGGTGCGTCGATCCACACCGGGAAGCGAACCTGTGAACCCCAGGCCGCTGAAGCAGAGGGTGTGAACTTACCCACTACGCCATTGGGCCGGCCCCCAGAAATCAGAATTTTTAAGATTTTAAAAATAAAATGGTTGGGGCCGCCCGGTGGCGCAGTGGTTTAGTTCGCGCTTGGCAGCTCGGGGTTCGCGAGTTCGGATCCCAGGCGCCCGCCGACGCACTGCCTGTCAGCCACGCCGTGGCGGCGCCCCATATAAAGTGGAGGAAGATGGGCACGGATGTTAGCCCAGGGCCAGTCTTCCTCAGCAAAAAAAAGGGGAGGATTGGTGACGGATGTTAGCTCAGGGCTGGTCTTCCCCACAAAAAAAAAAAAAATAAAATAAAATAAAATAAAATGGTACATAGGCACACACACACACACCCCATCTCCATTGGGGTCCTGGGCAACACCCTATAGTGAAACAGGTTAATATTTCTCCAATGAATAGTGTGAATAGGCACTCCAAGGGTAAAGACTATACACATGGACTTATATCAGGGCAAGTCAGATTTTGCCACCAAGTGATGACTGGTTAGGTTAGTTTAGGTTTTGCCACCAAACAAGTTACAAAAGAGATTTCCTTCATAGAGTTTGGGGATTTCAGATTAGGGACCAGTATACTTATTTTAAACTCTTTGTCAGACCATTCCATAAAGTTCATCTCATCTGGAGTGAATTCATCTTCTAACTGATGATGCTGTTGCATGTCTTTCTTAACATTAGATTCCTTTATGTTTTTTGTGTATGAGGAAAATTAGCCCTTAACTAACATCCGCTGCCAATCCCCTGCTTTTTGCTGAGGAAGACCGGCCCTGAGCTAACATCTGTGCCCATCTTCCTCACTTTATGTGGGACACCTGCCACAGCTTGGCTTGATGAGCAGTGTGTAGGTCCGCACCCGGGAGCCTAACCCATGAACCCCAGGCCACCGCAGTGGAACACATGAACTTAACCACCATGCCACTCTGCCAGCCCCTAGATTTCTTTATGTTTTGAAGGCTTATTTTGTTTGCAGGCATATTGGCTTATTTTGAATGAGAGATTTTGATATTTCCCTTTTTGTCTATATCCATTTCAGCCTATTAGTTTCGCAATGTCTTACCTGGTCCTCTGGACCCTTAGCCTAAAGCCAGGCATTACAATGTGCCACCTCTATTGTTGTGATACTGGGGATAGCACAGATTCAGACACTGGGCCAGTGGGTGGCTTAACTCAGTTCTTGGTCATAAGGCTGCATCTTTGATCTTTGATTCCCAAATTCTGCAGCTTTTTGTAAAGCCAAAACCCAAGTGGCAGATTGTCAGCAATTTTTTCCCAGCTTTTCTTGATTTGAGGGAAACCTCATCCTTGGCTTCAAAAAATGAGCCTGGATCTGGCTGCTGTCTCGTACTGAGCATATTCAGTTCTCTTTCCTCTGCATGAGCTGAATTGCTGACCAAAACAGCCTGCTTCCAGACCTGGAGGACAACAGGTCTCTGACTTCAGCCCCAGTGCCATTTTGAATTTTTCTTTCACTTTTTACTGTTCCATCATCTGTTTACTTTTAATCCCAAATATATTTTTTTGTTTTTCTTTAAAAGCATTTTATTTATAGTTGCTCTCCTTTGGAGCAGAAGGAGTACAGCAAAGTGAATTCACTGTGCCATCTGAACTGGAAGTCACCCTCACATATTAAAAATGCTAAATTCTATTTTTTATTAAAATTGTCCTTCCCCCTCCCACAATCCTGCAGCCACTGCTCCATAACTTTTCTCCACTTCCTAACCAGACTTCTCCAAAGACCTGTCTACACTCACTATTTCTAACTCTTTACCCTCCACTCACACCTCAACCCACACCAGTCTGGTTTTCACTTCCCACTTTATTTATTTTCTTGCCAACGTTTCCAATGATATCCTTGTCACTAAATCCAGTAGATATTTTTCAGTCCTCATCCACTCATCTATTTAACTTCTCAGCAGCTTTCAATACTTGGTGAATACTCTGTCCATTTGAAAATAGTCTCTTACCTTGTTTTCCATAATTAAAGAGTAGTCTCTTCCTACCTCTCTGGATGCTTCCTCAAAATATCACATGCAGGCTCATCCTCCTCTGTCTAGCCATTAAATGTGGGAATTTGTCGAAGTTCAGTCTTAGCTCTTGTCTTATTACTCTGTATTCCTCCCTAAGCAGTCTCATCCGTGCCTATTGTGTTAGATACCAAGTCTCAAATTGGTATGTTCAGTCGTACCTCTCCTTTTACATGCAGATTGCATAGCCAACTTCCTTCTTGACGTTACCTTTGAATGTCTCAAAGGGATCTCAAATTGCATTTTAGTGTACCCTGCCTAAGTAAATGGTACCACCATTCATCTAATTACATAAACCAGAATTCTTAGGGTCATCCATGACTTCTCCCATATCTCTCCCACCAAAGCCAACTTATCCCTGAGTCTACTTTCCAAACATTTCTTGAATATCTCCACTTCTCTTCATCTATCTTTCTTGTCCAATACACCATCATCTTTTATGAGGATCTCTGCAGTAGCTTCCTAATTAGCTCACCTACATCAGCTCTTGCCCATTGCATCTCCCAATCCATTCTCCATACTATAATCAGCATATTCATTTTGATAGAAATATCCAGTCATCACTGACCCTCTCATCCCACCCTCACACACACACAATTGGAACATTACAATAACATCTCATTGCTCTTAGGATAGAGACAAAAAAGTGTAATGGCCTACAAGCCTGCTCTTCTTACCTCCTAATTTTACCATACCTCCTCTTGATCTCTGTTCCTTGCCACTGTGGCCTGCCTTCAGTCTCTTGGACCTACATGATATGCTACCCTACAGCACTGTATGTCATTCCTCCTGCAGATTGTTTGTTCCCTCTGCCTGAATGTTCTTCCCTTCCCTCATGGCCTGGTCATCTGTTCCTTGTCCTCCAATACTCAGCTAAGCTGTTGCTTCTTCAGAGAAGTCTTCCCCTCCCTGCTCATCAGCCTGACTAGCTCAGGCACCCCCTTACACATTCCCATAGCACCGCTTCAGAGCATTTGTCATGCATGTAATTTCACATTGTATTTGTCTGATTATCTAATTATTTGATTAAAGTCTGTTTGAGGGCAGAGACCAGATCTGTCTTGTTTCTCATTGTATGCCCATCACCTTGCTGGTGGGCTGGTGTAGAGTAGGTGTTTAATAGGTATATATTGACTAACTCATTTTGAATCTGCATTTTGACATCAGACATGTTAGTTATCCCTCTTAGCTTTGTGTAAGCAGCAGATTTGATAAACTCATCTTTTATGTCTTTATCCTGAAACACATAACGAGGAGAGGGCAATTCTGTGCCATGAAACTGGAAAGATTTTCCAAGTTAATACTGGTTCCATTAAAGTTCCATCTTTTAAAGATAAATAACTCATAACAAACAGTAAACAGTAACGTTCCTTTTGCCATCTTTTGTCTTTCATCTGAGTTTCTCAAAACCCACTTTTACCATCAAATATATTTTAAACCTTTCCAACAAGTCTTACGAAAATCAGTCCACAGGACTCTCAGAGTGGAAAGAGTAATATAATTTATAATAGAATGCTATCATAGAACTGGCAGCCTATAATGACTTCTGGGAGAAAACTCAATACATCATTGGCCTGTATGTGTTTTGTGGTGGGGTAAAGACAGACAAGCCCTTGTTTGGAGATGCCCAGAGGAGAAATACTGGTAATAACCTCCCCACATGGACCAATGGCAGTGCCATATTTCACTCTATAACCCAGAGTGGAAAAGTGGTGTGGATAATCCACATTTTTTTCTATTAAAGTCTTTCTATTATTTAAGTGATAGGAAAATGGCTGTGGAAAATAGCAGTTGTGTGGTTCAGAGCTGTGTAGAAGGAACAGTAAATGTGAATTTTCTAAAGGCAAGGGCAGAAAGATTTTAATTAAGTGTGATAAAGCTTGGCTGGGCCTGAGCTAATGGGCTGAAGTAGGTTAAACTGCTAGGGAATATAGTTCTAATATTGGCTCAGGCATTAAAAATGCACACACACTTTCACCCAGCAATTCTGCTTCTAGGACTCTTATAGAAATGCTTGCATAAGGAGATATATAATTTTTTTCCACAGTGATATATATATATATATATATATATATATATATATATATATATATATATGTAAGGATGATTGTGTAGCATTATATGTTGCAGGGAAAATTAGAGACAACCTAAGTGTCTGTCATTAGGGGATTAAATTATTTTACATTCATATTATGGAATGGTAGGCAGTCATCAGAAAAAATGAGGTATATCTGCATGTACTGATATAGACACATGAAATACTGTTGATTCAAAAAAAGCAAAAAGCAATAATCACAGTTGTAATCACCGTGGTTTATATAGTGCTTATGACATGCCAAATACAGTTCTAAGAGCTCTTCACATATTAATTCATTTAATTCTCATAATAATCGTAGAGGTGGATACTATTGTTATCCTCATTTTTACACAGGGGATGCTGTGTTAAGTAACTTGGATACAGATGTTAAGTAACTTGCTCAAGATCACACAGCTGGAGGCAGTGTGACTCCAGACTCCAGCTCCTAACCAACAGGCAATGTCAAGGGCAGGCATACTTTTTCTGTAAAGGGCTAGGTAGTAAATATGTTTGGCTTTGTGGGCCATATGGTCTCTGTTGCAGCTCCTCAGCTCTGCCATGATGGTGTAAAAGCATCCATAATTACCCACTATGATCACAGTTTTTCTTAAAAAAAAAAAAAGACGATATGTATGTGTGCATCTTCAGGCATAGAAATGGTTTGGAAGTATGAAAACCCAGCTATTATTAGTCATTCTGGGATCAGAAGCGGATGTGTGTGTCACTTTATATTATTTCCATATATATAATTTAAAGTTTCTTTTTTAATTAAAGAACAGTTAAAGAGCTTCAAGGCATACTTCCATTCCTCTTACCTCCGATTGGAAATCCCCTTTTACTTCAAGTTTTGGAGTGTCTTTTGCCTTGAGAAATAAGGCACATATGTAGGTAGAAGGAGTAGAAGCCCCTATAAGTATGATTGCCAGATTTAGGAAATAAAAACACAGGATGCCCCATTAAATTTGAATTGCAGAGAAATAATCAGTAATTATGTGAGCATCCTGTATTTATCTGGCATCCTCACCTATCGGACCACATTTCTTACTATGATGATGTATGAAACTATCTCCAGGTGTTTTTCACTGTTGCTATGTAAATGCATCCAGTACATTTCACATCTGTCTGCTCGGGCTCTCTGACAGGTGGAACTGCGCCTGCGGCTGCGGGTCCCACAGGTTGGCCACTACGTGGTCCTGGTCGAGTACTCCACAGAAGTTGACCAGCTGTCTGTGGTTGATGTGCACCTGGAGAGCTCTGGGTCTGTCCTGGCAGGCCAGGTGAACATCTACAGCTGCCAGTATAGGTAAGCAGTCCTGCCCTGTGGGTTCCTCTGTCACTGAACAATCAGGAGATCTGTTTTGGGAATTTTGGTTATTATCTGGTTTGGAAAGTTGTTTCCTTTTTGAGGCTGTCAACTTAAAAAGTAAATTGGCCAGTCATTTTATCCACAAAATGAGTTTATTCAGGAACAACCCAAAAGAATTGCAATTTGGGATATGCAGGCTATGGCAGACCATAAGCAAATACAGAGAAACAAAGGAAGGGGCTTGCTTTTATAGAGGAAAAAAGAGAGTTGGGAGGGGCTCTAATAAACAGAGAGTCCATTGGAGGAAACTGGATGTCCAAGTGTAAAGGCTTCTCATTTGTTGGGTTGCTACAGTCTCCCATTGGCTGGGCTGTTGCCAGGCAGAGAGAGAAATCTTCCTTCCTCCTGCTTGGGTACTAAAGTAGTTGCACTTCCTGTTGGAGATGCAGAGGTAGGTCTTTTCCTGAGAGTTCTCCCTACAGGCCTTCCTGACTCCAATTTATTTCAGATTTCTTTTATTAATTTCACAAGGCCAATCTTAAAAATAAGCAAGTGACTAGTTATGCGATCCAATGTCACCACCAGTGTGGGTATTAGGAGGCTTCTCTGTGGGCAGTGTCTTGAAAATGTTGCATTTTCTTGGAAAGCTGTATGTTCTACTTACCATTTCGGCTTAGATTGACATGAAGCAGCACCACCTTTATTTTATTCTCCATCACCCCTGTGTGGTGCAATGAACTCATTGCTCTCACCTCAAATGCTGTGTAGAGTACCTGGGTGCATGGCATAAGGAAAAAGACTCATTCTCTGTCACACCTGCCTTCACAACATGCTCTTCAGAACTGGGGATAATTAATGTTTGATGATCATCAGGTAAAAAATAATTTGACAAAGGATTTTAAAATTCACCCTGATGGAGTTCGTCTCTTCCAAGAGCTCTGACAAGGATTTATTAAAAATTGTTTTCTTTGCATAATATTTCAAAATATATGCAAATGTTCAGAGTATGCTTTAATTAAATAATCAGTACAAGGATTCCACATGAAATTAATTGTATAATAAAAGGCTCTGGAAGTCAGAATCTCTTGAGACAGCAGGTAGAGAACTGCAATGAACCCACCTAGCTCTTGGCCAAGGCCTTGAACATTCTGTCATCTCTACTTTCATGTTGCTTTTTGTCAAATCCAAGATGACCTGAAGTAGTTGGACATTTTCCCTGTTTTGCAAATAAAAGAACTTATGAAAGTGTTACTTTTAGTAGTTTAGAATGGAAACTTTTATGAGACTTGATGAAATGGTTATTGAATTAACATCACACTTCAACAACTCTAAAAAGAAACTGTGAAAGCTTCTTTTAAAAATCTCATTAAAAAATCTAATCTGCTCTTATCTCTGGCGTGATGGAAAAAACAACAAAGAGTATAATTGCATTTGGATTTTTAATAGGAGCACCAGATGGGCCATAAAAGTTTTCCAGAATGTTCTGTCATTATCTGAAAATAGTTTCATCTTATAGGTGACATCAGCAACCACTGGAATGTACACTCCCTGTCGGGTGGGTCACCATGCCACCTAAGTCTTCGAGAGTGTTGGCCACAGGGCCTGGGCAGGGCTTCTCCGTACCTCGTCCATCCAAGTCTACCCTCCAGTTCAGCTCTCTGACCCCTTCCACCTTTCAGATCACATGGCTTGATCCCTGCTCCACAGGATATGAAGTGGAGATGGCTAAGGGTACGGGAGGAAGCATTCATAATGACCCTGGTGACTCTCTGAATCATCTCAGAAGAACCTGAGTATATCCATGCCAAGCAGAAGAGTAATTTCAAAACGAAAGAAAGAAAGGACACGTTTCCAGGATTCCATTAGCCATAAGCATTGTTTCATGGTCTTTGTCTGAATGGCATTTTTGGAGGGGAGAACTGCATGATATTCTGCAGATCATTTTGGCTCTGGACATGATAACACCAAAGTTCTCCTTTACCAGACTTTCTCATTAAGAATTGCAGGGTAGTATTGTGTTAGGTTAGGAATCATTTTCATTGTATTGAACCACTCCCAGGAAAGTCCCATGGTGTTTTTTCACTTGTCTAAAGTATTTACTTTTTCTCTACTTTGGCTGTCATGTGAACAAGTGAAAATGAACAGGCTCCAAGTACTGGAGTCCAAAAATAGGTGCAATTGGAAAATATTTGACCCATAAAAACCTATTCCAAATGACAGGCCCTTTCAACATTGCAGCTTCTCCTGCTGAGGTTTGAACTTTTCCCAGCATTTCTCAAGTGAGTTCTATGTTATTAAAAAACAATATCCCACCAGAAAAGTACCAGTGCTAGTAGGAATACCACTTTTCCTAACAGTGCTGTGATAAATCTGATCTGCCCTCCATGAGGGAGGTGATCATTAGTGATTAAATCAACCCAGTTATTACTGTTAGTCTATTCTTAGTAAGAATTTCATAGAGGATAAGGATAAAACTAAATCTAAGTGAATCACTTATGTTTGACTCCCAGGATTATGCTTGAAGCCAAAAGGAATGCATTCTAATTGACACACACATTCACACCCCCACACACATGCACAAAAGGGGAAAGAAAAAGACTATTTATTCAATTTCTAATATATGCCATGAAGTGTGCTTGTCTCTTTATACACTGTCTCATTTTAATCCTCACCAAAAAAGTCATTGCATAAATTATTTCAAATATTTCCCAGAGATGATCATTTTCTTTTGATATGTCTCTAGTTCTAAATTATATCTACAGACAGAAAAGTTGCTACAGAGTATGAAGTCAGAAAACTCCTCAAAAAATACTTCCTTTGTGGGTTTTACCATTAGACTGTATTCTTTGATTCAAAACTGTGATCTTTCCAATGTTCCTGAACTCTGTATTCCACCTGATGGGATGGAAGGAAGGAACACCACTGGTAGAAATGAGGAAGGAAGAATGAGGAGGAGCAGGCGGAGCTTCCACAGGCAAACTCTGGGTATCTCATGATTGGTGTAAGGCCAGCCGCACTTACTCATGTGGCATGGGATGGTCGTTGTGAGGCCAGTGGGCAATTTTAATCACCAGCAGTACCAAGGATATGGGTAAATTTCCAAGAAGGTTGTACCTCAGAGACCAGACACGACTGACCATGGGGCCCTTTCTTCCCATGACTGAACCAAGTATTCCATAAATCCTGGCGGAAAAAGTGAGCAAGGCCTTTAGCCCTGAGAGGCGCAGCTCGGATCACAGTGAGAAGGTTCTTTTCCCACGGGGATTGGGGGCTGCACTCATCGTGCAGGAAAATTCACTATTGGCCACCCGGTTATAAACAAGAGAAATCAGCCAGCCCATAGGGAGGCGCAAAGTGAGGGAGACCAGGGGAGTTAGGCTAAGAAAACTCTGTTCCCTCTTGCAGCGTCCTCTGCCGGAGTGCTGTGACTGATGGCAGGAGTCGCGTCCCTGTGTATGAGCTGTTAGCGGATGCAGACATCCAGCTCAAAGCACGTACCGCCCGGTTCCTTCTGGTATGCATCTGTTTTGCCCATTGACTTTCAGAAGCATTTTGTTGATATTTAGGTTTTTAAAAAGCTTGTTAAAATTTTGGCTGGGTTTACATTACATCTATAAAATTAACCTGTGGAAAACTGCCAGTTTTATGATGTTTATTCTTCCCAGCTAGAAATCTGTCTTGCCTCTTCATTTGTTTGAACCTTTTCCATAGCTCCCAGTAAAGTTTAGTCATCAAATCTGAACACATCTCACAATTAATTTTCATTAATGTTTATTTATTGTTACTGTTATGAATGAAATATCTTTTGTTATTATATTCCTAGTTTATTATTGCTGGTGTATAGAAATGCCATTGGTTACTGTTTATTTTCTTTCCCATTTTACTATTTTATTACATCTATTAGCTTCTTAGCAAATTCCTTCAGAATTTTAAAGGTTGTAATCACTTGGTATTCTTTTTTTCCAGACTATTAGTGCTCTATTTCAAAAAGAGTATTATTCAGTTAATTAGATATATACTATGAAGGGTTAAAATGCCAAGTTTGGCAGATTAAATACCCTTCATGCCCACCATTTTAATAGCACAAATTAAATATTGAGAATTATAGTACACAGAGGCAGTGGGATCTGGGCTAGGAAGGGGTGGCCAGATTTACAATAAATATTTCAGGGAACATAGATTATCCAAGTATGAAGCAGCTTCCTGCTACTGCTAATATTTAGCATGTATGACACCCTGGGAAATGCCAGGCAGCCTTTCAAGTGTATTTTAAATATTTGTCCTTGACAGCGTTAAGAACTTTGAACTTCCTCTTAAGAAGTACCTGGAATTCAGCTTTTAAAAATTATTATATAAATTACATGCTAATTTAAGACATCTGAAAAAATTACGACTCTCTCTTTAAACATAACAATCCAAGTGAATCTTAACCTCTTCATCTTTGGAAATTATAATGGGGCTGAATCTTCATCTTTTAAGTACAAGTTTGCCCTTTTGAAATGGTCAGATGTTATCTGGAGTCAAGGCTGACGAGAATGTCTGCTCCATGAGGCGGGGGTGTATCCGTCTTGGTCTTGCAGGATCCCCCAGTCTCAGTGTCTGGCATATAGCAGGTGTTCAATGGAAGTTTTTGTTGTTGTCACTAAATAGCTTTGTGATCAAGCTGGTAACACAGTTTTGATTTAAAATGAAATGCATTGGTAAGTTACTGAGTCTCTTGTGTGACTCAAAAACTAGCGCTAGAGATAGTTCCTTCAACAAAGTCCAAATGTTCCTGAGATATGAGTCATCTTCTATTGTGTCCCTTATTACGGAGGATTATTCGTAGCAGGAGCAGCCCTCTGAACAGCAGGCTCCCTGGCTGCCCACCGCATCCCCCCCTGCCTGCCACCGGGTCTGGAGAGCCAGCGTCAGCCCGGGGCAGGAGAGAAAAAGCAGGCACCAAAAGTCACTGACAAAGAGTTGTTTTCAAACTTTCATTTGATTTTGTTTATTTATATAATTATTCCAAGAGCAGTTTAGTCAGTGATCCTGTCTGACAGTAAAAAGGATTTGTTGCCCAAAATGATGCCATAGGGAGAGCCATCCTGCAATTTTTACTACTTTAAAATAGCAGTTATAATTTCCCTGGATGAATTCTTTACTTAACAGCTTTTTTAAAGAGGGCGTTTGACCATACCGTTGGCTTTGCTGATAACTGTGATGTACCTTTTTGCACTGTATTTGCTCAACAGCATCAGATTTGTATCATACCCGCTGAAGAATTCTCAACTGAGTATTTGAGACCTCAGGTCAAATGCATTGCCAGTTATGGGCGATTCGTTAATCAAAGGTAATGTTTTTCCGTCCTTTCTCCCTTGTTTATGCTCTGAGTGACACTGTAATGCTTGCAAGACTACAACTTAATACCTAACTTCAGAAGTGATCATAAGCCAGGGTGCTGAAGGCTAGTGGTGGATTAAAAAAAAATAAAAAACAGCTAAATCATTTACCCCAGCAGTCTTTCCAGAATTCCATGACAACAGGAAACTGACACAGAAGCAACTGGGGGAAATGGTTAAGCTTCGCCCTTAAGGGCAGTTATTCTGAGTTCCATTCTGAGCACTTGCAAGGATTCATTTTATTCCAATCCTTTAATCTCTGTGTCTGAGGCTCTTCATTTAAAAAAAACCATGAAAATAATGACCTACCTCACAACTATGTTAGGAGAATTATCAAGGATTATTGGGGCTTGGGGAGGATTGTTTTGATGTAGATTCAAAAATAATTTATAGACACCATCGTGAAATTTTGTGCATATGGTTAGGACGATAGAAACCACCAAGACAATGAAATCTGGCTGTGCCTAAAAGAAATGATGTGTATTTGTTCTCTTTGTGTTTATATAATCTTATGTCAACATTTATGTGTAGAGACAAATAATAATGTTTTATTGCATTGATCTCACTTAATGAATTTCACTTCTAGAAAGGGAAGTTACAGTAAGTTTCTGTCTAGCTTACTTTCCTTCAAAATTAAGATTTTCTTTCTGTTTTAGCTCATTGTATTGAGCAGGCAGCTGGAATACACTTGACCGATTGACTACACCGAGTATTTTTGTATAAAGATCTCCACAATCCTGTGGTTCTCTCGAGACTGGATCCTTTGATGCTCTCACAGTCTTGTGCTCAGAGTCTGTATCTTCATCAATGGACAGTTTTTCCATTATGGGTTATTTTTTAATGTTCTGTTTTTCAGTGCCACTTGTATCTCCCTGACCCCTGAAACTCCTCCAACAGCACTCATTTTGGATGTTCCGAGTGCTGGGTCTTCCCCTCTCCTTCCCCAGCATCCTTCACCTTCTGCTGCTGTTGTTACTGGAGTCACCTTGAAGGCACCGCAGGTAGGACTCCCCTCAAGTGTGTTGTTTCTAAACCAGTGGTTCTCAAAGTGCTCCAATCACAGCATCCGCATCACCTGGGAACTTGTTAGAATTCAAATTTGCAAGCCCCACTCCAGAACTACTGAATCAGAAACTCTGGAGTTGGGGCCCAGGAATCTGTGTTTTAACAAACCCTCCAGGGGATTCGGATGCCTCTAAAGTTTGAGCACCTCTCCTCTCAACTGTGGAGAATCCCAGGCATGAGGCATCCGGTTAATCCTGTCTATCATGGCCCCATCCTGATGCTTTCTTTCCTTCCTGAATCTCTGTCTACACAGTCATTTGGCAGTTTTTCATGGCCCATCTTGTAATGCCTCATACTTTCATGGGCTACTGCTATTTCACACTGTTGAGTTTATTAATTATCTTCCCAAGTTGGGAAGCACTTCTCGGTGCTTTAAATGTAAGCACTTTTAGAAAGCTGCTGTGGCTAACAAATTTTTTTGCATCCCAAACTGTACCAGCACAGTGCCTTGCAGGCAGGAAATTCCCAATTCTCATAAATTGATTAATCATCTAGAGCATGAAGATGAAATATAGTAAGGGAGTGCATTTTACTCACTGTAAACCAAAAAATTGCAGGACAATGTTTTTTCTGAATATTGCGTCCTTTTAATCCTAGAGATGGCTCATGTCAGTTCACATTGCATCAAGTTAGGAAATTAACAGGATCTGAGAGAGAAAATTTAATAAGATTCCATACGGGTAAGGCAGCCAACCTAGAATAGTAGGGGGAAGGGAACTGAAATCGCGACAATAGAGTTCTAGTCCTGAATTTGCTGTAAGATGGTGTATGACCTTCAGCAAGTTACTTACCTTCTCCGAGCCACAGTTCTCATCTGAAAAATAAAGATAATCTTTTATTGTTGTTATTCTTGTAGTTTTTTTGAGGGTTTGAAAAGACTTATTACTCACATAGTGAGGCTTTCTAGGGAGAGCAGGGCTCACACTCAAGCTTGAGCATAAATTGGGGTGTGACTCGGGTTTGCGTTGTGGTCAGTCAGGGAAAGGCCGGGGGCATCCAGGGGGAGGGCTCCATCTCCCAGGGGCTAGAATTTGTGTGGTTTGAACTTCCCGCCTGTGCCAAGGAATGAGCACCTGGGCTCTCTTACTGTCTTGTCCAGGTGTGGGCCAAAGACAAAAGGTATGTGATGGGCTGGAAAACTGTCTGTGGTCAAACATCAAAAATGGAGTCTGACTCTTTATTACACAGTTATTACAAATAGTCCTTGAATGCTGGGAACACTCTTCTACAGCCTTTTGGCAAACCTATTATACATTTCCATTGGGTATGTACCTAGGAGTGTAATTGCTCAGTTATGTGTTCGACTTTGGTAAATACTGCCAAACGGTTTTCCAAAGTGACTTTACCAATCACACTCCCTCCAATGTCACTTATGTTTGTACCATAGTCTGCAGTTGAGGGACATTTTGTTTGTTTCCAGTGTTTGTGATTACAAATAAAGCTACTATAAACATTCCACTGAAGGTTTTGTGTGAACATAGATTTTCACTTCACTTGAGTAAATACCTAGGTTGTTTTGGTTTTTAACCTCTAAATATCCTGTGATTCTAATTATTCAGAGCTCAGCAGCTTGAGGAGTTTTTTTTTCCTCTTTCTTCCTCCTAGAACCAAATGACCCTGAGAGGACTCATCCCACGCCTGGGCCGATACGTCTTTGTCATCCATTTTTATCAACCTGAGCACCCGATGTTTCCCGTGCGGGTGTTTGTGGATGGAGGGCAGCTGCGGCCAGGTGAGCTGTGCTGAGCAGCCCCACAGCCACCTGCTTGACTCGTCCTTGCAGTGGTGTGACAGGAACTCCGCTCTCTCTGCCCCCAGGTGTCTTCCGTGCCTCTTTTTGCCCCCATGCGCTTGGCTGCCGGGACCAAGTGATCGCTGAAGATCAGGTTGAGTTTGACATCTCAGAGCCTGAGGTGGCCGTGACTGTGAAGGTTCCAGAAGGAAAGTCCTTAGTGTTGGTGCGTTCTGCTTGTCCCTCAGCTCACTCTTCACATGGTTGCCTTGGTCGGCTGTTCTGTGTGTCTCTTTGGCTCATGCAATAATTCCTCCAAGGAATTGAAGTCATATTTATAGAAAAATGTTTAAATTACAGCCTCCTTAAAAAAAAAAAGCAGTGAGGTGACAACTGAAATTAAGGGAGATCAGAATAATAGAGAAGTGAATAGGAAGAAAAACTCCCCCTCAAGAAGCTCTCCCTCTCCATCAGCCCCCCCTCATTCCTCCACTGGCTGGTCTCTCTCTCAAGCATTTACACTCCTTTGTTCTTGAAACTTTCTTTTTTTGGTTTCCATAGCTACTGCCTCTCGTTTTTTTCCCACTTTCTCTAGTGCTCCTTCAGTGATTTCCCTTTCCCATCATCCCCATAAGTTGGAGTTCCCTTGGTTCAATGCTGAGCCCCCTTGTTCCATCATTTCTCTTTGGATGACATCATCTATGCCCATTGATTCTGTTCTCTCCTTTGTGGGAATGACACCCACATCTGTGAATTCATCTCTGATCTTTCCTGAACTCCAGGCCCACTATGGGACCATCTACTGCATATCTCTGTAGCCAGAGATCTCACAAGTCCCTCAAACTTAGTCTGTTACCTGCACAGCCCCAGGTACCCCCTACCCTGTTCATTGCCTTGATTGATGGAATCATAATCCGTCTACCCAACGCCTATAAAGCCAGGAAGCACTGCCCAGGCCCTGCTCTGTGGACCTCTGGTTCCTCCCCCGTGCCTCCTTCTCCCTCAGAGGATGTCATCTTCCTAGTGACAGGGGCCTGAGTTTATTCTTTTGTACCCCCTGTGCCTAGAACACATGGTTCCTGACAAATGTTTATTGAATTGAATAAGATGAGAGCAACAGACTCTCTGTAAGCTATAAGTTGGTGAGTAGTTGACAAAGACATTTGACATTTCCTACAGCATTTGTTAATGGCATAGTCTGATGTATATGGGTACAGAGAACCAAACAGTACTTTTAAAGACGGGGTCTAAATTATCCATGATAGAGTATCAGGTAGGATGTAAACTTCAGGGGCAAGCCACGGTAAGAGTCTCTCCATCGGTCATGCCATTTCAGCTTGCTCACCTTTAAAAATACAAAATAGCAACCCTTGGAGATCCAGGGGCATCCCAGGCATGGATTACATGAGGCCCTGGCCATCCTAACAGGCCCCTGCTTACCCCTGAGGTCTCCTGTTCCCACACAGCGCTCGAGGCTGCTGCTTCTCTGAGCCGGTGCTCCAAAAGGTCTGCCCCAGCACTCATTACCATTTCCTACATAGGAACATGGATTGAGCCTTTAACACTGCCTTGGGGTTGTTTCTTGTGATTCTTTTTCATAAATCCTATTTCATTTGGTCTTGGACTTAACGATAAGAAACACTGATCTTAGCACAGAGAAAGTATAATGAAGAGCTGTAGGTTTGCCCTGTTATTGGAAATCCAAAGACATACTGATGGGTTTCCTTTAGGTCCGTGTTCTAGTGGTGCCTGCGGAGAATTACGACTACCAAATACTTCACAAAAAATCAGTGAACAAGTCATTCGAGTTTATCACCAATTGTGGAGGAAACAGTTTTTATATTGAGTAAGTACTGCTTTGTGGAAAGGCCCTGGAATGCAGAGCTTTTCCCACATTCCTGACCAGAGCAAGCCTGGAGAGGGGCTGGCCCTTGGGTCTGTCTTCTTGGTGCCCAAAGGGAGTGGCAGTGAGTCCTGGGTCTAGGGACAGAGATGCTCTTCCTCTGCATGCACCATCGTCCTACAGCACATCTTGTCGGGCACATCTGGGCAAGATTATCATTCTCAACTTTGATTTCAACAGAGGTTTCCCTCCAAGATGGGATTCACAGGCTGCTTAGGAGTTTCTCTTCCTCTTTGCTGCTTCCTCTTGGCCAACTCAGATTCCTAAAAGATACCACACAGGATACCCTCCACTGGGAAGGATGACAGCCCCGATCCCCACTCTCCTTTGCCATTTCACTGAGCGAGAGTGTCGCAGAGACTCAGACCTCCCTGTGCTCTCTCCTTGGGTCCTTGAATGCCGAGAGCCTAGGGCAGCTCTGAGTATCAGCTCCTGCTGTTCTCTTCTGCGGACCCATCCTGCCCGTTTGTAGGTTTCCTAAGGAACCCAGGAGCTCCATGGGGCCCTGGTAAGCAGAAGCCTCCTATATAGAAAATTAAGGATGAAGGCTCTGAAGTCAAACAGCTATGGATTTGAATGCCTGCTCTGCCACTCCACAGCTCTGTGGCCTTGGAAATGTTGCTTAACTTCTAGGAGCCTCAGGTGCCTTATCTGTGAAATGGGGCTTAGGCCTAATTGGGTGGTTGTGAGGTTAAGTGAGACGCAGGCAAAGCTTCTAACACAACATTCAATAAATGTTGGCAATTTGCCTCCTCCTCCTCCTCATTATTGTTGTTGTTGTATCATTACACATATAGGTGTAATTTTTTTGTAACTGCTTTATTGAAATATAATCTACATACTATGCAATTCATCCTGTAGATGAATTTTCACCCTTTTATTCCAGCCACCCAGAGTTCCCACCCACCAGTCCTGTGATGTGGTCTGGAGTGGATGGTGGGGGGAATGGTGGCTGTCACCGGCTATGAGTCCAGGAGTGCGGTATTCTCCCATTTCTTCCCAGACTTCAGCCAGAGACCCTCCCGAAAACACTGCTTGGTGGAGCAAGTGGGAAGGGGAAGGTGGGGGCACTTTCTGGGCACACCTCCAGGGATATCACCATGAGTTATTTTTGTCTCCACAGCCCCCAGACAGCCTCCGAATTCTGTATGAACTCCACCAGGTCCCTGGTGGCCCTTTACCACAAGGGCGCTCTGCCTTGTGAGTGCCACCCCACTGGGGCCATTGGCCATCACTGCAACCCCGAGGGCGGGCAGTGCCCATGCCAGCCCAATGTCATCGGGCGGCAGTGTACCCGCTGTCAAACAGGCTTCTACGGATTCCCACACTGCAAGCGTAAGTGCACGTTCAGGTCATCCGAGGTCATCTCTGGTCCCAGGTGCGTGATGCTCCTCTAGGGCAGGGCTTCTCGGATTTCACTGTGCTAGAGACTCACCTGGGCATCTTGTGAAAATGCAGATTCTGATTCAGGAGGCCTGGGCTGGGGTCTGATTGTATGTCTTATAATCACTCAGATGATGCCCATGCCGCTGGTCCATGGACCGTACTCAGAGTAACAAGGTTCTAGAAGATAAATATTTGTGTTTCCCATGCTATGTGACCCATGCACTTGGCAAAGCAGGTGAATGTAAATAGCCTTAAGCAATAAAATATTGGACAGCTCAATCCCTTTCCTGGTGGAAGCCCCATCAGTTCTTTCAGCCAAACTCAAACTCAGTTGAGATGGGAGGAGAGCCAAGGTCACAGGGGCATACTACTCACTGAACGAGAAGCCCGTGGACCTTTATGTAAAACCATCCTGCGGCCCAAGACAAGGTCAGCCCAGGCCATGTGGCGGCAGTGAAGGGTGCAGTTGTGATGCAAACAGTCCCCACGTGGAGACCAACCTTTGCCTAATGAGGGCCCAGCTGCAGCTTCATGCCCTGACCCTGGGCTTGGTGCCCTGGGATGATGTGGAGCCACTCCAGGGAGTCTGTGAGGAGCAGCACCCTCTGATGAATGAGAGGCCTCACATTAGAATGGTGCATAATTACAGCTTGGTGCGTTCCTGTGGGTATCTACCTTGGTGCGAGTAGGTCCGATTCTACCTCATTCAGCATTCACACACCGTATCTGCCATGAGCATTTGGTATGGTTGGTGTTGGCCCCAAGAAATGGGCCCATCAGATCAACCAGTCAATAGCGAAGGGAAAGCAAGACATTTCTCCCAGATCCTTTGGAAGCTTCTGGAAGTCCTGGCAGTTGGTGTACTCCTGATGTAGGTCAGACAGCATCTAACCCTTACACCATATCTCTTTATCCTCCCCCGCCCCAGCATGCAACTGTGGCCGGCGCCTCTGTGAGGAGGTGACAGGGAAGTGTGTCTGCCCTCCCCGCACAGTCAGACCACAGTGTGAGGTGTGTGAGATGCATTCCTTCAGCTTCCACCCCCTGGCTGGCTGCGAAGGCTGCAACTGTTCCAGGAGGGGCGCCATCGGCAGTGCCACCCCAGAGTGCGACAGGGACCGTGGGCAGTGCAGGTGAGCTCAGGTGGATTCACCTGTTATGTCCTGTTCTAGGAAGGGAAAACGCTGTCTGCCCACACACTGGTCGTCCTTACTTCCCACTTCTCTTGGATCCAAGGACTGCACTGTGTCCACCTCTGGGCGGAGCTCCACCCAGAAGGGGTTGTGTGTGTGGAGTAACTGGTCCCCTCAGGTTTGGGGTAGCCAGGCAGAGCCTGGGTGCGCAGATGGCCAGTTCGCCTGAGGCCACAAGCAGCCTAGTCCATTTACTCCAGCGTCGTTCTCAGCGTGTGCCGTGATGTATGCATAATTAAGTTATCAATTTCCTCTCCTGCGTCACCTGTGGTGAGTGCCGATCCATGTGTATTTAGGTTTGGACTTCATCCTAGGGTTACCCAGCAGTTTTGTTAAGGACAGTGCATGACAAAGTCTGAAATCCTTGGGGTTGCCTCTCTAACTCAGTTATAGACGGGGCACAGGGGCCTCCACAGTGTGGCTTGGTTGGGAGTCGGGGGGAGGCAGGGTGGACAGGTACACGCTGGAGAGGCTGCCTGAGGGTGGGGCTGCCCCCAGGGGAACCACCGAGAGGTCCAGTGCACAGATGCTAGGAGATGAGTGGCAAACATGGGCTCAGACAGATGCTGTGTTGCCGAGAAGTTCTGGTCAGTGGGTCGGGCTCAGCATTGGAAACTAGAGGCCAATGTCACGTGATGCCAGGTGATCAGCCTGATCTCAGCAGGACTAGGGAGTAGCTACTGGGGATGAAAAACAGAATCCATTCTCCTTGAAGAAGAGGCTCGAAAGACTTAGTTGGGGGACTATGTGGCAGAAGACTGAGCCAGAGCTTCCAGAGGCCAGGCCAGTGTGGCAGTGTGCAGGAGAAAGCTATGGTTCACCATCCACCCTGCACTCCCTGCCACACCAACACCCCCAGGCACGTGGTTGTTACGGGGTCTGTGCCCCTGTGATATGGTGTGAGAGCTGGGAGGGCTGATGCTTCTGGGGGCAGGCATCTGCAACTCCAGCTCGAGGGCAGCTGTATTTGTTTCCTGTGGCTACTGTAACAAATTACCACAAACTGGGTGGCTTAACACAACAGCAATTTATTCTCTCACAGTTCTCAAGACTAAACGTCTGAAATCACAATGTTGACAGTGCCATGCTCTTTCTGAAGGGTCTAGGAGAGAACCCGTTGCATGGCTTTCTCTTAGCTTCTGGTAGTGCCATGCTCTTTCTGAAGGGTCTAGGAGAGAACCCGTTCCATGGCTTTCTCTTAGCTTCTGGTGTTGCCGGCCATCCTTGGAGTTCCTTGGCTTGTAGATGCATCAGTCCAGTCTCTGCCTCTGTCTTCACATGGCCTCTCCTCTCTGTGCCTGTGTCTCTTCTTTTCTTATGAGGACACCATTCGTATTGGATTAGGACCCACTTTACTCCAGTATGACCTCATCTTAACTTGATTTTATCTGTAAAGACCCTATTTCCAAATAAGGTCACATTCTCGGGTACTGGAGGTTAGAACTTGAACCTATCTTTTTGGGGACAAAACTCAATCTCTGTAGCAACAATGTTCACTTTTCCTAAGGAAGGACCCTTAACCACACCTTAATTGTTGCCCAATGCCTAACAACTCCTTTGTACTACTACTGGGACCTTGTAAGGAAGCTGACTGAGAACTTGAGTCATGAAACATTCCAAGTCTTTAAAACCACAGGTGTAGTCCTCCCTGAGTCAACTCAGTCACTCATCCTTCTCAAACTCTGAGCCTAAACTGAAAGTGACTCACACACAGAATTTTGGGGTGATATCTAGAGAGTTTTCATCACAGTTAATTAACCAATATTAGGTTCTATTCCCACCAGTGCTTAAGCTACTCTCTGGAAGGAAGTCAGGCTCTTAGTTCATTACTGAACGCTCTGCACTGTGTCCCAAATGCACCTGTGGGCCTGTGAAAATCTCCAACTTATTTCCAGCAAGTTACTGATATATGAGGAGAATGGTACTTGGTGTGGAAGCACAGACTTCTGCCAGGACCCGTGGGAATGCTACAGAACAAAAAGATGCACAGCTCCTGGGAGTTGCTTGCAGTCTTGTGGCTGGAGAAGAAGGATAAGTGGGAAGCTAAAGGGACCTATGTGTGCCGATCATGACCCAATCAACTTTATAGAAAGGAGAGAGAAAGAGAAGTTGTGTGTGGTCCTGTGACTTCATCATTGATCTAGGTTTGCTTCTCCAGGGGAAATTGCCTCCACTCCCTCTGTTTCAACCCTTGCCAAAAAGTAGCCAGACAAGTGGCAGAACCTTGTAGGTTTGCTCCATCACATGGCCATGCTGCCTAATTTCAGCTGAACTCTTGGCATACCTCTCAACATCTCCTGCACCGTCCTCTTCATTTCACCTAGCTGTCTTTGTTCCCATTACTTCTGTTTTTCTTCTACTCTTTCATTGATGGGTATCATTTTTCCTTTCCCAGCTAAGATCCCCACTATGCTTTTCATCTTGTTATTTTCTACCTCTGCCAGGGCCTTCTTCCCTCAGATAGCAAATATTTCACTGCTATTTCCCATCCCTCCCTTACCACTGACCTCTCCCTTTTCATGTACCTATAAGAGCCAGACTCCCTTTCTTGAAAAACAAAATTCTTTATTGACAGGAAACTGATAGTCGGTCATAAACATTTGACACCAGAGCTCCAGAGCATTTGTAAGTAAAGTGTGTGGCTCTCAATGGAAACATCTGCAAGAATAAAGAGAATGGAACATTTCTCTCCATGAAGCCAGAAGAGCAATACTGACAAGATGTGCCGTCTCGGGTTTGAAAAGGTGGTCATGAGAGAGTTAGAACAAGTCAAAAGACAGTCGACCAAGCCAAGTCTGTTGCTGTTGAAACACTTTAGCAGTTCTTAAGTGTGAAACACAAATTATCCTCAAAGCTCCCCAGGACATTTACCAAACCAAAGGAAACTGTAGAATTTGAACTGGATTCAGAAAAGGAAATCCAGGGAGTTGTAAAAAGGGAAACAGATTGAATTAGGAAGAATTGTTTTCATTTTAGTATATTTGAAGAACAAATCAAAGGAAATAATCCAACATCTGTATGTGAAGTGGGTTTGCACAAACCCTTCAGAGGAAAAAGAAGTCTGACAAATAAGCAGGATGAGCAGAGTGGGAGAACTTAGCGTTAAAATCCTTTGCTCACTCCAGGGGTATTATAGCAGGAATCTGGATATAAAAAGCGCTGAAAGAACAAGGTTCCATTTGAACACCAGAAAAAACAATGCATAACTTTGGGAAAATAAAAAAAAAACTAGATGGAAGAGCAGGAGAGGAAGATAAACAGGATACATGGAATGGTTTTTAGGAAGTAGAACTCCTGGCTGTGGTTGGAGCCCAGGATTCTGTAGCAGCACCAATCACAGCTGCATTAAGATATCTAAAGCCCTAACTACTGAAAACATTAAGTGCCCCCCCCCATATAATTACAAATAAAAACTTACTAAGTCGCAAAATAAGTGCAAGGAAGTCCAACAAAGCTCTGTTTTTCCATAATGACTACGGCAGTTTTCCTTTTGAAAGCAGAACATCCAAGTGAAGAGTCTGGGGCTGGAGGTTTGGGGACAACGTGCATAGGTTAGAGTGAGTGAGGACCCCAGGGAGAAGGAGTGGACACACAGGAGGGAAAACCAGGTGTGGGTCCTGGAGAGGGTACCTGTGTTTAATCATAGGAGGCAAAGGAACCAAGGAGATGGAGAAGCAGTTTTCAGGCAGGAGGAGCATAGTAGAATTCACTCTCTGAGAACTAATGGGAGGGTTTTAAAAGGGCATAGCTGGTCAACAGAATAAATTGCTGCAAACGGAACCTTACACATAGTTTCTCAACGCTGCTGCCATAGAAAAGGGGAACCGAGAATGCATTAAAAATTGTAAAAATCAGTTAAGGCACCATCTATGAGAGAGAGATAGATTTACCATAGTATTTTAGGTGCAAATTCTAAAGAGTGGTTAGCAAACCTTCATTAGTCAATGACAATTTAGAAGACTGGAAAATTCCTAACTCAGGACTGAGATATGTTGTATAGTTTTGCCCAAACCTGAGAGAACATCAACAGGAATGGAATTCCATTGGCCTGTATCACACCTAAACCAAGATGTGAAGTTGTTTATCTTGACATTACCAAAGAGACTGTAATAACCCAATGGAATGACACGTCTGTCCATGATCAAAGTGGACTTGTCATGAAAGGGCCCTTGGCAGATAATGTAAGAAAAACTTACAGTTTATTACTTGACTGTAAATTGCACAGATTGTCCATGGTAATTCCAGTGTGGATGCTGAAAAAGCTTTTGATTGCCTAAAGGATTATTTCTTTAGAAAATACTAGAGGAAAGAATGCTTTTTTCTCCCAGCAAATTTCCTAATGAAAATGAAGAATGTGTTTAGAGGAACCTAAAGTTTCTGTGAAAGAAATAATCAAAGATACTTAGAACTGTCAATAAAAAAAAAAATCCTGTCTCAGTTATACGACAGACTCTATTGTGATTGGACAAACTATCACAAAGCTGAAAATTTTTCAAATTTTATTTGACGATTTATAGATGTTAAAGTATATCATACTAAAAGAAAATCAAACTATTACAAATATTAATCTACTTTAAAATGAATTACAAAAATAGTTGTAGCAACCCACAATACTCAATATTTACTTAATTAAAACTGGTCTTGTAATTTTAGAGGCAGCTGGGATTAAATTAAGTTGGAGCCAGAACTGATTTCTCAACTCACCTTTGTCATGAACTAGCTGGAGACTCTGGGAGTCACTTTGCCCTGCTGGGTCTCAGTTACCTCATCTATGAAATGAAATTTGGTAAAATCATCTCTAACTTCCCTCCTGAATTTAAAATTCTGGTTCTATTTTTTCTTCAATCTCTGATTGCATCACAAAAAATTTTGCAAAGTTATATTGTATAAGTGCCAAAAAAATCCATTATTTTGGCCAACTCTATCTAGATTGAAGTCTTGAAGATGCTTATCTTGATCAAAATTTTATTTTTTATAGCAACACAGTAATTAATCAGATATAATAGCAATGAAAAAGTACATTTGCATCTGCTTTTAATAATGGGAGATTATGCCATTAGATTCTTTGAACAACCAAAAGGACTAGAATATCCTCAGAAGATTTTATCAATCAGTGACAGATACAAGGAACCTGAGAATCACTGCTTTAAAAAACTATCGTGGGGGACCGGCCCGGTGGCGCAGCGGTTTAGTCCGCGCTTGGCAGCCCGGGGTTCGCTGGTTCGGATCCCGGGCGCCCGCCGACGCACTCACTGCCTGTCAGCCATGCCGTGGCGGCGTCCCATATGGAGTAGAGGGAGATGGGCACGGATGTTAGCCCAGGGCCGGTCTTCCTCAGCAAAAAGAGGAGGATTAGCAACGGATGTTAGCTCAGGGCTGGTCTTCCTCACCAAAAAAAAAAAAAAAAAAAACTATCGTGGTGTCAACCACTTTCAAGCTATTTTAAAACAGATTAAAGGAGACGGCAGTCCACCTGGACATCCAGTGAAGCCACATGTACAAGTGTGCCTTTCAGGGAGCAGTAGCAAAAGAAAAGCTTTTGGGGGGACCTCTATCTCAGCCAATCCTCACAAATTTACCAAATATCTGTGTTAGATGGAGAAAAAAAATACCAGAAAAGGTCATAGACTTGGCATTCTTGGAACAAAAGTGCTTCCAGCTAGGTATAAATCCATCAGTCCTAACAACTTGGAGAAGCAATTCCTTTGATGCACCTCATCGAATAATAGAAATGTGTGGTCAGTGTGTGGGCACTAGGACACGGTCAGCAGGGCGAACGGGGCCACACAGACAGAGCTCGAAGTTCTCACCTACATTCCCTCTGTCCTCCTTCACCTTCTGTAACACCAGCGTCTTTTTCTTTATCTCTCTGAGGGATCCTTCTTTGGCTATTTCACTGGCTCAGCCTCCTCCTTCTGCCCCCAGACGGAGGGGGTGTGTGGTGTGAGTTTGCACAAGGTTGTGCACTCACTATCTGGGTGGGCTCAGCATGTTACTTCTCCTCTCTGTGCCTTATTTCTTCGTCTGTAAAATAGGGATACTAGAGGCACCTACTTCATGAAGTTCTTTAGAGGATTAAATATCCTGTGCAAAAACCTTAGAACAGTACCTGACACACACCACCACCCAGTAAGTATTAGCTCTTATAATTATTTGCCAAGAACTTGGCTGTCTGTCTTCCTCCCTCTATACTTTGTCCCCCTGAAACCCCACCCCTTCTCCTGGCTTCAACCACCCCCACTCTTGGATAATTCCCAGATCCAAAGCTCAGTCCTGATCCTTGATGGTCAGCTTATCCCACCTTCATTGCAAATTAATTCGACCTGGGTTCTCTCACTGGCTTTACTTCGGTGGCCTTGAACAAATCCCATAAACTCTTTGAGCTCCTGTCCCCTCACATGTATAATGAAGTGTTAGATTAGTTGATCTTTAAGGGCCCTTGCAACTCCAAAATTCTACAACTCTGACCCCATATCTGGAATGCATATCATTGTCTTGCCTTTCAAACCATTTCTCTCTTTAGATTTCTAAAAAATTTCTGTTTAATGGTGACAGTCTCCTCCCAGTCCCCAAAGCCTGAAATCCCAGGATCATCTTAGAATCAACCCCTTTTCCCTACATTCAAGCAAGTGTCAACTTCTGGCAAGGTATATATCATCCCCCTTCCTTTCCGTGGCTCTCTGCCACCTGCTGCCTCCCTGATCAAGTCCTTTTACCACTGCATGTTTGAATGATATTGATTGTCAACTTATTGACCTACCTTTTCTTGGTTTTCTCACTCCTTCTTCCTTCCTTTCTTTCTTCTTCCTTCCTTTCTTTCTTTCTCCCTTAATTGAAGAAGACTATGCTAACAAAAATTATACTGGGATTTAAAAATCTATTTGCCCCATAATTTTGTCACAAATACGTGGAGCTATTAGTCTACAGAACTTGAGAGAATGTTGATAGATGCATATATGTTTATGATTTTATCTTCTTGGTGTGTGTGGATTTTTTGTTTTTGGGGGGTTTTTTTGCTGATGAAGATTCGTCCTGAGCTAACATCTGTTGCCAATCTTCCTCATTTTTTGCTTGAGGAAGATTAGCCATGAGCTAACATCTGTGCCCATCTTCCTCTATTTTATATGTGGGTCACTGCCAGAGTATGGCTAATGAGTGGTGTAGGTCCACGCCCAGGATCCAAACCCACAAACCCAGGCCACTGAAGCAGAGCACGCTGGACTTAACTTCTATGCCACGGGATCAGCCCCATGGTGTGTGTTTTTTTAAACCATGATGAAACACTTCCTTCAGTTCCTTGTGAATTATTTTTTTGCCTTAAATTTTATTTTGCTAGGTATCAGTATGTTTTATCACTCAAACTGTTTCTAGCACCTACTCCACTTTGAATGCTGTGCTTTGTACAGAAGGCACACATACCTTCTAATACGAGGTCACGGTCTGATAGGGGAGCCTGTACTAACCAATAAGGACAATATGGTGTGGTGGAGCCATATTGTGTGCAGCTGCTGTGGGGCACATGGCTCTGCCCAGCACCACTTCCATCACGTCACTCTTGGTGCAAGAACCTTCTTCAACTTCCCATTGTCTAATAGGATAAAGATCAACTTTCCATGGTAATCTGGCTTGGTTTTCTCTCAGCTTTCTTCTCTGGCTTGGTTTTCTCACTGTCTCTAAACACTTTTTGCATATGTTCAGTTCTCCAGTTATGAAAGGCCTCCTTCCCCCCATTCTGTTCCCCCAAATTGTACTTATCCTTCAAGTTCAAACTCAAAGAAGGCATGAAGCCTTCTACAAGTCCACAGGGATATCCTCATCATCTCATTGCCTAAAACATGTTAATGCTTAGTCATCCATCTCTCACATGATTACCTGACTTTCTGCATCTCTGTGACCTCAGTGAGGTCAAGACTGACTTATTCTAATTTGTCCCCTCGCTCTCCTGTCCCCTGACACAGTGATATATATATATATATAGAAGGCTCTCAATAATTATTGAATGAATGAATAAGGTAGACTTTGGATTCTAAATTGAAACTGGGCTTTGATATGAGTGTAATATTAAGGGACCCACAGTGTTTAATGAGCAAAGGATAGAGTTCACCCTAACACCTGATTTTCTTGTTGTCTATGAGACATGCACAGATATTATTGCATAATGTTTGTCCATGAGCCCATTGCCTTGGAGATGACTTCACATGACCTGCATCCCCAGTGCTGCCATTCTGCAACTCCAGGCAGCATCTACTGGAACCTCTTTCCTTTGCAGCAAGGGCAGCTAAGTAGCAGAGCATCTCCCTGGAGAAATGTGCCAAGGTCAGGGTGACTTGAAAATGAACATCATTTTCAAAAGATGTTCAGCCAGACTTTGAAGATGAAGTTTCCTTTTTATTCTCTGTTGTCATGGCACCACCAAAAACTCCTTTGGTTGCTTGTTTTTGCACAGGATTCATATGCTCAGTGCTCTAAGCATTGCATTACTCAGGAATCCAGACATTATATTCTCTGTGTTTTGGTTAACCCTTGCCTATCAGTCCCAAGTGGGCTTCTCAGAGTTCAGCCCACAGGCCTCTACTGTAATCTCTCTGCACAGCTTTTTGCCTTTTCTCATCCACCCCATGCTCTCGGTTGCTACTTACGTGCTAAGTGAAGCCCAGAGCTTTATCTTATATTGCTGACGTGGTCATATCCACTCAGTCCACCTTTCTTTTCCACCATGTCATCTCACATATGTTCTGAAATAAATAAGCAGACAAGTAATGATTTTGCTTCCATTTCTCCTTGTCTCAACAAGCAGCTTCCACAGCTGCCCTCCCTGCAAAATACTCCTGTTCCTTCTTTTCCAGTGAAGTGAAAATATAAAACATACGTTCCCGTCTGCCTGTCCTCACCTTCAAGGCCCAGGTCCAGGTCACTTGCTCAGGGGGCTGCTCTTAGCTTTGTCCACCAATGACGTTGAATGTCTGAGTTGCTTGTTTGGCACCAGCCTTCAATTAATGCCCAGCATGTTTGCTAAAAGAACTGTCCTGGACCTCGGCACGCCAAGCTTCCCAGCTGGCACTTTGTGACAACAACCGCACTGTCCATGCACAGCAACCTTTCCTCACTGCCAGGTGAGAGGAGTAGAGTCCACCCCAGTCCAAGTCAGCTCATCTCCAAAGTTCCTCTTCCTGACGATATTATTTGGGGGTTTATCTGCACTCTCCTCTTTCCCATCTTTAGACCGCCCGAGTTCTTGTGCTCCAGGCTCGCTGCTCCCTCCAGAAATAGTCATCTGGGAACAGTCATTTTTTTGCCAGGCTATCTGATTGCATTTGGTCTGAGATTCACAAGAAGACAGTAGGTGTTATTAACCTGGGCCTAGGAACCCTCTGATAGTGGCTGCACAATTCATTGTGTTAACAAGAGTGAGTGTGTGTGTGTGTGTGTGTGTGTGTGTATGTGTGTGTGCGTGCACATGAGAGAGAGAATGTAATCTGTGAGTGGATGGTAAGTACTTTTCTGAGAAGATGGCCCACAGTTTATCCAGCTTCCCAGAAAGATCGCAGACCCCCTTCCAGAGTTTACCAGCCACTGCACTGGAGTGATCCCTCCAAGCAGAGCATTTACACTCTCCACCTGCATGGCTGTAGGTGTTCTTTGGGGGAATATTTTCTTCTTTGCTAAAATAATTTCCACAGGTCTGAGGAGGATGAGGAGGGTGGGGCTGGGAAGAACTGAAGTGATGTTTGACTTGTAAGCAGGCCTTGCAGATAAAACTGATTTTATCTTTTTAGGTGTGGTGAGTGGGATAAAGGGACACCCATCTGCTCCCCTTAGCCAATGTTGCACAGCACTATTCTAAAGTTTTTACATTTATTATTTTATTTCATTCTCACAACAATCCTATGAAGCAGTATTATGATCTCCATTTTTACAGAAGAGGAAACTCAGTTGTAAAGAGATGAATTTGCTCAAAGTTCTATATCCAGTAAGTTGTAGAGATGGGATTTAAACCTAGGCCACCTGGTCCCGAGTTTATGTTCTTAATCAAGTACAAAATCCTTTTTCTGGTTATAGGCAAATATTTACCAAAGGCAAACTTACTGGGATATAAAGTTGATCTTTCTTGGCGTGGTCACTGGGTTAAGATATTTTAATAGGTATTAAGAGATGGTTGATAACTTCCATTTGATAGCAAGTTAATGAAATATTTCATATCAAATTGTATTCCCTCTATGCCAACACAAAGCACACTTCCTAATGCTTTCTTTAGACCCACAAAAAGGTGGGATCAGTGTGTAGATCCCACCAAACTTCAGCTGTGGAGCTCAGTGACTGAGCTACTGAAGGCTGGCACCCACTTCCACTTCCTCTCCGCCCCCCTAGAATGTTGGGCTTCTCAGTTCTGCTTGCAGCTGCTGCTCTTCTCACTCCATCAGCCTTTTGTGTTTTCTCATCCACTTTTGTGCTTCACGTGAACGTACCTGCTGATGGCTCAGAGCTCACCCTAGAACCTTCCTCAGAGCCTAGGCCATACAGGCCGTTGCCCACGGGACTCCCCATCAGGCCTGCCCATTGTCTCCCTCCCTCCCTCCTTGCCCTCTTCCTTCATTCTCAGCTTCACATGAGGCCTCAGAATCCACTCGATCACTCGAGCTGGACAACTGGAAGTCCTTCTCCTCTTTCTATCCCCTCATCCAGAACATTACCAGTCCCAGCAACCTCACCCCAAAATAGTTTTGGAACCCATTCCTCTTCTTCATTCCAAACACCTCTGCCCCCGTTCAGCCCCCTCATCTGCCTCCTGACTCAACAGCCTGTTGCGGAATTGATCTCCTCGAATCAATCCTTCACACACATCCAACTGCACTCTTTCCTCTTTAAAAGCTTTTCAAGATGATGATAACTTTGAGGGCTTGTCATGTTCCAGGCACGTCTTTATCTGTCTCCACAGCAATCCTAGGAGGCAGCAGCTACCATTTCCCCTCTCTCACAGATGAGAAAAAGAAGGTTTGACAAGTTAAATAACTTACTAAGATAGTAGATCTAATGTGTGTGAGAGCTGGGACTAGAGCTCTGGCCAGTCTGCCTTCAGTGTACAGGACTCAACCACTGCATACACTGCCAGGGGACAATGTCACAACACCTAGCACTTCCGTCCGCATGAGCTGGCTCCCACTCACCCCTTCAGGCTCATTGTTCGGCTGTCCCTGCTCATACTTCTGCACCGGCAGCACCACACTGTGTTCCCTGAACTCACCAGTTTCCCCCTCTCTTCTTTGTGTCTGGAACACCCGCCCCACCTCCTACCCCATGACACTTGACTTTTTAGGTCCAGCTCGGGCATCACCTACCCTGGGGAGGCTGGGTCAGCTGCTGCTCCTCTGACCCCTGGTTTGACCCCATGTGTATATTGTTCACATTTCTACCTCATAACTTACCCATGGGAGCTCTTCATGCTCAGGGGCCATGTCCATCCCCACACCCCAGAGCCTCGCAATGAGCCTGACCCTTGGAGTACGCTGTCCATGATGGTCATTTTTTTTTAAATTGAGGTATCATTGACATATAGCATCATATTAGTTTCAGGTGTACAATACAATGATTTGATATTTGTGTATGTTGTGAAATGATCACCACAATAAGTGTAGTTAACATCTGTCACCATACATAGTTACAAAATTTTTTTTCTTGTGATGAGAATTTTTAAGATTTACTTTCTTAGCAACTTTCAAATATATAATACAGTATGATTAACTATAGTTACCGTGCTGTATATTACATCTCCGTGACTTACTTACTTTATAACTGGAAGTTTGTACCTTTTGACCCCCTTTATCATCAAGATGATGGTCATCTTGACCTGCTTTGTATAAGTGCCTTTTATCTGCTTCTCTCCATTCCACCTGGGACTGTAAGCACCCTGTGGGCAGGCACTGTGTCTACTTAACTGGCCTCATACAGCAGCTGCTCTGCTGCATGTAGATGAATTTTAGACCTGTGTGTGGAAAAATGATGAGAACTTTTGCTTCCTTTGCTCTGGGTGCAGATGTAAGCCCAGGATCACAGGACGGCGTTGTGACCGATGTGCCCCTGGGTTTTATCACTTCCCTGAGTGCATTCCCTGCCACTGCAACAGAGATGGGACTGAGCCAGGAGTCTGTGACCCGGGGACCGGGGCTTGCCTCTGCAAGGTAAGACAGAACATGCAATGCCAGAGACGCCAGCCACCGATCAGTGTGGAAGTTCTTTATGTTGAGTCAACCTTTAAACATATGTGGAAAATGGGACTGACTCAATAGATTTCCATATGTAATGTGTGTCACATTTTATAGTCATTCTCATTCGATAGAAATAGTTAGAAAGACCCCTCTCACCCTTCTCATTCTTTGGAGAGGCCGCAGACCTCCTTAAGAATCTGGTGACAGGTACAGACCCTCTCCAGAAAAATCGACAGAAACTTTTGTCTACAATTTCAAGAACAAAACTTTTCTTCGTGGGTTCTTCTGAAGCCTATTCCTGGCCCATGGACCCCAAATTAATCATTTCTGCTCCAAGGGGTTCTGCCAGGTTGTAGGGGAGCTCCCAAGTCCTACCAGATGTTTTGAGGTGGTAGTAAGTGGGACGAATCAGTCCCCCTATATTGTGAATCCTTCTGGTACTAATCCCTACCTTCAAGATGCCAAGGGGCATCTTATGAAATTTAGGAAATTCTCTCTTCCATTTGTGTGTGGTATAAAAGTTTAAGCAATTAATGTGGTATATAAGCTTAACAATTATGTATCTTAATGTTTTGTTAGCGTCTGTGTTCTAACATCTTGTGTTGGTGTTTAATTTGTGCAAGTAGCTAATTGCAATCAGGGAACCTTTAGAAGTAACGATCTCTTGTTTTGGGTTTTACTTCAATAGGAAAATGTGGAAGGCACAGAATGTAATGTGTGTCGAGAAGGATCATTCTACTTGGACCCAGCAAATCCCAAGGGCTGTACCAGCTGCTTTTGTTTTGGAGTAAATAATCATTGTCACAGTACACATAAAAGAAGAGCTAAGGTATGCAAGGAATTGGTCTTTTTGTTTTTATTTACTGCTTCCAAATGAAGAAGAAATGAATTGGCATGACATGAGAGTTGTGGATTTTTTGTGTATTACATTATTAAAATGGTAAGTATTGCCCTCACCTGCTGTTCCTCAGCCTGCTTGTTCCTTCCACAGATGTCCTCATGCCCGGTCCTCAGTTTGTCAGGTCTCTGCTTAAGCATCTTGTGCTCAGAGGGGCCTTCCCCGACCTCTCCCTACAGAACAACTCGTCCGATCACTCTCTGTGCCCTCACCTTCTTTGTGTAGTGTGCCCAATAGCGTTTATCACTCCCTGATGGATTATACATTTAGTTTTAGAATTTGTCTGTTCAATCTGTCTTCCTCTACCACTAGCATGGAAGCTCCTTGACACATTCCCAGTGCCTAGAGCAGGATCTGGAACATAATATAGATGCTCCATAAACACTTATTAAATAAATGGAGTTTGTTGTTCTTCCCCCTTGTTTCTTCTTATCTGCTTGCCTTCTTCCTGTTTCACTTTCCTTCTCACCTGTTTTACCACATCTTTTCTTTGGCTACTTTTTATATTAACTCCACGAGACTAAAACTTTTGTTGCCCTCATTATGCCATGAACCAGTCGTCTCATACTTGCTTTCTTTGTGTGAGTCAAGTCTGATGTCCAACAAGTATTCAAGAAAAGGTTATTTTATATATTTTATTGCCTGCCTCCTGAAGGGTGCACAGGCTTGTAATTGGAAAAAAAATAGTTTGTTAATCCGCTCTGAGTTCTCCTCCCCTTCGCCCCGGGGGAACCCGGGAGCATTATTCCTAACCTAGGCCTTGTCATTTCCTTCTTTTTCTTCCTGTCGTAATTTAACTCCTGGCTTCCTTTACGACTAGGGAAATATTTAATTATGATGCTCCATTTAGAAAAAAGATAGCAGGCCACTGTATTCCACATCACATTTGCTCTGTAAGGAGCTCACCCTTAAAATGTGCCCACAGTCCTAGCTATTATTCATACATTTATTTATGCATTATTTGAACATTTGTTGAAAACCTACTGAATGTCAGGAACCAGGATGTGTGTTGGGATACAAAGATAAATCCCTGGTCTCTGCCCTCTGAGATCTCCTAGTTGCAATGGGTCAACCAGGGGCAGCGGGGGCTGAGGGCTCTGTCATGGGAGTCCAAGGGCAGGCTCAAGAGGAGACACATAAAGGAAGCCTTAGAAGCAATGTGGCTGCCCCACGTCTCTTTCAATTCTGCATAATCCAACCATTGCCAAAGAAGCCACAGGCACACGTTTCCATCCCTTGTTTTTGCGTTCCAGTTTGTGGATATGATGGACTGGCGCCTGGAGACGGCAGACAGAGTGGACATCCCTGTTTCCTTCAACCCGGGCAGCAGCAGTGTGGTTGCAGACCTCCAGGAGCTGCCCTCAACAGTTCACAGTGCGTCCTGGGTGGCACCTCCTTCCTACCTGGGGGACAAGGTAACGATGCCCTGGTGTTCCTCCACACCCTCGCTGGGCCTCCTCCGTCACTGTGTAAGCATTGTTTACCGGGTGCCTGGAAGGAAGCATCAGGAAGTTCAGGTTACTAAAATTGAAGAAATTAGGTTAACTACAAACGCAGAGGAGATGCTGCCTCCTGCTGGGAGGGGCTGAGTAGGCACAAGCCTCATGTGCCCCCCTGCACATTAGCTCACCAGCACAGGAAGTCATGCACCATGTTTTTCTTGATTTTTATTTAATGCCAAAGAACTTTCCTCTAGGGAAATAACCATTTAAATAATATCTGTTTCAAATGGGACATGTGTGCTTTTAAATGCCAATGCTGAGAATTCTTTGTTTTTAAGCAGAAGAAAGGCTCCTTGTCAGGAAAACAAAAGCTGAAAAGTGACTCATGAGCTTATTAAAAGAAGCGCAGGATCCAGTGGCAGTTCGGCTTTCATTAGCAGAATCATGTGGGGCTCGTTAGACACTCCTCAGGGAGCTTAGAAACTAGCTGCTCTTCCTTTGCTGCATAAATTGTTATTGCAGAACCTGGCCAGCTACACTCATTTACAAAGGACAGAAGTGTGGGCCTCCTGTAGAAACATCGTCAGGTAACATACATACTGAGTGGCGTAAGGCAGAGCTTTTGAGAAGGGGTGGATTTCACAGGGCCCAGCTCTGGTGATGCCGTATTCTCACCTTTAGAATGACTGAGTATGAGAGCCTTGTCGGCCTGAGGTCTCTAATTCTGTCTTCTGGTTGAAGGACTATGGCTTTTGACCTTCGAGTGTGGGCAATGTTGCTTCTCTCATGTAACCCCACTTCTCCCTCACATGATACTCCTCTCACCTCCACATGGTGAGCCCAGGTACTGGTTCTCTATTATTGGATAACAAATTACCACCAAACTTTGCAGCTTAAAGCAACAAACAGTTATTATCTTGCACAGTTTCTGTGGATCAGGGATCTAGGAGTGGATGGCTCCAGGGTCTCCCATGAGTTTCTGTCAAGACGTCAGCCAGGGCTGTTGTCATCTGGGAGTGGAGGATCCACCTCCAAGCTCACCCACGTGGTTGTCAGCAGGCCTCTGTTCCTTGCTGGCTGTTGGCCAGAGGCCTCAGTTCCTCATCACATGAGGCCTTCCATAGGCTACCTGAGGGTCCTCAAGACATGGTGGCTGACTTCCTCTAAAGAACTGAAAGAGAGAGATAGAGATAGAATAGATAGATGATAGATAGAGACTGAAAAACTCAAGACAGAAGCCACAATCTTGTTATAACCTGATTTCAGAAATGACGTACCCTCACATCTGCCATTTTCTATTCATCAGAAGCCAGTCACTAAATCCAGCCCTCATCTGAGGAGGGGAGTTAAGCTCCCCCTCTTGAAGGCAGGAGTATCAAAGAATGTGTGGACATATTTTTAAAACCACCTTAGCCCATCAAAAAGGCAATACTTAATCTCAATAAGATGACTCAAGATGTTACCTTAGAATAATTCCAGACTCCAAGATCATAATGTGAAGCTTTTTCAGGTTATAGATTCCAAGGAAGAACTTCAGTGGGTTGGGAGCCCAGAAGTGCTGCTCTTTCTCTTCTGCTCCGAGTTATTTGCATTCTCCAGTAAGGGTATTTTATGCTGCCTGCTCTGAGGTGATGTTGCCTCTGATTTCCATCCCCCAGTTGCTCCTTCCTTCTTGATTTGTTTTTACTTTGGGGGGGAGGGTATCAGGACTAGAGGTGAAGTTGCTGTCAGGAAACCATGACTGTTCACCTCCACATCTCCACCACCATCATGCTATTTATGCAGCACTGAGAACAGGTCTGTCGACCGAATGGAGTAATCAGAGATGGCTTCTGTACCCAAGAGAATGCATAATAACTTGGGAAATATTCACCATCTGCTCTCAGGGGACTTTTTTTTGAAAATTTATTTTTAGAGGTTCATTTTGTGAGATATTAATCAATTGTCTCAGATAAATAAGGAATCAATGGCCTAGATCTCTTAGAATAGCTGTGGATTAAATGAACATTTGGATTTAGCAGCATCTAGATTAAAAAGGTCTTTTTTGTTTCTGTGTGACTGTTATTTTTCTTTTTAATGGAAGTATCTTCTTGGGTGTAAAACTCAATCATGTTCATGCTAAACATTTTAATTGATTGATATAAAATGGTATAAAGTAGAAAGTTAAAATACCATTTTCAATTCCACTGTAGAGATGACCACTGTTAACAGGTTGACTGTGTATCTTTCCAGATCTTATGTGCCTGTATACTTATGTGGGTTAATTGCCCTAGTTTCTTTGAATGCATGTGCCGTCGATCCTATTGTTTCAATTTTAGGTTTCCTCATACGGTGGCTACCTCACTTACCAAATTAAGTCCTTTGGCCTACCCGGCGACATGGTTCTTCTGGAAAAGAAGCCAGATGTGCAGCTCACTGTAAGTATCAGAACAGGACCCAAGTGGCAGGAAGTGGCAGTTGCGGTTGCCGCTGATCCAATTTTAGGACCTCTTGATAAGAGGCCCACAAAGAGTTTGGATTAACTCACTTCCAATATTTTGTAGAAACTAAAGGGAGATTGAGAGCATGTAGTACCTCCTCAGGATCCTCTGTCCCTGAGCATCCCAGCCCTAAATCGTTTCTCTTTTCTCCCCTCCCAAAGTACTTAACTGTATCTCACCCTTGCATCTCATCAGTTACTACCTCATGTTAAACATTTTTTTGTTTCTATCTTTCAGTTTAGTCTCACAAATGTTTTTGAGCCCTTCCTGTTTGCAAGGCCACATTGCTGGGCTCATAAAGGACAGGTGATCTCTGTTCTCAAAAAAAAGTGTGATCTAGGAGGGGAGATGAGAGAAATATGCAAATAGCTACAATCAACTGAACAGTAAGCCTTTGAGGGGAAATCCAAACAAGACTCTGTGGAACTGGAGTAAGTGGGGGCTTACGTAGTTGAGAGGCCCTCAGGTTAGTTTTGAACCAGGCCTTTAAGCCTGGGCGTGAAAGAAGGAACACCCTTCCAGGGGCAGAGAATAAGGAACAGAGGCAGAGGGGCAGTGCTCAAGGGGTGACCAGTCCAACTTGGCCATATTATCGGTGTGTGCCAGGTCACTGAAAACAAGCCTGGAAGGGTAGGAAGCAGGATGTTTAAGGCTATTAGAAGGAATTTAGCCTGATGTAGACAGTGGGGAGCCACTTTGGTTTTTGAGAAGAGAAGTGACATCACACACTATGTGCCAGCCACATAATCCAGAACTGTGATCTAGAAAATTCCTTGGGGGCAGGGGCAGTGTCACATCCTGCATTGAGTCCCCTACAATGCAGGGCACAGAGCCTTGAACACAGGCTGAGGTGCCATAACTCGAACTTGACTCTGTTTCTGGTTTGTGTGCTGTGATTAATGCAATGCAATTACAGCTTCCGGAAGGGTTTCTTATGTCATTCACTATAAAATAGGGACTAGCGGGTCTCACACACAGGTGTTGTAACTGAGGGCCTTGTGTTCTGCTAGATTTTTGATGTTCAGGCACTGCCATGTGGCTTTTGTTTTCACTAGCACCCAAATTTATCCAACTGTTGTTTTAAAAACTCAAAGGAACCTTTGTAAAACTTCTTGAAAATGAAGCACCAAAGAGTTTAGAGTTCTAGTCTAAGGAAAAAGAGCTCTACAATAAAAATACTGCCATGGCAATGCTGTGTTTCAGTTTCGTTATTTTGGCAGAGCGTCTCAAGCTCAGGCCACTAGCGTGCCTATATTTTACTGCCAAAGAGTTTATTATGCAAACTGTTGGAATTCACGGAGAAGTGATAACCAAAATTCTTTCTTAATCTTAGCTTCAAAGATGGAAAATAATTTAGGCTCTTGAAACATCTACTCTGCTGCTTTGTTCCAAACCACTGTAATTAAGAGCCTATGGGGCATGTTTCTTAGATTAAGATTTTCAATGATTTGTGATCGCAGATAATGCTCTTCTTTCTGAAACACCAGCTCTGATGAATGGAAACTTTTGGGTTTGGTGTTACAACAGAAAAGCTGGGGCTTTGTGTGTGGGTTTGGGGTGGGGATGCTGATGGTAGGTGCTGACCTTCCCATTATGCCCTGTTAGGAGGCCCTAAAGAGCCCCTGAATGGGGAGGGAGGTGCGGAGGCTGAGAGTGAGTGAGGCTGGATCCTGCAGGGTGTGGGCTGCGGGGCTAATTCCTCCTCCACGTGCCAGCTCTGCAGCTCCCTCGCTCTGCAGGCTGCTCAGCCGGCCCTGCCAACCCTTCTGCCCTATGCACCCTCCTCACTAGCCCACCCACCAAAGCTCTTTCCTGCTACCGCAGTCTGGTCCTACAGGCAGTAATAGAAACAGCATCTCATGCATTGACTGCAAAGCGTGTTTTTGCTTTCTTTTTAAACTTTTCCATCTTTTTAGCCACTTTCAGTCAACGGAATTTTCCTGGTATCCTATTTGTGAAAATGCACTGTATAGGGATTCTGTTTCCACATCACTAATCCTTTTGCCAGTCAGTTCATTCTGTGACTATTTTTTAGAATCAGGCATTTCATGTAATGCAGATCCATAGACATTTGTTCTTAGATCAGTTATAAACCCGAAAACATCCCAACCAAGGCACTAACACATTCACATTTTGCTTCAAACAGGGTCACCACATGTCCATCATCTATGAGGATCCGAATAACCCACTGCCAGACCGGCTGTATCACGGGCGAGTGCAGGTGGTAGAGGTAAAGGAAAAGCAGACAGAAAAGGGTTCTTGATGATCCTTTTGTTCTCTGACTTAGTGCTTTCGAGCAATTGTGATTTTTGACTTATTTTATGATTTAAAATATTAATTATACTTATATAAATATAGTTTATATATATAAATTTAAAATATAAATTATGTAAACTATACAGAGTTTCATCCTCACAGGGCTCTGTTTGTACTATCTTTATGGTACTTAGCACCCTCTCTCCTGTTTTACAGTTGATTATCCTTGTCTCATAAACCCTGTGAGCTTGTAAATGCTACAGTGTAGCTCCCTCTCATCCTCAGGCCTCCCTCAGTGGCTGACAAATGCTTGGGATGAATGGATAGAAAAGCCACAAAAATATCTAACACCAAAAGAAATAGGAATAATATAGATAAATAAAGGAAAGCTCATCAAATCATAAAACATTGTATTACATTTACTTGATTATGACAGTTCCTTTAAAATAGTATTCAATTTGTATTATGCAATATGTCCAGTACCTCAAGGTGATGGTTTTTCAAGTACCTTGAACTCGCAAACATATTTTAACATTTCTGTACAGGTCCATCCATACTATGGAATACTATTTGGCAATAAATGAAACAAAGTATTGATACCTACCACAACATGGATGAGTCGCAAAGCAGCCGCCTGAGGGGACAGAGTAGAATTGGAGCTTCTTCAAAGACTCATTCCCAGAGAACTGTCATGACTTGACCCGTCTGGAGGTTTTCTGGAAGATGCCACTTCCAAGGCGGTCTTCATTTGACTGGACTCGGAACTCTCCCAGTGTGAAAAGCCTTTTCCCCAAGGGTGTCGTTGAAAACATTCAGATGCAGTTGTTTCACTTCAAGGCTGCCTGAGGGAGTGGATAACATTTGGGCAAACAATAGGCTATTCACAAAATTTGAAATAAAAAGTTAGGGGATGAGGTATCCATAGGGGCTTTGAAAAGCTCCAACACAATCCTGGGAATGTAGAAGGCCACACATACTCAGGGCTGTGCACATGCTCAGGAGAGCCCTGACAAGGCCCTAAGCCCTCACCTCTGGCTGACCTTGAGGCTCTCTGCAAGCAGGAAGTGAAGGCCAAAGCAGAGTTGTCAACTACCTGGCTGAGTGTTGAGGTGTCCCCCATCACGCACACCGAGCTCTTTTGCAAAGACTAGGAGACCTTTTGGCTCCAGCCATTTAAAGAAATCTCTGTCCGATCATTAGCTGACTATTAAGCTAACCAAGCAGTGACTTTAGTGGCCACACGTGACAAAGAATACAGACTTTACAGAATTAGTTCAGAAAAGTCACAACAAAGACACAAGCAACAATAATAAACAGCAACAGCAACAAATCCTGGGGAAAGGAAGAATATGGCTTCCTGAGTTGCCATGTTATATTGCTTTAAACATTCCATTTTCAACCAAAAAATTATGAAATATGCCAGGAAACAAGAAAGTATGGTCCATGCACAGGGGGAAAAAGGCAATAAAGAGAAACTGTCCCTGAGGAAGCCCCGACATAGGACTTAAAAGACTTTAAATCAACATTTTAAATATGTCAAAGAATTAAAGGACACCATGTCTAAAGAACTAAAGGAAAATAGGAGAACAATGTCTCAGCAGATAGAAAATACCGATAGAGAAATATAAATTATAAAAAAGAATCAAATAGAAATTGTGGAGTTGAAAAGTACAATAACTGGAATGAGGAATTCACTGGAAGGGCTGCTTTGGACTGAATTGTGTCCCCTCCAACTTCATATGTTGAGCTCCTGACCCCAGTGTGGCTGTATTTGGAGTAAAGAAGTAATTAAGGTTAAATGAGATCATAAGGGTGAAGCTATGATTTGATAGGATTAGTGTCCTTATAAGAGGATGGTGTCTTGCAGCCAACTGCAAGCCAGGAGGAGAGTTCTTACCAGGAACCAAATTGACTGACATCTTGATCTGGGACTTCTAGCCTCCAGAACTGAGGAAAGAAATTTCTGCTGTTTAAGCCTATGTTACATCTATGGTATTTTTTTATGGCAACCTGAGCTGACTAAGATAAGGGCTCAACAACAGATTTGAGCAGGCAGAAGAAAGAATCAGCAAACTTGAAGAAGGTCAATTGAGATTATCCAGTCTGAGGAACAGAAAGAAAAGAGAGTAAGGAGAAATGAACAGACTCTCAAAGACATGGGACACAATCAAATGTACCAACATGTGCGTAATTGGAGTGCCAGAAGGAGAAGAGAGAAGGGGGAAGAAAAATATTTGAAGAAATAATGGGTGAAAACTTCCCAAATTGGATGAAAATCATTAATCTACACATCCAAGCTCAACAAACTCCAAGTGGGATAAATGCAAGAGATCCACATGCAGAAACATCCTGGTAAAGATTCTCAAAGACAAAGAGAGAATCTTTTTTTTTTTTTTTTTTGCTGAGGAAGATTCACCCTAACGTCTGTTGCCAATCTTCCTCTTTTTTTTTTTTTTTTTTGCTTGAGGAAGTTTAGCCCTGAGCTAACATCTGTGCCAATCTTCCTCCATTTTATACATGGGTCACCACCACAGCATGACTGACAAGTGGTGTAGGTCCATGCCCAGGATCTGAACCAGCAAACCCAGGCCACCAAAGCAGAGCATGCTGAACTTAACCACTACACCATGGAGCTGGCCTCAAAGACAGAATCTTGAAAGCAGCACAAGAGATGCACGTCACATACAAAGAGTCCTCAATAAGAGTAATAGCTGATTGTTCACCAGAAATCATGGAAGTCAGAGGCAGTGGGATGACATTTTCAAAGTGCTGAAAGAAATACACTACCAACAAAGAACTGTATGTCGAGCAAAATGTCCTTCAAAAAGGAAGGAGAGATGAAGAAATTCCATTCTAAACAAAACAGAGAATTCATCACTAGACAACCCTCCTTACAAGAAATGCTAAAGGGAATCCTTTAGAATGAAATGAAAGGACACTATAGACAATAACTTCAATCCACATCAGACACAAAGAGCACTGGTTTGATAACTACATAGGTAAATATAATAGGCAGGATAAATATATCTTTTGTTTGTAAATCTTTTTTTTTCTCCTACCTGATTTAAAAGACAATTGCATAAAACAATAATTACAAATCTGTATTGATGGTCATACAATGTTTAAAGATGTAATTTGTATGACACAAAGGAACAGGGGAGAAAAGGAAGTGAATAGAAGCAAAGTTTTTGTACACTATTGAAATTAAGTTGGTGTTTATATAAATTGTCCAGCATGGGCAAATCCATAGAGACAGAATGCAGATTGGTGGTTGCCAGGGGCTGGCAGTGGGAATGGGAGTAACTACCAATGGGCACAAGGGTTCTTTTTGGGGGGATGAAAATGTTCTAAAATTACATTGTGGTAATGGTTGCATGCTTCTGTAAATTTACTAAAAGTTGTACACTTAGAATGAAGAAATATTATTGTATATAAATGATACCTCAAGCTGTTAAAAATATAAATTGAAATTATAGAAGTATTATATTTATATGTTAATAATAATACTTATCATTTATTGAATGTCTACTACATACTAGGCACTATGCTGAACACTTTATATACATTGTATCATTTCATGTACTTTAATCTTCAGGATAGTCCTGAGAGATTAGGTGGTATTATGCCCATTTAAGAGATGTGGAAACTGAGTTCAAAGGAGGCAACAGAATATGTAAGGTTAAAAGTGCAGGCTTTTACTTGAAAAGATGTTCAACATCATTAATCATTAGAGAAATGCAAATCAAAACCACAGTGAGGTATCACCTCACACTCATTAGGATGGCTACTATTTAAAAAAAAACAAAACAGAAAACAAGTGTCGGCGAGGATGTGCAGACATTGGAACACTTGTACACTGTTCGTGAGACTATAAAACAGTGCAACTTTGCGGAAAACAGTACTGAGGTTCCTCAAAAAATTAAAAATAGAATTACCATATGATCCAGCAATCCCACTTCTGGGTATATATCCAAAAGAATTGAAAACAGGATTTTGAAGAGATATTTGCACACCCATGTTCATTGCAGCACTCTTCACAATAGATGAGGGGATGGCAGCAACTGAAACGTCTGTCAACAGATGAATGGATAAAGAAAATGTGGCATGTACATACGCTGGCATGTTATTCAGCCTTAAAAAAGAAAGAAATCCTGTCACATGCTAGAACATGAATGAAACTTGAAGACGTTATACTAAGTGAAATAAGGAAGTCACTAGAAGACAAATACTACATGATTCCACTTACATGAGGTATTTAAAGTACTGAAATTCATAGAAGCAGAAAGTAGAAGGTTGCCAAGGGCTTGGAGGAGGAGGAAATGGGAGTTATTGCTTAATAGGTTCAGAGTATCAGTTTTGCAAGATGATAAAGTTCTAGAGATCTGTTGCACAACAATGTGCTATGGTTATCACCATTGTACTGTACACTTAAAAATGGTTAAGGGGCCGGCCCCGTGGCATAGTGATTGAGTTTGCATACTCCGCTTTGGCAGCCAGGGGTTGTGGGTTCGGATCCCGGGCACGGAGCTACACACCACTCATCAAGCCATGCTGTGGTGGTGTCCCACATACAAAATAGAGGAAGATTGGCAGATGTTAGCTCAAGGCCAGTGTTAGCCAGGGCCAATCTTTGTCACCAAAATAAGGTTAAGATGGCAAGGTTTATGTTATGTACTTTTTACCATCATAAAAATAAAATAAAATAATATGAATGTGTATGTGCAAGAAAAGATTGATTATACTTTCTGTCACAAGTATATACATTTAATGAATGGTCTGAGCTGCATGACTGAATTTCCATATGCCCCTCTTCTATATCTTTCTCACTTTGTGCTTGCACAAACAAAAGTGCATTTTAAAATAAGCATAACACTGGGACATTTTATTTCATTTTATTGTTCCTTATTTCCTGCCTTCATTTTTTTCCCCTTTCTCATGGCAGTCTCCCTTTTTGGGAGTAACCCAGGACATCTGACTTCTGAATGTAAATCCACTATCTTCTTCTTACCTATCTTATTTTATTTTCCGTTATGCATTTTAAATGTCTTTTTTTAAATTGGTTCTGGGTGTCTGCCTCTTTGAAACCCCTGGAAGTGAGCTGGCCGAAGGCAGACCTTGCCTCTGTTTTCATGTGCAGGGAAACTTCAGACATGCCAGCAGCGGTGCCCAGGTGTCTCGGGAAGAGCTGATGACGGTGCTGTCTAGACTGGAAGGTGTGAGCCTCCGAGGCCTCTACTTCACCGAGACGCAGCGGCTCACTCTGAGCGGGGTGGGGCTGGAAGAAGCTTCTGACATGGGAAGTGGACGTAGAGCACATAATGTAGAGATGTGTGCCTGCCCCCCTGACTACGCTGGTGACTCATGTCAGGTAGGAAATTCTCCTGTAACATAAAATTCCCCCAGGGGACTCCTGTGGCTGGCTTTCCTGGCTGCTGTCTAGCAACGCTGGACATTCTGGGGCACTCTGCCCACGGCACAAGTTTCTGCTGGGCTATAGCTTCTCTCTTACCTGGACCACCTTCAGGTATTAAATATGCAAAAGATATCCCAAATGTCTCAAAATCCTTAGGAAAGCCACAGGGGCTTCGTAGATCCTGGGGGTTGTAGAAATCAGGACTTTCCCAGAAGTAGTAGGGAGACCACCAGTAGGCACCCCAGCATCTGAGCCACTGCTTTTCCAGTAGCTGACCCAGGGTTCTTATGCCTTTCTCTAATTCAGGGCCTCCCTCCAACTGCCCATCCCCCAAAAGAGTTATAGTCTAAAGAATATACTGATTCTTTGAGGGGAAATCACAGTCCAATTTTCTAGCTCACAGCAGGTCCTCATTTGATGCCCCATCGACCTGATTTATCCATAGGTGATTAAAAAGTGCCATGAAATGATACTATTTAATATCTCAAGCTGTAAATATATTCTTTTCCTAAAGAGAGGGAAAAATCACAACGGTTAGTACAATTATTAGGAAATAGCAAACACCGTCATTCTGTGTATTTCATACATCCATCTGCTAAGGCAACACCCTTCATTTTATCTCTTAATCCCTTGATAGCAGAAAGCCCCAGGGGGGTTTGCACTTAAGAGTTTCTACTTTTTTAACCTGCAAGTATATTACCTGCCATGGTTTTCTGGGGACTCCTGTCTTGTAACGTTTAGTCCACGGGGACCAACATTTTTCTTCTCCCTTCCCTCCATCTCTTTTCCAGCCTGATTAAAATACATAGCCCACGGGAAAGAGTGGAACCTCTGGATTACCACCCTCCTGCCCAGGGCGTGTTCTTTGCTCGTGACTCAGCCTGTGATTTACAGCTGCTCTAATCGGCTAGGGCCGTCTGCGGGGTGAGGTGGGTAGAAGGTAATGCCTGCCCCACCTCGCAGGAATTACAGAGCGGTGCGCTTCCCTGTGGGACTGTTATGTGTGCTCTCTCACGGCTGACTCATGGGTGAAGTTTACAGGTGGGGCCTCCTGCCGCAGACAGCCTGCCTCACCTGAGTCAGGCAGGCCTGGGCACTGAGCAGGAAGGACAGGTATAAGAGGAAGAAGCAGAGGTTTCTGCGCAGCCCACAGGACTCCCAGGGACCAGGATGCCCCTGGCAGTGAGGTGGTCAGCCCGGAGCGCAGGATGGCTTTGGATCTTTGGGGCAGCCCTGGGGCAGTGTCTGGGATACAATTCACAGCAGCAAAGGGTAGTGTTTCTTCAGCCTCCCGGTCAAAGCCATCTGCAAGCAAGTTATGTGGAGTTTAAACCCAGCCAGGTAATGTCCCTTTTAAATTTTGGTTTGGGATGGGGAACGGTTCCCGGCTTTGGGACATTAAAAGTGAGAGCGATGAAAGAGTAATGGGTGGGCTGGGGGAGGGGCTGATGGCCTCCTCATCCCGTTGACTGGCAGGGTTTATTATGGTGCCTGACAGATTGCTCTTCTGAGCTGTTAACCACAAACCCCATAAACATCAGCCCACCTGGGAATGCCGAGACAGCTGAGTTTGAATGCTTGTGGGATGTTAATATGCTATGAAACTTTGTGCCCTGGCGAGAGTAACCCAAACCTCAGGACAAAAGAGTCCAATGCCTATAGGTTTCCAAATTCTGCTTGGAAGAAAAAATTACCCATAAATTATGAGACTTAGTGAAATCTGTGTTTAAGAAAAGTGATGAGATCAAGTTTATAATACCCAACAGACGTGCTTCAATTTGCCAGGCATTAAACACTCATAAATTCTGCTCTCTCTCTTTAAACTCCCCGGATGTTACATGTATACTCATAGAGAAATAGATCCTATGACTGCTGAAATAACCCTTAGAAACCTGATAGGAACATAATTTTATCATTTGTACTACAGAAGTTTATTGGAAAAGTTATCCTGAAAAATTATCACTTAAAAAAATGGTTAGTTGCAAAACCCCTTTACTGAAATAATATATTAGGATACATTCATTTTCATTTGGAGTAAGTCTTCAATACAATCTGAGTACTTGAACTGAATTTTATGTAAAATGTGGAGTTTGTGTGTTTTATAGAGGTGAGAAAATGATTATAGTTCAGTAACTGACAAACGTTATGAGAGTCACATGATAGAAAATTCTCGCAGAGTACTTTTTCCATTTCTAATCAAAAGCAAATTAAGATGGGTGATTTAACTTTTGTCAGGATAGACTATCCTCCCCCCAAAGCATGTTTAATTAAGGCTTTTATGGGGCATGTTGTCATAAATGAACTAGATATATTTATTTATTTGGATAATTTGTTCTTTACCAAATACGATTATTTTATAAGCATGTAATGTGATATATGGTGCTAATTATAAAGTCCTTGCCACTTATTAGTAGAGATTATTTGTTTGTAGATGTGATTACACCATCATTGGCTGAATTTTGTTCAAACATCTCTCTGTCGTGCCTTCTGCTAAAGAACATTCCCTTCATACTTTGATTCTCTTTTAGACAAGCCTATTCATATAAACACATAGAGTAATCTAATTTTTGCAATGTGTTCTTTTGCCTAAACATGGTTTCTAATAGCTGAAGGGAAAAATATACTGGAAATTATTGTCTTGTTATTGTGTACTATTTGTAGTCATTGGTGATTTTGGAAGAAGCTTCTAGCAACAACTGGAATATTCCACTCTGGGGAGCACATGAGGCTTCTTTCTCCAGCCTTATCACATTGGCTTCTTTCTCTCCCCTTTTGACCAAGTAGAGACCTTTATGGCCATGGATGAATGAGAATGGATGGTTCAGTTCAAGATTTCTCTTGACTGTAGTTTCAGAGTCTTACAGACGATGTGTTGTTTAAAGAGGATTAGATAAAAGATGGTCTTTTATCTTGAATTATTAATTTTTCCTAATGCTTTAAAGATAGGACATAGAGGAGACCAGTGAAAGAAACTAGAGACAACATCTGATTTTAGTCCGTGCACTGATTTCTCTTCCACAATAAAGTGTCTATAATTCTCTTTAAAGACAGAAATCTAAATAATTTTTAATGGCTAGCAAAAGAATAATTGCTTTTTTTATTGGGGGCATTCTTAGCTAGAATCTTTTTTTAAAAAATATCAATTCATCCAAAGAAAACCATCATTCTTTTCATCCATATGAAAAATAATGTGTGTTACACTGGAAAGAGACAATATACTGGAGATAGAAATAATGAAAACAATATTGAACAAAAGAAGACCATACCCAAGGATGTTCCCTGAAGCTGAGTCTTTGTGTGTTCAGTCAGAACCAAACATCCCTGCAAAGTTCTGTATGAGAACACAAGCCTTGCCTCTCCGCCTCCACTCTTCCCCTTTCTCTGATTTCCCCACCACACATCTCCCACTCAGGCACAAACACACCTTCTCACCATGGCATGGAAACAATGCAGAACCTGACAAAAAAAGGAAGTGGACCTGGAAATCCACATACCAACTAAAGGAAAGAAGATAAAAAAGTAAATCCTTGACAGTCAGAATTGTCACATGCTTTGGGTAGTCATTTTCTTTCTTTGTATTGACTAAACCTTTTGTTTGAAAAATAGGGTTGTAGCCCTGGATACTATCGGGATAACAAAGTCTTATACACTGGACGGTGTGTTCCCTGCAATTGCAACGGACATTCAAATCGATGCCAGGATGGCTCGGGAATATGTATTGTGAGTAAACTGATGCTCTAATGCTACCAGCAGACAATCTGTGACTCCCTATTCCCCCCTACTAGGCCCTGGGACATCAAATGTCACATCTCCTACCAAACCCTAGATAGAGGTTGCTGTGTAAATGTAGGAGACTCCAGCATTATCAGGATGAATTATTTTACATTCCACTGTTTCCTCCATTTTAACTTGTGCCCTCAGAGGAGAACTCCTGTCTGAACAATTAAATTACACATTAGCTTCTAAATCTCTGCTTCATTAAATGATATTAATGGCTAGATCCTGGGACTTAACTCTTGCCGGACTATAACAAATCAGAGCCACTACTTTGGGCCCCAATTTTGTTGGGATGGCAAGAGGTTGCAGGAGGGGAGCTTTGTTGCTGTCGATGAGCAGTAGCTCAAGAAAGTAATCGAGGAGAAGCAGATGCTAGGAAGGGCTTAAGGCTCACACTCAATCAAACATAAACCCTCCACAGCTGCCAAGACAAAGCAGGTCTATGTGGGAAGACAGCTGAGGGGAGTCCTTGCTGTCTGTGGCTTATCCACTAGAAAACAATCTTCTTTTGGAATGTTTCATAAAATTCTCCTATAGCAAATTAGATTCTTGGGAAATTTTCCTTTTGCATCCTGAAGCACAAGGTTTTATATTCTGCTGCCTCCTCTCCTTCATCAGAGTTCCTCTCCCTGGTAGCCAGGTTCTTCCCAGCTAGAAGGAAAATGGACAGTTCCAAGGAAAAGAGAGTGTCAGTACCCCCAGGAACACAAAGCCCCACTTATATTGTGCTGTTTGGAAATACATTCTTCTGGCACAGATTCCCTTTGCATTGTGGAATGCAACAAGAGTGTGTTTCAACTATTTGAGTTCCTAAACTGTATTAAGCCAGTTCAGCTAGTCCCAGAGAACTGCTTCCTCTGCAAGATGGGACAAGCCAGGACAGGAAATTGTTGTAAAGAACCTGATAGAATATTCTGTAGGATTTTAACCTTATAAGTTCAAATAGAATAAAAGACATTGGGAAATATTGTTTTTCAGCTCCTAAGTGTCTATGTTTGATACAGTCTGTTGTGTGTAACAAAGGTAGTTGCTTGAATGAAAAATAAATATTTATCTTGTTACTGAGCCATTGCTGGATGTCAAGTCCACTTTCGAAAAGCTGTTGAAGAACAAAGTGGGTTTTCTCTGTGGTCCATTCACCCAATGGAAGGATCATAGTGAGTCATAATTCATATGTTTTCATCAAACAGGAAGATTTTCTTTTCCACTTCCTTTCTTCGTAGCTCTGTCTTCACTTGTCCCTAATGGCTCTGTGGCCTCTAGGAACGATTCATTCAGGAAACCCTTACTGAGCATTTGCTGTTGTGGGAGGGACAGCCAACTGCAGGGGTTAAAACCATCAGACATAATCGCTACTCTCACGAGGCTTGCTGTCTAGTGAGGAATGTGCATGTGTGCCCACACACACACATGCGTGCATGCACACACAGACACACACACTGGCATGGAGTCCATGTCTGCACTCACTTAACTGCTCAATGGCAGGCACTGAGTGCTGACACTGCTCTCAAATGTGGCCGTGGCATGGGAGCCAAGGATGCAGCCCTCATTCTCAAAGAACAGTAAAGGGGAAACTAAGTACCTTTCACTATCACACGGGCTGATTCCTCTGCAAATTGGCCTCTACCTCTCGAGGTCCAAAGTCAATTTCTAAAATCTGGGGTCTTCACACATGTGCCAATCTCCATGTCGTTTCAAGAATAAACTTTGAAGTTTGAAAAGAAAGCGGCCCAACTCCTTGCCAGGGAAGCAGTGTGTGTCCAGTTGAGAGGCAGGAGCAGCAGGGGATGTGTTCTGTGGGTGCTGTGGGGGAAGGGACCTGCGATGCGGCTCTGGCTCCCTTCTCTCAGCCCAGGCCCCTGCCTCTCCCTCTTCTCCTTGCCCACCTCTCTCTGCATATTCCCTCCCTTCCCCCATCCCCTTGCCTTCTATTGTCTCAGTCACCCCTCATCTTCCTCTCTGTTCCCATGGCCCTTATCCTTTCCCTTCTCATTCTCTTTCTTCGGTCTTCCTTCATCTTATTCCCTGCCACTTCAGTCCATCTTTCCCCCTGCTCCCGAATGATTTATCTGAAACTCACAGCTGACTCCGGGCTCCCTTGAAGCTCAGGCCCAGATGTCCACACTCCTCGGCACAGCCTCGGCCCCTTTGATTTGGGCTGCTACCTCTCCAGCTGCATCCCGCCTCCTCTTGCAGTTCACTGTCCAGAATACCAGTTGCTTCGCACTGCCCACACACATGGCTATGCTCCTGTAAGATGGTTCCCTGTGCCCGGAATGCCCTTTCCTCACTTCTCCACCCAGCTAATTCCTCTCCTTCTATCCTCCATGCAGGAGGCATCATCGCTTCCAGAAGCCCTTCCCTGAAGCTCCTCTTGCTCTTATGGGATGCTGACACACCTTTGTCATCATATTTTCCACATTATATTGAATATGTCTATTCACATATATGATATGTTCTGTCTACCCCCCAGTCAGAGTGGCAATCCATCTTTGCATCCCTAATAACTAGCATAGTTGAGTGTATAGTAAATGCCGAACAGACATTTGGTGTCAAATGGAGCTAGGAGAGCATGTGCTGTGGGAGTGGATGTGGATTCATTCACTCACTCATTCATCTATTCACAATAAAACAAGGAAACTTGATAGGCAGATGCCTCAAATTTGCAGGACTGATGAAGACAGCTTCTAGGGTAGATGCGCTCAACAGAGGGTGAGGGGTGTTTCAGATGTTCTTATGGGATTTTATCAAGCAACGTGGGCTGTGGCCACCCCCTTCCATGATCCCCTCTCCTCACTTCTGTGGAGGACCAGCACTGAGAGTGTTTTCAGTAGGATACAGATGGCCTCATCACAATTCTTGTTTCTCCACGTCCTTGTTTCTCCAATGTTTTCAGCTCAAAACTAGGTAGACATAGGACTAAAATATATTTATCAGGCATGTTCTTCTTTAAAATTGTCATTTGGAGTTAAAAAAGAAAGGAAACTAAAGTGGAAAAGTAAATAATTAGTTCAAAAGAATGAATGTTTTCTGAGAGTCAGGGCATGAGAGCAAAGTGAAGGTGAAGGAAGCCACCAGCACCCTCACCTGACACCCGGAGACCCTCTGTGGAGCCTACAGACTGCAGTGTGGGTTTGTTCCCAGTGTCCGGACCTACAGGAGAAACCCACACTGCGGAGACATTTGAAGGAGGGAAGGATTTGGGGCAGGGCTGAGCTCTCTGGTGATGATCAAATGTTAACGTGTGAGCAGCATCCTACTTTAAAGACCCACCTAGTTTTCTGAAATACTCACTAAACCCTTGTGTTTATAGCACGATTTTACATCTGGAAAAAATAGGAAAAGATATTTTAACATCTTAGTGGCTTATGTAATTCTCAGTTACCCAAAGATTGGTGAAGGATGAATCTATTTAAGCTGAACAAACTGATGACATTGGTGCCTGAAGGACAGTCTTTCTCATCGGAGCACTGCCACACCCACTTATGACATACATGCATATTGTTTTTCCCAACCTGGCTTCAGATTTTATTTAAAAACTCACATCCATTAAAGTTTCCTACTCCAGCACTACCCCTGCATATAGAGTTAACATATATAAGCAAAATTTTTAAATTATACTTATTCCAGACTGTATAGTTAACACAAAGTATCTCTGAATTATCAAATGCCCACAATAAGGGGAGTTTTCCTGACTCTTTTTGTGCATTTAGATCTTTATTACTAGAGGAAAGCCAAGAAAAGTTATACTGGGCTAAAAATTCCACGAACTAAACAAATTCAAAACAATCCACTTAGCTTTGTCGCAATAGCCTACTCAGTTGCGAAGTTGTGTCATCTCGACACTTTATGAAGAAAAACTTCCATTAGACGTTGACTTTGACGTGAAAATAATTGTTTTTACACAAACACAAACCTTAGATAAAATTAATGTCTTGCTTCTTGGAGGCATTGGAATTGAGTGCTTTCTTCAGATATGATGCAACTTTTTATTGTTTTAACAAATGCCATGTGTTAAAAACTTTCAGTTTTGTTGCTCTTCAATATATCATTGTTGAGTGAATTATGACATAAAACCAAGTTAATTTTCACAGAAGCAATTCTGAGGGGAAGTAGGGAGGGGTGTACATTTCCCAAGGCCCTATTATACTTTTTAAAGTCCTCCCAGCAACCTTGGAAAGTAGGTATTATTCTAACTGTACATTTTAAGAAAATTAGAATTGTATGTAAATCATACATCAATAAAAATTGGTTTATAAAAAACGCTGTGGCTCAGAGAGGTGAAGGAACTTGCCCAAAATTTTGCAGCTACAGAAGGTTAGAGCCGGCTCTGAACCCAGCTGGTCTCTCTCCATCTCATCATGCCTCCCTATGGTGAGCACCGAATAGCTGATGGAGAGGCACTTACACCTCTTTTCTACCGGCAACAACAATTGGATAGACAGGAAAAGTATATGACTAGTGGAAATGATATCTCCATGCAAGGTCAGAGGACTTGAGTTATAATTGTGTGGGTAATTAAGATGATAATGATCTTAATAATAATAAATGTAATTGGCTGCTATTAATTGTACTGTTCATCTGTCCCAAGAACTGCCAGCATAACACTGCCGGGGAACACTGTGAGCGCTGCAAGGAGGGTCATTATAGGAACGCCATCCAGGGATCCTGTAGTGTCTGCCCATGTCCTCATTCAGACAGGTACTGTGGAAGCTTGAAAATAATCTATAGAGACAGGAAGTAGTTTGGTGGCTGCCTCAGACTGGGCAGGGGAGTGGGAGGAAAATGGGAAGTGACTGCTCAAGGGTCAAGGGTATGGGATTTCTCTTTGGAGTGATAAAAATGTTCTAAAATTGACTGTGGTAATGGTTGTACAACTCTGTGAATATACTAAAAGCCATTGAATTGTACACTTTAAATGGGTGATTTGTATGGTATGTGAATTATATCTCAATAAAGCAGTTATATTTAAAAAAAGGACAACCAAAATTGCAAAACAAAAACAGTCTTTCCAAGTTGTACTCTTCTGGGTTTTTCCTTTTGCTGTTCATTCAGTGACTAAACAATTATTTACTGAGCACCCACTACAGGGCTAGGAGTTGGCCTTGTCTAGATGCTGGGGAAACTGCAGTAAAGAAGACTGGCAAAGACTCTGATCTTGTGAGGCTTTGCTTGGAGAATGTAGGTGGGGGGAGTTGTCACACTCAATAAAGACATGTACAGATAAATAAGATGTATAATTTCAGATAGAGATGGGTTATGTGATTGATAAAAGGTTTATGAGATTGATAGTGAGCTAGCAGATTCTTTAGAGAGGGTGGTAGCAGGTCTTTCTGAAGTTGTTGGGCGGAAACCAATGAATAATGGGATGGAGTAAGCCATGGCGGTATCTTAGTGATGGGGGTCAGAGGCAAGAAAAAACAGGAGAGAAAGCCCCGTGATGATGTGTTCATGGATGTAAGAAGGTAAGAGTGGCTGGAGTGTGGTGTGGGAAAGAGAGCCTGGAGATGAGGTTGGCAGGGCAGCCAGAGTTCAGATCACATAGGACCTTGCATGCTGTAGTATGGCACTTGGATTTTATCCTCAGTGTGATGGAAGCTATGGGACAGTTCTGAGCCACAGAGTGATGTAATCTGAGTTGTCATTTCAGACTCCAGGATGGCCGATAGATTGTGTGGGTAAAAAGCCACCATTTTCTTTTCATGGTAATCCATGTTCTGTTTGGGCTTGGCACCTTGTCATGTTCTTGCTCAGCATGACATGTTTACTGTAGATCCAAGCAAAATATAACAAGTAACTAAGTTAAGCAGGAGTTGGTTTGAAAATCAGGAAGATACTGATAAAGTGTCGGTAGTGCACAGGCTCTGAAACAAGTGTGGACCACAAGGCTGATTGATATTAGCTGAGTATCAGAGAAATTGGCCAAGTCTTAAAATTACCAGAAGTCACCAATCCAAATGTGGCTTTTCTGGAGATGTGTATTTGAAATGTTCACCCTGCTGTGCTATCTGTGTATTTGATACTCTTTAAACCTTCCCAATCCTGTGGCCTTATTTGTAAAGGGATCTATCACTTTACACCAGCCCAGACTTGTTCCAACAGAAGCTGGGTAGAATAGAAAGCAGTGAAATTTCCACTGAGTGCTTGGGAAAAGCTTTCCATCTTTGGTTGCAAAGCGTATTATCATCATCAAAGTCAGCTTCCAGCTTCCACACAGTTGAGGTAACACACAGTTCCTCAGATTTATCAGTAAAACCCAGTTTTTATCTAATTCTCCTTCCAGCAGTATTAATACTGCTGACAAATTTCTAACCGTCCCTTTAGAGGAGTAACTCTGGATCCATCTAATAGGCCAAGAGAAGCTTTCCAAATAAGAATTCTCTTCCCAGCAAATGATAAATGGAGTTATTTTCCCTCAGATTTATGTCAGTGTAATGTTCAGTGGACATAGAAATTGCACAAGGCATCAGAGCTTTTTCATGATCTCTTCATTTAATTTTAAAAAAAAGAACTTTAAGCTTCTCAAATATACGCCAGTTTAGAACTAAAAGAAAAGGAATCAAAATTCCACGACTTATTTTGAAAAATGTAAAAATCACCACCGATTGTGCCCACAGAAATACCTAGGCGTCAGGCATGCGCTATGCCTTACTCCCTTCTGGGGCTCCAGGGACTGGCCCCTCCACTACCTTTTCTTCCCAGAAGGCAATGTGCTCAATATAAAAGAGCTAGAATAAACAAGGAGAAAATTTTTTTAAAGAATCAGAACTCTCTGTTCTTTTCTCTGCCTGGACTTGTTTTATTTCTTCCTTGTTATTCCTGGAAAAATGCTGTTGTAATCATCTCTTCCAAAGTGAGTTACTTTGCTCTGACTTAAGGGAAGGAATGTTTTTCTCCAAGCCAAAAATAAATGCCTTCAGTCCTTATTCACCAAAATTTGCCCAATGTCAGCTGAAATAATTCATCATTATTTCTACAAGTCTTGATGGGCAAAATTTTCTTCACACAAAATGTAGCCAGAGCTTTGGTCTCTGTTTTCATTTAATGCAAGTCAGTTCTTTGTGGCAGAAAAGTAACGAGCGTAAAGCCTTTCGATTTATGTTTTTACTGGGTTTTTTTTCTGTCTTCCTTCAAGTTTTGCCACCGGCTGTGTTGTGAATGGGGGAAACGTGAAGTGTTCCTGCAAACCTGGATACACAGGAACACAGTGTGAGAGGTGGGTGCGGCCCTCCCTTCCCTACTCTTTCCCCTCCCCCCATCCCGCAGGTGGGGTGGGCTCTGTGGGCAGGCTGCTGCAGGCACTGGACTGTGGGTGGGGCTCTGCTGGGTCGTGGTGTATAGCTAGGGGTGGAGCTCTTGGTTTCACTGAGGCTAGAAAAAGGTTTCTTGGGAAAAACACAAGATGGCTCACTTGATAAATCATTAACTTCCTTCTCTTTCTTGTTTTGTACGTGTTTCAGAAATGTGAGAATGAGGTCCAATATGTCACAGCCCTATATACTCCCCAACACACACACCCCTATATACCCCTTCCCCATATACTTATCCCTGCATACCCCTACTTCCATATAAACTCATCCCTAGGTACTCCTACCCTCACGTATACACATCCCTACCTACTCCCTCCCCACACACATCCCTCCTTGCCTGTACACTCACATACAACTCTACATAATCCTACATACACACTTATCCATGGCCCTATATGTTCCTACACACACATACCCCTTTCTATATCCCCACACGATATTATGAACATTGCAGGATAGTCTGTGTCTTATTCATTTCTGAATCCCTAGTACCCAGCATGGGTACTGTTCATATAATAGATATTCGATAATGTTTGTGAAACAAAAGAATAAATGTTGCAAAATGGAAAGTATGTACTTAATTATAAAGGGCCACAGAGCTAAGCTTTAGTTTTTCATGAACACATTTCCATGATTAGCTGCTATGCATAGGGCACTGCCGAGTATTATCAAGGCTGTAAAAGATACTTACAGTCTAGCTGGGGAGATAGCACACACCTATTTGGAAAAGTAACAGCATAACAAATGAATCATATGGACAACATATTTTTAAATTTAAAATAACGTTATCATAAAATCAATACATATTTATTATAAAAATGATGTAATAAAGGTGAGCAAAGAACAGTGAGGCCCACCACACCCCTAAATAGCCCTACATACTCACATATGCTCACTACAGTCCTATTCATAATCATTTTACCTACAGAAAACCACTATTAAAAGCTTGTTGTGTGTTCCTTTTTTTAAAATTTCTTTTTTATTGATGTAACGTTGGTTTATAACATTATATAAATTTCAGGTGTACATCATTATATTTTGACTTCTGTATACACTACATCCTGTTCACCACCAAAAGTGTAGTCTCCATCCATCACCATGCAAACGTCCCCCTTTACCCCTTTCACCCTCCCCTCACCCGCTTCCCCTCTGGTAACCACCAATCTGTTCTCCATGCCTATGTGTTTGTTTATCTTCCACATATGAGTGATATCATACGGTATTTGGCTTTCTCCGTCTGACTTATTTCAGTAACACAATACCCTCAGTCCGTCCATGTTGTTGCAAATGGCAAGATTTCATCTTTTGTATGGCTGAATAGTATTCCAGTGTATATACATAGCATAGCTTCTTTATCCATTCATCTGTCAATGGGCACTTAGGTTATTTCCAAGTCTTGGCTATTGTGAATAATGCTGCAATGAACATAGGGGTGCGTATATCTTTTCAAATTAGTGTTTTCATGTTCTTTGGATAAATACCCAGAAGTGCAATAGCTGGATCATATGATAATTCTATTTTTAATTTTTTGAGGAATCTCCATACTGTTTTCCATAGTGGCTGCACCAGTTTGCATTCCCACTAGCAGTGTATGAGGGTTCCCTTTTCTCCTCATCCTCTCCAACACTTGTTATTTTTTGTCTTTTTAATAATAGCCATACTGGCTGGCATGAGGTGATATCTTCTGATTTTGATTTGCATTTCCCTAATAATTAGTGATGTTGAATATCTTTTTATGTGCCTATTGGCCATCTGTATAGCTTCTTTGGAAAAATATCTGTTACGATCCTCTGCCCATTTTTTAATCGAGTTTGTTTTTTTGCTGTATGAGTTCTTCATATATTTTGAACATTGACCCCTTACTGGATATATGATTTGCAAATATCTTCTCCCGATCAGTAGGTTGTCTTTTCGTTTTGTTAATGGTTTCCTTCACTGTGCGGACACTTTTTAGTTTGATGTAGTCCCATTTGTTTACTTTTTCTTTTGTTTCCCTTGCCTGAGGAGACATATCCAAAAAGGTATTGCTAACACTGATGCCAAAGAGCATACTGCCTATGTGTTCTTCTAAGAGTTTTATGGTTTCAGATCTTATATTAAGTCTTTAATCATTTTGAGTTTATTTTTGTGTATGGTATAAGATAGTGGTCTACTTTCATTCTTTTGCATGTAGCTGTCCAGTTTTCCCAGCACCATTTATCAAACAGACTTTCCTTTCTGCATTGTGTGTTCTTGGCTCCTTTGTCAAAAATTAGCTGTCCATAAATGTGTGGGTTTATTTCTGGGCTCTCAATACCGTTCCATTGATCTGTGTGTGTTTTTCTGCCAGTACCAAGCTGTTTTGATTACTATAGATTTGTAGTATGCTTTGAAATCAGGGAGTGTGATTCCTCCAGCTTTGTTCTTTTTTCTCAGGATTGCTTCGGCTATTTGAGGTCTTTTTTTGTTCCATATAAATTTTAGGATTCTTTGTTCTATTTCCATGAAAAATGTTGTTGGGATTTTGACAGGGAGTACATTAAATCTGTAGATTGCTTTAGGTAAAATGGACATTTTAACTATGTTAATGCTTCCAATCCATGACCATAGGATACCTTTCCATTTCTTTGTGTCTTCTTTGATTTCTTTCAACTGTTTTATAGTTTTTAGTATACAGGTCTTTCACCTCATTGGTTAAATTTATTCCTAAGTATTTTATTCTTTTTGTTGCAATTGTAAATAGGATTGTATTCATGATTTCTCTTTCTGATAGTTCATTGTTTGTGTATAGAAATGCAACTGAATTTTGTATGTTGATTTTGTACCCTGCAGCTTTACTGTATTCATATATTATTTCCAATAGTTTTTTGGTGGATTCTTTAGGGTTTTCTATATATAAAATCATGTCATCTGCAAATAGTGACAGTTTTACTTCTTCCTTTCCAATTTGGATCCCTTTTATTTCTTTTTCTTGCCTAATTGCTCTGACTAGGACTTCCAATACTATGTTGAATAAAAGTGGCTAAAGTGGGCATCTTTGTCTTGTTCCTGTTCTTAGAGGGATAACTTTCAGTTTTTCACTGTTGAATATGATGTTAGCTGTGGATTTGTCATATATGGCCTTTATTCTGCTGAGGTACTTTCCTTCTATACTCATTTTATTGAGAGTTTTTATCATAAATGGATGTTGAATCTTGTCAAATGCTTTCTCTACATCTACTGAGATGATTGTGTGACTTTTTATTCTTCATTTTGTTAATGTGGTGTATCACTTTGACTGATTTGCAGATGTTGAACCTTTCTTGCATCCCTGGAATAAATCCCACTTGATCGTGGTATATGACCCTTTTAATGTATTGTTATATTTGATTTGCTAACATATTTTTTTAAACGCTCTTTCGCTCCTTTTTTTTTCCTCCCCAAAACCCCAGTACATAGTTGTATATTCTAGTTGTAAGTCCTTCTAGTTCTATGTGAGCCACTGCCACAGCATGGCAACTGACAGACGAGTGGTGTGGTTCCACACCTGGGAACTGAATCTGGGCCGCTGAAGCAGAGTGTGCTGAACTTTAACCACTAGGCCATCAGGGCTGGCTCTGATTTGCTAATATTTTGTTGAGGATTTTTGCATCTATGTTCATCAGCAATATTGGCCTGTAATTTTCTTTTTTTGTGTCATCCTTGTCTGGTTTAGTATCAGAGTAATGTTGACCTCTTTAATTTTTTGGAAGAGTTTGAAAAGGGTAGATGTTAAATCTTCTTTGAATGTTTAGTAGAATTCACTAGAGGGAGCCGGGTTCGTGGGGTGCTACCTCTGCTGTTGCCCATTACTTGTGGCTGCAGGTGCCACTGTGATTGGGATCTTGGAGTCCTATGCATGCCTCCACTGCTGCTACCAGGCTCTAAGTAGCAGCTGGGGGCCGGGATCACAGGGCTTTACCTCCACTGCTGCTCTACTCCTCATGGCTGCAGGTGCCACTGTGATTAGCTGGCCGGAGTTGTACACACACCTCTGCTGCTGCCCACCAGGTTGTCTGGGGCTAGGGGAAGCTAGCTCAGCCACAGCAGCCGGTGGTCCAAGGAACTGGGCTCTGCCTCCGCTATTCCCTTGTTTTGCCTCCTCTGTATGCTCCAATTCACCCACCTTTGTATGGACCGATGTGTCGATCTCTCCAGCATCCTGGTCTGTTGAGCAGTGTAGCCTTTGTTGGGTTATGGATGTTTTACTCACTGTAGATTGAAGGGGAGAGACAAAAGGATCCTCTCATGCTGCCATGACGATGACGTCTCAAAATTGTTGTATATTCTTACAGATCATTTCTATATACACAAACTTTTTCTTAAAAACAAAAGTAGATTTCTATTTTACTTTCTGTTTTGACTTGTTTTGTCATCCAATACAATAGTATGTTAGTATCTTTCCATATCAATAAGTATTCATTGATAACATCATGTCAGGACCAGGAAGATCTACTGAAACTCCATAAAACCCTACTATTGGCCTTTGAGATAATTTTACTGTTTTCCATTCAAAGTGGCCCTAAAAGTAAATCCTTTTAGCTGAATATTTGTGTACATAAATCCTCAAGATATAAGTATAGAAGTGGATCTCTTGGGTCAAAGGATAGGTAAATTTTTCAGATTTTTGATACATCTTCCAAAATTGCCCTTCAGAAAAGTTGTATCATTTACATTCCTACTAGTAGTAAAAAAAAAAAAAAAAAAAAAAAGCAACTGCCTGCCACCTGTAGGTACTGAAAATGATCAACTTTTTAAATATTTGCCAATTTGATAGGGAAACATTGTATCATTTTAATTTACATTTTTGTTTAATAATCAGATTGGATTTTTTTAATGTGTTTATTGACCATTTGTAAATCTTATTTTTTAAATCGCTTTCCAGATATTCTACTCATTTTTTTCTAGTTCTTTTATTTTTTCATTGGTTTGTACAAATTCTTTTAGAGAAAATTAACCCTTCACACTATACATTGCAAATATTCTTCCCAGTTTGTCTTTTGTTTGTATGGTTTTTGGTTTTGTTTTTGTTGATTCTAGATATATGACAGTTACTATGTTTGTGTCTATTCTTTTATCCTTTAGGGTTTCAGGCATTAGTGTCATGCTTAGAGGTTATATAAATGTCTACGCATATTTTCTTTTAGTACTTTTATGGATTTATTTATTACATTCAAATCTTCATGTGGGTGAAAATTTGGAACCTAGGCTTTTGGTGGTGTTGCATCTCATATGGCAGATGAATTTAGGGTCAACATGTAAGGCAAAAATTGACCAGAGTTCAAATAACCTTAACTCTCCCAATATCCCATCCCTCAATAATCCAGGGGCCATGTTGCATGAAATACACATAATATTTGGTTATACCCCAGAATCACACTCAGTAGGGTAAGATATTCACACTAGGAAAGGCACAAGGAAACTATAGACCAACTGGGGGAATAGCAGATTCACATCCTTCATGTCATGCTCACTGCAGGATGTGTGCACATTGAGTGAGGGGACAGACATTCCAGATGTTTTTTCCTCTCTTACTCTCATGCTCTCACGCTCTCCTGCTCTCTCTTTGGCAAGTACATTTAGTTGAACTCACTAAAGCTAAATGTGTATATATAAAATTTCCATATAAACTTGGATTTGTTTCTGTATTTCTATTTTGTTCTTATGCCATTATTAATTCTGTATCATTTCTAAAGGTATAAAATACCTTTGACTATTTGGTTGAGCAAGGCTTCCGTCATAACCCTTAAAGTTTTTTCTTTTATCATTCTGGCGTATTATTTTTCTGGATAAACTTTAGAAGAGTTTTACCCGATTTCAATAAAAGAGAAAATTAATTCAACTGGATTTCATAGTAAGGCAGGGCCACTCTAGACTGGGGTTATCTGAAATATTTTATGGGCAAGGTGGGACTTAGTTAGAACCCGGTGGAGCTGGAAGGTGGAAGTGGAAGGTGGCTCAGGTCAGGGAAGTAATTCAAGAAAGCCCAAGGGCCTAGAGGATACTTGGGTATCCTTGGGTAGGATACCCTTCTACTCCCTTGGGTAGAAGGGAGGGCCACCTTGTTATGGAGAACACTGAGCGTCAGTTAAGGCTCTGGCACTGACCTATGGTAAACAGGAGCAATTTGAGGTTCTTCTATTTTCCATTTCAGCAAGAGGAACATTGCCCACACTTGCCTCACATCCACTGCTCATTCTTTCTTTCAGTGACAGATGTATGGAGATCCTAGTACATGCCTGGCAGTGTGCTAAGCATTAGAGACACGTCAGCAACCAGAGCACAGACTGCCCTCAAGGGTTTTATGATCTAGTGGTGGACAGACATACAAACGAGCTGTTAAAACAGTGAGAGAGAATGTAACTGGGCTAAGTCAGGCTGCAGTAGGAGGGGCATCCAACCAGCCTTGAAGGGTGAGGGCGGAAGGGGCAGCTATACTGAGACAGCAAGGCTGGGGACAGGATGGTGGGTAGTAGGTGTTGGGAAGGTCTTCCAGGCTCTGTGAACTATAAACTATGGGACTCCCATCAGGGAGAGGCTTCCTAATGTAATCCTCCTTAGGGTTCTTCACAAACAATGAAGCGGAAAACGCAACAGGCTAGATGAGGCATCCATTTGGCAGGCAGCTGATCTGAAAAGAGAAATTCTTAATTAAGTTCTTCCTTCAGCTTATGTTTGTTACATTTGATGTCTCAAGAAAGCAAGCTATTGTTTCTTATATTTTTTTTAAAAACTTTTTCACAGGTAAATGCCATTTTAATGTCAAAATTTTTCATTTATTAAATGTTTACTGAGCACCCACTCTGTGCCAGGCCTCATTCCCCACACTGGTCGTTAACTATGCAGTGATAAGTACAAGGACAGTGGAGAGGGAAAGGTAAGAATAGATGCGGGAGGAAGTGGGGCAGAGCAGGGAGCAGCCAAGCTGGGGGAGCAGGTAACACAGGCTTCCCAGCTCACGCCGTGCTCTGGGGCACGTTTTTCCCTCAGCCACTCAGAGCCACAGATGACAAATGTGTTCTCTCCTCTCTATTTGTTGTATAAATTTCGCTATAAAATCAGGAAGTTTTACTTTAGTCCATTGTGTTTAGCCACTACCATAGAATGAGACCAAGGGAACCAGTTATTTCCTGTAATTGGTAACCAGTGCTTTGCAAGAGGAAGAAAGAAGCAGAATCAAACTTCCTAAATAGTTCTATAACTTTAATATAAAGTATTTTGTAATTGTGTGTCTTTTGCATGGAGAGTTTAGATATAGGTGAGACATTGAAAAATAAAGTATTTTAAACATAGATCTTTTGTGTAGCATGGTTTATTAGGTAGAAGACAGGGCTGGTCACTGTTATTAGTACATTACCAACCTGCTTAGAAGACTTAGATAAGCCACCTCAGCTTAAAGATTAGGGAATACATGGGTTTTCTGCCTCCTATCTACTTTCTGAAATGTAATAATTCCACATGATACCAATTATACGTACATACATATACATATATGAATATGTCATGTCTTAAAATGGCAGCTATCTTTTATTCTATTATGTGCAGGCATTATACTGGATTCTTTACTTCATTGTCTTTTATCTCATATCCATCAACCAAAATAGGTATTGTTGGTACAATTATTTATTCATTCAGTGTATACTTACCTGGCACCTAATTTGGGCCCAGGCACTGTCCTAGGTGCTAGAGATATATCAGTGAGCAGAACAGCCAAAAAATTCACGCCCTCATGGAGCTTACGTTTTCATGGGAGGAAAAGATAAAGAAACAGAAGCTTGAAGGGTTTAGATAACAGCCCAAGATTACACAGTATGTGGTAGAAGCAGGGATCCAGCCAGATCTTGCTGATTGAAAACCTGTAACCTTTGCACTATATCCGGAGTACATCCATTGGAAAAGCATATTTAAATTGCCTAACAGTTCTTTGATGCAAAGCTTAAATTTGGGGAAGAGAGTCAAATACCCTATTGCCTTGATTCTGTCAATTCCATTGATGATTATACACCACACACATTTAATGACAATATTGGGGGGAGAGAGTGGGAGTGGAACTTTGCTAATGGACAGAAATATCTTAATTTACATCCCAATTCCAGAAACATTAACATGTGTTTGTTTTAGTTTCTAAGAAACAGAACCTCAGAATCAAGGAAATATGATCTTTCAACTTGTAAATAAGGAACTGATTTCTCATCACAAAATTATCTAGAATAATAAAGGTTCTAGGCCAACGTAGCAGCTGTAACTGGTCTCAGTTGTTTCAGCCCATTATGTGTATATATATATATATAAAATCACTGCAGCAATCAGTGCAGACACATGCAAATATGAATTATACAGACTTGAAATAGTACAATAGGATATTATTCATAAATCCCCCTTTATGCAAAAATTTGAAATTATATGAATTTTACTTTAAATTACTTCTTTGAGGAAATTAGCCATAAATTAAGCAATATTTAATTGTGTGATATTTTCAAGAACATAACTCTTGCATAAAATTCAGTCACCCCTGATTTCCAGTCAAACCACTGGCTCCAGTGTGCATTTTGTTCGTCTGCATCCGGCTATGGGGATGATTGAGGGCTGTGTCATTTTGGGTGTCCAGGAGGAAGGGAACAATCTCTGCCTGCCTCCTGCTCTCGCCATTCTCACTCAAGTCATAAATATCCCTGTACTGAGACACATTCATTCTTGCAAATCTATGGCAGCCCTTCCTCCCATAGGGTTACAATATCCCAAACAGCGAGCTAGAGGTTGAGAAAATTAAGTGGAATAAATGACGAGTTCTTTGGATGTTTCTCCTCTTTTTCTGTATTTTGTGTAGATGTGCACCGGGATATTTTGGGAACCCCCAGAAATTTGGAGGTAGCTGCCAACCGTGCAATTGTAACAGCAATGGCCAGTTGGGCAGTTGTGACCCGGTGACTGGAGGTAAGATTGACTCACACCTCTGTTAACCTGTATTTATCAAACTGGTATAAAATAGCAGGTGAAGAACTCAAGCAAACATTTTTCAGGAGGCACAATACACAATTCTAGCTAACAAATTGTCCCCTTGTTTTGACAACCTTGGCAATGCTTAGGTAGTATTTACAGCTTTGGTGAATAACTTACTTCAAGTGGGTTTTTTTTTTAAAGTAAGTTGTTTCTAAACTTAACTAATTATAGCCAAAATAACCTCAGACCCTATTTTGGTGATTTTGCTAAAATCTCCCTTTGACATTATAAACTTTCACATGAGCTTTCTTCATATGTGTATCTGAAAAAGTCAGAGTACTCCTTTTCTAATAGCAATAAATGTTCTAGAATGTGGGCAGTTAATTCAAATGGATTTTACATACCAAGGAAAAGACCATTGCTGGGAGTTAGTATGGGTTCATTAGGAACAACTTGGAAAAAACCAAAGACTATCCTCTTCCCTCTTTGACAGAGATTAATGTGATTTGTCAGGAAAATGCCAATGATATAGTATAATGCCAATTCCTTAGATAAAATCTCTCATCTTACAATTATGGACAAGATGAAGAACTAAACCCTGGATGTGTGGATTAGATCTAGTCAAGTGACTGTTTCCAAAGGACTGCAGAGTAAATGGATTATTATAGGTCTCGAATGAGGTCTCTATTGTCATGCTTTGGGCCTTCATCCTTGGCTCCATCTTCTTCAACATTGTTGACTTGAATGGAAACATAGTAGGCATGCTCACCCAGTTATCAGATGACACAAAGTTGGGAGAGATAGCAAATGCCTCCGATGACATTTAGAGTACAAAAGATCCTCAACAGCCTGGAATGATGGGCCAATTCTAACCAGACAAAATTATGTTAGGGATAAACATGCAGTCCTATAGGTGAATGGGAAAAATCAACCATTAAGAATGTGGTAAGTAAGATGTGGCCTAGTAGCAGAAGATGGAAGAAGACTTAAAGTTTTAGTCAGCAGTAAGATCAGAATGGCTCAAGGGAGTAATGTGACCCCTAAGACACCTCATACTATCTTCACTGAGATCTAGTGCCCGAAACCAGGTGATTTGCCGTTCCCTGGTACGCTGCTTGCATAAGTCCTCCTGTGGGGCTTATGTCTTTAGAAGACAATAGACAAGGTCCAGTTTGTTCAGAAAGAAGGTGAGACTGTGAAGGGACATGGAGCCATGTGACCTGAGCAAGACAGTGAAAAGAAGACTTGGAAAGGATGTATTTGAAAGGCTGGTGTGTGGGAGGAGGGTGGGTCTTGTTCTGTGTGGCATAAGGGACAGAACTTTTACCAAGGAGTAGAAGGCAGAGGGAGATCTATTTTAAATCATCCTAAGGAAGAAGTGTCAAATGTTTAAAGATGAAAAGGGCAGTTTTAAAGGGAGGTGAGTTCTACTGTCGCTGGAGGTATTCAAGGAGAAGCTTCAACATCACACACAGTATGTTAATGAGATTAATACCTTTTCACCCTCTCTTTCCCCTACTCTCATAACAAAAATAAGCAACCTGAGATGAGGATGGTAACTATTTGTTTTAAAAATGAAAGAAAATGCTCACACGTGAGACCTGTTTGTTCCTACGAGCTGTTTTCCCTCTTTTTCATTCTTTCCTTTTCCTTCAATTAATAATGTACAGATTCTTTGGAGGTCAAAACTCAACTTGTTGAGAAAATTAAAATGACAAATCAATCATCCACGTAGGCCAAGTCCCCCATAGACTGTTCTAGGTGCTCTGGAAGATTGTGAGGGAAATAAAACCATGTGACCTGGCCATAAGGCATTTACGGTCTAATTGAGGAAATAAAAGTGACACACTATATATATGCATATAAGAATGAGTAAAAGATTTTTTAATAAGGATGAGTAAGAGCAACCCATGAATATATATAATAAATTAAAATACATACAAATATATAGAAAGGAGACATTGTCTTTGAGTGGTAGGATCAAGGGTGATGTTTTTGTCTTATTTTTCTTATTTTCCCAAATTTTCCATAATGAGCTTATTTTTTTACAATTAAAAGTAAATGTGGCTTAAAATATATGTATATGCACATGAAGTGTGAAATGTTGCCTGCTGATGAGAAGAACAACCGTGAAAGCCTCCTTATAGCATGTCTAAGGAAATTTCAAGCTTAGAGTTTTCTCATGGTGAAGTTAGATTATTTTTCAGATGGAAATGAGGGGCATTTCAGTGTAAGAATGCATAGTATGAGGAAAAGAGTAGAAGTGGAAGGAGTGAAGAATGTCCAAGGATGACCAATAGGCTTTCTTGACTGTAGCTGAGAACCTCAAAACTCAGTTGATATGTGCAGTAGTTGGCGGTATGGGTTCACCAATGTTGTGTGCATATCTCCCTCACGACACTGTTATATAATTTGTCTGCCTCCCCCATAAGACCCTTAAACCACAGAATGGCAGAAATTTTTTGTCTTCATATCTTTGTATTTCCTGTACCTAGCACAGGGCCGTGGCACACAATGGGTGCTCCAAGGTGTTTAATGAATGTTTATTGAATGTTCTTGAGTGACATTCCAAGAGACATCAACAGTTGTATAGGAGACTAGCAAATGAGGAAAGCCTTAACACTAACAATTAGGAGTTTTAATTTGATAAGGATGCCATGACCCTTTATAGAGAAGAAACTGAATATATACTCAGAGGCCATAAGAGAAGTTCCTGCAGCAAGACGGCTGGGGGATGAGGAAGCTCCCTGAACAATGGCCCAGGTGAGGGAGGGAAAAGGGAAGACCCAGCAATGCTGGATAGTTGGGTGACAAAAATCTTTCAAAACTAGCTTTTCTAAAAGCCAAGTTAAAGAGCAGATGAAGAGTAAGTTTAATAACAATATTCCTCATTTCAGACTGCATAAACCAAGAACCCAAAGATGACGGCCCTGGAGAAGAATGTGATGGTGAGATAAGAAACTGCCCCCTCCTTCCCAAGTTGTGGGGTTTAGTTTAAAATACGTGAGCCCTATGCTGGGACATGCAGTTTCCAGTCTGGGACAGCAATGATGGGAGGAGGTAGGAGGAGGACCACTTAGGGTCAAGTCCAGCCTCTGTCAATTAATAGCTGTATGACCTTGTGCAAGTGACCTTACTTCTCTGAGGCTCAGTTTTGTCATTTGTAAAATGGATGTAATAACTATACCAACTTCATAGGGTTGTTGGAAACATTCTTGTCAGTCTCTTATCACAATGCCTGGTAATTAGCAAGCACTCAGTGAATAGTATCTATTTATTACTATCTTTTCCACATACAAAATAAGCAACGATTTGTGTAGAATCACTATTTTTTGAGATATAATTGACATACAACATTGTATCATTTTAAGGTGTACAACGTTATGATTTGATATGTCTACATTGCAAAATGGTTATCACGATAAGTTTAGTTAACATCCATCATCTCAGATAGTTACAAACTTTTTTCTTGTCATGAGAACTTTAAAATCCACTCTCTTAGCAACTTTCAAATATACAATATAGTGTTGATAACTAATAGTCACCATGCTGTACATTATATCCCAAGAACTTATTTATCTTGTAACTGGAAGTTCGTACCTTTTGACCCCCTTCACCCATTTTCTCCACTCCACCATTTTCTTTTTAAAATGCTCCCTGTTTAGATATCTCCCTTTTTCAGAATCTGCATCCCTCCTGGAGAAGTCCAGGATGGTGCTTAATGCCTGTGATGATCTATGTGTGTGTTAACCGGGCTGCACAGCCCTGTGGTCTGTTTGCATTCCTGTGGCTCCAGCCCACAGCACATTTGCCTTTAATTATGGCCCTTATAGATTGTGACAGCTGTGTGATGACGCTCCTGAATGACCTGGCCACCATGGAGGACGAGCTCCGTCTGGTCAAGTCTCAGCTGCAGGGCCTGAGTGCCAGCACGGGCACTCTGGAGCAGATGAGGCACTTGGAAGCCCAGACCAAGGACCTGAGGGTAAATATCCTGGGAGTCCAGCATGATGGCTGGCCCAGCCTAGAGACTTGGTGAATAGATGCTACATGAATGAATACTCCTCAAGCAGGAAGGGGGGAGGTTGACTTCATTTCAGGCTCAGGAGGGTTTTCCTCTGTCCTCTGTTCCAAGTGCAGTTTACATGTTTACTGGTGGAAAGTACAAGTGAACACACAAAACTAACACTTCTAAGTCAACATTCTTTACCTACTGAATGTTTCTGGGCTAATTTTTCTCATATAGCCTTTAGCTCAGTATCTTGCATTCAGAAGACTCAAAAACAGATTTATGTAAAATCAGTGTTAATTCTTCTTTAAATATTTGGTGGAATTTTCCAGGGAGGCCACGTGAGCCTGGGATTTTCTTTATTGGAAGTTTTTTATTTTTTAATAAACCGTAGTTCAGTTTTTTTAAAATAGATATGGGACTATTCAGGTTATCTATTTCTTCTTGAGTGATATTTGGTCATTTGTGCCTTTCAAATAATTTTTCCATTTCATTTAAATTACCAAGTGTATTGACATAAAATTGTTCATGATTTCCTCTTATTATCCTTTTAATATCTGCAAAACCTCTAGAGATGCCCTTTCATTCATGCCTGATATTGGCAATTTTGTGTCCTCTCTCTTTTTTTAAATTATTATTCTGGCTAAAGGTTTATTAATTTTATTGATCTTTTTATTTCATTGATTTTCTCCATTGTTTTTCTGTTTTCAATCTCATTGATTTCTATTCTTATCCGTATATTTTCTTGCATCTGCTTGTTTTGGGTTTAATTTGCTATTCATTTTCTAGTTTCTTAAGTTGAAAGCTTATTTTACTGATTGAAAACCTTTCTTGTTTCTAATATAAAGATTCAATGCTATAAATTCCCCCCAAGCACTAATTTAGGTATATCCCATACATTTTGAAATGTTGTGTTTTCATTTTCATTTAGTTCAAAAGATTTTCTAATTTCCCTTGTGACATGTCTTTGACCCCTGAGTTATTTAGAAGTGTGTTGTTTAATTCCAAATTGGGAATTTTCTGGATAACTTTCTGTTTTTAATTTCTAATTTAATTCTGTTGTGGTCAGAGAACATACTTCACGTGATTCCAATTCTGTTAAATGTGTTGAGGATTGTCTCATAGCTCAGAATATGGTCCATCTGGGAGAATATTCTGTGTGCACTTGGAAAGAAGGTGACAGAGAGGGTATCCTGGGATATAATAGGGCCTGACGTGTCCCACAGGGCCAGAGTCAGGCTCCTTGGGGGGCACTGGAGGCTCTTCTGCCTGTGAATGAAAACTGAAAAAGCACCGTTGAAACTGCCCAGTGCTCATTGCTGGGCCGTGACTATATGAAAACCTAGGAAAGCTACAACATTACAGCCAGAAACTGGACAAGATTCACAAACCAAGATCTGTCCTGGAATGTAACATCCTCAACATCACCATGGTGTTCAAGTCCTAAGCTGCCAATATAAGACCTGGTCCTGCACTGGGGAATCTGGGGTGGCAGTGGTAATAACCATGAGGTCCCTGGACAGGGCACAGAGAGTGCAGAGAGGGAGACAGCTCCCACTCAGAATGAGCCTGCAAAAACTAACAGACAAATAGCAGTACGAAAGATACCCAACAGAAACAGCCATCAAGGTATGACTTCCCTTCAGATAAAAGGAAAAGAATAAAGCAATCTGAAAATTACTGTGAAGAATAACATCCAATAGAAGGAACAAGAATTTAGAAAATTTAAAAAAACAGCCGAAACCAAACAAGAAGAGGTAGATTTGAAAAGATCCAGTTAAAAATCATTGAAATGAAAAAAATAACCCATTGAAAGAAAAGATCTCAGTAGATGAGATAAACCCTAAACTAGACATAGGGAAAGAGGCTTTGGGGAAAGTTTAATAAGTGCTTTTGGAATGAGGGCTGATTCTAAACCTGTTAGTGGCTATAGCTGAATATATATAGCAGAAAATAATGCTAGAAAAATGGCTCTTTTTCATCTCATCAGGATAATGTTAGTCCATGGTTTGCAGGCTTAATATAGAGGGGAGAGGGAAAAAAGCCTTTATGTTTTGAGAGAAAAAAAAGCCACTTGAATTACTGTGGTATCATCAATATAACCCTGTACTTCTCCAGCAAAAGGAAGGGAACTAACATTTCGGTAGCCGTCCCAAATGCCAGGCTCTGTGCTCAGTGCTTTACTTAAGTCTCATGACATCCTGTGAGGAAAATAGTGTAATTTTCATTTAACAGGTGTGCAAAGGTGAAGTATCTTGCCTAAAACCACACAGCTAGGATGTGGTGGCTCTAGGATTTGAACCAAGATCAATTTCTAAAGGCTACACTTTACCCACTACACTTCTTATCCAGATGTTCTATGAACATTCTACAGAAGGGTGTGCCTGTTTTCCCAGAGTAAAATTAAAATAGAACCATTTTCTTGCAACATCACACAAACACTTGAAAATTAAGTAGGAATAGTATGGAAAAGGGAACTAACATTTTTGAATGCTCATGTGTACATGACATTTTATAATACATTAGCCCACTTATCATCAAAAACAACCCAGCAGCTTAATATTATAATCCCCAACTTCCTGATGAAAAAGATAAGGCTCACTGAGGTGTGTCTGCTCAGTGGTGGACCTAGGGTTTGAGCCTGAGCTGTAAACCTGTGTTCTTTTACCCAACACAGGCTGTCACATACAAATGGAGGTCATAGTATTGCTTTAGTATTTAGTATTGCAGTTTAGTACCCAAAAAAGGACAGGGGACCTGGACTTTGGTCCTGAAGCAATCACTGATCAGCTATACAGCCATGGCTAGGACAAGTCACTCAATCTCTTTGGGCTTCCAGTGTCTCATTTGTAACATGAGGGTCTTCAATTAAATGAACTCCGACTTCCCCTCTTGCTCTAAAATTCTTTGAATCTAATGGTTCAAGTAGCTAATCAAGTAGCCATAGACACTGCTTTTAGTGTTGTAAGGTTAAATATAGGTTAAAAACAACTGAATTTATTATAGAATCTGGAAATTAATGTTAGGTAAGTGTTATCACCTTCATTTCTATAAGGACAGGTCATTAATTCAAGTAAAGTATCTCTTGTTTCCTCATGTTTTTAAATTTTGCTGCTTTCTTTTAGAGCCATATCACAACTTACATCAGAAAGTAGGTTCGTCATGTAGCCTATTTCAAAGAACCATATTTTTTTCTGTGGACCAGCATTGGTCTCGCTAGATGAATGTTTTCATATTATCACCAGGTTTACCAAGTTGATAGGACTTACTCCAAATTTCTACTCTAAAATGAGATTAACTTTGTATTTTACTTTCAGAATCAGTTGCTCAACTACCGTTCTGCTATTTCAAATCATGGATCAAAAATGGATGGCCTGGAAAAAGAACTGAATAATTTGAATCGTGAATTTGAGACTTTGCAAGAAAAGGTAATGTGTTAGGTCAATAACATTAACTTTTTTTTGCTTTCAAAATATTGTTAATTTTTCCCCCATCCACTTAATTTGTTGCTAATCAATTTGTTTTTCACATAGGTTCAAATAAATTCCAGAAAAGCACAAACATTACATAACAATGTTGATCGGACAACCCAAAGTGCAAAAGAGCTGGACACAAAGATTAAAAATGTCATCCGGAATGTGCACAGTAAGAAGAGTTACTGAGTCCAATTAAATATTCTATATATTACACAACCTTTGTTGTACACTGAAAGAATTTCCCTTTAAGAGTTCAACATTATGAGAAAGATCCTGTAGTGATACTAAGAAACTAATATGAACCCTCCATAAAAATCTCGGCCATTGTTTTAGTAGTCTACTGGAGTCCAGAATTCCCAGTTTAATAAACTGCTTGATGTTTTCTAGTTCTCTTGAAGCAGATCTCTGGGACAGATGGAGAAGGAAACCACGTGCCTTCAGGAGATTTTTCTAGAGAGTTGGCTGAAGCTGAACGCATGATGAGAGAACTGCGGAACCGCAACTTCGGAAAGCACCTGAGAGATGCAGAAGCTGAGAAAAGAGAGGCTCAGCTCTGTAAGGAGGTTCCCACATTCTTGCACCCAGTCCATTCTAATTGGTTTGAAGCACGGTGTGCAAAGTACAATATCGAGTCCCCGGTTAGAGGTGGAAGGTCCCATCATCTCAGCACATGTTACTATTAGAGCATCATGTGGTGAAAATGGGTGGGTACCCCTCCAAGTTACCAAAGGGTTATAGAATATAGCATCTTACCATCATACAAAATATAATAAGTTCATCTCCTAACATATTAGATACTGATACCTCTTTTTCCTTTTCAACTGCATTTTCATTCATTCAGCTCAATGCAACTTTCTCATTATATCATTTTTTAATGGTCATCTCACCACCATTGGGGTTTTGAATCACACATTGATATTAGCACTGCTATTACAAAAAAAAATGGGTGTACTAGAAATTAACTGAGTATATCTAAAGCTTTTGATTAGGGAAAATGCCTCATTAGCTCAAGACTGTGAGAAATATTGGTTTGGTGCATATGTTTCCAAATACTCGTCTTTATTCTGTAGTAAAATGATGTATCAGTGGCTAATATACAGATAGTACCAGGTTTTTTTAGCATTTGTATTGTTTAAATTTAATATTAGTCCTGGCTAACCTTGGGCCGATCACCTAATTTCTTGGGCCATCCATTTCCTTATGTGAAACATGAGAATGATAGTTGCTGTTTTCATGTACTTATCAGGAAAGTTATATGAGGCAATGTGTGTAATGCTGTACACAGCAAGTGTTGCATAAATGTTAGTTTCCTTTCCCATTCCCTTGCAAGTTCAAGGAAAACCATGAAATGAATAGAAACTCAATTCTGCTTCTGTAGTCCTTATAAGTTAGCTTCAATGTGCTCATCTCTCAAGAGGAAACATAAAGTGATGTGTTACAGTGCTGAATCGGATAAGGAGCTGGCTGGAAAACCACCAGGTGGAGAACAGTGGACTTGTTAAGAGTATACGGGATTCTTTAAATGAGTACGAAGCCAAACTCGCCGACCTTCGTGCCGCGCTGCAAGAGGCAGCAGCCCAAGCAAAGCAGGCTGCAGGCCTCAATCGAGAAAACCAGAAGACTTTGGAATCCATCAAGGTGAGTTCACAGTCAGAATCTGCATGCTTTCATTAATGACAAGGATGAGGGAGCAAGGATCTTTATCATTAATAAAGTGGCATAGCCAGGCACCCCTCTGTACATCTAGTCTGTACAGACTTGTCTGTACATCAAACCCTAATCAAACAGCAATCAGGCATCAAATGCAAAACCAAAGTTGCTCCCTATGCCTCAGCAGCCAGAAAGGGTTCTGAGCTTAAAGCACAGAAAAAGCAGAGCAAATTTCTTCACCCCAACCTGTGGCTGATAGAGTACTGGAGGAATAATGTTGCCAAGTAGATGAGAAATTAAACTAATATTGTTATAATTAATTCAAAGTATATAATATTTGTTTTAAATAATTGACTTTTTGTGTCATATATTAAACATCATTATCATAATCAGCAGCAAAGGCATTTAAGCCATTACCTGCTTTATAGGAAATAAGTCAAAGTAAGGCCTCATGCAGGAGCTGTAGTGACAGAATTTAGAGCTCAAGATTCTATAGTATGTATTTCAATGGTGTACACTGTGTGCTGAAAAAACAGCAAGTATGAGGAGTTATTTAATGGCAGGAATATCATAGGACTGACCTTCAGAAAGAAGAACTTGGTAAAGAAAATAAATACCATCTTAGCAGGTGGCAATATGCTTAACTCCCAAAACCTGTTTCGCTAGTAACACCTCTGTTGGAAGACACTGATTATGCTAATGGAAGGGAGCAGGATCCAATGTTCTGGGTCTCTGAACTCTGGCAGCCTCCTAGACTGGCCATTCTCAGGTCCTACGTGCCTTCTTGCTGAAGCGCCCTTACATCCTCACTGGGATGGGCGTGTAGAGTGTGCTGATGGTCAGTTCTGGTTTACTTAGTTCAAATCCCTCCTTCTGATCCACGTACCAGGGCTTAATTATATATCCACCTTGTTGGCTGAGTTGACCCCAGTGTAGAAACCTTCTTCAATAGTGGTAATGATTGTTTCATTGCCAGGTAGTTTGTGGAAACTATGAGAACACACCCACATTATGAAGAGAACTGATTTCTCATGGCTTTGTAGTTGCCTACAAATGCCTTTAGTGATGATCTTTAAGTTTAAGAAAACATTCTGACTCTGAAATTACTTCTATGCTCTTGTCCAGTAATGTGCCTGTGCCTTCTGACAAGATATCATGTAGCTCAAGCAGATATTCTTTTTATTCTCTCCAGAGACAAGTTAAAGAAATGAATTCCCTACAGAGTGACTTCTCCAAGTATCTAACCACTGCAAACGCCTCCTTACTGCAAACCAATGTTGTGCTACAGCTGATGAGGAAAAGCCAGGAGGTAGAGACGAAAACTTGTTCTCTAGAAAATCGAGAAGTATTTAAATTATATTGCAAGGAAACTATGAAATGGGCTAACCTAATTTTTTCTCCAATATATGTCTTTTAGATGGAAGGAAATGTAACAAAATGTTAACAGTGGTTCTCCCTTGGGGGAGGGGTGTGAATGATGTCTTCTTTATACTATCTGTATTACCTAACTTGCCTGCAATGAGCAAATGTTACTTTTGTGATAACAAAAAAAAGATTGTGATGCTACTTTTTTTTTTTGGTGAGGGAGATTAACCCCGAGCTAACATCCGTGCCTATCTTCCTCTACTTTATATGTGGGACACCTGCCACAGTGTGGCTTGATAAGTGGTGCATAGGTCCACACCCGGGATTCAAACCTGTGAACCCCAGGCCACCGGGCTGGGGCGTGTGAACTTAACCACTATGCCACCGGGCCAGCCCCTGTGATGCTATTTTTAAAACATCAGGTATACCTTTATTAGCAGAAGACATTTAGGACTGACAAAAGATTAACAACATTTCTTACCATCCCAGTGGGCATTTTGAAAATATCTATTATGGTAGCTATTTCTAAATCAGAAAAAAGTGTTTTGGTTTAGCACAACTTTACACTAATGGTAACAGTGTGCACCTATAAAATTTATCAAAGAGGGGTACCCACCATAAGGAAAATGTTTGAAATGGTAGTAAAACTTGGGAGAATATTCCAAGGCCATTATCTGAAGTAACCAAGGATTAATTGGTGTGGTAAATGGGCTTAGAAAACAATTTCTTCTTGTTGCCTCCTGGAAACATGTCTTTTATGAAAAGTTCAAGAAAATGGCATATACAGTCTTTGTTTAAATTGACATTGTCTCTGTTTACTTGGAAAAAATAGGAATATGAAAAACTAGCTGCCACTTTAAATGAAGCAAAGCATGAACTAAGTGACAAAGTGAGAGAACTTTCCAAATCCAGCAGCAAAGCGTCCCTGGTGGTGGCGGCAGAAAAGCACGCGCAGTCTTTACAAGAGCTGGCAAAGAAGCTGGAAGAGTGAGTGCTCGGGAGACTTTTGCTGCTGGAGCCTAGTGTGAAAGCACCCCCCACCGCCAACCTGATCCCCCCACCCCGCCCTGGCGAGCGGGGTCTCCAGAACAAGGTCGCGGGGGGGGCACCCAGGGCCCAGGTCCAAATCCTACCGGCAACAGGGGTTTGATTCCCAGCCGAGTCCTTGGGGCAGAGCTGTGGAGCCCACCACCTCAGGTCTCCATTTTCCAAATGAACTGGGGAGGCTGAGGGGGGTGGGGGAGCCTCAGCTGCAGGCAGAGGAGGGCTGTGGAGCACTTCACCCCCACTGTCTTCCAGGATCAAGAGGAACGCCAGTGGGGATGAGCTGGTGCGCTGTGCCGTGGATGCTGCCACCGCCTACGAGAACATCCTCAATGCCATCAAAGCGGCCGAGGATGCAGCCGACAAGGCCACCAGCGCATCCGAGTCTGCCTTCCAGGTGGGCGTTTGCACTGGCACCTTCTCTAGATGCACTCCAGAGACAACTTGTTTTCTTATTTTCTTTTTGTGTGCACTGAGGAATGTAAAAGGCATTATTTTAAATCAGAACTTGTTATATAGAATAGAGTTGAACTTGCTCTAGATATGGGTCCTTTCTGCGTTTACTTGACTGTTTGATATATATAGCGCAGTTTCTAAAACTATTTGTAAAACCACATAGAAATTATGCTGATTATCAATTTTGAACCGAGATAAATATTATATCCTGCTTCTTACCAGGTCTGCTTTTAGGCTATGATTTAAATATCAACATTTACCAAAGAAGAGAGAGATTTTTGTGCACAATTTGACAACCATTTATTTCCTATCATTTGTCTTACACACAGGCATGTCTGTGGAGTTCTGTAGGATCTTGTATGTACCACATAATGTTCCTATATCTAAAAATAAAGAGCAAAATATTAAATAGCAAAGAATTAGAGGACAGGCCTTCTTGGAAGGTTAAAGCCTTTTATCTCCCAAAGAGTAAAAACCTAAAACCAACTCAGTTCTGTCTTCAGTTATTGCAGAGGGTATTGTATAAGTGACAGAGAGAAAACGAGATGGCTTCACATAGAGTCAATGTCACTGGAGATGGGTCCACCTCCCAAAGCCACAAATGTCTACATACGGCCCTACCTAGATCTGTCTTTTTAAAACCTCCTCCTCACCTTTGAACTTTATCCTTTAAAGATTGAAGATAGGGGGTTTGGAGTAGGATGACAAATCTTACTCCATATTTCCTAAGGTATTTCACATGCTTAAGGCTGATAAACACTTTGCTTTCAGACCGTGATAAAGGAAGATCTTCCAAGAAAAGCTAAAACCCTGAGTTCCAACAGTGATAAACTGTTAAATGAAGCCAAGATAACACAGAAGAAGCTACAGCAAGGTATCGGGGGAGAGGGAGGCTGGGATAGTCAAGGGCTTGAAAATGACCTGAGACCAGGAGAAGCAGCCCTAGGAGCAAATGCTCTTCTCCAGTCTCAGTTTCGATGCAGATGATACTTTGTACATCCTTGGCTTGTTTTATAGATTTGATGTTTCCACCCAATATTCTAGCGTATACTAAATTATAGTTTGAATATAAATAAACCTCGAGGATGATAGGCCTGTTTTGGTCTGGCTTGGGGGACTCTTTAATTTAACCCATGTGTGACATTGGGAACCCACAGAGCATAGAGGTGTGTGCAGTGCCAGTTTCTTATTTAAGGCCAAGATAATTAGTTTCAGGTCATTGGAGCAACTGCTTCAGAATTTCTTAAGTTCTAAAATCTTAGCAATTAAAAGTACCAAAAGTCACTACCACTGTGAAGCATGAGAATTCTTTAATCATAATTTTATCTTTGAAAATTTTCCACTTATTTAATTTGTTTAAAAAAAGAATTAAGGGGCAGCCCAGTGGCGTAGTAGTTAAGTTTGCACGCTCCGCTTCAGCGGCCTGGGGTTCGCAGGTTCAGATCCCGGGTGCAGACCTATGCACTGCTTATCAAGCCATGCTGTGGCGGCATCCCACATATAAAATAGAGGAAGATGGGCACAGATGTTAGCTCAGGGCCAATCTTCCTCAGCAAAAAGAGGAGGATTGGCAACAGATGTTAGCTCAAGGCTAATCTTCCTCACAAAAAAAAAAAAAAAAAGAATTAAACCATCTCAATCTCACCAAATTCCTATGTTTTGAAAATGCTGTCTCTTGATTTTCTCTGGTCTTTCATGGTCATTCAGCCCTCACTCAGCTTCTTAGTCCTTTCAGAGCAATTAGATGCCTTTACCAGCAAATAAATTTTTTTTCATTTCTAAAAATTAAATAGATGAAAAATAAAATATGTATTAACATACAATCACTTGACTAGCAAATTTCAAGAATTAAAACTTCCTGGTGCGACATCTATTCTGTTTATAAAATTTGAGCTAAGGGGTGAGGATTGGTGTTTTAAATAGGGTCAAGATGCTAACTACATTGTTATTTGTTTTCTACCAGCTTTTTTTTTTTTCATTTTACCTTTTGACCCCCTTTACCCATTTTTCCCACACACCCCCGCCTCCTCCTCTGACAACCAGCAATCTGTTCTCTATATCTATAAGCTTGTTTTTTTGGTGGTGTTTTCTTTAGTTTTTAGATTCCACATATAAGAGAGATCATATGGTATTTGTCTACATTGTTCTTTAAACCAGTCTTGGAATCATAATTTAAGCTGTATCCCATCAGTTTGGTCTTCAAGTATTCCCTAATCATTTTCCATGACCCCAAAGTGGCAATATTATCAGCTAGGAGTATCTGTGAACTCCGTTCCTGTCACTGAAGTTCCTTAGATCGTCAGTTTGGAGATGAACAGAAACCAACAGTGCCTACTGTGTGTGTGTTTGCTTGGATAAGGCTCTCTCGACAACCCTCCTTTCTTATACTCTGACTGAAGAGACATCCTTTCTGCATTATTCATTCATTTGTTCATTCATTAATTCAAACATTCATTCTTTCAATAAATATGTACTAATATTAAGCCCTGACTAGTGCCAGACATGGCACTATGCACTAGGACACAGCAATGAACCAGGTAGACACATTCCTAAGCAGAAACTTTTGCCTGAGGAGAGTGGAAGTTAAGCCCTCTCCTAAGTTATTACGCCTCTCCCTTTCTTCTTGTGTATTTCTACGGAGCCTGGTACCACAGGATCTGATGTGCTCCTGGCCTCTGTAACCGGAGGAGCCTGGAGCTAGGCACATGCAGGGGACATCCCTAAGATGCAGGCCTGCTCATTGTTGTGCAGACACTGGCTACTTCAGGGCCGCCAATACCAATGGAGGATCAAAATCCACAGGGTAATTGCCTCTTGATGTTTTCTTTTATTTTAGAAATCAATCCAGCTCTCAACAACCTACAGCAAACTCTGAAAATTATGACAGTTCAGAAAGGGTTGATAGACACCAATATTACTGCCATCCGCGACAATCTTCGTGGGATACAGAGAGGTCAGCATCTCCCTAACTCATTGTACATGGCTTCTTTTGTGGAACATTTTAGATACTTACACCTTCCTATTTATATGTGCATTAGGTGACATCGATGGTATGATCAATAGTGCAAAGAGCGTGGTCAGAAATGCCAATGACATGACTAATGAGGTTCTAGATGGGCTCACCCCAATTCAGACAGATGTGGAAAGAATTAAGGATACCTATGGGAGCACTCAGAGCGAAGACTTCAACAAGGCTCTCACTGATGCGAATAACTCAGGTACTAGGCATTCTTTGGCCAGGACATATCTGTTTTCTCCATTGTTATGTGCTTTGGTCAATTTAAATTCTTCCTTGGTAAAGTTTGATCTTAGAAATTAAAACATTAGAAAACAGCTTCACATAATACATTCAAAGAGTATGAGGGATCACATATTCAAAGAGTTAGAAGGAACAGGTAGGATTTTTTTTTTAATCCGTTAACATTGCTATTCATTTTCCCTTTTATGGAGTGGAGATATAAGTCCCTGAATCATGAGGTATTGCATTATGAGTGATATTAAGAATCAAAAAGCAGATTTATTTTTTTCTCTAGTGGTCAAGAAAGATTATTTGTTATCTAGATTGCAGAATAAAATTTATGACCTATTTAGAAAAGGTATTACCTGATTCTGACTCATTCTGTCCAACATTTGGGACTTAAACATACTGCTTGACAAATACTATCAAGGAGAACAACTATATTTAGCCTTTTCTCAGCTAACAATTATACATTTCTGTTTTGTCATCTCACCAACAGTGAAGAAGTTAACCAACAAATTGCCTGATCTTTTGAGCAAGATTGAAAGTATCAACCAACAGCTCTTGCCACTGGGCAACATCTCTGACAATGTGGACCGCATACGAGAGCTAATTCAGCAGGCCAGAGATGCTGCAAACAAGGTGGGTGTGTCCCCACGTCATTAGGCACCAAGGCTCTTTCTTTGATAAGTGACCACATTCATCAAGAAGGGAAAGGCATTTATTTACTCAAGAATTGGTCGTCTTTCTTGCCCTAATTCTTTGGTTGCTTGAAATATGAAAGTTGATTTCTTCCTTTTGTCCTTCAGAAGTGCACATCCCCTTCATCCCCTCAATGTTCTGCTATGTCAGAGACCTGAAGCAGTTTCCTTTCCACTGAGTTTATGCAGGCAGGAAGAAGGGTTCTCCTCCAGGGCCCAGTAAAGCATTGGTAAAGCATTATTGCAAGTTCAAGTAAGGGTTCTATGATCAGAATGTGCTGATATGATACTGCACGGGACCGTCTTTCTTATTGTAACTTGAAAGTTGTAGAATCCACCTTTATTGAGGATGGAGGGATGGTCCCTACCAGCATGGGCAGTGTTCTGAACGTGGCATTACAGCAATTTTCCATTGGTGGAGCCCTGATTCGTTAGCCTTTCTTGTTTTAGCCTGACGTTGTTAACTTGAATTCCTGACACTTCTCTCTAACAATTTTTTTTTTTGCCCTAAAATAATATTAATGAAATATCTTGTATTTTTCAGCCACCCCCTGTGAGATATTTGGAGATAGAGGGTTGGAAAGCCAAGTCAGAATATCACTGCCCTGGAGGCACTGTGATTGATTCCTAGACTCGATATTACTTCTTTTGAGCCCCCAAATCTGCCCTTCTTTCTAGGATACAGAAGTGCTCCCAACATAAAACCTTTAAGAGGAAAACAAAGAGCATGAGGCACAGTTTGGAATACACTACACTTCACATCCATACACAGTTTATAAAAAGCAAAGTTTCTAGCTTTTTCCCTTCTATGTTTATTCACTAATTTATTCAACAAAATTTGAAGTGTATGATAGCACAGTGGTTAAGAGCTGGTTAACCAAACCAGATTGCCTTGGTTTTGATCCTAGCACTGTTACTTATGAGCTGTGAGACCTGAGACCAGCCACTTCACCTCTCTGTGTCTGTTTCTTCATCTGGAGAAGAGGGTAAATGATATTACCGACCTCATGAGATTGTTAGGATTAAATGAGCTAATGTAAAACAGTCCCTGGCTAATAGTATCTTGTCAGTGGAAAATAATAAAATAAAAATTAATACGCAAGCACTTTTGAACACCTGGCTTGGGTGGCACTCTCCTGGGTGCTGAGAACACAGAGATTAGTAAGCCATAGGCCTGGACCAGGTAGCCCATCAGCTGCCGCATGCAGCAGCTGGTGAACAGACTTCACTAAGAAGCTGGATAAAGATGGGTTATGTGGGTCTTGTAAACACCCATTTCTACCTGGACAGGCTCAGAAGAGCACTAAAGGACATGTATAAGAATGTTGAATGCAACACAGCTTATAATCACAAAAAATAATTGGAAAAAAGCCAAATGTCCATCAACAGGAGATGGATAAAATTGTGATAAATTTACATAACAAAAGACCTTATAACAGTAAACGTGAGTGAGCTGGGGCTAGGTGTATCCACACAGATAAATCTAAAAACAGTGAGGCCAAGAAAGCAAGTCATAGAAGGATGTGTGCAGATGGATAGTATTTACATAAAAATATTTAAAACATGAAAAGTAAGACTAGTTACAGTTTATAGATAAGTACATACTTAGTAAAAATATTAAAATATGCATGAAACCATGTGTGGGAATCCAAATCCAGGGTGATCGTGACCTCGAAGAAGGGAGAGAGGGGAATCGAGACAAGTTGGGATATGTAAGGGGCATCAATTATATCAGTAATGTTTAATTTCTTAAGAAGGTAATGCATATACAGGTATATTCTCCATCCTTTTATTGTATTCATGAAATATTTTCTACACTGAAAAGAATGTGTAGGAGTTTTCCAGGTGACAGAAAGCAGAAGAGCATGCCAGGAAAGACTCAGGATGTGGTTGGGTAGACTGGAGGGCAGAGAGGCCTAAAATGAGCCTGTAAGCCTGGGCGAGGGAGCTCAGTCATGAGCTCCTGGAGAGACTACACATCGCTCAGCCCCCAGACGTGAGCCCCTTGCACATACAAGGTCCTCTGTAAATATTTAAATGCTTGATAGATAAAATGTAGAGTGGGCATTAGTATCATTCCAGGAGTGTTATTCTTCAGACTGTTAGAGAATATTTATTTTCTGTGTTTTAATGCAGAGCTACCCAAGCTGGTCCACAGACCAGCTCTAGTCAGAGGACTTTCATTACTGGTCCATTAGATATAAATATAAAATTGAGAGTAAATGTTTAGAAACTTTTAATAATTTGACTTGCCTTAACATCCAAGCAAAGGATCAGTGGATATGTACTTTGCATACCTTCTTTATTTCTTTTTTCTAGTAATTTAATTTTTAATATATTTTACAAAAGATTTGGTCCAGGGCAGATTAGAGAAAAAAAATTGTCCTCCATCACAGAGTTTAAGAAGCACTATTTTAGAGAGCCTTGATGCACTCATTTTTAGGACTGAATGACTGTAATAAATGCAACCATAGCATGTAATATGTTAATGGTTCCTAAGATATGGTTCCTAAGAAGTTCCTTTAAAAAAATATTTTTGATGTACAGTAGTCCCCCTTTATCCGCGGTTTCAGTTACCCACAATCAACCGCGGTCGGGAAGCAGATAATCCTCCTGACATATGGTCAGCAGGTCACTAGTAGCCTAACACTACATCACGACTTCTACGTCATTCACCTCACTCCGTCTCATCACATAGGCACTGTATCATCTCACATCACGGGAAGGGTGAGTATAGTACATTAAGATATGTTTGAGAGAGAGACCACACTCACATAACTTTTATTACAGTATATTGTTATAATTGTTCTATTTTATTATTAGTTATTGTTGTTACTCTTACAGTGCCTAATTTATAAATTAAACTTTATCATAGGTATGTATATGTAAGGACAAAAATAGTATATGTAGAGTTTGGTACTATCTGTGGTTTCAGGCATCCACTGGGGGTCTTGGAATGTATCCCCCACAGATAAGGGGGCTACTGTATTATATATCTAATATATGCCAGGCATCATGCTAAGTGCTTCCATCCATATTAGCTCATCTGCACAAAAACCTTCTAGGGTTGGAATTATTATTATAATAATGATTGTTACTTCTGGCACAGAGAAGTAAATGCACTTCTCAAAGACCCCTAGCTGATAAACAGGAAGAACATGAAAGCTTTATTACCCAGCTCCTGAAACAGTTTCATGAGTTTATAATCTGAACTCATTCACACTCCTTCACTCCTTAGCATAACAACGTGGGAAAGGCTGATAGACTGTTGAAGGGAGTAGCTACAAGTCACAAGCTGCCACTCTGAGCACACCCACTTTCCTCACTGTCGGGTGGTTAACACCATAGATCTCATCCCTTGCAGGTCGCTGTCCCCATGAGGTTCAATGGTAAATCTGGCGTTGAAGTCCGGCTGCCAAATGACCTGGAAGATTTGAAAGGATACACATCTCTTTCTTTGTTTCTTCAACGACCTGACTCAGGAGAAAATGGGGGCACTCAGAATATGTTTGTGATGTACCTCGGGAAGAAAGATGTAAGTGTTGCTTTGACTTTTCTCTTGTTTTTAACCAGAATATGGTTTTTGAGACATGTGACACAACTGTGTCACTGTCATTGGCACAGCAGGAGGAAAGTCCACCAATATGTCAAAAAATTCCACCACCTCTGATGGCGCCATAAGGGGCCTCTTGTCAATCACAGATTGTTAGCTGCGAGTAGATGTAGAGGCCTTGCCCAATGGACCCAGCACGTGGGCACACATGTGTATACACGTGAGCACACACACACCTCAGGTTAAAGATCAGCACCTCTCCCCACATGACCAGGGCAGCAATATCAAGGCTTCATGGAAGTCAACAGTAGTTCTTCCTCACAGAATTGTGACCCTGTCCTCTTCCTCAGAACACCCAGCTGCAGACCCTTCCTCAAGTCTGTGGGGTGGGGACCATTATGGATGAGGACTGGAGCCAAATGAAGCCTCTCCTGCCCAATTAATAAGAAATCCAGCTGCTCCATCTCTTTGTCATTCTAAATTCTTTAAACTGCTACTGTTACAGAGATTTTGAATGGTTTGTTTTAGCTTTTAAAATCTCTTAAAACACATTTCTTCAACTCAAGTGTCAGAGGAAAAGGTAGTCACTGACTGGGCTAGGATACAGTGGTTGAAAAAGAAATGTCTGAAACACAGTTCTTGAAACTTCTGGCTGATTAAGAAATGGTTGATTGTCCCTACTGGACACTGTATTTAAAGATTCCTAAAATAAACACTATTATTAATCACTCTCTCATGCTTCGAGATGTTGGTACTTTGTTGGTTTTATTTGACATGACTTTTTGCTTTGTATTATGACAAAAATGCATATTACTTTATTCCTTTAACAAATTTATACCGTATACCTAGTAGGTGCCACACCCTGTATTTATGATAAACAAAAATTTATTTCTTGAATGTACTTAATGTACACTTAAAAATGATTTAAAATGTCAAATTTTATGTTATGTATATTTTATCACAATTCCAAAAAATTTGTTTCTACCTCAAGGTGCTCACATTCGAACATGGAAGAAAGGTACATCCGTAGCTGACAGTGATAACATAGGGTGCTGGGTGTTATAACAGAGGCAGGCACAGAGTGTTAAGAGGATGTTGGATGGTATGAGGAGAACAAAAACAGCTTATCTCCCTTACCAGACTAAAATCTAAGGGAGACCTGAGTCCATAGCTGGTTCGTCTTTATGGCAGGTGCTTGGCAAATATTAGTAGATTGAGTGAATGGGGGAGTGAATAAATGAGTGCACTATACCGTGAGCAAAGACAGCTCAGACATTATTAATTAAGTGTTCCATCTGTATTATTCTATACAAGGAGGCACCTCATCTACTCTGTCTGCTGAAGGCTTATTGAATGAAACCCATTAGTATTTGAAATGCACTCTCTTGGGATGGGAAGTTGAGAAAATTTAGTGTACAGAGTGCTCTGAGGTGGCCTTTATATCTCCAGGCCTCCAGGGACTACATTGGCATGGCAGTCGTAGATGGCCAGCTCACATGTGTCTACAACCTGGGAGAGCGTGAGGCTGAACTCCAAGTGGACCAGATCTTGACCGAGAGTGAAACTCAGGAGTCGGTTATGGACCGGGTGAAATTTCAGAGGTACAAGTCTGATAGACTACTGCTTTGTGTTAATCTGACCTACACTCACCAAACTTCCATCGTATGTGTTGCTAAACCCCATTTATAATATCTTGGCTTTGCTTTATTTCATTTTTGCATACATTTTTATATAACTTTATCTAATTTATTTTTAAACAGAATTTATCAGTTTGCAAGGCTTAATTACACCAAAGAAGCCACATCCAGTAAACCAAAAACACCTCGATTCCATGACATGGATAGTGGAAATAGCAACACACTCCTCAATTTGGATCCTGAAAATGCTGTATTCTATGTTGGAGGTTACCCACCTGATTTTAGAGTAAGTGTAAATGTTGTTTCACTGGGTGAAAATATTTAAATTTTTATCTGGTCTAACGACCTCATATCTCTATTTTCATTATCAATTGTATATAAAATTGATTTAACTATATATTCTTAAAGTATATCCAGTGATAACAGCAAACATTTATTGAGTACTTCCTATGTGTAGTGATCTAGGCTTAAGTATATTAATTTAAATAAGCATCATTATCACCCCCATTTCACAGATGAGGAAACTGACACAGAGAGGTTGAAGAACTTGCCCAAGGTCATACAGCTAGTAAATAGCAAAGCAAGGGAATCTGGCTCCAGGGTCCACATTCTTAACCCCTGTGCTTATTGACGGTTCAGAGTGATAGAGCTGTACTATTTCTTGGTCAGCCTGATCAATTGTCCTTTGTTCAGTTAGTGGAAGATTTTTTTGTTTTGTTTTTTCAGCCTCCTAGTAGACTGAGATTCCCTCCGTACAAAGGTTGTATTGAATTAGATGACCTCAATGAAAATGTTCTGAGCTTGTACAACTTCAAAAAAACTTTCAATCTCAACACAACTGAAGTGGAGCCTTGTAGAAGGTAAATAAAACCAGAAACTAGTGTCTCTGTAACTGTGATGTTGGTAACTCGCAGTTACATTACATATAATAAAGGGATGGGCCAACGAGATGCTGTTGACGTCACTGGTAGCTTTGGGCCAGTAGTTCTTAAATTATGTTTGCATGCAACACTGTTAATCCACCCCTAAAATCTAATAATGACAGTCTTTTCCTCGTTTGTGTAAATTATCAGATTGGTAAATAGAGTTTCCTCAATTTTGAAAAAAATAAATCTTTCTTAAATTTTTGGTGCCTCCTGCCGCAAAATATTCAGGATTAGATTGTACTTGATTTAGGCACAAAATTGTATACTTGCTGTAAATTTCAAAAAAAAAAGTAGTGGTCCACAAAGTGTCCCAAGACTTTCTAGGTACTCTGACACCTGGACTTATTTGAAAATTGCTGCCTTGAACTCCTGACCTTCCCATAGTTAAAAGGATTTGGAATATTCGAATATGGGACAAACTATTTATTACTCAGAATAAAATTATATTTCAAGTTAGTAATTTCTTATACTTCAAGATCTTCAACTGCTGGGCCACATCTTCCTGTGTAGATATTTCCAAAAGGGACTCTCGACTATTCTCTTTTTTGAGCTAGGGTTTGATTATCATAGAGTACAAGATCACATCCAGGAGAAGTAGCTGGCTCTTTTAACATTTTAAAGATGTTTCTTCTTCTTTAACAAAATCATGACAGCTAGATTGCGTATGCTTTGCTCCGTTTTTCAGATAGCAGCATCTCACACTAATAAGCACACTCGCGTAGTGGTCCTTTGCTGCTATGTTCTAACTTAACGATAATTGATGTTGACAGGAGAAAGGAAGAGTCAGACAAAAATTATTTTGAAGGTACAGGCTACGCTCGAATTCCAACTCAACCAAATGCTCCTTTCCCAATCTTTGGACAGACGATTCAGACCACCGTGGATAGAGGCTTGCTGTTCTTTGCAGAAAACCAGGTAATCTATAACAAGCATCCAAATGTGTCCATTCAACTGAGCAATTTTGGAGTAACTAGGTTATTATAAACAACCCGCTGGATCTGAAAAACTGTACAAATGTTACCTACATCCTCTCTCTTGGCCCATTTCTACCTTCTTTGACTGTGGGACTGTGTGTTTTAAGGAGGCAAGTAATCAGGAATTTGAGAACATGCCACCAAAATGTGGCATTTTCCCATTCTATTCTCATTGTCAGTTTTATTCTTTGAAAACTACTGTTTGCCTGATAATCTTCTTATTCTGCCTAAAATCATGTGAAGACTTCCTGGGATTTCTGAGAGCTGGACTGTTTGAATTCCTGCTGTTTGCATCTTGGTCCAACTCTTGCCAGGCTGGGCGGGTTTGCTTCTTTACCAGCCTGACCCTTGACTTCCCAAGAATGGAAGCTTCTGTGTTTTCAAGCAGCTGAGGTTCCTGGAGGCCATTCTTGCCTACTAGTTTAGAAAAGTCCAAAGTGACAGTCTGCAAGTGATCATCAGTGCCATCTGCCAGTAGATGAGCCTAGCATTGACTGCTCCTGAGAATAGGCCCTTCTGTAGTGGCTTCACAGGTAGCATTTCTGGGGAAATGTGATCTCTGTCTGAGAACGTGAGATTGATAAGGAGCTAGGGATTTCACCAGACCCTTCTACCTGCAGGGTGGGGACACAGACCTGGTCCAACTCTCCTCTCTGGGGTTAGTCTGGACCCTCCAGGTGAATCAGTTCTGATTGTTTGGGAAGGTCCTGACCTGCCTGGAAATGCAGAGAGCTGAGAAGTCACACTGCATCTTCAGGACAAGGAGGTTGTTTTCCAAAACAAGGTCTTCTTTGTACTACACTTTGAAGTTCTTGGAGACTAAGAACCAGAAATACTGCTTATATTAGAAGAAAACTTACAAAATGCCATAAGTAACCAGATAAGAGAAAATCACCTATAGTGCTGCACTTCAGTAGGATAGCTCATTACTCTCAGTTTTCCTGTTGTTTATGAGTAAAATGAACCCTAACTGGCTCCCAAGGGCAAGGTTTAGGATCTAGATAAGGGCTGATTTTCCTTTTAGATAAGGACTCTCCAGCAGACTTCAAAGAGAGGCCTTCTTGTCATGAGGGAACTGTGGGAGAACAAACCTTCAAGCCTTATGTGAGAAATTCCTCAGCTTATCTTTCCACTAAGGAAATGTGCCTTATGCCTGTAGTGGGGATGCAATGGCTCCTGCCCTCAAGGACCTTATATTCTAGAGGGGAAGGCACATTAAACAAAGTTATGCTCATTAGTTGGTTTATTAATTCATCACAATGGCGATGAGTGATGTAGAGGAAAAGTTTGGGGTGAAATGAAAATGTGTAACAGAAGAGACTTTCTTGAGCAAAGGATGCATTATCTGACACCTGGAGGACAAGTCGAAGACCACATTTGAAGGGGAAAGGGCAGCAGGGTGATCCACGTGGGGGAAGGAGCATGAAAAGGACCTGGAGTGGGAGAGCAGGGAGCATTCAGGGCCACCACAGTGACTGCCCACAAGTGCCTGGGACACAGAGAGCCACATGGAGAAATGAAGCTGAAGGAGTGGTCAGGACCTCACAGCATCTGCTATGGAGTGAGTGCTTTATCCTGAGAGCAAAGGAGAATAACGGGCTCACAATGGCACTTTCAAAAGACCACTCTGGCTGCAGAGTGGAAAGTGGATTCGAGAGGGAACACTGGGACATGGGGAAGACAGTGCATTATTGCTGTGCAGTCCAGCTGAAGAAGTTGTGTCTGAGACTAGGTGGCATGAAATGGAGAGGGAGTTAAGAAATGGTGGAACTGACAAGATTTCATTGGTTGGGAGAGAGAGGGAAGGATCAAGAATGACTCCTAACAGGTTTGTGGCTGACTCAGCGAGGTGACTAGTGGTGAGAGAGAAGGGAGGAGAGAGCTGTGTGAAGGGCTGAGACACGCTGGGCAGGAGGGAGGTGTGTAGACCATAAGTTCTGTTTGAGGTATCCTGAATTTAAGGTATCTGTGAGTCATGCAAGCAATAACAATAGATATATAGACAGATATATCTATATATAGACAGATATAGGTCAGATATATAGACCTGGCCCTGAAAAGACAGGTCTAGGCTGCAGAAAAACATTGGGGCTTCCTGGGCTCATACCTGAATTGGAGCCACAGAGTGACTATCATTGTGAGGCAAAGAGAGTGGTAGGAGGGAAGAAGGTGTCCTTTGTGGGACCTCCAAGGAGCCCTCCACACTTAAAGGGAAGATTGAGGGAGATGAGCCAGCAAATGAGGCTGAGACATAGGAATAAGTCAGAAAACAGATGGTGGAAAATGTCTGGGGTTTAGATAAGATTGCACCTCTGTCCAAAAGGTAGCAGTCATATTTTCAAATGATATTAATGATCTGTATCTTTTCGGTTTCTTTTGCATGCTGGTTACGGATCGTATGAAACAAAATCATGATACCAGCTAGCACTTATTGTGTCCTTCCCGTGTGCCAACCACTGTACATGACATTTAACATGACTTATAATATTAACCATCACACCCATCCCGGGAGTTGGTTATTAAGCACTGTTGTCCTTTTAACTAAGGAGGCAGCTGAAGCTGACAGCAGTCTGTAACTTGAGTTCCAGACTCTAGCTCTTCGGTCGAGTCTTCTGGTAATCTACATTGTTTCCATGCTTCAGGATCGCTTCATATCTCTAGATGTAGAAGATGGCAGTCTCCTGGTGCGATACAAGCTGAATTCAGAGACACCAGAAGAAAAAGGAATTAGAGTCTTCATAAACGACGGGAAAGATCACACGGTATATCCTTTGAGTCTGTTTACATGAATTGTTAAATGTCCTTAGTCCTTTAAAATTAAATCAGTGCCCAAAACACTTCATTTCTGTTACCAAATGAACTTGTAGTTATTAACCAAGGGACACATCCTTTTAAAATTTGAACATCTGGGCATGAAATATACAACATATATATGGCATATAGAAAAAACATGATTAATTTCAAATGCAAACATTTCTGTTAGTGTTTTAATATTATATTTTTATCCCAAAGTGCTACTTCTCAGAGTCTTCCTACCATGTATATAAATGAATCTGAAGGAAGACAAATCATAATAGCTCTGAACCACTGTGAATAGGATTTTTTTATTTCCCACTGCTTGCTGATTCACTTCTCATTTATTTCAGATTCAGATCAAAATTGGAAAAGCCCAAAAACGTATGAGGATAAGTGTGGATGTTCAAGACATCAAAATTGAAGGTGAAATATTTGATTTCAGCACATATTATCTGGGAGGAATTCCAATTTCAATCAGGGAAAGGTAAGATGGTATGGGTTTTTTTGTTTAAAAAAAGCAGATTGCCTCGCTTAGTAGTTATGATCGCTACCAATGAGTCTACTTTTTTAAATTCCAACAACAAACAAGCGGAAAAAGTTAATTTTCTGTATTAACAGTGTTAGCCAACAGAGTGAAACAGGCTATAAATACTGGATCATGGCACTGACCACTTGAAAGAGGGGGGCAAATGGGGGAACGGTGTGCCGCCCCCACTGTCGTTCTTGAGAGGAGAACAACCACAAGGAATATAGTTGGTGTTGACAATGTGCCAGTTAGAATGGAGGCTGTGGCCCTGGGGTCCTTAAAGGCAGTACTGGAGAGCGCAGGCAGTCCCACGGCCTGACAACAGCTTGGGCACTGAAAACTGGGTTTGCTGCCTTTGGGAAGCATCTCCTAGAACATAAAGCACATCTGTATAACCTGCCCACTTATTTGTTATCAATCATGGAACAGGTGCATAACTGTTTCTCAGATTAATGAATAGATGAATGAATTAAGTTAATTTGAAAAGAAGTAAAGCTTAATCTGAATGGAAAAAAACCACTTTGAGAATGCACTTAAAAACGACTTTTACATTTTGTTAATTTGTTTGTATCCTCCAAAAAGTCTTTTAGATAGCTGATGATAATGTGGGGAAAGAAGATACCCTGGAAGGGTTGGTACAGCCTCATGACTAAGCTAAGAGCGCTCCAAGAATGTTTGATTATGATTACTTTTATATGAGATCTGACTTAGCTTTTTTCCTAATTTGTCATTCAGTTGGAAGGAGTACTAGATGTGATTTATAAGATGCTCTGCACAAGTAATCTTTTTTCTAGAATCCTTATACATTTGACGTCTGTCCATCCTTAGTAAGGAGGCACTAATCTTTGCTTTAAAGTTGTCAGGGCTGCCCCTAAAGACAAAAACGCAGGTGAGAAAGCTTAGCACTTTAACAGAGTTTGAGAGTGAGTGTCTTTACTCCTTAGATTCTTTGAAATGGAAAGGACCTTGTAGATCATGGTGTGTAACCTCTGAATTTTACAGATGAAGAAACTGAGAACCAAAGAAGTGATATCGATATTTAATATCATCAATATTAAATAACAATTGAACCATGAATAGCTAGTTATCAATGGTCAATAATCTTGATTTTATTCAGTTAAATATAAAATAGATTAATTTAATTTTAGCACTACTATACACATCTGTGGTTCTTGTTTATTTGTTCATTACACAAGTACTCATTGAGCATCTAGGACCTCAGGTAATGTAGCAGGTATTGGGAGGACAACAGTGAACAGGGCACTGCCTCAAGTATAGGGGAAGGGAGACAGTAGAGTGTGAGCAGTGCCATGAGCGGGGAAGCTCAGGGTGTTGGGGGCCAGGGAGGGAATCTAATCCAGTTGGGAGCATCAGGAAAGTGGTCTCTGGCTAGATCTGAAAGATGCTAGCAGTCAACATATGTGAAGAGCAAAGAGCTAGAGAAAGTGTGAACTTTCAAAGAACTGGAGGACACCATGAAGCAAGCCAAGGATGATGCATGGGCTGGTGTGGGAAGCAGGGGCCAGACTACAGAGGATCTTGAAAGTCACAGTAAGGAACCCTAGGGGGAACTTTAACAGGAAAGCACATGATCAAATTTGGGTTTTCAGTAGCTCACTCTGGTACAGGGCAAAGACTGGATTAAGAGGGAAAAGGGCAGAGGCAGGTAGAGTGGTTGGAACCTGAGTGTATTAACAGAGTTGAGAGATGAGGGTGGCCTCACCAGGGAAATGGCAGTGCAGATAAAGAAGAGGGAGTGGATTCCCGATATATTTAGGACAGCAAATGGGCAGTACTGCATGGTTGCTTGGGTTTGGGGAGTAAAGAACAGAGCTCAAGAACAACACCTGGTTTCTGATCTAGCACTTAGGCAGATGGAGATCGCTAGCCGAGGAGCAGGGTGATGAGGTTGGTCTGAGGCAGGCTGAGTTCCAGGAGCCCGAGAGACAGCCAGGTGGAGATGCTCAGAAGGAGTTGGACACAAGGCCTGGACCTCTGGAGAGAAGGCCAGGCTAGAGAAGGTGTGAATAAAGCTCGGGTACATGTGGTCATTGAGGTTATGGGGGCAGGTGGGCTCACCCAGAGCAGTGAGGAATTCTCAGAGGCAATAGAAAAGCCATTGGTCAATGGTGCATCTGTGGGGTCAGCAGAAGGCCCACAGACAGCTATGTGGGTGCCAGTCAAGCAGGGTTTACTAGAAAAGGGTAGTGAGTGAGAATCAGAAGAATTGGTTCTAGTCCTGGCTCAGGTGGTGTGACCTTGGGTTAAGTCAGCACTCAACCTTTGTTTACCTTTTCATCTCTATCCATTAAAGAAATACATACATGAATATAGTTATGCATATACATGTAGATATACATATGGAATTTTCCTAGTAATCTGTCTTAGGGTCTTCCAAACAAGGGAACGCTTCCTTTTTCTGGGCAAGTTTATACTTAGATTTTTTTTTTTTTTTTTTTTGGTGAGGAAGACCAGCCCTGAGCTAACATCTGTTGCTAATCCTCCTCTTTTTGCTGAGGAAGACTGGCCCTGGGCTAACATCGTGCCCATCTTCCTCCACTTTATATGGGACGCCGCCACGGCATGGCTGACAGGCAGTGCGTCCGCGGGCGCCCGGGATCCGAACCCGCGAACCCCGGGCTGCCAAGCGCGGACGAAACCGCTGCGCCACCGAGCCGGCCCCCTATACTTAGATTTTTGATTAAAATCACAAGAATATGGAAAATGCAGGGGATAGAGGCCAATCAGAAGATTTCACTGACTTTTTACTCCCACACAAGTAAAATACTAAGCAATATTCCACTGTTCCTGGCCCTGCCTCATCCCTCTGATGACGTCCTTGATGGTCCAGAGAGTCCTGAAACCCCCTCTGACATGGGTCACTTTGGGGAGGAGGCAGGCAGAGAGGAGTTCTACTGAACTGAGCTGAGCTGTGTGGGGGCAACCAGCAATTCTTTCAACGGAGGGAGGCGTTCTGACCCCTGGCATAAATGGAAAGCCCTTACAGACGGTATGTTCTTAAACCTAATGCGGAGTGAAGCAAGTTAGTATAATCTCTAAATAAAGCAGCTTTGAAGAAGAGATTTTGTAGGTGTTCTGTTTTCCCCTCTCTGTAGTGGACCTTTTGAGACTGGGGACCCAGATCTTGGAGTGACTTATTTAGGATTCCATTCAGAAGTCACAATCTGCTAATCCCATCTGCTTCTCATGAGAAGAGAAAGTCATCCCTGATAATGCCAACAAGAAATTTTTCCTGAGGACCTACATCATTGTGTCACAGAGTATAATAATTAATCATGAAAATGAAAATAACTTGAAAAGTAAAAATCAGTCAAGGATCTATTGGACATTTCCTAAGTGCCCAACAGACTTTAGGATTACATTTTGTGCTTCCTGCCCTCTGAAATCTGCCTACAGTGGGCTTGGACCTGGCTAAGCTTTGTGAATGGATTGGCCCACAGAATGCATGCATACTCCAGTGTACTAACCCATTAATACCACAGCTTACACCCCTACCCAATCACATTCCTCTAGCAAGTGTGTCCAGCCCCTGCATCCTGGAGTAAACATGGAACTCTAGGCTCAGATGAGCCAGAGTAACAAGAACACCCCGAAGACTAGTGGAAATATATCTTCCATCCTAACATCTTTGCTGTTAAGACTCTGGAAAGAGTCATGATCATTCCAAGTGCTGTGGGTCCACAAACTGTGTAAGTGTAAGGAGCAAGGACTTTGAGTCACACTGGCTTGTGTGACACACGGACCAGTGCTGCCCCTTTCCTGCTGCATGACCTTAGGCAGTTACCTAACCTCCCAAGCCTCCTTGCTGTTTCTGTAACATGGGCATTGTGACCACCCGTCTCTCGGTGGGTGTGAGGATTCAGAGTGAAGGAGTTAGCACAGTGCCTGGCACGTGGGAAGGGCTCAGTAAATGTCAGATAAGAAAATATCTCCCTTGAAAGGTTGTTGTGAGGATGGAATAATAGTACCTTGCACAAAATAGGTGCTCCATATCTGTCAGCTGCCTTTCTTTCCTCCTTTTCTTTTGTGCCACCTTCTTCTTCCTTTGACCTGTACTTTATGGAAAGAAGGACATCAGGAGATGTTGATGGTCTAAAACAAGTTGAAACCCAAGAGAGAATGGATCTAAATATAGGTATAAATAGACAAGCTCCAGGAATTAACATGAACTTTCCTCCTCTCCTGAGGCAAAAAGCCATGTTTATAAAATAATTAAGCTCATGCTGCAATGCCAGTGAGGATTCACTTTTAATGAAATTTAATTTTATGCATATTAAATGTAGCTTAACTGTCTATAATGAATTGAATAAAAACAAATGCTTTGTGTTTTTCTTAGTACATCATTTGTTTAAGAAACGCAAAGATTTGCCTGGACTTCAGTCAGTTCGTGTATGTTAATGTTTTATGTGAATTCAGCTCCACACAGATCCAAAAGTCAAACAAAGGGGAGATGCCAAGGCAGCCACCTGGGAAGAGCTGTTTTAGAAGTTGCTCTCGCCATAATGATGATGCTGACCTACCGTGTCGCACTGAGTCCTTGCTCTGTACCAGGCACCATTTGAGTGTGTTACACAGATTAACTCATTTAAACCCATGACAACTCTATGAAACAGATTAACATATTCCCATTGTATAAATGAGGAAACAGGCACAGAGAAGTTAAGTCGCCTGCTCAGGCAGCAGGGCCTGGACTTGAACCTAGGCCATCTGGCTCCAGAGCCCACAGCTCTAGGGCAGCACTATCTTGCCTCTCAGAAATACCTCCTGAGTGTTCATGACCACTTGCCACATATGGTTCCAGGCACTTCCTGTGCATTAGCTTGTTTAATCCTCACACTGACCTCTTGCCCAGGTTGCATAGTTAGGAGGTGGCAGATACAGCATATGAGGCCAGACAATGCTTTCCATTGTTCCATCTTGGCATTGATTAAATGCCAACCCACATTGTTCATAATTGACTAGAACCAAAAAGTAAGTTTGTTTCTTCTGAGTTTACAGTGACTAACTTAAAAGTGGACAGAAAAAAAAGAGCAAAAAGTTTTCTAGAGCATTCCTGGCTCTAATAAATTACTTATCTATTAAGTTATTAATATGTTTATATAATATTTATAGTATATTGATTTATTAGTATACTTCCTATTCACCATGCACTACCATGACTCCAGGAGGGGAGGGTGGAGCAATTCTAGATATCGTACATCTTCTGTGTCTCTATACCTTTTGGGGACACTGGCCTTCTTCTGTCAACATTACTGTATTCGTCTTAAAAGCTGAGAATGTAGAATCACGCAGATAGGAAGTAGATTTTCCCAACATCACAAAATAAGTAGCATTGTAGAAACCCCATGAGAATAGATAACCATAAAATATGAACTTGTTGAGCCAGCCCTATGACCTAGTGGTTAAAGTTCAGTGAGCTCCACTTCAGCAGCTTGGGTTCAGTTCCCAGGCGTGGAACCACACCACTCATCTGTCAGTAGCCATGCTGTGGCAGTAGCTCACATAGAAAAACTAGAAGGACTTACAACTAGAATATACAACTATGTTCTGGGGCTTTGGGGAGGAAAAAAGAGACAGAGGAAGATTGATAACAGATGTCAGCTCAGGGCAAATCTTTCCCAGCAAAATATATATATATACATGTCCTTGTTTATGAGAAGTAGTAGAGTTCCATGTTTCAGCTCCAGTGCTCAGGCAAGCCTGGTATGGTACATCTCTTCCCTTTTTTGTGTCCCAAATCAGGTTTAACATTTCTACACCTGCTTTCCGAGGCTGCATGAAAAATCTGAAGAAAACTACTGGTGTCGTTAGGTTGAATGATACTGTGGGAGTAACAAAAAAGTGCTCAGAAGACTGGAAGGTAAGTGAAGAGTTCAAAACCTTGCAAAGGAGTACTCCCCAACCAACCCATCTTTGGTATTGATTAACACATTAACTTTTGACTTTTTTCTGGTAACACATAGTGTTATGGTGAACTGGCTCGTATACTTTCCCAACATACTTGCAAGATACAGAACCTCTTCAGATTTGCATATTAAATATGCAGGAAAGTAGGAATACCAACTATACACATGAAAACTTACAGATGATTGGTAAATTATGATGAACAAAAGCAAGCTCTATTTTTTCCCGAGGCTACATAAATCACATGAATCAGGTCAGGTGAAGTGACATAGGTTAAAGTACTGTATTTCAGCCATGAAATGATTACAATGCCAGTAATTTATTCCATGTTTGCGTTTCAGCTTGTGCGATCTGCCTCATTCTCCAGGGGAGGACAAATGAGTTTCACCAATTTGGACTTCCCATTGCCCAACCAATTCCAGGCCTCCTTTGGGTTTCAGACCTTTCAACCCAGTGGCATGTTATTAAATCATCAGACACGGGTATGAAATATTGCATGAATATTGAACAAGATTTAAACCTGACTCAGTTTGATGTCAAAAACAATAGAGAGATTTTGAAGGTAAATTAGTTGGGCATTTTATCTATCATCACACAGTAAATGCTATTGTATATTTCAACCATGGAAGTTATTCCCCATCCTGGGGTAGGTCCTAAAAGAAATCAGGCTTAGAAAGTACATTATAGTTTACAGAATTGAATTTGTGTGTATTCATGGACTTATTTTCATTCTTTTTAGATATATTTTATCAGTTAAAGTGAATTAGAACTATTATAAATAATAATGTAGTTCAAAGTTTTAGATCTAAGAAAAAAATCAGAATGTATCCCTGTTATTCCTTTTTGATTCCACAAAAGAAGCTCTTCAGATTCCTTTTTTTGCAACAGCTAGTTGGACAATATTTACATCTGGGGAATGGGAGAAATAAGGTCCTTTGCTCTTTGTTCATGTACAACAGAACCACAGAAATTCTTTTCAGCAAGGAGGTACTCTCTATAACTTAAGAGGATTTAGCTAGTGTGGTTATGTAGGTGTAGAAGTCAACTAATACTTAGAAATCCCCTTGTGGAATGAGTGGGATTTTAAAATAGAAGTAGAAGTAGAACACTGTCATTCTTGGATCTGTTTGGTAAGAATTGCAGAGCATAATAGACATCTAGTCTTTGTTAAATGGAAGGATGGTAGCTGACTCCGTGGCTGTGTTGTATTAGAAGGCCTCTCCTTTCTTGACATCTTTGCTCATCAGCCTTTAGACATCTTTTTTTGAAAACGCCCTGAAGAAGCACATGCTAACATTTAGATTGTGAAAGTGGCTTTTCCATCAAAGCAGGATGTTTTGACCTAGCTCTTTTGACACCCAACACTTGTTTCCTCTGCCAATGGTAGGGACACTTAGTACACAATATAAAATGGTCAGATGCAGACAGAAGAATTGGGTTAGCAACAGATGAGAACATTTCCAGTCCTGGACAATGCAGGAGTCCTAGAACTATCCAAGGAACATTGCCCTCAACTTCATAATGGGTTAGCTAAGAAATACTTATCGGTTAGCATTCTTTTACCCAGTTCATAATGAATACTGCCAACTGAAAAAAATCAACATAAAATGAAACTGACAATGGTTCCAACCACACACTGTAAAAATTGTTTTAGACTAAAAGCTCACTGAAGAATCACATCTTGTTGAAAACTGCAAAAATTGTACTTGGTGGAAAAAACATCAACAAAATGAAAATGACAACTGCTAAAACTACATTTATTTTTTTACTAAGAATTGACAGAAAGAATCAAATCATCTTGCCAAAATTTAGATCTGCAGAGTTTGACATTGGAAAATTGAACTTCCTAGAAATTATGACCAGAAAATTAAAAATTCAAAATGGCTGAAGAAAAGATATCATTGTTATAATCATATATGAAAAAAAAATTGATAAATCAAGTCTTCGTTGTAAAATTTATTCAGAAAAGAATTGATTGTGATGAAAATAACTTCAGCAGAATGAAAGTGAAAATAGAAAAATTTAGAAATGGTTTAACTGTTTTGTATAATTAATGGAGAAAATAAGTTGATTTGTGAATGTAGGTCCATAAAATGCTTTTGACAAATTCATCAATGTTGAATTAATTTGCATAAGATTTTTATATTCATAAACACTAAGTCAAAATATTCAAAAATAATCTTTAGACCAAAATAGCAACATCAAAACATTTGAGTCAAAACATCATGGCTTTTTATGTGTAGTTTTGATCATAAATTCAGTACTGATACATTCATAATCCTTACATGCAGATTAATTGTATTGATGGGTATATTCTATCATGATTTCAGACAAGTAGCCTGCAGGTCACCCTGGAAGATGGTCACATTGAACTGAGCACCAGGGATAGCAGCAGCCCTATTTTTAAATCTCCACAGACATACATGGATGGTTTACTGCATTATGTATCTGTAATAAGCGACACCTCTGGGTGAGTGGAATGGCACTTCTGCCAGAGCTCTAAGAATTTTACTTTATTTAGTTTAATGGAATTTTCTAGTATCGTTTTTGTGAAATATTTGTCCTTGATGCTGACACACTTTTATTCGTAAGACTTGGCCTTCTTCCTGGTTCTGTATCAATTTCCTCATTAAACAAATCAATCAATCAAGAGTTGGATGGATAAATAAATTGTGGTACATTCAAAATGGGATAATGAAATGAGAGCAATGAGAATAAAAGATCTACAACTATATATGACCGCATAGATGAACCTCACAATGTAATGCTGAGCGAAAGAAGTCACACATAAAAAGAGTTCATCTCCTATGATTTTATTTATGCAAAATTCAAAATCAGGCAAAATTAATCTATTCTGTCAGAATTCAGGTAGTGGTTACCCTTGGAGGGAGAGGAAGGCTAGAGATGGAAAGGGAGCCCCCGCGGGGTTCCTGGAGTGCTGGTCGGTGCTTCTTTATCTGTGTGCTCGTGATGTTGGTGTATTCACACTGCAAAAATTCATTCAGCTGCATACTTAAGATATATGTACTTTCTGTACATGTAGAATACTTTAATAAAAATATTATGTGCAAAAAGGAATACATGAAAAAAATTAAATGCTCTTTAAAAATAAGTCTAGCTCAATGAGTTATTTTAGGTAAAAGATACTGAGTCCGAGTCAAAGACAGTAAGTTCACCACAGGGCAAGAACCTTTCTTCCAACAGTCTGACTCTTGTTTCACTTTCTTCCTCTTTCAGCCTCCGGCTTCTCATTGATGACCAGCCTCTGAAAAATAACCAAAGGCTACAAGGCTTCGCAAATTTGCAGCAATCCCTGCGTCTGGGCGGGGGTCATTTTGAGGGTTGTATCAGCAATGTCTTTGTCCAGAGGTACGTGCCCTTTTCTCTGTGTGTGTGGCTGATGAGAATGGGAGGATATATCACTGGTCTTTGAGCAGAGTCAGATCGTCACCACGTGCCACACTCAGCTCTCACACCACCAACTCTTCAAACACCCTCTTGGGCAAGACACACACATTAAAAACAAACCAGCAAAAAACGCCTGGGTCCAGCCTCTCTTTGTAGGAGCAGCTTTGGCACATCACCTTGGAAAAGGTCTAATTAAAATTAACTTTCAGATTATGGCCCTGAAAAATATTCACACTGAAACTTTATTTCATTGTAATCAAGATTATGCACTTAGATTTAATCAGCACTTACTGGTCTTCAAGGCCAAGGAATTGCATGGACCAGTGGAGTGCCAGGAAACCACATCCCTCAACGGTGAATGTGACCTTTCAGAGAGAGAGGAGCCTGGTGCTTGCATGCATGTGTTTAAATGTTCTTTTCTTTTGATATAAAATGATCATTTTTAGATAAGAGGCAACCCGGGACTGGTCGTGAACCTCAGACAGACTGTCAGGAGCTTGTGGGCTTCTATGGTCCATTAAGGCTTAGGCGACAATCATAAAATAAAGCAGAGTATCTGTGAGACTTTCCTACTCAAATGCAGTAAGATAAATCCTTCCAGAAACTCACTTTCCTGATGTTCACCATCATTCTGGATCATCAGTGCCCGTGTTTCTCCTCTCTGCATATTTCATTTTCATATTTCTATATGACACCCATCCCAAAGAAAGAACTGTAGTATTCTGGCTTTGTCACAATCCTGGCTGTTCAAAAAGAAAAGTTTGTCAAGCCCTTCTGCTGGCAAGGCATGGTGTTGGGTATTTCAGGGAATGCAGAGGTAGATACAGCACATCCTTGTCCTGCTTGAGCCTAGTGCCTCCTCTAGATGTAATATACAGGTAGGAGATGAAAGTTGACCCAGAAACCATGACAGTAAGAATGTGTATTTTTGCAACAAGCTCTTCCCGCCGGTGCGTCTTCCTGGATGTGTCAGAGTTTGGCAGCAACTTTCTTTTCTGCCCTCATTCCAGGTTATCACAGAGTCCCACAGTCCTGGATTTGGCCAGTAAATCTACCAAGAGAGAGGTGTCCCTGGGAGGCTGCAGTTTAAATAAACCACCATTTCTAATGTTACTTAAAGGTTCTTCAAGGTTTAACAAAGCCAAGACTTTCATTATCAACCAGGTAAGTGCCAAAACCTTACACTGGGTTTTGATTCCTTCCAGAGGATTCTCCTAAGAGAATCCTGCCTCATGGTGGATGTTGAGGGGGGTCGGAGGGGAGATAGGTGTAGATCACCTGATCCCATGGTGGTCACTGCCTCCAGAACTGATGGGTCATCAACAATTGGATTGCACCAAAATGTCAAAGCGGTTTTCTTTTTAGCTTTTATTTTGTATCTTGATGAAAATCTGGCAATTTTTGCTGTCATAGAACAAATAGAACCTTGACATAGGTTTCTCAGTCTCTGTAGCTGACGTCTTGCTCTTTTGACCCTTCTGTTGTGTCTCCAGCAGGTACAATGATTATTCCTACAATACAGGTGCCATGCCCCTTCTCCTCCCCACAGACACCCCTCTGTCCTGCCTCTTATGACAAAATATACACATGCACCCAGGCCTTGCTGAGAGCAGTGTGGCTTGACCTTGACTGCACATTAGAAACACCTGGGGAGCTTTTAAAATCCCAACCCTCAGGTTGCATCCCAACCAGTTAAGTCAGATATTCTTGAGGTGGGTCCAGGCAGCAGGAGTTTGTAAAGCTCCCGGGTGATTCCAATGTGTAGCACTAAGAGAGGCTGAAAGGAAATAAAATTCCTTGTTTGGAGGAGTGGAAGCATCATAATGAAATGAACAGGGTTAGAGCTTAAAGAATTCCTTACTCTGCCTGAGGTCAACAGTGTGACCTCCCCATGTCCGAGGTCACAATTAATATGATTAATGGATAACATTGAGCACCTCCGATGTGCTGGGCATTGCACTAAGCTCTTTAGATGGATTTTCTTACTAAATCCCCAAGTAACCTTGTGAGAGAAGTACTATTACCAGACACATCTTACAGAAAAGGATGCCGAGGTTTAGAAAGGTAAGCAGTTTGCCCAAGCTCCCAGATGGAGGTGAAGTTGCAGTTCAAACCCAGGCAGCATGACCCCAGAGCCAGTGCCCTCTTAAGAGCAATGTACTCCTGTTCACTTTTCACTTAAGGTCGACCACGTGCTTGTCTGCCAATATTTCCCTGCGGCACAATGATTTGGGGGAGTTGAATAGATAGTACATAATAAAAAATGTTTTATGCTATCCAGAAGAAACATATTTCATAAAGGGTTGTCATTTTACTGTTATGAAAAGAACATCTTTAGACCTGCCCTATCAGGAATGAAGTCATATATTCATTTTTTCATTGTAAGGCTGAAAGTTACTGAGAGACTAAATTAGCACAGTGATGGTGGAGATGGAGAGAAGGAAATAGATTTGAAGCTATTTGGAAGATAGAATATACAGGACTCAGATAATAACTGAATGTGGGTGGCAAGGGAGAGGCAGGAGTTAATACAATTCTGAGGCATCTAGTCCGATTATTGTATGGATGGAGATGCCATTCATGGAGACGGGAGAAAGACAAGTATTTGGAGGGAAAGAGAATGAGTGGAGTTTATGGCATATTGAATGACAGGTGCCTGCAGGGCATCCAGGTGGAGAAAGATGGCAGGAGAACTTCAGGTATCTCTGAGCGGGCCTCAGCAGACAGGGTGGGACTGGGGCTATTGATGTAGGAGACACCAGTGAACACCTGTATTTAATTTTCCCCCTGTTCTGTGTAAGCCCCCAGATTAGATGGAATAAGACATTACTACTGCCTCCAAAAGCCCAATAGCAGAGAGGAGGCAACAAAGCTTGTGGTTAACTACTGGGTGGGCTTTGGAGTCAGACTTCCTGGGCTTGCATCGGCCTCTATCACTTACTAGGTGTGTGACCTTGACTAATTATTTAACCTCCCTGTGGATCTATTTCCTGCAACATAAATGAGGATATATATATATAATAGTCATATCTCATGGCATTGTTGTGAGGGTTAAATGAGGTAATAAACATGAAACACGTAGAAAAGTACCTGGCACATGGTAAGCATGCAATAAATATTAGCTATTATTATTATTATGCACACTAATAACCTAAGTGAAAGGGACAAAACATGCTACAGGAATGGTGTGGCAGGAATTTTCCTGGAGGAGGTGATACACGAACTGGGTCTGCAGGAAGGTTGAATTTAGACAATGAATATTATCGCTGCATGAGCCTGAAACTGGGAGACAGGATGTGGGTGGAACTCGGAGGTATGAGACACTTCACATACGTTCTTTCTGATCTTCACAAGTCTTCGTACTGTCTCTTTCAGTTCTCACCACACCCCTCTGAGAGCAGAGAAAACGCCAACTTTACGGGTCAGGAAATTGAGTCTCAGAGAGGTTAAAAAAAATTTGCCCATGATCACCCAGTCAGTAAGTGGTAGAACCAGAATTCAAACTTAGGGCTGTACAATCCCAAAGAATGTGCTCTTCAAGCCACATCACATCACGTGGCCTCTACAGGCTTGGAAAGCTTGGTGGACAGGGGAAATCTGGTGGAGAAGGAGACTGGAGGAGGCAAACTGGGAATTACACGCTTGAACCAGATTAGGCGAGCCTCGGATGGCCTGATGTAATTTTGACATTTTTCTATAGTCAATGTGAATCCATTGGAAGGAGGACTTTAAACCGTGTTGAAAGATTATTAAGCTGACAGCAGCCTGTGGGATGGTTTTGTTTAGGAAAGTTCTGGAGAAAGGAGTCAAACTGGCAAATGACTACAAAGGTCCAGGCAAGAGAGTCAGGGGCCTGACTTTCAGGGCAGAGGGACTGTGAGTGAAAGGGGAAAAGTGGAAACAAAATATATAACAGAGAAGAACAGAGGACATGGAAACTGAACACATGGGAGAGGCAAGGGAGGTGAGTGTCCGTGATGACCAAGATGTGGGGCCTGGGTGCCTTGAAGTACGTTGGTGCCATTGAGAGAATTAAGGAAGAGTTGGTGGCAAAGGATATCTATGAAAACTGTTCATCTTGATGTTAATGCTACTGACACAACCAAGAAGAATCTTTCAGGGAAGGAGTGAGCGCCCGCTGCTGTGAGCCCCAGGCGGGAGGCTCTAGTAGGATCCAGGGTTTGGCTGGATTTTAAGCAGTTCATTTAGCTTTCTGGTGGGTATGACTGAACATCCCCACTCAGCAATGTGCAAGCATAGAATGTGTTAAGTAGCTGGTATGAAGTTTGCTTTCTGAGCACCCTATCCAGGAACTGGGTCAGGGAGGAAAACCTCATCTTGAAGCACTTTGAATTTGTTGGGAAGCCTTTAGCTGCTAGCTCCAGAAAACCGACTGCAAAATAGCTTAAAGAGTAAAGGAATCTATAGTGTCAGAGAAGGGACAGTTTGTGGATAGGAGGGGCTTGAGGCCTGGCCCATCAGGAATGGGCTCTGCTTCCCCCAAGTCGTCTCAGCTCTCACCTGCCTGGTTTGGGGCTTCATATCCTCACAAGACACAGCCCAACACTGGAAAAACCGATCTGCTGGCTTTCTCTCTCTATTACTATGTAAACAATTCTCAGAGGCCCCGCCCCCTACTCCCCCTCAAGGTTCATTGGCCAAGAGGGGGTCACATGTTCATTCCTGAACCAATCCCTAGCTCGGCAAATCCCTGCTCTTCGCTTTGACAACTGAGCTGCTGAGCTCTGAGCTCGGTGGGAGAGGCATAGACACATCATCAAAATCTGGGCTCTGCAGCAGAGAAAAAGGGTGGAAGGGATGGCAGTCTCAGTTTCTTCCAACAATTTTTCTGCTCACGCTTGATATTTATTATGGTTATTTGTCTGCATGAAAACTCAGTCCTGTTCAAAAATTCAAAGCATCGTCTAGCTCAAGACAGACTTCTGTGTGTGGGTCAACTCTGATGAAAGTGGGGACAGGCTGTGGTCCCCAACCTTCTGTTTCCTGCTCTCTGTTCTTTCACTGCCCTGTTGTAAAAGCCCAAGTGAATGGCCCAAAGGGGAAGTGGAGGTTTGGAGGCTCCATGTCCCACTGGCTGGCTGTGCAGGCCTCGATGCTGCTGGGCAAATGGTGGCTCTCTCAAGGGAAATTGTGGTTCCTCCGTGCTGGGGAAGGGCTCTGGATATCCACTGGTTCTAGGAGCAGCAGCAGTCAGGAAAGAGACCAGGCTTGTGTAGGATGGGAATACCATCCCTCCTCCCCAAGGATGAATTAATCTCTGTTGAATTCATCTCTTAGGATCAGAAGTAAAAACTGAGCAAGGCACTTGGCAAGATAAGCATTCTTCACTCTTTCCCCTGATAATTAGCTGTCCTAATTTTTGGCTTCTCTCTCATGCAGCCACTGCAGGACACACCAGTGGCCTCCCCAAGGAGCAAGATGTGGCAAGATGCTCAGTCTTGCCCTCAACCTCCCCGGGCCCAGGCCAGTCACGGAGCATTCAGGTTTGGTGACAGTCCCACCAGCCACTTGCTATTCACAGTTCCCCAGGAGTTGCTGAAATCCAGGTATTATTTAATTTTCCTGCTCCCACACCAACTCAGAACCTGACTCTGATTCTACCCCAGGGCTGGCTAGCTGGCATGACAGAGTGTACCTGTCACTAATGAAGGTGACACTACCACTTCTGTGAAAAGAGGTGCTGGCCTGCACAAGACACTGAGCGTGATTGCCTGAGTATGCTCCCGCCCCGCAGCTGGAACACACACATGAGGCTGGAACAGTCAGTTCGGCTCTGGTTTAGAACTGACGGTGTTCTAAAAATAAGGCTGATATCTCTTTCCAAAGCTGCTACTTATTTCTTTGATAAATCACCTTCCTTCTCCTGCATTCTATAGTCACAGGAAAATCATTCTTTTAGGTAGACTTGGTACCAGATAAATCATTTTTAAGAGAATACATTTTGACTTTTTGTGCTAACAAGTTGCATCTTTTTTGGAGAAGAGGGAATGAGCAGAGATATTAATTATGTCAGAAAAAAGTAGAAAAATAAAGCTTGTCATTTTCATGTGATTTGAAGGAGACAGATAGAAAGGTGCCAAAAATTCCTTTATGACTTATCTACAGAAGTAGAATTGCCCAAGGGTCAAGAGACTTGGCTTTAAGACCTGGCTTTCAATCCCACTCAGCCACTTGCTGGCTGTGTGACCTCAGGCCATATTCCCGTTCCTGTCCTTGAGGATGCAGACGTCAAGATGGAATTAGAGATGCAAGAGATTTATTGTTCCTGTGGAAGTAAAAGGGGAGGGAGCAGGAGCTGGCAGGGAGAACCTTCAGCTGAGAGGTGGCCTGAGGCCTGTGAAAGGAGAGGGGAAGAAGGAGAATCCCAAAGGAAGAGCCTCAGATGGCAGTGCATCTGCAAGGAAAGATCTCCCGTTCAAAGAGTCCAGTGTTGGGCATGAATGGCCCCGCCCTAGTTCTGCTGCTGAGCTTAGTCTTGGCTGGGAGTCACCAGTATGCCACTGCAGATCCAAGGCTGTGGCAGCTGGGGGCTGCCAGCCCGCTGTGCCCCGCAGCAGGTTCTCCTGAAGGGAGCTCTGAGCGGCAGCTGCATGGCTGCCGTGGGCTGCTGTTCAACTTTTCTGAGCCTCAGTTTTCTCTCCGTAAAATTGGCACAGTTATGCCTGTCTCACCTGTTTTTGCAAATTGCTACATCTCTTTGAACCTCAATTTTCTCATCGATTAAATGGGGTTGATAATGCTTTCCTTGCAGGGAGGAGAGATAGTAGCTTAAAACAAGCTAGCTCTTGAAGGCCCACTCGGTAAGCCAAGTGCATGATTCACAGGCCAATGGGAAGGTCAGAAAGGCTGAGTTCTGAAGGAGAACGCCTATGCCAGTAGCTCCATGCCTCCAGGTGCCCCATGGAAAGTCTTGAGATCTCTAATTTGCCAAAACTGTGCTAGTGGGAGACTAAGGCAGGTAGCAGAAGTGTTGTCCCTCTCAGTTATCAGCCTCTCCTGGGGCTATCTCTTGGTAGGGAGGCCCCATTCCTCGTTACTGCTCTCTTGGTCAGGCTGACCTTAATGACAACAGTCTCCCTGCAGGCGCTGCCTGGACTACCCTTTTCCCAGCCTCCCCTGCCTCCAGCCTCCCTGGCCCTGCAGCTTCTCCACCAGCTCTGCCCTCCCCTCTCCCTCCCCGCTCCCTCCTCCTCCCTCCGCAGCCCCTTTCTCTCTTACACTTTCTCTCAGCACATTTCAGTGTGGTGAGTTGTCTGGCTTCTGATGATTCAACCCCAGCACCTTCCCAGCTAACACTGAATTATATGTAATAAATGAAAAAAGTAACATTTTTAAAGGGAAAGTGAAAAAAATAATCATCAGTAAAGATAATTTTTAAATTATTTTAGTCCCAAGTATTGTTGCAATCAGAGTACATTTTCAGGATGTTGCAAGATTTGAACTATTCTATTGTTCTCATTCTGATTTATATTCTAGCAATTTTTCCTCTCCTTTAAAACACCGTACCACTATTTAAACCTTTTGGTGAATGTATACAAATGCCGCTTAGCTGTCTGTCTCCCCCTCCTACTCTCCAGCAATGAAGAGTCGTAGCTATGGTATCAGCTACAGTATCATATGCTGGGGTTTGAGTCTACTGCCATCTTTTTGGGGTGTTAGTCTTTTCTGAAAGAAAGCTGCTTTAAGAAATAGTCCTGGAAAGCAAATGTCAGGTCTGATAACCATGCCCACATACATCAAGTACTTTAATTCTGTGGCAAGTTCTAATATCCTCCTTAAATTGGCTAGCCCTCATTCTCCAAATCTCCACCCTAACAGCAGATACGCCAAGAGAAATGTTGAGAGGTGTCACCATCTGGTTCGTCTGATATAACAAATACAGATTTGTTTTTCATTTTGAAGAATGTTACCCTCAAGGAAACTTGCTAACCTGAAGAAGTAAAGTGCATCTCTGTTTGCTCAGCCTCACAGTATTAAAAAGCAAAGAGAAGTAACAGTGTAATTTTTTCTTCCACGGCTCGATTCTACCTGCAGATTTTCCATTTACCATTTAATTCAATTGAGTAACTGGTTTTTTTTGTTTTGTTTTTTTTTGTGTGGGGAAGACCAGCCCTGAGCTAACATCCGTCGCCAATCCTCCCCTTTTTGCTGAGGAAGACTGGCCCTGGGCTAACATCCGTGCCCATCTTCCTCCACTTTATATGGGGCGCCGCCACGGCAAGGCTGACAGGCAGTGCGTCGGCGGGCGCCCGGGATCCGAACTCGCGAACCCCGGGCTGCCAAGCACGGACTAAACCGCTGCGCCACCAGGCGGCCCCGAGCAACTGTTTTTTGAGTGTCTACTGTGTACGAGGCTCTGGGAACACAGCCTTAAGCAGGAGAGACCCAGTTCCTGCCCTCTGTCTGGTTTGCGCTTAGACATAAAGCACAGGGAGTGGGTGATGACAGCCTGATACCCCTATCTCCCTCCACCTTCTCCCACTGCACTTTTAGGCACCCCTCTCAGTGCACCCACCTACCATAAACAACTCAAGGAAGGAAACCTCCATCACTGCCCACCACAGTGCCTTATACACACTACACGCTCATTAAACATTTGTTGAATGAATGAATAAGTGGGTAGATGGATGAATGAATGATAAATGTAGCTTGCTTAGCCAGATATGCATATGATATGTAACCATCATGCAAATGAATATTAACTTTCATTCTCTGCTTTTACTGCATGATACTTGCTTAACTCCTGTTCCATCATAGGTGGGGTATTAAGGTCCAAGAAATGTAAAAGTGGGTGGGAGAAGGCAGATCTGTACTTCTGTGCCTCTGTGTTAAATATGTCTTACAGAAAGAAAATGCTACCTGATGCTTAAATCACATCCTTGTGATTCAAGTTGTCCCCTGACTTCTCCTCACAACCCCCTTCTCCTTGCCTGTATACAAAATAGAATGCATCTTCACTGGCTTTAAAAAGTACAGGCTGTTAAATGAAACAAGCCAGTCACAAAAAGACAAATACTGGATGCTTTCACTTGTACAAGGTACCTAGAGTAGTTGAATTCAGAGAGACAGGAAGTAGAATGGTGGTTGCCAGGGGCTGGGGGGAGGGGGAATGGGAGTTGTTTTCTAATAGGTACAGAGTTTCAGTTTTGCAAAATGAAAAGAGTTCTGGAGATGGGTTGCACAACAATGTGAATGCGCTCAGCACTACTGAACTGTACACTTAAAGATGGTTAGGATGGTAAATTTTGTGTCGTGTATTTTACCATAATTTTTTAAGAACTAGATTTTTTTTAAAGTAAGATATCTTCCTTCGTGTCATGTCCTGGGACTTACACCACTAGCTAAATTTGCTGTAGAACTTCCTCTTATTCCCCAGCACAGCAAGGAAATTATACAACAAAACTTTTAAGGCTGCAATATAGTGGCTTTTAAAAATTCCCCAAGAGATGGGTCATTTAGTCAGTATATGCCTTAGTTTATTCATTTAAATAATGGGGGTTTGGGGGTTTCCTCCTCACCTCTCCCAGCTTTGGAGATTTCGGAGAAACGCTAAAAACCTCTGTTTTCCTTCTTTGCCTGTTGCTTTCTTTTCCCCACAGGTCACGGTTTGCTGTGGACGTGCAGACAATGTCCTCCAGAGGGCTCGTGTTTTACACGGGCACTAAGAACTCCTTTATGGCTCTTTATGTTTCAAAAGGACGTCTGGTCTTTGCATTGGGGGCAGAAGGGAAAAAACTAAAGCTCAAAAGCAAAGAGAAGTACAATGACGGGAAGTGGCACACGGTAAGAGCAGGCTGCATCACAGCCTCCTGTTGGTGCAGAATTCACTGTTGAGTAGCTGCTGATAGAGTCTCAGCATTCCTCCAGGCATGAAGGCACCAGCACTGGGAGAGAGCGTGTGCTCGGAGGCACTGAGCCCCGCAACATCTCAGCACCGGAGACTGCTGCTCACGCCAGGCGTGGATGTCATCCTAAATGCAAGATGAGCTTTACTCAGCGCCTTACCAGTCCCCTCCACCCCCTCCTGGGCTGTCTCACTCCCCCTGCCTACTCCCACCCCTGCTTCCTGGACTATTTCTCTCCTTCAAGACAATTTCCAGGTCTCCAGGCCCCTCTCTGAGCCTGGAATGCCTTCTCCATAGCACAAGTGTAGAGACTAATATCCCTAGCATCCTAGCTCTTGCCTGAGGGCATCCCAGATTTAAAGAAATACGGTTTAAGGGGAGAAGGGACCTATTGTTTTTTTCCTGATGAGGAAACTGGAACTCAGAAAACTTAAGTGACTTTACAAGTTGCACTCAGTCATTCAACAAATATTTAATGAGCTGCCATCCTGGAGCATATACACAAAATTATAATTAAATTACTTTATAATTTGATTTAATTATAATTTAATTAAATTTAATTTAAAAATTTTTTAAATCCCCCAAATAATGTCAGATACTGGTAAGTGCTTTGAGAAAACACTAAAGCAAGGTAAGGAAGTAACAGAGTAGAGAGACTATTTTAGATAGGGTGGTGAAGGAAGGCCTCCTCCAGGAGGTGACAATCATTTGAAGTTATAGGGAGGGTGTTCCAGGCAGAGGGAACCACAAGTACAAAGACCCTGAGGTAGGAATTAGCTGAGTGCACAGAACAGAAGGGCTAAGAAATGGGATTCGAGAGTGAGGCAGGGCCCAGATCATTTAAGCTTTGCAAGCCAAGGTAAGGATTTTGGATTTTATTCTGAGTACCTCTGAAGCTTTTAGAGAACCTCCAAAGGAGATTTACATGAACAGATTGATATCTTTAAGTCTCTGTAGCAGAAGAGACTAAAAGGGGATAAGCGTAGACTAGGGAGACCAGAAGGATGCTATAGCCGTTGCTTTGAGAGGTGTTGGGGGCTGGAGAGAACTGGACTGTCCGGGATGTGTTCTGAAGGCAGAACCAAGAGGGCTTGCTGATGGATTGCACGTAGAGTGCGAGAGAAAAAGAGGGGTCAATATGGAGCCCTGTGATTTTGGACCAGCAGTTGGATCAGTAGTGGGACCTGTGCTGAGATGGAGAAGACGGGGAGGAGGTGGGTGTGACTGGCGAGGGAGCATTGTAGAGCTGGGGAGAGTACGAGTTCTGCTGTGAACATCCTAGGCTGTGTTGCCAATCAGACTTTCTAGCCCACATGTCAGGAGGCAGTAGAGGCTAAAGGTTGCAGCTAGATGTAGAGATTGGGGAGTCATTAGTGGATAGGCTCATAGCCCCGAGATGGAGAGTCCACACCAGAGTCCAGGGAGCCTGACTTTTAGCAAAGAGTCGAACGCTTGCTCCTCTGGTTAAAAGAGAGAACCACTGGCCTCTTGCTCCAGGAGCCCAGCTCAAGGGAGCGTGTGGCGCCCCCACTCTTGGCTCTGCACAAACTACTCCTTCCCCTTTGTCACGTGGCTGTGTGTTTATGATCCTTTGGCTCTTCCATTGTTTATCTGTTGTATAAGTTTCCAGATCAATTATATCTTTTTATTAGTTCGCTTTAAGCAAGCTTTTTTTAGCTCACTTTTTAAACTCATTCTGTTCAATGTCTAACATAATCTCACAAAATTATGATGATAATGACAATACTAGGTAGAAAACTGATTTTTTTAAAGCTACTTGAAGGGACAGAAAAATGTTTTTTTAAATTTCCTGTGACCACTAATAAAATACAGCACCAACTGTCAAAGGTAAAACTATGATTAATTTATTTTCTTTACTCTTAAGGTGGCGTTTGGGCAAGATGGAGCAAAGGGGCGCTTAGTTGTGGACGGTCTGAGGGCCCGGGAGGGGAATTTGCCTGGAAGTTCCACCGTCAGCCTCAGAGCCCCAGTGTACCTGGGATGGTCCCCATCAGGGAAGCCAAAGGTAAATACTTATGCCTCAGAGCCGTACATGAAAATACTTCACCTTATAATATCATCTCAAAATACTTCAAATGATTATTAAAGAATCTCAATATTCAAGGACCTCAAAATACTTTACATGATATTTTTAAATATCTAGTCAATGTCCATAAGCCCACAGAGAAGGTACCCATTCCCCATTCCCAACTCTTCATTTTGGGAATGAAGAGGCCCAGATTTGAGTCTTGGCCCTTCCTCCCCTGAGGCAGGCCCTGGAGGAGTGAATCTAGGGCTTCTCCATGCCTTTATAGACATGAATCTCTTAGCTTCTCCTCCAGAGAATGCAAAAACGTAGGTTTTAGGTTGTAGATGGAGATTTTTGATTAAGATAATGTTTTCCAAATTTTAGCGATTTGTGCCAGCTTCACCACATTTGCTGTCCCTGGGTAAAAGATTTACTTAACAGTTTGTTCTCAGTCAACTCACTATTTAATTTAAATTTGTTTTTAAAGGATCTTTTTCTCTCTGTCATAAATGGAATTCCAATATCCTTTGCCATAAAGAGTAGGTAACCATAAAAATAAATATGTGAAAAGTGTTAATGGAGTCTAGCTAGCTAGTGTGGCCTCTACTCCCTTCATTTGGAGAAAAGGGATCTTGACAAGTGATCAATTATGTCTCATATAATTATAAGAGATGTTTAAGACATATTAGCACAAAACTAAAATTTGTTCCTTGCCCTAATCAGAAGGCTAGAAGGAGAATTGAAAAAGGACTAAGTTAATAACTAAACATATGTTTTAATGTTATTCAGTGTCTGAAATAAAATTATCTCAAGAACCAAACTTGCGGAAACTTTGGGCTAAGGGAAAGTCACAAGTCCATCTGTCCCCAAGAAGGAGGGGTGCATAACTGGATTTGTCAAGTTCAGAAGCTCTGATGGGGCCGTGGCTCCGGGGCTGATCTCTGTGAGCGCCCTCTCCCTGTCTCTCCTCCCATGCTGCCGGGGCGCTAATCACACCTGAGTTACTCGGGGCGGGAGCAACCACCTGTCTTTCTTCTCCCAGATTTTCCTTTTGCTCCCACAGTGTGGATGGTGCTGTTAGCAGCTCAGGCCTAGGAACTGCTGTCTACCCTAAATGTGCTGCCAGATGCTTGGACCTCTTGCCCCTTTGTTCGTGGCTCGTGGCCCGTTCTGGTGTGATGTTTGCTTGCCTCGGGGGAGGAAGGGCCAAAACTCAAATCTGGGCCTGGAAATGGGCACAATTAAAGCAGGTCATTTCCACCAGTGTGGATTTGAGGCAGTCGGACTGACCTGGCCCAGGCCACGGTGTCGCCACAGGACTCAGCCTGGCTCACTCAAATTTTGCACTGGGGTTTGGGCCAAAGCCCCAGCAAGTCAAAAAGTATTATTTTGCTTTATTATATATAATAACTTCTATATATATATCATAAATAATATATAACATAATGTAGTATATGTAATATATAATATGTAACATATTAATTGCTAAGGCAGATCCTCAATGTTTGCTTTTCTGCAACCTCTGTACCTATTTCCTTCTCAGAGAAATCACACAGTGGGGTAGCTATTCAAGGGAACAATTTGGGTATTCTTTTGAATAAACCACACTCGGCATCCTAATATCTGGGATAACCCGTAGCACCCCGTCTACAACATTCTTACAAGCCAAGATTCTTTTTGCAGTCTTCCTTCCACCTGAGGGTGCAAACCATTGGATTACCCTCCTTCATATCCTTTCAGTGGGAGGCGACATTCAGTCAGTGTCTGCCTCTGAATACCAGAACCTGCAGTCAGCCTTCAGGGATTCAGTGTTAACTTATGGCCTGTCCTGGAGAGTCTGAGCTTGGTTTCAGATGCAGGTTCGTCATTGTGTAAGATGGCAAATCTTAAGAAACTAATCCTTTCATAGGGAGCCCGGTCAGTAGTTTATTGTTGACGGTGACACCACATGCAGCTCTAATAGCACCGTATTCTCTTAAAATTATATCTTGCATCTGTTGTGTAGGATTCCAGAATCCTAAAAAGCATTTATCATAGATGGGAGTTTAGGAATTTTATTCAGTGATTCTTTAACTTTTTTGAAAATTGCATGAAGGTTGCTGTCCCTCTCCCCGGGAAAAGGCACATACGAGAACATCTGGTATGTAATTTAAGGGGTCACAGAACCCCAGAAGCACATCCTTGGTTCCCAGGTGAGGAGCTCAGTTCCAGACCAGCTCCAGGCAGGCAAGGGGCTCCAGGCAAGCCCACTGATGCTGCGCACTGTGTCTTATGTTAACTCTACGGCGTTCGTGATTTGTTGGTGGTGCAGAAACCCAACAGTGTAGGGAACTTTTTTACACTTTATTATTTTTGGAAGGTTTTGCCCTCTTTTTTCAGTCAGCTGCCCTGCATTAAGCAATCACATGGGCTTATGAAACCCTAAGAAGTGGTTTGTACCTGCAAAGAGACAGTGAGATCTGTGAACTGGTAAGGTGGAAATTTCCTCCTGTTGCAGTTCTGTCTGTGTGTACCAGGGTCAGGTCACCCTCCCTATTCTTGTCCCAGCACTAGCCAGCAACCTCCACTGCCCCTGCCCTCTGCACACACACCACTTGGTTGGGTGGCACCTTCAAACTTCAACCACTTACCAGACATCTGGTAACCAGATTTTTCTTGACACTGTGAGCAAGGAGCCAAATGGAACATTCAGGCCCACCTGACTCTTTGAAGCAGGAAGGATGAATTGCCCTCTGTTCCCCTTTTGCAGACAACTGCCCCTGCCCTTAACCTTGGCTGACCATGCATTTCTGGAAGTTGTGAGTAATGAAGTTTGCTTTCTCTTCTGCTTGGTTGCAGAGCCTCCCCCAGAACAGCTTTGTGGGATGCCTAAGGAACTTTCGGTTGGATTCAAAACCCCTGGATACCCCTTCTGCAAGCTTTGGGGTGTCTCCCTGCTCGCATGGCTCTTTGGAGAAAGGCATTTATTTCTCCCAAGAAGGAGGTCACGTACTCCTAGGTAAGGAGCAGTTTGGAAGAGTTTATATCTTTGAGTTTGAAGAACTCCATCCTTTTTCTTAAATTATGATGTTTTAACTTTTTTTTTCTTTTGGAAGCTAACTCCGTGTTGTTGGGGCCAGAATTCAAGCTTGTTTTCAGCATTCGCCCAAGAAGTCTCACTGGAATCCTAATACACATTGGAAGTCAACCAGGGAAGCACTTATATGTTTATATGGAGGCGGGAAAGGTGCGTAGCAGTCTGATGACACGGGAAGGGTATGTGGATTTACATTCAAACCAGATTCCCTCTCTGGATACCATAGTAAGTGAAGTTATGGTAAAGAGTGGAATCCAACCTTGTATTTAAGACATGTGATTTCAGGGCTAACTTACCATTTTCCTTTAGCAAGTAATTTCGTCATCATGTTTTCTGTTCTTCATCTTTAAAATTGGGAAAACTCAAACAAGCTGGGCTGGCTTCCGGCTCCACCACTTAGTTATATGGCCCTAGGGAAGTTTCTTAACCCCTTTCAGACTCAGTTTCTTTATCTCTAAAATGTGGATAATAATTCTTATATCTTAGAACTTTTGTCAAGATTATAGACATTGCCAAATACTCAATAAATGTTCATTTTTCTCTCCTCCCCTTTACTCTTATCACAGCTCTACTTTTCTTCATAAGGGCAGTAGCAGATTTCACGGAATAGATTTTCTCACCAGCTCTCTCTACCATGTCACACCCAGGCCTGTGGCCCTGTATCCACTGAATCAGTTTCAGAATCCCCTTATCCTCTCTACACAGCTCACCAGCCTGTCTGGTTTCTGCAGCCAAGCTGGCCACTAGGTCTCCACACCAGCTGCCTTTGGCTTTTCGTGGATTCTTTCTTCAGTGTATGCTCCTGCTGCTTCATCCTTCCCATGGTACTCACAGGCCTGGTCAATATCTTATATTCAATACCCAGTTATATCTCTAACCTTCTCAAGAAACCTCTTTAAAACCAAATTCTTCCAGGAAGCCTCTCTTAGTGAAGGCCTCGAGGCCAAGATTGATAATGTGCCATTTTCTTTCACCTCTGTCCTTCCACAGTTTATTAAATGTGAGCGGAAAAAAATCCCAGAAGAAAATAAAACAGCCCAAACTCCCAGAACACTTTTTGTTTACATTGCAGCCATTAAGTCTAAGCAGGCCTCTGGTAGGCCAGAGAAGCAAGCAACTATCTGCTGGCCAGTGATTGAGACAGGCTGGCTTTTCAGGGGAGGGGCTGAGGAGGGTCTCCAGGGAGAGCTTCTGGATAGAAAATTAACACAGAGCACAAAATCAAGACCTGGTGCCCTTCAGAGCAGCAGTGACATTGTTTAGCTCAAAACTGCCTGAGAATAGGCTGCTCTGTCTGGTATATGCAAATTAAATGCAAATTATTTATAGACACATTTATTTTAGTTCTCCATTTATTCACCTTGATTCAGCCCTTGGAGAATCCTGGCCCCGAGAGTGGGAATGCGGGATTCTACACAATAGCACACTGAGTGCCTGACTCCTAACCGGTGCCCAGCACAGATGCAATCAGTTAGCTTGTTGAGTTCCTTGGACAAGAACGCCTCTATAAGTCATGACTTCGTGGAATTCATGAATGCCTCGGCCAGCATTTTTGCCTTCCACATTTCACATGTCCCTCTAAACAGAGCTACTGTCACATATTAATAGCTAAAGAGGATCCTCGATGCTAATGGTAACCTTTGAGCAGGGCCTGACAGAGGCGGAGTTTGGATTGGGAGGGAAGGGCTCATTGCCATTGGCAGCAACCTCAGGCAGCCCTGGGTTTGCCTGCCTGGAAGGCATGCAGCAGAGAGAGATTTGCAAAGCCTTGGACCCCCTGTGATCACCTGGTGCTGAAAGGGTGACCTATATCTAAGTGCTCCTGGGCTGTCGGGGTGGCAAGGGTTGGGAAGGGAAAGTGGCAGAAGTTGGCTCCACCTGCCTTTCTGAAGGAAATGGGAAAATGCATGTGTGTTCCAGGTCACAGCCTCTGTGGACAGTGAAGCAGGTGGAATCTTGACATCGGTCACACCAAAGCAGTCTCTGTGTGACGGACAGTGGCACTCAGTGGCAGGTATGACGTCCAGTAGCCTATTGTTCACACACTGAAACAGTCTCCCTTTCCACCTGGATTTGAATATCCCAAATGCAGCCTCAGTCCACCGACCCATTAGTGTTGACCAGGGTCAGCCCACCGGGTTAACATGGTGAGAACATGTCCGTTCTCACCAGCCGTATTTATGTAATTCATGGCTGCTGCCTCCAGTTCTCCCTAACGTACTGAGATAGTTTTTTTTTTTTTTTTTTGGAGCCCAACCAACTGATAAGCTATGTTTATTTTCAAGGTATTATAACATTGTGATTTAGATTTTGGCTCTGAAGTCAAAAAGAACAGAATTCAAATCTCAGTTCCATGCTTTACGTGTGTGACCTTGGGCAAGCTGTTTGATTACTCTTTATTTTCACTTTCCTCATCTGCACAATGGAAATAAAAATACAGCCATGCACCTCGTAATGACATTTCAGTCAATGACAGACCACATATACATAAACAATACATATATGATAGTGGTCCCATAAGATTAGCACCATATAGCCTGGGTGTAAGTAGGCTATACCATCTAGGTTTGTGTAAGTACACTCTATCATGTTTGCACAGTGACAAAATCACCTAACAATGCATTTCTCAGAATGAATCCTTGTCATAAAGCAACACGTGACTATAGTGTACACCTCCCGGGGTTGTGAAAATTAAGTGGGATAATCCATGTAAAGTGCTCAGCAGTGTCTGATATATAGTAAGTGTTCAGTGTTTGCTCTTACTATTATAATGTTAAGTTTCATTGTTGGGTTACTTTTTTCAACAACCATGTAATATTAATGCAGGTGATTTAGACAAACCATTGGATTGAAAACAGGCATAGTCTCTCAAATAAAATCTACTATTTTATGAATAACTTATGGACATTAATTTGGATATTAACCTGTATTGGCTAAAATACTTGTAAAAAGTGCTCTTTTCTTGGCTGATCTGAAAGCTAACTACGTTGCAATTAGCTAAGATTGTTAACATGAGAAGAATTTGGTTTTGAGGGTCAAAAGCAACTGTCTTTGGAGTCAGTTTTCAGAAGTCAGTGTCTTCTTGGAAAGAAACTGAGATCATGTTAGATAAGCATGGCCTCTGGAGACAGGAGACCAGAACTTGAATCCCAACCCGTTCAACTTATAGCCAAGTCATTTTGTCAAGCTTCTCAATGATTGAAAGTCACAGTCTCCTATCTGGGAAATGAGAGTGATAATATCTTCCTCACAAATTCATTTTAGGGATTAAATTCTGTAATGTATGTGGAAGCACCTGAACACCACCTGGTGTTCAGAAGTTGGGTGAATTTATGTCTAGGTTGACAAAATTCCCACAAACAGTGCTCCCACAGGTCCATTTGGAATGAGTTAAAACAAAGCCAGTGGTGACACACTAGTATAGACATTAAACAGTGGGCGGGACTTTCCTCAGGTAATAGACCTGACCAGCTTCCTTTCCCTCCAGTCACCATAAAACAATACATCCTACACCTGGAACTGGACGCAGACAACAGCTACACAGCTGGACAGCTCCCCTTCCCACCTGATGGCACTCAGGAGCCACTACACATTGGAGGTGTCCCAGGTAACTCTTGTCCTGACTTCTACACCCACGTTGCCCCGTGTCAGCTCTTAACATTGCCATCTTAACTCAACAGATGCGATGCCCTAGCCTGTGGGTTATTAGCAGGGCAGCCATTGGCTGGATGGTGGAGACAGTGAGGCCCTTTGCTCCAGCACAATGGGAAACTCAATTGCCAGCAATGGGCATGTTCTGGAACAGCCCAGGCCACATTACTGCTGCTTCCTCTTGTCCCAAGCCTATAATTTATAGCCCTCTCTTAAGAGGCTGTGTTACCCTAGAAGCCTGATATCAGCAAAGGATCAGGAAAGAGTCAAGAAGCTGGTCTCTCCCCTCCAGGCATTTAGTTTTACTGGAGGGTTATTAAGCTTTGTGAAATCGGGCAGGTTGAGATGGAGTCAAGTTCAAGGCTAGAATTTTGCCTGGAAAGAACCTTGTCATTCTTCATTGTTTTACATCTCTCCATATGTCCCTTGATTGTTAACTTTATAGGTCTTCTGTGACCCATAAAAGCACTAGAGTTCAGAGTTATTATTGCCTGTTGATTTGGGCTGTAGAATCTCCTTCTTTGAAGAATTTGGAGAGTAGCCTTGTTGCTGATTTATCACAGCAGGTGGTGTGTCGGGTGCCTGCTTGAAGGGAGGAAATGACTGTGTGGGCTGAGACTCTGGGTCCCTTTAGCTCTGATAAGAGTGTTGAAACACAGGGTGCATTCATTTGACGATATGAATTATCCAGTGAATGCCTCTCCTTTTCTCTTTCAGCCAATTTGCAGACCCTGAAGCTCCCTGTGTGGAAATCATTTTTTGGCTGTCTCAAGAATATTCAAGTCAATCACATTCCTGTCCCTGTCACTGAAGCTGTGGAAGTCCAGGGGACTGTCAGTCTGAATGGCTGTCCTGACCACTAACACAAACCTATTACACAGCAAGGAAATTCACCTTCAAAAGCACCAGTTACCCAACACACCTCCCTCTCCCCACTCAAGAGAGCATTCTTGACTTAAGACACCATCCAGATGAGTTTAATAGCAAATTTAATTTTTAATTCCAACCACATATACCCATCATTTTGGCATTCAGTGCTACATACGTATTTTATATAAAAATCCCATTTCTTGAAGATGATGAACAAATTGTTATATGCTTTTGGTAATATTACTTTTCACTAAAAATTAAATGTCTTTTAAAGAACATTTTTTCACTCGTTAAAAAAATAAATATCTTTTAAAGCACTTTAAAAATACAAAATTTTACGTATGTTAAGGGGTTGTAATTTATGGGGCAGTGTACTCTTTAAATTATGATGTTCTGTTAGCATAAAACCAACAGCTTTATGGTCATTGTTAATTGTATTAATTCTTCAGCACCTGTTCAGTGTGCTACCTACAACACAGTTTTCTACAAATAATTATTAAGCACATACTGGTGAGGTACTGTGTGTGCTCAGTGTTGAAACCACAGTCAAGTATTAGAAGTAATTCCTGTCCTGAGGGAATATGCAATCCAATTGGAGAGACACATAATATTCATAAAATAGTAAATAACAAACCGAATTAATGAACCTATAATTCCACTGGGCTTCCCACGTAGCCTTCCTCAGTCTGCTACCAACCAAGTCTAGATTATGATTATCAGTTCCCTGAGGGCAAAACCCATCAAGTAGGGCAGCTGAGGTGGATGTACATCATGTAATTAAAGCTTTGCATGGCAAGCTAACAGAAGTCAGTGAGGAGGAGGACTTGCTTCTAGTTTTATTCACATAATAATGAACAATGTCCTAGACCAATATTATTACCCAGCACTGCTCTCCCTAACGAAGAAGACTATGCAAGCATCTCTGTATCTTCTATGTAGTGTTTGTTCATCAGGAGAAAAATAACAAATAATTCTAAAAATTGGATGTAGTCATCTCATATAGTATCTTTATGGCTACATGCCCTCCATCTCTGAAATTGAGCCACATTCCCTTCAACTCAGAGCTCTTTTATGGCCCTCGCACTGCGGTCCTGTGGGCATACTTTCTAACAACCATATCTGGGCAAACATGGAATGTTCTCTTGGAGAGGTAGCAAGGTCCCAATCATAGAGGGTATTCAACAGAGGCTGGCTGGTGGACTTTAGGGATGCTGTGCTGGGTCAGAGGTTGAACTGCATAACTCTAAGTCATGTGCTTTCTGAAAACACTGATTTTCAGATGAAAACTCTACCAGGTGATTACCGTAACCCAGGAACCGAGTCCGTATGAAGAGAATCTGTTGCACTCATCTTTGGCAGGTCTACACTAAACTGGTGATTCTTTCTTCTGGGTTCCTAGTGTTAACCTAACTGAATCTATGAGGTTATACATTAATGTTGATTATCTGTTAGCACTTCCTAGATTCGTTATAAAGGTGCAGTTAATTCTGCGCTAATACGACTGGTTTTCCTTCCATTTTGTGGTAGCTGGAAGACAGGCATCCATCTGTCTTTTCTGAATATAATCCCAGCCGTGAGAAAGCAGCAGACAGTTGAGGAAACAGAAAGTCCTCAGCATGGCTATTCTCAGATTGTAGATGTGTGTTCTCTGAAAGGAATGTTTACAGCTCCTCACTGAACCATCATAGAAATTATTTGTAAACTGTAAAGTACCATACAAATACCATCACTTTCTTCCTCCTGGCTGATAGCCTCTCACAAATTGGGCTGACCTTGGGGTAACAGGCTAAGTAGGGACAGCAGGATCACTGGTGGTTGACTGACCAGGTCATTACAGGTCCACAGGTGGTTCCATTTTGGTCCAGGGGAGTAGGGCCTGGATTGTGGGAAAACCATAGCACATCTCCCTGGGCAACAGTCACTTCAGGGACACCAAGTAACTCTGAAGCAATCCTGTGCCTTCTTGGTCTGCTTCCTTCAGCACCTCTTGATCTCATTCCTCAAAATAAAGGGTTGTTGAGTTTTTGCCACATTCACTCACGATAACCCCATGTTAGAGGACAACAGCCCTAGGCAGAACACGGTGACATTTCCTTCCTCCCAGACAGGAAGTGGCCTCCCTTCCCCACAAAGAACTTTGACTCCTTAGTGCCTTTCTGCCCCTACTCTCCCACAGAGCTGCACTGCAAAACCCCCAAACCCCAACTTCTGCTCTCCAGCCACATTCATGCCACTCTTTCCAGTTCCCCAGTTCTCTTTTTACTAATTCCAACTTTCAGTGGGTCAGTGCTAGCTCCAGAAAGGCCAGAGTCTTTCTTAGGAATGATGACTTAAAGCCAGCATGTGACTGGAGCCATTTTTAAATAATATTATTTTTATTGAATACAAATGGTATACATGTTCATTGCAGAAAAATTGGGGTATGCAGAAAAGCATAAAAATTACCCATAATCCCATCACTCAGAAATCTGTTTGGATTTAGTAATATATCTGCCTTTTTTAATGCATAAATGTTTCCTTATGAAAGCACAATCATACTGTATATATTGTTCTTTACATGGTTTTAAAAACTATATGGTGAGGGGGCCGCCAGGTGGCGCAGCGGTTTAATCCGCGCTTGGCAGCCCGGGGTTCGCGAGTTCGGATCCCAGGCACCCGCCGATGCACTGCCTGTCAGCCATGCTGTGGCGGCGTCCCATATAAAGTAGAGGAAGATGGGCACGGATGTTACCTCAGCAAAAAGGGGAGGATTGGCAACAGATGTTAGCTCAGGGCTGGTCTTCCCCACAAAAAAAAACAAAAAGAAAAACAAAAAAACTATATAGTGAGTGTTTCCTAGGTCTTCAACTAGAGCATTCCATCAGATGAATTTACCATAATATATTTAATCAACTTCCAATTATTAGACAACTAGGCTGTTTCAGTTTTTTGCATTTATAAGCAATACTAGAATGAATATATCCTGGAATGTAAACCTATTTATCTTCTTAGGATAAATTCTTAGATGTAAAACTACTAGATCAAAGGATATGAACATTTTTTGTGACTGTTGTTAGCTATTGCCAAATTGTTTCCCAAAAGCTTATATCCACTTATATTCAGAATCATTTTTAACTGGCTTTAGCCCCTGATGCCACTAAATGTAAACTCACCCATGGTGGGTTTACTCACCCATGTCAGGTCTGCCCATGGTCTTCAAGACAAGGAGGAGTTGTTGGAGCAAGCCAGTTCATAAAGCTCTACCATGCTCCAGGCTCATCTGAGCCAAAGTCACACCACCAGGAAATGCATGGTCAGCTTGGGGCTCTGATGGGCAATTCTGCAAAACGCCTTAAGAGAGTGGGCAGTTTTTGTCATCCCTAAGAACCGGTGCTGAGCCACAGACACAGCCAGGTTTGCAGAATATGTCACTCTCAGTGAGCCCCTAACCAATGCCAAACCTGGGATGTGCTTCCAGAAAGGAGCAAGGCACTCCTCCAAGGGTTTGAATCATGTACTGTGCTCTCTGAGCAGCTGCCAAACCTCAGCCATTAGTCAAGCCAGTGGCTTCTTCATCCACCTTGTAAATTTGCTTTCTTTGTGATTGAAACTTTCGTAAGGATTTGCTCAGGCAAAATTTCCAGGATTTAAATGGGTAAATGCTTAAGTCCTCATCCCTCCCACCACCCTACCCTCAAACAGAGAGATCCAAAGCAGAATTCTTTTTTCTCAACATGAGTGATAATGGTAATAGCAGTAGTGGTAGGTGACAGCTGTGTCATGTTTCCCAATTTTTTGGGGGGGGATAAAATTGATGTATAACATATTAGTTTCATGTGTACAATATAATGATTCAGTATTTGTATACATTGCAAAATGATCACCACCATAAATCTAGTTAGCATCTGTCACCACACATAGTTACAAAAAAATTGTTTTTTTTCTTGTGATGAAAACTTTTAAGATTTAATCTCTTAGCAACTTTCACATACGCAGTACAGTATTACTAACTATAGTCGCCATGCTGCACATTACATCCCCATGACTTATTTATTTTATAATTGGAAGTTTGTACCTTTTGACCCCTTTTGACACGTTTCACCCACCCCACCCCCAACCACCTCTGGCGACCACCAATCTGTTCTCTGTATCTATGAGCTTGGTTTTGTTTATTTGTTTCTTAGATTCCACATACAAATGAGAACATATGTTATTTGTCTTTCTCTGTCTGATTTGTTTCACTTACCATAATACCTTCAAGGTTCATCCATGTTATCACAAATGGCAAGACTGTCTTATTTGTTATGGCTGAATAATATTCCATTGCATATATGTATTTATATACCACATCTTCTTTACCCATTCATCCATCAATGGACACTGAGGTTGATTCCACATCTTGGCCATTGTAAATAATGCTGCAATGAACAGGGAGGGGTGCATAAATTTTTTCAAGTTAGTGTTTTCATTTTATTTGAATAAATACCCAAATGTGGAATTGCTGGATTGTATGGTAGTTCTATTTTTAATTTTTTGAGGAAATTCCATACTGTTTTCTATAGTGGCTGCATCAATTTACACTCCCACCAACAGTGCACAAGGGTTCCCTTTTCTCCACATTCTCACCAAGACTTACTATTTCTTGTCTTTTTGATAATAGCCATTGTAATAGGTGTGAGGTGATAGCTCATTATGGTTTTGATTTGCATTTCTCTAATAGTGATGTTGAGCATCATGTACCTGTTGGTCATCTGTATGTCTTCTTTGGAAAAATGTCTATTCAGATCATCTGCCCATTTTTCAATTGGATTTTGGGGGGCTTGAGTTGTATGATTTCTTTATATATATTGGATACTAACCCCTTGTCAGATATATGATTTGCAAATATTTTCTCCCATTCCATACATTGCCTTTTCATTTTGTTGATGGTTTCCTTTGCTGTGAAGAAGCTTTTTAGTTTGATGTAGTCTCACTTGTTTGTTTGTTTGTTTGTTTGCTTTTGTTGCCTTTGCCTTTGGTTTCAGATTCAAAAAGTAATCACCAAGACCAATATCAAGGAGCTTACCACCTGTTTTCTTCTAGGAGTTTTATTGTTTCAGGTCTTACATGCAAGTCTTTAATCCATTTTGAGTTAATTTTTGCATATGGTGTAAGACAGTGGTCCAGTTTCATTCTTTTGCATGTGGCTGTCCAGTTTTTCCAACACCATTTATTGAAGAGACTGCCCTTTCCCTGTTGTATATTCTTGGCTCCTTTGTTGTAAATTAATTGACTGTATATGTGCAAGTTTGTTTCTGGGCTCTCTGTTCTGTTCCTTTGATCTATGTGTCAGTTTTTATGCCAAAACCATACTGTTTTGATTACTATCACTTTGTAAAATAGTTCAAAATCAGGGAGGCTGGTGCCTCCAGCTTTGTTCTTCTTTCTAAAGAGTGCTTTGGCTATTTGGGGTCTTTTGTGTTTCCATACAAATTTTAGGATTGTTTGTTCTCTTTCTGTGAAAAATGTCTTTGGAATTTTGATAGGGATTGCATTGAATTTGTAGACTCCTTTGGGTAGTATGGACATTTTAACAATATTAATTCTTCCAATCCATGAGCATGAAATATCTTTCCATTTACTTATGTCTTCTTCAATTTCTTTCATTAGTGTCTTATAGTTTTCAGTGTACAGGTCTTTCACCTCCTTGGTTAAATTTATTCCTACGTATTTTATTCTTTTTGATGCTGTTGTAAATAGGATTAATTTCTTTTTCTGATAGTTGGTTATCAGTGTATAGAAATGCAACTAATTTTTGTATATTTCTTTTGTATCCTGCAACTTTCCTGAATTCGTTTATTAGTTCTAACAGTTTTTTGGTTGGAGTCCTTAGGGTTTTCTATATATAATTCAAAATGAATTTATTTATTTGTTTGTTTATTTAATTTGCCAAACAATATAACTTAATTCCTCACCTAGAAATTCCAGCATAATGTCTGCATGCCTGAGAACAGAAAGCAGAGACAAAATTGGAATATCCTTGTTAACCAACCTCAGGGTGAGGAACCATTATTCTCTCAAAGGCGAGGGCAGGGTCCTGAGATGATGAGTACTATTTACTGGGAATGTTTTTTTCTCCCTTGCTCATAAAGACTTCTATGACCCCAGAATGTAAAGTGTACTTTTCCATTGTCCCATAAATTTTGAATGTGTGGTTTATTTTACTCTACATTGAGTCTTTGATAAAAATGAGAATTGGGAGTTTCAGAGGGTAAAGGACCAGAACTTCCTGCAGCACTTCAGTCTCTTGAATGCACACAGATAGCACAGCACATTGACTGATTAAACTGACCCTTGCTCAAAAGGCTTTTACTAATTAATCAGTAACTTTAATCATCTCATACTCAGGAGCACACATTCCTCAACAGTTATAAAGAGGCTAGGTATCTGGTGATATAGCTTAACGTGTTGTCCATTCAAAAGGCAAATCTCCATATGTATTTACTATTCCTACAGAAAATATGCTTCCTCAGAAGTAAAGTCTGTATTATGGAAAATAAGCAACTGAACATAAGTATCATTCAACTGCAGTGTTGTCAACAGAGAATAAGATCTTTAATATTATGTTTTTGCAATGTCCTTGGTGAGGGAGAGGCCTCTGTCAAGAGTTGAAGTGCCTCATGGGACTTCCGGGTCACTTCCTGGGTCAAAAAGTCTGGCTGCTGCTGTGACAGCTCCTGACAAGCCCAGATCCCAGTGGGGTTTTCTCCTACTCCACTGTTCCCTATAATCCATCTCTTCCCACTTCCCCACGATAAGAGGAAAGCCCCTTAGGAAAGGCCCCCCAACACACACATATTCAGGAAAAACCTTTGCTCTTGAAAGTCACTTGAATCTGAGCCACTCCTTGCTCCCTTGGGCCTATAATTCAGCTGAGTTTCAAGTGTGCAAGCTTTCTGTCATGTGGTTTAGAATATTCTAGAAGCTTGAGGGACAGAAAATATGTCCCTTACTTCAAAAGGGGTTACTTCTCTGAGAGTTAACTGAGATGATGGATGTAAAAATGTTATGAGAATATCATTGTTAATATTACTACCATTAACAACACTGTAAAACATGAAGCAGAAGTATCAGAAGTTGGATACTTCCTTATGGCTTTCGTTATTTCTAGGAAAGGAATTCAAATGTCAAAAATATGAAAGCCAAAGACCTAATAAGGAAGCTTCCTATTCTACTTGTGACTTACATTTGTCACTTTGCCTAGTTTGCCGTTCTAAGGAAACGAGGGAGGAGGTACATTTCCCCCATGTTGTGTAGCATTGCTGTGTTCACAAGTAAGATACATTTGAAACGAAGAAGCCTCTGTAGTCAATGCTGCCGGTTGCCAGCTCATCTCCCTTCACTCTCACCCCTGCAGGCCACGCAGCCCTGACTTCTAAATGCCAGCAGCAGCGTTTCTTTGAGGGCTTTCTTTGACTGCTAAAATTAGCTGCGTCCACTTGTGCAGCAAGTCAGCCAGCAAATGTTAACGCCGTAGGTGTGTCACTTACCAGTGACTCTTGGGAGTTGGTCTCTACTTCCCACGTCCCTTCTACACCGGTTCCCCGGAGTTTCTCCAGCAGGATCACTCTCCAGTCGCCCACAGTGGTCGCTGGCTCAGGGACGCTCACTTCATTAACTGCATTCCCTTCCGTGTCTCCCTCCTTCCCCTCCCACATTACTGGTGTTTCCTTCAGCTCCCAAATAAACTAGCTGCACTCAAATCCTTGCTCATGGTCTGCTTCAGGGGACCCCAAACTTAGAGACCCTCCAAAGAGTAGAGAGAGATCTTGTCCTAGGTTTTGACAATACCATATTTATGATATAACTAGTTCTCATTTTTCACAAAAACAATAAACATTATATGCCCATTGTGTCAATCAATATCAAGAAATTCTCTGATCCATGAGGATGCATTCTGACTGATCCATTAATAATCAGGTTGTGATTACATTTTCACTTTCTTAGCAATTGGAGAATATCTTCTGAATAAAAACTGATCTTTGGTATTAATGATATCTTTCATTTGAATAGCACTTTACAGCTTAGAAATAAAGGTAGCATATATTCTCGTTTAATCCATGAGAGGCAAAGTGAAGAGGTATTCTAAGGTAGCATCCTGCAGTTCCTAAGTGTCAAAGTAAGTACTGGAAATCAAGTCTCCTAATTCCTGTGTTTTCACTACCTGGTAGCTTCCAAGCCAAGTGAAGGCAGTCACATCCTTTCTAACCATACTGGGTGGAAGGGGAGTCAGAAGACCTCTGGGAAGAAGCAGTGGCTCACTTCCAACAACCTCAACTTCCATTTTTCGGAATTAACCTCCCTTTTCCTTGCTTTTCCAGCTCAAGTTCCTCTTTTGCTTTTTGATCTGGGAGGGGGCTAACTGAAATGATCACATTATATCATTTTTGATCTGAGATAATAATATGTCTCCTTGAAGTTGGGTAACTGGCTACTCATTGGAAAAATTAGATAAAGATAGATCCTTACCTTACATCTTCTACCAAAATAAATTTCAGATGAATTAAAGATTAAGTGAAATAAATAAAACCATAAAAGTGGTAGAAGAAAATGTTAAGAGAATTATTTACATAATCTTAGGTTGAGGAGTAGTTTTCTAAACATGGTATCAAATAAATTATAAGGAAATTATTAATAGTTGTGATCACATAATAACATTAAATTTCTGTATGGCAAGAAATGCAATGAACTTAATTAAAATAGAAAACTGGGAAAATATTTGTAACATATAACAGAAGAAGCTTTAATATTCCCACAAATTAAGAGCTCTTACAGATCAATAAAAAATGTATATAAATACCCCAATAATAAAATGGCCAAGGGGAAGACTAATTTACAAAAGAAGAAATACAAATTGTCCCTAAGATGTGATAACTATCCTCAATCTAATTAGTAATAAAATAAATGTAAAATATGAAATATATTATTTTTATCTAAAGTATTGACAAAGAGTGTTTAAATAATAAAATAAATACTAAATAAGTAATAGGATTGTATACTGTATATCCTTTTGAAGGAAGAAAGTGGCAATTTGGCAACAGATATCAAAATTTTAAAATGTACATTCTGGGGGTCCGGCCCAGTGGTGTAGTGGTTAAGTTTGCACACTCTGCTTCAGCAGCCCAGGGTTGGTGGGTTCAGATCCCAGGCATGGACCTACGCACTGCTCATCAAGCCATGCTGTGGTGGCAACCACATGCAAAATAGAGGAAGATTGGCACAGATGTTAGCTCAGAGCCAATCTTCCTCACAAAGAAATAAATAGAATGCGCTTTCTACTCCAAGGAATTTGCCCTAATTCACTGAGAAAGATATGGATAACGATTTTACCACAAGGGTATTCATATAGCCTTGTTTTGCTGTATCTTGTATTATTTAAATATCATGAATACATGTAGTGTTCTTCTAAGTTGGAAATAAAATGTGTGCCAGAGTCAGAAACCTGGCTGCAGGTCAGGGATAAGAGACAGGAAGCTCGGTGGCCTGAGTGCCTCTGAGAGAAGTACTGACCAGAATAAAACGGGTGTTTTAATGGTACTTCGTTGTGTCCAGATCTCCCTAAAAACAGAGGCTACCGTCTCCCATCTGCTCACTAAGCTTTTACTCCAGTTCCATTTCTTGTCCCCCAACATGGACAAGAGTCTCCTGCTTTAACCTCTGTCTTAGCTAGAGTTTCCATAACAAAACACCACAGACTGGGTGGCTTAAACAACAGAAATTTATGTTCTCACAGTTTTGGATGCTAGAAATCCAAGATCAAGGTTCTGGGTGATTTGAGTTCTGGTAAAAGCTCTTTTCCTGGCTTGTAGATGGCTGCCTTCTTGCTGTATGCTCTCATGGCCTTTCCTTGGTGTATGAAAGGAGTGCGGGGAGCTCTCCGATGACTCTTCTTAAAAGAACACTAATCTTTCCAGATCAGGGCCCCATTCTTATGACCTCATTTACCCTTAATTACTTTCATAAAGGCCCTGTCTGCAAATATGGTCACATTAGGGATTAGGACTTCAACATTTGGATTTTGAGGGGACACAAATGTTCAATCCATAACAACCTCCAATACATATTCCACCTCTAGTGGCTGAGGCCCACATGATTTCACTGAGTAGGGACAAGAGAAACTATCTATTTAAAATCCTGCCTTTTTAGGGCCCCACCTGATGATGAAGCAATGAGGGGATATCCACAGTCACATCATAAACTTTCAGTGAACAGGAGGTTGTTATCTGGCTGTGCTCAACCTCTCTCTGAGGGCTAACGACCCCACACAACCAGATGCCCTGAAACTTGAACCACAGGTGTTGCAATTCCGTGGCAGCAGTGAGATGGAAAAGCTCACCCCTCCCCTCCCCTACCTGCCTTGTGCAAAATTATAATAATGCATTTGAATTAAATCCAATCCTGGGAGAAACGAAGAGTACCAGCCACAAGCTCATTCATGAGGAGGAAGTTTAACAAGCGTTTAGTTTTGCCTTGATCTCAGATGTTGCTCAAATGCTCCAGTTTCTCTAGTTCAGTCAGCATAGTGTTGCTTTTTCAATAGGTAATTGGCTTTGCTAGCCATAAGTCACAGACCTACCTCCTAGGAGATAAGGAAATCTTAAAAGACTCATGAGTAAGGATGAGCCCCTGCCCTGGAGATTCTGATTCTCTAGGTAGGGGTGGGGCCCCGACATCCAGGGTTTTGGTGGGGTTTTTTGGTGAGGTAGTTTAGCCCTGAGCTAACATCTGTTGCCAATCCTCCTCTTTTTGCTGATGAAGATTGGCCCTGGGCTAACATCTGTGCCCATCTTCCTCTACTTTACATGTGGGACACCTGCCACAGCATGGCTTGATAAGCAGTATGTAGGTCCATGCCCAGGATCCAAACCCATGAACCCCAGGCCGCCAAAGCAGAGCATGCGAACTTAACCACTACACCACTGGGCTGGCCCCTGGAAATTTGTATTTTTAATAAACACACCAGGTGATTCTCATAATCCAGCAAATATGGGAAATATAGAATTATAGAACAAGTACTTGCATTAAGCAGGACTTCACATTTCATTCCATTTAAGGTAAGTTGGCCTAGAAAATAACCTTATTAAAGCATCCAAACCAGTTATCTTACTGATGGAGAATCTACATTCAAGTAAGGGTCTGATGTAGCTTTACAGTAGAATGCTGAGCAAGATAAACCTCCTGAGCTGCTGTAGCTGGGAGACATCTATTAGTCTTGCCCAGGAAGTATCAGGGATCCCACCGTGCTACCCAAGGGTGGAGGCCATTTTTTTGCTTGCATCTCAACTAGGAAATAAGTCTTCCCGTCAAAAGAGAATGGGGAGGCACCTAAGCTAAGTTGTATGTAATACAGAAATAAAAAATGGGGGGGGGGGAATGGGGCCGCCCGGTGGCACAGCGGTTTAGTCCGCACTTGGCAGCCCCGGGTTCGCGAGTTTGGATCCCCGCGCCCGCCGACGCACTGCTTGTCAGCCATGACATGGCGACGTCCCATATAAAGTAGAGGAAGATGGGCACGGATATTAGCCCAGGGTCAGTCTTCCTCAGCAAAAAGAGGAGGATTAGCAACGGATGTTAGCTCAGGGCTGGTCTTCCTCACACACACACACACACACACAAAAATGGGGGGAACAAGCATTACAGGCAGAGGGAATAGTGTGTGCAAAGGCACAGAGAAAAGAGTGAGTGTGGCTTAGGGGAGTTGATGAAAGTCCTGGATGGTGTGGGCAGACAGGTGACCACAAGCAGACAGGTGCAAGTAAAGAGATGGTGCTGGGGGGCTGGACAGGAGCCAGGTCATGGGGGCATGGTGACACACCTCCCCGCCCACTAGCTGCTGTGAGGCATTGGACTTAGCAAGAAAGAGGCAGTTGGTATCTCCGGGGAGGGGAATTTCAGTGGAATGATGGGGCCAGAAGTCAGATTACAGGAGACCAAAGAGGGGTGAATGGGAGGTGAGAAAGTCTCAGCAGTTCATGGAAATTACTCTTTCAAGAAACTTGATTGTGTTGAAAAGGAGAAAGAACTTGGAGGACATATGACTGAGGTGGATTGCTTAATTTTGTTTTGATTTAAGAGGGCAGAATAGAGTGTTTTGTATGATGGGAAAGAGTGTATAGGGAGAGGTTAAATATGATGGGCAGAGGGAGGATAATTTATGCCACTGAAGAGATGAGAGGGCAGGAAATGGACTTGCAGGGTTCCTGGAGGAAGTGGCCTTGATAAAACAGAAGGGAGCCCTCTTCCTCTGAGCCTAGAGGAAAGGAGGTGAGGGTAGGCAGAGAGAGAGGGCACTGTGTGGGGTGGGGAACTTAAGGAGTCTCTATTTTCCCAGTGAATTAGGAGGTAAGGTCGTCTGGAGGGGGAGGCTTGAGGAGAGCGGATAAAGTGTCACTGGGCACTGTGGGCATTGTGAGGGTCACCTTGCCAGGGACATGCACAATGGTGACTGAAGAGAACTTGGGGCTTATGCTGGGGTATATTTTTAGATAGGTTTTCAGTGGCACTGACTCACATGATTAACAGATGGGTGAAGAAATAAAGAATAAAGCTTGTGGATTCTTTTTCTTTTTTTTTTTTTCTCTTCTATTTCCATTTTCCGGGTGCCAACATTTGAGTTATTCACCCTCTTCAGTTCGCAGCCTGGTTGGCTTTTCTCATCCAGTGGTTTTCAACCTGCACTGTGCAACAGAATCATCTGGGCAGATCTTTTCAATACAGATGTCTGTACCCCAGACATCCCAGCGATCTGCTCTTGGGTGAGGCCAGGGGTTAGTCATTTTTAAAGCAGCCCAGATAATTCAGTGTGCAGCCAGGATCGGGAAGTCCTGATGTTAGCCCTGCTCAGGGAAGAGTCCCTTCCAGTTCCTGGTGAGGAAAAACTGGAAATTTTTAACAAATGGCCACTGAAACACTTTTGAACTTTGTTTTATACGTGTTTCCTTAACTACAGTCAACATATATAGCTTTCATTTTAAAGTGTCCTTTTCAACAAAACCTTTTGAATTTCTACAAAATCTTGAGGTTGAAGAACTTCTTTAAATATTGTTTTAGGTAGATGGGGAGGGGTGGATGGTCACATAGACCACAGGCAGATACACCGGTACCTGGACTCAGACAACCACATCTGACCAGTGCGGTTTCTAGTGTCTCAGCAAGGGAGTCTCCCTTGGGGCATGGTGGGTGCTTCAGCCTGATTGAAATGTGGGAGCTGCTCGTTACACCAGCCGGGCCCCTCCCGGAGGGAGAGGAGGAAAAGACACCAGCAACAAGGCAGATTTTACTGCCTCCCATGTAGTTGGTAGTGGGTCCTAAAGACTACACACACACACACACACACACACACACACACACACACTCAGTTGGCAACAAAGAGTGGAGTGTTCCAGATAAGGTTGGTGGGAAAATGGAGACAGGAGGTGTGTGACAGGCAGAGTGTAGAGTGTACCAAATGTGCCTTTTGCAGTTATGTTTCAATCGTGGGAAGTTACCACTAAATTGTCTCCTTGCCTCAGATGAGGGATGCAGTCCAGGAACTCCATCGCCCTCTGAATAAAATCTGCTGCTTTTGACCTTGTGTCAGTCACCTCCACTGCTGGTTGCCTGGCACAGGATGTGGTTGAAGCTTTGGGGATAACAACAACTCCTCGGGTTTGTCTGATGCATTTCCATTCACACCACCCTTCCACGTCTCTTCTCACCTTTGACCTTTACCATAAGCTGACCCTTACTCCAGTTCAGCGAAGCAGAAGCTGACCCCTTGCCTTCCTCTGATCTTGACCATGCCTTTCTACCTATTGTGGGCATTCTTTGCAAAGGATTTGCCCAGTTGTTAGAAGCTGTTGCACATAAAAGGCTCTGCTCTTACCTCAGGGACACTGAAAGCCTGTGACCAGAGAGCTCACCATGGCATTCTGAGAGCTAGAGCACTTGATGCTGGATGTGGGATGGAGGCAGCTGGGGAGGAGGAAGGTGAGCAAGCCGACTTGCCAGCTTTCTCACCGCTGAAACTGCCATCCCACACGTGATGATAGGAGGCACTCTGTCTTTAAGCCATGCGTCTGGTGGCTCCATCCTGATTTCACCCAGAAGTCACACTGCAAGCAAGATGCTGACTGGATGCTGCCCTGTCTGATCCCACTTGTCATTCGTTTTTTGCCACAAGAGGTTATTGCTCTTTTGTGAGGGACCACGGAGCAGAGTTGCAGTGGGTGCTGCAATAACTGAGGATCCAACAAGTTCAGAGAGCAGAGGGGTCAGGTGGACCATCCGCCATGATAATCTACACTGAGGGACCTGGACACCCAAGAGCCCTTAGAGCAACTTCTCCCACGTCAGCTGGAGCGCCTTCGTTTTCTTGGTGGTGGTGTTTGTTTGTTTTGTTGTTGAGTTCTCACTAGTCTCACAACCACTAAAATCGGTCCTTTGGGTGTCATGCCCCAGCCATAAAATGGAGATGTAGAGGAGAGAGTATGGGTTTTGGGCTCAGCAAATGGGCTAGAAGCCTGGCCCTGTTACAGATTGGTGCTATCATCTTGGGCAGGTTTTCTAACCAGCCAAAAAAGAGAAAAAAGAAAAGGAAAACAAAGATAAATTGCCTGACCCTAAGATAAAAAGGGCAAAAGACTCCTCGAGACTCACGCAGGATCCAGCCCGCTTGACCAGGGTGGAAGTCATCCAGGGATTTGAGTCAAAGCTCTGCCCGACTCAGAAGAGGGTGCATTTGCCTGGAACGTGCTTTGTGCTCCATACACCAAGGGAAACCACCACAGCCGCAGAGGAGGTTTGTGGAGAGACAGGGATGGGACTCTGACCTCATCTCTTTCGGAAACACATCTGACTGTGGGCACCATTAGCCTCTTCTTACAGACCAAGCATCTCAGGCTCAGAAAGCTTAAGCAATTTGCCAAAGTTCAAAGCCAGGTCCTCTGACTTCCCAGCATGTGTTTCCCCTATACCATGCTGGCATTGCGTTATGGACGTGGGACAAAACTGGAAAGACCAAGCTGGAGGGTACATGAAGGAAAGTAGTAGGACTAGGTTTGGACAGATCACGGCCTTTTTGAAAGAACATCTCTCTGCATCTGAACCTGACCTCCTTCTGATCTTGGACCAGGTGAGGCTGGGGCTGCAGAGAAAGATGATTGCTGACAGGTGAATTTCAAGTCCTAATTATCCCTACTGCTGCTGTGCTGTCAATTGTTACACAAATCTAAGAGCTAAGATCCCTTTGGTCTGAAGACTGGATGAAGCCCTCAGGTCAAAGGAGGGCAAACATTTTAAACACAGGCAACGAATTACTGTCCAGGGCCGCCATTCTCTAGCCTCAGACTTCATTTTCTTCTTTTGGTATTTCTATTTACACACTCATCAAAGTGGAGAGAAATCTAAAATAAAAGCAAACACTGGTTACACAGCAAGAAAATGTGAGGCCCCCTGAGCTTTGTGTGTCCTGCTTCCTTCCATTAAATTCCTTTATGTAAATTGCTTCCTCCCTGTGCCGCAGGCATAATAAATATTCATTGAACAAAGGAAAGAAAGGAAGAAATTGCACAATTGGGAGAGGAACTAAAATGTAAAGATTTCCAAACCTCGCTCTCACTACCTCTCACTAGCATCATGTATTTTATCACTAAAGGTTAATGGGAAGTTGATCCATTTATCAATCAGTGGAAGACTTTCAGAAAAGGCTTGGCTCCTCATCTATTTGGTGAAAACTAAGGAAACCACTTACTCTCCCAGGTCCAAAGTTTTCCCAGGGGAAATGGATTCGGTTCAGCCTCTGGACTCATAAAAGTGATACCTTCATCTATATGCAAAACACCTCTTTGGGTATTTAAAATAATTAGAAAGAAAAAGAAACCTCTGGGTAAGACAGAAACTACTTTCCAACTAGGAGACTCAGGTGTTGAAGGAGCACATCTGCCCTCCCCCATTCAGTCCGTGGAACTGTCACCTACTAGGCACCTCGAGAAACGTGCATTTGGAAGCAATTAACTGTTTCTCCAAGTTGTTTTTTGCCTTTTGTATGTTAAGGAGATGTAACCACCGACCATCCTGAAACTGACCAAGCCTCACCATGAGAGCTGCAGTGCCCATGACCTGTGCCTTACCTTTAATGCTAAGATCTCTCCAGGAGGAGCTTAGGCCTCATTATCGTAACCTGCACTGTATGTGGAAACATGTTTTCCAACTGAGACTGCACGAGTGAATACCTGCATCTCCCTGTTGAATATTCATTCCCCATCCGAAATAAAGTTCCCCCTTCCCTTTGTTTGAGGACGCCATGACTTTGGAAATGATTCCTCATGGTCTCCTATTTGCTGCAAATACACTTTGTGAGACTACATCAGTGGAAGCTGAGTCTTATTTAACTCACCAGGAGGCGAGCCCACTTGGTTCAGTAACAGAATGACCCCTAAACTTGTGTAACCAACCAGACTTATGACCTGGTTACTAATAAATAAAACCGTGTATCATTTACTGAGCGCTTGGCAGGTGCTATCACTGTGCCAACCCCTTGCCTGCACAATCTCATTCAATCTCAACAGCTACCTTGAGAGTCAAGTTTAATTACTCCATTTAGCAGAGGAGGAAACTGAGACTCAGAGTAAGCCCCAAGGTTACATGTCCAGTCCTCCAGAACCATGGCTCACATTGTATTAACCATGTGTTCCTGATGCTTTGGGGGAGCCCTCTGGGGAGACTTCCCTTCCCAGGGTTAGCTAATTCCTAGAGATAAAAAAAAGACTCACCTGTGAGCATGTGCCTTTCATATGCAAACCAACCAATCCAGAGCCCACCTCCTCTATGGCCCTCATACTCAGGGGCATTAGTCCCCTGCCCTAATCACTCCAGAGTCAGGTACTACACAACTAGGGCCAGCCCCTATGCCCCTGAGTCCACTGAAATTATTCAAACTAACCAATCCTGAGCCTGCTTACCCTGCTTCACCTGTTCCTTCCTGCAGAAACTGCAAGGAAAGCCCTTGCCCCATTTTCCCCACTCCCTCTGTCTCCTGACCAAACCTGATGCTTCCCCGTGCAGCCCCAGTGGCATGGTGTGCCCCTTCCTATTGGGATCCGGGAGTCTAACAAGCTGTTTTCAATGGTAGTTGTCTCCTGAGCTGTTGACCTCATCATACCTGAATAATAACAAGACCTACATGTTAATACACACATCCAGGTTGCCCCTGCACTAACCTGAGTCAAGAAAGGAGAACCACAAGATGAAAACATCACTTCTTATTTATTAGTAGTATTGGTGTGCTCAAAGACAAATTAAGGCCTTCAAGAGGATATTCCAAGGGCATGAAGAGGAAGGACTGCTAGTCTAACACAAGACCCAGATAGCAGCCATCCATTTCCCACTTAGTTTTGATGGCATTGTGGTGATGGGGCAGGAGAGTGTCAGAATACCAGGAGACTTTGGTCTGCAGTCATCACAAGGGGGTTAGAACAGGCTGTGAGCACCAGATTAAAACAAGGTCATACTTTCCCTCTCATGGGTGGGCATTCTTACTTCCTTCAGAAAGTATTCTTCTGTTCTAGATGGAAGCTTTTAAATTAGGGGTAAAGTTAGCTACCTAGAGACAGCTGGCCAAATTGGCACACTTATAACAACATATAATTAAGTCAAAGACTTTGGCTAAAAATGGTAATCAATCACCTAAATAACTTTATTCAGCCTGTTTTCCCCCCACACACTGTTCTAGGCTGACACACACTGGATTGTGCATTTCCTGGTACCATTCTCAGCTGGACACCATATCAGTGAAAAGCAGCTCACACACTGGTAAGCTTAACGGCTTGAGCATAGCTCTGATCCTACTTATCCTCTCCTGCTTGAAGTGATTTCTGTACATGAATAGAAAAATACCATGTAATGCCCTAAAATCCAAGCACTAAAACACCCAAACCCCACATTTTCTTTCAAAGGCATGCTTTTCAAAGGAGTCTTAGTCACCCAAGATAGAGCCAGCTTTCAACAGTGAGTCACACAGTTAATAGGACTTTGCTGTCCATGGTTAACCCTGGGTAGTCACTGTCAGCAAGAGCTTCCATTATGCGTGCCTAAGTGATTGATGGAGCATCTTTTGGGAACTATAGAGTGGCAGATTCTACAACAGGGTATGCTTAAACCAAATTTAGCATTTGCAAGGTTTCCAAAAGAGGATAGAGTATAGTAGGCCAGAAAAATTGGTTGGCGTTATTCTTTTTGGCATCAAACTACTCCTCAACTGTAACGGGGGTGCTGTTACTCCTGTAAATAATGAAGTGCCCCAGGGCCCCACCTGAGCTTCCTTCTGTGCACATGCTATCTTCTGTGCTGAACCACAGACTTATGTACATCCAACTGCCTACTTTGTAGCGCCACTTGGATACCAACTAGGCACCTTGAGCCAAATATGCCTGAATCCAAACTGTTTATTCACCCAAAGCTATTCATCTCCTGAATGTCGCAATTTCAGTAAATCGTATCACTATCTACCTCATTGCTCAAGCCGAGACCCTATGAGTCATCTTTGGTCCCTTCAGCCAGTCCTTTCAGTTCTACCTCTTACATACATCTCAAATCTGTCCACACATTTGTCTTCACTATCCCCCCACAAATCAGGCTGTTAGTCTTTCTCCTGGACTACTGGGATAGCCTCCTAATTGGGCTCCCCCCAGCAGCTTTAGCTCCCTTATAAATCATTCTTCACATTGCAGCCAGAGGGATTTTTTTTTTAAACGCATCAGACAGGTCATATCTGTCAAGAGAATTTTTTATTAAGAAATAAGCGTTAGAGATACTTATTACAATGAATGTGTTAGAGTCATTTATTTCAGTCAGAAATAATCAGACTGAAGGGAGAAAACCAAAGGCTTGATACTTTCTTAGGAAAAGAAAAATAATGAAGAGAAGAATTCAAGTCCCTTAGGAATTATAAATAGTGGGCTGAATGCAATTTTCTATGCCAATCAATTAATATGTTGCTTTAGGATTGATGGTTTCATTCTAAGGGAGACAGTATTGCACTTTTAAAGTCCTGATGTCTCTAGAACAGTTCTTATAAATTAGCCAGGACGTTGTCATAATACCAAATACAAAATAAGTCAGTCCAACACAACAGGGCCTTCCCCTCAACACGGGTGAGGATTTACAGTCTGAGGACCTCCAAGTCAAATGTCCTATAAATGTTGCCAGCTTTTCTCCTTAACAATTAGCTGTAAGAGGCTTTATAGCTCGGGGCCTTGTCTCCCCAACAGCTGAGTCGTCAGTCCCCTACCTTCCCATGAGTTCTTTGCTAACAACTGCTTATTAGAGGCCTGCACTTTCCGACTTCAGCATAATTTTTAATAATTATTTTAATAGCCCTATCAAAATCATAGGTCTTCTGGTTTTCCATTTCTACATTAAAGAATATGGGACTTACAATTCCCTGTGACCACATCTTACTCTCCTCTTAAAACCATTGTGCAGTCTCACTTTGTTTCTGAAACTCCTCATCCTGAAGTCAAGGCGCTGGAGGGGGCCCTCTCCCCACCCAGCCCACCCTCGGCCACCCACCCTCCTCTCCTCCTCACACAGTCACCCCTTCCCTCTGCCTGATGCTCTTCTCGTCTCTTTTCATAGCTGACCCTTCAGGCCTCAAATTAAGCATCACTTCTAGATTACCTACATCAGCTAAGAATGTGTTCAGCTGCAAGCAACGGAAAACCAGACTAGCTGTAGCATTAAAAAAAAGAGAGAGAGAAAATAGAGGTTAATTTTTCCCATGTGAGCCCTCGTGAGAGGTAGTTACCGGCTTTGGTTCCGCTGCTGCATGACATCATCAAGGACTCAGTCCTTCAGAGCTTTCTGCTCTGTCAGACTTTCATCTTCACGCTGGCTGTTTTACGATCTCAGAAAGGCTGTTGTCAGTCCAGATGACTCATTTGTTTTGTTTGAGGCAGGAAAAATGAGGGGAAAGGCAAAAGGCTTTCCCTCATAGGGCAGGAACAGAGGCCTCACTCACTCCTAGCAGCAGACTGCCCCTTGAATCTCACTGGATCTAGTGTCTACTTTTATGCCAGCTACTCACTAGGGGAATGAGATTACCATAGCTGATTTAGACCAGTCAAGATTCACCCCTGGGTGTGGGGGATGGGCTACCCTCTCAGGATCAAGGAATCCGCACATGCCATCTGAATGCACTAGGTTCTGCTAGAAGCGAGGGGGGAGTGGAGGGACACCAGACAGTTTCTGCCCCTTTACTTTCTATCACGTCACCCTATTTATGTCCTTTATCGCAGCAAGCAGAATCTGTTAGCCTTTGTGTTTTTATGTACTTACCTGTCTATTGCCTGTCTCCCCCACTGGAAAAGAAGCTCCCTGAGGGCGAGGACTCTATAGTTTTGTTCACAGTTGTATCCCCAGTGCCTGGCAACCAATAAATGTTTCTTTGGATCAATAGGTAAAAATTCCTGCTGCCATTTTTATGACCAGTCTCTACACGTCAGCTGCTTTACTTGTGTTAGTGCATTTTATACTTATAAGTGCTCCGTGTGGTCCATAGCAGTCTCCCCATCTAACAAATAGAACCAACTGAGGCTTAGGAAAGGCTTAACACTTGTGAAGGCTTCTCAGTGAGTGGTGGAGCTTGGTTTGGGTTCCAGTACCCAAGTTCCAGGCCTAAGTGATTCTTAGGTCACCAAGTGCCATCACTCCATGGATGTAGCAGCTGCCTGCTGCCCAATTCACATCTTCTCGGCCACCTCTGTTCTCAGGGCAGCTGCAGGAGACCTTTCCTTGTGAGTTCTTCTTGCTTTGTACTGACAGGGTCCAGTACCCTTTATGCCCCAACAGAGTCCAACCAGACCTCAACCAGAGTCCACTTGTCCCATCCAGGGACAGGAGGAATCCTCAACCAGTGGAGCATGGGAGCTGGCAGATAAATTGTCTGGCCTCCATACTTCAGGTGGACAATTCTGGCATTCTGCATGCTCCTCAGAGTACCAGTGGAAGAGCACTCTCCCCCACTGCCTATCACTCACTGCCCACTCTTGTAGACAGAATAATGGCCCCCAAAGATGTCCACATCCTAACTCCAGAACCTGTGAATGTTACCTTTCTTGGCAAAAAGGCCAAAAATATGGGATTAAATGAAGGACCTTGGGTTGGGTAGAGTATCCTGGATTATCCATGTGGACCCAATCTAATCACATGTGTCCTTAAAAGCAGAGAATTTTTCCCAGCTGCAGTCAGAAAGAGCCGTGATGACAGAAAAAGGGTCAGAGAGATGTGACGTTGCCAGCTTTGAAGATGGAGGAAAGGGCCAAGAGCCAAGGAATGCAGGCAGCCTCTAGAAATGAAAAGGGAGGGGAACTGGTTGTCCCCCAGAGCCTCCAGAAAGGAACACAGCCTTGTTGAGACCTTGATTTTAGCCCAGTGAGGCCCGAGCTGGACTTCTGCTCTACAGACCTGTAAGATAATACAGTTACATTGTGTTGTGTTATGCCACTACATTTGTGGCAACTTATAGTTAACCACAGACTACGACTGATAACAAATACCCTCATCTCCTCAATAATATGCACTTACATTGACTTTTCCTTCTTCCTGTCTCTCCCTACACCCTAACTCCTACTTCCCATGATGAAAATTACCTAAATTTAAGTGCTTGTCTCAGGTGCTGTTTACTAGGGCACCCAAACTAAGATAACAGATACACTTTTTACTGAACTTTGTAGTTCTCATATTGCCACCACACCCCCCTATACTATCTTCAACGATTCTGGAATTCATTCAGGGAGCAACTAAGATTCTTGAAACTCCAGGCTCCCAGGCAAATTTGCAAGTTGTAATAAACCTATATCTTTCTCAAATGAATAATTAACATACTCCTGGCTTCTGGTAGTTTAAGAATTATGTGATCATTTTTAACTACAAATTTTATTGATTGATTATTTCTAAATGTTGTCACCATGATTTATGCTATTTGGAAGGAATTCAATGCCTTAGAGAAACATTATTAAAATGAAATGGAGCCCAGCTATTTTAATGAGCTAAGATCTTCTGAAAATGTACTAGTCTATAATATTGAGTGATGATGGAATTGATTTTGTTAACAAAATTATATTACCTGTATTATTATTACCTATTATTACTACCTTTATTAGTATTACTAATACCAGTTAGTATTAGTATTACTATCTTTATTAAACTGATACTGTTAAGGAAATAATATTACCTATATCATCACCTGTAATATCTCCTGTATTAGAAAAAATACCATCATCAAAAGTGTTCCACACAGAGAGCTTTGCAGGTCCTGCTAAGTCTATGTCTATATGTCTATGCAATACACAGTTGTTCAATTATTCACCTTCCTTCTATTTTCAAATGCTCAAGCGTATGTTAGTGTATCTTTAAAGGCATTCTAACCCACAAGAGGGAGTTGTGCAATAATTCACAAGGCAGCACAAATTCCAAGAGATTGTGGTGGAGACCACAAAAGAGCCTTAACTGCAGAACTGAGCCCCTAGCCCCTTTACACTTCTTTTCCAGTAACTACTTGTTACCCTGCTAAAGTCTGAAAAGTGCAGGTCATATTCTTCAGGATTAATAACAAAGGGCTATTGGAAGCCATAAATGACAGGAAGCCTAGTTCTGGCTCAGAAATCCTCTTGGGTACATCTATCTGCCTAAAAGAGAGATTTCTATAAATAGCAGGCAGGGCAGTAGCTAGCCAGGCAAGCTCTAATGCTTCTGTGACGCGGGACTTCTGCAATTGATTCCCTGAGAGGGAAATGGGTGGGCAGCTGTCTGCAGGGCTCACTCTGGCTGACAGCTCTCATTAGGGATGGGAAAAGCTGCTGCAGGGGAGCTCCTGGTGTGGCTAAGGCTGCCTCACTGCAGCAACCTGACACTCCCTCTCAGGACTCAACCCAGTGTATCTTTGGAAAGTGTGGGGTCTAAAGCAAATGGTTGTTCAAAGGAGACTTGGGTCTGCATGGAATCAAATGACAAGGGAGTAAGCATATAAATACCCCCATCACTGAACCCCCCTCTGCAGTCACCAGGCAGGCTATAGGCACCCAGCTTCCATGCCTCACTATCAGCTTCAGGTAACAAGAACTAAGCTGGTAGTGGATTCAAGAGCAGGGCAAGAAGCTGGGAAACCCCAAGCCTTTAAAATGCTCTGTTCCAAGACACCGCATAGACCGGTGATGAGAGAGTGCCACGAATGAGCATTAGGATTTATATAATTTTGTGTGCTTAAGGGAAAGAGAAGTAGACAGAGGGACAGAGAAGGGAAGGGAGGGAGAAGGGAAGGGAGGAAGGCTCTGCTCCAGAAACTGGAATCAAATTCTGAAATATGTGAAGTTTGTCTTTGTTGCCTTCCCATCTCCCTGTATTTTGTTTTGCAACACTTCCAGGGCCCATAACTGTGGCAACCTTATCTGAGTCAGGCAGGGTTTCACTTCCAAACTTTCCTCCTTAGCCAAACCAGCCTGTCCTGTGTCCTGGGGTCTGCTCTCTGTGCCCTGATGTCTGCCTGCTGACAGCAGAATAGTGATGGTCAGATCAAGAAGTAGCGGCATGGACAACTAATTTTCAACAAAGGAGCCAAGAACACACAATGGAGAAAGGAAAGTCTTTTCAATAAACGGTGCTGGGAAAATTGGACAGCCACATGCAAAAGAATGAAAGTAGACCATTTTCTGTCTCTGTACACAAAAATTAACTCAAAATGGATCAAAGACCTGAAAGTGAGACCTGAAACTATAAAACTCCTGGAAGAAAATATAGGCAGTACACTATCTGACATTGGTCATAAAGGGATCTTTTCAAATTCCATGTCTACTTGGACAAGGGAAACAAAAGAAAAAATAAATAAGTAGGACTTCATCGGATTAAAGAGCTTCTACAAGGCAAATGAAACCAGGATCAAAAAGAATAGACAACCAACCAGCTGGGAGAAAATATTTGTAAATCATATATCTGACAAGGGGTTAATCTCCATAATATATGAAGAACTCACACAACAGAACAACAAAAAAACAAGCAAACCAATCAAAAAATAGGCAGAGGATATGAACAGACATTTTTCCAAGGAAGATATACGGATGGCCAACAGAGACATGAAAAGATGTTCAACATCACTAATCATCAGGGAAATGCAAATCAAAACTACACTAAGATACCACCTTACATCCGTTAGAATGGCTATAGTCACCAACACAAAAAACAACAAATGTTGGAGAGATTGTAGAGAAACCGGATCTCTAATCCACTGCTGGTAGGAATGCAAACTGGCGCAAGCTCTACGGAAAACTGTATGGCGATTCCTCAAAAAATTAAAAATAGAAATACCTTATGACCCAGCTATCCCACTACTGGGTATCTATCCAACGAACCTGAAATCAACAATCCAAAGAGGCTTATGCACCCCTATGTTTATTGCAGCATTATTCACTATAGCCAAAAAGTGGAAGCAACCCAAGTGTCCCTTGATGGATGATTGGATAAAGAAGATGTGGTATATATATATATAAAATGGCATACTACTAAGCCATAAAAAAAGAGAAAATCATCCCATTTGCAACAACATGGATGGACCTGGAGAGTATTATGTTAAGCAAAATAAGCCAGAGAGAGAAACACAAACACTGCATGATTTCACTCATATATGGAATATAAACTAACACACGGACAGAGAGAACTGTTTGGTGGTTACCAGGGGCAAGGGGGTTGGGGGGCAGTCACAAGTGGTGAAGGGATGCATCTATATGGTTACTGACAAACAATAATGTACAATTAAAATTTCACAATGTTATAAACTATTCACATCAATAAAAATAAAAAAGTAGTGTAGCAACTGGCTAAGATGTCTTGTTAGAGAAGACAATAATGTACAACTAAAATTTCACAATGTTATAAACTATTAAGACATCAATTTAAAAAGCCAGAAAAAAGAATGTACGTTATACTACTATCTGTGCAAAAGATGGGGGTAAGAAAACTTTATATATATGTATATATATATATATATATATACATATATATATATATATGTATATATATTTGCTTATACATACACAAAATCTCTGGAAGGTTACAAAGAAACTGCTAACATCTGTTGCCTTTAGAGAGGAGAGCAGGGTGCTTGGTTGAAGAGTGGTGGGAAGGAAACTTCACCGCATACCCTTTAGACCTTTAAAATTTTGAACCATGTAAATGTATTATCCATTAAAAGGTTAAAAAAACAAAAAAAGTTTCTGCCTCCCCTGCTGCACCCAGTGTTTCCCCTCTCCTGGGACCCAGCTCACCCACTGCTCACCTACTCACTTCACCCTCTGCTCGTCAGGAAAGAAGAATCCGCCCAAATAGTTGTAAAATGACTGATCTAACTTAAAACATTAGGTCTCACAGGAGTTGTATTTTAAACAGAAGATGTAAAATCCATCCTTAGAAATGAAGTTCAAATATCACCTTCTTTAGCAAGCTCTCCCTAACCCCCAATGACCAGGTAAATTGCTTCTAGTTGGGGCTCCCACAAGACTCTGTAATGCCTCCATCTTGCAAGTGCCACATTTTATAATAGATTGTGTGCCTGTAAGTTCCAAAGGGACAAGGGATATGCTCAGTTCCAAGATACATAGTTTTCAATGTAGAGCAGGTGCTTAGTAAACATTGAATGAAGGAAGGAACAAATGAATGACTGACTGCCTCTTTTTCCCCTCCTGGACAAGAGCACTCCAACTGCAGAAATGCTGTCTTATTTATCTTTTGGTTTGAAAGGCAATAGAGCCTAGGCGAGGTAGGACTCAGCAGCCAGACTGCCTGGGGGTAAAAATCCAAATTGCCCCACTTAGTAGCTAACTGTGCCTCAGTTTCCTGCTCTGTAAAATGGAGATAATAATAGCACCTACCTCATAGAGTGTAGTGATGATTAAAAGGGTTAACATACGTAAAGTACTTAGACTGGTACCTACCATGTGAGCATTAGCTAATGATATTCTTGTTATTACTTGAATTCTTAGGACCGCCATAGCAGAGATTCAGTAACTGGGCATGTTGAGCATCAGTTACAGATGGGCAGGGTATAAAGTTACAAATCCTCCTTTCCCCTCAATCACACCACAGGTGCCCACTCATTTCATGGGTGCAGACAGTGGACCCTGGGCATGAAGGGAGAGAGAGATGAGGAGGAGAGAACCAGAGACAAACTCTACCAACCACTAACTTCTCTTCTGGGTTCCCTCCTCTGTCCAGTAGTGAATAATTTGTTATTGATGTCATTTTCTGAAATAGTACAAATATCAGTGGAATTTTTACCAAATTTCTTTAGATGACTACCTCAAGTTGCTGATTCCCTTTTACCAAGAAGACTCAGTCTTTGAGTAGACAAAGTGGATGGTTGAACACATTCCTGTTTATATTTGTCCTGTTTTATTTGTCTAGTCTTGATCTTAATCTTCAAGAAGGGAACATACTCAAAGTAAACATTTGGCCACCTTCAACTGAATTACAACTTGAAAATGAATACTATTAAAGTGACTCGTCAGATATAGGCAGAAATATTCTGGAGATAAAGTGATCTATGGGCAATTAGTCTTCAATTATATGTTTGCAAAGCAAATACTGAGTTTCAGACTGATTGTGGAAACTTTAATAAAGTCTAAAATGTTTGCAACAAAACACTTCAAGGTAAATGGGAATATAAAGGTAAATATTAATGTAAATAAAACATAAAACATTACCAAAAGCAAATTTCTCCACGTTTCTTTTTTGGATCAGCTAAACTAGATCTGAGATCAGGAGAAGCCCCAATTAATTTATGCCTGTTTGTTGCAATGAGATAATTATAGGCCTATATGAAGATGTCATATACACAAACACACACTGAATTCTGCTTTGTTCTTTGTTTTTTGTACTTTTCATTTAGCCTACTGTTTTAATGATTTATTTATAGTCTATACACCCTCCCTGCCCCCCCCACACACACACACTAGACTGTAAGCTCCATATGGACCGTGATTCATTTTTTGTTTTGTGCACTGTTCTGTTATTAGCACCTGGCACACAGTAGCCGTCAATAAAAAATTGTTACATGAATAAATTACAAGTCTTTTGAAACAAATTGCATTCTCCAAGTGAAATTCAAGCACCTGATAAAATTCTGGAGGTTTGTAAACTCCCTACCCTCATTCTCTCAAACTTAGACTAGCATTTTCCAGAGCAGAGCCAGGGTACTGAAGGGAAAATTCTGAGGGGAAAGAGAAGCCAGTGGTTATTCTAGCAAGACAGCTAGAGAAAGAGATTAGAGGACCAACTACTCAGTGAAAGTAAAGGGTGACCTTTGCTTTAACACAGAGAAAAGGAAACTAGAATAAAAATAGGAACATCTATGAGAACTTTTTTTGCCAGAAGATGTTCTAGGAAGAAAAAAGATTACAGACTAAGTTTTCAGGTACAGATGACTTGGTTTGCACTCTACATATTATGTGGAAAATTCTTTCAAAAAGAATGGTCTGCTGCCAGTGAATATGCTACTAACTACCATAAAAAGATATATGGTTATGGAACGGGTGGTCAGAATGTGAGTTTAAATGAGTTTGCCCTTTAACCAGAGCAATAAGTATGGCCTTGGGCTTATTACTTAACTGCTCTGTGTCTCAGTTTCCTCATCTATAAAAAAGGAAACAATATTTACCCCTCATAGAGTTGTTTTGATGATTAAATAAGAAAACATGTAAAGCAGCGACTGACATGTTAGGATATCTCAGTCAACATTAACTGTTATTATAATCATCATCAAATCCTACTGCTGGGGGGTTCACATTATTTGGGGATGTTGTTTTATGTGAGTATCTTTCTCTCCTAGATTGTAAACTGTGAAGAACAGTCACTCTTTTGCAAAGGTGCCATGCTGTCTCTCAGTGCGAGGCCCTGCACTTGCTGATCACTCTGTCAGTTTACGCATCTGCTCCCTCATCAGAGCATCAGCTCCTGGCAGGCAGGGATGATGTCTATTTACTATTGTATCTGCAGCCTAGCAGAATGCCTAGCTTATGGTAGGGATTACAGAAATATTTACTAAAAGGATAACTATTTAATAATAATGTTAACATTTTGCTTTTATCTTAAATAACTGTATTTTACCAATTAGCATGACTATTACTCATTTCTGTTTTGAACAGCAACCATAATAAGCACCATGACAGTAATCTGAACTCTTCTAAAAAACACAGTCAAGCAAAAAGTCCAAATACCGCGTCATACAGTAAGTTTAAGAAAACAGCCTTTGAAAGGCAGAGACAAAACTATCCATTTAGGCTTAAAGTTCAGAGACTCAAAAAATTTTAAGACTTGTTTCTGACCAAAATGGCATTACAAGGACTGGATTTACTGTCACCTCTGAGACAAACAAAATATATGAAACAAGGTTGAAAGCAACAAAGAATTGTAATCTATGAGGGACAGGAAACAAATGGGGTGAGTCTAGGATTGCCTTGAGAGAGTTTCTAAGCTGTAGCACAGTGAGGGAAACCCAGCAGACACCAGTAGATTCTGTGAGTTGAAGAAATGGAGCTGAGAGTCAGGGGAGACCAAGGCAGCTAGAGATCACTTGACAGAGTCCTGGAGAAGAGAGAGCTACCCAGGGAGAAAAACCCCAACAGTCTGAAGAGGACTCCCCTCACACTTTCAGCTGAGTATCGATCAGTGTAGGCCAGGGAAGCAATTACTCAAAAGGATGAGAGGTAACAGTGCCCATTCCTCCATCAGGTTCAGGAATAGCCTCTGTTCCCACCAGACAGACGGAAAATTTTGTGATTCCCAGGCCATTGTTAGAGTGCAAGAGACCTTGGCTGAGTAGTGAGGAGTGATTACTAGCCCTAGACTGGGAACTGCTCCAGACCCACCTAACAAATCTTAAAAGCAAGACCTAAAATGATAAACTTGTTTTCAAGTAAATTCCTTGCATTCCAGAACCAAGCTCAATAATATTTATAAGAATACAAAAATATCCAGCACCAAAAAGATAAAATTCACAATGTCTGGAATCCAATTAAAAATTACCAGGTATGCAAAGAAGTAGGAATATGTGACTCACGATGAAGAGATAAATCAGTCCATTGAAACTGACTCAGAATTGACACCAATGTTAGAATTATCATACAAGAACATTAAAATAGCTATAACTGTATTCTATATGTTCAAAAAATTAAGTAGATGTGTGGAAGATATAAAAAAGATCAAAACCAAACTTCTAGAGATGAAAACTATAATGTGTGAGATGTAAAGTACTAAATGGTATTCGTGGCAGATTAGACACTGTAGACGAAAAGATTAGTGACCTTGAAGACATAGAAATAGAAGCTATCCAAAATGAAGCAAAGAGAGAAAGGAGAACTATTTTTAATGAACAGAGCATCTATGAGCTGTGAGACAATTTCAGTTGGGCTAATAAATGTGCAATTGGAGTCTTTGAAAGAGAGGACAAAGACAGGGGTATAGAAAAGATGTTTGAAGAAATAATGCCTGAAAAAAATTCCAAATTTGGTGAAAACTATAAACCCACAAATCCAATAAGCTCAGTGAATTCCAAATGCAAGAAACATAAATAAGGCAACATCGAGGCACATCATGATTAAATTGCTCAGAAACAGTGATAAAGAGAAAAGTCTTAATAGCAGCCAGATGGAGAAAAACACACATTACATACATGGGAACAAAGTTAAGGATAACAGCAGATTTTCCTGTCAGAAACAATGCAAATGAAAAGATAATGCAACAATATTTCTAAAAGTACTGAAATATCATTCAATGAGGCAAGCATTACTCTGATACTAAAACCTAACAAAGAAATTACAAAAAAACTACAGACTGATATTTCTCATAAAGTCTGCTCTGTTTATTTGTAGACAATATGATCATCTCTGTAGAAAATGTGATGGAATCTACAAAAAAAAATACTAGAACTAATAAATGAGTTTAACAATGTCATGGGATCCAAGATAAATATACAAAAATCAACTGTATGTCTATATACTAGCAATGAATAATTGGAAAATGAAATTTAAAATAAATACCGTTTAGGGGCTGGCCCAGTGGTGTAGTGGTTGGGTTCACATGCTCTGCTTTGGTGGCCTGGGGTTTGCAGGTTTGGATCCCGGGCACAGACCTGCACACCACTCCTCAAGCCATGCTGTGGCGGCATCCCACATAGAGAGTAGAGGAAGATTCACAAAGATGTTAGCTCAGGGACAATCTTCCTCACACACACACATAAAAATACCATTTGCAATAGCATCAAATGTATGAAATACTTAGAGATAAATCTAACAAAAGATGTGAAAGTCTTTCTACACTAAAAATTACAAAACATTGTTGACAGGATATATATAAGACCTAAATAAATAAAGAGATATAGCATGTTCATGGGTCAGAAGACTCAATATTATTAAAATGTTCATTCTCTCCACATTGATCTGTAGATTGAGCTCACTGCCAATCAAAATACCAGAAGGCTATATGCAAGGGACCTTAGAATAGTCTAAACAACTTTGAAAAAAAGAGCAAAGTTGGAGGACTAACACTACCTGATTTCAAGACTTATTATAAAGCTACACTAATCAAGATAGGCGGTATTGGCATAAAGGTAGACAAATAGAGGAATGGAACAAAAATAGAGTCCAGAGATAGACCTACATATATCTGGGCAATTGATTTTTGACAAAAACTCAAGAGTAATGCAGTGAAGAAAGGACAGTGTCTTCAACAAGCAGTGCTGGAACAATTAGATATCCATATGCAAAAAAAAAAAAAAAGGACTTTGGCTCATATCTTGTACTATGTACAAAAATTAACGTAAAATGGGTCATAGACCTAAATGTAAAACCTAAAATGATGTAACTTCTATAAGAAAAAATCTTTTGACTTTGGGTTAGATCAAGATTTCATAGATATAACACCAAAAGTACAATCCAAAAAAAGAATAAATTCTTAAGTTGGACTTCCTCAAAATTAGAAACTTCTGCCTTTCCAAAGAATGAAAAGACAGGCCACAGACTGGGAGAAAATGTTTCCAAATCATATATCTGATGAATGAATTGTATCCAGAATACATAAAGAACTCTCAAAACTATATTATAAGAAAACAAAAAATCCAATAGAAACTTGGGTAAAAGATTTGAACAGACACTTCACCAGAGAAGATGGACTGATAGCAAATAAGCACACGAAGAAGTGCTCAACATCATTATCCATTAGGGATATACAAATTAAAACTACAATGAGATACTACATACCTATTAGAATGACTAAAACTACAAGATTGACCATGCCAAGTGTAAGTGAGGATGTGGAAGGACTGGAACTCTCATATACTGCTATTGGGAATGGAAAATGATACAGACACTTTGGGATACGATTGACAGATTCTTTAAAAGCTAGACATACACCTATCATATGATCCAGACATTTTGCTTTTAGGTGATTAATCAAGAGGGAAGGAAATATATGTCCATACAAAGACATGTGCATGAATGCTCATAGCAACTTTATTCGTAAAGGAAAAACTGGAAAGAACCCAAATTTCCATTCACAGATAAATTGATAAACCGTAGTATATCCATACAATGGAATACTACTCAGCAACAAAAAAAGGAATGAACTATTAATATGTGCTCCAACTTGGAGGACTCTCAACATGACTATGCTGACTGAAAGAAGCTGAAGAGTACCTACTATAAGATTCCATTTATATGAAACTCTAGAAAATGCAAATTAATTTGTAATGACAGAAAACAGATAAGTGGTTGCCTGAGGATGGGTTGGGGCATGGAGGGGTGCGGGACAGGGATGACAAAGGGACAGGAAGAAGCTTGTTGAGGTAGTGGATATGTTCACTGTCTTGATTTGTGGTGATGGTTTCACTGGTTTATATATACACCAAAACTCATCACATAATACATATTTAATATGTGTAGCATGTTGTATGTCAACTATACATCAATCAAGCTTAAAAAAAAGTTTAAGCTAAAAATTATCCATGAACAGCGCTCCTAACCTTAAGCCCTTGACCTTGACGAAGATGACTTCTCATATGTAATTCTTTGCAGAGGAGGCAACATTTTCTTCACTTCTGGTGGTAAGTGAACTGGTAAGCAAATGCTTTAATCATAATAATAGCTGTAGTTCTAGCCTCAGCTCACAGGAAGTGCTTAACTGCTTAATGTGCATGTAACAATAATACTTCATGCTTTGTAGTTATATGGGTCTAAAATTCACTAACCAAAGAACTGTGATTTTTGGTTAAGTTTTATTTAAGAGGTAAATGTGATTTTTCCAATAGGTTTTATTTAAGAGGTAATGTCTATGAAACACTGCACATGGCAAGAGCATGTATTACTTCTATATACACAGAAGAAAACCAAGGAACAATTTAGCGAAGGTCTATCCTGCAAGGCCTCCTGAGAACAATGATCCAGCCAGTGACTCTGAATCTGACTTATGCCGGGAGCCATCTACCTCGAAATGCTGAACAGGCAAAATCCAAATGGCTAGGAAAATGCTCACCTCTCGTAGAAAAACTGCATGTTGGGTACTAGAAGGTAAGCAATTTAACTCATGCAATCCCAAATGGACTAAAGACAGAGCTTAAAGGGAGCTGCTGTTGCCCACACCAAATATTTAGTAGTTGTGATTTTCATTTTTACTGTTGAGTTCAATTCAGAAAAACAACAATAATATTTATTTAACATCTGTTATGTGTCAACAGTGTGGTAGTCATCTTTAAGACTGTTAAGCATTAGAATAAATTATAGGAGGCAATGAAATCTTCTTTCCAAGAAGTCTTTATCATTTGGGTACAGAATATGTCCATAAAGAATAAGTGCAAATCTTACAAGAGACAAAGACATGAGAAAGATTACCAGCTAAGGTGCCTCCTTGTCTATGACTTTTTATATGCAAGCTTTCATGGCCATCATGGCTTACATAAAATATTAATAGGCCACTATGTCACTTCCCCCATGTCTGGTCCAGTAATTCAACATAAACAATAAGGAGATGTGGAGTATCCGGTTAACTTGGTTGAATAAGGTCACAATGAACAGGGAAAAATGTACTTGAAAGTTCTTTCCTACAAATGAAATACTATGGTCATCATTCACTAAACAATTAGTTACTGAGTTTCTACATTGTCCTGGTTGTGTGCAATGGTGAACAAAATAGACATACCGTCTCTTCCTTCATGAAGTCTATGGGGAGAGGGTAGATCCAAAAATAAGTATATAATTACTCATTGTAATAAATAGAAAAGATGTGTGTATGCTAGGCGGCAGAGAAAGCTCAATATATTGCCTAGCTGTAATTTTAGTTCCCTCCAGAAACAAGAAAGGCATTGCTCTACTGGCCCTCAATTGTAGCAGCTTTTCTGTGTTTTCAAATTAGTAGTAATTATGTGCACTTGACATTTCTGTGCTTGGAGAGCAGCAACCTGCTTAACAAGCACCCCCGCGTCTCCCTTGGTGTAACTATGGAGCGACTGGCAGGCAGGCCGGACCCACTGCCGCACAAAGATGAAGCAGCAGCCAACCACTTCAAACGGAAAGGCTGTGCTCCTGGGTATGCAGTACAGAAAAGGCTGCCAGAGTGGCATCAGTCTTTTTAATCCCACTTACATGTACAGGTGAACCACAATTACGTAAGCAGGTTCTGAGTAAAACTGGGGAAGAGAAAGGAGAGCTTTGCTACCACAGTGGCAGGATTCTGAGTTTATTTTCAGGTTCCTTTCTTGTCCTTTCTGAACAACTGGTCCCCCGTGGAGCTGCATTCACCATAACTGGGAGGAACAATCCTGCCACTAATTCAGAAGGGCCCAGTCCTAAGAATTCCCCTGTCTTGCTCCTAAGAAATCCCAAGTTTCTATTGTGATAAGTGGCTTGAGACAGGATGAGTGTTAAGAAGAATCAAACTGTCATATTTTATGGGGTTTTTTTGTGAGGAACATTGGTCCTGAGCTAACATCTGTTGCCAATCTTCCTCTTTTTGCTTGAGGAAAATTGTCCCCAACCTAACATTCGTGCCAGTCTTCCTCTACTTTGTATAGGGGACACTGCCACAGCATGGCTTGATGAGTGGTGTGTAGGTCTGCACCTGGGATCCAAACCCACGGACCCCAGCTGCCGAAGTGGAGTGGCCACACTTAACCACTATGCCACCAGGCTGGGCCCCATTTTATGTTTTTAGCATGCATCTAATTGCCCTGGTTAAGTTCATCTTTGATGTAAAAATACTACCACAAATTGAAGACATGATAAAAGGCCTTTCAATATGATATGGACAGGAAGTATATATATGTTGATTAAGGACAGGGACATGCTCTAAGAAATGTCTTGTTAGGTGATTTCATCGTTGTGTGAACATCATAGAGTGTACTTACACAAACCTGGATGGTATAGCCTACTACACACCTAGGCTATATAGTACCAACTTTATGGGACCACCATCTTATATGTGGTCTGTTGCTGACTGAAACGTTATTATGCAGAGCATGATTGTAATTGAAAGAAATGCTCCCAGAATAGATTTCATAAAGTTTCTCAGTGCTGTTCTTAAAAATCTCTGTTAATATTTGAACAAACACCAGATGTTAAAGCATTTCTATGGTATCCCATGGAGGGTTGGGTGAAAAGACATACATTAACATAAGGTTAGCAGAAAATATCTACTATAATATAGTGTCTACACATATTAGATGTATAAAATATCTATCAATTAATGCCCACAGCATTTGTAATTACTCTATTATGAAGTGTGCAGCCCCCTTTTGACATCAAATAATTTAATAGACCCTCACTTATAGTTCTTATACTTTTACTTGGTTGAGAATATATAAAAAAGACCAAAAAAGTCACTGTGAATTTCAGTTAAAGCTTGTATAAAGAGCAAAATGTAGCCCTCCAGCTGTGAGGTTTGGATTCCCATCTTCCACTATCTTTGAGCTACCGCAAGGGAAATGGCAGATCAAAGTTCACTTTTCATAAATATTTAAGTAATGTCACAGTTAGCAACACCATTCTGGATAATTATTTAAATGCACTACACGTTGTAAATGAAAAACCCATGTTTTAAAATGATACGCCAGTGTAATTATCTGGGGAAATATAATGGGAAAGAACACAGTTTGACATTAGAATTCTTGGTATTTCATTCAGCATCACCAACAATCAACCAAAAGCTTCATATTAATCTTAAATGGACTGTTACAATTAAAAAAGCTTTCATATCTGAGATTCAGCTGGAGAAATTCACTTTGGAAAGCATTTAACCATCACGCCACAATATGAAGCTGTGGCAATAAAAGAACAAGAAATAAATGAAGGCTAAAAATGGGGAAACAACCAGTGCAAAAGGAGTTCTATTGTTTCCATGATTGGTCCTTAGATATTTTGGCTGAAGATACAAAAAGAAAAATAAATAAATATGTTTTCCTCAAGAACTATCACTTTATTTTGTGCCATGGTTTTCATTTGTTTACAATAAGATGATAGAGAAGAAACCTATGGAGACGAAACCAGTTGTAGTCACCAAGGAAATCAGTCTGTATCTCTAAGATCTTTGCGCGAGAGCCCGTCAGTGTGGTCGGCAGATGTTTTACAAATACTTGGGGAATCTATTATGAACTTCAAACACAAATCCAAGAAAGCATTTTGCATTTGTCCAGGAAGGTGGGGGAACAAAGGGCCTCCCTTAGCCTAATTTAACACCGTGTGTTGCCCCCTGCACTCCCCGTTGCTGGGGCTTGTCCCCATACACTAATTTAATGGTACTTACATTCCTCAGGAAATATCACGGGTTGGCCCAGTTTCAAGGCTTTAAAAAAGCCTCAGCACTATGCAACCAGTGTTGGCACCCACAGCCCTGCTGCATGTTGGATGCCTGTCTCTGCTGAGTACGATGCTCAGCGGACGAAAAAACGAAAAAACAGTGGCAGCGGAAGCTATGAAGTGCCGTATTACAGTAGACCTCGACCCCTGCTGCGCTCAGCCGTCACCTGGAGTTTTGCAACACACTGATGCCTAGACTGCCCGCCTCCCACCCCCGAGAGATTCTGATTTCATTGGTTTGGGGAGTAGTCTGGGCATCAGAATTTTTTTCCTTTCCTTTTGTTTATTTTTGCTGAGGAAGTTTCACCCTGAGCTAACATCTGCTGCTAATCTTCCTCTCTTTCGGATGTGAGCCGCCCTGGCTGCATGGCCACTGACAGACGAGTGATGTAGGTCCGTGCCTGGGAACTGAACCCAGGCCGTCGAAGCAGAGCATGCCGAACATAACCACTAGGCCAGCGGGGCTGGCCCTCTTTTTCTTTTTAAATGATTATAAATTCATAGGAGGTTGCAAAGTTTCCCCTAATGGTTACATCTTACATAACTATAGTTACAATATTAAAACATGGCAATTGACATTTGTGCAATGTTTGTGAATAATTCTATGCCATTTTATCACATGTGTCGACTGGTGTAAACACTACTGCAACTAAAATACAGAACTATTCCATCATCACAAAGACCTCCTTATACTACCCATTGATAGTATCACCTACGCTCCTTCTCCCTACCATTCTGACAAACAGTAATCTGTTCTCCAACTCTATAATTTTGTCATTTCAAGAATGTTACATTAATGGAATTATACAGTATATAACCTTTCGAGATTGGCTTTTTCATTCAGCATAATGTTCTTCAGATCCATTCAAGTTGTTGTATCAGTAGTTTGTTCCTTTTATTGCTAAGTAGTATTCCTTGATATGGATGTACCATAGTTTGTTTAACATTCACCTATTGAAGGACATTTGGGTTGTTTACAGTTTGGGGCTATTACAAATAAAGCTGCCACAAACATTTGTATCAAGGTTTTTGTGTGAACATAAATTTTCATTTCTCTGGGATAAATGCCAGGAGAACAACTGCTGGGTCATATGTTAAGTATATGCTTAGTTTTTTAAGAAACTGCCAAACTGTTTTCCAGAGCAGCTGTATCATTTTACAGTCCCATCAGTAATGTATGAGAGAATGAGTTTTGCTGCATCCTTCCAGCATTTGGTATTATCACTATGTTTTATTTTAGCCATTCTGATAGGTGTATAGTGATGTCTTACCGTGGTTTAATTTGCATTTCCTTCATGGCTAGTGATGTTGAACGATTTTTCATGTGCTTACTTGCCATCTGTATATCCTCTTCAATGCAATGTCTCTTTATGTCTTTTGCCCATTTTCTAATTGGGTTTGGGCATGGGGGGGAACTCAAAAAATCCCCCAGACGTTTCCAATATGCAGCTAAGTTTGGGAAGCACTGCCTTGTTATAACTTCTCTATGCAGGTACACTCTAAACTGAAGCTGTGGCACTGGTGCTAATACCAAGATAAGGCCTGCCTGGGCAGGACCAGCTAATTGAATATGCCCGCAGTCCAAGGGATAGGGAACTGGAAGTGTTTTCCAGGAGCTCAGGTTGTTTGCATGTATTTACCACAGGACCGGAAGAGTGCCTGAGACCTCCAGAGGATGATTCTGGAAATGTGGACCAACTACCTTCTGCTTCAGAATCATGGGGTGTGTTTTGTGTGTGTGTGTATGTATGCACATGTGCACATGAGTGTAAAATGGTAATTACTGGGTCCCAAACCCCAGACCTTCTGAATCAGAACTTTTGAGGCTAGGGCCCAGAAATCTACATACATAGACTGGGGGGTTCCTATGCTCTCAAAAATTTGAGAGCTACCTCACTCAAGGAAGAGCCCCAACATTCCACTGCTGGAGTTTTTTATCTTCAGGGCAGAGGCGGATGCCCTTCTATTAAGAAATTGGTTTCAGGAGGAATTTTCTTGAGCCAATTTGGGGCATAGAAACACATGTTCTCCTTCAGAGACATGGGAAACAGAAAGAGCTAAGAGTGTGTTTGGCTACTTCCAAACTGGTGTTCCAGAAGCAATTCTCACATATAATCACACCTCTATGTCAAGAAGTAATCATTTGTAGCAATCAATAATGGTAATAATGATAACTAACACTCATCGGGGCACTAATTATGTGCTAGGTTTCTCTCACATACTCGCTCCCTTAATTCTTATAACAACTTAGAGAGAGGTTATTATATCCTCCATTTTGTAGAAGAGGAAACTGAAGTTCAGAGAAGTCTGGTCATTTGCTCAAGGCATAAAGCCAGTAGATGACAGAACTGTTTTCCTTCTGGAATTCCCCCTTACTTTTGTCCTTGGTTGACTCTAGTCTGGTTTTTTTTTTTTAGAAGACCTATTTGAATCTCATTTTAAAAAAACAAAGAAGAAGCTATAAGAATATATAAATATATTTTCATGACCCTGGGTAACCTAACCACCTGTGCAACTGGAATAAATGCTACTTTGAGGTTGTTTTTCTAATTATTTCTCTGGTGTTGCACTGCAATGTGAACTGCAAACACCAAGCTGACTCTAAACAGAGTGAAGCTCTCGGGAGCACTGAAGTGGTGAACTACTGTATAGTTTTAAAAATTATTTCCATCCTGCTACTCAGGAACCTGTAATTATTGGAAAATAAGCCACACTCTTTAAATACACACTTGTGGACCTGGCCTCCATTTCCACAGTCACCTTTACACGGCCGTTCAGGTGAAAGCCCTTTTGTTTTCCAGCTGACATCCTGAATCGTCTTGGATGATGGCCTCAGTTCTCTGGATGGCTTTGACGTAACTGATATTTTCATAACATACCCAGTCTCCTCGTTCATCATTCCTGGTTGCCTGCCATTTCACATCTTTCACCCTCAGGTAAGTTGAGAGCCGTGGACATATGGGTATGATGAGATGGTTTCCTCCTTTCCCTTCGCAGGTTCTAAACGGAAGGCTTCCTCAAAGGGCCCTAGCCTTTGGGGATCAAAACGGATAGAGAACAGAGCCCAAGGCTAAGCTTGAGATGTGAGGCTCTATCTCACAGCAGGAGAGTGAGGGGGAAAGAGATGTGAGTCGAGAGAGTGAGAGCAGATACAGGCTGATGCGTGACCACGCTGGCCATGTGCCACCAAAACCAGGCCCGGTGCTCAGCCAACAGGACTCTCTGGGTAGGCCAAATGGAACCACCACATCTCCAAATTGTCAGTCACATGGAGGAAGGCAGAGGAGTGTATCTGCTGGTTCCCTCTGTCTCCTGACTCTCATTGGTCAAAGCTGGTCTCCCAGGGATTCAGCCTTCCCTCAATTCACAGTGTCACCTGGCCCCTCCAAGCAGCTGTGCGGCAGCCATCTTCTATGCAAGGTGGCGAGGTGCTTCACGTGAGCCTGCAAGTGGTGGGGAGAGCCAGCGCCTCTGCAGGTCTCCTCAGAGACCGGGGCCTGGGTTGCAAAGCCACTGTGGGTCCCGTGTGGTGGGCACAGTAGCAGCTGTGCCAGAGCTGGCCCTCAGCCCTCATGCTGGGGAAGCTGTGTCTGCAGATGGTGGCAGAGATAAGGCCTCAGTGGGAAGCTGGGGCTCTGCCTGAACAAGCACCCAGGGCCCAGCAGGCAGATGGGGCCAAGCAAATCTGGGGAAGCACAGAAGTTGGGTCCAATAAAATGCCCTTTCCAATTCTAAGGTAATATTCGAGCATTAGTCAGGATTCTTGGTTGCAAGCCGCAGGAACATACTCTAGCTTTCTTAAGCCAGAAGGGAATGTATTGGGTGTACATTTAAAAGCTTCCAGAGACTGAAGAATGGGTCTATTTATAGAACAAGTAATGAGAGCTGTAGCACTAGATGGCAGAAACAGTGGCCCACATACACCGGCCATGGTGGCAGAACCCTCCCTCTACCACGGCCTAACATCACTGCCTCCTCATGAGACTACACACTACAGGACATGCCTCCAAAATAGTAGGGGGGAGGGTTGATATTTCTTATGACTTGAACTGTGTCCCCCACTTCCCAAATTCATATGTTGAAGTCCTAACCCCCAGTACCTCAAAATGTGACCTTATTTGGAGATAAGATCTTTGCAGAGATAATCAAGTTGAAATTAGGTCATTAGGATGGGTCCTAATCCAGTATGACTAGTGTATTCATAAGAAGGGGAAATTTGAACACAGAGACATGCATAGAGGGAAGACAATGTGAAGAGACATAAGAAGACAGCCATCTACAAGCCGAGGAGAGAAGCCTGCAACACATCCTTCCCTCAAGGTCCTCAGAAGGAACCAACCCTGCTGACACCTTGATTTTGGACTTCTGGCTTCTAGAACTGAGAGACAACAAGTTTCTGTTGTGTAAGCTACCCAGTTTGTGGTACTTTTTTACAGCAGCCCTAACAAACTAACACAATAGTGGAGAGCTAAGAAGAAAAAGGAAAGAAAATCCCCACCAGTTAAACTCTTTGGAGATTGCTAAAAACACTTCAATGTACATTATCCCACCTGGCAGGGCTGACTTCATGACATGAGACCTGTACAGTCACGCAGGACTCTTCTCTCAGAAGCACCTGGCACTTGGTTTAATGCTCTGCAGTTACCATCTTGGAATTCTTAATACTTTTTAAACAAGGAACCCCACATTTTCATTTTGCACTGGGGCCCACAAATTATGTAGCTGGTCCTATTGTCTGGTTATCACGGCAGCCTGGGTTTACCTGTGAGGTCAACAGAGACTTTGTCATTATCTGTGCTTTTTGATGATAAAACTGAAGTTGAAAGAGGTTAAGCAACCTGATCAAGGTCAACAGAGCTACCCAGAGTTGGATCAAGAACTGAGGTTTCTGATGAAATGACCTCGGTGTTCCATCCAATTTTGAGATTCTGTAACTTTAGAACTCACCTACAAAGTGAGAAAATTTGGAGGTAAAACATTCGCACAGTTTCCTTGCCTTTACTCAGTTATCTTGACTGAAGTTTAACACATGAAACCTGGCTCAGTGTCTTCTGGATGATCCTTGATGTCCCTAGTCTCCTAGTTAAGAAGTTCCTCCACCAGCCTCAACTGGAGATAGCATCTTTTTTCTTGGTCCACTCTAATCTACTTTTATCTGTTTTTCTATTAGACACTATCTCTCTGGAGAAGCAGGTTCTTCCCTACTGGGACCCAGGTCCACCTGACTGACCACTGGAGTTGGCCCTTTGGTCAAGGACCTTGACAAATTCCTTCAGGAATCAGTTGACTAACCTCTTCCTTGATTCTAGATATTCATCCTCTTGACTTTCCTGGGATAAACCAGCCCTTCTAATCTGTGTATTATGGAGATTCACCCTCTCTCCCTGTCTCTTTCTTCTCTTCTGTCCTTGCTTTACGGATGCTTTTCCATCAGAACAATTATCCCAGTGTCTTGACTGTCTTTTGATTTTCCTACTTTGATTTCCCCTGAGCCTCTGTTCTACCACAGTTTTCTAGTAGTCTCTCAGTTCTTCACAGCTCTGCCACAGCATCACCAACATACCCTGGAGATTTTCAAGTCAGTTACATCATCAATGTCCTAAAGAAACATTTAATAAAGTTGTGCTAATTTACTCTTGAGCTCTACTCAGATCATTTTCCAAATCCACCAAAATTTTTGGAAGAGGTAGGAGGATGTTTTGGGGTTTAAATTTTTCTTTACTACATTGGAACATTGTGAGAGTGAGGTGTGCAGTAATTATATTTTGTTGTTGCTTATTCATCCTTCAAGATAGACATAAGTTGTGGGCCTACATTCCTTTCTTTGGAAACTACTTCTTTCCCATTCTGTGTGGGTCTGGTGGGGCTGTTGGCTAGGGCACTCTACCCTCCTCCCTGCCTCCCCACGTGACCTAGGCTGGCCAATCAGAGTAATCTATCCTCCAGTGATTGCAGCAGGGATTGTCATGTGATTCAAGCAGCAGCAATCAGAATCATCCTTGACAATGGGTATATAGAGACTGGAGAGAGAAGGTCTGTCTTCCTCTAGAAATGGACAAGCATGGAGACCAATGCTCACAAGAAAAATCTAAAAGTGGGGAGTGAGATCTAGATTTAGAGACTACAACTTGAGAAGATGTTGGTTACCAGCTCTTAGAGTCAATAGAGATTGACTTGACCAGCAGCGATTTAGAGTTATAAGGGCTGATGGTGTTAGAGAAACCTCAAATCTGGCAAACAAAGGCCTTGAATTGTTCATACCCTACAGCGATGACTCAAGATGGGGCATAGTACCACTCTCAGGACTTTTTCTTTTTAATTTATGAGGATTTCTGGGTTGTTACAATGCTTGGGAGATACTTTTGGCACCGGGAGGCAGGAATGCTAGACTCTTGCAACATATAGGACAGTTCTACAGATGAAGAGTTGTCCTGTTACCTGCCCTCCCACTGCAGGAGAGAAAAAGGCCAACTTGTTCAACCTAAAGAGAAGCAGAGTCCTGGTGTCACTGAGTGAGCACCTGTACCAGCCCTGCAGATGCCTGTGATCCACCTCAGGCTGCACCTTTTCCATTTAAGCTCCTTTGAGTAGGTCTTGGTCACTTGCAGCAGAAAGAGAACTGATAATTTCACACACTAGGGAGTAGCGTGTGCTCTGGTTTTCTGCAGTTGCCTCTCGTTAAGTCTCAAGTCTTTTTCACATTAAGTTAGCCCTTCATATTAAATCAGGTGAGTCTTCCATCTGCCCTCAAATCTGACCATGTCATGCCTGTGCCTCAATTCCTACTGGCTCCTCATTGTCTGTACACTCCTTAGCAAGGCCCAGAAAGTCCTCATGCCCTGACTCCTACCCCCCTCTCCAGCTTTATCCCTTGCCACTTCCCATCTCATACTCTACCCTCTGGACCAACTGCTCTGTTTGATGGTTTCTGCCATTTCATATGTCCATGTCACTGCTCATGCTGGTCCCTCTACCTAGGATACATTTCCTACCTCTCTCTTCCAGACTTGGCTCAATTATCGAATCCCTCACAGGAAGCCTACTACGAACTCCCAGGTGTATTAATGCCCCTCCTCTGTGCTCCCCTAGCACACAGCATATACCTCTATATTATGACCATTTTATACTAGAGTATCTGTGGGTGTGTCTGTCTCACACACTAGACTAGAAGAGTCTCAGATTCAGGGCGTCTATCTTCGGCTTTGTTTTCCACAGCACCTAGCATACAGTGGCTGGCACACAGGTTCTTGAAAAAGATACCATTGAACTGAATTGGCCCTTGTTATAGGTAAAATATGCTCGTCTTTCTGATGTATCTGGTAATTAGTCATCTTGGATAACATCTAGGATAACCTGCAATTTATGTAATGTATCATTCTCGGAGTGAACCATTAGTGTACCTATGACTATTCATATGGCACGTGTATGAAAAAGTTCTTTACAGGCAAATAATTTTGAAAATTGCTTGAATTAACTGAACAAAGGAAAACAATAGAATCGCATCTTAAGCCTAGAGGAACAAAAGCATTTTTTATTTACACAAGGCGATTTTAGGTCCCTAGGCAAGTACAGTGGGATGGGGGCCCAGAAACTAACCTTGCTTGTAGGCAGAGGTGAGGGGCCCGCCCACTAGAGGCTGTTTCCTTTCAGAAGGGTAAGGAAATAAGATGCTCCGGAGCCCAGAAATCTGTTGTTCTTTGGCCTGGTTTTGGGCATGAAGAAACTAATCCTTGTGGTATCTGGGCATCCAGCTCCCTATCTATGGATATAAACTGTGTTCTCATTTTCCCCTATCAGCTCACAATATCCCTTATTTTCACTGTTTTTGTCTCAGAGGAGATGGCAGGGTGAAGAGAGTGAGGAGAAGGGAAGAAATGTGTATTTTTAGCCATGACACAGCTGAATGTTCTGTCTTTTTTTACAACCACATTTAAAAATAAAAGCCAAGAGTTAAGATTTAAGTGATTTCTTAGTGTCCACATCCTCTTCCCTCCTTAATGGGGGCCTGTCTTCTTCTGGCTGGTTACCCTCTGTATAGTGTTTCATCCAACTCTGGATATATAAATCACTAGTCGATGGAATGCATACAATTTTTTAAGATATCACACGAAATGCTTTTGTTTTAAAGGTCTGAACATACACCTTTATCCTCAGTTTAATAATACAACTGTTCATATCCAAGGATATAAAAATGATTTACCATCACAATCATTCATTAAGTTATGCTTTCACTCACTTATTCATGCAATATTTCTGAAACATACACTAAGAGTACAAAATCAGGCCAATGGACACAAAGATGAATAACAGCCACTCTGCTTTCCAGGAGTTGCTGTCTAGACAACTCTTTTAGGACTTCTTTAGGTTTGCTGACATCAGGCTCACCTGGGGCTCTCAGTAAAATGCAGATGTCTGGGCTTCACCCCAGTTTTAGTGAATCAGACCGTATATGAGATCATACATTTGCCCGTCTTCAAAATACCTTCTAAATGTAAGTGATATTCGTACTTTCAGGAAAAGATTATGACCACACGAAACTCATAGATGTGTGTGTGAGTGTGTGTGTGCGTGTACTCCCTCAATCAGGCCTCCAGAAAGTCCTCGGTTTTACTCTAACAACCAGGACTTACTCACTGTGTGCAATGAGACTTATGTTTAAACCTACTTTAACCCTTACTGGCTCCAAGGCCTTGGGAAAATTATACAACGTCTTTGTATTTATTTTCACATCTGTAAACTTGGGATAAAGGCTCCCTCACAGGGTTACTTTGAGAATTAAATGGAACAACGTGTGTAAAGTCTTAACCCAGCACCAGGCATGTAGTGATGGCAGCCAATAGCCATTCCTGATTGATGGGCACTCTTTGAGATTTTTTTCATAATAAACTATTTTTTTTCTTCCCCAGATATATGAAATCAAAGAATCCAATGATGAACTCCCTTCTCCCACTGTTCTGCACTCTATGGTTTAGAATATGTTTTTTTAATTAACAGTTTTATTGAGGTATGATTTACATATTGAAAAATTCATCATTTACATCGTACAATCCAATGGTTTTTAGTATATTTACAGAGTTGTGCAACCATCACCACTGTCTAATTTTGGAACATTTTCAAGATGAGTTTTTAATATATGTGTGTGTGTGTGTGTGTGTGTGTGTGTACCCTCCTTCAGGAAGCTAGCCTGTTTAATAGAATCTTTTAAAACAAAAATACATTATACACTGTAGTGGATATTTCCTCCTTTACATATCTTGGGAGACTACAAATGCTTTCTGTTTTACGATATTTTTTTTCATGTTTTGAATTCCTCTTCTGGAATTGTCTTCAAAATTTTATTCACATTATTTTAAATACCTTCAGTTGTGATGGATCTTCTTTTGAAGGTAGATGTGAAAGTGATCAGAAATAGTGATTAGCTCCCTTTGATGACTAATGGGGGAACTCAAACTGGTTAATACTATTTGGGGGCTCAGAAATCAAGGACTCGACATAAACTAGTGAGACAGGTGTTCTGGTGTGGCCTGTATGCTAACTCTGAAGGTGTAAAGAATCAAAAAATTAATAGAAAATCAGTGAGCATCAGTTCATAACGTACACATTTGTTATAATCATTGAAGGAGTAAATCCAGGAATTACACGGATTCTGACAAACTTTGTATCAAGATCTATTATGATACTTCCCATATTGTACTATGAATGGGTATCTGGCTACAATTCTCATCTGCAGTAATGAGAGGTCTCTGTCTAAATACCCCCAGCACTTACCCCTGTTCTGACACAGTGGGAACACTCAGTGAGTGCCCTGTGAGAAACCAGAGTGTGGGCATGCTCAGCTCCAGGACATCCATACGTTTGTATAGGTGATACCTGTGTGGATCACCTGAAGTGAGAGAAAACGTTTTCTTCAACTAGTTTCTTAAGTTATCACAGGGAATTCAGTGGTGCTGAGGTGTGGGTTGGGACACCTGGATTGCTAACTTAACCCCAAAGCAAAACACAAGTGATTTATGAATAAGGCACTATTTTATATGAGCAACGCGTCTCTCCTTGCAAAGATAAACAAGAGCCAATTGCAAAACATGTCACACACAGGACACAGAAGAAGCACTTAAAAAATCTTCATACCAGGGGCTGGCCTGGTCCCTTGGTGGTTAAGGTTGCCCACTCTGCTTCGGTGACCTGGGATTTGCAGGCTTAGGTCCTGGGCATGGACCTACGCACCACTTATCAAGCCATGCTGTGGCAGGTGCCCCACATATAAAGTAGAGGAAGATGGGCACAGATGTTGGCCCAGGGCCAATCTTCCTCAGCAAAACGAGGAGGATTGGTGACGGATGTTAGCTCAGGGCTAATCTTTCTCACCAAAAAAAAAAAAAAAAAAAAAAATCAATTTCCTTGTCCAACCCTTCAGGCAGTGTCAAAACATAATGGATTATTAAAGCAAAAACAATTCAGATCCAAATGAAGAATTCTAAAACCTAGCTATTTTTAATACATTCTGAAGAAAATCTGCACTTCTTCCTCAGGCTGCATTAACAATAGCAAACGTATTGTTTACCTTATAAATGGTTTAAATTAATCATCTCCATATGACACATCTGGTTAGTTAATTGCACAGATTTTCTTGTGGCTGGATATTTCAGGATAATACTGTTGACAAGTAAATACATGAACAGAAGGATACACTGGCTTTAATTAACATTAGAAAACTAATTGTATGGATTCAGATAATATCTTGCTATTAGACCTTGTGAACCACTTTCACATGCCCACTATTTCATTTGCTTGCCTTGTAGGTACCGATTATCTTCCTATTATAAATGGGGAAACTGAGGCTCAAAAAGGTTAAGTAAAATTGCCCAGGTCACAAAGTTAGTTAATGCATTGCAGAACCAGAATGATAAACTATGATTTAGACTCCTGGCCCCATCTCTCTCCCCCTGCACTTCCAACTCACCGCCTTGGAGCTCACCCTCACCATGCAACTTAAGAACAGGTTTGAGCACCTACTGCATGCTCTAGATAGTCCTAGGGCATCTGACTACACGTAAAGGTTTCTAAACAAATCCACTCTGAGAAGCCAATGCCAACACTGCTGCAGCTTCCACCCAAAATAGATTCACACATGTGGTTAGGTGAACAGAGAGGTAACTCCTCCTTCCTCCTACAGTCAGGGGAGGAGCCTAGAGGCTACAGAGAAGAACGGGGACACACCATTTGTTGTCAGTTAATGTAGGAAAGGTTCAATAATATCTTAGCCTAATAAGGCCATGATTGTTAGTAAGAAATAAGGTAAAGTTCCATGAAGAGAAGGAAAATAATTTTCTTATTTAGATAAAAATGGGGATTCCAGATAGAAATTAATCATAGTGGTAAGAAATGTTTGGTTTTAGACACTCCAGGAGAAAACCCACCAGTGCACTGAGTGGAACCTCCGTACCTTTGACACCTCTCCCTCCCTCATCCACAGGAACAGAGCTCATTTGCTTCCCTCCCCAGGGGCTCAGCAGACCCAGACCTTGAAACCAGAGATAACCTCTCCCTCTACAGAGCAACAGTCAGTGGACAGAGACGTCGTGGACATTCAGCAGAGGCTGCAAAATGTGCAAATCATGAGAAGGGACCAAGGGAAAGAGAGACTTGATTAATTTTGTAAGGAGGAGAGAGAAGTGGTAGATCTGAGGAACAGCAGGTATCAGTGAAAAGCAAGGACACAGATTAAAGGGAAGGGATGCAGGAAGAAAGGCAAAAGGGATGGGAGGGAGAAAGAAAGCGAAAGAGACAGAGATCCTCTGAAGACCAAGAGATGGCTGTATTCTCATTCACAGACACACTCCATGAAGGACCTGGGCAGGAGGCCTCCCTGCTTGAGCTCCCCAGGGGAGGAAAACAATGGGAGGAGGGACGTAATGCCTTCTTCCCCATTCTTGCCCCTGAATCTATACAGCAGCAGGCCAATGATCTAAACACCTGCTTAAACCTATATTGGGCATTCAGTTCGGGGAAAAGCAGATGAGGTATCCAATCTGAAGGGGGCGTTTTCCTGCTCTGCGGTCACCGCTGTGGTCTCCAGGGCAGCAGGAGTGTCCCATCGGAGACATCCATCCGGCTGGAGAGACAGCCAGATGGACCCTGCGGGTCTACCACGTGCTCCCCTCCCTAGAGCCCAGCTAGTGCCCCACCTGTGGGCAGAAACGAAGGGACCTGCTGTACAGTTTTACATCCCAACCCTTAACCTTATTTGCCTTCTTAATTAAAAGCAATTAATGAAATCTTCCCTCACCTTCAGCAGAGTGAAAAGGCTGAGTTTGAGAGCAAATCTAGTGTAACATGAAAATGGAGTGAGAGTAATTTCCCTGCTCTCCTCCTTTTTAGAATTCCAGACATTCTGCGAACCTGTATTTATTTCAACTAGTAGTGCAGACACACAAAAAGGTACATTAAGCCATGGTTATTAGCATTACTAAAAAATTTTATAACCTAAGCACACACAAAATTTTATTCAGGTAGTATATTCTTTAAATGCATTTAAAATGTAATTCCAAAAACTCAAAACATGTTTAGGAAGACAAAGGTAGGGGATGTTTACTAGTTGTCTCTCTGATATCCATTCCCTACCTCCTTTTTCCTAATAGACCTGGAATTTCCCAGCCAAGGAGTTTGGGTAGAATTGGTTCCAGTTCCCAGATCCTGGGGCAGGCTCTGATTGGCTTAATCCAATCATAATGAGCCACCTCTCCTAACCACATTGATGGGTTCAAGAATAAGCACCTGGCCACAATCAGGCCAATCAAAGCCAAGGAAATTCAATGAGGGGATTTCTGATTAAGCATTGGAGAAGTAATGCCTTCCTATTGGAAGTGAAGGGGCAAGCAGGTAGCCCTGGGAGCTTCCAGCTGTTTTGGGACCAAGAGAGGAAGACTCGTCTGAGAATAGAGCCACCAAGCACCAAAGTGGCAGATGGAGAGGTGGACAGGTGGAGACACTGGGCCACAGTCACAGTTGCAGCCCTGGCACAGCCTCATTATGGGAAACCCTCTACATGAATCAATAAATTTGGGTCAGCTTTTTCTGTCACTTGCAACCTGGACATCTTAACTTATAAAAAATCTACCATACAAAAGGTAATACACATGTTTAACACTTTTTCACTGATCATTTGGACTTGGAGTTTCACGTTCATAAAGAAATCTCATGAAGAACCACCAAATACTGACAACACCCACAAGAGGTGTGTGGAAAGGAAAAAGTTCTTTCCTCCACTTGAGAGCTTTTCTTTTCTTTTCCTCTCCCCTTTCTCCTCTCTCCTTTCAAAGGAAACGCATGGGTAAATCCTATTAGGCTAAAGCCCAGTGTCCTGAAGACTGCATTCGTTCTGCAGGAGGCTGCTGAGAATCGCACAATTTCAAGTGTATGGTGCTCTAACATGTTAGTAATCTAGACTTTCCTTCCTTTTGTGGGTACTATACACCATGACCTCTTAAAAATCCATCATCTCATTCTTATCTAGTGAAGAAAACACAATCAGCATTAATTCCCCACCTGCTGGGTGAACCTTGGGCAGGTGTCAATGCCAACTGCAGCTGCCACAAGTATAATTACTGGTCCACGTGTTGTCTCTCTTCAGGATTGTGGGGCCCATTTTGAATCCTCTCTGTATCCCTTATCACAGAGCAAATATTTGAAAATGTCCCTTCATGATGCTGCTGCTAATCTAATTGTTTTGGTATCTGGTTAAATTCAATTCGGCATATATCTGGTGTATATTACAGTGCAGACTTATCCTGTATCCATATCACCCCTCCGCTGCCTATTACAGGGTGCTGGGTGGTTGCATGGGACCTTACCCCAATCATTCAACAGTTAAATTTCACTAAGTCTGCATGACCAATTGTGCTAGGTTCTTGAGACAGAACTAGCCCCACAAAGATTGCTTTGATTTTGCTCCCCCTCCTCCCATCCTCAGCTGCAGGGCCCCAGGTACAACTTGTTGACAGTGCCCAGGGTGCCATCAATTCCTTGACATTTTTTCCTCTCCTCAGTAACAGGGACACAGAGAACTGTGCCTGGCTGCCTTCATTTGTGGGAGTACTGGCTCTCTGCTAAGTTTGGTATTGCTCTCTTGGGTTCCCTCCCTTGTTGACTAGACTGTTTCAGGGATTTGGGGGTGGCTGGTTCCACAGACCTAAGGTTCAGGCAGCTTTTAAGTGCTGGGCATGTTGTCAGCTCCCATTGCCACTGGCAGTGTGTGGCCAGGGACCCTTCTCTGACAAGAGCCCATATGAGCCACATGGCCAGTATAGAACCTAAGACCTGCCTTAGAGGGCCCTGCCCATCAAATACACACACATAAATTCATTAAAGAACACAGGGACACCTCTGTCACTTGGGATCTGGCATTCAATGCTGGCTCAGTGGACCTTAAAACCCTCAGTATCCATTCTCAGGATTAACCCTGTTCAGACCCCAGAGAAATGCTACTCATCTCTTGCTCAACCTCCTAAAAACAAAAGTTACAGCCTCTGAACGCCATGAAGGTCTGTGGCACTGCTGATGCTTGAAACTAACACTTTTAAATCCGAGAGTGTTTGGATAAAAAAAAATTGGTCAACTTGTCAAATCTTTCTCAGATTGCAGGAATGCAATGATTCCTGCTTTACAAAGTATTGTTTCCCAAGGGTGAGAATCATCCATTTTCTTGCTTCTTTTGGTGTGGTAATTTGTGGCTTCAGATGTACTCAAGAATTAACATGGTATTTTAACAGTTACGTGTGACAGCTAAGGAGTGACAGCAATTCACATTACTCTTAAATTTGTATATATGAATGTTGGGAATACTGTATGGATTTAGATATTTGTGTAAGGGATGGCACAAATCACAAAACAAGTGATAGCAACTTATATGATGAAATTATATTATTTTCTAATATTCTCTGTGATAATTTATCATGTTGATCCCATTATAATGCTGGACTTGACATTTAAAATTCATGGATTATCTTGAAACCTGAATATTGCTTTCCTTTTAAAAACAATTTCAGTGGTAAATGATTCACAAAGTTTCTCCAAATTGACATTAACAAACTACACTCTAAGAACTACAATGATTTAAGAAAGGTGGTTTAATTTGGCATGAAGAACAGAATCTTGATTGTAACAACAGATTTAGTGATTTTGCTAAAACAAAGATGAGAAAAGTAAAACGGAAAAACATAAAAATGACATGAATTGTTTGTTTACAGAATATTACCCACCCAGACATCACCAGAACAGTCAGACATACCCCAATAATGACGAAATTCAGTCATCTTTGACATTTTGCTGATATTCGGTCAAATGAAAACCATTGCTTTCACTTATTTTTCTATTTCACTGGTATGAAAATATAATTGTCAGGGTAAGACTAGAACGCACTTGAACAGCTTAATTTATAACTTTTAAATATTTAGGTATATACCATATGGGCCTCCGTTTGTCCTCTTGCCCCATGGCGCAAATGTTGCTTGGCGGGCCGGAGTGGGTGGATGCCGGATCCAGGAGCTCTCCCATCCAGTTTCTCAGCGCTGGGCTCTGGGCAGCCGTCCGGCAGGTACGCGGAGGCCCTGCCCCCGCCATCCACCTCCCTGGGGGGTTGCTGCCACCAGCTAGTGGGCGGCCCCAGGGTCCGGATGAAGTTGGGGGTCGCGAGCGCTGGCTGCGTGGGGTTTCAGGCACTGGTGGCAAAAGCGCCGCGCCACCTGGTCTCCAGCAGCGCGCTCTCGCTGCGGCCCAGGCGGAGTTCCCCGTCCCCTTTTCAACCCGCTCGCCCTCTCGGCTTCCCCGCGGTCCCGGGTCCGGCCCTTTTGGAGGAGGAGGTCAAGGTCCGGGCCCCGCGCGCGTCCGAGCAGGCTCGGCGCGCTGGCCCCGGACGGCTGGGCGAGGGGCGCGGTGTGGGGACCCGAGCGCTGGGGCGGCAGGAAGCGGGGGCGGCGGCCGCTCGAGCCGCGGGGTTAGAGACACCCGGAAACGGATTCGCTTCGGTGCCCGCGCGAGCCGGGTGCCTCGCAGGGCGCGGGAGGAGCACGCGGGCGGCTGCTGAGTAATCCCCCGCGGCGGCGGGAGGCGGCGGGAGGCGGCGGCCTGGGCGCCCACGTCCTCCGCCGCGCTGCAGCCGGGCCGCGGCTCCTCCTCCTCGCCCCGCCCCGCCCTTCTCCCGCCGCCCGGCTCCGCGGCGCTCCCGGCAGGTAGAGCCGGGCTCCGGGCGCGCGCGGGGCCGCAGCAGCTGCCAGCCGACCTCGCCTGGGCCCTGCGCAGAGCCTCGCGCGCCCATGGCCGGCTCGGAGCAGCAGCGGCCGCGGCGGCGGGATGACGGAGACGCGGCGGCGGGGGCGGCGGCGCCCCTGCAGGACGCGGAGCTGGCCCTGGCCGGCATCAACATGCTGCTCAACAACGGCTTCAGGGAGTCGGACCAGCTTTTCAAACAATACAGGTGACCGACGCGCCCTGCTCCCCCGCCCCTGCCACGCGCACCTGGGGTCCGGCACACGCGCTTCAGTATGCAGCGGGCCCTCCCCCTCCCGTCGGTCACTAATCCCTGGCCCTGTCCCCGGTCCCCCTGTCGCCTCCCTCGGCCTGAGCTGCAGCCGGCTCTTCTGCGCCTTTGCCACATCTCTTCTTTCCACCCCCACCCCCGCTCGGTTGTCCTTTCCCTCCGCGGGACCCGCCGCGCGTCCTCCTGGCGCCCCCACATCTCCCCTCACTTTCTCGCCAGCCTCGCCCTCCGAGAGGGGCGCCCGGGGATTTTCCGCTTCTCTCTCATGGGTCGCCCTCCCGACACCAAGTCCGGGACCCGGCTTTGGGACCTGGGACCGGATGCGACCTGAGGCAGCAGCGAGCCTTGGACTTGTCGTGTTGTGACTCCGGCTCGCGTGCTGCCCGAGCAGCCTTTGTGACACGGAGCGCACCAGCTGCATCGTGCCTGTTTCCTGTGCCTCGTATTACTTTGCATCATGGTGCATTCCAAACGCTTTTATTGTTTGAAAACAGATATGCATAATCGCCTTGCCGTGCAGGAATTTGAAAAACTCTACCGAACCCTGCTCGCTCACCTCTCTGCCTGTCTTCTAAAACTCAGTCCTGAAAATGAGTTTCTAATGCTTTTCAAGCAAAAGTATGTATTATGGATATCTCTAACTTAAAGGAAAAAAGAAATGGAGGGATTTTAAGTATATGTAAGAGTGGAAGGAAGAACACAAGTGTTCAGTTAATTATTTTTCATTTGTCTTTTAAAAATGAAGCGAAAGAACTGAAACTGCTAACTTTCTTGTGGGTGTGGGAGGAGCCTTCAGTTTCATTGGGGACCAGAAGCAGCTGCTTTCTGGTTTAGGAAGCAAGTTTGTGATTTGCCCTTTGAGTGTTGACAAGACTCAAGGATGTTGATTACCAGCTTCTCTGTAGATGTTAAGGGCCACATGCTTCACACTTTCTTAGGCCCCCTGGTTGGTTGGAATGAGAGGACTGATTGATGTGCAGCTGTGATGGAGAGCCAGGCTCTCTAAGAAAATGAGAGAGAGGGAGATACAGATGCCTGAAGTTTTCAGACCTTAAAGAACGGTGGTTTCTACCGGTCGGAGCTTCCACATTCTTAATGGTACAGCAAATATCTCACAACTGTAAACTTTGCACGAAAGACATTTTACTTTTAAATCAGTTTTTTAAATCTGAAAATGAAAACTTCTTAGCTTTACTCTGAACATTTGATTTTTAAAGTATACAAGTGTGATTTCAAGCCAGAGTTTCATCAAGGCTGTTCACCGAGGATGGATTTAAAAGATTTACTTGCTCTGCAGTCTCTCTTGTGTAGTTTTTTAGCCCTCTGAGGATGTATTTCATGAAAAAAAAACCCAGCATCTGAATGTTTTATTTACTGTGCTCTGACACTTTTTAGAGTACCAGTTTGTGTTGTGTGAGAGGGGCAGAGAAAGTCTTAAAGTCACGTTTACTCTCATTAGTTGCTGATCAAGGTATGGTGCTTGCATATTTCAGTACTTCTGGCTTTGAAATATTGTTACTTTTTTTTTTTCTTGTAAACTGCTTTAGTCTACTTAAATACTACCTCATGGTTCCTATATTTGAAAGCAGGAAATAACTGTATTTTTGCCTTACCTAGACAATTTTATGCACTGTTAATAAAGGGCAGGTTATGGGTGATAGGAAAACTTTTCTCACAGCAACAGCAGAGATGCACCTTGAAAGGTGTTTCTCTGTGGATGAGTGTGTTGGGGGAGGTGTCCAGGGAGGACTTACATTGTGCAGATAGGAGCTGTCTGCTTGTATTTTGAAATGAGAACTGAAGATAAAGAAGGAAACAAAATATTGTAGTATCTGTTCTCTGCCAAGCACAGTGCTAGCTAGGCACATTCCCTTATATTCTCTCTATTCTGTGACAACAAAAGAGTGAGGTGTGTTTCTTCATGACAATTTCGTAATGAGGGACTTGAGTCTCAGTGTCTAGCATGGAGCAGGATATAAGCACTGTGGTTGTAAATTAAGGGTTCTTTTCATTATACCATTCTGTCTGCCTCGTTAAATTTATTTATTTTTTTTGTGTGTGATTTGCCCTGCGACCTCACTTTCTGGCAACTTAAAAAACTTTTTTAGGGGTGGACAGTGGCAGCATTATCCTATCAGCTTTCGCTTGCTCCATCTGATTTGTTTGTGATGTGGAAAGTCATTGCATTCTTCCCACCTCCCCAAAATATGCTTCTGATCCATATTTTGGAAAGCATGATTGTGTGGAGCTGTGGTCGTGAACCAGAGCCTACAACCAGCATTCCAATCCTAGTTATGCACTTCTAGTAACTGCTGACTTTGGTTTCTCAAAATTTGCTTCCTTGCCTATAAAATGGGAGTAGCACACACCATAGTGTGGTTGCTAGAATTAAACGAAATAATCCACGGTAGCTGGCACAATGTAAGCACTCAGTAAACACTAGCTAGCTTTTGTACCTGATGCGTTCACCACGACTGTGCTTTCTTCTTGATGGCATAGTTTGCTTAGAAGACAAAACGCCCTGCATGCGGGTAGCTTTTATATTTAAAGTTAGCCTCACATATTGCATTTGAAAGATTTAGATCCGGTTATGCTTTGGGAAACTAAGTGTTCCAAAGCCGAATGGCCTACTGGAAAACTCAGCAGTGACTTCATCATAAGTGTATGAGAACACCTCTAGCTCAGTTTATCTATAGAAGAGAGAGGGAGCAATTTGGTTACCTCCCTTCTTAGGATTGTTTGGTCACAGACGACCTCCCTTCCCCTATTAGTAAGCCTTTCAGAATCTTATTGTTACAGTTTAACAATAGAAACATATTTTGTATCTTGCATAACAATAACATTTTTATTAAAGTAAGACGGTCATTTTCTCCTGCCACATTACGAGGATGATAAAAGTTTCAATAGCTACCTAATGAGAAAAGGTTACTTCATAGAAACAAATTATCATGAAGGTCATTCTGAATTAGTGGAAAGTCTGGATTGTATAATTCAGATAGCATACATATAGGAATTAGAAAAATGTGCACAGTAGAGGCTTTCTTTTGAGATATAAGACACCCCACAGTTGGAATTTCAAAACATAGCTGCCACTTCCATTGTAACTAGAGTAATAATGTAATAAGCTGTCCTGTTGTTGATTCTGAGCTTTTGTCATGTACTTGGAGATGTGGTTCCGGAGGTTGGGACAGATTGGTGCTGTTTTGGGGCCTTTCTGCTCTGAGCCCAAGGACATACCTTTGTAAGTTCATGATACTGACCACTTGAAATCAAATTCCTGATCTTGGTCTTGGGGTTCGGTGCTCTAATCCAGCAACGTTCACTCCTCCTCCTACACACACGCACGCATGCATTCACTCACTCATTCTTACTCTTAACTGATGTTTGCATGCGTGACACACACTCAGACCTTTGGGTGCTCAGGCACAGGATGTGGTAGGCTGTGGTTATGTGCACTAAATTTTTAGGTGTGGCAGTGTAGGTAAGATTGACAGTGGTAGGGAGGCTGGGAGACATATCTGTGGCCGGCTGTAGCCTGTAGGAGTGGAGAGAAGCAACTTATAGCCCAGCCTGAAGGAAAATTTTGTAGAGGAAATAATGCATCATGAGCATCATGATGGGGTAGAAGTAAGTGAGTTGAAGGAGAAGCAGCTGGGAGGGATGGGGGAAGGGGGCAGAGAATGTGAGAGGTGGTGAGGTGGAAATGGAAATCTAGGGGAGGAAAGAGTGAAAACCCCACATGGAGAGGTGAGAAGAAGGATGAGAATTGCAAACCGATCAGTATTACTAGGTTGTCACGTTTGATGGCTTGTTCTACACTTGTTATTTTCTTCTCAGATCCACTGGTTGGTCCAAGTTTCCTGTGAGTCGGTGCTGCTTTTCAGGGTGACTTTGCTGCTGGGTGTCTCGTCAGCTCGCTCTTTATGATGACCGTTGTTCCTCACGGTGTGGCCCTTACATCCGTAATTGACTCTTGGCTCCTTGGGGCCTCAGAGTCCTACTGTCATTGTCTCCTTCTCTTTGGGGCTTGAAATATTACTTTGCTTTTTAATCAGAGGACTAGCGGGAAAAGTGAAGCACACTGAGCTGTGAGGAAGACAGGAGACATCTGGAGCTCCTGGCCAAAATGAGCGTTGAAGTTCTTATTTCCACAGGCTTGACATTTATTCTCCCTCGTCCCCTTGAGGCCACCATCTCCATCTCCTGCTTTAACTCCTGGCATTCTTTCTAACCTTAAGATATTGATAATTTTTACCCCTGCCCACACTACCACTGATTTCTGGCTGTAGATATTATTAAAAAGTCATATTTAGTCATTGTCAACTAAAACAAGAAGCATATAGTGATTATAATGAATGTTCATTGAGGATAAATATGTGTGAATATAGTATAGAATTAGTAATACTTGGTGTTATGAATTCTGATATTTTTCTTTTCCATTTTATTTTTAAATTATAAAGATGGAAAAAATCTATTAAAAACAAAAAGCAAAAAAAAAATTCATGGTAAGTAATGTGTGTATGTTTACAATGACTAATGCATTCTAAATTGTTTAACACAGCTTATGGCACAAATGGCAAAGCCATGTGCTATGTGGCTTTATTTGTGAGCATGTTGATTACGGAGCCAGTCTTACCATAGAGATGGCTCAGTATAATCTAGGGGTTGCAAACTGTGGCCAGTGAGCCAAGTCTGGCCTACTGTCTGTTTTTGTAAATAAACTTTTATTGGGACACAGCCACACTCATTTGGTCATGTATTTTCTGTGGCTGCTTGTGCAATACAACAGCAGAAATGAATAACTGTGACAGAGACTGTGTGGCCAGCAAAGCCTAAAATACTTACTCTCTGGCCCTTTACAGAAGAAATTTGTTGACCCCCCTGGTACAAACCATCGTTCTCCCTGGAAAACCCAAAAGGCCTGTGTGAGAGACCTGGGCCAGTAGGCATCTGAGTGTCTTCTGTGCCCCAGACCGTGTCAGATACTTTGGAGGACAGGAGGAGCTTCAGGCCGCCCATGTTTTCTGCATGATTTTGCTGCTCCCAGACAGCAGCGTGTCTGTACCTTGCTGCTCAAGGTTATGGAGAGTCCGTAGAGGCAGAAATGCAAGAAAAGGAGAAGCGATGAAAACCAGAAATGGTGTAAGGAAACTGTCAGGAGAGACAGGAAACTCATCTGTTGCCTTTTTCCATCCTCCTCAACTCAGTGGTGTGTTTGTAAAAAGGCTCATATTTTTTTCCCCAATTATTGCTCTTGTCCACAAAGGTCCCAATTAAATATTCATTAAAGATTCATTTGGGTTAATTGGGATTCTTTTAAAAATGCAGCTGCCTGTAGAATAATGGGAGAGTTTATATAGGAAATTATCAGAAAAAAGTGAATACCTGTACTGTGGGGGGTGTGTGTTTGTATACAAACACACAAAGTTAGAGATATGAACCTTTAAAAGAATCTGTGTGTTGGGGCCGGCCCGGTGGCATACCCGTTAAGTTCTCGCGCTCCGCTTCGGCAGCCCGGGGTTGGTAGGTTCGGATCCCCGGGGGTGGACAGACGCACTGCTTGTCAGCCATGCCACGGCAGTGTCCCATATAAAGTGGAGGAAGATGGGCATGGATGTTAGCCCAGGGCCAGTCTTCCTCAGCAAAAAAGAGGAGGATTGGCAACGGATGTTAGCTCAGGGCTAGTCTTCCTCACACACACACACACACACAAAGAATCTGTGTGCTGTGACTCACACATGCTGTATTAACAAGTAGTTCAGTGAGATTACCTGCATTCCCTATCCTAGTTGAGAGGAGCTCTACCGAGCGAAATGAAGTTTTGATGAGGATAAGACAAAAAAGGGAGAGGGAAATATTGAAGCATGGAGCACTTCCTGTTCGAGTTACACAAAACCGCTTGTAGATCCGCAAACACGTCATTACATTTCAGGGGTCTAGACCTTTTGCACAGGCTGTTTCAGTTCCTAAAATGCCACTTTTCACGCCCCGGTCTCCTTTTCCGGAGTAACTCTCCTACTTACCCAGCAACAGCAGTGGGACTTTGAAGAGGCTAATGCTGAGAAGGACTCAAGGAGAAGAGAGTGTAAAAGAAGGAAAGAAAGTAGATGGCTGTGTAGCTCAGATGAATTTCTCTGTTATTTCAAAACTTTGCCTACTGCCAGCTCTACCCATGAGAGGGTTGGGGTGGGTGGGAAGGAACTCATCTCTCTTTTATGTTTTCCGCCACTTTCTCTGTTCCCTAAATTCATAGTATGCTGTTCAGTCGGTAACATAGGTCCAATTTGGGATTTAATAGGTCTTTGTGGGCCAACCTGGGGATCTAGTCATCACTTAAAGCCTTTTTATTATGGGGAGAAATGGATACCAATTTCTGAACAAGTGACTTTGCATGTATGTTTGTTTTATTGAGGTATAATTGACATATAATGTTATATTAGTTTCAGGTGTACAACATAATGATTTGATATTTGTATATATTGTGAAATGATCACTACAATAAGTCTGGTTAACATCTGTCACCATAGAGAGTTACAAAAACACGTTTTTATATAAAATTATTCATCAGTTTGCTGTGTAAGAAGAGAAGGTCATGACTTCCTGACATCTGATGTGAGGATTGAAATGGGGGCTTTTCTCTGCATGTGGAGGTAGTTGATGGTTTGCCATCTCAGCCCTTTTCCCTAGCTAAGGTTGCTTTCTCCATCTCTTCCTTCTTGCTCAAGAATTTCAGAACACAAGAAATATATATACAAGAGGTAGTTATTCCTGTCTTACAGGAAAACTGTCCGTTATTACAGAGAAAGCCCCTAGAGAGTGTCTACCATGTGCAGGACCCAAAAGTGAGAAGCAGGTCCTCCCTTCAAGGAGGTATTGCTTACTTAATATCTTTAAATCTACCTCAGAAAGGGTCACTTTAACACTTAGTCTTGTCCAAAGCTGTAATACCTGTGAAATCACTGGTTTAGGTGACTTATTTTTCCTAATACACATCAAAATAAACACATAACGGTAAAGACTAGATGGTGCTTACTGTGTGCCAGGCCTCACACCAACCCTCCTGAATGTTAATCCTCATTTAATCCTCCCCACAGCTCTGTGAGGGGGTGCTTGTTACTTCCCTCTTACAGGGTGAGGAGGGGAGGCACAGTGACATTGAATGACTTGCCCAAGTTTTCACAGTAAGTGGCCGTCCAGCTCCAGAATCTGTGTGTTTAACCACCACACTGTACTACATCTCTTGTGTAACTTTGACAATAAGAGGTTTACCTGTGTGCTGCTAAAGCCATTTTGGGGTGAGTCACCAGCAATATGCAAACCCCACATTGACACTCAGAGGCTACCTCGTAAACCATCGTAGAGATCAGTCTTCAGGGAGTGTGTCACCCCGAGCTTTAGACCCTTGTGGCTCCCAGTCTTCTACAGCATGAAGTCCGAGGTCCTTTCTTAGCACAGGATGTCTTGTGATCAGGCCTGTCTGCTTCCCTGCCTCTCTCCTGCCTCTTCCCCCCTAGTTGTGCTGGAGTATTTTGCATCATCTAACTACTTCTTACTTGTCGTTCAAGACACAACTCAGATCTCCATGAAAAGGTGGTGTGACTGCTCAGTGCTCTTGCAGCATCCTTCTGCCCCTTTATCCAGCACTGGTGTTGTAGGGATGTTGATTACATGGCTGCGTGTCTGTATGACAGGGCTGAGATGGTAGAGATGGGTGGACTTCCTCGTCAGGTGTTCCTGGCCTTCCTGAGGTTGCCGGAGTCATGGGGGTTCCAAGAGGTTTTATAGGCATATCAGCTCCCCTTTATTAGCCAGTCAGCAAGTGCAGCACAGAGGCAGTGTCCTTTAGGAGCTCCACAAGTCCTGATTCCCCATCACCCCTCCCATAGTGATGCAGTGGGCGCATGTCTTGACCTGGTGGCGGTGCTACAGAGTGCTCCCTGAATTGATGCTCTGCTCCTCATAAGCAGGTAACAGAACTGCCTGGCCTGTCAGTCTCTTCCCTTTGGTGCATCTAGGCGGTCCAGTGCTTGGTGTGGGGTGATGTGGAGCAGAGCTGCCGCTGAGCACACGCTGGTCTTGATGGGTGCCATCAAAGGACAGCTGAGCACTCTGAAGTCTCCTGCTTCTGAGTGTCTTCGAGTCTCAGCTGCGCCTGGCCCGGCGGTTGTCATTCTGGGGTCACAGCTCTTTGAGTGAGCTGTCCTCTGCACAGTGTTGTGTCCCGTCAAGAGGAGGCCCGCTCTAACTGACCCGCCCTTTCACTTCTCTCGTCAGCCACCTGCGGGGTCCTGGGCTACCCCTGGGCGGTGCTCTCTGGCATGAAAAGGCAGAAATCCAGCTCCCTGACTCCAGAATCCCTGTCCTGAATTTCAGGAAGAACTGGTCTCTGGAACAAGTTGGTGGCTGGGAGGGGAAGATTTCTAGAGCAGCTGCTCTCGACTGTCAGATCTAATGCCCTCTTCTTATAATAAATATTTTATAAGTCCCCTTCTTTACTCCTAAAATGAAAATGATAGATGAAATTACCTGCCCTCACATGCAGTGTCTGAGTCAATAGAATGCCCAAATAGTATTATAAAGGAGAAGTAAAAAGAAATTCATAATGAAAAATTACATGTATTTTAAAACGCAAATGCCCAACACATCTTCATCAGAAGATGAAGTAATTAGATGTTTGCACCTGTGTATAATGACTACATTTGGATTTAAGAAAAGATCAGAAGCCATTCCATAGTAGAGAAATCAGCAGGTGCACTTAAAACTAAAAGAATTAATAGACCAAACTTATCTGTATGTGTTAAGAGAAAGCAGGGAAATAACCTCAATTGGAATAGGGACAATATGCCAGGGTAAAATGCTGACTGTGGAAGTGGAGAAAATGAGGAAGCACGACATTTTGGCATTTAGCCAGGCCGCCTGTGTCAGGATAGTGTCAGAACAGTTAATTGCCCGCTTTAGACTGTGGGATGTGTGCTGACAAGGTGTCACAGAAAACAAATCTCTCATCTTTAAATCCTTCCCCAAGGCAAGTACTTTGGAGACCAAAACATTTAATAGATGTCCAGGATTAGAGGATGAGTTGAAAAAAACGTTTATAGGGAAGGTAGGATGAGGGGTGGTGATGTGTGACCCCAAAAATAAGAAACCCAAAATAAATAATTTCTATATGCAATTTTTGTGATGTAAATTTCGTTATGCTACAAACTCTTAACATTGGATGGCAAAAATGAAGTAAATTTATTAGTGAAAATCGTTGGTATCCAGTAGTCCATGGATCTTCAATAATTATTTGGCTTTAAACATATTTAAAGGAGCTTTCAATATCCCTGTCAAATATTGGCATGTGATAGCTACAGATGCAGGTTAGTAGAGCTGTGGTGTGTTGGCAACTCAAATGTCATAAGCAGTGTTGCTGTTAGTGGCATGATTTTCCAAAATTGTGAACAAATCTTGATAAAGGGTATATTTAAACAGTGCTAGAATGATTTTGTGCTTCTATGTCAATGGAGGTAGGTTTTAAAACTAAATAACGGTAGACAGTTTTTCATCCACGTGGATTTCCAGACGTTCAGAAGCTGTGCGTGGGGCAATACATGGGACTCTCTTGCACATTACAGGATGTCTTCCTTCCTTGACCCGTTCCACTACTGTTATTATGTCGTCCTAAACGGTCCCATATATGTCCAAAACACCTCCACTGAGAGGCAATGAGCTTGGGGACATAAGCTCAAGGCAAGGTTTGGTCTCTGCAGCTGAAATCCTGGGGCTGCTGGGAACAGCACAGGAGTGGGGTGTCCCTTCTGACAGGAAGGGGACAGGCTACCCAGGCTGGTATGGCTGCAGATGAAGGAGCGTGGTGGAGAAGGCAGTGCCTCCATGGCATCTGTGACCACAGGTGCTAGGGCAGGGATAGGGTTCCTCCAGCGTTACACCCCATGAATTACTGCTCCTGAACACCAGCTTCTCCAGGTCGCACACACGGCTGCTTCTAGGACCAAACAGCTCCAGGAAGGGATGTCAGCGCCAGTTCCTCTGTCCCTCACCATGTGGATGGAGAACCACTGGGGCCCGTTCCCATCTTCATTCTCAATGCAGAGCTAGCTTCAGGACCTGTGTCTTTCTAGCCCCAGTGACTTTACTTCAGAGGCCTAGTCTCCCTGCCCCGTGCCCACACAGGACTTTCTAACTTTGAATCTCAGGGTATAAACTGGTGCACATCCTTCTCAAGAAGTGAGGAAGATTTCTGCTAAGTAGGTTACTCACAAACACAAAAAAAGGGCTGAATCCCCAGGAATCGGGACACATTTGCCCCAAAGTTACATAGCCAAGGAGACCACAAAAGTGATTCTTCTAAAATGGGAGAAAATAGAGCAGGATGCTTCATGATGATTTTCTGTTCTGTTGTGCTTAGAAGTAGCTAGTAGGAAATACCCCCCCCCACACACACACAATTTAATCTCTGATAGGGTGCCTCAATACACAGATATTCAGAGCTTTCCCTGGTCCCACCCTCAGCGATGACATCAGCTACATTCCATAATACATGTTAGCTCCACCTGTTCTTACCTGCTCGATCGCACTGTCATATTCCTGGCTGGGAGGGGCTTTCCTAGGAAAACGTGAGTCTGAGCGTGATGCATCTCTCTGACTTCCTATGATTAATGAGTGTTATTTGCTGCTCTTCCCTCCTGGCCTTCTTACCATCTAGAAGATGCCTTTTGTGTTGGAATTGCACTTTCTTGCCTCATCTCTGCAGCAGCCCCCCTTCAGGTTTTACTTCATGTAAATTATTCACCCATAAGGTAATCAGCACCAGATAAACAGATTTTTAAGTATTTGTGTCATTTTATCTCTATTGCAAGTAAAGTTTTTGGCGCTATTCTAACAGGACAGAAAATGAGGGAAAACGACATTTTTTATCTGAATCCAGATTGAATTTGCTAAATGACAGAGATTTGGGTTTTGAGAAGCAATTGAATTAAACTAAAATCCATGCTGCATGGCATCTTTAGGAAGCTCCCAGGATAATGAGTCACTGTCAAGGCTTCAAGTGCTTTTCTCCCCCCTCATTCTGAACAGTGAGTTGCAAAATCTGGAGTTATGTATTGTCAACGGACTTCTAGAGCAAGAAAGAACTTGATATCTTTGTGACTTGTAAATCATGCTCACCTTCTTTATTTAGGTCTAAAATAAGGAAACACGTTGAATTCATCAGCTGCATCCTTGTCTGATGGTATGACTCTTGAACTATCCGAGGCTAGCATGGGGCTGCTTTTGTAGGTCTACAGTTGTTGGAGTAGTTGGGCTTCTTACTGTCCTCCACATTATAGGAAGGTTTGCATCAATTTAATTGCTCAGAAAAGAGTTTTATTTGTATCTGGAATGCCATTTGCTTCAGCTGTCAACATGTGGGTCGAAATGTTTTTTGGTCATGTCTGTATTGGTGATTGATGAGACACTCATTATTTTGAATTATCAAAATTACAAATTGAGCTAGAAAAATATTCCTCGTGAAATAGCAAAGAAAAAAAAAGGAGGAAAGGGCATAGGAGAGGGGAAATGGCTGTCTGAAGTAGTTTAGCCAAGTGTTGGGACCTGCTGTGGTGGAATTCTTAGAGATTCTTGTTCTGGAGAAATTGCCAATGTGAAAATAGCAAGAAGTGAGAGAATGGTTTGGGTGTTTTTCTGTAGCCCTTGTGTGGTATCTTGGCTCTGGGCTTGGCTTTTACAAGTGGTTGAGGCTGACTTGAAATTGTGAGCTTTTCTCTTGATAGAAGGATGTTGAGTTTTATCTCAAAGTAAGACAAAACAAAACCGCGTAAGAGAGCTATCCTGTTCAAGTCTAAATTTATAGTTAAGGAAGCTTATGAATAACGAAATAAACACAAGTGAAATTTTCTTGACCTATGCTCTACTAAAAACTAAAGGGAAATGTGGTTGCCTTGGTGAGAAACACACACTTCCATATGAAGTTCAGAGTTATTTATTAAGAACTAGCTGACGAAAATTTTATTATGAGGAGTAAGTCTCTAGTTTCACTTCTTTTAAAGGCACTTAAAATGCTTTTTAACTGAGTAGTAAAGAAATCTCTTAAAATTTTTAAATGATTATCTAAAACAAATTAGTGTTTGAATTGCTTGTATAAACAGCTTCTACAAACAGAATGTGTTTAATCCTGGAAGTATGCATGCTGTTTGTGGATTATTGCCACACATAATAAAGGAACCCTATTATAACTTAAAGATGAGAAATAATGAAAACAGGTTGATCAATTTGTTACTTTTAAAATAACACTTGTTAAAGGATTGGTTGGAAAGGCTTTTTAGGTAGTTGATGAAATGTGTTTTGATGATCTCTTTGTAAGTTGCTTATCAATGCTGGCTCCATCTGCTCTTGGCATAGAATGGAGATGATTGAGCTGATTATTTATTTGTATGATTTAAGATAGAGAAGGAACTAATGTTGATGAGTTAGGAAGATATTTGATACACATTAATGACAGAATTAGGAAAACTGTAAAAAAAAATTTGACTTGATTTAGCCTGAAGAGTTATTTTCAGAATATATCAGTAAGTGTAAATGAGCATCAGGCCTTAGCGATAAATGAATATGAATTAGCAAAGCTAGAGAGCAATCAGAACAAAGTTAGAAGTGTCACAGTCTTGTAATCACACAACAGTCTTTTGGCTTTTCCTGCATTACCACACAGGCAAAGAATGACAGTGAATGGTCCTCAAATGGGTAATCAGTGCCTACTGTTAACACACACTGTCGTATGCATGTATGCATTTCAGCCTTAATCCCAATTCTCTCAACAGCCCAGAGGATAAATATTGTTATTATCACTTTGCATGTGACAACAGGAAGGCTTACAGAGCCCAGGTTAAAAAGAGTGTGAGTGAAGATCTGGCCCCAGCCCCAGAGTGTAGGCTGTTTCCCTGCTTCCCCTGAAAGAACCCTGTTCTTTCACTGTTCATTATTACCCAGCAACATTGCAGTCACTTGTTTAGCCTGATCTTCTCTTGCACATCTGGTGGTCTTCCAGTGCTCCCAAGCTCAGCAGATGGCACCACTTAAAACAAGATTATGCACACCAGAAGTCTAGAAGGCTCTCTTGTACCTATCTTACTCACTATCTATGTCTGCCAGTTTTCCTTCCTGAGTATCTCTTAAATCCATTTGCTTCTCATCGTCTCCAACACCACCACCTAGTCCAAGCCACCTCTCACTTGGACAATTACAGTGGCCCGGCTGGCTTCCTCATCTCGTCTGTCCTTCTTCCATCCCCACCACAGTGAGCTTTTCAACATGTGAGTCTAATTATATTGCCTCTCTGTTAAGAACCCTTTCCTGGCCTCTGTGGTAGGCTAAAAAATGGTCCTCCAAAAGATACTCACAGCTCATCCCTGGAACCTCTGAGTGTTACCTTATATGGCAAAAAAAAAAGTCTTTGCAGATGTGATTCTGTTAAAGATTTTGAGATGGGAAGATTATACGTGTGGATATCCAATCCATCCAAAATGGACAAGTGCAGTCACACATATCCTCCTGATAAGAGGGAGGCAGAGGGAAATTTTACATACACAAACGAGAAGGTGGTATGAAAACAGAGCAGAGAGAAAGATTTGAAGATGTTGGCCTTGGAGATTGGAGTGATGGCGGCTACAAGCCCAGGAATGCAGGCAGCCACCAGAAGCTCGAGTAGTCGGGGCATGGATTCTTCCAGGCCCTCCAGAGGGAGCACGGCCCTGCCCACACCTTGATTTCAGCCTGGTGAAACTGGTTTCAGACTTCTGGCCTCCAGAACTGGGAGAGAATACATTTCTATTGTTTGTTGTTTTTTTTTTTTTTGTGAGGAAGACCAGCCCTGAGCTAACATCTTTTGCCAATCCTCCCCTTTTTTGCTGAGGAAGACTGGCCCTGGGCTAACATCCGTGCCCATCTTCCTCTACTTTATATGGGACACTGCCACGGCATGGCTGACAGGCAGTGCGTCGGCGGGCGCCCCGGATCCGAACCTGCGAACCCCGGGCTGCCAAGCACGGACTAAACCGCTGCGCCACCGGGCGGCCCCTACATCTCTATTGTTTTAAGCCACCAAGTAGTGGTAATTTATTACAGCAGCCACAGGAAACTGATACAGCCTCCCAGAGCTCTCAGGATTAGGCCCAGAATCTCTGATGGGATCTCTGTGGTGTGGCTCAGCCCTGCTTGGTTTGCTCCTTGACCATCTACTGCTTTACCTTTGTTTTTTTCTTACATTTTAAAATAATTTCATTGTGTTCCTTCTAGGCTGGGGCTGTACAAAGCCAAATAAGCTCATGCTATAAAATAGGCTCATAGCTCTTCTTTTCATATGGTGGCTTATATAAAAATGGAAAAGTAAATTAGCTTTAAATTGACAGTGATTTTGGTTTTAATGAGGCTTAGAATCTATACTAACCTTCATTTAAAATATCAATGCCTCGGCCAATTATGTCACTCTGTAGCCTTATCTTGCATTGCTGTGTTCTTCCCTTACTCTTTGACCTCCAGCTGCTATGGTCTTCCTTCAGACTCTTGAAGATTCTCTAAGAATCATGTTCTTTTCCTCTGGGCTTCTTACCACCGTTTGTGATTATACACAGATAGCACTTGCTTTGCTTGGTTCTAATATATGTAGATTTCAGTTACTAGAGGTTAGTTAAGTAACACCAGTTCCCCAATAACACAGTTCAAATTTCAGTTACCCTTGTGTATGAACTGTGAGTAACTGTATGCACAAGCTGCTAGCTCTTGAGTCCCCAGGTCACCACATATGTAACAGACGCACGTCGTGATCAGTGACCAATCATGTCACTTCTTTCAGAGTCAGCCTGTGATTGGTCACTGTGGCCAGTCTTCCTCTATTTTGTATGCGGGTCACCTGTGATTGGTCACTGCACATTTCTTATTCAGTTCCCACACAGACAGCAAAGTATGTTGTTGTGTTACCTCCTTGTCTCACAATGATAAACCCACATGACATTCTACAGAAATGGGTAAAGGGAATTTATCCCTTTCAAAGGGATTCCCTCCCTTTGAGAGAGGGAATTGGCCAACAAAGATGAAAGTGTAGCAAAGAAAAAAGTGATAATGCTGGGAGTGAAATTTGAATCAAACGTAAATGGAGTTATAGAAGGAAAAGCTAACCTGGGATTGTTGCCCCTGCCACCTTTCAAGAGACTCTACATGTATAGCTGTGGGTGCCTAGGGAAGGCAATCTTACCAACACAAAGGAGAAAAGTGGTTGTAAGAAAAAAGGTGAAGGTGTCCCAGAGTTGGTGACACAGGCAAAAAACTTCACATTAAAGAAACTCTCAGAGATATGTTACAGCATTGAAAGCACAAAGGCTAAAATGTTGGAAGCTGATCCAAATCTAGTAAGAAGTATGACAGTTCACCAAGGCATAGCAAAAATGCTCACTCTGCATCATAAGTTATATGACAAGGAGAAGGCAAGCACTCTTCAAATATTCTTAATAAGGTTTTTACAAAGAAGTAAAGCACTTTAATGTCAATGTATCTAATATTTTAAATTATAGCCTACTAGATAAATATTAGTTTTACTATTTTTTCATTTTGTAAATATATTTGACAGTAAATTTTTATCTAACAGTAAATTTTTAATGTTTTAAAATTATTTTTTAGTTGTAAAATGTTCATAAGAAAAAATTTACCATTTTAACCATTTTTAAGTGTACAGTTCAGTGCCATTAAGTACAATTACATTGTTGTGCAACTGTCACCACCCTCCATCTCCAGAACTTTTTTCATCTTCCAGGCTGAAACTCTGTACCCGTTAAACACTAACTCCCCATTCCTCCCTCCTCTCAGCCCCTGGTAACCACCATTCTACTTTCTGTCTCTCTAAATTTGACTACCCTAGGTACCTCATGTAAGTGGAATCATACAGTATTTGTTCTTTTGTGATTGGCTTATTTCACTTAGCATAATGTCTTCAAGGCTCATTCATGTTGTTGCATGTGTCAGAATTTCCTTCCTTTTTAAGGCTGAATGATATTCCCTTGAATGTATAGCCGTGCACCGCATAATGATGTTTTGGTCAATGACAGGCCACATATACAATGGTGGCCTCATAAGATTAGCACCATATAGCCTAGGTGTGTAGCAGGCTGTACCATTTAGGTCTGTGTAAGTACACACTCTCTCTGATGTTTGCACAAGGTGGAAATCACCTAATGATGCATTTCTCAGAACATTTCCCTGTCGTTAGGGGATGCATGACTGTATGTACCACATTTTGTATATACATACGTTGCGTGTATATACCATGTTCTGTTTATTCATCTATCGATGGACACTTGAGTTGCTTCCACCTTTTGAATATTGTGAATAATGCTGCTAGAATATGGGTATACAAACATCTGTTTAAATTTCCAATTTGTTCTTTTGGGTATATACCCAGAAGTGGAATTGCTGGATCATATGATAAATTCTGTTTCTGACTTTTTGAGGAACTAGCATACTGTTTTCCATAGTGGTTGCACAATTTTACATTCCCACCAACAGTGCACAAGGGTTCCAATTTCTCTACATTCTCACCAACACTTGTTCTTTTCTTCTTTTTTCTTTTTTGATAATCGCCATCCTAATGGGTGTGAGGTGGTATCTCATTGTAGCTTTGTTTTGCATTTCCCTAATTATAAATGATGTTGAGCTTGTTTTCATGTGCTTCTTGATCGCTTATGTATCTTCTTTGGAGAAATGTCTGTTCAAGTTCTTTGCCCTTTTTTTAATCCAGTTGTTTGTTTTTTTGTTGTGACTTGTAGTTCTTTATATATTCTGGATATTAACCCTTATCAAATATGTGATTTGCAAATATTTTCTCCCATTCGGTGGGTTACAGTTGCCTTTTCACTCTGTTGATAGTGTCCTTTGATGCAGAAAAGTTTCAATTTTGATATAGTCCAGTTTATCTACTTTTTCTTTTGTTGCCTGTGCTTTTGATGTCACATTCAAAAAATCATTGCCAAATCTAATGACATGAAGCTTTCCTCCATATTTTTTCTTCTAAGAGTTTTATACTTTTAGCTCTTATATTTAGGTCTTTGATTCATTTTGAATTAATTTTTGTATGTGGTGTAAGGTAAGCAGTCAACTTCGTTCTTTTGCATGCAGATATCCAATTTTTTCCCCAGCCCATTAGTTGAAGACTGTCCTTTTCTGATTGAATGGTCTTGGCACCCTTGTCGAAAACAATTTGACCATATATGTGAGGGTTGATTTCTGGACTCTGTGTTCTATTCCATTGGTCTGTATGTCTGCCATTGTGCCAGTACCACACTATTTTGATTACTGTAGCTTTGTAGTAAGTTTTGAAATCAGGAAGTGTGAGACCTCCACCTTTGTTCTTCTTTTTTAAGGTTATTTTGGCTATTTGGGATTCATTGAGATTCCATATGAATTTTAAGATGATTTTTCTATTTGTTTAAAAAACATCATTGGGATTTTGATGGAGATTGCATTGAATCTGTAGATAGCTTTGGGTAGTACTGACAACTTAACCAATATTAAGTCTTCCAATCTGTGAAAACAGGATGTCTTTCCATTAATTGGTGTCTTCTTTAATTTCTTTCAGCAATGTTTTGTAGTTTTCAGGATCAAGTCTTTGCTTCCTTGGTTAAGTTTATTCCTTAGTATATTATTCTTTCTGATACTCTTGTACATGGAATTATAGTCTTCATTTCCTTTTCAGATTGTTTATTAGCATTAGTATATAGAAATGCAACTGATTTTTATGTGTTGATTTTGTATCCTGCATCTTTGCTGAATTTATTAGTTCTAACATTTTTTTGTGGTGGTATTAGGATTTTCTACATGTAAAATCTCTATCATGTCATCTGAAATAGAGATTTTACTTCTTCCTTTCTATTTGGATGCCTTCTAGTACTATGTTAATAGAAGTGGTGAGAGTAGGCACCCTTGTCCTATTCTTGATCTTAGAGGAAAAGCTTTTAATCTTTCACCATTGAGTATGATATTCACCGTGAATTTAATGTTTTGATACAATTTTTTTAAAAGTCACAGGAAAATTGTAATTTTTCCCCATTTATTATTAAGATCTCTTTGCATAGTTTCAGCTTGCATGGTCCTTTTTAGGATCCTGTACTACCATGTAAAGTTAGCACTGCCTACATTCCCTAATAGACTTCCCCCTACTAGACCATGCTCCTTGAGATTAAGAACACTGTCTGATTTGCTTGCCGTTGTATCCCCAGCACCCAGCCTAATGTCTGGCATGTAGTGAGTGCTCAGTCAGTAAATGATGCATGAATGATCCTTGCTTTCAAACATGAGTTTTACTTGGATCCCCCTGTCTGTGCCGTACATCTCCCATCCTTTAAATGTGTGGATCCCTTGTGATAGGAGATTTGTCTGGAGTAGTAGTGTTTCAGTGTCTCTGATAAACTGTCTCACTAGGAGGATTAGATAAGACTATGAATTAATATCACTTATTTTAAAACTTGCATATATTAGACATTCTGTGTAGTGTTCATTGGTTATTGTAACATCTTGGTATTATCCATTTAGCACTTAGACACTGTATATGATCCTGTCTGAAATACAAAATTCAGTACAAAGGTATGATGGTAGTAAAGTGTAGTTGGTAGCAAGGTTGCTATTCTGAACCCAGAGTGCTTCAAGGAGGTCATAAAGGGACCGTGGCGTTTTGCATTGATATGCAGCTGTGGAAGGCGGGTACCATGGATCAGGTCAAGAGAAAAGACATTTTACTTCTTTTCATTCTTCAGGCTACATATTGAGACTTCCCTGCAGGTGGGGCCTCACTTTGGGTCAGTAAAAATACAACAGAAAGGTGACACTTGCTATTCCACATATCCGTGTTCTCTGAATAGTCAAGTGCATGTCTAATGATGACATTTAGCTCTTATAATTCACACCAGGTTCTATAGAAGGCTAGTGTTTGCTAAAAATCAAATTCTCATTATTTTCATTAATAAATTAAATATTTATTGACTGCCTACTGTGTTCAAATCACCACTGTAGGTGCTAAGAGGAAACGAAGGCAAACAAGACCCTTTCTCTGCCCTCAAAGAAGTACCAGTCTGGTGAGGAAGAGCCACACATCTAATCTACATGGAGTCCCACCATGAGAACAGAAACAAGAACTGGGGTATTAGTCTGCTTGGGCTGCCATGACAAAATACCGCCGATTAGGTGGCTTAAACAACAGAAATTTATTTTCTCACAGTTCTGGAGGCTGGAAGACTGAAATCAGGATGCCAGCATGGTCAAGTTCTGGTGAGAGCCCTCTTCCTAGCTTGCAGATGGCCACCTTCTCACTGTGTCCTTGGATGACCTTTTCTCTGAGTACATGTGACTGCTTGCTCTCTCTTCCTGTTCTCACAAGGCTACCAGTCCTATTGGATTCCAGTCCCCACCCTCATGACCTCATTTAACCTCAAGTACCTCCTAAAAGCCCTATTCCCAGTCACATTGGGGGTTAGGACTTCATCCTGTGAGTTTGGGGGAGACACAGTTCAGTCCATACCAACAGGGATACCAAACCTTACCGAGGACTTACAGTGTGTCAGGCACCATGCTGCATATTCTCATTCAATCCTCCTTATGACCCTGTGTGATAGGAACTATCATTTCCTTCTATTTTATAGATGAGGAAACTGAGGCTTGGAAGAAATGGTTTTTCAAGCCCATTCATTTCACAGAGCCAGTGCTTGATCCCAGGGCCCTGGAACTTGGGGCAGTGTCAGAGGAGGTGCCTTGAGGATGAGTAGGGAGGTGGCCTAGGGGCACGTGGGCAGGCCTGGGAGCAGCCTCTGACTCAGCATGTGTCGTATTCAGGAGCAAGCTGCTCCCTGGATGCACATAGAGAGGTGCGTTAAAAGCAGTGATGGAGGTTGATGCTGGTCGGTAGGTGGGTCCATATTCTATGCAGAACCACAGATTTTTAGCCTTGCCTCTTGGACAATAGGGAGCCATTGGCAGTTTTTGAGTGGAGGAGTGACATAAGATTTTTGTTTTAGAAAGCTAATTCTGGGGTAACGTACACAGTAAATCTGGGGGTCAGAAAACAAATTAGGCAGCAGTTGTCATAGCCAACGTGGGACTGCCAGGGCAGGGGTGATACATGTGAAAGGTTTTCAGAGGCAGAATCAACAGGACTGTTTGGTTTCGATTTGTTTTTTGGTTGTTGGGAGAGGAACTGAGGTTGTTCTGGGTCCTTAGCCAGATGGTGCTGCCACTGAGAGAGAGAAGGAATACAGAAAGAGGAACACATTTGAAGGGTTAGGTAATGTAAGAATTTCTTGACCAATTTGGCATCAGTTGGGAAATGTTACACCAAGGGTTTTAAGTTTCTTGGGAAGGAAAAGTGTGTGGTACTGAATGTTGGAAAAGGACTTGAAGTAGCTAGTTGACTATATTGGAGGCCTCCTACCTAAGGTGATCGGACCACTAGTGATTATTTAATTTGGGATTATAAAAATGAAAGAACATCTCGTAAACATTTTGCTCTGACTTTTGATGTAAGGCCAAGGCTTTTCCTTTGTGAGTTTGCTGATGGATTTTCCAATTGGCTTTCTTGCACATGCCTCACCTATAATTCATTCCTGTGATTTTCATCATCAGGGTCTTTAAAGTGGAGCAGAGATTGAAGTCATTTGCAAAGCAATCTGAGTGGAAACTCCTTGGTTTTACAGGTCTTTTATAGTTATCTCTCTCTCACTAATCCTAAATGAATTTTTAAAGTCATATGCCTTTATCAATCTTGTCAAAGCATTTAATTATTATATATATATATGTGCGTATATATATATGTATACACACCACTCCTTATAACCTTATTTCATCTATTTACATGATAAACAATGAATTCCATAATGCAGTAATAAAGTCAACAGGCACAAACTTGTTTGGGAACAATCACAGGGACTCTGAGGAAGCACAGAAGAGCCCACAGTTTGAGTGTTCAATAGGCAAAGGGCATCTATTTCTCTCCCTCTAATATTGGTGAATCTGGAGCTTTAGGTGAGTGGATATTGGTTGAGTTTCTACTTTGTGTGAATTTTTTGTGCATGTATGTAAGACAAGGACAATTGCAGACATCAGTTTGATATAGTAGTACCATGTTTTTTCTGGGCTACATTCTGAATTTCTGATTACGTTTAGAGCGGTTACAAAGAGGAAATGTTATAGGAAGCATTACACAATGATAGTTTCAAATGAAACTGGTGTTAGTGGAATTTCTCTTTAGATATAGTAGTGAAATGAAATGAGTTCAAGAAAAGTGGGGCATCTGAGGGACTGTTGGATCACTAGAGGGAGATAAGTAGAAGTATTTCCTTTTGAAATTCAAATTTATATGTCATTTCATAATTTATGACTTCTTAGATTCCTAATGCCCTCAGTTAAAATGATCATTGCTTCCAAGTGAGCCCACCTCCTTTCTAGCAGTGCTAAAAGCACAGCTAATTGTAGCTTCTAAAACAGCCCGCACATAGAGTCCATTAGAGCCGAAACTCGATTATTTTCCCTTGATGACAGGATTAGCATTGATTAGCTAGCACAGGAAGAGAACACTGTTGGCTTTTCAGAACCTTGGCTCTACCTTGCACAGATCTGTGTTTGGTGGAGCTCTGGTGGATGGCTGAGTAGTGGAGAAGACACCCAGCCAGTAACCCAGTGGTGAGTTAACAGTGTGGGAGAAGGCCAGGAGTGCTGCTTGCCAGCTCAGAAGAGACCGAGCCAATGTAAGATGCAACAAGGTCCCTGATGCATGGTCCAGCAGTGGTGTCGGCCTTTGTCATTAGCTTAGGAGTAGCTAGTAATCATGAAATATCTTCATGACCTCTTCCCGCTCATCTATTTCCCCAATTTGCTTTAGTTATTTTAACAATGGAGAGAAATTGAAGCTTTTAATAATATTAATGGGAGTATGATATCATTTTTTATTTTTAATTTATTAAATATTTTAAACATACAAAAAGTACAGCATATTATTAAAAACATAGATGTCCTTCATACTCAGAATTAACAAATGTTAACATTTGCCATATTTGCTTCAGACTTTTTTAGAGAAATAAGACACTACAGGTACAGTTCAGATCCCCTTTGTTTTCCAGTGTAGTTCCAATTTTCCTCTTTCTTTCCCTAGAGGTGACCACTGTCCTGAAATTGGTATGTCTTTTCCATCCATATTTACACCTTTATTGCACATCTCTCCATAAGCAACATATAGGTTTGTGTTTTTAAATGTGCATAATGAGTATCCTTTGCAGTTGGCATTTTTTCACCCTATTTTTTATTTTTGAAGTCTACCCCTGTTAATATACAGGCATACCTCAGAGGTACCACAGGCGTGGTTCCAGACCACCGCAATAAAGCAAATATCACAATAAAGTGAGTCACACAAATTTTTTGGTTTCCCAATGTATGTAAAAGTTATATTTATACTATACTGTAGTCTATTAAGTTTGCAATAGCATTATATCTAAAAAAATGTATGTACTTTAATTAAAAACTACTTTATTGCTCAAAAATGCTGACCATCATCCGAGCCTTCAGGGAGTTGTAATCTTTCTGCTGGTGGAGGGTCTTGGCTTGATGTTGATGGCTGCTGACTGACTGATCATGGTGGTGGTTGCTGAAGGTTGAGGGAGCTCTAGCAATTTCTTAAAATAAGACAACAGTGAAGTTTGCTGCATCAACTGACTCTTCCTTTCATGAAGGATATCTCTGTAGCATGTGATGTTGTTTGATAGCATTTTACCCACAGTAGAACTTCTTTCAAAATTGGAGTCAATCATCTCAAACCCTGCCACTGCTTTACAAACTAAGTATATGTAATATTCTAAATCCTTTGTTGTCATTTCAATGATTTTCATAGTGTCTTTACTAGCAATAGATTCTATCTCAAGAAACCACTTTCTTTGCTTATCCATAAGAAGCAACTCCTCATCTGTTAAAGTTTATCATGAGATTGCAGCAATTCAGTCACACCTTCAGGCTCCACTTCTAATTCTAGTTCTCTTGCTATTTCCACCACATCTGTAGTTACTTCCTCCACTGAAGTCTTGAGCCCCCTCAGAGTCATCAACGGCGGTTGGAATCAACTTCTTCCACACGACTGTTAATGTTGGTATTTTACCTCTTCCCATGAATCGTGAATGTTCTTCATGGCATCAAGAATGGTGAATCCTTTCCAGAAGGTTTTCAATTTACTTTGCCCAGATCCGTCAGAGGAATCCTATCAATGGCAGCTATTACCTTATGAAATGCGTTTTTTTTTTTTTTTGCTGAGGAAGATTCGCTCTGAGCTAACATCTGTGACAATCTTCCTATATTTTGTATATGGGTTGCCACTACAGCATGGCCACCGCCAAGTGGCATAGGTCCATGCCTGGGAACCGAACCTGGACCACCAAGGCGGAGCATGCCAAACTTAAACACTAGGCCACGGGGCTGGCCCCCAAAATATATTTCTTAATGAATAAGACTTGAAAGTCAAAATTACTCCTTGATCCATGGGCTGCAGAATGGATGTTGTGTTAGCAGACATGAAAACAACATTAATCTTGTTGTACATCTCCATCAGAGCTCTCGGGTTACCAGTTGCATTGTCAATGAGCTGTAGTATTTTGAAAGGAATCTTTTTTTCTGAGCAGTAGGTCTCAGCAATGGGCTTAAAATATTCAGTAAACCATGTTGTAAACAGATGTGCTGTCATCTAGGCTTTGTTGTTCCGTTTATAGAGCATAGCCAGAGTAGATTTAGCGTAATTCTTAAGGGCCCGGGGATTTTCAGATGGTGAATGAGCACTGGCTTCAACTTAAAGTCACCAGCTGCATTAGCCCCTAACAAGAGAGTCAGCCTGTCCTTTGAAGCTTTGAAGCCAGGCATTGACTTCTCTCTAGCTATGACAGTCCTAGATGGCATCTTCTTCCAATATAAGGCTGTTTGTCTACATTGCAAATCTCTTGTTTAGTGTAGCCACCTTCATTGATTATCTTAGCTAGATCTTCTAGATAACTTGCTGCAGCTTCTATATCAGCACTTGCTGCTTCACCTTGCACTTTAATGTTGTGGAGACAGCTTCTTTCCTTAAACCTTGTGAACCAACCTCTGCTAGCTTCACACTTTTCTTCTGCAGGTTCCTCACCTTTCTCAGCCTTCACAGAATTGAAGAGAGTTAGGGCCTTGCTCTGGATTACACTTTGGCTTTAGGGAATGTTACAGCTGGTTTGATCTTCTATCCAGACCACTAAAACTTTCTCTATTACAGCAATGAGGTTGTTTTGCTTTCTTATCATTCTTATGTTCACTGGAGTGACACTTTTAATTTCCTTCAAGAACTTTTCCTTTGCATTCACAACTTGGTTAACTGTTTGATGCAAGAGGCCTAGCTTTCGGCCTATTCTCAGCTTTCAAACATGTCTTCCTCACTAAGCTTAATCATTTCTAGCTTTCAATTTAAAGTGAAAGACATGTGACTCTTCCTTTCACTTGAACACTGAGAGGCCACTGTAGGGTTATTAATTGGCCTAATTACAATATTGTTGTGTCTCAGAGAATAGGGAGGCCTGAGGAGAGGGAGAGAGACAGGGGGATGACCAGTCAGTGGAGCAGTCAGAACACACACATTTATCGATTACGTTCGCTGTCTTGTATGGGCACGGTTTGTGACACCCCAAAATAATTACAGTAGTAACTGCATTGTATCAAAGATCAGAGATCACTGACCACAGATCACCATAACAAATACAATAATAATGAAAAAGTTTGAAATATTGTGAGAATTACCAAAATGTGACACTCCGACATGAAGTAAGCAAATGCTGTTAGAAGAATGGCCCTGATAGACTTCCTAGACACAGAGTTGCCACAGACCTTCAATTTGTGTAAAAAACCCGCGATATCTGTGGGGTGCAATAACACGAGGCATACCCGTATATAAATAACATGTAATCATTTTAACCGTTAAGCATAGTGTTTCATAATATAAGTAGATGATGTACTTATTCATTGCTCTGCCAGTAACTATTTAGGTGAGCTCCATTTCCTTAGGGTCCCTAACAGTGCCTTTATGAACATTTTTGTACATATTTTGCACACGTGCAAAATCTTATCTGGGTACATGTGTAGATGTGGAATCATTTGGTTGAAGGATTAATACTGTATATTGCCAATCGCTCTCCCAAGGGCTTACAGATTTCTCTTTAACTGCCTCTCCTCTAATATATATAATTAATTTTAATTTTAAGACATAAAAAGACAAAGAAAAAGCAGAAAAAAGTACACTCCATGTACTGGTACAGTGTAAATGGGGGGTGTGCCTAATGACATTTAGGGTCTCAGGGATTTTTCAGTTAGCCAGTCATGTATTGGACATACCTGTGTACTGAGTATTGTGGGAGCTTCTGTGAGCAATCTGAGTGCAGGTACCATGCATCTCATAAAAATTCCTGTGTGCTGTGCTGGCAGAATACATGCTGGTGATAAAATAAATGGAATTCTATGGAGGAAATAAGGCATGGTATCTGTCCTCAAGAAATTTAGAGTCTAGCTGGGGTTACATAATATATCCATATGAAAGATACACATTTATGAAACAAACTAAGACTAGTAGAGAATATAATTTGTAGAAATAGCTTGAAAATTAAATGGAAGAAGTATATGTTGAAAAGAGTGAAATAAAAAACTACGTGGTGATCCCATTCTTTTTTTGCTACCCTTTCCTCCCAATCTTAGAGCTAAGTCTTTAGAGAAGCAAGTTATAGAGCACTTAATCAACACACTGAAAAATAAAAGAGGGTAGAGATAAGCCCGAGCCTTCTGAACATGGACTGGACTGGAGACATTAGGCCCAAATGCTGGGTGGCAGGCCAGGCACCCTAGAGGTGTCCCGGACACCTGCCGGTCTGCTGCTTGGGACTGTGGCTGCTCAACAGAAAGCCACAAACATGAGGGGCTTTTCATGCTGTCCCATACTCAGAGCTTAATCAATTCTGGTTCTGTGCTGTAACTCTTAGGCCAGTAGAAGTCCCCGAGTAAGGGTGCGTGGAGAGATGCAGGTGCACACTGGGGACGTTCTCAGGAAGGGAAAAGAATCTGAGGAGTGTGGCCTTAAGGTGATCACAGCAGGTTCAGGATTGAAGGAGTGGTTTCGCATCTGCAAAGCATTTCAAAGAATTCCTACCACGCTCGTTGTTCCTGCTGCCTCTAACAGTTAGCATCTTACAAGTCAGGGCAGTATGTTAACTTCTTGCCCCAAATCTCTTTACCTCTAGCTATTGGATTTTTCACCTGTGGGAATGCAACTTCTGTAATAGAGGTTGACAGAAAAAATAGTGTGTGTGTGTGTTTAATAATCAGTTTTCTTGGAACTGTGGTGTAAACGCAGGAATTCTGGTTTCTTTCTGTGGACATAGCATGGATACAGGTCACAGAGAGGCATCATGGAAAAAGTTGGAGTTTTTTCAGCCTTTGAATTGGGGTGTGAAGAGGAGGGGATAACATACAAAGATTGAGAGGAAAAGATCAGCACTGTGGGGTGGTTAAGGGCTTGCAGATTTGCAGAGCTGGGGCAGAGAGGCTGCTTGGCAGAAGAAATGAGAAGTCAAGCTCGTGAGGGCCTGATTGTTGGGGGAACTTAAACGTCCAGTGGTGGTGGTGGTTTGTTCTGATGCACAATCGAAAAAGGCAACTGGTCAATGACAGAAGGCATGTTGGAAAGTGTCCCCAAGCGGCACTGCTTTGGTGACAATTTGGTGTGGACTAGAATCTGGGAGAGGCCAGTCCTGAGAGGTGAGGCCCGAGATGGAAGCTGGTGTGAAGGGAACAGGGAAGGGGAAGAACAAGGGAAAGACACAACCCTCAGCTCCCAGAGGCCTATGAGAGGACGAGGTGCTAGCAATCGTAATGGCAAGACCGAGAAATACTTTTGGGAATAAGATCTTAAATTTGGGTCAATAAAGCAAGCCTTAATAAATACAAGAATTCTTTATTTCAAGTAGGAAAATACCAGTGATGTCTTCAAATATTCCTTTCCAAAAGGTTTACATTAGAATATATACTTTAGTTAGCAAAACTCTGCCAGCATTATGAATTTACCACTTTTTTGAAACAAAAATTCTAACAGTGCCTCTAAGACTTTGCTACTCAAAGTGTGGTTTGGGGCCCAGCAGCATCATTTAGGGGCTTCATAGAATATAGAAGCCTCACCCCAGACCACCTGAATGAGAATCTGCATTTTAACAAGGGAGTATTTGCATAGTAAAGTATGAGAAGCTCTGCTCCAATACACTGTCCTCTTGTGACCTTTTTTTCCTTTCCTTTTCTTTTTTTTTGCTGAGGAAAATTCACCCTGAGCTAACATCTGTGCCAGCCTTCCTCTATGTTGTATGTGGGTCACCACCACAGCATGGCCACTGATGAGTGGTGTAGGTCCATACCAGGAACTGAACTTGGGCTGCCAAAGTGGAGTGCGCTGAACTTAACCTCTAGGCCACTGGGCCTGGCCCTTTGGTGACTTTTTTTTCTTTTACTAAGGAAGATTCATCCTGCGCTAACATCTGTTGCTAATCTTCCTGTTTTTTTGCTTGAGAAAGATTCACCCTGAGCTAACATCTGTGCCAGTCTTCCTCTACTTTATATGTGGGTCACCGCCACAGCATGGCTGGTGAGTGATGTAGGTCTGTGCCCGGGATCCAGACCCCCAAACCTGGGTCACCAAAGTGGAGCATGTGGAACTTTAACCACTTGGCCATGGAGCCAGCCCCCCTCTTGTGACTTTTTTAAAGAAAATTTATAACTTAAGAAATTTTGATGATAAATTGTTTTGTTTTATTTTCTGGAAGGCTGTAATAAATGCCAAGAATACCTTTCAAAAGTGCTTATATGATCAGTTATAGAATTGGTGATTTAGTGGTAAATATGTATTTGTTCACTGTCAGTCTTTCCACTCTAAAACATCGACTCTATGCGAGGGGGTCTTATTTCAGTGCCTGGAACAGTGCGTGGCACATGGAGGTGCTCAAAAGATATTTGTGATATTTTGAATAAGTAAATGGATGAAAATTAATTAAATATTGGTATTTTAAAATACTTTATGTGCACATTTTAAAACTGTCTTATGTTGATTGGATTAAAACTTTTCAGATTGCAAAGGAGATAAATGCTTATTTATTGATAATTTGGAAAAGAAAGAAAAGTAGGAAAAAGAAAAATCACTCTTTACTCCTACTATTCATAAATAACATTTTAGAATATTTCCTTTTGTGGATGTTTTTACATAGTTTGTCATACTGCACATATTACTTTGTATTCTGCTTTGTCATTGATCAGACATGACAAAGTAACTAGTTTATTGCATGATTACTATGTGCCAAGCATCAAAGGCATTTAAGTACTTTTCTTGTTTGTTTATTACACTTATATAAGTCAGTGTAATTACATCAAATTTTCAAATGAGGAAACACAGGCTGAGAGTTTGTATATGTTGCTTGTGGTCACACAGTCCATCCATGGTCAAGTTAAAATTTTAACTCAGGGCCATTTTTGAGAGCCTGTGCTTTTTCAGACATACTGGAGTAAGCATTTTCTTAGTTATTACATTTTTGGGGGGGGTAAAAGAATATTTTACTAGGTGACTGTATCATAATTTATCTAACAGTTGCTATTCTTCAACATTTCAGTATTCTTATTTCTGGAAACTGTATATGATACTACGTTAAACATCTTTATGTAGAAGTATCTTAATGCATTTCATTTATCTTAGGGTTGATTCTTAGAAATATTTTTAAGTCTCTTGAAAGATAGATAGATATAAAAATAGATATAGAACTTTCCAAAAAGTCTGCACCAATTTTCATTCCCATACATCACTGTAAATGTTACGTTGTGTATTTGAATGCATACAGGCAAAGTATGTCAACCATGCTTCTTCAGATAAAATCCATTTGAATGTGGTTTTTTTCGTTTAAAATAAATTTTATGTTTAATGGATATTTGTTACTGAAATATTCAGCTATCTCTAAATATCAGCTTTTATATTATATAGAATTTTAGCATGATGTTCATGCTGCCCTGCTCAAAAAAAGTCCAGTTTGTTAAGAAGATGTACATTTACATTGATTTGTATTTTCTTAAGCTCAGAATTCTTTTCTTAAATTTTGAGGGGTTTTTTATGGTTATACGACTTATTCAACTTTAATGTATATTTAATGTCACTTTTTTTCTTATCCAAAAACATGGCATCTGTATCATTCTTAGACTAGGGTATAGTATTTCTTTTTTTCCCTTTTCTCCCTCCCTCTTTTCCCCCCTCCTTTCCTCCCTTCTTTGTTTGTTTTTGTAGCAGGAAGACAGGTGGTGTACAGAGAGGAAAGCTTGTACATGTTATAACAACAACTACAACCTCAGTAAAACCAACCAAACAAACCCTTACTTCTATGTAGCTTTATTTGATGCTTTGATGAAACTATTGAAGAAGGAAGTATCTCCTACTTTTAATATTTGGAATCATAACAAATCATTGTAAAATATAACAGCTCTATATTGGAGACAGGACCAGGAGAGGAAGGCAGTGAGAGTGTATGAAAATAGAACACCGTCTTATTCATTTAGCCATGTTTAATTTGATGCAGTGCCTGTTTATTTTTATCTGTAGTGTAGTTTTCCCAAATATCATGACAGCATCTTTAATCTGGCAAAAAAATTTTTCATTCTGTTATTGAACAGAATCTCTTATAGATGGGTTTTATCTATTACTTATATGTATCATTTTGTAATCTGATAGTACCACTACTAAAACAGAAAAAAGTATAGAATTTTAGCTTAATAATTCATGTGAGACTAATAAACCAGTGAATTGGGAAAACAAATACATGTACTTTCCAAAATATGTTATAAAGTTTTACAATTCTGAAATACTTGGTAAACTATAAGTAAGATATTAATAGATGGTTACATAAGCAGTTAAGGGCTTGTGAATGAATTGATTTTGTTAAATTCAATTAAGTATCCGATTTCTGACTTCCTTAAATAAAGGAGGTGTTTTTTACTTGCTGCCCTTTTGCATTTATGCAAGGCTGCACACAACCTGAGGTCAGTCATGCCAGTAGGAATTCTGATTTGAATTACTTGTTATTTTAAAAAGAATGCTATGATAAGCATTTGAATTAAATGTGAAGTTTTAGTTAAAACAGGTAACTTTTTTCTACCTCTATTCTTCTGGAATAGCAATTGGTTTTAGTGTAACTTTATTCGAATAGATATTGCTTCTTTTTGTGCACTATAATCCTGTTTAGTAAAAAATTCTAATAGTATTTATCTTTTAAGATACCACTTTCATGGGCAGTGTCAGTGATTGCTGTTTTGAGTTTATTTTTTTCTCAAGTGAGCTTTTCAAATGCACAGAGTTCTTTTTTAGGCTGGGGTTGACTGTAAGTGTGTAGGTAAAAAATAGATTTGTTATTTTCTATTGTAGAATATATTCTTCGTGAAAACCACATGTAATTATTTAAATTTTAAATTGTTAAAATTTTAAAATACAGTTATGAAGTGAATATATCAATACATGATTATGTAGTTCTTAAGATGTTTGCCGACTCAAGAGAAAATTTTATAGTTATATAATAAAAGGAGTTGTAGTTTAAGAAGCTGCCTTTATAATGTCACCATAAATATTTTTCAGAGTCCTGCAGGTGAACAATTCAAGAAATATACTTGTAGAATGATGTTTTAAGGAGAGCTAACAGTAAAGATGGGAAATCATTTTAAGCATTTTGTATTCTCCAGAGACAATATTAATCCTATTTATTAATGCAAATATTAATCCTATTTCCAGGAGTGTTTTCTTTATTTATTTTTTTATTTAGACCAATTCAGTATTTGTTAACTTCATTCAGTAAATACTTATATTTTACCTTTTATATGCCAGGCACTATCTAATGAATTTCTTCACTTGGGCGAGGCACCATCCTGGTGGGAATAGCAGTAATAGTATTTGAGAAGTGTTCTGAAGGGTGAAGGCTAAGGAGTAGTGTAAGCCCAGAGGAGGGCTCCAGCCCAACTGGGAGAGGGACCAGGAAGGGTGGTCTGGAACCAGCACCTTTTGGACTAAGCCCTGAAGGATGAGCAGGAGCTAGTAAGGAAAGAGGTGGAAGGTCAGTGACCGGGACCCAGTGTGCCAAAGTCCAAAGCAAGAGAGCATGATACTCGCTTCTCATTGTTTTTATCTTGATTTGGAAATTTTACAGGATAAAATAATAATGGAAAAGGAAATGAAATGGAAACACTTTATATTTTCTTTGTTCTTGTGTCAAGACAAACTTAATTTTTATGTAGATATTTTGTTTCCTAAATATCAGCCTACTAAATAGTCGATCATATTAATTAGACCAGTTAATTCTCACTCAAGAAATCATTTGGAAGTTAAAAGATGAGGACTCTGGGCCAAACTGTCTTCCTTGGATTTCATTTCACTGTCTCAGTCTCATCTCTCTCCTCACAGGCCTGGCTGGCTGGGTTGCCAGGCCACCGTTTGGGACCCTGTGAGGGGTAGCACCCAGCTCTCCGGGCTGCTGGCTCTCCAACCTCCCACCCCAGACCAAGCACTCTGTGTCCTCTGTCCCATTCACCATTTCTCTTTCATAGTTGTTCCCCAAATCTCTCTCCACCCCAAGTTCTGAGGCATACCCCTGAATCTGCTAGCTTTTCTTTTGCAGGATACCAGGGACAAGCCTAAAAGGTGAATTTCTGTTTTTGCCATGCGGTGGCAGAAACAGTCTGTATTTTAAATTACCACGGTAGCTTTGAGAGGTGTCTTGCCATATGCAGAGGATGTATTCTTAATGTCCGTACATCCCAGAAATGCATCTATCAGAACAATTGTCCATAGGAAGTAAGGATCAAGGGTCTAGTTTTTTTCACTCATCCATTGATTCACTCATTCATTCATTCAGCAGCTACTCATTGAGTACCAAGAGTGCTGCGTAGAGTGGTTCATTGATGATCTTTCTGTGGATAATTACTACTTCACACTGTAGGAGCAGACCACTGAGGCTCCTGCTTATTCTGTCTGTATGTGGGGAGGAGACTCAAGAGTCTTAACCTGCCCCCCAGAAGTCCTCCCATGCCCTGTCACAAGCTGATGGCTTCACTGCTTCCAGTGAGAGTCTTTTGTGGCTTCATAACACCAGACTGTGAATTACAAGTTCATTTCCTGATGAGATGCAAGGCCACATCACAAGCAGTTAACGTAACAAAGGTAAACAGTAAGACGCTCTAGTGGCTGTGAGTGTGAACATCCTTGCACACACAGGAGCTGCCGCTCCCTGGGGTCTGGCGTCCCTCCTGAACTGGGGTGCCCCTGGGGCCTGCTGGTGGTGCGCTAAAGACTCCCAAATCCCGAAGAAGGGTGGGTGCCTGATGAAAACAAGTCTGAACAGAAGACTGGACCTATTCCAAACTCTCTTAATCAAACAGTCATAAACAGAATGGAAAAACATTGATGATCAATGTTTTTAGAGACATGCAATCCTTTAGATAAGAAGTTCCCCAAGGATCACACTTTGAATTGTATCTGAAAAGTAAGAATAGAGCCTTTCAGTGAAATCCCCCACTGCTGTCTTCTGATAAAGGAAACAGGCACATTTATTTTTCTTAGTGAAAACAGTTTTTGTGGGCTCAGGTTAATGGTGATTGTATATCTGTATATCAATTATTTTTGAAACTATGGAGGAAGGTCCATCAGATGAAATGTCGTAGAGTGTGGATTTTGTAGAAGATGGTTGATTTATTAAACAGATATGTCTTGGGGGTCTCTTACTTGCCAGGTCTGTCCCATGTGGTCAGGTCCCATGGCAGAGATGGGGTTCCCACTCTCAGGGGGCTTCTAGCTATTCAAGCAAACAAATAAATAATGAGGTAAATATCAAATAGTAGTAAGTGCACTGTAGAGAATTAAAATATAGAGATGTGACAGAAAGTGATTGGAGGCTTATTAATGTATCCTCTTAAAAAGGAACACTAGAGAAGAGAAAATCAAAGATGAAATCGAGAAAATCAAAGATGAAATCAAGAGAAAATCAAAGGCTACTTGTGTAGCCTTTTTTAGATTTCGTCAAATACGATGTTAGAGGAAGCCTCATTCATCCACAAAAAATATGAAAACAAAGGATGACTTTGTGAGTAAAATTAACAACCATACACCCACTTTTCATCACCGTTTATTGTTATTGGAATGTTTCTTTCTAGCAGCCAAACTGAACTGTGTAGGCTCCGTGAAGAGCAGGAGTGTTTTTCTTCATCTTTGTGTCTCCATTGCATAGCACAGTGCCTGCTGTGTACTCAGGGTTCAGCAAATATATTTTGAATGGATGAATGACACAAAACTAGATTTATTTGAATTTTTCTTATAGCCCTATGTGTAGAAAAGGTCACTTTTCATTTACTTTTGATCTGCAGAACATTATATGGTTATCACTGGGGTATGTGATTTTAAAATTGAATATCCTGTTTTTTTTTTAACATATTTAAAAAAATAAAATTTATAGTTTCCTCTTAGATAACTTTGATGGAGGCAAAGAGCAATCTGGAAAACCATCGTTATTTCTTTGACTTTGATAATAAATTATATTTCTTAATCACCCTCCTAGTCATTTGGCTTGCGTGGGGTTGACGTTTTCATACTGTACTGAGGAGGCTCAGGTCATTCTGTGCACTGCGGGAAACCACTTGAGAACTGGAAACGGACCGTGGAGGATTAGGAGACGTGGAGCGTGGACCTGGGTACCTAACTCTCAGACCTGTGAGGAGGTTGGTACTTAGTGAATGGGATGGATCCACTGGTATTCCTATGGAAGTGATTTAACTTTCTAGAAAAACCAAGATAATGCATTTTATATTTTAATCTAATTTGTAACAAGCTTCAAAAGGGAACATTCTACTGATGCTCTCCAATCCTATGTGAGCCTTCCAGGGATGCTCTACGTGACACTTAATAAAGGAAGCATTTGTAGTACTTTTTAACTAAGATGCTTTCAGAATAGATTTTTCCTTTTGAAAAATATTCTCAATAACCATTCTAAATCATGTGGAGAAAAACCTGTTAACAAACCTTTTCACAGGTTATTTTCCTCGGCTGCCATCTGAGGGAACAGGGCGCTTTTCTTCATAGATCTTTGGTTTAGAGTTTTTCCTTCACTTCTGAGGCAACTTTTCCTTTTCTGCATGTGGTAGATGCTCTCTTTAATAAATGTTTGTTGAACGAATGCTGTACAAACAAGAAGCTGGAAACATCACTGTTCTTCCTCGCTTTCATGGTACGAGTAGAGAGACATCTCTCAGTCTCTTTAGTCAGGGAATGGTAAAGACTTTTATGTTCTTTGTCACCAGCAGGCCAGACATTCCTTTCTCTGTATTGCTGCACCATCTTCAAATTAAGATTGAGGCCTCCAAGTGGCTCACCATAATAGTTTCCCATTTCTGAGTGGGAAAGGAAGTTCCCACTTACTTTAAAAAGTGTTCAATATTAAAAAAATGTTAAAAAGTAAGTTCAGTAAATTTGGAAAACATAGTTCATTGCAGAAGAATCAAATTAATCTTATCTATTGATTGCTAACACGGTGCACTCAAGGTTAGAGAACTTGAAACGCAGGACATTAAAAATTGACCCGGTTGCCCGGGAACCACAGAGCAAGTTCAGTGAGGTCTACATTCAGGTGGTCAGTGTCCCCTGAAGATTAGACGTCTCAAGGCTTTATCTCTTTAGTACTGACTGCAACATATTTTAGTTTTCAACTCAGCTCCTGATTATAAAATCTGTTATTTATTTTTCTTGACAGGATAGGGAGAAGTCAGCCAGGTAGAGGGAAGATTGCACTGTTAAAAATGAAAAAGAAATTTTAAATAAGATAATTAGTTCAAATAGCAAGAAAACATGTGGTTCTATTTGATGTCCTACTGGCCTTCTTTTTTTTAATTTGGAAGAGGGTGCATTTAAAATCTTGTTTATGCTACTTACAGAGATAATATAAAAAGCAGTCCCCAAATCATTTGCATATTTTTGAAAACAGTCAGGGACTGTTTTGGGGAGTAACCTCATAGAAGTGTCTCTGTACTTCTTTTGGGGCCATTTCAATATTAGCCAGTGCTAACAGTGCCCTGGGCCACAGCTGGGCGCAACTAGGCCTCAGCTTGCCACTGAGTGAATAACTCACTCCCGTGTAAGCAGGCTTTGGCTGTTTTGCTGTTGAATCACCCATTATTCTGTTTGGTTGACTAGATGTTATAATCTGTTGAGAAATTGTATCAGGGCAACAACTGAATCACAGGGAGTATTTGGAAGGAGGAAATTGACTTAAATGATGCATTTTTCTCTCTAAGGGGTGTCTAAATATAGGGAAGATGTCTAGGTAATGTTACTGAAACAGAGGTGGTGATTAGTGTAGTTTTAGTCATGACTGTTTATCCCTCCACATGCACACATTTGTCATTGAAAAAATCTCTTTTAATCTTATTGCCCCTCACAACACACATTCATTTTTTATTGTCCAAACATATTGGAACGTAGTGTACAGAGAACTTTTGTTTTTACATTAAATTTTATCAGACATTTTTCTAGGTCGTAATATTCCATCTGGTTATTTTATGAGGCATTTATTCTATTGTAGACTTTTTTTTTTCCATTTGCAAAAAATTTTTAATTGTGGTAAAATATACATAACATAAAATTTGCCGTTTTAACCATTTTTAAGTGTACAGTTCAGTGGTGTTAAATACACTCACATTATGGTGCATCCCATCTCCAGAACTCTTCTCATCTTACAAAACTGAAACTCTGCACCCATTAAACAACTCCTCATTCTCCCTCCCCCCAGCTCCTGGCAACCACCATTCTACTTCTGTCTCTCTAAATTTGGCTACTCTAGTTACCTCATATAAGTGGAATCATACAGTACTTTTCTTTTTATGACTGACTTATTTCGCTTAGCAAAACGTCCTCAAGGTTCATCCATGTTGCAACATGTGTCAGAATTTCCTTCCTTTTTAAGACTGAATAATATTCCATTGGATGTGTATACCACATTTTGTTTGTCCATTCATCCGTCGATGGACACTGGGGTTGCTTCCACCTTTCGGTTATTGTGAATAATGCTGCTAGAATGTGGGTGTACAAACGTCTGTTTGAGTTCCTGATTTCAATTCTTTTGGGTATATACCCATAAGTGGAATTGCTGGATCATATGGTAATTCTATTTCTAAATTTTTGAGGAACCGCCATACTGTTTTCCATAGTGGCTGCACCATTTTACATTCCTACCGACAGTGCACAACGGTTCCATTTTCTCCACATCCTTGCCAACACTTGTTATTTTTTGTTATTTTGATAGTAGCCATTCATATGGGTATGAGGTGGTATCTCATTGTGGTTTTGATTTGCATTTCCCTAATGGTTAGTGATGCTGAGCATATTTTCTTGTACTTGTTGGCTGTTTGTGTATCTTCTTTGGAAAAATGTCTATTCGTGTCCTTTGCCCACTTTTGAATCGGGTTGTTTGTTTTTCTGTTGTTGAGTTATAGGAGTTCTTTTTGTAGTCTGGATATTAACCCCTTATCAGATACAGTCATGCACCACATAAGGATGTTTCAGTCAATGATGGACTGCGTTTATAATGGTGGTCCCATAAGATTAGCCTAGGTGTGTAGTAGGTTATACCATCTACATTTCTGTAAGTACACTCTATGATGTACGCCCAACAATGAAATCGCCTAATGATGCATTTCTCAGAACATATCCCTGTTGTTAAGCAACGCATGACTGTAAATGATTTGCAAATATTTTCTCCCATTCCGTAGGTTGCCTTTTTACTCTGTTCATAGTGTCCTTTCATGCACAGAAGTTTTTTATTTTGATGTAGTCCAATTTATCTATTTTTATTTTTGTTGTCTATGCTTTTGGTGTCAAAGAAATCATTGCCAGATCCAATGTCATGAAGCTTTTCCTCTATGTACATAGTTTTTTTTTAAAACACAGGTTTTCCCTATTCGGGATAATGTTGCAATGAATGGCTTCATACACTTAGCTTTTTTCTTCTGTTGGCATCACTTTACTTTACTTTTAGAAAGAAAAATGAAATACTGCGTCAGTTTTGTCCCCTTAACGCCCATTTTTGGAGATACCAGACAGAGCAGAGGACATCACTTGTCCTGTTAGCAAAAGTTGTGTTTCTGCAAGGATCAAAATGAAAAGACAACCCACCAGCTGGGAGAAAATATTTGCAAATCATATAGCTGACAAGGGGTTAATCTCCATAATATATAAAGAACTCACACAACTAAGCTACAAGAAAACAAACAACCCGATCAAAAAATGGGCAGAAGATATGAACAGACATTTTTGCAAGGAAGATATACAGATGGCCAATAGGCACATGAAAAGATGTTCAATATCACTAATCATTAGGGAAATGCAAATCAAAACTATACTAAGATACGACTTTACACCCATTAGAATGGCCATAATCACCAACACAAAAAATAACAAATGTTGAAGAGGTTGTGGAGAAATGGGAACCCTAATACACTGCTGATGGGAATGTAAACTGGTGCAGCCTCTACGGAAAACAGTATGGAGATTCCTCAAAAAATTAAAAATAGAAATACCTTATGATCCAGCTATCCCACTACTGGGTATTTATCCAAAGATCCTGAAATCAACAATCCAAACAGGCTTGAGCACCCCTATGTTCATTGCAGCATTATTCACTATAGACAAGAAGTGGAAGCAACCCCAGTGTCCCTCAACTGATGAATGGATAAAGAAGATGTGGTATGTATATATACACACACACAATGGAATACTACTCAGCCCTAAAAAAAGACAAAATCGTCCCATTTGCAACAACTTGGATGGACCTGGAGGGTGTTATGTTAAGTGAAATAAGCCAGAAGAGAAAGACAAACACCGCATGATTTCACTCGTATGTGGAAGATAAACTAACACACGGACAGGGAGAACAGTTTGGTGGTTACCAGGGGCCAGGGGGTTGGGGGGTGGGAACAAGGGGTGAAGGGACACATTTATATGGTGACTGACAATAATGTACAACTAAAATTTCACAATGTGATAAACTACTATGACATTAAAAAAAGAGAGAAAAACCCCAATAAAAGCAACAAAAAGTTGTGTTCCTGAAGGCAAGGTGCGAGGCTTCTAGAGAAGCATTTGGTAATGCTTGGTTGGTGATTGTATGAAGTTAACTCCCGTGGTTCTCTAGGACTGGGATGTTTAAAACAGCGTGGGTCGCATGAGCAGCATAGCATAGCCCCCTTAAGAGCATGCAGGAGTGAATTTATGCGATTTTCTCTTCATCCGTCATATCTGAGATCTCAGGGCTGCATGAAAGATGAGGACTGCTGTGGGCTGATTAGGTTCAGCTGGCCCTGGATTTCCTCTGTAATACACAAACTCCATTCTCCCCACACATTTGAAGGGAAGAAAAGTCATTTTGGAGAATACTTTTAAGAACTCAACATTATATAAATCTAGAACATTTTCAGAAAAAACAAAACAGCCTTAGAAAATTCTACCCATTTGCCACTGTGTTTGGGGATAAAATTATATTTGAAAAAACATATTCAGTTAGGGGCTGTCTTGTAGTAATTATGCCCATTTGTTTAATGAAAAATATTACTTTGATAACCAAATGTATACATTTCCTTTCAGTGTATTTCAGGAAACAAAATCTTCATCGGTCCACTTTTTGATATCCTGGAGAAACTTTATTTTTTAAATTTCCATGGTAATGTTCATAAATTTAGGAATAGATGATCAGTTGCTTCTTTGTATTCTCAATAGTTTTCGCACCTTTGGGAGATTCATTACACAAAGAGAAAAATTTAGAGCCATTTTATTATTGATGGTTCATATTCAAAAAGCAAGGTATGGCAGTGACCATTATAGAAGCCTTCTCATTAAAGGATTCCAAAAGACATCTTCTTTTAGGGAGCGTTTTTATTTATGTGTTTGTTTTTTAACTTTTTATTTTGAAAAATATCCTACATCTTCCAAAGCACATAAAATAATTTAATCAATTCCTGTGTTCCAGTCAGCCAGCATCAATAATTAAGTCATGGCCCATCTTGTTTTATCTATACTTTTGCTCACTCAGTCACCGTATTATTTCATCTGTAAGTACTTTCATGTATACCTCTAAAAAATAGAGTCCTTAAAATGTAGCCATAGTACCATTACCATACCTATAAAAATTAATACTAATTCACTAATATAATCAAATGCCCATCAGTGATCATTTATGATTTATTTTTTCTCTTTTTCATAAGGAAAAACTTACATACAGTAAAGAATGGATACATATGTAAACATCACAGTGTAATTACTTACATCCAGATAAAGTTAATAGAATATTTCCGGCATTCCAGCATCCTCCTTTGGGCTCCTTCTCAGTCCATATCCCCACAAAGATACCACTGTTCTAACCTCTGTCATTATTAGATATCAGGGTAGCGGTTTGACTTTCATATAAATGGAACTATTCAGTATGGACTCCTTTGTGTCTGGCTTCTTTCACTCAGCATTATGTCTATGAGATTAATTCATGTTATTGCATTTAGCAGTAGTTCTTTTTCATAGCTGTAAACTATTCCTATGAATGAATATACTGCAATTATTTGATGGATTCTACTGTTGATGGACGTTTTAATTGTTTCCAGTTTGAGGCTACAATGAATAAAACTACTATTAACATACCATACATGTCTTTTGGGGGCATAATAATTCAATTCTGCTGTATATATATACCCAGGAGTGAAGTTACCGGATCATAGAACAGGCATATGTTTAGTTTTAGGATATTACTAAGCAATATATGAGAGTTCCAGTTGCTTCCCATCCTCACTAACACTTGGTATTGTCAGTCCTTATAAGTATGGCCAATCTGACCAGAGTGTAGTGGTATCTCATTGTGGCTTTAACTGTATTTCTCTGATAATGAATGCTTTTCAGCACTTTTTAATATGCCTATTGACTTCTGGCTATTCTCTTTTGTGAAGTGACTATTCAAGCCTTTGCCCATTTTTTACTGAGTTGTCGGGTTTCTTTTACCAATTCATGAGAGTTCTTTATATATTCTGAAGATGATCTCTTTGTTGGATATGTGTATTGCAGATATCTCCTCCTAGTCTGTGATTTGCCTTTTTCAATCTCTTATGCGTGAACAGAAATTCTTAATTTTAGTTGTTTTGATATCAGGTCATATAGATCTCCAACTTTGTTGTTCTTTAACTTTGATTTGGCCATTCTTAGTATTTTGCTTTTTTGTATAAATTTTAGAATCAACTTTTCAAAACACACACCAGGGATTTTGCTTGGGATTGCATTGAAGCTATAGTTCAGTTTAAGAAAAATTAACATCTTAGCAATATTGAGCCTTCCAATCCGTAAGAATTGTGTATCTCTTTATTTAGGTTACTGGTTCCCAACCAGGGTCGATTTTGCCCCCAGAGGACCTTTGGCAGTGTCTGGAGACATTTTAATTTTCACATTTTTGGGGGAGTGACTGTGTGCTTCTAGCATCTTGTAGATGGGGATAGGGATGATGCTCAATGTCCTACAACACATAGGACAGCCCCCACAACAAAGAATTATTCAGCCCAAAATTTTAAGAATGCCACTGTTGAGAAACCCTGATTTAGGTCTTTAATTTTTCTTAGTAATGTTTTGAGTTTTCAGTGTAGGGATATTGCACATTTTTCTTAGATTTATCTTTAGATAATTAATATTTTGGTGTTATGCTAAATGATAATTTTTAAGTTTCGTTTTCTAATTGTTGCTACTGTGTGTTTACACATGTGTTTATATGTGCGTGTATATGTGTTGTTTATATATTTGTTGTTTTGTATGTCTCATATGTGTCTTTATGTGTGTTGTTTTATATGCCTTTTACTTTAGAGATTGCCTTTCAGTCTCTTTTTTTCTCCGTACACTTTTATATTGTTGTTGAAGAAACTAGGATCTTTGTCTTGTAGAATTTCCCATAGCTTGGATTTTGCTGATTGTGTCAGCATGGTGTTTAATATGTTCCTGTCTTTATGATCACTGCCCATATCCATTAATTCATTGGCTCTGCAAAATGAGATGCTCTGATTCAATCATTTGCTTTTCATTTATGAGCCCAGGATATTTTTGTAAAGAGAACCCTACTCCCAACTAATTACTCTGAGTTCACAGAGAAAATGCAGGGTAAATGCTTACTCTTTGCCTTTTTTTATCAGTTTTCAAAATAATGAGTTGGTTCTCTAGGATTCTCCATAGGCAACCAGTGAAGTTGTTTTTTTCTTTTTTTTTTAAATTAAAAGTATCATTATGAGGGGCCGCCTGGTGGCGCAGCGGTTTAGTCCGCGCTTGGCAGCCCGGGGTTCGCGAGTTCGGATCCTGGGCGCCCGCGGACGCACTGCCTGTCAGCCATGCCGTGGCGGCGTCCCATATAAAGTAGAGGAAGATGGGCACGATGTTAGCCCAGGGCCAGTCTTCCTCAGCAAAAAGGGGAGGAGTGGCAACAGATGTTAGCTCAGGGCTGGTCTTCCCCACAAAAAAAAAAAAAAAAAAGTATCATTATGAACTTATGGTTTAAACTTGCTTGGTATTTCAGTCCGTTGCTGTTTTTTATCCTCATTGGTGATCAAATTGTTCCATGTTTAGCAAGCTGGAACCACTTCAAGACCCTAATATATTTTTTATAACTTCTTTGCTTTCTGGTATAACAAGATATTCCAGGCTCTTGAACATTTCTTGACTGTGACCTGGAATCGGCCATTTCTTCAAGGAGCCATGGTTTCTTTTACTTAATGTATTTACTTAATGTATTACAGAGGGTGCTAGGCATGCTCAATGGTACTGGGTGGACATAGTTTCTAGCCTTTTTCAGTAGACAGAGCTAGAAAAGATTTTTTTTTTTGAGAAAAAATCCAGTGAGTTTGGATTGATTTTCCTGTTTGTATTCTGGACTCTTAGATTTTTAATTAATTATTTAATAACTAAATAATTATTAAATTAAATTAAATAATTTAATTCATCTTTTTTCCTGTGCACAAAATCCTGGGTCTCAACCAACGCCAACATACCTACGCACTGCTTTATCACAAACTACATACCTAGCAGCCTTAGAATAACAATTACAATTTGGCTGGTAGGATATGATTACTGAAAGCAAATTAAATGTTTTTTGCCATCTTTTGGGATCTGTTTTTAAGGATCTTTCATAATAGAGATGTGCTGACAGATTACTATGTTATTTAAAGTCACTTGGAACAGTTCTACTCCATATGGTTATGTTACCAACTGGATTTGCATTTAAGTACACGTGATTCATTTTAGTTTTTATTTTTTAGGGATTGCATTATTAAAATCTAATTTGGTATTATTGTGAAGTACAACATTTACATGGTTCCAAAGTCAAATCTACACAATAAAGTACATACAAAGAAGCATTGTGTCTATCCTTGTTTTTTCGTCCCTGTTCCCTCCCTCACTTTGTAGGTATCCATTTCTTAGAAAACTTTATGGGTTATCCTACCGTTGTTTTCTTCACTATCAGCAAATATGTATATATTCTCCTTTCTTTTAATTGTGAGGTTTTCACTGTGTGGTCTGTTTCACTTGCCCCCACCTCCTTTCTTGTGTTTCTGGTATTTAGAAAGGTTTGTATTTTGGTTCGGATGCTTACCTTTATACTCAACCTTTACATAATACCCTCACTCCCTTTGTGTTTTGGTCATTGTTATTGGTTCCTACAATGAGCATATTGAAGTGAGCCGGGAGCCTCTTCCTCCTCTTCCCTTAGCATCAGTTTTGAAGTAATGATCCTTGTACTCTTTGGGAACATTTCCAAATCTCCAAAATGAAACATGTGTGGGCCAAAATTGATTAAGCTGAGGTAAATGAATGTAGGACCACTTGAAGTACGGCAAGTTAAAAAATCAAGTGAACTAAACAACTGAACCTTGCTAGATTAAGCTCTTATAACACCAGGTAGTGTGCAGCATATAAGAGGATACCTGCTTATGGAGCAGTTCATTACAGAGTGTCTAATGTACCTAGTGCTGTGGGGTTTATTGAGACAGTACCTCAAGGAGGGAAAAATGTTTCCATTGGGCTGGCTTTTCACTTCAATGATAAGATGGTATGTGAAGTTCTAAGGGCTAGGCTAGAGTACCATGAATAATTAACAGCCATGGCTCTCAGACACCTAATTTTAGTCAAGAACAAGGAGCAAATGTAGCAACACTAGGCCGTAGTTTCAGCTTGTTTTATTTCTCAAATGCCACAGTGGTTAACATGTAAGCAAGGAAAGGGGAAAATAGGGGAAAGCCATACTAATCAGCACCTAATGGAAATGTGTCTGTCCTGAAAGGCAGAGTTTTGTGTCCTTCATTCGTTCACTGATGCATATTTGTTGAATGCTTGCTGTGTGTAAGGCGTGATGATGAGGGATAAGAGGCTGAAAAAAACATTTTAGAGGGGGCGCTGATATGCAAACCAAATTATAATAGGGTGGGAGCCTATACTCGTATTCTAGGTAGAGCTGTGGAATGGGAGAAGTAGCATCTGCTCTGGTGTGGAGTGTAGGGATGACAGAGACTGCACAGTGTGCTGTTAGATGACCTGTTTGAGCCAGGTTTATGGGTGTGAGAGCTGGTGGGGGATTCTTCACAGAATCACAGAATGAGTTGACCTTCCTAATTTTTTTCTTGTAGGTTTACGTATCCTATTAAGTAGAGGTAAACAAGCTATTATTCACTGTAGAGTTTGAGTAGGTACCAAGTGGACGGGGGAAAAATTGTAGCAGAAGGTTAACATTCCAAATAAATTGAGTTTCTGATCTTCCCTCCTCCCCTTGCCCACCCCCCACCACATACACACACACACACACACACCACTCCAGGAGGAAGATGGATGTGCATACCATTTGACTCAGCAGTGCTACCTCTAGCAATTTATCCCAAAAACGTCTTTGGACTTGCCTGCAAAGATGTATGTACAAAGATGTTCATCCAAGCATTGGGTATGTGTGTGCATGTACATATACACATATACATATAAATGTGCCTGTTCTCCCTACCCGTAACCACTCCCCACCCCGCCAGCACACGCACACTCACTTTGGACACAAACTAAATTTCCAGTAGGGGATTGACTACATTGTTCTTGCCTTGTTTTTAATGACCATATATTATTTACGTAATAAAAAAAATCAGTAAAATTATTTTTCTTTAAGAAGGCAATTATAACTTTCTCTCTGTGCAATTTACAGAGATTTGGATTTTGTACTGGTAGTGAATTTGAAGCAGAAAGTTTTTATTCTTTAAATATAATTGGTATTAGTTTGATTTGGATTCACACTTGGCTTACATATAAAATTGGATAATGACTGTGTATTACAGTGGGGGAATGACTGACCCTAGGGAGGCATTCTTAAAGTTCTTTGGATGGGATAAGTGAGTTTATGAGATCTGGCTCAGTGGTAAAATCCTTTAGTCTACTCTAAAAATGGTACATATTTTGTGTATGTAAAGTTTTGAACACGTTTTGCATTTTAAAAATGAATATTAGTCATCTTCCTTTGGCCATATGTTTGCAGATGTCGGATTGGTTTATTGAGCCAGTCTCTGTTATAAGCGGACTTTCATGTTCACCTTGCTTTGAAGGACCAGGGGCAGATTCTGTTCTGGCAGACAGACCTGTGACCCTCCTTACGTCTTTAAAATTTTTTTTAGGGTAATTTAATCGGCTTGAAGACCTTAACTTCTATCCATTTATTAGGAATATATTGTGGTCCTGATATATCAAATGTTTTAAAAATAACAGTTTACAATAAAAATAATTTAATTTTGTTTCCTTAACAGAAATCATAGCCCGTTAATGAGTTTTGGAGCCAGCTTTGTCAGTTTTTTGGTAAGTTGATGTGGGGAGAGGTATTGACCTGAAGGAAACAAATGTATAAAGTATATGATTTAGTGGCTACTGGCTGTATAGATACAGATCTTTTAGAGTTTAAAACTGGAATTAAGTTTTTGCCTGTTAACCAACACCTATGATATATCTTCTCTTCCCTAATTAAGAAATAAAATGCTTATACCTTACTTCTAGAGTATTAAATTTTTCCCAACCAAAATCCTTTTTAAAATAAAAATGTAATTGAAAGACTTTTCCAAAAATTAAAATTGCATTAGAGTTATTAAAAAAAAAAGGTCAGACTTTGGATAATAAAAGCTTGCTCTAAAATTATTGAATAAGTGTGGACTGGAAGACAAGTTAAATTAGCAACGCTAAAATTTGTCAGTTACTATTACATTTTTAAATATTAATATTTAGGAATTGAGGGAATAGGTTGCAGTTAGTTTTTAAAGTAAATTGGGCAATGTAGAAAATTGGATGCTTTTATTTTTCAGAAACACTTATCACATGAACTACTTTCAAACACGTAGTTTTTTTTAAACCCGTCATAGAATTGTATAACAGGGAAAAAAAAAAAAATCATGAGACTGAGAGAAGTAAAATGGAGAAAGCATTTAGATTCCAGATTTAGAAAGATGTCGGCAAATGGGCATGTCGGCATGTCGTGTGCAGCCTGGCGACACCCAACCATAGGGAGCAGGCCAGCATATTTTGGCATATTTCCTCTTATTGCCAGGCAATACAACAACATTTTTAAGGCCTGCTGTTTGCGAGAAAACAGTTCTTGGTCTTAAGGAAAGTGGTGCTGGGCAGGGGTCTTAGCATGAGTTCCCACGTAACTACAAAGGCTATGAGGGAGACACAAGCATAGGCTTGGCTGGGTGGAGGAGAGGGTTGGGGGGAGGCCCTGGCGGGGTTGGGAAGAAGAGTGTGGAGGAGATACTTGGACACAGGTGACTGGTCTGGTTTGGCTAGAATGGAAAGTAGGTTAGAGTCATAGTGAGGAGACCTAGAATACCAAGGCGGTGCTGGCTGAATGTGATAAGGAATGGAGAGCTAGATACAGTGAGTTCATTAGGTCCTTCCAAGAACCTGGTGTCCTATCTCTACCCCTGTAACCTTGGTTCTACTGGGTGAGAATAGCAGGTTTTTAGCAGAGAAGGGATTGCCCCTCCCCAGTCAAATGTGGCCTAAAAATATCTACCAGGATCAGGTGCTTGGAAACAAGCTGTCAGTGGAATTTTTCACTGTGGACAATATAAAAAAATTTCCTTATAAGTGAACTCATTAGAATTGCTTACCCTAAAAAGACTGATTTTCAAGGAGCACCTCCTAGCCATTGTTTCATTAGCGTTTTTGTGCAATACTTGATGGAGCCAGGGATCCATGTGTGGGTAGAATATACTTTTCAGTGAGACTCCATTTTAAAAATTGAATGAAGTCGACCAATCAGAAATTATACAGGGTTTTTGTTACCATGTTTAATAACAAAAAATATTGTGGAACTGGAACTACAAGAACATTTATTACCATGTAGTTTTTCATGCTGGTGTAAGAGAGGTATATTCTGATTTCATATTGAGATTATGGTTTTTTTAAAGGGTATGCTGTAACATCCTGGTTCTTTTACTCGCAACCTGCAGAGACAAGACACCGGGTTCTTAGAAGGACCTAACAAACTCACCGTGTCTAGCTCTCCGTTCCTTATCACAGTCAGCCAGCACCACCTTGGTATCCTAGGACTCCTCAGTATGACTCTAATAATTTAAATGGTTTTTTTCCCTAGTTTGGAGTTTTGCTGTAATAAATTGGCCTAAATTTTCAAACACTTACTGATTCATTTGTTCTTTCCATATTTCTTTCTTGGAAGAATGCCATGATGACATTTGAGGAAGAAAAAATGCAGTTGGCATGTGATGACTTAAAAACTACAGAGAAGCTGTGTGAAAGTGAAGAGGCTGGGGTAATTGAAACAATCAAGAACAAAATTAAGAAGAATGTAAGTACTGTGTCTTTAGGTTATCAACTGTGTGCCACTTACGTAGAACATTGCTCATTTACTTGGTTTTTAGTATTTAGGATATGACTGAAAGCACTAAATGTTTCTTAAGGCTTTTGATTATGTAAAATGTATTTCTTAAAATAATAGAAGCTCCCTAGGGTCATTAGAGCCATTCGCTACATATTCTTTTGGTATTTTAAAATATCCTCTTCCATAATGGGCCATGTGGCAAGGGCTTTTGTAATGAGATTTTCATATACATGTCTATAATTCGAATATGTTGCATTTTGGCATAATTCAGGAATTCAGTTGTTTGCCTACTTTTCCACAGGCCTCACCAGCCTTTGGTTACAAATAAAGTCACAGTTACATCATAATTCACTTTTCCTGATTTTGCTTTCACCGTTCAGTGCAAAAGTTCTAGGCTCCAGAGAGGCATCCTCCTTCCCTGATATTTCTGGAGTGCCCAGGGGTCTCACATATTTAGCTGACAAACCAGTCTGTTGGTTATAGTCATCAAAAGCCGCCTTGTCTTTTCTCCTGCTCCTTCACGTCAGGCCAGGTTGCTTTACCTCTGCGTTTGCTTATAGTGTCCACCATGAGGAAGCCACTGATGGGCCAAGAGTACTGTCTCCTGATGCTCCAGAAGGGCCAGAGTTTTCCGTGATTTCCTTCTCTCCAAACCCTAAATCCAATCAACGACCAAGTCCTGTTGTCTCTCTTTCTTAAATAACGTCCTGAATTCGTCTGCTTCTCTCCATCCTCACTGCCGTTTCCTAGGTCAGCCACCATCTCCACTTGCCTAAGACAACCCTCACTGGCACTTCTGCCTCCAGTCTCACTCTTCTCTAATTCATTCTCCGTGATACAGTCACTAAAATGCAAATAATATGTTGCTGACTTCATTTTCTGTGTCCCCGCCCCCCGTCGTTGCCATTGCAATAAAGTCCAGACTCCTTACTGTGACTGACTTGGCATTTTCTTTTCCAATGCCTAGAACATTCTCCTCCCTCCTGACCTGGTTCCTACTCATTCTTTAGTTCTACTTAGATGTCATTTCCTCCAAGGACTCTTGCCTGAGCCCCCACGCCCTGTTGAGTATGTCTCCTGCTTGTTTCCATAGTTCCCTGCACTTTACCCTCCAGAGCACTTATTACATTACGTGGTCATAAGATCAGTATTCCCTCCTTAGACTGTAAGCTTGTTTACATGTCTGTCCTTGGTATCTAGTACCATGCCTAACACATATGTTAATAATTAATTGTATATATAATATAATATAACTAACACGTCTTTGCAATTTAAAAAGCATTTTCACATGCAATATTTCATTGGCCCTTCCAACAACCCTGCACAGTAGAGGTTATTACAAACAAAGAAACAGAAGTATCAATAAATTGACATTTGCCTAAGCAAACAGAGTAATGAGTGCTGTGGTGAGACATGGAACAACTGAGATATGGAACAACCGTGTCCGTGATGAATTATGCTCATCTAGAGAAAGGGGAAGCAGGTCATTGTGTTGTGTATGCTATGTATACTATTGTTGTATTTGCAGAAATCCTGTCATTTCATAAGAAATTTCATAAGAATTGTTCTGAAAGCTATTTAGCTTATTTTGTTCAAGTTTACTTCTTATTAAGAATGTATCGTTCTGGGCCAGCTCTGGTGGCCGAGTGGTTAAGTTCGGCATACTCTGCTTAGGTGGCTTAGTTTTGGTTCCTGAGCATGGACCTACACTGCTGATCGGTGACCATTGCTGTGGTGGTGGCCCACATACAAAATAGAGGAAGATTTGCCAGAGTTGTTAGCTCAGGGCGAATCTTCCTCAGCAAAAAAAAAAAAAAAGAATGTAGTGTTCTATTTCAGAGTGATTTTTCTTCATTTACAAACATTCTCTACGATAAAGACCAACATTTTATAAAAAGTGGGGCTTTTTGGTTTTACTTTTTGCTTATTTTATAGAGGTAGTCCCCTTAGAGGTTATGACTTAAAATTTCAAGTTCAATTTGTGATTTACTCAAAGCTAACTTTTAATTCCAGGATATTTTCTTCTTAATTAAAATGTAATCAGTTTTTGACCCTCACATCTCAGTTGCATGCACCAAAAAAATGGACCCTAACATTAGTCCTACCTGGAGGGAGATGACTGCAAAGTGGCTTTTCAGGTCATCTACTTTGGGGAATGTTTTGTACCTTTAGTGATTTTTATTTTGGATAAGTAAGAATTTACATCATTTAAAGTTAAAAACTCTGACGTTCTGTGTTGACTTTCATGTTTCCTGTGAACTCACTTTTTATCAGAATATTTGTCTTTGAGTCACAATGCTCTTCAGCATTGTATTTTTAACAAAACAAAGCTAGACCTAATGGGAATATAGAATACCAGGCTCAGTATAAATTTGATCTTGCCTTTCAGTGACTGCCATGTTTCACAATTCCTACGTGAAATTATTTTGCACGATAAAGTAATAGTTGTTTGGAAGGAGTATTGTTCGTGTGTGTGATTTATTGGTGTGTACTTTCCACCAAACAGGTTGATGTCCGAAAATCCGCCCCCTCTATGGTTGATCGGCTCCAGAGGCAGATAATCATAGCCGACTGTCAAGTTTACTTGGCTGTGCTCTCGTTTGTAAAACAAGAATTATCAGGTATGCTGGAGCATTACTTTTAACAGCTTTCTCTATTCAGTGGACACGTTCAGTAATACTTTTTTTAGAGTGCCTCGTATTTCAGTCTTTGAAAACATGTGGCGCCTCTTTGGGGCATGATAACTGATTTATTACTTGAGAAAATTGAAACCACAAGTGCTTAATGTGTGTTTAGAAGAGTAGTTTTCGTCCTAAAGTCTATGTTTCATCCTCTTGTCTCAAGATAATTCTGTCATACTTAGAGAAATTACCAGTGCCTTTTATATAGATAGATAGATATTTTTTTCTTTGTGGGGATCAAGTTGTGATAATAACCTTTAAAGTGAAATAAAACTGGTTTAAATTTAAGTTTTTTAGGAAATTGCTATTAAAGTACTGAGCATGTACTAAAGATTTCCTAATATACTTGAATGATCTACATTTTAACAACCTTTAGTGAGGGATATGAACTAATTTCTTAATTAAGTTTGTCTGAGATAAATGTTTCCCAGGAGTTTGTAGCTTTAATATCTTGAGTGGTATAGACTCAAATTGAGTCTCTAATAGCTTGTTGTAAGGCTGTGTCTAACATTGACACTAATTCTTTTGCTTTATGTGATTACATGTCTCTCTGATACTGACAGCAGAAACCTGCCACTTTGGTAGATAGGATTTACTTGAAAAAAAAAAAGGAAATAAATTAAAATTTACAATCAGAAGAGCATTTTCTTCCAAACCTTAAATGAAGAAGCATACGTTGCTCCTACGTTATAATATACACTTTTCTTTCTAGACTCCCAGAAACTAGTTTCTCCCTCTTTTTCTCTCCTCTCCCCTCCTCTTACCTCCTCTCCTTTTCTTCTCTTCAATTCTTTTCTCTCTCTGTCTCTCCATCTTATCCTTGAGGGTGCTGTGTTTCTATTTGGCTCAAGTCAAAGTGGAATTTATTATTTTGACCTCCAAAATTTGGACTTCTTACAATTTATCATGCTCTTTAAGTATGTTCTGTGATTGTATTTTGGCCTTTTGCTTTGGTTGGTTTAGTTTTTTTTTCTCTTTAATCCTCATCTAGGGCTCTCTCAATTACTTATTTATACGGTCAAGGGCTCGTAGTTCATGTGAATTTTCTATAATACGCTAATATAAACCCCCCCGCATTTGGAGCTCCACACTGATGTATATACAAAAGAGCAGTGGAACTGTCTGGACCTCTTGGGTCAAGACAGGAGCTCTGGCATTTTCTGTGATCTTGTACTACTTTTTCCTACACTCAAGGACTTTTTTAAGGAGCTGATTTTAGCCATTAAGAAAATATCTGTTGAAAGAGAAGGATAAAGCAAATGTAGTAAGATGTTTGGGGAATCAGGGTGAAGCGTATCTGGGAATTCTTTGTATTAGTCTTGCAACTCCTCTATAAATCTAAATGTATATCAGAATTTTAAAAGTGAGTATATCTATATCTCTCCTTCATTTGTTCATACATTGGTCCATTTAGCAAATAATCATTGAGCATATACAATGTGCTAAGCACTGTGTTATGTGAGCAAACACAGGCCATAGTCCCTGCTCTTTTTAGAATCATCAGTTGGTACTATTTATTTTTAAAGTTACTAAATATTGTTATAGAAAATTTGGAAAAGTAAAAAAGAAGGTCATCTCTAATCTCACCACTAGGGAAAATCACTCTTTATTGCTAATGTTCTATTTTATATTTCTTTATTTTTTTTTTACAAAATTGAATCTATAGTGTTTTGATCCTACTTTCCCTCTTAGATATTTTATGTGTTTTCCCTATAACTCAGTTTTGAAATACAATTTTAAATAGTAGCATTTTAGTTTATCATATGAATGTGCCGTAATTTATTTAACCAATTCCTCTTGAGTATTCAGGTGTTCTTTGCTTTGCCTTTTTTTTTTGGTTATTAGTGAGGCCAAACCTATTTTTGTATTTTAAACCTAAACTGTATTTCTTTCACAAATTACCTTCATGGCCTCTACCCATTCTCCTAATAGGTTGATGTTAATCAGTTATTTAATCTTGTTTATTATAGATTTTTAACAGTGTGGTTGGTTCTTCCTAAAGCTATATAGTTTATTGAATGTGATACTGATATTGAAATGAAATTTTGACAGACATGAAAACCTCAGGTTGTAATAAATGTATGTGGTGATCATTTGCTCTATGAATAACTCAGTATTTGTTTCAAACAAACAAACATAACCACCAGTGTGCATCATTTGCCTTTCAGAAACCCGCAGAGTTATTAAGCTGTAAAAACTGTATTTACGTCTTTTTTGCGATCCATTTCATAGGAAATGTTTTTGATGGATAATTTTCTTGGGAAAAAACCTCCTTCTTGGAGAAGTTTTTTATAGGTGCCCCTCCCCCACCCTTTGAGTGGGGGGCACAGAAGTGGGTGGGGGCACACACGCTCATCTAAGCTCCAATTAGGTGTGAGTCTGTGTGAATTTTTTAATGCTTCATACTTTTAAAAGAGCTCTTGTACTTTATCTCATTTAAACCTCTTTATAATGAATTGCCCCATCATTTCTCTTCATTTTTCTACACTACTTTATATATCTTTTTAATTTGCTCTATTGTTCAAGGGCTTTTTTTTTCTTTTTTTGCAGTGAGCATATATTAATTATTTTTGTAATAAAATGAAGTTATTTTTAAAACTATTTTATGGCACTTGCTACCTTGTTTTATTATGTTTCCTTTCTTTTCTTTTGGGCTTGAAGATAGGTCCCAGGTCTTACTATTCTTGGCATAATGTATGCTCAATAAATTTTCCTCAAATGAGATTATTTTCCTTATTTTACAGGTGAGGCAGTTTGAGGCTAATTGATTTGGTTGAGGTTGAACAATTTACACAACTTGTTAGTTATGACAGAACCTGGACCTGAGCCATGGGTTTCTTATTTCATACCTGAATTCCTAGTGTTTGCACCATTTTTCCATTATCTTAGTTTGGTTACTTGAGCCACCACCCTCCAAATGGACCAGAAATCTGGGTTTCTCAGGGCCTTTTTCCTCAACCCCCATGCCCACTTACTCCTTATATCCTATGGAACAAGCCCCTTGAATAGAGCAACAGCTGCTGTTAACTCGCTTGCTTCTCCAGGCCACATTCTCTATGATGCCATTAGAGCTGTCTTTCTAAAACTTGTTACACCTGTGCTTTTAAACACTTAGCTATTTTGTATCACCCACAAGGTAGGGTCCAGATTCCTTCCTCTGGTGACATGTAAGAACCTGCCCCCTTCCCAGCCTCCCTGCCTTCTTCCCACCGTGGCATCAAGCTAAGCAGAGCTCCTTGCAGTTCCCTGCGTGCCCTTTGCTGCCTCATGCCTTGTGTGTACTACCCTCTCAGTTTGGAATGCTCCCCGCTGTATCTTTCTCTCTTGCCTATCTAGGTGCAGCCCAGGCCAACTTCCTTCATGTACTCCTTCCTCACTGACTTTGTCATCTGGCCTTTGTTGTTCTGTGTGTACCCCATACATAGCTAGTTAGAGCATTTGTCACACAGCAATACAAATTTTGTTTACATGTCTGCTCATGGTATTGGACTATAAACTCCTTGAGGGCAGGGACTGTGTCTGCCTGCTGTCTTTTTCCCCCACATTTATTGAGCACTTACTATGTATCAGACACTGTGAGCTGATAGATGCTAAGGGTCTAGAGATGAATGGGATGTAGCTCTTGCCCAGAGGGAACTGATGGTTTAACAGGGCATGGTTTAGCAGGGGAGAAAGAGGAGTAAATAAATTATAATTCAGGGTGATATTTTAACCAGTAGACATATAAGTTAATCATAGAGGTTGCACAGGGAATGAATGGTCCCTAAACTCTGCCTGGGAAGGTCAAGGATCCCTGATCCTGTCCCGGAGCAGGGTCATAAAGAATGGACGTCCGTTTTCTTCTCTATGTCCCTGGCACCTGATATGGTGCCTTTGCCTAACACCTGGCGGATGTGTGATGTGTGACTTAAAGGGAGGGATGGTGGAAGGGTGATGCCATTCAGGAAAGAGATGCATGATATTGAGCCTCAAGAAGCCCCAAGAATAGTTGAGATTGGAGACGTGAGTCTATTAGACATCTGTTGACTGCGGGTAAAGAGAATAATGAGGAGGTGGACTGACTAGTGAAAACTAAATCATCTTTCTTTTCTTCCAAAATCTATTACATGGGTCACAAGAATGGCAAGCTTGAACTTACCTTCCATTAGAGGGTTCACCAGCCTTATCTAGGACAAGTGAACAGACAGAATGCTATGGTAGGAACTCTCACCAGATACAATCCCTGCTGAAAAATCTGCAAAATTTATTCCAAGATAAATTTAGTGTAACTTGATATTTCATTTTCCAGGCAACTCTTGCCCTTGCCCAGAAAGGGCACCCACCCCCATTATGGGGATGGGGTTTCCTATCCCCTCGCCATCTCCCAGCTGATTGAGGCTGGTCCTAATAGGAGAGGGCAAATGGTCTGTGGTTTTCTGCTCTCTGTGCCATCCTCCACGGGCACACGATAATGATGGCTGAATGATTTATATTTGACCTTTCAGAGGGCTCTATTCAACTGTTTTCTCTGCTTGTTGGAAAGACACGTGTTTATTCGCCGCATTGCTATACGTCAAACTGACTAAGCGCCCCTCCTGCGGGAGCTGCGGTGCTGTCTGCCTTGGAGCACAGTGCCCTCTGCCTGGTCCTCACTCACCCTTTGCTCCTCCGCTTGGGGTCTGGCTGTGCTCAGATGTTTCAGTCACGGTGTTTGGGACGGGAGTAGGGCGAGTCCTGGGGAACCTGTTTCAGTGCCAGGTTGAACTTAGAAAGTAGGAAAAAGAAAATCTCTCTCTTCGTGTGTATTAACTTTGCTTTGCACATATTTCAGTTTATAATCTTTGACTTAGTCAAAACTTTGGGTTCTATTTACCTGGCTCAAATTAAGGTGATGACAGCTTGTAATAGATTTTAATATGTGCTTTTGAACATTGGCACTTAAGTGCCTTCCTCAGGCAAGAAATTAAAGAAACGTTGAATTAATTTCATAAAAATGGGTTTTTTACCATGTTGTTCTTTGTTTTGTTTTATTAACTGAGTTCCATGCGGTTGGCACTGATGGATTTTTACATTTGTTTCCATTCCTACCCTCCTTTTCTGTAACTCCTTACCTGAGATCTGGATCACTACAGTTTGTTGCCCTAACCCCAATCTTAGAGATTCCCTGCCGCTCCTATGCAGGTGTCCATTCCTCAGCTGGACATTAGGGACCTCCGTAATCTGAGCACAGCACCCCTACACCCTTTTTCCCACGTGCCCCCTCTGCCTCTGAACAGCTTGCCCATCTGTATCTTCGTACTCACACCCGTTTTCCTCTCTCCCAGAATGCTGGCTTTCCCTAAATGCTGTAAAACTAGAGTAGCCTGGAAAATACAGGGTAAAATAGAGTTAAATTTTTTCCTTCCAAATTTTCAGTTAGGGTTGGAGGTGGGAAGGAATAAAGTTTTCTACTGAAATCCTGCAATACTTATTTTGCATTTTAAAATTTATTTATGTATTTTATTACATAGAAAACAATTTAATGACAAAAAGGAAATAAAAAGAACATTCACCCATAATCTCAACATTATTTGTTTTCATTCTTCTATATATGACCCAGTGGAACATGTAAATAAACATATAGATATTTATAGTCTTACACTGCACACTTATTTTTTTTCACTTGTTTTATTTTCTGATTTTATCATGGGCATTTGGAGAGTTGAGATTTTGTCTTATAGTTCTGTTGTATCCCTCAGGCGCCAAGCACAGTCCTAGGCACATAATAGGACCTTAATTTATATCTGATTAATATTTTTAGGGTTTTGCAAGTTTTCATTTTCATTTTTTTAATCTGTAGCCAATGATTATTTATTTTCAGTTAGATCCCAATTGTGTTTGTGTTCTCAAGAATATATATTTTAGTTTCCTATTTTTTTTCCTTTTTCTGTTTTTCTATTCAATCTTTGGCTTTTTGGATCATAACTGAGAGTCCTCTTTCTTGTTTGTGGGTATATTGGATCAGCTAACCACTTTGTTAGCATACAAAGAAGTTTCAGGATTTTCTTAAACCTTTCTTTTCCCACAGTGCTTCCATTTAGGAGGGAAAGGTCATTGAGCCTCTTAAAGGCAGGATCTATGTCTTATTTCTCTTCAATTCTCCTAAAACAGTGCCTGAAATATAATATTTGCTCAGTAAATATTTTTGTTAAATGGAACTGAATGACAATATGTTGTTTCAAACATGTATTACTTTTATAATTATAAAGTTATAAAAAAAGTTTCCCTTAAAAAGAAAGCCTTTATAGACTAATTTGTTTTGCTTGTTCATCCTATCCTATACATTCTTTTCAGTGGACTTAGGCTACAGGACGTTAATCACTCAGAACTAGTGGGATGGTTGCGTTTTGGATTGTGATCCCATAGGAGATATGGTCATCATTTGTCAGAAAATTGATACGTTTAAGTAAAATAATAGCTTGATTCCATGGATTGAGGGTCCTCAAGACCCTCATATTCCGTGATTTGCAAAGAGGACTCATGGCTGAGATTTGTTACAGTGAAAGGATGCAAAGCAAAGTCAGTAAAGGGAAAAGGCACATGGGGTGAAGTCCGGGAAAAAAATCAGGCACAAGCTTTCCAGGGTCCTCTGCTGGTGGAGTCACACAGGACGTGCTTACTTCTTCTGGCAAGGAGTTGTGACAACACATATAAAATGTCACCAACCTGAGAAGCTCATTATAGACTCATTGCCCAGAGTTTTTATTGGGAGCTGACCATGTAGGCACCCCCTGCCTTGCACATACCCAAATTCCGGACTCCCAGAAGGAAAGCAGGTGTTCAACATAAACCATATTGTTTGTTCAAACAGTATAAGCACAGTGAGCCACTCTTATCAGTTCCAGGAATGATGGGAACCCTCCCAAATCCAAGTTCCCAGATATCAGCCAAGGACCAACCTTGTAAGCAGGCCTTTCAAAGGAGAGCAGTGGCCTGCTATGTTAACTCTTTCCTGTACAGTACATACCATATATTCTTAGATCACTTTCAGTTCAGGGATTGGACTTTTATAAATCAGATTTTATGTTAAATATTTTCCATAATTTAAAAATAACTTTTAAAAAACTTCTTTTCCAGAGGAAGATGGGCATGTATGTTAGCCCAGGGCCAATCTTCCTCAGCAGAAAGAGGAGGATTGGCAACAGATGTTAGCTCAGGGCGAATCTTCCTCACAAAGAAAGAAACAAACAAAACTTCTTTTCCTGCTGTTGTAAAGGGCCCCGAAGTCTGGGACAGTTCATGTTGTCTTCCACTTGTGCGTTGGTGCCATGTTGGTAACAGTGCCCAGTGGATAAGTTCTCTTCTGCAGCTATGAGAGAACTACTTTTTCGAGGGAACTATTTTTTTTTTTTTTGAGCAAACTGTTTTTCCCACATCAGAAGGGAAGAATGTTCACCGGAGGAAAGGTTGAGGTAGGACCTGAGGGCTTGTGTGAGAGGGGCTGATGGGGCACGGAGCAGAGTAAATCCCATCATGTCTTATCTCTGAAGTCTTCTTTGTGGCACATATTCTCAAGAAGGCTCTGTTAAGAAAAATTGACTTAATGGGAAATAATGGACGCAGCTTTAAAAAGAACAAGATGTTCACCCTCTGTGAAGTAGCTTCTTCTTTGCTACCTTCCTTTGCTGGATCTCTCTAGGCTGGGGCAGTGGGTAAGCACCATTGTCATAGACCAAATAGAGCCGTCCTAATAAGGTGTGGTTAAGCCACTAATAGGCATTAGACAGAGGTGAATTGGGGATTCTTTGCATTTCTGGAGTTAACACTAATGACTTTTTTGTTAATAAACTAGCCATTTGTTCACCCAATAAATATTAATTAATCGTTTTTGTTTGCTTCTTTCATTTTTTGGCGAGTCTCCATGCTTGTTGCTTGGGAATAATTTAGCAGTGACTTTAGACTTAGAACTTGCTCTTAATAAGGAATGAGACACAGAGTAGACAAATGTGAGACTTATAAAAGAGGTTTATCAGGAAAGTGCCACGGTAGTTCAGACAAGTGGTGGAGGTTCATGTTTCACAGACCACGTGGAAGAAAAGTTGGGTTCAAGTGATGCTTGCTTGCATGCTCGCATGCTCAAGTTCATTCATTCATTCTTTCATTCAGCAGATATTATGTACTATGCCCTAGCTACTGCCTAAGGGGCTTGATACAACAATGAACAGAAAAATACATGGTCTTGCCAAGTGGTCATCCAGTGTAGTAAAGGGAAACAGACAACAAATAGGGAATTTAAGGTCTATGAAGAATCAAGGTGCAATGATAGATCATTATGGTCATTGTTTTTAAAAATTTTGCTTGATTTTTCAGATCCTTCTTCAATATCCTCATGATTAATATAGGAAAATTATTTTAAATGGTTATTTTTTCATGCATTTCTTCCCTTCTCTTTATAGCATATATAAAAGGTGGGTGGATCCTTAGGAAAGCCTGGAAGATTTACAATAAATGCTATCTGGACATCAATGCCCTCCAGGAGCTGTATCAGAAGAAGCTAACTGAAGAGCCCTTGACTTCTGACGCTGCAAATGATAATCACATTGTGGCTGAAGGGGTGTCTGAGGAGTCTCTAAACAGACTGAAAGGTGCTGTGAGCTTTGGATATGGCCTTTTTCACCTTTGCATATCCATGGTGCCCCCAAACCTGCTCAAAATCATCAACCTGCTGGGTTTTCCTGGAGACCGCCTACAGGGGCTTTCTTCACTGATGTATGCAAGCGAAAGTAAGGACATGAAGGCCCCTTTAGCTACGTGAGTAGCTATATTGCAATGCTTTGGTAGATAATATAGTGTTGAAAGTAAGTAAACGACAATCAAAACCTTTAAAGGAAACTTCAGGTAAAATGCTTGGTTGGTTGACATGATGCCATGACTCATGTCTTTTAATGCAGTGCCAGGGACTGTGTTTTTGGTGGTGTTTATAAGCTGACTTCGGAGAACAGGGCACTGTATTTAACTCTCATGAGTTCTGTATTTTAAACAGGTAAAACGATCATGTTTTTCAACCTCAAATGATTTTATAAGCAGTTTTTGTGACCTTGACCACAGTCACTGAAATTCATGATCCTGATTTTTGGACTTAAGGGGTACAAATTTGATAAGACTTTTCTGTGATTTAGAAGTTTTTATTCTTATATCCTTATATTGGGTAGTTTTCCTTGATAATTCTGGTTGCTCCATGGGTCCTTTATATGTGGCTTGGATATTTTGTGCTGTTTAACCAAATTGGGTCGTATTATGTTGTTCAGCCTAAACTTAAATGACAATTGTTTAAACAGCAGAGTGTGGGGAATCTGATGTAACTATCCAGAGCCAGGATTTACCCATTTTCCCATTAGTTAAAAATGATGTGATTTTTTTCAGTCTGGTACATACCTACCATTTGCAATTTGAGTAATTTTGCCAGACACACTAAATGTCCTTTGACATTACACCACTTGTCAAAATTTTTCCAAAAAATGTTGATATCACAGACAACTTTAGTGAGCTCTATTTCTACTCATCTTATTGTATTGAGTATTGAGGAATTTGGGTGTAAACTCTTAATCAGTTGGTAGCTATTAAAAAGATCATTAACTTGTCATTTCAAAAATATTTGTGCCTCCCCAAATTCATTAAATGACACAAACAGTGGTCCTTTGTTAATGTGACTTAACAGATTTGTAACTTGTGATAATTTGTCTGTCTATATTTTAATATTATTTTCTGAGAAAGGAATGAATTGAATTAATACTGTTAATTGGTCTGATCTTTTGAAGAGAACCAAATTTATGAGCATGCTAGAAGCACACATTTACACAAAAATATTTGTTAAACATTTTTGTCTGTTCATTAAATCAGATCCTAATGAAGTTATTTTGTTTACCTAGTTTAACATGGCATTTCTCTTCAAAGTTTGAAGTGAGGAAATTTTAAGTGATTTATTTATTTGTTTGTTTTTTAAATTGAGCATCCTCAAAGGTCACAGAAAGGGCCCTTTATATGGTCCTCTCACTTATTTTAACCCAATATAATGTAATTTTGAATGTGGTTCCTATATTTAAATTCAGATTCTGAGGCTTACACCCTAACTTTTGTGAACACAAGAGAAAACAACATTTTCCTTTTGCAAAAAGTGATGCCTTTATTATGAGGGGTAAATTCATGGTAACCAGTTACTATTTCCAATTTGTGCATTGATGAGTCAGGTGTAGAATTCAGAGATTTATGTCAATCACATGTTCAGCGATCCATCTAGAAGCCTCAGAAGAGCTAAAATGTTTCTGTCACCTTATTCTCTCACCTGCTGGGAGTGTGCTGATTTATATGTTGTGCTAAAGTTGCAGTTTTCCAAATACAGATAAAATGGGGAAAGATATTCTGATTTTACTTCTTGAAAGACTGCATAGTAAGCTCTTTGGAAGGAATGTGTATTGGGCAAGCACATACTGATTTTTTTTTTAAAGTAGCAAAACTGTAAGGAAAGTCTTTTGCTCATCGTTTCTCTCCCTCTCCCCTTAGACTAGCTCTGCTCTGGTATCATACTGTGGTCCGCCCGTTCTTTGCCTTGGATGGCAGTGATAACAAAGCAGGCCTGGATGAAGCAAAGGAAATTCTTCTCAGAAAAGAAGCTGCTTACCCAAATTCTTCCCTCTTTATGTTTTTCAAGGGACGCATACAACGACTAGAGGTACTGTGCCTTCCCCATCTTTTGAAAATAAAGCCTTCTGTTGATCAAATCTATAATTCTTGCTTGGAGACTAGTATCCAAGTGAGGCCGAATGTCGTAGGGCCGAGAAACATTTTGTTCTTGTGCCTTTCGTTGTATCGTTGCTACGGGAGGCTCTTCCAGGAACCCAGGATGTTAGTCAGTCACCTTCTGTTCAGGAGATGTGGGCGAAGCAGGGATGAGGTTCCTCGTCAATAATGAGACAAGATTGGTGTTCTCTTAGTTGAAGGCAGAGGAGCATTAGCAAGTCATTTAGTGGAAGAACACAAAATACAATTTTTTTTCTTCTCTGGAGTTACTAATAGTCTTTTTCTAAATTTTCATCTTGGCTAACAATTGATTTATACACAAGTTATTGTCTTAAATGTCAAGGACAGCATCAGCTCATGTGCTCCATTTGCGTAGGTACTCTGCCAGGAGCTTTACACATGCTATTCCTACTTAATCTTCAGAACAAGCCCATCACATAGATATAAAATTGTCCTCTGCGTTTTATAGAAAAGACAAACAGGGATCTGAGAGGGCTTCAAGTGACCTCCGAAGCTCACCCAGCCAGTGAGGCCAGGCTGTCTTATTCCAGAACCAGAACACGCCCTGGCATTTGGAAGGGCTCTGCTTCTCCTTTGCACCTCTTTTTTTGTCTGCTTGCTTGAGGGCATGAGGATTTGAAGAAAAATGAAAATATTTCTAAGAAATAAATCATACATATGAAAGAAGGCGGCTGTGATGCTAGGTGCACCACCCATATTCTCAGCAACAGCAATTCATGAATCAATGTGAGGTGCTCACAACTTCAGTGCTCCAGTTAACCAGGTGCTCTGCAGCACGGGCAATGCTGGAAGTCAGCGCCCAGCAAACCCATGAGTGTGTTCTGAAAATTTTTGCCTACCAATGCTTTCCTGAGCACAGATAATGTGCTCACTAATTTTTTTTGTTGGCAATGGAGTGTATATTACTTCCCCAATAGTTTCTTTCCTTCATGAAGTGCCTCTTAAATCTGAGGACTCCTCACCTTTATATTTGGAAGTTGTATTTTAGAGATTATCCTAATAAATTATACTGAAACAGCACAGAAAGTTCACCAGGATCTGAATTATTTAAACCCATGTCCGAGTTATTTTTCTTCTCATTATCTTGAAACTATTTTTCTTTGCATTCAGGCTCATGAGACTACAATTATCATTCTCTCTTTTTTTCTCTTGCTGTCTTAAAAACGTTGTTCTGATCAACCTTTTGTGCAGTCTGGTCTGTTTGTTAGTGGTTCTTTTCTTTCAGACTCAGGGGGTTATGGTCCTACATGTAGGGAAGGATGTTCGGGTTATTAAAGTTTCTCTACTCCCTTGGGTTTGTGCAGGAGGAAATAACACTGTAAAAGGAAATTTTAAATTGACTAAGCCTTCGCACTTCAGTGATCATTTCTGAAATGAAAGTTGGGTACAGGGTAAGTGCTTTCTCAGATGTAAATTTCTTGAAGGTCAGGCATTATACATTTTGAATAACTCTGAACTGGATGACACTAGGTTCAGCATTCAACAGAGATTTGCTGACTGGGGGTGAGAGCCTCAAGTTTACAATTGCGTGCAACACGGCAGTAAGCCACCATAGTATTAGACATTTATTAGAATTCTCTCCCCTTACTCCACTGATCAATGAATGCTCCAGATTGGTCTTGAAGTTGTTAAATAGAAATGTAAAAGTCAGGATTTATATTTTGTTATGCTTACCATTTTAGTTAATTTTTCATTTTAAAACAAAAATGCTTAATTTTTAGCTAAACTAATAACTTTTTCCCCGAAAAACTTAATTTGGCATGGTTTTAGTTTGTACCACAATTCATTCCTGCTAGACACTGAGTGAATGCTAAAAGTAGTCATTTATTGTTCTTGGGATGGTTCTGGAGATGAGGAAACCACAGTACCATCAAAGGATCCTTACAGATATGGTTTGGGGAGGTGTATAGTCAGTATTCTCTCTCTCAGCAGGCATTCAGTCTCTTAGGGGAGATCATCGTGATCTGAGTGCGGGTGGTAGATGTTAGAACTCCTTCACCGTGAAGCAGCTTCCCTACCCAACTGATACTTGGTTTTAAGAAAAAAAAAAAAAAAACCTGAAAAGATCTATTACTGCTCTTGTTTAGCAAGCTGTAGCCTAGGGGCCAAGCAAAATGTGACAAGTGTTTCTGTTTGGCCATTCCCAAAGGCCAAAGGATGAAAGGGTTTTAGGGCTAACTTGAAATGTTATTGGAATTATCCTCACAGTGCCCAGACACCAGCATTTTATTAACCTTACAAGTAACCACGTAGGAAGGTGTCAGATGGTGGCGTCCTTCATTGCAGATGAGGGAGGCTGTGATGTGTTCTTGTCAAAGGCTTTTTGTGAGGTCTCTAAAGTCCCAATTCAGTTTATGAAAACACGCACGGCTCAGTTGACCAATTTGCTTGCAAAGAATTCTTTTTTCTTTTCAATGAGCATTTAGGTTAGAGAGAGGGCCTGTTGAGATCTTTTTATCAACACACGCTCCCAGAACATGGTCCAGGGGCTCTAATTTAGGCAGGTGCATCTATGACACTGCCTTAGTTTCTTCAGTGACTCAGAATCTGTAAAATTATTTGAACAGCTGCTTTTGTGTAAGCTTGCTATCATCCAGAGTGACTAGCTCAATATGTGCTGGTTAGTTTTCCTTTTCCTGTAATCATTATTTTGAAATCATATGCAGTTGCCCACTTCCTCTTTTAGTTTCATTAATAACCTTTACATACTTGCCCTTCATTGGGACACTTTGGAATCCACATGGGAGGATGGTCTTGAACACACCCACCCCATCCTGCCACTTGTGTGACCTTGTTATAGTGGCTTCATTACTTTCTGTTGTTGTGGCCTAACTTGACCTAGCGGTGAAGTGCTACACTTGATGGGGCTTGGGGTCCATCTGTACCTCAGGATGGCGAGCACTGTCTACTTTTTGGGACTGCTGAAGCACATAAGTCTTGGCCGATTGTAGAAAGAATTTTCTTTCTGTATTACTTTGCTCCTCCCCACTGCATGTCTACTTACTCCCACCTCCAACCTTCTCCACCCTCCTGTGTGGTCCTTACTACCTGTTCTGTCTCTTGACTTCTCCCATGTGACTTCTCATGTTGCTGTGAGGAATAAGTGGGTTCATACAGTACTTAGCATGGGATAAACGCTCCCTAAGTAGTGATGGGATAGTAGTTATTACTCCTACTGAGTGCTTAAGCCTGGGAAATAGGGTTATCAAATTTTCTCTTTTTTCTTCTTAAGAGAAAGAACTTGTTTTGGTGTTGAGAGCTGTCAGTAAAGCTGGACCTGTAATTGGCAAAATGGGTGTGCATGTAGCTATAGGGGCTGTGAGTGCTATACAGTATTTACTTTTCCCTGAATTTCCATAATGCAAACAGCTATTAAAAAGTTGACCCATGGGTTATATAGTAATCTCAATTTTAAAATGTGAACCGATAGTTATAGTTTTAAGCTTTTGTATTTTTCATTAATTTTCACCCAGTTAAACCTATGGTAGTGAAAAGTCCGTTAACATACAAGTGATTATTGAGTATTTTTCTTGATTGTTTTAAAAGTATTAGGGACGTCTATATTTTAATAAACTATTTTTATTTCTCTCTAGTCCTCTTTTGTTTTTTCTAAACAATACAGATTTGTACAACTTCCCTCCTCTTCAGTTTTAATAGTCTACTTAGTATGTGATATACAGATGTATGTATTTGGCTTTATGTGTATACATATACACGCTTATATGTGGCGTGACTATTTAGTAATGGAACTAATTTTTAATATTAGTCTATTTGTCTTTAAATGATCAAATGCTTGAATGAATGCAAGTTGATAAACATATTCTAATGAAGTTGCTTTATGCAAGCATTTTGAGAACTCTTATTTTGCAGCTTCTGAGCTTGGACCCATACTTTTTGAATATCCTGCATGCTGGCATAGTAAAACCTTGAGTTTGGTTTTTAGGAGCAGAAGTCTGGGCCTATCACAAGACTGACCCTCAGTGTATGTTTGTTGAATGAATAGGTCATTCAACAAATTCATTGATCAATATGAGTGATGTCATTTCTTTGTTAAGGAAGTTGGTTATCAAGAACTATCTACTTTTGTTGTGGCACCTAAACGTGTTTCTGAAGCCAGTTCTGAAGAAGAAGATGCAAAAATGTCTTGACACTTGGAATAAGAGGATGGCCTCCTAAGGAGGGTACAAAATCCAATATTTAAATTCTGATGTTCTGGCTAAAGAAATGAATTAAATAAGTTTAAGTGAAGTAAAAAGCAATTGGATTTAAATGAAGTCTGTGCTCATTGCTGGGAGTACAGAGATGAGCAGGCATGAGCCTTGTACTCCACAAGCTTAGCCTGGTAGGCACGTGACTATTACTGCCTCTCAGACAATTACAATTACAGGACTCCTTCATGAGGACAGCATGGACGTTTTCACGGGCCTAGAGGCCACACTGAAGAAATTATAATGAACTTTCCCTTTTGTATTGTGTGTGTGTACCCTTCTATCATCTTTCTCTTATTTGAAGCTGCCTTGTTTGTTCTTTTGAAAAAAACAGTCTTCTCACTGCATAGTCTGCTCCTCTGCTTTGTACTTCCCTTTCCTCCCTCCCCATCCTTCTGAGAAAGGTATATGATAGGATGTGGTTTCCTTTCCCCATAAACATTGTCTGCAGGGACTGCTTGGATGGTTGACCTATACTTCACTGTATTCATGTCCCCTGGAGTTCCATCTCCTTCCAAGAGGGTAGGGGTTCTTCTCCTTACTTTCTATCACCTGCGAAGTTCTGTGTGAAAGAACTTTTACACGTCTACCCCAGTGTGCATGTGTTCTGTCTCTGGACCTACTTTCCACCCATTATTTCAGGTGTCATCAATTGTCTGAGGTACCTTTTAAAAATTAGATGTAGTGCTTCCTCTCTGTACTTTTATTAAGATGAAATTACATTTTTCACTGGTGCTCCCCAGGATAAGTGGGAGGTCTGTGTTGCTTTTTAGCCCATCAGTTCATGATTGTGGCAGGAACAGAAAAGTGGAGGTTGATCTCTTTGGTGATTAAATTATCAGATAGAGAAGGCCTGCAGGGGTCGTGGAGAGTAGGGGCCAGCGCAGAAGTGCCAAACACGGAGGAGGGTCTGGGCCTGTGCTCTGGGGCAGGGTGACATATCAGAGCTGTTTGGTAGCAACATTTCTTTGCATCTGTTGAAGAGCAAGCCTGCCTCTTGTATTGGAACAGCATGCTTTGCCTGCACGATGTAATGTTGTTATTTATAGGATCAGGAAAAAGGCAATGAAGGAAGAAAAATAATTTCCTGAAGTTCTATTAATTGTACTCTTCTTTTTCTCCATCCTGCACGGTTCTCTTTATTACTTCAGGCACCGAAAAATAGGGTTGCCATTTATTCTTAGAAGTACACAAAATGAGAGATTGATTTAATCTGGTGGAGGAGAGATGGAAGATGTATTTGTCTTGACTTTCCAGCGAGATAAATCCATATTGTGTGGTTTAATGACTGTTCGCTGAAATGAGAAGATGTTAGTAACGCAGGTTGCTAATGGGTTGTGTACATTTGCTATTCTTTTAACTCTATCTTTACAGGCTGTTGGGTTGAAAAGCAAGTAGAAGGTTAATACTGATTTATATCCCTAAGCTCAGTGATGTGCATAAGAGGATGAGCTTTCCCTTGCCCACATTAGCCCCAGTGCTAAGGGTAGGGGTTAAACACATCATCCATTGTTAGGTGTCCTTGATAGCAATATTGCTAAACCGATTCTACTGCTCAGCAGCATTAATGCTGGATCATATGTAAGTAGGTGGGTTGTCACAGCATGTCCTATGTGCTACAGGTGACGAGGAGGGCCTCTCATTTTAAACACGTTTTAAGATGTTAAGCAACTTCATAAAAATAACCTAGTGATATTTAAATTCTGAGCTGTATTACTTCAAATTGTTTTGTGATCTTTAGTATAGATGTATGAAACTTTAGGCAGTATTGTTTACAAATCTAATGTCTACATGTTTTAACATAGTTTTTATAAATAACTGGTATGCACACTATTTAGATTTCCATTGTGTTAATAATTTGATATTTGCCTGTTGTTGGGAAATTGTTGGGATATTTGACTGTTGTCGTTTCCCTATTATTTCCCCATATTTCACTGTGATAGCAAGTACTGCAATAAATATCTTAGCATATTCTTTCTTGAGTTATTTCCTTGGGTTATAGCTCCAGTGGTGTCATTATTAGAATCAGAGTATGAACAGCTCTGTAGCTCTTGCTAAATGAGAGATTATACTCAAGAAATAGTGGGCCAGAGTATAATCAGTCATTATTTTGTGCATAGTATCAGCAACAGTATCCCGCTGCACAGTTTTCTTTTTCTTTTGTCCCTATAATGATGCAAATTAAAGCAGTTTGAAGATAGTTCTTAAAATATCACTAACAGATAAATACTTCTGATACGTATCAGAAGACTCAGTATTGTTAAGATGGCAATACTCCCTTAAATGAGCTGAGATTCAATGCAATCCCTATCAAAATCACAACTTGCTTTTTTGCAAAAATTGACAAACTGATACTAAACTCAAGGAACCCAGAATAGCCAAAACAGTCTTGAAAAGGAAGATCAAAGTTGGAAGAGTCATACTTACTAATCTCAGAATTTACTACAAAGTAATCAAGACATTGTGGTACTGGCATACGAATAGACATATAGGTCAATGAGAGTCAAGAAATACACTTTTACATTTATGGATCAATTGACTTTTGACAAGGACACCAAGACAAATCGATGGGCAAAGGATAGTTTTTTCAACAAATGGTGCTGGGACAACTGAATATCCACATGCAAAAGAGTGAAGTTGGACTCCTACCTCATACTATACCCAAGAATTAGCAAAATGGACCACAGACCTAAATGTAAGAGCTAAAACTATAAAACTCTTGGGTTAGGCAGTGGTTTCTTAGACGTGACGTCAAAAGTACAACGACAAAATAAAAAATAGCTCAATTTAAAACTACATCAAAATTAAACACTTTGCGCTGCAAAGAATACCCTCAAGAAAATGTTAGCCTAAAAATAAAGGACCAAAATGAGAGGAAGAGGGGCATTTATTTTGGGATCAAAGAATTGCAATTCGAGGTACACAGATTCTGATAGCAACCCAAACTATGTCCTTCTATAGTAAGAGGCAAGGACTTTTAAAGGCAAAAGGGGGAGGTTTGCATTACAAAGAATGTTAATTGGGGTTGGCTGTGGAAAGCTAATTTTGGTTAAACGTAATTGATTGTTAAGGCTAGCTAGAGGGAGGCAAAAGTTAGTCACTGTGCTGAGTTGCAGGTTTCTTGCAGCGTTCTCAGAATATTTGTGTCTTGACTCAGTTCGAAAGTTCCTGTTCTGCTCTATGAGGACGTGTATAAGACCCATTTCCTTAATGGCTTTCCGGCTCCATTTTAAAGCATTTAGGCATGAGTGACCCCGTTTTGTTTCCTATTTCACAGAAGTGAAAAGACAACCCACAGAATGGGAGAAAATATTTGCAAGTTATAGATCTGATAAGGGACTTGGATCCAGAATAGGTAAAGAACTCTAATGACTCAATTACTAAAAGACAAATAACCCAATTAAAAACTAGGCAAAAGATCTGAAGAGACATTCCTCCAAAGAAGATATGCAAATGACTAACAAGCATATGAAAGGATGCCCAACATTTTAAGTTGTTGTGAAGAAATGCAAATCAAAACCAAGTGAGGTGCTAATGTCACACCCACCAGGCTAGCTATAATAAAAAAAAAAAAAAAAGACAGCCAATATCAATTGTAGGTAAACACGGGGAGAAATTGGAACCCTCATTCATTGCTGGTGGGAATGTAAAATAGTGCAGCCACTTTGGAAGACAGTTTGGCAGTTCCTCAAAACATTAAACATAGATTTACCATATGACCCAGCAATTTTACTCTTAGAAATATACCCAAGAGGAGTGAAAACATATGTCCATATTGTTATTCATAAAGCAAAGAAGTGGAACCGACTCAAATGTTCATCTGATGAATGGATAAACAAAATGTGTATCCATACAGTGGAATAATATTCAGCAATAAAAAGGAATGAAGTTCTGATACATGCTATAGCATGGATGAACCCTGAACACATGTTAAGTGAAAAAAGCCAGTCACAAAGGAGCATATATTGTATGGTTCTCTTTACATGAAGTCTCCAGAAGAGGCACAGAATAGACTATTGCTTACTTGGGGGCGGGGATGAGTGAGGGAGAGTGTGGAGTAATTATTAATAGGTACAGACTTTCTTTTTGGAGTGATGAAAATATTCTAAATTTAGATTATAGTAATGGTTGTCCAGCTCTGTGAATATACTAAAACCACTGAATTGTACACTTTAAGTGGGTGAATTTTATGATATTTGAATTATATCTCAATAAAGATGTTTCAAAAAAGTGTTACTGAGGGTGTGTATTTTCTACATGAATATATCCTCTCTTTTCTTAGAATATAGACTGTTGATCCAACCAAGTTTGATGACTTTTGAGTAAGAAATATTTTCCTTATATATTTGCTCAAATTCTAATGTATAAGCGTAAATGATGCTTGTCATGTATTTCCCCTCTTCTATTACTTTCATTTTGAGAACTATCATTACATTTTATTGTGAAAATTTGAACATTCAAATGTACATACATTTTTGTTATCATAGACTTCATTTCTTCAGAAATAAAAATCTGGCCAAACTGGGACACATAGACTATTCTGTTTTCTTCTAGATTGTAAACTAATGTTTTAAAAACTCTTAACTATATTCTCATACCTCAATGCATATGTGAGATATGCCTATGGTTTAATTCTGATACCTACTATAATTCAGGAATATTAATATTTTGACTTAAGGTTGTTTCTCTTCCTGTTATTGAATTAAATTCTTAAGATAGATCGGATCTATTTTTGAAATGTCTTTATAGTCTACCTTTATAGATGTTTTTAAACAAATATTACATAGTTTTGATAATTGCAATTTTATATGTCTTAAATATAACAAATACATCACTATTGTCTTTAAAAATATATATTATTTGGTATTTTTATCCACTTGTTTTCTCATGTATATTTAACTATCAGTTTGTCAGGTTCTGTATATTATAGGGAAATTTTAATTGATGTTATATTTATAATATTTCATGTTCATTTCTGAGGCTGTCTCTCCCTTTAGTAATGTCACCCTTTATTTCTCCCATTAGACTCCCATAGTTTTTTTGGCATACATCTTTCCATCCTGTATATAGTAAACAGGGGTCCAGATAAAATAAATATTTGCAAGTGTGCATAGTTACATTGGGATTAAGGAGGAACTAGAATTCAGGCCTTCCTTCTCACTCCAGGATTCTTTTTACCTTTTTTTTTTTTTTTGCTAAGTTACGTATATATATTTAAAGATGAATATAAATGTAGATATAAATATTCAAGGGGCTTATTCTTATTGGGCTTTAGAAATAAACTTGATATTTAAAAACATGAGTTGGTTAATAGAATTTCTTTTTTTTTGCGTTCTGGAGAAGCAAGTCACTTCAAGTAATTAAACGATCATTGAACATTTGAAAGTATTTTTTTGTTACTCATTGTTAAGTACCCTTTTGAAATCAATTCTTGAATAACTTATTTCTTCAATAGTGTTTTAATATAAAACATCTACTTACTGTTAAATCCATTTTAGTTCTATATTGTACTTTTTCTATTTCCATTTACTCCTTTTTTTAAATTTTATTTATTTATTGAGGTAACATTGGATTATAACATTATATAAATTTCAGGTGTACATCATTATATTTCGATTTCTGTGTGGACTACATCATGTTCACCACCCAAAGACTAATTACCATCAGTCACCATACACATGTGCCCTGTCATCCTTTTTGCCTTCCTCCCTCCCTTCTTCCCCTCTGGTAATCACCAATCCAATCTCTGTCTCTATGTGTTTGTTTGTTGTTGTTTTTATCTTCTATTTATGTGTGAGATTATATGGTATTTGACTTTCTGCATCTGACTTATTTTGCTTAGCATAACGGTGAATGGCTATAATTAACAAGACAAGAAATAACAAGTGTTGGAGAGGATGTGGAGAAAAGGGAACCCTCATATACTGCTGGTGGGAATGTAAACTGGTGCAGCCACTATGGAAAGCAATACAGAGATTCCTCAAAAAATTAAGAACAGAACTACCATATGATCCCAATAGTCCACTTCTGGGTATTTATCCAAAGAACGCAAAAACACTAAGTTGAAAAGATATTTGCACCCTTATCTTCACTGCAGCATTATTCACAATAGTCAAGACTTGGAACAACCCAAATGCCCATCAATGGATGAAAGGATAAAGAAGATGTGGTAGATGTATATACAATGGAATACTACTCAGCTATAAAAAAGATGAGATCTTAACATTTGTGACAACATGAATGGACCTTGAGGGTATTATGCTAAGCGAAATAAGTCCACTTATTACTTTTTAAACAGATGATTGAATACTATTTCCAGATATGTAAAAATGTGATATTACTTTTTATTTGTGGTATTTTTATACATTTGTGTTTTCTTAATTTTATGATTGGGCTTTTGGATTATCATATTGGTTTTTGTAAAGAGAGATTTGATTGTTTTTATCAATTCATTTCTTATTTCTGTTTCATTTCTAGTTTTCCTTAATTTAGCTTGTTTTATAATTCATTTTCTTAATACTGTATCATAACATATTTGTTTTATTAGAATAGGGAAATATTAGTGTTCTTGTTTAGGGATTTTATTGTATTCCTTGAAATTCAGCTTGCATTTCGTTGTTTTATTTGAGAATGTTTGGGAGGCTGTGATATTGTGATATAAGAAGATATATATTTGGTCTTTGACCCCAGTTGCTGGCACAGAGCTCCTAAACCCCTTGGAATTTTCTGAGTGGGAGAGGTGATATTTTGTTATTCATAACAAGCCCTTTCAGTCTTACCTGAGTTTATGTTAACGAGATGACTGGTGGCTGGCAGCCCCTAGGTAGCTTCAGGAGGGGGGCTGGTTGCCAGAACTAACCATTTGATTAGAGGGTCGGTCAGATCTTTCAGCTTCACTCCCCACCCCTCCCCCAACCTCCTGAGAGGAGGAGGGGCTAGAGATTGAGTTCAGGCACTTATGACCAATGATTTAATCAGTCATGCCTGTGTAATGGAACCTCCATAAAAACCCTAAACAAGGGGGTTTGGAGAGCTTCCTGACTGGTGAATGCATCCATGTGCTCAGAAGTGATGCACGCCAAACTCCAAGGGACAGAATATACTCTGCTCAGGACCCTTCCATACCTCGCCCTAGGTACCTCTTCATCTGGCTGTTCATTTGTGTTTTTTATAATAAACTTGTAATAGTAAGGAAAGTGTTCCCCTGAGTTCTGTGAGCCATTCTAGCAAATTATTGAACCTGAGGAGGGGGTCATGGGAATCCCTGATTTGTCGCCATTATCAGATAGGAGTGTGGCTACCTGGGGAGCCACTACTGGCAATTGGCCTCTGAAGTGGGGGCAGTCTTGTAGGACTGAGCCCCTAACCTATAGGGACTGTACTAATTCCAAGTAGTTAGTGTCAGAATTGAAATAAATTGTAGGACACTCAATTGATGTCAGGAGAGAACTGGAGAATTCGTTGGTGTGGGAAAACCCCACGCATTTGGTGTATTATGAGTATAGGAAACAGTTTTCCTTTAGGCTGCCTAAAGGTTTTGTGTTATTAAATGTTCATTGCCACACGTCTTTTCTTATGATTGATCTCAGTTATGTCATTTGGTAAATTGTGTGGTTTCTTCTGTCTGGTCCCCTTGTTTGAGTCTGTGTGTGGCCCTCGACTTCTGCCTGGCCGGAACCCATGGCTAAGGGCTCAGCTCTATAGGCCAATTGGCTGGGCTGAGTCCTGGCTCCTCTGCTCTGGCTGAGTGACCTTGAATGAGACCCTTCATCTCTTTAAACCTTCCCTTCTTGGTGAGATGGGGACCCTAGTGGTACTTAGGGCATAGTTTTGCTGTTAAGATGCAGTGAAGTGCTGTCAACACAAATAATCCATAACCAATCTATAAATCAAAATTGAGTTTATTATGAACCAACCTTGAGGACCATATAGCCTGGGAGAGTCCTTTCACAAAGGAAGGATGCACTCCAAAGAAGTGGAGTGTACAGAGTGGTTATATACCATCAAAGAGCATGCATCACATATGATAGGAATGTCCCTTTTACAATAGTCATGAGATTGCTTTGCCAGCACAGCAATTCAGTGAACATAACAGGTCGGTGGTCAGAGGTGGGTGATCAGAAGGTGAGCACAGCAGATCAGCAATTAATCCTTAGTTTAGGGAGACAGGCTTATCCTTAAAGAAATGCCAGTGTGGGGGAAGTTACATGCTTATCTTTAAGGGCATTGTTCTTGTCTTTGGGACATAGTAAATATTTAAAGCAGATATACAATGCATGCTCAACAAACCACATCAGGCCTTTTTGGAAAAACAGGGTCAGGCGGAATTATTTTTAACCCAAATGGCTTCCTCATATACTCCAATATATCTTATTGTTTGTCATCTATTGATCAGTGGTAATCTGGGAGGTGTGTGTTTCTCATGGAGCTCTGAGTGAGTGCCAGTCATTGTTGGCTGTAATGATAACAGCACCACTGTGGGTGCTGTTTTCTGTGCTAATGGTGACAGTGACAGAGCTCATGCACTCTGGCTGATCAGAACTGCATGGCAGGCAGGCATGTAAGCAGATGCAGACATGGCCTGGCTTTGAGAAACATAAAAGCCGGCCTATCGGTAGGTAAATCAAGGTGTTTCTCACCCATGGTGCCACCCTCACAGCTGGGAAAGATGACTCAGAAGTTGGGATATTTGGGCTGGCTCTTGAAGAGTCAGTAGAAGTTTGCAGATATAGGTAAGAGCATGGGGTATGAGCCTGCATTCAAGCCCTCAGATTCTAGAAAAGGCCAGATCCTGGGGAGATCAAGCTTAATGGGGCTGGAGCATTTGGTGGAGAGAGACAGTTGGAATAGGGGTGACCCAGGAAGCAACAGATCATTGGATCTTGTTTGTCGATCCAAATCTCCTTTCTCGTAGAGGAGTTTCTGTTCATATTTCATTGTGTAATGATGCATGTATATTGTTTCCCTTTGCCCTTCAGGGTTGTGTTTGTTGTTCTTCTTTGTTTCCGTTTCTGCTCACCTATTTGTGGGCAGATTTTTCCTTAATATCAGATTGAAAAGATGGTCAGCGTATTTTACTTGTTTTTCTCCTATTTTAAACATGGGTTCCCACATCCGTGCAGTCCGTGGTCCAATTCTTCTTTGCTCCTCACTCTTCTGATGCTAATAAGCATACGGTGAACTCCCATCGAGGGTGACTCAGTGTCTAGTTTTTGGAAATAGCATTTCTCACTTTTACCTACCCTTTGTCCAGGACTCTTGTGTGAAATTTTGTATTTTCTCCTAGTATCATGTTGAACTTTCTATTTTCCTTTATGATTTTGGACTCTTAATGTTTGACACACTGGTTTCTTTGTTCAGTGGCGTGGTCCTCATTTCTCTGGTTTCTCACAGAGAACTTGTTCGCTCTGGGAATGTGTTGTCATATTGCTTCAGAGCTTCAGGTTTTGATGTGTAGCATTGTAGAGAGATCATTGGACTAAAGTCTGAAGGTCTGGCTTTGGGTTTGCCATCAACTGTAGAAACACTCTACTTGCAAATGGTTGCTCACATATCGGACAGTTTGGAAGAGCTGTGAGACCTCAGTCAACCTTTTTGGCATTCTGGTTTTTTTACCTGGAAAATTAGAGGGTTGGAATAAATCAGTGTTTTCGGAAACATCTGCCCTGGAGCACTGATGCGATGGACTAGTTAGTACGTGTTCCATGAAAAGAGGTTCCATGTGGCTTCTCAGAGAATTTAGTTTTGCACCGTGAGGGAGAAAGAGAATGCAGGTTTGCCATATTTACCCACTTATTTGACCGGGAAAATTATTTTTCCTACAGTAGCCCGTGAGACTAGAAGTGTTCAGGAGAACACACTTTGAGAAACTCGAGGCTACATAATTTTTAAGACTTTCAGTTTTCAAATTTTATGGTTCTGTGAATGTACTGAAAGCCACTTAATTGTACACCTTAAAAGGATGAGTTTTTAAAAAAGGATGAATTTTCTGGTATGTGAAATATCTCAACAAAGCTGTTATAAAAAAAAGTTATGCTTCTTTAATCTTCAGAACTAATTACTTGGGATCATTTCTGTTTTTCACAACTTGTGTTTAGTTCCTCTTTGGAAAAAAAAAAACCTAGAAAATAGGTGGAGAGGATCTAATATCTATAGAGAAACAAATAGAAGCCATAATCAGGAAAGTGACTTTGAAAAGTTTTCCTGAAACTGAATGGTTCTCTGTAAAGTATGTCCAATGGGCAAACTGCTATGTGGGTTTGTCTGTTCATCTTGAATTGCTGTCTTCTTTTGGGTAGTGTGACTGTTTGTAGATTAGTGTATTCTGTTTTTCTGTGGTCTTTGTTTTTCTGGGTTAGTTCTTTGCATTATCTTCTTCACTGTTATTTTTAACTCTTTAATAGCATCTTTAACATAAGCACGTTTCTTTTAGATTTACTGCTATTTTTCATATAAATTCCTTTTCTGTAATTTTAAAAGGCAGCACGGGATAGCTGAAAAAGCATTGGGCTCAGCTCAAAATGGGCTCTTCTACTTACTGGCTGGCAGAGCTGTCTGAGCCTGTGTCCTTGTCTGTAAAAGGAGGGCACTATTTCCCAGGTCAGCCTTAAATAATGTAATGTGGGTGTGGTAAAGCACTAAGCACACCATGCTTCGTCAGGGCTTTTCCTGTTTAGACAGAATTGTGTCTGGATTGTAAATCCAGTATAAAGCACTTTCCATCGCACATTTTGTCAAAATTATGTGTGTAACTGTTGAGAGACCAAGGAAATCTTGTAAGTGGTGCATTATTCAGTTCCTTTACTGTTAGTGGTGAATTCGGTTACATAACTCATTTTTCAAGGAGATTGCTGTCCATTCATGTGGAGGTGCTGAAAACATAACTACTGTATTCCATTATTTGTACATAATCAGAGATTTGTTGCCTATGATGTAAAAAGATCTTCTGGAGGATGCCAAGAGAAATAGAAAAAGCCCCTGCCCCCAAAGAAACTTATACTCCATGAAGATAGCAATGTGAATGCATGAAAAGCCAGTAAAAGGAAAGTGCCGCATGAGTGGGTGGTCATTGTGGGTGGGGATGACTGGGGAAGTGGGGACGAAGGAGGTGGGACCTGAGGAGCACGGAGGTGAGGAGTGTTGCCTCCGGAGTTGGAATGAACAAGTTCCCATTTTAGCAGCTCTTCCCATTTCAGCAGCTCTGCCTCTAACAGTTGTGTGGCCTTCAGCAAAGCACACAGATTGTCTGACTGATCCACCAAGAGTGTTTGCCATCTTACCAGGCACATGATGAGTGCCACACACATTAGCTTTTGTGATGACAATGATGAGACCAGAATAAGCTGGTTAAGGCAGCATTCTTTAAAGGCTCAGCATCAGAATGTATATTTCCTGTCACCTTGTTATGTGTAAAGAATGCATATTCATTTGGGAACATGGTAAAATACAAAAGTACATCAAGGAGCAGATAAAACTCTTGCATTCCAGAAATAACTACTATTTATCTTTTGCTAGATACCAGAGTATTGACTATCATTATCAGTTGGAGATCTATATCTTCTCAATAGTCATTCACAATAAACTCTGGAGGAGTTCTTACGTCAGAAATTTGTACAGACCATGAAAGGACAAGTTAAAATTCACAGAACATCCCTGTGGTGTAGAAATCTATGTGTAATTTACTAATCTGCAATTTGCGTGTGTAGTCAGCAGTAACACATGGTACTCATGGTGATCCAGTTCTTAGGGACTCACTGAAATTCTCTGCCCTATTTCCTAAGAAATGTGTTTCAATGTCACCATCATCTATTGTTTATTTGCTGAGTATCTTTCATGTCTCATGTTATTCACACTGGATAGTCCCTATTTTATATATGGGATTTTGTGAATTAATTAGGAATTTCCGAGGCCTCCTCGTATACCCTTTGCACTTGCTCGACATTCTCACTTTAAATCAGGTCCTCATCAACCATATTGTAAGGAGATTAATTTCCTCCAGTGTAGATTTCTGCTTAGTGTCGCTCATTTCTTCTCCCCTCTCCTTGCCCCAAGGATCTTACCCCCTCCTGGTTTTCTTCCAGGCTCATTGGTGGCTCCTTCTCCATCTCTTTTGATGCGTCCTGCTCATTGCCCAACATCTAGCTGCTAGAATGCCTCGGGTCTTGGACTTTTCTCTCTACTACCTTCCCTCATTCCTTTAGCAAGTTCAACCAGCCTCATGACACCCCATATTTTCTAGTGACCCCAAAATTTGTTCTCTAGCTCAGAGTGCCCTCTTGAATTCCAGGCCCATGTCCAGTCTCCTGCTTAACATCTTCAGTAGGCAGTTCACCCAGACTCCTTGTCTTGTCCCCAGAGCTGCCCTCCCTGCAGTCCCCTGCATCTTCCGAAAACCTTGGAGTCATCCTTGACTTTTCTCTGTCTCTCACGCCTCACATCCAGAGTGTGAGTAAATCTCGTCAACTTACTCTTCAAAACACCTCTAGAATCACACCGCTTCTTTCTACCCTTCCCACCCCACCCCAATCCCAGCCACCATCGTTTTTCTCCTGGATGGTTGCGTAGTCTCCTGACTGGCTTTCTGTTTTTGCTCTACCTGCCCTACAATTTGTTCTCAACACAGCCCAAGTGGCTGTGGTAAAATTTAGGTCACATGATATCATGCCTCTGCAAAATCCTTAAATGGCTTCCCTTCTCATTCCGTGCGGAAACCCAAATTCTTATAATGGCCTACAAGGTCCTACACAGACTGGCCCCTGTAACCTCTGCGACTTCATCATCCACCTCCCAGTGCCCACCCCAACTCCACGCCTGCCTCACTGGCCTCCTGCCTTCTTCAAACATCCAGGACATGCTCTGCCTCGGGGCCTTTGCACTTTCTGGGCCCTTGCCTAAAATGCGTTTATCCCAATAGCTACTTCACCCACTCCCTCACCTCCTTCAACTTTGCTCATCATCTTCTCAGGGAGATCTTCCCTGACTGTGGTATTGAACGTGTCAGCCTCACTCCCTCTCTGGATTCCCTATCCCCCTTCATTATCACCCACCTCTCTTCTGCCCAGAGACTCATCCTTATTGGACACGTGGCATAAGGTGTTTTCGTTTTTGCTCATTGTCTGTCTCTCTCCATTACAACAAGAATGTAAGCCCCACGAGGTGGGGACTTTGTCTGGGTCACTGTTTATCTCAAATGCCTCAACCAGTGCCTGACTTCTAGACAGCAGGGCTTGAGAAGTGTGTGTGTGTGTGTGTGTGTGTGTGTGTGTGTGTGTTTTGAATGAATGAATACTCTTGCCTCTTGCTCTTTCTCTCTCAGTTGTGCTGTGATAATAGTTATATTTCTATAGCCCCTGGATTTCTGTCAGAATGGGAGCAGCCATATTCAAGGCATTTTGAAAAATCCCTAATCATACAAAATTCGTAGATTCCGTGTATATGGTTGTATTAAAAGCCCCATCCTCCTCCATCAAGGACTTTATAAGCATAACTCTAAAACCAAAACATATCAAGGAAAAAATTGATAGAATTGATCATACATTGACCCAAAGATTGGTAGAATTGACATAAAAATAAATCTCTATCTTACACAAATATCATAAACAATGTTACAAAATGAAAAATAAGACTAGGAAATAAGTGATTAAAGGTTAGCATCCTTATTATAGAAAGAGTTCTTGCAAAATTAGAACATAGTGAAAGGATAAATATAAACATAAAAAAAGGAAAATAGCCAAAACCCTAAAATAGACAAGCCATGAGATAAGATATACTTATGAGCCTCGTAATATAATCAAGGAGATGCAAATTAAAACAACATGGAAAAAAATGATTGATATTAAAAATATTCTGTGCTAGAAAAAGGTATCGGGAAATAGGCCCCTTATAAACTGTTGCTCCATGTTTAAATTGATAAAACCTTTGGGGCAGGGTCTAGTGTTTATACAAATTACTCTACAATTTGCTAACCTATGAGGAAATAACTTAGGTGCGCCATACACACACACACACACACATGCACTGAAATACATACTTACATGCAGGCAGGCAGAGACCACACCTACCCACCTTCATCACCTGTAAGAACAACTCCAGGGGTGGATTCTGAGTCAGAGGAAGGGGAAGGTACTGTGATTTGCCTCGCTTGGGTCAGGTGCTCATCCTCTCTGTGAGACCAGAAATGGTTTCCAGGGAAGCAGGATACTGCCCATTCCTACCACATACATGAGGGTGGAGAAGGGATGAATGGCTCCCCAAGAAAGGGCACCTCTGACAGGTGGTGTATTAGGTTCTTGGGCTGCCAAACAAAGAACCACGAACTGGGTACAGAAATTTATTTTCTCACTGTCCTGAGGTAGGAAGTCCAAGATGAGGGTGCCAGCAGCCTTGATTTCTTCTGAGACCTCTCTCCTTGGCTTGTAGATGGCTGCCTGCTCCCTCTAATGTGGTCTTTCCTCTGTGTGTGCACATCTCTGCATCCTAATCTCCTTTTCTTATAAGGACACCAGTCATATTGGATTAGGGCCTGCCCTAAAGACCTCACTTTAGCTTAATTACCTCTTTAAAGACCTTATCTCCATATATGATTACATTCTGAGATACTAGGGGACTTCAACATATGGATTTGGGGGGACACAATTCAGCCCAAAACAGTTGGCAATGCAAATTAGTGTCTCCTCACAGGGACCTGGGGTTTTCCTCTTTCTTTTCACATAGATGCCACCGATTCCCCGGTAGCTGCTGAGTATGCTGACTGGCAAGCTTTCCCAGAGGTCCCAGAACAGAAAGACTCACAGGCCAAATTAAAATGGGCTTGAATCACATAATTCACTAAATGAGTGTAAAACACAGAGCAAGAAACCAGGGGAGAGAGCATCAGTTAACACTCTTAGGACAGGGGGCAAGTGGGGCGAAAGGGCCATGCCACCTGAGTCCTGGGGTACGCAGTGTGCAGTGTCCTGCTTCACTCTGCACATCAGCTTTCCTCACTTATGGGGTGGGTACAAGGAGAGAGGGGCCCACAGGTGGAAGGTGTTCTGGGCCAATGACACACACTTGATCAGAAATACATGGAGATGAGTATACCTGGCCACAGCTAATTCAGCTGATGGACAGTCAGGGGTTTTATTAGTGTTTCTTGGGCAGGGGACATGGGACCAGAATGGACATCACCAGTGGGTGGCCGAGTTAAGACTTCATGACTATTAAGTCCTAATGTATATTTAGTATTCTGAATATTTATTGCTTTTTGTATATTTAGTTATGTATATTAGTCATATATAGTCATGTATAGTCATTAGTCATTTAGTCATGTATAGTCTCATGTATATTTAGTCCCAGGTGCCTCATGAATATTAGATATCTCTTGACTCACTCGTTCTTCTCTCTCTCTAGCATGTGCACGCATACACACACACACACACACACACACACACACACACACACACACACACACACAGGCTCTACTTGCCAAGTACTTACTGTATTCTTAACACATCCCAGGAATTCTGCCTGCGCCTATAACAAACTCTTTGCTTACTAGTTACTTAAAATATCTTGAATGAATGTGCCTGTGTTTTACAGACTTATCTAACAGAACTGAAAATTCGCAAAAGCAGACGCACATTAAAGCTATCTGCATGGGACACCCTTCCCCAGCAGCTGAGACCAAGGCTGCTCTTGTGTCCATTGATTTGGCGCTGCGACAGTGATCTCCTCTCTGGTGTTTAACCCAGCAGAATGAAGTGATACCGACATTATCTGAATGTCAGTGGACTGGCTCTGAGCTGAGACCCTGTTTTTGTGAGCTATTGCCGTCACTTAAGGTTAAATGCAATTTTGGAGGCGGTACAGAGGAAACTGCTTGCTTTACTGATTCAGGGAAATCTGGAACTTGGTGTCGCTTTGGCCCTACAGTCAGGGCCAGGCCCCCAAAGAACTTGGCCTTGTTTCCATTTCCACTTTTTTTGCAGCTCTAGAAATGGAACCTTTTGCTAGGTAGCTGACGTTAATGAATCCTCTCAGCTTGGTATTGGTAGTGAAAATCTTGAGTAGAACAGAATGTAACATTAGTAACCCTGAGCTTCCTGTGCTGACTCTGAAAATGATTCATGCTTTTTGTGTCTTCATATTTGTACTTTGAGATCTTTACTTTCTAAAGGGCTTGAAAAATATATTAATGTGGAAATATCTTAAGAATAACTTACATTTTTAAAATTGGGTGGAAAATGTTGCCTATGTTTGCTCCATCCCTTCATATTACATGTTTCATTTTTCTTTGTCTCCTCTCTCTCCAGATATGTGTGTTTTTGGATTAGGCAAGAGTACACACTTGTATATTTGTGGTAGACTCTTAACTCAAACAGCTCTTAATTATGCCTGCGAGATAGAATCTGGAATTTCTCCTGGTGGCTGAAACAATTTGTGAGATGCTTAATTGCCACTTACCCCCCAAGTCTTGGTTCTGTATGTTGGAAAACAATATTGCAATTTATTTCCCAGCACTGTTAAGGAGTGACATAGACCTGTTTTTAAAGACAATGTACCTTTCCCAAGAGTATTTTATTTACATAATTTCTTTCAACATCCCCTGAGAGTATAAACAAAACAAATTATTTCCTAAGATTCAGAATTGTGTTGGTTATGAAGTTGGCACTAAAATCGATTGACTAACATTTAATATTCTTTGTTACATTGTGTGCCCATTAAAAGAAAAAATTTAAACCATGGTAATTTAAACATTTTAAATGAATTATTCAATTGAAAGATATGGTTTTATAGTGAACTAGTTATTTAGATACTTCCAGAGACTGCAAGCTCTGGCATTATCCTGATACCAAAACTCATAGAGGAGAACACTAAACAAAATACTGTAGGTCAACTTCATTCTGAATATAGAAATTCTTAATAGATATTAGCAAGTCAAATCCAACCGTGTATTTTTTTTTCTTTTTTATGAGGAAGATTAGCCCTGAGCTAACATCTGTTGCCAATCCTCCTCTTTTTGCTGAGGAAGACTGGCCCTGGGCTAACATCCGTGCCCATCTTCCTCTACTTTATATGTAGGACACCTGCCACAGCATGGCTTGATGAGTGGTGCATAGGTCTACACCCGGGATCTGAACCTGCAAACCTTAGGCTGCCGAAGTGGAATGTGCAAACTTAACCACTATGCCACCAGGCTGGCCCCCAATGACGTATTTTTTTAAATGCCCTACTATGACCTTAGGGCTTATTCCCAAAAGGCACATGTGTTTCAGCCTCAGCAAATGTGTTCCTAGTATTTTCTGCATTAAGGAAGTAATTGATCAAACCATCCAGTCCTATCAATAGATGCCCAAATGGCGTATAATGAAATGCACTTAAAAAAACTGAATAAACTATTAGCAAATTGAAAATAGAAGGAAATTTCCCTATTTGGTAAAAATGGCACCTACTAAAAACATGCATATACTAAAAACTATTTAGTGGTACAACATTAGAACCTCCTCATTATGGACAGGAGTAAAGCAAGGATATGTGCTAATATTCAGTATTTTAACTGGTATCCTAGCCAATTGTCAATACGTCTTTTGTAGAGAAAGAGACAACACTATCATTATTTGCACATGATTTGAATATCTCCCTAGAAAATCTAGAGAAAAAACTAAAAAAATTATGAGAATTCATAAGACTATAATAATGTGACATTGACAAAATCAACTTGCAAAAATCCCAAGTTTTCCTACATAGCAGCAATATTCACTTAGAGAATAAAATGGAAGAACAAATCACTTTTATGTTAGCCACAAGTATTATAAAATGCCTCGGAATACACCTATCGAGAAAGAAGTCCTGGGGGTCGGCCCAATGGCATAGTGGTTAAGTTCGCGTTTTGGCAGCCCAGGGGTCGCGAGTTCGGATCCCGGGCGCTGGCCGATGCACTGCACTGCTTGTCAGCCATGCTGTGGCGGCGTCCCATATAAAGTAGAGGAAGATGGGCACGGATGTTAGCCCAGGGCCAGTCTTCCTCAGCAAAAAAGAGGAGGATTGGCAATGGATGTTAGCTCAGGGCTGGTCTTCCTCACACAAAAAAAAGTCCTGAATAACTGGAAAAACACACTCTATCTCTGTAGTGACAATGCAGTAGCCATAAATTATGCAGATTTTAATTTGATAATAAATATGCTCCATTTAATTTGGCCAAGACTTGTGCTTTTGTTCTTCATCTCTTCCTCTGGAAGCAGGTAAAGCTAGCCAATGTTGTTTTCCTCATTTTACCAGCGAGGAAACTGGGGCTTCAAGTAGTTTTTGTGACTCAGGGTGACAGTGCATAATTCACGAGACAACAGCCTGTATGATACTGTCTAATGCTCAGCTTCACTGCTTTTTCATACCAGCCCGTTTTCCATATTCTCTTCAGGCCAGGGAATGTGTATTTCTTTAAAAAAGTAAACTATGAATCGAGTGTCAAATTGAGGATAATTCTTTTTCTGCTGTGTAGTGGATATGTTAATTTGTAACCATAACAACTCCCACAGATCATTTTTATTTTATTTTGGTGAAAAATAAGGGGAAATATATTTCCACTGTTTTAGTGGCTGTTCATTGTAATTCCTCAGTGAGTATCAGGATAGAACTGGAATTAATTTTGGAGTGATGCTTGCTCTTGGGAAAATGTCATTAAGCTCCACAAATGGCCTCAGTACTTTCCAGTTGTATTAGTTCTGCTTGTAACAGAAAGAGCTTGGTACTTTCTTCACAGTTTAATTTTTAAAGAATACACTGTATTAGTTTTCTAAGGCTATATAACAAATTACCACAGACTTTGTGGCTTAAAACAATAGAAATTTATTCTGTCAGTTCTGGAGGCCAGAAGTCCAAAATCAGTGTCACTGGGATGACGTCAAGGTGCTGGCAGGCAGCACTCACTCCAGAGGCTCTAAAGAGAATGCGTTCCTTGTCTCTTGCAGCCGCTGGTGGCTGCCTGCATTCCTGGGCTTGTGGCCACATTGCCTCCTCATCTATGTGTGTCAACTCCCTCTCCGCCTCCCTCTTGTAAGGACACTTGTGATTGCATTTAGGGCCCCCCTGGATAATCCAGGATACTCTTCCTCATCTCAAGATCCTTCATCACTCCTGCGTACACTCTCCCTGAAGAGAGCACACTCTGGAGGCAATCGGAGCCAAGCTTGAATACTAGTCAACGGCTAGCTTTTTGGCCTTGACCAAGCTACTTCACCTCTTTGAACTTCAGTTTCTTCATCTGAAAATGGAGCTAATACATGCCTGTCTCAAAGAGGTTTTGAAAGAGTTAAGAGAAACAATGTTGATACAAATATTACTTGGTTTCTTTTTTTCTTTACTTCCATTCAAAGCCTTGTTTTGACTTGTTTTTGTATCCTCAGAGCCTAGTACCATCCCAGGCATATAGTAGTTGCCCCATAAATGTTCACTGAGTATCTGTCCTCTGAAGGGCAGTGTGGCATGGCATGTCATGCACTGAACCCCAGCGGGGGACAGCTTGTTAGTGATGGTCCAACCAGCAATAGCCTGTGTGTGACAGCTGAATGTCATTAACTTGGAAAACTGCAGATGCATGAAGAGCAGAGTCCCCAACACTGAGGTTTCTGTGTAAATGTGCTAAATCGAGTGCATGTGTGATACAGGGCAAGAACTGCTGATCCGGCAAGGGAAAGTTAGAGATGGGTGTAAGGAGTGTCCAGGTCGCCCTCTCTGCACACATGTGCTCTTCATAAAAGATTGATTTTTTATGTCTCTGGTATTTGGCTGTGTGCTTACAATCCGTGTGGACGTCTGACCTCAGAGTTGTGGGCGTGTTTTACATTTCTTTGAGGTTCCCTCCAACTAGATGTTAAGCTACTTGTGACACGGTGAAGTGTGTCTTCCGTGGCTACCTAGTCAGCATTCGGGTCGGCGATACAGGGTTGAACGCTGCATTCGAACCTTCCTGACAACAGCGTGAAGTGTTACTATGGAGCATGAGCAGTTAGTGATCCAGCAGTGGCCTTGGTTGAGGAGTTGTTTTGCTTACAATGTTCCTGAGTCATAGACTGTCCTGCACATCTCCTTCTGACTCATCAGTGCGCTGTCTTGTGTCCTCAAGACCTCGCGCAGGGACCGTGCATCACAAGGAGCCTGGGAATGTGGTGGGGGCTGGTCCTCACAAAAGCCCGCAGCCCCTCTTCTAGGACCCTTCCTGCCCCCTCCTGGCTGCCTGTGGGGAGAAGAGGCCATAGGGGCCTTAGAAAGGGAAGGTGAGGAGCAGCAGAGGGAGGCACATGGGGACCGCAGGAGGGCTGAGTGTAGGGGAGGGCGAGCAGGGCTGGTACCAGCGGGAGTGGGAAAGGAAAGCTCCTGGGCCTGTGGCACTGAGATCATCTGGGATTGACATTTATTATTGATGCATGATCCTTAACACCTGGCACTGCTGCAGTTAGGATTTAGTGTAACCCTTTTTATCCTGGTGATGCTTTCTAGGGGCTCTTATCAGGGGCTTGTGGCATCAGGTTGGCAGACTTTGACTGAGATCTTAGTGGAAGGAAACATGAATTTAACCAGGAATAAGAAGAGCAGACACTGAGAGTCTGTTGGGTTCTGGACAGGGCTGGAGGAGAGCAAAAGTCGAAGATGTAATCTGTGTCCTCAGAGAATTTGTAGAGTGTTGGGAGAGGAGATGTGATGACCAGAGCGATCGGAGAACAGCATTCTGGGTATAGAAACAACTGTCAGTTGTGTGGTAGAGAGCGAGTGGGTCACAGAGGGAGGGGGCACTGAGGGCTGCACTAATGGAGGAGCTCATGCGGTCACTCAGTGCTGACTCCAGTCTTCCCCGGTGGGGTGGGCGTACACAGGAGGGTGGAACATAGTCCCAACCCCTGTGAAACTCATCCGGTCACAGGGAGCTAGATTAGCAAACCGTTCTAATGCAACCAGTTCTGTTGTCCAAGTCTGGAGAGAGTGCTGTAGGGGAAGGTGGGGGTGAGCTGAGCCCTCAGGGGGGTGTCTCCTGCCTGAGCATAAGGAGAAGTGCTCTGTGCTTAGGTTCCTCTCATAACTGTGTGGGGTCAATTGGAGTGTCACTCTCTTCTGTACTGCTCAATCTAAGATATCTATTAAGGAAAAAGACTCTTTGGAATTATGATGACTGTAATGTTAATGACCGAGCTCAGCCAGTAACTCTGTTTTCATTTTGTCCTTAGTGTCAAATCAACAGTGCCTTGACTTCCTTCCACACTGCTTTGGAACTTGCGGTAGATCAGAGAGAAATCCAACATGTCTGTCTGTATGAAATAGGTAAATATGAATATCGGTCCAGCTTCTTGTCATGAAGTCGTATGAATGCATTCAGCTGACGGCCAGCTGAGTGTCCAACTTCTCGTCTTGCAAGTATAAATGCGTTCTTGTGCCTGGTTTCGTTATTAATGCTGTTCAGTTTGTATCTCTGTGAAATGCTTGCTGCCTTTTGTAATAACAGGACTTTGTTATCATAGCATGACTCTTGATACTTATCAGTAATTTTCATTACTTCTCTGTAATTTGTTTTTTATAACATTTTGATTTTAGCACAATAGATAGTGTTAAATGAATTGACTGAAAACCGTTTGTAAATACCTTATTGGACTGCACATTAGAATTCAAAACTATTTTCTTTTCCCTCCCGGCAGTGTTAACCTGGGAAGAAAATGTAGGAGAGAGTTGGGCCCATGGATTCCAAGCCCAGCTCTTGACCCACTAGCTCAGGGACTCAGGTCGAGCTGTGTACGCCCTCATAGTTGCCATGGGAGTTATGGCGCCTCCCCTCGTGCTGTCGTGGGGTTCAGATGGAATCACAGGATGAGCATCAGGCAGGGCTCCGGGCTCACAGAAGACCCTCCCCACGTGCTTGTTGCTTCCTTCTGCTTGTCCCTCCTGGAGATGAAGTTATAAACAGACTTGGAAGCATTTATTTGCCTAAGATTTTCCCCAGAGTTGTTGCTGTGAGGTTTTTGCTGACTGCACAAAAGTTCTCCTGTCCTGTTACATTAATAATTCCATAATCCTTTTATGTAACAGTTGCTCCATTACACTGAAAAGCATACACAGAAATTTGGGCTTGAAACAGCACCAAGAAATTTCAATGAGCAGTTCATATTTTTTCGAGTTTCAGCCTAGTGCTACAAGGTCACATTATATAGCACCTAGAAAAGAAATGAAGGAGTAGAGAAAGAAACAATGAGGTAGTGATGGGGATTAGAAAGGAAACTGAGACTGAAAAAGCCATCTGCAGAGAGATGGAAGTAATGGAGAGTGCTGGGGAGGCGGCTGACCCTGTCAGGTCGGGACCCGGCCATGCCTGCTACTAGCTTCGCCTGCTGTGGGCATAAGTGTCTTCCTGAACCTTTATAAAGAAAAGTGCAAACTGAAATATTAGGAGCTGCCCAATAAACAATATTATGTTTTAAATGCCTGTTATGGTTTAGGGAGGGAAGATGTATATTCCAATGGAAAATGTATTTTTATGTAGTCTGTTTAGTAGCCATAGTGTAGAATGGAATGTGTTTCAAAGAACTTGAATTAAAAGGCCTAACTTTGGGGGGCCGCCCAGTGGCGCAGCGGTTTAGTTCGCGCTTGGCAGCCCGGGGTTCGCAGGTTCGGATCCCGGGCGCCCGCCGACGCACTGCCTGTCAGCCATGCTGTGGCGGCGTCCCATATAAAGTGGAGGAAGATGGGCACGGATGTTAGCCCAGGGCCAGTCTTCCTCAGCAAAAAGGGGAGGATTGGCGACAGATGTTAGCTCAGGGCTGGTCTTCCCCACAAAAAAAAAAAAAAAAAAAAAGGCCTAGCTTTGGTGGCCTTTTTTTCCCCTTAAATACTGTTATCTTTGTTTTTTCTTCCAGTTTTGTTGAGATATAGTTGACATATAACGTGGTATTGGTTTAAGGTGGACAACACAATGATGTGATACATGTATATATGATGAAATGATTATGGCGGCTCTTTTTTTGTGCACCATTTCTAGGTTTGTTAGAGCTGAAAGAAACTTAGAAATAATTGAATCCAACACTAAGGCCTTAGGAAGGTTAACTTGGGGAAAAAAATAGCAAATTCAGAATTCAGGCTTCTTATTCAGATTCAATGCTTCCTCCCACATCTATTTTGCATTTAATTTGATCTTACCTTGATATCTATTACAGGATGGAAATAATTAGCCCCAATTTTTACTGTAAGATATGTCAACATCATATCATATCCCATAGAATTTGACACTGAGTTTCCTGAAGTGTGGATCCCCTCATCCTAGAGTTCAGATGGCAAGTCCAAGGTGACCCTATAAATACTTCGTGATGCACCTGATACCAAAATTGTTTTGTTTTTCTTTCGTGTGTGAGGAAGACCAGCCCTGAGCTAACATCCGTTGCCAATCCTCCTCTTTTTGCTGAGGAAGACTGGCCCTGGGCTAACATCCGTGCCCATCTTCCTCTACTTTATATGGGATGCTGCCACAGCATGGCTGACAAGCAGTGCGTCAGCAGGCGCCCGGGATCCAAACCCGCGAACCCCAGGTTGCCAAGTGTGAGCTAAACTGCTGCATCACTGGGCCGGCCCCCCAAAATTGTTTTTTATGGAGGTGACATCGTGGACAGGAGAGAGTGACAGCCTTCGGTCCTCACTTCTTCCTTCTTCTTAGCTGTGTGGCCTTGGGCAAGTCATACAACCTCTTCATGCCTTAGGTTTTCTCCTTGGTGAAATGAGGACACGATCAGCCACATTTGTGAGGCTATAGATGGATGAGAATTGTATCAAGTGCCTGGCACAGGCCTTGGCACACAGGGGCTCAGTCGATGGGAGATGTTGTAATCATGGGGATAAATCCTCGCATGTTCTTGTTGCCACTTACCAGAATGCCAATCTAACGTGGTTTTGATCCAGGAAAGATGGGCTTCTTTCTCAGCTCCACTACCAACCTGCAGAGGGAGGGTGGGCAAGTACTTAATTTCTGATTGGCTTGCTCTCTACTTCTCACAACGATTTGAGAATAAGCAGTAATCATTAAGGAGCAGGTGAGTGCTTTAGGACTTTGTGAGGTGGTCACTATACATATAATCTAATGGTATTGCTTTTTCTGGGCCTGGGCCTACTCTATGCTTGGGTTAATCTCAGAACTGTAAGAGACAAATTAGAATGTTTTCATAGAAATCTTTACACCACTTTCTTCTATACTGCCTAATTGGTTGTGAAATCAGAATTGCCTTGTCTTACTCAAAATGTCACATATAAAATGATCTTTTTTCTCTTAAATATTTTCAAAGTTTTCAGGTAGTGCACATACAACTCTCATGGAGAAAGATAGTACCAGAGATTTGTAGCTTAAAGATGGGCTATGAAACTTGCTGCTTTAGGGTTGTGTACTGAAACTATTTCTTTCATAGGTTGGTGTAGCATGATAGAGCTGAATTTCAAGGATGCATTTGATTCCTTTGAGAGGCTGAAAAACGAGTCCAGGTGGTCCCAGTGCTATTATGCCTATTTAACTGCAGGTGAGTAGACCTCTTCTGTCCTGAGTTTGGTCACATGTGTTGGCAGATGGGAGAATGATGGCAGGAGGATGCAGAAGTTGTGTTCTTCCTCGATTTCCCCCACTATGTTATTGTTTTGTGCTACCAAGTAAATAGCAGCTGAGTACAGCGTTCACTGACCCCGCTGAACTTGGTCACTTCAGTCCTGTGCACCATGCCCCTCCCCCACACTCTCACTCTGGGCTGGTTTGGTCACACGCTCTGTCTTGGAAATGCTTGTTGTGAAGTTCTCCCTATTTTTGTGCATTTTGCCCTAAGTAGCCTCAAACTACCCTTACCTCTCTCCTTTAGTTTCTATGATATGATTTTTATTTATTAGGAATTTAAAGAGTTTTTAAGATGGTAACGTGTCTTTAATTGTGTTAATGTTTTTATTTGGGTTGTTAGTGCTTTGGTTACAAAGTTGCACAAATTTTGAGTAGTTAACTCTAACCTGTTTTACCTATTAACTGTTATATTTACAGTGTGATTTTGCGGAACACGAGCTATTTCAACACTGCATATCGTTATAGCAGAAACACCTGTAATTTCTGATATAAATGTGAGGGTTCCTTGCTGTTTTGCCCTTGTATGAGGAGATAGTTAGAGTTGTGCTGCCACCTGGTGGACAGAAGGGTTGTCTTTGCCTGAGTTACATGAAGTGCGGTGGTGATGTAGAACTGTAGAGGTGGGAATTGAAGAGACCCAAGTGGTGGTTGTACATTTTCTGCCTCTAACAATGAATTGTCCTTACGCAGCTATATAAGTGATTATTTTACTTAAAATTTAAGACTAATCCAAACGTTACTTTAATTATCTCCTTATTTCTCTGAGTATTTGGATTTAATGAAATATCTCTTGTCATTGTATCCTCTTAACTGATTTACAATAAGATAGAATTAACAGTGGTCAGTATGTATATCCTGGATGTTCTACAACTGCAGTCTGTTAGCAATCAGTATGAAATCCTCTTATACCCACACACCTTACTACAATCCCCACAGGGCATCCATTTTCATATGGCTCTGTAGCTGATGTTTGAATAGGATTACTTTCAATATCCTGGTTAGTATACCGTGTCTCACACTTCAGGAGTTCTTTTGTAGAATTCGCAGGCATCTCAGATGAAAGTAGCAGCTGTTTATTGAGTGGCTTCAGTGTGCCCAACAGACTGAGGGGTGGATGAACCAAACAAGAGGCCTGCACAACAGCCCGAGGGTCATTAAGGTGTAATTGAGTCACATGGTCATTGTGGGCAGCTATTTCTTTTCTAATCTTTTTTGAGCACAGAACATGAAGAAATAAATATACCATGTGGATATATAGAGGAGCATTTATTCTGCAATATTGGAAATCCCAGTTGTAGGAGATGATAAAGCATAAAAGACTCTAGTCTCTGCCTCTGCAGGGGGATTTTGTGCAGATAAGATACACTCTCCTACCACAGAGAGCACACGGGAAAGGGAAGGACCACTTATGCCAAGCTCTCAGAGGTGGCGTCTTGCAGGAGCTGCCATCTGACTTGGCCCTGAAGGACAGGTCCATGTGGACAGGCAGAGCTGGAGAGGATGGGCAGTCAGGGACCAGAAACACTGCTACCAGGAGCTTAGTTCCTTGTAGTATTTTTTCAATTGTGGTAACATATACATAACATAAAATCTACCATTTTAACCATTTTTAAGTGTATAGTTCTGTGCCACTAAGTACATTCACATTGTTATGTAGCCATGACCACTATCCATCTCCAGAACTTTATCATCCAGAACTGAAACTCTGTACCCAGTAAACAATAACTCTCCATTCTCCTCTCTCCACGGCCCCTACCAACCGCCATTCTACTTTCTGTCTCTATGAATTTGACGATTTAGGTACCTTGTATAAGTGAAATCATACAATCTTTGTCTTTTGTGTCTGGCTTATTTCACTCAGCATAATGTTTTCAAGGTTCATCCATTTTGTAGCATGCATCAGAAATTCATTTTTATTTATTTATTTTTTTATTTTTTTTATTTTTTGTGAGGAAGACCAGCCCTGAGCTAACATCCGTCCAATCCTCCTCTTTTTGCCGAGGAAGACTGGCCCTGGGCCAACATCCGTGCCCATCTTCCTCCACCTTACATGGGACGCCGCCACAACATGGCTGACAGGCAGTGCATCGGCGGGCGCCCGGGATCCGAACCTGCGAACCCCGGGCTGCCAAGCGCGGACCAAACCGCTGCGCCACCGGGCGGCCCCCAGAAATTCATTTTTAAGGGTGAATAATATTTCATTGTATGTGTATACCACATTTTGTTTATCCATTTATCTGTGAGTGGACACTGGGGTTGCTTCCACCTTTTGGCTACTGTGAATAATGCTGCAATGAACATGGGTTTCTTTGAGACCCTGCTTTCAGTTCCTTTGGGTGTGTACCCAGAAGTGGAATTGCTGGATCATATCCTTGTACTATTCTTGCAATTTCTCAGTAAGTTTGAAATTATATGAAAATTAAAATTTACCAAAAAAGATTAGAATATCACGTACGGGGTGGTATAAACTTAGTCTTAATGGAAGAGCCAAGCACTCTAATTTCTGTTTAGGTCTCGGCTTTAGAATAAATCAGAGATGTTCATGCTTTCAAACATCTGCATCTTTTAAAGCAACTGTCTATAACTGTACTGCAAGAGGAGTAGCTGGTGTTTATTCTTCAGGATCTGAGGATTAGTGTTGTAGAGCTTCAAAGGTGGATCAGACACTGATTCAGTTGCTGTTTATGACTCACGTGTGAGTGCTCATGCACACACTGTCTCTCACTTGCACACTCCCTCTTTTTTTTAAATGACGTGACTCTATAAGAATGTTATCAATTAATAAGCCAGAGAGAGAAGGACAGACACTGCATGAACTCACCCATGTATGGAATATAAATGAACACACGGACAGAGAGACCTGATTGGTGGTTACCAAGGGGAAGGGGGGTGGGGGGTGGGCACAAGGGGTGAAGGGTTACATCCACAAGGTGACGGACAAACAAAAATGTACAACTAAAACCCCACAGTGTTATAAACTATTAAGACATCAATTAAAAAAATGGTAAAAAAAAAAAAAGAATGTTATCAATTGTCTGAGGAAGACTTCAAGTTAGAGGCAGCAGAATTTTCTTTTTCGTTGGTTTAATGTGTGACCTTAGGCAAGTCTGTTAACTTTCCTGGACCTCTATATCCTCTGATCTGTAACATGATGGGGTTGGTTTACAAAACAATCATTGACTTCCTCCTGGTTTTGCAGTGTTATAGCTGTGACTGATGAGGACATTTTGGATGGGGTCAGGCCCCCACATCTATACCAGGGCTGCTCTCTTAACTGGGAACAGGGTTGTCCCTCCATTTGAATGTTCAGCCTAATCCCTCTGACTCCCGGTAGAAATCTTCTGCCTTTCCCGTCACCTCAACGTCCTCAGCTTTCTCCAAGCCTCGCTGCTTCTGTTTCTTTGACCCTGACAATAGCAGCCGATCCTCTGACATGCCATGGTCCTGTGCTCTGCTTGACGAAGCCCAAAAATTTGAGTACAGGACCACCTAGTTTTAGGGGTGCTTGAATGAAGAAGGAGGAACCAGCAAATCAACAGACATTCCAACTGGGGATTGAAAAACATCTAACAAAGACAAACATCTAACAAAGACAACATCTAACAAAAAATGAATAGAAATTAATTCCGTGCCATAGGAATCAAGAAGATGATGACAAAGAGCGGTTGGTAAAATTTCATTAAGGAGGTGGGACTGAAGCTGGTATGAAGTTTGGAGCAGGGAGAGAGCAGGTGAAACAAGGGGAGTATGATTATGTTGCCTGGGGCTTGGGGTGGGATGAAGATGGTGTGCAGACCATCAATTACCATCCTCCAAGGCTCAGCTCAACTCCAGCTCCTCACAGCTTCCCTCATCTCTCCAAAGAGAAATGGCCCCTTCTCTTTCTGAGCTTTTCCAAAAGTACTTTGGTTCTCAACTCTAAAGGCTCTTATCACTACGTATATTGGAGCTATGGGACTGTGTGTGTCCTCTCTCCAGCTGAAATTTACGTTTCTTCAGGGTGCAAGCACGTATGTTTTTCTTCACCTTCTTGCTGGTGGCTTGTCGGGGGTAGGTGGCCAGTGAACATGAGTGGGACTAATTGGTGACTTTCTTTCCAGGGACAGAAATGTCCTCCTCCTGCAGTGATGCTTTCATGATCCTCTTGGCTCCTCATTGTTCTTTCCTAGATTTCTTTTTATTCCACTTTCTGAGCATGTGGGCTCCAACTAGATTGTACACTGGGACAGTAGCTGGGGATTTTGTTGTGTACAAGACCATCTCCCCAACAAGAAGACAGACTAGTGCCATGGCTTTCCCATATGTCCCCAAAGCTCTGGGAACCCAGCCCCGAGGAAATAGTTGTTGAATAAGTGGAATGACGATCAGCATGATGGTGTAGTCCTTTGTGTAACAGTCTTTAAAAATATTTGCTCCCATTTTCTCTTTGGTAACATTTTATTTTCCAAGGGCCATCAACCTAGGTAGCCCTTAGTGGCTCTTTCTCCCTAATACTTAAATACAATGATGATTTCTTACAGTTTGTCAGGGAGCCACCGGTGATGTGGATGGTGCACAGATTGTCTTTAAAGAAGTTCAGAAACTCTTCAAGAGGAAAAACAATCAGATTGAACAGTTTTCAGTGAAAAAGGTATGTTGGAGCCTATTGACCCCGTGTATTATTTACAATGGGCAGTTGTAACCAACACTACCTTAGACAGGTTTTAGGAAGTTATGTTCAAACCCGGTCACTGACTTGTCATGCAAATGCAATTCACCACTGTGGAGAGAATTTACTCCTGTGGTCATACTTCTCAGAATGGAAAGTGCTTGTTTGGCTGCAAAGAATTAAAGCAGTTGTTTTTTTGAATGAGTAGAGACATTATAGACCCTGAGCTAATGAGCATATCTGGAGAGGGAAAGCATCTTTCTAAAGAGTTAGTTTTAGAAGATTACAAATTGGCAGAACCTAGGCAAGAGATACAGACTGTTGGTCTCAATATCGTGAACATGTTACATTTTGACCTAATAAAAAACAAAAGTATACATCAAATTCATCAGCAGAATGTCCCCACAGTCCTGGGCCTATGTCCATAATTTATTCTATACCTCTAAGAATAAAATTTAGCTGAATTATTGTGAGTTATATGACAACTTGTCATATCCTGAATTTTCCATGATTTTGGTTTTAAAAGTTTTTATTGAATGAACATTTAATGACTTAGTTTTAATATAAACTAGATTGTGATATGGAATGCCACTGAGAGCACTGGGAGTAAGTAAAAAATTAAAAGGTCAATAAAACCATAACTAAAAGTCATCTAGTATTACATTCTCCATATAAACCATTGAGTCACCCAGTTTTTATAAATTCCTTTGATTTGAACTGAAATGAATTCTAGTTTCATCCCCAAGTTTTCAAAATATACCCTGGATCTTGATAGTAGTTGAGTTAAATAATGAATGAAAGGGATATCTACCAATATATTAAAAATTAAAAAGCAAACATTTTTTATATAGAAAGAAATTTTCATTTTTACCTTTGTAGAAGGGGGTCGTTCATGTCGAATATGAACTGTGCACTTTTAAATGTCTCTGAAGTATATTTTTAAATTTGAATTTGTTTTCAAAAAATGAAACCTAATCATTCTAACTGCTTGTAGGCGGAGAGGTTTCGGAAACAAACCCCGACCACAGGGCTCTGTGTGCTGGCGTCCATCGAGGTGCTGTACTTGTGGAAAGCCCTTCCCAACTGTTCCTTCCCCAACCTCCAGAGGATGAGTCAAGGTAAAAAAACAAAATTAAACAAGATCATCTTGTTTCTTCAGTTTCTCATTAATATTATCTGATTCCGAGAGTACACATCTGCCATTCTTGGATGAATGATGCAGAGATTAAGAAAATTCAGTCTCTCAGGTGACAGGAGTAGGAAGCCCTGGAACGTGCAGACGTGCGTTGTTGCAGCGTATGGTGATGCACTGAGTGTAAATGTTATCATTCTATAGTCATGGAGGTTGCTGGAAGCATATGTTTTTTTCCCAGTGAAAACCCTTTGTTTCATTTCGGTTTGATTGACATTCATTAAAATGCACAGATATTAAGTGTATGGTCCAGTGAGTTTTGATATATACACCGTGGCATCCACCATCACAATCAATAGAACATTTCCACCACCCCTAAAACGTCCCTTGTGCCCCTTCTCAGTCAGTCCCCACCCCAGGGCAGCCACTGTTCTGATTTCTCTCCCCAGGGGTTACTGTGCCTGTCCTTGAACTTGTCTAAGAGGAATCAGACAGTGTGTACTTTTCAGTGCTTGGCTTCGTTTGTCCAGCTGAGCATCTGTGAGAGTGACCCGTGTTGGAGTCTGTGTCGTCAGCTCGTTCCTTTCTCTTGCCGAGTGGTGCTCCACCGTACGGCTCTACCTATTCCACGGTTGTTTCTTCTTTCTCCTGTTGCTGGATGCTTAGCTTGTTTCTGGGTTTTTAGCTGTCACGAGTAAAGCTGCTACAAACACAAGTGTACAGCATAAGTGGACTAGTCCTTCGTGTGGGCCTTACATGCTCTTTTCTCTTAGTAAATACCTAGGAGTGTAACTGGAAGCCTACATTTTTGATTCATGTATTTAAAAAAACATGAAACTATGATAATATAACCTTCCTAAAGTAATTCTCATTATAGTAGGAAAAGTTCATGGGAGAATAAACTAAATCTTTAAGTAAAATAAAGCTTTATTTGTTATTAAAGGAATACTGTAACATTTCTGCTAAAGGTTTAATGGCAGACATTTGAATGACACTTTCTAGTCGGGCAAATTATTCAGTTTGCTCTACACTGCAAGCCAGGGAAGTAGGAAAGGCTGACGGTACGTATCGTCATACCCATTTTATAATGAAGAAACCAAGACTTGGAAGAGTGAGGTGACCTGTCCAGCACCCATAGGAGCGAGTGTCGATGCTGCAGGTCTAAGGACAACACACTGTGTAGCAAAGCTGTAAGCTCTTCCACACACGGCTTCGTCTTCCCGGGAGCATGAAGGTATTTAGATCGTGCAGCTAGAAGTACGATTACAAGACGAGACTCTGTTAAAATGGAAACTTGTGCATCCAAAAAGATGGTTTTATAGAAGGTAACTATCTTTGGAAATGTATTCTTATTCACATATATGCTGCCCTTTTTTCAAAAAAGATTTAGTATTAATATTTTGGAGTTACTAAAAAATAATTTTAGTCATTGTAGAAAATTTGTCAGATTTCTCTATAATTACATTTGTGTTTGACCAAATATAGCATTATCTACTGAATCTCGTACTTCTATCATCAAACTTCCCAGCAGATGCCTTTTGCTTATTTCAAAAAAAAAGGTCTACCCTCAAAGGTCAAAACTTTTGTCAATGTTAATATTCCAGAGGTCAAGGTAATGCAACTCTTTAAAAGAGGTTGTGTGCAGAGGCCCTGTAATTAGAGGAGGTGCGTAACCCTCCTAAGGGGACCGCTTGAAAAGAAACACATTTTCTTGGATACACAAGTTCTGCCATGTTCATTTAAAAAGAATATGCATAATTTAAAACCCATCCCTTGTTGTGGATGCAAGTCTAGAATATCTACCGAAGTCTAAGTCAAAGGAACAGTAAAGAATTTATTCTTTTTAATGCACAAGTGCAGGATCACCTGTTTAGAGATAATTAAAACACAAATGCAAATGTGAAATAGGCAGTAATTGGCAGGCACAAGAACAATTATCACTTAATGTGACTAAGTAATTCTCTGAACTCCTTTCTCCAGGTGTCAAAATAAACTGACGACAAAGATGTGGTCATGGAGGGGGAGGCAGGCTCTGGAGTAAACATGAGATAATTCTTTAATAGCTTTGTTAAAAGTTAGCTCAGTTTTGAGGTCAATTAATTAGATTACATCATTCTTCAGTGTTAAGCAGTAATGATCCAAATTGATTCAGCTGTATAGAGTTCAGTGAAGATTTTTGTAGAGAAATAATTAAGTTCCAGAAAAAACTGATAGTGATAGTGGTGCATTTATTAAACTCTTTCCATCGGGCCCACAGGGATTTGTGCACTCGGCTGCTTGGAGTCCCCGTCTGTGCCTCCTTCATCAGCAGAGCTAGTTGGATTCTTGTATCTTTGTCTTGTGGTTTCATTCATAGCCCTTCCCCCACCCACCCTCCCCTCTCCACTGCATTCTTCCTCCACGTTTTAAAGATGTTCCTGTGTATTCTCAGCACAGCAGCCAGAGTGATCCTCTTAAAACCTAAGTCACATCATGTCATTTTGCTTCTCAGAACCCTCTGTGGTCTCATCTCTTTCAAAGTAAAAGCTCAAGTCTGTTCAGTGGCCTCCAGTGCCCCATCATCTGTACAGCCCCTCTCCCCACAATGCCCTTGCCTCTCACTACTCTTCCCCCTTGCTCACCAAGCTCCGGCCACACTCCTTGTTGTTCTTGAACACACCAGGCACGTGCTGGCCTCGGTGCCTTTGCACTCGCTCTTCTCTCTGCCTGCAAATGCTCTTCCCCCAAACATCTACGTGGCTCCTTCTTTCATTTCCTTTGGGTCTTTACTCAAATGCTATCTTTTCAGTGAGCCTTAAACTACCTTCCCAACACACATGCAAATCCCATTCCCCTTCCTGGCTTTATTTTTTCCCTTAGCATTTACACTTGTGTAACATACATATTTTGCCTACTTGTCTTTTGTATTGTCTATTTCCTCCAGAAAACTTTAGTTTCTTAAGGGCAGGGATTTATTTCTGTTTTGTCACTGCCGTATTCCAAGCACCTAGACCTGCCTGGCACAGAGTAGGTGCTCAATAAATATTGAATGAATGAGAAAGTAAATGAACTGCATCCCCCTTTCCTCAACACTGCTACCTTAGGATCGTTAAAGTTCTTTTTATATGGAGGGATTCCCAGCCTAGCTTTTTGAGGCAACTCCTGCTTCTGTGTAGGTTCAGATTCTATTCGTCACATTTACCTCCTTGCTGCTCTACCCAACTCTTGCAGTTGCTTCCAATTATTCTGGAAATTTGAGCATTTTATATACATAAATGTATATACACAAACACATACATACATATATACATACATTTGTATGTGTATATATATGTAGGTAGGTGTGTGTATGTTTATATATGTATATATTTATAAAATCTTATCAAATATCAATATCTTTATTGGTCCGTAGAAGTAATTACTTCTTTTCCTTTTCTATTAGCTCCACTATGTTTCCAATTTCCACCTTTTTCATTTCCCTGAAAAACTTCCATAGCATCCTCCAACATGGGTGCCCATCCTCCACAGTAGATGGCAGCTTCTTGAAGTGGAGGGATCAGGTCTGATCCCCTCGCAGTGACTAGTGCAGTACCTCATATAAACATGTAAAGGTGCCCGTTGCCTGGTTTTTGAAATTAATATGATGCAATTAAAATAATATTAGTAGTCTTTATTTTTTAGAACATTTTTAGATTCACAGCAAAATTGAGCAGAAAGTATAGAGAGGTTTCCACATACACCCTCTCACCGCTCACGCACTCACACAGCCTCCCCAACCATCAGCATCCCTCATCAGTGGGATTTGTTATATCAGGAACATTTGTTACAACTGATGAATTAATGCTGACACATCATCACCCAAAGTCCATGGTTTATATTAGAGTTCATGCTCTGTTTTGTACATTCTGTGGGGTTTGACAAATGTACCATAACGTGAATCCACTCTTACAGATAGTATCATACAGAATAGTTTCACTGCCCTGAAAAATCCTCTGTGATCCACCTGCTCATCCCTCCCTCCCCGCAGACCTCTGGCAATCATGGATCTTTTTTACTGCCTCCGTAGTTTTGTCTTTTCCAGAATGTCATATAGTTGGAATCATATGCTATCTTTCAGGTTGGCTTCTTTCACTTAGTAACAATACAGTGCAATTCTGAGTCATCCTGGCACTGTGAAGTTCGATATCTTTGCTTTTCTTAAACTAAGGATATTCACTGATGGGTGAGGAAGGGGAACCTTCTGAGTTTCAGGGGACAGAATCATAAACTGAATAAGTCACTAAACAATGAAATTCTTAACTCTTGATGGTATTTAAGGAATGAAGTGAATGTATTTCCTTCCTGCTATTTCCCTTCTCTTTAAGCTTGCCATGCAGTGGATGATTCGTCTGTCGTTGGATTAAAGTATTTGCTTCTTGGTGCCATACACAAATGTCTAGGAAACTCACAAGACGCTGTTCAGGTAAACTGTTAAATGTTGTTGTCATGGCTAAGGAAAATAAACCATGAAAACCTACATATGTGCTTGTGAATAAGAAAAATGAAAAAGCATTAAACAAAACCAGAACTCCCACTGCAATGTGAGCTTTGTCTACCTTATTTGATTCATGTCATCTTCTCAGATGCTAGAAGCTGATGATGGTTAATACTAGTTTTTAATGTAACTTCAGATTCTTAGAGTATTTCTTTACAGATGGCTTCTTTTCTGGCACTAGCTATTTATTAAAGATAACAGTCTCAACTGGAGGAGCAGGAAATGAGGATGCAGACAATTTTGAAGCAGCAGAGTGAAGCCTCATAGTTAGATAAATACAAAAATGATGAGGTGTGTCAGCGTGTGTTCACTCTTCTCTCTCTCGAACTGCAGATGACTGATGCAGTACTGGAGGTGAGGTCTAGAAAGTTGTTAGCTTGGGATATTCTATGTACATGTTATATGAGAAAGAACCATTCATTATTTTCAAATATAGTTGAAGGGATTTTTCTAACTGAGTTTTTTGTTTGGTTGTTTTTTTGAAGTATATCCCAGGGTTGCTTTGATAAAGAATGAAAGAGTTCAGGTACAGTAATAGGAGACTTTGGCTTTTAAATCCCACAGTGTTGATGCACTGGTGTTATCATTTTAAATTAATTTTTCAGTGTGGGGTTATAGTAGTTATTACACAGCTCTGAATAACTTGTTTTAAATCATATGCTTAAGTATCAGCAAGATATAGTCAAGACACGTGTCAGGAGATGATTTGTGGTTTGTGTGCTTGCTTTCTGTTTTAGATAATAAAATGGAATGTTCAGACTTTGCGATGCAGTTAAGGATATTCTCAGCAATAAAATCAGTAGAGACTAGTGTGTCAGCTGGAAAATAAGTAGCACAAATTGGACTGACTGATGAGCAGCATATTCTGGAGAAAGCTCACCAGACAGGCATGTAAAGGACTTCTAAGATATGGATGAGGATGGATGGAATAAAGATGCAAAAAAGACAAGAAAATCTGATCTAGAATACAGAAATCAGTCCCTCTTCCTGCCTCTTGAAGATGTGATGAGCCTGAAGTAGGAAAATGAGCCTAAGTAGGGAAATGAATAAACTCCAATAACATTTGTATTACTTTCAGTTCTTTCAGCGAGCTGTTAAAGATGAGCTGTGTCGTCAGAATAACTTATATGTTCAGCCATATGCTTGCTATGAACTTGGCTGTCTTCTATTAGACAAACCAGAGGTAAGATCTTATATATTTTCTTAAATAATGTTCATCCACCAAAATATGCAATGAGCAGGCACAAAGCATCCTTCATTTGAAATAAATTAATTGAACATAGAGGTTTTTGTTTTCTTTTCCTTAATTTCCCAGAGGATGAGTCCAAGCTACTAATCCTATCTTACTGTGTTCAAGAAGGTGATTTCTTCACTGGAATTAGAATTATAAAAGTAACTTTTTGTACAAAAGTGCACTTGAGGGAAAATCATTGCCTTTTTTAGAATGGTATGATATGAAGTAGCGTGGTTTATTCAGAAGAACACAGAATTGCATTGTAATTCTAGCTTTGCCATTTACTTTAGTTTATGATACTGGTTAAGTTACCTAACCACATACCTTCTTCCTAATATGTAAAACAGGATAAAAATACCAGCCTTGCCTATTTAATAAAGATTGTAGTGAGAATAAATGAGGATGATGTGTATTACTTTAAAATTTTTATAATATCATGCAAATTTAAGTTGACAGTTACTATTAAGATGTATAATTAAGTACAATGGAGCAGTTTTGTGTGTGTGTCTATGTTTTAAAATAGGATTTCATTAGTGCTGGATTTGCTTGGTACCTTCTTTTAGAAGCTTAATTACATAATATTGGCTTTATAAAAATTCTAATTTTTAGTAAGTTCAACTCAGCTTTCAAACATATGAACTTTCTAAAAGTTGAGCTAAATCCACAGAAATATGATTCTAATCTAACCATTAAATATGTAGCCTATCTTACCAAAGATAGGCTTTTAATTGGTAACTCTTTTCATTTGAAATTCTGATTTTACCAAAATAGAAAATGCAATTTTGATGGAAACTCCTAATACTATATTCTTTATTTTGAGGAAACTTTTACTTTTAATACAGCCATAAAATATGTACATAAACATAACAAGACTGATCTATTTCTTGAAAATTGAAGTTGTTGTCTTCAATCAGGAATGCCTTCAAAAGGAGATACAAATTACTGACTTTGGATAAACCTTTTAATTATTATCAATTTTAGACTGTTCAGTAAGATCTTAACCTAAACTATTATAATTACTTTAAGTTATTATCCTTTATAGAATAATAGTGAAGATTATGAAAAATGATTTGTCAAGTAATACCTTGATGTAAACTTCTAAACATCATTATATTAAAGAAAAATTGAGTCATTATACTTGAATGAGCAGTTGACTCACCTGTATGTCCACTGTGAATTGTTATAATTAACATATCCTCCTATTATAACTTTTTCTGCTTGAATATATATATATAGATAGATATTAAGAGATAATATGTTTTTCTTACATTCCTAGACTGTAGCAAGAGGCAGAACTCTACTTCTTCAAGCAAAGGTAAAAATAATTGAATCTACCTCTTTGCAGTGGCCCTTCTTAGCCTTTCTAGTGTACTTGAGTCAGAGTTCAAGAAATTTTGTGAAATGATTGTTCTGACTGATATTTCCAGGAAGGAAAAGTAATAACTAATTGAATCAGTGAGCACTTGATTTTTAAGTGAAATTACCAATATCATAAGAAACTGCCATGAAATTGCTTATCCTGCTTTATAAACATTCTTGTTTGAGTGGGAAAGTAACTTTTGATTTCATAACTACATTCTTGAATTAAGAATTTCTAACAGCAGCTTACATCGAGCACTACTTCAGACTGCCATTTCAGGAATAACGTGAGGAAAGTTTTCCAAAGACAGCAGTAATGACACTCACTTGACATTTTAGAAATGAACACAAAGTTTGAGGTTTGGAGAATAAGAAAATCAAGTGGATGTGAAAGCCTTTAGTAGGAGTGTGAGAGATTTTACTTGGGGAAGTCCAAAACTTAGCGTGGTGTGCACTGCAGTATTTCAGAAAGCTTAGCTAATAGAGTCCATAAATATCTTCCTTTGGTCTTTCAGGAGGATTTCTCTGGCTACGACTTCGAAAACAGACTGCATGTCCGCATCCATGCCGCTCTGGCCTCTCTGAGGGAATTGGTTCCTCAGTGACAGACCCGGAGTTCCCGCTCTGTCCCTCCCCACCCAGGTTCTGCACTTTAAAATAAAAGCAGAGGACACAGCTCTTATGAAGATCGGCTTTTCTTCTGAAAACCACCTGTGCCAGGGACACATTTTCCCAGTTAGGCTGACATATTCAAGATCTCCTCTTTTAAACATATAGCTAAAAAGTAATAATAATGATGTTAGTAGTAATAACAACTAACCACCTGGGGAGAGGGTTAAGTGACCTTGTTCAAACATTTTAGTTTTGTGATTTATTATTTTTAAAATAAAATCGAACTAAATATTCGACCTGTGATCTTGTAGGAACGCCTACCTTAAGCACACATCTGACTGGGAAACACTAAGAGGTACCTGTAAAATTATTAACAATATCATGACATAGCATTTATATTGTGTTTTAAAAAATAAAAGTGCTTTCTAGCATTTCACTTTATCCTCAGACTATTCCTGTGAATAACGTAGCACAGATATCCTTGTCCCCATTGTCCAGACAATGAAACTCAGGCACAAAAAGGCTAATTGACTTATCCCAATTAATTATTCCTGTTATCAGTGGAGCAATGAATAGAATGCAGATCTCCTGACCACGGACCAAATATTCTTTTATTGTAAAATTATATGTTAACGCAGAATTCCAGGTTTTCCTTACTGAAAAACAAATGCTCTTCAGCTGAAGCTATGTCATCAAAAATATTTATCTCGATTGTCTACAAAATATTTCAAAGTGACGAATACTTTTTTCCTTTGAAAGCCAACCAAGTAGAAGCAAATAGAAGATAGTTTTACAACCAAGAGCATAACTGTTTTGATAATTTATTAGAAAGCCTAGTCTGTAGACTAGATAAATAATACGTATATTTTAAGAGTTTCCCTTTCTTTGTGATAAATTGTCTAATTACCAGCTTTTGGAAATCTTTTAACAAATTACTTGAAAAAGTTATACTTGGATGAACATAAATTTTTTGGCCTCAAAATATTTGCTGGTGAGGATTAGCTGGGCTATCTGTTGCCAGGATTTAATAATTTTCCCTTTAGCTCAGGTTATTTAATATTATAAAAGGAGTTCCACGTTATTTTTTTATCCTTTTGTTGCTAATTTTTATTGTCATTTAATTTACCTCTTTGCCCTGTACTGCATACCTGTGGTTTTGAAGAATCTGAATACCTCAGTCATTTAAGAATTTCTGCCATAATTTTATGACTAACTTAGCTCAATCTTAAGGTTAGATTTTTTTTTTAATTTACATTGAGCTAAAGAGTTTCATCTTGGAGTGTCATTTATTTATATATCCTTTTAGCTGAAGCATGATCTTATGCAACATTAATACTTTAATATTTCTTTTCAAAAGAAAACATGGGAGGAGCAGCTAGAATGTTGGCAGCTTTAATCTACTTAATCTGGTTTTGAGGGAATGGTAATTTCTTTGAAAGAAATGATTACTCCTCACTGACGTTAGCTAAACTATCTTCATGTTTCCTTACTTCCAAAGTGTTTATTCATATTGACTTTCTTTCTGGTGTGAATCCTGCATGGATTTTAGATACTAGCCAGAGAGAAACGATTGCTGTCCTACATTCAGTGAATGAGTAGATCCAGAAGCCAAGTAGATGCTTTCTAAAGAGAAAAATTGGTGTCTAAAAATATTGGATACCTGGTTTTATCAAGGCTGAAGGGAAGAATATTATGAATCTTTAAAACATGGCTCTTGCCATTTTGTTGTCTTCTTGACTATAATATATGTGGCAAACTTCTCAGTTATGATTGTGGAACATTCTGAATCATGAAGTTCTTCAGACTTTATACTTACTTTGATTTTCAGTTCAAATATTGTTCAACCCATTACTAAGTATTCAAAGATTACATAAAACTCTGTACTTTAGACTTTAAAAAAATTATTCTTGCATTAACTGCTTTAAAAAATAATTTTTATTTCTCCAGAAAAATTCAGGATTTCAAATAAGTGTGTATTCAGTTCACTTAACTGAATAGACAACTTTACAACACCGTCCAGTAGGTTTTCTTTAATAGTTAAAGAATGGGTCTGTTTATAAAGTCCCTCCTAGGTTTGGTTGCAGGGTAGCCCCTGTGGGTTTATCTGTGTTAACATGGTGGTAGAGCATGGAGAAGGGGTAGACGATGATTCTAAAGACTCTAAAATAACAGAACCACAGTGCGAGTACACTGGACCATTAGACTGACTGAAATCTGAGTACATTTTTGAGTTGAGTAATTCATAACAGCTATCTGGCCTGTGTGCTCTGACTTACCCAACCTGTAAACTACTGTGATCTGCCTGGAAATTTAGTTTGGTGTAAACTGCTCTTTACTGCTCGCTGATGAAGAAAATAATCACATAAGCAGAATTATTTGCATCTACGTGTGCATTTTTATGTTGACATCACTCACTCCTTCCCCTTTCCTATTTTGGATGCTCTCAAATAGATGTTCTAATTTATAAGTGTCAAATATATTTTTGTATTAGATTGTGCCTATGATGAGCGAAATCTCTAATGTATTTCTATGTACTCTGAACACATGATTTGACACACTTGGAAGCATGGTTTAATAATAATGTAATATGCACCTTTGTGGTTAATGCATTTAAGACTTTACTTTTATTGGGTTAGGTATTGGTTTGATTTTAGCACATGATAGCTAAGTACTCCACTGAGTAAAGAATTATTACTTTCAGATGTCACAGAAAAGTATTTATTGTCACATATTGTATAAGTCAATTATTTACAGAATTTGCACTTTTATATTTCTGCCAACTAAAAGGACAACATATATCTGATTTTTAAAATACACATACACATAAATATATGTGTGTGTGTGTGTGTGTGTATTCTTTTGCTGTGTAAACTTTCCTAGTTGATTGCTTCTTTAAGCAAGCTGTGGTGGCAGGTATTCAGATATGTCTCTCTACCTATGAAGATATACATTCACATAGTCATGATGTACTGTTTGGTATTCTTATATTTTTTTGGATCCTGTTGCTGGTATATTTTGTAGAAAAAAAATGTTAAGCCCAGATCATCCCAGGAAGATAAATAGTAGAGGAGTAGACTTAGAAACTAGGAAGAGGAAATACAAAAAAAGGACAGGGGGAGCAAGAAAAGGCACAGTTGGTCCATAAAAGATGGGCCCCTTCTTCAGTGAAGTGTGCAGAAATCACCCAGTGCACAGAGTAATTGGCTTTCTTGTGAAAACTACAAGGGCGCTGAGCTCTATCTGCTAGTTGACTTGGGTATGAAATAGAAGCAACCCACTGTAAGCCAGGTGAGCTGTGTGTTACACTTACTTTCTCCTGCCACAGGCCAGTGTTTCTCACATTTTAGTTTTACAGATTAGCCTTACTCTGAGACTCTGATTCAGTAGGTTCTAGGTAGGGCTTTGGGAGGCATTTTTAACAAGCTCCTAGGATGATTCTAATGTAGGTGGTCTAAATCAGAGAAACATTGCCCCCTAGGTTATCATCTTTTGGTGAGTATTTAGCAGATCTGAGAGAAGAGTTAAACACAAACAGAATTATATAGTAAGGTTATGCTCAGTCAAGTGTGTATCATGGGGCCACTGAGGAAATGCTTCTAGCTCGTTGGCTTTCTAAAGTAGGAGATTCCTGAGCTGAGTTTTAAAGGAGAAGGAGGATACAGTCAGGTGAAAATGATGGCTAGAAGGACATCTCAGGCCTTGGACCTGATGAGCTAAGGCACAGAGGTGACAAACAGCATGTGTGCTCAGACTTAGTCTCTAGAAAGTCAAAGGGGAACCAAGTGGTAAGATGAGATAGGAGAGTTTTGCAGAGGTCACACCAAGAAGCTTTGACTTCTATAGAGTAAGGTTTTGGGGGGCAGGTGGTAGGGGAGGGCAGCTTACAATCACAAATCTACAATGGAGACAAAGTAGATTTGCATTTTAGTTAGATCCCTAGTGACTGAAAAGGAGATGAATACAGAGATGAGAAAACTGTAGAACCACATCAAATCATTAGGAGTTCTAGAAATCAAAGCAGCAAATAGTAGTTCGAAAGTTTGGGTTAAATGTCTTCACTAACAGTTTGCATTTCAGAGGGACTTGGACAAACAGAACTTGAAGAAATGTGGCAAGAATAAAGGCTTGCCTTCTGAGTTACAGATATTCTGCACAGTACCTGACACCTAAAAGGTCTTTGAGATGACCCACCAAGGTTAGGCCACACAAGCGCAAATGTGTCTAATTCCAAAAGACTCCATAAATGGGGTCTCTAATGTTTGTACTTGGGGTTTTTAGCTCAGTTTCATTACACCTTTGATAGTAAATATATTATAAACCAAACCATCGGGAATCATGACAGCCTCATTTCATTTATATTTACACTACCCAAGTGGGGCTAAGAGCAGTGATGAAGTACAAAAAAATGTACCATCTGCAGACCTATCATCACACACAAAGTCTAGAAGAGCATTTCACCTTTACTTTTAAAATGTAATTTTCATGAGAAGAGGGAGCTTGTCTGCCACATAATGGGCACTCAGTAATAATTATTAAATGGATGAATTAATATCCCCAGAAAATGCTGTGTGCAGCATAGATGGGCTTCAGCATGGCCCCTTATTCCAAAGTGCTCTGGAGGCCTTCATTTTTTTCTCAATTACAGAAAAAAGTTTGTCAGACATATGCCCTGATGATGTTATTTAACGGTTGCTTTACAGTGGTTCTTGCTGCTTTTTAAAATTTGAAAATGGATTATAATGAAGGCTGCTTGGAATCTGATAATTATGACTATGGGTTATTAAAGCCCAGCAGAGAGATGTGAGCCTGAATGGGCGAAGGAGCAGAGAGCAGGTATTTTAAATGAGTCTACGTTGCTTTACTTTGGTAAAACTGAGCTGAAGTTACACACAGTACTCGTTGACTTGCAACCTGTTTGACTTGCAAGCCGGTGTGGTTTGGGGAGGACAGATTGTGCCTGAGGTGTTGCATGATCCGAGTTACGGAGAAACAGGGAGCTTCAGGACTAATGCCAAATTCTCTTTCCACAGCCGAATTTCTCAAGAGGAAAAGTACCGTGTTGCCTAAAATTATTCATTCTCTTTGTACTAGTGTTTGTGCGTACACCGAGGCAGAAATTATTCTTGGAAAAGGTGACTCGAGAGAGTAATGGATTAAGCGGGGAGGGGTAGTGGGAAGAGGAGAGGCGGTGACGGCAAGAAAGAACTGCCATAAATCTATTTCTCTTTCCTTCCAAACCAGCTCTTATTTTAGACTGAGCGACCAAAGCGGAGATGCCGTCACCTTGACCTACTCCTGGACTACTTTTGCAATCGGAAGTTTCCCTACGCCCGTTCGTACTCTGTCAGAAAGGGCGGAGCACGACTCCGCGTCCCGCGGAGCTCCGGCCTTTGTCTCTTTCGGCTCCCCATTGGCTGGGACGGCCGAGGCCCCGCCTCCTACCGTGGCCAACCAGAGCCTTCAGCGAGAGGGTGGGGCTTTGTGTCGAAAGACCTGACGTCCCCAAGGGTACAAAAGGCCCCGCTGGAAGCGCGGACTCCTACAGGAGCCGCCGGCAACGGGGCAGCGAGGAACGTCGTAGCCGGGAAAAAGGAGGTGGGGCGAGTCGGGAGAAACGGCCCGCCCCTGCGGCCCCGAAGGCAGTTGGGCCCGTGGACTGTTCCTCAAGTGTCGGGGAAGGCGGAGGGCCGCCGAAGTGGGGGGCCCCTGGGGTGGGGCCGCCCTACACGGCGGGTGTGGTAACAGTCGGCCAGCACCAGGGTGGCGGAACTCGGGGCCCGGGCCGGCGGGGACCGGCCTGCGTCTCATGAACTAGTCGACTCGGAATCGGGCCGCCCGCTCTCCCGCATGTCACTGCCCTCTCCACCAAACAAGCCAAGCGGCAAACCAAGCACAGCCCCAGCGGGGCCCAGACCCCAGCGTAGGTGTTCAGGGAGTCAGTGGTGTCCCGTTTACCTTTTCGGTGGTTCGGAAGCCCCCACTCTCGCATCCTCGGCCGAAGGCACCATTTTCGTGCTCGAACGTTACCCGTGTGGTAGTGGGTAAATGGACGTTCACAGTTTGGCGTGGGGAGTGTAAAATTTGTTAGTTTTTGTTCTTGTTTTTTGTGAGGAAGACCAGCCCTGAGCTAACATCCATTGCCAATCTTACTCTTTTTGCTGAGGAAGACTGGCCCTGGGCTAACATCCGTGCCCATCTTCCTCTACTTTACGTGGGACGCTGCCATGGCGTGGCTGACCCGCAGTGCGTCTGTTCGCGCCCGGATCCGACCCTGAGATACCCAGGGCCTCTGGAGCAGAGCTCGCGAACTTAACTGCTATGCCACCAGGCCGGCCCAAAATTTGTTAGTTTTTTGACAATTCTTTAAAGGATAGATTTGGGGAGAATTATCAAGCTGTCACTTTTTTTCCTTTTTTGGTGAGGAAGACTCGCCCTAAGCTAACACCTGTTGCCAATCTTCCTCTTTTTTATAGGTTGAGGAAGAGTGGCTCTGAGCTAACATCTGTGCCAATCTTCTCTATTTTGTATATGGGTCGCAGCCACAGCATAGCTAATGAGTGGTGTAGGTCTGCATTCAGGATGGAACCTGTGAACCCTGGCCACCAAGTTAACCACCAGGCCAGGGGGCACACCCCAAGCTGTCACTTTTAAACAACCCTCAGTGTCTGTGACATTACCTGTTGGTGTAGTTATGCTTGGTGTCACAGTATGTCTCAACTTGCTCAGGAGAATTCTTTGTGTAGGACTGCACTGTAGGACACACAGCATCCCGGGTCCTGGGGCACTATATGGCCCCGCACATTTGCAAAGTCTGGGGTGGGATAGGGTGGGGCACCGCATACCACCTTGGTTAAAGATGGTTTAATTCAGTAAAACACCTGTTGAATGATACTCTGATAGTAAGTTTTCATTAAGGGATTCAATACATTTAAATATATTCTCAAAGGGTTTGCTTTGGCCAATACAGATTCATTTCTTCCTGACCTTTGAAAAGACGAAATGTGTTTTTAAATATTCAGAATTTTGCTATGACACATTAGGTGCTTTTTATTAGAGGTTGGCCCCTTGTATAATTGCTGTGACTAAACTGTGCCACTTAGCCCCATGAAACTCATTACTCTATTTACTGTAGGGGTGTTGTTGAGAACATGGTTCATTATATCACACTATTCTCCACTTTATGAGGACCCGTAGGAGAAATTTCCCCTGGGTCTCAGTGTCCATAATAGCTATGATTCTCCCAAGCAGCTGATTTGTTTTCTCAGGAAACTTGAATCATTTAACCGACTGTTTCCTATTTTTGTGATGGCTGCTTGGTAGCTCAGGGGTTGATTTGACACCCCATCTCTATCAAAGTATAGGACCTATGGCTTGTATTGGGATATTAAACTTAACCTGCAGCTTCATCCTATTTTTCCTACAATAATTTTTCCCTTACCACTGAACTGATTTCCTTAAATATTTAGTTTTGTTCTTTGTGTGTATTTATAAGCCTTCTTAAATCATTTTTTAGAATATAACAGAATATGCAAACACTGACACACGTGTCTCTGCCACTCTGAGAATTACAGGTTAGACCGTGCAATACCCTTGGTACCACTTAAAATCCATAAAGGCAGGAGAAGGGAGAGAGAGGGGAACACTAGGGCAGAGGTTAAGGGAAGATATTAGAAAAGAAAGGTGCATGTGGTGGGGGATGGTATAATACCACAAATAACTTATACCTACTCTAATTAATAATACAAACAATATTAAATTTAAAATTTAAAAATGTATACTTAAAGACAATCGGTGTGTCCAGGGATATATTTAGAAAAGTGGGGAAAAAAAGACATTTTCTTGTAGAAACCCTACTTCATGACTATATGATGAATGTAAAGAAAAGCCAGTACCCATGTGTTTTGGATGGATGTTGTTTGGACAGAGATAAATGAGCTTAATTTAATTTTCTTGAAATTTTACTGCACAAATTTTACAGAAACAGGTTTTGTTTGTTTTTTCATTCATTGTTTTTAACATTGTCCTGGAGTTCCTGGCAGGGCTTTTCCCATGGATTTCTTGAATAGTACTAGATTGTTCATCTGCACATCATAAGCTATTGATAGTGTGTTTTTCTTAAACTACCATGAATGATTAACTCATTTTACTAGAATAAATACCTAGAGATTAGAAGAAAAATGAATAATTTTAATAGGAGACAGATTTGTTTTTAGAAAATATGGTTAACTCATGAGAAATATTCTAATAGAAAAACTAATATACTATTTATAAGACTTTGTTTTTCTTCATTATAGTTGAGATTACAAACATCCTGCCAAAATGATTTCTTCAAAGCCCAGACTTGTCGTACCTTATGGCCTCAAGACTCTGCTTGAGGGAGTTAGCAGAGCCGTTCTCAAAACCAAGCCGCCAAACATCACCCAGTTTGCAGCAGTTTATTTTAAAGAACTTATTGTGTTTAGAGAAGGTTTGTTATTGCCTTAGATTATATATTTGTTGCTTTGAAAAAGAAAGCATTTTAAATTGGAAATTTTATGTATCTGATCTACTGTATTTATTCCTTCAGGGAATACTTGTCTGGATATAAAAGATCTGGTTAAACAATTTCATCAGATGAAAGGTAAGTACCACAGTAGTCATAGTTTAGTAATAATAGTTATAAATATTGCACTGTTACAAGCACACATTCATGCTTATTGGTGCCGACAAATATTTTCTGTTTAAATAATCATACTGATGCTTTATTTTTATTATTGAATCAGTTTTTTAAAAAATTTGAGGACAGACATTTTGGAGGATTCTAAATCTTAAAAAGACAAAAATAGGAAACACTCATCTTTTGTAAACTGTTTGGTACAATAAGACCTAGAACAGTGTGTGTAAACTATGACTCAAACCCTTTCCACTATGCCCTGTCTTTAGGGAAGTACAGTGAACCTGAAGAGAATTGTATTTTTCAGTAGTAAAGACTCAAATTATAATGAGATACATTACTTAGGAAAGTTATATAAACACTCTTCTTGGAAGATTTTTTTAATGAAGAAATTGTTACCCACCCTTTTTTTTTTCCTCCCTATGATGGTTTAAGCAGTCCAGGTTGGAGGACAGGAGATCAATTAGGTATCATGACCATCTTTTCTGTTCCACAAGTCTCTCTATGTAGTGAGGAGATAAATTTTTCATAGAAAGTGGCGTCCTCCAGCCTATCTCTGTGACATAGGGCTGTATATCTGCTTAGAAAAAAAGTTGTCTTTTTGGGTATATGTGTAAATGTCTATCTTATATGAACATGCAGCATGAAACTGAGTTGACAGAGGAGCAATGAAAAAATCAGAGGGGGAGAAGTGAGAAAGGCAAAGTTTACATGATGAAAATTTGGGAAGATCACTGTAAGCAAAAGAGGATATATTGGTCAAATCCCAAGGACAGGCAAACATGTCTAAAAGAATGGTAAGAAAAAGCTTTTGGCAGGATTTCATGGAGAAAATGGAGACTCAAGATCAGTGTGGGAAATAACTAAATAATTCTTGCTACATTGCTCACCAACATCTTAGAATGATCATAGAGAAAGAAAAGATAGGATCAGTGAGTTTCAGCCACTTTTATACTCTGCCACTTTGGTGGTGATAATAGATAACATAGCCAAGATAGGGAGAGACCAGGAGTAAGACTTAGGAAGATGTAAAAATCATGAGAGTCTGGATCTGCAGTGAAAGAGACACACAAAACAGAAAGCAAAATTAAGAGTAGCAAGCAAGAGTCAGCATTTGAAGGTTCAGGAATATTTTATTGTCTAGTCTGGCTGCTGCCCTGAATTCTCAGCCTACCATGGGAAACAGGTCTAGGATTTGCTTACCACAAGCAGGATATACAGACAAGTGCTAGAACACTGACCACTTTCCCCCTCGCCATGAGCCTGGTTTCCCAGGCAGTCAAGGTTATTACGGTGTTTGTACTTGTGTCCTCTATACCAGGAGCTATGTTTGAGAGGATTGGGAAAGTGCAGGCTTAGTATGTTTGAGAATAGCAATAAAGTCACTGAATCTTTATGGTTTGTTTACTAAAGAATTTTCCCAGCATTCAACTTAGCAAGTGGACTAAACTAAAGTGGATTTTGGTCCAGCTGGGTTAACATCTTTGAATCTCAGCGTTCAAAATTAGCATACTGAACTAATGGAGCAGCCATACTTTGGATGGAGGTAAGGGGTAGGAGATACTGCTGCTTTTCTCCTCCAGTAACCACAGATATCAAGGAAATTGACATAAATATAGGTAAATCCTAAAAGCAAACTCACAGTATAGCTGTAGAAACAGATTGCTCTTTAGGCAGTAGAGTAGAAATGAACTGCTTGTTCTAGTTTACTGAGGAGATGGGAAGATAACATGGAGGTATAACCAGAAAATAAAGAGTTCACTGTTACTGTCTAATATCAGTTTGGCTCATTTGTTCATCTTCCTTTTATTGTCATCCCAAATGGTTTCTTAATGGACAAACCGTATCCATTAACTTGGGTTCTATCATAGAGAGTGCCTGAGTCCAACTATATCCAGGAAAGCATCAGTCTGGGCTAAAGAGGGACTATCTGGGGATATACAGGCACCATAAGATTCCCACTTGGTAGGACATTTCCTCCCCTGAGTGACATCCTCCTGCCTTTTGACTGATTTAATTCCCCAATTGCTATTCCTGTGGGAGTTCTGGGTAAATTTGGCTGCATGGTTGTTCAGTTCTCTACAATAAAAATGTAGTTATAACAGATGGCATCTTTTCCTTCCTCTAAATAGAACTTCTCTTATGTGGATCCCAGTGTTAAATATGGATGGTGGGATCTATAATACCCTACATGCTCTGTTGGTCCCAAGGATTGTGGCTCTCCCAGGCTTTCAGTGACTTGCAATATGGGGAAATGAACCATTCTTTGAGAACTAAGTCAACTTACCCTTATTCTGGTCTCTTCAGCATGAGTCTAGATCAGCCTAAAGACAGCACCGGGTATTAGAACTTGGTAATATGGGCAAGAGCTAAATTCCTAGTGCATTGGTCCCCACTCATCTCCCAGATATCAGATGTGAGCGTGAAAGACATGTGTTTCATAAGAATGTTCAGTGGGGATGCTGTATACTCCAAAGTTACTTCCAAACTGGTTCATTCACTGCCTAGCAGCGTTACTACCAAGCTGCCTATATACATGAAAAGCATGGAGATAAGTACTTCCTGCACATATCATTTGTTTTGTTTGAACACTTCATTCCGAGATTTTTCCTAGAAGGAGCCCCATTTTTGGTAGGCCTCTATCACCAATAGTGTTTACCCATCTCCCCAGTGACTTTAAAATTTCATGCATAGTCAGGTGAGGGAGGAGGAAAAGAACCAGACATGGGAGCAAACTTTTCTCACTTCTCTGTCATCTCTTATCTTTTCCCCCATTTTCCAAAGCCTAGGATCTTTAGGATGGTCTCTGGCACTACCCAGGCCTCCATTGTGGCGTTTCACCCACATATGCCCATTTCCAAAGCAGCTCATGCTGTGAAACACTTTCTTGGATCCTCCTCTTGTTTTTCTGCAATTTGATTAAACAGATCTCACTACCATATAATCAATGAATCCAAATAAGTCATTAATTAAGGGAATTTTAGACACTCAGGCAATATTTTAAGGCAAAAGAGTTGCCTGTTAAGTTCCACCACTTACTATACGCTCAGAAAAGAAGAAAGAAGGGAACGGAATTTATTGAGTACCTGTTTTGTCCTCGGCATTTACAACATATTTTCTCAATTAATTAAGACAACTTTATAAGGTAGGTGACCTCATTGCAATTTTACTCAAGAGAGTTCCGATGCTTGGGAATGATTAAATAATTTGTAAGCTTCTAAATATTAAGTAGTTGGTAGAGTTAGGATCTAAAATTAGATCTTCCTAGTTGCATGACTCATGCTCTTTCCATAATAGAGTAAGCAACATTCTAGGATCCCTCTGGAAAAACCTTAAATTCTTGAACTGAAAGAGTGAAGAGAGAGGAATTTCAGCTTCCTTTCCCCACATCATGTCCCACTATTTCACTTCTTTCTCCCCTGTCACCTTCTTGTGTGGAACCTAAAGCCCAGATTGTGCTAATTCTCTTTTCACCACTCAGTGAAGAGGGCAGTGGTTTCTCCTTCAGAGTGGCAAATGAGATCTCAATACCACTATCATCTTCCATCCCCCTAAGCCTAATTGAATCCAGTTTCTAGTGTCAGCCCTGTCTTGGCTTCCAACAGAAGCAGGAAACAGCCACCTCTTAGGAAGAATCCAGAAGGCCTAGCCTACCTGGATCTCAACTGAATTACCCTGTTAACTTTTCTCAGTGATCCTGGACATTCTTTGCTTGGCCATGTAATAGCAATAATAGTCATGAACTGCTGCTGCTGATTGGGCCCAATTTCAACTCCTCTGCAGCAGCATAGCAGTTAAACATGTCATATATTGTCTTGAGTTATTTATTCATATTAAATATTCATAATAAATAATGTTTTTAGTTTAATTCTTATGCCAAATTCTATTTTTCTGCCTTATGTCGTTGGTTACACATACTTGTGGCTATCCACTCTTATTAAATAAACAAGGAGTATATCTATTTAGGACTATCCATACTAAATTTTGAGAGGCTCTGGTGCTACATTGTACTTTCCTGGGCATTTTTTCAAGTAAGGCTATACTGAGTCCCTAAACAGGGATGAGTATTGTGCCACAATGACCCTTTTATTTCTTGAAGTCTTGCATTTACCTAGGCAGGGTGGTAATTTGCACCAAGGTAATAATTTCATTAAGTTTAAAGAAGGTTTAGATGATTATTTGGGAGTGGGGCTTAGGTCCTTCATGCTTTTCCATTGTGGTAAGATTAATCAGTTGGGGAATAGTCCATACAAAAGAAAGCAAATAAATCACTGAGCAAATAGTATCGTCAAGAATTGGGCTCAGATCGTCAGACTAGGGACAGAAACAAAGGGTCAGGATTAAGAGAGGAGGGGGCTGGGATGGGAAGCAGATATGGCAAACTAGGAAAGCTGCGACAGGAAACCAGGTTGCCAAGATGAGGTCAGGAGTACTAGGAGACAAGAGTCAATACATGAAGGAAGAACATCTTGGGTTTTATAAGTTACTTATATCACTCTGCAATCAAGAAACTTTGATAGCTCCCTATCTTCACAAAATCCAAGCTCTTCAGTGTTGTAGGGATACTTTTGAAAAATATTAAACTAGTGTACATTGATTTCAGATAACCTCTAATTATTCCTATTTGCTCTGTTGATCTCTACTCATTGAAGCATTCATTTGCTTTAGGGGAAAGGCAAGTATAGCCTGGAGCAAGGAAGGTCAAGAATCTGACCCCGATTCTTGAAGCAGTATTACTCAGTATTGAGTTTGCAATGTTCATAGTAAAAAAGGTAACAATTTGGAGTTTTGCAGGAGTCTGTTTTTTTTTAGAGGTTTTCTTAGAATTTCCATAGCTGAGTTTTGATTTAAGAGCCAGAGCTACCAGAATCAAGTCTTTATATAAGCTGTAGAGGAGGGGAAAAAAAGATAGGATATAAGGTCGTTTCCTGCTGCGAAGGAAAGGGAAATGGAAAGTCCTTGGCAGTGGGATTGTGGTGCTGGGGTGTGGGTAGTGCATGAAAAGTTCTAGCTGAGATTGAAACTGGGGATAAAGAAGGTGAGTAGAATCTCTGATTGGAATTCCCTAAAAATCTGAGCAGAAGGCATGTTCTATGCTTCCCTGGGTGCTGTGTAGAAGAGTGCATGCCTTTCAGAGAAGCTGTGCGGTTAGTATAGCACTGCATTTAGCATGACTATGCTACGTTCAACATCTACAATTGTCATGATCAGGCATTCAATAAATATTTGTTGAATAAAAGAATTGCACTTGAAACAATAGATTAGAAATAATGGGGAATCTTTCTCAGATGGGCCTGAGATAATATTTCTGGTTTCCTATGGCTTGTGTGTGGCTTTTAGTGAGTCCAGATGTGTTTAGCTTGTCCCAGAGTGCTGACTAGCAAGGAATCAGTACGGGAAAAATTGAAGGGACTCAACCTGCTAGCAGAGAGCTATAGTACATAATGTCCAAGCTGGGAATACATCCAGCTAGGCCTCAGCTGCTAAAGAGGACCAAGTTAGGAAGGGGATCTCCCAGTCCTTGAGTGAAATAAACAAACAGGCCACACTTTCCACAAAGTAGAAACATTTGAGTAGTAAATACAGAGAAATCAGAGACCAATACCCAGAGCCCAGGCAATATGAGTTATGCCTCTACCAGAGGTAACTGAGACCTAGCAGAAAAGGACAACATGTGGATCAGAGCCAGAGGTTATCCCAGCACTCAGATTCCCTCTTTAGATAGAAGTGGGAGAACCTTTGATAAAAGAGCAGTACCCCAAAAGACTGAATAATTAACCAAAAGAAACTTTTAAACTAGAAGAGACAATATTTTTAAATAAGATCAAGTAAATTTTGCCATTAGGAAATGAGCATTTTAATGCAAATTGAGATCAGCTAGAGAAAGTAGAGCAATGCTTTCTGGCATGTAAGTCATAGTATGTAAATTTTTATCTCTTTACAAGACTATGGCATGCAAAGCTTTCTACAATCTGAATCTATCCTACCTTTGCAATCATCTCTCTCACTTAATGTCTTCATAGACCTTATGCACCAGACAGACTACTTGTCATCTTCTGAAAATAGGAAGTAATTTCAAACCATTTGATTTTGGCTTATGCTACTTCTCTCTTCAGGAGTTCCTTTCCCTCCCCTTTCTGCCTTTCAAATCCTACATATCCTTAAAGTCCAATTCACTATTTCATTTAATAAATATTTAAATCCCTATGCATTGCCAGATGCTGTGAAATTGAGTTGAAGAAGACAGATTTCAGTTTCAGCTATGATGGAGTAGCTTATGTTGGACTTACCCACCTATCATAAACAACCATAAAAGCTGGAGAAATTATATAAAAGAAAGTCCAGTGCTGAATTCTTGGGAGAAGGGATTCATAGAAATTGAGCCCCATATTCATCCTGGTGGCAATTTTAAAATTCTTGTGCAGGGAAATAGAAGCCAAGCAGAGAGTGGAGGTCGCTTTGGTAAGAAGAAAAAGAGAAGCAAAGTTTGGGGCTACTAATGTGGCTGGGATTTGGGCGACAAAGTACCAGAGAGGAGGAATTTGAAGAGAAGGATACCTAAAAGTCTGTAAAAATATTTCCTTTGGATTTTTGGCCAGCTTCTAAGCTGCTCATGTGTGGACTAAGGCTTGAGGAGGCTTAGCAGAGAAGAGCTGTCGGGAGACTGAAAGCTGAGGATGGATTTCAGAAGTGGTACACTGTTGGGGAGTCTTTGGAGTTTGGGCCCAGCCAAAATGAAGAGACTTTTGTGAAACCCTGGCAATTAAGTTGAGACCCCAGGAAGGTCACACCCTAGGAGTAAAGACAATGTGCTAGGAGTAAGAACAAAGCTGAAATACACCCACTTTAACAAAATCTAAAACCACGTCTCAGGAGGATCAGATTTGCCATTATTAGAACAAGATCAACACCATTTAGAAGAAAATAACATAACTAGAGCCTCTGCAATGTATCATTTACAATTTCCAGCATACAATTAAAAATTACTAGAGGGGTTAGCCCAGTGGCATAGCAGTTAAGTTGGTGCACTTGCTTTGGCGGCCCAGGGTTTGCAAGTTCAGATCCCAGGGGCAGACTGACGCATCGCTTGTCAAGCCATGCTGCGGCAGGATCCTATATAAAGTAGGGGAAGATGGACACAGATCTTAGCCCAGGGCCAGTCTTCCTCAGCAAAAAGAGGAGGATTGGCAACGGATGTTAGCTCAGGGCTAATTTCCTCACCAAAAAAAAAAAAAAAAAAAATACTAGACATTCAAAGAAGCAGGAAGAAGTGACTAATAATCAGGAAATAAACATGAAACACTCAGTAGAAGCAGACCCAAAGAAGATCCAAATATTGGAATTACTACATGAGGACTGAAAATAACTATGATTAATATGTTTTGAAAAGATGGAAAAAATGGATGAAAAGATGGAGAACTTCAACAGAGATAGAATCTAAAAATAAAAAACAAATGGTTATTCCATAACTGCAAACTAAAAACTTATTGGATGGCTGTACTAGCAGAAGACAGAATTAGGAAACTGAAAAACAGGGCAATAGAAAATATTCAAATTGAGTTAAAGAGAAAAAAATAGGATGGAGCATAAGAGACATATGTGGGACATGGTCAAAAGGTCTAACTTTTGTAATTGGCCTCCCAGGAGGAGAAAAGATAGAAGATAGGAAAGTAATATTTGAAAAAATAATGTCTGAGAATTGTCCCAATCCAACTGAAAGACATCAACCTACAGTTCAAAAAGTTTGGTGAACCCACAGGATTAATATAAAGAAAACCATACTTCACCACATCATGGTCAAATTGCTGAAAAAGATAAAGACAAAATCATGAAAGCAGGCAGAGTAAAAGGGCATGTTACTTTCAGGGTAGTAAGACAAAGGGCTGATCTCTTAACAGAAACCATAGAAGCCAAAATCCAATGAGATCACATCTCTAGAGTGCTGAAAGCAAAAAACTGCCAACCTAGATTGAATATATATACTTAGTGGATAGATCCTTTAAAAAACGAGAGCAAAATAACAGACATTCTGAGACAGACAAAAGCCGAGAGAATTCATTGCTATTAGACCTGCTCTACAAGAAATACTTTTAAAGAGGTTTATAAGCAAACAAGGAATAAAAGGGAACTTCCTAAATATGATAATATGTATGCATAAAAAAGCTTATAGCTAACATTATTATCAATGGTGAATATTGAATCCCTTCAAGATTGGAACCAGGACAGAGATGTCTAATATCATCATTTCTATTCAATAAAAGAAAAAAAAGAGAAAAAAGTGTACATATTGGAAAGGAAGAAGTAAAACCACTTTATTCACACATGACATGATGGAATGATGTAGAAAATCAAAAAGAATCATCATCATCTTTATAACCAGCCTTATACTACAGAGGAGAGGGTGAATGGAACAGAGCCCAGATTTTTATGGGCAGTAAGTTAAAAAAAAAAAAGTACAGATGAATTATCTAGTTGTCCTACATCTTAAGATAATGAAGTCAACAAATACCCAATGAGAAAATGGGTATTACAGAATTTGTGGAATAAAAACAGACATGGTATCTAAAAAGCAGCATATACCACTATACCCCTCTTTCATATTTCTTTACTACTTCTACTTTATGCCCCATATCAGTTAGGAAAGCATTCAGCTACAAGTAACAGAAAACCAATTAACAGTGACAAAAAAAGTAAGATATCTGGAAGTGGTGTTCATTCTGCTGCTAATATTATAATAATAAAGCATTAATTATCCAGGCTTTCATCTCTACCATTCTTAGTGTATTTTGCTTGTCCCTTCCTACCACTGTTCCAGGTGTTTGTCTGTGTTTAAGTTAGGAAGGAGGAGAAAGTGATAGCACCAGTGACACTTGTTCCTTTATTTAAGAAAGGAAAATCTTTCCAAGAAGTCTCCTGACAGACTTCCACTTCTGTCCCATTAGCCAACGGAGGCTGATAAATTTTCTGAATAGGGAAATCAGAATGGACAAGGCTGGTTAAGCCCCTTCTCCAGAGGAGCTCTTTGGCATCTTGGGTGAGGCAATTGTGTGGGGCCCCTTTCTTACCTGCCCCTTCTCTTTTTCAAAGCTTAGTGAAAATTACCTAAAAGTCATTGTACCCCACACATATTTCAGTCACTACACTGACCACATTGTCATATAATCATCTGTTTATGTGCCTCTATCCTTAATCAGACTGTACTCTTTAGGAGGTCTTATTCATCTTTGATTCCTCAGTTTCTGTCACATAATAGAAGTTAATGATTGGTGAATGAAGAATGAAAGGAAGAAAGAGAGGAAGTGGAGAAAGGAAACAGACCACCCACTGTCTTTGGTACTCCTCATTCCAATCAGTTCAACATGCAATAGTTGGAATCCTCTTCTGTTTTAAACTTTTCAGAACTGTATACCATACATACTCCGAAGTCTCGACTTCAGGCATTCTACTGTGAGTTCCCCACCTCCAGTCCTTATCTCCTGTCTCCTCTCCTCTCCTGTTAATCACCTCTCCTATCTCCTATTGTATCCTGCTTCTTATTTTCCCCTTGTCTTTGACACCTTTCAGACATCCCTATAGTGCTGGAATAGTCTCTTATTCTTCCCTGGCAGTTATGTGCCCCAGCACCCCAAGTCTCCACATGAGAAATAGTGCATGCTTGAAACCTCTCTATTTTATTGGTTCCACAGAAAATCAGGATTCTACAATGAGTTTTCATCAGCTAGTCACTTTGGCTTACAACACTGTGTAAATTTCAGGTGTACCTCACTATATTTCAGTTTCTGTATAGACTGCATTGTGTTTACTACCAACCATCCAATTTTACTCTGTCACCATACACATGTGCCTCTTTACCACTTTCGCCTTCCCCCAGCCCCTTCTCCTTTCGTAACCACCAAACTGTTTTCTTTATCTACTCTTTACCTTTCTTAGTAAACAGATATTGACAGGAACTCATTATAGATTTAAGTTATATATATGGTAACTAGTATGCATATGTTTGCTAACATTCTCTCATGTTCTAAACAAAGCCAAATGGTTAATCTAGTACTTTACATTTTCAAAAATACTTCTAAAGCTTAAGGCATCTGATCTTGACTGAATTTTTTAGAATTATGCAATATATCTATTCAAAATAATATATATGGCATATATATGTGTATATATATATATGTGTGTGTGTATATACCTATACACACATGCATACATATATTATAAATATACACATATACATATATTATAAATGAGAAAAAAACACACTGCATTTTATCACCCAGTTTGGGAAATAGCCAATTTAATTTTAATCAAAGCTGAATTAAAGGTGTGTGTTTATAATTTTTAATTTGATGTTACATTTCAAAACTTTTCTGTTTCTTTTTAACTAGGTGTTGATTTATTCTTTCCTCATTTATATGAGATTTACAGTTTATAGAACACTTTCAGATGATTGATTCCATTTAATCTCCGCAAAGACTCATGAGGTCAGAATTATAACCCTCATCTTGCAGATGAGAGGCTGAAGCTCAGAACCGTTGACTTGGCCAAGGTCATGTAGCAATTAAATCATGGGCAGGACTGAGACCCAGATCTTCTCATATACTTTTTGACTCTGAAAATATTGCAGAGAAGAAAGTAATATCGTAAATTCCCTGATGAGTTGTTAATGATTCATAATTACATAATGCTTTACCTTTCCAGAATGGTTGTTATTTAATAGAGGACTTCTAAAGGCAAAATTATTAAGCCTGGGGATTAATCTCCTAGATATAATTTCAGGTATGACAAGCCTGTGAGGTAGACACTTTTAAAAGGGCAAGTGGGCCTTTCCCGTGTTGCTGAAATTATATTATGTAAGTAATGTATCACAGGCAATGTAGGGATTGCAGTAATTCAATCCCTAGATGGCTTAGGTTCTTGAAAATTCTCATGGTAAATAAATCATTGGTTGGGGAATTTAAGACCTTCTGGGCGAAAATAGAGTTTTAGAGGCCTTGAATTGGTGTAGGGTTGGGTAGGTCAATCTAGTCAAATGTTGGGCTTGGGTTTTGTTGTGGCTCTCATTACCTTCACTGTACCACAGCCCTCAAACTCCTTTAGCAGTGGGCAGCTGTTACCTTGTGCTGATGGCAGGGCTAGGGGGCCAAGGGTGTTTCTCTGTGCCTGGGCTTCACACTCAGCTTTCAGCCTTCCCTTCCAGCCTGCACCAGAAAGGGCGTCTCTCCCCGCACTCTTGCTCCTCTCCCAGGGGCAGCCTGCTTTTTCTTGTTACTTGGTGCTGTGGTGGTCGGGGCAGGGGGATTCTCTGGCCTAGGCTGGCCCTTGCACCTGAGCCTTGGGGCTGGGGCTTTCTCAGTGTTTCTGCTGGTCATCAGTGTGGCAACAAAACTCTACTTTGTATCTGTGGTCAGTCTTGAGCCAGTGTTGCCTGCCTCTGCCCCAGTGGTAGGAGACCTCTGCTTGGTGTTGGTACAGGATCCCTCTTCTGACCTTCTACCCTGCTTTCCTAATAGGAAAGTTTTATTACCCACACTAAGGAGGCCCACGGAAAAGTGCTTGTGAGTGAGTGTGAACTCTCATTGGGTCTGGAGTCCAGGGCTATTCCAGACTGACATCCTAGCCCACATTTGGCCTTTAGCAGTACGTTAAGATTTTAGCAGCTAGTATGGTGGTAGCCTCTCCTTTCTGAGCCCTGCCACAGATGAGACAGTTCTTATAGTCCTTCTTTCCTTGGAGGGGCTGGTTGCTCTTTGGAAATCGGGTTACTTGATTGTCTGTGACAAGGCAGAGCTCTCTGATAGGCTCAAGAAAAGTTATTTTGTAGTTTATCTGGCTTTTCCTTGTTATGATGGGAACAATGTTTTTTGTTCAGTTTTCTATATCTTAAATGTAAGGCCAGGCTTATTTGAATAAAGTTCCCCTTGTTCCTCCAGCCAGAGAAGTTCTTTTCCTCTTCTGAACTTCCATAGATCTTTGTTAGGACCATTATTAGGTATGTATACTTTTTTACCTATAATATTTGTGTATCAGTCTTACCCCCCTACTGAATGTAAGATTTATGAGGCCTCATCTTACTAATCTTTATATCCTCAACAGTGGCTACCTAGTACAGTATCTTACAGCACAAGCACTCAGTCAAGTGTATTGGTGGGTAAATGGCTTTATTAAGAAGTGGCTGGGGAAGTTCCAAAGAGATGAATGGTTAGGAAAATGAAGTTATTGTTCTAAGCAGAGGGAGATAAGAGTAGATGTGGCTTTTCTGTCTTTTTGAAACTTTTCTCTGCATGTGAGCATTTGGTGTGGTATCCATGTCCATAATTAGACACCTTACTTGAGTTTACAGAGACTCAGCAGCTATTATGGAAGGAGACACTTAGGACACTGTTCTTTGGAAAGCAGGTGAAAGTTTTGACTTGAAGCAAACAAGTGCTTGTAAAGCAAATTCTCTTTTCCCACAAATTTCACTATGATATTAGGGAAATGCTTCCCCAAGAGAAAATCTTCAGTAAAGTAAGCAGATAAAAACATTCGATGAGTGATGACTAAGGTGGTTAAACTGGTGTGTGGGTAACAAGCAGAATGCCACAATGCTGAGTCCAGAAAATGATTTTATAGCAGTTTTCCAGCTCTAGGAGTTTCTATATGTCATCAGCTATCTTGACCTTCTGAGCCATGGGAATTTCCTTCATGCCCTGGGATTCACTGAGTCCACACTTATGGATCCAGAGATCTCTTTCTGCTCTTCTTGTCTGGGTCAGTATGACTTTGGCTGCATTATCACACCTCACCAGCAGGAGCTACCATTTTTAGGTTGGAATATATGACGTTTCCTAATGTAAAAACATCTTATAGTCCCATAGTTTTCCAATTCATTAAGTTAAACGTTATAAACCAATTTTCTTAAATTGAGGAATGCCTTTATTAATATGACAGCATTTGTTTCATTACTAAATTGTTACACCAGCTGAAGATTAGATAATTTATTGCCCAGGTTGAACTCTTTTGTTTTTCCCCTCTCGTTTTGTGAGGAAGTTTGGATCAGGAGCTTTTTCCATGGAGGTTTTGGGCTTCCTTATTTCTAGGCAGAGTTATGATCTTTCCCCTGAGGCTGACCAGCTGAAAGTGGCATCTGATTATTAGTTTTGTTGCTGTGCTACTTAGAGTCACTTATTTCTGAGAAAATGAACTGAGGTATCTTTTGAGTGGATAAGGACAGGAAAGTTTTATTATCCGCGCTCAATCACAGACGCTGGAAATAAAGCAAAACTCTTTTATTCTTGTGTATATATATTGACATTTGAATGCTCAACCTATTACTGCTTTATTTAAAATTCTTTTTTGGGGGAATATATGCTTATTAACCCATCTGGCTGTTACCTTTAGTAGAGAAGTGGTCAGAAGGAACGACGCAAGAGAAGAAATCAGAATGCATAAAAGAATCAGAAAGAACATCTGTAGTTTCCCAAGAACCTACACGGATGGAAAAATCTACAGACACAGAGGAGGACAATATAGCCGGACCACTATTTAGCAACAAAACTACTCAGTTTCCATCAGTTCATGCTGAACTGCTCCCTGAGCCTGAGGAGACAACTGAGGCAGTTCGTGGTCCTTCGAAACCATCCACCCCTAAGATTACTACCCCACCCTCATCACCATCTGAAGCAGCTGTCTCATCAGAGTTTGCCTATGTCCCAGCTGACCCAGCTCAGTTTGCTGCTCAGATGTTAGGTAAAGTTTCATCTGTTCATTCTGATCAATCTGACGTTTTAATGGTGGATGTGGCAACAAGTATGCCTGTTTTTTCCAAGGAGGTGCTGAGCTTAGAGGCTGCTGAAGATATTGTGGTGGCCACTCCTGCTGTGTGTTCTGGAGAGATGGTAGCAATGCAGGTTCTGAGCCAAAAAACTGTCCATGTAGATTTGTGTTCTAAACCCAAAGACCGGGCTGAACCATCAACGGCTTCCTCATTCCCCTTGCAGGATGAACAAGAACCTCCTGCTTATGATCAAGCTCCTGAGGTCTCTTTGCAGGCTGATATTGAGGTTACATCAAACATTCATATATCATCTATCTATAAAGATGAGCCTGTGACTGAAGGAGTTACTTATGTTGAGCAAATACCAGAACAAATAGTTATCCCTTTTACTGATCACGTTGCTTGTCTTAAAGAAAATGAGCAGTCACCACCAGTTAGTTCTATACCTGTAGTAGGCGAGATAGCCTCAGGCCTGTCTGAAAAACGTGTAGGTTCTGCAAAACGTGCAGAGTTGGAGGAGAATGCAAAATCTGATTCCTCCGTACATATGGAGGCAGAAGCAACAGTTCTGCTCTCTGACACCTCTTTGAAGGGTCAGCCTGCACAATTCCAGGATGCAGAGGGATCTTCCAAAGCAGTAAGCTCTGAAAAATCTCTGCACCTTGAAGTGGAGATCACTGCAGTAGTGCCTGGCAGTCCTGGAGAGGAGTCCTGGGAAAACTCTGCATCCCAGGAGATGGAGGTCAAACCTGTGCTCTTTGGGAAAGCTGCGAAAGCAGTGCACTCAGGTGCATCTGTAAGATCATCTAGTGGCCCCTTCCCTCCTATTCCAGAGGGTCTTACTGAACCAGAAATTGAACCAGAATGGGAAGCAGCGCCTGAACAAGGTTTGATGGAGCCAGGTAAGAAAATTAGATACTTAGACAATTTAACATTACATTTCAGGTGACATCTATGTTTCAGGTAACCATTTAGGTAGGCTCCCTGCAGATTAGTCAAAAGTCTTTATGTTCAATAGTTTTTTAAATGCCAAACCTATTTAAAGGCTTTGTTGTATTTGAGATTTTACTCTTATGAGGTGAGGGATTTTAAAGTGACATCACCAAAGCTTGGCCTCAAAGTTTGGTCATCTAGTACTTTTGTGTTATTCTTTTGGACATCTTATGTAGAGAAAAACAATAGAGCCTGTTAGGTACAAAATATATTTATGTGATCTGAATACTGCTATTTGTAAAACTGTAATTAGGGGGTGTTGGTTTGAAATTTCTCACTTGTGAATGTAAAATCAAACTACAGCAATGCATTTACATAGGCTGTGGCATTTAAAAAGTGAAAGAAATGGTGGTGTGTTGGACTCTGCTTTCGCACTGAGTCAGGAGAGCTCTGCAACCAGGTTTGGGGAGCTGGGTCAAGCACTGATTTCCTGCCTGGGAGCTTCCTGCAGCCGAGGGAGCAGCTTCATAACTGGATGGAGAGAGGACAGGCCAGTTTGAAGTTCTGTCACACAGGGGAGCAGGGAGGTAGCAGCAGCAGAAAGGACAGGGAGGCACTTGAGCAATAATGGACACAGCTAAGATGACTGGCTTCATCAGTTTCCCCGACAGGTGCCAAAATCAGGTTGCTTTCTTGGCTGAACTATCGCCAATGCTTTCCTGTGACACAGACACGATTTGACCTCCATCTCAATCTAATTATGGTGTTTGGTCTGCCCGCCCTCCTGCCCCATCTAGACAGTTGCGGGGCTCCTTCTCCGTTTAGGGATAGATGGGAAATGCATGAGCCAACCTCCCCCATTCCTTTTGCAGAAACTCTCAACTTTGACTCTTAGCATAGACAGAATGATAAAGAAGTGTTACTAAAGCAGGTGTTTAGAGATCAAATTCTGTCTGGCGGTGTGACAGAGATTCTGCACAGCTGAAAAGGCAGAGGGCGGTGTTGGGAGTATAGCATGTGGGACTGGCATTACACTTGTGGCTTACGCAGCACTTCCATACCAGGTTACTGTTCTCAAGTACTTAACTGTTTCCAAAGCACTAAGAGGATTTTTAACAGCAACAAAAAAAAAAACCCCTGAAGACTTGGCTTGTATATACTTTTTAATTAGCTTCAAGAAAGATCAGTTGAAAGTATCTGAAGTTATTGAAAACATCAGCTTAATCATGTGCATAGTGTTATTTTCTTTTCTGAGGAAGAAAAAAAAGCTGCACCAGGGATACATGGTCCCGTGTTCAAAAGGTGGACTTGGAACATTTGGGCAAAGTGCAGCTCCTCCATTAGGAACCTTTTCTCCTTCGTCCCATCTTCTGTGACTCAGTTCTCCAAGACAGTACTGTCTTAATTAGGCAAGTTAAACTTGACATTATAGATTACTTGGTGTCAGTAGATGGATGGCACTTCTAAGACCTTTTTTCTCTTAACCCCTATGGGACCAACCAGCCTTTTACTGCCACCTAGGACCTGTGATTTCAAGCCTTGCCTAAAAAGGGTGCTCTCTGGGGTTGAGTTCTAGATTATTTGATGTTTTGAGTGTGGTGACAAATTCATGGGAGATAATGGTGCCTGTGAAGGGCCAGAGATAGTTGATTATGTGATCAAAAGATGACCTAGCGCTGACTTCTTTAGTAAAGAAAAATCACTATGCAGATGCATTAACACATTTCCAATGGCTTAACATACTCTTCACTTGATTTTTTTTGTAAAGCCAAAAATGTTGGTTCTCCATTTCCTCTCTGAGGACCCTGTAGAAGTCACGTCTGTAAGTACCTGGAAACAGCAACTTAGAATGGGATTGCTTCTTCAGCCACAACTCTAGTGTCCCTGCCACTTGCTATCACAACATTGTTCTCGTTTTCCAACTGTACAGAATCTCTCTCCTTTCACATTACCAAACACAATTTATTTAGCCCTCTCTATAGCATGCTTTATGGCACATATTACTACAGCTGTTTGTTTATATGTAAAAAAAATTTACAAAGACATTTCTGTGCATAGCGCCTGATACAGAGACCAAACCTTTAATGCCTGCAAATTTTGTTGTTGTTGTTTTTTTTTTATAGCAATAGCAGCAAGCGAAGCAGGACAACCACCACCATATTCTAATATGTGGACCCTTTATTGTCTAACTGATATGAATCAACAAAGTCGCCCATCACCGCCACCTGCACCTGGGCCTTTCCCCCAAGCAACCCTCTATTTATCTAATCCCAAGGATCCACAGTTTCTGCAGCATCCACCGAAAGTTACTTCTCCAACTTATGTGATGATGGACGACAGCAAGAAGACCAGTGCCCCACCTTTTATTTTAGTAGGCTCAAATGTTCAGGAAGTACAGGATTGGAAACCTCTTCCTGGACATGCTGTTGTTTCTCAGTCAGATGCCTTGAAGAGATATGCTGCAGTACAAGTACCCATTGCTGTTCCTGCAGATCAGAAATTCCAGAAACATACCCCAAATCCCCAGAATGGTAGTCCTCCTACAAGTGGACAAGATGTCCCCAGACCACAAAGCCCAGTTTTTCTTTCTGTTGCTTTCCCAGTAGAAGATGTAGCCAAAAAAGGTTCAGGATCTGGTGACAAACGTACTCCCTTTGGAAGTTACGGTATTGCTGGAGAGATAACCGTGACTACTGCCCAAGTTCGCAAAACAGAAACTTAAAACTGGTAGGTAAATTTTCCTACCATGATATGTGGGCTTGAACACATTTGAGTTTTCAGCATTTTGATTTCTTGACCTGGAGATTGAGATATTTTAAAAAACTGAATTGAGATATGCAGTGAGTTGGGGTATGCTCTAATTTGATGTAGTTATTGCCTGCAGTTTCCTTACCAGTTATGAATAAATGCACAGCAGGTGCACTGCACTATAATGACTCACACCAAGGATTTGGTCCCTAATATATGAACCAATCAAAAAATCAGCTCAATCACCTTTGAATACCTGGTTCTGTCTAGCCCCATGGAAGATGCTAAAGGGTATGGGTTAAAAAAAAAAGACAAGACGTAGTTTTACGTGGGAACTTTATAATCTAGTTGTCGTGTTTAAGGGGTGGGGAGGAACAGAGACAAAACATAAGAGCTGGGAACAACTCTTATGAGAGCAAGGTAAGAGGTTTTATATATATATATGGAGCATCCCATCAATGTAGTTAGAGTTTATTCCCTCTTAGAATGAATATATGGTAGAACGGACAGACTGGAAATACATTAAAGAGCTAAAGCAATTAACCACAGAGGGAATTAACCACAGACGAGACAGTTTTATCACTCACAAATCATTTTTTAAGTTTCTATTCAACCAGTACTTAATGCCATGTAATGTGCTGGCCCCTCCTCCCCGATGTGTGTACATAGAGGGAGCAAACATGGAACCTATACCTTGCTGGGAGAAACAGACAAAAAAGTAAAGTACAATATGTGAAGTATTATGAAAAAAAACAAAAAGGTACTGATACAGTCCCTCCTTTATTAGATAGGGTGTCCAGGCCCAGATGTAAACTGACCACCTGAGTATGAGAAGGAGTCAGCCTTGCAGAGAGCCCACAGTGTTCTAGGACAGGAAAGAGCATGGGGGTTCAAGATAGTGCAAGCAGGGCAAAATGAGACTGACTAGGAGGAGCTAGGGGAGAGTACCTAAGATGAAGGTGGAGACGTGAAGAGGGGACCATATAATTCAGGGCCCCTGCATACCAAGGAAAGACATTTGGATTAAAAGTTCAATGGGAAGCTGGAAGAATGACAGGTCCCGCTGGCTGCTATATGGAAAAGGATTAGAAGTCAGGAGGATGTCAATGGAGAAAGCAGGGAGATGAGTTAAGAATATAATACAACTGTTATACCCAAACACCAGTAAGTTCAGTTACTAAAAACAATTTGTGGGAATTTCAAGTGGAACATCTGATGGACAAAAGCTAGATTTCATTCATAGGCAGGTTCAAGTACTAGAGTTACTATATTTAAGGAGACAGCTCTTAGTTATCAAAATATCTTAGGGCTATGTACACTTCTTATTCATCCTCTTTGTAGACTTTTAGTGGAATTGGCTGTTTTCAGCATGAAATGCTAGGCTATTTTAGTGCAAATGCACAGGTAATTGATTATTAAGAGCTTGGTGACAGAGCAGGAGGGTACACCTTGCATTTCTGACCTTCCACTCATTTTACACGGTCAGATTCATGACTAAATTTAAACAATTCACTATTTACATTATTTTTAACAGATGCCAACTATGACGCTGTTTGAGTCAATGTTCAAGGTGGAGTCTGCCATCAAGCGTAATGTATCAATAAACTTCATGCAAGCATAAAACCTTGTATTCTTGCTTATTTTGTAATTTAGGAGGTATACAAACAAGCGAACACAAAAGGCCTTAAATCTTTTCAGCCTTGTATCACAATAGCATTTTCCAACTCTTACGTATACAGTGTAAAAAAAAAAAAAAAAAATTTAACCATTCCCACTCTAGCAGATCTAGTCACACGTTTTCTAGCCAGGTGTTCCCACTTGATAATTCTGTGTTTGGAATTCACACCAGTGAATACAGTAGCACCTCACTACCACACTGTATTTACCTAGAGAATACTGAGTGCTGACTGCCTACTTGCACCGTGCAGGCTAGGTAGCTGATTCTCTTGGCCCTGGGCACTGCAGCACCATGAGGACTTCGTTGTAAGGACAGTCTTAATAATTTACGAGAGCATTAAGTGGCAACACTAGTAGATTTATTTGAAAGCTGAAAAGAAACCACACTATTTTTGAACATTTTAAAGCCTTTATTTAGCATCAGGTAAATTATTTCATTATAACATTTGTTAACTTCAAGACAGCAATTAAAATAATTTACTGGTAGCTACCTAAGGCCCCTTGCAGCAATATCTCAGTCTGGGGTTGGGTGGATAAATACCATAAGATTAATGTACCCCAATTAAAGGGGCAAAGCTACTGTACAGTAGGTCTCCATACATATTTTAAGTACACAGGTGCCTTGCAGAACTTGAAATGCACAAGACCTCCTTTTATATAGCTTGATACTTACAATACATGAGTGCAACTTAATTTCTTTGGTGGCATTTGCCACTGGAAGTTGAAGCATTTAAAAAGGTTTGTCGTTATGTAATGATGGTGATTAAAATCTATATATCTAGGGCATTTTTGTGAATGGCTAGATTTTATACATATCTTCAATTCAAACACCCTTTAATTCTAATGACATTTATTACAGAAAATTGTAAAAGTAAATTCGGAGCACTAAAATAAGCAAATGAAATATCTTTTCCAGTTTGATTCTTCAGAATTTTCTCATCAGGAATACCTATTCTGAATATTCAGGACTTTTTTCTTTTTGAAGGTGCAAAGGGGTAAAATTGAGAGGATTAGTATGATGAAAAGCCATCTTTTCAATGTAGTTTTTACAAAATGACATAACCTTCTCTACATTTGAGCACATAAACATTGTATAGGAGAATTCTAAACATTTCAAAGTTACATCTAAAACATTCAAGCATACAGCATAAAAATATTCAAAATAACTTCATTTGGGATTACTTTATAATTCCATAAAGCTAAAGTTACATTTAGGTATAAACTTTCAGTAAATATGGCAACAGCAACCATAAAAAGCATATTCTCCAGCAGTTTCTCTTACCTCTATATAAAATAGTATTCCAAATAAGTATGTTGGGAGAGCAAAATTACCCATTTTTCTTAAGACTTCCATCACCAATATCACCTTATGCCCTACTTCTGTTGAGTGAAATGCAAGTTCAAACCCATGAGTGGGTTTGGTTTTTTCTTTTTTTTAAAGATGAGTAGAAACCAAGGAAAAAAATTTAAAAACATAAGTTTAAGACTTATTTGTAGATTAGCCAAACACCCTGACTTGTCTGTATTTTAATAAATGTCAGGCAAATTGAAGTAGTTTCTGTCCCAGTAGCTGCCGGAGTAAAGCCAGTCCTGTGCTCCGTTGTAGGGATTCGGACCTTGATGGAACCACCTGTTTTAAAGAGAAAGGACAAGATTTACGGGGGAAATTGAAATCAGAGTTGCATGCTGCTTCACTAGCTTGTAGTGGTTCCCTACTGCAGCAATTCACTTCATTCTGTGAGTCAGGGATTTCCAAAGAGACTCTGAAGAAGTGATAGTGTTTTTAGAGAGCACATATGTAGAGTAATATTCCAAAAGGTGAATGATACCATGCAAAAGGTTTATGGATTTTCCAGAGCATTTAGCAATAGTAATTTGGGATCTTGTGTATAGTAGGGTTGTGAGAAGCAATATATTTGTCTAACTGTTCATTCTCTAGCCTCATTCCTTATCTTCCACTACAAGATATTCTTTTAAGCAATTAGAAATAAGGAGTTAGGATAAGGAAATTAACTTTTACAACATATGTACAGTAATACGTAAAGTGCCTGATTCAGAGTAAATGCTCCTCAAACTTAATGCTCTGTTCTACAAATGAGGAGCTGAATATCAGAGAAGTTAAATAACTTGCCCAAGCTAGTAACTGATATCAAACTTCAGTTTGATTTTAAAGACCATGATTTTTCAAATATACTATGCTACACATAATCCACTGAAATTAATCTAGTCCAGATCTTCCTGGGTCTCAATTTTCTCCCTGTTAATATTGATTCTTAGGTTGCATCTAGCTTTTAACATCCTAATCTGTCTTATCTCATCCTAGAAAGAGTTGCCCTAATCATTTTCTTGCCCTTTAAAAGTCATGTCACCCATTTCCCACAGTCCCAGCTGTCTTTAGGTAATGGAAATACAAAATTACTTGCTCGAAAGGTTCACAAATTTGTGTAACATTTTTTAAATGATTGTTTTCAGAGTAACATTCATGAAAATAGCTTCATATGTCTTTGCCATTCTTTACAAATAAATTGCTTCTAAAAATATTTAACAATTAGAGTGAGGTTAGATTTGTTTGATAAGTTCCAAATGTTCCTATTATCACTATAGCAGCACTAAAAACCCTTAAGAGAAAAAAAATGCTTCAGATTAGGCTAATTCCTTGAAGGATCACATAGTAAATGCCCATTAGACCAAATTTCCTTGACTATTATTATATAAATCCTTTACCTTTTGGGACTTTTCCCTAATTAGAAAATGTAAAGGTCTCCTTTAAATGATTAAGATATGTGTTATTCAGACTTTAGTAACCAAACTAGAAATATATTAAGGAACCATTATTTGATAAAAGGCACAGAATTTTTCTCTCACATGAAGCATACAGTTATATTCCTTTCTCAAAAGTCCAAGCAGTAAAAGGACTTTTGTAGTCAGGCTTAGCAAAGTCAAGCACTTCAGAAAAGCAGCCAAATAAAAATCAAGGTAATCAAAAACAATTTAAAAAATAAACCAAGTGAGTGAAACCAATATTAGCAGGAATACCAGCTTTTAGTGTGGAGGAACTTGGGACAGATTACAATAAGTTTCTGGGTTTGATTTCTATGAGGGCTAGTTAGCTCTACTCAGCAGAAAAACGTTCCTTTACAAACTGCCCCCATCCCCACCCATGCTCAGCCTGAACCAAGCTATTTAAAAATACGTTATCAGTCTTGAGAAGAACCAAATTAGTGAATGTGCAGTCTTCTCAACACTACTGGAAAAGAGCTCAGGGGCCGCCCGGTGGCGCAGCGGTTTAGTCCGCGCTTGCAGCGCGGGGTTCGCGAGTTCGGATCCTGGGCGCCCGCCGACGCACTGCCTGTCAGCCATGCCGTGGCGGCGTCCCATATAGAGTGGAGGAAGATGGGCACGAATGTTAGCCCAGGGCCAGTCTTCCTCAGCAAAAAGGGGAAGATTGGCAACAGATGTTAGCTCAGGGCTGGTCTTCCCCACAAAAAAAAAAAAAAAAAAAAGAGCTCAGAAGCATATATTCTTTTGACAAAGGGTCAGTAGGATCATTTTAAGATATGTATATTCATACAAGAACTACTTATGGTAAGAGAGAGCTGTGGAAGAAAGCATGTGTAAGGTCCCAAATTGTAGCTCACAAATGTAGCTTCCAGTTTTTATTTTCAGGCTACTACAGAGCTGTCTAAAAGCTCTTTGCTTTCTGAACGCGAAGACTTTATCTGACAGTAAAAATTCTTAGTGGACTTTCTGCTCACACTGTATACCTGAAAATGTGACCAGAAAATTAAAAGAGTTAATAATTAGAAATATTGTACAAGTGGGGTTTTCTGCAAAACAGACTAGAAATAATGATAAAATATATCAAATCTTCAAAAGGAATCACACACCATAAAGCAATGTGGCTTTGTCTGAAGGATTAACGAAGGTGGAGGTTCTAATCATGGGTCTGCAGCTTACTACTTGTGTGCCCTTGATAAGTCCTCTCAGTGAAATACACCAGCGTTCAGTTTCCTCTGGTACAACAAAGGGATTTCTAGCCAGTGGTTTTCAAATTGCATTCCACAGAGTTCTGCGGCCCAGGGTATGTGTAGGATGGGGAAGATGAGCAGTGCTGAGGCCCTGCCCTTCAGCCCTCATCCAACCAGAGCAGCTCTGTTCCCGTGTGTTCTGTATTGCAGATTCTTTATGCATTTATTGGCAAAAAAGATTTTGAGGCTAACAAAAAAAGTACCCAAACTACTGGACTAGATGATATCTAAAGTCATTTCTAGTTCTAATAATTATCTTTCTCTAAGATGCAAAAGAGTTACCAAATAATATCTGCTGAAATCCTTGCAAAATTATGCCCATATTGACTCTAAAATTTATTTAATAACTTTGAATTATGGGACAAGGTTTCTGTTATATGATAAATGTAGAAAATATTTTTATTCTATTCCTATTTGTAAGTGATTCTATTACTCAATAAAGTGACAAACTCCTGATTCTTAAAAAAAAAAAAAAAACTTTTAAAACTTAGAAATTGTATTGCCCACTTTCTATTTCTGAATGGAATCCAAGATGTTACCTTATATAAATCATATTTCCATTACGTGTCAAACTCTTTGTGTTTGGAAGAGTAAAGGCATTGTCTAAATATCCTTAATACAAGATACATGTAAAAGCAAATGGCTCTGAACCTATTTTCATGCCAAAACCTGTAATTCTGGATTTCTCTTGCCCTGTTATATACAGAAAGGACAGGGTTTTGCCAGATAAGAAGGTCTGCTTAATTGACATTTACCTGCAATAATTGTGTGGGAATATTTTAACCTTAATTTCCAAATAGTCCTTTCTCTTTGTCACACATGCAATTCTTTCAGAATACTTAGTCAATGGAAATAACTTTTCTTTCAGGCCTAGGAACAACTCTGCAAGGCCTTGGTCAGGCCTTGCTCTGCAGTTCCCCACGTCTGATAGCCTGCCTCGCCCACACACAGCAGCCTGCCTGAGGGTTCAGTCATGTGGTCTGAAAAGCCACGCACCTCGTCTTCCAGTCCTCTTCCGACTTGGACCTGCTTTTGCGGGCTGCTCTTTGTTTTTCCTCAAGTCGTTTTTTTTCTTCACTAGCTTGATCTAAAATAAGAACATCAATGAAAAACAGTTATTCTACAAGTAGAGAATGCCAGGCAGAGTACTAAGTACAATAACTTTATAGAGAGTCACCATCCATATGTACTAACAGTAGTTTTATTAGAACACAAACTCCATAGTCAAACACCATGTTAAAATTTTAACACATACCTAAGCTAGTAAGAGGCAGAGCTGGCATTCGAAACTCAGTCATCAGTTTCTACAGCCTATGCCCTTAACAACCTCTGCATTTATCAAAAGGAACCTGCTTATTCTTTTTTTCTTTTGTGAGGAAGACTAGCCCTGAGCTAACAACTGTTGCCAATCCTCCTCCTTTTGCTGAGGAAGACTGGCCCTGGGCTAACATCCGTGCCCATCTTCCTCTACTTTATATGGGATGCCGCCATAGCATGGCTTGACAAGTGGTGTGTCAGTCCGCGCCTGGGACCTGAACCTGTGAACCCCGGGCTGCTGAAGCAGAGAGCGCGGACTTAACTGCTATGCCACTGGGCCAGTCCCAGAACCTGCTTATTCTTAATGCCAAAAAAATTATGTTAAAATGCTTCAGTGAAAACTCGGGTGGAAAAACTGAATAAATGTGAAATTTTTCTAAATTCTTAGACCCCACAGAGCTCCTTCAGATTTCATTCATAAGAAATTCAAACAATTTTCCAAAATACTGTTGCATTGTCTCACTGATAATTCAAAGAGTGCATGAGAGAATTTAGTTAGAACAAGGCTTCTCAACCTTGGCACTACTGACATATTGGACCTGATGATTCTTTGTAGGGGGACGTCCTGTGCATTGGGACATTGAGCCGTATCCCAGGCCTCTACCCACTAGATGTCAGTAGCAGTTCCCCAGATGTGATGGCCAAAGTCTCCAGACATTGCCACATGTCCCCTGGGGTAAAAAACTGCCCCCCTTTTGAGAACCACTGAATTAGAAGAAATTTAACACCACCAGATAAAAATGTTATAATTAACCAAGAGGATGCCAAGCTCTTCTTTGAGGCTCACAAGGTGATATATAAATCCTGAAACATGCAGTGAAATAATTAGGCAGAATATAGTTTGAAGTTGATAAAGATACTACTATTTTCTCAAATTCCCCTCTGACCTTTAAGACATGCCTCTGGCCATGTGTAGTATACAGTCACGTGCCACATGACGTCTTAATCAACAACAGACCGCATTACAACAGTGGTCCCAGAAGATTAGTACCATATAGCCTAGGTGTGTAGTAGGCTATACCATCGAGGTTTGTGTAAGTACACTCTGTGATGTTCGCACAACAATGAAATTATCTAACAATGCACTTCACAGAACATATCCCTGTCCTTAAGCGATGTGTAAAATTATCAGGGAGTATCACTGAAATGATGAATATGAGCTAATAAAGTCTACCTCAGATTTCCAAGTTTAAAACAAAAGTTACTGACTTTAAATCGAATTTTAATTCAAAAATCTCTGAGAGAGACTACGCTAACAATCACCAAGAACAAAACAAAGTGTCATCACCAAAGAAATCAATCTTCACTGGTAGAACTGTGAGATGCGAGTTACCTATTTCTCCATTCTCCATGGCTCTGATGTCAGGCCGTAACCTGCAGTCTGTCTTAGGAATCACACTTTCCATTTCCTTGTCCACTTCATTCAAAACCATTGCAAAGGTAGTAAAATTATACATCTAAAAAGAAGCAAAACATTCAAATTAATATATACCAAGGCATAATGCAAAATGAAAACCCCTGAAGGTAGGATAGGTTTGATTTGACAGTGAGCCCCCCCTCCTCTCTTTTGTGGTAAGGATGATCAGCCTTTCTCAGACCATGCATCTAAATGTTTGCACTGAAGTCTGCACCACCTATGTATGGGTATCTCAGAGCAGGCCTCACAATAAATATCCTCGATCACTGTCAACTTTAAGTAGCACTATAAGAAAAATCAACATTTTTTCTCTTTTCTTTATTAAAATCATTACTTGCTAGATCTTATACTGAACAGGGTGCATCGCCATGTATTTAATGAAAGCCAGTCTTATCCCCAAGTACTTAATAAAGAAGCCCCCAAAAGTCCTAATGTATCTTCTCCAGCCAGACACCAGAAGGGATGGACAAAATGAATGAACTTGGTCTTAGGGTGAGAAGCCAGCAGAGGGACATCTGAGTAGCATTTTGATGACAACTTGCCCTCTTCTCTGTTCTGCCCCATATGTGCTGTGGAAGGAGCGCCATCAGAGCTGAATATGAACAGCGAGGCCACCTTCAGCTAGCCCAGTCTCACCTGGGCAGAATTGGGAGGCCGTGGGGCTATTCGCCATAGGAGAACACTTCCAGGGATAACAAACACACTTTCAGAATCTGGCATTGGCATTTCATCTGACTCCTCAGAAGTGCTCATCTAGAAGAATCAACAGATGAACAAATTAAAATGTTTTAAAAAGAATATACTTACAAATTATAAAATAACCACCATTTATTGCACATGACTAGAATGTAAACTGCATGAGGGCTGGGGCACCGTGACTTGCTCATTCTTATATCCTTACCTTTTAACACAGCGTAGGGAGTCAAGCAATACTTGTTGAATGACTGAATAAGTGCTATGAGTCTCATGAGCTTTGTGTGTTGGATCACTTAGTGTTATTTGCATTCAGGCCTTATTATCGTCATCATCATCACTCTTTACTATAGTGTTTTAATGTTTTTAAAGCTTTTTTTTAAAGACAAAATAACTCATTTGAGTATTTCCTGAAATATTATGAGAACAAGAAAAGGCTAAATTCACGGGTCAGTTAACTAAATTTGTCAATGATGCAAAACCGGTAGGGATCCTGAAAGCATTTGATAAAAAGGAAATTTAAAAAGATGTTAGGTTAAAAAAAACCCAAACTAACATTTCCTTTGGCTATCCCCCATAGGCAGAGCTATGCTAGGAGCTCTCCGTACATTTAGTCCGTACATAACAAACCGATGAGAATATATTATCACCACAGCTTCGTATAGAAAGACTTTAAGCCTTTGGAAGGGTAAGTAATAGTCCTAATGTCACACAGTTACCAAATCTAGAACTACTGGGTGAGGCACTTTCAGTAAATATACAGTTTAAAAACCAGCAGCAAGGAGGTGACAACACTGACGATGACAAACTTCCTATCACATCAGAATATGCTCAGGAACACCAGAAATCTCTGGTAGCTAGATGCACACTGGGAGGAGAGAGACAGGACGGGGAGTGAATGTGTGTGAATAATTTCTCCGAGGAGTAAAGCCACTTTTCTACAAAGATCGAATGGGGATTTATGGGACATGAGGGATATTTTCTGGAATTTCTTTGCTACCTTCTACTCCTTATAAAAGGAGGATGGACAACACGTGTGTGAGTGAGGCTGTCTTTGCCAAATTGCCTCATGTTAGCTGGAGCCACTGCCAAAGAGTTTGTGTCAGGGCTCCCAGGATCCTGGAACATTTCCTTCTCCAGCCCCATCAGTTTCTTAACAGCTGCAGTGAAGGGTCAGTGCACCTCCCAGAATGAAGGAAAAGCAGGTGGGAAACATGGGATGTGAGGAGGAAAGCAGAATTGTGCAGAGTGACATGAAGGGAAAAAAAAAAGAAAAGAGCCAAAGCCACAGGAAAGCAGTATGCTCTGGTCATTTAACAAAACAAAACACTTTTCACCCGAGGACCATGGTTAACTCAATTTACAAAGAAAGTCACTCATAAATACACATTCTGTTTTTGAGGAAGATTAGGGCTTCTTAAACTTTCGAATGTGTAAGAATTGCCTGAAAAGCCCTAGAGTCTGTGATCCAGTAGGTCTGAGGGGAACCTGGGAGCCTGCAAGCTCTCAGATGATGCTCAGGTCACCAGTCCTTGGATGTGCTTTGAGCAGAAAGGACTGAATTAGTCTTTACTATGAGCAGATACTATTCTGAGCCCTTTGCATTTGTTAACTCGTTTTTCAAGTAGGTACTATTATTATCCCCATTTTAGAAGTGAAGGCACTGGGACAGAGAGAAGGTGTGAAATCTGCCTAAGAGGGTACCACTCACGAACGGAGGAGACAGGATTCTAACCCAGTCTGTGCTGTTGACTTCATGAGGCCAGTTACTGGAAAGTAATCAGTCCTCAAATATTTCCTGTCCAAACAGGTGCAATCTTTCTTTAGCCTCAGCTCTTCTGCCTGGAGGAAAGGGAGAGGAGTCTGCTGAACATCAGAGCCTCCATGGGGCCCTGCAGCAGGAGGCCGTGTACCTCACATGTGGGAAATTCCATCAGGACATTAACTGTGACATAAGGAGAAAAGTTGAAGAAGAGAAGGACAGCAGTCCAGTAATGACTCCCTTAACTATGGGGTCTCAACTTCAGTGATTTAGTGATACGGAAGAGGGTAACAAAACCGCTAATAAGCATGAAAATGTAGATAATAATTTTGGACAAATTTTTAATATCCAAATGACCTCAACTTCTAATGCAATAAACAGAAAAGAGGAGAAGAAAATTTGTCTCACTAAGATGAACTCTGACTTTCCAAAGTTATGTGAATTAAAAGCCCCACGTGTAACTGCACACAGTAACAAAAGTGGCACACACCCATATTCTACATTAGACTATGTCAGACACTCACTACTAAGGGAGATTATCTGTTCATCAAAAAAATTCAAGGAGAAAAATTACATGCATTAGCGACAAGAAAAAAAAGGTCAAACTGTGACCCAATAGCAGGCCACCTCCAAAAGGTCTGGTACCAATTTAAGAGTCCAATGATTCCTTCGATACCACCTTACAGGATGTTCACCTGTTTGCTGTTCTTCTTCTCTTCAGTATTTTTCTTATCATTTTTTTTGTAAGCATCAAAAGTGCCGGGGTCAACACTATACAAACATTCAGTCCACTTCCCATAGAGGGCACAGAGCTTCTTTTTGCTGTCAAGAGAAACTAATGTTTAGCGAACAATTAAACCAGTGTTTTGCTGCAATCAAATATTATTATAAAGATCCTTATGAATCAGATTCTTTAAAGAAATAGATATTTCCTTGTAGAAGAAAAATTTTCAACTTATTCAAATGCTTGTTTCCTAGGTTATGGCAGCAGATTTTAATACTGACATTTTATTTCGTGAACGACATCTATGCTATTCAATATTTAAAATGGAAACTTTACCTTTTATCTTGAATGTAGCCTTCAACTTTGTGTAACTCCTTACCAAAAAGGCCGCACGGCTTAAAATTCAACACACATTTGTCCCCAGTCCTAGGAAGAAACACTCAGATTACCATTCAATACAGAAGCAGCAGTAGAGAATAATGACTATGATAACCTTTTTAGCAGCAGCTGCTGTTTACTAATTTTCTAACACATGCCAGTCTCCACACAGAAGTTAACAAAATTTATCCTTAATTTGTACTGGACCCACCATAAAGAAAAGGTAAGCAAAGTTCATAAAGAATAAGTGACTTGCTGCTATGGAATGAATGTTTATGTTCCCCCAAATGTTGAAGCCCTAATCCCTAATACAATGGTATTTGTACAACCTCTCTTTGACATGTGAGGATACAAAAAAGAGGCCCTCTGCAAACCAGGAAGAGGGCCTTCACCAGACATCAAATCTGCCAGCACCCTGATCTTGCACTTCCCAGCCTCCAGAACCGTGAGAAACGAATTTCTGCTGTTTAAACCACCCAGTCTATGGGATTCTATTATAGCAGTCCAAGCTGACTAAGACACTTGCCTAAGGTCACAAAGTAGGATTTGAACCCAACTCTTTTTAGCTTTTATGTTCCTGCCACCCCATCCCACCCCCCTGTGTGAATAACACCAACTAAACAATATAAGCAAAATGAGCTGAGGTTGGAATTAAGATTCACAGAGGCTGTAGAAGCTCACAGTTCACCCAGTCTTCCCCAATCCATTGCCCCAATTCCATTCATTAAATGGATGGGCTTCTACTTACTCAAGAGTTATAGTGCCTGGTTCTTAAATTATCATCAGGCTCAGAGTTTTTTAAAAAAATGAAGGCCATTAGAACTGTTTGATGACAACTGGAGGGATAGATAAGTACCATAAAGTGTCTTACTTGTGGTTTGTGATTTCCACATTGCCATACTGCTCAATCCAGAGTTTTCCCACAATGATATTATGTACACAGCAGGTAGGATTTGTCCATGTATATGCTTCATTGTGTCTAGAAAACAAAAATTGAAACCAAAACCCAGAAAAATAGGTGAGAAGTGTTATTTTGTTTAAAAAGTGCATTTGTCTCAAATGCCACTACTCAGGATAACAAATCAGACTGCTGGAGAGAACTAAGCTCTCATTGGTGTTAACTCCCAGTAAAATAAGTGTAACCTGGCTACTCTTATTTTTTCTTAAAAGGGTGCAAAAGGTTAAGAAAAAAACCCTACACTTCCACTCTACAATACAACTTCAACTCTACACATCAGATGATTAATAAACTAATAATCTAATAAACTATGTACATAATCATCGGACATTCATAAGTTAGGTGAAAACATATAAAAAATAAAATAAATAAGAGGTACAAAATAAAAATGAAGGCCTATTTAGCACTTTCCAGACAAAGTGCCCTCCACCTCACCAAAGGAAAAATGATTCAGGTCATTTCAATGCTTGAGCATAAGGATAGGCTTAGAATTTCATACACAGCTTTATGGGATCCCTTTCTTGAGCTCTCTCCTCTCTATGGTTTTCCCCACACTCTCAGGCACCAGAAGGGTCTTTCTTCTGGCCTTCTGACTAGCAAGCTCAGGTTTTAGCCTTTGCTTTATCTAGCACTTCCCACAACCGGGGCAGAGAGATGAGAGAAAACAAAGAGGAAAAAAAGTAACAGGGATTCTCCTCACACTCTTTGGACCACAGGGACCTCTTTATCCAGTTCCTCTGTCCAGAGAAGGACTTTTTCTGAGTTTTACTGGTGTGTCTGCTGCCGCCACCACCACTACAGGTATGTAGCTGTGGGTCCTAGAACCTGCTTTGGGGCTAGGCTAGGAGAGAAAAATAAACCGAATTTCCCCCACTCCCGACATCCTGCAAGGGTATCTTTCCAGGTCCTTTAACCAGAAAGAGAGGGTTTCTCTCGGCACTTTGCCTCCACTGCCCAGTTCTGGGATTTGGGCTGCTCTGACTCTAAGCCAGGAGATAGGGGGGGGGCGGGGAATAAAACCAGGAAACTCACTGCCATATTGGTCTTCAGGTTTTTATTTCTCTCCCCAATCTGCCTGTGATTACTTACTTTTCAAAGTCCTCAGATTGTTGCTTTATGTCTTCTGTCCCAGGTTTTTAGTTGAAATCAATGGAAAAGATTGGATAGAGCGTGCTAACTCTATCTTAACTGGAAATGGAACTGCCTTTGAATGTAAAGTTAATCTTTTTCCTATTGCCAAAAAAGAGAACTTCTAACTTACCTAAGGTCTAAGATGTGCCACACGATTGTTATGTCAATATTTCTCAAAGTGAATTCATTTTGAAACATTAACAAAACATTAGCACCGTGATATATAGAAAGTCTGTTTCATAAGAACTGTCATAGAGTGATTAACTCTATTCTATCTTAAAATAGAGCCAAACACCATAGTCAAACATCAAGTTAAACTTTTTATACATACCCAGATTGGTTAACAATGGTAATTGCCATGTTTCTCAAAGTCTTTTACATGGAGGTAGATAATTTACACTTTATAAAAGTTGTGTCTTTTTCTCCAGTTTTTGAATAGCAAGGTCAGGTCTGTGTGAAGGTGTATATACTTATGAGTAGGCATACATGAAAAGAGTTTAATGGCTGGATTCCAACTTACTCAAGGAGCTCCAACGTGATGGTTCCTTTGGGTTCTGCTTCTACACTCTTCCCCCAGAACTTCAGTTTGGGATAGATTGAGCCATGAAAGATGAAATCATTGTTTAATCCTTCAGCATGAAATGCACTAATGGGTGGATGATGGCTGACCTGCTCTGAGATGAGTCTGAAACCAAGGTCATCTCTTCAGATTAAAAAAAAAAAGTAACGTTGTAGTTAATTCTTATCACGGACTATGTACATTATTATCATTTCAGTCAAAGGAATGCTAAAGTGTTAAAGAAACAGGTTTGATGAAGTAAATAATTCTTTGTTATCATCCTGATAAAAGAACTCAACATATGAGAAACTGTACAAATGCAACCCAAACTACTAAATCCAATGTTATTATAATTCTAGCTACTTGAACATTAAAATAAAGAACACCCACATAAATTTGGGTGATTTGTACAAATTGATAATATTAGCCACGTAAATTTAAAACTTATCATTCCATTTGTATTAAGACAGAGGAATCTAGTGAGTCCACTTCCAAACATCTACGGAATAAATGAGATCAAAACTTGTGCAAAGAGGAAGATTCAGAAAAAATAAAGCTGCATGAATTCCCCAACTGTGTGTAAAAAAGAAGCAGGCTACAGCAGGCAAACAGAACTGCACTTGTAAATGCATCCACTGCCTTTATGCCAACAGTATAAATTTATGCTAATACATTTCATATGGTTATAAAAAAGTCCCAGTCATGTCTTATGATCTATGTAAGGAGAAAAGGACGATCATTAATCCCATATCATCAGGAATACTGAAACCCTCCTAATTACTTTTATAATGGTACATTTTATGTATATTTCAATATTTTTGACATAGTCTGTAAAATAAGTATTATAAAAACAAACATCAAATATGTTAACTTGCTCCAGTTATAGAAAATTGTTGTTGATGATATTCAAAATATATATATTTTTCCTCTTCATTTTAAAGCTATATAAATCATGCAAATTCAACCAACAATCTGGAATACAGCAAATATCTTACCGAACTAATTCGTAAGTCTCTCCCAGAAGTGGGTTGAAAGGCTTTCCAGTGCGTTCCCACTGAGAAGCAACCGCAGATACAGCAAATGCAGCTACACACTGTGGGACAAAGCATTAGAAGAAGTTAAAAACAGCCTCGCTTGCTCCTCAGTTTCTCAAGAACTGAAATTTTGCTGAAGACTGTAATTTACAAAATTATTTTGAGGATTTATTACTTTTTAAATAGGTCTATTTATTAAATTATCACTTTGGATTTTTAATATGGCTCTAGCAACTTAATACGCAAACATGGATATTCAGAATGAAAATTACTGAGTCTCTTCCTATAGTATCATTCTCAACCATGGTTTTTATAACACTCTAAGAATGCTACAAATTCTCTCAAGGACTTTTAAAAAACTCTCAAACTCCAAATTACTTTTAATTCCTTTAAAATTTCTAAAAGAGAACAACAGTTTTAGGATGAGGGAGAAGAGAGAAAACTAAAATTGGTATCAAGTCCAATGAGATTGGGAAAAGCTGATTTATATAAATGAAAAAACAGAAAGATTCCATTTAGAATGTTCTTGCTTTGTTTGAAGGAGAACAATGGATCTATTATACTCTGCCTGTATCTAGTCCATCCAAATACATCACATAAACATTTTCTATTCAAAAAAACATTAAAAAGTGCAATTCCTTGTTGTCTTTTGTTTTAACCTATAGCAGTGTGTGTATATTTAAATAGACACACATAAGCATAAACATATTATGTGTGTATGTGTGTGTTCATGTCTTCTTGGAAACACCCTGAGAAAGTCTGAAAGCAGAAAGGTTGAATTTTTTCCCTCTAACACAATGCTACTTTCTAAAATGAAGACTCAGAAATAGCTCAGCAATATCTAGGTTTGGTTATGGACCACCTTCTGCTTCTATTGCAATTCTCATCAGTCTTTCCACTATGGTGGCACTCTGACTAGAGGGTAGCAGGGCGAAGGAATGCAGAGGACACTCCAAACATGCTGACTAAGTTTTAATACATTTCCCAACCTCACATTGGACATGACACTATTGGGGTGAGGGGTGGTGGTAGCAGAGAAGTCTCTAAGACTTAAACCTCTTCCAGTGCTTGCTTGACACATACCTGCATCCTTTCCACAGGATCAGAAAATGAACCGGCCTTGTGGATGAGGTATGTATGCTCCATATATTCAGTGAGGCGCTGTAGGAAGCTCAAAGGCTCATTAAATATAACTGGCATCGTGATCTTGGATAGTTCCTATTTAATGAGAAAATAGAAACTGTGATATCCAATATACAAAGCAAACTTATCTGTTGCTTTGTGTACATGACAGGTTCCTGGAAAGGAAGTGACAGAAAATAGCAACCCATGAAATTTAACTACTATCAATTCAATTTCACAAATCTTTCCAGAGCACCTAACAATATGAAGTATATTGTTCTAGGCCTTGAAGGAAATACAAAGACTACCCAAATATTCTCCTTGGCTTCAAGGAGCTCACAATCTAGTGTTGAGCATGAGATAACAACTATTAATAAGTTTGCCTTAGATCAGAATTAGGAAATGGGATATAAAGGTGATGAGGACACAAAAAGCAAAAATCCTCATAGTGGGCTAATGATCAACCCACATATACCATTTTTGTGAATAATTTTCCAAAAGAAATTTCAGAGTGTTTTTGGCTGACAACATTGAGGTTTTCTGAGCACACAAATCTACTATATATTGTGGACTACAGTATTAGAAAACTACTGTGTATTTTACAGGATAGGTTTTAAATTCTGTTTGCCAGAATGACACAATCACAGTAGGCTTCCAAAAATAATTTAATGATGAGGCAGGGGCCTCTGGCTTGAATTGCAACCTTTCAACTCTGTCTACCATATGCTGCCAGCAAGGAACAGTACCATGAGGTCCTTAAAAATATTTATTAGGTAACAAACTTATCTTGCTATTCTCTGGAATGTTCTGATGATCTTCCCAATCTTCTAACTACCACTATTTACCTTTCCCTTGGGAATCAGGCCCATGAAGCTCGCCAATTAAAGTCAATGGTCAGGTGAACACTCCCAAGGTGCCATCAAGGTTGAATGCCACCTATCTTAGCTCCAACTTTTTCCTGTAAACATCCATATTCTTACCAATATGCACAATTAAAAATTAAGTAACTTTCACAAAACTACAACTGGTGTGCTTAAAAAAAAATAAGCTCATTTATTACCATAAAATATTGCAGAACACAGACATATAGCAGCTCAATCTAATTAAAAAAAATGATAGGTTTATTACTGCCTCACTGGGGAGACAAGGGAGAAAAGGAATCTGTAAAGATATAAAGAAAAGAAGCCTCAACTATATACACTTGAAGATCTCATTAAATCCAGAAATTCACTACTGGGGCCAAGTCAAGAAAACTGGAACTACCAAAACTTGTCTTACTTGAGATGTCCCAGGCTCTCTTTCTTCAACTTAAAAATATCTTCATTGGTTTTTCCCTTTTTTAAAAAAATGAATAGAGGAATACATAACTCTCAGTATAAAATTTAATAACACACAAGTAAAAAACATGAAAATGATCCTCTTCCTAGAGGCAAAGCACCATCAGCATTTTGGGATACACTGCTGTGTATTTACACCACGTGTGTATACACATGTATCTTATTTATTTATTTATTTTTAACTCATGGGATCAATTCTATGTGTTGACCCATGACTTGCTTTTTTCACTTTTACTGTGCTGTGGAGGTCTTACACACATGTAAGGAACACCAATGAGTCTGTCAAGTTCTTTGTAATCGTTGGATAGTGTAATGGTAAGACCACAGAACCAGACTGCATTCTACTGCTGGCTTTCTCATTTGCTAGCTATATGACTATGGTCAAGTTAAACTCCACCAGTTTCCTCATCAATAACATGGTACTAATATAGTAGTATCCACCACAAAGCATTGTTATAAGACTAATATTTGCAAAACACTTAGACCAGTTCTGGGCATATTACTAAGTGCTATATGTGTTTGTTAAATTAAAAAAAAAAGTCTATATATAGACATACGATGAACTATTTAATGATATATCTTTTGGAACATGGGTAATATGGCTTTAAAGTAGATTTTCTAAGTGGAATTTCTGGGTCAAAGGTACGCTCATTTAAAATTTTTATAGCTACTACCAAGCTAAATGTCTTCCAAAAAGGCTTTACCAATTTATACTCCCACCAGTACTGCATGAGAGTCAGATCTTTTAACATCAAAGGGAGGGGCACTACTTCCAATCTTCCTTTGGTCATGTTCACTCTTTCCTTACATAAATATTTAATTGAAGAATACTCTAAAACTGTAAAGGTGGTGGGTAAATCACTTATAACTCCAGTATGAAGATAAAAGACAAAAGTATTCAAAATGACTGTAACAACAATACTTTGTTAATGGATACACAATGAAAAAAGATGTAAATTGTGACATCAAAAACACAAAATGGGGGGAATATAAAAATGCAGAGATTTTGTATGTGTTCAAGGTTAAGCTGTTACTGGCTTAAAATAGACTGTCATAAATAGAAGATGTTTTATATAAGCCGTATAAAACAAAAGCAAAAAGCAAAAACCTATAGTAGATACATAAAGAGAAAGATATCAAGCATAACACTACAGAAAACCATAAATCACAAAGGAAGAAAGCAAGAGAGGAACAAAGGAACCAATGAATTATAAAACACCAGAAAACAACTTAAAAAATGTCTACAGTAAGTCCATATCTATCAGTAATTACTTCAAATGTAAATGAACTAAATTCTCTAATCAAAGACACAGAGTAGCTGAATGGATTAAAAAAACAAGACCCAACTATATACTGCCTATAAGAGACTCATTTTAAGGAAACACAAAGACTGAAAGCGAAGGGATAGAAAAAGATATTTCAAACAAATGGAAACCAAAAGCAAGCGGGAGTAGCTATACTTATATTAGACAAAACAGACTTTAAGCCAAAGAATGTAACAAGACACAAAGAAAGTCATTATATAATGATACAGGGATCAATTCATCAAGAAGATATAATAATTATAAATATTTATGCACCCAACACAGGAGCATCTAAATATATAAAGCAAAGATTAACAAATCTGGGCGAAGTAGACAGCAATAAAATAATAGTAGGGGACCTCAACACCCTACTTTCAGCAATGGATAGATCATCTAGAGAGGAAATCAGTATGAAAACGCTGGACTTAAAGGACACATTAGACCAGAGAGACCCAACAGACATATACAGAACATCCCATCCAACAGCAGCAGAATACACACATTCTTCTCAAGTGCACATAGAACATTCTCCAGGGTACATCATAATTTAGGTCACAAAATAAGTCTTAATTTAAGAAGACTGAAACCATATCAAGCATCTTTTTCAATATGAAATTAGAAATAAATAACAAGAAAACTGGAAAATTCACAATATGTGGAGATTAGGCAACATGCTACTGAACAATTAATGAGTAGAAGAAGAAATCAAAAGAAAAATAAAAAAATATCTTGAGACAAGAGAAAATGGAAATACAACATATCAAAACTTATGGGATGCAGCAAGAGCAGTTCCAAGAGGAAAGTTCACAGCAATAAACACCTACATTAAGAAACAAGAAAGGTCTCAAATAAACAGCCTAACTTTACACCCCAAGGAAATAGAAGAACAAATTAAACCCAAAGTTAGTAGAAGGAAAGAAAATAACAAAGATCAGAGTGGAAATAAATGAAATAGAGACTAAAAAGACAATAGAAAAGATCAATGAAACTAAGAGCTGGTTATTTGAAAAGATAAACAAATCAGAGAAAGCTTTAGCTAGACTCACCAAGAAAAAAAGAGAGAGGGCTCAAATAAATAAAATTATAAATGAAAGAGGAGACCTTACAACTGATACTACACAAATACAAAGGATCATAAGACACCATTAGGAATAACTGCCAATAAAATGCCAATAAATTGGACAACCTAGAAGAAATGGATAAATTCCTAGAAATATACAACTTACTAAGACTGAATCATGAAGCAGCAGAAAATCTGAATAGACCAATCACTAGTAAGGAGATTGAAGCAGTAATCAAAAATCTCCCAACAAACAAAAAGACCAGATGGCATCACTGATGAATTCTGCCAGACATTTAAAGAACAATTAATACCTATCCTTCTCAAAATCTTCCAAAAAACAGAAAAGGAAGGAACACTTCCAAACTTATTTTACTAGGCCAGCATTACCCTGATACCAAAATCAGACAAGGACACTACAAGAAAAGAAAATTATAGGCCAATATCCCTGATGAACACAGATGCAAAAATCAACAAAAAATTAGCAAACCAAATTCAACAGTACATTAAAAGGATCATACACCATAATCAAGTGAGATATATTACAGGGATGCAAGGATGGTTCAGCACTCACAAATCAATCAATATGATACACCACATTAATAAAAGGAAGGATAAAAAATAATATGATCATCTCAATAAATGCAGAAATTGCATTTGACAAAATTTAACATCTTTTCATGATAAAAACTCTGAACAAACCACATACAGAGGGAATGTACCTCAACATAACAAAAGCCATATGTGACAAGCCCACAGCTAACATACTCAATGGTGAAAAGCTGAAAGCTTTTCCTCTAAGATCAGGAACAAGACAAGGTTGCCCACTCTCATCAATTTTATTCAAAAAGGTATTGGAAATTCTCACCAGACTAGTCAGGCAAGAAAAAGAAATAAAAGGCATCCAAATCGGAAAGAAAGAAGTACAATTGTCTCTATTTGCAGATGACATGATATTATATATAGAAAACCTTAAAGACCAAACCAAAATATTGTTTGAACTAAATTCAGTAAAGCTGAAGGATACAAAATCAATGTACAAAAATCAGTTGTATTTCTATACACCAACAACAAACTACCAGAAAGAGAAATTAAGAAAACAGTCCCATTTACAATAGCACCAAAAAGAATAAAATACTTATGAATAAATTTAACCCAGGAGGTGAACAATCTAAACACTGAAAACTATTAAGTACATTAACAAAAAAAAATTGCAAAAGACACAAATATCTGGAAAGATATTCTGTGCTCACAAACTGGAAAACTTAACATTGTTATAATGTCCATATTACCCAAAGCAATACAGATTCAGTGCAATTCCTATCAAAATATCAATGGCATTTTTCACAGAAATAGAAAACACACTCCTAAAATTTGTATGGAACTACAAAAGACCCTAAGTAGCTAAAGCAATCTGGAGAAAAAAGAACAAAGCTAGAGGCATCATGCTCCCTGATTTCAAACTATATTACAAAGCTATAGTAGTCAAAACAATATAGTATTGGCATAAGAAGACACATAAATGAATGAAATAGAATAGTGAGCACAGAAACAAACCCATGGATATATGCTCAGTTGATTTTTGACAAAGGAGCGAATAATACACAATGGGGAAAAGATAGTCTCTTCAATAAATGGTGCTAGGAAAAGTGGACAGCCACATGCAAAAGAATGAAATTGGACCCCTATCTTATACCATACACAAAAATCAACTCAAAATGGATTTAAAGACTTTAATGTAAGAACTGAAATCGTAAAACTCCTAGAAGAAAACACAGTGGGTAAGATTCTTGACACTGGTCTTGATGATTTTTTGGATTTGAGACCAAAAGCAAAGGCAATTAAAGCAAAAATAAACAAGTAGGACTACATCAAACAAAAATCTTCTGCACAGCAAAGGAAACCATTAACAAAATGAAAAGGCAGCCTACTGATGGGAAAAAATATTTGCAAATCATATATCTGGTAAAGGGTTAATATTAAAAAATTATCAAGAATTCATACAAAATAGCAGAAAAACAATCCAATTAAAAAATGGGCAGGGGCCGCCCGGTGGCGCAGCGGTTTAGTCCGCGCTTGGCAGCCCGGGGTTCGCGAGTTCGGATCCCAGGCGCCCGCGGACGCGCACTGCCTGTTAGCCATGCCGTGGCGGCGTCCCATATAAAGTGGAGGAAGATGGGCACGGATGTTAGCTCAGGGCCAGTCTTCCTCAGCAAAAAGGGGAAGATTGGCAACAGATGTTAGCTCAGGGCTGGTCTTCCCCACAAAAAAAAAATAAAAAAAAAAATAAATAAATAAAAAATAAAAAATGGGCAGAGGAACTGAATAGATATTTTCCCAAAGACGACATACAGAGGTACATGAAAAGATGCTCAGCATCACTAACTAGAAATGCAAATCAAAATCACAATGAGATATCACCTCACACTTGTTAGGATAGCTAGTATCAAAAAGACAAGATATAAATGCTGGCAAAAATGTGGAGAAAAGGGAACCTTTGTGCACTATTAGTGGGAATGTAAACTGGTACAGCCACTATGGAAAACAGTATGGAGGATTCTCAAGAAATTAAAAATACAAATACCAAACGATCCAGTAATCCCACTTTTGGGTATATATCCAAAGAAAATGAAACCATTATCTCAAAGAGATATCTGCATTTTCGTGTTCACTGCAACATTATTCACAATAGCCAAGGTATGGAAACAACTTAAGCGTCCATCAATGGATGGATGGATCAAGAAAATGTCATAATGTCATATATACATATACATACATACAATGGAATATTATTCGGTCTTAAAAAAAAAAGCAAATCCTGCCATTTGTGACAATATGAATGAACCTGGAGAGAATTATGCTAAGTGAAATAAGCTCGACAAAGGAAGACAAATACTGCATGGTATCACTGTGTGGAACCTACAAAAACAGTCAAACTCATAGAAACAGAGTAGAAAGGTGGTTGCCAGAGACTGAGGGGTGAGGAAAATGGTACAAACTTTCAGTTATAAGATGAAAAAGCTCTGAAGATCTAATGCATAACATGGTGATTACAGTTGATAACACTGTAGTGTATAAATGAAATTTGTTGAGAGTAGAACTTAAATGTTCTCACCAAAAAAAAAAAAAAGAAAAAGAAAAAGATAAATATGTGAAGCGATGGATGTGTTAATTAACTTGATGGGGGGAATCCCTTCACACTGTATACATATCTCCAATCATCTTGATATATACTTTAAATATCTTATAATTTTGTCAATTATACCTCAAAAAAACCCGCAAAAACAAAACAACCAAGCGCATCTCTTCTAAAGCAATCTTGCAGTATGGAATATGCATGTAGAGATAAAATTGTTTCAAAATATCTTTTTAAAAAATTTGATTGAGTACTTGGTAGCTGCCAGGCACTGTTTTAAAACGCACTGGATTAAAAACCTTGTTACAGCCACTCCTGATCTGGAATGCCCTGGCTCTCTTAACTCTTGTACTTTCTACCCATAATTCAAGGCCCAGTTCAAGTCTCTCCTCCTCAACTATTCTAGCACTCAATGACTTCTCACCTCTTCCAACTCTTGGAGTACCAGAATCTCCTGCTCACAAATTAGATTACCTGCTGTTACGTTATGGGTGCTAACCAGCTTATCTTGCTAACCACACAGTAATACAACTCCTGAAGGGAGGGATAATATCTTGAACTCCACCTGCATCCTCATCACCTCAGGGACAGAAGAGCACATTGCAGGTGCCCCCTGCCCCATAGGCTCATAGGTATTCCCACTGCCCATTGAGTTTATTCCTATTTGGGCATTTATCACAATGCACTGCATTTTCCTACCTCCTTCACTGGAATACAAGCTCCTTGAAGTCAAAACCCTCTTGTTTAATGATGTGCAATAGTTCACATGGCAAAATGTCAAGTAAAAAAGTAGGTTACAAAGTGATATGTTACAAAAATATTCTAATTTTGTAAAATATGTTTTATAGACAAAGAAACAAATATTGGAAGGTTACAGCACTAAAAAGTTAACAGCTGTTGTCTCTAGGAATTGGGAGTATAGGTAATCTTAATTATCTTCCTTATGCTTTTCCGTATTTTCCAAATTTCCTAAAACAAACATACACTGCTCTTCTAATCAGAAGTAAAACAAGAGATATTATTTCAAAACCTAACACTTTCAGCCTGGCAAAAGGAAAGGATGGGGAAACTAAAAACCTTGCACCACAGAAACTGAACCACCTTACAACATACACACGTTATGCTAATCATAAAATATACAAGAGAAAAGCAAAGTGTAACTGGCATGATGGAAAAATCAGAGCAAAAAAATAAGCACAGATTAGTCCAGTCCTAAGTTCTAGGGACAGTAAAGAGTTGTGGTTAAAAGAAGGAGTTCTGAACAGAAAGGGCAATGGTGGTTGCCAGGGGCTGGGGGGAGGGGAATAGGGAAATAGTGTTTAATGGGTACAGGGTGTCAGTTCTGCAAGATGAAAAGAGTTCTAAGGGTCGGTGGTGGTGATGGCAGCACAAGAACAATAAATGTACTAAACCCTGAACTGTACACTTAAAAATGGTTAAAATGGTAAATTTCATGTGTATTTTACCACAGTTTTTTAAAAAAGAAAAAATAATAATGGGCTCTGAAATCAAACACCCCTTGCTACCTATTGCTTGTGTCGCCACGATTAAGTCCCTCACCTCTCCCCAAAGTGGGAATTTCATTATGAACTTCACAGGGCTTGTAAAGATTAGATTAATTCACACAAAACACTTAAAATAGTGCCAGGCATATGTTAAGTGAGCAATAAATGTTAGCTATTAGCATTATTACTAATAATGCATGTTAGAGCTTCAAGTCCTCCAAGGTTGCATAGAGACAAGGAGGCTTCAAAAGGCTGGGACTTCACCCTGTCACCTGGGCAGCCAAACTGTAGAGGGGCTACTTAGATGGCAGCATGGCTTATGAGCTCTGGCCTTAAAAGGTAAGGGAGTGATGGAAAAAACACCTGCTCCTCTTGGAGCCCCAGCCAGGAGGGATCACTGTAGTCCCAGCTGGTGAGGTTCTCACTGCTGGCTGGCTGGCTGTCCTATTCAATCCCCAGGATGACAGGTGGCAACATGAGCCCTATCCCTTGACTAGTATGTGACACAAACTATGCCGTTTCCAGCTCAGCTGTCTTCCTCTTTTCTACATTTCACTTTGTTGTGCGTAACAGCAGTGAGATTTATTTTAAAGGAATTTAACGGATTTATTCATTAAAGGAATGAAGAACTTTACATATAAGTTTGATTCTGGATTTTTTTTTCCTGAAAAACACTAGAAGGACTATGAAACACTCACTAAGGGAATAAGAGATGTGTTGGGGGTGACACAGCATTTTAGCTCTTCCCTAATTACAGTGGATGAGATGGGATTGTGGCCTGGGAACTTAATCTTTCATCACTAAAGCAGTGCTGTGTACGTTGACATTTCTTCACATATATCTCCCTGGGAAAATATACAGGCAAGATGGGACAGTTAAGTGTCTACTAGCCATTGGCTGCTCAACACCAGTTGGCTAGACTTTATATGAGTTAGCAAGTCAATGAAAAAAAGTGTAGTGTAAACTCTGGAGACCAAGGCACAAAGGAGAAGGTTATATCATCAATTCAATGGGTATATTACTTTTTAATAATTTGAAAAGCTCCTAAAATTCTAAAAGCTTCTTTAAATCCAATTCTGTAATCTAGAATAATTTAAACATCTTTCTACTTCTTTTAGTAACTCAGAATGTAAGCATTTAAGGAAATGAAAAGGCACACATCTGGGCCAAATATAAGAGGGGGCAGAAGGGGAAAAAAAGACCTGAGAGAACACATACACATAATTCCAGACTGCCATAAAAATAACCTCAACCTCTCAGAAGAGTATAACATGCTATTTTAAAATATAGCAATGGACTTGCAGTTTTATTGCCTCTATTAGTCTGTATTATTTTTAAATAATTGTACAATTATTCTAACTGTTAAAACCTACAGTTCTCTGGATAGGTAATGAAAAATCCAGTGACACAAACTATTGTTCGTTCCCTCTTGAAAATTCATAGAGACACCATTTTTACTTTCAAAACAACGAAGTTTGGTATTGGATTCTCTAGATACTGTATACAACTAATCAGTACTGAGTATATTCCAATAACAGGAAAACAACATTGCACATTATGAAGGTCAAGTTTCAGGAAGAAACATTAGCTAGAAAACTTTTATCACTGAGAGCTTCAGTCAGCTGGAAAAATTAAATATTTATGCCAGGCAATTCCATCTTGTGACCCAGCTAAAAGCAAAGTTTAAATTTATCCACGCAAATTAATAGCAACCAATGATGAAACTGAAGAAACTCTTAATTGCAATTGCACATCAGCTGACAAACTGAGAAGAAAAAAAGAGAGAAGGCTGCTTCATCATTTGAGCACTATATAAACAACCCGAAGCAAGGCCAATTTGATCCCAACTGAAAGGGAAAATATTTTATAAATCTAGCATCGTAAAGTTCAAATGTGCAAATATTTAAGACCTGGGTTGTAGAGACTCAAGTTAGGTCTTAGGTTAAGTCTGTCTGCTTGTTTCTCCAGGCAGCCAGCTTGCGGGCAGGGTCCTCACCTAGGTGTGCGACCCAAGCACTAGGTGAGCTTCTAGGCTCTTCACTGATAGTCAAGTGCTGGCAGCAGTCTTGGCTGTTCCTTGGATGTGCCTTCTACAAGATGACATTGGCACTGGATCCTTCCTCTGCAACACCTCTACCTCCCACAGCCACCAACGATGTAAAAATTCATCCTTCTGGGGCCGGCCCGGTGGCATAGCGGTTAAATTTGCGTGCTCCGCTTCTGGCGGCCCAGGGTTTGCAGGTTCGGATCCTGGGTGTGGACTGTTGCATCACTTGTCAAGCCATGCTGTGGCGGTGTCCCATATAAAGTAGAGGAAGATGGGCACGCATGTTAGCCCAGGGCCTGTCTTCCTCAGCAAAAAAGAGGATTGGCAATGGATGTTAGCTGAGGGCTAATCTTCCTCACAATAAATAAATAAATAAATAAAAATTCATCCTTCTTACATTCAAGGGCCTCAGGGGGTCAGAGGTCTCTTTCCCATCTTGTGTTCCTCAGTCCCCTCCCTCTCTACAAGATGTCTACAGTCTATTAGTTTATCATTGCATGAGAGGTTCTTGCTATCCAAATACCACGGATTATTCCCAAAACAGTCACACTAAGACCTCACAAGACAGCCCTCTTGAGACCACTCTAAATGAGAAGTTTGAAAAAAGCCTGCTGCCCTCATGCCTTTTGCTGAGTTAACACTGGTTACACCACTGTTCCTCAGCAATCATAGATCAGCCCAGGGAGAACACAACAGGGGAATGAATGGAAGATATGCATCCAGAAATGAAGGAACTATGGAGCAGAAAAGGCATATGTGTTTGTGTGTGAACTGAACCACAGTATGGGCTCCTTGGTGCAACCAGTGGTAAAAACGGAGAAGTGAAGAAAAGCTATGAGGAGGGCCAGCCGCAGTGGCCTAGTGGTTAAGTTCAGTGTGCTCCACTTTGGCAGCCCAGGTTCAGTTCCTAGACGCGGACCTACACTGCTCTGTTAGTGGCCATACTGTGCTGGCAGCCCACATACCAAAAAATAGAGAAAGACTGGCACGGATGTTAGCTCAGGGAGAATCTTCCTCAGCAAAAAAAAAAAAAAAAGAGAGAGAAAAGCTATGAGGAGAATGATAAACAAAAAGATATTCCTTTCCTATTCTTCCTGTCTAGTAGCTGAATATTTTCAGAGTTGGGAGGCAATGTGAACCCTCTTGCTGGAGGCATTTAACCAAAAGCTGGAAATCAGCTAGATGGGAATGTGGAAGGAAAACTGAAGCACTGGCTGGAAGCTTGGACTGCATCATAGCCTTCACACTGTGTTCATTCAAGGTACACCAAGACTGTCCAGCTGATAAGTGGGCAGGGATGCTTTAATGGAATCGACTTTCAGAAGCTCAACCTCCACATGCATTCTTATCTAAAAACTGAGAGGCCCAAGAATGTACTTGCATTGGATGTAATGCTGTTTCTCTTTTCCCACTTCTCCTTTTTACAAGCGCCCTTCTGCTACCTTAAAAAAAAAAAAAAAAAAAAAAAAGGACATACCTCACATCATCCTGAATCACAGGACAGTATTCTTGCACTGAAGTATAAAAATCTTCAGGGCACCAAATGAAAGGAGGCTTAGAAATATAGTACAGGTATCAATGAAGCCTCTTTTAATCAAGCACTATTAATCTGCATGAGGGTTCCACGACTTTTCGCTTTTTCAGGTAAGGGAAAGACTTGACATTAAAAATGAGGTCTTCTGGCCATTTCTCTCCATGCTGGAATATTCTAATTTCAGAAGATGCTAGGGTGAAGTGATAGAGATGCTAAATTTTGTTTAACCACTTTGCTCCTTCTGTCCCCTGTGTCTCAAGTCAGAATTCATAATGTATCAGAAATTTGGCAAAGTTCCAAATCTTACCTAGATCTATATCGACCTTAGATTTAGAGTTCAAGAATGGGACAGCTGCCACAGTGACATACACTAACATGTTCACCTAAATCCAAAAATTTCATCATACTCCTGTCAGTTGACCTGGGATGCATCTGGGTGTGGTCAGGCCCTACGGTTATGTGGCAGGCATTCTGCATCAGGTGAAGGAGCTAAATCTGTGGTTTTGAGGGAAAGATTTTAAAGCTCATGGTAAGACAAAGCATTTCATCAAAAAATATTGGGAAAGGTGTGTTTCAGTGAAAAATATTTCAATTTTCAATATTTTCAATATTGCAAGGTATATGTGAGTGAGAGGAAACAGTTACATGAATCAAGAGTTGAGAGCCCTGGTAAAGCTTCTCTGGTACATTTCCCAGAGACTGAGACACCTATGATTCCAATGGAAGGTAACAAGACATTTTGTAAGTTGGGGTATTCCAAATTTTGTTTTGAAGTCCTAATTGAGTTGTCAGCTTATGGATCATAAAAAATTATTTTTTGATAATATAGTCATGCATCGTTTAACAACGGGGATAAGTTTAGAGAAACATGTCGATAGGCGATTTCATTGCTGTGTGAATATCACAGGGTGTACTTACACAAATCAGATGGTGTAGCCCACTGTGTCCAGGCTATACGGTACCAATCCTATGAGATCACTGTTGTATATACAGTCCACCATTGACCAAAATGTTGTTATGCGGCACATGAATGTATATCATCATCTGATTTTTGGCATATAGTTGGGAAGGGATCAAGGAATTGATTGATGTTGCAAGATATTAAAAAAACACAAAACTCCTACTCCCATCTGTCTATTAATATGAGCAAGGTTTCTTAATCTTTGAATCCATTAAAAAATAAGAACATAATTGTTACTGAAAATCCTGTCTCATTCTAGCAATAGGTGATATTCATTCTCAGATATCTAAACCCAACTGAAAAAAAATCCATTTTAGTAATAACATTTTACCTTTTATGTTAATATTTTCATAAATTTTGTAATGTTTGTTATTTTGATCACTCATATACTAATATTTGTAAGAATAACTTGGTGGAAAGAAACTTTTAGAACTAGTCTTATGGTCGTAGGATATAAATTTTAATTTTTATAGGTATTTTTTTGATAGCAAAATACGATAGAGTAATCAATAAAAGACCCTCAAAGATTAAAAAAATAAGTTAGGATAACATTTATAGGAAATATGGAATAAAAATATGAGTTAAAGGAGCAAATGGAACTATAAACTTTTCAACTCTTAACAGCTTGCTCTTGTATTTATTTAACAGAACAATGGTGGCATTCAAATCTCTATGGTATTTGGTTCCACTGGATACCATTAAAAGAGTGATATAACATTTTCACATTAAAAAGTCAATATTTATAATATATCATACCTTTTTCATCTCTTATAATAATCCAACACTAATATTCTATGACCCCAAGATATTTAGCATAGGGCCTGCACTTGATGGCCCCAGCCACAAATGCCTACTCAAATTTTGCACCTAGGTTCTTTGCTTTTGTCACTCTGGTGCTGGCCCTAGTTTTCAAAGTCATTAAGGAACGCCCATGGCCTAACCTCTGGGTGAGTCCTGCTGAGAAAGCCTAAAGGGATGGGAGAGAAGAGGGAAAAAAACGAGTAAAACATAGGACAATGGGATTGTGGGATTAGATTCCTTCTACAAAAGGACAATGGAGGTAAGAAAATAAGGAACAAAGGTTTCAAACTATTAGCCAATAACAGTATTAATTCTGAGCTGGGAATTTGTTTGGTAAAAGCTTCAATCACAAAGAGATTTAGGATTGAATTCCAGTTACGTAAAGTATTCATTTCATGTAGTACAATCCAACACTTTGGTAACATAATCCTGTCCAAAACAGATCAGGAGAAAAAAATGATAGGTGTCATTAGTTTTGGAAATCTAAGTCTCTATATTCTTTTCAGAAAAAAACAAATCAAAATGTGCATGTATGTGGAGGACGGGGACAAAGTGAGCCTGGCTGGAGAAGGTGCTGCAGGGCACTGTGATCCAGATTGACAAATGCCTGAAGAATATACTCAGACTTTCCTTCCTTAGTAAGACAAAATTACACCTAGACCGTAACTGGCAGATAAGCATCTATCATGAGTTCTTAAAAGCCATGTATTTTGAATAATGATCCTACGCCATAAAACTATATCATCCTATTGTAAATGAGGGGAACTACAGAAAAAGTTGGGACTGGACCCTGGTTCAGTGTAGAATTGTGAAGTTGCCATTTGCAGGATGCTCACACTCTCGACTTTGATCTGGCATGGTCCTCAAGTTGACAGTGACATCATGAAAAACTATGGTTCATTATCAAATTTCCTCCACTACTTTTAAGATGTATCATTATGAAATTAAGAAACTGGAGACATGAAGCTAAGGGAAGAGCCAGCTGAAGGGTATGTACATTGCTTTTGTAACTGAGATTTACCACACAAAAAGGACCTGAAATGTTTGGATTGTTAAATGTAACAGAATCATGAAAGTGTAATGGGGGATTTTAAAAAATGACTTCACTTTGAAGTTAAGTATAATAAAACCTATGGATACTAAAATTTTCTAAGTTTTGACCTATTTTCTTTTGGGGGAAGGAAGGAGGCGGATATTGGAGGGGTTGACACCAAAGATTACCTTTAAAAATTTACTCTAGTGATGATATTTGCATTTCTCTCTTAAGATACACTATACTTTTAAAAATTTCTCCTGTTGTCCAACACTTACAGCTTTTGACTGAGTATTTCTGCTGCCTACAAGAGGGATCCTACAGACAGACAAACAGTGCCCAAAGAACATACTTCCAAGTGCTATATGATTTCCTTTCAATCCACATTAATATTCTTCTAGAATGTTAGCCTCTTATAAAACTTCAGCAGAGAATACTTTCCAAAAATATTATTTCCCCTGCAGCTCTTTCTTTGTGATTTTATTCAGTAAGTTATATAAATATAAATTTCAAAACATTCCACAGTGCCCTTCCACCCCAAACAGCTCTGCTTTTATTTGCTTTATTTTATTTATGATTCAGCATAAGCATTTAATTTGCACAAATAGTTCTACAACTAAAAATAAAAGTAAAACCATTCTTCTAGAGAAATAGAGTATCTTTCAAAGTACGACAGGTATGATGCAACATAATATTTCCCGTCTTTTAAAAAATGGTTAGTCTCCATTTAGATAGAATGCTTGCTTTAGACATAAACTAGATGACTGTTTGGTCATTAGCCTGAACAAACTCATGACACCCATTAAATCTGACACCCAGTGAGATAGGAGATGGTAGGAGATAGACTCATAGACTCAAGCAAGAGAAATACAGAAAACTATACTTTCCATGATGGCCAGAAAAGACTAAACCACATCTGAAGTTTTCAACAAACTCTGTTGACTGAGGAACTTTAGATAGATATGGTACCAACTCTACAATAACTGTGGATTTCATTTATTAGCAGATTGTGAAATCAATTTAATGAGTTGGAACAGCATTAATTTAATTTAATAGAAAATATCATCTGTTATAACAATGAGTATTCTTTTGTGACACTGGTTTTAATCTTAACACACAAACACACATACATATTTACACACTGGATCTCAATGGTAATATGTTTATTAAGAGTTTGAAAAATATTGACTCTGGAATATAAATAAATATTAATTTTCTGTCCTGAAAATCTCAGTTCCAAAGAGACTAACATGTATAATTAACATCTTATTTAAGAATACATACATATATATATATGTATTCTTATATACACACACATATATATACACACACACACATTTGGCTATATACATTTGGTTTGCCCTGATGAGTCTTTTTTTTGTTTTGTTTTGTTTTTTGTGGGGAAGACCAGCCCTGATCTAACATCTATTGCCAATCTTCCCCTTTTTGCTGAGGAAGACTGGCCCTGGGCTAACATCGTGCCCATCTTCCTCTACTTTATATGGGACGCCGCCACGGCATGGCTGACAAGCAGTGCGTCGGCGGGCGCCCGGGATCCGAACTCGCGAACCCCGGGCTGCCAAGCGCGGACTAAACCGCTGCGCCACCGGGCGGCCCCTCCCTGATGAGTCTTAATATAATCAAAATAGGATTAGAGCCCAGGTATTCTGATTCTCAAGTGTGATTAACTGCTGATAATAATATTGAGCATTAGGCTAAACCTGAGACTATCCTAGACATTTTACATAAATTATCTTATTTATCTCTCAGTATACCTATAAGGTATATTATTCTCCTAACTTAACACAGGAGGAAATGCTACTCAGGGAGGTACAGCAACTTGCCCAGGGTCTCAGAGACAGGAAGCAGCAAGGATGGGATAAATCCCGCATTATTCAGCTACAGAGCTTAACTGAATTACTCTCTAAGCAGCAGGATCAGAAAATATTTGTTTAAAATGAATGTTTCTGGGATTAGCTCCTTGGAAATTACTTTTAGGAAGTCTCAGATGACATTACCCCATGCAGTGAACAGAGACATCAGAAAAATGCCAAAGTGGGCATATCACCAGTTGAAAGGATTTCAAACATCAGAATGAAAATGTTCAGAAAGTGAGTATACTTCTCAGTGCAGGGAAAGTTTCAGAGTAGTCCCAGGTTGCACACTAAATTGCAAATTAAAAAAGGTATGTCCAAGGCAGATTCCTTAGCAGCTTAGGACGTCATGTTTTTAAATTTTCATCATTCTAGTTGGCCAATAGTCATGCTAGAAGAATTAAGAGAACTTTACTCAGAATTCTAGTCTAATGTCAGGGTGGTGATGTGGACGATTATTTTATTTTATTTATTTTTTTCTTTGTGAGGAAAACCAGCATTGAGCTAACATCCGTTGCCAATCCTTCTCTTTTTGCCGAGGAGGACTGGCCCTGGGCTAACGTCCGTGCCCATCTTCCTCTACTTTATATGGGACACCGCCACGGCACGGCTGACAAGCAGTGCGTCGGCGTCGGCGGGCACCCGAGATCCAAACTGTGAAGCCCGTGCTGCCAAAGCGTGAACTAAACTGCTGCACCACCAGGCCAGCCCCTGGAAGATTATTTTAAAGGGAATCCAAGGAGTTATATAATAGTAAATTTTGCCATCCACCACCCTCCCCCCCAGTCAGATCCACCTGCACAGATAACTAAGCAGAGAGAGATATATTTCAAATATCTAATATACCATACTTACAAATTCAAAGTACAAAAACTTGTTCTGTACACAAAAGTGTAAGTGAAATTGTATTCATACTGTGGGGAGTCTGTTCTTTCTGAGAGAATTTCTGGGTAATCCTATGGGGAAATACAATTGTGGTGACAACAGAAAAAGAGCATTTTCTTACAATGAAAAGTCACATTAAAGCCATATTAAACAGTATGAAGAGTGGTTCAAATTCTATCAGGAAAACCTAATATAAAATTTCTCCTGATATCTGATTCTCAAGTTTCCATAAACGTTGTTGTGTATCACATTTATGCTAACATTATGATTCCCCCTTCCAAAGGATATGCAATGAAACACCTATCAGCTTAATGTTATATTACAAAATTGACAGTTAGTTTACCATTCCAATACATTTTCTGAGGATGCTCCAGATACTGAAGTCATTTCTGGAAAACATAGGGGAGGGCAAACTTGTTCTGAAAAAAGAGAAGAAAAATAAAGATTTAATTTTAATGCCATTGACATTGAGAAGGAAAAGCTATTGTCATTAATTGAGAGCCACAGGTATATATGTATAGATACCTTAAAAATGTGCATCATATATGAATGAGCAACAGGTACATGAAAAGATGCTCAACATCACTAGTCATCAAGGAAATGCAAGTTAAAACCACAATGAGATATCGCCTCATGCCTATTAGAATGGCCACCATAAAAAAGACAAGAGAAAACAAATGCTGGCATGGATGTGGAGAAAAGGGAATCTTTGTACGCTGTTGGTGGGATTATAAATATGGTATAGCCAGTACAGAGGTTCCACAAAAAATTAAAAATAGAACTACCATATGATCCAGTAATTCCACTTCTGGAAATATACCTAACAGAAATGAAAACACTAACTTGAAAAGATATCTGTACCCCCATGTTCACAACAGCATTATTTACAATAGCCAAGACATGGAAACAATCTAAGTGTCTGTTGATGGATGAATGGATAAAGAAGTTGTGGTATAACAGCCAACACCACAGAAATACAAAGGATCATAAAAGATTACTACAAACCATTATATGCCAATAAATTGGACAACCTAGAAGAAACATACAGTCTTCCAAGACTGAATCATGAAGAAATAGAAAATCTGAAAACACTGATTACTAGTAATGAAATTGAATCACTAATCAAAAAACTCCCAACAAACAAAAGTCCAGTACTATGCAGCCTCACAGGTGAATTCTACAAAATATTTAAAGAAGAGTTAATACTGATCCTTCTTGAACTATTCCAAAAAATTGAACATGAAGAAGTGCTTCCAAACTCATTCTATGAGGCCAGCCTTACCCTGATACCAAAATCAAAGACTTTAAAAAAAAGAAAATTACAGGCCAATATCCCTGATGAACATAGGTGTAAATACCCTCAATAAAAATATTAGGAAACCAAATTCAATAATATATTAACAGGATCACACACCATGATCAAGTGAGATTTATCCCAGGGATGCAAGGATGGTTCAACACCCACAAGTCAATCTGTGTGATACACCACATTAACAAAATGAAAAACAAAAATCATATATGATCATCTCAATAGATGCAGAAAAAGCATTTGACAAAATTCAACACCCATTTATGATAAAAACTCCAAACAAAGTGGGTATAGAAGGAAAACACCTCAACATAATAAAGGCCATATATGACAAACCCACAGCTAACATCATGCTTAACAGTGAAAAGCTGAAAGCATCTCCTCTAAGATCAGAAACAAGACAAGGATGCCCACTCTTGCCACTTTTATTCAATATAGTATTGGAATCCCTAGCCACAGCCATCAGACAAGAAAAAGAAATAAAAGGCATCCAAATTGGAATGGAAGAAGTAAAACTGCCATTATTTGCAGATGACATGATATTATATATCAAAAACCCTAAAGAATTCACCAAAAAAAATTAGAACTAATAAATGAATTCAGTAAAGTTGCAGAATACAAAATCAACAAACAGAAATCTTTTGTGTTTCTATATATCTAACAACAAACAATCAGAAAGAGAAATTTAAAAAAAATCCCATTTACAATTGCATCAAAAAGAATAAAATACCTAGAAATAAACTTAACTAAGGAAGTTAAAGACCTGTACTCTGAAAGCTATAAGACATTGATGAAGGAAATTGAAGATGACACAAATAAATGGAAAGATATACCGTGCTCATGGATTGGAAGAATTAAATTGTTAAAATGTCTGTACTAACAGATTCAACACAATCCCTACCAAAATACCAATGGCATTTTTCACAGAAGTAGAGCAAATAATCCTAAAATTTGTATGGAACCACAAAAGACCCCGAATAGCCAAAGCAATCTTGAGAAAGAAGCACAAAGCTAGAGGTATCATGCTCCCTGATTTCAGACTATACCACAAAGCATTAGTAATCAAAACCGTATGGTACTGGCACACAAACAGACACATAGATCAATGGAATAAAATAGAGAAGCCAGAAATAAACCCATGCTTATGTGGTCAATTAATCTACAACAAACGAGGCAAGAATATACAATGGGGAAAAGACAGTTTCTTCAACAAATGGTGTTGGGAAAACTGGACAGCTACATGCAAAAGAATGAAGCTGGACCACTTTCTTACACCATACACAAACATAAACTCAAAATGGATTAAAGACTTAAATGCAAGACCTGAAACCATAAAAATCCTAGAAGAAAATGTAGGCAATAAGCTCTCTGACACTGGTCTTAGAAATATTTTTTTGGATCTCTCAGGCAGAGGCAACAAAAGCAAAAATAAATGATAGTACACCAAACTAAAAAGCTTTTGCACAGTGAAGAAAACCATCAACAAACCAAAAAGCCAACCTACTGAATGGGAGAAGATATTTGCAAATGATATATCTGATAAGTGGTCAATATCCAAAATATATAAAGAACTCATACACCTCAATATCAGAGAAACAAACAATCCAATTAAAAGATGGGCAGAGGACCTAAACAGACATTTTTCCAAAGCAGACATACAGATGGCCAACAGACATATGAAAAGATGCTCAACATCACTAATCATCAGGGAAATACAAATCAAAACTACAATGAGATATCATCTCACACCTGTCAGAATGGCTATTATCAAAAAAACAGAAGGGGCCAGCCCAGTGGCGTAGCAGTTAAGTTTGTGTGTTCTGCTTTGACCGCCTGGGGTTCGCCAGTTCGGATCCTGGGCACGGACCTACTCACCACTCATCAAGCCATGCTGAGGCGGTGTCCCACACAGAAGAGCTACAACTCTACAACTATGATATACAACTATGTACTGGGGCTTTGGGGAGAAAAAAGAAAAAGAAGAAGCTTGGCAACAGATGTTAGCGCAGGGCCAATCTTCCTCAAAAAAACACAGAGCCAGTGTGTAGAAAAAAAAAACCCATAACAAATAACAAGTGTTGGCAAGGATGTGGAGAAAAGGGAACCCTCGTACACTGTTGGTGGGAACGTAAATTGGTACAGTACACTATGAAAAACAGTAAAATTTTAATCAAAAATTAAAAATAGAACTACCATACAATCCAGCAATTCCACTTCTGGGTATTTACCCAAAGAAAATCAAAACAGGAATTTCAAAAGATATATGCACCCCTATATTCACTGAGGCATTATTTACAATAGCTAAGATATGGAAGCAACCTAAGTGTCCATTGACAGATGAATGGATAAAGACGACATGATATATAGATAAATAGACAGATAGACAGACAGATGATAGATAGATAGATAGTTAGATAGATAGACAGATACACACACACACACACAATGGAATATGTTTTGTTAGTGCTATGGAGTCAATTCTGACTCCTAGTGACCCTGGGTAGGCAGAGTAAAACCCTGCCCAGTCTTTTTGTGCCATCCTCTCACCTTCTGGCACTGTATCAGACAATGCTTTGCTGCTATTCATAGGGTTTTCATGGCCAATTTTTTTGTAGGTGGGTGGCCAGGTCCTTCTTCCTAGTCTGTCTTAGTCTGGAAGCTCCACTGAAACCTGTCCACTACGGATGACCCTGCTGGTATTTGAAATACTAGTGGCATAGCTTTCAGCATCACAACACACAACTGCCACAGTATGACAAGTGACAGACAGGTGGTGTATTTCCCTGAGTGGGAAACAAACCCTAAGCCGTGGCAGTGAGAGTGCCGAATCTTAACCATCAGACCACCAGGGCTGACTACAATGGAATACTACATAGCCATTACAGAAAACTCCTGCCATTGGTGACAGTGTGGATGGACCTAGAGAGTATTATGCTAAGTGAAACAAGTCAGAGAGAGAAAGACAAGTACCATATGATTTCATTTATATGTGGAATCTATAAAACAAAACAAATGAACAAACAAAACAAAACAGAAACAAACTCATAGATACAAAGAACAAAGTGATGGTCACCAGAAGGGAGATGGGTAGAGAGATGGGTGAAATAGGTGAAGGGGATTAAGAGGTACAAACTTCCAGTTATAAAATAAGTAAGTCATACGGATATAATATAGAGCATAGGGAATATAGTTAATAACATTGTAATAACTTTGTATGGTGACAGATGGTTACTAGACTTGTGAGGATCACTCATCATGTATATAAATGTCAAATCACTACATTGTACACTTGAGAGTAATATAATATTGTATATCAATTATACTGCAATAAAAAAGCTGTGGTGTGTATATACACACACACACACACACACACACACACAATGGAATACTATTCAGCCATTAAAAAATGAGGAAATCCTACCATTTGCAACAACATGGATGGACCTTGAAGGTATTATGCTAAGTGAAACAAGTCAGGCAGAGACAGACAAATACCATATGACCTCACTTAAAATTAAAAAAAAACCAAAACACCAAACCATAAAAAAAGAGATCTGACTCGTGGTTACTAGGGGCAAGGGATGGGGGGAGGTGGAATTGGAGGAAGGTGGACAAAAGGTACAAACTTCCAGTTGCAAGCTAAGTACTAGGGATATAACGTACAACATGATGACTATAGTTAACACTGCTGTATGATATACAGGAAAACTGGTAAGAGAGTAGATCCTAAGAGTTCTCATGACAAGGAGAAATTGTTTTTTCTTCTCTTTTTACTGTAACTATATGAAATGGATGTTAACTAAACCTATTGTGGTAATCATTTCATAATGTATGTAACTACCTCAGAAGTACACTGTCCTTTCATTTGCTGGCACACCTGACCCTGTTGTTTGGTTCATGACACACCTACCATATTCTGATATTTAATAAACTATTTTACTCTAGCTGTTAGATAAGGTAAACAAAAATGTCACTACAGAGCTTAGCTTAAGGTTTTTAAGAAATCAAATAGGAAAATGCAAACTATAAAAGCCAAAGTAAAATTTAGGCCCTGCATCATACATTAGTACTTTCCCAAAGATACTGACGGTGAACAAAATTTAGCAACTCTAAATATATTGGAACACCGCTTACAAATTAACCTCTATAAAAGGAGCTTTCAAAGCTTCTGCAGGGGCTTGGAAGTAGCCAGAAGGAGGGTGGCCATCAGCAGCAAATGGTCTGTGGCTTGGATGAGCAGCCCATCTGAGCTCAGGCATCCTGAGGCCAGGCCTGGCTGGTAGAAAGCCAACTCCCTTTTCACAGATCACAAGGACAGTGCTACCAGGGGAGAAGAAAAAGGTGCACAGACCAACCTTCTAAAACACTGTTAGAATAACACATTTTTTCCTGCTATTTTACTTTATGGCAAGGGATGCTTGTTTTCCAGTTGCCATTTGAAATATACCCATATCACTAAAATATTAAACAAAAAAATTTATCTCCTAAAGAACCTCTATTCTTAAACTAAATTAATTTGAATTATAGAAGTTAATAAAATTTTAAGTTTTCAAATAAACAGTATTTTAAAATCCTTCACTTTTCTGATTTCTTTTTCTTTTTTAGGAACACACACTGCTCATTTGGCATATCTATCATCTAACCAATTTTCTGGATAAGTGGCCACAGATGGTATTTAAATCATATTCTCCACAATCCAGACTATCAATCTCTGTGACATGAACAATGGAACCTATGGATAGAATCCCTGCCATTATCTTCCATTTGCATGTATAATACAGTTTTAGAGATGTATATGACTAAATTTTCCATCTCCTGTCTATGAAAAGGTCAGTCAGAAATGTAGCATATACCTAGGAAGTTGGGAGCCTGAAATAAACTTTACGAAAACTGAATGAGGGTCAACAAATGTTTACATTAAATGTATACGTACATATTACAATCTGACTAAAGGTAAGAATAGCAGAAAGGCAAGAAAAGCAAGAAATATTCTGGAAGCAAGAAAGCAGGAGATTTAAGAGACATCCAAGTTTTATTTTTATTCTCAATTTAGAAATCATCACAGGATTGTCAACCAAGAACCCACTTGGGAATATCCTACACTCATTTTTATGCACGTAACTCTTTGTGGTGTTTTATTAAAATATAGTAACTACTCATTTATGAGGAGACCAGATTATATGTAACATTAATTATCTATTCTAGAACACAACTAGAAAGCAGAGGTGAAAGGGATTGTGAAAGGTAAAGGGCTATCACAAAGCCCCTGCTATTTTTTTGTGGAGGACATGCAGAGCCAAATGCAAACCCTCCTTCAGACCACATTGTGCCCAACAAACTGATCAGACGCAGCAAGAGAAACGCTGGCCCACAGGACAAGTACAAAATGCAGAAGTTGTGGCATGGTAAATGACCTCAGGGTTGTTGATTGCAATCTAAGTCAATAGCATAATGAGGCTGCCAAAGAGGCAGAAGCACTCTTGGGCTGCCAAAAGAACATTAGCCAGAACATTCCCAAGGGCAACTCTACAATGGTCAGACTAGAGCTAGGATTCAGATCCACATGCCACTTTTAAAAGGAACCTTAACACTCTCACTCAGGAGGACTTATCAGAGGTTAGGCAAAGTTGTCTAGAAAACATCTCTTATAAGCAATGGCTGAAGGAAATGTGTAGTCTAGAAGAAAAAAAAAGACACTGGAGGTCCGGGGAAGATGGGCATGATAAAGGTCTTTGGGTATTAGAGGACAAGGCCAGGGGCACAGGAATAATAACATCCCCATTATCCCACTCCCACCAGCTGCAGCATTCCATATGCACCGTTGACTGCTTTTTCATCCACAGGACTGATCAACATATGACATACTGTAGCGTCTCCTGAGTATTTGCTATGTCCCCCAAAACAGTGTGTAACCTTCCCGAGAAGTCATGTTTCATCTACTGCTTGCATCCCTATTGCCCAGGACAAGGCCTAACACAGCAGAGTGTAAATATTTGTTAAATGAACTCTGGAATTTATAAGGCCTTTTTGCCACACATTATGTCTTCCATAAAGAATTTGGTTTATTCTGTGCTACTCAAGAGATTAGGACTAGGACCACTGGTGGAACATGCAGGAGGTCTAACATAAAGATCTATCTTATAATTAATTCTAAAAATTGGAGACAAGAAATTCTTATTAAGGAAGAGTTTCAGAGGCTGGAGGATTCCCTTCAGTCATGGCCCAGAAAGGCACTCTAGATCAGCTAGGCCCGGGATGTTGCTAAACATGCAACAAGACAGGCCCCCATAACAAAGAACTATCCAGCCCCAAATGTCAGTAGTACCAAAGTTGAACAACTTGCCAAAGAATTATAATAAGAGCTTCACAGGTAATTTTAAATTTTGTAGTAGCTACATTAAAAAAGTAAAAAGGAACAAGATAAATTAACTTTAATAATATATTTTATTTAACTCAGTATGTCCAAAATATTAGCATTTCAATATGTAATATAAAAAATATTAATGATATTTTATACTCCTTTTTTCCATACTAAGTCTTCAAAATCCAGTGTGCATTTTACACTTAGAGCACATCTCAATTTAGCTATCAAATTTTCTTTTTCTTTTTTTTTTTAATTTTTATTTATTTATTTTTTTGGTGAGGCAGACCAGCCCTGAGCTAACATCCGTTGCTAATCCTCCTCTTTTTGCTGAGGAAGACTGGCCCTGGGCTAACATCCGTGCCCATCTTCCTCTACTTTATACGGACGCCGCCACGGCATGGCTGACAAGTAGTGTGTCGGCAGGCGCCCGGGATCCGAACCCAGGAACCCCAGGCTGCCAAAGCACAGACTAAACCGCTGCACCACCAGCCAGCCCCTAGGTATCAAATTTTCAACAAAGTGAAATATAGTGTTAACAAAATAATAGAGTTATGTTTAATGGAAAAACACTTTACACTGCTTCATTTTTACAACTTAAACTTATATTAATTAAAATTAAATAAGACTAAAAATTCAGTTTCTTAGTCACACCAGCCATATTTCAAGTGCTCAAAAACCATATGTGACTAGCAGCTACTATTGGACATAATCAGATTTCCACTATTACTTCTGAAAACAAAAGACTAGTATTGCTCTAAGATTATGGGGGAAGAGCAAAAAATTGCTCAATTATTGGAGTCTAAAGTCAATGAGAGACAAAACAGTCTATAGCCTAATGATCGAGAAAATGCTAAATCTTCTTCAGTATTATTTTAAAGATGCAGAGGGGATAAATTTTTTAAAAAATTAGGTAGCAGATTAAAATTTTAAAAAATTATTTACACTGAAAGTATACATTTCTATATTTAAAATGTTCACTCCCCACACTGGGGTAAAATAAAAAGAATTCCCTAGTGATACTGGATGAAGGAGGTGTTACTCCAGGCAGAAATAAGAACCGAGGAGAGAAGCAATCAGAAATTTCAGGCTGAAAGCACAGATCAATTATTCTCTTCCCTTGGAGTTTATCTGAGAGTCATTATCCTGAATTCTATGCTTCCTTTTTTTCTTCACACAGAGAGAAAACACCCTGTACCAGGGACTGAGAGTGTATGTTCTGGTTCTATTTTCAACCGTACAGATGACATTATGACTAGCTACACACCACCACAATAACTGGTTTTTGAGTGAACAGTCTCATCACAATTGTTTTGTCTACCTGATGCACATGGCTCAGCTTGTTATCCCACCATTACTCCCTGCTACATAATGTTGCAGACAGATATCAAACTAAACCAAATTAATTTATGAAGTGTGACTAACAAATGCTGTGCTAGAATTCCCTTATTCTGAAGAGTTGTGCAAGTTTAGGAGATCACTATCCCCCAAATCTTTAAAAGATATTTCGGATGGCAGAACTGTATGTAAGGCTCAGCTTGACAGTCTCTCAAATTCGGGTGAACTACACAGATCCTCTCAGTCCACCGCTAGGCACCAGGCCCACTGCCTTCCTTCTGCATTACTAGGTTAAACACAGAACACTGTTTGCTCACAGAGACTCTTTGAAAAAAGTAGAAAAATTATAAAACAAAGGCAGGAAAAACATGTTATGATCATAATCTATACGTGAAACTTTAAATCAACAGCTATCTTTCAATATTTCCCTTATGGACAAGATAAAAACACCATTCTATTAATAGTCACTCCAGAAAAAAGGTAAATGTTTTAATTCACAAAGTTTTGTAATCTAATTCTTAAATTTTTAGAAATTCAAGCTCTCTATCAAAACCAAGATAACATATACAAAAATAAAAATACTCTTCTCAAGCATTTACCAAATGGAAGTAAACATAATTAAATGGGAAAAAAACTATGTGGTTCATTTTTCAAATTACAAAATAATACATTATTATATAACAAGTGAAACAATCCACAGATAAAGAACAAGCTGGTCATTTATTCCTACCTCCAATACCAACATAACAGCCTAGAATGCTCCCTTCCATACTCTTCTCCTTGCACAAGCATATACAAGTATATATTTTTTTATTGAAATATATTACCCTACAGGTCACATTGTTTTTTCCCTTAATAATAACATATTATGCATTCATATGGTGACGGACAAATAGTAATGTACAACTAAAACCCCACAATGTTATAAACTATTGAAACATCAATAAAAATTTTAAAAAATAATATATTAAAGATACCCCTTCAAGCTTACAGATGTAAGTGTATCTATCTTTCTAATTCTTTATGCACAGGTACACATACACATACATGTAACTTTACGTAAGGAGCGTATCATGTATGCTGGTTTTATTTTTAATGCAATCTTTCCCCCCTTTTGTTCTTTTTGCTTGCCACTTCACCTCCCCATCTCTGCCACCACTGTACAATCAGGCGTCACTTAATGATAAGGATGCATTCTGAGAAATTCATCATTATGCAAAAGTCATAAAGTGTGCTTAGACAAACCTAGATGGTATAGCCTACTACACATCTAGGCTATATGGTACTAATCTTATGGGACCACTGTCATATATGCCATCTATCATTGACCGAAATGTCATTATGCAGTACCTGACCGTACTAATGTAACCCATGTTAAAAATATGATCTACATTTTCCCAAATAGTCAGAAACAGAACATGCACATGTGCACACACAAAGAGGCTTTCTGACTTTAAGATTCCAAAACAGAATACTAGTCATACACACTTCTCAATGGTTTGTTTTTCCCATTCAGTATTTCATGGAAATTTGCTCAAGTCAAAGAAACTAATTCTTTTAATGAATGAATAATATTCCATAAGACTACTGTATATCAAAATATATTCTGTCATTCTCCCTGAAAGGCATTCACTGTTTTCATTCTTCTGCCAAAACAAAAAATGGTGCAAAAACATCTTAATATACTATACTCCTATTTAAATCTGATGCTTTCATTTCTATGGGATAGAGTACCAGGAGTAAGACTGTTGGGTCAAAAAATATCTCTGTTTTACATTTCCATGGATGTTGCCAGATTGCTTTCTGAAAAGGTTTTAACCATTTCATATTTCACCAATAATCTATGAGAGCACTTTTTCCCACATCCCCACCAGCAGCAATTGGTGTCAACAGGTGTTCTTACCCAAGTTTTGTCAGCCTGACTACTAAAAGTGATATCACATTGCTATTTTATTTTGTTTTTCTTTGACTACTAATGAGTTAGAACATCTCTTCATATGTTTAATGACCATTTGGATTTACACATCTGTAAATTGTCTACTTATATCATTTATAACCACTAGATTTTTTTTTCTGTCAATTTGTAAGAACTTGTTGTATATGATAGGTACTGATCTTTTATCTTTTATTAATCTTTTATTTAGATTGCAAATAGAATCATTTGCAGGTTAAAAAAACTTCTACACTCAAATATGTCTTTCAGGGTTTTTTTTTTTGCTTTTGGGTTTTGTGTCTTTGTTAAGAGGGCTTCCGCCATCCCAGAGGTTTTTTCACATGATGTTCTTAATCTTTAAAAACTAAAATACATATGTGTATCTCAAGCCCGTATTTCTACATTAAAAACAGCTAGGTACCTTTAAGGGTTTGCCCTTGCTTATCCATGGTGGACTATTTTGACTCCAAGATTTTTGTGTGCTCTCGCCTCTATGCCTTTCACAATGGGGCCTGTGAAGTCGCCCAGTTCCCTTTCTTACAGGACAAGGAGCTCTCTCTCCAACATTTCTCTTACCCACGCTTCCAGGAATCTTAATAGTCTACATTTTTATTTAGTTTCATTCTAGCTCTCTCTCCTTTAAAAAGATCCTTAATCATTGATCTGTATGCCTCAGGGAGGACAGGAAAAGTTAAGCTTTTTTAAAAGCAACATTTTCACAAATGCTGTGACATCAACACTATCACTGAGCTAACTTTAAATGAGTTCTACCAAGATGAAGTGTTTGAACATTAATAGCTAACATTTAGTGGGTGCTGACTCCATTTTAGACCTGTGTTAATCATTTAACATGCATCACCTCATTTAATCCTCAAAATAATCCTATAAATTAAGCACTCATTAAGTAATTTGTCACAAATTTAATGAGCAGTAGCATATAACTGGCATTCTTTAACACCAGATCCTTAGCTCCTGGGTTTCAGAGCTCTGATTGCCACTTTGCGTAAACTTGAATATGTAACTACCTAACTCTTCCAAGCCTCAGTGTTTCTACTTAGAGGATGACAATATTATTTCAGATGGTCATGATGAGGTTCCAATGAGACAATGCATATAGGGTAGTGTGTTTTAAACTTTAGGTCCTATTCATTGGTGGTTTGTAAACTCAATTGATTGGGTCATATAACCAGAATTTAAAAAAATGAAATAGAACACATCTAGCAAGGATAGGTATTGTAAATGAAAATTTTGTTCTGATAAATACACGCATACCCCATATGTGGATACTATGTGGTCAAAAAAAAAATTTATATATATATATATTTTACTATAGGACTTGGTCAGTGACATAGAACATTCAGACCAGTGCCTGGCTGGGAGAAACTCTCAACATAAAGTAGATATTGATGTTATTATTAAATATTTCAGGGAAAAACCATCTCATTTTTCTGTCTGAGTTGTAAACATTTAAACTACTACTACTTTCTGGAGGGATAATTTACTAATTACAATTTCAAAAGATGATCTAGAAAAATGGCTGTTTATTGAACAATATTCATAACTATATAAAGATTTGCACAGAGAAACAGGTAAGAAGTACTTCTATTACTGTAGAGAAAATTAGACAACTAGACGGTTCCAACACTTGTGCTATTTCCCCCTAGTAAGGCTTTACAAAGGATGACAAATGGTTTAGCCAATGGTCTCACTTGTGATCAGATACCAATATGGCCTGAGGAGATTTTTCAAACTCTAGACCCTGGCCCCAGAACCTCTTGTTGGGGGCGGGGAATCTTAAACAAAGGCTCATTAAACAGATGTGGTTAAGGCATAATAAAGCAACTTGGGAGGGGCTCCAATTTGGTGAAGTCCGTTTCTTTCTTGTCACTTAATAGTTCTTGGTATTGTTTTAATGTCACATGACCTGGATGAAAGTGCTAGAACAATTCTGCCCAAATAACATTTTTCATTTAAATGAAATGATGAAAGAGAATATACTAATAAATCTCAAATTTAATTTTATTGTGCTTTAAACATTCCATTGACATTATTAAATGGTATTAAAACTGATTCCTGTCTTCAGACTTGAAGGTACTTCCTTTCACCAAATACATCCTTCAGGGAAGACTTTAAGCATGGCTCTTCCATTCAGGCTTCTCACTGGCACCCACTTGGGGAATCATCTGGAACTCAAAGATGCTGTCTGTCAGCCATGGAATTTTAAAAGCAACTCCAGTGTTGGAATTTAAAACATTGAGGTTGGCCAGTGTTCCATGCTCTGCTTAAATTTCACAATTCTTTATTTTCTCTATCTTCATTCATCCCCTCTGTTATTTTTGTACACATTTGCCACTCACTAGACTATAATTCCCCCTGAGGTTAGGGATTATGTCTTATTCTCCTCTGCATCCTCCACAGTGCAGAGTATTTTGCATGTAACAGGTGCTCATTGTTTTAAAATAAATGGCTTTACCTGTCTCTTAAGTTAAAATAGGCCAAAGAAAGAAACAGCAAAAAAATGAGAGATATGGATAAGTAGTAAGTGAGGTATGAAGAACCCAAACAAATTTTCTGTCTCTAAGTCACTTCTTAAGAAAACATTTTCAAAACCAAATTCCTTAACACACATTTTCACTCACCCTGAACAATTAAACATTTGTTCCTATTATTAAATATTCTGAAGGAATCATGATTTTAAGTAGCAGGATATTCATTGGATATTTAGAAAAGAAAAAACCTAATTCTAACCTTTGATTCAAGATCCAAAGAATGAACTAAAAATCTAAGAAAATAATTTCAGAGAAGCAGACTTCAATACATCTACAACTATAATATTGAAAATTTGTATGTGTACACGTATATAATATGTGTTTTGTACTTGTGTGTATATATCTATTTGCAGTTATTAGATACTTAGTCTCTCTTTTCAACTATCAGAATTCTTCCCCCCTCCCTGAAATTCTTTCTTCCACAAGTCCCAATTTAAATATAATCCTAATGAACGTAGCTTGTATTTGAATCTAATCATCTTTAATTTTGATTGCACTATTTATGTTTACTAAACAAACTGAAATAGTCTTCCAAATTAGGAAGCCATTAGAAACAAACTATAAAATAAAATTATACTCACAAAATTGAAGATTAGATTTTAAAATGATATTGTAAGAGTAAATTATTGTAGTAATAAAGTCTCATTTCATTTTCACAAATTATGTATAAGCTTACTTGAAACAATATTTACATAGTTCATCTGGACTATAGTTCACAAATCTATTCTTTAAAAAAGGTTGAAAAGGAAGTGATGTGTGGAGAAGCCTAGTGATCTGATCATTGATGGCTAAACATAGTTTTACTTACATGTCATATGAAAAGCATCAAGTTCCATTTTTGGAAATTTACCATTCCTCTCTAGCCCTTCTTCCTTTTGGTGTTAGGACAAGAACCATAGAGAATGCAACACTCTTATTCACCCTCCACTCATTTCTTGAGAACATGCAAGGCTGTTGTTGCAGATTTACTTAAATTCTTATTACCATTAGATTCTAAGCTCTGTTGAACTTGCAGTTGGAATACAGCAGCAAACGTTGCTAAGATAAACTTTATGCCAGTTGGTTTTCTATTAGTTAAGGATCTAGATTGAGTAAACTGTCCCACATCTTTTATACAGATTTATAAATAAATATAATGGAGCAACTCTATCCATAAAAAGATGTGTATAAGAACATTTAGAGCAGCTTTGTTCACAATAACTACAAACTGGAAACAACCCAAATGTCCATCAACAGGTGTATAGAGAAACGAATTGTGGCATTTTCAAAAAATGGCATACCTCTCAATGATAAAAAGCAATGAACACTGATATACACAATAAGGATCAATCTTGAAAACATTATGTTGAATGAATAAAACCAGACTCAAAAAGAGTATATACTGTATGATTCTATCTATAATGCAGACTGAGAATAGGCAAGACTAATCTATAGTAACAGAAATCAGAATAGTGGTTGTTTATGGAGGATGGGAACTGACTGGAAGGCAGTTAGAGGGAACTTTCCAGAGTGATGGAAAGACTCTGCAACTTGACTGGGGAGTTAATTACATGGGTACATGCATTTGCCAAAACTTATCAAATATATATTTAAGATCTGTGAATTTCATTGTATATAAACTTTACTTCAACAAAGAACAAAAAGAAACTATAATGTAACTTGTTGTTATAGATCAACATTTCTCAAACTTTTTGGTTTTAAGATCAACTTAACTCTTAAAAATTATTTAGGATCCCAAAGAGTTAGTTTTCTTTTACTGTGGGTTATATCCATCACTATTTACTGTATTCCAAAAAATTAATTTTTTACTTAATAACCAATGTTAAAACCAATATGTTAACTTAACATTTTTTAATGAAGAAATAACTATATTTTCCAAAATAGAAATAACTTAGTATGAAGAGTGCATCATTCTACAGTTTTGCAATCTCTCTAATGTCTGGATTATCAGAAGACAGCTGGCTTCTCATAACTGCTTCTGCGATATCACACATCATGCAGTCTCTAGAAAAGTCCACTGTACACTTAATAGTGAATGATAACGAAAAAGGCAAATGTCTTAGTGATGTTAAGAAAACTGTTTTAACCTTGTGGTTTCCCCTGAAAGGGTCCTGGGGATCCCCACCACCAAAAATGATCCACAGACTCCACTTTATAGAATCATTGGCGTAGACAGTTAGCCAGAGGGCACTCCTCTTTCCTCAGTATGTCTTTAGGGAACTTTGGAACAAGGCAAGAAAAAAACCGAAAAAAAATTCATTCAACAAATATTGATTGAATTTCAACTACTATGATTAGTTTTGAGGACAGTAGGAAACGGGATCAACAAAATATTCAAGGGTGTTTACAGTTGAGATATTTCTATTTCAAAATGTTATTTTGTTTCTGGATTCTGCTTTAACACTTTAAAACCCTGCTTTAAAACTTTAAAAGTTCTTCAGCTACACGGCTTTAAAGATATTTGGAATCAATAAGATTTTTCATATTATCCTAACATTTAAATCTGGGAGTAAAACAAGTTTCTTTGGTCATGCAACTCAAAGAATTTCAGCTTAAATTGATTCAATCTGATTTTCTGGGTTTTTTTTGTCTGGATGGAATTTTTATCATTATGAAAATGATGCTCTCATACAACCAAAGAAAATAATGTTTGCCTTCCAAAGCTGATAAGACTTATGTGCACAGTCTTAAAAATATCATTATTCCTCAGTCATGTAATATTAATTAAAATTGTAATATATGTGGAAATTTAAGATCTTCAAAGGCATCTTACATATGAAATATAAGAAAATATTAACATAATTAAAATAACAAAAATTTACCTATACAATACAATTAAATTTCTAAACCCTATCTATCTCCAGTTCAACGGAAGCAAACTTGGACAGGTCTTAAAAAGACGATAGCACTTACAACTCTTTTTTTGACATGACTGATATTGTAATGTAGCTTCTACCAACTTCCAGGTTTGAATTCAGACAAATAAAGGAATTTCAAGTTCTCTCTGCATACCTAGAATGCCATTGTGAAACCTAGTATAAATCAACACTGTAACTTAGGGCTGAGTCAGACATGAGAGCAATGGCGTTAGCTGGACAGACGAGTCTTTACCCGGCTTGTAGACATCTTCAACTAAAATTAGCCTAGAGTCCTGGAAGCAGGTCAGTACAAATCTAAGATGAGATCTCTAAGACTAGTCATATGCCTTTTTAGTTACTGTTCATCTTTTAAAAATCCAACAACTTGGTTTCCTATTTTAAGCTTAATGTGATAATTTTATGTAATTATCTGATATACTATTTGATTTTGCCACATATTTTTAGAATTTGATATTATTTTTCATTTCTGATCTTTTAAATTATAAAAAGTCTATGATTATCACTTAATAAATCTGGCTCTACAGAGCAAAGAGGTTGGGGTGATTATACTTGTTTCACAAGAGGTTTTACTTATCTTGATTTTATTAAGTTAAAACTGTATATCCAAAATTTCAAATTGATTTTCGTACTGCTTTTCTAAAATTTAGAATTCATTGTCCAACTTCAGTAACATGGTAAATTTACTTCCTACTCTTATTAGTTTATCATCTGGATTAACAGGAAAGCCTATAGAACCATCACATTTTCAAGCCAAAATGGACTGATGAGAACACACCTATGAACAAGTCTTTTGATTTAGAAAGAAAGTGTCCCTTTGAGCAACTGGCTTCCCTCACTTCAGACCTGCTTCATGGTGTTCAGTACAGTTGGGAGGCAGGTAGGACACAGAAAGGCAGACCTTAATCTAGGGACAGGGTACATATTCTTTGCTTATCTTTAAGAATTAACTAAGATTTCATGCAATGGGTGTTGGAATAGACCTGAAGTAATTTAAATGAAGTGAACAGAGTAGATCATGGTAAGGTCATTTTAACTTAAAGGAAGTGGTTTTAATGACAGAGAACACTGATGGAATGCATAGCGTGTGTGGCTCAAATGAGAGCCAACTATTTTCCTCCTTGTCTCACATGAAGGCTTATCTAAGCCTTTTGCACTGTGGACGGCTAAGGAGCAGAGAGGCATCAAGATGGTGAGTATGAATCTTCCACTAATACCTCCCCACATTCCAGAAAGGACTAAGGCTGTTTTATGCTAGTTAATTTTGTTGCTGGGGGAGAGGAAAGAAGTCTTTCTTGACTATGATAGAAATGTCTTGGACTCTATACTAAGAAACATCCTGTCTTGGAACTTGAATGTTCTCCAGTAGGATTAGGAGTCTGGAAGAAGGTGGTGTGAAGTATGGTGAGACCCTAGAGTAGATGTGAGTGCTTGATGGCAATGGCTGATCCTTGAATGCAACTCTGGAGCAAGACTGTGTTTAACAGGCTGTATCTTACCTCAAACACTGCAAACAAGGGCTTCAGATCACCAAAACAAGTTTGGGGACTATGCAAAAAAGAGTTAACAATAAAGGAAGAACAAATAGAAGCAAAGATGGACTGACTAATATAAGTGTCCCTCTGCAAATACCACTCTGCCTCTTTCCATGGCTCTAAACTTTTTTGACTTATTTCCCTTTAAACCACACCTACTTTTTCAGAATGAATATAAAAATTTGTTCATGATCTGCTTTAGCCAGTTCAACAGCCTGATTTGACTTCCTTTTTAAATGATCTGAGATGCTTTTGACTGCTTACCGTCAGAGGAATATTTCTAGGGAGAGCTGAATTTCTAATTCCTTCCTGTTCTGTGACACATAATACCTCCATGGGTGTTATCTGACATTTTGTTAGTTTCCCTCTGTTTCCTTTCTGATTGCTCTGAGCATAGTGAAACATCTGGACTGCAGAGAAGAGCATTCTTCCTCTTGCCTAAGAAGTTTCTTCTGCAGAGAAAAACTACATAGTGTCCTAATACACACAATCAGATCCAAGTAGTGTACCTGAACATCTGAGATTTTCTTGTTCTTTCTGAAAAGATAGGTTATGTCAATCATACCCTGAAGGAAAATAGCCAAAAAGCTTGGTTTTCACTAATAATAAGAGAATGCATAGTTCTCTTATTTTTGGAGAGACAAATAATTTCCATGAAAACATTACACCTTTAATTATTCCTGCATCTTTTGGAGTATTCTGCTTTGGCACAAAGCTAGTACATAATGGAAATTATAGGAAGAGAAAATTATTCTTTCCTCTAGGATTGTATAAGGAGAACAAATTTTTATCCCAAATCTGTTTAAAATTGGCAGAATTTTCGATGTGTTCCTGTGTTCTTTTGTATGGTGTTACTACAAGTGGAAATTTCTAGGGGTCCAGAGAACAAGTACCATGTCCACTCTGATTTGTAATAGTGCCCAGCATTGAGCCAACAGCAGATGGGTGCTTAATAAATGCTTTGGGACTATGATGTTAATTCTCTATAAATTATTACATAAAAAACCAAACAGAACTGCATTAATTAAAGGCTGGGACAAATTGTCTTAAATTTCAAAGTATGAAGCCTTTTGTCTAGGTATATAAATCTTTGTTGTTCTAAACATCTATAAAGATTCTCAATTTTAAGAAAAGAATAGAGGCTCTAGAGTCAGCCTGGTTTTGTCACTGACTAGGTGCCTTGAGAAACTCAAAGGTGGGTTCAGAAGCAATTAAGTGTTTTTCCAAGTTGTTTCTTCTCCTTTTGTATGTTAAGGAGATGGATCACCATCCTGCAACTGACCAAGTGAGAAACTCAAGGGAGATGTAACCACCAAACATCCTGAAACTGACCAAGCCTCACCACAAGAGCTATGCCCATGATCTTTGCCTTATTTTTAATGCAAAGCTCTCTCCAGGAGGAGCGTAGGCCTCATTATGTGGAAATGTGTTCTCCAACCGAGCAAATACCCGCATCTCCCTTTTGAGTATTCATTTCCTGACAGAAATAAAAGTTCCTGCTTCCCTTTGTTTGGTGACGCCCTGACTTTGGAAATGATTCCTCATGGTCTCCTATTTGCTGCAAATACACTTTACTTTGTGAGACAACTTCCCCTACTGTAGAGTCTTATTTAACTCACCAGAAGGTGAGCCGACTTGGTTCGGTAACAGTTTGAATGCAGGTTCTATCACTTATTGGCTAAGTAATTTTGGGGTAAGTCAATTAAACTTTCTCTGCTTTAAATTGAGGATATAATATCTGCCCTACCTATAAGTCAAGAGATATTTTGAGAATCAAAAGCTATGGAGTTTGTGAAAGTACTTTATATACACCAATTTATAATCCAAATGTAAGTTGTAGCTATTAATATTATGCACAATATTGTACAGTGCACTGATCTGAAGTTGACATAGTACAGTCGGAAGACAGCAGCTTTAGAAAGCAGATAGACCTAGGTTCTAGCCATCTTGCTACTGGATTGTACGTTTGTGGGGTGTTGCTAATTTTAGAGATGAAGCAGCTGAAACGTGGATAGATTAAATGCTTACCAAAGCTATGTAGCTATACGAAGTCACAGAGCCAGAATCAAACCCAGAAGAGAAAGCACATTAAGCTGATGGTTCTCAATCATCTTATGATCATGGCACACCTTCACCTACTAGAATTTTTGACAATATAGTTAAGGTGTTAAGACACAAAACACTACAGCATAAAAGTAAAACAATATTATGAAGAATCTATGGTTATAAACTATCAACTTGGTTCATCCACAGAAGCCTGTTTTGCTGAGAACTGTTAACTGTCCCAACTGTGTTCTCTTGTAGTCCAGAAAGCACACTATTTTATTATAGCACTGGGATGACACTATGCTCCATCTCTTACCTCTTCCTAAAAGCTGGTTGTACCCTGTTCTACCACAAATCACATTATCTGCTTAGATCAGAGTTCCATCATACATCATATCAGTACTCCTGGTTATAGTCATTTATGTTTTTCACATTTGTCAGATGCAGTGGCAATGCTTCCTAGTTGAGAACCACGATGTGTAATTAATGTGAATCACTGCCACATTAACCAGGAATTGGCTTTGAGAATACTGACTATGGTAAAAATGGAAGTTCATCCTAACATTTCAGATCCTGGCTCAATATGGTGCTACATCAGCATGACTCAATAGCAGGTTATATCCGACGATCAAGATTTATCACATTTTATGCAATGAATGTGTTTTGAAGAGTTGTGTATAAACCAAAAATTTTTTGAAGATCTTAAAGGCACGAGGCAAACAAATAAACCGTTAAAGGACCTCTACGTTTTTAAAACAATCACTTCCCTAATTTACTTACCATGTAATTTCCTATTATTATATATGGTGTTTTCTGAAAGAGGAAAATTCCTCCTGAGCTAACAAGGAAAGCAAACAATAACAAACAACTCCACGTCCCCAGAGACAGTTTTCTCCTTCAGGCAAAATTTAGATTGGCACAGCTCCAATGGGAAAGAGACACTTCAATGTATTTGTAAAAAACAAATCCCATATGTCATCAGAAGGCAAGATGCCCAATCAATGAATTATTGTAATTAAGAAATGGACAGAGTAAACAGAGTAAGGCAGATCATTAAACACTAAGTTACACTGAAAGATATTTCCTAGGCACTCAAAACCTTGTGTCCATGTGTGTGTGGGAGGAGCAGGGTGCATATTCAAACAGAGCAAGATACCAAGCAATAATATACATTTTATTAAATACTTAAGTTCTTTCTTTTGACTTTCTGAGGATTATATGTGTATATAAAGCAAATGTGAAACAGACATTGGATATTTACCTAAGTGATTCAAAAAGCCTAGGGATCAAAAGGAGAAGTAATGAGACCTCTGTATGGGGAAAGGAATATCAAGGGAGCAAGGAATTACTAACAGAGCTCCAAGCCTCTAGTCACCTCTTGTTTACACTCCTGACAATGTAAGTTTACAACCTGGTCTATGGAGGACAGCCACCTTTGTATTCTGAGTAGAAAGAAAAACCATGTTTCAATTAACTATAATGGAAATCAACTATAGGAGACTAAATATGGGGACAATTTTCCTTATTTCACATTTACCAAAAGAAAACAATGTTATTCCAAGATCAACACTTTCATTTCAGCTACCTCCTTCCCAAATTTCAGTTTCAAAACACAACATAAACTTCTAAAACCCACCCAAAGACCTTTTCTTACAAATTAAAAGAAAATTCCATGTACCCACTTTTGCTTAGTGTTTATCAGTTTTCTACTTAAAACGGCACCTAACATTTAATTAGCTAAAATCACTATGTTTTTCATAGATTATCTCATTTAATTATCATAACAAGTCAACAAGGTAGGTCCCATTACACACCCATTCTACAGACAAAGAAGTTGAATTTCAAAAAAATTATAACTTGCTTAAGGTCAGGAAAGTGGTAGATATGGGATTTGAACCCAGGCAGCTCTTAATAACTACACTTTTCTAGTTTACCTATATTTTTTTTTCAAAGAGCATATATACATCTGTGCAAAAAGCAAGAAACAAAAACAAGATTCTCTATTTAATAGTGTCGTTTATTAAAGCTTTTCAGTAAATATATTTTCTACTATGTGGTAAGAATTAGAAATTCTTTCTAAGAATTACCTTTCCTTTTGACAAACCTGTAAAAAAAATATTTTCAACACATATCAGGTACAAAAATCTAGTTTCCCTAATGATATTATAGAGCACCTGAAAATTGGTAAGTTCAACTTTCCTATAGAAAAAATGGGCAAAGGATATGAGCAATTCACGGGTAAAAAAATACAAATAGATCTTAAACACACAAAAAGATGCTCAACCTCCCTCATTTCAGAAATGGACACTCCATAAGGACAGGGGCTTTGTCTGTTCATTATTGTAACCTCAGCACCTTGAATAGAAATTGGCATTAACAGGGACTCAAAATAAATAATTTGACATACACATATATTAAAAAAAAGGTCAACAACTACATGTATGCATTTTCTATCATTTGTGTGAAAAAACAATATGTTATAATAATAGTTGCATTTGGGGAAAGGGGAGTGGCTAGCTTAAAAAGTGGGAGCTAAAATCTGCAAAATAGACCCTATTACATTTCTGAATTTTGAACTACATGAATGTATCAATAATTAAAAATTTTAAAGAGAATCATCTCTACATTAAACAAACACACAAAAGCATTTTTTAAGAGTTGCAGAAGAACTCAATTGACTAATATCCAAGAACTTGAGACCAAAAGAATTGGAATTAGCATATATTAAGTGGAAAAAAAGCAAAGTTGTACAGTATCTTTTATAAGAAAAAAGGGAATGCGAATATATCTTTGTACTGCTTATATTAAAAGCAAAATAATTGGAAAGATTATAAAAATGATTACCTTTAGGGGGAGGACAGAAACTGTTGAGAGGACAAGAATGGAAACTAGGTTTTTCTAAATATACCTTGTTTTGTATTTTTGACTTTGAAATCATGTAAATATTTTATATAACTATAAAAAATTAAGTCAAAAGAGAATCCCTAAAACTTGAAAGCAAATGAAACAAATGAAGCTATCTGTGCAACAAGTTAACAGTTTAACCACACATAAAGAAACCATTGCTAGTGACTTTCCAACACAACACCAACTGTACATCCCGGATGGACTATATTAAAAGGAACTAAAAAGAAATCTAAAACTCTTTTCAACAAATCATATTATTAGTAATAGTATTTGTATGTATGTGAGAATGTGTGTGTGTGAACAAACATATATTAGAATAAAGCAAATAGGTAATTATATTAATGTCATTAGGAACCATAAACACAAATAGAATCAAAGGAATTAAGGGAAAAACCCTATAGTTAAAAATTTAAACTAGAATATATTGGTATGAACTCATGAAGCATTTTTCCTTAAAAAGGGGGAGGGAGAACTCACCTCTCTCCAATGAAAAGGACTGAAAACTATGGCCAATCCAGTAGCACTGAACATTCTTACTCCTCAGATTCTTCTATCTAGTATATTTCCCACTAAAATGAAATGTGGCTCCTTAGAGAAATTGCTGACTCTAAGTCTGTAACAGGAAATATACCAGATAAGAACTGAAATATCTTTTTGTATCAGAAAGACAGCTATCAGAGAGAACTGAATTATTGTATGCAAATTATACCTAAAAACAAACAAACAGGGGCCGCCTGGTGGCGCAGCGGTTTAGTCCGCGCTTGGCAGCCCGGGGTTCGCGAGTTCGGATCCCGGGCGCCCGCCGACGCACTGCCTTGTCAGCCATGCCGTGGCGGTGTCCCATATAAAAAAGTGGAGGAAGATGGGCACGGATGTTAGCCCAGGGCCAGTCTTCCTCAGCAAAAAGGGGAGGATTGGCAACAGATGTTAGCTCAGGGCTGGTCTTCCTCAAAAAATAAAAAAATAAAAACAAACAAAAGCAACCAACTGGGGTCCCATCAAAAGGCCACAGAAGCCAACAGAGGAGCTCCCTCTGATCAAAGATGGGAAAAAAGAACTACAATAGATTTAAACAATTCAATCCATGTGTTCATACATCACCTTGGGAGGATGTTAGGGAACCACCATATTCTGAAAAGAGGTAATGGGAAGTTTTTTCTTTACAGAAGAATTCTAGCTAATAAAAGTGAAAGGAATGACAGAAATGTAATATGATCATTTTGCAGCTCTAATGAAATGAGGATGCCAACGCTGATCAACAATAGCTGCTAAAATCATTAGGGGCAAGGCTGTTGGGCAACTCTATCAAGGATGTGTCAGACTGACAGTGCCCTGAACCTAGCAATCGATCTCAACATTACAAAAAGAAGGAAAACCAGATAGCATATACCTCTGATGGATGTAATAGGAGGTACATCTATGGTATGTGTACCTGTGAAGTATTTTGTGCCAAACAATTCAAACCTAAATCTGGTTGAGCCTCTAACCATCAGTTTACAGGAGATTCAGGAGTAAAAGAATGCGTTAGATGACATCATGGGAATGCAACCAGCAATGTCCAGACTGTGGATTATTCTACAGCACAGATGACCAGGTCTCTCCCACAAATAAACGGCAAGAAAAAAATGGGGAAGAGGAGAGGAAATCTAGAGATTAAAATAGATTTAAGAGACAAATGAACCAAACACAGCATGCAGATCTTCTGGATTTTTATTATTAAATGACATTTTAGATCCAATTACTAAGTGACATTTATGAGAAAATTAGGGAAATTTGAATACTGACTAAATATTTGATGACAAAATACTATTTTTTAGGTTTGATAATGGTACTACGGTTTTAGAAAATAAAACAGTGCCAATGTTTTAGAGATACATACTAAATTAATTAAAGATGAAATGATGTATCTTGGATTTGACATAATTTTTAAAATAAGTTTTTAAATTATGGGGAGTGGGAGATGGGGAGGTCTGTAGATGAAACAAAGTTGGCCATATGATAAATGTTGAAGATGAATGATGGGTAGGAAAGGTTCATTATATTATTCTATTTGTATGTGTTTGAAAATGCCCATAATAAAGTCTTTAAAATGGGATTATACGCCTGAAAATATCTTCATTTTTCTTCATACTTGAAGGCGAACAACATAAATTCATTAGCTATTTGCTATGTTGTTCACTCAAGCATAGCTTTACAGATTACGGCTGCCCTAAAAAACTACCTTCGTTTGCCCACAATAATCATTGATCTAGAATAGATTAGAATGAGCCCTTAGAGTCATGGTGTATCTCACCATCATTTGCTTACAGAATGCTAGAACTGGAAAGATTTTCTGTATTTCTAACCATGTTTTTAAAGAGCCCCGGGCCCAAGAGTGTCTCAGGAGGCAGAGGCAGTATAAGGAAGTGGGCCTGTGGGTCTCTGAACCTCAGCCCTTGCTTCCAAAAGAGCTTTTTAAACTACGGTGGGAAGAGGTCAATTCTACAGAAAGATGTCTCACAGTTTTCCTAGAGTAATTCCTGGCAATAAGTTTGGCACCTCAGCCTGCTTTTGTGAAAGTAATCATCATGAATCTAAACTCATACTGCCTTTTCTCTTCTTCTTAACACATCCCAAGTGACCTCATGGCCCACCAGCTTGTTGGTTCTAGATAAGGTTTTTGCATTTGAACTCTTTTAGCCAGATGACTAGCCCCCACCTGCCAAGTTGGCACTCCCCCTTATTGGTCAAGGAATCACCAAATGTGTTTTTGTAGGAGACATGAGTGTCACATGTAATCAGAGTGGCCTGCTGGCTTTTATTCCTCTGCTTTAGCTACAGCCATCCAACTTGCTAATCTGTTCCAGGTGTCTAGTCTCCGCTGCCCTCTGATGATAGACATTTGCAGTTTCAGGACTGCCTGTGGTCTGCCTACACCAGAGTACAGTGGTATCCTTGCCCAACCTCTATGCCTCTTAGAGTATCAAGCATCTTTTTTCTCTACTGCTCCTCCTCAAGTTTCTCACTGCTTCTTGAGCTCTAGGTGCTCTTGTCTCAGGCTATTGAGACAGGCTTGTGTCCAGCTAGTTAAAGAGGCAGGCCCCACAGTAGAGCTGCATGAGCTTTTAGTGATACTATTCTTTCTTTTTATTATAGCCTTCTACTTTCCAGAGCAAATAAGTACCCTGGGGCGGGGAGTAGGGTGAGAGCACAGACTCATAGTGTCCTTAGAACCAGTGCTCCCTCCACCCCACAGGCCCTACCACAAATGTGGCTAATTCTGGGTAGGACTCTTGCTCTTGCTTTTACAACTCCTGGGTCCTGTGAAAATCAGAGATGTATCTGGACTCCTGCTTAAGTGACCGTGGTCACTAGATGACAATAAGGAGTTACTCCAAATATTTCCTGACAGACAACGGTGTTTTTCTACTCAGGACACCAGAGGACCTCTGGGTGGGGTGACCTGTTACTAACACTATGCCCTGACCTAATCAAGTCTGAAACTAGATGATTTGTCCCATGTCTGTAGGGGGTGGGATTCCAACACCAAGGTGATTTTGTTCTAGTGATTAAATATATTCCAAGTTGAATAATTTTTATTTACCACTAACGACATTTTCTCAATATAATTTTACTTCTTGGAAGCTATTGTCTTAGCTTATACTTTCAATCTCTTTGTTTGACTTCAACTTGTCAGTATATTCCTTGTATTAATTCTTCATACACAGAAGAGAGCTGTTATTTGGCTACTAATAATTCAATTCTAAAGCAATTATGAAAGGTAAATAAAGGGTAAACTACATGATTGTCTGGAGTCCTAATCTACCGTTTCAGCAAACTAAACCTTTGAGATTCTAAGCCACGTTACTATAGAAGGCTATATACAAGTAAATACATCAAGTACAAGTATGTTAATTAGAAACAGATAAAAACTTACTCCGTATCACATTTTTGTTGTAAGAAATTTTCCCTATTTCAAAACTGCAAAGATATTTCATATTTTCTTCTAAAGGTTTTAGTTTTGCCCTTTCACATTTAAGTGTTTCATTCATTTAGAATTTATATTTGTGTATATGATATAGGGATCTATTCCCTCCGCCCCCCCCCCCACCCAGCCCCCCGGCCCGCCCCAGATTAAATGACTATCCCAGCACCATTTACCTAACAATTCATTCTTTCCCTCACTGATCTGCTATGCCAGCTCTATTACATATGCCAAGTTTCCTTATATGTGTGGATCTTTTTGGACCTTTTACTTCCATTCTACAGGTCAGTCTGCCTCCAGGACAATTCTGCACTAAAGATTTATAATCAGTCTTGACATTTGGTAGGGCAAATGCCTTCCTTTCCCCCAATCTGGTTCTTGAGCAGTACCTTGGCTCTTTAAAGCCCTCTGTGCTTAAATATATATTTCAGAATCCATTTTTCAACTTCCAAGGAAAAGGATATTTCAATTTTAATTAAAATTACATTGAGTCTACAGATCAATTTGGCAAAAATATCTTTATGACAACGAATTTTCCTTCTCAACAAGTTTTATGTCTTTCAATAAGTTTTATTATTACGCATTTTTTGGCTAAGATCTCTTCCTATGTAAGTGACTTTTAAATAACTACTCTAAATATGTTTTTTCTCCCAGTTTTAATTGCAGTTTCTGTCTGTTGATTGTTCACAGAAATGTAATTAGCTAATTTTTGTATAACAGCAACCTTGTCAAACTTTCTTACTAACTCTAATAATTTGTCTGTAGAACTTAATGGTTTTATTTCTAAATTTTGTGGTTATATTAAATCTCTGGCTATGGCATCCAAATAACGCTGAATAGAAAAGATGATAGCAGGCACCCTTGCCTTATTCCTGAGATTATGAGAACTATTTTTAATATCTCATTATCAAGTATTTATTTGCTGTAACTTTTAACCAGACTGAAGAGGTTCTCTTCTATGGTGGTTTGCTAAGATACTTATTAATCATGAATGACTGTTCAATTTTATTGAATGTTTTTTCTTTATCTATTAGGATGATCGTATGTTTTTCTCCTTTAATCTATTAATACTTTTAATACAGTGAATACCATTTCCAGAATCATAACAAGGATCCAACATTTCAGATTCTGACCAATCTGTTCTACATTAGTATTTTTTACACCATATATCCAGTGAAACAGAGGAAATAAATATCAATATCTTTATCAAATATAACAACTTGGGTCAAACTGCTAACAAGTTAAAAGATTAGAGCTCAGAATAAATGTAATAAATTAGGTCCAAGAGTAGAGAACTGATCTTACAGAACATAGCCAAGATGATAAGAAGTCTTGTAAATATAAACCTGACTAGAATGGTGTAGGCTAATTTTTCGCAAAGCAACTCAATGTATTTTCTGGGGGAAAAAAAGTGCCATCAAAATGGAACGTTTATTTTGTATACTCTCTATCTCTGCAGTATTTTTGGTTCTAGGTCTTAAATAAAACTCTGAGTCTTTCTGTTGATATTTCTCTACAACTAACCTAAAAGCACAAAGACACACACAACACTATAGTAAAGATCATTGGCCGGCTGAGTACACAGCATATAAGTAATTTAGAATGAATAAAAAACATAAAATACTTTTCTCCCAGGCCTAATAATATTAAGACACATTGCAGAAGTTCTCTAAAACTTCAGTATGGTGGAAAAACCATTTTTCAAGATTTCACTTTGCAATCAGGATTTTTAGAGTGAGAAGAGAATTCAGTTTTTATTTAGCCCAAACTTTTATTTAAGAGATAAATTACCTAGTTAACAGAAGAATTATTTTGTTGGTAATTATCACATGGGATGGATTAAAAATCCATAATATCTATACTTTTACTATCACAGAAATAAATTCAATTAGTTTGGCATGCTTTATTTTATATCAATGACATATGGCTCATAGTTTATAAGGGTCAGAGATTTTTCAAACAGCACCCCATGATGTCACCCTACAATAATGGGGTGGAAAAGGGAACATGAGGGCAGAGGTTCTTCAGAGCAAAGCAAATCACCATATTTGAGGAGAAAGGGAATAACAGAGCTAAAACAGATAACGTACATTAAGTGCTTCCTATGTGGCAGGCACTCTCCTAGGTACTCTGTGTATATTAACATATTAAATAGGAGCAGAAACATAGTTTGGAACGGTTTATTATGTAATATTTGGGGGGGAAACCTGTGTCTATAATAAATACTACAGAAAGTAAAGTTTAAATATTCTTGTTGGATAAGGACATGTAGTAGATGAAGTAGGAGACTGGGGAGAAGAGAGGACAGGACCCATCTATGGGGAGCCTCATCAGTCTCTGAAGGTGGTTGAGATTTTGATAGTTTCCACATTAAATATCTGGTGTACAAATGGTTCCACGGCTAAAAAACAAAAATGGTTGAAAACCCTTGTTCTATTTTATCAGCAAATTAGTCAAGCCATGATTTAATACTTTCCATGTGAACTATAATTTGTAAGGCTTCTCTTTTCCCATTTTAAAATATGCATTTCTCTCTTTTAAATTTTACAATCCACATTCTTCCCATCTGCTTCCTAAACTTAAGTGTGTATATCTTGGGGGTAAGTGGTGAGATGGGGTGACGGGGAAATGTAAGATTTTTATGGGAAAGTTAAGTAAGAGATGAGTGAATTATTTTTCAATATTAAAGAATAGAAAAGGTGAACAGATTACTTACGATGCAATTTAGGGCACAGGCAAGAGGGATTTGATAACATTGAATACTCCACCTATTTTCCTATTCTAAAATGAAACTTTTAAATTATGTGTGGCACATGCTCTGTTTATGTGATTAGAGAAGAACTTTATGAATAAAAGACAGACTTTAAAAAAACTCTTATAATAGCTACTTTTTATTTATTTATTTATTTATTTTGTGTGAGGAAGACCAGCCCTGAGCTAACATCCGTTGCCAATCCTCCTGTTTTTTGCTGAGGAAGACTGGCCCTGGGCTAACATCTGTGCCCATCTTCCTCCACTTTATGTGAGACGCCGCCCCGGCATGGCTGACAAGCAGTGCATCGGCCCGGGCCTGGGATCCGAACCCGTGAACCCCGGGCTGCTAAAGCACGGACTAAACCGCTGTGCCACTGGGCGGGCCCAATAGCTACTTTTTAAAACAGTAAGTTGTTATTTTCCCACATATCTGACTACTGACAATTTCCTATATTGTCCTCTTTTCCTCTGAACAACTGAAGGATGTTTTACATTTATAGGTTTAATAAGCTGCAACTTGTTTATCAGTTTAACCTTTTCTGGTTAGGTCATTATATAGTTGCATTTCTTTGTAGTTTTGCTTTGTGATCTGTCCTGATTTCATTTTTTTAACAATTTTATCTTAACTTTCACATCTGTACCATTCTGGGTTTGACTAATTAAGATGGAACACAGAATATATGAATATAGTATAATAAATTTCTGTCAAATGCAAAATCACTAGTGTTATGATTATAGTACACACACAAAAGGGCTACTGGGCCTTGAAAAGCAAAGAAATCTCTCTCTGGCCTTAGGGTACGACAGCATCAAAGCACAGAGCTCTTTCTGAGATATTAACAATTATCTCGACTACTTGTATGCTTCTTTAAACACTCCCAAGATTTCATCTGTGTTCTCACCAGACTGTCATGATGCATGTGTTAAATAGTTAAAGGCTACCTTCTCTTTAGAGATAGGCAGACCTGCCAGGTTTCCTGTTAGGTATTTCATGGCCTGCACAGAACTCAGCCCTGGACCCCCAAAGGAGCTGACGGTAACTGCAGAAGGGGATAAGGAAAGGTACTCACTGCTAACCATATGACCTGCAATGGTAAACTCTGTCAAAAGATAACCATCAATAAGCATGTTTAGAGGATACCTCTAACCTAACCAAACTCTGGTTTTATCTAGTCATCTAAAACTCACTGATCTTTTCAAAATAAGTACAAACTGAGACATTTTTGTTAACAAGGGACAATTACACATAAGTCAGAAGTGATATGTATATCTTTTCCAGTAGAACAATCATTGAGACCAGTTGTGGCCAGAATCATGGTGCAGATGTGGGGTTAGAGCTTTACAATCTACAAATATTAAACAAAAAACTATCTTGTAGAAATTAACTGTTAATAACTCCTTATCCCATAGGGCTTTTTACAATGACAACAGGATGTATTCTTCACTGATATTTTGATAAAATATTTTACTCTATGAATACCAGCACACACATATGCCACTCTGTCTGTAAACTTGTGCTGAAACCAGAGAACTCTAGTGTCTGTTACATCTCATTAATTTGGGACAATCTCTAGGACTAAATCATCAAGGGAATAAAAGATACTAATGTTATTTGACAGTATAAAATGGATATGTTCAACAAACCCCGGGTCTTAATAAAAGTCTTTGTTTAAATGTAACTAAACTGTATCAACAGGCAGGCAATATTACCATCCATTCTTAATAAAACCAACAAGGAGATCAAATGACTAAAAACTAAAATAGCATTGGGAGGCAGAATCATAAAAGATGTATGATGAAATAAGGAACCCAGCATCAATTTCAATAGATAGCTCTGAATAGCTTTTCCAAATTGCTAACTAAAGGATTTATGTTCCCATAAAACCACAGTTGCTAAAACCAAGTTTTGTGCTTTGTTCCTACAATTACAGATGACGTTCTTCTCTTAGATGAACAAAGTACTTAAGCTAAATCCTTTCCTGAGGTGATATAGCAATATAAATATCCAATACAGAGGGGAAAAAAAACAAGAGAAGGAGTACTTTTCTATATGAACCCAAATGTACTTTATAATAAAAAGACAGCAAGGATAACTGTTAAAGGCTATCTCCTACCTGTGTTTTTTGATGCCATTGGAGAGAGCATCTCCACCACCACAGTCTTTTCCTTCAGACATTCTGTGTTTTCAGCTGCTCAAATGCTCTCCTTCCTCTTCAAAGGAGTGCGCTGTTACTGCTTCCAATCTACTCAGGGACCGTTTGGATTCAGAATCTGTGGCAGAGCAGGTTCACAGTCAACGAGTTGAACTTGGGTGGCAGGCTTCGCTAACAATGGATATCTCCTGTAACGCATCAGGCTTTGAAACTTAAGCAGCCTACTTTGTCCTTCAACAATCCATCCGTTAACTGCCTCCTCAGGGATTTCAGAGAACCTGCACCCAATAAGGCTAAAGTGGATTTATGAAACAGATATAGGTTTATATAAACTTAACAATTAAACAGGTTTTATATATTAAAAGAGATTTCCAAAGATTGCCTTATTCTTTAAGGAATCATATTTAGTGGTTTCCCCCCAAATTTCTATTTTTATCTTCCCTCTCAAAGCATCTTAAGTATAACTTATAAAAAGCATTCAAATTTTAAAATTCATACATAAGGAAAAAGCTACAGTGGTTGTACTTGTGGGAAATGTAAATTATATCCAATACTGTAGACACAAAAGCAAAGGTAATTCTAAAATCTTTTAAAAACACTTCTTGTGGTATGATATTATTTAAATCCTCAAGCACTAAAGCCCAAAGTGTCTATATAAAATCTAATTATCAGGCAGGCATTTTCAGGATGGAAATGCCACGTTCCCAACTGGCTATGTGTTCAGAATGGAGCCATCTGCCTGTTTGCAAAAAATAAGACAACTTATTTTTGTACAATACATTACAGTTTTCAGGCACATTCACATCCTTCATCTCCTTTCAGCACCTCCAGGGTGCTTTGGTGACAGCAAGGGAGGATTATAGGGTTAACAAGTGTGCTGATGGTCTCATCGTTTTGAACCCAGGTTTTCTGACTCTGTTTAACGCTCTATTTATTTCAGCTGAAAGCAGCAGTCAGTCTCCATAAAACTTTAAATGGTGCCTAAGTTTTTATTAAAATATAAATTCAAGGTAACTTCTAACTTCCATTCTTAAGCAGATGACTATACACTCATGTGTCCTCAGCTCTGGGAAAGCATTCTTACACACATTCAAGCAAACTTTCTTAAATAAATTTATCAATCATCTGCTCAGTATCTATTATAGCTAATCTGTTCAGGAAATCAAATTTTTTAGTGCTTTATTTTCCCCTTACTACATTCAGCCAGTATCATGGAACCTTATTTTCATCACATTAGGTTGATTAGTAACAACTGTTGGAAAAGCACAACTGCAAGTTGGACAACACACTTTGAGCTCTGAACTCTGGGCCCTCTGGATGGTATAAGTTACTTGCAGAAAGACTTTCAATCCTGGTAAAGTTATTTTTATTTTCTACAAATAAGTAAACAGTTTTTAGAATATCTGAATATATACCTTTGTTCTGTCATATACCTTTTAGCAAAGAAACAGATATTTTATAATAAATTTAAAGAGCTATTTATTTTTCATTGTCAATTTTGGCAGGTAGTCACAATCTTTTACTGAAAAAAATTAAAGGCAGTCTGAATAGCCAATAACAGGAAAGAGACTGTCACCCATTAGATGAAATAAGCAGTTGTTAAAATTACATTTATGAAAACAATTTAATAAAATAGAAAAATGCTTTTAACAGCAATACTAAGACAAAAAATCAGGATACCATTTTACAACTCTGAAATACGCAGCAAAAAAATAATTTTACTCTGCCTTAGAGAAAGGCTGGTCTGGTTCAAGTAAACAGGTATCTGTACAAACGAGAGCAGTAAAATGAGAGAAGTTTGTCTAGGGCACAGTGAAGCAAAGTGGGGATCAATCAATTTTCTGAGGTGGGCAAATGAGTATTAAGAAAGACTACAGAGGAGATGCAGTGCTACTAGTAAATCTTAAACGAATGAAAATGGTGCTCAGGTGGAGGTGAGAGAGTTGTTCAGAGGGAGCAGCATGAGCAAAACCTAAATAAAAGACAATGACAGTGGTCTTGGAGTGGTTTTTTCACTTCTACATTTTCAAATTTGTTTCATATGAAAAAAACTAAGAATTTAAAAAGTCAAAAATAACTCTGTATTGGTTAGTATTATTTACTTTAGTACTTTACTACTTTATAATTTAGATGTTATGAAAATCAAAAAGCACTGAAGCAAAAAACCTCAAGCATTTATTAAACATCACTATGCACAGGATAATGTGTTTGCTATTTAACAGATACAAATCATAAGACAGGAACTTGTCCACCTAAAAAGAAAATTCTTAACAAAAAGCAGATATACAGTAAACACCAAACAAGAGGTAAGGCAGTAAGAGCTTCTATGAAGCAAAGATAGACTTTTCTCAAAACAAGATTTCAACTTAGTGAATACAAGATGAAGACCTACTACCTTCATCTGTATCAAGGGACCACCGTGCTTACCCCTAGGAACACACCATCAGATGGCAGTACAGACCCTTGTCCTCGGTGGCTACCAGTTCTTGACTCTCTGTCTCTGGCTCCCTCCTAATCCATCTCTCTGCTCACTTTCTCCTTGCTCCTCCTTCTCTCCCCCTCCCCCAATCCTTACTCCTCTCTACTCTGCTCCCAATCTCCTTCCCTCTCTAATAGAATCAGGCTATCCCCACCCTTCCCCAGAAGGGCTCTGACAAAAGTCACCAATTACTTCCACATTGCAAAGTCCAATGGTCATTTTTCAATTGTTAGTGTGACTCATCTACCACATCTGACACTGCTTAATTCATTCCTCTCCCGCTTTAACATGTGCAAGGCAATGGTGGGATTCAAATAGTAAGATCTGATCCGTGTCCATGGTCTAGCAGAAGCAGACTGTTATGTGAACACGAGTTCAATAAATTTTTCTAGGTGCAATAACAGAAGTGTGAATGGGGGCAGCTGACCACAAAGGAGGGATCAGCCAATTTTACAGAGTGAAGGACAGGGTGTCCAGAAAGGATTGTGGCTCATGATGAGCTGAGTAAGTTGACAAGGACTAAGAGTGGGGGTGGAGGAGAGAGTTACAATAGAGAGAACTGTTCCAAGCAAAGGGAACAGCGTGACCCAACACAGAGAGGAATGAAATATTCAGTAAGATGGGAGTGGAAGAAACAAGGAAGAGTGATGGTAGGGATGGTTGGATGGAAATGAGGCTATGAATCAGTGATGAAGCTGACTATATAGGATAAATAAAAATCAAAGGCAGGCAGTGTAACAAAGAGAATATAAAATGAAGCTAAGAATGAGGTAGTCCCTCAATACATGCCATGAGGTTCCATATACTTGCTAGAGGTAAATCACAAACTTATCTCTGAGCATTCCAGCTTCAAAGGCAAAGGAAACATGATTAATCACATGATTTACAGTGCCTGTGAGATAAAAACTAATGAGTTGCTTAAGAACAAAAGCTCAGTTATTTCTACTACAAACAGACATGTCTAATATATATAGTAGTGTGAAATAGTTTGGACTTACTTCGTTGGCAACAGGGAGCCATCTTAATAGAGTATGCCTTCATAGCATAGTCACACCAATCTGTCTATCTCCAGTATAGCATCATTTCTTATGGAGACTCATAGTTCTTGATATATTTAAATTCAAACATGTTTAGCTAATTATCAAAGAGGTCATAGCCACCGTGGAGGATCAGGTATAGCCTGCCCACAGAAGTAATTTTCAAGTCTCCCTGAATTAATAAATCAGTGATAGATCTCATTGTCTCTGAGGTGACAATTCAATCTTAAAACTTCAGGTTTTTCAGTTTTGCCCACACAAATAAATATCAAATGGGCCAGACTTTATCTACCATCCAATGTTACTGGGCAATACAATATATTAATGCCTTAGTGGAAAGCATCAAGTATTGGAAAGAGTGCGCTTAATGCCTCCTGGTGGTTACAGTGCTCTCTTATAGTAGTATAAGGCTACGATACTCATGCTTTAAAAACAAACACGGGGGATGATGGGGAGTTATTGTTTAATGGGTATGGAGTTTCAGTTTGGGATGATGAAAATGTTCTGGAGATGGATGGTAGTGATGGTTGTGCAACAATGTAAATGTATTTAATGCCACTGAACTGTACATTTTAAAATGGTTAAAATGGGTAAACAAAACAAAACCCACACAAACAAGCAAACAAAATCCTTTCAAGCCAAAGCCGACCTATCATGCTGGATGCATGAACTATATTCTGGTCCTGTTATCTCTTACCTCAGTGCCAGTGATGAAAGAAAACCACATAGAAGAAAAACTCGTTGATTTTTCTACACAGTATTTCTAAATGCAGCAAAAGAAATTTAACAATATACATAGCTAGATTTCAGAAAGAGTTAGCCTTTCATTATTCTTTTTATTTCCCACCGCATTTTACCCTTACAAACATATGTTTCTTTAATAAGTAAAATCACCCAAAATTTTCAGGATACTTCATTGAACTCTGAAAAACAGGGTAATGGATTTATGAAATAGCTTTACATTATTTATTGAACTTTTTTTTTTTTTTTTTTTTTTTGGTGAGGAAGACCAGCCCTGAGCTAACATCCGTTGCTAATCCTCCTCTTTTTGCTGAGGAAGACTGGCCCTGGGCTAACATCGTGCCCATCTTCCTCCACTTTATATGGGACGCCGCCACGGCATGGCTGACAGGCAGTGCGTCACGCGGGCTCCCGGGATCCGAACCCGCGAACCCCGGGCTGCCAAGCGCGGACGAAACCTCTGCGCCACCGGGCCGGCCCCTATTTATTGAACTTTTGATGAGTCATTAGGAAATGATGGGAGAGTAATGATGGGAAATGCAATACTTAGTATGTGCTTATTTGTGGCTTTGTTTATTCCCATCTAGTTCCAAAAAGATTCAGGTAGCTTAATTGATAATTATATTTTATAGAAAAAGTATAAGAATAATACTTTGAAAAACAGACTATATTTACAAGATAAATTCTCTAGCCTACAGACAAGTATTTAAGGTAGACAGAATATTTGCCTGATTAATTTCTCAATTAAAACAGTAGTATTAATAGAAAGTTTGTTTTACTGTGACAAATCCCCAGTGGCCTAGATCTTTAAAGCTCTGTCCACATTAGGACTTAGAATCACTTTGACCCCATTTCAGATTGAACACAATCGTCTCTCATTCAAATAACACGGAAGCCAATGGCTGTGACTGGGTAAACAAGATTTTAAAACTTTACTCATCAAGTTGTATATATTAAATATATACAGCTTTTGATATGTCAATTATACCTCAATAAAGTGGTTTAAAAAAAAAACTTTAGAATTAAGAGGAGCATTACCTCTATCCTACTTTTTTGAGTTTTTCCTCCTACTAAAAGGCTGAAAGAACAGGTTATGAAGTTAATATAAACCTGCCAACAATTCTTATGTTATCCCAATAAACATTTTTTTCAATATGACCTTTGAAAACTAGCTTGAGAACAAATAGTACAAAGGAGCAAGATGTGGAAGAACTGTGAATAATGTCCAAATAACCCCTCCCCCTCTTACTTAAAGTAACAGGAAATGGTCAGGAGACACACATACTCAATTTAATATCCCTTTATTGTTTATGGTTTCCCATGTACTAGGCATGCTCCAAAAATGTCCAAGTAACCCAAGGTAACCCAAGCTTAAAATATCAGTGCCAAATTTTTATTTAGCTTTAAGGTACAATTGTGTAAACTCAAAAATAACACAGTAAAAATGAAGAACACAAAGAAAATACATGAAACCTACCACATTTAAAATAAACTGAAAATCAAGATGAGTCCAGAAGGGGCTGCCGAGAGACTGCTACAGTAATCTACTAAGGAAATGACAAAGCTTGAAATAGAATTTTGGCAGTAAGCAACAAGAGTCAGAGACATTCTAGACATATCCTCTCTGAATGATGTCCAAGGCCAAAATTAGCCAAAAGGTATATAGTGTGCTTATGACAGAGTTTCTTAAAAGTATTGGCTTGTCCCCAAGCAACTAAATAGACTACTGTTTTCCACAACTTGCAAAATCTGCACATGTAATTGAAGATGAATAATTACACAAACCATTGTGTGTGGGCTACTGGAAATCTTATGTTTATCTATTTTGGACTGCTAAATCCAGAGCTTTCCCATTTGTCTTGTTGATATCCTTAAAATTATTTTCAAGAAGGTCATCTATGCATTCACTCCACAAAGAAAATAATTCTAGAACTAAAGACCAGATACAAAATAATCTTTAGTTATAAAACAAAGTATTTTCATGTGACTTCAATGTAATAAATCAATGTTTATCAAGTTCCTACCACATCAGGTAAAGAGCTAGCTGCTGAAACAGTTTAGAAAGATTAATGATGGTGCCCTCCAAGTATTCAAAGTCCAATCTAGTGGAAGACACACAAGTAAACATATGCTTATACAAAATGTTTGTGGGAATAGTGGAAGAAGTGATTCTTATGGGAACCAGGGTAAGTTTCCAAGCAGAGATGACATTTGAGCTGCAATGATGAATAAGAGTTTAAGGCAGGAAAAGAGAATATTGGGTGTTCAGGGAAGAGCAAACAGCCCCAAGGCCTGAAAGAACAAGGTATATCCAAGAATATCTGGCATAGTTAGAGAGCAGAGTGGTCAGAGGGAAAAGATGTGGTCATCAGAAATAAAGTTTTAAAGTGCGTCAGATCACAGAGTATGGACTTAATCTTTAGTAAGGGGGAGTCACTGGATGTTTTTCCAGAGAGTGATAGATCAATTTTAGACTTTATAGATAACTCTGATAGATCAGTGTTTCATGGCCACTGTAACAACTACCACAAACTTGGTGGCTTAAAACAACAAAAATTTAGTCTCAATTCTGGAGGCCAGAAGTCCAAAATGAGTTTCACTGGACCAAGACCACAGTGTTGGCAGGACCACTGTCCCGCCGGGGGTTCTTTTAACGTAGGAGAGAATACATTCCTTATTTCTCTCAGCTTTGGTGGCTGCCAGCACTCCTGAGCTTGTGGCCACATTACTGTAGTCTCTGCTTCCATCTTCACATTGTCTTCTCTACTGCATGTCTGTCTAATCTCCCTCTGCCTTTCTCTTGTAATGATACTTGTGACAGCATTGAGGACCCACACAGAACCCATGACGATCTCTTCATCTCAACATCCTTAACTTAATCACATATGAAAAGGTCTTTTTTCCAAAAAAAAGGTTATAAGTTCCTGGGATTAGAGGCAGACACATCTTTGGGTGGCCATTTTTCAGCCTACCACACCTGACAATATGTAATGTGGAAGACGGGCTGGCAGGGACAAAGACTAGAAGCAGGGAAACCTGTTAGAAGGTACTGTCATAGTCTATAGGGTCAAAAGGAGGAGGAAGTAAGGCACTGGCAGTGAATACTGGGGAGCGGGGAGGAAAAGACTAGATACCTAGATATGTGGGGGTGCAAGTAAAGGAGGCAAAAGATGACTTCCACATTTGTAGTTTTCACAGTGGGTAGATGATGACGATGCCATCAACCAAGACAGGGTATAGAGAAGGGGGCAGAATAGGCTGACAAGTTCAGTTTCCATCATATACAGTTTGAGATGCTTTGGGCCAAACTGAGAATTTTTGGTCAAGAGATGGGAAGCCTAAGGATATCATTATCCTCCACAACCAACTGATCTTCAAGTTCATTCAATTTAGCCTTAAAAATGTACCTTAAGGGGCCGCCCGGTGGCGCAGCGGTTTAGTCCGCGCTTGGCAGCCCGGGGTTTGCGAGTTCGGATCCCGGGCGCCCGCCGACGCACTGCCTGTCAGCCATGCCGTGGCGGCGTCCCATATAAAGTGGAGGAAGATGGGCACGGATGTTAGCCCAGGGCCAGTCTTCCTCAGCAAAAAGGGGAGGATTGGCGACGGATGTTAGCTCAGGGCTGGTCTTCCCCACAAAAAAAAAAAAAAAGTACCTTAAAATTTTATTCACTCAAATATTTGAACTCCTAATATGTGCCAGAATTTATGCTAGTTGCTAGGGATGCAGAGTTCCTCATGGATTTCACTGTCTGGTTGAGTGGCAGGGCTGACAAAAACCAAATAATCATACAAATGAAAACAAAATTTCAACTAAGGGAAATGCTATGGTACTTTGGTGCACTGAGAGCTTATAAATGGGGATTTGATTAAGTCAAGGAAGTCAAGTAGGCTTCCTTGAAGAAGCCTCTGACCCTTGAACAAAGGTCAGAAGGATACGTGTTCACTAAAGCAATAAAGGGAGACAATTGAAACTTTCAATTCTCACTTAAATTGCTTTTATTCAAACTCTTTGTCATCTCTCATCTAGGACACTAGGACCTCAAATCAATCTTTATTCCTAAAACACAAATATTCTACTAGAATGTGAACTCCTGAGTAGAGACCATGTCTTATTTTCTTTGAATTCCCAATTCTTAGTATAATGCAAGCATATCATAAGAATTCCACAAAGTTTACTAAAAAACAAATGAATCTTTATAAAACATTAATCTGACATCATTCTACATACTTAACTATCTCTGTTGGCAACGACCACCTATATGCTAAAATTCAAATTCTTGTGGGCCGGCCCAGTGCCGCAGCGGTTTAGTTCGCACTTGGCAGCCCGGGGTTCACGGGTTCAGATCCCAGGCGCCCGCCGACGCACTGCTTGTCAGCCATGCTGTGGCGGCGTCCCGTATAAAGTAGAGGAAGATGGGCACGATGTTAGCTCAGGGCTGGTCTTCCTCACAAAAAAAAAAAAAAAATTCAAATTCTTCAGCAGAATCTTATAACAAGTCTCACTACAAGCTGATCCTAAACTGTTTTCTTGGCTTCATCTTGTCACTATCTCTCAGCATCCAAAATAAAATACTCACCCTTGCTTTGGCCACAGCACATTTCATGATGTTTTTGAAAACTATTTTTCTCTACCTTTGTATGTGTTGTCTTCCTCCACAAAGAATATCTCCCCCATCTTATCTGTCTGGAGAATTCTTTACTGACTCTTCAAAACACCCCTTGAATGTCATTTATTTTGTGATGCTTTCTCCAACTTTCCCAAGCAGTTAGCTGTCACTCCTCTGAATTTCTATAAAACACCTTATGTACCATTTGGTGGTACTTACTCATTAACTCGTTCAACAAATACTTATTGAGCACCTCTTTCTTTGTCTAGCACTGACAAAGAGGCTGGGAATATATCAGTGAATTAAACAAGATCCCTCCCCCGCACTGAGGAGCTTACATTCTGTGGGAGATCAACAAATAAATATTATGTGAAAGGTGCTATTAAAAGAAAGGCAGAAAAGGGGATAGAAAATGATATAGTGAAGGTCTCTCTGAGCAGAAAAATGAAGGACACACTGTAGATACTTGGGATAAGAGAGTTCCAGACAGGAAATAATGAAAAGCAAAGGCCTGAGGGAGAACATGCTTGGCAAGTTCAAGAACCAGCAGTGAGGTCAAAGTGACAGAAGACAGTGAGGAGAACAGAGGCAGATTTCAGAAAAGTGGCAAAGGGTCAGATCATCTAGGACTTTGGCTTTTATTCTAGCCAAGAAGCAAGCCTTTGGCGGGTTCTGTGCAGAGAATTGATGTAAACTGATTCATGTTTCAAAACGATTACTCTCAATGCTGTGTTTAAAATACTGTTGGAAATAAGGGTGCAAGCAGAGACCATCAGAAAAGTGCTGTAATAACTCAGGCAAGAAATAACAGGGGCTTGGGTATGGGTGATAAGAGTAGAATTACGAGAAGCAGTCAGATTCTGCTATATTTTGAAAGTAGATCTGAAAGAATTTGTTGATGGACAAAATATGGATGTAAGACCAAAAAAACACCCCCCAAAAACACAACAGTCTGTGATGAATGACTCAAAAGTTCTCAGCCTTGTTCAAAGCAACTGGAAAAATGGACCTTCCATCTACCAAAATGTGGAAGACTGTAGAAGGGGCAGACTTGTGAGAAGAAATAAAGAGTTCTCTTCTGGACATTTTAAGACCTTTAGGAGATCTCATTAGACATTTAAGTGAATATGCCAAGTAAATGGTTAGACATTCAGGGGGAAGACTGAGGCTAGAGACACAAAATTATGGATTTATCAGAATATAGACAATATTTAAAGGCATGGGTCTAGATAAGGTCATATAAGGTGATGTTGCTCAAGCTTTAATGTCCATATGAATCACCTATGAATTAAAAAAAACTGCAGATTCTTATTCACTAGGTCTGAGTTAGGGTCTCAGGTTCTGCATTTCCAACAAGCTCCCAGGTGATGCTGATGCTGCTGGTCCTCAGACCACACTCTGAGTACAAAGATCAAGAGAGTAAGTGTAGAAAGAAAAGAGAAGAGGTTCAATTCCTGCACCCTGAGACACTTTAATTTTTAAAGTTGGAAGGATGTAACAGGACTAGCAAAGGAAATGGAGAAATAAAACTAAATGAGAGTAGTATTGTGGAAGCCAAGCAAAGAAAGTGTTTTATGAAGGCAGGAGTAATCAACAACTTTAAGTGCTGGGGAAAGGTAAAGAAAGATGAGAACTGAGAAAGGAGCACTCAATTAGCAGGTGGGTATATTAGGATGGTGATCTAATATCTCGACCTAGTCAAGAGTAATTGCAGTGGAATGGTGATAACAAACATACAAATGCAGAGTGTTCAAGAAAGAATGATAAGAAAGGAAAGTGATGTGGGATCAAAGGTATTTTTATAATATATAGCATTTTTAAAGATAAGACAGCTGATGGGGACAAGGAATAATTGATTACCTGAGAGAAGGAACTACATTAACATCCTTATGTAGGTCAGAGGTGTAGGATCCCAGTCAGAAATGGAGAGGTTGGCTTCAATTAGGGACATAACATTCATCAATGTAGAGAAGGCAGAGTATGTACACACGTGTACACATCCAGGTGTGCGGGTGGCTTTGATAGTGGGAACATGAGGAGTTTCTCTGTGACATAAACAATGTCCTCAGATGAATCAAGATGGAAAAGAATGTATTAGAAATATTAGGTGAGATAACTATGAAATAAATATGTAAAAGGAACTGACTAGAGAAATGTAGTAGGACTGCTGGGCAGCAAAAGGGCACAACAGAAGTTAACAGCCATGGATTTAAAGCAAGACCCGCCAGAGTAGCCTTGTTTTTGTCTCCAGCCTCATCTAGTCACTTGAGGACTGGCAATGGAATGGGGAGGGGGATGGATTGGAGTTTTGCTAGATGAGTATAATGCAGGGAGAGACAGGCAGGGGAATGACTATGATACCCCATGCAATCTAAGCCTAGTAAGGAGGGAAGTGAGGACACAAGTGAAGTGAGCGACAGTGACCAGATGGAGTAGATGTTGTGGTGTGGTCAAAGAAATGTTGAGATCAGGGTTTTTGAGAGAATGGATCAAAACACAGGAGATAGTGGTCAAATTGTGGAATGTATAAAACTGAGATTATGGCATAGATCTAGTGATTGAGAAAGGCAAACTCTAGGGTCTGATCTTGGGAGTGAGGAACTGCAGTGGGCTGGAGGACCAGATCCCTTTCACATGACACTGTAACTATCTTTCCATGCATTCGTCTCTTCCCCTAGACTGAATACAAACCTCCTATTCAGGGACTGGATCGTATCTACCCTTGATATCACCACCCCTAACAAAGCATCTGGCACACAGTGGGCACTCAATAAGTAAGTTTGGTTAATGAAATCCTCTCAATGCTAAGGACAGTACAAAATGCACTTGGTTTTACAATAAATATTTAATGGAGACAATTTAGTCAATAAAAACATTTTAGAAAACGAAGATGGGCCCAGACGGTCATCCCCAAACCTAAACGATAAATTATATTCACCAGTGTTTATCTACAACATATATATGATATGAGTAAGCTGCTGGATAATTTTTTAACGCTATACGCACAAAACTAGATTAAGAGGCCCTGCCACCATTTAGATTTTCTCCAGAAATGTTGTGCCATATATTACATATACAAGGTGTTTAGTAACTGTCATATTCTATGGTACTCACATCACATCAACCAATTAACCTGTTTTGTGCTGAGCAGTAGAGGAAATACAAAAGTTAATACAACAAGGTCTCTGCCCTTAAGGGAATGCAATGTTGTTGGAAAAATAAAGAAGAATTACACAAAAAGTTATATAACAACAAAAAGGGCAAGAACAAGGCAGTATGGCTAATTGTCAACAAAAAGGGGGGGAGGACAGGAGAGAAATAAGTACTGGGAACACAGAGGTGGGTGAGATAGTCATGTACTAGGCAGGTTCAGATTATAGAAAAGACACAGAGAAACAGCCCAGAAAATACATGTACAGCTATTTCAAAAAGAAACTGTAGAAGGAGAGAACACTGGGCCTGGGAACATAAAGAACAGTGTTCACGAGGTCTTCCTGAAAGGTCAAGATGCATTTCTGCCTTCTTCCCAACAACACTGACCACCTTGGTCAAATCCTACATCCTCTATAGCCAAAATATCAGTGCAGACTGGCATGTATTACTGACATGTTATTACTTTTTCTCAACTATGACCTGTTATATTTATTGGATTAAACTTTGACATGCGTCATAACCGTTACTGTGTTACTCTCTTCCATACAAAACCAAAGCCGTGACATTATATTACCACTTTCCCTTTTGAAAGTTTTGATTTAGAAAGATGTAGGCACCTACCCTTGCAACTGCTGAGAAATGCTAAAACTGGCTTCAATTCCATGACATAACTATCTATTGGTTTTGCCACTCTATGCTATTGGATTGTATGCATTATTCATGCACATTTCAACCAAAATAGCATTAAGAAAAAAAAACTTAGCAAGAAAGCCTTTCTTGAGCAACTGATCTCAACAGGTTTCTAAAAAGGAAAATGAACAGACAGTAAGAAAAACAATATATTTTTAAGTTATAATATTTAAAAGGCAGGAATTTTCATGAAACTGCTATCTCAGACCAGTACTAAAGAGTAACAGCCATGAAATTATTTAACAGGTAACAAATGTTTCAAAAATAATTCCTTACAAGATTATTAGAGATTCATATGCCCATGCACCCTCAGTTTTCTCCCCCTTAGCTACTTTTTCATTTCCCCATCGCTGTGAGTAGGTCTCATAGCTCCAACTTGATTGTAAGTTCCTCGAGAACAAACCTTATCTTTCAATACTATCTCATCCCTGCTTACTCCTTTGTCACCCATCCCTCCTCTCCCACATAGCATCCAAAGTAGTATATGCAGACTATAAAATCAGCAAGTATTACTGATTCTCTTGTGCTCTTTATTGAATACAAATATATTTTTAGGGAAGACAGAAATATCAATGACATTCGGTCAACAACCTAAATTCAAAAAACATTTAGAGGGCATCTATGATTCTATGCTAAGTACTTCACAGGGCTATAAATAGACAAGGTCCCTACCACCACAAAGAGACAAGCACAATACAAGGATAAGGCTGTAAAAGAGGTATAAACTGAGGGAACACAAAGGAAGAAATGCTCAATTGTGCCTGGGGGAGTCAGGAAAGACTACCCAGGAGAGGAGATATTTGAGAGCTTTGGTAGGAGGAGAAGAGGGCAGCATAAAGTAAAGGTGAAACTGAAAGGGTAGAAATGTGGTAAGAAAATGCAGAAGGAACTACTTTCTTCTTCCCTAAAGTGGTTCCTTCTCCATAGTTCTACACTATATTTGCTGGCAGAATGGAATTTTTCCACAGAATTAATTAGCTTTTAGTTTCTCAGTAAATCTTTTTGCTTCAACATGCATAAATGTTTAGACCTCTTCCCAGGAAGTGTCCACTTACAGTAATATCGGAAATTTCATTCCACATAACCATTTCATTCCTTAAACACACACACACACACACACACACACACAAAATGAGGACAAAATGTGATGTTTCATTAGATTTAGCTCCTTTTAAATCATGTTACACAATGGAATTCAACCAAATTTTGAGAAATAAATGTTTGCTTTATGGAATTTCATGAAATCCTTAGTTACTAAACATATAGTAAAAAGATTTTTTAAATACTCAAAAGATCCCATGGGCTGGAAAAATTATACTCCACTGTAGGCTTGTATCAAAGTTTGTCTCACCCACTGTATTAGCAGATTTTCATTGATCCTGCTTATCTGAAAATACTTGAAGGGACATGATAGGAGAAAACAAGAAGTCACATGGACTTTAAATCTATACAAATAAAATTATCTTTTCATTTTAAAGGAAGTAACAGAAGGTGTAGGCAATTTTTAAAAAGAAGATTAAGCATTAAGTGAAAATAATTTACAAATATTTTAAGAGAGGTATCTTTAAAAATCTTTTTTGTATATCTTTTAAATATTAAAATGGGCTTGATTTAATCTATTATTCTGATTCAGTAATTAAAAATAAGCTTCAAATGAAATATAGGTTTGTATACTTTTCCTTCTTCTCGTTTACCTCTGTATCCAACTGCCTGCTGTCACTACTGCAATTGAGAACTGCAGAAGGCCAGTGTGGCAAGAGCACAGTTAAGTGAAGGGGACAAGGCTGGTCTGAAGAGAGAGGCAGGGTCTGGATCATGTTGTGATCCTGGAAGGCCCATTTAGGAGTCTGAATTTTCTTCTAGAGGCACTGAGAAGCCACTGACGGTTTTAGGCAGGGGAATGCAATGATGTGATTGTGTACACAGTGTCACTGTGGATGGTATATACAGAATGAACTTTAGGAGGCCAAGGCTGGAAGCACAAGATCAGTTAGGAGGCTAGACAGAGTGTGTACAGCACAGGTGATCACAGTGACAGCTAGCATCTGTCAACCCCTTAGTGTGCCAGGCACTCTTTTAAGTACAAACATTTATTAATTTATTCCTCACAATAATTCTATGACCCACTTGAAGATGAAGAAATGAGGCAAAGAAAAGTGAAGTAACTTTCCAAAGGGTACAGGAATTAGATGAGCCATAACTTATCAACAGCCTTCTAGCCACAGCACCTAACACTTTTAACCACTACATTATAGTAATAGGACAGAGATGGACTCAAGGTATGATTTGAAGGTAGAATGGACAGGCCTTGGTTTGTGTTTCATAGATATGGCACATGAATGCCACGAATCACTCCCACGTTTCTGGCTTTAGGAGATGAAAGAGGTGTCATTTACTAAAATGAGGCAAACCCCAAGAGGCGGAGGATCTGGGAGGAAGATCATGAATTCATTTTTCATTTATCCAGCTGATAGTTAAGTACATGAGCCTACAACAAGAGGTTAGAATTGGAGACATAAATTTGGGAATTGTGGTAGTCAGAATAATGGCCCCCAAAGATGTCTATGTCCTAAACTCTGGAACCTGTGGATAAGTTACCTTACATAATAAAAGGACTGTGCAGATGTAACTGAGCTAAGGACCTTGAGATGGGGAGGTTATCCTGGATTATCTGGGCCCATTGTAATTGCTAGGGTCCTTATAAAAGGGAGGGATGAGGGTCAGAGTCAGAGAGAAAGACTGGAAGATGTCACACTACTGGCTTTGAAGATGGAGAATGGGGCCTTGGACCAAGGAATGCATGTGGTCTCTAACAGCTTGAAAAGGCAAGAAAACAGATTCTCTCCTAGGGCCTCCAGAAGGAACACAGCTTGACTTTAAAACTTCTGACCTTCGAACTTTCAGAGAATAAATCTGCATTGTTTAAGCCACTACATTTGTGGTAATTTGTAACAGCAGCAATAGGAAACTATTACAGGAATTTTAAGTTAGTATTTACAATAATGTAGTATTGAAAGTGTAGGCTGAAGAAACAATAACCAAACAAAAGTTCTGGAGAAGGCACAAGGAGATGGCTACCAGAACAAATCAAGAGGACATTTCTTCTTTTGTAAGAGAAGGTAAGGAGGAAGTGGGAATGGAGGTTGATGTGTATAGATAGTAATGAGAAGATGAAGTCATTCCCAAGCGATAGCTTTTATGATCCCTATGAATTATGTGGCTAGGTCATCAGCAGGTCAAGACTTGAACCAAGGGCATCCGACTCAATTTTAATGCAGTTCTACATTGTACTAAATGATTCCCAAGATTTGTAGAAGGAAATAGCAGGAGTGGCCACAGAAAGGCTACTATGTTCAGGCAAATATAACAAAACTCGAGTGGGTCATTCAGGGCAGGAAGGAGCAAATGCATGGCATCTGTCTCTCTCTCTCATTTCCTACCACCATGGCAGGACATGCTAATTAACCTAGGCTCTTGGACGCAGCCTCAGGATGCTTCTAAACACAGCAATCCACAAAGCAGAAGGTACTGCAAACCAATCTGAATTGGCACTTAAAATGAAATTTATTTGCCAATCCTGATCTAGGGACTATAGTTCTTTTCATCTCCTCCTCCCAGAGGAGACAGTTGTGGAGATGAGTGTTAAAATATGACTGAGAAGCAGAAAGATGACAGTAGCTGCTAAATGTCTGTCAAGAACAGTATGATTAAGAAAACTGTGGTAAGTCATATCATGGACTTCTATGCAACCTTTAAAAAGAATGAGCTAGAGTTGTAGTACTGATGGGCAAGATTTCTAAGATATGTTGTTACATGAAAAAGCGATTCAGAACAATTATACAGCTACTTTCATTCATGATTTTTTACAAAATCCACATCTACACACGCACATATACATGTGAAAGCTTTACAAAGGTCTAGAAGAGAATATATCAGGCTGTTAATAAGAACCTCTGAGGAATAGTGCATAATTAGGATAATGGATGAAGGGAAAATTTCACTGAGTACTGTACGTACTTTATATTGAATTGTTTCTAACAAATATGGGATTTTTTAAAATGAAAATTTTAAATTTTTTTCTCTTTTTTTTATGAGCAGCTGAAGTGTCTGGGCTCTTTTATATTCAGACTCTTCGCATTTAATCCTATAATCCCTCTAGTGACTCTCCTTTTTGGATGCCCCAAACAGAAGGAATACAGGAGATAACACTACTGAACTTGGCACAGTGTAGATGTGAATAAATGTCAGTAGCCACAAATGTCATTCACCCTCCTCTCCCATCTCCCTCCATCATGTTAAGTACTTCCTTTACCCTCTCACTCATTCCACTGTCTTCAAATCCTATCTTTACTTTCTTTTCCCAATATGAGTCATTCTTTTCACAAATACCATATCTAATTGACATCATCTTCATCATCTCTTCTCTAATTATTCCAAAATCTCATGATTAAAATTACTTTTCCCCTTCTTTTGATTATATCACTAATGTTCCTATTTTCCCTGTTTATCCTATATAATGAATCTCTTCTCCATAAGTCTACCAATATCATTTTCCTTGTCCTATATTATCACACCATTTTCTTTAACTTCCTTAATCTAATCTTTAGTTCTCATTTCTACAACCTCTCACTGTGCTTCCTTTAATTTCCTATTATGAATGTGATCCTTTAACTCCATATCCACTGAGGTCTCCTGCTTGTAGTCAAGTTTTGTGAGATCCAGTAAATGTATATGTTCATCTATTATATAAGCACTTAATTTGCTCACTTAAAAGAATTAATTGTTCTCAATCTCATTGATCTCCAAACACTCCTTTCCATACTTCCTTCCACTCCCCCACCCACACCTACCTCAAAAATTCTAAAGTAAATTCCTAAAAGGTCAAAACTACTTAGCAGTACCTCCTCTTGCAAGTCATTCTCAACTCTCCACATACATCTCCTGTTTTTTGAGTACCTAGTACACATCAGGCACTGTCCTAAACACTATTTAAACATACAGAACTCATTTAATCCTGACTTAAGCCGTTGAAATGGATAGTATAATCATCTCCATTTTAAATATGTGTAAACTGAGAACCAGAAAGGTCATGGAACTTGCCCAAGGCCACACAGCTGGCTAGTGTCAGAGGCCGGATTCCAATTCAGGCAGCCTGGCTCTGGAGGCCATGCTTGTTGCCAGTATGCTACACTGTTCTTTGGCATGTATTTCTGGGGCAAAGTTAAGCACTTCCTTTTCTCTGCTCCAGCTACACAATGGTCTCACCTCTACTTTGCCACTTAGCATATTGTACTGTAACCAACTGTTACTTATCTGTATCCTTTACTCTAAGACCTCTCTAAGGACAGAAACTGTCCATCTCTCTATCCTTAAACATGTAATAGCACCTGGTGCTAGGAGGTATTTAACAGCCACTGAATAAAGGAATAAACCAAATTTGTACAGTTTTAATAGCACTCCAGCCCTAGCATAGCACATGCCGTCAAGGAAGGCAGACTCAGTGATGACTTTCATTCCAAACTTTCAGGTTCCTGACATGACACACACAAAAAAGGTAGTTTGGGGAGCTGTAATGATATATTTCTATCTGTTTATTCCAGGAAACTCAAGGTAACATCACTCTAAGAAAACATTTAGGTGGTGGACTTTAAATGACCAACAGTACAGATGGCAGGATTCTAGAATTACCTGACAGTGCATCCTATAACTCGTCCTCACTAAGGATGCTGAGAGGTGGTGAGCCTTTAACCAGAGACTGCTCTAATTCATGATGTTCAGTGACTAGAGTCTCTGGTGCTTCTAACAAAATTTTGGTGTTTTCTTGCTCCTGTTCCAATTTAAAATTCCTCACCTAGAAGAAAACAGATACACAAAAAAAAGAATTCAGAGTGACAGGAGACACAGACTTACTCAGAAGAACATGAAAATGATTTGCTTTTTGATCCAATACAACTGCAAAATCAGAAATGAAAACAGTCGTGTTATATACACACAGATGAATGAGCAAAATTACTAAGCTAATTCTGTTCTTCCCGTGGGGCCTTTTCTCACAACAGCTCTAGCTAATGAAAATAGATTAAGAACTAGCAAACAAATTCAGCTCAAATAATCAGCATCCTAGTATAAGAACATTAGCCAATTCAAATCATATAAAAACTTTTTAAATAGAGAATATTTCTCTCAACATTCATCATGAAATTAAGAAGCCAGTTTTTGAACAAAATAAAGAATTAAAACTATTTTAATTATTAAAATGTATACCACATCAAAGCATAAGATTTAATCCTCTAGTTTACTTCCAAAATAGTTGCTATGTCAAATGAAGGGAAACAAGTGGCCAGATAATGACATCTTAATTTCCATTTTTCAATTCCATATTTTGGTTTTGGCTCCATATTTTACCTTGAATTGTGTACACTAAAAGTACAAGAGATTATAGAAAAGGCAAAGCCTTCACCCTTTGAAGATACACTCTGTTCTTCCTATCTGATTCAAGAGCATCAGAACTTTTGCAGTTAACTAAAACCTTCTAAAATTTAAGTAACATATTCCTCATATAAAATAGCATTTACTAGACTTGGTATGGACAGTTTCACCTATCTTTGTATCTGAACTCTAGAAATCACAATTATTTCATAATCTCCCTCAATTTCTGAAGCCCATGTGGCACTTTAGACAGAGGCCAGAAAAGCTGGGATCTCCGTTACCCACTGTGTAACCTCAGACCTTGGAGACCTGTTCCTGTTTCCTTACCTATAAAATAGGGATTCTATTATTGCCTAATCTAATCAGTGGCCTTCAACTCGCGAACTTCAAACCTTTCTCTAAAACTTTAGCAGCAGAACCTATTTCTCAAATACAACCCCAACATATAAAACAGATGTTTTAGAAAGCAGAACTGCGCTGAGTGACACTGGCTATGGATCAGGAGCCTCTTTGACTTTCCCTTCCCTTCTTGAGGTCCCTTCAAGGCCCAGGGGCTGTTCCAACAGTTTGAAAAGCACTGGATGGAGTGACCTCCAAAACCACCTCCAGGTCAAAATTTCTATCTCTGGGTCTTGGTTCTTGTAGAACTCTCTCACAAATGCTCTTTGAATTACTCACCCACTCACTTCCTGACACTCCCTCTCACATTCTCCTCCCCTTGGTCCCCAAGGACGCAGTGATCTCCTTCTCTGTTCTGACTCCAAAGCCCTTGGTGGCTCTGAGTTCCCAAGAGCCACACATTAGGTACAACACTCCAGGAGTCCCAGATATAACTTAAAATGAAGTTTGATTGAAATGCTAAGTTCATAACATATATAGGATTAAACTTTTATTATCTTGGGATAGTTCCAGTCCTCAGCCACCTTAGTGTTCATCATTACAGCAGTGAGATTATTATTATTAGAACTGTGAAAATGAAATAAAAATAGCAATAATGGTAAGCAATGATCAGCAGAGAAGACATGCAAGACTGAAAAAAGGTTACATATACTTACATAATTACAATTTTTAAGAAACTGCAAAATACTTAAAAATATTCCTATAACCTAAATTTTATCTCCAGAGGAGGAAGTACTCTTACTGTGGCTGGAGTCAACTTAAAAAAAAAAAGGCTGTTCTTCCTCTATTTGATGGGTTAGACAATTCATTTATCTATAAACAAGGACTATAAAATTAACCACTATGTCTAAAATGATCCTCTCCTTGAATGGAAAAGATCTATCAGTACTATTTATCCAAAAACACCAGTGCAGGAAGATCCAAACTCTTTCACCCCTGCCCACCCATTCCCTTTTGGCAAAATAAATGATTGAAGCCCCAAAATATCAAGTTCCCTCAACGAAATCTTATTCAAAATCCAATTTACCCTTTATCCATCTAAAATAAACATTACTTTATTTCTGCCAACTCGGGATTTGTTCTCACTTGTTCTTGAGAGAAGGAGTGAAAGGGGTGGGAAGCAGACGGGGGGAAAAGAGGCTCTAACCACCGTTCTAGTTCTTACCTTGCTTTTATTTATCAGTTGATCTGAGTACACTTGCATTAGTTTCAAGCATAACAAGATCTTCTGCACTTAAGATACCTTACTCTAAAACTACCCACAAAATGGCAGTATCTCCAGTCATGTAAACTGGTATCTGAAAGAGTGGGTACTGCACTAGTAAAGAGCTCTCTCATTGCTTTAGAGAAGCATCTAAGAACACACTTAACTGTCATTGACACTTTTTAGTCAGTTAGAAGGATCACTGGAATAGTCTAATTCTAAATCCTCTACAATCTCAATATTTCAGAAACACACTAGGGGGTATCCTGCATTGAAAAATTAGTGTAGAACTACTGCTAAAGTTATGCAGAGTGCAAATTCATAAAATCTTCATCTTACTTTTAAACTCTGTTTATAACTTCTCATTTGCTAGCTTAGAAACTGTGCTGGATCAGAAACAGTACCTTTTATGCAATACCTCTTTGCAATTCCAGGCACAGTGCTTCATTTATATTATATATCAATACACACACACACTGACGATGGTTTGTTTAAGTCCTCAACTATAATTACCCTAGTTATTATTAAAGGAATAAAGAACTTCCTTTGCAAAATTAGTAGAGCACAACATAGGTGTTTATAATTACATTAGAGCATTTCTAGAATACGGTTAACATTTTATTTTTCAAATTCATATATAAAATTTACACCCTCTGCCCTATGACTTTCCCACAACAAAAATCAACATATAACCAAGTGAACACAAATGTCAACCTTTTTATTAGTAAAAATTTAAGGACTGAACCACCACACACTTAAGAGTAAACATATATATTGCTCTGTGTCTGTTGCCCCTTAAGACTAATGCAAATTCAAGCCTTTCCAGTAGTCTCTGCAAACCACTTCAACATGACAATCTTTCATCTTACTCCATTTCATGCTGGCAGGTGAAATTCACAATGGATACTTCCAAAGTCTTCTTCACACTGACAGTGAATGGATGCCAGCAAAAGAATCTAGAGTTTTAAAAACAGTCATGTGCTAGCCAGTGTATATACATTTTATATACTCTCTCATTCTATAAAGTACCTTGTTATTTACCTTCGTTTCATAGAGGTTAAATCAGGCAGAGATAATAATTAAATCTGTCAAAGACATACCACTAAGTGGGTAGTAAGTGATTAGTATTCACTGTGTCCAATTATCCAATTACAGATTAAGTGAAATTCTGGCCTTGATGATCAATCTGGTGAAGTTCTTTCAACTGGCCACACTCCGGTCAGGTCTACAGCATTAGCCTAACTCATTTTTTCTTTGTTATTGGATGTACAGCTACAATAACAAAGAATGTATTAGCTTAAGCCTGAAATACGAGATCTGGAATTTAAAAATATCTAATTTTATCTCTCAGATAAGGAATTACATCGATACTTATTTCTGTGCTTATTATAGGACCAAGAATACACTGACTTCAAAACTTTTCTAAAGACATGTGCTTTAGGCTACGTAGCTGTTAAAAAGTGGGTCTGCTCATTTACAACTGGTAAGGACTCTTCTGCTCATAGAAGACTACTGCATCGTTTTGGCAGTGGAGAAGGATGGAGCTCTCATGTGAATGCCAATGGTCAATGTTACTTCCGAATCCACAGTCAGGGTGAATCACACTCTTACCTCCAGGGTCCAGGAAAATTAAGATTTGATCCCATGTCTCAGGGATGATCAAGTATGTAAATATATCCTCAAGACCGTATAGTATACATTTGATTTGTTTCATAGATTTACAAAGAACCTTCACGCACATTAAATTTCAGGGTTTCCATTCACTCTAATGCCCTTCTTCTATGCCATCCCATCACTGCTTTTTCAAATGTAATGAATTTCCTAATGTTGCTGAAGCCTTTTTTTCCAGTCCTTCCTATCACTAAAAAAAGGCACTTATTTAAAAGTAACTATGCCTTGGGGCCGGCCCGGTGGCGCAGTGGTATAGTTCGTGCTTTGGCAGCCTGGGTTCGCGGGTTCGGGTCCCGGGTGCCTGCCGACGCACTGCTTGTCAGCCATGCTGTGGCGGCATCCCATATAAAGTAGAGGAAGATGGGCATGGATGTTAGCCCAGGGCCAGTCTTCCTCAGCAAAATGAGGAGGATTGGCAATGGATGTTAGCTCAGGGTCGGTCTTCCTCACACACACACACAAAAAGTAAATATGCCTAGTGACCAGAGCAGATTTGTGTAAAAGGAGGAAATGGAGATGAGGTAGGATGTGCAAGGAGCGGTGCACAGGGAGGATTACACAGAGCTGGCAAACCACTGTAACAACTCTGGCTTTGACTCTGAGTGACATGGGGAACCATTAGAGAGTTTTGAGCAGATGAGTAACATTATTTGATTTACATTTTAATACGATCTCCCTTGCTGATATGCTGAAGAAGAGACCTGGTGGGAGGTCAAGAGTAGAATCAAAAAGATCGCTTAAGAGTCCAGGTAAAAGATGGGTAATAGCAATGGAGGTGTTGAGAAATAGATTCTGGATGTATTTTAAAGGAAAGCCTAAATGATCTGCTGACAGACTATGGGATGTGAGAGAAAAAAGGAATCAAGGATGACTCCATGGTTTTAGCCTGAGCAACTAAAGGTTAAAAGTCCTCATTATCTACCACCGGGAAGACTGCAGGAGGAACTGGGACAATCAGGAGCTCAGTTTCATATAGGGAAGTGTGAGTTTGATAGAAGCTATCAAACATACAAGTATAGATGTCAAGTAGGCAATTAGATATCAAATCAGGTGTTCAGGGAAGAGGTCCAGGCTGGAGATATAACTCTGCGAGTCATTTGTAAACCGATTACATATTAAACCATAAGACTAGATAAAATCACTAAGGTAGAAAGTGAACTAGAAATAGGAAGAAATCTAAGGAATGAGATTTCCTTCCGATTGGAGAGAGGAAAAAGGAAACAAAAAAAAGAGACAGAGAGAGAGAAGGAAGACTAGAGTGTGTGGTATCCTGGAAGCCTAAAGGAAGTATTTCAAGGAGGAAAAGTGATTAACTGTGTCAAACACTGATGACAGATCAAATAATATGAGAACTAAGAAAAGACCTCTGGATTTAGTGATGAGGAGGTCAATGGTGAACTTGACAAGGGCAGTTTCAGTGGAGTGTTGAGAGGATGTTGAAGGCAAAGGCCTGAGTGGAGTGGGTCAAGAGAAATGAGAGAAAGAAACTTGAAGAGAGCAAGTATAGCTGATTCTTGAGAAGTTTTGTTAAAAAGGGAAGGAGAAAATTGGGGCAACGGCTGGAAGGGGACGTGGGGGTCAATAAGGCTTTGTTATGGAAGACGACTCAGCATATTTCTACATTAATGGGACAGATTCAATAGAGAGGGGGAAATTCACGATGTAGGAGTGAGAGTGTAGATGTGAGAGGAGAGAATTACTGGAATGATGTTCTTGAGTTTGCAAAAATGGATGGTATCGAAGTATACAGTTGGCCTTTGCTAAAAGCACAGAAAGTTCATCCTGAGTTGCAGGAGAAAAGACATGTGTATGTGCACAGGTTCAGACCGGTAGGTATGTGTAACGAAGCTTTCTTATAATTGCTTCTTTTGTCTCAGTGCATATAAGAAATATAGAGAATAGGAAACAAAGAGGTCATCAATCTACAGGTCTCAGCATGTGATGTAGTAAGAAGCCTCTAGTCTCTTAACATTATTCACAACATAAAAAAGTTTGCCCTGAGATTAAAAATAAGATCATTTCCAAGGTCCTCCAAAGCCTCATTCACACTAACCTGGTCAACTCAACACAGGGCAGCTGTTCAAGCATTTTCCCTTCACTTACAGTCATTGTGACTGGCCTCTGGCACCATTAAAAAACACCCCTTTCTTACTGGCATTGCCATCTTCCTCAAGCCAAGAGAAAAGAAAATCCCACTGGAAATTACCTCTGTACCTCTCTGCCCTTAGGCTCCGCCTCGGGAAAGAAAATAAGGGCTTATATTCAATTGTTGACTTACTGACATGTTCTAAGTAAAACGACCTCAATGGAGATTATTAAACCTCATTTTCTGCTAATAATCTGGTAAGTCAATTACTTCCAAACGTATCTTCAGACATTTAAATCAAGGAGGAATTTGGGGGAAAACTGCCTACTTCCATATCTAGGACAGAGCCCAATATATAGGCACTTACGAAATATTTGGTAAATAAATGGGGAGTTTTAAAACCAGGGGATAATAATGTTTGGAAGAATCAATATAAACCCAGAATTTTGATAGTTATTTTTGTCAGACTGATTTAAAAACCTCCTCCCATAAAAATAAACTCAGTGCAAGGCTTGTACTATATACAAACAACAATATAATGAATGTCTAGTTTTTTACATTTCTTAACAAAAGAGGCAGAAAAGAGAAATATGTCTTCTAAAACGAAAGTACTGTTCACTTCCACAGTATGCTACCAACAGTAAATTCAATACACATTTACTCCAGTACCTTGTTCAGTAGCTCTGGCACTTAAAATAACTTGGTATAAGTAAGATCTGATAGTAATTTTCTCTTTCAATTGCAAAGTTGAATCACTTGATACTGATTATAACACTCACATATGGAACCTCTACAATAAATTAAAATTTCCCTAACTATGGACATTTTTCATTCCAGAAGTAGCACTTACAGGATTATATTCCTAAAAGCACTATGTACTTCAATGCATAATTTCCCAATTATTCTAGATTATAGTATATTAAAATTTTCAAGATTGTTATGTAAATTATAGAACAGAATGTTAAATTGCCATGTAATGGTATATAGTAAACACACTGAAAATTTCAATGTAATATAATAAATCGGCATTGGCTATATAAAAGTGGTAAAATTCTAAAACAACCTGTTCAATAGATTCTGAAATTTTAAAAAGTCTATTCTTTTAATCACATCTTTTTAACTCTCCATTAAATATTTGTTCAGTTGTATTCCCTAAGTGCCCGGAAAGATGCCTATAACATGCTCAAAGGTAAGTGTTGAAACAAAATTTTAAATAAATGAATATTAAGGTATATAGTAATCAGACAAGTAGAGGGGGGATGGAAGCAATGAAAAATAACTTTTTTTGATAAAATCTCTTTAACCAGTATGGATGAGTACTTCAAAGTTTACCTAAAAAGTAATAAAGTGCTGGGCCGTGAGCAAAAATGTCTCTAAAAATCTGCTTATTCTTAACTTCAGTATGCGAGTTTAGCAAAAAAAAAAAAAAAAGGACTTAACCTCATAAGCACTTGTGTAAACAATGGCTGCTTACACAGGACTATTTCTATGCCTACTACTGATAAAGTAAGTATATACATAGCGTTTTACAGTTTAAAAGGCACTTTTCACACTGTTAGTTCATTAAATCCTCCTAACAACCCTATGAGGAATATCTATGTATATATGTGTATAAACTGAAGATCATAAAGTTTAAGTAACTTGCCAAAGGTTAGCAGAGGAATAAGAACTGAAAGCAAGATCTTTTAACTCCAAATCTTATTCAAAAGCTTTCCAACCCACGGTGTTGCCAATAACTATATGGCCCAACAACATAGTTGATGCAAACACATGATCATGAGTCTTAGAAGCAGAGGGTCTCACATTTTTTTCTTTGGAGAGGGTTACTGTACTGCTGGACCAAGTAAATGAGGGAGCGGGGGCAGAGTTACATGGACTACAGCAAAACATTTGTTAAAACCATCCCTTGGACCCCGTCAGGGATTACATCACTGTAAAATGGTAAATTCACTAGGTAGGTTAGGAACCTGGCTGTATCCATGCCCTCTAGGAGAACGGTTTCTCATTCCAAGAATGAGTAAATCTGTCCTGTTCAAAACCTGGCTTGGAGCTGAGGTTCTCTCCATCATGAAGAGTATATCTAGATCAGGTACAGGGTTTGTTCGGTTTGGTTTTTAAATCAGAAGGCCCAGATTTAGGCCAGACCTACTGCATCAGGACTTCCAAGAATGAACTAGGCATATGAATTGTGACAGATTGCTAATTTATCCCAATATCTATTTTCCTCTTCTTCCTTAGTAAGAACCCCAATTTGTTAGGCGGCTATATTGCCCTCCAGCTAAAAAACCATTTCTCAGTCCCTCTGGCAACTGTGGCCATATGAATAAGTTCTGGCCAAGAAAAATGGAAGTATTGTGAGGAATTCACCAGATCTCCTTAGAGCAAAGGGCATACTCCTATTTTTGCACATTTCTCCTTCCTGCTGACTACAATTTGATATTTGGAACAGCCTCTAACACCTGAAACTGCCATACCAGGCCCAGACTGCCTGCCTCCTGTCTTCTTTAAGGTAACAAATAAATTCTTTAATTTAAGCTAATGTTAATTTGGCTTTGGCTTTTTTTGGTGAGGAAGATTAGCCCTGAGCTAACATCTGTTGCCAATCTCCTCTATTTTGTATGTAGGTCGCCACCACAGTATGGCTGCCGATGAGTGGTGTAGGTCTGTGCCCAGGAACTGAACCCAGGCTGCCAAAGTAGAGCATGTTGAACTTAACCAGCAGGCCACAGAGCCAGCCGCTGGCTTTGTAATTTTTGTTTGATTGTTCAATGCTAATACTAACACTAATACATGTAATGATTTTTCAAAGCACCAAGAATTATTCTGATGTGGTTCCTCAATAAGAATGACCAATTTAGAAGAATTTCAGTTTAGTTAAAAAATATTTAGAAGCTCAGTAGTCTGATGAAGTCCCACTTGTTTATTTTTTCTTTTGTTTCCCTTGTCTGAGTAGACATGGAAAAAAAAGACAGAATTGTCCCATTTGCAACAACATGGATGGACCTAGAGGGTATTATGTTAAGTGAAATAAGCCAGGGAGAGAAGGACAAACACTGCATGATTTCACTCATATGTGGAATATAAACTAACACATGGACAGAGAGAACTGGCTGGTGGTTACCATGGGGGAAGGGGGGTGGGAGGTGGGCACAAGGGGTGAACGAATGCATCCATATGGTGATGGACAAATAATAATGTACAACTAAAACCCCACAACATTATAAACTATTAAGACATCAATAAAAATTTTTAAAAATATATTTATTGGGCACCTATTACTATCTCAAGGTGAGTGCTAGGGATACAAAGTAGAATAAGAGATTGGTTAATCCTTGGAGAGATAATAGTCTAGCAGGAAAAAAGACAAAAAGACACTTCATAGTCCTGCCCAACTCATCTATTAAAAATGCAAACCCAGCATTACTTCCTTACTTAAAGCTTTTCAATGGTTCCTTATTGCCTTCACTTACAGTCTCCAAAGTGGAGTCTGTGTACCCATGAGATATGGGAATATTAGAAAATAGTTCATATTTATTTTTGTCAAAAATATTAGACAGAATGTTACATATCCAGATATAATATGATATATACAGATTGACAATGGTGCCCTCACATGGTCCATGTGCCACGTGGTCAAGGGTCAAGTGCAGGATGCACAGTAACTTCAGGGAAGAATGGCACCTACCACTCAGAGACTGACAGAAGCACCTGCTTTCAGAGTATTGCGATGCACTGCGATGCACTGCAGTATGAAAGCTTGGTAATGAAGATTTACAGACTATATTATCTAGTTTTAGTTAACTCACAAAACTCACCCACAACATAAAGACCATTGCAAAGGAACTCCAGATTCAATACTAATGATGTGAACAAACAGAATAGGGCAAAGGCTTCTACTGCTAGTGTAAGCTCTTTGTTAGCTACCCTGGTAAAAACAGATCATATATAATCAGATGACAATAAGCCAGTTCTCCAGAAGACCATATGGAATAAGGATGTATGTACACAACGTAGGCCACTCTATATTTATGTGTTATTATTAACACATAAGTGTTTGTATTGAGATACAAACTAAAGAACATATCAAGCTATGACATTTGGCTCAACATTTAAAATCTAAGCATCCAGAGGGTGAAGATAAACCTCCCCAATTTTTTTCAGTGATATTTAAGTCACATGACATTCAGTCCATAGCTTTACCTTTTAAATTTCTTCATTATATCTAACAAAATGTTTAAAAATTCATTTAAGGTTTTTTAATAGAAAAGAAAAAAAGCTACAAATCACTTGGGGAGATAGTTATTGTCAAACCCCAAATAATTGTGAATCTCCAAATAATTATGCTGAGTTAAAGACACCAAACCTCCTCCGTCCCCCAAAAAGTACAAACTATAAGATTCCATTTATGTAAAATTTGAGAAAATGCCTACGAATCTTTAGCAATAGAAAGCTGATCAATATTTGCCTGTGGACAGGGGTAGGAGGAAGAGTGGGAGGTATTACAAAAGGCAGAAGAAACTTTTAGAAGAAATAGAAGTATTCCTTATTTTAAAAGTGGTGATGGTTTCACTAGTGTAAACATGTCAAAACTCACTAGGTTATACTTTAAATATGTGCAATTCATTGTGTTAATTATATCTGAATAAAGCTGTAAAAAAATATTTAGCGATAGTAAGGTCATAGTGAGAAGACCACTTATTTACTGACAATGGGAATTAAAACAATATTTCTTATGGAGTCTTAAACATTTTCAAAGAATATATGTGACAAAGAAAAATACTCCCTCTGATACTACTGAAAATATAGGATATCAAATAGTAATGTATAGTGTATTTGTGTGTTTGCCAATATGAATAAACTAAGACAGACCAAAATTCTGCCAGTAGTTGCTGGGTTCTGGTGTTTATATTCTTCTCCATGCTTTACAGAAAATAGTTTTCTGTATACTCCTGTATATCTTTCATAATTTTACAATTAGCAAAATATCTTTAAATGTGTCTATTTAGGAATTGATGTTTGCATCAAATTTGTAAAAGTTTGCACTGCATCAAACACAAAATGATGTTTGTAAGGTGCTCTCAAACAGTGGAAAATGCACGGCTTTCTCAGCAGTCTAGTTTAAGAACCCAAGCTGAGATTCTGCTAAGCACACTCCTGTCTCATCATGGTTGCAAAGCTTCTACCTAAAAATAGCTTACTGTTATATAATCACTCACCACAGATTTATATATTTTAGGTATCCCTGAAATAAATTTGTTAGAGATACACCACAAGAGGCAACAATCATTTTTAAAAGCAGAGAAGTTTAATCATAATCTAAACAAATATTATTTTCAGAAGTTATTCAAGGGCTCTGTAGTTGATAGTTCTGTTGATGAAAATAACTAGAAAAAGTTATATACAGCAGAAGTAACACCCTACCAACTCTAATTTTTAGATGAACTTTATCAACAGATTATTTATATATAATAAAATACATCCATTTTAAATGTACAATTAAATTAATATTCACAAATGTATACTCCATGTAACCAGCACCACTATAAAGATATAGAACATTTCTAGTCCCCCATCCCCCCCAGTTCTGTGCCCCTTTACAGTCACTCTCTCTGTTCTCCCCACCCTCCAAGTCCAGTCAATCACTGCTCTGATTTATATAATCATGCATTAGGTTTGTCTGTTCTTGAACTTCAAATCAATGGAATCATGCAGAGTGTACTCTTTTTTTGTCTGGCTTCCTTCACTCAGTATAATGTTTTCAGATTCATTCATGTTGGTGCAAGTATAAGCAGATCTTTCCTCTTTACTGCTGGGGACTATTCCACTGTACAGCTATTCCATGATTTCCAACTACACTTTTTTAATGCCTTCAGCTTTGTCTCTAGAAATATGTTTCTGTATATGCTGAACATTGCTAAGTCCAGGAAGACAATAACTTTGCTTTTACAGAATTTTGATGTTTTATTTTGTTTTGACAGTGTTTTCATGGTTCTCAAACCACGGGGAAAAAACCCTAAAATATGCTGGAATCACAACTCAGTAGGTTATAACTCCATCTAAAGAAAATACTTTAAATATCTTAAAGCAGTGCTTTCCAAGTTTTACAAGTCATGGTACATACAGAAAATGATCTTTGCATGGTACACAGGAGAGGCCAAGCAACTGGTTTGGGGCTCTGGCCATTCTAAGGATTGAAAAGATCATTTATCTTAAGCCTACTACTTGGAAAGCTCTGTTAAGATATATTTAAAGAACAAATATTCTTGTTTTAATAATCTATATTTGTTTTTACAAAACCTAAAAATCTTATGAGCAAATAAAATTATATCTAAAATAAAATATTGATTAAGAAACCAAAGTAATTTGAAAATTCCCAAACTCCTAAAACAATGAACATGGCTTCTTATTTTCCCTTCTTCAGATACACTTAAAATTTTTTTCTAATTTTTTCAAAAGAAAAAAATTGACCAATGACTGTGAACTGGTGCCCAAGCGCCCCTTCCAAGCCCAGTATGATGCAACTTGTAAGCAAAGGGAAGTCAATCATTCCATTGTGCTCTTCATGCAAGAAATATTCATCAACCACCTACACCATGCCAGGCATTCCAGGCTGCAGGAAACCAGCAGTGAACAAAACTGACAAAAATACCTGCACTCGGAGAACTTACAGTCTACTGTGGGGAAAGAAACGGGTAAATTAGTGAAATATTTAGTGTGTTAGGTGGTGGAAAACACTGAAGACAAAAATAAAGCTGGGAAGGGGAAAGGGAGTCCTGGGAGATAGCGCTGTAACCTTTAATACAGTGGCCAGAGGAGTCACTGAGCAAATGCCATAGGATTAAAGGCTGACAAAGGTGAGGGAGAGAGCCAGGCAAGGATCTGGGAGAAGAGCGTTCTTGGCAGAGGAAGAGCAAAAGTGCTGAGGGAGGAATGGGCTCACAAGTCTATGGGACAACAGGAGGCCACTGTCCTTAGAACAAAGCGAGTAGGGCAACAGGGTCCATCCCACAGGGCTTTGTAGGCTATTGTAGCAACTGAGCTCTTTCCCCTGAGCAGGATGGAAAGTCAACCAAGAAGTGCCATGCTCTGCACTCAGACTTCACGTGGAACACTAGACTCATTTCTGGATAATATGGTTTACGAAAAAACCTGAGAGGGATCGGTGAAGAGTGAGAAAAGGAAGGCTCTAGAAAGCTTGACACAGTATCAACAGTTGAAGGAACTTGGAGATGTTTGGCCTGGGGATAAGAAGAATTTACTAGTTGCTCCATGTAGCTGAGGAACTGTCACAAGAGAGGAAACACACTTTTTGGGATGCTGCAGAGCACAGACTTGAAACCACGAACAAAAAAACAGAAAAAACTTAACCTTAATGTAAGGCTTAATTTTCTAGTATTCAGTTTTCCTACAGTAGAATGGGTGGCCCTAAGAGATAATTCATGTAAAACAGTAGTAGTAGCAGGAGCTAATATCTAGGTCTGTTTACTATATGCCAGATGTTATGATAAATACTTGGCATACTATCTCATATAATCCACCTACAGTCCCGTGAGGTAGATATTACTAACGATGAGGACACTCGAGCTTATTGAGATTACATGACCTGCCTAGGATCACATAACTAGTAAGTGACAGAGTGGGTAAACCCAGGTCTGTGACTCAGGCTCCGAGCTCATAATCACTGGAGAACACTGCCTGTATGTCCATCAATGGCAGGTTCACATAGTGTGTAGAATGACCATCTAGCTGGCAAGAATTTGGAGAGAGGATTCTTGCAAATAAAGGAAAATTAGATGACCTTTAAGATCCCTTTCATAACTTTGTGATTACATTCTTCCCAAGTTTTCATCTTATTTTTAAAATTTTCCTTTGACTTCAATGTTGATAGAAATTTTGTACTCCTCAACATGGCTAAAGATCAAATAATAATAATTTCATTATAGAATATGTTAAATTCCCTGTCCAATTCTAATGCTCAGGTTAATCATTCTCTGATTTTGAGTAACACATATTTTACTTGACTAGTTCCCATGTACAAGTGAAGGGAGGCTTGACTTTTCTCAAGTATATCAATGTCCTTGTCTCATATTTTATATCTGTGGGGATTCAAACGTATCTTCGCTTTCATTTTCCTATGCTAGCTCTGTAAACAAGACAAAATTCTTTTCAATTAAGCAATTATCCTTTAAAATACAATAGCAAATCAACATTTGATATCTAATCTAAAGTACAGAAAGATAATAAATATAAAAGTAGAATACAGATATATAGACTTACACCAAGTCGTAAGTCCATGGAAACCTCAAGAATCATCCTTGCAGCTTTTTTCACTAACTAAACAGAAAAGAAGGGACTAAGGAGAATTGGGGCTGTGCACCCTCCACCACAGTTCAACCAGAACAACTTTTGAATGGTTTGAAAAATAATGGAAAATCATTGTTCTAGAGGACAATTATGGGCCAATGTAAGAAGAGATAGCTGGGCAACCCTGAGGTTAACACTGGATAGAAAACACGACTAACTCTACATATAAAAATTTTTTCTCCACACCTTACACCCATTAGGATGGCTACTCTCAAAAAGAAAAAAAAAAACCCTAAAAAACAAGTAGTGTTGGCAAGGATAAAGAGAAATTAAAACTCTTGTGTACTGTTGGTAGGAATGTAAAATGGTGAAGCCACTATGGAAAACAGTATGGCAAGTCCTCAAAAAATTAAACACAGAATTACCACATGATTCCACAATTCCACTCTGGGTATATACCCAAAAGAACTGAAAGCAGAGACACGAAGACATATTTGTACAGTCATGTTCACAGCACAGCAGCATTTATCACAATAGCCAAAAGGTAGAATCAACCCAAGTGCAAAATCGATGGATGAATGAATAAACAAAATGTGATATACACATACAATGGAATATTATTCAGCCTTAAAAAGGAAGGAAATTCTAACACATGCTACAAAATGGATAAAACTTAAAGGCTAAGTGAGATAAGCCAGTCACAAAAGGACAAATATTGTATGATTTCACTTACGTGAAATTCCTAAAGTAGTCAAATTCAGAGACTGAAAGTAGAAGGGTGGTTGCCAGGGGCTGGAGAGAGAGCATAATGGGGAGTTATTGTTTAATGGGTATGGATTTTCAGTTTGGGAAGATGAAAGGAGTTCTGGAGATGGATGGTGGGGATGGTTGCAGAACAATGTGAATGCACTTAATGCCACTGAACTGTACACTTAAAAATGGTTAAGATGGGTCCGGTCCTGTGGCACAGTGGTTAAGTTCGTACACTCCGCTCTGGTGGCCTGGGATTCACAGGCCTGGATCTGGGGAGTGGACCTGCACACTGCTCATCAAGTCATGCTGTGGTGGCACCCCATATACAAAGTAGAGGAAGATTGGCACAGACATTAGCTTAGGGCCAATCTTCCTCAAGTGAAAAAAAAAAAAGGTTAAGATGGTAAATTTTATGCTACGTATATTTTACACAAATAAAACTAAAATTTTTTTCTCCAAATATTGGTCTAAACTATACAGTTTGATTTGCATTAACATGTAAAAAAGGCTCCCATTGTAACATCCACCATATATTTTAATTTGGGTCCTTGAAATAATCTATTACAAAGTCAATTAATATCAAAATGCATATATTCTTGACATAAAATAAAACCATAGTATAAATTAGAACTCTATTCCTAACATTTATACAACTATTTACTTAGTACTTACCACCTGCAGAAAAATCCCAAAATAATAATCATCATACCTGAATGTGCTCTGGGGCATAACCACATTCAACTAATTCACAAGAGAATGCTGTAAAATCCAGTAATTCCCACACTGAGAGGCTATGAAAATACAAAACAATTTCTGATACATGTTAGGGTAGGACCTACAAGTGATGGAGCCTACACAGATATCATGGACAAGCCGCAGATCTGGCTGGCTCTGAATTCTCTTAAGGCCGAAACAGAAAGAGAAATACAATTATGCCCTTTTAATTGTCCACAAGGAAAAAAAACATTAGTTCTTTAGGGAAAACAAACTCCCTCTTTGCCCTTAGCTCTAATTTCTCATTCAGGGTAATATATAGGAGAATAAGAGTATTCAAGGGCAAAATAATCAATAATGTCATTAAAGCTAATTTTTTTTAAATGTCCCTCAGTAGAAATTGAGGGTTTAATTCCAATTTAAAACTCAATGAGGACCATTTTTAAGAAAATATAGCCCACACTGTAGTGGGCTCTGATACTCTAGTTTAATTTTAGGATAAAATTTAGAATATCTAGAGAAATGGATGAATTACATATCTTCCAAAAATGTGACCTCTACCAAGTAAAATTTTCACAAAAAGATGGACAGTGTTTCCTGTTAAGAGCTTGGAATATAGGTATTCTGTGCAAAATCTGAAGACACTGCAATATTCTTGGCCATCTACCTATTTCTAAAGTTGGTATCCTTTTGTCAAATTGAGAAATTAGCTTATGGATGGCCACATCAGCTTTGAAACAAGGTGGACTGTCTTCTCTAATGGATGAATTTTCCTAATTCAAGCCACATGTGATATAGTGGGGTTGTTCTTCAGCACTAAATCCGGAGGCAGAATCCTGGATTGAGCTCTAAGTGCAGCCCCCTCCAGCTGTATAAACTTGGGGAAGTAGCTGACCCTCTCTCCAGGACCTACTCTCCTTATCCATAAAATAAAGGAGAGTAGATCAATCCTATCAATCATTTCAAACTGTGTTTTATGGAGGTGCTTTAGTGGGTGAGGAGGTGCTTTTACTTTTATCAGTCTTATGCCTTAGCCCCCAGTAAAACCTTTGAAAATCACCAGACTAGATGCTCTACAATCTAAGACTCATTCTACGACTCTGGGATTTTAAACAACTAAGCCATAACACAAAGTAACAAAAATAAATGAAGAAAATATTCAAAATCAAATCATTTCTATCTCAAGTAAGAAATTTTACTAAGGAGAATTATATTCACAAACTTCATCTTTAATTCAGTTGTTCAGAACCCAGAACAACAACGAAATCTCCTTCATAGAAACATTATTATAAGTGAACTTGATTTCTCAAGTAAGCTCAAAAAGGCACAGTGTCCTGAATGTAGCAAATAATAAATAAGTGAAGGAAAAGATGATATACAGCTTAGTATCCAGCCACCAGATGTAACAACTTGTCCATGTCCCCAGCTCCCTCTACCAGAGGACAGACACCTCCCCTCAACCTCTCCCAGCCACTGAGCAGAACTCCTGTGCTTCTTGTCATTCCTCTCACCACCTAACTGCTTCCCATCAGGGTTTCTCTGATCCAGCACCCCATGCACAAACCACTTTTACTCTACTTGTCTGTCCCTGAATTTAGCACAAAATCCTTTTAAGATATTTTTCTGAAAATAAAGCATGGGAAGACCATCTTATATAAAACTGATGAGTTTGTCCTTATCTCATCTGAGTCTCACAGCAACTCATGAAGTAGGGAGAAGGGGTCTGTGTTAATAATCCTGTGTTACATAGGAGGTATGTGAGGCTTTGGAATATGCCCAGTCATACAGCAAGAAAAAGGTCACTAACACTGGAACCTGTACCTCGAGACTCCACATATTAGCAGGTTCATATGCTACCACCTATGCTTTCTTCCTAGGCCTTCCCCATACTCTCCCTGATTTTGTCATCAGTTGGACTGTATACGGAATAACAAAGATCACGAGATGAACCTTTGAGCATCTAAAGAACATTAGACACAGGTTATCTGCTTTTTCCTCTTTGGTGCTGGAGCCAAGGTTCTGAGGAGGAGGAAAGAGCAGGATGGACTATGTTGATCAGACAGTGGAAAAATTCTCCAAGTAGTGAGGAGGCAGGGGTGGGGGGAGAAAATTAGGGAGACTGATGAAAAAAGAGAAGGAAGAGGGCAAGGGAAGGATGATCATTCTTCTTCCAGCACGAAAAATATCTAGGGATAGAAGTTGTGAGGGGTGAGGGGAAAAAAGGAAGAAGGTGAGCAGCAAGATAGGAAAAAGAAATGGAGAGAAATGCCGAGCAATGAAAACAAGAAAAGGTCGGGAAAGAGAAAAATAATTGGAAGCAGTCAAAACCTTCCAAAAGTTTTAGGTATTTTAAATATTAGAAGGGCAGTACTCTACAGTACATACATTAGCAGTCCTCAGCCTGGAAAGATAAGAGTCTAGGAAATATATGATTAAAGTCTATAAAATAATCAAAGCAATACATAAAGCTGGCAGTGATATATTTACTAAACTACAAAATATCAGAATTAAGAAACATACAACTTGAAATCTGGAAAAAAACAAATTATCCACTTTCAAGAGACAGAAGATAATAAAAGTATAGATACTACGGGAAAAAACAAACTCAAAGAAAAATGATGAGATAACTATAAACATTTAAAAGAAAAAGATAAAATAGATAACAAAACTAGACAATTCTTTGAAAAAGAATCAAAGTCTCAATGAGACTGATTTTAAAAAGAGCAAAATGTACTGGGAAATAGCCAAATAAATATTAAGAAAAATAAAATGAAAAAAGGTCAGGAAAAGAAATACATAATTACAGACCCAACGTAAGTAAAAAACTCAATAATAAAAGAATATTATGAATATCTTCATAATAAATTTCAAAACTTAAATAGAAAGAACAAAATTCCTAGAAATATATAACTTGTCAAAAACGACCCAAAAAGAAATAGAAAACTAAAATAGCCCTATAACCATTAAATATATCTAATTAGTGGTATATATTAAAAAAAAACCTCACAAAGAGAAGACAGTTTTATAAGAAAGTTCCACTAAATTTTCAAGAAACAGACCATTTCAATTTTATACAAGCTATTCCAGAGAACAGCAAAAGGAATGCTTCCAAACTCATTTTATGAAGTCAGTGTAACCTTGATATTAAACCCTGATGAGGGCAGAACAAAAAAGGAAATTACAAGCCAATCTCACTAATAAATAGATGCTAAAATCCAAAAGAAATTAAATCAAGGAGAATGCTAAAGATAATACATTATGACCAAATTAGGAATTTACTAGGTACACAAGGATGGTTTATCACTAGAAAAAGTCTAAAAATATAATTTGCCACCTTAACAAATTAAAGAAAAATCTTATGATTCTCTTAAATAAATGCAGAAAGAACATTTGATAAAATTCAAATCCTTCCACGACAAAAAATTCAACAATATAAGAATGAAAGGGAACTTCATTAATCTGTTAAATGGTATTTATTAAATATCATTCTTAACACTGAATCATTAGGAGTTAGAAGCATGCCTTTTTTAAAAATCAGAGATGAACATGGATTCCCACCATCTCAGCTTCTATTCAACATTGTACTGAAGGCCCTAGACAGTACATTAGAAACAAGAAAAATGAATAAGAGGTATAAGGATTGAAATAAAGGAACAAACTGTAATTATTCACAGCTTATGACTGTCTACGAAGACTGAATCAAAGTCTACCTTCATTAGTCCTACTTTCTCACTTCCAATTTACTCCTCTGCTCACTGAAATCTGGCTTCTTCCTATGTCATGCTTCTAAAACTTCTCGCAAAAAGACTCCAATAATCACCTGGCTACCAAATCTAATAGACACGTTTCAACTGTTATCTCACTTTCTTGGACTCCTTGTCTCCCTTGGCCTCCCCTGTTCTAGACTTGGGCCTCTCCTGCTTTTTCTCAGTGCATTCCACTGGATCCCTTTCTTCCCCTTGTCTTTTAATCCTTCGATTTCAAACCATACTTCTTCTATGTGATATTATTTACCCCTTCAGCCTCGATCACCACATTTATCCAGGTGATGATACTAATCAATACAATACTAATGATTCCCAAATTTTTACTGGACAAGTAAGGACGACCTCACTTGAATGTCATCATGTCCAAAGGTGAACTCATCCTCCCCTACTCCCTCTGTTCCCCGCTGTAGTCACCTTCTATCCAGTGAATTATGCCATAAATCTGGAAGTCACCTATGACTCCACCTTCTTCATTCCTCATATTTAATCTATTACCAGCTCCTATTCATGCTGTTGATTTTTGAAGTCCCTCTCAGCTCTGTATTTTTCCTTCCTTTTCCACAGTCACCAACTTGGTTCAAACTCTGATTCTCTCTCTCTTGAATTCTTGCACCTGGTCACCCTGCTTTTAGGCCTGTCCTCTAATCCTTCTCATAAGGAGCAAATCTGATTAAATCTCTCCGCTGATTAAAATCTTTCAGTGATTCAAACTGCCCAAAATAAGATTCAAACTCTTTAGGCATATTTTACAAAGTCTTTCAAGAAGACTCTGCTTCTATTCATCTAGCCTTGACTTGACTTTCTCTTTACTCCCCCTCACTTCTAGTCTTAATGAACTATTTGCTAGAATTCATCCATTTCTGTTCCCTCTGGGTATGCTGGCCTTCTGTAAGAATCTTTTTAGTCACCGACTCCTGCAGTAATCTCTAAATTTTATGAAAACAGACTGGTATACCAGTTTCTGTTAAGGTAAACATTCTACAAATACTTATTGAATTAAGGAAGAAATTTTACATAAATATATATCAAATTTATGGTGGACCATTATAAAAATGTGTAAGGCTTACATGCTTAACACTCTGAAGTTAAAACGAGAGGAAAATGATATCTGTCTATAACTCACTCACAATTCATCAGGTGGAGTATAAGTCAGGCACTGCACTCTCTATTAGGAATACAAGACAAACACAATCAGACGTAGGTTCCAGTCTTAGCACCACTATGAGACACAAACACTTACCAGGATAGATCCTGGGTCATATCAAGCATGACAAGGCTAATATACTTTATGCTACTAATTAAAACCTTATGTATTTTTGTTCAAAAACTTCACAAAAGTTATCAAAACAAAAACCAGCTTCATTTTACACAAACTTCATATTTATTTGTTTTACTTATGTCCTAGCTGCCTTCAAAATTAACTGTAGCAGTATATTTCTGGATTATATATACAATAAGCTAAAAATTAAGGTAACGTTGAATAATGTGGACCAAGGGAAAATTCTAAATTTCTATTTTTTAAAGGAGTTAAAAGTTTTCCTATAATTCTCACAAAGCTGACAAACACTATCATATATTTGAGAGCCAGAAATACCAATGATAAGTTTATAAAAGCTTTTCAAAAGAATGTAAATGGTAAGTATAACAAATTGTACAGAAAGCTTAGAGTATCACATTGCACAATTATTTTATCAATTATTTTATGTACAATATTTAAAATGTGCTTGAACTATATTTATATACTACCTTGAATATTAACACAGGCATTTGCTTTTAATATGGAAAACCTAATAAGCTTTTAAATTTTCTCCCATTCTGCAAGGAGCACAACTGAGGGCAGAGAGATTATGTGGGTTGCCTCCATCATCAACTAAATTCCCTAAAATTAACCTTTAAAGAGCTTCTAAAGAGGAGAGAGGAGTCCTGCAATTATATTCATAGTGATACAACTTCCTCTAAGACCCTAGTCTAGGAAAAGTAGTACTGGGACAAAGACTGAAGTAGCTCTCTGGTCTTCATGTTCAGATTCAATATCTACTCAATCGAAACCGAGCTAATTTGCCAAAGACATTAGCTTCAGGGCTAAAATCAAACATTATTTGGACCAGAGATTAGTTTTGGTGTGTCCTCAAACTGAAAAGAAAATTTACATTTAGATCCCTATATTCTAGCCTAAACATTACTCCACCAACATGCATTTCAAACATTTTTTTCTTTTGAAAAAGATTCCTGCTAAGCAACGCTATGTCTTTAAAATGAATGTCTTCATTCTGTCTTTGAACCTAATTAAAATTAAGAAACTTTTAATAGCTTTAACAACTCTCAACAGCTGTACTAAGGTCTTCCCTGGCACTTTCCCCTCCTTGCTACCCTCTCTCCAAATCCAGAAAAAACCAGCATAACAGAAAAACACAAAACAACTAGCCACATGCTCTGAATGCTCGGGAACGTGATTCTCCACTGGTTTAGGCTACAAAGAAAGCCTATGAGTAATCAAAAATCCTTACTCAAAACAAAGTTAAAAGCCACCTCCCCACTCCCCAACCCCAGTATTAATTTCCCTTTCTCTCCTCAATCCACTCACGCATTTCCCCTCCTTTTCTTGGAATTTTAGCGGCCTCGGAACAGCGGATGGTAAGTTCATCTCAACGTCAGCCAGGGCAGAGACATGCAAAAAATCACTAACTTGGAAGGTTATTTAGGACAATAATGTCTTTCACTGCTTTACTCCTCCCACTCCGGCCCCACTTGACCTACTACCAAAATTTAGCCGAAAAAATTATCGGTCCACGGGCTTTCCCCCCCGCGGCTCTTCCTATGGGAACCCGGTGCAAACACGGAGCCGGCAGGAAGACCCCGCGCCGCGCAGGGAAGCGGAGTCTCCCAGTTTCTCGCACCCCTCCCCACACGCCCGCGGCTGCACTCCGCTCCGCTCACTCGCGTCCAACTATTCTTGGATCTACTCACATCCCTGGATCTCCTCTGGCCGCCCTCCCCCCTCCCTCCCTCCTCCGTGTCCTCTGCCGCCCGAGGCTGACCGGCAAAGACCAGGAGCAGGCGCACACACCCACCCACCTGGGCCGGATCCGGGGATCCCTGCTGGCGCGCTCCACCCTGCGCTCCTCGGCAAGCTCCGGCACAAATGAGCTCGGCCTGCTCCTCCGCCTCCTTTCCAGCCGAGCCGGGAGGCGCGACCCAGGGCGGCACAAGGTCTCCCTAAGTCACCTTCGCGCGGCCTGCCCCCGGCTCCAGCGAGGTCGAGCAGAGGTGCGGCCCGCCCGCCCACGGCCCAGGACTCCGGCGCCGGCGCCCGGGCTGCCCGAGATCCGTGCTGCGTCCCCCGGCGCTCGGCCGCAGAGCCGCCTCCAGGGCTCGCCAGGGAGAGTGCGAGCGGCGCGGCGAATGGCCTGCAGCAGGCGGCTCCGCGCTGCCGCTGTCGTCGTCCAGTCCCTCCTCCCTCACTCCCCCCTCCTGCGTCGCCCGCTCCGCGGAGGCACAGGTAGGGACCTGCCAGGGGGCGGCGAGAGCTTCTTCGAGCGGACCCCTGGCCCGGAATTTTCGGGGAAGGAAGTAAGGAAACCGCTACTCGTGCTCTGCGTGCACCCCGCGAAGGCCCCTGCAAGGTCCTAGAGTGGGCTGTGTGCTCAAGCCCTCTCCCGGAGAAGCCTGCCCTGACAACTTTTAAATGGCCAGCCCGCAGAAGAACCTTTCTTCTGGAGTCTTCCACCTCGAAGATAACTGACACTCAGGCTTACACTGAAGAGTTAATGTTTCCGATACCAAAACAAAGATTGAGGTAGTCTTCACATATTTATTTTTTATACACTTTCTGGGCTACCATTGGAGCAATGAGGGAAACGAAACATTTTTAATCCTGCTAATGTGAAACCTATTTATATGAAGTAGGTGGTTTCTTATTCCAGCCAGCCTTCAAGGGTAGACAAAGGCTCAAAGGACAGGAAAACCCACCACATAAATACTACACTTAAGTGGGATGTTCAGGCTAATGAAATTTCTGGTTAACTATGAGGCTCCAGTGGGAAAAAGTAACTTTTTGTTACAACAGTAGTTTTAAACCTTTCTAAAGTGTATAAATCTGTCCTCAGACTTTAAGAAGCAGAGTAATACTGAACAAAATTGATTATTTCTTTGACAAGGTCCTAGGGTACTTTAAGTACACCGGTCGAACAGTGGTGGCTGTATTTGCACTACAGATGTAAAATGTATAAAAAATGGTGAGACCATACTGGGAAAAATTGGAATTAATGTTAGTGAGGTTTCAAGGTGTCTTTGAAAGTTCAGTTTGCTTTTTTGTTTTCATTCTAAATTGATAACTAAATATTATATTTTGAAAAGTCACATTTGGCACTAAAGAGGAGCCCTTGCTACAGAATCTTTCTCCCTAGGATCTGAAAACTAGAGAATGAATTCAGTTTACAAAACTAGTACTAGGCAGCAAAACAAAACAATGAACAACAAAGGCTACTTTGTTTTAGAAGGCAATTTACAGAGCACCTAAAATGTGCCAGGCACTGTACTAAGGAACTTCCCATAAAATAACTCATTTGTATTCTCATTTTCAGATTTGGAAATGGAATTCCCAAACATACATTAATTTGCTCAAGGTTGAGCAGATCCTGACTGGTCTGACCCCTAAAGCTTGTATTCTTTCCTTTGTACATTCATTATTCACTCATTCAAATATTTATTAACTGTCTACTACATGCCAAGTACTATGCTAGACACAGATGGCTACAAAAATGACTAAGATACAGTTGCTTACTTAAGGGGCTCCAGTTTAGTAAATAATATAATCAGACAAGTAAATATATAATGATACAATGTGATAAGTGCTACAATAGCAAAGAACTAACTCATGGAATTGGAGGGACATCTAACCCAGTTTTGAAGGGTGGAACCTGGGATTAGGAAATGGTGGCAGTCATCCAACAGAGCAATCCTGAGATCTTTAGATAACAGAGTGTCAGTGGGGCATTTGTGCATTGGGTGGAGGCAGAGGAAGTGAAGGGAGATAGACAACTGCGGTATCAGAAGTAAAAAGGACAAGACTTGATTAAAGGTGGGGATTAGGAAGAAGGATGAACCAAGGGCAGCTCCTGTCTTTCTGGCTTGAGTTACTGAACAGGTGGTAATTCTATCTTTGAGTTGAATTGATAACTCAGTTTTAGACATATTGGTTTTCAAATGCCTCTGATATAACCATATGCAAATGTTCAAAAGGCAGCTGGATATACTGGTTCATAGTTCAGGAGAGATGTAAGGTGGAAATATCTGAATCATCATGGATTTCTGGTTGAAGGAGTGGGTGAGATCATCCAGGGAGAATGCTGAGTGAGAAGGCCACCCACAGAAACCTAGGGAATACTAATATTCAAGGCAGAGGCAGAAGAAAAGATGCTTTAGAAGGAGGAGCTGCTATAAAGGAAAGAGAAGCCAGAAGAGGTAGGCACCCTGGAAATCACAGAGAAGAATTCCAAAAGGCAAGAAATAGTCAAATGCCAGATCCTTCAAAGGACAAGCAAGATAATTTAAGGGTGACCTCTGGTTTGGCAATAAGGAAATAGTGGCAAGAATGGTTTCGGTGGACTAGTTGAGGAATAAAGAAGTAGAAACACTGGGGCTGGCCCAGTGGCCTAGTGGTTAAGTTCACATGCTCCGCTTCAGTGGCCGGGGTTCTCAAGTTTGGGTCCTGGGTGCGGACCTGTGCACGCTTATCAAGCCATGCTGTAGCAGGCGTCCCGTGTATCAGGTGGAGGAAGACGAGCACAGATGTTAGCCCTGGGCCAATCTTCCTCAGCAAAAAGAGGAGGACTGGCAACAGATATTAGCTCAGGGCTAATCTTCCTCACCAAAAAAAAAAAAGTAGAAACTGAAAGTGTCACATTTTCAAAAATGGAATTGGAAAGGGGTATGGGCATATAGAAGCTATAAGGGAGTAGAGAATTCAAGAGAAGAGAGAAGCTGTCTTTGAAGCAGGATGGAAGGAGACAGATGTCTCCAACAGAAGGAAACAATACAGATAAAAATTGGGGTGAGGGAGTGGTAGGGAGTTGACAGCATATACAGTGACTGCCTAATGTTTAACAAAGAATTTTGCTCAGAGTAGAAGGAGATGAGGAAACCATACAGATGAGAGAGTCAGAGACAGGTGAAGGCCTGAATGATATAAACATTAGGAAATGAAAGAGATTAGGGACACACAATGATTAAAGGACTCTGAACAGCACAGGAAGCTAAATAAATATTAAGAGACCATGACTTTATAGAGTTATAAGCCCACATGAGAGTATGATTTCTCTCCAAAGATATCAGCATCTGGTCCAGAATAGCAGTACCTTTCGGTTGGTTCCAATTGAAGATCTGAACCTTTCCATTATACCACACACCTAGCATCACTATCATCCCCATCATACATTTGGGTGACAGCTCTTTAGCAGTCAGGAGATTTCACATGGAAGTATAAAATATCCTGTAAGTGAGTTTACACTGTTTTTAAATAGGCAAGTTTCTACCATGGAAAAACTGATGTGACTAATATCAAGGGGAGCTCGATAATACACAGAACAAGAAGGGCACCAGTGATGGCTTCTGTGTGACATTTTAACCACCCTCTGGTGAGGAAAACTATAGAACAAAAATAATTCATGAAACCAGTTTCTAGCCTTTTGAATGGAACTCTCCAACAAGGTTAAAGAAAAGTCACAACATTCACATTCTGTTATGTTATGTTTCCCAAGTATGGCACCCTAGTCTAGTAAATTTCCCTTTAGCAGATCAATCACCAACTTTACAGCTTACTTTATATATTGCAGTTTTTCCCAACAACTTAAGTAGTGTTATTTACAAGTAAAATCTCCCTACATAATACCTCATTTATGTGGAGGTCATATGGAAACCTTGAATATCTAGGTCATATCAGAGCATCCCCAAATAAGCAAAGAACACGCATGGACCACAGAAATAGAAGGTCCTAAATCCAGACACTAAGGCCTGTGCTCATTGTAAACCCCTAAGTTTCTCACACAGAGCCAGCTTATTCTTACTGTGGACATAATTTTACCAAGTTTGGTTATCTGGTTTTCTTTTTAATAAACAGGAGATTAAGAAGAGTAAATCAGAAGGGATCAGTATTCCATTGCTAGAGACAGGCACACAGTTGATCTAAAAAATCAAGAGAGAGAATTTTTTAAAACCCAAAGGGAGCAAAAAAAGAATTCAAAAAGCACTAGCAGGACTGGGCCGTTTAGTGAAAAAATGCAGTCCTATAAACATTATCCCCTGAAGGCATCTCTGCATTAAGGCACAGAGAATTATGCACACACAAAAGGACAATCCTGAGGCACTTAGAAAAGATAAAATTAAGTTTTAAAATTTTAGCTTAAGAAGTAAATTTGTAACATTTAGAATAACTGTCATCAAAAGAGATTAGAATAAAAACAGTTTTGCTGCCATGGGAGCTGGGGTCACTTACATCAACTGGGTCCTTATTTTGTGCCAGGTACCATACAAGGTGTTGTGCCAATACAATCTCATTTACTCTTCAAAACACTGTTTTTCGGTTGGTCACTACTTTAAAAAAAAGATTGTATTTTAAAACTGAGGCAAAGAGAGATAGCAGAACCAGGAATTAGACCCAGGTCTATGTGAGTTCAAAGCTTACGATTGCTCTTTTAATAAAACTTCCAGATAATAGAAATGTAATTCCTGATGGTAGATCAATAAGGCATTACAGTACATAATTATTCTGCTCTGACTTCAATTAAGCTATTAAATTCCTATCTTGTAATTCTTAGCCATTTGAAAGACTAGCTTCAATGATGCCATTCATCTTTCAAATATTTTTTTAGGCCTCTGTTGTCTATAATCACATTTCTCAGAAAGAAATCCATGGATTCTACTGAGGGGCTCACAGAGTTGATATTTCATAGAATTACTGAAAAGGAACCTTAAAGATACTTGAAAACTTTGAAGCAATAAATGCCAGTTACTAAATGAATACTGTGTGCCATGCAATATGCTAATATGCTCTATATACCTATTATTCGTCTATATACATTTGATCCCCATACCCAAGGCTGAGGTGTTTATATTTTCATTTTACTTGAAACTTGCCTGAGGTTCCACAGTTGGTTAGGGAAAGGACTGACTTTTGAGAGAGGTCCACTAGACTTTCAGACCAGTGCTCCCAATGACTTTCTATGTGGTCTCCCTTATTTGAAAGATGATGGTATCAAGGTTCAGAGAACTTAAGTAGCCCATCATCACGTAAATAATAAGAATGAAACAACACAGTCATCCCACAAATAGTCAAATAAATTTTCTTTAGACAAGACCACCTCCTCCCAAAACAAGATAAATCCAATGTTAAAGACACAAAAGCTCCAAGATACCATCACAGAAAAGGGTTCACAAGTGTAAATTAGATAGCATCCTACAATAACAACTGTTGACTTTTATTCAGGGCTTACTATGTGTCAAGAACTATGCTAAACATTTTGCTTACATTACCTTATTTAATCTTCATGACAAATTTAAAAGGCTAAAATAGGTTAATTAGTCTAAACTTCAGGCTAAGACTCTTGCACATCAAGATTTTCACAGAGAGATTCCCTAGGATATATTTTTAAGCAAATAGTTTAAAAACTAGCATAAGTCGGCTTCTCTAGAAATTAAATCACTTCTAATTTAGTGTTCACCTTAAAACTATACATTGTTAAAACAAAAAAGCTATCAATATATCCATCAGGTACCACATAAAAGATGTGAATGAAATTTGGTTTTACAATGTACTAACTACCTGAAACCCGGGACATTGTAATCTGTTCACTTCAAAACAGTTCTGTAATATTATCATCCTATTTAGATATTTTTAGATCACAAAATCATTCCTCATTTAAATAAGCTAGAATATGAAATCTGCAAACCACCAAAAATAAAAATGCTGAGATATTTTCAAACAGTATTAGAAGAATCAACCATTTAAAATGTTTAATGAACAATTATGTTTTTCTGTGACAATTAATAGAATTCTGATAAAAGACTTTCTGTAAGTTTGTTTTAAATGAATTCAGATTATTATTTACATATTTTTTGTTATTCTCCAAATAAAATAATGTATGGAATTCATGGTTTACATAACAAACATAGCATTTAAAAAATTTTAAATGAATTCACAAGGCTTCCATTCTAATCATGGGAAAATAAAATTTTAGATCTTTACATATAAGAGAAATGTATATGAAACCATTTTCATCTATCTTGTTTTACCAAAACCTAATCTCTAACCAAGAGGTACAAATAAATTATAACAAGAATAAGAAATTTGGTGTCAATCTAAAAAGTTGAAGATTAAACATAGATGTCGAAAGCTACTTGGCTTGCATTAAAATCATAAAAATGGGGAAAAACCCCATAAAACGAGAAATCCTAGTTCAGGCAACCAAAATACATCTTTATAACTTTTCAGTCCTTAGCAAAAGAATTACTAATCAATAAGCATACCACTCATACTCATATTTGGAAAAGCAAATGGCAAATTTTGAATGAGAGCGAGCAAGGGAAAAAGAGCACAAAAATATTTAATCACTGAGCTCAGTTCACATAGGTAAGTATGACAGCACTCTATTTTCTAAGTAAAGTATTATATATTTTTCATATAAAGATCCTCAGTTTCTAGAACATTTTCACAACCCTCTTAACTAAAATGTCACAATAACCCTGAGTAGAACAACTTTTAAAACATATTTGTTAAATATGTCTATATAAATAAATTAGATGATATGAACAGAAGTTATTTCAGAATCACCCTGCTTAATCAAAGATAAATAAGTTCTAAATATTAGTGAAAAATGAAGCTTTCATTTCCTTTGTTAAGACTGTTTTCTCCTACCTTTGGACAATTTGAAAGCAGTGACTTATTGGATGATCAAGTATGTGACACCCAAACAATTAAAAAATTCAATTCCGAACTACCGACCCCTTGTTTAGTGAAGAGATTAAGGCAATCACTGAAAGCTACACATTTCTCTAGAAGCTTCAGGGACTACTTCAACTTTGAAGAAATAATGAAAGCGTTTCTATAAATAAAAAAAAAATGAGTGGGATTTTAAGGAATTGTAAATTAAGATCCCAAACATATTTTTATATCTATTAACCTCATGTTTCCTTTCAGCTGCCTTAAAGCATAAAGTATGTTCCTTGGGCATCATTATTAAGCACTTACTGTATGCAGGGCACATAAATTGGTACAGAAAAAGAAATGACAAAGCCTTGTCCTAGAAAAGCCTATACGCTACAAGGAAAAGCGCCAGGACTAAAAAAAAGTTTATGGGAATAAATAATAATGTTTAAGGAAAACAGCTGACAAGAACTGACAGCATTAGTTATAAAACATTAACTTTTTTTTCATGATCTTCTATGCTATCTAAGTAATTTTATTCAAAAGCAAAGTGCTAAAAAGAGACAAAAAATAATTCTGTAGTTGACATGATGGCTAACATATCTGAAGGCAGCATTACCTTAACTTCCTCTAGTTCTTATTTGGATAAATGTTTGGCATAAATAGGTCCTTCCAATCTCAAAAATATGTCCCTGTGGAGGTCCAATATCTTTTAGTGTATGTTTAAGTTGGGAACAAAGAAATGATAATATCAGTATCTTCCCCAGTCCCCTAAAGAAAATCTTAATCCACTTACTAATTACAAAAAAAACCCTAAAATGAAAAACTTTAGAATTCGGACAAGAGAAAGCTGCAAAATGTACACACATCACTTAAAAAACAAGTAAAATGTCATATACTGTCCAGATTAATGCAAGAGAAATGTGCTTAGTTGAAATAGTTTTGGACTTTATGTTAATTATACATTAAGATCCTTTAAATCTGTTCCTTCCATCAAATACCATCAAATAAAAATCATAACATTAAGAAAGCTTTTCATCAAAAAGTAACTTAAAAGAAGAAAATTAAATCTGTAGCATCCTTTATATTTCAAATAATCTTGGTTTACTTAAAACACTGTTCTTAACACATGGTAAACAAGGTCAATAAACAAAAGCAATCAAGTATATCCAAATGCCAGCAATTTGCAATTATTAGGCCATAAAAGAGTGGGTCTCACCAAGAAGCAAAAATTTTCAAATGGGAAATGGAAAGGAAAATAAAATCTACCAAGAACATTTAACAAATTATTTACAGTCATTATTTCTAAGTGATAAAATTGTGAATATTACTCTGCTTTATTCTTTTTTTTTTTTTTAATTTTCCAAATTTTCTATATGAGTGTGATTTATTTTAGCAAAGAAAAGTCCTTTTCTGGGAAAAATTCTTTCTCAAAATCTATAAGGCAAAAGTGGGCAATAAAAGGAAAAGGTCAGAGTGAATGAAGGTATGAACAACTCTTAATTAATATCCAATATAAACACCAAATGATATTTTATCTTATTTTTCATCTTATAGAATACAGTTTCCTAGTGTTAGCTATTCTTAATAACATCCAAACAATTGAAAACTATTATACTCTAAAATAAATTTGACTTTACATACTTTTTCATTTTGAATCTTTGATACACATTGTGAAGATTTATTTTGTACTTAGTTGTTAAATAGCAAAAGAGAGTACCATATGCTAGATGCCATATGACTTAAATAGTACCTCAACAGATGTCTCACACAGAGCTGTGCACCGAGTCCTGTGAGGAGATGTACAAGAAAAAACAGACACAGCCTCTGCCTTCCATAAATTTTCTGGGTAATCTAGTAATTTTCCACTTTCATGGCACAAATGATAAGAAGATGGAAGCATAGTCATTCATGGATGTATTTCTTTTATCAAATACCATCACATGCTTAATCATCTCCAGTTTTGTCTATGTTTTAGATATTTCACACTTTATATACTTATTGATTAACATAAAACAAACATTAAATGTCAAAATAAATTTTTAGGAACACATACAAGTTTTTAAACAAAACTGATTCTGCAAGCTTTCAAAAGATATTCCAAGAAATATAAAGACAAATTTTTATAGGAATCCATTATTGAGAGAGTGTCAGATTCTTCTGTCCAAAACAGAATCAAAAGTTACCTAATTTCTCTGACAATCTAGTATTCAACAAGATTTTGAAATCAGTATTAACTTGCACAGCGGTTGGCATAAGCACTGATGGACTTTGGCATATACTCTGGTGCAGTCAGCGCATCAGGTTCCGTAGGTTCACATTGGCATGCTTCTTATAATGATGTTCGAATATTGTTATATGAAAAGAAAGAAAACTGCTAAGCTTCTAGAAAAGTTACCAACTGAGAATCACTGCAAATATGTCTTAGTCAATTAATATTTAGAGACAAAGCTGTAATGAATAAATGCAAAAAGGCCAGTATATTACCATATTTGGCCTACTATAATTGGACACTGTTAATTCTGAGGAAAAAAGTTACTTTTTGTACTAAAAGTATTTTTGACCTCAGGGAAGGTGCCAGAAGATCATATGTGAAAAGTTTAACTTTAGAGACATGTATAAAAAGCTCACAATCTGTCGTTTTCATGATTATACTGTACAATTTTTAATTGGGTAAGTTTTAAAACTACTGGGGAAATACTTGTTTCTTGTTATGTTAACAAACTAAACTCTAATACAGATGATCTCCATTGTTGTCCTAATACAGAAAAAGTCTACACTCCTTAGCTGAACATTTAAGACACTCCATAAACTGAATCAGTTTCAGCCAGACTTTTCCTGGAAATATTTGTTTTCCTAGAAATATTCTTCTACTTTACTGTCTCCAAACTTTTGTTCAAGATGTTCCCTCTTTCCTGAATACCGGAAATAATAATTATTCGTATTCTGAAGTTTCCCCACTTAACCAAAACATTTCCTTTTTTTTCCAAGGCCAAGTTCAAATGCCATCCTCCTCATGAAGCCTTCCTTAAATACTGTGGGACGTGACCTTTCCTACTTGACTCTGAAAGCAGCCACATCCACTTGTAATAGAGAACACAGGCATTGTATATATGTTGTATCTCTGTTACCCTCTGTAAACTCTAAACCTCTGAACCCTCAAAATACCCTGCACTGAGCTTTGGACAAGAAAAGAAATATTTATTTTAAAAAAAGGGAAACTAGTAAAATATTTTATTCCCATGGCTTGCATAGAAAATCCAAATGGTTTTAGATTATTTTATTTTACATCAAAAGAATTATTGTACTTTAGTTAAAATACAATAAGATACATTTTCATTTATATTACTACAAGTTGGCTAATTAGGGCAGATTGAGAAACAGATCATTCTTACCACCTTTTCCTTTTAACTTGAGGCACAAGAAAAAATATTTTGCCTATTTTTCAACATTTACTACTTAAATATTTCTATCATCAAAGACAAGATATTTAAAACAAAAAAACTGGATGAATGGCATTTCATTTCCTCACCCTTGTCCTTCTGGTAATGGTGCTACCTTAAAATTTTTTTTTAAGTAAACACAAACAGGAGAGAGAATAAATAGTCCAAAAATTATCCAGTGATAAAGCTAAAGATCATAGGAAATAAAGAGAATATCGAAATGAAACAATTTCTCTTTTGTAATGCATCTGACTATGTACATGAAATACATGACCTAACCTGCATGAGAAGAAGCATTTTAAAAACTGACTTTTATACCTAATTGGAATTATATAAATGCCTCAAGTAAATCAGTACTCTCTCCTCAAAATGGAGATAAAGATATCTGCACATAAAAATCAACTAATTGTCTGAAAACTTCTACTATATAAAACTGCAACTTGAAAACAAATCAAGAGAGGTGACACTGTATAAAATATAAGAATATAAGTTCATCTATTTTTTGTTGAAATTAAGATGACTAGCTTGAATACAATCAACCACTAAACAAGTACCACCAACCATTTTATCTATATATCTATAATTTACACTAGTTGCAATGGAGGATATAAAATATACGGTTTAAAACAGCATGTGTTAAATGAGTTACAGCATGAGTTAAATAAGAATAAAAAGATATCAGGGATGTTAGAAGACATAAATAGCAAACAAGTTGTGCAAACATTAAAAAAAAATGAAACATTCAGAGAAATTACCATTACGGGATGGATTATCAAGTGGCATCTGATAAGAGGTGGGACTTGAGTTGGATCCTGAAGTAATATTTTTATTGCTAAATATAATGGCTGATAAAACAAACATCTAAAATATTTGTAATTATTAGTTTCAGATAGTACAGAAAGTATTAGTCCTGAGAAGATAGTGTCAGAAATATCATCAATGAGAACTCTAGAGAGGTGAGAGAATTTGCATCTACCATTTATTGAATGGTTACCATGTGGCAGGTACTACACTTGGTGTTAGAGATAAAGGTATAAGTAATTGAGAAACAGTCTTTGTCCTTACAGAACTTGCAGTCTAGCACAGAAAATAGAAAATAAAACAATTATTATTGAATGAATAATACTGATCAGGGGGAGAGTTTAGAATAGTAGGAGGGAAAGCATAAGATTAGTTGGAAAAAATAAATTGTTTTAAAACATTTAGAAAGGAAGGTACCAGTTAAGGAGACCTTTCGGGGTCAAATAAAACAGGGAAGAAGTCAGCAGAACTATGGAATGTGTTTTGTGTTCTTTTGCAAATAAGAGTGAAGGGAGGCAATAAAGAACATTTTAATTTATTTTTTTGCTGAGGAAGATTAGCCCTGAGCTAACATCAGTGCTGATCTTCCTCTACTTTATATGGGGGTTGCTGCCACAGCGTGGCTGACAAGTGGTGTAGGTCCACGCCCAGGATCTGAACCCATGAACCTGGGCCGCTGAAGCAGAAGGTATAGAATTTAACCACTACGCCACAGGGCCGACCCCTAAGGAACATTAATTTTAGTCAAATTGAGTAAAATCTCCATCAAAGGCCATAATTGGATTTGCATCACTCTTGATTGTATTGTCCTGATAATGGGCTCCTCACTTTATGGTAACGACCTGACCTTAACAGACAAAGGAGTCAATGAAGTAAATCTTAATTAGGGTTGAGCCACATGTGACCTAGAGAACTCTACCTGTAGGAAGGTCAGGGGAGGAGTGCTGTAGTAACTGTGCCACAATGAGTAAAGTGAAGAGAGAAAGATTTGATGATATATTAACTTACATGTGCATGCTTGAGAGCTTTAGGCCATGATACTTGCTGTCTTCTCCTACAGACTTTGAGTGATGTAAATATGAGTATAAAATCACTTAGTTTCATAACCATGTTGCCTCATCTTTTTGATTCCTCAACCTTGCTGCCTGAAAGACTGGACCAAGGATAGAAGCTCCCTCTCCAGTACCCTGTATAATAGGCCTGGGCAGGAGTGACTGTTGTGGCCTATACCTTTACTTGCTCTTCCTGTCCTTTCTAAGACCTGAGGAGGCTGGGCCTGCCCACAGGAAGGAATGGAAATAGAGTTCCATTAAAGGTAATTAGTGCTACCATAGAAAAAGTGCAGGGTAATTTAGAAACACATAGTAAAAACACTTAGGCTAGTTTTAGAGAAGACACGGGGAAGTTTCTGGAAACTACGTTTAAAAGATGAGGAAAAGTTAGTGTTTCAAATCATAGGAACAACATATGCCAAGACCCTACAGCATGAGAAAAGTTCAGTATTGCTGAACATAAAGTAAAGGGAAGGAAGAGCCAAGAAATGAGACTGCAGAAGTGAGGAGACACAAGTCAAAGTCAGTAAAGTTAGAGTTTGGATTACACCCTAAGGCACTGAAGCCTTCTGGTAAGGATGTGATAAGACCCACTTTGTGTTCAGAGGCATCTCTCTAACTACACATGGAACATTCCATGGAGGGACATGGAGGAATATAAAACTGGAGGCAGCAGGGCCAGACAAGAATTTGTTGCTGTAATGCATGGGAAAGATGGCTGTGGCCTATTTAAACATATTGGTAGGGGGATATAGAAGAGGGAACAATGTAGAGAGAGATATGAGAGAGAATATGTACCGTAGAAAGAGAAGTTATGACTCCAAGGTTTGGGCTTGGGAAATTGTGTGAATCAATGATGTGTTCTTTGAGATGAAGAACACCAGAAAGAAAATCAGAATAAGAAAAGAGAAGGAAAAAAAACTGACAGAAAAAATGAAGAGGATTTCTTTGTTGTGCGTTGGAAATTTCTGCTCTACATCAATCCCACTCTACGCTGAACTTGGGAATAGAAGACCACATGGATTTGAACAACACCCCAACCACAGCAGCCAAGCTAACGTGACTGTCCTCAACAAATTCTACCTTTCATTGTAGATCTAGGTATAAATCTGTAAACTTTTCTAGTTCATAGATCAAATGTTTAGGGGTTAATCTAGAATTCTTGATTTATTCCAGATTCTTTTTTTTTTTTTTTTTTGTGGGGAAGACCAGCCCTGAGCTAACATCTGTTGCCAATCCTCCCTTTTTTGCTGAGGAAGACTGGCCCTGGGCTAACATCCGTGCCCATCTTCCTCCACTTTTTTATATGGGACGCTGCCACAGCATGGCTGACAGGCAGTACGTCGGCGGGCGCTCGGGATCCGAACTCGCGAACCCCGTGCTGCCAAGCGCGGACAAAACCGCTGCGCCACCGGGCCGGCCCCTATTCCAGATTCTTTATTGGTTAAGAGCAGACTCAGAGCCAGGCTGCCTAGGATCAAACTCTGACTTAGGTTTTTACTAGCTGTGTGACCTTAGGCAAGTTACCTAAACTCTCTGTGCCTCAGTTAGCTTATCTGTAACATGGACATATCAGTTGCATGTACTGCATAGGGTAGTTATAAGGAATAAATAAGTTAATATACATCAAGTACACAGAAAAATGCACAAAAAAGGTTATATGTGTTTATTATTCTAGATAATACAATTTGTGGATTGTTGATATGTTTTATACTAGAAAGAGCATGGAACACTTGTGGTATCTGGCAGACTAAGTTGATGGGGAACTCTCCCTCCAACCCCAACCCATAAAGATGCTGAATAAAATAATATATAGCAGAGTTTGAAAGAACAAAATCCCAGATATGCTAGAAACCAAAAGAAGTGAAGGCTGATACAACAGGCATATGCCAGTGAAGCCTTGGTGGGGAAGGGCAAGGATAGAGGTGAATGTCAGCTAGAACATAAACCCAGGGGACTGAAAACTGAGCTTTCACACACATGTAAAGGGAGGAGACGTGACTTCAGTCTCATAAAGCAAAGGGGCAAAGACTTGTGGAGGGCTAGACCCCTAGTGAAAGCAGAAATGGAAAAACTGCCCTTGGGATCAGGGAAGCAGTGAAGAAGGGCATTTTCTGTCTATTGCTCTGGGTGGGAATCATGAGAAATTCCTGGCTTGTGCCACACCTCAGTATGAAATCCAATTTTAAACTATTAGCCCAGAACCAGAAAAACCTTTATAGCCTCAACAGAAAGGTACACAAAACTACTCAGGAGGGACACTTGCACAATCCAGGAGGTAGAAAAAACAGGTCCCACTGAAGATGAATTCTAAATAAAAAGTTATAACCCACTGTGAGGAAAACAGTCCATCCCAAGGGACACTTAGCAGACAAAACGAAAGAATCAACTCCACAACAACATGAGATATAAGAAAATTCTGAAAAAGGCTTTAAATGTATATGCTTAAAATATTAGAGATAAAATTAGAAATATATGTAATACAAAAGAACATGTCTCTATGGAAAAAACAAAAACATTAAAAATCACCACTTTTAATTTCTAGAATTAAAAATACAGTCACTTGAGGGGGGTGGTCAGGTGGTGTAGCAGTTAAGTTCACATGCTCTGCTTTGGTGGCCTAGGGATCGCAGGTTTGGATCTTGGGCACCGACCTACACACTGCTCATCAAGCCATGCTGTGGTGGCGTCCCATATGCAAAATAGAGGAACATTGGCACGGACATTAGCTCAGGGCCAATCTTCCTCACCAAAAAAAAAAAAAATACAGTCACTAGAATTAGAAAGTCAAAGGATTAAACAGAAAAATAGATCTAATTGAGAAAGAAACTAAAACTAGAAAATAGATTGGAGAAATTACTCAGAATGTAACACAGAAAAATAGAAATGGAATGAGAAACTAAGAGGTGGGAGATAAAATAAAATGTTCAACACTGTCTATGAGGAGTTCTGGCAGAAAAGAATAGAAAGAAATGAAGAAGCAAAACTTGAAGAGAGAATGGCTAAGTACTTTCCTAGATTGAAGAAAGATAATGAATGAGTCTTTGAATTAAAAACAGAGTCTCAAGAAATAACAAGTGTTGGAGAGGATGTGGAGAAAGGGGACCCTTACATACTGCTGGTGGGAGTGTAAACTGGCGCACCCACTATGGAAAACAGTATGCAGATTTCTCAAAAAATTAAAACTAGAAATACCATATGATTCAGCTATTTCACTTCTGGGTATTTATTCAAAGAACATGAACATGCTAATTCAAAAAAATATATGCACCCCTATATTCACTGCAGGAATATTCACAATAGCCAAGACCTGGAAGCAACCTAAGTGCTCATCAACAAATGAATGGATAAAGAAGATGTGGTATATATATATATAATGGACTACTACTCAGCCACAATAAAAGACGAAATCGTGCCATTTGCAACAACATGGATGGACCTTGAGGGTATTATGCTAAGTGAAATAAGTCAGATGGAGAAAGACAATTACCAGTTACCATATGACTTCACTCATATGTGGAAGATAAACATATAGATACGGAGAACAGATTGGTGGTTACCAGTGGGGAAAGGTGAAAGGATTGTAAAGGGGCACAAATATATGACAACGGATGGAAACTAGACTTTTGGTGGTGAACACAATGCAGTCTATAAAGAAGGTGAAATATAATGATGTACATCTGAAATTTATATAATGTTATAAACCAATGTGACCTCAATAAAAAGTCTCAAGCAGCATATATAAAACAATAAAATTCAAACCTAGAGACAGAATAAAACTGCAGAATGCCAAAGACAAAGTGAAGATCTTTGAAGCAACAAGAGATCATTTAAAAAAAAGATTGTCTACCAAAAATCATCATTAAGAATATCAGAAGCCAGAAGAAGCTGGAATCACATCTTCAAAATGCTAATGGATGATAATTATAACCTAGTGAGAGTAAAATAAAGATTTAGATAAGACAGAAATGCTACCACTCACAGACCTTCAATGAAAGAATTACTCAGATTTATGTGAGTCAGAAAAAAACTGAATCCAGAGGAGTAGAATATAAAAATCAATGGCATTAACTGTGGAACCCCTATTGGAGAAGAATGCAAAACATTCCACAGTGCTGATGGCTTCTTCCCTGTTTTGTTTCTCTCTCTCACTGACTTGTACAATCTTTATATTTACTAACTTGACAGACCAAATTTAGTACTTGTTTCTCCCTGAGTTCAAGAGAAATGTTATCAATTTGTAAGCTAGATAAGTAGGTCACTCATTTCATTCACTCAAAACATTATATATATATAATATCTCTCTCTCTCTCAAGTTCTCATATGTGCCACGCAGTTAAGGTGTTGAAGACAGTCAGCGACTAAAACAGACAAAAATTCTTGCCTTCATGTAGTTTGTATTCTAGAGAGGCAGACAATTAACTACACATACATATATAGGAAGTTTGATAAGTGACAAAGAGAAAAACAAAGCAAGGCAGGGGGATAGCAAGTGTTAATGGAGTTGAAAGTTTAGACAGGATGAGGTTATCAGTAAGGGTCCTGGCAGGGAAGAGTTGGCAAACTCCAAGGGTACCTGAAAAGAATTTAAAAAAGAGATTATAAACAAAAGGAAGCAGGGCGAGTTGAACTAACATGCAGGGCATGCAGGGCAGTTACCACCCTGGAACAGAGGGGCAAAGGGAGGGGGCAGTTGTCGCTAAGTCTGGCAGAAGCTGGAGTCATAGAATGGGGCCATCGACCAAGTGGAGGAACCCAGCAGCACTGTTAGATCACAGCCCAGCTGGAAGGAGAAAGGAAACCCCTGATCTACTTCTCCTCCCACCCCCTCCACCAATCTCCTGACAGGGCCTCCCATTTGCTGAATCCAATCAGAAGTCCGAGGGCTAGGAAGCCTTAGTAATGCAGTCTGTAGTGATCAATGGCCCAGGGCACCAAGCAGGGCAGTGAATGGATGGAAGAGGAGCAAACCAGTGTAGGTGGCAAGAGAAAGTTAGAAGGTTCAGTTTGACTAAAGACCTGGGAGGTATGGAAGTGAGTACCCTGCAGAAAAGCCTTCTAGGCAAAGGGACCAGCACAGCCCAGGTTTGAGGCAGGAATATGCCTGGCTTCTTTCAGCAACAGCAAGAAGGCTGGTAAGGTTGGAGAGGAACAGCAGGGGTAACTAGGAGATGAGGACAAGAGGTAAAAGGGGACTGGAAAGGTTCGTGGATCATTGGAAGGACTTTGCCTTTTCTTCTAAGTGAGACAACCTGGAAGCTACTGGATGTTTTGAGCAAAGGACATCATACACTGATGTTGTAGAAGGATTCCTGGGGCAGGAACTGTAGGGACAAGGATGGAATCTCAGGGCCCGTTAGGAGGCTATTTTAATAGTCCATGTGGAAGAGAATGGTAGCTTGGACTGGGGTGGCAACAGTGAAGGTGGTGATAAGTGTGTTGACTCAAAACCTAGAATTTTGAGAACAGAGTTCTAAGTGGGTTGAACAGAAGTGCTTTTCCTTTAAGATTTTTTCCTTTAAATAACTGAAATCATTCTAATTTCTTTAATCAGAGATTCACTATAAACATTTAGTAACATGCAATAAAGTGTATGCATTAAAGATGGCATGTAAAGTAATATATCTTTTTTGGAAAGGAATTTACCAATATGTATCAATAGGCTCAAAAATGTTAATACACTTTACCCATTAATCCCACTTCCAAGAATCCTACAGTAATAAAGTGATGTGATCAAATATAAATGCACAATACAACATTATTTATAATAGTCAAAACCTGGCTACTACCTAAGGGTAAATTTAGGGTTGTATGGAAGAACAGATCGATTACATGACCTTCAGGAAGTCTTCTAAAAGTTTTATTAGTTTGGATGATTTTGTTTGTTTTTGCAACCAGGCTTTTGGTAAAGATAAAATAGAGATTTCAATGCTGCATTCTTTGAATCTTGAATGATGTGCTGCCAATACCAGATAAAGTTTGGCATTCATCTAGACAGAAATTAGGTTTAAGGTCCCCTCACGAAAATGAAATTTTCACCGAAATAGTATTTCAACAGAGGACATTGCAGACCAAAGACACAGTGTTTGTTCAAAAGTGTTTACAGGGGTCATGGCAGAGAATAATTGTAAATAAAGCTGAAAAATCAGGTTGTGATCAGGCTATGAAAGTCCTTAAATGCCAGAATAAAGAGTTTGTATTTTATTCTATAGTTTCAAGAACCCATAAGATTTTTTTTTAACACACAAAAAAATTTAGGATCAAAAAAGTACCTTTCTAAAATTAATCTGGCAGCCAATAATTCAGTATTTCACAGAATTTGAGTTGGAAGAGTTCCTGAAAGTCTTCTGATTCAATTCCCTCTAAGGATGGAATGCAGGGAGGGTTCCCAGAAGGCCGGGAGACTAAAGGGCAGGCTGTTGCAGTAATCTGGATTTGAAGTGATATAGACCTGAACTAGTATGGTGGAAGCTGAAATAATAAGGAAAGGAGCTGAGTTTTAAAGTTCATATAATTCTGTACTAAAATGTAAGACTACTAACAATTTCAACCACAAGATCTGGATTCTGTCCACCAGCATTTTAGTTTTTCATCTTGAGAAGTCATTGGCAAACTATGTAGACAGTTTGGAGCAGGATGTGTTATCTACCAGCTTCCTTTAATAAACACATGGTGCAAGATTTTTCTGTACAATTCTTTGGCATTAAGAATGACTCAGTTACCTCCACGCTCCAATTCCATTCATGAAATCATCTTAACCCTATCTACTTACTATTTATATAAAATGTAGATTTATCTATCTATACCAATTTTTTCAGAAAATAATGTTTATAATTATTTGTGTATAAGTCCACTGAATTTTATTACAGATATATGAAATAGGGTTGTCAGATTAGAGTCAGACATCTCAAAGTTTCCCAGATGACACTGTCTAAAAAGAAACATCTTTTGTGGTACTGAATATTATGCATATCTCCATGTCTCTATGAGCACAAATTCTGCATACCATCATTATGAGTGACATGTCATATAGATAATCTGAACCAAGAGACTAAGGTTTAAAAAAAAAAAATTTGCTTGTAGTTCTGTTATTTTTTTCTTTGGTCCAGGTTAAAGGAATTAATCTTTATATCCTAACTCTGGACATTTTCTACATCTTTTAAATGTTGTTAGTATCTCTTCTTATTTTTGATGGTTCTTGGTGAAGATGGCGTTTTAAAAGTCCATTGATAATCATAATTGTATAGCTCTGTGAATATACTAAAAACCACTGACTGGTACACATCACATGGGTGAATTTTAGGCCATGAGAATTATATCTAATGAAGCTGTTATTATTTAAAAAGTCCATTGAGGATGAACAGTGCTCAGTAATACAATATTCAAGCCTGCAGTTAATAATCAAAATGACTTGAATGCTGTCCTTCTCAAAGCTATCATTGCTGATATAAATAAATTTTGGTAGAATTGAAGTAAAGCGATGCCCAAGGTACATTTGGACAGATACAGAATATTTATGCTCAGTTTACTCTAATATTAACATTTCTTCACATTCCCTGGGCACATAACTGAATCTAGGAGTCCACTGAGGGAAACTAGACCATGATTAAAATTGATAGTTAATCATCAACTCATAGACAACTAAATCAATTATATTTTAGTGGACTTATTTATAAACACATCAAAACTAAAGTCTAAAGCAACTGTTAGGGGTCTTAAAGTCTAAGAAATATGATAATTTTTTAATTTACAAAGTAATAATTTTTCTCAATACTAAATTTTTGTATTGGATTTTATATTGAATTCTGTATTTTGTATTGGATTGTATTTCAACTTTTGGAGTATTTAGTCACCTCCTGTTAATTCATAACTAATGGAGAGGGAAGACATAAAAAGTTACTACTGAAAGGTGGATTAATCATTAAATAAACAAGTTCATGTATGCATTCATACAATCATAAAAGGCCAACAGCTGGAAACAACCAACCCCTTCATTTATAGATGGGAAAACTGAGGCTCAGAGAAGTTAAATGAACTGTTCAAAGCAACAACTAGTAAGTGGCAGAGCAAGGGTTCAAACCTAAGACAGTTTGACTCCAAAAACCAAGTTTTCTGAGATTCATAAGCAGAATTCTCATTAAGTAGCCAAAATAAATTTATAGCCCCAAAATACTAAGTTTAACTTTGTTTTTCATTTTCTTAAAAGAATAAAAAAATTACTCTATAAGCCAAGCCTCCTCCATGAGTAGAAATTTTAAATAGCCCTTTTAAAATTTCAAAATAGTTTCATCAAACATAACTCTGAATTCAAAATAAAAAATTATCTAAAATGTAGAATCAAATAAAACTACAAAGGGTCAATATTTATGATAATGGGTTCTGTTAGAAAGTAGTTCGGAGTTCTTTTTGGTACTGTCTTTTTTTTTTTTTTTAACCTTTGGCCATGTCACATTTCTTAATCATATGAGAAAGTTGGAAATTTCCCTGTCTAGTCCCTGTTGGCATGCTGGTGCTTTCTGGAAAAAAATAAAAGAAGAGAAAATTAAAACAAACTAATAAAGGATTTTTACATTACATATGCTTTAATATTTCCATCAAAACTTTTAGTTCATAGGTTGGTACACTATAATAATTGAAACATATTCCTGATAGAAAAAGGTGACAGAAAATTTTCTTAGAAATTGAACATAATATTTAATCATGTACAGATTAATGAAAGACTTAAAAATAAATCTTTCTAAATTTAAATACATTCAACATCTGTCATGCAGATACCATACGATTGCATTAATTACTTCTAATAACTCATTACGTCATATATATTTAAGGAGTTAGACTTCTCTGATTTATTAACACTTTTAGTAGGCTTGATTAAATTCATCAAGGAGTTACAAAATGCTTTCCTTAAGAATATATTTTAAAAACTGTTTTTTGTTAAAAAAAAATCCAGATGGTACTAACATTTGGAAACCACAAGCGGATTTTCGTTCAGCATTCTTAAGTGCACACAGCCCCCACATAATCAGACCAATAGGGACATTTTCTTAGTTAAGTCAGAGCTTATAAAAACAAAGTAAAGTCAATTATAGAAAGCATTCTTCCTTGTAATTTGAAATTTCTACATATTTAGATCCCTAAAAGCAATACATAAATACAGAGTTTCATGATGTTAACTTGCCTCCCATCTTAGTATAGATTTGCAAGTCCAAAAGGTTAAATCCATCTATTATATTAACAATGTAATTTTGAAGTTAGTTTTATTTATAGTTTCCCTTTAAAGAGGCAGGAAGAATAAGCTAGAAAATTATCATTGTGAAGTTGGTTGGTTATGGCAATGAAAAATATTCATTCTGAGAACCCTGACCTTAATATTGGAATCACATTGTTATAGGTAGGGTAATATATTTAACCTTATGACTCTTTCTTATTTTGTACTTCTAATCTCAACTAGCTCATCACTAAACAGACCTCCTCCCAAATCAGACCTACGTGCCAAGGTGACATAGGTAAGCACACTTTTCTCCTTTCTCACCTTATAAATTTTTTAGTGCTTATGAAGTTCAGCTCAACCACAGTAGAATTATTCATGGTACCACATTAGTGACAGGCAATGTTCTCTTTAAAGTCTGCATTATTCTGTTTTGAGAGCTCTAACAACATAAAAATAAATTCATAATTTTTTTTTGGAGAGGGAGAATTGCTACACTATGCAATTTAAAACACCATAGAAAGGGAAATGGAATGCTGGATAATTTTTTCAGACATAGCCTGCGAATACAGGTTGAAGTCAGGGAAAAAGTCAGTCTGGAGGCACTGAAAACATGCACTGGAACCAAATGTATCACTCATAATTTATTCATAGAAAATCATTTTCACTCTATACATATTTAATACTCCTACCCATATACAAGTCAACGCTACTATTTTCTCTTTTCCTTTCTATGGTGAAAGTTAGCTGGATACATAAAAGTAAGCACTGGCTTCGTTTGCAGACTGTGAATCTGTAATAAACATGATAGTTCCTGAGTTACAGTCAAGACAAGAAACACTCTCCATAGCATCATATTGGAATCACATTCATCTTCCCTTAGCATATCTATTGGATAGTTACTAAAAAAGTTTCCTTGACTGATGATTTACTTGTTTTAAAAGGTACATAATGGGTCAGCTGGAGAAGATTCGATCTACACGTACTGTTTTATAGTTGGGTATAACACGTGTCTTCTGTTCTAAACAATTAGTGCTGTTTGATACTAAAAAGAACAGAAAGAGGTTATTAATACAATAAAATAAATACATTCTCCAATTTGCTATAATTTCTCCTTAGCAGCTATCAGTTATATTATGAAAACTTAAAAATCTATTTATGAAGGTTAATGCTTATGAGTTCTTTGCAGAGCCCAGCATAGTATCTCATTCTTGGCTTCTATGCCATTCACCTGTGTCAGGGACTCTTTTTAGGTTTAATTTTCATTTATTCTACATAAATGGGATCTCACTATGAGCAATGTTCTAATACCTGAAGTGTGACAGTATTTAAAACCCAAGTTATCTGGGCACAGGATCATACCCACACACATGGGGCCCAGAATGTCAGAGGCACCCGGGTGAGCAGCTAAGCCACATTCACAACACAGGTCTCCTACTCCTACTTCTGCCCACCCAGATTTCAGCTGTTGGTTTTGTTTGATTTAAGTTAATGTTAAACTACTTTACGATTTCTGGCCTACAGAACCACTCAAAAATGTGTATCAAGGGGGTGGGCATCTAGGGAGCAGTGGATAGGGTAGTAGAGAGGTCATTAATTCCAGGCTATTTGCCACAGACAATCCACATTTGGTTAATTAAGAACAGAAGCTGACTGCCTTCTACTCAGCAATAAAAAGGAACAAACTACTGATACACACAACATAGTGAGTGAAAGAAGACAGGCACCAAAGAACACACACGGTATGATTCCATTTACATGAAATTCCAGAACAGGCAAAACTCACAATGCCTATAATGACAGAAAGCTGATCAGTGGTTGCCTGAGATGGAGTTGAGGGCACTGGGAAGGGGCACAAGGGAACTTTCTGAGGTCACAAAAATGTTCTATATCTTGTACGCGTGATACACAGGGTATATACATTTGTCAAAACATATCAAACTGAAGACAAAATGCATTCATTTTATTGTATGAAAATTGTACTTCAATAATATTAAACTTTTAAAGTAATAGATTATAGAACCCTAATAACTTTCCTCTTTGCAGAAAATAGTCAGAATTGCCAGTACTGGTGCCCCAGTACTCATCTCTAAGTATTCCTAACTCTAGCCAAACCCACTTCTAGGATAAACCCATACTCCATCTTCCCTCAGTCTAAGTCCATCCACAGCACATTTATTCTTTTTGGTACCTGGTGATTATTATGGCCCTGCTCTGTAATCTTCTGTGTTTTATTTTGCAATAGACATTTACACAAAGTAAAATAAATAAATAAAAGGAAACACAGACAAAGGCAATTCTCCCTCACATACCTAACAGTCCTAGAGTCTCTGTTTTCTCCCCTTCCCAGCCTCAAAGCATCAAGTGCTAACAATTTCTCATCTTTCTAGGGATGATCTAAGCCTACACAAATGTGTGTATGTAAATCCCTGCTTTTTTCTTCCCAAGTAGTAGCATACATATTAGATACACCTTGCCCTTTTCACTTAACTATAAATCTTAAATATATCAATATATATAAATCTGCCTCATTTTTGTATGGATGTACCAATCTTTATGTTAGCCCTGTGTTGAGGTACACTCATCTTTCTGCACATATATTTTAATTAGGAATCATTTATTGTTAAATCAGGAAAGTTTGATATTACTTTCTCATTTGGTTAAAATTTAGCATCATCTGCTCATTACACAGATAGAGTTCAGATCCTAAAGAATTAAGATATCTTCAACAAATAAAACCCCCACTTTGCAAGTACCACATCAAATCTTAGCCTTTCCCAGTTTTGTCCAATAAAACTTTCTACAATGATGGAAATGTTCTGTATATGCACTGTCCAAGGTGGTAGCCACATGACTATTAAGCACCTGAAATGTGGCCAGTTAAAATGAGGAACTGAATTTTTAATTTAATTCTAATTAATTTAAATGTAAATAGCCCCAAGTGTCTAGCAGCTATCGTATTGGACAATACAGTTCTATACCAATACTGTGCTTGAATTTCTCTTTCAATTTTTATTTCTGAAATATTTTAAAGTTGCCATTAATGTAACAACCATGAAGCCACTATTTCTGATTTTCTTACACTTTTCTCCCTGAAGGCCTAATCTCAAGACAGTGACAGAGCTTGGAGGCCCTCATTTTGGATGGAGGTAAAACGAGACCAAAAGTATCATATAACATGGTCACTTTTTCAGTGAGGACATTTTTCCTCCTAATTTCTCATAGGTCTACTTACTAGTCCAAAAGCATGTTGAAGAAATAAGGTTAGTTTTATGTTAATTAAGATGGTTTTAGAATTCCAGTCCTAGAGTTCCTAATTTCCTTCAGAAAGTCTATAGACATCAAGAATAGATCTGTTTCACAAATGGGTCCCAGAATTTACTTGCACCTTACAAATCCAAGGATCAAGGGCATCCTGAAGCCAATCTACCACAAGCTGCAATTCAACATACTTCAAAGTTCATTTCAGATTTTACCTATTTTGAGCCAAATTTCAGAGGCTGAGACAGAGTCAAGATTCACAGAATTCGCATTCAAGTTCTGATGGACAGAGATATGTCTATAACCTCCAAAACCTGAAAGTGCTTAACACTGGCTAAAACTCTCATTGACTTCAGGTGCTATAAAATCCAGATGGCAAAAACTTCACAGTTTTACAGGTAACATAGGAACACAATATTCAAATAAGTAAAATGAAAGGTATAGATGAGGTTGATAACACAAAAATTTGAAAGCTATACTAAAGAAGAAACATTTCTTCAACAAAGTTTTTTAATGACATGCAAGTTAGTATGCTTTTATTTTACCTGTAACTCCCATTAAAAGTCTTAAAATTATCATAATCCTGAGAAAGATACTGGTATGCTGTATAAGTCCTTCCAGGTTTTATTATTTACCTTATATTGAGGATGGATAAATAGGGAAGGATTTCTTTTCACTTAGGGAATACCGCCTAAAAGTTAAAATATTTAGCACAGTTTTATTTTTTATTTGTTTAATATGCTTTTGGCCGTAGATAAACCTTCTTTATTTACCCAAACAGTTTCAATGTTACTTAGATGCTCTGGTAGATGTTACTTTTGCAAAGTTCACTGATCTGAAAATTACACATCACATTACACATTAAGCTTTAAAACAGTAGTTTTAACTGGTAAAGCAATTGTCAATAAATCCTGGGGAATGTCTTCAACAGAATATGGAAGAGCTCAAATTCTTTAATGTTCCAACATAAATTAAGATTAGGGATCAAAAGAGTCAAATTTCTTTCTTATTTAAATTTATAGACCTTTAAGTCAATAAAACTCCTTAGGTATTAGCAAACTTCATTAACGTTGTTAATTTAGAAACATTCAAATCCTGCAACTAATTCATTTCATTAAAAAAAGGGGATTAAATTTAGTAGGCAAATTTATATGCTCTGACATAATTATTTGGATTGAAACTCATCAGCCTTTCATAGTTCTAATTCTTCCAAACCTAATTCCCATTTGAAAGGTACAGGCAGAAAACTGATAGCAAGAAAAAAATACCTATTTCATTTCAATTACATATGCTGACATTTCTCTACGGATAAGGCACTGATGTCACTTCAGATAAAGGCCTCTCCATTCATTACTGACACTTTACCTTACAATGAAGTTATAGGTTATAAGTGATTTTAAATGAAACTACTGACAAGGAAGGGTATCCCATGGTTGCATTATTTAAACTCTGAAATACATAGTGAAGTCACAAAAAGCAGCAAGTCGAGCTATCCATGCTCCCCCTACTGGCGGCAATTTTCAAATAGAATTACAATCTGATTACAAAAATGTAAAAACATTAACCAAAAAAAAAAGATACATATAGGCACATGCCCATATATTTAGAGTATATCTACAGAGACATTTAATAGTATTACCATAACAGACACATTATAAATAGCAATAGAATATTACTGGACAAAGAGCAATACTATTTCCATTGTTGTCAGAAATCTTAATTTCAAAACCTTACAATTAAAAAAAAAATTCTTGGCAAAACCTTAGTGACAGAGTTAGCTATAAAGATCAGGTTATGTTTTCCTGTTTACCTCTACGGAGACCTTCAAGTCTACAGAAGAAACTGCATCATCCTCTTCATCAGTCAACGTCCTGGGAACAGTAGTGAGTGCTATAAGCAGAATGCTCTTCTATTGTCCAGCTAGTCCTAAAATAATCCAAAGATTTAAATAAAAGTGAAATGCATTTTTACTTGAAAGAGATAAGATGACAATGATCTGGAAAGCATAAAATTTACATGAAGAAAAAAATGTTATGGCCTCAAAAAAAAAAAACCCCAACCAACAACAAAATAATGATGCAGGTCTCTTATCCATGACGTATGATTAGGAAATTTTCCCAATACTTTAAAAAATATCATTTATAAGTTTACATATCATTAATAATAATATTCAAACACATTATAAAAACTAAATGAATTTTTCACTTACAATTATAGGTTCTCAACACTGTTGAATAAGTTATTTTATAATAATGTATCCAGAAACACAATTTTACTAACCTGCAATCAAAATATAAGCACAAGAAACTCAGATCATTTAAAGAGAGCCATCAATTGCCCTGATGCTTTTTGGTTTTTAAAGTATTAGTGATTTCACAAAAAGACAGAACATTCGCCCTAAAAATACCCGTCTTACCTCTTCCTCATTTCTTACAACATTACTCAGGGTCAAATCTTAACATTTTATGAAATGTTGGGACAGTTATGATTTGGATTATTTAGGGTTCTCTGCAGGGCTGAAGTTAATCACTTTGGAAAACAGATTCATTTAATTCCTTACATAATTTACAAATAACAAGACAGATCTACATATACTGCTTTGATCTAAATGAACAAGGATTCTCTATTAAAAAACTGCACTATGGGGCCAGCCCCAGTGGCCTAGTGGTTAAGTTCGGCATGCTCCACTTCAGCAGCCTGGGTGTGGTTCCCGGGCACGGACCTACACCAGTCGTCAGCGGCCATGATGTGGCAGCAACCCACATACAAAAAATAGAGGAAGACTGGCAACAGATGTTAGCTCAGGACGAATCTTTCTCAGCAAAACACCCCCCCTAAAACCAAAAACCAAAAAAACTACACTATGAATTTCTGTCATGAGAATCCCAATTTTCTTGCTTGCTAGTAAATTGTTCAGTTTACCTCAAAGGAAAGCTGAGTCTACACTGTAATAAATCAGAACACCTGGACTAAAGTCCAGGTTCTGTCACTTGCAAGCTGTGTGACCTTGGAAGATCACTTCAATCTTTTGATCTTCAGTTTCCTCACCTATAAATTAAGGGGCAGACTAAATAATCACTAAGGCTTTTTTCCAAAACCAGTAAGGGCCACTTACATTCACAGAATCAAAATGAAAAAAAATTATGAACAGAAAGTACCTGCAGGTACATGTTGACAAAGAACTAATTCATAAGCCAAATTTCAAAAGCTTCATACAATCGCCTCCATTAAAAAGGTACAATCAACAAGATATTAAATGTTAATATTGAAACTATCTTGTATTCTTTACATTTTTAAAATGTTCTTTAGATTTTATGAAAGATAAATGAATCCAAAAAATTACCTCTCTTGACAGCTGAAGGCTATTCTTAGGAACCCTGAAGCTATGACTAGTGTCATCAAAGCATTTAATAAAGAAAAGGCAGCTCTCAGTGGATTTTTACCTTGGATATAAAGAAGCCAGTAAGACAACACTATTCACATACATAAAACAGAACCCTAAAATGATTTATATATAAAATTAAAAGTATTAACATGACAATTAGACCCAATTTAACAACATTTAAAATACCAACTGATAAAAATTGGGAGGAAAATTGATACATTGGGAGTTTCAAAATACACTGTAGCTTATGTATGACAAATCTGGCTTTCATACTCGTAGTTACCCAAAGTAAATACTAATAGTTCATTAGGTATGTAGTTTTAGTTTTATCCTTTCCACTTAATATAACTTAGCATGCACTTGGGCTGTGAAGTCCTTTAAATACCACAGCTCCAGTTTCTTATTCACTCTTCTGAACCTTTGTTTAAGCTGAGTGTAGAAAACCTTTGAACTGAGTGTAAAAGAATGAGAAATAGATAAGATTGACAAAGGAAGGGAAAAGGGAAAGAAGAAGAAGAAGAAATAATTGTCTTTTGGAAAGTGAGGAGATTTAAGAATGGAAAAAAGATTTCTGCTTCAATACCTTACTAGAGGAACCCGGCCACTCCCCTTGCAGAAAACAATTAAAACAAAACAAAAAGCAACTAAATAAAGGAACTGGAGAGTGAACAAAAGTTGACAGACTTGGATGGGGAGTGTACACCATCATCTTGGAGGTAAGGAAATGAGGAGCTATGCAAATAAGTTCCCATCCTCAAGGTTTTTCACTTGGGACTAAGTACTGTCCACATGGTGACACAACAGCAGCAAGGGCACACATGGGAAAACCCAGTCTTTCTGTCTTTGGAAATTAAAAAAGCACAGCCGGGGAGCCATAAATACTAAAGAGAGTAGGGGAATCCCCCAAGGAAAAGAGACAGAGAAGGGATGCCCAAACTGTCTACTCACATCTCTAACTAATACACAGAAAAGATTCAAAGCAGTCACTTAAATACAAACTATCTGAATGCAGACCAGAGCTGATGCCCAAGAAACAAGAGTTTACAATCCAAAACTGGCCACGAAAATGACCTGCTAAAACAAAGGAAATTACATTTAACAGAGAAAAATAACAGAATACAGAATCTCCAGAGCTTAACATTCATGGTATTTAGGACATAATCCAAAATTACCTGACATATGAATAAGAGTGGAACACATTCTCAAAAGAAATCTAATTAAAATGCAAAAATTGTCAGAATGGTTAGTAGGGACCCAAATATACATTATCTATAAGAGACAGAAAATAAATATAAAGATATAGATAGGTTAAAAGTAAATGGATAGAAAAAGAGATACTATGCAAACAGTAAGCATAAGAAGGCCTGAGTGGTGATATTAAGATCAGGCAAAACAGATTTCAAAACAAAATGTATTACAGGAGATAAAGAGGGCCACTACATTATGATACAAGGGTCAATTAATCAGGAAGACAACAATCATAAGTATATATGTGATCAATAACAGAGCAAGAGATAAACAATTCTACAAGCATAGCTGGAGATTTTAACACCCTTCTCTCAGCAACTGATACAATTAGCCAAAAATCAGCAAAGACAGATTTGTCTTCACGTGATTTGTTTCCACGACTGAATACTTATAGGACACTACACCCAATATAGCAAAATACAAATTTTGAAGTACATTTACTAGGATAATCCATATGTAGAGCCATCAAACAAGTCTCAATAAATTTGACAAGATAGAAATCATATGTTCAATGACCAAAATGGAATTAAAAAAAGCAAGATAATCAGGAAAACCCCAAGTATTTGGAAATTAAATAACACTCTTCTAAAAATTAATTGGTTCAAAGAAGAAATCACAATAAAAATTAGAAAATATTTTGAACTGGATGATAATGAAAATACAATACACCAAAATTAGTAGGATGAAACTAAAACAGCTACAAAGGGGAAAGTATAGCTTTAAATGGCTGTATTAGTGAAGAAGATAGGTCTCAATCAATAATCTAAACTTCAACCTTAAGAAATTATAAAAGAGAGCAAATTAAACCCAAAGCATGGAGAAATTTTTTAAAAAGAACAAAAATCAATGAAATAAAAAATTTAAAAACAATAGAAAAAATTCAATGAAATCAAGAGCTGGTTCTTTGAAAAGATCAATAAAATTGATAAATTGCTAGCCAGACTGATCTAGGGGGAAAAAAAGGGAGAGAACACAAATTACCAATATAAAAAATGAAAGCCAATACAACACTACCATACAAACAATAAAAACATAATAAAGGAATATTATTAACAACAAATTTGATAATGTGAAGAAAATGGACAAATTTCTTTTTTTTTTTTTAATTTTTTTTTTTTTTTTTGTGGGGAAGACCAGCCCTGAGCTAACATCCGTTGCCAATCCTCCGCTTTTTGCTGAGGAAGACTGGCCCTGGGCTAACATCCGTGCTCATCTTCCTCCACTTTATATGGGACGCCGCCACCGCATGGCTGACAGGCAGTTCGTCGGCGGGCGCCCGGGATCCGAACCGGCGAACCCCGGCTGCCAAGCGCGGACTAAACCGCTGCGCCACCGGGCGGCCCCAAAATGGACAAATTTCTTGAAAGGCAAAAATTACAAACACCCACCCAAGAAGGAACAGAAAATTTGAATAGCCCTATAGCAACTGAAGAAATTAAATTTGTAATTACAATCCTTCCCACACAAAAAGAACCTCCTGGCCTGTGTGACTTCACAGATGAATTCTGTCAAGCATTTACGAAATAAACTTAATCCTACACAAACTCTTCCAGAAAACTGGAGAGGAACACTTTCCAATTCATTATATGAGACCAGTATTACTCTGATTCCAAAACCAGACAAAAATATCACAAGAAGAGAGAAATATAAACCAATATTCACCAAGAACACAGAAGCAAAAATCCTTAACAAAATGTTAGCAAACAACATATTAAAATGATAATATATTATGACCAAATGGGATTTATCCCAACAATATAAAATTGCTTTATTAACACCCTAAAGTCTATCAATGTAACAAACCATATTAATAGAATAAATGAGTAAAACCATATGATCATTTCAATATGGAAAAAGCATTTAATAAAATTCAACAGATTTTCATGATGAGGGTTCTCAGTAAACTAGGGAATGAAAAGAACTTCCTTAACCAGATTAAAGGCATCTATGAAAACCCTACAGCTAGTAACTCGATGAAAGGCTCAGTGATTTGTACCTAACGTAAGAAACAAAACAAGGATGTTGACTCTGACCAAGTCTATTTAAAATTGTACTAGAGGTTCTATCTAGTACAATAAAGCAAAGATAAGAAAGAAAAAGTATACAGATTGTAAAGAAATAACAATCCTTATTTGCAGACAACATGATTGTGTATGTAGAAGACCCTGAAAAATCTACAAAAGAGCTCCCAGACCTAATAAGTGAATTTAGCAAGGTGGCAGTACCTTAGGAATACTAAAAAAAAAAAAAAAATTTTTTTGTGTATATATATATATATATATATATATATATATACACATATATACACACATATATATATATATGTGTATATATGTATACTAGCAGCAAAAAACAGAAAATTTGAAGTCCATTTATAATAGTTTCAAAAAATAAATTTAGTAAAAAATTACAAAACATTGGAAAAGGAAATTAAGATTTCAATAAATGGATATACAATGTTCATAACTTGAAGGTCTCAACATTGCTAAAATAACAATCTTCCCCAAGTGGATCTATAGATTCAGTGCAACCTCAATCAAAACAACCATTCCACAACATCAGAAATTGATCAAAGACACAACAAATTGAAAAACATTTATTCAAAAGCTTTCAATCTTAATGTAGATGAAAGGTTCAAGATTTCTCAGTTCAGCTATATTTTACTTCTGCAATTTGGTGAGCTTAATTCTAACTGCATAAAATATAAAATCATAATGCATTTCTCTCCTAAGCTACACAAGTTATATCAGTAAAAGAGAGAAACATTTATGTACAGGTATCAAAGTAATGAAAACAAGGGGTTAAGGATAATGTAAAGCGACACCAAAAATATGCACATTAGATCTCAATTAAAAAAATATACATACCCAGCTTAAAAAAAAAGAAAAGAAAAGCATTTATTCAAGAAAAATCTACTGACTCTCAGTAAGAACAGGGGATGTTGCTGGAGTTTTAGCCTGGGGCTGCTCCATTTCCCCTCCTAACTCTGGCAAAGTTGTACCAAGATGGGGCAGGCTTGAATACTGGAGCTGACTTTATTTAGAGCAGGTCTTTTAAAATTCCAAGCCTGGGGCATTTCGGAAAACAGCAATCTCGGGGCAAATAGTCAGGAAAGGCCAACATCACAGCACATGAGGTCTAAATGCATTTGGGGCAAGCAACAACTGGCAAATGAGCCAGAAATTTATAAGCTCTTAGAAATATGTTCAAAAACTAAAGAAAATCATATTTAAAGAATTAAAGTATAATGACAATAATCCAGCAAATAGAAAATATCAAAAAACAGGCAAGTTATAAAAAAGAACCACATGGAAATTTTGGAGTTGAAAATTACAAGAACTGAAATAAGAGGGACTCAATAGAAAATTTGAGATGGCAGAAGAAAAAAATCACTGTAGGGCATTATCAGATGTATCAGCAGACAATCAACTGAAATCACAGAAAGAGGAGAGAAAAAAAGGCTGAAAAAATATTTCAAGAAATAACAGTCGAAAATTTCCCAAATTTGATGAAAACATTAATCTACACATTCAAGAAGTGCAATAAACTCAAGTAGGATAAATCCAGAAAGATCTATACATAGACACATCTTAGTCAAACTGTTGAAAGCCAAAACAAGGAGAAAATCTTAAAACAAGAGAAAAATGAGTCATCAGGTATAGGGGAAGTACAATAAATTTGCATCAGAAACAATAGACAATAGAGGTACAAAGATGACATATTCCAAGTGCTAAAAGAAAATATTTGTCTTGTAAAACTATTGTTCTAAATAAAGACAAAATAAAGACACTCCCAAATAATCAAGGACTGACAGAATTCGTTGTGAGCAGGTACACCTTACAAAAAAAGAGCAAAGAAAGTTTTAAGGCAAACAAGAAATAAAAAGAACTGGTAAAGTTAATTGCATACATAATTCTAAAATAAAATATAAATATATTTTTCTCTTCTCAACTGATTTAAAGCAACTACTTAATAATTATAAAATTGTATGGTGGAGCTTATAACATACCAAAATGTAACATATATGACAATAATAGTACAAAAAAGAAGGGAGGGAATGGAGATATACTGGAGTAAGGAAATGACTCCAGAGAGTAACCCATATCCACTGGAAAAAATAAACAAACAGAACTGGAAAGTAAAAACATGATAAAGGATAAAAGACTCTCTAAATATATTTTTTCTCCTCTCTTTTCTTCTTAAAAACATATGAGCTTAACATACATCCATACAAAAACTTGTACACTAATGCTCATAGTAGCATTATTCATAATAGCCAAAAAGTGGAAACCACCCAAATGTTCATCAATCAATAAATGGATAAATAAATATAGTATATCCATACAATGGAATATTATGTAGCCATAAAAGGAATGAAGTAATGATACATGCTACAACATAGATGAACCCTGAAAGCATTATGCTAAGCAAAAGAATCCAATAACAAAAGACCACATATTATAAGATTCCATTTACATGAAATGCCCAGAATAGGCAAATTTATAGAGACAGATATTAACGGTTGCCTAGGGATTGGGAAGGTGTGCGTACTGACAGGCAATGGGGTATGATAGCTAATGAGTATGAAGTTTCTTTCTGGAGTGATGAAAATGTTCTAAAATTTATTGTGGTTATGGCTGTATAACTCTCTGAACATACAAAAATTTACTGATTCACTTTAAAGAGTGAACTGTATGTGATGTGAATTATAGCTCAATAAAAATTTTAAAACAAAAAACCAAACATAAGATTGTATAAAGCAATAAATATAACATTGTATTGTTAGGTTTTTAAACATAGAGAGTCATGATATATATGACAATAATTACACAAAGGAGGGGGTAGGAAATAGAACTACCTTAAAGCAAAGTTCTCATATTTTATAAAATTAAGTTAGTCTTAATCTGAAGTAGATTGTGATACATTAAGATGCATATTATAATACCTAGAGCAACCATTAAGAAAATAACTTTAAAATATAGTAAAATATAAACAAAAGAAAATGATACAGAGAAAATATCTATTTTATGTAGAAAAGGAAGAATAAAGAACAAAGCAGCATGAACACAGAAATAAACAGCAAAACAGCAGATGTAAATCCAACCATATCAATAGTAACACTAAGTATAAATTCATTAAATATTCCAATCACAAGACAGAGACTGTCAAACTGGATAAAAATACAAGATACAACTAAACACTCTCTACAAGAGACACACTTTAGATTCAAAGACATAAACAGGTTGAAATTAAAAGTACAGAAAAAAGATACACCAGGCAAACAGTATCCATATGGAGCTGGAGTGACTACAGTGATTGTTATGGACTGAACTGTGTCCTCCCAAAATTCATATGTTGAAGCCCTAACTGCCAATGAGACTACATTTGGACATAGGGCCTTTAAAGAGGTGATGAAGGTTAAATTAGATCATAAGGATGAGGCTCTAATCCAACATGACTGGTGTTCTTATAAGAAGAGGAAGAAAAATCAGTGATTCCTGCACACAGAGGAAAAGCCACGTGAGGACACAGTAAGAAGCAGCCATCAGTAAGCCAAGGAGAAAAAAAGGCCTCAGGAGAAATCAACCCCTAAAGTCAGAGCTAAAACTAAAACTCTTAGAAGAAAACATAGGGGAAAAGCTTCACGGCACTGGGCTTGGCAATGATTTCTTGGATGTGACACCAACAGCACAAGTGACAAAAGAAAAAATAGATAAATTGGACTATATCAAAATTAAAACATCTGTGCATCAATGGACATTATCAACAGAGTGAAAAAGCAACCCATGGAATGGGAGAAAATATTTGCAAATCATATATATCTGATAAGGGGTTAATATCCAGAATACACAAAGAACTACAACTCGATACCAACAAAGAAAAACCCAATTAAAAACTGGGCAAAGGACTTAGACATTTCTCCAAAGACAATATACAATGACCAATAAGCATGTGAAAAGATACTCAACATCATTAATCTTTAGGGAAATGCAAATCAAACTACAGTTAGATACCACCTCACACTCATTAGGATGCCCAATATAAAAAAAAAAAACAAAAACCAGAAAGTAAGTGTTGGTGAGGATGTGGAGAAACTGGAGCCCTTGTGCACTGCTGATGTGAATGTAAAATGGTGCAGTCACTATGGAAAATAGTATGGAAGTTCCTCAAAAAATTAAAAATAGAACTACCATATGATCCAGCAATTCCACTTCTAGGTATATATCCAAAAGAATTGAAAGCAGGATCTTGAAGAGATATTTGTACACCCATGTTCACTGCAGCATTATTCATAATAGCCAAGAGGTGGAAGCAACTCATATGCCCATTGACAGATGAATGGATAAAGAAAATGTGGTATACACAAACAATGGAATATTATTCAGCCTTAAAAAAAATCCTGTTACATGCTATAACACAGATGAATCTTAAGGAAACTATGTTAAGTGAAATAAACCAGTCATAAAAAAACAAATACTGTATAATTCCACTTACATGAGGTATCTAAAGTAGTAAACTCATAGAAACAGAAAGTAAAATGAGGCTGGGGGTAGGGAAAATAGGGAGTTGTTGTTCAATGGGTATAGTGTTTCAGTTTTGCAAGATGAAAAAATTCTAGAGATCTGTTGCACAACAAAGTGAATACTTAAGGCTATTGAACTGTACCCTTAAAAATGGTTAAGATGGTAAATTTTATGTTATGTGCTTTTTTACCACAATTAAAAATTTTTAAAAAGGAAAGAAATTCTGACACATGCTACAGCATGCAGGATCCTTGAAGACATTATGCTAAGTGGAATAAGCTAGTCACAAAAGGCCAAATATTCTATGATTTCACTTATATGAGGTACCAGAGCAGTCAAATTCACGGAGAGAGAAAATAGAATGGTGGCTGCCAGGGGCTGAGGGGAGAGAAGAACGGGGAGTTATCCTTTAATGGGTAGAGAGTCTCAGTTTGGGAAGATGAAGAGTTCTGGAGATGGATGGTGGTGATGGCTGCAAAATAATGCGAATGCTACTTAAATATGGTTAAGATGTAAGTTTTATGTTACCTGTATTTTACCACAATTTAAAAAAGAAATTTATAGGTGTAAATACCAATATTAGAAAATAAAAAAGATCTCAAATCAATAACCTAAGCTTCTATCTTAAAAAACTAGAAAGTGAAGAGAGCCTGCCCTATAGCAGTCATTCAATGAATTGCCCATTAACTTGTACTGATGTGCAATTCATAAATGCAGGCTTTAAGTAGACATTCATACAAGAAACAAAAGTTATAAAACAAGGTGAGGCATGACATAGCTCGAGCTGATCAATTCCAGAGAAGTTAAAGATCAAGAAATTTTAAAAGGGTGGGGGGAACAACTTGTTTATTTTTTTTGTTTTAAGGTAGACAAGAACAAGATAAAGGGCCCAAATGAGGAAAACATTTGGTGTTTAAGTAGATGAATCAAGAGCAGGAACAGAAGAGAATGGCCAGGATTGCATCAACAGAAGAAGAGATTAGACAAGTAAGATTAAAGAGAGGTTCCCTGGCCCTCTGGTCTAATATTTAAGGAGGAAGGGGTGTGAGGACACTGAAGGGACCAGCTTGTGTAATTAGGCTGTACGGCTGGGGAATGCAACTAAGTCCGTGACTCCCCAAGGGGAACACTGCTGGTCTTCTGAGAGTGCTCACACTGAGAAAGGCAGGTGATGTGCTCTAGAGAGCAGATGGATTGCCATGGCATGTTGACAACCCTAAAGGACTTGAGCGGGAAACAAGAAAGTATGTCTAGGCTCCAGTCTTAGACTAACCTCTAAAGAAGAAAAACTTGCTTTTCTCCTGGCTGGTAAAAGTAAAACAGTCAAAAGTAAATAAGGAGAATCTAAAAATCCTGATTTTGACATAGGCTTTAGATTTTAACACCATAAAAACTTCTATTATCCAGATTTACCCACGTACAAATATACACATTCACGTACACACACACATATATATTTATATATGTACACGCATATGTACGCATACATACATACATACACATACAAAAGAAAAAGCTCTGCATGAATGTTTTTGGATCACTCATCTCTCATCCCACAAAAAGTTGCTATTTTTAAAATGGAGACTCCACAACTTTACTTGTCCTCAAATAAAAATATATACAAGTGCTTTCTACTCCATTCCATATAACTCCAAGATTTTACAAGGCAGCTTATATGAATGATTTAGGACAATCACTTGCAGAACTGATTTCACAGTTTGAGCAAAAGATGTGTGTGTCATCCTACCGTGCATACTGCTTGAGTTAGGTGTTTGCATCCCTGGCGATAAATATTATGGACTGCATCAGGCCTTCAAAATAAATATCAAATTATTAAGGCAAAAGGAAAAGAGATGGGAAAACTTTTAATTTTTCAAAATTTAGATGCTGAAATTTAATAAGTATAAGGATTATAATACTTACTGTTTTCTATACCATGAAAGGACTCCATGTTCTAACACTACCCAGAATAATCTCCAGTAAAAAAATCTTGAACTCTAAGGGAAAATGACAAAGATTTCCCATGCTGACACATCTAGATTCAAATACCTGACTGACAAAAAGTAATTAACTTATGACAGTTCTATCTGAGTCTTTCATCTAGACAGCACTACTGAACATTCAAAAATGATCAAACATGAACTTAGGTACTAGATGCAGTAATGAAAACACCACTACAGGGTGACAGGAACAGAAGAAATGCCATACCGATAAGATCACGATGAACAGTTTATAGTTTTAACAACACTGTTCAGGGATATTTATAGGAAATATATCAGTGTGGGCTTCAAAGACAACTTCCTGAAAGTCTTGAATGAACTTCTAAAAAAACAGAATTATCCTAAATTTATTTTAAACATTATAAACATACATGTATATAAATATATACAGGGAGTGCTTGCAATTGCAAAAGAAATTATGTGGTCTAAAATAGCTAATCCTAGGAAATAACTGAACTCCAAAACGCACAGAAATTTCTAGAACCAGAAAGCTTTTAAATGTATGCTCTGTGTCAATTCAAATATTAAATTCCTCCTAAGTCCTCCATGGTTCAATGTTCATAACAAAAATAATACTGTAATCCTACAATTAAGTAAGAAAAAAATATATTTTCCCCTATTCTGTTCCATATAAACTTGGTCACCTAAAAGTGTTAAGACCATCTACACAAAAGACATATTGCTATAACCAGTGGAAGCCTAATGAAATCTAGCAATATCAAAATGGTTTATAAGATTGATTAAATCACATATAGTTCAGAAATAACTGGAAAAAATTTTTAACAAAAACAGTGCACCTGAGAATTCTTTCCAGTTTTATAATTTAAAAAACCATCCTAACTTACCTTCCAGAGAAGGGCTTCATATCGTTTCAATGCTCTGTAGATGACCTATTGAAAAACATGTTTTCATTAAAAATGCACTATATATTTTAAGAATTAAAAATTTTTTCCTAAAAATTATTATATAAATGCAATCCACTACCACATACCTGATTACCAACCAGAATGTGGAAAATTGCATGAAATGTCATATAAGGACAAAGAATTCAGCTCTGCAATGGATACTGACTTGCATATTTTTCACTAACATTTGCTGACCTTTTCAGTCAATGTTTTGAAGTTTACTTAACAAATCAATATAACTTATTTCAGCTTAAATTATTTTAAATTGCCAGAATTTTTCCTTTTTTATGAATACAAAACTACTGCCAGAGTATATTAACATTTATGTTAAAAACTAGGTTCTTTGGGGGAGCCGGCCCAGTGGCGCAGCGGTTTAGTTCGCGCTTGGCAGCCCGGGGTTCGCAGGTTCGGATCCCAGGCGCCTGCTGACACACTGCTTGTCAGCCATGCTGTGGCGGCGTCCCATATAAAGTGGAGGAAGATGGGCACGGATGTTAGCCCAGGGCCAGTCTTCCTCAGCAAAAAGAGGAAGATTAGCAACGGATGTTAGCTCAGGGCTGGTCTTCCTCACACACACACACACAAAAACTAGTTTCTTTGGGAATTAGAAGTATCGTGATTATGGGTTTTTTTTCAAAATAATAGAAGCATATTTAAAATGACCTTTTGCGGGGGCCACCCGGTGGCGCAGCGGCTTAGTTCACACTTGGCAGCCCCGGGTTCGCGAGTTCGGATCCCGGGCGCCCGCGGACGCACAGCTTGTCAGCCATGCCATGGCAGCGTCCCATATAAAAAGTGGAGGAAGATGGGCACGGATGTTAGCCCAGGGCCGGTCTTCCTCAGCAAAAAGGGGAGGATTAGCAACGGATGTTAGCTCAGGGCAGGTCTTCCCCACAAAAAAATAAATAAATAAAAAAATAAAATAAATAAAATGACCTTTTGCCCCTTCATCTCATGTGTGCCCTTATTTCCTTTAAAGAGCTATAACGTCTAAATAGCTGTACTAGCAATTGAGCTAAATCATTTTGTAAGCAGTTCTATGAAATGCAGGAGTGATTTTTTTTATTCCATCTTCCTCTTCCATTGAAGCTTCAAAGAGAATTCATCAACTGAAGGGCATGATTCACATTTTAACAATAACAAAGTAACCAACACTACTTTTTTTTCCCTCCTACTAGAATTCCATGACTAAAGACGCGTCTCTTAATGTCATCTGAAATGTAACAATATATTTTGAGGATTAGAGGAAAAGCTTCCAATGGATATAATGAGAAGACATCTAGTCATATTCCCCTGCTAACAAAGAACATTTCAGTTTCATCGACTTTGGTGAATAATCTCCTGTGATTGAGAAAGAAGTTCCAAGAAAGAATCTGAACAGGCGTTCAAATGACATACTGTTGAGCATGAAGACAGGGCTATCTGCTTTTATTCATTCACTGATTCCAGAACACTAAGATTTGTGAAGAAAATAACCTCCACACTTCAGAAATCTCCCCAGCCCAGCTCCCACGAGAGCTCACTGCTGGCAATGCACTAAACCCCTCTAGGGATTGGGCATAGGGTTTTATCCAGGTTGCAGGAAGCAACAGCAAAGCAGGTAATAATGTCACCTATTTAGATACCCAACTGAGGTGAGAGAATCCTTGGAAAAGACTAATTTGCTGAGGTGTACACAGACATGGACAGTTGCCAGGAAATCAATTTCCATTTCCTCAACTTCCTTCTGTTTTTTTCCTAAAGCTGACCTGCCTGAGAACCTGGGGAATGTTATCCTGGTTTTCCCTTCCTGGCCTCTCCTTTCACAGTAACCCTGCACTGCAGGGTTCCCACTTCAGGAACAAGTTTTACCTCTCATTCATTCATTGTGAATCAAACTATGGAGTAAAAACTTCCAGGAAGACAAAGAACAGGAAAATTCCAAACATTTGTGTAGGCAGGTCTCTTTTGATCATCACATTCATTATATGGTAGACTGGGGAGGCAGAAGTGAAGACAATTTTCTTGTAAGTCTCACCTCTTCTACCCGCTAATTAGTGTCAAAGGATGCAGCACTTCTGAGGGGTCATGGGAAAGCAAAGAATGTGGGTAAAAACTGAAAGAGTGTCACCTTATTCCACCTCGGTGACAACACATGGCAAGATTCCCAGGCCTCATCTATGTTTCTTAGATTAGTAAGTATTTGTAAAACAAAACAAAATAACTAGTGTGCTAGGAGACTAATTTGCTGCAAAACCAGCCTCTCTGAATCTTCACCATTAGTAATGACAGCCTTTGGTGTCGAGACGTCAATCAGACACTTCCTGTGCCCCATCTCCCATCCTCTAGGCCCACCAGTACACTCTAGCCAAGCAGCTGCACACACTGGTGTAACCTAAGCGGCACCTCATATCCTCACTTTCTATCGCAGGGCCTCTCCCTCTCTGCTGCTGTTATGTGGGACACTCACCTTTGACACATGCATAAACCTGGAAGGCAGATAGCTAATATCCCATGAGGCGACCCTTGACCAATAGGAACAAGAGCCAGAGGATTAATACTCCTCTAATAATCCCTTGGGTGGACGATTTTGAGGCATATTTCACATGACTACTCAAAGGGTCCTTAGCAGGACTGACCTGCAGTTGCCCACAGTGGTGACCCAGCTCAACAACATACCATTGGATTGGCTTTTCCTCCTTCCCTCTTTCAACCCCTCCTATCTCCCACTTCTACTCCTTGGGATCACTTCTCAAAACAAGCCACCTGAATGCAAGCCCATCTCAGTCTCTGCTGCTGAAGAGTGTCTCAGCTGCATACTTTGCATGATTCCAGAAGAGGTAAAAATTTCCATATTATTTCTATAAAATGACAGTATATCTTTGAGTAAAAGGGATATATGGGTAATTGATAAGTTAATATCTTATATTTTCTTACATTATTTACCCAGGTAGAAGAAACATTTTCATTAACCTTTGCCAAAACATTAGATATTATAAATACATATTCATTTTTAACTTGAGCTCAAACCTCCCACTTGCCTGCATTTGCTTATGTTCATTTATTCCATGTACTTTTGGGATGAAGACTAAAAGAGAGATATCATACAGTTCTACCATAAATCATGCACTTAGCAGTAATACTTAATTCATCTCTTAATTTGTTGCATCTCTTAATTTAATACATCATTTATATGCCCTACAATTAATAGTGGCCATATAGTTTTTTACATCAATTTTTACAAAAATATAACCCATAATCTTAAAAACAGACCATCTTCTTGTATGCAGATGTGAGACAAAATGTTTCTACAGTGTACTAGGATATAATATCTTAGCTAGCTTCATTTAATTAGAATTGGTTCCTCTTTTGCACATTCAAATCTTTTCCAATTCTGTCAAAAATAGTTATAAAAAATCATTTTTATCATGAAATAAAATTAGAATTTATTTATATATAATACTTCCCAAGTATCATAACTTTTTTGTGTGTGTGTGAGGAAGACCAGCCCTGAGCTAACATCCGTTGCCAATCCTCCTCTTTTTGCTGAGGAAGACTGGCCCTGGGCTAACATCTGTGCCCATCTTCCTCCACTTTATATGGGACGCTGCCACAGCATGGCTGACAAGCAGTGCGTCGGCGGGCGCCTGGGATCCGAACCGGCGAACCCCGGGCTGCCAAGCGCGGACGAAACCGCTATGCCACCGGGCAGCCCCAAGTATCATAACTTTTAACGACTTTGAAATGATTTCCTAGATAATTTAAATTTGGCATTAATATATAGATCTGTGTTCAGAAATGATGGGTAAATTCCTAAAGTACCAAAGTCCAATTTTATGGGCTTATTTTTTTACCCCAGTTTCATGTAATTTTAGCTCCATAAACAAGGGACCTCAAAGTTAAAAGATTAATAGGAATAATAGCTGATATACTGAAGTCTTTTTAATACACTTTCCACATATTGAGAAATTAAATGATTTTAATGACTGGGTAACAAATCTTTTTGCAAGTCAAATGGTTTCCGATTCTTGCCTTTTACAAAATTAAATGGTTATTATGAAGTCATCAGCTGCTAAATAATTTAAAAAATTTTTTTATTGTAGATCACTATATACTATTGACATGCAACTTAGAAGAATTTCAAATAACTGAGATTTCTATATCAAAACTCCGTCCATTTCCACCAACTTCCGTCATCAAGTTTTCTTAACTACCTACATCTAGACTAAGAAAGAAAGGAAGGGAGAGGGGACAGAGGAAGAGGGTGGGAGGAGAGGGAAAAGGACAAGAGGGAGAGAAACTTGAAGCTGAACACTGTCACATTCTAGTGATAAATAATATTATCTGTAGATTGATAAACTGGGAAAAAAGTTAGCTTCATCCATCTCAACAACAGATGCATTTTCAACAGACTTTACATTTTATATTTAATAATTATCAAATTTCACAATACACTGATATGCTTCTGATCAATTTAATTCAACTCATAATTTTATAGATAATTTAATGCATAAAAAATTGTTAGCATTTACAGAATTATCACCAAAAATAATGAAAACACTTTAAATTTATGGGCATATTTTATTGTACAGCAGAATGCCTGCAGGAAGTGGTTTTAGAGTTCCAGGCATGATATAATTAGGTCTCCAACTGGCATGGCTTTAGCCTTAGAAAAGAAGGGACAAAGCTCAGACATTTCCAGAAAGAACCTGAAGGCACAACTATTTACAAGACATGACATCCAGGAAGGTATCAAAGAAAACTCAGAAATTTTGAGTCTGGGTATCAGGGAGAATAATGCTTTTGGTGACGTGATTCTGATTAGGCCATTGCTTTTATGGGGCTAATCCTGCAAGGAAAGTCAAGAGTCGTATGTGTTCCACACAGTCTTAAAAATGTGGAAGATGAGACAAGAGGGAGCTGGCAGGCAGGGAGTTAAGGCAGGGCATGGATGAGCTTAATTCACCTGGTGTTTTACATTCTTTCTCCAAACACTTGAGCAATCTTGAACCAGGCCAGCAGCTAGGTTCCACCTACAAATAATAGTCATCTTTACAGTGGGATTATTAAAGGACTTTGACATCATTTTAATTTGAAAAGCCATTATGATTTTCTTCTTGCTTTTCACAACACTCAATGACTAAAAGCTTACGCTTCAACTACGCCCAGTTTTTTCAGGAATCCTGCGCGTTCACTGTTCCAAAGAAAAGGCGCCAATTTTGCTAAATCTGCGTGGCTACTCTGAGTAAAGCCCTTCCCCCAGAGTTAAAATGCTAAATCACAAGTATTTCCCTGCTTTTAGAAGTAACTCATTCTTCAACTCCAGACCTGATGGGCTGATGCTTTTTAAAAAATTTAATGCTTTTCAAAATGTATTTTTTATAGATGTATAAATTGGAACCCTTGTATTCTGCTGGTGATACTGTAGAAAAGAGTATGGCATTTCCTCAAAAAATTAAAATTAAAAATAGATTTACCATATGATCCAGCAATTCCACTTCTGTATATACACCTGGAAGAACTGAAAACCGGTCTCAAACAGGTATTTGTACAACCACGTTCGGAGTACAATCATTCCGAACGGCGAGGTAAGCGCCGGGTCCGCGCGCCGAGTACCTAGACCCTCGCGCGACCCGGGCGGGGCGGGACCAGGCGGACGGGGTCCTTCGAGTGCCTTGGCGTGGGGTCCTGAGGGGCCCATCCAGCTGCCTGCCTGTCCAGAGGGCAGAAAGGGACTCCGAGGCGGGGAGATGTGGGGGCGGGTAGTGCAGCCAGAGACCCTCGCAAGGCAAGGCGATGGAGTGCCCTGAGATCGCAGAGTGAGGACCCCGAGGAAAGGGGAGGGGCAGGCGGAGATGATCAGGCAGGGCGGGGGACAGCTCCAAGGCCTGGTTTTTCTGCAGCCGTTGGGCCCCGCTATCGCCACCGCAGCTTGGGAGCTGCGCTAGGTGAGCGGTGGCGCTGGCTTTTTGCTCAGCCCAGGCTAACGCTCCTGGGCCGGCCGGGGCGTGCCGCGCTGTCGGGGCGCCTGAAGCGGGGAGAGTTGGCGGCGAGGCACCGCCGCAGCATGTTGCTGCCTCCAGAGAAAGCCTCCGAACTGAAGCATCTCATCCACCAGCAGGTGAGCAAAGTGAGGGGCCGCGGGCGCTATCCTGCCTGCCTTGTGGCCCTGAGGGCCCGGCCGACGACGGCACTTATTTGTCGGGGACTCGAGCAAAGGCTGTGAGACGCAGAGCGCGGGATGCGCAGAGCTTCGGGCTTGAAGTCAGAGGAACTTTCTAGCCTCGATGAAAGAGCGAACCCAGAAAGGGCTAGTAAGAGTCTGAGGTGATAGAGCGGTGTTAGTGTTACAGGACAGTGTGAAAATGAAGCGTTTGTCGAGCGGTTTCTGGAAGTCAGATTGAGTGTAAGTTGTGTTTGGAGCAGGTTTATATTCAGAGGTCAGGAATTAGAATTACTTTGAGGGTGAACCTTGCGGTGTCATTGAAGTTGAACCAAGTAGCAATTCTTAAAGAAGTCATGAAAGAGAAGTTACTAAAGGATGTGTAATGAAAGTATTTGTGATCCTTCGGAGCTCAAGAAGAACATTGTGTCTTTGAGGTGCTCAACTGAATGCAAGTAGCTGAAGTAATACAAGCCATCTTTTATCGTGCGCTTGTTTGCAAGGCTTTGTGTTAAGGGTTTGCCATCTTTGCTTTAAGCCTCACGATAATCTTGACAGGGCAGTGTCTTTTCCAGATTCATAAAGGGTAAGTTAACTGAAGGTCACACCTAATGAGTTGAAAGCTGAAATTCATACTTTGATCACTTCCTGGAGGTCTGTGTTCTTCTGTTCTTTCTCTCAGATTTGTTTTGGCTGAGTGTTATTTGTGGGGAAATGGTAACAGTGGTAGTAACTAGTAGAGATTATTTCTAGCATGTGTACTAAGAAAATTCATGTTTAAAGTTTTTTTTTCTTTGTTTTTTCCCTTTAAAAATCTTACCTTTATTCTCATTGAATTCTGGTTAACAATTTTACATTTACTATTAGCTTGAGAAGCCTTCCTGAATTTAGTCTGTCTACACTCCCATTGCTTTTATTTTTGAGTTAGTATTTAAGAAAGAAATTAGCTAATTGGCAATGTTTGACTGCTTCGTAATGTAAATTGTAACGCGAGTTTTCTACGTAGATGGATGTCCATGGTGCAATAAGAGAAATCTTTGCTGAGACAATACGGGAAGAATTGGCACCTGATCAACAACAGCTATCAACAGAAGATTTGATTAAAGCCTTTAGACGATGGGGAATCATTGATGATGTGATGAAAGAACTTAATTTTGTTACTGTGAGTGATCTTTTAGAGAATAAAATTTGAGAGTATATACTCATGCTTAATGATGCTTGCAGGGTCCGTAATGAGGCGTCTCCTTTTAGTAAAACCATTTTAAAATAAGACCATTTTTGTCTGGTAATAGCCTTTTCAAGTATAAGCTAACACTACCCTTGAATGTAACAGGTATCAATGAAATTGGAGTTAATACCATATTCTTCTCTCTACAGTGACAAAATTTTCTCTTGTTCTCTAGGTTTGTAACTTTTTATATATTTTAGTCAAATTAGTTCACTATAACCTATCTCTTTTTCACTAGTATTGTATAATTTTTTAATTAGACTTATTTTTAAAATAAATACACTCTTGGAACTATATTCTCTATGACTAACAAATTATCATTTCCTTTAAGATAATAATTGTGTAAGAACCTTCAAATCTTTTCATGCAAATTGGTCAGTAGTGGGATGATAGCCTCTCAATGCACGAATAAGTAGGCCTTTTGAAAATGAGGCAGCATGAGAAAATGTGACCTCAGAACCTGAGTAATGTAAAGATTGGATGGATTTCATAATACACCAGGGAACAAGTGTTTTAATACAGCATCCTTTTTTGGGTTTTGAGGTTTATAAACCCATTTGTTATAAAATTGACCTGAAAACAGCTCCTCCTGTGTGAATGTCACTTCCTTATTAAAATCAGTTCACAGTCAAATCATAAGCCAAATCTTATGTGAGATTAGAGAAAGCTTAACCTTGTTTAATAAGGTACTAAGGATTTTTTTTTTTTAGCATTCTGTGGCCGTCGCTTCAAGTCAGTTTAATTCCTTAATATTGGACTTCAGGAGTGACCAGTTGCATCATCTTTATTGCAGGCTTTTCATTATTTTAATTACATTAGGAAAATAAAGGGTTTTTTGAGGAAGCTTTATCCTGTCTACTACTTTTGGTTCAGTTGTTTGTCCCATTATTGGCATTTCCTTGCTAAACTATAATTTTTGTTTTCTAATTTGTTTTGATGTTTTCTGCCTCTCTAGGACAGTGTCGAGCAAGAACTCCCTTCCTCTCCTAATCAGACTGTTTTACTGATAGACAATCAATGTTGTTTAAAAAAATAGTATGTGTATTTCTTTTTTAACATTAATTTAGTTGTGCATAGATGTGCTGTAGTATTTGGTATTTGATAGAAAACATTTCCGTTTTTTTTCCACAGTGAAATACCTATGTTTTTGTGACTAATCATTCAAAAAGCTTAGATTCTGTTTTGCATGAAGTATATCAGAAGATTTAATGTGTAGCAGAGTGGAAGCAAAAACAGGATCACCTGTTTCTCCTGTTTTAGTAATATATTTTATAAAAATTGTACAGCCTTTTTTAATGGTAGCATAATTATCTTACAAGTATACTACTGAGTTGATAATTGTCTGAGTTGGTTTGTGGAGGTGAAGGAATGTTGGATAAGCAACCAAAAAGCAAAGGTATCCTAAACCTTGGCTCTGACTCCTTTCTAGCTGGGAGGAAGTAGCCAGAATGTAAAGTCAGAAGAAGAGATCATATTATATATCTTTCCTTCCCTGGGTGCGGATGGTCCTGGTATACAGTAAATTTATTCCTCTCTTTTTTTTTTTAGTCTGATTTTATTTCTGTCAAGTTTTTATTTCCTGTTGTCTTGATTACATTCCTTAAGTTATTTTGCAGTTTCCTCCTATATATTGCTACATTTTACAGCTGATATTGATCCAACACGGAGGTATCTTTACCTTCAGGTTTTGAGTGGAAAAGCTTTCTTGGAACATCTGCAAGAACCTGAGCCTTTGCCAGGACAAGGTTTTTAACCTTTGCTTTGTGTTCCCTTTTTCAAAACCAGCTTTTTCATGCTAAACCTCTTCCCTGTGCCTGAACCAGATTTTCATAAAGAGTTTTTACTTGAAGTACACAGAGAAAGCTTACGTAAGGAACAGTAATAAATTGCCATTTAATTGAGTAAATCTTTGTTAGGTTTTATTGCAGAACACATGTAACAACTTGGCTATAAGGAGAGATTTATAATGGATGAATCTCCCTAGTCTTTTGTTTTATTTTTTTTCCCCACTGCTCTTTTCTGTATAAACTACTTCTACCCACTTTCTTGCTTTGTATTCCGCTAATTAATTTTCCTTGAAGATTATTTTTTCACTGTTTTAATGGTTGGTTCTTTAGTAATAAACATTTAAATGCCTATTAGGGGCATGGTTCCATGCTAGGCAAGTGGTGGGGATATAGTAGAGAATGAGATGTGATACTTCTCATTTATGAAAGATGTCTACATTTATGATATTATGTAACTTTTAAAAATCATAGTTGAGATGTCAATCTGTAACTCTCATTTTTATAACTTTAAAATTATGATACTTGATTCCTGTAATTGTTTTACACTATTCCTTTCTATAAAGGTAGTTTATACATTTTAGTTGTCAATATAGAAATCTTTATAATATATTTGTAAACTTAGCAAAGTTGTAGAATTATATCTTCAGAATTTTAGATTACTAAGATGGTTAATGCACTATTAAAATTTATTATTTTTTCCCCCTGGTGAAAATGTTAACCTAATGGCAGTTAATGGCTTAAATTGCTAGCTTCAAGGTGCTGGTTCTTTCAGTTTTGTGTAGATAATACAGTGATTATTTCTGGAGGTTTAGGGATAAAAGTATTTTGAGGATTGACGTTGACATATTTGAAGGCTTTTTATTGTAGTAGCATATACTTTAGTTAAGTACTTTGAAAGAACAGACTTAACCTCTTAGACATCAGAAAACACTGATATGCATTAAGTAGCTAGATAACTTGTCACAATTCTACCAGTCCTCTCAAAAGTTAGTGATAGAAATAGGACTGTACTTTTATTCCCAGTCTGTTTCACACTTTCTGAGGCACCACCAAAGTATTTGGTTTTATGGAAGTTTATTATTAGTACCCTTTTCAATAAAAATATTCTTTTATTTTGGCCTAACTGAATATGTAATGTGGTGTATGTGGTTTATGTTGCTAGGTGATGGAACTAGAATGGCTGATTCAACAATAATGTTATCAATAAGGGATCCAAGCATATGGTGCTAAGCAAAACAGACATATTTGGTGAGGCTACTTTAGTAGCATCCTATTTTCTTGAATGGCGATCAGTTTTCGGCTCAGAAAATGGAGTGATTAATCTTTCTGTGGAACTTATGGGTGTAATTTTGATGATTAATATCACTGTTACCTCTTTATAGCCATAGTTTGTGAATACATTTTGTATTTTTAAAATGGCTTTATAAACCCAGAGGGAAACATGTAAAAAGAATTTTGTTAGAATTAGGGTTGGATTCCAGTATTGTAGTCTTGGGAAATGTCTTGAACAATAGTATGAATGTGGAACTTCACAGTCATTCTGGCTTTAAGGAAAATTTTTTTTCTGGGAAATAAATATTGAAATTTTGCGGGCTTTTTTTTTTCAATTTTTATTTGATTATATATAAGGCTAAAAAGAAAATTAAGATTCTTCACACACACATACACATGCATGCATATGCAAAACACCTCCACTCCTTTACACCCCAGAATACAGTGCATCCCTATTAGTACTAGTAGCTTCCTGCAGCAGCAGTTCTTGTGGAGTATGGAGTAGGTATTCTTCTAGCCTTTTACATGTGAGAAAGTGAGACTCAAAGAGGTGCCAACTTGCTCAGTGTCAGTGTCAATGAATTAGTACTCTAATTCATTCTAATAGAATCATGATTTTCTGTTTTAAAAATCAGGGCCTTAAAATACCCTATGCTTAAATCTTCTCCCTTCTCTTTTCTCCGTTCCTTAGATTCCTTACTTGTCCTTGGTTCTTCATTCTTTTTGAGCTCTTCCAGCTAATCCCTTCGTTCTGTCTCTATTTCTGACTCCTAAGATAGTGTAGGGAGATGGAGAATAAGAGACCACCATGAATGTCTTGCATCCAGGAAGTAGAATGGGGTGGGAGAGGACAGGCAAAAAAAATCAGTGCCTTTTAGAGTTGAGAACTATGGTATGAGTGGGAATCCTAATAGTCATTTTTCCCTGTATCATATAAAAAATCATATTTCTCTCTATAATCAAATGTACATAATAGATGAGTTTTTTTTTCTTGCTAAGGTATGGGATTATATTGGAGAAGTGATGTTTTTGTGTTGTAAAAAGACATCAGTGGTTCTGATAATTCAAATAGGTGGTGTTTCTGTTGGCTGAGTTAGGTCTTATTTGTGAGGAGCTTTGCCATAATAGAGAGTGTTAAATTAAGTCTGTGAACTTTGAATAGAAAGTGGCCCTTTGACTTTGTTATCTCACTAATCATGAAGTTAAGGGAAATAGGGATTTTGGTAATTCTAACTCTAAAAGCACAGTGGCAGAAAGTCATCAGAGACTCTTGTATGCACAGTAGTTATTCAGCTCAAGTGCTAGGATACATCCTCTATTTAAAATTTAAGATGTTTCCCTAAAATGATTTTCAAAACTCTGCTTTCAGTTAACTTGGTTAACAAATCGTCGTTTCCTGTGGATCTATCTCCAAGTGTAATGGAAACAAACTAAAAATGAGCTCTGATCATTGTTGTATCAGTTAATCAGAAAAGTTATTTGTTCTGTTTGGATATATATTATTAACTTCTGTATGATAATATGAAAGAATACTTCAGCTTAGATCCCCTCTCCATCCCCCACCCACCTGCCTATCCTTTTCTCAGAGGAGTTTTTTTTTTAACTTTATTGAGAAATAATTGACGAATATAATTTGTATATATTTAAAGTGTACAACGTGATGATTTGATATCATTGTGGAATGATTACCAGGATCAAGATAACACATCCATCTCCTCACATAAAGTTTTTTTGTGTGTGTGGTGAGAATGCATAAGATCTACTCAAGTTTATGATACTGTATTATTAACTATGGTCACCATGCTGTACATTGGATCCTTAGAACTTATTATTACAACTGAAATATTGTACTGTTTCACCTATATTACCCATTCACCTCTCCCCCCAGCCCCTGGCAACCACCATTGTAGTCTCTATTTCTATGAAATTGGCTTTTTTTTTTTTTTTAAGATTCCATATCTAAGTGATACCATACAATATTTGTCTTTTTCAATCTGGCTTATTTCACCTACCATAATGCCCTTCAGGTTCATCCATGTTGTTGCAAATGGCAAGATATCCTTCTTTTTATGGCTGAATAATATTCCATTGTGTGTGTGTATATATATATACACACACACACACCAGATTTTCTTTATCATCTATTGAAGGACATTTCGGTTGTTTCCATATCTTAGCTATTGTGAATAATGCTGCGGTGACACAGGTGTGCAAATATCTCTTTGAGGTACTGATTTCAGTTGCATTAGACATATATCCAGGAGTGGGTTTGCTGGATCATAAGTTCAAGTTCTTACTGTCACAGGCTTTGGACTCAGACAGCTCAGGGTTTGAATCTTGGCTTTGTTGTATAATAGCTGTAGCTTCAGTTTCTTCATCCATGAATTGAAAATAATAAGAAATGTTATGAGAATTAAAAGAGAAATTGTATGTACAGCTCTCAGCAGCCTAGTGCTGGATGCAAGGTAAGCATTCAATAAGTGGTATCCAGAATGATTTTATCCCACATTAATGTATTCTAAGAAAAGGTGTTAAAATTGGGAATGATTAATCTGTCATTACAGATAATGTTTTTCTGCTACCTTCCAAAAAGAAAATGGAATAAATAGACCAGTCTGTTGCTATGTTAAACTACTTCAAGCTGGGAGTCTTCTGGATACTCCAACGAAAGCCGCAAGATTTGTTAATGTCCTTGGTTATGAAAGAGCCCCTGTTATTGGAGGAGGAGGTAAAAAGGAACAGTGGTGCACTCTGCTGGGCTTTCTCTGTAGGGACAGGGTATCCTACACACATAATAGAATTAAAAAACAGTACATCATAGTTACTGTGAATTTATGGTGCATTTGTAAAAGAAGTAACTTAGAAAACATGTACATATTGTCAACTTGACCGAGTCAGAATCTTTTCATCATTTTTCCTAATGTTTAAATGTCAATACATGAAGAGAAGACTTAGCATCTCTATTTTCTCATGTAGTTTCTTTTTTTTGGTGTGAGGAAGACCAGCCCTGAGCTAACATCCGTTGTCAATCCTCCTCTTTTTGCTGAGGAAGACTGGCCCTGGGCTAACATCCATGCCCATCTTCCTCCACTTTATATGGGACACCGCCACAGCATGGCTGACGAGCAGTGCATCGGCAGGTGCCCAGGATCCGAACCCGCGAACCCCAGGCTGCCAAGCGCAGACTAAACCACTGCGCCACCGGGCGGCCCCCTTCATGTAGTTTCTTATTTAACATAATGTGATTTTTGTGAGGTAGGGACCTACAAGTACTATAGTGTCAGAAACCAATGTATAGAGGTAAACGGAATTAGAGATAGCCCTAGAACCAGAACCATGGTCTTCTAGTAGTACGCGTGTGTTAAAATTTGCTTAGATGATACATTTTTTAAAAGAGAAAATGGCAGTACAAAAATGAATGTGGAAAAAAGATCTTGGGTTGCATGGTATTTTGTTTAGTTTCAAATATAAGTATATATTTAAGAATTTGTATACATTTTACTGATGTTAATCTTAACTGAATTGATTTCAATAAACTAATTTTACAGATTATGGGATATTTCCTAATCTGTGTTCTAAAAACGTTGATAATATAAAAAACAAGTAAGCCTGTCTTTAGTATTACAGTTCTGTTGCAATGGAACAGAAAAAAAAGAAATTTCTGTAATGCATTATTGTTTTGAAATAATTTTGTTTACTCTGAACTTGTCTCAATAATATGGGTAATCACAAGGCAAAGTTTCTACAGCGGAAGAAATTAGTTAGATTAGAGATTGATTTGTCAATTAGAAAGATTTTTTTCTTAGACAATGGAAAATAGTTAAACATTACTTGCCAAAAAAATTACTTTGATTTATTCCCATGCTGTAGTTCCCAAAAGTGGTATGTATGAAGTTAAACTTTTTTATTTCAAATATAGTAGGAATTGAACATATTTTAAATTATTATGTAAGTAAATCTTTTGTAAAGCAAATAATCACCCCTTTAATTCACTATTTTATTTTGTTTACCAAGTTCAAAGAGAAAGCACATCATAAATTAGAAGCTTGGAATTTAGTTAATATATTTTTCTTGCACAAACAACAACATTACAGTAAAGGTGAAATTTCACTCATCATTCTATTAACAATTTTTCATCTCTTTTTATATTTTTGTTTTTCTCTCCTGTGTATGTATCATTTTTTCCATAATTATAACTAAGATTTGAATAAAATTTTGTGTCCTGCTTTATAATTCAGCTTTATGCTCTGAACATTTTCCCATGTGTTGTTACAGTCTTTATGATCTCCATCTTTTAATGGCTGTATGAAATTTTCTTGAGTTGGTATACCAAATCTACTTAATCATTTTGCCATTGTAGGAACTGTTTCTTTTGGCTAAGCTAGGCTTGGTTCCAATTGTTTGATATCATTGTGAATGAATTTTTGCATTGAATAATTTGGTCGTACTATTTTTCTTTTGAATTTTTTGTAGTATAAAATCTCAGTATATAGGTTACTGGGTCTCAAAGGTTGGGTATTATATTTTTCAAAAGTTGATTTAATGATTATAAAATTGTATTTGTTTTATTACAGTTAATTACAAAGCAACAGTGTAGAGGCACTAATGCAAAATTTTTAGGGAAATAAATCATCCCTCATTCTAACACTGGACTTAATAGTTATTTTTGCTTCTGCATATTACTTCTAATCCTACACTTAAATACATATCTTCACATAATTGTAGCCTTACTGTTTAATATTTTAATAATTTTTTTTCACAGAACATATTGTCAGATATTTTCTATTATTTTTGTAGTTTTCACAATTTTTTTAAATTGTGAAAATAATATAACATTATAAAAGAGAATTTAGAAAACAGAAGGGGAATTATATATAACCTGCCCTAATTATAGCCATTGTTGGCATGTTTTTGTTTCTTCACCCAATCATTTTTCCTATGTATTTCCTTAAAACAATCATGTATGGATAACTGTAACTCATTATTTTAAGTTTGAGAATTTTCCTATTTATTTGCATTTCCAGCTGTATGATTTGTCAGCTTGTCTGTTTGTGTCCTTTAGCTATTCATCTTTAAAATCTTACTGGTTTTCGAGACAAATGAAAAGGAAAATACACCATACCAACTCATATGGGATGCAGCAAAGCGGTACTGAGAGGGAAATTCATAGCAATACAAGCTCACCTTAACAAACAAGAAAAATCCCAAATAAATAACCTTAAATTGCACCTAACAGAATTAGAAAATGAAGAACAGACAAAGCCCCAAATCAGCAGAAGGAGGGAAATAATAAAAATCAGAGCAGAAATAAATGAAATTGAAACCAAAAAAACAGTAGAAAGGATCAGTGAAACAAAGAGCTGGTTCTTTGAGAAGATAAATAAAATTGACAAACCCTTAGCCAGACTCACTAAGATAAAAAGGGAGAAGACTCAAATAATAAAATTAGAAATGAAAGAGGAGAAATTACAACAGACACCACAGAAATACAAGGGATTATTAGGGAATACTATGAAAAACTTTACGCCAACAAATTGGACAACCTAAAGGAAATGGACAAATTCTTGGACATGTACAACCTCCTAAAACTGAATCAAGAAGAAACAGAGACTCTGAACAGACCAATCCCAAGTAAAGAAATTGAAACAGTAATCAAAAACCTCCCAAAAAATAAAAGCCCAGGACCAGATGGCTTCCCTGGAGAATTTTATCAAACGTTCAAAGAAGATTTAGCACCTATCCTTCTCAAACTATTCCAAAAAATAGAGGAAGATGGAATACTTCCCAACACATTCTATGAGGCCGACATCATCCTGATACCAAAGCCAGACAAGGACAATACAAAGAAGGAAAACTACAGGCCAATATCACTGATGAACATAGACGCAAAAATCCTCAACAAAATATTGGCAAACCAAATACAGCAATACATCGAAAAGATCATACACCATGATCAAGTGGGATTTACCCCAGGGACACAGGGATGGTTCAACATCCACCAATCAATCAACGTAATACACCACATTAACAAAATGAAGAATAAAAACCACATAATCATCTCAATCAATGCAGAGAAGGCATTCAACAAGATCCAGCATCCATTTATGATAAAAACTCTCAACAAAATGTGTATAGAAGGAAAATACCTCAACATAATAAGGGCCATATATGACAAACCTACAGCTAACATCCTACTCAATGGGGAAAAACTGAAAGCCATTCCTCTCAGGACAGGAACAAGACAAGGGTGCCCACTCTCACCGCTCTTATTCAACATAGTACTGGAAGTTCTGGCCAGAGCAGTTAGGCAAGAAAAAGGAATAAAAGGACTCCAAATAGGCAATGAAGAAGTGAAACTCTCACTATTTGCAGACGACATGATCTTATACATGGAAAACCCAAAAAATTCCATTGGAAAACTACTAGAAATAATCAACAACTACAGTGAAGTGGCAGGGTATAAAATCAACTTACAAAAATCAATTGCGTTTCTATACAGTAACAAGGAATCAACAGAAAGAGAACTCAAAAAGACAATCCCATTTACACTGCACCAAAAAGAATAAAATATCTGGGAATAAATTTAACCAAGGAGGTAAAAGACCTATACGATGAAAACTATAAGACACTATTGAAAGAAATCAAGGAAAACATAAAGAAATGGAAAAATATTCCATGCACAGGGATTGGAAGAATAAATATAGTTAAAATGTCCATTCCACCTAAAGCAATCTACAGATTCAATGCAATCCCAATCAGAATCCCAATGTCATTCTTCACGGTAATAGAACAAAAAATAGTGAAATTCGTATGGGGCAACAAAAGAGCCCGAATAGCTAAAGCAATTCTGAAAAAAAAGAACAAAGCTGGAGGCATCACAATCTCTGATTTCAAAATATACTATAAAGCTATAGTAATCAAAACAGCATGGTACTGGTACAAGAATAGACACACAGATCAATGGAATAGAATTGAAAGCCCAGAAATAAAACCACACACCTATGGACAGCTAATCTTTGACAAAGGAGCAAAGAACATACAATGGAGAGAGGGAAGTCTCTTCAATACATGGTGCTGGGAAAATTGGACAGCAACATGCAAAAGAATGAAAGTAGACCATCTCCTATCACCATATACAAAAATCAATTCAAAATGGATCAAGGACCTGAAAGTGAGACCTGCAACTATAAAACTCCTGGAAGAAAATATAGGCAGTACACTAAATGACATTGGACATAAAGGGATCCTTTCAGATTCCATGTCTACTCAGACAAGGGAAACAAAAAATAAACAAGTGGGACCTCATCAGACTAAAGAGCTTCTACAAGGCAAATGAAACCAGGATCAAAATGAATAAACAACCCACCAGCTGGGAGAAAATATTTGCAAATCGTTTGTCCGACAATGGATTAATCTCCGTAATATATAAAGAACTCATACAACTGAGCAACAAAAAAGCAAACTACCCAATCAAAAAATGGGCAGAGGATATGAACAGACATTTTTCCAAGGAAGAGATACAGATGGCCAATAGACACATGAAAAGATGTTCAACATCACTAATCATCAGGGAAATGCAAATCAAAACTATACTAAGATATCACCTTACACCGGTTAGAATGGCTATAATCACCAAGACAAATAACAACAAATGCTGGAGAGGTTGTGGAGAAACAGGGACCCTCATTCACTGCTGGTGGGAATGCAAACTGGTGCAGCCTCTATGGAAAACAGTATGGAGAATCCTCAAAAAGTTAAAGATAGAAATACCGTATGATCCAGCAATCTCACTCTTGGGCATCTACCCAATGGACATGAAATCAACCATCACAAGAGGCGTATGCACCCTTATGTTCATTGCAGCATTATTCACTATAGCCAAGAAGTGGAAGCAACCCAAGTGTCCCTCGACTGATGATTGGTTAAAGAAGATGTGGTATATACATACAATGGAATACTACTCAGCCATAAGAAAAGACACAATTGTCCCATTTGCAACAACATGGATGGACCTAGAGAGTATTATGTTAAGTGAAATAAGCCACAGAGAGAAGGGCAGACACTGCATGAACTCACTCATATATGGAATATAAGTGAACACACGGACAGGGAGAACTGATTGGTGGTTACCAAGGGGAAGGGGGTTGGGGGGTGGGCACAAGGGGTGAAGGGTTATATCCACAAGGTGACGGACAAACAAAAATGTACAACTAAAACCCGACAGTGTTATAAACTATTAAGACATCAACTTAAAAAAAGGTAAAAAAAAAAATCTTACTGGTTTTCATTTTGTATTATGAGTTCTTTATAAACTTTGAATCTGAATTCCCCCTCTTAAAGTGTACACGTTATGATTCTGCGATTTGTGAGCACCGACTTTGTAAAATAATTTAGGCTCTTGTAAAATTAGTATATTCTATTTCCCCCCATTGTTTCAGCTTAACACTGGACTAATGATTAAAAGTGAAAAATTTAATAATTCTTTTAAATTGTAATTATGTATTTAGATATATAAACATGGAAACAATAAGAAGGAATCAGTACTTTTAATTCATTTCATTTTCTAGGGTGACTCTGAAGATTGTGCCAATCTTCTGTGCAGCCTCCTTCTTGGATGTGGATTATAAGCCTTTGTCTGTGTTGGGACTAAGGCAAAAGAGTACCTCATGCATGGGTTTTGACTTGTGGAACTGCTAGAACCATCACTTTTGGGGAAAGTTTTAACAGGACACAGGTTAGTCAATTAAGTTTAGAGGGATATGAAAATGAAGATGTACATGTTTTAAATTATTGGTCCTTTGTTTATGTTGATGGTACTCAGTATAGTTAGTTTAGTTATTAGAGCTTTTTTCACAGCAATATAAAAAAATTACTTCAATTAAGATAGTAAATGAACTCTAAGAAACTTTATACACCTAAAATATTCTTTACCAATGTGATATTGGTAAAAAGTAAAAGTATATTTACTTCTAATTTTGTGTAATCGACATATGCTTTTTCTGATGATCGTCTCTAAGCTGAAAATAAATTCAAGTTGTAAATCATGATTTCTTTTGAAAATTTGGTGTGGTCACCAACTCCATGCTGGTAAACCCACTGTACATTTTCTTCAGTCCTTTTGCCTGTCATAAGATGTTGAAAGAGTTAAATGCTCCCCCCTTCCTGGAACATTCTCTTTCCTTAGCTTTTCTCCTAGCACTGTCTTGCATCTTCTTTTTTTTTGGTGAGGAAGACTAGCCCTGAGCTAACATCTGTTGCCAGTCCTCCTCTTTTTGCTGGGGAAGATTGGCCCTGGGCTAACATCTGTGCCCATCTTCCTCTACTTTCTGTGGGACTCTGCCACAGCATGGCTTGACAAGTGGTGTGTTGCTTCGCGCCGGGGATCCGAACGTGCGAACCCTGGGCGGCTAGAAGCGGAGCACAGGAACTTAACCACTATGCCACTGGGCCGGCCCCAGCAGAGTCAATCTTAATAAACTCTTTAAAGTTAAATAAAATATGACCTCAAAATTCAATGACACTGTCTTCCATGGTAGGACTATTCTGTATGGTCTTTTCTAGTGGATATTAAGAAAGTAGATTTGGAGCCTTTACTAATATCATTGTATTGAATGTGTTTTGGTTTTTCCTCTAAGTACAACTTCATACTTGTAGTTCTTTTTATTTTTTTATTTCAATGTATCCTTATAATAATAGAAAGTTTACAAAATTATGACAGGTTTTAAAAATCTTATCTTGGCATACCTTAAAATAATCAACATTTTTATTATAATTGGTTTTTTAAATATTGATGTATTTCACTTTTTCTTTTTCTCTTTTGATTGCCATAGGATCTTGGCCTCACTACTGTTTAGGAAGACCAGCTTTCCTATCTCTTATCACCAGCTTTGGCTTTTTATAAATTTCAGCGTGCAACAAGTATATCTGCAGACGATGAAGAGCGGGCGCGGGGCGGGGCCGGTGGACGCCTTCGCGTTGCTAAGGGCTGGTGGCGTCGTGGTTAGCAGGGTCGCTGGCCTCCGCTTGCCCATGGGTGCTTGGGCCCTCGCCTTGTCCCTCCTGGTCCCCCGCAGCGGCGCGCGTGGCCAGGTTGGGCGGGTGGTTCCAGGGATTAGGAGGCGGCGGCGCGGAGACGATGCTCTGGAGCTGAAGAGATGGATGGCTGAGCCGGAGGGCGAGTTGGGGGTCGCGGGTGCGGCCGGGGTCCCGCAGGACGCGCTGAGTCTGCGGAGAAACTGCGACTGTATGACCCGCCCATCAACGAGGAGCAGGCCTGAGCCGTGGGCGCTCGGCCGCGCAGATCCTGTCGTCACCCCGGCAACGCGGGAGAGCTGCCCCCGCCGTAGGTGAGGCCGCCGACCCGCGTCTCCCACGGGAAGACCCCCGCCAAGGTTCCCTTTTCCCTCGCAGTACTGGGGCCCGGCCCTTCCGCCCCACGACCCCCTATCTCCCGCGAGAGACCCGGGAGGATCCGGCCTGGGGCCCGCGAGGGAGGGCGGTGCTGGCGCTGTGGCTGGCGGGGTCCACGTAGGTGAGAGCATGGGGTGGAGGCGGGGGTCGTACAGCGGCACAAAGAGGGACTGTGAGGAGGGCGTCCCAGTGGGCCTGGGCCTGCGCCCCCTGCAGGGCCGCGGACCTGCCAGGAGTGCTGTAAGTGTACAGACTGTCACAGGACAGCTGCCCGCGGCTTGTTGGGGAGATGGGATGGGCTGGGCACTTTTTGTGATAATCTCTGTGAAAACAGAAAAACAATTTTCCTTCACTATTACAAAGTTGATGTAAGGGTAAAAATGCTTAAGGTGAAAGATGTAATTCAGAACTAGTCAGTAAAATGACGTTTAATGAAAATCCTTATCTAAATTGAAGTAAAGAACATTCAAGATTGTTATCAATTCTTTCAATTCCACCAAAACATTTATTTTTAGTGTCAAGTAAACAAATTTTAGAATTTTTATTTATTTAAAGCCAGTCTTTTTATGATTCTTTTGAAATTATTTCAAACAGTTTTTTAGTTTATTTGATGTATTTATTGCTTTTTAACTTGGAATTAATATTAGTGGAAAATAGTGCAATTATAATTTATTTACCATATATTATGATATGAAAAGATACATTTATAAAATATGGCAAAGCCATGCATTGAGATCTAGTGTTTCAAGGGGAAAAATGTTTGTGTGCAACCTGCTTTTGGAAGCCATGTTGGTAGTGGTGATTTCCAGAAGGAAGGAACCCCAGTTTGCATTCTCTTGAACTTCATCCCAGAAGAGTGTAGTTTATGTTTGTGGATCTGTTGGTAGTTTAGTTGTCAAAGACTGATGGAGTCTGGTGGTAGTTTTTAAAAAAATCAGAACCTTACGTTGAAATGAATTTTTTGCGTCATTAGTATGAACAATAACACGTTGACCTTGGTGTAATACACTCTTTATGCAGAGAATAGTAGTTTCCTTAGCAGCATTTGTAATCCATTCTTGTCCCTAGTTCTGCTCATAACCTTTGCTTCCAATTGTGGAGAGTCCAGTCGAAGCTGTTGATATAGTCTTGAGCATTTTTAGGGCTGGTTGATTAAAAATCTTTGGTAAGTTCATGTTAAAATATTGGTTTTTTAGACAGTTTATTTCCTCCTAGGATTTAAGAGTAGTTGCATGGCTGTGGAAGGCACAGTGTCTTCTGAACATTTAATCTTGATTCTTAAAAATGCTGTATAGTTTGGTACTGTGCACACTTATATAAATTCTATTTTAAAGGAAAAAAATGGTAATCGTGATGCCTCCATTCTAAGAAGCACTTTATGTCTCATTGTAAGGTTATATGATTGTATGTTGTTGGCAATCAGCAGCATTTATATTTTCACACATTATCCATTGACTTATTTTCTAAATGGAGATTCAGGAAAGTTAAGTGACTTACTCAAATTCGTATAGGTAACTCTGAATCAAATCCAGGTCTTTTAACCTCTAGGCTTTGTAGTACAGTATTTGGTTGAATGAAACAGATTTCGTTTGAATTTGCATCATGATTTCTCTGCTTTCTAGCTGAGTGACCTTGAATAAGTTCCGTAACCTCCCTGAGTCCAGCCTTCTCCTCTGTAAAATGAGAATAGATCACTTTTTTCACAGGATAGAGGTTTAAGTGAGATGGTATATGTAAAGTGACTAATGCAAGGCTTGGTATGTAAACTTCAGTAAGTTTAGTTCCCTTCCTCCCCTAATCCTGTGATCTTTCACATCGCCATGGTGTCTCTGGTTCAGCTGTTTTGTATTTTTACAGAATTAGGACAAATGTTTAGGTCAGGGTTTCTCAGCCTCGGCACTATTGACATTTTTGGCTGAATAATTCATTGTGGGGGCTGTCCTGTGCCTGCATAGGATGTTTAGCAGCATCCTTGGTCTCTGCCCACTAGATACCAGTAACTGCCTGCCCCCTTCCTGCGGTCATGACAATAAAAAAAGTCTTCAGACATGGCCAAATGCCCCTTGGGGCAAAATCCTTCCCTGTTAAGAACCACTGGTCTAGCAGATGATGGGTTGTGCCCAGGATTGTGTTCAGTGTGGAGAATGGGTTCCTGGCTGTAATCTTCAAGCAAGTGAATCTTTCAGCTGGCCACTGTTCCCTCTGCTGTTTAGCTGAATAAATAAGTGGTATTGATTCTTACCACTGTCAATAGTAAACCTCCATTTAGTCCCATAGAAAGAAAAAGCGCCTCACACTCTTTGACTTATTTTTGAGTTGAATGTGGTAGTAATTGATTTTAGTTCTTATTTACTTTTAACAGTATTGATACACCCAGAGTATTCAGGACTGTTTGAATTTAAAAATTAGAACTATGTTATAAAAGAAATAGAAAAATGATGAAGGGTGTGGGAAGCATGGAAATGAAACCAATATTGGAAGAAAACAATGAAGAACAAGTAATTCATTTAGCATTCAGATATAACTTAGAGCCATATACTAACATGGCCATGACAGCAGTGTGATATAGAACTGAAGGAGATAAGTTTAAGAAAAAGGAAAAATGAGTTCTTTAGAAGATATCTTCAGAGTAAAAATGATTAAATTATGAATTATATCTTAAAACAAGCAGTATATTTTACGAAGTATTTGTGTGATGACAGGAGGATATGTTGCTTAGAAGCATGAAGGCTTATGATTCTTCCTAGGTGGCTGAATAAAAATTTTATTTTCCCCAATGTTTATGCACTTGTAGTCATAATAAGACCTCATTGTTTGGTAAAAGTTTATTATATACACTTAATTTTATTTTCCCCAATGTTTATGCACTTGTAGTCGTAATAAGACCTTATGTTTGGTAGTTTATTATATACACGTTGATGAAGTTTTCACTTTCACATCTTTAATTAACAAGTTAAAGACACTCAGGCTCTTGATATACAGCCTGTTGTTTGTCACCAGTGCACCTAACTGGTGTTTAGAACACCTTTTGGTATGCACATTCTTTGGAAAGTAGTCATTGATGGAATTTAGGTTATATTCCAGATCTTCACAAGATTAGGACTTTTTTTTTCTGAGATGCCTCAAAGAATTATTAATAACAGAAGTATTATTATTTAGAACCAATACATGGTCTCAGAAGTCTCTGAGAATACCCATCTGACAAAAATAACTCATTTCAGATTTTGATTTCAAAATTTTTGATGCACCTTTAGCTTTAGATGCATAAAGAACTTGTAAAACATTATGACCACATCTTGTTTTGAAATAATCTTAAGATTAGTAGTAGGTTTTCCTGGGAAACAATGAGCCTGCTTGTATACTAATAAAGAGATCCTTTGGTGTAGATCACATTCAGGCTTCCTTTGGGATTTGAAAAGAGGATATGAACAGTCAGGCTTCTCAGGTTCATGCTAATTTGGTGGGGGAAATGGTCTTCAATAATATCCCATCTGATTTGAGAGAGAGAGAGACTATTTGTGGAGAAGGTTGAAATAGTGTAGACATGTTCAAAAACATTAGTTTTTGTTTGCTCTTGGTATATTTCTTGAGTGTTCGCATCCTAATCATTAATGAAAGGAACATTTGAGGTAATGTGTATGTGTCCAGGATGGAGGTTAGGGGTGAATGATGGTATTAAGGATTGGTGAAATAACTTATCAGTTATAGTAATAGGTAAGAATTATTCCATTTGAGCAATATGTCCAGAGATGTGGGGTTAATTCAATTTTAAAAACATGCGTTGGGTTCCTACTATGTGTAAGCAGTGTTCGGGTTTCCATGGGTGATATAAACATAAATAGTTCTGATCATTAAAGAAGAGAAAATAAAATTTACCATGCAGCTTCAACTCTAAGCCCACTCATTTACACAGGCCCCGTCTAGGCCCCCGAGAGGGGCTTTAATGATATGTTCAGATGGTCATTTGCAACATTAAAATATTTTAGCCATGATCAGTTAAGATTGCTGTCACTTTAGACTCTAATTTACTCTCCAGCATACTTCCACTTGTGTTGGGTTGTGTGGGAGTGGCCACAGACATTTTTGGGAAAAAATTAGAAATAATGCATTTGTGGTTTTATATCTGTATTTCTACCTCATGCAAAGGCAAACACTGGAAAGAATTTAGTCATATACAGATATTGGTACTTAAGTTTGGAACTTCGTTCAGAAGCCAATAGCCTCGCTGAGTTTTTACTCAACTTTAAAAGAAAAAAAATCATTGATCTACCAAGGACTTTATGTTGGTAAGAGATGATGAGTCACACTCTACCTGTTTTATTTGTAAGGTCAGCACCACTTTCCTGCATCATAGGTTCTATAAAATGGCAACAGTTCCCATCCCACTTTCATGAGTGTCTTTGGAGGCGTATTTTATTTCCCCTTTGCTTCCTGTTGGCTAAGTAGAAAAAAAGAAACTATCCTCTCCCAATTATGTATTTAAAACTTTGAGGAAAATATTGCCTTTTGCCAAATATAGTATTTTTTGTAACCTTTTTATTTTCAGGTAATTTTAGATTTACAGAAAAGTTGCAAAGATAGTACAGAGAATTCCTGTGTACCTCTCACTCGGTTCCCCTAATGTTAACATCTTACGCTACCGTGGTATATTTGTCAAAACTAAGAAGCCAGCATTGTCGCATTACTATTAACTAAACTCTAGACTTCATTTGGATTTCCCTAGTTTTTAATGTTTTTTTTTTTTCTGTTCCAGAATCCCATCCAGGATACCATATTGCATTTAGTCATCATGTCTCCTTGGTCTCTTCTGGTCTGTGGCAGTTTCTCAGACTTTCCTTGTTTTCCATGATCTTGACAGTGTTGAGGATTACTGGTCAGGGTTTTTGGAGACTGTCCTTTTTTTTGGGTTTGCGTGATGTTTTCCTGACTAGACTGGGGTTATGTGTTTGGGCGAAGAATACCAGAGAGGGGAAGGGCTCCTCTCATCACATTGGATTGGAGCAAATGGTATCCACACACCACCACTGGTGATGTGACTGCCAGGTTTCTCCACTAAAGAGTTATTACTGCTTTTACCTTTTCTATACTCTGTTCTTTGGAAAGGAGTCACTAAGTCCAGCCTGCGTTTAAGGAGGGATCCTCCTGGAGGGGTGAATATCTACTTAATATTACAGGTTCTCCCCGCTGTTCCACAGTAGAATGTTCCTATGACACCTTTCATAAGCCAAAATGGTGTAAAGCAAAGAAGCAATTGCCATTATTTTGTATGAGAAAAATTTTTAATCATTCCCAAACCCAAAAAATTACATAGCAAAATAATCAAAATAAAGCATAGATGCTCACAGACACAGTTCAAAGCTATAGCAGCTTGATCCTGAGATGCTGAGTGTAATTCCCAGGGAAGGAGGTTGGCAGCACCGCTCTAGATGCTCGGGGCTTTCTGTGCAACAAACACTGAATGCTGTTTTTGCCTTTTTTCGTAACAGTGAAAATCCTCTTCAGATTTCTTTCGTTTAGCGAAAACAGATAACTAATGTAGGTCTTTCGTAGAAGTGAAGTGGCATACAGTGAACTTTTGGATAGCAGGGCAAAATTGTATTTGGAATCTTTTTTTAAAGGAAGATTTGTCCCTTATACTCCATTTATTTATATGTTCAATCATTTATTTTATCAGTCTGGACTCACGCATGTTTTATACTTTGGTTGTTAACCATTACCATGTTAGTGTATTTTGTTGCTCAGATTGTTCCAGCCTGTGGTCATTGGACGCTCCCTCAGGTTGGCTCCTGTGTCCCTTTGACATAAAACCATCCTTTTGTGTTTTTGAGCACATCCTTGCTTTCTGGCACTACAAGATGCCTCAAGGCTTATCGTGTATATTTTCTGCCCCAGCCCTAGAATCACATGTATCTCCAAGGAGCTCATCACTGGGTATGCTTGTTGCTACTGGATTTGTTTTGTTTTTAATATAGAAGAAGAATTGAAATGTTAAAAGGTTTGGTTATTTTTGATTTTCAGACTTTGTTAGATTTGGAGAATATCTCTTTCTGGTATCTCACTTTTACTGGCATGCCCACCACCGTCTGTATAATTATTCAACAGTTATTTATTGAATACCATAGAGCCACGTTGAATAGGGAGGTTGAGAGAGAGCAGTCTGTACAAGTTGTTTATCAGAAGGGAGAGATACCTGGGAATTGAAGAGAGCGGAGCCTTTATTGGGATATCGACTTGGATATTCTGGAGCTGAGGGGAGGTCAATAAAATGTGGCCTGGGGCAAGTATGGATTGACTGAGGTATGTGAATGGTCGAAAACTGGTTTCGGACAAATCTTGTGATTATCGGCCTCCCTCTTGAAAGTAGTTATGGATACTAACTAGGGCTAGAGGTGTCCCTAAAACAGCAGTAGAACTGTGCAGAACGTTGGCAATCAACCACATTTGAAATAGTTCCCCATTTTGTAAACATGCATTTTCATTACTGCTCTGACATGCAACATGTGGATAAAATATGCTCTTTGTGATAGGCTCAGAAAATGTCTTTATCAAACAAACAAAAGAGATGAAAACAAAAGTATCATTGGGCGAATGGTTTTTGGTCTTGGTTGAGTATTTCAGACTGTTACATGAGATCATAATTACTTTAGGGACCAGAAAAATACTGATGTATGTAAAGCAATGCAAATTAATTGGGAAAGGTAGTGATATTTTTTCTAATTCTGACTTCTGTATAGTTACTTTTGAGAGGAAGTATAACAGGTTCAAGATAAAGCAAGATTTGTTTTTTCCTGCATTGAGTTTATTGGGCTTAACTGGTCCAGCCTTTGCTGCTTTTGGGTCAGTATCTAACTGGCATTCTATTGATTTTTAAACATTTCAAGGATAGACATTCCATGACACCCTGTTTTGTTTTGCTGCTTATAAAACCCTCATCATACAAAGAAAATACATTAAGAAAATGTCCCACCAAATTTTTAGGCAACTTAAGCACGTTTCATCTAGTTATACAAAAGTTAAACAAATATTTTTTTGTTTTAGTGATGATAGGCTGGTAATGAAGTGTTGGTCAGAATCTCCTAGAGTTTTTAAGGTGTATGTTGTATATCTTCAAAGATAATTAAATCACTGACCATTTTTCTTCTGTCTAAAAATCTAATTTCTTTTGAAATTTCCTTCTCAAAACTTATTCTCTTGGGCTTTTTCCAGTTTTTTCCACAAATTTTTCTTTTTATTTTTTGTGGAAGTTCAACATGCATACGGGAAAGTGCACAAATCATTAGTGACACGACCATGTAGACACCAACCTGACAAAGAATAAAAGAACATTACAAGTAGCCCAGAAGCCTTCCCCATATAATCATTGCTTTTATCACAGTGGATTGGCCTTGCTTGTTTGTGAACTTTATATGTATGGAATCTTACGGCATGTGTCTTTGTGTCTGGCTTCTTTTGTTCAACATTTTGTTTGTGAGATACAGTACTTATTGCATGTAGCATTAATCTGTTCTCATTGCCGTATGGTATTTAATTGTGTGAAAATACCAAAATTTACTTAACTGTTCTGCTGTTGATGGCCATATAAATTGTTTGGAGTTTTTAACTATTTCAAATAACGCTGCTCTAAATGCTCTTGAATATATGTATGCACTTCTGTTAGGTATATATCTAGGAGAATTGCTGGATTGTTGCATGTGTTTCTTGAGTTTTAGTAGATATTGCCAAGCAGTTTTCCAAGTGGTTGTTTCTGCTTACCTTTCTTACTAGCAATGTATCTGTTGCTCCATATCCACTCTAATACTTGGAAATGCCATAAAAAAAGAGAAGTTTAGCTATTCCGGTGGGTTTGTATATGTATTGGTATATATCTCATATCAGTTTTAAGTTGCATTTATCTGATGGCTAATCATATTGAGTGCCTTTTCATATATTTATTGGCTATAAAGATACCTCTTTTGTGATATTCCTGTTCAGATCTTTTGACCATTTTTCTATTATGTTTTTTTCTGATAAATATATGTAACATAAAAGGTACCATTTTAACCATTTAATTTAGTGGCATTAATTATATTCAGAAGGTTGTACAACCATCAACACTTGCTTCCAAAATTTTTCATCACACAAACAAAAACTCTCTACCCATTAAGCAATAACTGCCCATTTTCTTCCCCCCGCCTCTGGGTAACCTCGAATCTACTTCTATTATGTTTTTTGTCTTTTCTTATTTTTATATGTTCTGATTTTTGTATACTCTGGATATGAGCCATTTGCCAGTTATATGTATTGCAGATAGCTTCTCCAACTCTGTGGCTTTCCTTTCACATCCTTAATGATGTGTTTTGATGAATAGAAATTTTGATATATCACATTTTCATTATCAGTGAATTTAAATATATTTCTAATTTTCATTGTGATTTCTTCTTTGCTCTTTAGATGATCCTGTCAATTTTTATTTATCTATTGAGGCTCTATTATTACGTGCATACAAATTTAGAGTTGTAATATGTTCTTTGTGGATTGACCTTTTTATCAGTGTGGCTATAGTTACATGTGTGTAGTTACACCAGCTTTCTTTCATTAATGTGTGCATGGTATATTACTTTCCATAATTTTACTTTCAGCTTTTTTTATATTCTTACATTTAATGTGTGTCTTTTACAAGCAGGATGTAGTTTGGATTTGTTTTTTTATCTAATATAACAATCTTTAATTTAAAATTGGATTGTTTATTTCATTTACATTTAATATAATTACTGATATTTGGGTTTTAAAATATACCATCTTACTATTTCCTTTCTATTTGTTCCACCAGTTCTGTATTCATTTTCTCTCTAATCTTCTTTTAGATTAAGTATTTTTTTAATTGTTAAATTTTCCTCCTTCATTAGCTTGCTTATTGTACATTTCTTTACTATTCTTTTAGTAGTTGCTTTACAACATGCATTTTTGACTTTTTGTTAGTCTTGTATAAATTATTAGTTCTATTACTCTCCAGACAATGCAAAGATCTTAGAACACTCCATTACTATTCTAGTGAAATAACTCCATTTATCTCCTTTTGCTTTTTTATGATGACATGTATTTTAGTTTATCATAGATTTTAAATATAAGACAATATTTTTGTACAATTTCTTATTAATTTAGATTCCTCCATGTTTGTTCTTCCCAAGCTCTTTGTTTCTTCATGCATTACTATGCTTGCTTCTAGAATCATTTTCCTCCTACCTGAAGAACTCCCTTTAATATTTACTGTAGTGCCTGTGTGCCACAGTTGAATTCACTCAATTTTTGTTAGTCTGAAAATATCTCTATTTTATCTTCATTTTTAAAGCAAATTTTTTAAATTGATATCTTAATAGTTTATAACGCTGTGGGGTTTTAGTTGTACATTGTTGTTTGTCTGTCACCATGTGGATGTATCCATCCCTTCACCCCTTGTGCCCACCCCCCACCTCCCTTCCCCTTGGTAACCACCAATCACTTCTCTCTGTCCGTGTATTCATTTATATTCCATATATGAGTGAATTCATACAGTGTCTGTCCTTCTCTCTCTGGCTTATTTCACTTAACATAATACCCTCTAGTTCCCTCCATGTTGTTGCAAATGGGACAATTGTGTCTTTTCTTATGGCTGAATAGTATTCCATTGTATGTATATACCACATCTTCTTTAACCAATCATTAGTCGAGGGACACTTGTGTTGCTTCCACTTCTTGGCTATAGTGAATAATGCTGCAATGAACATAGGGGTGCATAAGCCTCTTGTGATGGTTGATTTCATGTCCATTGGGTAGATGCCCAAGAGTGGGATTGCTGGATCATAAGGTATTTCTATGTTTAATTTTTTGAGGATTCTCCATACTGTTTTCCATAGAGGCTGCACCAGTTTGCATTCCCACCAGCAGTGAATGAGGGTTCCTGTTTCTCTGCATCCTCTCCAGCATTTGTTGTTTTTTGTCTTGGTGATAATAGCCATTCTAACAGGTGTCAGGTGATATCTTAGTGTAGTTTTGATTTGCATTTCCCTGATGATTAGTGATGTTGAACATCTGTTCATATGTCTATTGGCCATCTGTATCTCTTCCTTGGAAAAATGTCTGTTCATATCCTCTGCCCATGTTTTGATCGGGTGGTTTGTTTTTTTGTTGCTCAGTTTATGAGTTCTTTATATATTACAGAGATTAATCCCTTGTCGGATAAACGATTTGCGAATATTTTCTCCCAGCTGGTGGGTTGTCTATTCATTTTGATCCTGGTTTCATTTGCCTTGTAGAAGCTCTATAGTCTGATGAGGTCCCACTTGGTTATTTTTTCTTTTGTTTCCCTTGTCTGAGTAGACATGGAATCTGAAAGGATCCCTTTATGACCAATGTCAGTTAGTGTACTGCCTATATTTTCTTCCAGGAGTTTTATAGTTGCAGGTCTCACTTTCAGGTCCTTGATCCATTCTGAATTGATTTTTGTATATGGTGATAGGAGATGGTCTACTTTCATTCTTTTGCATGTTGCTGTCCAATTTTCCCAGCACCATTTATTGAAGAGACTTCCCTCTCTCCATTGTATGTTCTTTGTTCCTTTGTCAAAGATTAGCTGTCCATAGGTGTGTGGTTTTATTTCTGGGCTTTCAATTCTGTTCCATTGATCTCTGTGTCTATTTTTGTGCCAGTACCATGCTGTTTTGATTACTATAGCTTTATAGTATATTTTGAAATCAGGGATTGTGATGCCTCCAGTTTTGTTCTTTTTTTTCAGAATTGCTTTAGCTATTCGGGCTCTTTTGTTGCCCCATACGAATTTCACTATTTTTTGTTCTATTACCGTGAAGAATGACATTGGGATTCTGATTGGGATTGCATTGAATCTGTAGATTGCTTTAGGTGGAATGGACATTTTAACTATATTTATTCTTCCAATCCCTGTGCATGGAATATTTTTCCATTTTTTTATGTCTTCCTCGATTTCTTTCAATAGTGTCTTATAGTTTTCATTGTATAGATCTTTTACCTCCTTGGTTAAATTTATTCCCAGATATTTTATTCTTTTTGGTGCAATTGTAAATGGGATTGTCTTTTTGAGTTCTCTTTCTGTTAGTTCATTGTTAGTGTATAGAAATGCAACTGATTTTTGTAAGATTTTATACCCTGCCACTTTACTGTAGTTGTTGATTATTTCTAGTAGTTTTCCAATGGAATTTTTTGGGTTTTCCATGTATAAGATCATGTCGTCTGCAAATAGTGAGAGTTTCACTTCTTCATTGCCTATTTGGAGTGCTTTTATTCCTTTTTCTTGCCTAATTGCTCTGGCCAGAACTTCCAGTACTATGTTGAATAAGAGCGGCGAGAGTGGGCACCCTTGTCTTGTTCCTGTCCTGAGAGGAAAGGCTTTCAGTTTTTCCCCATTGAGTAGGATGTTAGCTGTAGGTTTGTCATATATGGCCCTTATTATGTTGAGGTACTTTCCGTCTATACCCATTTTGTTGAGAGTTTTTATCATAAATGGATGCTGGATCTTGTTGAATGCCTTCTCTGCATCGATTGAGATGATCATGTGGTTTTTATTCTTCATTTTGTTAATGTGGTGTATTACGTTGATTGATTGGTGGATGTTGAACCATCCCTGTGTCCTTGGGGTAAATCCCACTTGATCGTGGTGTATGATCTTTTTGATGTATTGCTGTATTTGGTTTGCCAATATTTTGTTGAGGTTTTGTGTCTATGTTCATCAGTGATATTGGCCTGTAGTTTTCCTTCTTTGTATTGTCCTTGTCTGGCTTTGGTATCAGGATGATGTTGGCCTCATAGAATGTGTTAGGAAGTATTCCCTCTTCTTCTATTTTTTGGAATAGTTTGGGAAGGATAGGTATTAAATCTTCTTTGAATGCTTGGTAGAATTTTTCAGGGAAGCCATCTCGTCCTGGGCTTTTATCTTTTGGGAGGTTTTTGATTACTGTTTCAATCTCTTTACTTGGGATTGGTCTGTTCAGAGTCTCTGTTTCTTCTTGATTCAGTTTTGGGAGGTTGTACATGTCCAAGAATTTGTCCATTTCCTTTAGGTTGTCCAATTTGTTGGCGTAAAGTTTTTCATAGTATTCCCTAATAATCCCTTGTATTTCTGTGGTGTCTGTTGTAATTTCTCCTCTTTCATTTCTAATTTTATTTGAGTCTTCTCCCTTTTTTTCCTAGTGAGTCTGGCTAAGGGTTTGTCAATTTTATTTATCTTCTCAAAGAACCAGCTCTTTGTTTCATTGATCCTTTCTACTGTTTTTTTTTTTTGTTTCAATTTCATTTATTTCTGCCATGATTTTTATTATTTCCCTCCTTCTGCTGATTTGGGGCTTTGTCTGTTCTTCGTTTTCTAATTCTGTTAGGTGCAATTTAAGGTTATTTATTTGGGATTTTTCTTGTTTGTTAAGGTGAGCTTGTATTGCTATGAATTGCCCTCTCAGGACCGCTTTTGCTGTGTCCCATGTGAGTTGGTATGGTCTATTTTCTTTTTCATTTGTCTCCAGATAGCATTTGATTTCTCCTTTACTTTCATCAATGACCCATTGGATGTTCAGTAGCATCTTGTTTAGTCTCCACATCTTTGTCTCTTTCCCAGTTTTTTTCTTGCAGTTGATTTCTAGTTTCACAGCATTATGATCAGAAAAGATTTTAAAGCAAATTTTAATTAAAATGTAACTCACAGAAAATGCATAAATCATAAATGATGCATTTTCACAATGTGAATACACTTGTGTAATGAGGACACAGATTAAGGAATAGAACCTTCTTAGCATCCCGCAAGGCCTGCCTCTGCACCCTTTCAGTCACCAATCACCCCAAGAATCACCACTATCATGACTTCTAACAGTAAATTTTTTCCATATTTGAACTTATATATCTAGAATTAACCAGTGTTATACTACCTTTGTCTCACTTCTTTCTCTGAACTTTGTGAGATTGATCCATATTGTTGCATATAGTTGTAGTTTGTTCATTCACATTTTAGTATCATATTCCATTGTATGAATATACCATAATTTATCCATTCTACTCTAGATGGACATTTGAGTTTTTGGATCTTAACATTTGGCTATCCAGTTACTGCGTATTATGAATAATGCTGCTATGAACATTATTATTAATTGTTATTAAACGTGTCTTTTGGGGCTGGCCCAGTGGCGCAGCGGTTTAGTTTGCGCTTGGCAGCCCAGGGTTCGCGGGTTCGGATCCCTGGGCGCCTGCCAACACACTGCCTGTCAGCCATGCCGTGGCAGCGTCCCATATAGAGTAGAGGAAGATGGGCACGGATGTTAGCCTAGGGCCAGTCTTCCTTAGCAAAAAGAGGAGGATTAGCAATGGATGTTAGCTCATGGCTGGTGTTCCTCACACACACAAAAAAAGTGTCTTTTGGTGAAAGATGTAGCATTTGTGTTGAGTATATATCCTAAAAATGGAATTGCTGGTTCATAGTGTATGTGTATGTTCAGTGTTAGTAGATACTGCCAAAAGTTTTCCAAAATGATTGCACCTCACAAAGTCTAAAAATTAAAACCAATCTGGGACATTAGTATAAATTTCATAAGGATTTGACTAGTGTCATGTATATGGAAAGGCTATATCCATAATAACAACCGGATTTGCTGGACCATATTTAGCTTCTGCGAACTGTGATTCTTAGATCTTTTTATGCTACTTGTGCCTATGCATTTTTTTTTAATTGGGTCTGTTGTCTTTTTCCCTTTATTTCCCATTTTCTCCCCTGCCCGATTTAACTGGAGGCCATATTTCCTATCTAGTATACTTCTTTAATAACTTCTGTTTCTGAGAGAGAAAGATATATGTAGATAGAGGTAATGAGTAGTATTAGAATGCCACTGTCAGTCACCTTAGTTTGTTTGATCCTGGACTTGGCCATGTCTTCCTGAATTTTGGTGAAAATACCATGTTAGAGCAATCCCCTATTATGTGATTTCATTTACTCATTTCACTGGTGCCTGAGTGCCTTCTAAGTGCATTGTACTAGATGTTGAAGATACAAAGAGGAATGAAGTGCACCCATACCTTCAAGATCATAGGTGCATAAACTAACACTTATAGTACAGTACAGTAATTTCAAAATAATAGAGACACATACAGAAAACTATGTGAACCCAGAGGAGAGAGTGACTGACTCTGCTCAGTGTGATGTAAGGCAGGTTTCACAGAGGAGATCTTTTTTCTGGAGGTTTTGAAAGAAGGATGAGCAGTGGGATAAAAGGAGAAGGACATGTTAGGCAGAAGCAACAGTAAGTACAAAGGTTTAGAAATGTGGAAGAACTGTTCAAAGAACAATACATGAATTGTAGTGTGGCATTTCTGCTGACACCCACTTCCCCATACCAAAAGCAGACACTGCTTAATGAGTTGTAGGGGCACTAGCCTACTGCCCTGTAGCACCCATGTGTCCTTCTGGCCCCCTTCTGGGCAGGACACCAACCATCTGGTTGGTATTTGTAATGATCCAGGGCCTGGACAGCCCGGATCTGTTTATCTTAAAGAATATCATGTCTTGAAGGAACACAGAGCCCTTTCACATGAGCTACTGGTCCTTGGAATGCTGATCATACAAAAACAGCCCCTCTTGGCAAGCACGTAGCCTTTGTTCCCCTGCCTATATAAACAACCTCCTCTCTGCTCGTGGTTGTGGTAACTCGGACACTCCCTGTACTTAAGTCCCAGTAAATCCTTATGTCTTTTATAGCGTCTCCAGGTCTTTTTTCCTTCTCACCGCGACCTGTCCCGCACTGCTCACGCAGCTGGGCATGCGGTCAGATGGTTGACAAGCCAGCCAGGAGACCGAGGAAACCCCGTGAGCACCAAGACTATGAAAAATGGGAAGGGGAAATCTGCGGGGGAAATCTCAGGTTAACCAGTGTCCTCGGTGTGGGGGGCTGGTTGCCTCCATAGGGGAAGTCCTGGGCATAATAGATGTAGGGAAGAAAAATAATCAGAACCCTGGGCCGTTGCTGCAGCCCTGGGGTGGCCTCTCCTTGCTGTGGGACAGCGCGCAAAGGAAGCAGCAATGGAAGCAAAAGTAAAAGGAAGACAGTGGCAGGAGGAAGTGCTCGCTTCTGAGGACTGCGAACTGAGCAGCTGGCGCAGTGTGAGACAGCACATCCTGGACGCACTGGGCTCACTGCCCTCAGGAGCCGCTGGAGTGTGCCCAGTTGGCAGGGCACTGAGGCCAGCTGCCAGGTAATGGAGTGGAGTGGCCATGGTGTGCCACCTCCTGCCCTCCACTAGAGCACCACCGCCGAAGACCCAGGGGAGACAGATAAAGTCAGATGGAGGGGAATGAGGGCTTCCAGGCCCACTGCTGGGTCGTCAGCCGCTCCCGCTCCTGGCCTTGCTCACCGCTAGCCCTCGCTCCATGCCTGCGCTGAGAGCTGCCATGACTAGAAAGCATCCTGGGTGGCTTTTGCGTCTCTGGGATACTGGAGCAGAAGGTGTTTTGCTGTCAGGTAGAAATGAGCACAGTGGCTTGCGTCATTTCTTACCCCAGCCCCCTCGACTAGGGGGAAGGACAAGGGACCTCGATCCATTCCTGCAACGCAAGGCAGGTGGCTCATGTGGGGGCACTGGAGGCCACATGTGGAAATAATGATCTTAGCAGTAGTAAATACAGGAGCAGAATGCACCCTGATTCATGGAAATCTATCCCATTTTGATGGCCCTATTTCTGTTATAAATGGTTACGGTGGGGACACCGTTAAGGTGCAACTGGTGCTACTAGCGCTACAGATACGGCGTCTCCAAGCTGCCAATGCCTCTGACTGGAGAGCCCTGCAAGATTGGAGGACCATCTCCCACTTTTCCATTCCTACTCCCTTCCCGCCAAGTAACCTTTCCTTGCCCTCTTATAATGTTTCTCAAGATTATATCTTTCAGCTTGTGTGTGAGCAGGTTAACACAACCCCAAAGGTGGGATACTCTGTTTTTGATGGTGTAGGATAGTTAACTGCTATACACATAGAATTAAGAGGTTCCCTTCCCTGGTGTGTTGAATGTCACAATAACTCCACACCACCAAATGCAAATATTTCAGAAAGTGTGGGATGGACACAACCCCCTAATGTTGCCTTGTTTCATTATATCACTGATGTCATGTTAACCTCTTGAGTCTTTTTCAGACCTACAGGAAGCCTCTTGCTCCCTCGTTGCCCACCTATGCCAAGGATGGGTGGTGAACGACAATAAATTACAAGGGCCTGTCAGATACTTGGGTGTTGTTTCTGGTCAGGTAAGACAAAAGTTGTTCCTCTTGCTGTTATAGATAAGATACAGGCTTTCCCTATACCCAACACCCCAAAACAACTACAGACCTTTCTGGGCATATTAGGTTATTGGCACCCTTTCATTCCTTGTTTATCCCAACTACTCTGTCCTCTTTATAAGTTGGTGTGAGAGGGTGTTATCTGGGACTGGGGGACCACCAAGCAGGAGGCCTGTACCCTAGCCAGAATAACAGTAAAAGAAATTCCAGTTTTGGGTGTTTTAACACAAGGATAACTGTGCGAATTGGACGTTTCCAGTTGCCCAGAGGAGTTTAGATGGGGTCTCTGGCAGAGGCAAGGCAGTAAACGAGTTCCCTTTGGCTTCTGGTCTCAATTGTGGAAAGGGGCTGAAAGACGATATAGCACACTGGAGCAACTATTATGTGCTGCTTACTTGGCCCTCCAAAAAGTGGAGCCCATAACCCGTTCCCTGCCTTTCACAGTCTGTACCTGTCTGCCCATTGTGGGGTGGCTGCAGGATGTTTTCCAAAAGCCCCACTCAGGAACAACCCAAACACAGACGTTGGCAAAGTTGCATGTGTACTTACAATGAGGGATTACTAATAGTCCCTTAAGTGCAGAATTGCATGCCATCCTAGGACCAGTAACATATACCACAGAAGAAACAACCCCGTTGGATGAAGTGCCTATGTCTGAAACCCTGCTGAATGTACAGGAGGGATAAGGACCAATCCTGGCAGAGGCCCAGTATACAGATGGGTCTGCAAGGGGCAGTCCTCCCGATTGGATGGCAGTGGCCATCCAGCCTTCAACCAACAGCATGTGGTTGGATTCTGGCTCTGGGTAAAGTAGTCAATGGGCCACATTGTGGGCTGATGGTACTGACTCAAGAACCCCACCCAATATATCTTTGTATAGACAGTTGGGCAATCTATAAGGGGCTCACCTTGTGGATGGCCCAAGTGGCACAACTAAAGCGGACCATCAATGGTCACCCGTTGTGGGGGGCAGAGCTCTGGGATGACATCTGGCAGCAGATCCAGGGAATGACGATAACAGTACATAATGTTTCTGCACATCAGGCGACAACACTGCCAGGAAACCAACAAGCAGATGAATTAGCCCGGATTCGTCTCCTGGAAGAAGTACCAGCCGAGAGAGAGGCAGAATGGCTACACAAGAAGACTGGACATAAAGAACAAAGGACCCTATGGGCTATTGCCAAGCCTGAGGCCTCGCCCTGCGCTATGCTGACATGGTACAGGTCTGCCAGTCGTGCCCTTCTTGTTCCTTGCAGAGACATTCCCCAGGACATACGCCAAATCACCAGAGGCAAACAACCCACCCAACGCTGGCAGATGGATTATATCAGGCCCTTACTTCTCTCTGACAGCTGCCAGTATGCCCTTACTTGCATGGACAGATATACAGGACTGCTGCAGGCATACCCCAGCAAACAGGCCACACAAAAGACCACCATAAGAGGCCTAGAACACCTTTGTGCTGCTTATGGTGTCCCCATGGACATCAACAGTGACCAAGGTACTTATTTTACTGGCCACCAGGTACAAATATGGGCTGACCAAATGGACATACATTAGCATTTTTACCTGCCATACAACCCCACAGCTGCAGGTCTGGTGGAACAAATGAATGGCTTGTTGAAACAACAGTTAAGGACAGAAGACAGGACCCTAGCCCACTGGACAAGACACCTGACAAAATACATGAACAACATGAACATGAAAGACTTACCCGACACAGTGCGTAACATGTTGACCGAAGGAACCGACACAACAGTGTACCTTTAGACAAGAGCCCACCAAGCAGAAAAACTGCACCACAGATAGGCACTCAGAACAACTTCCTTTTGCCTCTGCCACAGGAACTCCCTACTGACACCCACATGGTCACTTGGCCCTGGGACTGGCGGGTGGGGGCCTGCTGGTGTGGTCTCTTAGCCTCTTGGGGGACAGGCTTAGAACAGGATATCATATTAACACCCTTTATTGTGGGAAGACCACCCAAAACCTTCAAACTTAATTAATCTAGGGCCTCCAGTTCCCCAAGGCACTTTCACCCTTTCCCTCAGGTATGTCATTATTCCTCTCTTATCCTATACCACTGCCCCTACAGCACCCACATCAACTGGACAAACAGTGTGGTATTGCCATCCTGGTCTAAAACTACAGGCCAGTACCATACTAACCCAAGATATTGCAACTGTGTGTGTCTTGTTGGACAGTCATGACCTCTGTGTTTTAGTTCCCACTAAACATCTTACTTTTTCATCTTTAGGACAATGTCTGCCAGCCTCTTCACTGATTGGGCACACGCAGTTGCTGAGTTAGAAAATCACTTCAACTGCTAGGTATGCAGCGAGCTGCCTCTCTCTTGGACCACGGGGTTACCATGGCAGAAAGTGTTTGGCATTCTTGCCTTTTTGTTATTGCTTTTATTTTCTTGCTGTGCTCTCTATTGCTGTTGTGGTATATGTTTGCAGTGCTCCTCTATGTGTCTGGCCCAAGGGAATCCGCCGAAGAATGGCGCTATAAGATTGTAAGAGACATTCGGACACATGGGGGGGTGGAGTGTATGGGCACTAGCCTACGTGCCCTATAGCAACCATCTGTTCTCTTGGCCCCCTTCTGGGCAGGACACCAACCATCTGGTATTTGTAACAATCCAGAGCCTGGTCAGCTTGGATCTGTTTATCTTAAAGAAAGAACATCATGTCTTGAAGGAACACAGAGCCCTTCCATATGAGCTACTGGTCCTTGGAATGCTGGTCATGCAAGGACAGTGCCTCTTGGAAAGCACATAGCCTTTGTTCCCCTGCCTATATAAGCAACCCTCTCTGCTCGCGGTAACGGTAACTGTCCAGCCAGCTGCCCCTGGACACTCCCTGTATGTAAGTCCCAATAAACCCTTATGTCTCATATGCTGTCTCTGGGTCTTTTCTTTGGTCTCTCTGCAGCCTATCCTGCACTGCTCACAAAACTAAGCATGTGGTCAGACATCAGTTATCACATTTTTGCTGCTAAATTTATAAGCAGCTTGAGAGTTCTCAGTAGGGTGCCTCAGGCAGCCACTGCCAATTATTTGGAATTGGCATGTTAGGTTGAATCTTTTTGTCTTGTCTGCAGTGGGCGTCCTCTGCACCTGGAGCATGGGATGTGTATAGGAGTGGTGGAAAATGAGACAGGCTGGAAAGGTATATTGTCTGTGATCAAGTTATGAAGGACTCTGCCACACTATTGAAGTTGTATTTATAGTCTGTAGAGACAATGGAGAGCCATATAAGGATTTTAAGCAGGAAAATGTTATAAGCAGATTACTTTTTTTGGAAAGATAACTATAGGATACTTTGAATCAAAATTGATAGAGAACTTCTAAAACAGTCTTAAATAAATATATGTTTAGAAGTCCATAAAATGATTCTTGAGGTTGAAAAAATCTGAAGTGTCAGTCTTCATGCTTTCTTTAGAGCTTAGTCACCTTAGGTGCTACACTAGAGCTTTTAGTCTCTTTAGATCCTTTGGGGAGTGAAAGGGAGCTTTTTTACTTTAATAATAAAAATAATGTAAATGTGATTTTCCCCCTAAACTTTTGGAACCAATTTTATTTGAGACCTGTAAGATAAGACAGAGCTTAGATAAAACATTTGGCATATTCTATTGCCTGATATGTATAAAATTAAATTTTATTGGTGGGAAATGATTAGTTTCCTAAAAAATTGTTTAATGATAGTTGCTCCCTAACTCTGACCTTCTTTTATAATTAATCATTATCTTATTTGTATTTAAAGAACTTATTTTACTCACAGGTGTAATAAAAGTGTATAACTTAGGAAATCAAGTACAGAAAGAAGGTGTTTGTTGACTATATATATATAGAGAGAGAGAGTCTATACTATACTATAGTCTATATAGAGAGAGAGTATGTGTGTATATATATATATATATATACACACACACATATGTATGTATGTAGTAAAAGTTAAACAGCTAAAAAATGTGTGCTTAGGTAGGTTTCATGGTTTAAATCAGATATACCCAATCTTGATAGAAGGTAAGTAACATATTTGAGTAAGTGGATATGGATGGCAGTTATGGCACTATATCTAAAGGAGCTTGAGTTTTGGGTTAGAAGTATCATTTTGTACGTGAAGCATCAGTAATGGGTAATGGTTGTCAGAGACTTCTGAGGGTTTAAAGGAAAAGCATTGAGGAGTGCCACATGCCCTGGTATTTCTCTTGGCTGTTCTTGCATGAAACCGTGGCTTAATGCTCTCCAAAGAGTAAGTAGAATTCAGGTCACTGTGAACCTATCCTTGGGAAAAGAGTTATGACTCTTGGTTCGTAGAATTTAGAAAGAGAAGAACCCTCCCTAAATACAGCCAGAATTTCCTCCCTGGGCATGTTGAAAGTGTGGAAGGGGTGCTGAGCAGTGGAGTTTCTCTCCTCATACACAGCTATATGGAGCCTCACAAGACATTTGAAGTCAGCCCTGCTTCCAGTGAGGGCATTATTTCCCATTTCAGTTTTTACTCAGACTCATGCTCACCTTGTACTGGGGTGATGAAGCATTACATAGTATGACCATTAAATTATTATCAAGAACAACTGCAAAATTTAATATAAAATTATGAAACAATTAAAGGGAAAAGAGATAAATGATTAGAGAGGAAGTAAAAAAACTGTGAGTAATGGTTTAAGAAACTTTAAAGTATTTCTACTCGTTCTGAATTTAGGTCCTACAAATATGCACACCAACTTGCAGTTTTGGGCATGCAGACATTACATAATGCAAGCCATTTATCAGGATCCTTTTATATAGCACAGAGTAGTCATAAAATACTCCTGCTGTTCATTATTCAGACACATGTACATGCTCACATGCACACAAAGGGATTCCTTTTTCTTTTGCTATTTTGAAAAAACTAAGAAATTTACACTCAATGCTCCCATTGGCCAGCTTGGGTTATCCCCCTTGTGAACCTGTCCCATTAGAAGCAACTGTCAAGAGAAAATCAAGAAAAAAACACAATGCACTTTTAGTGGATGTGTCCACTAAATCCATATTATTTTTACAGGGATGGGTGTTTAGTGGATGGGTCCACTAAATATGGTGGCTTTTTTTGAGTTAGGATATCTATAGTTTCTCCTGAATAAGACTCTTCTGGAGAAGAAAAGAGCCAAGACTTATTCTAGCTCTTGGGTATCTGTTTTGACACCTGTGGCTATAATTGCTGGTTGACTTTATAATAGGAGTGTTTATTTTGATCACCCATTGAATTACCTATCCAGGGATCACTGATGCTTTTAATACCTAATTTTGAACTAAATGTTAAGTATTTATGTGCTGATGGATGTTGCTAAACATTACATCTCCTTTATAATCATTAATGAGAACCATCAGAGTGAGGGCAGTTTATTCATCAAATACTGCACAAGGTCCTTAGGAGATAAGATCCCCATGAACGAAGTGGTAATAATCTCATGAAATAATAGTCAATGATTGCCCTTGAAAAATTGAGGCATTTTGCTTAGCTTGAACTTGAACTCTTTTTATTCTGTGTTTTGCCTGCTGAGCTACTGCTGACTTGAGAGGGTGTTTGGCAGACTTCAATTAGAGGAATTTCTCATAAAAGAGTAGGATAAGAATAGAGATGAAGAAAAGCATTATCCAAATGATAATCTAGAGTTTATTCCCTCATTTGCCTGTGTTCCCTGGTACGTTTAGAGCCTGTATTATAACAGGCTTTGTTGCTGTTGTGGCTGTTTTCACATGCCTGTCTATTCTAGTAGCAGGGAGTTTCTCAGAAGCAAGGGCTGATGTCTTCACCCCATATCCCAAGCTGCTAGCACACTGCCGAGCTCACAGAGGGTGCTTAGGAAATGCTGAATGAATGAATACTGGAAAAGAATCAAAGACATCTTTCATGGATACCCAAATATCCAAGATGAAACAGCAGTGTTAAGACAACATTCAGCTGTTAGAGAAGGGTTCTGTCTCATTTTCCCTCCTAACTATGGAGTCCTTACCAAGCATCAGGAGTGTACCTTACCTGTATTCTCTATTTAATCCTCATAATCACCCTACAAAGTAGGTGATATGCTCTCCCCACCATACTGTAACCAAACTCAGTGGGTTCATCTCTTGCTGAGTGCGGAGCCAAAAAACACAACCAAGGCTGAAGTGGGTGAAGAAAAGTTTTATTGCTTGCACAAGCAGTGGGAAACACCAAGGATAGCTCCCAAAGCAGTATCCGCCTGAGGTTAGTGCTGGTGGAGACTTCATATACCAGGGTGCAGAGAATATGTTACAACTATGTAACAACTGGGCCCAGTTAGGGCACATGTGCAGGGCATTATATAATGAGGTCAAGGTACCATTACATAATGAGTTCAGTGTAACATACCATTACATAATGAGTTCAGTTCACTGCAACATGCCATTCCATAATGAGTTCAAGGAACAGGTCCATGATAACTTTTGGATACTGGGAGCTGGAGCACATTGCAGGGGTATTGGTGCAACCATGTAAGTTTCACTGTAGGGTGGCAATATCTGCAAAAAGGGGACATCAGCCTCTGGAAAACAACATGTTTAGTTTTCTCCTTGTCTGGAAAACATTTAACAGACCATGTTAATTATTGATTAGATTCTCAGTAACCATTTCCATGTCTGGTTCTCGGTCACAATACATATGGTGAAACCAAGACTTAAGAAAGTTTCTGGGGCCCGCCCGGTGGCGCAGCGGTTTAGTCCACGCTTGGCAGCCAGGGGTTCGCGGGTTCGGATCCCGGGCGCCCGCCGACGCACTGCCTGTCAGCCATGCTGTGGCGGCATCCCATATAAAGTAGAGGAAGATGGGCACGGATGTTAGCCCAGGGCCAGTCTTCCTCAGCAAAAAGAGGAGGATTGGCAATGGATGTTAGCTCAGGGCTGGTCTTCCTCACAAAAAAAAAGAAAGTTTCTGTGTCTTTCATATGGAAAGCCAAAACTGGCAGAGTATGTGTGTGTGTGTGTTGGGGGTGAGAGGGTGTTGGTCTCCTCTGGTTGCTGCTATTTTCTCAGTGAAATAAGAAGTATTCATCAGACAGAGTAGAGAGAAGGGGTAAGAGAGGTATGAGGAGATAAGAGAAAATTAAAAATTCATTTTCCTAAAAGGTAATCCCTATTATATTACTTCCTGCTTAGCATAACTTTTCCTGTCTAAGCATTATGTCCTAATTTTTCGGCTTCACCACCAGAGATTTCCACAGAATGACACCAGGGCTTCACTTCAGTATAGGCTGCTCATATCTTATGTGTTTTTTTCCAAAAGTAGGTTGACTAACTATAAATAAACTCTGAAATGCATAGCCATATGATAGTAATTGTAAGAATTAATTATTGTATCTTCTCTGAATGAAATGTTAAGAGGGCTTCAAGTCAGTGGCCTAGAGTTGGTGCATAGAAATTCAACCAAATCTTTCCAATGTATAGTTTAGCAAAAGGTTTTCAACTGTATTAATCCTAATAGACAACAGTCTCAAATATTATAGAAATTTTTCATGTAATTTTTTTTAGTTCTAAACCTCATTAACAAAATAACATGCTGAGCCTTCTCCTTTTGACTCAGTGAGCAGACCCTTCACATTAGAACATTCCTTTGCACAGCCGCCAAAGCAATCTAAAGTCACAAAATAGAACAAGAAATCTGCACGTGATTGAGGATGATTTGGGCCCATTTTCCTGATTCCCCCAACCCCCAGAGTCTTAACTGTTCAAACTGCTCAAGACAACATCTCACACAATGTAGAAATTATGATTTATGTTGTGGAGGATCACAATTGGCCACCCCAAAATGTGTCTCTTGGCATGAAGATTATTTTTAAGAACAAAAGACTCTGAAAGAAACTCTCACCTTCCCCCTAACTGCCTAAAAGAATTTAAAATAGAAGAGCCTCTTCCAGGAAGGAGCTAATACCATATGATAGTTGTAATGTAATGTAAAATGTGTCTCTCGGGTCACATTGTCTATAGTCGGTCTATTTGCATTTCCATCTCCATGTAAATTGCCTTCCTCCCCCTTGAAGCCCCAAACCACTACCCCCAACATCCTCCTTTGTCTTTAGCTGAAAATAATATTTAAAGTGGTGGCTTTGGCCATTCTGGCGAGTTGCTCAGTTTTCCTGGGTTTCTCCCATGTATGCTTGTTATAAAGTTTTGTTTGATTTTCTCCTGTTACTCTGTCTCATGTCAATCTAATTTGTACACCAGCCAGAAGGACCTAGAGGGTAGAGGAATTGTGTTACTCCTCTACGGTTTGGCAACTTGAACGAGATAAAACTTCACTGGCTGGACGCTTCTCGCTCCTGGACTACTGCAGCTGAGAGATCCTGGACCCCTGACAAGAGCTGGCAGGAGGTAAGAGTTCTCATCATGTCAGTCTCCCGGGTCTGCCTGCAGGGTCCAATGGAAGTGAGAGTGGTGAGGTTTTTTTCCTTTGCTAAATTTCAATTAGCAGGAGAAAATATTGGTGAAGCCAGCTTCTTAGACTCAGTGAGTCTAGGAAATTTGGTTTGCATACTGATTGGTTTATTGATCCTTTTCCTCCCAGAGATGGTCACCCTTTTTCCTTGTCTCTGTCTTTTTTGGACATTTGTCATAAAAAAAAACCTTGGGGCAAGACACAGGCATCTATAAGCCTGTTGTCTGAGAATATGCACATGAGGTGAAAGCTGTTGCTAAGGGCATGTTGGAAGCCAAAGAGACCACAAGTTTAATGGGCATGGGTTGAGCAGTTAAGAGCCATTAGGGTACTCGTCACCTCAAGAAGACTCCCACGACAGGATAAGTCAGGTCGTGGAATGGGGTAGATGACACAGGTTCCCCGCCAACTTCAAGAAAATGTCCGTGCAATGATGAGGTACTCTGTAAAACCACACACATTCCCCAACTCATTGGCACCTCCCTCCTAGGTATTAATTTGGCTCCAAGAGGCCCAAGGCTTAGCTAAAGCTGTTAATGTGCATATAAGATAAGGTTTTTTTCTTTTGTCTTGTTCTATGTCTGGAGAGCCTGGCTTTGTGACCTTTCTGGTCTCTGCCATCTGGAGGATGCACGTACCAGTGTACATCTTGGCGGCCAGTCGAATACACTGTGGTTGTGAGACATGCTGTTTGTCCAGCTGTGTCAGCTTTCAGGGGAATTTGCCAGTTGCTTTCATAAGGGGCCTTTGTCATGTCAACCTTTGTTGCTTGTTGTGCAACGATGGCCTCTGCTTTCTTAGACTCTTTTGGGGAGTGAACTTTCTGGATCTCTTCTGGGGACGCCTCTTGTGTCCATGGTTTAGCTTATTGGTATCAGTCGCTGTTAAGATCCTACTCATCAATATGGCCAGACAATGGATCATTTAAATTGGAAAAAATTCTAAATTGGGAAAAAAAAATTTTTTTTGAGGGCTCTCATCATAATTGGTTTATTGGTACCTATGCAAAGGCCAAATTTAAAAAGGAAATAAAAAAAATAATAATGACTAGACTTAAGACCCTGACTCAGTTTACAACTAAATTGAGAAAATGTAAAAGAATAAATGTTGATAAGATTATAATGCTTGGAATGTTTGAGCTAATTTTATTTAAAGAGGTTATATCAACTTTGCCCAAGTATGTTTTAAAATGTCTGACTGGGAATGCTTCCCCTATCCAAAATTATCAGACCAACACCTATTGATAAAGTCCTAATGAAAGCTATGATTAGAGGTATAAGAGTTGATGGAATTCAGATAAAATTTTGTAGGAAAATTGATATATTTACAGGCTTTATGTGAAGTGATTGCATCTCTTTTTGCCTGATTGTATTATAGAATGTATTGTGGGGATAGATATTGTGTCTCACTGGGGAAAGGGAACGTTTCCCCTGCCTTATTGTAAGATAGCATGTAAATCTTCCCTTCAGACAATGTTGATTAAACATACTAAAGGGAAACCAGTAGGGTTGCCTGAGCCCATGCAGTGTGAGATAAAAACTAGAGGCTAATAGCAGGTGCTAATAAAAAAGATAATAAAGGCTGTCCCACACCCCGCCCCCCCAAGGTAAATTGGTCTAGGGTTAAATTGTACACTTAGAAAGAGGGCCTTTGTTAAATACTTTGTGCAGACTTTTAAAGGTTTGATACATTGTCCTGAAGTTTTAGAACATGAAAATCTTTTGATTCACCTCTTAAGTTAAAAATTTCTGTGATATAAAGAAACAATTGGAAAAATGTAGCAGAAAGAGTGGGTTAACTTCTTTTGTCATTCAGATGGTAATCCAGTTCTTTGGGGAACTGGAAGCAACCATCTTTGTCTTGCAACTCTCTGCAAGCCCTGAGGTATAGCTCTAGAGACCAGTTCAAAGTTCACTTGTCCTTTTGCCAATCCCAAAGCCTCCCCTCTTCTCAAAACACTCCTAGATATTGATTGAGACATTAGAAACTGATAAGGCAAATATGCCCCAGAAACTCCATCTTGAAGAAAACTTGACTGCTTTCTCTGTGCCTTAATGATATAGATTTTCTGCTCCCATCCTCTCTAGGACCTAAGAGCCATTCTTTGAAATGCAAATGTTTCTCATAAACTGGTGAGTTTGGTATTGCACCTGATTCATAACAAAAACATAACAGAAGCTATTACATCTCTGTCTGTATCTACCTATGTGTTCATGTATGTCTATATGTATATGTTGTAAATGTGTGATGTTTTACCTCTGGATGGTATGGCCAAAATTAAGAGCTCTGTTTAGTTGACTTAAAGTAAGCACTAACATAAGTTATTTCTAAATGTAAAAGAAACTAACCCAAATGCCTTTCAACTGAATGTGATATAAAATAATCTTTGGTAAATGAAAGTTTGTTTAAGTTTGTTGGTCTGATTAAAATAGGCATGTCCTCAGAGTTCTCAGATATGATGCAGACATGCAGCCTGGGTTTACTAGTCAAATAAGCTCATGTCATCCCTGTTACAAATTTGTCAGCAAAACAATAGCTTTAAATAATAGCTGATTTTGTCTAATGTCTCATGAAGTTTTCATAGGTAATCTAAACAAAATTGTTGGGAACAAATGATTTAGATTTAAGTGAGATAAGTGTTTACAGATAAACTTTTAGCTCTATAATTATAGTTTATGGCATATATATTTAAAATAACTTTCCAAATCTCTTTATAACTTGCAACTTTGAAATTTTGCTCAGTTAAATTAAATGATGGAAAATTCATTGAATATCTATGTTATTTCTAAATAAGATAAAATATTAGACACTAATTATTAAATATAGGTTTACCTACTTTTGGCTTCTTATTACAGAGAAACTAAAAAGTGTTTTTGTCTATTAGTAACACATCTTGTATTTTATTTAAAAACTGTACTATAAAGTAACATGTTTCTAGAAATTATGAAAAGTGTTTATAAATTTTCTAAGCCACAGAATGCTAACATAAAAGACAGTTTATAATTGCTTACTTCTTAGTTTTCACTAAAAATTAAGATTTATAGGAGTTAAGAATTCTAATCAATATATGTGATTAAAGCTACTAAAAATTAATAAGAAAAACATGTTTGTATTTAAGGAAAGTAAGATTATGTTTTCAGTAAAAATGGTATAAAGAATAGCAATATTTTTGTTTTGTTAAGAAAGATAAATTTGTCCTAAAATACTAGGAGGAAAAAAGAAGACATGGGACAAACTCTGAATGTAAAAAAGAAAGTTATAGAAGGTTTGTGGAGAAAGAACCTTGAGGAAGGAGTTATGCATGGTCAAATTGGCTAAGATTAAAATGAATTTAATTAAGTAAATGAGTTTTAATATCAAAAGTAAGCTGGTACAAGGTTAGAATGGTACAAGGTTTTTCTTTTCCCCTCTCTTAAAAGAATAATTTTCATAAATGTTTAGTCTGTTTTTGTTAAAAAATTATAAAAGGATTTTATGTTTTATCAAAATAAATTTCCTATATTATCAGTTTTTTTTTTTTGATTTTTTTTTTTTTGACTTTTTTTTTTTTTTTTTGTGGGGAAGACCAGCCCTGAGCTAACATCTGTTGCCAATCCTCCCCTTTTTGCTGAGGAAGACCGGCCCTGAGCTAACATCCGCGCCCATCTTCCTCCACTTTATATGGGACGCCGCCACGGCATGGCTGACGAGCAGTGCATCGGCGGGCGCCCGGGATCCGAACTTGCGAACCCCGGGCTGCCAAGCGCGGACTAAACCGCTGCGCCACCGGGCGGCCCCTCTATATTATCAGTTCTTTAATCACAGGTGCTAAGGTTTTTCTTACAGCTATTTAATTTTCTACATTCGCCTAAAATTCTTTGTCACCATGGCTTAATGGATAGCTGAGCATTGTTTCATAGGGATCTATGATATTATGTGGGTAAATGTAAGTGTTTGTAAAAATTTTATAACATTCCTAAAATTCTGATCTGTCTTGGCTGTCAGTTGTAATTCTAGTTATTATTTTAAAGGGTTGTATGTCAGAGAAATAACCAAGTTTCTTTGTCAATTGCCATTATTAAGTCTTTTGTCATTTACAGATAGTTTTATTTTACTCTGATGCTTTTGCAAATACTTCTCCTCTTCAGAGAGATTCATGGATAGGACTCTGGCACTTACTCTAGAATACAAGATTCTAATAAACTTCCACATCATAAAACTGAACTGGGTAAGAAATTATAGAATTCTAATGGAGAAACCGATGACTTCATGAAACCGCTAACAAAAGATCACTATCATGAGTTGATTATATGAGACTGAATGAACTGATGAGGATAATTATAATTTTTATGACTTTTTGTTTGAAATATTGCTGATTTTTAAAATTTTTTTCAGGTTTAAGAAAACCTTTTATTTTTTTCTCTTAAGCGAACTATGACTTATAACAATTTGGTAAATTATACTTTTGTAAGCAGAATTGAAACATTTATCTTTTTCTCCCTGCCTGATTCCTCCAGAATTTGGAAACTTTTAGTGAGTAAATATTTTTATTTTCATGGCAATATAGTTATTTGCATAATTTCAATAAGATTATCTGTTCTGCTTATAATAGGACACAATTAGAAACATTGGTTATATTACCAAAGCTTTGACTGGAATGGCATATATGAGAGAAAAATGCATAGTCAGATATGACCAGACAGCTTTTGAGAAACAAAGATTGGACTTTATGAAATAAAGCCACTTGGAAGTATTGGCCTGATGCCTTGTTCACAGGGTTCCCAGCAACCTTACCAGATGAGTAAAGAAGGTCACTTCTCTGGCAAGTGACTAGAACCTCAAAATATTTGGGGGACCTAAAGAAGAGAGGAATTCACCCAAATCTATATGTATTACAGGCAAGTCTTTGGCTTGGCTTTCCTGGCCTCCAGAGGCCTTTAAAGTTCAACCTGAGATTCCTTGTAAGAAGTTCTAGCAAAGCAGATTTAAAAGAACCTATATGATCAATTGCTATTCTTGCTGTACTTATATAAGTAATTGGGCCAAATTTATTGAACGTAGACTTATGTTGCAAACTACTTAGCCTTAATTTGGCTATCTTTGGTAAAAATGAGGGTGATTTTAGAGAGAAAAAATATGTTTCAGTAAAAAATATAATACACATTGTAGGTATTGGATTCTAGTTCTGTTAATTGTCTTTGAGGTTTTTCTTTGCTACCTATAAACTGAACTAGATCCTGAATTCTTCTGGTCTCCTAAAATGTCTGGCTACAAATCTCCAAACTAATGTTTGCAATTTTTTCCCATCATTTTCATTTGGAATCATTGAATAATGAAACTGCCCTTTTTCCTGAAGCCTTGCAAACTAAAGCTAGATAACTTGATATAAACTTAAGAGAGATCACCACAATAGCATACTGCTGCAATGTAACCCACTCAAAATGATATCTGAACACCAGATGACATCATCAGAGATATTTCAAGCTACAAAACCTACTTCAACCCTGACATCTAGAAATCTTCTTGACTGACTGTCCCCTGGACTCAGAAACTGGTTTATAATTTGCTCCAACCATTAACCTTATTTTTCTTTTTGTTTCCATAGAAATGTTTCTTATTAAATACCTGATTGCTTGCTTCCACAATATAGGCCTAGCTTTGGGAGCCCACCTGCATCACCACCTCCTAAAAATGAATTTAACTGGACTGATCTGTTATCAGGACTAAGAGACATGTTCAGTGAAATGGAACAGTCTACCAACTCATCTTCTGGACTATGAAACTTCTTAAAGTTTCAAAGGTGGGACTGTGCGCTATCAGAATTGGCCACCCCAAAATGTGTCTCTTTGGCATGAGGATTATTTTTAAGAACAAAAGACTCTGAAAGAAACTCTCACCTTCCCCCTAACTGCCTAAAAGAATTTAAAATAGAAGGGCCTCTTCCAGGAAGGAGCTAATACCATAAGATAACTGTAATATAAAATGTGTTTCTCGAGTCACATTGTCTATAGTTGGCCTGTTTGTATTTCCATCTCCGTATAAACTGCCTTCCTCCCCCTGGAAGCCCCAAACCACTACCCCCAACATGCTCCTTTGTCTTTAGCTGAAAATGGTATTTAAAGTGGCAACTTGTTCAGTTTTCCAGGATTTCTCCCATGTATACATGTTTTAAACCTTTGTCTGATTTCTCCTGTTATTCTGTCTCATATCAGTTTAATTTGTAGACCAGCCAGAAGGACCTAGAGGATAGAGGAATTGTCCTCCTCCCCTAAAATGCCAGTATATGTATATGTCTGCTGTCATGCCATTTAATATGGGGGAGGGGGGGAAACAGGAGTTCTAGAAATTAAACAAAGCCATAAATCTCTTCTCTGTACATAAGGTGTGTGCAAGGGGAGATTTCAGATAACTTCCACCACCCCTTTAACTCTTGATATGAATGAAGAGCACCATAGTGTGATACAGACAGATGACTATGTTAGAATTAGGTGGGAATTGGGGGGAGATGGTAGAGTCTTTCTCTTTGCTTCAGAAATCTAAAGAAAATGCAGTACCTGCTGGGTACATATCCCCTAAAAGTTGCCAGCACTATTCACCAGACAGCTCCCACATAAGCAGATGGCTTCTTTAATGATTAAACTCAATTTTTCTAAAATGCTAATCAGAGAAAGATAATTTGAAGGTCTATCATACATGCAGGGAATGTCTTTCATTTTTGTCTTATTTACTCCTAAGAATCACAGAGTTATCACCTGAGTAGGCTCAGTTTCTCTCTCTATTTAACGCATATGACTCCAGTTACAAGAAAAGGGGAAAGACAGTCACTGAGGAAAAGGAGAACCCCCTTTCAGAATGAAACACTCAATTGAAAGGAAAGCTATTTTTCTATTTTCAAAACTCAGCCTTATTGTTATCTTTTGAACTATGTGTTTAATACAGTCTCTTCAGTGGCTTCATATGGCATATTCATCTGAATTCATTTTTCTATGAATTTCCATTAAAATATAGAAAAACCAAATTGTCCATATGAAAGCTAGTTGGTTTTTTTTTTTCGTATTGAGGTAACACTGATTTATAACATTATATAAATTTCAAGTGTATATTATGTTTTGATTTTTGTGTAGATTGCATCATGTTCATCACCCAAAGACTAATTACCATCCATCACCATACACATAAGCCTAATCAGCCCTTTTGCCCTCATCCCTCCCCTCTTCCCCTCTGGTAACCACCAATCCAATCTCTGTCTCTATGTGTTTGTTTGTTGGTGTTTTTATCTTCTATTTATGAGTGAGATTATATGGTATTTGACTTTCTCCCTCTGACTTATTTTGCTTAACATAATACCCTCAAGGTCCATCCATGTTGTCGCAAATGGCAAGATTTCATCTTTTTTATGGCTTTGTAGTATTCCATTGTGTACATATACCACATCTTATTTATCCATTCATCCCTTTCTGGGCACCTAGGTTGCTTCCAAATCTTGGCTATTGTGAATAATGCCACAGTGAACATAGGGTGCATATATCTTTACACATTTGTGTTTTCATATTCTTTGGATAAATACCCAGCAGTGGAATAGCTGGATCATATGGTAGTTGTATTCTTAATTTTTTGAGAAATCTCCATACTGTTTTGCATAGTGGCTGCACCAGTTTACATTCCCACCAGCAGTGTATGAGAGTTCCCCTTTCTCCACATCCTCTCCAACCCTTGTTATTTCTCGTCTTCTTAATTATAGCCATCCTGATGGGCTTGAGATGATATTTCATTGTAGTTTTGATTTGCATTTCCCTAATAGTGATGTTGAACATCTTTTTGTGTGTCTGTTGGCCATCTGTCTTAGGAAAAATGTCTGTTCAGATCTTTTGCCCATTTTTTAATTGGATTGTTTCTTTGTTGTTGAGATGTATGAGTTCTTTATATATTTTAGATATTAACCCCCTATCAGATATATGGTTTGCAAATCTGCCAGTTGTTAGGTTGTCTTTTTGTTTTGTTGATGGTTTCCTTTGCTCTGCAGAAGATTTTTAGTTTGATATAGTCTCAATTGTTTATTTTTTTATTTTGTTTCTCTTGCCTCGTCAGACATGGCATTTGAAACTATGCTTCTAAGACCAGTGTTGAAGCACATACTGCCTATGTTTTCTCCTAGAAGTTTTATGGTTTCAGGTCTTACATTCAAGTCTTTAATCCATTTTGAGTGTATGGCATAAGATAGTGGTCTACTTTCATTCTTTTGCATGTGGCTGCATAAATAAGAAGAGAGGGTCTTTTATTTTTTTCAGTTAGTCTGTTTACCTATGGGTGATTATTTTTTGCTAGAATAAGCCCAGGTCAATAGATCATATTGATAATCCAAGGTAAATTTTACATTAAGGAAACGTGCCATGGTAACTCCTAAAATATGTATTATGTGAAATAAGTTGATATAAATATGACATATGACTTCTGTACACAATTTATTTAAAGTTTATGAATTTCAGAGACAACTGCACCTTTTGCATGGGGGTGGATATATAACAGAGCATTAGATACCACTTTGGACTATTTTTGTACTACTCCTGCTCTTTCCTACTAATTGACAGTTGACCACTGTATGAGCCTAAACTTGCACAATAAATAAAATACAAGATATGGTTTTTATTATAACAAAGGGATTTCTAGCTTTGTGAAGGGTTTTGAATGATTCAGTTTACAAAATGATTTCTCTGCTGTTTTTTTAATCTACTTCGTGTACTAATGCATACCTGTATAGGGATGCACTTTGGCTATTCTGTTGTCCTGTAACAGTATGATGAATAGAACCATCTCTGGTGGGATAATTGGGATCACATTGTAAAACTGGACTTGTGTTCACATCAAGTGATTCTCAAAAGTTGTGGAATTTGGGAACAGGTCCAGGGCAGCCTGTTACACGCTCCTCTGAACAGCGTTAATCTCACTGCTGGTCTTCACTTGGAATGAGTTGCAGGGAAGCCAGTAGGGACTGAGGCTACCAATCTGTCTGTCTGAATGCTTAAGAAAGAAAAAGTCTTCATGCCAGGAAGGAACACACTGCCACGCACATGGTACACACAGAAAATGGTGTCTGTCCTTAATCTCACACTTATAGGTCAAATTGGCCTGGGGATTTTACAAGTTATTTCCCCTTTCCCCCGAGGTGAAATTAGTTTGCTTTTATCTTGGCCAGTACCCTCTTTGGAGAGAGCTTTCAACTAAAGTTGTCAGGGAAAGATGTAACAATTTCTAGGGAATATGCTTCCACGTAACAACACTGTTTTTTCTAAACTAACTTAGGTTTTTTTTAAAACAAGAAATTTGAGGTGAAAAGTAGTTCAGAGGGTAAAGAAAGCATTATTCATTTCCTTGGCTAGATCTGGGTATTATTGCTTCTTTATGAGAGCTTTAAAATTTATTTAACCACATTCACTTCCTTTAACTCATTCAATCTTTGAAGAGCAGTTTTGACTCCATGCTAAGGTAAAATTAATCTCTCCCCCTATTTTTATTGAAGTAACATTGGTTTATAACATTATATAAATTTCAGGTGTACATCATTATATTTTGACATCTGTATAGACTAAATTGTGTTCACCACCAAAAGTCTAGTTTCCATCTGTCACTGTACAGAAGTCCCCCTTTCCCTTCCATTCTGGTAACCACCAGTCCGTTCTCTGTATCCATGTGTTTGTTTGTTGTTGTTATTGTTTTATTTTCCATATATGAGTGAAATCATATGGTATTTGTCTTTCTCCCTCTAACTTATTTCACATAGCGTAATACCTTCAAGACCCATCCATGTTGTTGCAAATGGCAAGATTTCTTTTTTTTTTTTTTGTGGCTGAGTAGTATTCCTTTGTGTATATATACCACATCGTCTTTATCCATTCATCCATTGATGGGCACTGTGCTGCGATGAACATAGGCGTGCATATATCTTTTCGAATTAGTGTTTCATATTCTTTACATAAATACCCAGAAGTGAATAGCTGGGTCAGATGGTTCTATTCTTAATTTGGGGGGATCTCCTTTCTATTTTGCACAGTGGCCTCACTAGTTTGCACTCCCATCAGCAGTGTATGAAAGTTCCCTTTTCTCCACATCTTGTCCAACACTTATTTCTTGTCTTTTTAATAAGAGTCATTATGACAGGCGTTAGGTGATATCTCATTGTGATTTTGATTTGCATTTCCCTAATAATTAGTGATGTGAAACATCTTTTCATATGCCTTTTGGCCATCTGTATATCTTCTTTGGAAAAATGTTCAGATCCTCTTCCCATTTTTAATTGGATTTTTTGTTGTTGTTGAGTTGTATGAGTTCTTTATATATTTTGGATATTAACCCCTTATTGGATATATGGTTTGCAAATATCTTCTCCCAATTGTTCGGTTGTCTTTAAATTTTTTGATGGTTTTCTTTTCTGTGTAGAAGCTTTTAGTTTGATGTGGACCCATTTGTTTATTTTTTCCTCTTATTTCCCTTGCCTGAGGAGACATATCCAAAAAGATATTGCTAAGACTGATGTCAAAGAGCATACTACCTGTGTTTTCTTCTAGGAGTTTTATGGTTTCAGGTCTTACATTCAAGTCTTTAATACATTTTAAGTTAATTTTTGTGTATGGTGTAAGATAGTGGTCTACTTTCATTCTTTTGTATGTGACTGTCCAGTTTTCCCAATACCATTTATTGAAGAGACTTTCTTTTCTCTATTGTATGTTCTTGGCTCCTTTGTCAAAGATTAGCTGTCCATAGATGTGTGGTTTTTTCTGGGCTCTCAGTTCTGTTCCATTGATCTGTGTGTCTTTTTTTCTGCCAGTACCATGCTGTTTTGATTACCATAGCTTTGTAGTGTACTTTGAAATCAGGGAGTGTGATACCTCCAGCTTTGTTCTTTTTTCTCAGGATTGCTTTGGCTATTTAGGGTCTTTTATTGTTCCAAATAAGTTTTAGGATTCTTTGTTCTAGTTCATGAAAAATGTCAAAACCCTATTGGATTCTGATAAGAATGCATTGAATCTGTACATTGCTTTAGGTAATACGGATATTTTAACTATGTTAATTCTTCCAATCCATAAGCATGGAATACGTTTCCATTTCTTTTTATCTTCTTCAATTTCTTTCAGCAATGTCATTTTTTCAGTGTACAGGTCTTTCACCTCCTTGGTTAAATTCATTACTAGATATTTTATTCTTTTCATTACAATTGAAAATAGGGTTGTATTCTTGATTTCTCTGTTAGTTCATTGTTAGAGTATAGAAATGCAACTGATTTTTGTATGTTGATTTTGTATCCTGCAAATTTACTGTATTTGTGTATTACCTCTAATAGTTTTTTTTGTGTGTGTGTGGATTCTTTAGGGTTTTCTATATATAAAATAATGTCATCCTCAAATAGTGACAGTTTTATTTCTTCCTTTCCAATTTGGATCCTTTTTATTACTTTTTCTTGCCTAATTGCTCTGGCTAGGACTTCCAATACTATGTTGAATAAGAATGGTGAGAATGGGCATCCTTGTCTTGTTCCTGTTCTTAGAGGGACAGCTTTCAGTTTTTCACCATTGAGTATAATAGCTGTGGGTTTGTCTTAGATTGCCTTTATTATGTTAAGACACTTTCCTTCTATACCCATTTTATTGAGAGTTTTTATCATAAATGAATGTTGAATCTTGTCAAATACTTTCTCTGCATCTATTGAGATGATCATATGATTTTTATTCTTCATTTTGTTAATGCAGTGTATCACATTGATTGATTTGCAGATATTGAATCATCCTTGCATCCCTGGAATAAGTCCCACTCAGTCATTGTATATGATCCTTTTAATGTATTATAGTATTCAATTTGCTAATATTTTGTTCAGGATTTTTGCATCTATGTTCATCAGCAATATTGGCCTGTAATTTTCTTTTTGTGTGTGTTGTCCTTGTCTGGTTTTGGTATCAGGATAGTGTTGGTCTCATAAAATGAGTTAGGAAGCATCCTGTCCTCTTAAATTTTCTGGAAGAGTTTGAGAAGGATAGGTATTAAATCTTATTTGAATGTTTGGTAGAATTCACTGGAGAAGACTTATGGTCCTGGACTTTTGTTTTGTGGGAGAGCTACAGCATTAAATATGCCCAACTCCTTCCCTCTCTGACATTCTCCATCTCCACTCCTGGGACATTTCCACGTCACCTTTCAGACAAATCCCCATCTCCATGCAGGCCTCACAGTGTTTCCCCACTTCCCTGAAGTCAGGCCATAATTGTTCTTTGAGGAGCATTATCTAGACTCTGCTGTGGGTCAGCCCCACTCTCCTGTGCAGCACTTATGTGTGTGATGTCAATCTTCAGAATAAAGTTCTCTAGAGGAAGTAGGATTCTAAGTGTTCTGCAGGGCAATATCAGACTGGACAGTTGCTTACCAGTCATGAGTCAGGCATATGAACAACCCAGTGGTGGTCTAATAGTGGTCAACAACCAGCCCAAGAGCAGTTGGAAGCAATTGCATTTTTGTGGTGGCGGTGGTTTTGTTTTGATTTTTGCTCAACAGCATTCTCTTTCTTTGAGAGAAGAAATCCTTTAGTTTTTTTTTTTTTTCCTGAGGAAGACTCACCCTGAGCTAACATCTACCAATCCTCCTCTTTTTTTGCTTGAGGAAGATTAGCCCTGAGATAACATCTGTACCAATCTTCCTCTATTTTGTATATAGGTTGCTGCCACAGTATGGCTGATGAGTGGTGTAGGTCCACATCCAGGATCTGAACTTGTGAACCCGGGCTGCCAAAGTGGAGCATGCAAACTTAACCACTATGCCATGGGGCCAGCCCCCTAGTATTTTTTTAAAAATCACTTTTGGTGCTCATTGTTTTCTCTTCTTTTTCTCATTGTTTTTCCTTTCCTTTCAGCAACTAGTAAGAGTAATTCTATCAGCAAGGGACATTTTTAAATGCAGTTGTACTTTGTATTTTCCTGTCCAGTTACTAAGGTTAAAAACTTTGCCTTGCCATTTATAATAAAACAAAACACCACCTTAAGTAGAACAGCTCTTCCTCTTGTGATGTGGTGAAAGGAGAAAGATCTTATTGTCCCAGCATGTTTTGTCCATGCTGACTTAGAGCATGTTAGGCACCTGCTCTCAGGTGAATGGACTCTGGCCCAGGGGAAGCTTACAGGGAGGGCCATGTTGCTCAAGATGGTTCTGGCTGCTTGGTGGAGCTCCTGGGTGAATGGGATCACTACTGTGCTTTCCAGACTTTAGTTTTTCTTCCTGGATCTATGCCAAATGCTTAAACATGTCTGTCTGTCTGTTTTAAAGATATGGAGATACTGGTCTTCTCTTGCTTCAGTTAATATAAGGTTTACTGTCATTTTACATGCAGCAGTTGCCACTACTGCTAGGACCAGGGTCTCTGTCCAACTGAAGAAGGAAATTGACTAAGAAGAAGTGGCAAGGAGCCAGGATGCTGAAGTAAATAGCATTCCTAATTTAGTTGCAGTTTATCCTGAATAGGCTAATTGCTAAGGCCCTGGTTCCCAGACTGTGTGCCAAGGCATCCTGGAGCACTGTAACAAATTTACAGGGGTATTGTGGGATGTTTTTATTTTCAAGGGAAACACAGAGATATCAGCTGGATACCATGTAAAAGACTACTATTAAGTTGTTTAGACTTAGATATTTAATAAACAGAGTAGTCAGGTATTTCTTTTGGTACCATGAAAAAAATCAATGAAACAGTAAGAGCACCATGAACCAAGAAAATTTGGGAAGTTCTGCTCTAAGGGAACGATGAAGGTCCTTTAGAGCCAAGTGTTTGTGAGGGATGGAGGAGTGATAGGAAAAGGAGTGAGAAAAGAGAAGAAAATGCAGATTTGGAAGTTAGGTAATTGGGTCAAAATGACTCGAATTTAAAAGGCTTCCAAGTTGACTGGTAGCCACTGATACAGTGCTCTGAACTACAGACCCTTATGTTTTCTCTGATATGTAAGCCCTGATGCTCCTATCCCCTGCTAGTCATTACTACCCTAAACCTCTCAGACCAAGCATTTTGCCTCTTTATTCTTACCCCAATATTTGTTCATTCACTAAATATTTATTGAATACCACCTACATAAGGAGATAGCAGTAAGCAAAACAGACATAACAGATGTAATAGGATATTATTGGTGCTTACTATGAGCCAGGCACGAAAGTTGTTCCATAAGTGGAGTTGAGAGGTATGCAAAGTAGTGATTATAATCAATTATAATCATGCAACATGGCATCTAAACTGGAAAAAGAGGAGAGTGAGGACATGAGGGATTATGGCAAAGTAAGGGTGGATTGTAAGACCCATTGAAGTTAAAGGAGTGTTGGGAGGTCAGATGTAGGATCACTGTGTGATGCTCTGATAGGGTGGTGCAAGCCTGCTGTATGTTATCTCACAGCAAACTACACTTTACATTGTCTAAAAAAAGTTTTGTTTGAGCATATCTCATCTCCATGTGTGAGATTTATATTTCAGACTTAATGGAAGCTACATTAGCAAAGTGTTAAGCCTTACAATGGGCATGTCCCTTATTTATGTGCCTTTCTAGAGCTTGCTTTAAACACAGCATGCCGAGGTGGATGTAAACTGTCAGTGCCACCCAAGCTCTTTCTGATCATAATAAAGAGTGGCTAACTTGCTTGTTGTCTTATCCAGTGAAGTGCTGTGACTTCAGAAGTGTGAACTGGACATTGTAAAATGGTTTCTTTCCATTTTCTGGGCTCAGTTGTTTCCTTGAAAGGCAAAAGTCAGCAGAAACTAAGAAATTAAAGATGTTGAATAGTTGATGGTTATATCAAATGGAATTTCCATGAAATAAAAAAAGCTCATGCTGTTATTCCCTTTCCCATAATAGAAAATACAGAATGCTCATCATTGAAAATACAGAAAATTATATAACAAAATAAAAGTAACTAATCATATCATCCAATAAAATGACTCTTTACTTTTTGGCATATTTTATTTTACTTTTTTTCTAGGCAAGGTATGCTTCCTTTCCTTTAACAGAAACTTATTGTGCATTGACTATGTGCTGGGCATCGTGGTTGCACTTTGGTACAAGGTGGCATAAATGTATGTCCTCCATTTATACAGGTATAAAGAAAGGCAAATTATTATCTCCCTAGTCTTAAAAACAAACCCACATCTTCCCCTCAACCATACTTTTTTGGTCCCCACCTTTTTTTTTTCTCACAGCCATGGAATTGATTCATTAAAGATAGCCATGGTGGGCCTGCCCGATGGCCCAGCGGTTTAGTTCATGCTTTGGCAGCCCAGGGTTCGTGGGTTCGGATCCTGGGTGCCTGCCGATACACTGCTTGTTAGCCATGCCGTGGCAGCATCCCAAATAAAGTAGAGGAGAAGATGGGCATGGATGCTAGCCCAGGGCCAATCTTCCTCAGCAAAAAAGAGGATTGGCAACGCATGTTACCTCAGGGCTGGTCTTCCTCACACACACACACAAAAAAAATACCTGTGGCCTTGTAGCATCTCTCAATTTTTCATTAAAATTCACCTAATGGCAGAGGCAAAAGAAAAGGTGTCTCATCTTTACCCCTTTGCTGTAGCACTTCCCATAGATGTGCTCTGGTTTACAAACCTCTCTCCTCCTCTGGAGAGCAAATTATTTGAGGTTAGAGACTGTGGCTTATCCATCTTTTTACCCTTGGAAAATAGTAAGTGTTCAATGAATGTGTGCATTTCCTTCCTGCTAGAACCTTGCTCCAGGGCATCAGTGATCATGGTGGGCCACAGTCACTGAGCATCAAATCTCACCTAAACTTTTAGAAGCCAAAGGGGAATCGACCACCACACTGAGCATTCAGGGAATCTGCCAGCGTCTTTATCAGGGCCCATCCACAGAACTACTGGTATAGTTCTGATTTCCCACATGAATACATGTGCCCCTGTCAATGTATGCATATCCTAATGGACACGTGTGTCCCTAGATTGTCAGGAAACATAGTTTTCTCCCGACTGTGGATATTATCAATTGCCATCAAAAAGTCAGTATACATATTCCACTTATACTGTACAGGGTGCTTTACCAGATGCTTCAGGGGTTTTAGAGAGGAGTCAGGTAGAGTCCATGACTGCAGGCAGTTTATAATCCAGAGCAGTGTGACAATGGCTGACACATCCTGGCAGAAGATCTGAATCATTTGGGAAGTTTTTAAAATATTGTGTGTGTGTAAATATGTGTATGACGTATATACTTGGTCCCACCTCATACTGACTAAAATCAAATGAGTGCTGAGATCTGGAGTTTTAAAAGCCTTTCACGTGGTTCTGATGAGTAACCAGCTTTAGGAACTACTGAGTTAGAATTCTTAACATCAAGAAAACTTTGTCAGAGGGGAAATTGAAACCTGAAAGCAACAAGACTGTAAGGCCCTTAAAGCGGGGCCATGTCTTATCCTCCTCATTTATTCCTAGGCCTCATAGTTGCCTATATGTCTGGCATAGGCCCTGTCACTGTTGCACCTGGGATGGCACTTTGTTCATGAGTTCTGTTGAACTGGGCTGAGAGTGATAGAAGTGTACTGTGGGAAGCGTCCATCTGGTGGGAAGGATGCTCTGTTTTTCTAGACTGAAATAAGAAATCAGAAAGACTTTGGTGAAAGGGATTATTCCAGTCTGATGGAGAAACAGTGTTTTGGAAGCCATCTAGGAAAACTGGATTGTGGAACCAGCCCTGCTGGTACTAGAGTTGATATAATGCCTGTGCTAATTATATGTAGTGTTCTAGAAGAGATAAATGATGTAATAGGTATAAAAATATTTGTAAAAGAAAAAATAGTTACACAAATGAATAATGGCATTCTTTAAGTATTGCAATAAAGAATCACTTTTCTTCTCTTTTTTTGGTCTGGACTCCCATAAGTCCCAGCAGTTCACATTCAGTGCTGTTGACTCCCACAATATCAGAGACATGCATTGACTGTAAAGACCAAATTGTATTTTGAAATCAAAATGAAATGATTTTAAGATTATCTGCCATTTGGATTATCTGTGCCATTTTTATCATAAATAATGAAAACCCGAATATAGATCATGGTAATAGTGATATCTTTGTGATGATACGTGTGGTTCAAAGCACTTCTGTGTTGAAAGGAACAAACAAAATAATGTACATAGATGTTAGAAACATTTTTGTGTATAGTATCTTCAGGAAACCTGAAAACCTGAGTACATAATAATTATATATCTGCCTGCCTTAGAATTCAAGATGACATTCTCTTCACATTCAAGATAACAACAGATGCATATTTTATTTCCAGGAACATACTAGTGTATCTACCTTAGCTAATCAAGGTATTTGTATTCCAGAGATAGGTGGCCAAAACTAGATTGCTAATGTAAAGTGGCATTTTTATATCATGGGTTTTTAGATATGTGGAATATCAGTTGAAAATTTATATGCGTAAGTAACGAAAACACGTTTGTGTTATGTTATTGAAATTTTTAAATCTTGGCTGTGAGATCACTCTTAAAGATATCTCAAGTAATGTGACATATAAATCTCAGAGTATCATAAAGGATCTGCGAGATCATTTGCAAGACCCTTTAGTATATGTAATTGTGGGTCTCATGAAGTGGAATTCTTTCATTTGGTCATAGAAAGGAAGAGTAAATACTTATGTGTGGTACTTCTAAATCTTTTCTATTTTTTGTGGAAACTAGACTGTTCCTTTTTGGGAAAGAACTGCCTAACCAGGATCCTTTCCCCATTGGGAATTTGTATTTTTCTTCTTTCCTGTCTCGTCTTTCTTTCTATTTATATATTTACTTATTTGATCACTTTGCCTTCATTTTGATGTCGAACATTTTAATAATTGAGTATTGATTATCTTCATTTTTTATGTTCAGGTGGTAATTAAATCATTTAACAAATATAGTCTTGTACTTTATAGCCTGAATGTTCTGGTTAACTTGGATCTAAATAAAACACCTCCTTTCTTTCAACGATTGTGGGTTAAATCTCACAAACATAGTTCCGTATACTTTGTTTTTATAAATGTAATATAAGAGAATGTAGCAAATGTTGTGTTTTGCTCCCCCATATCCATTCCCCTTCCTTTCAGTAACAAAATCCACATTTCCTTTGGGCACTACCTCTCTTATTGCTGACCATGTGCTTCAGGTGGCACTCCACTCCAACTGCAGGCATAGGACGTGTCACACTGAGCTGGCCAGAGCCTCAGTTTCCCCCAGCCATAAAGACCGGTTCCGAGGTGGGGATCTAACTTCAGTATTGCAAGTCCATACAGTCCCATCTCCCCAGCCACAATTACTTATTTAGAGACTGAGTTCATCCAGTCAGAGTAAATCATGAGACTTACGTCATAGTTGCTAGGAAGAGGTACACTCTATTTCCGATGGGCTTTGAATAGGTAGGATATAGGCCCACTGCTGCTGCCAGTCATCCTGGCTAGATGAAGGCAGCCAATGGAGGGCACAGCTGACAGAGATTTGAGTCAAGGCGTTGTTTGAGTCTTTTCACCCTGGACCTATGAGCATTTTTATCCCTGGATCTGTTAGTTACATCTATTTCCCTTTTGGATTAGCCTAGTTTGATTTGAGTTTTCTGTCACCACGGAACAGAAAAGACTCTGCATTTTGTTTGTTTGTGGGATAGGGTGTGGAGTTTATCCTGAATCTCTCATCTTGCTACTTAAAAATGTCAAGTGCAGTTATAGGATTTGTAAGGGATCGGCTTGGAATGTATTCTGTGAAGTTCCAGAATAGCATTTAGGCAGAAGTGTGGTATAAAGTGGGCAGAATTTAAGTTTCTTGAAACTTTTGGACAATCAGAATCTTCAATCTTACTGCACTTAGTTTTTGAGGAAAATACGTACTCTTATTTTCAACGAGGGTTGGATTGTGGTTGTCAACTATTGCTTCTCTGTATGGGGAAGTAGAATAGTGGTCTCAAATATTGCCAAAGGTTATTTATATTTTACTTTGAAATAAAACTTGGGGAGCAACTCTCTCTACCTTCCTTATCATGTCCTTCTTAGGCCAACATAAAAATATATTTATTTTTTGAACATTCCAATTAACATTTCAGGCAGGATCACTGACTGGCAGAGGAAAGCTTCCTGAGTTTTAAATTTTGTTCTTGATAATTTGCAAGAAAAAAATAGACATGTGTTTAATTAAGAGATAAGTTAAATTACTTTAATTAGAGGACACATATGCACATATAGTCATTAGGCAAATTCTTCCTTTGAAGGTATCATATCATCTTGAAGCTTTAGGGGAAGATCCCTGGGGGCTGTGAGAATCACTACATAGGTCTAAGTTCACAGGGGAAGTAATCCAGATTTTTTTCACTGTTCTGTCAGTGTCTATGCTGGAAAAGCCACAGGCAATGTGTCCATTATTTTCAGGCAGGATTCAGCTTCCTGTTTAGACTTCAGAGCTTGCTATAGCAAGAAACTGACAAATGCTCAGAAATGTGCCCTCAGTGACGTGCCTTTGTGCCTCAGTGTTGTGTTTTGTTCAAATGATGAATTGGCTTTACATAGAATGAAAGCCATTAGAAACATATGGTACAACAGTTGGCTGCAGAATTTGTTTTGTTGTAACTTCAGAAGCTGCTATTTTTTGACTTTGACATGCCCTTGAAAATCCAAGATGTTTTGATCAATGTATTTGTTGTATTAAACTTCATATAATAAAAAACTGCATTGAGTTTTTTGTTATGTAGGACAGGCTTCATTTCTTTTTTTTAATTTCAAGTTGATCTGAGATGAAAGGACAAGATGCAATTTGTAAAGTACAATGAAAGTAATTGGAGAAGCTATGTGCAAAAACCAGGCTCCTTATTTTATAGTCACATGGCATTGTTTTCAGTTTCTTGAGTTGAAAAGCAGATCATATAGAAGAAATTTCTATCAACACCAAAGGTCGTTGCGAATTGTAAGTGATCATAATATAACCAAAACTGTATAATTCAGAAGAGATATAGGGGCTATTCAGGAGCCTCTCTTCTGCTTAATGTTTCTTTACAAGAACAGAATAGTTGTATTTCTAACATTAGGTCAGACAGATTAGGGCATTTTGGACTCACATCATTGCTTAATGAGAGGCATGGTCAGAACTTAATTATTCAGAGAGCAATTTTTAGATTATCCAGCACCAGAGTTGCTTAAAATACATTAGTATAATCATGAAAATCACCAGTTACCTAGAAAGGAAAGTGACAATACTGTTGATGCTGTGAATGGCCTTTGCTGGATGATTTGAGAATTCTGTAGGATGCTGAATTGAACTGTAGGTTCAGAAAGTTTAGAAGGTGAGCCCCTTGGCTTGGGAGTGGGAGATGGAAAAGGAGTAGAACAAAAAACTACTTAATTTACACTTTGAAATTCCTATCCTTTGGGCATAGAAAGATGGCATTGTCTTTTTGGGTTTTGGGATCTTTTTGCTTTAATACCCTAGGTTAATTTCAACTGTTTCTGAGGTTACCAGAGTATAAAATACTTAAACTTTCTAGAACCTTAGAAAGGAATCACTATAATGTGTTTAACACATTAAGTGCCAATATTTTGTATTTAGCTTTATTTTAAGGCAAATATTTTTTTCGAAAATGAATGATGTACTGATGCTCAAAATGGAGATATGGTAAACATAATTTGGCTTTTTTTTTTGACTCATAATTCAGAAGCTGAGTTACTGGAGGTCTAGTTCCTCGAGCAGATGAGGGCACCCAGAGCTGAAAAGGATGATGCCCTGGACCTGCTTTCTCGGAAACATACATCATGTCTCTTTCCTTTTTCCTTTAGAGCCACTTTCACATAAAGGTGGAGTGAAGCCTGGGTCTGAAGGATCCTCTGGTTTGCAAGATTAATTTGTAAGTAATAACTAAGGGACACAAGGGTGCTATTTATGCAAGAACAACAGGTATAAACCAGGCTGTCCATGGCAAAATAATGGTCATCCCAGTAATAATTAGCATGTATTGAGCATTTACTCTCTGCCCAGCATTGTACTAAACACCTATGACCATTATTTCATTCAAGCCACAAGACAGCCCAATGAGGTAGGTACTATTTTTTATCTCTGAGGTGGTTAATTTTGTGTGTCAACTTGGCTAAGCCATGGTACCCAGCTGTTTGGTCAAATACCAATCTAGATATTGATGTATAGGTATTTTTAGATGTGATTAACATTTAAATCAGTAAATTTTGAGTATAACAGACAACCTTCCACAATATGGGTGGGCCTCAACCAATTATTGAAGCCCTTAAAAGACTAAGGTTTCCTGAAGAAGGAATTTTCTTCAAGACTGCCACATAGAAACCCTGACTGAGTTTCTAGCCTGCTGCCCTGTGCAATTTGGACTTGGCAGCCCCTACAATTGCTTGAGACAATTCCTTAAAATCTCTCTCTCTCTGATATGTACTATTATATAACCAATATATACTATTGCTTTTGTTTCTCTGGAGAAGGCTGACTCATGCAATCCCCATTTTACAGATGAAGCAAATGCACAGAGAGGTTAGTTATCTCATCTAAAGTCAAATCACACACTTCATAAATGGAAAGCATGAGATTGGAACCTAGAATTTTGGACTCCAGGGCTCAAGCTCCTTACTATTAAGCTCTGTTGCCTCTTAAAAACATAAATAAACGAAACAACAACAAAAAGCCTCATGTGATTGTTGTTTCAACTGGCCTCTCCTTCTGAGACTCTTCATTGTTACTGACAGTTTTCTGCTGTTATTGAGCATCATCCAAACCCTTTGTGATGATTTTGTATCATTGAGACTACACATTCTTCAATTGCCCTTATATAAAGTTTATTCAGGAAATATGAAGGAGCATCCCTGTGCATTTTTAGAATTTCTGATAGGTGTTTCAGGGGAGGACCTGCTCAAGCCTACCAGTAGATTATCATTGTCATCATTGGTTAGTGCTAATTCAGATATGACGCAATAGGCTGGCATTTCCTAAACCTGCTGCAATGGGTAATTCTCTGAACTTAATTCTGTACTAGGCATAAGAAACATTAAAACTTTCATTTTTATATTACACTGAGAGGTAAAATCCTGTTAGTCATTAGTGCCGTCAAATCCTAGCAACCCGGTATACAGCAGAGCAGAACCCTGCCTGGTCTTTTTGAACCGTCCTCCCACCTTCCGGTGCTGGCGCTGTATCAGACAATGCTCTGCTGCTATTCATAGGATTTTCGTGGCTAATTTTTTCACAAGTGGGTGGCCAGGACCTTTTTAGTCTGGAAGCTCTGCTGAAATCTGTCCACCGTGGGTGACTCTGCTGGTACTTGAAATACCCGTGGCATAGCTTTCAGCATTCCAGCAACACTCAGCCCCACAATATGACACCGGACAGACAGCTGATGTGGTTCCCAAATCAGGAAACAAACCTGGGCCATGGCAAAGAGAGCGTAGAATCTTAACCATTGGACCACCAGGGCTGGCTACAAGTATAGCATACCTTTCAGAAATTATTGCTTACCAAAATTAGAGAAACTTATTCCTTTATAGGATCCTATATATTATGTTTTAATTTTAAATTAACTTAATCTAAAAAAAAATTGTCCTTACATTAAGTATTTGCCTTGAAAAATCAGATTCTTAGCCATCAGGTTTTCAGTAGGGGGTGGGGATGTAAATCAGAAACTCAGAGAAAAACATCATCATTTAAAATGTATCCTGCTTAAATTATTACCATGCTAAGTGTCTTTAGACATTTAAAGACTTTTGTTCTATTATGATGATCTCGAGTATTTTGGTCCCACAATTTGACTGAATTATAAACTTAACATTAAGTAAAAATTTTCCTGAAGCGTAAAGAAATGCTTTTTAAAAAATTTTTTTACCAGTTATGAGTTCTGCTGTTTTGCATTCTCCTGCTGCTGCTAAAAGTAATTCTTCAGGCTTTCTTTGTTGAGTCCTTTCTACAGCTGCAAGAAATACATATTACTCTACTTTTAGTCAGGATCCTATTAGCAAATTCATTACAAAAATCTATAAAGAATAAAGTAATCATGGTGAGAAAAGTCACAATATTTTGAAATGTAATTCAAATGCAAATTAGACTTTATTGCCATTCTCATTGCCTTATATTTCAAATTACAGAGTTTAACTTCTTTCTGGTTCAGATGAGTTTATGTTTTCAACTCAGAGGTTTTTAACTACATTACTACAATACCCATCACAAATATTTATGAATTATTTTTGCATGCTGAAATACTATTACATATCTGCCTTGGAAAGGTAGATAAGTGGGGAGAGGGATTTTTATTCCTTCCAGAACCTTAAAATGTGAAGTAATAATAAGAAATAGCATTGGTAGGAAGATGTACAAACTATATAAATATATTTAAACTTACATATACTTATATACTTCCACATAAGTATATAAAATGTATTTCCTTAACAAATACTATAGCACTCACTATGTGCTAAGTGCTATTCAAAACACTTTAAAAATATTAACTTATTAAATCCTCATAACTACTCTATGAAGTAAGTGTTACTATTATCTCGATTTTATAAATGAAGAAACTGAGGCACCAAGAGATTAAGGAATTTAACCAAAGTCACACAGCTGGGAAGTAGAGGAGCCGGAATTTGAACTTGGGTAGGCTAATTCCAGAGTCTATGCTCTTATTGCTACTCTACACTTCTTCTCAAATCATACTTGCAGAGAAAGAGAGCAACGGGCAATCTGATTTGTTTAAGAGACTGGAATATGTAATAAGGTCTCATTTTTGCTAGATTTGAATTCTGTTTTGGCTTACAGAAAAGAAGCAATTTCACAGAAAAGCTTAGTAATCCCACTTAAAATGTGTGTACAATGTCCTATGCAAAGGCTGCAAGATAGGAACTCTACAAGGTTTCTTAGGTATTCCTGGAAATAATAAACATTTATTAATAATTAGTAATTACTATGCTCTAACTGTTGTTTGAGACACTATGCATGCCATTGCATTTCAAATATAGGGAACACATATCTTGAATACAGGAATAGCTGGAACTGGTTTAGCTCTGTCTCAAGAAATGACTAACATTACTACATACCACCATCTTCTATTCTCACATTTTTATTTCCACACCCAGACTCCCTCTCTATTTCAGAGGAAGGTGGCCAAGCCTCTATGTAGGCTGTCAATGCCTTCTTCTATTGCTGGGATTCACACTCTTCAATCTTTCCTCTCATTGTTGTATGGCTCCTGGACTGTGAGCTCTTTGAGAACAGTCATGTCCCTAACCCTTTTGTACATAATTCTACTATTGCATGTATTACCTGAGCTGTAATTTATCCCTTGAGTCATTCTTGCAGTCAGGTATCTGTGCTTACACTTCTGTGTATCCTAGGCTTTTATGACAGTGTCTGGCAGTGTACATATTTGGCTAGTAAATATTTACTGAATAATCAAATAATGCTTAATAATTTTGGTTCTAAACTTTAGGGAAGGGAGGTAAAGGGCGCACCCTAATGTTTCTTTCTAGGTTGACTAGGCACATAAATGAAGGAAAATAGACAAGGATTTGGAGTTGAAAACCCTGCATATGTTCTTGGATACTTCCTGTCCTGTGTTCATTCAGGACCCTGAAAGAAGACTGTTGATCCAGCCAATGAAAAGCAAATATTCCACTTTGGTGAGGTGGGGCTTCTAGAGTGCTGGTAATGTTCTGTTTCCTGATGTGGATGCTGTTACATGAATGTGTTCCATTTGTGAAAACAGCAAGCTGTACATTAATGATGTATACTCTTCTCCATATATTTTATACCTCAATAAATGTTTCTTTAAAGCAAATACTTCATCCAAAAAAGTCATTTGTCCTATACATTTAAAATTTAATATGACTATAAACTATTCTTTATCTTTCTTTTCAATCAGAATCCATAGTAGGGATTACAGAGATCCCACTCCATTCTGACAGGCACTTATATACATGCAGAGTAGGTTAATTAGTAGTACACTTGAAAAGCAGGTGAGAACTTGGCAAATGTACTTCACTGATGATAGAAAAATCGCCATTTTGCAATCTCTACAGTAATAAGTGATTCAGGGAAGAATTATCAACAAATGCTAAAACCATTGATTAAAAATTTATTGGTAAACAGGATATTTGGACGGCCTCAACTTTTCTCCCCACAAATTATGTATTAATTACAAAGGGGAGAAGGTGCCCTTACAGTGGACCACTGAGTGATCAGAGTTAACATCACCAGTAATAGAACAAAATGGCATCATGTACCTTGGTAAAGGATACAACCTCACCTACATATTATTTCTGCCAAAAATGCATATGTGAACCTAATTTTATGAAAAGAGAAAAACTGAAATCGACAGATATTCTACAAACAATTCTACAAATGCCTTCCTCTTCAAAAAAGTCAAGGTCATGAAAGATAAAGGTTAAAGAATTAGTCCAGACAAAAGGAAACTTAAAGCAATGTGGCAATTAAATGCAATGTGGCATTCTGTATTAGATTCTTGATTGGGGGTAAAAATGCTACAAATGACATCTGGACAATTGGCAAAATTTGAATATAAGCTGTATATTATATATTAATGGTAAATTTCCTGAAATTTATCATTATATAGTGATTATGTAAGAAAATATCCTTGTTCTTAAGAGGTATGTACTAAAGTATTTAGGGCGAAAGTGTCACTCTGTCTGCAATTACTCCCAAATAGTTCAGCAAACAAAATTAAAAGTAAATAAACATTAAATAATATATAAAAGGATAAGCCAGATATGGCAAAATCCACCACTTAGATTGGTGGATCTAAGTGAAGGACATACAAGTGTTCATTGTACTATTTTTGAAACTTTCCCATAGGTTGGAAACTTCTCAAAATAAAAAGACAAATGATATGTAGAAGAAGAAGGTATCCCTCTTTAATGGCTGGCAAGTAGTAATCTACCTTCCTTGAACATCTCCAATCATGGGAAACTCACTACACTTTTCAAGTCAACCCAAGCCATTACTACAATACACTGGATCCAAAGATAAACTCCCTGGCACTCCAACAAATGGGCCATGAACTGGCCCTGGTCAGTTCTGTAACAGCTTTTCAGATACTTGAGTATTATTTTGTTGAGTCAACCAATGTCTGTCTTTCTTGAGTGAAATATTTCCTGTCTCTTTGTGCATTACTCTATGATATGGTTTCTGGTCTACCCATGGTCTTTGTGGGTTGCTGGATGTACTCCCTGCAGCCTGACCCATTTAACACACTATCCATAAATGATACTATATTTGGCTAACACGATCTCATCAGTAGAATCACTCAATTAAGTTTCTACTTCTATTTCCCACGCCAGGACCATATCAGCTGACAGATTACAGTGCCCACAAAGTCAGCTAAGCCCTTGCCCTTAGTGCATTTGGGTTTGGGGGAGGCCATAGAGCATGTCTTTATAATTGGCCCCATTAAATGTCAACTTGTCAGGCTAACCTAATATTCCAGTCAGAAGAACCTCAGTTCTGGGTTCTCATCCTTTTACAATTAAAATAACAGGACAGGATCAAAGACAGTACCTCATCCTCCTAATGAGATCATAATTTATTAAAGGGCTGGGATCACATCCAATATGTTCAGTCTCCCAAAAATCACATAATACAGAGCCTTACAGAAGAAGTTATATGTTGATTTGCTTGTTCATTGAAAATGAGAAGGTTCATGTTAAATGCAAGAGTAAGTTAAGACACTGACCTAAAAATGTCTGACAAGCAGACATTATTTTGTAACCAGAGAACAAGAGAAGAGCTTTAGTTCTCAAAGACAATTGGAAAGCAGTAAAAAGCAAGAAATCTGTTAACACGCTTTAAATACAAAATTATCTTGCCCTTCTCTGAATTGCAAAGGAAAGAAACACAGGATGTGTGTGAAATTGCAACTCTAATTAAATATTTTTATTCATAAATTAGTAATCAAGAAATCTTCTCTTCCCTACCGTAGAAATACTATCAAAAAATAATTATAGCAAAGCCCTGGCCATTCGGAGGATAATCCTAATGCATGAGGGCCTCTCAATGTAAGCATCAAAATATTTTTGTTTTAAACTATTTTAGAGAAATCACTCTGAGTTATTGCAGACTCATATGTCTTCTTAAATGCAATTTAATCTTTGAAGTTCATAACAATGAAGCTGGTCCATCAAGAAATAACTGTTGGCTGTTGTACTACAATGAAGTCTTCAGGATAATGGAGCTGGCCAGAGCTATCTTCCCCAATATCAAATGACTCCAAATAGCTATACCTCTTATAGTCTCTGTCCTGCTCTTCTGTATTCCTTCATTATCATGCTTCTGCAGCCTATCAGCCATACTCTCTCATGTCTCTAATTTTCTACTTTTAATTTTGTTGGGGATTGGATAAACAGATTTTTAAGACTTGCCATAATATTGTATAAAGTAAGAGTTTAAAAGCTGTAAGTGAGGAAACTCATAGATAATTTTGTGTCTAATCAGTGTCTCCCAAATTACATTATATTTAGAGCATAGGCTCGGTGTCACCTATTTTGGCATCTCAGAAGCCATTTCTACTTACATTCTGGACCTTGGCTGTAATTAAAGTAAATGCTGTTTATGTTAAGATCCATAATATTTACCTTCAAGCATGTTTCTGATTTCTTTGTCATGTGTGACTTCTTTTGCTGTCTGTCCACTCCCATTAACATCAGTAGTATCAGCATTATATTCTAAAAGAAGCATTACCAACTCCTAAAAAAGCAGAGAAATTACTTTTAGCTATTATTAAACTAAGATTTTTTTGTATTATGTATAGCCCTTTTCGAAATTACTAACTACTACTGAGTTTCTACAATGGAATAAAGTACTATGTAGGAATCCTTACATCACATCTATTATGTCTACAATAAGTTGTCCAAACAATTGCCAATCTACAATTAACACAGACAACTTCTATAATTGATTTTTTAAGGTAAATTATCTGGTTGTTTTACCAAACTGATTCATGTGGTCAAACTAAATGAATAAGTTAACAAAGCCATTATTTAAATTAGAGCAGATAGCAGATTCATTTAACATTATTTCTCCAAGGCCTGTTGAGAAAAATAATTTCCCCCAACAGATCTAGATCTTTTTAAAGTTAATTTTGATGTTTAAAAGAAATAGAACATTATTTTCTAAAGTGATGTAGACTGATCATACACATAATATCAAAAGAATAGTTTATAATGAAGCAAATGATCTCCTAAAGTCAATATTCAACAATGGAGAACAAACTACATCATTCGTATTTACTCTAAGTGGCTAACTGCTCTTTTAGGAATTTCAAACTAATTGGTAATGTATCTAGTATCACTGGCTCAGTTCAGTTTTACAACTTAAGGCAGTGGAAATGGAGAATAATGCAGGAGATTGGCAGGAGATATTAGAGATTTGATGTTTAACTTTACTGATGTGCAGCACCCACAGAAGGAATAACGGTAACACTCACTCTTTAGTTCTACACTAAGGCAAGATAAAATACAGTGCTATTCTAACTTCTTTAGGTTGGTGGTGCACTGATCCACATGAATGATATCCTGCGTCATTACATGTTATGTTTTCCCGTGAGTTTCATTTTTCCTTTGGGTCATCGATTTCCTATGTTCTTAAAAAAAATGTAGTAAAAAAATGCTTAAGTACAATCTAAAAAACATAGGAAGAAGAAAACAAAATACTCATTGTCCTAGTCAGTATATGACCACTATGAACATTTTGGTGTATTTCTAATCATTTTTCTTACACATAAATTTTAATTATATAACAGTTGCTTATGTTATACTCCTTTCACCTAACATATCATATACTTTCCAGGATATTATATGTTGTCTAAAAACACACTTTTCATGGCTGAATATAATTCTATAAAATGTACTACTACATTTTAAAAATAGAGAAATGGTTAAGAAGTCTAATATTTTAATCAAGTGAATTCTTATAAAATATCTTAGCATTTCCCGTCTTTTAAAGGTAGCCTTTTGGGAGCAGTGTTTTCATACTTTATGTAAAGAGTTCACATTAGTAAAGAAAGTAGAACAACCCATAGAATAATAGAAAACAGTTACAAATCATATATCTGATAAGGGACTTGTATCCAGAATATATAAGGAACTTTTTAAAATCAACAATAAAAAGACATAATGCAATTTAAAAATGGGCAAAGATAAAAATGAAAAATAATAAAGGGAAATTAACAAAAACAATTCCATTTACAATAGCATCAAAAAGAATAAAATGCTTCAGAATGAACCACAGAGACGAAAAACTCATACACTAAAACTACAAAACATTGCTGAAAGAAATTAAAGTAGACATAAATAAATGGGAATATATCTAGTGTTCATAGATGGGAAGACTTAATATCGTTAAGATGTGAACACTACTCAAAGCAATCTACAGATTCAATGCACTCCCTATTAAATCCCAATGACATTTTTTCCAGAAATAGAAAGTTTCATCCTAAAATTCATATGTAATCTCAAAGGAGCCCCAATAGCCAAAACAGTACTGAAAAAGAGAAACAAAATTGGAGATCTCACACTTCCTGATTTCAAAACTTACATCAAAGCTACAGTAATCAAAACAGTGTGGTAATGGCATAAAGACAGACATATAGAACAACAGAAGAGAGAGCCCAGAAATAAACTCTCACATATATGGTCAAATGATTTTTGATAAGGGTGCCAAGAGCATTCAAAGGGGAATGGGCAGTCTTTTCAACAAATGGTGCTGGGAAAACTGAATATCCATATGCAAAAAAAAATGAAGCTGGACCCATACCTTACACTATATACAAAAATTCACTCAAAATGGATCAGAGACCTAAATGTAAGACTTAAAACAATAAATATCTTAGAGGAAATCTTCATGACATTGAATTTAGCAAGGATTTCTTGGATATGACACCAAAAGCATAGGCAAAAAAAGAAATAAGTTGATTTTATCAAAATTTAAAACTGGACTTTATCAAAATTAAAAACCTTGTATATCAAAGGTCACTATGAAAAGAGTGCAATACAATCCAGAGAATGTGAGAAAATATTTGCAAATCATGTATCTGAAAAAGGATTTATATCTAGAATATGTAAATAACTCCTAAAACTCAACAAAAAAACCCCAAACAATCCAATTAAAAAATGGGTGAAGAATGTGGAAAGGCTGCATACTGCATGATTCCAACTATATGACATTCTGGAAAAGGCAAAATAATGGAGACAGTCAAAAGATCAGAGGTTGAGGTGGGGAGAGGGTTGAATAGGTGGAGCACAGAGTATTTTAGGTCAGTGAAAATACTCTATATGATACTATAATGATAGACATGTATCATCATATATTTGTCTGAACCCAAAGAACATGGAACAATAAAAGTGAACCCTAAGGTAAACTAGGGACTTTGGGTGGTTATGATATGTTGATGTAGGTTCATCAATTGTAACATATGGACCACTCTGGTGGGGGATGTTGATAATGAGGGAGGCTATGCATCTGTGGAGGCAGGGCATATGTAGGAAATCTATGTATGTTCTCTCAATTTTGCTATGAATCTGAAACTGCTCTAAAAGATTTGTCTTTAAAATTAAAAAATAATTTAAGTAAATGAGCAAAGGACTTCAATAGACATTTCTCCAAAGAAGAATGGCCGATAAGCACATGAACAGATGCTCAACATCAGCTAATCATTATGGAAATGCAAATCAAAACCAAATGAGATACTATTTCACAACCATTAGGATACCTAAAATTAAGAAGACTGACAATTAGAAGTGTTGGTGAGGATGTAGAGAAATTGGAACCATCATACAATGCTAGTGGGAACATAAAATGGTATAGCTGCTTTGGAAAACAGTTTGACAGCTCTGCAAAAAACTAAACATAGAGATACTACATGATGCAGCAATTCCACTCCTAGGTATACACCTAAAAGAAATGAAAACATCTGTCCACAATAAAACCTGCACATGATTGTTCAGACCAGCATTATCCATAATATCCAAAAAGTGGAAACAACCGAAATGTCCATCAACTGATGAATGGATAAATAAAATGTAGTATGTCTCTACAATGGAATATTACTTGGCAATAAAAAATAGTGAAGTACTGACATATGCTACGACATGGATGAGCCTTGAAAATATTATGCTGAGTAGAAGAAGTCAGTCACAGAAGGTCATGTATTGTATGATTCCATTTATGTCTAGACTAGGCAAATCCATAGAGACAGACAGTAGATTAGTGGTTGCTTGGGACTGAGGAGAAGGGGTAATAGGGAATGATGGCTTATGAATACAAGATTTATTTTGGGGGTGATAAAAATGTTCTAAAATTGATTGTGTTGATGGTTGCACAAGTCTGTCAACATACTCAAACCACTAAACTGCACACTTTAGATGAGGAATTGTATAGTATATGAAATAGATTTCAATAAAGTTATTTTAAAAAAGATGATAGAGATAGTCTGGTACCACATGGCACATTCAAGTTAAGGAATGTTATTTCTCAACCTATTTAATACCTCATCTAATTGTTTTATACCATTTTTGCAACTGCATGGAGGTTTTGTGGGTTTTTTGGTGAGGGAGGTTGGCTCTGAGCTAACATCTGTTGCCAATCTTCCTCTTTTTGCTTGAAGGAGAGTGGCCCTGAGCTAACATCTGTGCCAATCTTCCTCTATTTTGTGTGTGGGTCACTGCCACAGCATGGTTTGATGAGTGGTGTAGGTCTATGCCCAGGATCCAAACCATGAACCTGGGCCACCAAAGCAGAGTGTGCCAAACTTAACCACTATGCCACTGGGCCCGCCCCTTCATAGAGTTTTAATAATTAATTGTTCTGATATGAGCTTCAGGAAGGCTATAAAAACTAATGTGGAACCTGATTGCTATAAGTCTCCAAAGGGCCAGACTATAAAGAATGGGCAGAGGGAATCATGTATGCAAAGGTGCAGAGAGGTACCTTTGTTAAAGAAAGACAATATACTTCAGTAATGTGGAAATGGGGGATATGGGGAAATGTGGTATGGGGGGTGGAAATAGGACAATGTAGAATGTTAAGTAAGAGTTGTTATGCAATCTTAGGAAGTTTGGATTGTCCTAAAGGTGAAGGGACACTACTGAAAGGTTTCAGAGGAATGATATCAGATTCCAAGTTAGAAAGATCACCTGATCACTGTGTGAGGAAGAGAGCAAAAGTTCTCTGAGTGAGAACCCCAGACTTGCAGTATCAGCATCACCCATCAAATTGACAGAATTGCAAGTTCTCAGGACCCACCTCAGACCCACTGCCATCTCTCCACACTCTTATTATTCACTTAACACACTTAAGCTCTTAACATTGTACAAGGCCCTCCACACATCAGGGAAAAAAAACACAGATAATGACTACTGAAGGGATCTGAGAAAGAAAGTGCTGACAAAATCAGAGCTGAGATTAGGATACTGACTGGGGCATCCCTGCATAGGATGGAATTAACAGATTGGAAAAAGTCAGAAAAGTAAAACTGGGAGACAGAGCAGTCCAAGTAAAAAGCAATGAGTATGTTCTTAAGTGGAGAGAATAAAAAGGAGGATTTAAAGTGAAAAGTATTTCAATGACCAACTCAAATACTGTGTAAGGAGTAGATGTGGAGGAAAAGGTGTCCCATTTTTAGAAACATGAAATTTCAGATACCTGACAGGCAAGTAAGGATGCCCAACAGGCTGCTAAACAAAAGACCTGGATGCCTAGAGAAGAGTATGAGGTCAAAATACTGATTTCCAAATAATCTCCGAGGGAAAATAATGAAGTCATAAGAGTAGAAGGGTATGTTAGGGGGGAAAGTTTCAAGAGAAAAGGGAGGAATGATTTTTAAAAAATCAGAAGAACACCTACAATGAAGGGTAAGGAAGAAAAAAGAAAGATAGGAACCATAAAAGCAGCCAGAGATGCAACAAGAGAAACAGACTTATAGTGTCTCCTCCCAGAGAAGTGATCAGTTTGTTAGAGTGTAGATATAGAAAAATATGAAAACAGAACCCTTAAAAATAGTAAACCACTGATGACCTTTAGAAAAACATTTCAGTTAATGGGTAGAGCCAGGACCTAGACTACAAAAGGTCAAAATAATCAGATGCTAAGGAGGTGGAAAAAGGGAGTATAGGCACATTTTAATAATATTTTCAAAAATCAGAGCTAAGAGTGATGTCAGCATCATGGCTGAGTGAGCTCTTCCCTTAGACTCTCCCGACTAAGATACTATGAAAAGGACATTCATAAACCAACAGAGGACATTCACAGAACACAAAAGACATCTGAGAGACCCACACAGCCACACCTCTGAAGATGGAGGTGCTGGACCCTCCGAGGAAGTGGAAAGAGGTAAGGGAATCTCCTCTCCCTCTGCAGTGGTGCACAGCTCTGAGAAAAGAGGGGAAAGAGGTGACTCTCTGTGGGAATGCCATCACTCCCCAAGTTCCCTCACAGCCTGGGGGAAAGCTCCACACAGAGGAGGCTGAGCTATTGCAGGAGTGTCTTCACCAGGCCAGCACCCCAGGAGAGCAGATAGCAAGGGCAGAGTGAGAATGCCCCTGGGATCATGCACACAAAAGAGAGTGCTCCTTTCCCCCACCTGGTGCTCCAGCTCAGCCAGTCAGCTAGAGAGCCCATGGATATGTTAGAAAAGCAGCAGCAGTAGGTGAGCTGGAAATCGCAGATAGGCCCTGTCAGCATAGATTCCAAAGGATAGGCACAGACACCAGGGGTCACAGTGGGCTCAGAATACACAGCTCCTGACCCCTCCCCAGTGGTAGCAGGTGGAATCTGCCACCAAATACTATCACTATGTGTAAGCACAAATCCACACCATCAAATAGTATGAAGAATATATTAATACTCCAGACCAGAAGGAAAATGATGAGCACCCAGAAATCAATCCTGAAGGCACAGAAATTTACAATCTAAATGACAAAGAATTCAAAATAGCTATCATTAAAAAACTCAATGAGTTACAAGAAAATACAGATAGTTCAATGAAATCAGGAACAAAATTAATGCACAGAGGGAATTCTTCACAAAAGAGATTGAAACTATAAAGAAAAACCAATCAGAAATGTTGGGATGAAAAACACAATGGATGAGATAAAGAAAAACCTGGAGTCCCTGAATAACAGAGCTGATATTATGGAGGACAGAATTAGCAATCTGGAGGACAGAAATATAGAAATGCTTCAGATGGAGAAGAAGGGAGAACTAAGACTACAAAGAAATGAAGAAATTCTCCAAGAAATATCTGACTCAATTAGGAAATGCAACATAAGGATTATCGGTATTCCAGAGGGAGAAGAGAGAGAGAATGCAGCAGAAAGCTTGTTCAAAGAAATAATAGCTGAGAACTTCCCAAACCTGGGGAAGGAGCTGGAAATACAGGTAAAAGAAGCTAATAGAACTCCCAATTATATCAATGTAAAAAGACCTTCTCCAAGGCATATAGTAGTAAAACTGGCAAAAGTCAATGACGAAAAAAAAATAGTAAGGGCAGCAAGGCAGAAGAAAATAACTTAAAAGGTACCCTTTAAGGCTTTCAGTGAATTTCTCAGCAGAAACCTTACAAGCTAGGAGAGAGTGGAAAAACATATTCAAAATTCTGAAAGACAAAAACTTTCAGCCAAGAATACCCTATCCAGCAAAAATATCCTTCAGATATGATGGAGAAATAAAAACTTTCCCAGATAAACAAAAGCTAAGGGAGTTCATCACCACAAGACCACCCCCCTCCCACAAGAAATGATCAAGAAGGCCCTAATACCTGAAAAAAAAGGAAAGGATTTACAAAGCCTTGAGCAAGGAGATAAATAGGCAGACAAAATCAGAAAATTGCAGCTCTCTATCAGAACAGATTGGTAAACAATGATAATATTATAGATAAAGGGAAGGAAAACATCAAAAATAAATATAATCTCTTCATTTTAACCATAAACTCACAACACAAGATGGAATAAGTTGTGAAAACAATAACTTAGAAGTAAGGGATGGAATTGGCTTAGACTAAGGAAACAAGAGGCTAGTAGAAAATGGACTATCTTGTCTATGAGATTTTTTATGCAAACCTCATGGTAACCACTAAATAAATAAACAGAACACAGACACAAATGATAAATAAAGAGAAAATTGAGAAAACCTTCACAGAGAACTACCAAACTGAATTGGTAGTCTGAAATACATGGGACAAGAAACAAGGGAAATACAGAACAACCAGAAAACGAATGATAAAATGGCAGCATTAAGCCCTCATATATCAATAATCACTCTAAATATAAATGGATTGAATTCTCCAATCAAAAGACAGAGTGGCAGGATGGATTAAAAAACAAGGCCCAACAATATGCTGCCTCCAGGAAAAACATCTCAGCTCTAAAGACAAACACAGGCTCAGAGTGAAGGAATGGAAGATGATACTCCAAGCTAATGGCAAACAAAAGAAAGCAGGAGTTGCCATACTTATATCAGACAAAGTAGACTTCAAGATAAAACAGGTAATGAGAGACAAAGAAGGGCAGTATATAATGATAAAAGGGACACTCCACCAAGTAGACATAACACTTATAAATATATATGCACCCAACACAGGAGCACCAAAGTACATAAAGCAACTATTAACAAACCTAAAAGGAAATATTAACAACAACACAATAATAGTAGGGGACCTTAACTCCCCACTTACATCAATGGGTAGATCATCCAGACAGAAAGTCTACAAGGAAATAGTGGATTTAAATGAAAAACTAGATGAGATGGACTTGATAGATATATATAGAACACTCCATCCCAAAATAGCAGAATACACATTCTTCTCAAGTGCACATGGAACATTCTTAAGAATAGACCATATGTTGGGAAACAAGGCAAACATCCATAAATTTAAGAAGATTGAAATCATATCAAGCATCTTTTCCAACCATAATGCTATGAAACTAGAAATCAATTACAAGAAAAAAGCTGGGAAAGTGACAAATATGTGGAGACTAAACAACACACTACTGAACAACAAATGGATCACTGAAGAAATTAAAGGAGAAATCAAAAAAATCTGGAGGCAAATAAAAATGAAAATACACCATAGCAACTCACATGGGACACAGCAAAAGTGGTCCTAAGAGGGAAATTCATAGCAATACAGGCCCACCTTAACAAAAAAGAAAAATCTCAAATAAGCAAGCTTAAACTACACCTAACAGAATAGGAAAAAGAAGAACAAACAAAGCCCAAAGTCAGCAGAAGAAGGGAAATAATAAAAATCAGAGCAGAAATAAATGAAATTGAAACCAAAAAAACAGTAGAAAGGATCAAAGAAACAAAGAGCTCGTTCTTTGAGAAGATAAACAAAATTGGCAAACCTTTAGCCAGACTCACTAAGAAAAAGAGAGAAGGCTCAAATAAATAAAATTAGAAATGAAAGAGGAGAAATTACAACAGATACCACAGAAATACAAAGGATTATAAGAGAATACTATGAAAAACTATATGCCAACAAATTGGATGACCTAGAAGAAATGGATAAATTCTTAGACTCATACAACCTCCCAAAACTGAATCAAGACGAAATAGAGAATCTGAATAGACCAATCACAAGAAAGAGATTGAAACAGTAATCAAAAACCTCCCCCCAAATAAAAGTCCAGGACCAGATGGCTTCTCTGAAAAATTCTACCAAGCATTCAAAGAAGATTTAATACCTATCCTTCTCAAACTATTCCAAAAAGTTGAAGACGACAGAACACTTCCTAACACATTTTATGAGGCCAACATCACCCTGATACCAAAGCCAGACAAGGACAATACAAAGAAGGAAAATTAAAGGCCAATATCACTGATGAACATAGATGCAAAAATCCTCAACAAAATATTGGCAAACCAAATATAGAAATACATTAAAAGGATCATACAGTATGATCAAATGGGATTTATACCAGGGATGCAGGGATGGTTCAACATGCACAAATCAATCAATCAATGTGATACACCACATTAACAAAACAAGGAATAAAAACTACATGATCATCTCAATAGACACAGAGAAAGCACTTGACAAGATCCAACATCCATGTATGATAAAATGCAACTGATTTTTTTAAGTTGATTTTGTACCCTGGTACAAACCATACCATACGCCTGGTGGAATAATAACAAACTAACAGAAAGAGAACTCAAGAATATAATCCCATTTACAATCAGAACAAAAATAATAAAATATCTAGGAATAAATTTAACCAAGGAGGTGAAAGACTTATACAATGAAAACTATAAGACATTATTGAAAGAAATCGATGATGACATAAAGAAATGGAAAGATATCCCAGGCAGGTGGATTGGAAGCATAAACACAGTTAAAATGTCCGTACTACCTAAAGCAATCTACAGATTCAATGCAATCCCAATCAGAATCCCAATGACCTTCTTCACGGAAATAGAATAAAGAATCCTAAAATTCATATGAGGCAACAAAAGACCCTGAATAGGTAAAGCAATCCTGAGAAAAAAGAACAAAGCGGGAGGCATCACAATGCCTGACTTCAAAATATACTACAAAGCTATAGCAATCAAAACAGCATGGTACTGGTATAAAAATAGACACACAGATCAATGGAACAGAATTGAAAGCCCAGAAATAAAACCACACATCCACAGCTCTTTGACAAAGGAGCTAAGAACAAGCAATGGAAAAAGGAAAGTCTCCTCAATAAATGGTGTTGGGAAAATTGGACAGCCACATGTAAAACAATGAAATTAGACCATCTTCTTTCACCATACACAAAAAATAACTCAAAATAGATCAAAGACTTGAAGGTAAGACCTGAAACCATAAAATTCCTAGAAGAAAATATAGGCAGTACACTCTGTGACATCAGTCTCAGAAGCATCTTTTCAAATACCATGTCTACATGGACAAGGGAAACAAAAGAAAAAATAAACAAGTGGGACTTCATCAGACTAAAGAGCTTTTGCAAGGCAAAGGAAACCAGGAACAAAACGAAAAGACAACCCACCAACCGGGAGAAAATATTTGCAAATCATATATCTGACGCGGGGTTAATCTCCAAAATATATAAAGAATTCACACAACTCAACAACAGAAAAACAAACAACCCAATCAAAAAATGAGCACAGGATATGAACAGACATTTCTCCAAAGAAGACATCAGATGGCCAATAGGCACATGAAAAGATGTTCAACATCACTAATCATCAGGGAAATGCAAAAGGAAACCACACTAAGATATCACCTTATACCTGTTAGAATGGCTATAACCACCAACACAAAAAATAACAAGTGTTGGAGAGGATGTGGACAAAAGGGAACTCTTATACACTGCTGGTGGGAATGCAAACTCTTGCAGCCACTATGGAAAACAGTACGGAGATTTCTTTAAAAAATTAAAAATAGAAATACCATACCACCCAGCTATCCCACTACTGGGTATTTATCCAAAGAACTTGAAATCAACAATACAAAGAGAGTTATGCACCCCTATGTTCACTGCAGCATTATTCACTATAGCCAAGAAGTGGAAGCAACCCAAGTGCCCATCGACTGATGACTGGATAGAGAAGATGTGGAATATATAAACAATGGAATACTACTCAGCCATAAAAAAAGACAAAACTGTCCCATTTGCAACAACATGGATGCACTTTGAGGGTGTTATGTTAAGCGAAATAAGCCAGACAGAGAAAAACAAACACCACACGATTTTACTCATGTGTGGAAGATAAACTAACATATGGACAAAGAGAACAGATTAGTGGTTACCAGAGGGGCACATTTATATGGTGACTGACAAATAATAATGTACGACTGAAATGTCACAATGGTGTAAACTACTATGACCTCAATAAAACTAAAAACAAAAAATCAGAGCTGAAACATGCATTTTACTCAGAGAACCCTCCCTTACCCACTCTCTCTCAAGGAACATTTGCCCACCCCCTAACTCTCATCCCTTTGCTCAGCTGTATTTATTTTCACAGCCCTTGTAACTTCCTGTCCTTATTGTCTGTTCCCTCCTTATGAAGGAAAGACTGTTTTGTTCACTGCTATATCCCCTGCAACCAGAACAGCAGCTATTTATTTTTTAATATTTATTCCTAAATAAAGATATTTTGCTTAAAATATGCCTTGCCAAGACAACACTTTGACCAATTTGTCAAATAATTAACTACGAAGAAGTAAGAGAAGTCAAGTACCAATTTCGAGCACGACACTTTTTTTTTCATTTTGTAAAATGGATGCCACATAGTATGTTAGGACAAGTAGTACATGATAAAGGTTAGAGCAAAGCCAAAGTTAACACAAGCTATGCTTCATGCCCCTAAATTGCCCTAACTCCACTTTCTACTCAGTAAATTGTCAGTCATTTCCTCATTGGACCTTTATTTTGCTGTCATCACACAATTCATCTCAGATGAAATACTTAGAGAAAAATTCCCATACCCAGATTGATTTTTAAAATAACAGCTTTATTAAGACATAATTCACATACCATAAATTTCACGCTTTTTTTTTTTTTTTTTGGTGAGGAAGACCAGCCCTGAGCTAACATCTGTTGCTAATCTTCCTCTTTTTGCTGAGGAAGACTGGCCCTGGGCTAACATCCGTGCCCATCTTCCTCTACTTTATATGGGACACCGCCACGCCGTGGCTGACAGGCAGTGCGTCGGCGGGCGCCCGGGATCCGAACCGGCGAACCCCAGGCTGCCAAGCGCGGACTAAACCGCTGCGCCACCGGGCCGGCCCTCACGCTTTTAAAGTATACAATTCTGTGGCTTTCAATACATTCACTGAGTTGTGCAACAATCATCACTATCTAAATTTAGAAAATTTTCATCATCTCAAAAAGAAATCTTGTACCCATTAATAAGCACTCCCCAATCCCCTGTCCCTGACACCCCTAGCAACCAGGAATCTACTTTCTGACTTTATGAACTTGCCTTTTCTGGACATTTCTATAACAAGAATCATCCAATATGTGGCCTTTTGTGTATGACTTCTTTCACTTAGCATGTTTTCAAGGTTCATTTATTCTTAGCATGTATCAGTACTTTATTCTTTTGTATTAATATTCCATTGCATGGATTTATCATATTTTGTTTACCCATTCATTGTTGATGAACATTTGGGCTGATGAACCCACTTTTTGGCTATTATGAATAATGCTGCTATGACCATTCTCATGTTGATTTGTTTTTGGTGAGGGAGATTGAACCTGGGCTAACATCTATTGCCAATCTTCCTCTTTTTGCTGAGGAAGATTGGCTCTGAGCTGACATCTGTACCCATCGTCCGCTACTTTTGTATGTGGGATGCCGCCACAGCATGGCTCGATGAACGGTGCACTGTTCTGCACTCAGGATTCAAACCTGCGAACCCAGCTGCCAAAGTGGAACGTGCGAACTTAACCACTATACCATCAGGCCAGCCCCTCTCATGTTATTTTTTAAAGATTTCTTTTCTATAACATTATCTACTTTTAAAAGAAATCCCACATGAAAATTTTACTTCTTAAAAAAAATTTTTTTTTTGAGGTCACATTGGTTTATATAACATTCTGTAATTTCTGAACTCACCGCTCATCACCATAACTGCATCCACCTGGCTTCTGATGTTCACGTGCCACCTCGGGGCCTCTACTGTTTCAAGGTCCTATGACAACCCACCCCTCCCACTGCTATTAGTGAACCAGGTCTGCAATGGCATTTCCTAATGGCAGCCCTAGATCTCAGAGGACAATCGTTAATAAGTTTCTCAGTGATGCTGGTGACTTTTTCACCAGTAATTTCTTCCTGCTTTGGTAAACGATATATCCTCTAGGCCCTTCCATGGCACAAAATTATCTGGTACAGGGTGGCCAGTGGTGTAGCGGTTAAGTTTACGCACTCTGCTTGGGCAGCCCAGAGTTTCGCAGGTTCGGATTCCGGGCGTGGACAGACGCACCGCCTGTCAAGCCATGCTGTGGCGGTGTCCCATATAAAGTAGAGGAAGATGGGCACAGATGTTTGCCCAGGGCCAATCTTCCTCAGCAAAAAAGAGGAGGATTGGCAATGGATGTTAGCTCAGGGCTAGTCTTCCTCACACACTCAAAAAAATTATCTGATATGATCTTACATACTATATCCAATCTAGCATGCCTGCTTATTTAAAACTTAACTCTACTGTCTGCAAGGGCATTTCTGGCATTTTGACATCTATACTCGGGGCCATTGTTTTGTCCATGCTGCTAAGAACCATCCAAGCACATCTCAACTTGTACCATCAAAAGAAATCAATAATAAATGGTCAGAAACTGAAGACAGTCACTCCAATAAAAGTCATGATACCTTGTCCAGTTTCTGGACCTGAGTCAATTTTGGACTTAGGAGTATTTATTGAAGAGGCCAGATCCTGGAAAGAAAGAGCCTGCAACACCAAAGCAAACATACACAGTCATGAACCTCCCAGACCATACCCAAAGGGACCAATGACCATTTACTCAAGTAACTGTACACTGGGGAAAGGGAACTATCCAAACATTTCACGAATTGTTAGGTATAAGGTCGGAGTTGATATTGACGCTAAGAGACCCAAAGTGTCATCTGGCTCCTCTGTTAGAAAGAGGGCATGCATGGGAGTGAGACAATAAGTGAAATCTTGGCCTCAGGTCTGGCTCACAGTGCATGCACTGGATCCACACACACATCCAGTGGTCATTACCCCAGTCCCTGAATGTATCATTGGGATAGATACACTTAGTTGTTGGCAAACTCTCATGCTGCTTCCTTGGTCTGTGGTGTTTAAGTGCCAAATGGAAGGCCCCAGAACTTCCCTCCCCCATCCCCTGGCCAAGATAAATCAAAACCAATATGGGGAGGAATGGCAGAAATTAGTGCCACCCTTAAAAACCTGACAATGCAGGGGTGATGGTTCCTCTCATATTTCCCTTTAATTCACCAGTCTGCCACTGCAAAAACCATATGGAATGTGGAGGATGACAGTGGACTTCCACAAACTCAACCAAATAGTAGTCCCAATTATAGCCTCTCTACCAAATGTGGTATCTTAGCTAGGGCAGGTTAATACTACCTTAGTACACAGTGCGCAGAAGCTGATCTGGCAAATGCACTCTTTTCTATTCCTATTAGGAAAAAAAGATCGAAGACAGTTTGCCTTCATATAGACAACAGTATACATTTATTTACAGTTTTGCCTCAGAGCCATTTGGGCACCCTGCAGAACATCACACTGGTCTACTTTATCAATGACATCATCTTAACAGAACCAGATAAGCAAGAAAAGGCTAGAATGTGGAAAGCCTTGGTAAGACATATATGCTCCAGAGAGCAGGAGATAAATCTTAGCAAGAATTCAGGGGCTGTGCCATGTGAGTAACTTTGTAGGGGTTCAGTGGTCTAGGTAATGCCAGGACATTGCCTCCAAAGTAAAGAACAAATTATTCTGTCTTGGATGTCCCGAAACAGAAGGGAACACAACACTTGGCTGGCTTCTTCAGGTTCTGGGGCAGCTTATTCCACACCTAAGGATAATGCTCTGGTCCATATGCCAGGAGATGAAAAAAGGCTGCCTCAACACTGGGCTCCTGTGTCAAAGGACCAGCAGGCAAGAAGAGTCACTATCTTAGCGGAGGTAACTGAACTTGAACATCAGAAGAAAGTAGGACTATATACAATGGGGATATGGAGGAATATGTTTGGCATGCAAATGACACATTTAGGTGTCTGTTGGTATTCCCTTGTCCTGTTTTGACAGTAAATGGACAAGTATAGCAACCCCAGCCTAAGAAGAGCATGGTAACCAGGGGCTCAGACCTCCAGGGGTGAGGGTCTGAGTCATACCAGCAGGTAAGCCACAAAGACAAGATGTGCTAGCCAAGAGGAGAGGGAATCTAGAATGGATAGTAGAGGAGGGAGAAGATGATTCAGTTGTGGCCCAAAAACCAACTACAGCAGCAGGGGCTGTATCTGTTCTACTAACCTTCCTCTTCTAAGTTTCTCCCAGGAAAAGAGGCGCACTGGAATCCTGAAGGAGCTGCCCCAGGAATGTATGAGGTGAATCTGGGAGGAATAAAGGGTGGGCTGTGGCCAACGCTGTGATGCACTGCCCAGATCCCCCCTTGAAGAATAAAGGACTTACTCCCAGATGCTGGGAGTGCCTGGGAAGCAGCCTTTAGCGGTCAGCCACTTCAGCCTTTCTTCAGCTGAAGAAAGCCACTTCATACAAGGTCACACCCCCTTCCCAGGGCAGCCTGTATACATTGACTGACTGTCCCAGGGGTCAAGCCCTCTCACCCCAAATCAGCTGCATGCTCCCCACAGTTGGTGGAGGCATCCTTGAGAGTGAATCACGGCTTAACGTCAGCCTCTGCCCAGTCCTGCTTCCTTCCCTCCCTTCCACAGGTGTGATCCCACAGCACTCCAATAACCCTCTTGCACACTAATCTCCATCTCAGTGGGCCTCCTGGGAAACCCAACCTACAAAAAATATCAATGTTTATACCTATATTTCAGGGTTGTCATTTTCCATCAAATGAAACAATACATGTTAAGTCATTTGACAGTGTCTGACACATAGTAGGCATTCAATATGTAAGCATGAGAAATGGTTTCCTAAAGAACAAGATAGATAAGCTTATATAAACCTCAGGATTATATGTATCTTCTGCATGCCAGGTGAAAGATATACAATTTCTGAGACACAGAACATACGAAGCATTTGTTTTAAATATATTCTCAGCTCTGCTAGAAAATAAGAAGTCACAAGAAAGGTCAGTACCACAATCCAATTATTTGATATACTTTATTGTATCCCTATTTTAAACTGATTATAAAAGATGTAAAAGCTTCAGAATTCTAGGTGCATTTGAAAAATAAAGTAACAAATGCTAAATAAAACATCTTAAAATTCGGATATATTAATTTTTATTAAAGAACACTAGAGGTCGCTAATGTACCAAGAAAAGCCCAGAGGTCCCTCATAAAATTTTGGGAGCTGTATTTTATATATTTCAAAGACAAGAATTTAAAGTGCCTTATAATAAACCAAATCCCTCTTCAACTCACCATTTTATTTATTAAATTACAGAATCTCAGTATCATAAGATATTTTAAATTATTTTCATGGTAAAAGATCAGAACAAGATAATTTGATTCCTTTCATGAGCACAATTAGAAATTAAACTTTTCACAAAATTCAATCATGCTTAAATATTGAGCACATAAATTTTTAATGTTTCCTCTGTGACACAACCATTTAGCTTCAGCTAAATTTTATTTTGTAGTAAAATAGATAACATATATGCTAATGGTCAAATCAAACTAAGGCCCAGTTTAGCATAGTCTTATGTTCAAAGTTCAAGAAAATAGCAGAATCAGTCAAATATGTCAAGAAAAAAGCACAGATACATCCCAGATTTCACAGATGAAGGCCAGATAAGTTCATAAAAAAGAAAAAATTAACCTCAAGGAGGAAAAGTCAAAACAGAGTTGCTAAAATACATTATAGAGAATGTCCAGTTTTCAGGAAGAACTTGTGAGACACGTAAAGAAACAGCAAAGTACGACCTATAGTCTGAAAAAAGTAGGTAATAGAAACTGACTTTCAGTGGGCCCATATGTTGAATTTAGCAGATAAAGAGTGCAAAGTTTCTTGTATAAATATGTTCAAAAAGTTTAATATTTGGAAGAATTAAAATGGTACACTAAAGAATATTTGTGTAATACAAAAGAAGGCAGTAAAAGAGGAACAAAGGAGCAAAAAACCTGAGACATATAGAAAATAGAAGATGTAAATGCAAAATTATTAATAACTAAATTAAATGCAAATAGACAACACTAAATCAAAAGCCAGAAATTTTCAGACTAGATAAAAACACAGTTGAATTATATGCTGTCTACAGGAGACACACATTAGATTCAAAGACACAAAGAAGTTGAAAGTAAAAAGAGGGGAAAGGTTATATACTGCAACCAGGAACCATAAGAGAGCTAGATTGGTTATATTAACATAAAATAACCTTTATGACAAGAAATATTACTGAAAGCAAAGAAAGACATTTCATAATGATAAGAAAAGTCAACACATTAGGAAGACATATCTCATATAATATATCCCATGTAATCCCATTATAAATGGATATGCACCTAACAGAGCCCAAAAATTCATGAAGCAAAAACTGACAGAATTAAAAATATATAATTTAAGATTAATAATTGGAGGGGCCAGCCCAGTGGCACAGCGGTTTAGTTTGCACTTGGCAGCTCGGGGTTCACGGGTTCGGATCCCGGGCGTCCGCCGACGCACTGCTTGTCAGCCATGCTGTGGTAGCGTCCCATATAAAGTAGAGGAAGATTGGCACTGATGTTAGCCCAGGGCCAGTCTTCCTCAGCAAAAAGAGGAGGATTGGCAACGGATGTTAGCTCAGGGCTGGTCTTCCTCACACACACACAAAAAGATTAATAATTAGAGACTTCAATACCACATTCTCAATATTTGATAAAACAAACAGAAAATCAGTTAAGGATAATAAACTTGAATAGCCCTATCAACTAACTTAACATAATGGACATTTATAGAATACCCAACCCCAAAACAGCAGAATATACATTCTTTTCAAGCACCCAAGGAACATTCTCCAGGACAGATCAAATGCTATACCATAAAATAGTTCCTAAAAAAATTGTAAAGAATTTAAAATATATTCTTCAATAAATAATTCAAAGTAAGTTATCTGATCATAGGGGAATTAAATTAGAAATAAACAATGGAAGGAAATTTGAGAAATCTCCAAATATTTGGCAAAGAACATACTTCTAAATAACCTATGGGTCAAAAAAGAAATCACAAGGAAAATGAGAAAATATCTTAAAAGGAATGAAAACAAAAACACAACATGTCAAAATTTATTGTATGCAGCTAAGAGGAAAATTTATAGCTTTAAATGCCTCTACAAAAAAGAACAAAGGACTCAAATCAATAATCTACATCTTCAATTTAAGAAATAAAAAAGAGAAAGAATAGAAAATTAAATGAAAAGAAAGCAGAAGGGAGAAACAATAAAGATCAGAGCAGAAATCAATGAAACAAACAGAAAAACAGTAAAGAAAATCAATGAAACCAAATGTTGGTTCTTGGAAAAGATCAACAAATTGATAAATCTTTAGCCAAACTAACAAAGATGAAAAAGAATACACAAATTACCAAAACCAGGAATGAAACAGGGACTATCATTACTAATCCTACATATATGAAAAAATTATAGGATAATATTATTACCAACTTTATGCCAACAAATCAGACAACTTAGGTGAAATGAAAAATACTTAGAAAGACAAAATAACCAAAACTGACTCAGGAAGAAATAGAAAATCTGAACAGACCTATATAAAATAATTAAATTGATTTAATAATTTAAATTTTTCCACACAGAAAGTCCAAGTGTAGATGACTTCACTAGTAAATTCTATCAAATATTTAAGGAAGAAATAATACTAGTCCTTCATAAACTATTTTAGAAAACAGGGGGAAACACTTCCCAACTCATCCTATGAGGCTAGTATTACCTTGTTACGAAAGCCAAACACATCTCAAGACAAGAAAACTACAGAGCAGTATCTCTCATGAATACAGACCCAAAAAATGCTTAACAAAATATTAGCAAACAGAATCCAGCACCACATAAAAAGGATTACTAACCAATACCAAATGGGATTTATACAGGAATGCAAGGTTGGCTTAACATCCCCAAATCAATTAGTTTAATATACCATATTAATAGACTAAAGAACAAAAATTGCATGATCATCTCAAAAGACAGAGGTAAAGCATTTGACAGTCATTCATGATAAAAACTCTCAACAAACCAGAAATGGAAGAAAACTTCCTCAAGCTAATTAAAAGCATCTAAGAGAAACTTACAACTAACATCATACTTATTGGCAAAAGACTAGATGCTATTCCCCTGAGATCAAAAAACAAGGCAAAGATTTCTGCTCTCACCATATTTATTCAACACTGTACTGGAATCTAGCTAGTAAAATAAAGAGGAAAAAGAAGCATCCAGATTGGAAAGGAAGAAGTACATGTGTCTATTTGCAGATGGTACAATCCTATATATAGAAAATCCTATGGAATCCACAAAAACCTACTAGAACTAATAAGTTCAGCAAGTACACAGGATGCAAGATCAACATAAAAAATCAATTGTCTTTCTATATAGTAGCAACAAGAAATCAAAAAAGGAAATTGAAAAACATTCCATTCAAAATAGCATCAAAAAGAATACAATGCATAGGAATAAATTTAATAAAAGGAGTACAAGAGTATACATTGAAAACTTCAAAACATTGCTGTGAGAAATTAAAGATCTAAATAAACAGAGAGGCATTTCATGTTCATGGATTGGAAGACTCAGTATTGTTAAAGTGGCATTTCTTCCCAAAGTGATCTACAGATTCAAGACAACATGATCTCTATCAAAATTCCAACAGGTGTTTTTTATAGAAATTGACAAGATGATACTAAAATTTATATGGAAATACAAAATTCTGACTGAGAATAGCCAAAATAATATTTAAAAAGAAGATCTTAGTTGGAGAACTTACACTACCCAATATCAAAATTTAATTATAAAGCTACTGTAGTAAAGACAGTGTGGCACTGGTGTAACGACAGACAGATAAATCAAAGGAAGAGAATAGAAAATCCAGAAACAAACTCTTACATTTGTGGTCAATTCATTTTCAACAAAGGTGCCAAGGCAATACAATGGGAAAAGAGTCTTTCCAATAAATGGTGAATAGATTTAAAAATGTGGTATCCGTAAAATGGAATATTATTCAGCCATAAAAAGGAACAAATTACTGACACATGCTAGAGCATGAATGAACCTCAACAATATTATACTAAATTAAAGAATCCAGACAGAAAAGTTTGTATGATTCCATTTATAAGAAATTTCTAGAAAAAAGCAAACATCTAGAGATAGAAAGCAAATCAGTGATAGCCTGAGGCTTGGGACAAGAGCAGGGAATGAATGCAAGCATGCATGAGGAAATTTTTTGGGGTGATGGAAATGTTCTAAAACTGGATTGTGGTATTGGGTGCACAAGTGTGTAAATGTACTAAAAATAACTGAAATGTATATTAACAGTAGGTGAGTTTTATGCAATATAAATTTTACCTCAATTAAGCTGTTTTTTAAAAAAGGAACGATCAGGAGTTCCCATTGCTGGCGTACACAAGCAGAGACTGAACAAGCTCCTACCAGGGACATTAGAGTGGGAAGTCTCCACAACCTTAGTACTTGACCTCACCGTCCATTCTAAGAGTTTGTGGCCTTTTGGCCCAAAGAGCCAGTTTATACATTCATAGTGGCTTTTCCAAGTTGCTATTCATATGGTTATAAAAAAGAAAACATATGACTGCTCTTCCAAATATTTCACTTGCAAACACTGAACATAGAATGTTTTTCCACCTTTCGTCCTATAAAGGCAGCTCAATGAAGTGGCATGTCTCCCATGTCATTTAATACATTTACTTCTGCACCAGCCTAGTAAACATGAAAACTTGAAACATCTTCTACATGTCAAGAAATATACAAAGGTAAAAATAATTCCTTAAAATATATTGAATATTTCAAAAATTAAAATAATTGTTAATATTGATTGGTTGTCACTACTAAAAATAAATTCAATTCGTAGTAAAAACTAAATGGTAAACTTGAAATGTAAAAATCTACCTGATTAGGTAGAAGAGTAAAGAGCTACTTTTCTTTAAAAATCTATACCTCTTCACTCTACTTTAGAAATACTCACATTGAAAAAAAGGAGACCATCTCTGAATGAAATACCGTATTTTCTCCACCAATATAATAAGTTTTCAGGAAAAAAAAAGATGCCATCATTTAAATGTACAGATCAATTTGAAGATGCAGCTCAATTTCAGAAATATCAGTATGTGAAAAACTATTCATCATAGTACTGAGAAATATGAGGTCTTAAATTATATGGTCCTCATTAAGAGATTCTGACATTATTTTTGATTTATTTAGGATGTGTTTTGGCTCTTTTTTTAAGCTGTTATGCTCAAAAACTAAAAATAGTATCTTCATTAATTCATATGTCCACTTTTGCAATTTTAAAAAGTCAATAATGTAAAAATCAAATGATTGAAAACATAGAATTTTAATTAATCAGGCTACACCTAATTCATGTATTTAGCAAAGAACAATTAAGTGTCTTTGAGCTGTTGCTCAAGCAATGAGCTATTGCTTTAAATAAGCAATTTAAGCTCAGTTGGCTTTTCTAAGACTTTTATAATTTCCATAATGGCAATATTTATTTTATTTGTTTAAAAAATAAAGCCATAAATATAACTTTAACAGATCCTGGACTACTTGTCTATGTCCAAAATAGCATGCCAGATGAAGAGGTGTCCAGCCCAAACTAGACTTCTTTCTAAAAATGGAAAAAGATAAGATATTTTTAGATGTGATTTAGGTAATTTTACAACAAAATTAATTTCTCCCTTACAAGCTACTCCAATACATTGGCCAATGGCTCCATCCACACTGCACTGCTGATAAGTGAGAGGCAAGAGATGTGACCTGGTAAGAAGTGTAACGGATTAGAATTCACAGGACCCAGATTCTGATGCCACCTGCTAACTCAAGGTCCTCATTCCTAAAAGGCTGGAGGGAGACATGATGGGGTCACATTCAAACTAGACGATCTCTAGCAGCCTGTTGGCTCCAAGGTGCTGAGTCTCTAACCATCTTGCCGTCATCTAGCAAACAAATGGTTCTCTCAGCACAGTATTTCATGAAAAGCCCCTCTCTTTGAAAACCTGCACCATGTCAGGAGGGTGGATGGGAAGGAAGAATTGTCAAAGAATCTTTCCCGCAGCATTTGGAAGGCTGGTAGCTCTGCAGATAGTGACTGAAATTGGAGTCTTGACTTCAGACAAAATCTCAGGTAATGAGAATATGGGTTACCAGAGTGGTAGAGTCCACCTAGATAACAAGAACCAAAATTGAAAGTCATAAAATGTCAGATCCTAGCTGAGGAGAGGTCCAAAACAATTGAGTGTGGTGAAAACAAACTATATAATTCAATTTAGAGGAAAAAAAAAAATAGGCACTATAGCTTAGAGCTGAGATAGCTCCAAAAGGTTACCAAAATTCCAAACCAAGCTTGAGAGAAGACAGTCTATCAAATTCCCAAAGCCCCCCACCCTGGAGAATCTACCACAGCCCAGGAGCACACTGCCACCCAGGGGCACTCCTCGGGAGGAGCTGGAGGTTTCAGGGCTGCCCTCAGCTCCTGGATTTCAGGTTTTGAGCCAACAGAAACCTCAACCACTAGCCTCCGTGTATCCACAACAGGCCTCTCTTTTTTTGTTGTTAGGAAGACCAGCCCTGGGCTAACATCCGTGCCCATCTTCCTCTACTGTATATGGGACGCCGCCACGGCATGGCTGACAAGCAGTGCATCAGCGGGCGCCCGGGATCTGAACCCGCGAAGCCCGGGCTGCCAAGCGCGAACTTCACCGCTGCGCCACCGGGCGGCCCGGCAATCCTTTTTATAATGCTCTCTTTAGGTGTCTCTCCCATATTCCACAACAGATATTTCAAGCCTTCACTATTCTCCTCAAGCATCTTACCCAAACACCGCCCCCATAACAAATGACCTCATCTCTTAGCTTCACAGTGAAAAGAGAAGCTTTCATAGAATTCCCTAGGCTCCCTGGCACAAAATCTACCACTGTACCTATATCTACAGGCATTCTTCCATTCTTTCCTCCTGGTGTCTAAGACTAATCCCTCTTCTTGTATCCTGGATCCCATCCCTTCCTGCTTCTCAGGCACTCCTTGTTCTCCTTTATTTTCAACCTCTTCCTCTTTAGTTGCAAATAGAAAGGAGCAACTAAACACTCACGTCTCGTCCATCTAACAGCAAAGGAATCAAACTCCTCTCTGATCCTATGCTCCCTACCAGATATTGTCCTCTTCACTCTCCCTTCCCACTCCCCATCTTCATTTACTCTTTCCACCTCATTCCTTCCCATCAGCTACCCACCACCCAATGCAGACTAGGTTCATCTCCCACAACGTCATTAAAACTGTCCTCAATTTTTATCTATAAATGTTGTCACCGAATCCCAGGGCCACCTTCAGCTGCCACCGTACTGTGTCACTGTACAGCACTGGCTAGCATGGCCCCCACAGCCCTGCACTCTGTGGGGTTTCTCTCACTGCTCTGACATTTCTTCCCAGGATCCTTTGGAAGCTCCACTTTCTCTGATTAGTTCTTCATTATTGGCATTTCCCATAATGATACCTCCTGGCTCTTTCCCACTGCTTAAATTGTTTATATGCTATTGACTTCAAAATCCATATTTCCGTTTCCAGCTCTCTACTAGACACCTCCATTTGGATGACACAAGAACACCTCATCCTCAAAAAGCACAAAGCTGAACTCACCTGTCATCTGACCTATACATGCTCACACACAAAAACTACCCGTTCCCACATTTGTTTTCCACAATGAATTGCCCCATTATTTACCTCATTTCTCATGTCAGAAATAAGCATCACCCCTGCCCACTTTCTCCTTTTCACCCCCACACTCAATTAGTCATATGGATTCTACCAACCAAGTGTTAATTATATCTACTTTTTGCCATTCCCATTTCTTCTCCTCCCATCTAACCTGTAACGGTCTCCTCTAAGTTACTGTAACAACTTCTGAATTGGTCTCCTCACATATGGGGTTTCCAAATGGGATTCTGGACCAAGAAATCAAAATTTCCAAAGTCCTAAATTATTTTTAAAATACTCCAAACATTCTTTATACTCTTTACTACTTATCAAGGATATCCAAAAAATTTTGTTCAATCAATAAGAAATATCAAGGTTAGGAACATTTACAGAGAATCATACCCTATATAGAATATTAAAACACTGGGAAATACCAGCAGATATTATGGGTAATATTCAAGTAACTTCACATTCAGAACTTCCAGCAAAGTGACAGGCCAGCAATACACAGAGTCATGTGTTGATATTGCCAATACAAATTCTTATTTTACTTCCAAAACTTATTATTTCTCGGAACACACTCATAGAATTTATATAAAGTATACGATACATACAAACATATTAATATTTATTTGCAAGCATGTCTCATCGTTAGCTAAAGACAGGACTGCAAATACACACTTATAACCTGGCAACAGCTACAAGCAACACTAACTGATTAGATCCTCCTTTGTGCCCCTATCCTAGAAAAGTTGACCTTAATCTTCAACTGCATGTCAGTGCTTCCTTCTCTTGCTTTCAACTTGACATCAGGGGACTCTTTCCAACCAATAACATCTCTATGTTGATTGTAGGCTTTAATTCTTACAGAAGAATTATAGTACATATTACCATTTTCTCAATTTCGCAGAATTTGGAGAAGCAAATAAGATAGAAAAGAAAACCAAGAAATGCCAGGCACGGGTGATTCCCACAGGGAAACACTACTCACATCCATTCACTTCTATTGGGTGAACTGCACATCACCTGATTATGTCATTCCTCTACATAAACCCTTCAAACTGCCCTTAACACAAAGGCTGACTGACGAGTATAATGAGGGTGAAATTGTGAGAAAACATTAACATCTGTATCTCAGTTTTACATTTCCAAGTAGATAACTTTCCACTAATTAGCCTGAGGCAATCATGGGTGAGGGTGGGAGGGGTAGATATTGAAGGGTCACTGAGAATTATCAAATCAGGAATGTTTTTGGCATTCAAAATAGAATCCAAAGTAAAGATTAAGAACCAGTCTTTGTTGAAGGATGAGAGGATTTTTAGAATTCCTTTAGCATACCAAGGACCAACTCAGACTATGCTTTCTGGGCAACTCAGATCATAGTTTCTTCCTTGCTACAAAGATAATACTCCTTCCCCGGTGAGGGTGAAGCCATGCGGTTTGTTGTTCTAGAACTGGAGGAGAATGTGACATAGCAGAATAAAATATCCATCTGGGACAGAGGACTGTGGGAGAGAAAAAGACATGAGATGAGACATGTGGCTCCTGATCATAAGCCCAGAGAGCGAGATAAATTGAGGGAGCACTGAGAACAGGCCAGTGGCACGTGGGATGCTAGCAAAAGATCCCCTAGCATCCCACCTGCAAGGCGGCCACATCAAAGCAAACTCTGTAGTGCAGGCAGAGGGAAAGCCAAATTTTGGCTAACCAGACCTTCTCTTAGCTCCCATGTGTCACTAAATTCCCACAAGCTACCCTCAGCCACACTCCTGTGGCTCAGGATGACAGAAAGCCAACAAGAGCCAAGGTAAGTCTCCTGAGACACCCCAGGAGCACCACCTGTATCGTATGACAAACTAAGAGACCTGAGTTTGCCTCTGTCCCTGAGTTTTACTTCAGCTACAAGTGCTTAAGGAGCATTAGGAAGACAAGGGTCACTGAGGAACCAAAAGTAGTACAAATACACAGCAAGGCTCACCTTTACGTTTAAATGCCACTTTAAGGGAGATGGGGGGAGGAGAGAGGTGAGAAGCTCTGGAAGACCAATCATTTATCAAAAAAGCTACTGAGATTGAGGTACCCAAAGACTAACATTCAGTCCTTTATACTCCCAGAATGGGAAGGTGCTTGTTGAAATATCAGAGCCATTTTAGAAAATAAATTCTACTTCTCTGTACACCTGAGTGTAATATAGGTGCAACCTTGCTACTCAAGGCACATTATGATTTGGCTGCTACTTACCCACCTAGCCTTATCCCTCACCCCTCCTGCCTGCAGGCCCTTGCCTTCTAGGCTGCCTCTCACCTCAAGACCTTGGGACATGCTGTTTCTTCTGCCTTGAACCCTTTTCTTCACCTAGTTAAGTCCTACACATTCTTCATATATCACTTTAGAATCATTTCCTCCAAGAAGCTGATCCTTCAAGTTCCAGTTACATACCTCTCCTAGGAGGTCCCATGTCACCCTGCACTTCCATATTCTGGTACATATTGTATAAGGTAGATTAGTCTGATCTGGTAACCTACTAGACTAGTCTCAGTGAGGGCAGGGATCCTGTCTGACACCATCTCCAAGGTACTTCACATGACTCTGAGATACAGTACACACTCAAACCTTCTGGTTCAACTACAATGTCTTTGAGAAGAAAAAATTATCATAGCATGCATCTTGTGGGCTCAGTGTCAGCCTTGTAGCTCATAAGGTATAGGATCCATGCCAATTTTAAGACTGGATCTCAATTTCTCTGACAGAGGAGACTAGGAGAGACATTTTACCCACTCTTATGGGGGTTCTTTCTAGCATAAGAGATGGAAATTTATTGCAAGCAAAATTAGAAAGATTAATGCTAAATAAATGATAGAGTAGTACACACTTGCAAGAAAAAGCTAAAAAATCCATTTAAAGCTTACCTTTGCAATTAATGTCAGCAATTACTTCATTCCTTTCCATGGTTTCTAATAGCTGTCTTACTTCAGCTTTGCCATTTCTGGCATGATGGAGAAGCCGTTGTTCTGTTTCTGTGTTCACTTCTAGATTTAAAAAATAATAATATTGCTATTATCTAAGAACATAAGTAGCCTTGGGATATTATCTGCTAATACTAAAAAGAAGAAAAGGTCATCGTCATTTTGCAGCTAATAAGATAGACATGAAAACTGATTAAATGAATCAGTTGCAGGGCCAGAACTTGACCCTGAGATTCCTTGCCCTTTGTATTATTATAAAAGAGTGCACTAGACATTTGGGCAAGTTTCTTAATCTCTCACAGCCTCAGGTTCCTCATCTGCAAAACACAACCAACCTCATGAGTTCCTGTAAGATTGTGTCTATGAAAGCACTCTGTTAAATGCAAAGTACTTTGCAAATAGTTATTACAACATTAATACCTAGACATAAAGTTAAAATATGCCCAATCACATAGAAATATCATAAGGCTGAAATGTAAATTAAGGCATTCAAAAGCTGTGCAAAAAACCATTCTGAATAGAAAAAATAAATTATAGATAAGGATCCTGGAGTGACTATACTTACAAATAAATTTTTTTTCTCTCATATTTTCTTACCAAGCCTCAAGCCAAACATAAAGGACTACAACCAAATTTAAAGCATGTATGTCAAAATGTTATGAACAGCAATTCTCAGAAGAAATACAAATTTGTTTCTTACTAATAATCAAATAATTCAAACATAAATGATATTTTTTGATTACCAGATTAGCAAAAATAAAAAAAGATTGAACATACCCAGTGCTGGCTGACCCTTAGCAGAGAGACAGCCTACAACAATCAAAAATGATAATAATAGGGGCCGGCCCGGTGGCGCAGCGGTTTAGTTCACGCTTGGCAGCCCGGGATTTGCGGGTTCAGATCCCGGGCACCTGCCAACGCACTGCTTGTCAGCCATGCTGCGGCAGCGTCCCATATAAAGTAGAGGAAGATGGGCACGGATGTTAGCCCAGGGCCAGTCTTCCTCAGCAAAAAAGAGGAGGATTGGCAACGGATGTTTGCTCAGGGCTGGTCTTCCTCACAAAATAATAATAATAATAATAACAACAAAAAATTAGAAAACTCGGGTAAAGGGGAGAATCTGATTTCTAGAGTTACTACATTACTAGATTCAAATGTCTAGTTTTCAACAACAACAACAAAAAAATCACAAGGCATACAAAGAAACAGGAAAGTAGGGCCCATTCAAAGGAAAAAAATAGATCAACAGAATCTGTTCCTGAAAAAGATCTGATGACAGATACACTAGAAAAAAACTTCAAGACAACTGTCTTAAAGATGCTCAAAACAAAAAAATAAAGGAAGACATAGAGAAAGTCTAGAAAATGTATGAACAAATTAAAATATCAGTAAGGAGATAGAAAACCTAAAAAGAAATTCTGGAGCTGAAATGTACCATAACTGCAATAAAAAACTCACTTGAGGGATTCAAAGGCAGATTTGAGCAGGCAGAAGAATCAGTGAACTTGAAGATAAGACAATGGAAATTACTGAGTCTGAAGAACAGAAAGGAAAAAGATTGAAGAAAAGTGAACAGAGCTTAATGGACCTGTGGGATACCAGCAAGCAGATCAACATATGCATCATAGGAGTCCCAGAAGGAGAGAGAGAGAAAAATGAATAAATAGAGTATTTGAATAAATAATTGCTGAAAACTTCCCAAATCTGATAAAAGAAATGAATATAAACATCTAAGAAGCTCAATGAACTCCAAGTAAGAGGAACACAAAGGGATACATTATATAATCAAACTTTCAAAGTTTGATTATATAATCAAACAGACAAAGACAGAAAATCTTGAAAGTAGCAAGAGAGAAATGAATCATCACATACAAGGGATCCTCAATAAGATTATCAGCAAATTTCTCAACAGGAACTTTGGAGGCCAGAAGGCAGTGGGCAGATATATTTAAAGTGCTAAACAAAAAAAACCCCTCTCAACCAAGAATCATACATCTGGCAAAACTGCCCTTCAAAAGTGAGAGAAATTAAGACATTCCCAGAAAAATAAAAACTGAGAGAGTTTATTACCACTAGACCTGCCTTGCAATAAATGCTCAAGGGAATACTGCAAGGTGAAATAAAAGGTCACTAGATAGTAACTCAAAGCCATATGGAAAAATAAAGATCTTGATAAAGATAAATACATGGGCAACTATAAAAGCTAGTATTATTGTAAATGCACTTTTTGTTTTCTACATGATTTAAGAGACTAATACATTTAAATAAAAAAATTATTAGCCTAAAATCTAGTATTATTGTAACTTTGGTTTGTAACTCCAGATCTTGTTTTCTAAATAATTTAAGAGAGTAAAGCATCTAAAAAGAATTATTAGTTTATGTTATTGGGCACACAGTGTATAAAGATGTAATTTTGTGGCATCCACAACCAAAAGAGTGGAGACAGAGCTGTAAAGAAGCAAAGTTTTTGTATGGTATTGAAGTTAAGCTGGTATAAATTCAAATTAGTGTTATAACCTTAGGATGTTAAATGATATCCCCATGGTAACTCCAAAGAAAATAGCTATAGAATATACGTGAAAGGAAATGAGAAAGGAATTTAAACATTTCAATATAAAAAATCAACACAAAAGACAGTAATGCAGTGAATGAGGGACAAAAAAAAAAATAAAGGCATATAGAAAACAAATAGCAAAATGACAGAAGTCCCTCCTTATCAGTAATTACTTTAAATGTAAATGGATTAAACTCTCCAATCAAATAAAAGAACATGATCCAACTACATGCTGTCCACAAGAAACTCACTTTATCCAAAAACACAATTAGATTGAAAGTGAAAGGATGGAAAAAGATAGTAACCAAAAGAGAGCAAGAGTTACTAATATCAGACAAAATAGACTCAAAATCAAAAAACGTTATGAGAGACAAAGAAAGACATATATTAACAAAAGGTTCAATACAGCAAGAAGACATAACAATTATAAACATTTATGCACCTAATGATAGATCATCAAAATATAAGAAGCAAAAATTGACAGAATTAAAGAAAGAAATACTTATACAATAATAGTTGGAAATACCCTACTCACAATAATGGATAGGACAACCAGACAGAAGATAAGTAAGGAAACAGAGGATTTACACAATAAACCAAATATATCTAACAGACATATACACAACAGTCTGCCCAACAACAATAGCATACACATCCTTCTCAAGTGAATATGGGATATTGTCCAGGATAGGCCATATGTTTGGCCACAAATTCTCAATAGAGCTTAAAACAGAGATATCATAATAATATCTTTTCCAACCACAACAGGATGTTGTTAGGAATCAATAACTGAAGGAAAAGTGGAAAATTCAAAAAATTGTGGAAATTAACATACTTTAAAACAACCAATGGATCAAAGAAGAAATCACAAAGGAAATTATAAAATATTTAGAGATGAATGAAAATGAAAACACAACATACCAAAACCTATGGGACACAGCAAAAGTGGTGCCAAGGGGGAAATTTATAGCTACAAATGCTTACATTAAAAAACAGGAAAGACCTCAAAACAACAACCTGACTTTACGACTAAAAGAACCAGAAAAAGAAGAACAAACTAAACCCAAAGCTAGCAGAAGGTAGGAAACAATAAAGATTAGATCAGAGATAAACAAAATAGAGAATAGAGAAAAATCACTGAAACCAAAAGTTGGCTCTTCAAAAAGATCAACAAAATTGACAAACTTTTAGATAGACTAACCAAGAAAAACAGAAGACTCAAATTTCTAAAATAAGAAATGAAAGTATGTCCATTACTACCAATTCTACAGAAATAACAAGCATTATAAGAGAGTTCTGTAAACAATTATGCACCAACAAATTGGATAACCTACATGAAATGGACATATTCCTAGAAACACAAAACCTACCAAGATTAAATGATAAAGAAATAGAAAATCTGAATACACCTATGACTAGTAAAGAGATTGAATCAGTAACCAAAAATCTCCCAACAAAGAAAATCTCCCTGGACTTGATGGTTTCACTGGAAAATTCTACCAAACATTTAAAGAAGAATTTATACCAACTCTTCTCAATTTTTTCAAAAAAATTGAGGAGAGAACACTTCACAAGTCATTCCTTGAGGCCAGCATTACCCTGATAGCAAAGCTAGACAAAGACACTATGAGAAAACTACAGACCAATAGCCCTTATTAACACTGATGCAAAAATTCTGATGCTAGCAAAATACTAGCAAACAAAATTCAGCAGCATATTAAAAGGAATATATACCATGACCAAGTGGGATTAATTCCTGGAATGCAAGAATGGTTCAACATATGAAACCTGAAAAATGTAATACATGACATTAACAGAATGAAGAGAAAAAAACCATATGATCATGTCAATTGATGCAGAAAAAGCCTTTGACAAAATTCAATACCTTTTATTGATAAAAACACTTAATAAACTAGGAATAGAAGGAAACTACCTCAACATAATAAAAGCCATATATGAAAAACCCACAGCAAACAATGGTGAAAGACTGAAAGCTTTTCCTTTAAGATCAGGAACAAGGGAAGGATGCCCACTTTCACCAGTTCTATTCAACATAATACTGGAAATTCTATCGAGAGGAATTAGGCAAGAAAAATAAAAGGCATCCAAATTGGAAAGGAAAATGTAAATTATCTCTGTTTGCAGATGTTATGACCTTACATGTGGAAAATCCTAAAGATTCCACAAAAAAGCTGTTAGAAATAACAAATTAATTCAAGAAAGTATGAGGATAAAAAGTCAAAACACAGAAATCAGTTGCACTTCTATACACTAACAATAAACAACCTGAAAAAACTGCAAAAACAATTCCATTTATAATAACATCTAAAAGAATAAAATACTTAGGAATTAACCAAGGAGATGAAAGACTTGTACACCAAAACCAACATTGCTGAAATGAATGAAAGAAGACATAAATAAATAGACACACACCCCATATTCATGGATTGGAAGACTTTAACTGTCAAACTTTAAATTTAATTTAAAGTTAAAGTGTTAATACTATCCAAATAAATCTACAGATTCACTGCAATCCCTATCAAAATCCCAATGATGTTCTTTGCAGAAATTTAAAAAACCCATCCTAAAATTCATAAGGAATCTCAAGGGACCAGGAATAGCCAAATAATCTTGAAGAAGAAGAACAAGGCTGGAGGACTACACACTTCCTGACTTCAAAACTTACTACAAAGCTACTGTAATCAAAATAGCGTGGTACTGGCATAAAGACATATATACAGAACAATAAAGTAGACCAGAGAAGCCAGAAATAAACCCTTGTATATATGGTCAAATGATTTTTGACAAGGGTGCCAAGACCATTCAATGGGGAAAGGACAGTCTTTTCAACAAATTGTTCTAGGAAAACTGGAAATCCACATGCAAAAGAAAGAAGTTGAACCCTTACCTAACACCATATTCAAAGATTAATTCAAATTGGACCAAAGAGCTAAATGTAAGACCTAAAACAGCAAAACTCTTAGAAGAATACATATTACAAAAGGCTCATGACCTTGGATTTGGCAATGATTTCTTGGATAGGACACAAAAGGCACAGGTAACAAAAGAAAAAATAGACAAATTAGACTTCATGAAAATTTAAAAATTCTGTGCACCAAAAAAAACTATCCACAGAGTTAAAAAGCAACCCACAAAATGAGAGAAAATATTTGCAAATCATATATCTGATAAGGAAGTAATATCCAAAATATAGAGAGAACTCCTAAAACTCAACAAAAAAATGACCCAATTCAAAAAGGGGCAAAGTACTTAAATAGACATTTCTCCAAAGAAGATATACAAATGGCCAACAAGCACATGAAAAGATACTCAACATCACTAATCATTAGGGAAATGCAAATCAAAACTACAATAAGATACCACCTCACACCCATTAGGAAGGCTACTATGAAAAAAACAGAATATGACAAGTGTTGGCAAGGATGTGGAGAAATTAGAACCCTTGTGCACTGTTGGTAGGAATGTAAAGTGGAACAGCTACTGTATAAAACAATATAGTGATTCCTCAAAAAATTAAAAATAGAATTACCATATGACCCAGCAATTCTACTTCTGGGTACATACATTGAAAGTGAGGGCTCAAAGAGATATTTCTACATCTATGTTCATAGCAGCATTATTCACAACAGCTAAAAAAAAAAAAAAAAAAAAGGAAACAACCCAAGTGTCCATTGGCAGATAAATGGATAAGCAAAATGTAGTATCTAACCAACAGAAATATTTACACAAGATTATTTTATAAGCATTCATTGTCTACAATAGTAAAAAAGGTAGAAAAAAGTCCATGTCCATTAATAGAGGACTGATTAAATAAATCCTCTAGAAAGACTGAGAGAGATGGTCTACAGACGGGAGGATGGAAAAGAGAGTTGAAGGCATGATTTCAAAAAATAGCAGTCTACGCATAGTGAACACCATGACCCCTAGCCCTCTTCCCCTAATCAGCATTCCTAATGCTGGCAAGTCAGGCTCTACCCTCTGGGAGGAGACTAAGCTAGTTATAGTCCCTGAAGGAGAACATATTCCAAGAAGATACCAGGAGCTCCTAACAAACGGCCAAGCCAGATGAACCTTACAATGAAGTTGGCAGCCAATAAGGTCCACCTACTTTCTCAGCTTCCATTCAGCTTTCCAATTCCCCATTCTTAAACAAGAGTCAAAAGTCAAAGATGACAAGACATCTGAATAAAAAAGCTTCCAAGGAAGAAAAAAAATAATAAGGTAATAAACAAAGGAGCAGAAATCAGAATAATTTTGACTTCTCACCTTCAGCCTAAGCAGCTGAAAGATAATAAAGCATTGCCCCAAAGTTCAAGAGGAAAATTATTCCCAACCCAAAGTTTTATCAAAAAAACTAGGGGTAGAATAGAGACATTTTTGGACATGCAAGGACGCAAATTACTTCCCACGCATCATTTCTCAGGAACGTACAGGAGGATTTGGTTGACCAAAATTTGTAAACAATGAAAGAAAGATGTGGGACACAGGAAATGAACAGAAGGAATCCCCAGAGTGAAGGGAAATACCCAAGATTTAGCTGTGTGTCGGGCCTAGATCTTATCCATAGTTGGCTTGTCTGGGCTTTGTGCTAATCACATTCCTGCCCCCCATGTTTGCTGCTTGACCAGCTGAGGGTACCCACATCACCCCTCAGAAGTGTTCTGCTTCCACCGTACCTGAGAACTAGAAGTTGGCCTCTGTGAGCTCAGAAGCAGAATATGAAGAGCAGCCTGCTCCTCCCACAAACTCCTACCAGATCGGGGCCTAGAACCTGGTCCCCTTATAGCCCTATCAAATAACCAAACTGTGCCCAGTGCTCTCTCAAGGCCTTGCTCACTGACTTCCCCTTGAAAGGGCTCGTATAAACTCTCAGGGAAGCCACTCAGAGACTTTTTTTCAGATTTTCAATGTATATTTTCCTGGGAGACTTCATCTACCAGTGCCTATAACATCCTTTCTTCACACAGCTTATTAATCAGCTTTTATATTAATCACCTCTGCATTCATTTATATGTGCATATTTATTAAAATAATAAAACATTTGATTAATCATTTTAAAAGCTTACCAATATTTATATTCATTGTAGCACTATTTAAAAACAAAAAAACCCAAAGAATGTCCATCAACAAAGTTTTCTTCATATAATTGAATACCATGAAACCATTTAAAAGATTGTAAATGACTCTCTAAGATTATGGAACTGCAATACAGGCATACCATATTTTATTGTGCTTCACAGATATTATATTTTTTACAAATTGAAGGTTTGTGGCAACCCTGCATCCAGCAAGTCTATCAGTGCCATTTTTCCAATAGCATTTTCTCATTTCATGTCTGTGTGCAAAATTTTGGTAATTCTTGCAATATTTCAAACATTTTCATTATTATTATATTTTTTAGGGTGATCTGTAATCAGTTATCTTTGATGTTGCTATCGTAATTGTTTTGTAGCACCAAGAACCACACCCATATAAGACAGAAAACTTAATTGACAATGGTGTGTGAGTCCCAACTGCTCTACTGACCAGCCATTTCCCCATCTCTCTTTTCCCTCTCCTTGGGCCTCCCTATTCCCTGAGACACAACAATATTGAAATTAGGGCAATTAATAACCTTACAATGTCCTCTAAGCGTTCAACTGAAAGGAAGAATTGCACGTCTCTCACTTTAATCGAAAGCTAGAAATGATTAAGTTTAGTGAGGAAGCCATGTTGAAAGCTGAGACAGGCTAAAAGCTAGGCCTCTTGCACCAAACAGTTAGCCAAATTGTGAACACAAAGGAAAAGTTCTTGAAAAAAATTTAAAGTGCTACTTTAGTAAGTATACGAATGATAAGAAAGTGAAACAGCCTTATTGCTGATATGGAGAGTTTTAGTGGTCTGGATAGAAGATCAAACCTGCCACAACATTCCCTTAAACCAAAACCTAATCCAGAGCAGGGCCCTAACTCTCTTCAATTCTGTGAAGGCTGAGACAGGTGAGGAAGCTACAGAAGAAAAGTCTGAAGCTAGCAGAGGTTGGTTCATGAGGTTTAAAGAAAGAAGCTGTCTCCATAAGTACAAGGTGAAGCAGCAAATGCTGACGTAGAAGCTGCAGCATGTTATCCAGAAGATTTAGCTAAGATAATTAGTGAGGGTGGCTACACTAAACAACAGATTTCCAATGTAAATGAAACAGCCTTCTATAGGAAGGAGATACCACCTAGGACTTCCATAGCTAGAGAGAAATCAATGCCTGGCTTCAAAGTTTCAAAGAACACACCAACTCTCTTGTTAGGGGCTAATGCAGCTGGTGACTTTAAGTTGAAGCCAATGCTTATTTACCACTCTGAACATCCTAGGTCCTTAAGAATTATGCTAAATCTACTCTGCCTGTGCTCTATAAATAGAATGGCAAAGCCTGGATGATAGCACATCTGTTTCCAACATGGTTTGCTGAATATCGTAAGCCTACTGTTGAGACCTACTGCTCAGGAAAAAAGATTCTTTTCAAAATATTACAGCTCATTGACAACAAACCTAGTCACCCAAGAGCTCTGATGGAGATGTGCAATGAGAATAGTGTTGTTTCATGCCTGCTAACACAACATCCATTCTGCAGCCCATGGATCAAGGAGTCATTTTGACTTTCAAGTATTATTATTTAAGAAATACATTTTGTAAGGCAATAGTTGTCATAGATAGGATTCCTCTGATGGAGCTGGGCAAACTAAACTGAAAACCTTCTGGAAAGTGTTCATTATTCTAGATTTCATTAAGAACATTCATGATTCATGGGAAGAGGTCAAAATATCAACATTAACAGGAGTTTGGAAGAAGTTGATTCCAACCCTCATGGACGACTTTGAGGAGTTCAAGACTTCAATGGAGGAAGTAATTGCAGATGTGGTGGAAATAGCAAAAGAACTAGAATTAGAAGTGGAAACTGAAGATGTGACTGAATTGCCTCAATCTCATGATAAAACTTTAACAGATGAGCAGTTGCTTCTTATGGATGAGCAAAGAAAGTGGTTTCTTGGGATGGAATCTACTCCTGGTGAAGATGCTGTGAATATTGTTGAAATGACAACAAAGGACTTAGAATATTATATAAACTTAGTTGATAAAGCGGTGAGAGGATTGACTCCAATTTTAAAAGTTCTACTGTGGGTATAATGCTATCAAACAGCATCACATGCTACAGAGAAATTGTGGAAAGCAGAGTCAATCAATGTGGCAAATTTCATTGTCTTATTTTAAGAAATTGCCACAGTCACCCCAACCTTCAGCAACCACCACCAGCCATCAACATTGAGGCAGCAAAAAGATTACAATTCACTGAAGGCTTCAGATGATGGCTAGCATTTTTTAGCAATGAAGTACTTTTTAAATTAAGGTATGTACAATGCCTTTTTTTTAGACATAATGCTATTTTACACTTAATAGACTATGGTGTAAACACAACTTTTATATGCACTAGGAAACCAAAAAATTGTGACTCACTTTATTGCAGTGGTCTGGAACTGAACCGGCAATATCTCTGAGGTATGCGTGTATATCATTAGGCCAGTTGGTTTCAATATAACAATCTCTCTATTTATCCTATATATTCACAGAGAAACAGTGGGAAAATACATCAAGAAGATAACAGTGGTTACTCCTTGCAGTGAAACTATGAATGATTTTAAATATCTTCTTTTGATAGTTGTATTTTCTAAATTCCCTACAATATAAAGGCATTTCTTTTTAATAAGAAAAGGTTATTGATGATAAAATATCTTCATGTCAAATTAAATGGATATTTCATCACAGGTGATTTTATATATGTTTTTAGTTAGACAAGTGCATGAAACAAGGAGTGACAGTCTAGATTTGCTGGAATATTACACAAAAAGATTTCACAATATCTTTTCCTGCTTTTTAAGAATGAATCAAAGAACATTTGAACTATCTTCAGAACATATGAGAAGTTTTCAAATAATATTACCCTTGGGTTATCACCACAGTGAGTTTACAGAAAAAAAGAACTTTATTGTTTTTTTTCAAGTTCTTCAATTTCTGTATGATAAATATGAAAAGGATAAAAATGAATCTATTATCTATTTAAACAGTCAATCATAATATCATATTAACCATAACAGTTGCTCATAAGTGCTGGGATTAAAATTAAAATTTAATTAACAAATGTTTGTTGAGTACCTACCAATGTCAGGACTGCTACAGGCACTGGAGATACAAAAATGGACAATACAGTCCCTGTCCTCCAGAAACAGGGGAAATACACAAACAATAATCATACCAATATGTGCCAAGTATAGTAATGTAAAAGGGACAGTGGTTGTATAAAGGAGAAAGGGGGTGATTATTTCTTCACCTGCATTAGTTATGGAAGGAATCACAAAGTGAAACTTAAGCTGGGACTTGAAGAATGAGGAGTTCACCATGACCAGCAGACTGAAGGTTTCTAACTCAGACAACTGCTGGAAAAGAAACAATCTTGAGGATTCCCTTTTGGTTGTGGTGAGTTTGAAGATTCCTGTGGGAAATGGAGAGGGAGATGCCCCATAAGTAATTAGCTAATACCACCTTGAGCAAAAGAAAGCAGTTCTAGGCTAGAATTAAAACTGAGTTAAACAGCCAGAAGACAATTAACAAAATGGCAATAAGTAGATACATATCAATAATTACTTTAAATGTAAGTGGACTAAATTCTCCAATCAAAAGACATAGAGTGGCTGAATGGATTAAAAAAACAATACACATCTATATACTGTCTACAACAGACTCACTTCAGAAATAAGGACACACAGACACTGAAGGTGGAGGGATGGAAAAAGATATTCCATGCAAATGGAAATGAAAAGAAAACTGGTGTAGCTATACTCGTATCAGACAAAATAGACTTTAAAACAAAGACTGTAAAAAAAGACAAAGAGGTGCACTACATAATGATAAAGAGGTCAATCCAGCAGGAAGATATAACATTTATAAATTACATGCACCCAAAATAGGAGCTCCAAAATATATAAAGCATATATTAACAGAAATAAAGGGAGAACTTGACAGCAATACAATGATAGTAGGGGATTTTAACACCTCACTTACATCAATGGATAGACCATCCAGGAAGAAAATCAATAAGGAAACATTGGCCTTAAACAACATATTAGAACAGATGGACTAAACAGATATATATAGAACATGCCATCCAAAAGCAGCATAATACACATTCTTATAAAGTGTGCATGTAACATTCTCCAGGATAGATCATATATTAGGCCACAAAACAAGTCTCAAAAAATTCAAGAAGACTGAAATCATTTCAAACATCTTTTTCAACCACAATGGTATGAAACTAGAAATCATTTATAAGAAGAAAACTGTAAAAACAACAAATACATGATGATTAAACAACATGTTACTGAACTACTAGGTCATAGAAAAAGTCATAGGAGAAACCAAAAAATACCTAGAACCAAATGAAACCAGAAACATAACATACCAAAATCTACAGGATGCAGAAAAAGCAGTTCTAAGAGGGAAATTCATAGTATACAGGCCTACCTCAAGGAAAAAAATCTCAAATAAAAAATCTAACTTTAAACCTGAAAGAACAAATGAAACCCAAAGTTAGTAGAAAGAAAAAAATAATAAAGATCAGAACAGAAATAAATGAAATAGAGACTAAAAAGACAATAGAAAAGATCAATGATACTAAGAGCTGGTTCTTTGAAAAGATAAACAAAATTGACAAACCTTTAGCTAGGCTTACCATGAAAAAAAAGAAAGGGGGCTCAAATAAAATCAGAAATGAAAGAGGAGAGGTTATAACTGATACCACAGAGATACAAAGGGTTGTCGGATACTATTATGAACAATTATATGCCAACAAATTGGACAACCTAGAAGAAATGGATACATTCCTAGAATGATACAATCTTCTGAGACTGAATCATGAAAAAATAGAAAATCTGTATAGACTGATTACTAGTAAGGAGATTGAATCAGTAATTGCAAACCTCCCAACAAACAAAAGTTCAGGACCAGACAGCTTCACTGGTGAATTCTACCAAACATTTAAAATTCTACCAAACATGAAAATTTAATACCTATCCTTTGCACACTCTTCCAAAAAAATTGAAGAGAAGAGAATGCTCCCAAATTTATTTTACAAGACTAGCAGTACCCTAATTCCAAAACCAGATAAGAACAACACACAAAAAAGAAAATTACAGGCCAATATCACTAAAGAACATGGGTGCAAAAATCCTCGACAAAGTATCAGCAAACTGAATTCAATAATACATTAAAAGGATCATACGCCATAATCAAGTGGGATTTATTCCAGGGATGCAAGGATGGTTCAATATCTGCAAATCAATCAACGTGATATACATTAACACAATGAAAGATAAAAATCATATGATCTTCTCAATAGATGCAGAAAAAGCATTTGAGAAAATTCAACATTCATTTATGATAAAAATTCTCAACAAAGTGGGCACAGAGGGAACATCCCTCAACATAATAAAAGCTATACATGACAAATCCATATCTAATATAATATTCAATGGTGAAAAGCTGAAAGCTTTTCCTTTATGATCAGGAAGAAGACAAGGATGCCCACTCTCCCCCCTTTTATTCAACACAGTATTGGAAGGCCTAGCCATAGCAATCAGGCAAGAAAAAGAAATAATAAGGCAAACAAATTGGAAAGGAGAAGTAAAACTGTTACTATTTGCAGATGACATGATACTATATATATATATAGAAAACCCTAAGAACTCCACCAAAAGACTGTTAGAACTAATAAATGAACTCAGCAAAGCTGCAGGACACAAAATTAATATATAAAAATCTGTTGCATTTTAATACACTAATAATGAACTATCAGAAAGAGAAATCAAGAAAACAATCCCATTTACAATTGCACCAAAAAGAATAAAATACCTAGAAATAAACTTAATCAAGGAGGTGAAAGACTTGTACACTGAAAACTATAAGATACTGATGAAAGAAATTGAAGAAGATACAAATAAATGAAGGGATATTCCATGCTCATGAATTGGAAGATTTAACATTTTACAATGTCCGTATTACCCAAAGCAATCTACAGATTCAATACAATCTCTATCAAAATTCCAAATGCATTTTTCACAGAACTAGAACAAATAATCCTAAAATTTGCATGGAACCACAAAACCTGGACTAGCCAAAGCAATTTTGAGAAAGAAGAACAAAGTTGGAAGTATCATACATCCTAATTTTAAACTGTACTACAAAGCTATAGTAATCAAAACTGTGTGGTACTGGCATAAAAACAGTAACAAAGATCAATGGAACAGAATAGAGAGCCCAGAAATAAACCTTTCTATATATGGTCAATTAATTTACAACAAAGAAGGCAAGAATATACAATGGGAAAAGAACAGTGTTATCAATAAATGGTGTTGGGGAAACTGGACAGCTACAGGCAAAAGAATGAAACTGGACCACTCTCTCACAAAAATTGACTCAAAGTAGATTAAAGGCTTGAATGTAAGCCCTGAAACCATGAAACTCCTAGAAGAAAACACAGGCGGTAAGCTCCTGGATATTGGTCTTAGCAATGTGTTTTGGATCTGACTCCGAAGGCAAGAGAAACAAAAGCAAAAATAAAAAATGGGACTACATCAAACTAAAAAATCTTTTGCACAGCAAAGGAAACCATCAACAAAATGAAAAGAAAACCTATTGAATTGGATAAAATATTTGTCAATCACATTTTCAATAAGAGGTTAACACCCAAAATATATAAAGAACTCATACAACTCATTAACAAAAAAAAACAATCCAATCAAAAGATGGGGAGTGACGTCAGCACCATGACAGAGTGAACTTTCCTCTTTAAATCTCTGCCCCCTAAGATATAACAAAAACATCATTCGCATACCAACACAGGACAATCATACACCACAAAAGACTTCTAAGAGACCCACGCAGCTGTATATCTGAAGATGGAGGCGCGAGAAGACCCAGTGGACATGGGTAGAAGTAAGGTGAAATCCTCCCCCTCTCCATTCTGTTGGCAACGCCAGTTCCCATAGCTCACAAACAGAGGTGGGGGAAGGGTGGCCCTCTGCGGGAAAACTATCACCCTCCAAGTGCTCTCACAGACTGTTGAGAAATTTCCACAAGGAAGCAATGATGGAACTGTTGCAGGGGTATGGTCAACATCCAAGCACCCCAGGAAAGCAGATAGCAAGGGAAGAAAGAAGCCCTTGGGATTGGGCAGGAGAAAGAGTGAGCCCCTCCCCCCACATGCCCTGTGCTTCAGCACAATCCCCCCAGGGATTGCAGCAGGCTCAGAACACACAGCTCATGACCCCCACTCAGTGGCAGCAGGTGGAAACTACGATCAGATATCCTCACCATTAGAAATAGTAAGCCAAAACCCATAGGCTCTATGCAAAAGCATTTTGAATCTCCAGACCAAAAGGAAAATGACAAACACCCAGAAACCAACCCTGAAGGCACAGAAATCTATAACCTAAACAACAGAGAATTCAAAGTAGCTATCATAAAAACATCTCAAAAAATTACAAGAGAACTCAGAGAGACAATTCAATGAATTCAGGAATTTCTTCACAAAAGAGATTGAAACCATAAAGAAAAACCAATCAGAAATCTTGGAGATGAAAAACACAATGGATGAGATAAAGGAAAATCTGGAATCTTTAAAGAACAGAACTACAATATAGAAGAAAGAATTAGCATTATCAAGGATAGGAACGCAGAAACACTCCAGATAGAGGAGTAGAGAGATCTAAGACTAAAACTAAATGAAGAAATTCTTCGAGAAACATCAGACTCAGTTAGGAAATGCAACATAACGATTATAGGTATTCCAGAAGGAGAAGAAAGGGAAAAAGGAGCAGAGAGCTTGTTCAAAGAAATAATAGCTGAGAACTTCCCAAACCTGGGGAAAGAGCTGGAAACAACAGTGAATGAAGTCAATAGATCTCCTAAATATATAAACATGGAAAGACCAACTTGCAAAGCTGGCAAGTGTCAATGACAAAGAAAAAATATTAAGGACAGCCAAATAAAATAACATAAAAGGAATGCCCATCACACTCTCAGCTGATTTCTTAACAGAAACTCTACAGGCTAGGAGAGACTGGAATGATATATTCAAAATCCTGAAAGACAAAAACCTTCAGCCAAGAATACTCTATCCAGTGAAAATATCCTTCAAATATGATGGAGAAATAATAATTTTCCCTGATAAACAGAAGCTAATGGAGTTAATCACTACAAGAAATGCTCAAGAAGGCCCTTATGCCTGAAGAAAAAACAAAGAGAGAAAGATGATACAAAGCTTTGAGTAAGATGAAAATAAGGAGACAAAACTAGAAAAATTGCAGCTCTCTATCAGAATAGGTTAGCAAATACTTAATTATAAAAATCAAGATTAAGGGAAGGAAAACACCAAGCATGAATATAACCTCATCACTTTAAACATACACTCACAATACGAGATAGAATAAGTAGTGACAATAATAAATTAGAAGGGGAAGAGGAAAGGGATTGAATCAACTTAGTCTAAGGAAGTAAGAGGCCATTAGAAAATGGACTATCTCATCCACCAGATTTCTTATACTAACCTCATGGTAACCACTAAACAAATAATCAGAACAGACTCACATATGACAAATAAAGAGAAAACTAAGATAATCATCATACAGAACTATCAAACTGAATTGGTATTCCAAAACACATGGGACAAGAAATGAAGGAAATGCAAAAGAACCAGAAAATGAGTGATAAAATAGCAACATTAAACCCTCATATCAATAATCACTCTAAATGTAAACAGATTGAATTCTCCAATCAAAAGACACAGAGTGGTGGGATGGATTAAAAACCAAGATCCAACAATATGCTGCCTCCAGGAAACACATCTCAGCTCTAAAGACACAGACTCAGAGTGAAAGGATGGAAGACAAAACTCCAAGCTAATGGCAAACAAAATAAAGCAGGAGTTACCATACGTATATCAGACAAAGTAGACTTCAAGATAAAAAAGGTAATGAGAGACAAAGAGGGGCAATACATAGTGATACAAGGGACACTTCATCAAGAAGACATATCACTTATAAATATATATGCACCCAACACAGGAGCACCAAAGTACACAAAACAATTATTAAAAAACCTAAAAGGAGATATTAACAACAATAAAATAATAGTAGGGCATTTCAACACCCCATTTACATCAATGGATGGATCATCCACACAAAAAGTCAATAAGGAAATAATGGACTTAAACAAAAAACTAAACAATATGGACTTAATAGATATATATAGAGCACTCCACCCAAAAATAGCAGAGTACACATTCTTCTCAAGTGCACATGGAACATTTTCAAGAAAAGACCACATATTAGGAAACAAGGCAAACCTCTATAAATTTAAGAAGATTGAAATCATAACAAGTATCTTTTCTGACCATAATGCTATGAAACTAGAAATCAACTACAAGAAAAAAACTGGGAAAGGGACAAAGATGTGGAGACTAAACAACACACTCCTGAACAACAAATGGATCATTGAAGAAATTAAAGGAGAAATCAAAAAATATCTGGAGACAAATTAAAATGAAAATACACCACACCAACTCATATGGGATGCAGCAAAAGTGGTCTTGAGAGGGAAATTCATAGCAATACAGGTCCACCTTAACAAACAAGAAAAATCCCAAATAAGCAACCTGAAACTACACCTAACAGAACAGGAAAAAGAAGAACAAACAAAGCCAAAAGTCAGCAGAAGGAGGGAAATAATAAAAAATCAGAGCAGAAATAAATGAAATAGAAACCAAAAAAAAAAAAAACAGTAGAAAGGATCAATGAAACAAAGCTGGTTCTTTGAGAAGATAAATAAAATTGACAAACCCTTAGACAGACTCACTAAGAAAAAAAGAGAGAAGACTCAAATAAATGAAATTAGAAATGAAAGAGGAGAAATTACAAGATATACAGAAATACAAGGGATTATAAGAGAATACTATGAAAAACTATATGCCAACAAATTGGACAACCTAGAGGAAATGGATAAATTCTTAGACTCATATAACCTCCCAAAAGTGGATCAAGAAGAAATAGAGAATCTGAATAGACCAATCACAAGGAAAGAGTTTGAAACAGTAATCAAAACCCTCCCAAAAAATGAAAGTCCAAGACCTGATGGCTTCTCCAGAGAATTTTACCAAACATTCAAAGAAGATTTAATACTGATCCTTCTCAAACTCTTCCAAAAAATAGAGGAAGATGGAATACACATAGTTAAAATGTCCGTACTACCTAAAGCAACCTACAGATGCAATGCAATTCCCATCAGGATCCCAATGACATTCTTCACGGAAATAGAACAGAAAATACTGAAATTCGTATGGAGCAACAAAAGATCCCAAATAGCTAAAGCAATCTTGAGAAAAAAGAACAAATCTGGAGGCATCACAATCCCTGACTTCAAAATATACTACAAAGCTATAGTAATCCAAGCAGCATGGTACTGGTACAAAAACAGACACACAGATCAATGGAACAGAATTGAAAGCCCAGAAATAAAACCACACATCTACAGATAGCTAATCTTCAACAAAGGAGCAAAGAACATACAATGCGGAAAGGAAAGTCTCTTCAATAAATGGTGCTGGGAAAATTGGACAGCCACATACAAAAGAATGAAAGTAGACCATCTTCTATCGCCATACACAAAAATTAACTCAAAATGGATTAAGGACCTGAAAGTGAGACTTGAAACTATAAAACTCCTGGAAGAAAGCATAGGCAGTACACTAATTGACATCAGTCATAAAGGGATCCTTTCGCATTCCATGTCTACTCAGATGAGGGAAACAAAAGAAAAAATAAACAAGTGGGACCTCATCAGACTACAGAGCTTCTACAAGGCAAATGAAACCAGGATCAAAATGAATAGACAACCCACCAGCTGGGAGAAAATATTTGCAAATCATATATCCGACAAGGGGTTAATCTCTATAATATATAAAGAACTTACACAACTCAACAACAAAAAAACAAACAACCCGATCAAAAAATGGGCAGAGGATATGAACATTTTTCCAAGGAAGAGATACAGATGGCCAATAGACATATGAACAGATGTTCAACATCACTAATCATCAGGGAAATGCAAATCAAAACTACACTAAGATATCACCTGACACCCGTTAGAATGGCTATAATCACCAAGACAAAAAAACAACAAATGTTGGAGAGATTGTGGAGAAACAGGAACCCTAATTCACTGCTGGTGGGAATGCAAACTGGTTCAACCTTTATGGAAAATAGTTTGGAGATTTCTCAAAAAATTAAAAATAGAAATATCTTATGATCCAGCAATCCCACTATTGGGTATCTACCCAACAGACCTGAAATCAACAATCCAAAGAGGCTTATGCACCCCTATGTTCACTGCAGCATTATTCACTATAGCCAAGAAATGGAACCAACCCAAGTGTCCCTCAACCGATGATTGGATAAAGAAGATGTTGCATATATATATACACAATGGAATACTCCTCAGCCATAAAAAAGACAAAATTGTCCCATTTGCAACAACATGGATGGACCCAGAAGGTATTATGTTAAGTGAAATAAGCCAGAGAGAGAAAGACCAACACAGCATGAATTCACTCATATGAGGAATATAAACTAACACACAGACAGAGAGAACTGGTTGGTGTTTACCAGGGGCAAGGAGGGTGGGGGTGGTGGGCACAAGGGGTGAAGGGATGCATTCATATGGTGACTGACAAACAATGTATAACTAAAACTCCACAATGTAATAAACTATTAGACATCAATAAAAGAAAATGGGCAGAAATCTGAATAGACATTTTTCCACAGAAGACATACAGATGTCCAATAGGCACATGAAAAGATGCTCAACATCACTGATCATCAGAGAAATGTAAATCAAAACCACCATGAGATACCACCTTATACCTGTCAGAATGGCTATTATCAAAAAGACAAGGAATAATAAGTGTTGGTAAGAATGTGGAGAAAAGCGAAACTTCGTGCACTGTCAGTGGAAACGTAAATTGGTGCAGCCACTATGCAAAAAAATATGGACATTCCTCAAAAAGTTAAAAGTAGAGCTACCATATGATCCAGCACTTTCACTACTGGGTATCTATCTGAAGAAAATGAAAACACTAATTCGAAAAGATATATGCACCCCTATGTTCACTGCAGCATTATTTACAATAGCCAAGATATGGAAATAACCATCAATAAGTGTCCACTGATAGATGAACGGATAAAGAAAATGTTGTATACATACACAATGGAATACCACTCAGCCATAAAAATGAATGAAATCTTGCCATTCATGACAACATGGATGGACTTTGAGGGAATTATGCTAGGTGAAATAAGTCAGACAGAGAAAGACAAATACTGTATGATTTCACTTATATGTGGAATCTAAAAAAGAAAACAAAACCCACACTCATAGGTACAGGTTGGTGGTTGCCAGAGGGGAGGAGGGTTAAGGGGGAGGCGAAGTAGGCGAAGGGGATTAAGAATTACAAACTTCCAGTTACAAAATAAATAAGTCATGGGGATGTAATGTACAGCATGGGGAATATAGTCAAGAATATTGAATTAACTTTGTAAGATGACAGATAGTAACTAGACTTATTGTGGTGACCATTTCACAATGTATACAAATGTCAAATCATTATGTTGTACACCTGAAACTAATATAATACTGTATCTCAATTATACCTCAATTTAAAAAAATGGTGGGAGTTATCAGCATATCAGTGGTCATTAAAATCATAGGGGCAAATAAGACCCCTCACTGGGAGAAGACCAACATTTAAGGGGAAGGAGGCCAGTGATTAAGATCTAGCAAAAAAGGACTAAGGGTAGAGAGGGGGACAGAAGAGGGTGGTAGCTCTGAAATCAAGAGAGGAGAGTATTTCTCTCTCTCTCAGGGTGTTGGATGAGTATGAAATGCCAAAGGAAGGGCAAGGACAAGGCCTGAAAATGCCAATTGGGTTGGCAAATAGACCACTGATGAACTCAAGAATACTTTCAGTGGAAATGACAGAGGCAAATGAGGGAGTGAATGAGGAATAATAAGGAGAGGGCACCCAACTCCTTTAAAGCAACTTGGTTCTGAAGAGCTGGTGAGAGCTTCAGTTTTAGGATATTAGATAAGTGGGCATGTGTATAGGTTGTGGGGCAAGAACCAAGAGACAGGAAAAACTTGAAATACAGGAGAAAGGGGGGATGCGGGATTGAACAGATCCTAGAGGACCGTGAAGTAGTTGCATAAAAAGCCCAAGTGAAGGATTAGGCTTGAAGAGCAAAAGCCAGGCACTAAGGCTGGGGGGCAGGGCAGATGGTGGTTAAGGGGCTGGTGAGGCGGGCGAGTAGCTTATACTAAAGGAACTTATAAAAACTGTAGGGAAGACGAGTGTACAAATAAATTACTATCCACATTTCTCAAAAGCTCTGATTTTCCCTCTCTACCCCCAGCCTCAACTAGATCCCCTTTATAAACCTTCACCCCACCTTATCTTTGCCACTTGTCAGTCTGTAGGTGTTCATGTGGCCATTTCTTTGGCTCCCCTTATACTACACCGTAAACGTGATTAGAAAAAGTGTCCCCTGTCTATTATGTTCCCCACTATATCCCCAGTATTCAGCAAGGTGCCTAGAACACAGTAGACAATCAAATATTAAATGGACAGATGGACGGATGGATGGATGTGGACCTAGTTCTTTGAGAACAAAGCAATCAAGTCTCCCACAGGATGATCTAAAGGCACTGTGTTTGTTATGAGTGGTACATCTTCACCTAGTAACAAAAAATTAATTATTTTCTTATATGCCACAAGAAATAAAATCACACCAAAAAAGGGAGAACTTTTTAAAAATACATGCTTTAGGATTGTTTAGGATTGTCACTTTTTCTTTAATTTGATACATCTCTAATTTATAAATTAATTTCCATGATTAACAGTTAACTTTAGAAAAAATACAAAAGAAAAGAATCCAAATTCACATGTTGAAAAAATTTTTTAAAACATCCTTTGGAATCATGAGAGCTCATCTCAGAAAAGTGCTTTGTCTCTGATGTTTAGGCCAAAAGAAGATGACCAAACCCTTAATGCAGCAGATCGGGATGGAGTTGAGCCGTATCCTTTCAGCACACACAGTATTTTTCATGATCGTTTTGTGGATGTTTTCAACTGCTCTTTTCACATTCACATAATTCCAAGCTCTATTCTGAAGATTAATTAATGATATTTTAATGGCCAAGAAAATGGTTTCAAGGAAATAACTAGACAAAAATCATTTTGAACTTCAAAAACCAAGAGACTAGAGACGACTTTGTCTTCTGTTTCCTCTCCTCCAAGGTCCACTGGAGAAGCTAGGCTTCTAATTCTCAATTATTTTGTGGAAAGAAAATTTATATTTTGTTTTTTTATAAACACTGTAAGTTACCTAATTAAACTGGTACCCATACTTGATAGTGAGTCCATGCCACTAGATCCCCATTCACTACAGTGGATAAGTTCCATGGCCCTAACAACTCTGAGATCTTGGCAGAGATACTAAAAGTTGTAGCTTAAAGGGCAATCATGACTTGTTAAATTTGGTCAAAGATATATTATTTTATAATTTGAACTGCTACTTTTCTTTACTATTCAAGTTTAATTTCTACAGAATCAAAGTAGAAAATTCCTAGAGAAATCAAAAATAATAAAGTTCAACAATCAGAGCCAACTCACCTGAGTACCATAAACTCAAAATATTAAATGATGTGCCCCTTGAGTCCTTAAAAGTATTTGAAAAATTAAAATTCAAAGACATCCAGACTAAATTCATTCAATTATACATATAACAACATTTAACTGACATCATAAACATCAAGAAAGTATGGCAGTTCCTCAAAAATTAAATGTAGAATTACCATATGACCCACATTTGCACTCCTAGGTCAATACCCCGAAGAACTGAAAGCAGGGACTCAAACAGATATTTGCACATCCAGCAAATATAGCAGCATTTTCACAATAGCCAAGAGGTGGAAGCAACCTAAGCATCCAGTGATGGATGAAGAGAAAAACAAAATGTGGTGTATACATACAATAGAATGTTATTCAGCCTTGAAAAAGAATGAAATTCTGATACATGCTATAATGTGGATGAACCTCGAACACATTACGCTAAGTGAAATCAGCCAGACACAAAAGGACAAATACTGCATGATGCCACTTATATGAGGTACCTAGAGTAGACAAATTCATAGAGACAGAAAGTAGAAAAGTGCTTACCAGAGGCTGGAAGAGGCAGGAATGGGGAACTAATGTTTAATGAGTATAGAGTTTCCATATGGGATGATGAACAAGTTCTAGAGATGGATAGTGGTGATGGTTGCACAACAATGTGAATGTACTCAATGCCACTGAATACTACACTTAAAAATGTTTAAAAAGGTAATTTTATGTTATGTGTATTTTACCACAAAAAAATGTCAGAAAGCACCTGAAATACAGTGCTCACAATTGCCAAATATTTAATAATATTTATAATATTATAATTATATTATATATTATTATAGTATATATAATTATATTATAATATATATTATAATTATAGTATATATTATATTATACAATATTAATATTTATAATATTTAATAATTTAGTACAATTAAAGCCAAAGGAAGTCTAATTATTCAAAAATTGTTATAACTATATATTATTAAAAAATTTTCATAGTTTAATAATTTTATTATTAAAATAATATTTGAAACACACTGCATATTAGGAATTTGAATAGTGAGAAAAATTAAATGTGGTTATGAACAAATACACATATTTTTACAAAATAAATCTTAAAAACAGTGGTGTGTTTTTTCCCAATACTATATTCTTTTCATGTGAGGAAAATATTAAAAATTAAAGTAACTGTATAAAAACATGGCAATAGCAAGAAAATACATTTTGCTCTCAATCTTACAAGTTTCTAGCCAACAATCAGTAAATTCTCTAATGTGATCACATACCTATGTGTAGGTATGTATGTACACACATATAAATGTATACGTAAAACTATGACATTTGTCATAACACAATTAAATGCATTTTTGTTTTAGAAATTTAGCATTGGTAGACAGATTCATATTTAATTTAACACTCTGATTTTAGAGATGAAGAAACTGAAAAGTAGAAAGGTAAAGTTACTTGTCAAGTGTATGACAGTAAGGCCACAACCAGAATCTAGAACTTCTAATCAAGGGGTGAAATAATGTTAATGCTATATATTTCACAAAACTCAATTCAGCCTCTAAAATTAAAGGCCACTGATTCTAGTCACTGTTCATGCGAAGCACTGAGGAAGCTGAATCTGAATTGTGGCTTAAGCCCCTCATTTTAAAAAGCTTTACTTACTAACTGAAATAAGTATCCAAAACATGGCAATTTAAGAAAAACAACAGCAAATTATAAAGTCTACTTTAGGAAGTGCTTGCCTCTTTCTTTTAAAAATATATAATTAAAAATCAATTATTTTTTAATTCAGTGAAATTTTTTCTTTAACTTCCTCCATAAGACTCTGTGCCCTGATAAAGAGCATCATCTCTTTTGGAGGAGAAATGAGAGAGAACTGGCTATAATTGTAATATGTCATACTACAGTTGGTAAACCATGGAAGTCAATGTAAAATGTTTATACCAAATTATTACTCACTTTATATTTGACATATTTACATTACCTTCTCTTATTCTTATTTATCACATATCCACATTGACTTGGATGCCATACGGACAAAATAAAAGAACAATCCTACTTACTGGGTATTTATCATTTTACCTTTATTTAGCTGTAAAGTTTAATGTTTATCAAAATTGGTGAAAATTAAATAAGCTTCATGGCTTTGCTTTATGCAACTGTTTAACCTTAGGTTGCTATACATTTTATCTGCTTCAACAACCAAGAAATAACCCTTAGATGCACCCCTGATTTGAATTTCAACTTGATAGATTCTTTAAGTTATTAACTACTATTTCAAAACAGGTTGGATCCATAGAAGCAAAGGACAGAGAAGTCCACAAATTAGATAAATCCAGTTTTAGATAATAAAAATACTAACAAGGAGGTTGATTGAATGTTACCTTTTAATTATAAATTCCTTAAATTTTAGATAAAATGTACTTACATGTTTCCCAATTTGATTATTTCACATTTGAAAATTATTTTCCAAACTTAACCAAACTAATGTATAATAATACTGACCAATTATACACCATACAGCCAGAAATTTCTCTTTAAAGGAAAACTTTACACAACATAAAAACACGTGGTTACTTTCCATTGTCACATGATAGGAAAATGTTCGTTAAGGACTGCTTTCACCACATAGTACAGTAATTTCCTATTTGCTGACCAATGAATAAACACTCAGACAAAGCGAGTGACCTAGTATATCCTCTTACTAAAAGCATTAAAACTATTTCTTATACTTTCCCACCTTATTAGTGGGTGAGGTCAGGTAATTGAGGAAAAACCCAACACTTCTAGGAATCAAGAACATCCTATAAGATACTTACGTGACATTATGATCATCAATATACAGTCATGTGTCACTTAACGACAGAGCTATGCTCTTAGAAATGCGTCGTTAGGCGATTTCATAGCTGTGGGAGCAGCATACCGTGTACTTACACAAATCTAGATGGTATAGCCTACTACACACCAAGGCTATATGGTACTAATCTTATGCGACCACCCTTGCATATGCAGCCCATCGTTGACAGAAACGTCGTTATAGTGTAGAGTGCATGACTATCTTTTCTGATACCTCATTAATGAATTCTGGCGAGATTTTAAAGCTGACTTGATTATATTATCAACTATCCACAAAAGCCTAATCGCTAAATTTGCAACATTCAAGCAGCCCTGTTTAAATTAACTTAATACCTCCAGTGCCAACAGTTCAACTTCACAATATGGTCTGCATAAAGCAACGACTTTGACAACTGAAAACTAATATTAACTAAATCAAGATGACCCTTTTCAATGCCTCCTGCCAATCTATAGGGCCCCTGGGTGAATGAATCCTTGTTTCTATCACACAGCTGCAGTCTTTCATACTGCTTCTGAATTCCTTTGATAGTCTCATGCTTGTCGAATTGACCACGTTGTACACTGTGAGAATGGTCACATGAACAGCTTGTGACTTCCACTGTGAATCAATCCTCCTCACGTTAGTAGGAAACTAAAAATTACGATGCACACATCCAAGTACCGAGAAAGCACAGTGCTGATGACTTAGAAGTATGCATGTGACACCAGCACGAAGTCATAGCACCCCGAGTGGAAGTGCAACAAATGCCAACATCTTGCTGCTTTCAACAACTAACTTCCTTGCAGCGCTGGAGCAGTCAGCGGCCGCCCGGTAGCCGAGCCTGGGCTTGGAGCCTAGCATCTCCATGCCGCAACCCTGACCATCTCCGGAAACGTGCGGGACGGGAGCGCGCACCCCCCACCCGGGGCAAACAGACCTCCCTCGGTCACTAGGCAGGAGAGAACCCGCTCGCACCAGAACGGGCCTCGGAAACTGACTACGCGGTCACCCGGGCTCCCAGAGCTCCCGGGTTGGGGGCCACGACCGCAGGTTTCCCGTCTGCCCGCCCCACGTCGATGAAACGGCCGTCACCGACTGACTCCGGCTTGTACACCCAGGGGACTCGCAACCTGGCGGAAAGACACAGCCCCGTCTCCAGGAACCGGGTGGATGGCAAGTCACCCAGGCACTGGTCCGCGAGGCAGCATCACCCCCTCTTCGCGCCGCCCCATGAGCATGCTCGCGCCCGGGTTATTTGCACGGCCCACGCTCGGCGGCCCCGCCCCGGCACGCCCCGCCCCGGCCCCGGTCGGGTCCCGCCCCCGGCAGGGCACACCCCGCCCCCGGTCCCTCCAGTCCCGCCTGGATCATCGTCGCCCGGTCCAGGCTTTGCCAACGGCTGCCAGGAGGGGCAAAGCCTCCGCGCTCCTCCCACCACACGCCTACCCGAGAAAAGGGGTGGACCCTACCCAGAGAATACTAAGGAGCTGTGGCGGGGAGAGGAAACCCCCCAAGCCGAAGCAAATATAAATACTGGGTTAATGCTCAGGAAGTTCATTATTAAACAAATACATCACCTAGCTGCCCAGATTTTTTCTTTTCTGCTTTGATTGTGACTTTACCCACGGGAACGTAATTGGCAGTGTAAATTTGCTACACCCCTTTTCCTTTTCACGAATCAAAGAATGGTCTTAAAATGCCATACAGGTGTAACCGTCATAAGAAAGATATGAGTGAGGGATGCTTAAAGAGATAAGGATTTACAAAATTTCCTTCGCTTCATCTCCCCATCAAATCTTTCATAAAGAGTCCACCTCTTCAGACTCGATGCACAGCAAGTCTAGCAAGAGGAGTTAACACATAGTCTATAATGTGAAGTTTCAAACTCTAGTATAATTACGACTTTAAAAAAATCAAGCATAACTCAAAAAACCAAAGGAAATCATGAGCATATGAAAAATTTTCAACTTTCTTGTATTTTCCAGTGTATTTAATGAATAGATTGTTTTGTAATGAAAAATTAATAAATAGGTATCATTTTTAAGGGACTGTAGTTTTTCAGTCAATTCAAATCCAGAAACACATACTGAGAACCTATTATAGGTGAGTTGGTCACGGAGCTACATGTGGGACATCATGTGGCAGATCTCTTAGAATGTCTTTGGAGAACACAAGTAGTCTCGCTAGTGCGTCCCAGGCTAGCACCATCTTTTATGAATAAAAAAGGCACTTGACTAGCACAATACTTCAACTGCAAAATGTGTGTGGTAACTAAGACAGTTATACTTGCCTTGCAACAAAGAAACCTCAGGGCTTGTTTTCTAAGGATTCTGAATTATCTTCACAGCCAAAATAAAAAGTGACCATTGAAATAATTTCCCACGTTTCCATGAAAGCCTTCATTCTCACTATGATGATTTAATTGCCTAAATTCACTACTCTCATTTTTTCAATTCACTTTACTCTCTTCTTGAGTTTGTAAATGGAAGCAGATCCTAGCCAATAGAAGGATGAAGGTAATAGGAGGTAATCATTATGATTACCAATAAGAGAAGTTCTAATCTTGATAAGATTACTAATTGTGCTGTAGATTTACAGGAGTCTCTTTGGTTTTTTACATGGACAATCTTAAGGAAAAGATATCTCTGGCATTTTTATTGCTGACTAGTACAGATAAAGACATGATTGTGTAACAATTCTTACTATAGAACACTGCTGTCCAATGGAACTTTCTGCAATGATGGAAATGTTCTGTAATTCTATCTTGTCTAATATAGTAGTGACTAGCCACATGTGCCTACTTAGCACTTGGAATCTAGCTAGTATGACTAAAGATTTGAATTTTTAATTTTATTTAATTTTCATTAATTTTATTTAAATAGCCACATGTGGCTAGCAGCTACCATATTGAACAGCACTGTTCTAGAACAACAAAACAATTACGATATTGTCCCTGATCATGTCATACTCTATTCTGAGAAATGTCTGGCAGACATAGAACCTCTAGAAACAATAAATATTTTCTCCATACTCTTTTCTGAGATTATGAGCAGGTAGATATTTTAACTCTGCAGAGGGAGCATGTTAAATTAACTATGCCCCTATCTACAATGTGTGTAAGTAGGAGTAGAAATGGAAGCTCTGGATGGAAAAGGGATTTGGGAGTAACTAACCTTTTGCCCTGCCATTCCCATGCCTGGCTGACCTAATTGAAAAGTTAACCATGTAACTTTAGACAACAATGTGCTTCATCAGAACTGCCCATTGCCTGGTTCAGACTGGATCCACCTAGGATACTTGTGTTTGCTTCTTTCAGGAACCTTAGGAGCCCAGAGCTCTCTGCCACTATTCCCTTCAGACAGACCCCCTCCAGATTACAGTGCTTGATGTTTTTGTGTCCCTGCAGTTTTGTCTTAAGCCTGAAACACCCCAGAATGCATTTCGTGCATTGCATGTTTTATAAACACTCCCCTAGTGCCAGTGTGACTGAAGTGCTGCAGGAGCACTCTGAGGGCTTGTTAAGTCTTATTAAAAGGAGGATTTTATGGACTGAGACTTTGGGGAGATCTCTGGGTAATTATTGCCCGGAATGCTGAAAAGTAGGTCAGATGTCATCAGGCAAATCCAGACAAATTGTTGAGTTGGGGGAAATTAACCATCCCCTGCACCTACATATTAAGCATTTTGTAGTTATTATTAACTCCAGACCAGCAAGGCAATGGGGCTATTGGGGTTTTATTCTCTCTTAAAAGCTGACTGTCTAAATTTTTTTGTCATTACACTCAATTTATTTAATAACTGAAATAAGCGAGTTGATATATTTTCAGATATTAGGTTATTTTTATCTAGACTTGATTCTGTGCCTGTCCCTCTTTTCTTAGGTGTGTGACACAGATGTCTAAGCAACTACCTTCTACCAATGGTTGGTTTTGCTGGCTCCCCACGGAGTTTCTTGGTTGCAAGCAACAAGCACTGACACTGGCTAACTTAAGCACACAGGGAATGTATTGCAGTGTCAAAGCAACCGTGTTTGACAGTGCTTGAAAATCTGGCCTGGTGAGGGCAGGACTAGGGCACATCCAGGAACCTGGGTAGGAAGAGCTAGTCTACAGTTTTTCCGGGATGCACCACTGAGAAAGAATAAATTCCAATTACTTTTGTTTTCCTATCCTTCTGTCTTTCTCCGGAAGAGGCAAAATTCAGAGAAAGAGAGAGACTTTTTGACTTATAGGGCAGGGCACCTAGGCTGAGAATCCCATGAGACTACCTTCCATAGTAGAGGCAGCTCCCCACCTATACACATGTGCACAGGCACGCATGCACACATACACACACACACAATATCCTGGTGTGGCGCTGTTACCAGAAGGGGCAATGGATAGTGGATAGCCACAACCGCAAAAATGCCCATTACAGCCTCTTCCCCTTTTTTGTTTTCCAATTACACCCTTCTCTTTCATCGCTCTTCTCATAAAGCACAGGTTCCTTGGGCAATATTTCCAGCTCCATCTTTAGCCCTTAGCTCTATTCATCATGAACATACCCAATTTTTCCATCCATAACTGTCTGGTCAAGCAGTGCACCTGACAACTATACTACCCCTTCTTGGAAGCCTCAGAAAGTCTGCCCTGCTCATAGCCTCCTGTTGAGGGATTCCTGATGCAGTCTCTTCCTGGCTGGGCAGAAGACGCAGGGTTGGGACCTGACTAAATAGCACCTTTCTATTAGGCTTACCAAAGTCCTGGTAGATACGCTCTTCCCAACAGAAAAGCTCTCTACTGAGAAGCATTAAGCCATCTAGATTCTCTCCAGATCTATTCGACTGTGAAGTATATTAAAGTACAGTCTTTAGCCAGGGTAGATGCAGAAAGGCATATAGAGGGAAGTGAAGGCAGAGAGAAAACAGAAACCATGGGACCGTAAGAAGGAGAGTAGGAAAAAGGTGATCAGGAATAGCAGAAGCAAGAAGAGAGAGAGAAGGATTGAGGCCCCAGAGTGTGCAAACACTTGCGGAAGGAGCTAAGGGTGAGCCTCCCTGCTGAGCTAAGTGGTGGCTGCAGCTGGATCTTCAACAACCTCTCAGAGCAGCACAGGTGTGTCTGCTTTTGTCTCTGTGTTGTTACAATAAATGTCTACTCTTTACCTGATGTAACCTGTTTCTCTATTCCTTGAACCCAGAGAGAGCCTAACACACCACTACTGCCCCTTTTCCTGCTCTCTGCTCTCTCAAGATCTTAATCTCTAACAAACAACCCTGTCAATATCGCCTCTCTTTCAATTGCCACCTCTTTCTTCAGTGTCTCTATGACTCTTTGCTCTTCTGAGCCTTCTCAAACACCTCTTTTCCAGATCCCCACTAACCTCCACTATCTATTCCTGAGTCACCTGTCAATACCTGAAACAGCCAGGTCAAGGGCCCCACTCTTGATGAGTTACCATAGCATGCCATATTGGTTCATTTGCTGAAGTCACAAAGATCTAAGCAAGGAGATTTGATGGGCCAGTCTTTGGGCCTGAATTGGAAGTATAGATCAAATCATGGACTCCTGGATCTTAGATTTGGAAGTCATCAGAAATCATCTAGTCCAACCTCAAACGTAAAGCCATATTATCCTCAGCCCCATTCTGAAGAGGGGTTTCGCCCGCCTGAGGCTGGGGACTTCCTAGCCTGGCAGATCACTGCTTCACAGTGCAGCTCCCAGCGTTCCATGTTTCCCCTCAACATTATTACTGTTAGAAGTTCCTCTCACTGAGGCAAATGTGTCTCCACACAGTTCTCACGTGTTAGTCCTCTAGATAAAACTGAACAGAAAAAGTTTCATAGGCCATTCATCTACAAAGTTGAAAGACTTATGAGGTTCAAATAAGATGCTATGTTTTATGAACTCTAAAATACACTACAAATGTACAATATTAAATTATTCTCTCGGTTAAGACAGTGCCTTATAGATAATACAAATGAAATCTACCATTAAGTGCTGTTGTTATAAAGAACAAAAAAACGCTTTTGTTGAAAAGTGAAGAGAAAAAAGGAAGGATGCAACATTTTATTCATACTATGATATTCACAGTATAAAATGAAAACCAAACTCAGGCATAGAAAAAAAGAATTCTTGTAGGAAAATACTTAATGTTAGCAGTGTTTAGCATTAGATGTATATGATGGGACTAAGATCAAACCACAGTCTCCTAGATCTTGGTTTTTGGAAGAATCATCAGAAATCTAGTCCAACCTCAAACCTAAAGCCAGCTTGTCCTCAACCACATTCTGGAGGTGTTTCCCCAGCATGGGGCTGGGAACTTCCTAGCCTGGCAGATCACTGCTTTGGAGTGCAGCTTGGGGTGGGGGGGCATATTCCGCACCCCCAGAATGTGCCACTTTGGCATGTGGATTGTTTCCAGCAGAAGACAATCGGGGCCCAGCAGACTCAGCAAGAGCTTTTACCTCCCACTTAACTGCCTAAAAGAATTTAGATAGGGGGCCTTTACCCCAAAAAGAGCTATTACCAGAGATAACTTTTTATATCCGAAAAACTTACCTATATGGCATGGCAAACATTTGTTTACCAAACATTTGCTCTTCTCATCTTCCTGTGAATTATCTTTCTCCCCTCTGAATCCCCGACCCCGACCCCTTCTTCTTAGCTCAGTGTGGTATAAGTCTCACTGACCTGACTGCCAGGGAGTCTCATGTTTTTATGGGGCTCCAGTATGTATGAAATTTGTTTTTCTCCTGTTAATCTGTCTTATGTCAATTTAATTATTAGACCAGCCAAGGGAAGAAGGGAAAAGTTTTCTGCCCCTAAAAGCTCAAACCACTTTCTCCCCCAATATTATTACTGTTAGAAGTTCCTCTCACTGAGGCAAATGTAGCTCCATACAGCTCTCACATTAGTCCTCAATATAAAGCTGAACAGAATAAATTTAATTACCCTTTCACAGGCCATTCTTCTAAAAAGTTAAAGACAACTAGCATGAGATGCCTTGATTTTTCTTTTCCAGGTTTACGTGCTCCAACCAGTCCTCACGCTCCAACTGGTCATGTCATTCTGATACACAGTTTATATTTTTCTCTCTTAAAATTTAACACCCAGAATTAACCAAATCACATCCATTTCCATTAGCTACAGAGAGTAGAGAAATCTTAGTAAGTCTTATTATATCAACTTTGCTAAACCTATGGCTGTTTTTCCATCCTTATTATCTCTGACCTCTCTACTGCCCTCTGGTGGTAGCTATTTTTTTCTCAACAAAGAATTGGAGAGAAAAGAGATTGGAGAAAGGAGGGAGGGAGTGCGGGAAAAAACTGATACATTATATACAAATTCTTGGTCTCATAAAGTTTACAATCTAATTTGGGTGGCAAAGTATACAATGAAAATTAACAAAAAAGACAAGCCATAATAACACCCAAAAGTGATAAAGTAAATTCTAAAGGACTTGGGAAGACTAGAATAGAAAAGACATTTAGAAGTGGTGGTATTTATACTTAGCCTCAGCTTTAGATAGAAAACACCAGGAAATGAGAAATGAGTACCTTGAACATGGTAAATTTGAGAGATACAGCAAGAAACTGAAAATGTGAGAGGACACTTTGGGCAAGAGTTTAGGGCTAGAAACAGATATACGAATCATCCACAAATATCCATGACAATGTAGGATTACCAATGGAAAGACGATTGGAAAAATGACACATAAAGATTTGCCAGAGCAGAGAACTTGTCATTCACCATTGATTAATTCATTAGTCAGTAAATACATATTAACTTAGTAAATGACGTAATTTTGTGAGTGGAGACATGTGCAAGGCACTATTTGAGGCTGAGAGATAAAAGATGAATCTAACAGCCTTGCCTTCAAGAAATTAACCTAATAATGCAGATAAGACAATGTAAGACTTATAATCAGCAGGTATATTAAGAGAGAGAAAATAATAAGAACCATAAGAAAAGTTCAGATAAAGAAGGAATACAATAAAGAAAGTTTTGTTTTGTTTTCCAGCTGGGGCTATCAGTGAATGCTTTACAGAAAAGATGGCTTTTAAAGTTAAGATGGATAGTATTTGAACATGTGGAAACGGTTGGTGAAATGCCATGTTAAGCAGATGAATGCATATGAGCAAAACGGACAGGGGGGATGGGTGGGTGTAAAAGCTAGAATAGGGCCTGCACACAGCAGACCACACTGCAAATGCATGAAACTAACCATCACCTGAATTCTCAGCACTGCCCAACAATCTTCTGTCCCTCCCTGTCAGTTCTGAGCTGAAGCTGGAGGGTAGGTAGTTGAAGAAGCCTTTGAGACATTTAAGTGGAGGTGACAGGTACATGGTTGAGAGCTCAGAGGTGAGGTTTGGACTAGAGATATAAATCTGTGATCATCTGTGTAGAGGCGACTTGAAGCCATGAGCCCTGCAGGAGATGGCCTAGGGAGAAAGAAGGATGGAGTGAGAATGGACAGGGCTAGCACTGAGCTTTATTTTCTGCCCTTCACAGAGCTTTCTTCACTCTCCTCAAATCCCTTACCCCACCAGCTCCCCTGCACACTCTCAACAGATGACTTCGCCTCTTTCTTTACCAAGAAAACAAAAGCCATTAGTTGAGAAACCCCTAAACTTCTTACCACCAAACCAACAAGGTTACCTACATCCACACCCTTTCTTACTTTTCTTTTCTCTGAAAATAGAAGAGGTATCCCTCCTGTGTAAGGACAGAGCATCCACCTGTGTTCATGATCCCTCCTTCTCACCTCTGCAGCCACCTCATTCCATCAACTTTCTCTCTCCTGGATCTTCAAGTGCTCTCACAATGTACCTGCCACACATGTTCTCTAATCTCTGCCATCTTTTAAAAACCATCCTGCCAGAGAGTAGTACCCTTTCTTTCCTCGTTCACAGTTAAACTACTTGAAAGAGTGGTCTACACTGGCCCTCTCCATTTCCTCTCCACTCTCTCCTCTACTCCCTGTACTCTGCCTTCTGCTCCCACTACTCCACTGAAACTGCTCCTGCTGACGACACCAAAGGCCTCCTTATTGAAAATCCAATGGACCCTTTCAAGTCCTAATTTTATTTGACCTTTTGGCAGCATTTGACACGCTGACCCTTCCCTCCTGCTGGGAATGCTCTCTTCCCTTAGTTTCCCTGAGCTCCTTGTCCTTGGCCCTTCCTTAATTGTTGCAAATTCTGCCTTAAACTACCTCTCCTTATACCCTTCTTGGGTGAGCTCAAGTGCGCCTATGCCTTACCAGCCCTCTGTATGCTCGTGTCTCCCAAATCTGTAACTCAGGTCCCAACACCACTCCTGAGCTTCTGACTCAGACATCAATTAACCTCAATACAACCAAAAGGGCAATTTCTCCTCTCCCCCCTGCAACCTGCTTCCCTCTTTATACTCTCTTTCTCAGTGGCAAGCACCCCCACCTCTTCCTCCACTCTCCCCATCCTACCTTGTCCCCTACCCCTCCCAACATATCAACCCTAATCTAGTCTTTGTAGTCAGAAGAGGTTTCCAAATTTTAAATCTGATCAAAGAAGTCTCTTGCTTAAAACTCTACTCTGCCTTTTAATTGCTTTGGGATGTCTTAGCATCACAAAGCCCCACAATGTCCCTATTCATCTCTCATCATTATCACCTTGGTATTTTACACTGCAGCAGTTATGAACAACTTCAGTTCCCTGTATTGGCACAGTCTGATGCTGCAGGATATTTGCCCATGTTGTCCTTTTGTGCCTTGAACTTTCTTCCCCAGCTTCCTCCTCCCGCTGAGGCTTATGCTCTATGCACTCGGAGCGTAGAAATCATTTCTCTCCAAAGGCCTTTCCCGAACCCCTGTGACTGGGTTATTGCCCTCCTATAGGCTTTCCAATTTACCTTGTACTTACTCCTATGATAACACTTATCACACTGTGCTACAAATGCCTCTATATCTTTTGTCAGACTGGAATATAGTGAAGGCAGGGAATGCCTTGTACACCAACTTACTCCCTTTATCTAACACAGTGCATGGCACATATTAGGAAATCAATAAATATTTGCTGAATTAATGAATGAACTGGGACTTTACGTCTAAGATGTTTTGTTCCAGGTGGGAGGCAGTATAGTGAAATGGAATGTACACAAAATTTAGAATCAGCAAGCCAGATGGAATCCCAGCTCTCCTCTACTTAACCAGCTAAATGACCATGAACTGTTTACGTAACTTCTCTGAATAGAGAGCCCACCAGATGCCAGGAACTGGGTGCTGCTAATGTAATGATAAAGAAAGACATAGTAACTTCCATCAAGGAAGCTGAGTCCAAAACAATGTGTAGTAGGGGGGAGGTGGGAGGAAAGAGCATTCCAAGCAGGGGAGTAACAGTGAGAAGGACTGCAGGCAAGCCATCAGGTGCCTCACTATGGAAGGGAACATAGTTCAGTAAGTCTAGGACATACAGTGCGGAATAGGCAGCTGCAGAGAGTTGGGATGAAGAGATGAGACTGGAGAGAGAAACAGGAGCCACATCATGAAGGGTCCTTTACAATGTGTCCTCGAATTTGAGATTCATCCTCAAAGCCATGGAGGTAAAACCAAGAGGAGTTTTAAGCAGGAGGGTCATGATATTATATTTCTATCATAGAAAGAGATAAGTTTGGTAGCTAGGTGGAGAATGGGTTGAAAGACAGTGATTTTAGAGGCAAGAATACCGGTTAGGAGGCAGTTGCAGTAGTCTAGTCAAGAGATAGTAGTGGCTTGAACTTTGGCAAGAACTTCAAGTATGGAGAAAAGTAGTAGTAAACTGATTCAAGAAATATTTAGGTGACAGAAAGAACTTGGTGAGAGATGTGTGAGGGACAAGGAAATGTAAAGATAGCACCCAAGTTTTTGGTACCAGCAATTGGTATATAGAGATGCCTTCACTGAGATAGGGAATGTGGAAGATGGAAAGGCTTTTGAACAGAGGACTGACATGAACAAAGTGTTGCTTTAATGAGAGAGTTCTGTTGGCAAGAAGCAGCATGGGTGAAAGGGAAATGTCTGGAGTCAGGAAAATGAGACGTTCTTGCAGCCATCTAGGGGTAAGATGACAGGGCCTGAACTAAGGTGAACAGTGGACTAGAAGGGAAGGTGAAGTTAACAATAGTCACGGCTTGTCAATTACAATGGCGACTCCTTGAGGATAGTACTAAATAGCTACATTAAGGGTGCTGATCTGGAGGTCTCTGAAGCCAAGCAGAAGACTTGAGACTTGATTCAGTAGGAAAAGATAAAACTTAAAAATATTCTTGAACAAAGTAGTGTTTAAGGAATATTAGTCTAACAATAATATACAGGAGTACACCAGAACTAGAATGAGGAAAGGATGGAGGCAGCAAGGAGACCGTGGTTATCATTCAGATACAATGCTATGAGAAAGTGGATATTACCGAGGAAGAATTTAAGGTAATTGTGACTCATTTACTGTGAGGTGTAATGGAGAGAAAGCAACTGACATGTAACCATGGCACATAACACATTTTCAGTAATTATCTGTTTACATGTTTACCTCCATCAGACTATGGGCTTCTTGAAATCAGAAACTATGTCTTCTTTATTTTTATATCTTTAATATATAGCCCAGATTATGCTATAGATCAGGTCTCATTAAATATTCTGAAACGACTAGCTCAATGAATAAATAAGTTAGAAGGGCAGATTATATATGAAAACAGGATAGTTTTGGGAAGCTTTTGAAGTTGAGTTTAAGATGACATCTAAAATATCCACTTGTAAATGGATACTTACAGAAAGAGTATGCACTCAGAAGCTCAGTTGAGAGAAGAAACGTGGATAGAGGCACATTAGGGAGTCATCAGTGTTAATCATCCCCCTCGACCCCCTACCACTTTCTGACATCTGAAACAAACAAGGCTGAAGCCCCAGTGGCTTCATATTATAGCTCAGTGTGGTTAGGATGAAGATTCTGCTCTGAAGAGTCATTCAAACATCCAGGTTTCTTCCATTGTGTACATCACCATTGTCAATGCATGGACTCCAGAGTCGCTGCAGGAGAGTGGAGAGGATTGTACTGGAGGTTTTATGGATGGGACTGGGAGTGGTTTATATCACTCTCTCTCTCTTTGGCTGCTCTCCTTGGCTTCAAACCCCAGACTGCTGTTCTGAACTATCCATTTGCCTTCCCAATCCATTCCCTGCCCTTCTCTACTCTGCTCTGTGTCCTGAGATCCTGGCCTCTAGGGATTGAACCACCTGAGCTTCCTTGCCCTCTGGCTTCCAGTTGGGTTCAGACAATGAGAAGTACTAGCAGAAGAGTGTCAACAGGAAGAGAGGTTGAGGTATCTATCATATCCTCACCCCTGACCCTTTTTCAAGAATTTCTGGCAGTGTCTTCACTTTTCTACAGCCATAGCTTCTGTTGGCCAGTCCCTGACCTATGGCTCCAGCTCTCGCCGGCCTCCAGAAACACTGTTCCTTCAATTCTGGGCATCTCAACAGCTTCCTGCAGTTAATAGTCCCCGGCTGCTTTTCAATCCTCTGGGGTCCCTGAACCTTGCCCATTCTTCTGTAAATTGTCCCTTTTTTAGTCTCCAGTTAAATCCTCTGAGTATGCCATTTCTTTCCTGCCAAAACTCTAACTGACCATTGTTGACTAGCTCACATTCATTCCATTTCAACTACCAATGCACTATTTTGTGAGTGATTTCATTGATTTGTTCCATCAAAAGGGGTATAAGTGACCACGGTAGTCAAAATTCCATTTTAGAACCTCATCCTGAAAGTCTTAGCTCTACACATTCTATACCAAGAGAGAATCCTTTCTTTTCATTCACTTGATTCAGGAAATGGTTATGCATGATAACTCTGGTCTCTATCCATAGCTATAGACACCCCATAAAGTGATTTGAGCTACTCGATTCTCTTTCTCAGTAGTTTTGTTCTTCCTTTTCCTGTTGGAGACCATTTCTATTTATCATGCACCCAAGGATACAACATCATAGATGTATTTTCAGTAATATTAACTACCATTTCTCAAACTCTTACTACATGCCAAGAAATGTGCTAGGTGCTTCATTATTTAATTTTTTAAGAATTCTCAAAATAGACATTAACATCTTCATTTTATAAGTAAAGAAACTGACATTCAGAGAAGCTAAATAACTTGCTGAGGTCACACAGTTAGTACATGAGTCAGGATATGAATCAAATAGTCTACTTTTAAAGCACATGCCCTTAACCTCTAAGCTATCTTGCTAGGGCCCCAATACCCATAAACTGGGTGAAGTGCTTAGAAATAAGTGGTATGTAATTGTAAAACAGCAGTAGTGAAAGGAGAGAGAGAATGGGTTGAATGAATAGTTGACAGAGAGATTTGCTTGGCATTGTACAAAGATCATGGTTAACAGAACTACACAGTGCAGGCAAGAATCACTTTAGATAACCAACATAGGTCACAGGATATGGGAAAGAGGAAAAATTGGTTTCACATATGCATTTAGAAAAAGAAGACAAGACATCTAGAGTTTTGTTCCCACATAGCAGTTGCTGAGTTTTCAGATGGGAGCTCCTCAACGGTAGGAACTGCGTCTTACTAATATTCATATCTCTAGCAACTGTTCTGAAACTTCTACATAGGAAGCGGCAAAAAATATTGACTAAGTTGGATAGTGAAATATCATACTGTTTTCTGTAGGAAACATTGTGGAGATGTTTACTGTAAAATGTTTATTAATTATACAGCTCTGTAAACTCTATGATAAAAATATGATAACACATAATAGCAATATAACATATTATAATGCAACCTGTAATAAAAATAATATTTATTGAGTGTTTACTATGTACCAGGCAATATACTAAGCCCTTTACCTAGATTAGATCATTTAATTTCTACAATAATCCTATGAAATAGATACTATTATTATCATCCTCATTTACAGACAAGGAAATGGAGGCACAGAGCTGTTAAGTCTCACAGCTAGTCATTGGCAAAGTCAGTATTTATACCTAAGCATCCTGGCTCTGTAGGCCTTTCAAAGTACATGAAGAAACCATATACCTATTGCAACTTAACTGTATACCATGTCAACCTCACAAGATGATATTAAACAGTGCCTGGCTGAGGCTAACAATTTTGAATCTCTTCAGCACAAATTAGTTGGGCTAATTCAGTGTGCCACATGTAGTTGGAAATAGGTCTTATTGAAAAAGGCACAGTTGTTTCTTCTCCTTTATACTTTCTTAGCCTTCTCAGAAACAAATTGCATAGTGTCTTGTACATAGCACAAAACAGGCATTTAATAAATATTTATTGAATTCAACCAAACTAGCAACTTTCCAGTAGCTCTGTAAGAAACAGTAACAGAAGATATTAAAAACAAAAAAACAAACAGTGGTAGTAAAATGTGCAAATGGTAAACATAAACATAAATCATCATTACTGCCTCCTAGACACAATTTTTTGCTAACTTTGAGAAAATGGCTCAACGAATATTTTCAAGAATACTGTTTAAAACAGTCACCATGGGGAGCATGGTCTCAGCGTAAACAGAGTAATAGATCTCAGAGCACAGCAGCTGGGGCCCTCAGTCAATTACTCTCCCGGCTCTCCAAGATCTGAGAGGCGCTTTCTCATGGTCATCACACAAGATTCTCAAAATTTCATGTGCATACAAATCACCTGTTATTAAAATGCAGATTCAGCAGGGCTGGGACAGGGCCTAAATTTCTGTACTTCTAACAAGCTCTCAGGGAATGTGATGCTGTTGGTTCACAGACCTCACTTTGAGTAGCAAGGTCCTAGAGAGTATTTGGAACAGCCCTTTTCAAACCATCTAAGTAGGTTTATGGAGACCCTTTTACAGGCTTAATACCTCAACCCTGATGAGACAGCCACCTCCACGGCAGTCAGAAGTATACACTTCCAGCTTAGGTTTTTTCCATTCAAATAACTCATTCTTTTTGCGCCTCTAATATCACAGATATCAACCCCTTCTTGTCACACTGCTTGCATAATCCATTAATGATCATTTCTATATGTCATCTCTATATCTATATGTATTCATTTTTGGTACCAAGAGAGGGCTTTGGTTCTTTGTAATCTCAATAACACCCTTTCTCCCCTCCAATTATTTGGTTTGGACAGTTTATGTTTCTCAATCTTAAGCAAAGTTTCAAGCACCTCTTTCCAACCATATTGCGCTCTGAAGTCCATCCTACATAGAAATTCTGGTGCAGCCAGTCAGCATATTTCTCTTTTATGTAAGAGTTCTGAGTGATCTGGCCACAGCATCTCCTCCAGGTCACCTGTAGACTTCTGCAGTTATCCTCCTAATACCATGTTGCTGTCCATCTATTGTTAAACAGATGTGTTCTCTTCCTTCACTCTTGCCACTGGCCTCTTTGTATATCCTAACTCAATTCCCTACAGTGTCTATTGTGTAAAATTGCAGTTTTCATAATTTTTTCTAAAGCCATGGAATTCTTTGACCAAAGAAAGCTTAAATAAAATAGACTAAGCTGGTCTGGCTGAAACAGTGGGAGATAAAATTAGAGAGGTAGCCAGGAACATAACTTGTGTGTTAAGGTGTTTAAGCATTATCGTGAAAGCTATGGGGAGCAAGAAAAGGATTTCAAGGAAGAAGAGACATGATCAGACTTGTACACTTTGAATGACTACTCTGGCAGACATGAGGAGGATAACTTGAAGAGGGTCCAAGATGAAATCAGAAAGACTAGGAGGGAGGATATGAGGAACATAAGGGATATTAATAAATCTGAATCATCAGAACTTGCTGTCTGGGTATGGAGGCAGTGAAAGAGAGGAGTCTAGTAGGCCTTCCAGGGTTCAAGCTCAGACAATTATTGATGCAGGGGTGCAGGGTTGCCAATTCTGAAATGGGGAAGATAGGAGGAGGAATAGGTTTAGGGAGAAAGATATTGAGTTCAGTTTTGAACATACTGAGTTTGAGGGAGACGTTCAGTAAACAACCACTTGGGTAAATTGATGTGCAAATGAGCAGAATCTCACTTAGACACCAATCTTGTACCCAAGTCGATGTTACTATTTGCAGACCATTTTTAGCCTGCCTTAGGCAACTGCTCAATATTCATATTGAGTAAAGTCTTTTTCAACCGAATTGTTTATAAAGTCTTGCTTTCTTCCAATGTGTTCTGCAAATGTAGGTTATATATAGGTTGTCTGTTACACTTGTTACTTCAATAATTACTTCTCTACTTCTTTCCAAAGTGCTGAAGGGATCAGAATTTGCCACCCCAAAATGTATCTCTTTGGCTTGATTATTTTTAAGAACAAAAGATTCAGGAAAAAACTTTGACCTTCCCCCAATTGCCTAAAAGAATTTAAGATAGAAGGCCTGTTCCAGGAAGGAGATATCACCATAGATAACTACAGTATAATATGAAGTAGGTGTGGTAGACAGGGAGGAAGCTAGCAAGGCCCATTTGATCAAAGTCTTCTCCATGTCCCATTGCCTTTGGAGGGTATGGCAAACATTTATTTACCAAACATTTGCTTTTCCATCTCCATGTGAATTGCCTTCCTCCCCTTTGAAGTCCCAAACCACTACCCCCAACATCCTCCTTTGTCTTTAGCTGAAGATGCTGTCTAACATGGTGGCTTTGGCCATTTTGGTAAGTTACTCAGTTTTCCTGCGTTTCTCCCATGTACACGTTACTAAACTTGTTTGATTTTCTCCTGTTTCTGTCTCATGTCAATTTCATTCTTAGATGCGCCAGAAGAACCTAGAGGATAGAGGAATATTTCTTTCTCCCCTACAGTACTCTTTGTATTTCTGAGTTTGGGGTTCTCTGTATTGGCCATGTGCTTAAGCACTCAGAGAAATAGGGAAGGTTTTATTCTGTTCCCTTTGGCAGAGTCACTTCTGTTTAGAATCTGAACTCAAAAGAGTTAAAGGCTCTAGCTATCAGGAAATAGAAATTAATAAAAAATGATGGGTGTAATTTGCAGAAGGTAAGATAGACTGGGTTGCTATGATATGTGGTAAAAAAAAAAGAGGTACTATGTATAATAAACTGGATATATTGTGCTTTTAGAAAGTTAAATTGTGCTGTGCATTATTTTCTGTTACATTTTAAAGTGGTAGTTTTCAAATTTGGGTTTAAAGTCTTCGAGGGGCCACTGGGAGGGAGGGAGAGTCGTTGAGTACTTGGGACTTCAGGCCCATCACCACCATTTCAGCCAGAGCAACCTAATCTATTTTACATAAGCTTTCATTGAATAATGGAATGGAATTATGCAACGGAAGCTATGAAACATAAGAAGCGGTCACTGAAGGAAGAATTCAGAGTGAAGGAAGGAAAGAAAGCTGTTTAACAATAGATAGATATCTAGGTAGTATTCGGATTGTACATGCAGGTTTCAGGCAACCTGGAGATGCACCATGGCCAAATCCCTCAGCACTTCCAGGCAAATTCCTCATTTAGAAGAGAAACATCATGATGGACTGGCTGTACCATGGACTCTGGGGCCCAACCTGGTTGGAAGGAGGGGCCTGAAACTGTTTTTGCTCAAGATGAAGAAAAGATACACTGTCCAAACCATAATTGGAGGGAGGGGATGTGACTGACATCACAGAGGGCTAATCCCTCCAAGCCCTTTCTTAGAACCAAAATGAATGCACATGTTCAGATCTACAGAGACAATCATAAGGGGGTTATGCAAACCATGTAACAAGAGGTTGACAGCTATGATGTCAGAGGCAATGCACTACACAAAGTTCCTTAAATAGGCCACAATTTTTCTGCCAATATTTTTCTCTCCATCTGGAACACCTGTCCTCCCCTTCCTCAATTAGGTAACCTCTACCTGTTCTGACTCTGTTCAAGCATTCTCTGGAACAAGAAGCCCAAGAAAATTTGGATGGATGGCCCTTCATTGTGCCACTAACACAAGACATAATTCTAGTCTACTTTAATATTGATTTACTTTTGTTGCCCCACATCTAGCTCCTTAAAGGATAACGCAGGACACAATCTGCATCTCCAAAGATTAGCACAATAAGAGCCTAATAAATGTCTGTTGAATTAATAAATCCACAAAGCTTATATACTAGGATCCCCTCAAGGTAATTCGGGGGGAATTCTTTACAGGTACTTATGCGCTGCACCTTTGACTCAGGGAAGAATTTTAGAGGGGAATTAAAACACGCACCTGATTAAGGAAGACGGGAGAGAGGAAAGATGTTAATATTTTGAATTTTTCTTTGTATGTGTGTGTTTGAAGAATGTGAGGCAAGAGGGGATAAAATGACCCTTGCTAAGAGATTAAGTGGCTTGATTAAGCTGTGTTGAATAAGGCGACCGATATAATTCACAACCAATGTATTGGAATGTATATGTTGGGGGCTGAGGAGAAATGACACAAACGGATTCAAATTTTTGGATAATGAATCAATGACCTTTATGTTGAATGGCATAACTAGTGTCTTGTACAAAAGTTCTTTCCCAGACCAAACGTCCAAGAACACTAAGGACAACTATCACAATGCAACAGTGGATGGGTGAACACGTTTTTCCGTACGCTTTCAAAACTGCCGCTTGCCTTTTCCTGCTCTCCTGTTTTTGGCAAATCAAACCCATCCTTGCCCAAATCACACAAAACAGATCTTAAAACACGTAAAAAAACCCATGCCTTGAAATGCAAACACGAGTCTGGGGCTGTGGCCTGCAGTCGAGTCCCTTCCCGGGACATGGCGGTAAACCCGACTCCCCAGCGTCTCCTGGGGGTTCAGATGGTACCGAGGCCGCAGTGGGCGAGAAGCCCCCAGCCCCGGCGAGTTTCCAGGAGACAGAGCCTAGAAGGCCTCCGGCAGCCCTTCAGGCAGAACGGCTTCCCCGGCCGGCCAAGGGGTGGTGGAGGGGATGGGGGAAGAGTGAGGGCATGGAGGAGGGCGGGGGCTAGACTCGGGGTGGTGGGGCACGAAGCCCCGGGGACTGCGGGCCCGTCTCACCTCCTGGCCCGCAACCCGGAAGCAGATGCGGCCTCCGCGGCGCGGCCCGGGTTGAGCTTCCGGGTCGGGCCGCGCCGCAGCCCGCGCTCCGCTCGCCGCCACAGCGCCCCCTTCCCGCGCTCCGGACCTGGGCAGGCGGCGCCCGCCCGGCTGCTCCCGGAGCCAAATGGCTGAGGGAGACGCAGGGAGCAACCAGAAGCAGGTAAGGCCCCGCGGGGCGCCGACCCGCAGGCCCGGCTCGGCCTCGCCTCGCCGCCCTGGGCCTCCTCCGCCTAGGGGCCCTCTGCCCGGGCCGCCCCCGGTCCCGCCTGCACGCCCGGGCGGCCAGCGCGCAGTCTGTTCCACCGCGTTCCGTTTTCCCGGCGCTTGTTTTCGACCGAGCGCACTCCGGCTGGCAGCTCCCGGGCGTCGTCGGGCTCAGGCTCCCTGGACGGTGGCATCGTCAACCACCAGCACGCGACTGAGCAGCTCCGGGCCGGAGGCAGAAACCCGGCTTGCGCCGCCGGGCCACCTTGGACAAGCCATTTAAGAACCCCGGTTTCTGCCTTTGCAAAACGGGCAGTAATAACACACACCGTCCCGAGGGCCCACTGAATCTTACTCCTCTCGGTGGTGAGCTTTCCCCAGTGCGTGGCTCACGTGGGCGCTCTTAAAGCTTTTGCTACTGGGTTGTGAGGACGAGATGATACAAAATTGAATGCGTAATTTGCTTCCCATTTTCACCTTTAGGTCTGGTTATTTTTCTTTTTTAACCCCAAATGAAAAGAATAAATGTATGTTTTGAGGGTTTGATTATCCAAAACCAAAAGAATCACCCAGCCCCATGCCCAAATCCAAAACAAGAATCAACGAAGGAGATACCCAGTAGGAATATAGGGTTCATATGTAGCAACGCTACTGGCGAGGTGGAGGTGGTGATTACCTGTTAAAAAAGAGAAAGGGGAGCAGAGAAGATACGTTTATCCTTTCAATTGTGAATCTCGCTACAGGGTATTAGAGTGCATGTGTATTTTGGCTCGCTAGTGGCCAAAAGCACAGGGATGTAGCGAGGCTGGTTCCACTCATTACAATAGGGTCTGGCAACCACCCAGAGAGTAGAGCATGGTGACTTGCTGCTAAGAACGTTCGGCAGCGTTCATTCAGGAATCCTTCATCCAGGCTAGTGATGGTAAATGCAAACACCCTATAAAGGAGTAAGGAAAACTCAAGGTTTTTGGGGTAGGTACTATTGGTTGACTTTTTTCCCTCATCAATTTCTTTCAGAATGAGGAAATTGAAGCAATGGCAGCTATATATGGCGAGGAATGGTGTGTCATTGATGACTGTGCCAAAATATTCTGTATTAGAATTAGCGACGATATTGATGACCCCAAGTGGACAGTTTGCTTGCAGGTATTTTTTTCCCCCTTCTCTCCAGCCATTTTCCACTTACAACACTGACTCTATGTGATTGACTACTATTGTAGTCCTCTAATGACTGTGCTTGTATGACTTTTTTTAAACTGTCCTTTTTTGTTGTTGACTTTTAACGATTGATTATCTAAACATATGGGTGATTAAATCTCAGGTGGCTCTCAAGTCATGCTTTAATTGATAGTCTCAGTCTTTCCTATCCCAATTATTTTAATTATTGAAGTGTTCTTAATGTACCATTGACAGACTTGTTTCATTTCCTTTCATTATCCATTTAATAGGAGAGGATCTAAACCTGGGAAGATGGCTAATATTTAAGAGGAAGAGTAAGTTAGTAATTTAGATGGTTCATAGAGTACTCATTTCTTTTTTTTTTTTTGTGAGGAAGACCAGCCCTGAGCTAACATCCACTGCCAATCCCCCCCTTTTTTGCTGAGGAAGATTGGCCCTGGGCCAATATCTGTGCCCATCTTCTACTTTATATGGGACACCACAGCATGGCTGACAAGCAGTGCGTGGGCCAGAGCCTGGGATCCGAACCCGTGACCCCCCAGCTGCCAAAGCGCGAACTAAACTGCTACCCCACTGGGCCAGCCCCTCATTTCTTTACTAATTGAGAATCAGTGTGATTAGAATAAATAAATGAAAAGATCAGTATGGCTTTCTGTTTTAATGCTTAATCTTTGATGACTGACTATACTTCAAATATAAAAGATGTCAAATTGAATTTTTGTCAGTATTTGTTTTTATAATAATACTGATTTGAAAAGAAATGTGTATGGTTCTCTATTAAGTGTTACCTATTTAATGTATTTAACAGTATTTAATAAGTTTTTTTGAGTGTTTCTTCAGAAAAATACCTGGAACGTGTTATAATGCCACTCTATTCAATTGAGATTAAGGTTTAATGCCCCTATTTCAGTTTTTCTTTTCCATTTATCTTTGTCCTTCCCACCCTTGTTTTCTAACTTTCATTGCTTTTATATTTTCTCTGCATATAATGAACTCCTTAAAAAATCGACATCATCATTAACAACATATTTAATGTAGAAGCATAAATAGGAGGGAATTCTCTCCTGAGATTTAACAAAACGATGGTTTTGGCTTTTAGTTTGGCAAGTTAGAAATTTGTCCAGTGACTAGCTTAAATATTTAGATAGTGTTATTTTTGAGCCGTGATGAAGTGTAAACAGATTTGTTTTTAAACTGCTTTGTAGGTGATGCTACCGAATGAATACCCAGGTACAGCTCCACCTATTTATCAGTTGAAGTAAGCTATATTTCTACATTTATATTTTTATAAAAAGATTATACTTTTCAAAGATTGTTTCTCTATACTGTACATTGTGTTTATATTAAATACCTCTCTTATCAAAATGTATACAGAAATTAAAAACAGCTTTTGGGCTTGGTATAGAGCATTTAAATAAAAAATTAAATTATATAAAACACACTGAAGTATGCTACTTAGAATAAAAGAGAATCATAGGGTTCATAGGGGTAAAATAGCTACAGAATTGTCTTTAGAGATGGAGAAGGAAACCTTCCTCTTTAGACAACCTAGTAATCTAGAAACCCTGGCCTGTAGAGTTTCTCCTAACCTGTTTCTGCTGCACACTTCCTTAACATGTCTCTGCCTAAGACTGCCTGCCTTCCAGGAACTTCCCATGGTGCTTCTGGTGCTTCTCCCTGCCCATTGTTGCTGAGGAACCAGCTTCTCAGCAGCCCAAACTTAATTTTTTTTTTATTGAGGTCACATTGGTTTATAACATTATCTTAATGAGTCATGACCGTTGATTGAAGTAACCCTCGATCAACCTTGCCCTCTTGACCTACTAAGATGTATAAACCTAAGTGAACAGAATTGCATTAAATCGCAATTACTGAAATTTTTTACCTACCAGTAGGATTATTTTTTGTATGAGTGTTTTAAAACCATAGCAGTAATATCTGCTGTTAATAATTGTTCTGTAATTTTTAATTTTTATTTATTGAAAATGGTACATATAGTCATAGAAGGCTTGTAAACATAAATGCCCTTTTCAGAAAAAGTTAATATTTTTTTTACATCATGTAGCGACCACCATATTTGTTAGTATTGTTTCTGAGACACCAGTTAGAAAAAATTGGGAACTCCTAATAGTGTGGCAAATACTGTGAATCTGGAAATTTAGATTCTGGAACCTGTTCTGTCACTTATTTAAACTTGGGCAGGTTTATGATAGCCTGTGAACTCACCCCTGTTTTTTAAACCACATTTTAATTGAATAATATTGGTATTGGCTTCATCATGGTTTCCTGGGAAGACTGAATGAGTTAATTTGAATGAAAGCATTTGGAACGGAATAGATTTATACAATATGACATTTTAATGAAACTAGATAATTTTTAAAAGCTATATACAGCCAATTTGTGATTTAATCAGTAATTTCTGTTTGAGATATGAATACAATCCTTGAGTAATCTCCTTTATTGTGTTTTTTTTTTAAATCTTAGTGCTCCTTGGCTTAAGGGGCAAGAACGTGCAGATTTATCGAATAGCCTTGAGGAACTATATATGTAAGTGACAGGTGATTTAAAAAAATTCTAAAAATTCTATTAAAAAATTCTATTGTGGGCTTTTGTTGGAACTATGATATTTTAGGGCCTTTTCTAAACTTTTTGTAAGCTGCCTTTCCATTAACAAAAAGGATGCACTTGAAGAGTCCTTGAAAGATTGGTTATATAATTTTATATACACATTTAATATGACTTCTACTTAGATACAAAAATGCAGTAATATTAGAACTAGTAGCTATAAAAACTTTTAGCCAGCTTGTGAAAGTAAATTCAGAGATACTGCTCTTGTTTTGATATTTTCATAGGCTATGTTGAATGAAACTGGTAACAGCAGAATCCTAAGCATAATTATTTATTAAACTAGTATGTACTTTTAATAATAGTTTTCTTGTATTACGCCGTTAAGACTGAGAGTCTATAGATATATTGTATGTTTCACTCTTTCATTCATTCAACAAGTACTATATGGCGGGCACTGTACTAGATGCTGGATACACATAGTTAGCAAAAACAGCAATGGTCCCTGTTTTCATGGCATTTAGAATTTACTGGTAAGAGAGATATTACTCATAACAATGTAAAAATGAGTATAGAATTGCAGCTGTGGTAAGTTGTGTAAAAGAGATATTAATGTGCAGTACTGAGTTTGAAACCTGACCTAGTCTGGGAGGTTAGGGATGGCTTGTTTGATTTAAGAGCTGAGTTACTTAGGTAAAGAGAACTCTAGTGAAAGGCCACAGCATGTGCAAAGGCTCTGGGTCAAGGAGCTTGGCACATTTCAAGACACAAAGTGATGGTGGTATGAAGTGGGAAGAGAGAAGGGAGCATAGTGGGAAAATGACCGGGCAAAGTAGGCAGGAGAAGTCATGCAGAGTTGTGTATGCCATGGTAAGGATTTTGGTCTTTATCCTAAGACCTGTGGGAGGCAGAGAAGGATTTTAAGTGGTGTGATGCCATGATAAGGTTTTCATTTTGAAAACAACATTCTGTTTCTTTGTGGAGAACTGATTGGAAGCAAGCAATAGATGTGGGACATGGGTTAGGAGGCTCATGCAATAGTCCAGAGAAGATATGACTGTGATTTAGATTAATTTTAATGAGATTATTATTTAGTAAAACAAATAATGTTCTGGAATATCGGTTTTACTGTAATCCAGGAAGAGGTAAGGATTGTCTTATGTGTTCTAGGTGGCCACCCCATTTGGTACAGTGAGAATACCCCCTTTGTATCCCTGGGATCTAGGTCAGGTTTCTTTTCCTCCCAAAATATTTAGTTAAAAAAATGTCAAGTCTTCATGGAATTGATTCTGTTTGTTCTTTCCTAGAGGAAATGTGGTCTTCCTTGAGTCCCAGGTTTACACTTGACTCTGGAAGTAACTGAGAACTAGACATATCATTAGGGGAGGTCCCATTTAGTGATTCCATCATCCTCAGCATCCTCAACTAAGTGTTTTCTGATACCCGTCCCTAACTTTACTGGCCATTCTAACTTTTATGCCCCCAACAAACTTGTTTCTGTAATATTTTATTTATGCTTATTTACCAATTTATCGCCCCCCTTAACGTAGAATAAGATAAATATACTGCAAATTTGTTCACCAGTGATGTCATAATTTTACATCTTATGGTCATTTTTCAGATCTTATCTTACTTGACTTCTGTAACTTTTAGAGATGTCAAACACTTCCTCCTTCTTGAAAATCTTCCCACACTTGGCTTCCATCATGTTAATTATATTCATCTGTTAGATTTTTCTCCTGCCTATGCACAATGTCATGCACTCTGAAATGGCTTCCCATCTGCCTTTTCTCTATCCCAAAAGTCCCCCCTCTACTAGGGAGATACTCTCCCATAGGACGCAACTTGCTGTTCTCCCTAACTAGCTCAGTTGAGCTATTTGAGAATTAGGAAGGGTCAGAAATTACAAAGCAGTTTGTTCTAAAGCTAGAATATGGTTCATACTGTCTTGTTTATTAAAAGTGCTTGGATAAACAGTCCAAGGGTATTATTTTCACGCATGTGGTCTAAATAGAAATACACGTTCTGTTTTTAAAAGTTTTGTGTGACAGCTTTTAATATTTTTCCATAAAATTCCAGCAGGGGGCAGCAAGTGAAAAATATTGTTGGTCTTCAAAAATTGAAAGTGTTAGATAAATGTATGAATATAGTTCTTAATGTTTATAGTTTCATGGTGTTCTAAATATTGTGACACTATTGAGATTTTCATATTGATTTAGTATCATTTTGAATGCTAAATTTGATTTTTGCCTAGATAAGATGATCAACTATGGAATTTTCTCTTATGGAGGGAGATAAGAAGTCAGAAAATGAACAGTTTTTTCAGTAAACATTTACTGAGTATCCCCTCTAAGCTGGCACTTGTTAGGAGTTTGGAGTTTAAAAATTAAGATAGATATGTACCAATTCAATATAGTGACATAATTTCTAAGAGGTGTGGACCAAGTGCTGTAGTAGCATTTTTTAGAGGTTTAATAACAAACTATCTCTGGGCATATGGATATGAAGTTGTAAAAGAGGGTTTCATTGTGAAGGTGACCTTTGAACACAGTGTTTGCCAGGTTATCAAAGGGGGAGAGGTTTTCTCTTAGAAGAAACTGCATGTGCAAAATCATGTAGGTGTGAAGCAACCTGGCATCTTCAAGAGTTCAGCAAGTAGTTTAAGATGCCAGGTACATAAATTGAGGTAAGTGTAAGAAGAAAAAATCTGTCAGCTGGGATAAGGAGTCTGGGCATTATCTTGTGGGCTCTAGGTGTTTTAGGCCAGGGAGTGATGTAATCAGATTTGTGTGGCAATGTGGAGGATGGGCTCTGAAGAGTTTGAAGGAAGAGATACCATAGAAAGAGCAGTCAGTAACTCAGGAGGAATATGGTGGAGGCCTTTATTAAGGCAACAAGAATGCAAATGGAGAAGAATGATCAGTTAAAGAAATATTTAAGAATAGAAACTAGGATTTGGTGATTGATTAGATGAAGATTAATTTGCTTATCATACCTTATTTTTGTTTAAATATTGTACATATGGATATTTTGAATATATGAAAAAATTTTCATAATATGAAAGGTAAATAACAGATTTAAAAATACTTAGAACATTATACCAATTGGTGTTGCTTAAGAGAAAATGAAAGGGACTAAAAATTCTTTTGGAGTATTTGAATTTACAATGGTCCATTTCAACAACATTTAATTTAAAATCCAAGAAAATGGTTATTTTAATTTCCCACAGCTCTTCACATTTTGATGTATCGTGGAGTCTTAGATTGAAAAGTTGAAGAATGAGGCTTGTCAAAGCAAAAGTCGCACTGGACAAAGTTAAACAGGCAAGGAAGACTTCGTTCAAGACTGTTGCAATAGGGGAGAGAGACCAGAACTCAGTCTGAGCTCAACTTCCTGAAACAAAAGGCAGGAGGATTTCTAAGGGCTGGGATGAGCTAGTAAATAAGTACTGGAGGATGTTGGGAGGTTGGTCAATGAGATGTGTCCAGCACATTTAGTTATTTCCTGAGTTTGCAGATGTGTTTCTCTGTGATTAGGCCTTCTGTGTTTGCTGGTTGTTGCTCATCAGAAGTGAAAGGCTCCTGTGCTTCCCAGAGACTGGGAGATAAGGGCGCTGTCTTCCTTGATGATTACGTTTCAAAACTGGCTCCCAGGTCCTTGAGGAAGACATTCCTAGGTTGTAAAACTGATAAGAGTCTTCTAATAAGCTGTCCGTAATCTCAAAGGAGCAAAGAAGGAATTTATAATGACAAGTTTCCTAAGGAAAATGTTCCAAGAAAAGGGAGGTCAGGGCTAGAGTCAGGAAGTTCTGCCTGTTTGAAGTTTAGTCAAGTTAAGGTTAAGTCTGTCTTGGTCAGGCTTCTGGAGTCAGTTTTTGAAATAGTGTGACCTCTTTGAGTCTGTTTTCTCTTCTGTAAAATGAAGATAATAGAATAATATTGTTGTGAGGATTAAATGACGTAATCCATGTAATGTACTTTAGCAGCTCTCATTTTTGTTGTTCTTATTAAAGGAATCGTCTCATCCACTTTGGTCATTTTGAAAATGAGATGACGGAAACTCAGATCAAGTGATTTGTCTAAGGTCACACAACTTAGTAGTGCATTTTAGTGAGTATCTTTATTCTTAAATCGACAAATATAAATACTGGAAAATTAAAGATACAGAAATTAGAACAAGTGAAATTAGAGTCACTTGATGTTGTTTTGATCATTCTGAATTGGATAATAGTTATTTAAGTATAGTTACTCACAGAGTATCTCAATTGAATGCCAGTTTTTAATCCAAGTTGGTGTTTTATTTAACTTGAAACAAATTTTGTTTGACTTTTTATATTTGGCTACTTTACCATATTTAATTTCATAAGTGAAAGCTTAGCATCTCACTCTATAATGAGTAGTTCTCAGATTTTTCTCCCAAGTCCTTAGGATTCAGCAGTCTTCCTCCAGGACCATTGCGGGAGGGGAGGAGAGACAGGGGAGGACTCCCAGCTTTTGTCTGTTAATTTGTTTCTGGTTCTGTGAGAGATTTCACTATAGTGATGGCAAAAGTTTGAAAACCACCAAATCCTAGTGGATAGTTAAAAGATATGAACAAACTGTTATCACAAGAGAAAACACAAATACAGCAGTAATAACAACAACAAATTAAAAAAACCCCCACCTTTAGTGATAGAATTTTGGGGGCCAAGGGAAAGAATAATTTTCGTTTTCTTCAGGAAACCTTTCACACCCACTACAACTTCCTTTTACTGGATTTCAGTAAGTATTGTTAAATACCAGAGAAGAAGGAAGTATTCAATAAATGATGTTGGGCAGAAGTGCTGTTGTATATTCTGCAGAAAGGCATGGGCCAGAGGAGAGGAGATTTGGAGTTAAGGCTTAATTTCTTCTTTATTATTTGGAAAAATTACTTATTAATTGTGAAAATTCTTCCAAGGTGCTCCTCCCACCCCCGCAAAACAACAACAACAGATCTGAATGTGAATGTACATTCACAGAGGGATGATTTTCCTGTCTCAAAGGGTGTTTGTAAGGATTAAATGAGGTAACAAAGCATTTTCTATGTGTCTTCTGTGTAGAAGGTGTTCAGTAACCATAAGATATTACTGTTACTACTTTTGGTGATGATAATGTGAGGAATTCAATAGAATGAGATTAGGAGATGGAGAGAATTACATACAAAAGCTTAAATTTGTAAGAATCATGATTACAGACACTGAGATAAGGGACTCTGTTTTCTCATTCAGTACCATAACCCCAGGGCTGCACGCAGTGCTTGGTGTATAGGTGAGGTCCTTAAAGATTTGTCTAGTAAATTAAGATAGTTTCACTTGAAAAGAAACTACTTTTGTGAAGTAAGAAGAGATGCTCTAAATCTCTATTTTATAGATGAGGAAACTGAGACTCAGAGTTGAAGTGGCTTACTTGTCTAAGGGCAAAAGCTCCTTGATAGGAAAGCAAAACGCAGTGGGCAACCTGAGCTTTGGAGTACGTCTGCATTCACATTTCTGGCTCTGGGCTTCTTACTCTTATAAGACTGTCTTGGACAAGTCAATTGATCTCTAGGTCTGTTTTCTCGTTCGTACAATGGGGAAATACCACCTACTTCATTAGATAATTATGAGCATTAAATGTGTTGATATGTGTAATGTACTTTGGACTTATATACTCAATACATTTTACCTTTCTCTGTCTCTATACCTCTAAGTCTTTTATTGAGAAGAGAGGATGGGAGTCAGATTGTTTAAAAGAAACTCGACCAACATTCTCAATTTTTAAAAACCTTTCCAGTTGACTTTTGCTCTCTCTAAAAAGACAGGTTACCAAAGAACACAGAAGATCATTTTAGTGCTAAGGAGTTATGGGTCAGATGGGGAGGATTTGCGAGTACAGTATTATTTGAGAACAGTGTTGTTTTCTTCTGTATGCTTGTTTTGGAAGTTTCCTTTGGTGGGTGCTGATGAGCAGTGATAAGGGAGATAATGTTTCAAGGGGAACTGTTAGAGGAAGGAGGTAAGGTGGTGTTATGAATGAAGTAGTGTGATGATTTCTTTAAATACTAAAGTTAGTGTCATTCCCTAAAGAGTAGACCCTTGGGCCTTTGTTTTATTGCTGTTGCCATCATTTAACATAACTCGATGGACACGAACCATGACATGTTCTTTTTCTCAATGATCCTTTTGAGATGAATTTAATTATCTGAGGCAGGCAGACATTATTTGGAACCAAAATGAGTCAATTTGGCAATAGAATATTTTAGTCAAAAACAAAATATGAATATGAAGTTGTTTCATTGATTGTCTTCTAAGTCTTGTCAGTTGGCTATCTGAGGGAGTTCCTCAAATGCTTTGCATTCTTTTTTGTTGAAATAAGTATACCAAATAAGTGGTTTGAAATTGTTCAAAAAGTTTAGAAAAGCAAACGATGATTGGACATCAATTCTGAAACTGTATCCACTGATAGAAACTAAATCACATTTACATCTGTTGAATTCATCCAGTTTACGTTCAGAAATTTTTTCCCCCTCTTTGATCACAGTTCCGCTTATTTTACATAATCAATGTTAATTTTGGAGCCAGTTGGAATTTTTAATGTTGATATAAACTATATTGAATACTCATCCACAAATGTTAGTAAATCTTTTTACTAAATCTTTCTTTTTTAAAAGGCATGGCTAGATTGCATATAATTTCTTATATTGTAAATATATCTGTATTTTCTTGATTTTGAGAAGGAAATTTTTTTAAATAACAAATTTTTCCCCCCGAATTTTGTTTAGACAGAATATTGGTGAAAGTATTCTTTACCTGTGGGTGGAGAAAATAAGAGATGTTCTAATACAAAAATCTCAGATGACAGATCCAGGTAGGATTGAAAAATATTATCAATGGTCTTTTAACTTACAGTAATTGAATTTTCATGTAGATACTCTAATTGAAAATTTTAATGAAAATCTGTATTCTGTTTTATATATGGTAAAATAAAAGTTTCTCTGGAAAGTTCATTTACTTATGTAATTAATGGTTCTTTCTTTCTGTAAGCTTTAGCCTCTTTGGTTCGTATTATACTCTTATAGAAATAGAATTTAATGGTTAAAGGACTTGGGTCAAAAATCTCTGCTTTCTTTGACTATTGTTAAGGTAATATGAACCATGTAATATTCTTCATGAATTATTGAACTGTATAAGTTAGCCATTAGCTTCCAATGAGTGTTTATAGAAAAAGAACTTTGGAAAACACACTGACCAATATTTAGGATATAAAAATTGACTTTGAAAATTGATTTTTAAAAATTGAAATGTAATTCACATACCATAATTATTTACCCTTTAAAAATGTATAATTCAGTGGTTTTTAGTATATTCCAAAACTGTGCAACCATTACCACTAATTTTAGGACATTTGAAAATTGAAATTTTGCTCTACTATTATTCTTTTATTGAATCATTAAGTATATGACAACATGGAAATTTGTAGTGTTTCCCATTTACTTTGCTAGTCCTTGTTCTACTTACCACAGAGGCCTTTTAGAGACAAAATAACTCTATTTAACCCAATTTTATTTCCAAATAGAGTTTTATTGTTTCACTGAGAATTGTTTTCAATTTGGGAAAAAGAGGGATTTAAAAAAAACCGCAATAGCTTATTTACTAATTTTTTAGAAGGTTATTTACAGGGAACCAATTATTTAGGACTCCCTTAGCAAAATCAGTATACATTTAAAGTTGACAGTAGTATATATTTTTTCAGAGCATTTTACTATTTTTCTGTAGAAGTGAATGTTTTTACTGCTTCCATTAAAATCAGAGATAAAGGGTATGAAGATATTCTGTCCATGTAACAGCCTTTCTTGGAAGTATTTTCCTTAACTTTTTATGATCCATGTTCTGATTTTTGCAACATTTCAGGGAATCTATGAGAAAAGTCTCAAAACAAAATTGATTTGTGCCAATCCACCATTCTAGAGTGTGGGACAATTACAAAAACTGGACTGTATGCCAGTAAAAATTTAGGAGTTCAAAAAATTTGGGATCACTCAACTCTTAGGGAATTTTAAAAATTATTGATCTTAAAAATGATAGTTTCCCTTTCCCACCTATATCCATAATTTAATTTAGCCACTCTTCAAATTTTAGAGTTACTGATTTGTATTATACCTGTTTAGAAATTTTGTTTGGAATTTTTTAATCAAAAATTGTTTTTGTAGACTTCATATTAAAATGGAAGGATTAATAATTCTGAAGAACTGATAAGAATACCAGCTAGGATCAGGATATCTCATGAGAATTTTCCTCTCTAGGTCACCCACTTGTCAAGTAATTTATTTTGATTTTACTGTTACCTTCAGTATAATTTATTATTTCATAATGTTTTTTCTACAATAGAAATATTGCATTTTGAAATAATTATATACAACTATTTACAATTTTTAAAAATTCTGAACTAATTTTAGACTTATAGAAAAGTTGCAAAAATAGTACTAAGACCTCTCATATCCCTCACCTTGCTTCCCCTAGTAACATCTTACATAACCATAGTATAATTATCAAGAACAGGAAAATAACATAGGTATAATCTTAATTGAACTAAAGAGCTTATTTGAATTTCACTAATTTTTCCACTAATATCCTTTCTGCTGTTATATGATCCTGCCAGGATTCTACATTACATTTAGTTCTTATTTCTCCTTACTCTTTCCTAGTCTATAAACAGTTCCTCAGTCTTTCCTTGACTTTTATGATTTGACACTTTTATAGAATACTAATCAACTATTTTGTAGAATGTCCCTCAATTTGGGTTTGTCTGTTGTTTTGTCATGATTGAAGTAAGATTAGGCATTTGGGGAAGAATACCATAGAATGATATTGTGTCCTTCACAGTGTATTATATCAGGAGCTCATGATATTAATATGCTTTATTATTGGTGATATTTACCTTGATCCCTTGGTTAAGATGGTATCTGCCAGATGTCTCCACTGTATAGTTTTACTGTATTAGTCAAGGTTCTCCAGAGAAACAAAACCAATAGGATGTGTGTGTATTATATATATGTGTGTGTGAGTGTGTATTTATAAAGTGAGAGAGAGATGGCCGGGGACAGGGGAGAAGAAGGGAGAGAGAGGGAAAGATTGACTTATTTTAAGGAATTGGCTCACAGGATTGAGTTTGCCAAGGCTGGTGAGTCCAAAATCTGCAGGATAAGCTGGCAGGCTGGAGACCTAGGAAAGAATTGGTGTTAACATCTCGAATCTGAAAGCTCGTTGCTGACAGAATTCCCTCTTCCTCTGGGGAGGTCAGTCTTTTTTCTGTTAATACCTTAGTAGGATGAAACTCACTCACATTGTGGAGGGCAATCTGCTTTACTCAGAGTCAACTGATTTGAGTGTGAATTCCATCCAAGAAATACCTTTACAGAAACATCTAGAATAGTGTTGACCAAATATCTCAATACCATGGCCTAGCCAAGTTGACATATAAGGTTCACCATCATAGTTACTATCTTTCCCTTTGTAGTTGATAAGTATCTTGGGGGAGATACTTTGAGGCTATGTTAATATCCTATTCCTACTTAAACTTTCACTCAGTAGTTTTAGAATCCATTAGTGTATCTTGTCAACAATATTTATCACTGTGGTGTTTGCCTAACAGTGATTCTTATCTCCTACATTTATTAATTGGAATTCTATTGTGAGGAAGAGACGTCTCTTCTCCCTGTTTATTTATTTATATCAGTATGAACTCATATATATTATTTTATTCCATGGGTTAAAATTCCATATTATCATTATTCTTTTGCTCAAATTGTTCCAGGTTAGGCCTCTAGGAGCTCCTTCAGGTAGGCTCCTAGGTTCTTTTTTTTTTTTGTGAGGAAGACCAGCCCTGAGCTAACATCCGTTGCCAATCCTCCTGTTTTGCTGAGGAAGACTGGCCCTGGGCTAACATCCGTGCCCATCTTCCTCCACTTTATATGGGACGCCGCCACAGCATGGCTGACAAGCAGTGCATCGGCCAGTGCCCGGGGTTTGAACCCACAAACTCTGGGCTGCCAAAGCGCGAACTAAACTGCTGTGCCACTGGGCCGGCCCCAGGCTCCTAGGTTCTCTTTATAAGTTCCCATCTTTTTCTGAGCATTTCTTTACTCTCTGGAATCACAAGATGTTCCAGGCTCATTTTGTATTTTTCTGTTCAACTCTTGAATCAACCACTTCTCGCAGAAGCTCTGGCTCCTTCTATTGAAGAATGGAGTTTAGAGACCAAGACCAGTGATTTTTTTAAGTGTAATTTCTTACTGTCTTCATAGATCACTCATAATGTCTCATATCCACATAGGCCCAGACATAAAGAAGAAAACTGAAAAGGAAGATGGTGAATGTGAAGATGATCTCATTTTAGTGTGTCAACCAGAAAATCCAGTTAAAGCATTGGATTTTGGTATCAGTGAAAATCGAACAGGTATAATGTTACTAACGTGTTTCTTTAGAGGAAAGTGGGATGGTAGTACTATGTATTGTTTTTGGAATGGTATAGAAATTTAGTAAACTCTCACATGTTAGGAAATAGTTATTAATTTGCAGAGAATTGAATTATTTTTTCCTGCCTGCTGGCCATTTTGGTGTTTGGTAGGTCTATCAGAATGGTGAGGAAAAATAGAAATTTACTTTTTTTTATGCTACTTTGTAGAGTTTTGAATTAGTGATGGGGAAAATTGAAACTAAGAAAAGCTGTGTTAATGTTTCCAATTCACATCCTGTTTTAATGTTTTTATTTTGAAATCCTCATCTGTCTTCTGATGTTTCAGAGTTAAATTTTAGTCTCTGCTCACAAATATAATAATTGAAAGTGTAGCTGCTGAAGTAACGCTAGTAAAAAGCCTTTAAGATTTTCATTTTTTCTTAAGCAGATTTGTTCCATAATTAAGTAGTATTCAACTTATAAATAGGTTGATGTGATAAGTCAGCTCTGTCTTTATCAGAAACTATGTTCAATTTAGTATTTTAAAATTTTGAATGATATCATCAGTTTTCTCAATTCTCTGACAAAAACATGATAAACCAGAGCAAACGTTCATTCTCTTTGAAGGTAAGGAGTTGCCTATGCCATGTTACAGTAGCTTTTAATCAGTATTATGAAGGTTTAAAGTTCTCGCATGGTGTCTCAGGACGAGTGGAAAGGAGAGGATAAAGAGGAAGTGAAAGAATGGAGAAGATCCAGGACTCCTATCCCTGCTTCAATCTAAGTAGTTACCATTTTATTCATTTCTATATTTGTGGATTTGGCATAAGATTTCTTTTGGGAAACAGGATCCACTATTAAAGGAAAAAGAATGAAAATCACAATCATAATAAATAGCATCTAGTTCATATTGACCTTAGTACTGTACTAGTACAGTGGTCACAATCTATTCAAGAAGAGGACACCATCAGGGAGAAGGTAAAACATCCTGCATAAACCTGATTTCTTGTCCTAGTCCTGCCACAAACTAGTGCAGTGGCTTTTGGCAAGTTGTTTAAAGCTCTCCAGAAATACTTTTATGTGTGTTAGTTGAAGTATTTCATCAATTGTGAGGCAAGCTGACTTGGTAATACTCAACAGATTAGTGAATAGAAATAGGAAAAAATTTTAGTTCTTTTTTCCTGAATAACTTTTCATCCTAAATGAGGCAGGTGCAGCAGCCAGAATGGTTGGTCATTTTCTCAACATAGTTAAGGGTAAATTAGTGGTTCTTAAACTTGTTTAAGAGGCAGAATAACTGAAAATCATGATACTCTATGAAATGTCAATTTGGTGTGTTATTGGTATATTTAGTTCAATCTTATGAAGTAGGAACAGTTTTATTAGCAGAAGACATTACAGTAGTCCCCCCTTATCCACGGGGGATATGTTCAAGATCCCCAGTGGATGCCTGAAACCACAGATAGTACCAAACCCCCTGTATACTATGTTTTTTCCTATATGTATATACCTGTGGTAAAGTTTAATTTAGGCACAGTAAGAGATTAACACAATAATAATAAAGTTGGCTTTGGGGTTATTATTAAGTAGAATAAGGGGTACTTGAACACAAGTACTGTGATGCTGCGACAGTCGATCTGATAACTTGAGACAGCTACTAAGTGACTAATGGGCGGGTAGTGTATACAGCATGAATCCGCTGGACAAAGGGATGATTCATGTTCTGGGCGGGATGGTGCGAGATTTCATCATGCTTCTCAAAACAGTGCACAATTTAAAATTTATGAATTGTTTATTTCTGAAATTTTTCATTTGATATTTTCAGACCGCAGTTGACCGCAGGTAACTGAAACCGCAGGAAGCAAAACCGCAGATAAGGGAGGACTACTGTATGTTACAGCGATACAGAGTAAAGTCATAGGTTTCCCAACCCAGAGGTCCATCAGCAGTAGAATGGATAAGTAAATTATGGTATCTTAGCAGCTGTCAGTCTTTTTGGTCTCAGGACCCCTTTATGTGCTTAAAAATCAGATATTTTAAAATAAGTGCCAACTTATTACTGCAGTAGTTCGGGCTTTGAGTCCCAACCCACCACTTCCACGGGGTGACCTTGGCAGGTGGAAATCATTTATAAGTCAAGTAGTTTTATCTTACCTAGAGTATATTTGGAAAGTTTTACTTAAAATTATAACTTAATTTTAATAGACAACTATTAATGGCTATTTGGGTTGATTTGCAATATAATTTACATCTTTTTCCCAATTTCCCTCTCCCCCGCCCACACCATTGCCAAATTTTCAGTATTTGAATGTAAGAATTTTAAAAACAAAAGTAATATAATTCTTTAAATTTATAGAAATAGAAGAATTACCTCCGATTGATCATGGCATTCCTATTACAGACCGAAGAAGTACTTTTCAGGCACACTTGGCTCCAGTAGTTTGTCCCAAACAGGTAAAGTTACTGTGTCTTGCTCATTTTGATGTTGTTTTACCAAAGTAATTTGAGTAAATGGTTTTGCAATAATATCCTTATTTTTACTATTATGTTTAATTTTCATGTAAGATAATTATTTGTTCATTTTCCTACCCTGAAATTACCATGAATCATGGAAGAGTTGTTTTGTTTCTGTTTGTCACTGCTTTCAAAATTTTATCTAAACTCTGATTAGGGCTTAACCCTGTAATGGATTTTCAAACAAGGAAAACTCACTGTGGTGGTGTAGAAAATTATGATGCTTAATAGCTTGTTAAAAAGAATTATTTGTCCTATCTCATGGGAGTTCTATAAAACCAAGTCTGTTCCATTGTTACCCAACTAAGGGGACAGTGGACAGACTGGGTTAGCCGAGTTTTCCTGTCCTGAATTCCTTTTTCTTTCTGCTTCCTGGTCGTAGGTGACCTGTTTCCCACCTGAGGATATCAAATGGGAGACTTTTCAATCAAAAACTGTATTCCCAGGGGCCAGCCTGGTGGCGTAGTCATTCCTCCACTTCCACGGCCCAGGGTTCGCAGGTTCAGATCCTGGGCACAGACCTATGCACTGGTTATCAAGCCATGCTGTGACAGGCGTCCCACATATAAAGTAGTGGAAGGTGCACACGGATGTTAGCCCCAGGTCAATCTTCCTCAGTAAAAAGAGGAGGATTGGCAACAGATGTTAGCTCAGGGCTAATCTTCCTCACCAAAAAAAAAAAAAGCTGTATTCCTAGTCTTTGTCTTTTTCACTACCATCATCTTCTTCTTCCTTGCTGCTGTAATCTAGCCTATTTTAAACTTTATTGATGTAAGAGACAATTTCAGTACTGCCTATAAAGTTATTTTAACAACAACAAAAAGTCTCATTAACTTAGCATAGGTTTTTAGCATTGGTCTCTTCCCTTTGATCTCTACAGTTACTCTACCCTCTAAGCTCTACTAAAGCCCTGACCTATAGGGATGCAATGCTTTGTACCAGGCTGCCTTTCACTCTCTTTTAGGCTCTAGAAGAGGAAGTTCTTTTCTGCAGTGACTTGTGGTCGAGATAACAGTTTTTGGTGCAGGCTTCTGGGCTTTCCTCTCAGGAACCATATTTTGTGCTTGGCTGTTGCTCATAATCTTGTTGCCAGGGTCCTCCTTAGACATTCTGTTCTAAATCTGTTCATCCTGGATCCTCTTTCTGTTTCTGATTATGGTCACTTAGACTTACAGGATTGTAATTTGTGAGACTGGAAATAAATCTTAGAGGTCAATGTCTGTTTTATTGATCAGGAATCTGAAAGGTTAAAAAATGATAAACACAAGATTGCACAATTTCTGATGCAAATTGGTCTCCCTGACTCTAGCTCAGTTTTCCCTACCTCCAATATTTCTTCAATATTTCTTCCACACTCCTTGCCAATTACCTATCTGAAAGATCTGACCACCTGTCACTGTGCCCCCCACACATAATCTTTGCTGATTTCCGCTGTCTACAAAGAAAAATCTAAACTTGTTATACAAGGCCCTTTGTATACATTCCTGATACATCTTCTATCATCTTCTCATTCATACTGTAAGTTACAGCTACATAAAACTGTTGGTTACTTCCTGAACCTTCTTTTATATCCCTGCTCGGGTTGTCAGATAAAATACAGGATACCTAATTAAATTGGAATTTCTAGTAAACATTATTGCATGAGACATACTTACAATAAAAAATTATTTTTTGTTTATCTGAAATTCCAATTTAACTGAGCATCCTTTATTTTTATTTCCTAAATCTGGTACATTTGCACATGCTGTTTCCTGTGAATGGAGTGACTTCTTCCTGCCCCACCCGCTTCTTCCCTTTTGATGCAGAAGAATTGCCACTTATCTTTCAAGACCTGGTTCATGTTACCTCCTCTGTGAACCTTACATGATGCCCAGAAAGAGTTAGTTTTTTAACATTTGGAACATACTATTATTGTGCATCTATCACATTGGATACATAAATTTGGTAAGTTTTCAGAACTCATTTTTAGAAATTCTCATATTTACACTTAAAATTCTCTACCTGGGCAAAAAATTTTCATATACAAGTAACTTAGACGTGGTTAGTGCTCAAATATTTATTGATAGTTGGTGCCCAAAAATACTAGATCTGTCATTTTTATACCAATTGAGGGTACCAGTGTCTACCCCTAAAACGGGGAGAAAACTCTGGAAATGGATTTCCATTTGTAGTAGTGTAGTAGATTCTTTAAATAACTATTTCAGTACAACAGTATTTATATCAATATGCTTTAAGATATTTCTCTAGCATTTATTTACAGAGAAAATAGTATACAGTAGTTTATTTATATTACTGCTCTTTTTAAGGTGAAAATGGTTCTTGCCAAATTGTATGAGAATAAGAAAATAGCTAGTGCCACCCACAACATCTATGCTTATCGGTGAGTAATCATCACAATTTTAGGAATGTGCAGTTTGTAAAAAATGGGGGAAACTGATGCATGATTTTAAAAAATAACTACTATGTGTTTTTTTCCGTTATAAAAGTAATAATCATGTGTAGAATATTTGGAAACCGCAGAAAAGAAAAGGAAAAGAATCAGAGGGAAAATCAGCCCTTTTCTGTCTTTAAATGTAACTGATAATATTTTGATATATTTTCTTTCTGTCTTTTCTGTGGCAAGTTTATTCTTTTAAAGCTTTACCCTAGTATCATATTTTTTCTTAATTTAACAAAAGCATTTTTTCATGTTGGTATAATTGCTTTATTAGTATTATTTTAATGGCTGTGTAATACTTGTTTGAGACCATAATTTATTTAACCATTTCCTTTTTGTTTTAGTTTTTTAGTATTATAAAGAAGAATAGTGCCATGAACATCATTGTATACATTTTAGATTAGTTCCTCAGGATAGGTTCTGATTGCTTCAGATTCTTTTTTGAAATGAAATGGGGATATGATTTAAAAGGAAGAAAAGGTAGATTCCTAGAAGTAGAATTATTTAAAAAGTCTGAATATTTTTGAAACTCTTGATACATATTGCCAAATTTTTTCCAAAGTTTTTCTTTTAAACCAATTTATGCTCCCATTAGCAGTAAATTAAGAGTGCTTCTTTTACAACATGGCTTTTAGTTTTTAGTACTAAGGTTTTATACAAATCTTTGCTGATTTATTAGTAAAGAGATGAAGGGTATATTTTTAAATATGCAAATTAGTACAGACTTAAGAGAACATAGGTTAGGACTGCAATAAATCAGAATATAGACATAGGGATTTGGTACAAATTTAAAATGTGATTGAGAGTATTTGTAAAATACAGGTTATCTGAAACTCAACTCAAAAACAACCATCACTTTGGATGGGCAAGATTTTAATATTACTAAGTCACATCCCTTTAAGTGCCAAAACTTACAAAAAACTGTTTGGTGTATAATTCCCCACTTACTAGAGTATCACTAGACAGAATTTCGATGTTTTCTTAATGAGTTAGGGTCAGCAATAATGAGTTAGGATTAGACTGTGCTTGTTCTCGGTGATGAGAATGTGCTGGAAAAGTATTAATAGTTACCATTCATTTATCTCATCTGTTTATTGACTGCCTCCTCTGTTTAATGACTGCCTCCTCTGTGTCAAGCACTTTATGAAAGTTTTCTGATTATTTCAGCAACTCTGCTACTGTAAAAATGTTAACTTTTTAAAGATCACATAGTTGTTCAGTGATAGAGCTGGATTTGGTAATCTAATTTCATTTATCTGTTTTATTCCTACATGGCCGTGTGGCTGCACCTTCAACAATTGCTGTACATAATGTTGATCTTGAGTTATCAAAAAGTTACATAATGTGCCAAATATTCTATTTCAGGCCCCAGATTTTTGGGTTAAGTTCTTGTGAGTATTTTTGTATTTTTGCATATTAATAGGTGATCAGCTGTCACTTCTCATAAATGTCAGCATGACTACATGTAGCAGCCCCTCCACCTCACCTCCTTGCATAGTTGATACTTGGGAATGAAAGAGCTTAGCTTGTCAGAATTGTGTGTCAGATAAGACTAAAAAGGCACAAAGTGTAGGCTTGAAGGACCCCATTGGGAGTTTAATAATGACCTTTGTTTGGTATTTGGACTTTGTGTTGTGTATTTTGAATGCTTAGGGTCCTTTTAAGGTTACTTCCTGGTTCTGGGGCTGTGTTCCCACTTTGGAGTTATGGGGCGCTCTTCAGGCTACTGGGACACACAGCTATTGGATGCTGCATCATTATCTTCCTGGCATGTGAGGAAAGGGTTAGTGAAAATGTCCATGGTGTTTTTTTTTTTTTTAAACCTAATGGTACTGATTTATATAGTCAAATTTTCTTCATTTGTTCCATAAGATTATGGTGTTAGATTATAATTATAAGCCTAATATAAACCAACCCCTGACTCCTTTTTGCCTTAAATTTGACATATAAAATTTTGTTTAATAGTACTAACTTTATTTTCTTCAAACGAGGTCAACTAAATAATACTAGAGCCTGCTTATAGTAGATGGGTGGTAAATATTGAGTGAATGAATAGATGGATTGTTAGATGGAAGGATGAATGAGTGGATGAATAAGATTGCTATAATAAAATTAATATAATTGAGTTAGGTGTATAAATAAGGTAGTATCTGGCTTTTTATAGTTGCAGCTGGAAAGATATCTGCTACGTTTGCCTAGTCCTAGATGATACCATTTGTAGGGGCCTAAGAAATCCAGTAGATGGTACACCTTACCTGGCACTGTTTTCTATCTCACACTTATTTGCCAAGCTTATTTTACTACATTGTGGCCCTACGTTATTATTCCAAATGCTAACTTTGTAGATAATTTAAATGGGTAAAAATATCATGATTTATCTCTGATACTGACAACTATCCAGGTGAAAATTAGAGAGAAAAGTAAATCTTACAATTCTTACTCAGAATGGGGAAGATAGAGAAATGCTTGATGGCATTTCTCAATAAGATGCGAAAAAAGTATAAAATATTAATTTATGTTGGTTTTATTACCTCCATCTTTTTAATATGCTTTTTGTCTATTTCACTAGATCTTAGGCTCTTTGAAGACGGGAGTATGCCACTTATTTCTTTTATGTCATTTCGTAGTGCCTGTTAGGTATAATGCTTCTATGTGGTCTATTCTCAGTAAATGTTTTTCAGTGACTAATCTTTATAATCTCATAACTTCAAGGTTAAATGAAGCAGGAGAAGTGTCAGATGTGTAAACCCACTTTCCCATAATCGTAGCATTTCTGATTTTTTGAGGAGGCACTGTTGGTTTCTATATAAATATAAAAATGCATTTATGTATATATAAATATGTAAATAATATATATTTATTATATATTATGTAAATAAAAAATGAAACATACTGGATAGTAAATCATCAGTGAAACTATATCTAATATGTAGTTTAAGAAGGATTTTTTTAAACAAATACACTGATTTGGGAAGTAAATTGATCACAACAAATATGAAGGAGTAACTTTTATTAGTATTTTGAGGTTTCAAAGTGTAACATTGTTATATGTATTTCTAGAATATATTGTGAGGATAAACAGACCTTCTTACAGGACTGTGAGGATGATGGGGAAACAGCAGCTGGTGGGCGTCTTCTCCATCTCATGGAGGTAAGTGTACGTTAAACCCTGTTAATCCTGTTCTATGAGCCATAAAATTTCTTGACAAAACAGAGCTCCATTTAGGAATAAGTAAATCAGTGAGACTGTATAACATGAGATATATTTGGTTTAATTAGTAGTTAATTTTTAAACATTGAGAGAAAACTACAACTTGCTGGATATGGGGCAGAAAGCAAAGGGTTAATAACAAGTGCTGTACTTTCAAGCTCTTTCAGTCGTAGACAGTAGAAGATTGTCTTCAAGCTCTCCTTGAAGAAGTTTTCAAGGGAAAACTTCTCCTTTTTGTTTTTTGACAATTTCCTCCCCTCTATTTCTCTGTTCTTTGTGAAACTCCTGTTAGTTGGATATTGGACCTTATGGATAGATCCAGAATGTTTCTTTTTTTATTAAGTTGTCCATCTCATTGCCTTATGTTCTGAGACATTTCTTGACTGTCTTCCAAAATTTCTGTTGAACTAAAAGTTTTCTTTAGCAACCATGTATTTAATTTTTAAGAATTCTTTCTTGTTTTCTGTTTTTGCTTTTTCATAGTGTGCTGCTCTGGTTTTATGGATGCAGTATCTTCTGAAATTTCTCTGAGTATACTAATTAGAGTTTCTTTTTTTTAAGTTGTTCTTTCCCTTAAATTTTTCCTGGTCCATTTCAGTTTGTTTATCTTGTCCTTTCTCTTTCGTGCTGCTGGATTTTCTTCATCTGTCTGGTGATCATTGATTGTCCATTAATTTTAAGAATGCATTGGTTTTTTTCCTGAGGTAGTTGCTATAGTTTCTTCTGCTTTTATATGTGGAGGTTTGTTTCCTAACCAGGCCATTCCCGCGATAGGAACTCTCTGTGTGGGTCAGGCCTGTAGGCTGGTGGGCTTCATGTTAAGGGCAGCATTTGACAAATGTCAAACTGAGGAAGACCTTATTGATCGGCACCAGTGATCATTCATCCAGCACCATTGTCTCTAGAAGTTTGTTGAGAAGCAGAGTTTGTGTTGTTATTTGGCCTAGGGGTAAAAGGCTGCCTAAACCGAGCTATTCTGGTTGAAGTCACCAAGAATTGGAACCCTACCTGCCTGATCTCCCTGTCACTATGCCCAGTTGCCTCAAAGTTTGGAATGCGAGGACAGTGTGGCACACAGTGTTTATTTTCCAAATTCCCTTCTCATTCTCATATTCTATCCCCTGAATTGTTCGTAGTCTCACTCTGCTTGCTCGTGTCATTCTGCTGATAAAGTCATGGGGAAATTCTATGTGTGATTTTATATATGGGTTATTTTGTTCTTCTTTAAAACTCACTTTTATACATGTCTATATGTCTATCTAATTATGCCTCTGAAAATAACAGATTTTGAATGTGAGAAACGTCATGGTGGTAGTATCCCGCTGGTTTGGAGGGGTTCTGCTAGGACCAGATCGCTTTAAACATATCAACAACTGTGCCAGAAACATACTAGTGGAGAAGAACTACACAAATGCACCAGTAAGTGATTATTGATATTATGTCTAGAGAGTTTCTCACCACTGTCTGTGAAATTAAAAAAAAAGAGAGAAAATTAAGAATGAATCAGAATGTGTGTGGTGCATTACAAAAACTGTTAGACTAGGAAACTGGAGATTTAGGTTCTAGTCAAAACAATTTGACTGGCCATTGTGTAACTTTGGGCAGATTACTTCATTTCTTTGAACCTTAATTTCATGGATTCATAGAGTTTTTTAAAAACCTTAAAGACCAATTAGGTTGAAATTGAGGCCTAGGGAGTTGCAGCTAATACTACAGTGAACTAGATGCTCTTTAAACATCTATAAAATGCTAACATCCTCTGTAAGTGTCGAAGCATCTTCCCTTTCCCCTGGTATGCCTTGAGATGCCTTCTTCCTTTTTACTTTGAGGTTTTCTTGTTTCACATTTTATAAGTATGTTCATATCTATTTTATTTAAACTTTGCTCCCTTACTTTGGAAATGGACAATAGATTAAGTAATAGTGAAATTATTCAAACATAAATTTATCAGATAAATGAGTGTTTTCCTTTATTGTTTTGGAAATATTAAAATAGGCTATGAGTGAAAGTGCCCTATAAAACAGAAAGATGATGCATAAGGAAGTAATTATACTTTTCACTGTGGTACATATTCTGTATGATTAGATTTAAGGTTCCTAAGCCAGCATCTTCATATAAATGGGGAAATACTACATTGATTTGTCTCTTTTTCAGGAGGAATCATCTAAGGCTTTGGGAAAGAACAAAAAAGTAAGAAAAGACAAGAAGAGGAGTGAACATTAATACCTGAAACTATATGAAAGGTTGATTTGCCTAGATAATTACATACTAGTTCCACAGTCATCAAGGAATATATTGTGCAGAGACAGGATCCTGGATTGTTCAAGTTGGCCAATTCATTGTGGACACCAACATTATCTTTTCTTCTTTGGTTGTATCATCTGCCAAAAATAGAGAACTTGTGATCTATTCATATATGTTTCAGGCTGATTGGGAAGAATTCATTTGAATTTAATCACCACTCCATCTAATTTTAGGAAGGTAGCAGTTGCCCAGGGCAGTACCTGAATTAACTATCCATTTCAGTACATGTCAAGTGCCTTTGTTAGGTGAGGAAGAAATGTCTCCAGAGGAATATCAATATCTGATTTTTTGTCATTGGGATTCTCATTTTGTTAAATGAATATTGCCTTTTACTGCTTTTTAAGGTTTATTGGAATAGGAGCTCATTGAAGATTGATTTTGGAGAGTTTCTTCTTGTGATTTTAGTTCATAAGTATGTCACCTCTCATTTTATACTGTTCATCATTGACTAATGGATTAAGTGAAAATCCAGGAGTATCCATCTGCAATTATGTGCTGAAGTGATAATTCATCTAACATATTTGTTAGCATAAGTGTTATGCCTCAATTTCTGTTGCAAATTGGTGATCGTGAAATTTAAAAAGTGATTTTCTAGTCCACCTTTTTTGTTTAATTCTTGTAATGTAAAGCAATAAATATGAAGTGTCAGCAGTCTCTTCTCACCCCTGAAATGTGTTGATGTAATATTCTGTTTTCTTTTAACAACCTGGAAGTACTTTTTCTTGTGATCCTCATTGAGGAATTAGAACTACACTAGAAGCTATGCTATGGTTAATGGGACATTCATAGAAGGGATAGAGGTGGCAGAACAACACTGGTGCAGGGCAAGAGTATGTCATGTAGTTATATAAATGTGATGCACCTTTCCGATCTGCACTCCAGCCATCTTTCTCAGTTCCATGACTGTGTGAAGAGAAGGAACAAACCCTTTGATTGGAAAAACTAGGAAAATTCCTCTTTTTTTCCATTCTCATCAAAGCTGACTTTTCATCAGTGTTATATGTTCCTTCTTTCCTCTGCAAGTTGTGTGGTATCTAGACAATAAATTTACCTTTGATATATAACAATGTCATTAACTGTTCCTTTTCAGATATGATTGCAAACAATTATTGAAAGTTATTAATTGATCGCGGATTTGCCTGACATTCCCTTCCAAAAGGAGGGAGCAGAAATTAGAGGCAACTTGGGATGGTGCTGGAGCTGGAAAGCATCAGAGAAAAGTGGACACACACAGATATTTTTTTCTATTCTTTGATCTTTTACCTTTAAAGGATCCAACATCCTTATTTGGTATTTTTGATAAGAATCTAGTAAATAGCTTTACACTAGGATGGATTCTGAGAAATTGAAATTATATTTGTAGTAAGTGTGTTTAATGTTGCCAGTTATCAAGAGTCGTCAGAGGATGACCCATATATATTTAGAACACTTACTTCAGATTCCATGAAAAGTTAATTATGTCCTATGTATTAACTGTTAAAATAATTATAGAACTTAAAGACCATTAATTAATATAAAAATAATTTCACAATTTTGGCATGTCAAGCCTGTGAAAGAAGACATAAAACACTAAGAATTAGGTGCTGCAGAAAAATGTGATTTAGTTTTTCTGCAACGCCAATTTTCAATTTCCTTCTTGCTGTTTAACATTTATTTAGGTCTTTATAGAAAACAAAAGCACCTTTATATCTGTGATCTCATTTTCCCTTATTTAAAAGAAATCTCATTTTTGCTTCTTTTTACAAAAGTAACCACATTTTCCTGACTGAAAAACCTAATCTCTTTTTCCCCCAAGTCAGTTAGCTAGTAAGGAGAGATTCAGAAGTCTCCAATTCTGAAACCCGAGTTATTTCATACTCTACGATTATGGACCCCTAACTAATGGTAATATCTTTTTTCTTTATTTAAAATTTCTCTCAACTAGAGGATTTTCAAATTCTCCAAATAACTTTCTATAGCCAAATCTATGCTGTGGCATATTTTATAGTGTATTGTATTAATTAAAAATAGTCTCCATATGCCAGTATATAAGAGCAAGTAGCATCTACTTGTTAAGTGGCAATAGCAATTGATTTGGAAGTATATGTCATGAAACAGCCTATTTGAAGAGAATTATATCAAACTAATCACAACCAAGAAAGAGTAATATGAAGCAGATACTGTTTGGAGGGCAGATGAAATTGGGAAGATTGTATAATCACCTCTAATTCCACTACCATTATTAACATTTGGAATATACATCCTATTTTTTTTCTTATGCATGATTTTGTATATATGGCTATTTTTCTTTCCATAAAAATGTTATTAAACTGTATATACTGTTTTGTATCCTGCATATTTCATATAGAAGTATATTGTTAACATTTTTCCATGTCAATAAATATTCTTCTATGGCTTAATTTCTTACAGCTACATTGTATTCTATCTTCTGGGTATATCATGCTAACTAGTCCCCACTTGTTTCCAATTTTTAAGTTTTTCCAATTTTTCACTATTTGAAAACTACATTGTATGCACATTTTTGTTTATATCTCTGATTACTTTCTTAGGAAAAATTCCTAGAAATGGAATATCTTGGTCAAATGTTTACACATTCTAATAGCTTGACTGGCGTAGACAAATTGCTTTCTAGAAAAGTTTTATTACTTATACCCCCATTAGTGTTGTGTTAGAATATATTTAGACTACTAGTCAAGGATGTGGAAAACTAGCCAGTCTGGTAGATAAAACTACCAATATCTTTTTTTAAATTGATGGTTTTTGTTTTGAAATGAAGACTCATGCAAGTAGTTGTAAAGATAATGGAGAGGTCCTGTGTACCCAACCCTCAGCTTTCCCTGGTAGTAACATCTTACATAACTACAGTATATTATCAAAACCAAGAAATATAATTCTAGATACAAGTTCTTTGTCATATATGTGATTTGCAAATATTTTCTCCCAGTTTGTAGTGTGTCTTTTCATTCTCTTAACAGTGTTTTTAACAGAGTAAAAGTTTTTAATTTTGATTAGATGTAATTTATCTTTTTTTTAAATTATGCTTTTGGTGTCATATCTAAGGACTCTGCCTAACCCCAGGTCATGAAGATTTTCTTCTGTTCTCTTTGAAGTTTTAGAGTTTTATGTTTTTCATTTAGATATATTATTCATTTTTAGTTAATTTTTGTATAAAATGTGAGATTTAATTTGAAGTTCATATTTTTTTGCAGGTGGATGTCCAACTATGGAAGTGACTGATTTTTAAAATCGAACTTTTTAAAATATGGCTGGTGTTCTTTTTTTAAACAAGGTAACATTGATTTGTAACATAAATTTTAGGTGTACATCATTATATTTCAATTTCTGTGTAGACTACATCATGTTCACCACCCAAAGACTAATTACCACCTGTGCCCTATATACTATACTATACACATGCCCTGTTACTCCTTTCACCCTCTTCCCTTCCCTCTTCTCTGGTAACCACCAATCTAATCTCTGCATCTATGTATGTTGTTGTTTTTATCTTCCACTTATGAGTGAAATCATACGGTACTTGACTTTTTGCGGTACTTAACTTTTTCCATCTGACTTATTTCGCTTAGCATAATACCCTCAAGTTCCATCCATGTTGTCGCAAAAGGCAAGATTCCATTTTTTTTTTTTTAAATGGCTGAGTAGTATTACATTGTGGATATATACCATGTCTTTATCCATTCATCCCTTGATGGGCACTTAGGTTGTTTCCAAGTCTTGGCTATTGTGAATAATGCTGCAATGAACATAGGGGTGCAAATATCTTTTTGACTTAGTGTTTTCATGTTCTTTCGATAAATTCCCAGAAGTGGAATACTTGGATTGTATGGTAGTTCTATTTTTAATTTTTTGAGGAATCTCCATACTGTTTTCTATAGTGGCTGTACCAATTTACGTTCCCACCAGCAGTGTACAAGGGTTCCGTTTTCTCCACACCTTCTCCACCACTTATTTCTTGTCTTGTTAATTACAGCCTTTCTGACGGCGTGAGGTGATATCTCATTGTAGTTTTGATATGCATTTCCCTAATAATTAGTGATGTTGAACATCTTTTCATGTGCCTGTTGGCCATCTGTGTATCTTCTTTGGAAAAATGTCTTTAGATCCTTTGCCCATTTTTTAAATTGGGTCGTTTGTTTTTTGTTGTTGAGTTGCATGAGTTCTTTATATATTTTGGATATCAATCCTTTATCAGACATATGATTTGCAAATGTTCTCCTAATTGTAAGGTTGTCTTTTTGTTGATGCTTTCATTTGCTTGTAGAAGCTTTTTAGTTTGTTGCAGTTTGTCCCATTTGTTTATTTTTTCTTTTGTTTCCCATGCCTGATGAGCCGTGATATTCAAAAAAATACTGCTAAGACCAGTGTCAAAGAGTGTATTGCCTGTGTTTTCTCCTAGAAGTTTTATGGTTTCAAGTCTTAACATTCAAGTCTTTAATCCATTTTGAATTAATTTTTGTGTTTGATGTAAGATAATGGTCTACTTTCATTTTTTTGCACTTGGCTGTCCAGTTTTCCCAACACCATTTATTGAAGAGATTTTACTTTCTCCATTGTATGTTCTTGGCTCCCTTGTCAAAAATTAGCTGTCTGTAGGTGTTTGGTTTTATTTCTGGGCTCTTGATTCTGTTCCATTGATCTGTGTGCCTGTCTTTGTACCGTGATGTTTTGATTACTATAGCTTTATAGCATATTTTGAAGTCAGGGTGTATGATACCCACAGCTTCATTCTTTTTTCTCAGGATTCCTTTAGTTATTCCTTTTGTTGTTCCACATAAATTTTTGGATTCTTTGTTCTACTTCTGTGAAAAATGTTGCTGGGACTTTGATAGGGATGCATCGAATCTGTAGATTGCTTTAGGAAGTATGGACGTTTTAACTATGTTAATTCTTCCAATCCATGAGCATTTCTTTGTGTCGTCTTTGATTTCTTTCAACAATGTTTTATAGTTTTCAGTGTACCGATCTTTCACCACTTTGTTTAAATTTATTCCTAGATATTTTATTTTTTTGTTGTGATTATAAATGGGATTATATTCTGAATTTTTCTTTCTGCTATTTCATTGTTAGTGTATAGAAACAACTGATTTTTGTATGTTGATTTTGTACTCTGCAAATCTTAGTGTGTTTGTTAATTATTTCTAATAGTTTTTTGGTGGATTTTTTAGGGTTTTCTATATATAAAATCATGTCATCTGCATAGTGACAGTTTTACTTTTTCTTTTCCAATTTGGATTCCTTTTATTTCTTTTTCTTGCCTGATTGCTCTGGCTAAGAATTTCAATACTGTGTTAAATAAGAGTGGCAAAAGTGGGCATCCTTATCTTGTTCCCATTCTTAAAGGGATAGCTTTCAGTTTTTCACTGTTATGATGTTAGCTGTGGATTTGTCATATATGGCCTTTATTATATTGAGATACTTTCCTTCTATACCCATCTTATTAAGAGTTTTTATAAATGAATGCTGTACCTTGTTGAATGCTCTCTCTGCATCTATTGAAATGACCATGTGATTTTTATTCTTCATTTTGTTAATGTGGTGTATCATATTGATTGATTTGCAGTTGTTGAGCAATGCCTGTATCCCTGGAATAAATTCCACTTGATCATGGTGTATGATCTTTTTAATATATTGTATTTGATTTGCTAGTGTTTTGTCGAGGGTTTTTGCATCTATGTTCATGAGTGATATCAGCCTATAATTTTCTGTTGTTGTCTTTGTTTGGGTGTGGTATCAGGGTAATGTTGGCCTCATAGAATGAGTTAGGAAGCATTCCCTCCTCTTCAAGTTTTTGGAAGAGTCTGAGAAGGGTAGAAAATGCACCAGGGAAGCTGTCTGGTCTTGGACTTTTGTGTTTTGGGAGGTTTTTTGTTACTGTTTCAGGAGGTTTTTCGTTACTGTTTCAATCTCCTACTAGTGATTGGTCTATTCAGATTCTCTATTTCTTCTTGATTCAGTTTTGGAAGGTTGTATGATTCTAAGAATTTATCCATTTCTTCTAGATTATCCAATTTATTGGTGTATAGCTTTTCATAATATTCTCTTATAATCCTTGGTATTTCTGTGTTGTCCATTCTAATTTCTTCTCTTTCATTTCTGATTTTATTTGTTTGAACCTTCTCTCTTTTTTTCTTGGTGAGTCTAGCTAAGGTTTGTCAATTTTGTTTATCTTTTCAAAGAACCAGCTCATAGTTTCATTTATTTATTTATTTTTTTAGTCTCTATTTCATTTATTTCTGCTCTGATTTTTATCATTTCCTTCCTTCTGCTGATCTTGGGCTTTGTTTGTTCTTTTTCTAGTTCCCTTAGGTTTATTGTTAGTTTGTTTATTTGATATTTTTCTTGTTTGTTGAGGTAGGCCTGCATTGCTCTAAACTTCCCTCTTTGTATTGCTTTTGCTTTATCCCATAAATTTTGGTATGTCATATTTTCGTTTTCATTTGTCTCCATCTATTTTTTGATTTCTCCTTTGATTTCTTCATTGACCCAATAGTTGTTCAGTAGCCTTTTGTTTAATCTCCACAAATTTGGGGCTTTTCCAGTTTTCTTTTTGTAGTTGATTTCTAGTTTCATACTGTGGTCAGAGAAGATGCTTTGTATTATTTCAGTCTTCTTAAATTTATTGAGACTTGTTTTATGGCCTAATATGTGATCTATCCTGGAGAATGTTCCATGTGCATTCAAAAAGAATGTGTATTCTTCTGTTTCTGGATGGAATGGTCTGTATATACCTACGAAGTCCATTTGGTCTAATGTGTCATTTAAGGCCAATGTTTCCTTATTGACCTGTTTGGATGATCTATCCATTGATGTAAGTGGAGTGTTAAAGTCCCCTACAATTATTGTGTTACTGTCAATTTCTCCTTTTATGTCTGTTAATAATTGCTTTATATATTTAGATGCTTCTGTGTTGGGTGCATAGATATTTACAAGTATTTTGTCCTCTTATTGGATTGTTCCCATTATCATTATGTAGTGCTTTTCTTTGTCTTGTTACAGTTTTTGTTTTAGTCTATTTTTTCTGATATAAGTATTGCTACCAAGCTTTCTTTTCGTTGCCATTTGCATGGAGTATCTTTTTCCATCCCTCACTTTCAGTTTGTGAGTGTCTTTAAGTCTGAAGTGTGCAACATATATATGGATCTTGTTTTTTTTAATCCATTCAGCCACCCTATGTCTTTTGATTGGAGCATTTAGTCCATTGACATTTAAAGTAGCTATTGAAGAGTATGTGCTTATTGCCATTTTGTTACTTTTTTTCTTGGTGTTTTAGTAGTTCTTCTCTGTTCCATTCTTCTTCTTTTCCCTAGTGATTTGATGGCTTTTTAAAATATTATGTTTGGGTTCCTTTCTCTTTATTTTTTGTGTATTTATTATAGGTTTCTGGCTTGTGATTACCATGAGGTTCATATATAATAACCTATGTAACTAGTAATCTATGTTAAGTTGATGGTCTCTTAAGTTTGACCTCTTACTAAAAGCCCTACACTTTTATTCTCCCTATACATATTTTATGTTTTTGATATCATATTTAACCTCTTTTTTTTGCATGTGCGTACCCCTTAACCCCTTATCGTGGAGGTAGATATTTTTAGTATTTTCGTCTTTTGATCTTCATACTAGCTTTATAGGTGGTTGATTTTTAATCCACTACTTTTACTGTATATTGGCCTTTACCAGTGATTTTTTTCCTTTGATCATTTTCTTATTCCTATTTGTGGTCTTTTCTTTTCCTCTTAAATAAGTCCCTTTAACATGTCTTGTAAGGCTGGTTTATTGGTGATAAACTCCTGTAATTTTTGCTTGTCTGGAAAACTCTTTATCTCTCTTTCTATTCTGGGTAAAGTATTCTTGGCTATGGGTTTTTTTCTTTCAGCACTTTGAATATAGCATGCCACTCCCTTCTTGCTTGTAAGGTTTCTGCTGAGAAGTCAGCTGATAGTCTTATGGGGTTTCCTTTCTATGTAATTTGTTGTCTTTCTCTTGCAGCTTTTAGAATTCTCTCTTTTTCTTTAATTCTTGACATTTTAAATAGAATGTATCTTGGTGTGGGCGTCTTTGGGTTCATCTTGTTTGGTGCTCTCTGTGCTTCCTGTACCTGGGTGTCTGTTTCCTTCCTCTGGTTAGGGAAGCTTTCAGCTATTATTTCTTCAGATAGATTCTCTGCCTCTTTGGCTCTCTCTTCTCCCTCTTGGACACCTATAATATGATGTCAGTGTGCTTGATGTTGTCCTAGAGGCCCCTTAGACTGTCCTTGTTCTTTTTAATTGTTTTTTCTTTTTTCTGTTCAGCTTTGGTGATTTCCTCTACTCTTTCATCTAGATTGCTGATCTGTTCTTCTGTGTCATCTACTCTGCTGTTGATTAGTGAATTTTTCATTTCCATTATTGTAGCTTCAGTTCTTTTTTATATTTTCCAGTTCTTTGTTGAAGTTCTCGCTGTGTTCATCTATTCTTCTCCCAAAATCAGTGAGCATCCTTATAACCATTAGTTTGTACTCTTTATCAGGTAGATTGTTTATCTCTTTTGTTTAGTGCTTTTTCTGAGGATTTGTCCTGTTCCCTTATTTGGAACATATTCCTTTGTCTTCTCATCTTGCCTACCTCTCTGTGCTTGTATCTATGTGTTAGGTAGATCACCTATGTTTCCTAATCTTGGAAATGTGACCTTATGTAGGAAATACCTTATGGGTCCCAGCAGTGTGCTTCTCTCTCATCACCTGTTCCAAATGCTCCAGGAATGTTCCCTGTGTGGGCTATATGTGCCCTTCTGTTTTGGTGGGGTTGATCTTGCTGCAGGTACATGGGTAAGCTAGGCTGGCCCCTGGACCAGCTGGTTGTAAGGCTCAGTTCTGTGGAGCTGCTATGGTCACTTTATTGGGCAGGGCAAGCCCCAGCATGGCTGGCTGTGAGGTCTAATTGCACACAACTACTGCTGTTTTGCTGTTAAGCGAGTAAGGCCCCCAGTGTGGCTGGTTACTCGGCTCAGGGGCTCACAATTGTTGCAGACCTCTGTTCAGAGCAGCCCCCTGCAGCATGCAGCTGTTAATGGCTCTCTCAGGAGGGCAGATGGGTGGGGCCAGCCCCAGGCACATCAGCACACTATCGTTTCAGGCTTTGGAAGGCAGGGCAGATCCCCTATGTGGCTATTTGAGATGACCAGAGGCACAAGTCTGCTGCAGTCCAGATGCCCCTTCGACTGCAGGCCCACGTACCCTACCCACACAGTCCTGCCCTGTACACACACCCCACCAAGGTGGACCCACTCATCCTGCTGCAGAGGTTCCATCCACCCTGGCCAAGTGGGCCCACAAGTTCGCTGCAGGCTTGCTGGTGGGCAAGGCCAGTCCCTTGGGTGGACTGCCTGCCTTGGCTGCACTCAATTAAATCTGTGCTCTAATGGGCAGGGCAAATGCCTGTGCTAACAGGCCAGAGGAAAGAATCCAATGGCGTCTGCCAGCATCTGTGTCAGCAGGACTGAACTAGGTCACAATAATGGCTGCTGCCAGTGTCTCAGTCTCTGCAAGGGTGGGGCCAGCTGCCTCCTGCCTCTCTGAGATGCACTCACAGCTTAGTAAGTAAGTCTTTTTTACCAATGGACTATGCAAAATCAAAGGCTTTATTGACAAATTTTCACAAAATAAACACAGTTATATAACCAGCACTTAGACTGAAAAAAAGAACAATACCAACACCCCACAATCCCCCTGTGTCTCATCCAGTCATTAGCTGCTGTCTCTCCCCACCAAGTAACCCCCTCCCTGATTTCTGACACTGGAGATTAATTTGGTCTGTTTTGAATTTTTTGTGTGTGTGAGGAAGATTGGCCCTGAGCTAACATCTGTGCCAGTCTTCCTCTATTTTGTATATGGGACACCCCTACAGCATGGCTTGATGAGTGGTGTGTAGGTCCACGCCCAGGATCTGAACCCACAAACCCCGGGCTGCCAAAGCAGAGTGCACAAACTTAACCACTATGCCACCAGGCCAGCCCCCTGTTTTGACTTTTATGTAGATGGGATCACAAAGTAGGTACCCTCGTTTGGGCTCCTTCTGTTCCAGCATTTTGTGAGATTCATCTGGGTTGTTGCATGTAAGACTTTGTTCTTATCACTGCATGGTATTCCAATGAATGAATACAACAATTTATGAACTCTATTTATAGATATTTGGGTTCCCAGTTTGAGGATATTACAATTAGTGCTGCTATGAACATTCTTGTACATGGCTTTTGGTGAACATATGTACACATTTCTAAAGCATATATGCCCAAAAATTGATTTGCTGAGTCATGCAATATGTATATGTGGAGCTTTAGTGTATACTGTCTGATGGTGAGCTGGTAAATTTTTAGCATCTGGCTGTGGGGTGGGTGCTGATTTATAACATTTGCTGGTTCCTGTAGTGTAAATACTCCTACTCTGTCCAATTTCAAGCTACCAATGTGAAATCAAAACTTGCAAAACTTTTGGAAATTTAACAATCACTTCTTGTGAGCTCCAATATATCACTTATACTGCCAAGCAGTTTTCCAAAGTTGTTACGCCAATTTGCACTCTAACCAGTATTGAGTGAGAGTTCTAGTTGCTGCACATCCACAATTGATATTACCTGACTTTTTCATTTTAATCATGCTGCATAATGTGTAGTAGCATCACTCTGTGGTTTTGATTTGCATTTCCCTGGTGACTAATGAAATTAAACACCTTTGGTTGCTACATTTTATATCTGAAGTGACCAAGTTATCTTGTAATGACATACCCCCCCCCCCCATTCCAGGAATGGAAACATGGGGGCTTGTTATCAAGTTTGGTTCAGCTACAGAGAAATAAGGTTACAGTTTTGCATATCTGAGCAACTAGTCAGAAATTTCAACCCTCCATCACCACCTCATTGGAACACTAAGTCTGTGAATTTATCAGGGAACTTAATCTTTTTTTGCTCTTAATTTCCTAATTTGTAAAAATGTGGATTATGATTCCTCCCAGTCTGGGATATTATAGGGGTTAAATGAGTTGCCTTCCATGGTGCTTAGTATGTGATAAACATCCAGTAAAGTCATTCAATAAAGATATCTTTTCCTCACCATTTAGGGAAGAACTGTCCTACAGCCTTACCACTTGTTTAAGATAGGCTATTTCTGAGGATTTTAACAGTACCTAGAATTCTAAGTTGACATTGAGGTTACTAAGTTCTTAGGCTCCCCTAGGGAGGCAATATAGTACAGTAGCCTAGAGCTGGGCCCTGGAGTCTGACTGCCTGGTTTGAATCCCATGTCTGCTTTTTTTTTTTTTTTTTGTGAGGAAGACTGGCTTTGAGCTAACATCCATTGCCAATCCTCCTCTCTTTGCTGAGGAAGATTAGCCCTGAGCTAACATCTGTGCCCATATTCCTCTATTTTGTATGTGGGACCTGGCCACAGCATGGCTTGATGAGTGGTGCATAGGTCCACGCCTGGGATCTGAACCCATGAACCCTGAGCTGCCAAAGTGGAGCGTGTGAACTTAACCACTACATCACTGGGTCAGCCGCCACGCATATCTGCTTTTTGAGAGCCTTGCAAGCTTGGACAAGTTATCTAATTTCTCTGCACTCAGTTTTTGTTGTTGTTTTGTTTTTTTGCTGAGTAAGATTTAGCTTTGAGCTGACATCTTTTGCCAATCTTTCCTCTTTTTTGTTTTGAAGAAGAGTGACCCCGTGCTAACATCTGTGCCAGTCTTCCTCTATTTTGTATATGGGACGATGCCAATGCATGGCTGTATGAGTGGAGTGTAGGTCTGTGCCCAGGATCTGAACCCATGAACCCCAGGCCGCCGAAGCAGAGTGCATGAACTTAACTACTATGCCACTGGGCCAACCCCTCTGTACTCAGTTTTGAAAAGCTTACAAAGAGTTAAGCAAGCCATGGGCTGATATTGAAAGAGTGCCTAGTTAGGGAGATGCAGTGGAAAACTCTAGATCTACATAAGAAGTATAGACCAGGGGTTGACAAAGTTTTTCTGTAAACAGCTAAATACTAAATATTTTATGCTTTGTGAGTCATACAGTCTCTGTCACAGTTAACCAATTTTGTTGTAGTGTGAAAGCAGTCAATAAACAATATGTAAACTAATAATAGCATGGCTGTGTTCCAATAAAACTATTTATGGATACTGAAATTTGAATTTCATAGAATTTCCACATGTAAGGAAATATTCTTCTTTTGAGTTTTTTCAACCGTGTAAACATTTGTAAAGGAAAACACTCTTCCTGTGTGTCTCCTCTTCTCTCAAAAACCCTACTCACAGAATACTTCACTTCTGACACTAAGTGTGTAGATTTTCCACACATCAAGTAATTCTGCAATACCAGCTAGTGTCCTACAATTCAACTCAGTTCTAACACTATCTACCTGGAGGTAGTGTCAGATTCCACAGGATAAGGGCTCAATCTCCCAAGACTGGAGGTTCCCATGACCCCCTCCTCTGGTTGGATTAATTTGGTAGAGCGGCTCACAGAATGAAGGAAAACATTTTACTTACTAGATGATCAGTTTATTATAGAGGGATATAACTCAGAAACAGCCAGATAGAAGAGATGCATAGGGCAAAGTATGTAGGAAGGGGTGAGATCTTCCATGCTTTCTCTGGGTGTGTCTCCTCTTCCCAAATCTCCACAGATTCACCAACCACAAAGCTATCTGAACCCCCTCCTTCATTACATAGGCGTGATTGATTATATCATTGGCCATTGGTGATTAATTCAACCTCCAGCCTCTCTCCTCTTCTCTCCCTGTAGGTTGGGGATGGGGCTGAAAGTTCTAATCCACTAATCACATGTTTGGTTCCTCTGGCAACTAGCCCCCATCCTTGGGGGCTTTCTGAAAGTCACCTCATTAACAAACTCAGGTGTGTTTGAAAGGGGCTTGTTATCAATAATAATAAGACACTCCTTTTACTGTTATGGCTCTGGAGCTATTTCAGGAACCAAGGACAAAAGACCAAATATTACAACAAAAGATGCTCCCAGCGCTCTTATCACATAGAAAATTCCAAGGGTTCTAGGAACTCTGTGAGAAACAGAGATGAAGGCCAAATATTTGTTTCTTATTATAAATCACAATATCACAACATGTAAAAACCATTCTTAGCTCAGGGGGCAAACTATGGTCTGTGAGCCATAGTTTGCCAACCCCTGGAAAGATCAGGAAGAAAGGGAGAGAGGCAAGTCAAAAAGTGTAATGCTAACAGATAGGATTTTGGTTTCTAAGCCTAGGCAAGAGGTTTTTTTTTTTTTCCATTTAGCCCAGGTTTTGAGGTATATACTGTTTAGGGGCATGACAAAGTTAATTTGTATATCAGGACCCACAAAATGGAGGCTGCCCCAGTGGCCCAGCCTACATCACAAATCTAAACCTAAGTCAGCCTGCACTTACAGGAAACACCTGTGAAGGAAACCTGACATACCCCAATCACAATCCTCCAACTCAGCTTTAGCTATCTCCCCTGGCCCTAGAATATAGGACCTGCTAACCTTAAAAGGAAATCCCTGACCTCCTAGCCAATCATGCCCTGTTTCCACATTGCCTCTTCCAACAACTCTATAAAAGCTGCTCTTGCCCAAAATCCCTTGGTAAGAGTGTCCACTGCTTGTGAGGTACAGGACTCCCCCAAATCCATGGATTGTTTTCCATTTAAAAAAGGACATCAAACTTGCTACTCAATTGTATTTTTTTGTTTGTTTGTTTGACAGGCAAAAGGTAAATTGCAAGTATGTGTTTGTAATCAAGAAGTAGATTTGGAAGTCTGAGTTGGATTTAGATTTTGTTTCCATGCCTTGGACATGGAAGCCATCTTGGAGAAGTAACTTAGCTTCTTTGAACCTTATTTTCCTCATCTGTAAAATGGGGCTAATGATCCTTCCTCATATGCTTTTTGGAGGGTTGAATGAAACGAGATAATGTGTGAAATGTTACTAGTCTAAAACTTCCCATACGGTGGGAACTCAGTAGATGATGGTTAGTATGTTTCTCCTTGGAGAAGAAGTGAAATTAGGTTGGTCTGTAATTAATAAGATCTTGGTGCTGAAGGGTAGCTGAACATGCCACCCCAAAATGTGCCTCTTTGGCATAAAGATTATTTTGAGCTGCTATTTTGAGAAACTGCAGACATAGCAGAAGCTCTGAAAACAGAAGTTACCCTTTTGTATATCTAAGTTACCCTTAGAAAGAATTTTTTTATGTGAGAGTCTTATCTGCATGGCAGCGCAACACTTGGTTACCAAATATTTCCTCCTCTCACCTTCCTGTGAATTGCCTCCCTTGCCCCCTACTCCCCACATTTCTTTTGTCTTTAGCTGAAGATGGTATTTAAGGTGGTGGCTTGGACCATCTCAGGTGTTTTACTCATTTTTCCTGGGTATCTCCCATGTATACATGGGGCATATGTGTTAATAAACTTCTGTTTGTTTTTCTCCTGTTAATCTGCTTTTTATTACAGAGTCTTAGCCAAGAACTCAGAAGTGTAGAGGGAAAACTATTTTTCCTCCCCTACTGTGCAAAAAGGTGCCAAAAGAAAAGTCAAGTAAGATATGATGGTGGCTTGAATTGAGCTATTGATAGTGGGGAGGGTGGATTTAAGATGTATTTAGGAGGTAAAATTGAGAGGACTTGGTGATTGGGTGTGAGGGCTGAGGGAAAGAGAGGAGTTAAGATTGGCATCCAGGTACAAGGCTGGACAATTGAGTAGAAGATGGTGCCATTTAAGTCTAATTTGCTTTCCTAATTGGGAAGCCATTTCACAGACACTTAGATACCCTGGACCCCTTCATTGCTGTTGCTCTGCTGTCTTACTCATTTACATGATGCCCTTCAGGTAGCTACCTGCTGTATGTTGCCAGCCTGGAGCTAATGCTTTGGTTCTGGCTGACCCAGATGCATAAGGTTGGGCAAAGGAGAAGCCAGACATTAGAGAAATTGGATTTCCTGAGGAGAGAACTCAGAAACTTCCTTGAAAAGAAAAGGAAGTGAACAAATAAGCATTGTGGGGTGGTCTCAAGTCAAAGTGGAGATACTCTTTGGAGCCAAAAGTGAGTCAGGAAATCAGCTGGGGAATGCAGGAAGGAAGAATGTTGGCTTACATAGCGCTGTGATTCTTAGCTGGTGGGATGTGTGGAAGAGTGCAGATGAGAAGTCCCAGAGAAGCCTTTTCTCCTTTCAACAAGAAACACCACTATAGGGTCAAGTACAGAAGCACAGCTTGAAGCCAAGGGATAATTTAGATTTAAAATTGGAAGAGACATTGTCAAAGAAATGATGTTGGCAGGATTGAACAATTTGTCAGAGGTAAGATTCTAGAATATATAGAAGAAAAATGCCTGTAAGTTTGAACTAGATGTCTTAACTACCTCATGGGGAAGAAAACAGAAAGAGTATAGAGCTCTAAGAAAAATAAGACCATAGTATGGATAACTTAGACATCAATTTTGACTCTTTTGGGAAACTTTTTTTTCTTTTGAACTCAGTATTTGCTTTCTATTTTTTGTTTCATCTGTGTCTGATTCTAATAATAAAAATGCTTAAAGTCTAATGGGACTCATTGGATATGACACCGAAAGCACAGGCAAGAAAAGTAAAAATAGATGAATTGAACTACATTAAAATAAAAAAAAAAAAACTTCTTTGCATTAAAGGACACAATCAACAGAGTGAAAAGGCAACCTATGGAATGTGAGAAAACACATACATCATGTATCTGATAAGGGGTTAATATCCAGAATATAAAAAGAACTCCTACAACTCAACAACAAAAAGTGCCAATTTAAAAAAGGATTTGAATAGATATTTATTCAAAGAAGATATACAAATGGCCACTAAACACATGAACAGATGCTCAACATCATCAATCATTAGGGAAATGCAAAGCAAAACAACAATGAGATAGCACCTCACACCCATTAGATGGCTACTATAAAAAAAAAACCCAGAAAATAAAAAGTGTTGGCAAGGATGTGGAGAAATTGGAATCTTGTTCACTGTTGGTGAGAATGTAAAATGGTACAGCCACTCTGGAAAACAGTGTGGCAATTCCTCAAAAAATTAAACAGAATTACCATATGATCCAACAATTTGGTATATACCCAAAAAATTGAAGACAGGGTCTTGAAAAGCTATTTGTACATCTGTGTTCATAGCAGCATTATTCACACTAGCCAAAATGTAGAAACAACCCAAGTGTCCGTTGACAGATGAATAGATACACAAAATGTATTATATACATACAATGGGATATTATTCAGCTGTAGAAAAAAAAGGAAATTCTAACATATGCTACAACATGGATAAACCTTGAGGACATTGTGCTAAGTGAAATAAGCCAGTCACAAAAGGACAAATAATGCATGATTCCACCTATATGAGGTACCTAGAGTAATCAAATTCATAGAGACAGAAAATAGAATGGTGGTTACCAGTGGCTGAAAGGAGGGGAGAATGGGAAGTTGTTGGTAATGGATATAGAATTTCAGTTTTGTGAGATGAAAAGAGTTCACAACAATGTGAATATACTTAACACTACCGAGTGGTACACTTAGAATGGTTAAGACAGTAAATCTTATCTTATGTGTATTTTGTCACTATTAAAAGAAAATTAATAGGACCCTAAATGGTCTAAGGTAGCAGTTGCTTTGTTCTAACTGTGGTGAAGTAATGTGGCAGACTAGAAGAAAGCTCCAGGGGGAGTAGCTGATGGCAGTTGTCCAAACGCATGGGGATAGTGAGTGTGAGAAAAAATTCCAGTTGAAATCTACCTTACACTTTAGTTTTTCACTATAAACTTATTGAGAACTTTTGCTTAGAGGAAAGGAAGGGTCTGTGTGGCTGGAGCATGTGGGGCTAGAGGAAGAATCTTGTGAGATGAAACAGAAGAGGTAGATAATGAGTCAGTCAAACAGGATCTTGTAGACCCTGATAAGATCTTAAAAAGAGCAATGTGAAACAATTGAAGGATTTTAAGCAGAAGAGTGACACAATCAGATTTGTCTTCTAGAAAGAAAACTGGTTGCTTGGCAGAAAATGGATTGAAAAGTGACAAGAGTGGATAGTGGGAAGTATTTAAGAGGCTATTGCAGTAATAAAGAGATGGTGGTAGTTTAGAGTTGGAAAGTGGCAATGGAGATGAAACTATGTAGATGGATTTGAAAGATATTTAGGAAGCAAAATTAGAATCTGGGGATGTATTGGATAACAGGATAAGCCATTGGCATAGATCTATATTCTGATATTCTCATAAATTTACCTTTTGAACTTGCTTGGTTTATTTTCTGGGGTCTTTGGTACTCCTATCCCTAATTTTTGGTGAGTTGCCTGTTTGCCACACCTCAACACAAGGATGACAAATATGTGCCATTGTTTCCAAAACTGCAATATCACAGAATTTTGTTGGCATATGACAATTTTTAAAAATTATGTTTAACTTTGATTTTGTTTTGTTTGGCTTATTAGTTTGCAAATTTAGTTACATATTCTAATCAGAATCAAAAAATAACTGGAGAAAGAATGGGGTTTTATATGTTTGGTCTGATTTTTAGTAATTTGAATTTCCTTTTGGCTTTTGTTATAAGGGACTGGAAGAAACTAAATTTGGCTTTGCTAATATGATTTTATGGGACCTATCTACTGATGATGAAATCTATGGCTTATTGTTGAAACTACTGAGTGAACTCATAAAACTGTGTTTGCAATATACCTCACAGCTAATCCAAGTCCACTATCAAATAACACTATATTACTTCATGGGTAATGTGAGTATCTTATAATAACAAAATAATCCTAACTTCTCCCACCTGTCCCTTATTGCTGTCATTCATTTTGTTTACATATAAACATACATAAATGATGTATATAAGCATACATAATTAAATACATTGTTGGTATTATTATTTCAAAAAAACTATTATTTGTTAGATCAATTAAGAATAAGAAAAATGAAAACTTTTACTTACCTTCACTTATTCCTTCTTTGATATTCTTCCTTACTTTATGTAGATCCAAGTTTCTGACCTACATTATTTTTCTTCTCTCTAAAGAACTTCTTTTAACATTTCTTACAAGGCAGGTCTACTGGCAACAAATTCCCCCAATTTTTGTCTGAGAAAGCTATTTCTTCTTCAATGGATGGAGATCCATTGAATGGATTATCCTTTTGAAGGATAATTTTGCAGGGTACAGGATTCTAGGTTGGTGTCTTTTTTTCTCTCAACACTTTAAATATTTCACTTCACTCTCTACTTGCTTGCATGGTTTCTGAGAAGTTGGATTTCATTCTTGTCTTTGTTCTTCTATGTGTATATGTGTTTTTTACCTCTGAAATTCTTTCAGCATTTTTTCTTTATCTTTAATTTTCTGTAGTTTGAAAATGATATGCCTGGTTTTAGTTTTTTTTGGCATTTATCCTGCTTGATGTTCTCTAATCTATGGATCTATGGTTTGGTGTCTGACATTAATTTGGGGAAATTCTCCGTCATTATTGTTCAAATATTTCTTCTGTTTCTTTCTCTTTTCTCCTTCTGGTATTACCATTGTGTGTATGTTATACCTTTTGTAGTTGTCCCATAGTTCTTGGATATTTTGTTCTGTTTCTTCCAATTTTTGTTCTCTTTGGTTTTTGATTTTCCAGGATTCTATTGATGTATCCTCTAGCTCAGAGATTCCTTTTTCAGCCATGTCCAGTATACTAATGAGCCCACCAAAGGCATTCTTCCTTTCTGCTACAGTGTTTTTTTAATCTCTAGAATTTCTTTTTCGTTCTTTCTTTGGATTTCCACCTTTCTGCTTACATTGCCCAATTGTTCTTTTCTTTCTTTTTTATTGAGGCATAATTGACATATATTATATTAGTTTCAGGTGTGTATTATAATGATTTCATATCAGTATATATTGTGAAATGATCACCACAACAAGTCTAGTTAACATCTGTCACCATACATAGTTATGGAATTTTTTTTTCTTCTGATGAGAACTTTTAAGATTTAGCAACTTTCAAATATGCAATACAATTTGAAAATGTTATTAACTACAGTCACCATGCTGTACATTGCATCTCCATGACTTGTTTATTTTATAACTGGAAGATTGTATCTTTTGACTCCCTTTACCCATTTTGCCCACTCCCCAATCCCACTCCTCTGGCAACCACCAATCTGTTCTCTATCTATGAGCTTTTTTTGTTTGATTCCACGTAAAAGTGAGATCATATGGTTTTTATCTTTCTGTGTCTGACTTATTTCACTTAGCACAATGCTCTCAAAGTCCATCCATGTTGTCACAAATGGCAAGATTTCATTCTTTTTTACAGATGAATTATATTCCATTATATATATGTATATATATCACATTTTCTTTATCCATTCCTCTAACAATGGACACTTAGGTTGTTTCCGTATCTTGCTATTGTAAATAATGCTGCAATAAACATGGGGGTGCATATATCTTTCAAGTTAGTGTTTGCCCATCTATTCTTGCATGCTACCTACTTTATCCATTAGAGCCCTTATTCATCATATTTGTGTTAATATTCATCATAGTTGTGTTAAATTCCTGGTCTGATAATTCTAACATTTCTGCCATGTTTGGTTCTGATGCTTGATCTGTCTCTTCAAATTGTTTTTTGCATTTTGGTTTGCCTTGTAATTTTCTTCTTGATAGCCAGACATGATGTAATTGGGTAAAAGGAACTGTTGTAAATAGGCCTTTAGTGATGTGGTGGTGAGGTGTGAGGGGAGGGCAAGCATCCTAAAGTCCTGTGATTAGATCTCAGTCTTTTAGTGAGCCTGTGCCTCTGGACCGTGAACTTCACAACTGCTTCTTATTTTTTTTCTCCCCCTTAGGTGGGACAGGATGGTTACAGTGGGTGGGAATTGAGTATTTCTCTTCCCCTAGATCTGTTAGTCTCTGATAAAACCCTAGCAGATTAGGCTCTGGTTAACTAGTTTCTCCTGAGGGCAGGCCTTGTTATGAAGAATAAAGAGCTCTGGCGTATTTCAAAATGGTTCCTCCCCCCCCCCCCCCCCCCCACCGCTGGAAGTATGTGGGGATTTTTCTGATATTTATTGTGGGAACCTGGTCAAGCTCCTGGAGGTAAATCTCACATATTATGGAGACCTCCCTATGACTGGGGTCCCCTGGAGTTTTTAACTCTCAGAGTTGTCTGCACTGAGCCTCCAGCAGTTCATCAATTACAGTTCAGGTTTCCCTATGCTGACACTAGGTCTTGCGGTGTTTTCTGTTTTGCCAGAGCAAACTCTCTGCTCTGGTAACTCATGACTCTGTGTATTTGCTTGTCTGTCTCTCCAGTCTTGGGAACGGTGGTTTGCCCTGTGTCCTTCCCTTCCTTATGGATCCAAGAAGGGTTCATTTTTCAGTCTATTCAGCTTTTTACTTGTTGTTAGGGTGACAACTTCCAAACTCCTTACATGAAGAACCAGAAGTCTAAGATCATGTTTGTATATGTTACTTAACTTGTTTAAATATAATCATAATGACCAGATTTGGAACTAAATCCTATACTTGACTGTGAAAAATCACACTGTTCAGTTCTATCATCTGTCAACTATGTTGTTATGCTATTTTGTTTTTGTTTTTATAAGAGCTTGAAAGAATCTACATTGTTTGAATGCTAAAATGTGGTTTCATATTAATCTTAAGTGTCAGTGAGTTTTCTCTTTAATATTGGCTTCTCTAAAGATTTTATGTCATCTTAAATTTCTGATTCACAAACTTGAAATATACTTTATTTGATGTTTAAAATATAAAAGTATAGTTAAATTGAATAAAAAATAAAGAAGAGTATGGTACTAGCATAAGGATAGACTTATAGATCAATGGACTAGAATTGAGAGTCAAGAAATAAACCCATACATTTATGGTCAATTGACTTTCTACAAGGATGCCAAGTTAAGTCAATGGGTAAAAAATAGTCTTTCCAACAAGTAGTGTCAACTTGATATCCACATGCAAAACAATGAAGTTGCACCTCTACCTCATACCATATATAAAAATTAGCTCAAAATTTATCAAAGACCTAAACGTAAAGGCTAAAACTATAAAACTCATAGAAGAAAACACAAGTCAATCTTCATGACCTTTGATTGGATAATGGTTTCTTAGATATGGCACCAAAACACAAGCAACTAAAGAAAAAAAAGATAAATTGAAACTTCTGTGCTTCAAATGACACTATTAAGAAAGTGAAAAGACAACACACAGAATGGTAGAAAATATTTGCAAATTGTATATTTGATAAGGATCTAATATCTAGAATATGTAAAGAAGTCTTACAATTCAACAGCAAAGTAACAAACAACCCAATTGAAAGTAAGCAAAGGACTTGAATGGATATTTTTCCAAAGAAAATATACAAATGGCCAAGAAGCACATGAAAAGATGTTTTGCACCATTAGACATTAGAGAAATGTAAATTAAAACCACAATGAGATTATCACTTCTCATGCACTAGGATGGATATAATAATAATTTTTTAAAAAGTGCAAGACAACTAGTATTGGCAAGGGTGTGGAGAAATTGGAATCGTTGTACATTGTTGGTGGGAATGAGAAATGGTGTAGCTGCTTTGGAAAAAAGTTTGGCAGTTCTTCAAAAAGTTAAAAATAGAGTTAACCATTTGACCCAGAAATTCCATTCTTAGGTATATACTCAAGAGAATAGGAAACATATGTTCACACAAAAACTTATAAACGAATGTTATAGCAACATTATTCATGATAGCCCCAAAGTAGAAACAATCCAAATGCCCATGAATGAATGAATGAATAAACAAATGTGGCGTATCCATATAGTGGAATATTATCCAGCCATAAAAAGAAATGAAGTACTGGTGCTGGCCTGGAGGCATAGTGGTTAAGATCGTACGCTCCGCTTTGGCGGTCTGGGGTTTGCAGGTTCAGATCCTGGGCACAGACAGACGCACCGCTTGTGAAGCCACACTGTGGCGGCGTCCCATATAAAGTAGAGGAAGATGGGCAAGGATGTTAGCCCAGGGCCAGTCTTCCTCAGCCAAAAAAAAAGGAGGATTGGCAACAGATATTAGCTCAGGGCCAATCTTCCTCACAAAAAAAGAAAAAGAAGTACTGATTTAAGCTATAACGTGGATGAACCTTGAAAACATTATGCTATGTGAAAGAAACCAGTCACAAAACACCACAAAGTGTATGATTCTATTTATATAAAATGTCCAGATAGGCAAAACTATAGAGACAGAAAGTACATTTGTGGTTACCGGGGGCTGGGAGGAGGGAGTTGGTGGTGAGGGAATGGGGAGTGACTACTAATGGGTATGGGATTTCTTTTGGTGGTGATGAAAATGTTCTGGAATTCAGTTGCACAACTTTGTGAATATACTAAAAACCACTGGATTGTATACTTTAAAAGGGTTATTTTATGGTATTTGAATTATATCTCTATAAAAAATTAAAAATAAAGAAGAATGGTGTATGTGATTATCACCATCTTGGACAATGGTTTTATAAAATAGAGATATGAAACTTCTGGTGTCATATGTTCCAAAATAATTATCTGTAGAGCACATTGTTGATTAAATTGTAAATCAATAACCAAGATGTATTGAAGAGCATAGAGAAATTATCTGATATTTGAAACATTATGAATTTCTCAAAAATTTCCTTTTTAAAATGATTCAAAAGTTTAGCTTATATGTGTCTAGTTTTACAATTTCGTATGTAAGAGAAAAAAAATGATTAAATTCACATCCCAATGAAGAATTTATTTCTTAAAATCATGCTGGGAATTACTCTAGTTTTATTTTAGTATTTTGAAAACAAAAGATAAGTATGTGCATTTATAAATTTCAGGTGAGTAGAAGTAAAGACCAGATTACAACACAAACCAGGATATTATGGGTCTACTGTAGGATTTATCATAATATGTAAATTTTTTCATTTGTTTCAATGAAAGTACCAATGTTTTGTCACCCAGACGTTAACAATTATAAGCTATTCTGTAAAAAAAAAAGATGTGAAAATTTAATCAATCGACTAGTATTGGAGAAAGATCACAGGGTTTTGTTATTTGTGAAGTAGTTGTTAATGAATGAACACTAGCAAATTAAATTTTAATAATATATGAGTGTGTATGATAACAGGTAACTTCCAATAATTGGTCATTATAGGTTTGAACAATTTGTTTCAAAATCCTGATGGACATCCTTTTGTATATATATTTTTTAACTGTATACAAGCTGGAAGTCTTGTGTGCAAGACAGTATTTGTGATTTTTAAAATGTATCTGAGAAAGATAAAATAGAGAGAGATGTGATTTAAAATAGAGTTGATTTGATTATTTTTCTATTCATGGCATGCAAATTAATGCTATCATTATCTTTTTAAAAAATCTGAACGATTTTCTCCCTTTATCACTCTCCTTAACCTTTACTCTTCTTTCCATCCATTCATTATTAATTCACTACCAAGAGGCACTAGGAGTTTTTACATTCTTTCGCAATTACAAAGTCCTGTTCAAAAATAGCCAGTATTTATGCCTATTCGCTTTCAAGGCCTTGCTACTAAAAAGGCAATGCAGCACTTGTTCTCTGTAATTTCTTAATTCCAGGCTCTAAACTGGAGACTCTAGAGAGCATTCAGTGTGAAGGGGGAAGGAAAGAAAGGCTGATAAATACCTTGCTGTCTTTGTCTGTGGTGTAAGATAAGGTACAAAAATGAACAAGGTGACTGTAACCACCGTAGATAAGATTGTGAAGGGGCACTGAGTGATGGGGCCAGAAAATAAACAGGGACTTATTTTATGAACTGTGCACAGTAATCTGCACTATTTTTTGTAATTTCACGTGGGAAGAGAAAGCAATCCGACGGCCTTGGGGATCTTGTCTTGTGGTCATCGGTTGTGGGGAATTGCCTGCATGATGATGGGCTGCCAGACAGATAACATTCAGGAAAAAGACTATTGATGAATCACGTTGGGCTACATTTCAGTCTCTCACCTTCTGTGAACACACCATTGGTTAGGTATCAAGGTCAGAATTTCATTTGAGATACTCTATTTGAATTTATTTAAATTTATTGAAGTGTCAAGTCTCTTTATAACTTCTGTGGCAGGCCTCTTCCTTTTCTATCACAACTGATATATATCTATTCTTTTTAAAATATTTATGATACTTTTAAAAATTCAAGTTCTGCAAATAAAAATAAATACATATAAATAACTCCCATCAACTGTCTATTATCAGTAATCTTCATAGGTGGGTCCACCACTCCACACAACCTATTCACAGAGACAGTTTTATAGTCATAGACTTTAATGTTCAAAAGGTCATGATTAAACCCTTTTCATCAAGGTTGTCAAACATCTAGAGGCTTTTATATACCAATTAGCAATTTGCTGTTAAATAATGAATTAAAAAATTTTCTTTTAGTGTACCATGACCAGTGATCCAAGCCTATTGGCAGTGTTTAGATCCTTGAATCCATTAACTATGCTTTTATAGTTAAGAACAGAAATAAACCTCAGCTTGCCTCATCTAGTCACTGTGAAAAAAAGCACATATAAGGCAATTGAACACTGAGTTAAACATTCATCTTGCTAATGTCAAGAGGGACATAGCAAGAGCCTTAACCTCACCCGGTAGATGAAGGACTGCATCCTGGTCTCCAACATGTTCCATCTTCGTCAATAAACAAGAGACTAAAACCGTCATGCATAGGCTTTGTGGGGGATCAGAATTGGCCACCTCAAGATGTGTCTCTTTACCTTGCTCTGAAGGAGGCTTTGACCTCCCCCTCCACCCCAACTGTCAAAGGGATTTGGGATGGAAGGCCTGTCTCTGGGATTGGCCATCACCTTGGATAACTCTGGGTATCAACAGACTGGGAGGGTCTTTGCTATGCCCATTCTTATCAAAGTTCTGTTTACATTTGTAAGGGAAATCTCCATTTGTAAAGATATCTCCTTCTCTGTACTGGGAAGAGGGGTAGATGACCTCATCTCTAGAAACTTGTCAGTGTGGAAGGTAATTCCTTAAATCTGCATAATAACCTTACTGTGCCTTTCTGGTAATCTCCCATAGCTGACCCAACCCCCTCCCCCCCCAAATCCTCGTTTGTCTGTATAAGAGGAGAATCTCCATTTTGTTGAGAGAGACTCAGTTTCCAGGGTTTCTCCCATGTATACATGTTATAAAGCTTTGTTTGATTTTCTCCTGCTGTTCGGCCTCATGTCAATTTAATTTGTAGCCCAGCCAGAAAGGACCCAGAGTGGGTAGAGAATGCTTTTTCTCCCCTTCAACTTCTAGCAGGTTTACATTTAGTGATGAAGAGGAAGTAGAAGGACCAGGCTCTTTTCTTCCTGAGACTATTTTGCATTTTCTTTGTAACTTTTTCCTTCTTTCAGTCTTTTTTTTTTACATATTGATCTTTCGCCTCCTTTTTTTTCCTCTTTAAGCTGCCTTAGATTTTCTGTGTGCTTTTCAGTTTGTGCATTTAGAAAGGAGCAGCTGCTAACCCCTTTTTTTATTGCTTAATGATGTCAGGTTTTATAGATGCCACAGCTCTCTCTAGTTACTTCTGCCTTGTGGCCCTCAACCTGGTGGAGAGCTTTTGAAAGACCGCGTAGAGAACGAAAACTCAAGCTGAAAACGGTTATCATCTGTGGGTGTCCAGGAAGGAGCCCACTGTGATGTGCAGGAAGCGTAGCTTTCCTTCTCCAGGACTGAGAGCACTCTCCGGTCTGTTCTGCATCCAGCTTTGTGGCTGCTGTTTTCCTGCAGCTACTTCTTTATCTCTCTGTCATCCACCCAGTTCTGGAGAATCACCAAGATAAGTGTGCAGTAAAGGTTTAACTCAGTTAACTCAGGCCTGGGTTGTCCATACCTTTCATATTTCAAAGAAAAGTTTGGCCCTTGACCACCCTGGGAGATAACCTCTAGGCTCTTGGAATATCTTGCCTGTTAGAGTGTTTTTATCTTGGGCCTTGGTCAGGCCAGATAGTCTCTGCTAACAATGTGATTTATGGGAGAATCTTGGGCCATGTGATATCAGTTTGACCTCTGGAGGGGCTGGAGACTGAGTAGTTAAGGTCAGCCATATGGGTCCTGCGTACCTATGGGATCAATCCCCAGTAGAAACCCTGGACACCAAGGCTCAGGCTCAGGTGAGCTTCTCTGGCTGGCAATGCTGCATGCGTCTTGTCACACATCATTGCTGGGAGAATTAAGTGCTATCCATAAGACTTTGCTGGGAGAGGACCACTGGAAGCTTATATCTCTCCTGGTCTCTGCCCTATGTACCTTTTGCCTTTGTTGATTTTAACCTGTATCCCTTTGCTGTAATAAGCCATTACTGTGAGTATAATGGCTTTTCTGAGTTCTGTGAGTCTTTCTAGCAAATCATTGAACGTGAAGGTGGTCTTGGGGATCCCCAACAACAGTAAGGCAGCCCAGTCAGTCTCTCTGGCTCCCTCTTGAGATCCTGTCTTCTGGGGTAAGGTAGTAGGAACCTGACTAGGGTCTGGGCACTCACTTGTTGCTTACAATACTGGGTTAACACTGTGAAGATGCAGTTAGTCTTAATCAACCCTGAACTATTCCTGCCAGAACTTAGGGTATGGGCAACTTTGTTTTACCACCAACAACCTCTGTTTGAAATTCTAGGTTCACTATAATCTACATTAACTCTAGGTAGACCATAGGTTTTGCAATCAAACATGTATATGATACTGATTTAAACTGAAAAATTAATTCCTAGGTTCCCACTGTCTGATTCAGCTTGGGCTGGCCTAGTCCCTCTGCCTGTGGTCCCACCCATGGGGCCCTCAGATGGCTGGGGGTGTTGAGCCTAACAGGGTCTGACGGCCCTTGTTTATGACTGCAAACCCATTTCACATTTTCTCCAACACTAGAGAGTTGTTTTCTAGAAGCATGCTCTTGCCATTAAATATCTACTTTGCACACATTGGTAGCACAAACTGAAACATATTTGTCAGCACGTGAGCCGGACCTGAGGCTTCTAGCTGTAACGTATGGGCTTTGGGGATTCCCAGTGTCCTTAGCCTTCAGAACTCCTACCAAGAGTTCAACTCAGGGGTTGGCAAATTTTCTCTGTAAAAGAATCAGATAGTAAATATTTTAGGTTTTGCAGGCCATTTGGTCTCTGTTGCAACAAAGCTTATTTGTACAATAAGCTTTCTCAACAAAGTTTGACTTCACTCTAGAACATCCACTCTCAGATGGTTTACCACTTGTTCAACTCTAGCACTGAGGCCACAATGACCTCTGTCACATCCTACTTACTCTGTGAGGACATTCTGAACCCACTTACACCTTGAGTTAGGCCAATATTGCCTTATGGTGTCTTTCTGCTAATAGATTTGTGTCCATGGTAGTACTGGGCGGGGGGAGGCATGCACCTTCTTGGGTGGCTCTGTTCCGGGATATGAACATAGAGTGAAACAGCTGGACATAGCACCCAAATTCAAAAATCCCATAAAGGAGTCCCCAGTGTAACACAAGAGGCAGACCCCCTCCTTTTTTTGTCTACAAATTGAGTCCCTAGCTACCATCTAAGAAAAGTAAAAGTTGAGAAGATAGTTGCTATTACTCTTTGCTGTAGAAAAGCCCTTGGGATTGTAACTGATGTTAGTGCCCAGACTATTATCTCCTTTGGCCTTATTGCTGTAGCTCATTCCTCCTGACTTCCCACCTGCCAGCATCTGCACTTCTTTGCTGGAGCTCTGCATATGCACCTCAGGCTGCAAATACTGGGGAATTAATGCCACCTTCAAACCCCAGCAATCTTCAGCCAATGATTTATGGCTTCCTCACAACTACAGGAATAACTCTGAGGGGTGTGTTCTACACTGGCTTCCAGAGTGTCCCACTGGGATTAAGCTTTAGTTGGCCAAAGTGGTAGCTTGAAAATGCACCCTTTTAGGTTCTCTTCCTTTCCCCACCCTTCTCTCAGTACTCCTAGAGTCATCTCTCAAATAAACTGCTTGTATAGATCCTTGTCTCGGGATCTGCTTCTGGGATAACATAAACTAAGACACCTGTCAACTTGTCTGCTGCTTCTTACCTGCTCTGGGCTCTTCTTTTCTTTGTTGGTTCTGAATACACACTGATCCTTGATGCAGGTTTAGGCAAATCTTCATTGTAAACCTTCAGTAGAGTCTGGCCAGCAGTGTGGATTGGGTATTAGACCACTGGTCTTGCGACTCTGCCCTCTTGGGCTACACAAGGAGCGAGCCCTCACTGCATAAGCCTTCAGAAGTGCTCCAAGTGAATGCTTGCTCAGCCTTCATTTTCATTTTTTCCTCTGCCTCATCCTCGAAATCTTCTTTCTTTGACCACCCCCTTTCTTACCAAAGCCCTTGCCCTCCATTTCCCAGGATTTTTTTTTACCCACCCTATAGAAAAGATCAAGTCCCAGAATCTTCTTGTATCTTGCAATTTTGACAGCCTCATGTTTCCACTGTATGTCATTAGGCTGTCTGCTTTCTGCTGGGCAAGAGATGTGAGCTCTGGTCCTAGAAAAATGTGTGTGTGTGGCGGAGAGAAGGTAAGGAGGAGATGAGGGTGAGAAATTATGGCCATAACTGCTTTTTTCCTAAAGTATCTGGAATCTAACTGCATTAATGGTAACAGTTAAACAGGGTTCGGTCGCTAAGGAAAACTCACAGGAACCAAAATGACAATACTTACAAATCCTTGGTTTATTTTGGGAAAAGGATCCAATCTAGCATAGAGGAAAGACATGCATCATAGCCCAAGGCTGCTTTACAACGAGGGTTCTGGAGAAGTCAGACTTGAGCCCCAGATGTCCTCTCTTTGTAAGGGCCACACATATGCGCTTCCTCTCTAGGACGAGGACCAACTGACAGGTGCAGGGAACACCTTGAAATCAGGGAGCCAGAATTGGAGTCTCACTGGAGTTTCTTATACCTTGCTGATCAGATAGGCATATTCTTGCCACATAATCAGGCCCAAAAGCACAGCCCTCTGGGGTCTCATGGAGACCAGGGGCAAATCACCAATATCACTGTTATCAATAAACAATGCTGAAAGCTGGAACAAACTGGCCTGAAACTCCTCAGGCTCATGGTTACAAAGCACCACTGTTAATCAGCACATTTCACGTCTAGGTCAGGGGTCAGTGCCTTGCAGAAATTTTAGCAAAACAACTCAGATCAATTCCAGGTCTTCTGGAATTACCCCTCATAGCATAGTCTAGCCCCTGGCCCATGATCAATGCCTTTTTAAGGCCTGATGATAACTCTTGGTTTGACAGCAATTACTTGCCTTAAAACATAATCCAATCACATAAACAATCAAAATGCATCAAATTCCAAACATCTGTAATAACTAATAAGGGGTTTGTATGGATTTAAAGAGACAGCTGAACAATCAGAACAACACAAACTTTCTTGTATTTTGGACTAACTTTATAATTCTTTTGTCTCCCTGACGTATGGGTATCTGCACCTTAAGGTATACATCTATTGAGTAAGTGAGAATGCTGTCATTCACCAAGTCTAAATCTTCTTCAGGCCAATTCTCCATAGGGATTACATCATGAAGGAGTTTTAATTCAATCTTACAATATATCTGATCAACCATCTCAGTAATATCAGAAATTTTGTTAGCTTCTATAGTATAAAATTTACCTGTGATTTCTGTATTACACCATATAGTCGTATCGTGGATACATGGTACAGTATAAATCAGACATAATTACCATTATTTTGTCCCTCCCAACAAAATCTACCTTTTCTCATAGGAGTATAGGTTAGAGGCCATGTCTCTGTTATTTCAGGATTCCAAAGCTCTTGAAAACACAACCAAGCTCCTTTTCTCTTGTTACATGATTTGAGAGACAGTGTTCTCCAGTGAGATGTGTCCCACAACTGGGTCCATCCATTCCCCATGGGGAGCCCTCTAGTTCTGCTTAAAGTTTGTCTAATACCCGTGAGTTACATTGTAGGAAAGGAAGGGTTTGCACTCTGTCGTGGCACTAAAGTTGTTTAAAGAGCACCTCAGTAGGTTGAATTCTCCAAATCCAAATTTCCATAGACTCTGTAGCCCATAAATCTCCCATGCTGTGAGAATCCTTGGCTATTAGGCCTGAGACAGCTCAGACTCCATTTGAATGAAGATATGTAAGAACCCAGCTGTGTTAATATGCAAACACATCCCCATCGCTGAGTTTGGGCATGTTGTCTTGGTGTCTGCTCTAACTGCAAGGCCCAATTTTCCAGTGCTGTGTTGCTATTCCAGTTGTCATCTTTGTCTCTCCTCCTGAAGGAGGAAGCCTTGGAGGTTCCCCATTTGCACCAGAAGTTTCACTCTTTTTTTTTCAAGATATTTGTCCTCATTAAGAGTGAATTCCTCTTCATCAATTACTCCTAGCCCAGCTTCTAATTCTCCTAAGGCTCTCTTTTTTCAGACAGGCAAAAGCTGTTTGATCTACCAGACCTGTTGACATTGAGTACTAACTTCTTTCTTACAATTGGGAAATATTGTAACCTACATTAGGGAGCCAACAATGTTGGACCCAACAATGTTGATTCCCTCAGGCTAAGGTCCTACGAGTAGTTGTCACTGCTAAGTGGACTTTGGTTTGGGTTTGCCATAGTGCTCCCATAGCCATCCACATAGAATTTCTGACTCTTCATCCTCAGGAATATAGGCCCAAGTTAGACAAAATTCTTTTCCTTTCTCAGTGATCCAAGTGTCCCAATTGTCCCCCCATCTCTTCAAGGCTTTCCACCCACAATAATAGGGCAAAGAGATTTTTTTACACATAATATTTTGATAGATGGAATGGGCAGAAGATGAATTTCTATGGTCATATCCCAGCACATTCCTTAAGCCATCATCATCAAAATTAATGGCCACACAGTAGTTCATTTAGATCCTTATTAATTAATGTTCTCCAGATTCAACTGGATATATATTCCTGTAATTTTCTTCCTAACTCAGGTCTTTAATAGCTCTGCACTGTGAAATGGGAAACAAAAGACATAGCCACATTACTATTGTTCCATATAGTTATAGTCAGAGCTTCCAGCTGTTCATCCATTTTGAGCATGCAGACCAGTCTCAGAAGTATATGTATATTCACTGGATTCGCTATTGTCCTGCTTACTTCTTGATTATTCAAAAGAGCAGATTTTGGCAAACAGAATCCCTCATCCAAGGGGCGTCTGAGTCAGGGCTAAAAGAGAATAATATTCTCTTGCTCTACACTTCTCTTAAGGTGCCAAAATTATATTAGATTTTCCACTTTGTAATACCCATTAATAGCTACCTTCCCCTCAGCAACAATTTCACTTTTCTTCCATTTATCATTAATTTAAATCCAAATCTTTCTCCCTAATGTAAGTCCCTCTGGTTAAGTCACTGGGCTGGTCTATGTGGCTGGTAGCGAGATGAGATATTCCAGCGCTTCCCCTTTGGTCCATTCCCAATTGTAGGGGATCAGAATGGATAAATACAGAGAAATGAGATTACTCCTTCCATGAGGCAACAAACATCTGCACAGTCAGCCCCAACCTGGCAAGGTGCAGGGAATAGATAATTTATTCCACCATCTCTTTGGAATTTTTGCATTTAGGTTAAAATTAATATACATATTATCTTGTTTTAGAATATTACCAGACTCTGGGATCCTTAATGGTAGCTACAATTTTAGGGACCACCTGATCCGTTGAGAAAAAATATTGTGGTGAAGTAGGGAAGACTTGTATGTAAATTCCCCTGTCCTCTCTTACTCCTTTCCCCCTAATTCCACCACAAAAGTATAATCATCTATCTGTGGAAACCTATTTTTAGTCCCCCCAACCTTAAGTTGCAAAACACAATGCTGGGGGTTTGCAGACCAGCTGTTTGATTCTTTGTCATGCTCAGCTTCTTAAGCAGGTGTGTTAGTGATTCATTCCAATTTTCTATTAACCCACTACTTTTAAAATGATAAATAAAATAAGTCTATTGAATGTGATGTTATTTCATGTGCTATTGCCTGCACCAGCAGTGACCTCAGCGCCTTGACCTAAAGAGATGTAGCTAGGAAGGCCTGAATTACTATAAGTTTCTATCAAGTCTGAGGTAAGGCGAATGGGATAGAGTGGGGATAGATCTCAGCTTGCATCCTGCTCCATCAGAGTCTTTCTTCTTTGGGAAACTACAACCTTCTGAAAGAGATGTAGGTTCTGAACTCAGAAGTGTTTACCTTTTTATTACCCATTCCTGTTCTTGGTTTGAAGTGGATACCTAATGAGTACTTACTCACTGGGATTGTCCAGTAAGGGAGCTCCAGGTGTGGGTTATGGTTAGCAAGTGAGAAAGAATAGCTTTTTCTTTCCAGTGAAATTATAAAGAAAGGGGAAATGTAACCAATTCCTTTTTCTCTTCACTTTTATCAATTTAAAAGCATTGAAATGAAATTAATAAATTATAGTGGAGTGGAATATAAAAATGTCTTTATTTTTTAATCACACCATATTGAATAAATATGTATATGAAGTATTTTTATATAATTTCTGAATGTACAATTTCATTTATAAAATATAAAAATGGGCAAAGTTAATTTATGATTATAGGTGTCAGGATAAGGCTTACCCATGAGGGTCGAGTGACTAGATAAGGGAACTTTCAAGGTGCTTGTTTCTTAATTTGGGTGGTTATTACATGGGTATGTTCAATTTGCAAAAATTAATCAATTATATATTTTGATTTGTGTACTATATACATTTATGATTTGTATACTTTTGATGTGTGTATCATACTTAAACAGAAAGTAACATAATGAAGTGAAACAAAATGCAGTCTTACTATATTAGCACCTTACTTCTATTAGGAGAGACAAGCAAGAAAACCTCCATTTCTGTCACTCTTCATTCTGTTGTATACATTCATATTTCCATTTGGTATCCTCTTCCTCTGCCTGAAGAACATACTTTCACTTTTCTTGTAGTGCTAGTTTGCTGGTGATGAATTCTTTCAGCTTTCAAATATCTGAAAATAACTATTTTGTGTTTGTTTTTGAAAGTTATTTTTACTAGGTATAGAATTCTAGGTTGACAATTGTTTTTCTTTCAGCACTTCAATGATGTTGGACCACCATCCTCCTGCTTACACTGCTTCTGATGAGAAATCTACTGTCATCCATATGCTTATTTTGTATGTAATTCCCACCCCTCCACCCCAGCTGCTCTAAAGATTTTCTTTTTTTAACACTGGTTTTGAGCAATTTGATTTGATGTACTTTGTGTAGTTTTCTTCATGTTTCTTGTGTTTGAGGTTCATTGAGCTTCTTGGTTTATAGTTTTCATCAAATTTTGAAAGCTTTTGGTCTTAAAATTATTGAAGACCATTATTTCTTCAAATATTTTTTGTTTCCTCTTCTCTCCTTTCCTTCAGGGACTCCTACTAGACATATATTACGTCACTTGATGTTCTCCTACAGCTTAGTGGTGTTCTGTTAATTTTTAAAAATTCTATTTTATCTCTGTGTTTTATTTTGGGTAGTTTATATTCCTATATGTTCAAGTTCACTAACCTTTTGCAATTTCTAATCTGCCATTAATCTTTTCTAACGTGTTTTTGGTTCAGACATTCTAGTTTTCATTTCCAGAAGTTTGATTTGGCTCTTCTAAAAACATCTTCTATATCTTTGTATATCTGTTTGAAAATATGCAATACAGCTATAATAACTGCTTTAATGTCCTTGTCTGTTAATTCTAATATCTGTGTTAATTCTGGGTGGTTTCAATTGGTTGAGTTTTTTGTGTGCATTAGTCATGTTTGCCTGATTCTTGGCATGCCTGATAATTTTTTTTTTTTGTGAGGAAGATTAGCCCTGAGATAACATCTGTTGTCAATCCTTCTCTTTTTGCTGAGGAAGATTGGCCCTGGGCTAACATCCACGCCCCTCTTCTTCTACTTTATATGTGGGACACCTGGCGCAGCAGCATGACTTGATAAGTGGTGCATAGGTCTGCACCTGGGATCCAAACCTGCGAGCTCTAGGCCGCTGAAGTGGAGCATGCAAACTTAACCAGTATGCTACTGGGCTGGCCCAATGCCTGATAATTTTTAATTGAATTCCAGACATAAATTTTACCTTGTTGGGGACTGGATATTTTTATGTTCTATAAATATTCTTGGGCTGTGTTCAGTACAGTTAAGTTACTTGGAAACAGATTTATCCTTTCAGGTTTTGCTTTTAAGATTTGTGAGGCAGGATCCAAGCAGTGTTTAGTACAGGGTTAATTATTCCTGACTACTGGGGCAAGACCCTTCTGAATATATCACCCAAAGCCCCATGAATTATGAGTTTGTCAGTCTGGCTGGTGGGAACAAGCTCTGTAACTGGCCCCATGTGAACACTGGGTACTGTTCCCTCTAATCTTTTTTCTGTGGTTCTTCTTCCTGCCTAAGAATGTTTCCTCACATACTGTGCTGATCAATACTCTGGTGAATACCTGAAGAGGGTCCTTTGCAGATCTCTGGACTTCTCTCTCAGTGCGTCTCTGCAGCAGAGTCCTGCCAGTACTCCTGGACTCTCACCTCCATCTCCCCATCTCAGGGAATCTGCTGGCTCCTCTTGGATGTCTCCTCTCTGCTCTGTGCTCTGGAAACTCTCTCAGGACAGTAAGCTGTGGCAACTGCAGGGCTCACCTCATTTCCCCCCCTTCTCTAAGGGTCATCGTCCTTCATTGCCTGAGGTCCAGTGTCTTAAAAACCATTGTTTCATATATTTTGTCCAGGTTTTTGGTTACTTTAGATGGGATGGTGAATTCAGTCCTTGTTATTCTATCATGTTCAGAAGGGAATATATAACTGGATGTATATTAGTTTTAAAAATGAATCTTATGTGAGCCCAATTTCTTACCTATACAGTCATGCACCACATAACAACATTTCAGTCAATGGTGGACTCCGTATACAACAGTGGTCCCATAAAATTACTACCATATAGTCTAGCTATGTAGACTCTACCATCTAGGTTTGTGTAGGTAAGTTGGGAGGAAGAAATTTTCCTTTACCTTTCTAAGTTCTTCTGGCTGGTCTAAGAATTAAATTGACACGAGACAGGTTAATAGGAGAAAAACAAAAGTTTAATAACATGTATACAAGAGAGAATCTCAGGAAAACCGAGTAACTCTCCAAAATGGCCAAAGTCCTCACCTTAAATACCATCCTCAGCTAAAGACAAAAGAAGATGTTGGGTAGGGGGCCAGTCAGGGACTTCAAAGGGGATGGAGGAAATTCACAGGTAGGTGAAAAGGAGCAAATGTTTGGAAAACAAGTGTTTGGCCACACAGAAACAGAAGAACACAGAAGACATCCCAACAGACAGGCTTTTCTAGGTTCCTCCCTGTCTACCACCTCGTTCATGTTATGCTAAGGTGACAGCTCCCTTCCTGAGACTGGTTTTTTTATCTGAATTCTTTTAGGCAGTTAATGGGGAGGTAACAAGAAAAACTTTCTGAGTCTTTTGTTTCTTAAAAATAATCAGCTTAAAATAATCCTCATGTTAAAGGGACACATTTTGGGGTGGCAAATTTTGTTCCTCTTCAGTACATTCTGTAAGGTTCACACAACGATGGAATTGCTTAACGATGCATTTCCCAGAACTTATTCTCATCATTAAACGGTGCTCAGCACATGACTGTGCAATGTATCAATTATAATTTATATGTATTTTATAATATTGCTCTATTAATGGGAGATGGATAAATCACATTAAAATGTTTAAGATAAAACATTTCACTGTCTTTTGGAAATACTTTCTCAGTGTCAGTTAAAGGGAAACTGTTACCACAAGTTTGCTTTATCAAGAATCAGGAAATCCTATGAGATAAACATTAGACTTTGAAAAACGTTGTCATGAGTAGGAGACTATATATTTTAGGTATCTGACTGGAAAACACACTTGTCAGAATTGTCTTTCTGGATTAATTTGCTGTATTGAGCTTTTCATCATTTGATGTGATGTCAGCTACTAATAGCACAATTATTTTATCACTAAGCACTCGCATTACTCTGGCATTTTTAATGAGCTTACTAGCTTTTGCTATAATGCTAGGAAATGCTATTGTCATTTTAGCTTTCGTGGTGGACAAAAACCTTAGACATCGAAGTAATTATTTTTTTCTTAACTTGGCCATTTCTGACTTCTTTGTTGGTAAGTTACATATCTTTATTTAAGATAATCTTCTCCAATTATAATTTATTTCTAAAACCTTAAAATGAGCTTTTGTTATTTCAAGGGACTGTATGAAATTGGGGACAATTAAAAACAAAAAGTTCAGGGGAGGTTATATGGCATTTTAGGGGAATGTTACATATATGGAAATCAGGTTTGTAGGGGAATTTTCATCTGAAAACAGTTTTCTTTCTTTTTATAGAATACAAATAAGTCTAGAATAGTTCTAAAATTGTTTTAGTCTAAAAATTATTTGTTTCTGGAGCTATTTTGCTTGTATATTTAGGTTTGTAAATATTTCTCTCTCTTTTTTTTTTTTTTTGTGAGGAAGATTAGCCCTGAGCTAACATCCATTGCCAATCCTCCTCTTTTTTTTTTGAGCAAGACTGGCCCTGGGCTAACATTCGTGCCTATCTTCCTCTACTTTATATAGGACGCCGCCACGGCATGGCTAGACAAGTGGTGTGTCTGTCCGCGCCTGGGATCTGGGCCTGTGAACCCCAGGCTGCCGAAGTGGAGCGTGTCAACTTAATTGCTATGCCACTGGGCTGGCCCCTATAAGTATTTCTCTTTAAGTAAACATAGTTTTCTTGGTATCACAGTGTTGGGGTAATAGGAAATAATGTATATGCTGGTAACCAGCACAATCAGAAAATGGGGATATTCAGGTCAATTAAATAGTATGGTGAATAGTATTATTTTATGATATGGTACAGAATATTGTAAAATACACCCAACACTAAACTACCTTGCATATAATATGGTATCATGGCATTATATGATTGTAAGAGATCATAGAAATCAAATTAATCTTTCTTTGAAAACATGCACTTTGTAATTTTTTACTGCCTGATGATCATCTTTTTTAAACAATGCTTATCATAATAGGTATATGTGCAGATATGTCAGCTGATGATATTGTTTTATAGGAGCTTCTAGTATAATTTAATCTGTCATTGTCTATAGCTACATAACTGCTTGCATTTATGTTAAAAGCAAACAAAACTCACAGAATACTTACTTAGTTCATTGCCTGGAACACAGTGGTTGCTCAACAAAAGGGTAGTCCCCTTCTCTTTTGATTTCTCTGAAGATATGTGTCAACTCAAACCCAAATCACAAATGTTAGTAGAGTCCCTACCATGTGTAAGTACTGTTAGCTACTCAAGTGTGATTAGATAATGAGGAGATATATAGAAGACTAGGTTAATCTCTTTCTTCAGTCAAGTTTCAATATCGCGGAGGGGATAAGAGAAGTTCACAAATGACTATGAGAGTATAGAGTGATGTGAGAACCCACGAAGACCTACCAAGTGCTATGGGCACTCAGAGGAGGGAGAAAGCATGTTTGATTAGTGGGTTCTGGCACCTGAAATGAACTTTGAAGGATGGTAGAATTTCCACAGGCAGAGATGGAGAGGAGAGGAATATCGCAAGAATCAGCAAAGACATGCTGGTTGAAAATCACTGTGCATATCTTCCTAAGTGTGAGCTCCAGGCTGGCTGGTGTGCAGATGGTTGCATGGGCATGGTAGGGGATGAAGTGGAGTGGTCAGAATCTATATTGTGAAGGTCCTTGAAACTAGTGTGAGTCTGGGTTGGAGTTGATTCAGCAGGCAATGTGGAGATTTAAAGATTTTTAAAGCAGTGAGTGAGTGGGTTGGTAGAAGCTTTATCTTAGAGACATCAGAAGAGATGTAGTAGGTGGGGGAAGCAGGAGCATTGTTTCAGAGGCAACCCTGCAGCAATCTAGGCAGAAGTCATGTGGAGAGGCTCTGAGCTAGGGTGAGGGTGGAAAGGAAGTTCGGGAGGCAGAGCTGCAAGAGTGGAGTCGGGCAGGAGAAAGAGAAAAGATGAGTTAGAGATTGACCTCTGGGGACTAAGTAAAGAATGGCACTATTAATAGAAATAGGGAGCATTTGGGGAGGGCAGCTTATGCTTCTGAGGTTGCATTGATAAAAAGTTCTGGAGGAAAGGAAACTTCTAGCTAGAGAGATTGAGTTAGGAGTCATGGCATAGAAATTACAGAGTCGCAGATAAAGGCAGCTAACCAATATAGAAGTATTTAAACAAAGCAACAATCTTCCCATCTCTCTCCTCAATTCTGCCCATCCAGGTAACCAACATTAACAACTCGATGTAGATCCTTCCACGTCATTCTCTATGCTCACATAAACACATATAAATATACAAGTATATTTATGTGAACATCGAGAATATTCTGCTGTAAATATGTTTATCCCTCTCCTCCTTCTTCACAGAACTGTACAACTTTCACATGACACTCAGCGCTTAAAGTCATTTATGTATTTTGACTAACCCAAAGGGAGTGAGGCCCTGAATACCTGGTGGTAGGGAGGTGTGGGGTAAAACTACCCAACTGAGAGAGCCTGAGACCTGAAGCTTTTGAACCAAGATGGTTCCAGATAAGAACGAAGTGTCTCCGTGTATGGCTCGATGTCAGCATCATGGCAGTCCTACCATCATGGGCTTAAGCACCACAACATACAGATGTGGCTCATCTTTGAGCAATGGCCCTGTAGATGTAGTTATTCAGGAATCCTGGTGGTCCCCCTTCATCACAGGTGGATGGGAAAAGAAACAGCTTTGCTCCAGATAACAGCAGTGAGACACAGGTCAGGATCCCTATTAATCTGCCAGTGTCATCCTTCACATTTCTCTTGCCCCTGCCAGCTTCGGCCAGAGGACCATTTATTTAACACAGTATTTGCCACAACAACACAAGATTTAGGACAGTCTCTGAGAGCTTTTTGTAAGAAGATTTGAATTTTGTGTTAACACTGTTCTTTCTCCTTTGCCATGCTCAGAAGTGTCCCTTTCGCCTCTGAGTCTGGAGGACCTCCCGGTGGTGGTGGGGGGCCAGGGCAGAACTCGTGAGAGGTTTTCTGTAGCTGTAAGCCAGAAATTCTCAATATTTGGGATCATGAGGCCTAGAGCTCCAGAACCACATGAGGATGGCAGGGCAGATAGGAGCATCACATGTGCTCGGTACTGTGGGCTTTCTGGCCAAATGTCCTTTTCTCACAGGGTTCAGAACTGGCCTCTTGTCGAGAATCTAGATTTGTGGCACCTGAGTAGCTTCCCAGGATGAATTTAGTGTTGAAAAGCAACAATGGAGGAAAAATTCCAGTGCCTCCTACATTGATATATCTCATTTGTACACTATTTCAGGAAAAAATATACCATCTATATCTACAAAATTGGTATTATGTGACCAATGTTTCCATCTCTGAGTACCTTCTTCACATCTACATGCTGTGTGGGCATCTATGGCCTGCATGACCTTGTGGCAGATGGCCCAGACAGGATCTTCAAGGGCAAAAGGTGGTTGCTGCCAATAGAGCCTGAGGCACATTTTCAGGATGGCAAAGTTTATCTTTAGTACCTTCATGCCCCAGTTCAGGACTCTTCTCTTTTCCTCTGTATTAGTCAGCTCGGGCTGCCACAACAAAATGCCACAGACTGGGTGATCTAAACAACAGCAATTTACTTTCTCACAGTTCTGGCGGCTGGGAAGTCCTGGATCAAGGTGCTGGATGATTTGGTTCCCGGGAAGTGCTCTCTTCCTGGTTTGTAGATGGTCGCCTTCTTGCTAAGTCCTCACATGGCCTTTCCTCTGAGTGTGCATGGAGAAAGAGAGCCAGTGAGCTCTCTGGTGTCTCTTCTTATAAGGACACTAATCCTATTGGATCAGGGCCCCATCCTTATGACCTCATTTAACTTTAATTACCTCCTTATAGGCCCTCTCTCCAAATACAGCCAAACTGAGGGTTAGGACTTCAACGTATGAATTTTGGGGAGATGCTAACATTCAGTCCATAACACTCTCTATGCACTCACTGTCATTCACACGTCCCTCTGTTGGCCCAAAGAATTCACTGGGACTTTTAGCTCTCCCCATCTTTTGATTAGCATTTTCTCATGGAAGATGTAGCTTCTTAGCTGGCTTCGGAAAGAAGAGGCAATACCAGACTGGTGGCAATTTTAAAGCAAGCTGGGCTTCCCTGTCCTCATCTATTCATTCATCCAACAATGATTTATTCTGAACCAGGCACTCTTGGAGGTGCTGGGGATACAGCAGTGACAGAACAGACAAAAATCCCAGCCGTCACCACGCTTCTCTTTCTACTGGGAGCGGGGGTGGGGAGACAGATAATAAACAATAAACATAACAAAATAATATGGCATTTTAGAGAGTGATCATTGCTATTGAGAAAAACAGCAGGGATGAGGGAGAGGAAGTGTTTTGGAGGTGGGGTTTGCAATTTTAAACTTTGAGGGTAGGACTCACTGAGAAAGATACATTTGAGCAAACAGAAGGCACTCTCTGGGGAAGAGCATTTCACGCCCAGGAACAAGGGCAAGGATCTGAGGGGAGAGGGTAGGTGGTGTATTTGAGGCTGGAGGGACCGGAGTGGAGTGAGTGAGGGGTGGAGGGAGTAGCAAGAGGTGAGACCCAAGATGTGGGGGGCAGGCTGGGGTGGGCAAGTCGCCTAGGCTCCTACAGGATGCTTCTCATCCTCCTTCCCTTCTCTCCTCCCCCGTTCCTTCACCTCCTTTTTTTTTCTTCACCACCTTTTAATATAGTCTGTTTTCTCTCACTTCCCCCCGCCCCTTGATCAGTCATGCCAAAGGCTTATTGTTCTTTTCAGGGAACTGGCTCTTAATTTTACTCGTCAAATCCATTTGATACAGAAGCATCATTCCAGAGGGGAAGCTGTAGAAACACCTAGGAGTGGGTATATCCTAGAAATATTTCAGATGCACAGGTTTTAAAACTCCTTTGGAATGATCCACAAACGTCTCCACCACTCGACAAGACAGAGGAACTGAGCATGACATTTGTAGTAAAACGTCTTGTAGAACACAAGGTGACAGCAGGGTTTCATTAAAACCAAAGGAATAGACTAGAGCTTGTTTTAAGCTAACTGCTATTTCAAGCAGCTCCTAAGGTTTTGAAGACACCTTTGCTTTTTCATCTAATTCAGAAAGTATGTGGAAAAGATGATTTTACTCACTTCCCTCCCTTTAACCTTTAAGTCAGTGGTGTCCGTAATGCAAATGATTATTGTCATAGCACTCTCATTTCTCATTCTGTGGAGGAAACGAGTGTGTGTGTGGAAAAATACTCATGTTGGGAACATTGGAAGCCACAAATCTCGGTTAAAATATAATAAATGTCTCTGTTTCTAAGATACTTTGATTTATCTCAGGCAAACCTGGTGATCTATTTTATACTGTGGGCATGTGTGCGTGGGTGCATACACACACACACACACACACACACACCCCTTTGAAATGGAAGTCACCATAAGGAAACTTAGTTATTATTAAGAATGAAAGTGAAACATAGAACAAGCAGGCGATTTGAACTGCATGTAAGAACTGACCACATGGTCTCTATGGTGACTTGCCTCTTGTGTTTGTGTGTAAGCCTAGGTACTCAGTTCTGCATTCCCTTTTGCTGGTCCTGAAACCACAGCACTATATCCTCATGTCATTGGGTGTGGTGACAACGCAGGGTTCCCTCCATCCTTCTTTTCCTTTTATTATTGTTCTTGATGATAGACTAACTTGGTTCTCATATGAAAAATGGGAATTCCTGCCAAGTGCCTGATAAAATATGAAGTTACTCAATAAAATAAGATTTGAATTAAGCTTCCACTTAATAGATTATGTTCTCAGTGAGTAGTGCCACCTGTCTGAAATGTCAATGCAATTAAAAACTCCTGCAAAGCTAAAAGAAAGGAGCCCCCTTTAGTCATTTTCCAGTTAAGCAGTTTCTGTGCTGAGCTGAATCACTTATGTATTTGCTCATTCAATGAAGTGTAGCAGTTGAAGTCAGGGGTTCTGAAATCCCATTGCCTGGTTTCAAATCCAATCTTTCACTTACTAGCCGAGTGGACCTCGGGTTAATTATGTCTCATTTTTGAGCTTCAGGTTCTTTATCTGCTAACTCAGCATGGTCCTTACCTCACAAAGTTTCTATGAGGTTAAATGAGATGATATAAGTGACACATTATACAATTGAGTATAATGTGTATAACTGTGGCCAATGCTGGTGGTCTAGTGGTTAAGATTTGTCACCACAGCCCGAGGTTCATTTCTGGTCAGGGAACCACACCATTTGTCTGTAGGCTGTGATACTGTGGCTGCTGTGTATTGTGATGCTGAAAGAAATGCCACTGGCAGTTCAGATATGAGCAGGGTCACCCATGATGGACGGGTTTCAGTGGAGCTTCCCGACTGAGACAGACTAGGAAGAAGGACCTGGCCACTCACTTCTGAAAAAATTGGCCATGGAGACCCTATGAACAGCAGCAGGGCATTGTCTGCTATGCTGGAAGGTGAGAGGATGGCCCAAAAAGACTGGGTAGGGCTCTGCTCTGCTGTACACAGGGTTGCTAGGAGTTGGAATCCACTTGATGGCACTAAAAACAAACATGTAATGCACATAGCATAACACCTGGCACATGGTAATTGCACAATACATATTAGCTGTTATGAATTTATTTAGGTTAAATGTGCAGGCCATTGGTCAGTTCTAGATGTTGTGAGAAATACAAAGATTGACTTAACAACATGGTCCCAGTCCTCAGGAAAAACAAGTTAAAAGATGATGAAGATATAAAGTAGAATGTGTTTGTACATGAGAGAGGGAGAGAGGAGCAAAGTGCCAGGAGAGTGCAGGTGACAGAGGGGTCACTTCTGCCAAGGGAGTTCCAAGAAAGTTGAAAAGGAGAAAGTCATTTTTTGAGCTGAGTGAAGAATGAGAAGGAAGTAAATAGACTTTTCTGTAGAAGAGGAGAGGACATTCTAGGAAGAAGGAATGACGTTGGCAAAGGCAAAGAGATGTGAAAATGTGGGATGTGTTTGGGGGAAGGGTGCCCATCCTGTTTGGGTTGGATCATGAACATAAAGATGATTTGTGCTGTATGTGACTGGAAATACAGGTTGGGACTTGAACTTAATTTTGGAAAGTAATAAGGAGCCACTGAAGGTACTGTGGTCATGACGGCTATTATAAAAATGGTATTTAAAGACTGTAAGGCATCGTGAGTTTGTTGATGAAATACCATGAATTTCTAAGTTATAATCAAGCCATTTTTGATCACTTCAGATATGTCATTGTGTTGTGTACCTATGCTTCTTTGTATTTGTCAATATGTGTTACTTGTTTTTACCCTTAATTTTTCCCTCTACAGGTATGATCTCCATTCCTTTGTACATCCCTCACACGATGTTTGACTGGAACTTTGGGAATAAAATCTGTGCATTTTGGCTCATTATTGACTATGTTTTGTGCACAGCATCTGTGTATAACATTGTGCTTATCAGCTATGATCGATACCAGTCAGTCTCGAATGCTGTAAGTCAAAACATTAATTTATCTTCCTTAGAAGAATTATATAATTGTAAATTTTGGGTCTCCAAGCAACAATTTTTTTAAGTATAATTTTTTTAATCAATTAAGGATTCACTATTTCACTTGATTCTTCTCATGACATCAAGCCTTTTCTTTTTTGAGGAAGATTGGCCCTGCACTATCTGTTGCCAATCTTCCTCTTTTTCTTTTTTCTCCCCAAAGTCCCAGTACATAGTTGTGTATCATAGTTGTAGAGTTGTAGCTCTTCTATGTGGGACGCCACCTCAGCATGGCTTGATGAGCGGTGAGTAGGTCCGCGCCCAGGATCCGAACCAGTGAACCCTGACCGTTGAAGCAGAGCATGCGAACTTAACTGCTATGCCACCGGGTCAGCCCCTATAATTTTTTGTTTTATTGACAAACCTTAGAGGAGCCTGATTATCCTTTTATCTGGCACGAAGTTCTCACTGGCCCTTAGTGAGCATTTTCTGTATGTGATTTGGATAAGTCACTCCCGTACGTGCCACTAAAATGGGAGGGTATCAGAGAAAATCCAAGGTAAGTTGTCAGAAGTGGTACACTGAGTACACAGTAGATCAGATAGATGTGAAGTTCACAGTAGGTTTATCAGTTCCACTCCTTAGACAAACTGAGACCTGCATATTTTCCTCAGGATGGAACTTGGTGGGCAAGTAGAAAGACTCCTAGACGTTTTTTATTGATGTCTTAATAGTTTATAACATTGTGAAATTTTAGGTGTACATTATTGTTTGTCAGTCACCATATAAACACATCCTTTTGCCTACCTCCCCTCCCCCTTGCTGCTGGTAACAACCAAACAGTTCTCTCTGTGTGTTAGTTTATATTATACAAATGGGTGAAATCATGTTGTGTTTGTCTTCCTCTCTCTGGCTTATTTCGCTTAACATAATTCCCTCCAGGTTCATCCATGTTGTTGCAAATGAGGCAATTTTGTCTTTTTTTATGGCTGAGTAGTATTCCATTGTATATATGTATATATGCCACTCTTCTTTATCCAATCGTCAAGACTCCTAGACTTTTGAATGTCATGAGAAAATCAATTTTGAATGGCCAAAGGAAAAGACAGTATACAGAGAAGATACAGGTTATACAGTGGGACCAACCAGAAAGATCAAGTCCCAGTGTGAGTTTAGAACCTATGCCAAGAAAGTCTGAACTTACTCAAGATTTGGAATAGCTTCTCAGCAAGTTGGTGACAATTCTTAAGCAAACTAGATTTATTGACATTAGAACAAAAGAGAAAACAAGGTTGATGTAAGTACGGATAAGGGGGAAAGGTGGCCATAGAAATATGGGCCAGTGATCTGAAACCTTTGAGATCTAGGTGGGAAACTGCCTTCATTTCTGAGTCCCAGGGACCCAAATCTTTGGGGCACTGTTGTGTGACAGGGATTTTGCTGGGATACAGAAATGAATCAGCCATCTCTATGTTGTTTTTTTTTTTGGTGAGGAAGATTCGCCCTGAGCTAACATCCATTGCCAATCTGGCCCGCCTTTTTTTTTGGATAAGGAAGATTAGCCCTGAGCTAACATCTGTGCCAATCTTCCTCTATTTTGTGTGTGGGATGCCTCCACAGCATGGCTGATCAGTGGAGTCGGTCCATGCCCGGGATCTGAACCCATGAACCCGGGCCGCCGAAGTGGAGCACACAGAACTTTAATCACTTGGCTATGGGGCTGGCCTAGCAGTCTCTATTTTTGAGGAGCATAATAGTCTAATGTGGAGACAGATCCATAAACAAATGGGTCCAGTACAATGGATTAAGTGCAATGCTGGAGTTGTGAGAAGACAGTGACAGCTCTGGCCTGGGAGGGCTGTGCTGCCCAGAGGCAGATAGGTTGGGAGGATGTATTAGATAAGGCAAGGATAAACTGCTGGAACAAAGTGACTTCAAAATGCCAAGGATCAAACAAGATAGAAGTTTACTTTTCTCTCACAGAACAGTCCAGGAAAGGTGGAAGACTCTGCTCCAGGAACTCATCCAGGGATGCAAGATAATGGGGTGGCTCCACATCCTCGAGGGCAGGGATCAGCAAACTTTTACTATAAAGGGCCAGATAGTAAATATTTTTTGGCTTTGCAGGACCTATGGTCTCTGTTGCAACTGTTTAAATCTGTTATAGCACAAACACAGCCATAGATAATTTGTTAAAAAAAAGGGAGGGGCCGGCCCAGTGGCACAGCAGTTTAGGTCACACTTTGGCAGCCCGGGGTTCACAGGTTTGGATCCTGGGTGCCGGCAGACGCACTGCTTGTCAGCCATGCTGTGGCGGCGTCCCATATAAAGTAGAGGAAGATGGGCACGGATGTTAGCCCAGGGCCAGTCTTCCTCAGCAAAAAGAGGAGGATTGGCAATGGATGTTAGCTCAGGGCTGGTCTTCCTCACCAAAAAAAAAGGAGCCAGCCCTGATGATCTAGTGGTTAAAGTTCAGTGCTGTCACCACTTCAGTGGCCTGGGTTCGCTCCTGGTCAGAGAACCACACAACCCATCTGTCAGTTGCCATGCTGTGGCAGTGACTCACATAGAAGAACCAGAAGGACTTACAACTAGGATATACAACCATGCAATGGGGCTTTGGGGAGAAAAAAAAAAAAAAAGAGGAAGATTGGCAACAGATATTAGCTCAGGGTGAATCCTTCCCTGCAATAAAAAGAGAAATGCTTGTACTAAAATGGTATTTCTCACCCTAGGCTGAAAAAAAAAAGACTTCACTGTGTTCTAATAAAACTTTATTTATCCAACCATGTGGGCCACATTAGTTCCATGGATAGTTGTTTGCTGACCTTTCCTCTAGGTCATTATCCTCATCTGCAAGGTCAAATTCAGATTGTTATCGCTCCAGGTTTTAGACAGGAAGGGCAAAGAGCAGAAGTCCAGGGCAACAGATTTTCTTTTAACCCAGCAGTGCAGAATCACAAAATGATTCCCACTCACATTTTATTGGTGAAACTTAGTCACATGGTCCCACCTTGCTGCAAGGGAAGCTGAGAAATGTGATCTCTAGCTGAGCCACCATATAGGCAGTAAGAAGGGGAGAATGGACGTGGTGGGACAGCTAGCTGTCTCCACCACTTGGCATTGGATACTTCACTGGGACCAGAGTCCACTGCAGTTTGTACTGGACAAACTATGGAGAGAGTACAGATCAGTTTGGATTAGCAGTTCAGAAGCTTATAACCTCATGTTTCTCAAACTGGAGGTCTTGACCCATTATTGAGTCATGAAATCAGGATTTGTGACCAGTCACTTTTTTTCCCATAAAAAATACAGAAAAGAGCAGAATAGAGTAGAATAAAAAAATTAAAGTATAAAATATCAGAGTACCTTGCACATAATAAAGGTAAGTATGAATACTTTTTATGAATACTTTTGTCCATATACTTCCTGATGATGTAAAAGGTATTTCTTATGTTAGGTCACAGTCAAAATGTTTGAAAAACAGTGCTCGAATTCGTAATCTTTCCCATTTGAACTTTAAAATTTTCCTTTCTTTCTGGGTTAATATTTCTTTTTAATTTTCACTGGATGTCCCTAGGACTTCCTTCACTGAATGTCCAAGCTCTTACATCTACCTGAGGTTTGTGGGAAGGTAAGAGACAGCTTGCCCAGTTAGAAGAAGTGCTTAGAAGTTACAGAGATGAGGAGTGATGCCCAGAGAGGAAATGGGTGGGTTTATTGCCTGATCTTGCCCTGAGGAATTTCACTGGCACTGCAGGCTGCAAACTCGATGAGGGCTGTGTCAGCTGGATCCCAGGTCCCTCATACATAGCACAGAGTCAAGTGTGTAAGAAGCGCTTCATACCTGAGTGCCTGAAGGGAGTACTCAGGCAACACTTGTACCGCTGTTGGCTACACGTTCCAATAGAGCTGTTGAACCAGAAGGAAGCCGTCAAAGACCTAGAGCTCGTGGGAGGTGGTCATGGGGAAGCTGGGCTCTTGCTGTAGCTGAAAGTAGAGGAGACAGTGTGATAGGGTAGGGTGTTGGGCTGGGCCTGGGAAATGAAAACCTGACAATTTGGAAAAGGAAGGCTCAATGCAGTTGGCAGTGCATGATTACAGCGCACTGTAAGTTTTCTGGAGGGGCAGATTCTGCGTGGCTGAAGCAAAAGTGGGTGTGGAAAGTAGAACAGCATAGCTGGAGGGAATGGGAATTGAAATGTTCACAGAATTAAGATAGTAAATAGAGAGTATTTCCTTACCTGCAGGTGAAGGAAGAAGTTTGATAGTAAAATCAAGATCATGAAAAATATTGTTGAGGGAGGACTGGCTAGTTTCCCAGGACTGCTGGACAAAGTACCACAAATGGGGTGGGTTAAAACAACAGAAATTTGAATAAATTTCAGTTCTGGAGGCTAGAAGTCCAAAATCAAGATGGAGGCAGGGCCCTGCTCTCTTTGAGGAGTCTAGGGGAGCCTGTTCCACGACTTTCTCTTAGCTTATGGTATTGCAACCATCCTTGGAATTCCTTGGCTTGTAGATGCCTCACCCCAAACTCTGCCTCCCTAGTCACCCGGTGTTCTCTCTGTCTCTTCTTATAAGGACACCAGTCGTATTGCATTAGGGTTCACCCTAGTTGAATATGACCTCATCTTAACTTGATTACATCTGCAAAGACCTTATTTGCAAATGAGGTCACATTCATAGGTATTAGGTATTAGGACTCCAACATACCTTTTTAGGGGACACAATTCCACCCACAACAGGCACTTAGAATGGCTCTGTAGTCTCATCTCATTATTAACATGAGCAAGTTCCAGGAGCTGCTCTGTCTCACAAAAGAAACTTGACTGACAGAAGGTTTGGATATCTTACTGGGGCAGGGAAGGAAGCAGGGTAAGAGGCAATATCCTGAATGATGGACATATTCTATAGTGGTTGGGAACTGGGCCACTGATTGGTTTCAGAGAGGCCACTCCAACTGGCCTGGGCCTGTATGCAAGCAATGCTATAGAGCTGTCTATCTGTCAAAAGTGCTATGCAGAGAAGAAGAGATTGGCATCATCTTCTCAATTCCCTTGGATGTCCATCATTCCATTTGACCTTATGCATAATAGAAAAGAGATCATTTTCCAGCATATTGCATCATATCATTACAAAGGCTGAACAGAGCAATTAAAAAACTAAATGCAGTTTTATGACCATCTGGGTATTGTTACCATCTTCATCATCATTAGATTTAGTGCAAGAGGTGTATTAATTAGTGGTATGAGAAGCAGAAGGCAAAAAAGTGTATTGTACAGGGGAGCTTGTGGTCAGACCATATGCATTTTAGATTAGCCTCAGAAATACCAGTAATTTTGAAAAAGAAAAACCCACTTCCCTGCAATTTTAAAAATAACTTAGTTTTTTTTTAAACAAGCTTACTTCTTACCTCTAGCCAATTGGTAAGCCCTTCCCATTACGTACAACCCATCAAAGAGAGACAGTGCTGGGTAATGCTACACACTTTTAATAAAAATGAGAAAATGCTGTAGAATAAGACTTAAAAACTCACAGAGAAAATAGTACATGAGAAATAGTGAAAAGGGAGGCATAATCCAGTTTCATGGGTAGATCATTTCCTTTCCCTCGAGTAAGGAAATCAGAGAAACATAGAACATTTGAGCTGGAAGGAACCTTGCTGATCAAAAAGAGGTTCAGAGAGGTTGTCTGTTCCAGGTCCCCTTAAAAATTCTTAGTTCATACATTTATCCTGCTTATAGGGTGGTTGGTCTTGGGCATCTTTAGATTTCATACAGAAGATATTCTTAAAGATTTCAGGATCTATCAAAGACCATGGGTTGTGTGATCCGAGAGCAATTCTCACTCATAGAATCTCATTTTCCCTTATAGAAGACTGTCCTTGTGATCAAGTGGACCTAGAACTTTCTCCATTCTTAAAAAAGATTGTGGCACTCGCCACAGCCATGTCTCTCAAAGTGGCTGGCTTTGCACCATTTTTGTCTGGTGGAAACATTTGTAGAAAGAAAGGATTTGGTAATGGGCAATAACACTGTGGTATCTCTCCGTACGTAGCTGGTTTAAACTTCTTTCTTTTTGTGTTTCATCTTCTGGGAGTAATGTAAGAGTTCTTTCTCTTTTTGACCTCATCTTGAAGTCTCAGCATAAACTGCAGAGCAGATTCTTCCTGAATATTGGAATCAGAAAAGCCAGTGGCTTTAAAACTTTTTTGACTGTGACTACAGTGAGAAACACGTTTTACACTGTGATTCAGTACACGCATTTCTTTCTTTATGTGTATCTATATTCCCAAAGCAAGTTTCATCAAACAATATATACACTTATGATGTGTGATGCATTCTGACATTGACTATTCCATTTAATTAAAAAAAAAAAACTGCTGCTCATGACCCAGGCAGCAGATTGAGAAACACTGTGAAAAGGTGCACCCAGTTTCAGTTTTTTAACGGTTCAGATTAGTGTCTGTGGTCTAGGAAAGATTGCTTTCTTATTTTAGATATTGGCCTTAACTTATTTTCTACAGTGTCAGAGGTTTAACCTTGAAGGTTACAGTCTTCCCGTTGAAAACCACTAAGAACCACATCATGTTACCCAGGTCCAGTTAATGTCCCCACCTCTTGCGTATCCTTGTAATTCCTGAGGGTTATGGTATGGTTTGTGCAATCAACATATGTTCATTATACTGAAAAGAATTTATTTGGTCTCTTTTAGATATCTTACAGAGCTCAACACACTCGGATCTGGAAGATCATGACTCTGATGGTGGCCATCTGGGTGTTGGCCTTCTTAGTGCATGGGCCCATAATTCTAGTTTCAGAGTCTTGGAAGAGTGAGGAGAAAGATTGTGAACCTGGATTCTTTTCAGAATGGTATATCCTTGCCATCACGTCATTCTTGGAATTCCTGGTTCCTGTCTTCTCAATGGCTTATTTCAACATGTATATTTACTGGAGACTATGGAAGCGTGGTAATCTCAGCAGGGGGCAAAGCCATGCTGGACTCACTTCTCCTGTCTCTTCTGGTAACTGTGGACGCTCATTCAGTTGTAGACTGTTTTCAAGAACATCTCTTCGTGAACCGAAGGAAGCAGAGGAAACAGCAGCATCCTTTGGTTCCAAGAGACAGAACAGTCTCTTGCTTTCTTTAAGAACTCAGAAGAATAGCAATATAATTGCTGCCAAAATGGGTTCCCTCTCGCAATCAGATTCCCTAGTTCTTCATCAAAGGGAACATCTTGAACTGCTCAGAGCCAGGAAATTAGCCAAGTCACTGGCCCTTCTCTTAGGTGTTTTTGTCATTTGCTGGGCTCCCTATTCTCTGTTCACAATTATTCGTTCAATTTACCGCTCAGATCAGCGTCCTGAAACAATTGGGTACGAAATCACATTTTGGCTTCAGTGGTTCAATTCCTTTGTGAATCCTCTTTTGTATCCATTGTGTCACAAGCATTTTCAGAAGGCTTTCCTGAAAGTATTTTGTAGGAAAAAGCAACCCATACCATCACACAATCAGTCAACGTCCTCTTAAAGATAATTTTATCACTTGCATAAATTTTAGTCTTAATCTCACTGAAATGAATTTGATCTGGCTTTCATCTTGCCCTTTGCATTCTACCAAAAAGTCCATAAAATCATAACACTTGAAAACTTAAAAAAAGAACCAGAACCTAGAAGTCAATGGAAAATTATTTCAATGAATAATAACGGTATAATATAAATTGACAATAACATTTTTGTAATCTCATTGCCAAAATAACAGTATAAGTGTAAATTGGCAATAACATCTTTGTAAACTCATAGCCACAAAAGCACTGTATTTTTCTTAGTCATCACCTCTTCCTTCTTCTGTAGATCTTGATATAACATTGATTGTGAAAGTCTAAAGTTTTTGTTTTCTTTCTATGTTCATTGTTTGACACAGTCTTAAGTGAATTTTCCTTTTTATTTTATATTGATGAAAATTTGTCAAGTTTTAAAATCATTCCCTAAAGTATACAATAGAAAAAAGAGCTATATTGTCCTCTTTGCTGGGGGTGGACGACTCTGTTATGATCAGTGGCCAGGCGAGTTGGGCTTTGAGTTAGCAGGAGCAGGGAGTGAGGGTGCCCAGGAGGAAGAGTGGAGCGCATGTGCACTTCCAGACTTCATATTCCTGATCCCAGAAGAGAAGGAAATGTGGGATGGTGGAGGAAAGAGCAGGGAGCCGCAGTTCTCCGAGTTCCTCAGTGAAGTCATCTTGGAGGCCCAGCAATCTAGGATGGGAGGGTGAGGGACAGGCAACAGTCACCAGTGGGTTGAAAGCACGGCTTTCCCTATTCCTTCCTGTCCCCTTCTCCCAACTTCCACATCGACTAAAACTCCTCTAAAAGAAAATACGGAAGAAAGAGAAAGGCTAAGAAATGGTGAGAGGACTATATGATTAAACCTGATGTACCTGGTATAACATGCACACAACTAGTAGGTGTCAATAATTATTAATAAAATATTGCTGTATTTACTTGATGTCTCTGACTCGTGTACCCAATGTTTTACACTGCAGCGCTCAGAGTGTTTCTTTTATGCAGTTAGTGTAGGTTATACCTTACTGACGAGTCACATTTTATTAGTCTGATGACATTTTGTTCTTGTTGTCATTATAAATTGTTTTTTTTCCCCCAGTGTTCTTTGCTGGTCTTTGTCATAACACTTCATTTTGGTCTCTTAGTTAATTTCATTACTCCTATAAGGTTTTTTCAGTGTTTCTTCTATAACTTCTCAAAGTTCTTATACAGTTTAGTCATTTTCATATTTCTTAGGCCTTTTAATTTCAAACACTAAAATATGAAAATCTTTTAAGTATAAGTGCTTAGAAATGCACATAATTTTATATACTCTATGCCTTACATTAAGATCAAAATAGGAAATACATGTTAACTTTCAATAGTAATTTGAAAAATTCAGGAAATAAACTCTCATAAATGCACAAGTTTTTATGAAGTTGTTACTTGTCAGCTGTTGGTTTTAACATTTATTAATTATTGGTTGTGAATTTCCTGTGATCACTGGAGGCTCAAATGTTCATTGAATGGAGTGGCCCCATGAAAACTTTTCCCAGTTGAACCTTGGGGGAAACAGGCCTAAATATTCATACGTATTTTCTAAAATACAGAAAATACAATACATATTGTATTTCATTCAATCTAAGATGCTGTCAATGTAAGATATACCGTAATTTTATTTACCACTATAACAGAGAAAATGCTACAGATTGTTTATGAAATAATAATTTGAAAAATCACATTGAGGGGCTGACCCGGTGGCGTAGTGGTTAAGTTCGGTGTGCTCTGCTTCAGCGGCCCGGGTGCGCAGGTTTGGATCCCAGGTGTGGATCTATGCCACTCATCAGCCATGTTGTGGTGGCGACTCACATACAAAATAGAGAAAGATTGGCACAGATGTTAGCTCAGGGCTAATCTTCCTCAAGCAAAAAAAAAAAAAAAAGAAGAGGATTGGCAACAGATATTAGCTCAGGGCGAATCTCCCTCAGCAAAAAAACAAAAACAAAAACAAGAAAACCACATTGATAGTAATCCCATTGTGATTTCACAGTTGTTGAAAAAGTGAGCAATGTGTGTCTTAGAAATGATGAAATATGATACATGTATGATAAATCAACAGAATAGGGCTAATCCTCTATGGAATGAGTGTTTGAATAAATAAATCCTTTTGGTGGTACATTCATGTATTCATTAAACAAGTGTTTTTTAAGAATCTATCATATATTAGCTACTTATTAAGATGTCTATGAACCTTGCCAATAAGATTTAGATTCCCTGGGGCAAGAATTTTACTTTGGGGTTCTCTTAGTACAATGTATCCCATAAGTGCTCTGTGGATACTTATTGAAAAGGCATGCATTAGGCATTTTCCTTAAAAATGGAATGTAAATACCAGTTTTTTAATACAAGTCTTTTAAATTTGTGCTGGAGGAACTTTAAAATATGATTTTCATCATAGTAAAAATAATATGTACTTATCATGAAAAGAAAAGACAATAACAAAACAATTTCTATACCCAAGAAGGAGCCAGAATGATTAGTTTGGTGTATATGTTTTTAGAGAAATAAAATAATGTAATCTCATTTTCTAGAAACACATGTTTGTATATCTAATTTCTATCTAAACTTCTCACCTCATCCTCAGGTGAATCCTTTCATAAAATGAAGGTTCCTATTCCAGTGTGAGCAATTACCATTCCCCTGCCCCAAATATATCTGGTTTATAAATACCTATTAAATTTTAAATTAAAAATATTTAATTTTAAATACTTATTAGCTCTTCTTAAACCCAAACCCAACTCCACTGGTGTAATTGGCAGAATATTCCTAAGAATGTTGGTTCCTAAGTGTTGGCTTCAGTTGGCCTGTACAGAAATCGATTCAAGAAGAGTGAAGACAGATTTAGAACATAAATGTCAATTGTGAATGACACTTTAGATATAGTCTTTTTATGAGTAATGACGGCTTTAAATATAAATAACTGAACAATCATAATAAGTATTTTATAGAACTGCTTTTTGTGTTTTTTTGGTAACTACTGTCTTGTAGCAAGGATCTTGGCATTTGGAGAAACGATTTTTCACATTATGATTTCAGAAAAAGAGAAATCCTATCATACAAAGTAAACTTTTTGTTCTAAAAATTGTTATCAGTCAGGGTTGAGTCAAGAAAACAGAAATCACGTTAATTATTTCAAACAGAAGGGATTTAATATAAAATTGGTTAGTATAGGATATTGGAAGACTGAAAGAGCAAGAAGTGGATGTTGACATAAAAAACAACTACCATCTTTAAGGCTAGATAGAATAAAAGAGAAGTAGTGTTATCAGAACCTAGGATCTTGGAGAAGTCTCTGGAGGACTGATGCTTGCAGCTCTGGTTGATGCATGATGCCCAATGGTTAGGGCTACAATAGCCAAAGGGATAGAACCAGTTGGTGCTCAGACTACCATGGCGGGGGACAGGGCATCTGTGGCTGCTGCTGGTACCTCTGATGGGTACTTTTGCTGGGCTCTGCTGCTGGAGAGATGCCAAGTCAAGCTAGAAGCACTAGGTGAGTTTTCTTAGTACCTCCCACCTCCCAGTCTCTGGCCAGCGCCTTCCATTAGTGGAACCTAATTGAAAGCCAGAGGCAAGGGAGTCTGGGACAGACGTGTTTCCTAGTCCCAGCCTACAGGGCAGTGTATAAAAAGGTAGGCTTAGAGCTAATAGGTGGCAGATAACTGGCAAAAGCATCTTATATTTAAGCATAATAAAGTAGAACTTCGGTCTTCAGGGATTTACACTTTCAACTGTATATAAGCAGCCTCCTAGTCTATAACATTGTAATTTGTAATTTTCTTCAGGCACAAATTCAAATTGTGTACCCTTAGGCTGGTATGCTGAGTGATTTGGCCGCGAAGCCCAGCATCCTCATTCCAACAAAGTTTTCTTGACCTCTATTCTTGTCACATGGACTGCAAGCTTGGGCAAACACAGGCTAAACAAGGGCATGCCCAGACCAGAATAACCACTCAGCTGACCCAGAGACTCCTGAGCAATGATAGGAGACTGTGTTTTGGGAGTGGTCTGTTATTCAGCAAGAGCTAACTGACATGGCAAACACCCACCCTACTATGAATTAAACATAGCCTCTGAAAGTTGAGGATAAGAGAGACGTAGATATTTACAGCACTTGTTCTTTTGTGGGAGCTGAGACAAAAGACAAACATTATCATGCAATAGGACAGACTTTTTTTTAAGGTCACGGCTACTTCTCTACAGGAATATAGTCATTGCAAAATGACTTAGTAGCAAGGATGATTGATTTTGAAATATCATAAACTGTGCAACATAGTAATAACAGGATAAATGCACCCAAGAGGGTAAAGTTGCACTGTGGGGATGGAAGAGAAAGGGCATCACAGGTGACAACAGGCTGTTCTGAGCTCTGCACATCTCTCCCTTAATTACCTGTTTCAGTTTCTTCAAGTTTCCCTCTTAAGTCAGATACTATAACCTAAGGACTGGGTATGCACTTTGTATTAAATGGTCTCTCTCTCTCTCTCTCTCTGTTTTTCTTTTTTGGTGAGGAAAATTGGCCCTGAGCTAACAGCTGTGCCAACTTTCCTCTATTTTGTATGTAGGATGATGCCACAGCATGGCTTGATGGGTGGTGTGTAGGTCCACACCTGGGATCGAACCCTGGGCTGCCAAGGTGGGGCACATGAACTTAACCACTATGCCACTGGGCTGGCCCCTTAATGGTCTCTCCTTTTTGGATCCTTTTCTTCTTGCTTATGCCTATAGTCATATCCCTATGTGCCTAACCTTCTACTAGGGAATAAGAGGAGAAGGGAGAGGACTTTAAATGGAACCAGCCAGTTTGGTCCATGATGAGTAGCTTTGTGAAAGGATTAGTGGAAGAAGCCGAAGTTATCTGTCATTATTTCCATACTGCCTTTCTCTGCTCTCTTACCACAGTTCACAATGAGTTGGCCATAAAAGAAAATATTGCACAAGAAAAGTTCAGGGAACTCTTAGTGAACCAGAGCCTAATCCACTGTTTTTTTTTTTTTTTAATCAGAGCCTACTGACCTGGGGGAAGGGGAACACACAACCTCCTCTGACTCTAGCCATCCTGACCCACCTAAGCAGGGAAAAAAACCAGAAACACTTGTGAAGTTCACAGTTCAGAGGTGGGGGCTCACTGAAAGACCGAGATCTAATTGGAGAATATAGGATGGTTCCCCTCCCCCACACCTATTTATAGCAGTTCCTTCTATGCAGTGCATCATGCCCAGCTATCAAGAAAAAATTACAAGGCATATCAAAAGGCAAAAACAGAATCTGAAGAGATAGAGCAAGCATCAGAACCAGACATGGCAGGGATGTTGGAATTATCGGACTGGGAATTTAAAACAACTATGATGAAGATGCTGAGGGCTCTGATGGGTAAAGTAGAGAGCCTGAAAGAACAGATGGGCAATATAAGCAGAGAGATGGAAATCCTAAGAAAAGTTTAGGTAACTGTTGAAAGATTTTTCTGATGCTCACCCTCACCTAAAATTTCTAATAATCAAGATAAAGACACTTCTTCCTCCATAGAAATGCACTTATCAGTTCCTTCTTAGAAACTAGAAGACAAGTGGTTTAAAATTATTACTCCATCCTCTGCTCTTGCCCCGACCTAGGTCATCTGCCTCATGGCTGGGGTGGCGACTGGGCAACTGGTCGGATGTTCTGGCTTCCCATTTCTGGAATCCAACCGTTTTGAGTTCAATCCTTATTTTTGGGTTTTGTTCCTCTGGCTTCACATAGGTCAGGCTGGGCTAAAGGTCATAATTATTACTGAGCTAAGAATAGCTCTCAAGGGGCTGCAATCCCCCTGGTATGGAGTTGGACACCATGGTCTACTCCCCAGTATTCTTCACCCCTAGGCATTCATGAGAACCAAAAAAAGGATGGTCTGGAGTCTGAAGGCCATACTCCTCTCCACTCTTCTCCGGAACATGAGGAAAATGTCTGGGGCTTTGAGATGAAAGCTCCACACCGCACAGTGGGTACCATGGGCCAGGTAAGGCACAGTCCTTGCCTTTAAGGAGTTATATATCATCTAGCTTGAAATCAACAGGGACACGCACCCAAATGTGCACTGCAGGGAAGTGACACAGCATGATGAATTGTTTCTTTTATAGTGATGTGTATAGAGATGAAAGAGAGGGCCAGGCACCTATAGCTGTCCTGCTGCAGAACTGCCCTGCTTGGCTCTCTCTTTCCAAGCAACCCAGTTCTTCCATGATAAGGCTGTGCAGCTGTTCTTCTGGACTCGTATAGACAAGACTTTGACTGGAGAAGGCTAGAATAGGATTTGCATGGATATTGGTAATGTAGAAACTTATGTATGATGCCAGACAGGATTAATTACCTTATTCCTTAAAACACCTATGTAAAACAGATACCGTTGTTATTCTTATTCCACAGACGAGGAAACTAAAGGATAGAGAGTAGATGACTTGCGCCGGTGGTACAATCAGCAGGTAATGAAGCCAGAACTTGAACTCAAGGAGTCTGAAACTGGAGTCCAGATGCAGAAGCCCCATCCCACTCTGCCTCTCAACACTCGTGAGATCTCACAGGGAAGGTAGTGAGTCCGAGCTTTTAGAAGGAGAAGAATTCAAGTGAACTAAACAAAATCCCTAAATCAAGCCAAATCAAAATAAAAATCCAAATCAACAAAACCCAAATCTCAGGATTTTTTCTTTCCCCTTCACAACAGCAGTCTCTACTGTCTCCACCAGATGGCAGTAATTCCACATAGTTTTCACCCTTTTTGTTTCTGTTTGAGCAGCCACTGAATAAATAAATTGGTAATATTGTTTTGTGTTATAATTTAAAGAAATCCGATAACAGCCCTCTTACTTGTCAATATTTTATATTGAATTAAACTTATAAAATCTGTTAAGGCTACATAAACTCTATAAAAACAAAACAAAACAATGACTTCTCCTTTTCCCCCACTAGAAAATGACTGCCCTAAAGTGCTCTCAGAAGGGCATGTGTGTGCACGTACACATACCCCCACACACATCCACCTCCTCACGCATCTCCCACATATACCCACAAACACACACACACATCCACACACCTACACTAACCCACATACATGTCCATACATCCCTGTCCATCTATTCCCCCTATATCCGCACACAGACACAGACACATCAACACACACACAGACACAGATATAAACATTCCAAGAAGAGGAATCCCTTCTCAGAGAATTCCTTAAAAATCCCTTAAGACTGTAAGGAAAGTATAAAAGTTTTTCTGTGCGTATTTCATTAGTGTCCTTTGCAAAATTATTACAAACTATTGGCTTTAAAAAAATCACTGCATTTCAGGACGTCCAAAGCCTATAAAAATCTTTCTTCTCCGAAATTCACTGAAAAAGAGTAATTCTCTTCTTATTTTACACACTCACAAACCTATGCCCATCTTTCCTAAACCATTATTTTATTGGCATTTCTTTCTCAACTACTCTACATTTCTCCATGATTTCCCAAGGTAGCTGACTTCTTCTCATTGTCAGAGCCGTTTGCCAAAATATCCAAAACTTTCACAGAGGCAGCTGTAAGTTCATGACCCTCTAACTTGAAATATCCTCATAACAGAATTTTCAACTTCATTTTCTCCGTTTAAGAAAGCACCACCCACTGGCTGAATTTGGTATTGCAGCTCAGTTTTAGTTAAAGCCCAGCTTAACTTGTATGGTTGTATGATCAGGATGTAAAAAGGAAAATTGTTTTAACTAAACAATAACTTCTAATGTCACATTACACCATGTGCCATGAGTTTAAGCCACATTTAAGATCTTTATCTCGTCAAAAATTTTCCTTATCATTTAACTGGGGCGTCCCTCACTCCCATACTTTCTGCTCTCATGAGACTGTCTTTGATGTTATACGAAATGTTAATGGGGAAAAAAAGTACATTTTGGTGAAGATTGCTCCATGATCAACTTTCCAGGAATAAAACTATTTCATAAGGTGGACATTATTTTTTTTTAAAAAAAGCTTAGTGTTGGCAGTGATGATAAACCTTTTAGATTTATACAAAATCTTGACTAAGAAGAGTCTCAGACACTGTTGATGCAGACGACACTTTCATTCCATTTCTATCAATCAACATCCGTTTCAGTTATTAAAATCCTGTGAGGTTTTGTTCTGCAACTTGGGAAAGAGAAGGAAATTTATTCTGGGGAAGAAAAACTGGGAAGAAAGAGAAGAGAGAAGTGGATGATAATGTATATTTATCTTCCTGGTTTATATTTGAATTCCTCTTGAGAGAGGAATGAGGACCAAAACTTGATAGAATTATTTTACTTGACTTCCGTCCCAGGGGTCATCCCAGAAGGTGATAAAATGTTTCAAGACTTTGTGATTCTCTTGGCATAACAGAGCTGCCGTGGTGACCAGATGTCAAAATGTGACACAGAGCTAGGAAGGAAGCCATTCTCCTCCCCGCTGTGAGGAACCCAGCCCTGTTCTGAGAAGCTGGTCTGGCACGCAGGCCTTGCCTGGGCAGTGCACCATGTGGAGTCCAATATGGCCACAGGATTCTCCTGATGGGCACTGGCAGCGCCGGGCCTTCCCCACGCAGGGGGCTTCATGTGTGGTGGACAAGGACAAAGGAGAGCTACTGCTGGAGATGGGAAAGAGGGTCGCTGCCTCATGCTTACTGCAGCTGACAGACTGGTTTGTGGGCATGTGCGAGGGCATCTCTTTGGGGACTGTCAGAAATGACAGGACAGGTACAAAAAGGCTAGTGTCTGGAAATCAGACAAATGGGGGATTCATCTGTCATAAGTGTTTGTTTTTCAAAAAAATTAAATGTCTCTTTCTCTGAGTATATATTATGATAAAATTATATATAAGGGATAAAATTATGAATACGTGTATATATGTGTATATTCATATATATATATCTATGTTTAAAGTAGTCACAGGCTAATGAGGTCTAGGATATTTGGGCAACATCTACCAGCATAACCAGCAGCTTCAACGGAAACGCTTGTTACCATGGTATGGTGGGAGCAGGTGTAATTTGGATAACTACCTCATTTGGAGGAAAGGGATGGGGCATGGAACCCACTCTAGCTTCTATATTCCAACTGCATCCAAGACTTGGGGGGACGGAGAAGAGGTGTGAACATAGGGAGGGGGGCGGAGGAGAATTTTTTCAAATTCATGCCTGTAGCTTGACTGTTTACTTCTAGAAGTTACTTGGGCATTGATTGGGGTTAACGCAGAACTTGGCTCCTTCTTTCCGAAAAGCTCACATCAGTTTTCACAATAGCACATCAGAAATCTAAAGCCATAGAAGAACTGAGCCAGGAAATGAAAGGTGATAAAGCCCCAGCCCCTGGCCGCCGCTATTCTCTGCACATCTGTGCTGCTTCTTCACACAGGCCGACTTCAATGGAAGCTCTGTGCCTGCAGAACTGCCCAGGGACCTGGCCTCCTCACCCCTCATCACATTTTGAGGTGGGCAACACGAGCTTTTGAATCAGGAAGCAATTTTAAAATAGTCGTGTTTTGATCCCGCAGGCCTGGTTTCATCTGATTAATAAGCTATGCTTTAAAGGCCCTACTTGTTTGCTTCCCCTGGGCAGCTCCCACCCCAAACCCACCCTCCAAGGGTCTGCAGACAGGACCCTCTTTTCCCTTGTGACCGAGCCCTGCAATAGGACCCGGTGCAGCCCTGCCCAGAAGGACTAGCCCAGCGCCCGCCTGACCTTGCCAGGAGGAATTTCTCTCTCCAGCTTGAATTTCCTTCCTGTCTCCCTTCAGGCCTTTACTGCTGGCTATGCTCCCCTTTGACCACCGTGAATAAATCTTCCCTGCATCCCTGATAGCTGCTGATTTGGCTTCTTTCTTATTTTTTTTTAATTGAAAGTAAACCTTCAAAGCGGCCCAGTCACCTGAGAAGCTCCGCTGAGCGCTGCAGCTGGGCTGGGGAACCTCAAACAGAAGAGCTGCGTTTTACCCTGTCCCCCTCCTGCCCTGACTGGGGGCTGGGGGGCGGGAGGGAGGGCGGGAATCAGGGGGCTTTGTGGGCTGCCAGGGCCACTCAGCTTTCAGTTTAGCTTTTGCATTAAAAGAAGGGAATGTGGACATGGGTAAGGAGGTTGTGGAGAGGTTTTGAAAGTGGCTGTGTAACCGGAGAGAAAGGTTGAAAGAGACAGAGAGAGAGAAAGAGAGATTTGCAGAGGGAGGTGTGAGTTTGCAGCAGATGCATGTTCAGTTTATTTATAAAAGAAAGAGAAATCTGGGGTGTCTTTGTGCTGTCTGGTTAGACTATTGGGGGTACTTTGCAGAAGGAAATTAATTTTAAAAAAGCATATTCACATTTAACAATTGGTTTGTAACACCAGGAAGCAACAATGCATGGGAAGGCACAGAATTAGGAGTCAAGGTTCCTGGATTTTATCCTAGGGTTTTCTCCTCCGTTACTTTGCCATTTTAAGCTGGTCACTTCAGCTTAAAACACAATTTTTTGTTATATAAATTTAAAAATATTCAGAGAAGTTGAAAAAATAACATAAAAAATACTTTTATACCTACTACCTAGATTCAACAATGGTTAACATTTTTTCCATTTTTTTCTTTATCTCTGTGTGTATCCATTCTCCCTGCCCCCCACCCCCCATAGTTGCTGAACCATTTGAAAGTAAATTACAGACATCATGACACTTCACCCCTAAATACTCCAGCATGCATTTCCTAAGAAGGACATTCTCCTACACAACCACAATACAATTATCATACCTAAGAAAATTTAAAGTAATTCCCTAATAACATTTAATATCCAGCCCATATTAAAACTTCTACAATTGATTCCAAATTATCTTTTATAACTAGTTTTTGTTTTCAACCAGGAACCAATCAAAACTCACTCATAAATTTGGTTAGGTCATTTTTTAATCTCTTGCTCTCTCTTCTCTTATTGAGGTAGAGCCTACATACGAAGTGTACAAATCTTAAATGGATACCTTGATGCATTTTTTAAAAATAGACTTTATTTTTTAGAGTATTTTAGACCTTGATGAATTTTTATTAAGTATACCCCTATGTAATCACTAACCAGATTGATAAATAGAATATTTCCATCACCCCAGAAGGTTTCCTTGTAGCCTCTCCTGGTCAATATCTCCTCCTCTCCATCCCCAGAAGGGGCAAAGGTGTGAAACAAATGGAACTGTCAGATCTTTTGGCTGGGGAAGTAAGTTGGTTCAACCACTTAGGAAAATTGTTTGCCAGTATCTAATAAATTTCAACATCTACTGACTGTATGACCCAGCAAATTCCATTCCTCAGTATGTACTCAAGAGAAATGATTGAATATGCCACTAAAAGACCTGTGCAAGAATGCTCTTAGCAGCTTTATTCATAATTTGTCCGAACTGGAAATGTTCCAAATGTCCATCAACAATAAAATGGATAAATTGTGGTATATTTATACAAAGAAATACTACACAGCAGTAGAAAGGAGAGTGAGAGACTGAATCATGCAATAGCTTCGGTGGATCTCAGATGTTATATTGAGTGAAACAAGCTTGGTACAAAGAGAGGACATGCTATATGAATCCTTGGAGATAAAGGTCAAAAATAGGCAAAAATTATCTATTGTGAGAGAAGTCGTTAGTCTCCTTTAATTAACGATCACCACTTTTTTCCATGACATTTTCTTTTTCAAGAGACTAGGTGAGTTTTTTGTCGAGTGTCTCACGTTCTGGATTTGTCTGATCGTTTCCTTTAACTTGATCCTTCTAAACTGAAGATCCATGAGAGAACTGAGCTGTAATGTCCAAAGGCAGCCATTTTATGTCATGAATTCACTTCTGTCACGTGCATCTAGAATGGTGTTAGTTATGTTCCATTCTTGGGAGAATTGAGTAAATCATTACTCAACTCATTTTCTGTGATCTGTGGTTCAGTTGAGGAACCCCAGTCGAGAAAGGCTTACTGAAAGTTAGCTCTTAATGCTGATGAGAGTCAAGTTAAACATTTTTGGCAAGAATATTTTACAGGTGGTACTGTGTACTTCCTACCGTATCACACTGAGGGGCATTTAATGTCAAGTTGTTCCACTATTAGTGATGTGGATGCGGAGTTTGATCCCTTGGTTAAGAGAGTGACAGCCAGGTCTCTCTGTTGTAAAGGTTGTTTTCCCAAGTCTCCATGGCTTAACAACCTCATTTGTCAACATGAAGTGCTCATAGGTCAGTGTCTCCCACTTGATGGAATAGTTTCTTTCCTGCAGATTTGGCTGCAAGGTGAAATTGTTCACAGCAAAATGATTATTTCACCTACAGAGCATCACCCTAAAATGGGAGCTTCATATCACGAAAAACATTTCTTAACTGTAATAGAACATTTCTAATCTTTGAGATTTTTAGGCAATATAAAATGAATTCTCTTCCTACTTGAGCTAATTTGATAAAACATGAAATTTTGGATATTAAAATTGCTTAGATTTAGGACACATTATACTGCATTTTTATGCATTTTGATGGTGATAAATATTATGGGAGGTAGTGTTTAAATCATTGGCAGAAACTACATTAAGGATTTCATGTATATACCTAGATCTTAGACCTGGAACAGATGTGTTTCAAAGCATTTTGTAGTTTAAAAAATTACTCTTAAGAATTCACTTTTGTACTCTAACGTAAAGAAAGAAAAGTGGTTTAAGCATGATTATCCACTGGCTATATGGGAAAAAAATAATTTCAAGTGACCTAGATGAATATTGGTGGAATAATCATCACACCAATCCAGAATAGTTTGGTGGAGAAAGCCAAGGGTCAAGTCTCACTTACTAGCTGAGTAACCATGGCCAGTGCACCCTAAGCCTTGACATCCTTGTGACAGATTAAAGACGGCTGCAAATTGGTTGATGTTCCTCCCTTCAAGAGGTTGGGTCCATGTATGCTCCCTTGAATTTTGGTGGACTCTGTGACTGCTTTGGGCAGTAGAATACAGTTCAAGTGATGATGTGCCAGTTTCTGGACCCAAGCCTTATGAGACTGGGAGCTGCCACTTCCTGTCTTTTGGGACACACTTTTAAAACCTAGCCATGATGCTGTAGGAAGCACAAGCAGCCCTGTGGAGGAGCCCATGTGGAGAAGGACTCTTAGCTGACATACCGACTGAGCTCCCAGCTGGCAGCCAGCACCAACTTGCCAGCCATGTGAGAGAACCATTCTTGGAAGCGGATCCTCTAGTCTTCATTGAGTCACTCAAAGTGATGCTGCATGGAGCAGAGATGGCCATCTCCACCAGGCACTGCCCATAATTGCAGATTGGTGAGTAAAATAAATAAGTGTTCTTCTTAAGCCACTAGGTTTTGGAATAGTTTGTTATTAAGCAAAGATAATTGCAAAAATGCTCATTTGCAATATGGTGATAAACCCACTTGTCTTCTCTTCACAGAGAGGGTCAAATAGGATAGGGCTTAAAAGTGCTATGCAGACTATAAAGCAATTCTATGCCAATGCAAGGTGATAGTCTCTGAAGTAACCAATAGAATGGAAGGATTCTGTAAATGTTACTGATGTGAAGTTGGCATATTGCTCTCATTTCTACTCATCCCACCTCCTGAAGTTAGAAACAGTACCAGTTACTTTTTCTTATTGTGGTAAAATATACATTACATAAAGTGTACCATTTTATCCATTTTTAAGTGTACAGTTCGGTGACATGAAGTACATTCACATTGTTGTGCAACCATCATTACTATCCATCTTCAGAATTCCAGTTACTTTTGATAACAGGAAATATATCTTCTTAACAAGTACAATTTTCTATTCCAAATTTGAAGTGAAGCTAAATCATCTTAGCACTGTATGTGATGATGATAATTTAAGGAATTAAATTGTGCTGTAAAGATAGGTTTCCAGAGAGACTGTAAAGAATGGCAGCCCACGATCTGGAATGGAGTCCGAGAATGTTCTCTTCCTTCCCAGAGCCCATCCCATTCCTGTAGAACTTCAGTTAGTCATTAGTCAGCATGGGGAAGGGGGAATATTTAGAGAGAAATGAGCACTTATTAAAAAGGGCCAAGAGAGCAAGTTTTCAAAGGTAGAACACTCCAACAAAACCATTTTATATATAAGCAGGCCCTCCAGAGTTAGCGCACATACTTGCACCTGGACCCCACCTGGACATAATTAGTTTCCCTGAGCTCAGAGCAGAGAAAACACCAAAGAAAGTGATGTCAAAAAACTGAGCAATCTGTCATGATCTGTGCTGCGCAATTAAAGCAGTGTGCTTTCTGTAAGAATTATGTAACACAGATGACATGGTATTTAGATAGCCAGGACTGGAAAACCATCTGGTAATGTTTGACTTCACAACTATTATGTCTGTTCTTGAATTATCTGTATACTTCGGGATGGAGGTCATAGGAAGGAAAGATGAAATGCTCTTGGTAGATCTCCGTAAGAAGGTCTACTTGCAAATTAAAATGTTCTGGGCAGGGCTTTTAATTGTAAGTGAGCAGAATCCTCAGTGCTTGAGGACTATAACATATAGTAGACAAAGACTGGGTGGACCCGTGAGTCACAGCTGCACGTGCAGGGCTGCACAGTTAGTATACCATGAAACAAACGGGAAAATGTATTCCGTCACCTTATGTGAGCCATCCTCTGACTCTCTCCTCCTGGGACCTAAATGCCCAGGGTATCACCCCATCTCCTCTGCACTATGTCCGTTTTATCAGACTGCTCACCATCTTCCTCTTGCATGAGCGTGCATGTTGAAACTAGGCTGGGGTTTCCCTCTCCAGATGATTTCAGTGTTGATTAAATCATTGCTTATTGACCAAACATGGGGTGCCTAGCAGTCCTAGTTTCTTGCGGGTCACATAGGAATAACTAGAAATAATTCATGAGTGAATCAAGAGAGAGACATTTACAGGCAACAGTAAGAGTAGAATAATGATTAGAGTCACCGAGTTCAGGCAGAGTGGACCAGGGCTGTCTGAGATTAAGTTGCCATCACTCTGAAACTCTCCCCTCCCTTCCAGGCAGAGCACCTCCCCCTTGTCTCCATCAGAGCATTCACCACAGTGATTGTTTCCTGTCTGTCCCTGGGGACATCATTCCTTAAGGGCTGAAGTTCAGATCCAGCAACATTTAATGGGTGCCTGCTAATTCCCGGGCAGCCAGCTAAGTGCTGCCACAGGTCCTCCTTCACAGCCCTGGGAGGTAACTTCATCCCCATTTCAAAGATGAGGAGAATAGGTGCCAGAGAGAACTTGGTGCAAGACCAAATTATGAGCCGGGCCTCTGGGAGAGTGTGCTTTATTGAAGGATTTATTGAGTGTGATTTATTGTTTAGGAAAACTGAAGGGAGTGAGGGAAGCGGAAGAGGAATTGGAAATAGCTGAGCGAAGTGGGGTCTCAGTTCAAATCTAGCCTTGACCTGCTGAGGGTGGAGGGCTGGGGAGAGGTCTTCCAGAGCCTAAATGTGACTGGAAAGTGGTCTCAGTGAGGTAAAGGAGTCCAGCTTTTTACCCCAGAATCAGTTATGTGCAAAGGGGGAGGGGCCATGGGTAGTAGGTGGTGTCACTTTCCCAGCTCTTAGGCCAAGACAGCGGCTGAAGTAGGGCTTCAGAGAAGGCCTACCAAGGGGATCTGGGCAGGGCACCTTGCAGCCAGTAAGCAGAGGAGTCCCGTACGAGCCCACGGATTCTGACCTCACTACTCACTTCCTGAGCCCACACACCCACCTAAGTCATATTTGTCTTGTTGTCTTTCCTAGATCTTGCCGCTTCCAGTGCCTGTCACAGTAACCGACCCAGTCAATCCACGTTTGTTCAAGAAATTAGTAGAAGGGTGAATAAAATAAATAAGTGCTAAATAAAGGTGGAAAATGTTGTGAGAATTTAGAAGAAAGGAATGAATTCCGACGGGGAAGAGTTGAGATATTGGGGACGGCCTCATGGAAGAGCTGCTTTTGAAAGCTGAGTAGGTGGGGAATGGGCGAAAGGGAATTTCAAGCTGGGAGAAGACACAAGGGCATGAAAAGGGCTGAGGTATTTGGGGAATAATGAATAAAGCCCAAGGCTTAGGTTCAGATATTTGGAAGGATATGCTGGGAGATGGGCCTATAGATAATATTTGGGTCAGATTATTGAAACTTTCAACAGCATGCTAAACAGTTAAAAGTTCATTCTTTTAAAAAATGTGATTTAATTTTATTCTTATGCTCTTCTGTATTTTCAAATTGTCTGCAAGTCACAGAAAAAAATGAAATGTATGTTTACATTGTAATTGAGCAAAGGCCAACTCTCATAATGCCTCTAGACCTTGGTTCAGAACACTAGAGAAGCCTCCTGAGGAATGGAAGGCCTAGATGAAGTTTATTCTTAATCAGCAGAAACCATGCAGACCTTTGAGGAAGGGAACGATGAGATTGGAAAGTATGGAAATGGATATTTGTGGCAATACTTTGAAGAAAGAACTGGAGAGATGAGGGATGGGTGTCTGGGAGAGCAGTTATAACTGTTCAGCAAGAGATAACAAAAGGCGAGGCCCTGGTGACAGAGATGGCAGGTATTTTGAGATAGAGTGCAAAGGATTTGGTGACTGGATGTAGGCAATGAGGAAGGAACGATCGGGAATTTAGGTCTGACATTTCTTTTTCTTTTTTTTTTTTGTGAGGAAGACTGGCCCTGAGCTAACGTCCGTTGCCAATCCTCCTCTTTTTGCTGAGGAAGACTGGCCCTGGGCTAACATCCGTGCCCATCTTCCTCTACTTTAAATGGGACGCTGCCACAGCATGGCTGACAAGTGGTGCGTTGGCCGGCACCCGGGATCTGAACTCGCGAACCCCGGGCTGCCAAGCGTGAACTAAACCGCTGCGCCACCTGGCGGCCCCTAGGTCTGACCTTTCTTGAATGGATGATCAGGAGGATGTTGGCACCATCCTTAGATGAGGAAACAGGAGACAGGTTTTGGAGGTAGATAGTGAGTTCAGTTTTATATGTGTTGGGTGTAAGATAAGGGCTGGAAATTCTAAGTGAAGATGTTTAAAGAAAGATGGAAGTAATTCAGAGAATTCTGATGAGTGAGGGCTGATGAGTGAGATTTCTGATGAGTGAGACTGGGGACTCATCAGCCATAAGTTCAGTATAAGGAAGAAATAGAAGGGGAGTAGATTGACTGGGGGGAGACACAGAGTGAGGCAGGAACTGGCCTGCAGCTCAAACCCTGGAGAATCTCTAAACTCAAGGATTGGGTCGAGGAAGAGAAGCCATTGCCAGAAACTGAGAGGGAATAGTGTTCTGGAACTCGAGTGAGGAAGAAGCTTCAGGAAGAGGTAAGTCAAAATCCTCCATGGAGGTGAAGTATGTCTAGGATTGCCAGGTAAAGTACACGGTGCCCAGTTAAATTTGAATTTCAGGTAAACAATGAAAAAATTTCTAGTGTAAGTATATCTCATGCAACGTTTGGGACATACATTAGGGGCATCCAAATATTGCATTGGACATACTTAAGAATAAAATACTTACCAAGAAAATAGAATGGTGAATAAAAATTATCTGAAATTAAATTTAACTGGGTATCTTGTATTTTTGTTTGCTAACTCGGACAACCCTAAAATGACTTGAAAGGAAGGATGTCTTTAGTGAATTCGCTACATTGTCCCAATGAGCTCAGTGCTCTTAGCCCCCTTTTTACTTATGAGCAAGATGACAGGAGCCCTATAAAAGGCTCTATTATGAAAAAGGCTCCAGGTTCTGTTTCCCATTTACCTGCCTAAATTTCCTTTTCCATTTTGTTGCATCTTTGCCTCCAGCTCCATCATTGCCTTTCTGCCTGCCTTCTCTGAATTTACTACTTCACTGGTCTTCCTTCTTGGTTTCTAGACATCATTCAGCCCTGGGCAGTTCTCCTTCATTCCGTGTTCACTGTTTCAGGAGGGTGGCTAGTGGAAATACCGGAAGGTGAGGATTTAAGGAGTCTGTATGAGATGAGCAACCGGAAAGGGTGAATTTAAACCACTTTGTCAAGAACTCATGTGGTGAAGATATGGGACGGTAGCTTGAGGAGAAGAGCAAGGTAAGAAAACATAAATGTATTTGTGACTTCAGAGGGACGAGAGCAGAAAAAAGATAACAAAGCTGATGGAGGTGTTATAAGAAAAGATCCTGGCAAAACTAAAGTGGGGTAGAGGCAGGCAATGAGGGGAAATAGTCTTGGAAAGGGACAACAGGACAGGAGATGAGATGGTCAGTGTAGATAAAGACACATTTTGGAGGGAAGAGAGATTTGAGGAGCCCAGATTTATTGCTTTAATTTTCTCGGTGAAGAGGGAATCAAGCCTATTGGTTATGATGTTGGGCTGGTATGCAGACTGGGAGTTTGAAAAAAGTATATATATTTGATTCTTACTAGCTTCAGTTTCAGAGGTTGAATTTTTTCCCCCCGATAGCTTACACGTAGATATAAAATATAAGATTATTATGTGCCTATGCTTTATTGTCACCCATGGGTGACTCATCATCTCACTTTGTGTTATTCCTTAACAGGAACCAATTAGGATGTTTGGGAGTAGGGAGGATCTCTGTGGCCTTAGCTTCCCCACTGCCCTCCCTCAATATCACAGGACATAGAATGTCACCACCAGAAAACATCTGTGATTAAAGCTGACCTAGATTACATTACTTAAAGTCTGGTGGTGTCAGTATATTTTCAAACCCAAATTGGACAATCTCCTTCCTTTCTACAACTTGTGAAAATTGCTACCCCTGACCTTAAGGATCAAAATAGTGCTGGGCATACCTACTAAGATCACTATAAAAACGAAAAATGGGAAATGACAAGTGTTGGTGAGGATGTGAAGAAACTGGAACTCTCATGCATTGCTGGTGGGAACATAAAATGGTGCACACACTGTGGAAAGCAGTTTGGTGGTTTCTCAAAAAGCTAAACATAGAATTACCTTATGACACAGCAATTCCACTCCTAGGTGTCTATCCAAAGGAATTGAGATCAGGGAGTCAAACAGGTTCTTGTGCACCAACGTTCACTGCAGCATTATTCACAACAGGGAAAAAGTGGAAACAACCCAAATGTCTACCAACAGATAAATGGATAAATAAAATGTGGTATATGCATACAATGGAGTATGATTCAGCCTTAGAAATTCTGATCCATGCTACAGCATGAGTGAAACTTGAAAACATTATGATTATGATTTCACTTAAATGAGGTACTGAAAATATGCAAATTCACAGAGATAGAAACTAGAATAGAGGTTACCAGAGACTGAGGTGGGGTGGGGTGGGGGAATGGGGTGTTATTGCTTAATGGTTACAGAGTTTCTGTCGGGGTGATGAAAAGTTTTGGAAATAGTGTTGATGGTTGCATAATATTGTAAATGTAATTAGTGCCACTGTATACGAAAAAAAGTTTAAAACAGCAAATTTTGCATTGTATATATTTTACCACAACTTTAAGAAATTCATACTGTAATATACCAAAAACCATTGACTTGTACACTTAAAATGGGTGAACTGCATGGTATGTGAATTATACCTCAATAAACTAGTTGCTTATACTTTTGGGACACTTTTCCTTAACTGCATTCAGGCCACAGGGACCATGAAAAACCTGAATTGGAAAAATAATAAAATGAGACTCATGGGGGAGGGAGATCTTTTCACAGCTTGAAGAGATTCAGATAATTAACTCAGAAACTTGCCATGCTTAAGAGACTGAAGGCCAGGGGATACAGCAGAGGAAGAGTGGGTGGTTCAGAATAGTATTTTGGATTAATTGTATTTTGTGTTGTGGGTAGGGTTACTCTACTGAAAGGCAACTTTTACTAGCATAAAGCTCTTTAGAGTGAAGTCACCACGTGTAACAATTAAATGGGTTTTGGTTTGTGGTTGAAGGACAGCCACCTTCTGGTTATCAACCTGAACTTTCGCTGGCCCGAAAAGCAGCAATGTGAGTCTGAGTTGAGTCTGATGGGCCATTTCGCATTGCTCTTCTGTGTGGTGCTATGTCTGGGATGGAGGGTCATGGATGTTTTTGAAATGTGCATTTGGAGTTACAGGAGAGGCCATCCAGAGTGTCCACAATGTCATGGGAGGAGACAAAACCATCCATCCATTCAGCAGCAGCACAAAGCAGGCTGCACCAACAAAACAACAATACATCCCCAAACGGATCAAACAGCTGCTCATCAATCTGGTGCCAGCTGCAGGTTGCCTGACTAAATTACTGTCGAATAGGCAGACGAGCACAATTTGTCAGTCAGCATTGAGTTTAAATGAGCAGAGATGCACATAAAGCCAGCAATGCAATTGTAATTAAGAATTATAGGCATCAAGTTTCAACTAGTGCTTTCTTAAGGTGGCAGTGGCTGAGCTCTAAGAAACATATGAGGGATCCAGAGCAGAATTAATGGGCATGGTCCACCTAGGGCCCTCTACAGTGGCAGCAGCTGGTCACGTATGAAAGTGATGTGTAGATGGTGGAGACTCCACGAGGACACAGGCTCTATTTTTCCTGTTTGCTTTAAAAAAATGTATATTACACATATTAAAGAGTTATAATAATAATAATAGTAACAATAGAAAAATGGCATTCTTGAACCCACCACCCAGATTAACAAATAGAAAATCTTGATTTGTTTTAATGGTGGTTGAAATCATTGCGAGAACTGACATATCTCTGGATGCTGAGTTGAATGAGACAGTGAGTTGGTGCTGGCGCATATAAAGATGAATAAAAATACTCTCGCTGCAGAGAGTTTATAGTCTGGAAGGGAGAATAAAATGACAACACAATTAGCTCTGCGTCCCATGAATTCACAGGAAGAGTGGAGGTGTCGTAAGAGAGGTAGGCACGCTGTAGAGGTTCCGAAAAGTTTGGATGGGGAGGCCTGTGAGAGGAGGAGCTCAGAGAAACCTTTGTGAAGAAAGTGGCATCTGAGATGGACGTCAAAGGTAAGCAGGGGTTTTACAAGATGAGAGAAGGTGGCAGGGAGGGCATTTTGGGTGGAGGGACTTAACACAAGCAAAGATAAAAACATCTCAGGCCTGTAAAAGAAACAGTAAATTGATTTGTCTAGATAAAGAGAGTAGTAGAATATAAGATTGGAGTACTGTCCTGAGTCAATTTCTTATAAGACTCCCATGTCCTTAGGAAACATTCATCCTTGAAGGGCTAATTTTCCTTGTCACCTGAAAATTCAGGACTAGCACACCCAGAATGAATCCTGCTTAGGAGGATGTGGGAGGGAAAAATTGCTGCTTTTGGCTATTCATCATCCATTCTGCCTTTCTAACAACACCCCACATTTATTTGGGTAAACACTTCTTCCCCGATATTAGCCTATGTAATATGGCATGGGGTTGGCTCTACTTTTTAGCTCCGGGGTTAAACCTTCTAGCTATAGTTGATTGGTTCAGATAGAGGGAAGTGACCTAGTTAGGCCCAATGAGAGGAAGGCCCAGGGCTTTGGAGAGACTGTCAAGGAAGTTGAACATTTTGTTCCCTGCTGATTATAAAGCTGAGAAACTGTGAGGGCTATGGCTTCTGCAGCCATCTTGTCATAATGTGGGGAGAGCCTGGCTCAGAATGAAGTCAACACATTGAGGCAGTGTCAATATTCAGTATTTGATAAGGGTATGCCATGGACACCAATCAATCAGAAAGGACAGCAGCTTGTATGCTGTACTGGCGCTCTGCCTGGAGGAACTCATAGCTTTTTTTTAAAAAACTTTATTTATGATGCATCATCTCAAACAAAAACACTATCATGTGATGGTATATCCATGATTTTTAGTTTTACATAACCTTGCCATATTGCTCCTAAAAATATTTACAGTAATTTCTTAATATCATCTAAAACTTAGACCATATTCAGTTTTTTCTACTTGTGTAAAAAAATTTTTTTTGTTGTTTGTTTTTTGTGGGGAAGACCAGCCCTGAGCTAACATCTGTTGCCAATCCTCCCCTTTTTGCTGAGGAAGACTGGCCCTGGGCTAACATCTGTGCCCATCTTCCTCCACTTTATATGGGACGCCACCACGGCATGGCTGACAGGTAATGTGTTGCGGGCGCCCGGGATCCGAACTCGCGAACCCCGGGCTGCCAAGCGCGAACTAAACCGCTGCGCCACCGGGCGGCCCCTAAAAATTTTTTATTAGTAATTTGTTATCTTGAATCAAGAGCTAAAAAAAGTTAAGGTATTTTGTTGTTATTAAAAAGGAATCTTTATGCTGGAGACTGTTAGAAACAACCAAGGCATGAAGTCATGGGTTCAAATCCTGACTCCTTCACTAGCTGTGACCTCAAACAATTCATTTAATGTCTTCACTTGACTCAGTAATATTTAACTTGGAACTTGTTGGGAAGATTCTGTGAAATGAAAAATCATCAGTCTGGGTGAATAATGAGTCTCCTTTGTATAATGATTAATTTTATGTGTCAACTTAATTGGGCCACAGGGTGCCCAGATATTTGGTCAAACATTGTTCTGGGTGTTTCTGGGAGGGCATTTTGGATAAGATTAACATTTAAATCTATAGACTGAGTAAAGCAGATTGCCCTCCCTAATATGGGTGGGTCTTGTCCAATCAGTTGAAGGCCTGAATAGAACCAAAGGCTGACCTTCCACTGAGTAAAAGAGAACTCTTCCTGCATGATGGCCTTTGAACTGGGACATTGGTTTTTTGCTGCCTTAGGACTAGAATTGAAACACTGGCTCTTCCTGCATCTCAAGCCTGCCTGCCTTTGGACTGGAACTACACCATTGACCTTCTTGGGTCTCTAGCTTGCTGACTCACCCTGCAGATCTTGGGACTTGCCAGCCTCCATAATTGTGTGAGGCAAGTCCTTATAATAAATCTCTTTATACACACACATACACACACACACACACACACACACACACACACACACACACACACCCTATTGGTTCTGTTTCTCTGGAGAGCCCTGACTAACACAATTTGTAAGAAATGCCCAAATTTCTATAGTCAGTTGCCCCCATCTGACCAACTCTGAGTCATCAGCCTTCCCCTTTCTCCTCAGCCTTTCTCCATTATCTTTGAGCTTCTTGAGGGGATTACCTCACTGTACTTATGAACAGTCTCCTCACAGCCCTCTCCTTGTTGCTGTCTGCTGTCTGGCACAACAAGACCCTACTGCAGGTGCTCTTCCCTGTTCCTGCTACCTAGAAGGCACAAATCCCAATGGCCCTGAAGACTCACCATGTAAATTTTATATCTCACGAAGTCCCTCAAGAGAACAGCCCCTCCAGCTTCTGCCTAAGCCTTTTGGTGCAGTAGGGCCTGGACCTGGTCTTTCAGGTTGGGCTCAGAGCCGACCCTATATTGCCATATTCATTTCAGCTTCTCTCCACTTCTGCTTGGCTACAGGCTCCATTCCTCTAGACAAAAAGATCCTTGGGGCTGCTTGGGGGCCAGCCAGACCCTTAATCCCCATTTCAGCTCAACTGTGACCTTGGCTCTAAGCCCCTTACATAGTTGAAGCTCAGTATATATTAGTTCTCTCTTCCTTGGGTTTAGAAGTGAGATGATTGAAACTTTAGAAGAGAAAGTGTCAAGACAAGAATATAGCTAGTCTTGCTCCTTTTCTGAGTATGTGCAAGGACTAGCTCTGGTTACACAGTCTAGGGAATATTTTATTTTCTGAGCACATTTTTGCATTGAACCCTCTAACTCTATGAACATAATGTAACTGTTTTATGCTACTCTATTTTCAAAGTAAATGTTAGTGATATTTAATATATAAGATATTAGGTTTGACTATATGAAACTGTTTTTATAGGTAAAAAATGGTCAAGTATCGGTAATCTCGTATGACTCGACCTAAGCGAGAATCATTTGTAAATGGGCCAGTTCAATTCTGTCATAACTGTAAGGGAAGAGAACAGGACGGATTGGAAGCATCATTGTATTTAGGATGCTAATTTAAGTCCCTAGTGTTCCCTTCCCCTATCCACAGCTCCCCCCAGTTCCCACTTACCTTGTGTCATCACTCTGCTTCCTGAAAACCCTGACCCGGTCATCTGATCCAAGCCTGCTCCCCCAATAAACGCCCGAGTTCTAAAATCACCTTTCACTTCTCTGTAGTAGGTCAATCTTCAACCTTAGGGACAGCATTCTGATTAAGCTTTTCTTGCACTTAGAATGTGAATGGCTGATAACTTTGTTTAACATTCTGTAGTATCATTAGTGCCATTCACAAATAATTGGATTCTTCTTTCCTCTTGGGCATATGGTTAGGTCACCTCTCTATTTTTTCCTTTTTGGCTCTTAGCTAATAAAATGTGAATGGAAATGACATATGCCACTTCTAGGAGGAAGCATTAAGAAGGGTACAATTTCAAGTACAGAAGGTCTTGATTTATGATGGTTTGACTTACGATTTTTTTACTTTACAATGGTGCAAAAGTGATATGCATTCAGTAGAAACCGTACTTCAAATTTTGAATTTTGATCTTTCCCTAGGTTAGTAATGTGGGGTACAATACTCTCTCGTGATGCTGGGCAGGGGCAGTGAGCTACAGCTCCCAATCAGCCACGCGATCACGAGGGTGAACAACTGATACACTTACAACCATTCTGCACCCACACAACCATTCTGTTTTTCACTTTTGGTACAGTTTTCAATAAATAACATGAGATATTCAACACTTTATTATAAAATAGGCTTTGTGTTAAATGATTTTGCCCAACTGTAGACTAATGTAAGTGTTCTAGCATGTGTAAGGTGCTAAGCTATGATGTTTGGTAGGTTAGGTGTATTAAAAGCATTCTCAACTGACGATGGATTTGTTGGGACACAACCTCATCGGAAACTGAGGAAGATCTGTACTCCTTTTCAACAGTAGAGGGACTGTGAATGTGCGTGCTAAGATGATGCCTCTGTTAGCCTGGGTTCCTGAGTGACCATCATGGGCAGAAACCCATGCCAACCCATCACTCATGTCCCAGTCAATGAGGTCAACACATGGGAGGGGGTGGTCTAATCCACAGTTATTCAGGAACCCAAGGTCCTTCTACCTAGTGGTTCCCCTGGAGCAGGGTTTAGAAAACTATGACTTCTGGGCCAAATCCAACCTATTTTTATAAATAAAATTTTTTTGAAACACAGGCACATTCATTCATTTACATCTTGTTGATGGCTGCTGGCCTGCTGTGAGAGCAGAGTTGAGTAGTTGTGACAGAGACTGTAGAGCCCTGAAAGCCCACAACATCTACTCCCTGGCCCTTTATGGAAAAGTTTCCTGGCTTCTGCCCCGGGGCCTTAGAGTTTTCCCCTGAATCCTCTAAGTCTGGCTGGCTGATAAAGGAAGAGAGAGAACAAGGAGGATTGCCTGGGAGGCTTTGAGGCCCATTCCTGAGGGTGGAGTATGCCATGCTGACCCACATTCCACTGTCCAGAACTCAGTTACCTGGCCACAGCTCATCAAGAGGGGGACTAGGATATGTCGTCTAGCTGTGTGTCTAGGAGGAAAGGGCAAATGATTTGGTGAACAATCTCTGCCACATCCACCTACATGTGTGGTTAGCTTGGCTGCTGTGCTCTCTCCAATCAGCCCCAGGTTGAAAATTCGGGGTGATTCCCCTGTGCTTGCACTAAGCTTCCTTGCTCTGATCAGCTGTAATAGAGGAGACTCATTCCTCAGCCCTGTGCTCACTCAGTGATTACCCACACATACCAGTCCACAGTGGGTAGCAGGGTAGAGTCTAGCTGAACCATAGACTTCACTCTGATCTGGGGAATGCACCATTGTTAGAGCAAGCTCTGCATCACAGTGCAGGAAACTGTAGTCTGGAGCTGGAAATATTTTGATCTCATACTTGGAATGCAGAACATAGTGGTATCAATCTCTGAAAATCAGATGAAATCTTGTGGGAGAAGGTTAGGTCCAATGAATAAAATTATATAAAACAATTTCATACTTGACATTTACTGAGAGGGGCTTAACTTTTCCTACATATTTTAGTCTGTTCAGCTGGTATTATTTATTCATGTCTCTTTCCCCATTTGGTTCACAATTTATCTTTTGGGAGCCTAGAATTAAACTGTAAAAATGTATATATGCTAGATACTGTTTTATGTTCCATCAATGAAGAAGTCATCAAAATCTAACAGAATAAGATTCAGCCTATTACAAGGGGTGATTTAGCTGAAATAAAATGTAATGTTTAACTCAGAGAAGCTGGAAAAAATGAGATTTAAGAATATGGAATTGAATAATCAGTTGGTGAAATGACAGTGGTTTCTCTGTCAATCTCCCAGTTGAAAGAATATTAGGACATCAAGATTATGAATGGCCAGAGCCAAATGAAGATTCATGGTAACCCAGCAGGACAAGATTGGCTTCTGATTCCAATGATAACAGATTGTTCCCAACACTGACAGTTAAATCAAAGAAATTTAGTGTTCTGTGTCATATCCTTTTGTTGCACTATCATATTTTGTGGTAGGGAAAGAATTAATGTATAGCAAATTAAAAAGAAAACAACCCTAGAGAACAGGACAGTTTCTGACAAAGGCCACTGTGACTAAACATTTCCTCAGATATTCCTTAAGATGAGGGGAAGTTCATGCACAGAAGAATGAATGGGAATCCTATGAGAGACACGGTTTGGGAAGGGAAATTAGAGAAGGAAAACCTATAGAATGAATGTGAAAAGCAAAGATCAGTGTATTGGTTTCTGAGGGCTGATGTAACAAATTACCACAAACTGAGTGGCTTAAAACAACAGAAATGTATTCTCTCACAGTTCTGGAGGCTGGAAGTCTGAGATCAAGGTGTCTGCAGGGCCGTGCTTGCTCTGAAGGCTCTAGGGCAGGATTCTTCCTTGCTTCTTCCCAGCTTCTGGTGGTTGCTGGCAGTCCTCAGCACTCTTTGGCTTGTGGACACATCACTCCAATCTCTGCCTTCATAGTCATGTGTCATTCTCCCTGTGTGTGTGTGTGTGAGTGTGTGTGTGTCTTAAGACACTAGTCATATTGGATTAGGGTCCATCTTAATTCAGAATGACCTCATCTTAACTTGATTACATCTGCAAAGACCTTATTTCCAAATAAGGCCGCATTCACAGGTTCTGGGGGACTTCAACATATCTTTTTGGGGGACACAATCCAATTCACAACAATCAGTGACTGAAGTCACCTGCAATAGTCTCATGAGATGGGTGGAACAGCCCACAGGAAAGGAATGGCCACTTGGAACCATCACACAAAATGCAAAACAAGGGAGAAAATGGATTTTCAGTGGGGTTGATAATGACAATAACAATGAACACTTATCAAACACTCTACACTAGTCATTCTAAGAGATTTCTTTAATTCTCACAATGATCTTATGATATAAGTCCTTTAATTAGCCCATTTTACAGATAATGAAATTGAGACATAAAGAGGCAAATGTGGAATTGAGAAAAAAACCCCACTGAAATAACTGGAATGGGGGCTTTGGGAGGCAGGAGATCTCAGGTGAGGCCAGCCCAACGCATCCAGAGAAAGGATACCTGCCAACCCAGAGCAATTTGGGGTACCAGCAAATCTTCCTTGACTAGAACCTTCTCCCTCTTTAGATTTTCCAAGATACTTGAATCTGTCTAAAATTCCGCAATGGAAACGTTATTCATTGAACCAAAGACTTAGATCCTAGCCAGTTTGAAAGGGATGTCAACATTTCTGTCATAAAGTATTTGAGTCTGTGTTCGGGAATCTCAAAGGCATGGTTCAGACCACAGAGAATGACAGATGTCCTGCCGATTTTACTCTTCCCACCCACTGAAATTTCTTTTGGGTAATTATCAATGAAGATGTTTATATACATAAAAATATAAGTGTATATGTAATTGTAAATCCAGAGACAGTGGATTATCATGATTAAGATCACAATCCTGGAACTGGACAGGCTACATGCAAGTTCTAGCTTTGCCCTTTAAGCCTTGTGACCTGGGATGAGTTACTAAAACTTCTCTGTGCCTTAGTTTCCTCACCGATAAAACTGGGACGGTAATAACAGTATCTATCTCATAGAGTTGTTGGGAGGATTAACTGTGTTAATATGCGCTTCACGGAATTTTATGCTGCCTAAGAAATAGAGTTCAAAATGTTTTTCTGTCCTATGTCAGCAGGCTATTAGGCTGCATTTAGGGTTTCCCTCCCCTAGCAAAGACCGAAATCAGATGAGGATGGGTGTCCCCGGTGTGGGCCTTCTCTCCTCTGCACTTATCAGCTGGTTATCGGTTGATGACAGGACCTCATGAGGCTATGAATCATTGATAAAATAATTTTAGCTCTGCTGCTCCCAGAAAAGTTTGTATTCACGAGCTGATAATCTGTGGGGCCAGTCCTCATCCCTTTTCTGCCCTGTAGTGGAGATAGTGCCGCTGCTGTCGGTGTTGAGGAGCTCCACGTCCCTGCCGGTGGTTGGGCAGTAAGTGACAGGGCAAGAGCATCAACAACTAAGTCAAATAAGTGCCCCTTTAATGATCTCTGAATTGTGACACAAGTTAAGAGTGTGTGGGATGAATATGACACAAAAAGCACAGGCAACAACAACAACAATAAAAAACATAAATCGGAGTACATCAAAATTAAAAACTTTTGTGCATCAAAAGATACTATCAATAGAGTGAAAAGGCGACTCACAGACTGGGAGAAAATGTTTGCAAATCATATTGCTGATAAGGGGTTAATATCCAGAATATGTAAAGAACTCCTATAACTCAATAACAAGAAAACAACCTAATTCAAAAATGGGCAAAGGACTTGAATATTCTCCAAAGAAAATACACAAATGATCAAAAAGTACATGAAAAGAAACTCACCATCACTAATCTTTAGGGAAAGGCAAATCAAAACCACAACGAGATATCACCTTACACCCGTTAGGATGGCTATTATAAAACGCACACACGCACATATAGAGAAAATAACAAATGTTGATGAGGATGTGGGGAAAATGGAACTTTTGTACACTGCTGGTGGGACTGCAAAATGGTTCAGGACTATGGGAAACTACAGTATGGTCGTTTGTTAAGAAATTAAATATAGAATTATCATATGATCCAGCAATTTCACTTTTGAGTATATACGCAAAGGAATTGAAAGCAGAGCCTTGAACAGATATGTGTACACTCATGTTCATTGCAGCATTATTCACAAGAGCCAAAGGTGAAAACAACCCAAATGTCCATCAACAGATGAATGGATAAAATGTGGTATATACATACAATGAAATATTATTCAGACTTAAAAAGGAATGAAGTTCTGACACATGCTAAAACATGGATGAACCTTGAAAACATGCTAAGGGAAAGAAGCCAGCTACAAAAGAGAAAAATATTGTATAATTCCACTTACATAAGGTGCCTAGAGTAGACACATTCATAGAGACAGAAAGTAGAATGGTGGTTGCCAGAGGCTGGAGGGATGGAGGAAGGGGGAGTTAGTGTTTAATGGGCACAGAGTTTCAGTTTTGGAAGATGAAAGATGTTCTGGAGATGGATAGTGGTGATGGTTGCACAGCAATATGAGTGTACTTAATACCACTGAACTGTACACTTAGAAATGGTTAAAATGATATATTTTATGTTGTGTATTTTTACCCTAATTTAAAAAGAACAAAAAAGAGTGTACAGGAAGGTTCTGTTGTCCTCAATACCAGAAACTAATGCCCCCCTTTCATAATTATCTTCCAATAAGCAAAATAATCTTATCTCCAAAGGCGGGTTACAATCAGCTCGTTTTGATGACTGTCTGATCTCCTCTCTCTGTTGCTGGCTGCTCCTGAGCTCTGGGCTGTGTTTGCAGCTGCAGGGAGATTGGCTGCTACTGCTCCACGCCACCATCACCACCATGACCCAATGTCCCCTCCTGAAATCCTCTGTGCTGGATTTTCACCCACCCCTTGCAGCGATTGCCCCTGTTCCCTGCAACATTGATGCTTTTTTCACCCCATTAGTCCTTCTGTATTTATTAGTTGGCCTTGTTCCATAAGGAAAAGACTTCCCTTTGCCCTTCCTTCCTTCCCTCCCTCCTTCCTCAATAGGTACTCTTGGAATTTTATTTTATTGAAAGGGTTACCATCTGTTACTATCATCATTTATTTTGATACTCAAATCATCCAGATTTGGCCAGTGCGAGCACCTTCAAGTTGGCTTCTGTGTTCCTTTGACATATCCTCATCGTTCTTTGAGCACTCCCTTACTTTCTGGCGCAACAAAATATTCCAGGAGCACATTTTACTTTCCCTGCCCCAGTCCCGGAACCAGACTTTCTTTTAAGGAGCTCTTGGTTCCTTTTAGCAGAGAGGAGTGTTCAGAAATCACGATCTTGGTTCCAAACTTTCTTTTGAGTGTGGCCATGCAATGAATCTACTTCTGGTCAATGAGAAGTCTTGAATTCTTGCTCTGCATAAAGAGTTCTGACCATCACCCTGGCCTTTCAGGGGTATACACAAGTCGTGTGGAGGCCTGTTGGTCACGGGCTCCCTCTGATCTTCCCCTCCGCCAACTCATTCCCACTTTCCTAGGACAGATAGCTCTGCTAGGGCATCAGCACTGAAGGCTCTGTAAAGTCACTGAAGCTTCCTGCTGGTGTGAGTTTCAAAGGCAGTGAGTCAATGTGAAATTAATGCAGAGAAGGTGAGAAAGAAAACCTCAAATCATGTGACAGAACCTCAAACTGTTGGGAAACAACAAAAACAGATAAACTGATAGAGAATTGGGTGTCATTAGAAGAGTTTATCTTCATGTTTTGGAGTCACAGTCTTGAATCGAAAGCAAATTTCTCTTGTGTGCAATATCTAATATTTATTAAGGATTGCCTCTGTGCCAGGCACTGTGAGCTACACACCCTATGTGAATTATCTCGTTTAATCCCCACAGCAACATTACTTGGTGAATCTCTTGCGCCCCCGTCAAGGAACAGGGAAATTAAATAGAAAATGATGGAATTGAGATATGTATCCAAACAGACTTGACTCCAGAAACTGTCATGCTCCTGGACTCCCAGTCTCATGCAGAGGGTATGATGATGAAACGGTGGGCACTGATCTCTTCAGTGCAGGCAGAAAATGAAATAGCTTCTGGTAGGCTCGCATTAGAAAGCAGAAAACAATATTACATGCTGTGTAAGATGAAGTGCCAGAGGGCATGTTTCTCTGAGTGAGTCATTGGTAAGTAAGGAGGTCAGAGATTGTGAACAAGGGCACACAGATTTTAATTTTTATTAAACATTTTTATGATTATTATAGTAAAATACATTGCTATTTTGGAAAAATTGGAAACTATGATATGTACAAAGGAAAAAGATGTCCTATAATCCCATTGCTCAGAGAGAATTATTAATATTTTAACATGTTTTCTGTGTTTTTACTTAGTTGAGAGAAGTGTATAAAAATTCTCTGGCTTGTTTTTTTTTCACTAAATCATATCATATAAGCACATTCTTAAGCTGTTAAAAGCTCTTCATAAACATCATTTTAAATGGATGCATAATATTCCATTTTATAAATGTAATATTATTTCCTTAACTGTTCCCTTAACATTGGGTAGTTAGGTTGTTGTTATTTCCTAATTGTTAAAACAAAACAAAACAAACAAACAAACAAAAAACCCTTGTGACAAATATCTTTGTGCATGTACTTTGGTTGCATTTTGGATTATTTTCTTAAAATAGAATCTTAGAAACAATCTTATTGTATTAAAGTATGGATGTGCTATTTTTATCATTTTAAAATAGTTTAATAATTTTAAATTGTTTTGGTAATTTTTAATAAGTAATACAAATATGTATAAGATACAAATTCAAAAGATACAAAATGTTGTATAGTAAAATCCAATCTCCTTCCCATTCCTGTCTCCCAGCCACTAAGAGTCCAGCATCAGTTTCTTGCTTTTCCTTTCAGAGAAATCTTTTATCTTATGAGCACATATATCCTGAAGATCATTCTTTGTCAGTACATAAGGAGATACATTTTTCTTTTTAATAGCTGTGTAATATTTGAGTGCATGTCTCTTGTTGATGGACACTTACATAGATCCTCAACTTTTCCTGCTATAAACAGTACTGTACTGACCATCATTGTATAGATCTTAGTATTTCCTGCAGTATAAGATCCTAGGAGTGAAATTATTGGGTTAAAAGGTATGAACATCTAACTTTTTGTGTGTGTGTGTGAGGAAGATTAGCCCTGAGCTAACATCTGTTGCCAATCCTCCTCTCTTTGCTGAGTAAGACTGGCCCTGGGCTAATATCTGTGCCCATCTTCCTCTGCTTTATATAGGATGCTGCCACAGTGTGCTTGACAAGCAGTGCATCAGTCTGTGCCCGAGATCCAAACCTGCAAACCCCGGGCCGCCAAAGCGGAGTGTGCGAACTTAACCGCTATGCCACCGGGCCAGCCCCTGAACATCTAACATTTTGATACGTGTTACAAAATTTATTTCCATAAAGCTTACATCAATTTATATTTCTGTCGGTAATACGGGAGAGGAAAGTCTGTTTTCTTATTCCCGACATCTACACAAAAATATTACAAAATGTTTTGATCTTTGCCAATTTAAGAGGTTAAAATGTTATTTGATTATAATTTTAACTTCTTTTATTTTGAGAGAGGTTGGGCATTTTTTAGTAGCCACTTATTATTTCCTTTTTTGGGAGTGGGGTGTTTTGGGGAGGTGTTCTCTTTTGAGTTCTTAGTTTTCTCCTTATGAATTTGTAGGCAATCTTTTTACAATGATGAAATTTTAGCTGTTTGGTTGTGATATCATTTGCAAGTATTTTTGGTCCAGATGTCTTTTCAGTTGTCTATGTTTTTTGTTTGTTTGCCATTCAGAAATGTTTTATATGTGTGGTTGTACCTATCAATATTTTTATTTTAAGGATCCTGAATTTTGTCACATACACAGAAAGCCTTTCTCCACTCGGAGATTTTAAATATATTATTCTATTTTTCCGTTGGCACTTTTATGAGTCTATATTTTATAAACATTTTTGCTCAATCTAAAATTCATTTTTGTGTAACATATGAGATAGGGATATAGCAATTTTTTTTCATATTGCTAACCAGTACCATTTGTTGTATAATTTGTCTTTTCTCTATTGTTTTAAAATACTAGCATTATCATATATTAAGTTCCCATACATTGGGTCTATTCCTCAGTTTTTCTATTCTGTTCTATTGGTGTGTTTTTTTTTCATGAGCTGTACTATACTTTAAAAATTATTCTAGCTTTATAATGTATTTCAATATCTAGCATAGCTAGTCTCCTTTCTTTATTATTCTTTTTCAGGTTTTTTTTTCAGACACTCTTGTCCATTTATTTTTCTGATGGAAACATTAGAATTGCTTCACCTCCTTTTTTTTCTTAATTCTATAAGTGTTTTCATTAAGATTGTTTAAAATTCATAGATTAATTTGGGGAGAAATGACATCTTTATAATTTGATTTTCTCTGTTTTGGAAAATAGTTGTTATTCCATTTGTTTATTGTCTTTTTCCCCTTTAGTAGCATTTTAAAGTTTAATTTATATAGATTTTGTACATTTCTTGCTAAGTTTGCTCCTAAATGTTTTAAAATCTTTTTTTTTACTATTGCAAATAGAACTTTTTTACATTTTACAATATAACTGGTAGTTGTTTGTACACTAAATATATGATGACTATTAAATTTATTTAATAATTTTGTTGCTAGTCATACTGTGACTTGTTCTTAGTTTTAACATAGGTTTGCAATGGATTCTTTTGGCTTTTCTTGATAAACTATTAGACCGCTTCACATAATGATAATTTTACCTCTGCTTTTCTCATTTTTATGCCTCATTTCTTTTTCTTGTTTTGTTGTATTGACTGATACCTCTGAAATAATGTTAGATAGTAGTTGATATAATGGACATTTTTGTCTTGTTTCTCTTTTATTTTTTCTTATGTTATTTATTTTTTTGCTGAGGAAGGTTTGCCCCGAGCCAACACACATGCCAATCTTCCTCTATTTTTTCTGTATGCGGGCTGCCAGCACAGCATGACCATTAACAGAGCAGTGTAGGTCCATGCCTGGGAACCGAATCCGGGCCATCAAAGCAGAGTGTGCTGAACTTAACCACTAGGCCACAAGGGCTGGCCCTGTCTTGTTTCTCTTTTACTGAGACTATGTGTAGTTTTTCCCTATTAAGTATGATGGGGGTTTGTGGGTTGAGGTAGATATATTTTATTTTGCTAAGGAAGTGTTCATCTTTCCCTATTTGTTAAAAAAATGGATTGTGGAAATTTCATATATCCTTTCAACATTTATGGGGACAATTGTAAGAATCTTCAATTTGATCACTTAATGAATTCCTTAGTGTTTTTGGAATAATCCAAGTGATATGGATATCAAAGACTCTTTTTTTAAATTTATTTTTTATTGAGGTATAACTGACATGTAGTGTATTAGTTTCAGGGGTACAACATGATTAAATATTTTTATATACTGCAAGAGGATCACCAAAATAAATCTAGTTAACAGCTATCACCATACATAGTTACAATTTTTTTTCTGAGAACTTTTAAGATCTACTCTCTTAGCAACTTTCAAATATGCAATACAATATTATTAACTATAGTCACCAAGCTGTACATTACATCCCCTGACATTTATTTCATAACTGAAAGTTTGTACCTTTTGACCTCCTTAACCCATTTTGTCCACCCTCCTTACCCCTGCCTCTGGCAACCACTCAAAAACTCTTGATCCCCACCACTAAACTGCCATGTAGAAAGATTGCACTGGTTTACAATCCCCCATAGATGTATCCCAGCACCTAGCAAACATAGTGTTGGGAAGGTGATCAGCAGTCTTCTGCAGTGAAAAGTTAGTCCTAAAGAGATGAGGGGTGGGCAGATATTCAACCTTAGGCCTTTCCTGGGCAAAAACTATCGGGGTATAGGCCCCTCACATCTTTGCAGCACACAGCTATAGCAACGAAGTTCAAAACCCACTCACAATGAACCATGATGCCTCTGGCTTATGAAACACTGTTTTGGGTCCCTATGGGAAGAATCAGGTATATTATCCAGGAATGCAGAGAATCAAAATCCAGCTAGCATGAGCATGAAAAGAAATGCATTGTCTCGTGTAACTGGGAAATCTAAGAAGATGGATCTGACTTTAGGTGTAGCTGGATCCAAGAGTTCAAACATTATTATTGAGACTGTTCATTTCTTGGCTCTTGGCTACCTATATTAACTTCGTGCTTTGACATTTTCCACATCACAGCAAAAATGGTCACCAGTTGTTCTAGCCTTACATCATACTTTACTGTTCCTGGACTAAGAAGACACTCTTTCTCTCCTAGTATCAAAATAATTCTTGCGAAATAACTATGACCCATTAAGTCATAGATCCACCTGTTTTCCAATCCTTTGCCCAGGAAATGGGGACATTTTGATTTCGTCTGCCTGGGGGATGCGTTTTCCTCTGCAGTAGGGAAGCAAAGCAGTCAATGGCCACAGGGGTGGTGGAAGCAGGAAATTTAAAGAGCTTTCTGGCATTAGATCAGATCTTCACCCTGTGTCTTGATGGAAGTAAATATATCCTTTTCAAGTTATGCAAAAAGACAACACGATACTTTGAATTATCTGAATAGCCTCTGAAAATTTAATATTCTTATCTTCTCTCAGCCAGATCACAGGAGGCCAGCATCCTGCCTATCGATGCACTTGAATATTATTTAAAAGCCCGTTAAATTAAATATATAAACCCCTGGCAACATGGGATTGCCATGAATTTAACTGTTATCTATAATGTGGCAGGAAATACTTTGTGATGTTTTCCTCAACAATGACAAAGAATATAAATTGAAATTAATTCTTTTTAGTTGATTAACTTCATGGCAGTATGCATATACTTTGGGGGTTAAGGATGTTGGGAAAATAAGCATCTATTGAAGAAGAAATTGAATAGTAAGACTTGGAAGAGGAGAACTCACAAATACAAGTGAGAGATGTTTTGACAGTAATGGGAGTATCAAGGGCTGAATTGGCCCTTAAATTCTGTTCATTAAGGGTTGTGTGTTTCTTTGAGGTTTATTAAGACCCTTGAGAGGAGACTAACAAATTTCAACACAGAGAAATAAAGATGCTCATTTAGGACCATAACATGTCTCCCCTGAGTTTCTTTTAAATGTTATTTTTGACACACTTTTTTGGCATTTTGACACACTGCTGTTACAAATCCAGTCACAGCACAGTACTTCCATTAGACAAAAACAACAGCATCTTTTTTTCCTTTAGGCAAAAAAGAGTTTGAAGCGAGATTTGAACTGACTTTCAAGAACTCTTCTGTGAAGGAAAAAAGTTGAGAAGATAAGATTAAGACGATATTCATGTCACGAGAGGAGGCTAGGCCCCTACCTCCTTCTCCAGGAACCCAATCTCTACCAGCTGAGTCACTGTGGGGAATGAGATCCCAATAGCAGCACATCCTTGACCTTGTCCTCAGGCATTTTGGAAAGCAGAAGACTTCACACAGATACTGTGCATTTGCCAGAAGATGGAGGGAGTTGGCTTTTTGCCAGATAAGAAACTTTGAGTGTAGCATCTCAAGGTTGCTGTCCAGACAACTGTAATCTAAAGTCTTTGACAATAGTTTAGACAGACTTTGAGGATATTGGGATAGAGAGAAGCCATTTCTCCAGTGTTTCAGGGATATCGAAGCTTTGAAGCCAACTATCACCTTACTCCTCAGTCTCCTCTCTTCTTGCCTTTCTCTTTCCCCTTCGATTTTTCCTTACCTATATGAATAATAGAATATAAGACGCTGAGTTGCCAAGATGAACACATGTTTCTAGCACATGTTCAGTCCTGGTGAAGTGGATTCACAGAGCTCTTTGAGCCCACTTCTATGTCTCACACGGTAGACCATGAGAAATGTCTTTAACTTTCTTGAGCTTCCATTTTTTTTTAATAAAATGGGGATAATTATATTTGCCTCATGGGGTCACTGTAAAATTTAATGCACCTGACATAATGTTTAGAATGAAGTAGGTGTTTGATCAATGTTGGTTTTTCTTTTCTCTTTTTCCTTTATTTGGAGGAAATGAGATATAAGCATATGAAAAAGCGACTGACATTAATAGAATATTTGCAGATACAAAAACTTCTGATCTAGACTCTGTTCACCTAGACAAGCTGTGACTTTGGAAGACTAAAAAAATATATTTTCTATGGTGATGCATACTCTGCTTTACTCAGTGATGGCAGAGCAAGTAGTCCTTAGAAACATAAAAAGCTCGTTAAAGAAAAAATATGAGTTAGAATAAGTTGATTGAATTAAACGAGTAAGAATGGGCTAAGGGAGGAGCACAATAGCAAGGTTGTGTAGTTAGATGACCTGGGCTCACATCCTGGCTTCACTTCCTACTCCTCGAGGAGCTGTTTAACCTTCTGTGCCTCATTCTTCTTGTCTGTATATGGGGATGATAATAGGGGATGAAAAGATGAGGATTAATGGAAATAACAAATATAAAGCATGTAGACAGGGCTGGCATGGTATACAGACATTTAATATTAGCTATTACAAAAATGCAAATGTGAGCAAAGTTGGCTGTTTGCAGGTTTGTGAACAAGGACAAGGAAATACTTTCTAACACAACTCAGGGTGTTTTTCCATACAAGCACTGATTGTTCCAGAAGGTGGGAGGGCATTGAAGAGGTTGCCCTTTGGGAGGGATTTAACCAATGGCTAACATCCCTGTTTCTCCCTCCTCGCGCTGCAGATCCGTGCCAGCTCTGTGCATGACGCATCACTCATACTGTCTCTGTACACAGCAGTTAACCTTGCTTGTCACTGCTCCCAGTGGGAGATCAAGAGCATTGAAATTATGGAGGTGGCACAATAAATCATGGTCACTTCTTGACATGGCCAGACAGAGCAGCTGGAAAGAGTCTCAGCACAATGTCAACTCAAAGTTGAAATGCAAAGTTTTAACATATTAATTTTCTCTCTTTTTTTGTTGACATCCTGATTTTTCATTCTTCCCCCATGACCCAGATGAGTGAATAGGAGATGGCTCTTGGCAGCTTGGTGGGTTAATTCACCATGCAAGGTTTCGCTTTCTTTCTTTTTTCCTCTAAATGTGAATATTGTGACGTAAGAATGAAATAATTGAGCAAACCTAACTCGAGGTAGTAAAAAATTGTTTTCACCCATAAAAATCTCAAGTTTCAGTCTCTCGCTTTCTAAACACAAAGTCCCTTAGGCAGTGTCCCCAGAACCTAGCAGTGCATCTGGGACATAGCAGGCACTTATCAAATATTTGTGAAGTAAATCGATGGCAGTTCTGGCCTTCCAGCTCTCTCATGCTTGCTTGTGTTTCGCCTGTTCTTTACCAAGATCTCCTCAACTGACCCCTCAAATGTTTTCCAGGTTAAACACTTCTGGAAGGCTTCCCTTCTTGGTTTAGTCCTTTTTCTACCCCACTTGGACCCCCAAAGCCTATAACTTTAACTACACACTTGCCCTTATGAGGGCTTGGAATCCTGACCCTTCTCCATTTAATAATCTCTTTTCTTGGTTCCTAATGCTGGGCAATTGGATTTTATGAAAGCTATAAATCTCTCCCCAGAAAAATGCACAGACACACAAAACACACAAAGTTTGGCACATGATTTTGTTGGACCGTTCGGGAACACACTCATGATCCAAGATAAAGGATCTTTTGTAATTGTCTGTTTAATTATCAATAGCCGCCTTCCTGAGGGCAGGGAACAGGTCTCTCTCAACTTCTGTTCATTTCTCAACCCACCGCAATATGGCTTCTCACCACCAACTCCTTGAAACTACTCTGCAGAAGGGCAGATGTGCTCCAAAGGCCACCTAACTGCCACACCCCAAATCCGATCCTCAGCTACTTGACAGCTCAGCACATTTGACGTTATGGTCCACTCTTTTCCTCTTCCTGCTTTAATCCTGACTTTTGCGACACCATTCTTGGACTCTTCCTTTGTCACTTCTTTCCTGGCTTCTCTTTGTCTGCTCTCCCCTTAAATGCTCGTCTTCCCACGGGCTCCATTCCTACTCCCCTTTCCTCATGCTCTACATCCTCTTTCTGAGGAATCTCATCTCTGTTTATGATTTCAACCACTACCGTACACTGGTGACATCCAAATGCATGTTCCAGCCCAGACCTCTCTCCTGAACATCTCCCATCTCTTTCTCTAAATCTGCCTGTGGGATGGTCCATTGAGATCTTCTACGGAAACTTACGCTCAACATATCCACTGGTGATGTTTTCTTCCATGGGCAGTCATACCAATCAGCATAACATGTCTAGCCTCTCTCAACTCCCTCTCTACTTTGAAGAAGAGAAACGTCTCTGACAAGTGAGCAGTTCTCAGAGAGCATGTGCTCCTAATCACTCTTGACCTGCAGGCAGCTTAGTGGCAAAAACCTGGCACCTCTCAGAGGAGCTGAAGGGCACCCAGTCCTCCCAGGGTGGGGAGGATGGTCTAATTCAGGGGCTCCATATTAGAAAGTCCACTTACCCACAGGTCAGAACTGTATTCTATAATAGTAACCTTATTTGAGACAAAGGGGACATTTTGATCTCCTCTTTACTCTTCTGTTTTATTTCTTAATTGACTCAGAACTCCAGTCTTGGGAAAGGCATATATTTGGCTAGGGTGTGTGTGGGGGATGGGGTTAGGACTTTTAAGTGCTAGTATTACCTCAAACTCAGTTCATCATGTTCTCATGTTTTTCTCTGGAATTTGCCTCTCATCTGGTTTCTTTTGTCTTTCTCAATGCCAGACCTCTTTTCTCTCCCAGTGGTCTTTCTAGAACTTAGCTACCTGAAACAAAAATTTTCTGAAAATACTCTTAACCTGTGTTAATGGAAAAACAGAGAGATCTCATCCAGTTTTCCCATTCTGTCTCAAGAGTACAAAGAGACACATGGGTTCTTTTTAATGCTTATGGAGGGAGGAAAAGAAAGACTTCTCAGTCATGACCATGACCTGTGATGAACTGAGCAAAATTTCTCTAGGTGCTGTGAGGCAGTCCAAAGGAAGTAGAAAAGAGAGATCTTGCTGTCATGAAATTTATCATTTAAGTAGGAGGACTGAGTAAACAAAAGATACATAAAATCACAAATAATGCAAAAATATCCATATATAGGAGATCTACAGGAAGGATTTCAAATTGAAATGGGAGTGCTGGCACGATTGGATGGGGTGGATAGTTCTCATTAACTACTATGATTATCATTCATGGAGGAGACCACTGTATTGTTGGAACAGGTCAAGAGACCTGACTTATTCTTGCCTCTGATGTCCAAATAAATTGCTTTGTAACCCAAGACCTCTTAGTTTGCTCTGCTTCTGTACTGTATAGATATGGACCTGGTTTCTGTTTTGTTTCATTCTCTCCCAAACTTTATATACACCCTGACCTAATTCCAGTAGGTATGAACTCAGTCCACAAACAACAAGAAATATCATATTCTGTATTTCCCTTAAATCAACATAAATCTGCCACTGAGACCCCATTCCACAGAGTGTCTGGAAATTCAATGCTGGTCATTACTAAGGCTCTCTGTGGGCTCCCTGCTCTGAACTGTGCAAGGGATCTGGGACTTAGAGCCTGGGTATCAGGGAAGACCATCTAGTCATTGGCCGCTGGTCTGTTCCTCTGACCACAGAAACTCTTAGTGTCCTGGTCTTCAGACCATGAGGTTCTGTTATGTGAGTGTGGTGCTTACAGCAGAGGAATCCTGGAGGGGGCTGAGGGATCCCTGGACTCAAGTCTGTCCTCCCTAGGTGTCAGAGGGACTCTTCCTATGTCTTATCACCTTCCTGCCCATAGGACTCACACACCTCTCTCTCTATTTTTAAAAATATATTTCTCCATATTATGGGCTGAGTTGTGTCCCCCTCAAAGTTTGTATGCTGACGTCCTAACTTCCAGCATGTGAGAACGTGACTGCATTTGGAGATAGGATCTTTAAAGAGGTAATTAAGGTAAAATGAGGTGGGTCCTAATCCAATATGACCGGTGTCCTTGTAAGAAGAGGAGATTAGGACACAGACACCCCCAGAGGGAAGACCATGGAAAGACACAGGGAGGAGAAGGCTGCCATCTACAAGCTAACGAGACAGGCCTCAGAAGAAACCAACCCTGCCTGCCCACACCTTGAATTTGGTTTTCAAGCCTCCAGAACTGTGAGAAAATAAATCTCTGTTGTTTAAGCACCCCCTCCCCTTCCCCCAGTCTGTGATCCTTGGTTATGGTTGCCTGAGCTGACTAATACACTTGGTATCCTTTTCTTCAGTCCATTCAGGCTTTTACAAAAGAAAGAAGAGCCATAGGTTTTAAGTTGCTTCTGTTTTCTCTCTCAAATTTCTGTGGCAAGAAAATAGTAAGGATCTTGCTATTTGGAAGGAGTGGTAGAGTGGAGGAGGAGAGGAAGATGCAATGAGAACCCCAGCAAATTGGCATCTCAGGAAATCATCCTTCCATAGTCTGCTTTCTCTTCCCTCACCTTAGTTTTTTCACTCCTGCCTGTTTTTCTCCTTATGATGGAACAAGTTTTCTTGCCTTGTCTTCTCCTCCACCCAATCCCCATTAAGCACTTGTTTGCCTGGTGCAAAGTTCTAGATGTATAATTTTGCTTGAACTGAATCATGTAGCAAGGATTGGAAGATTTGGGGGCAATGACATACTAGACCCCAAAATGACTTCTGACCACACTTGGAAGCAAGTGTGTCCTGAGTGGGCTTTAGAGGGCTTGTCCTGAATGTGTTAGTCAAAGGTTATTTCGTAGAAACATCCTCAATATTTATTGAGGCTCGGGCCAAGCTGTTAACCAAGTGAGCCAATTGATTGTCGAGCCCAGTTTCCACATTCATATTAAAAGTCAATTGGGAAAGACAGAATTTCCAAGCAGTTTATAGCCCACTTTATTTCCCTTCCTTTCCACCACCCCATGATTTTGGTAACTCTACTATTCTGATTGGAAAAAATTGTTGTCTAATGATATTAAAATGTATAGCCAGTGATAAACTGTGACCAGTTCTTGGCTTTTTGCAAGAGCTGGGATATTAAGATGACATTAAATATTTTATCTCCCTTCCTTCATGCTCTGACTTTAATGCTGTGTTCAAAGATCATTACTCAGTAATGCTGGCACGCCTCCTCCCCTTTGAAGACATTCTTTACAAAAGCGTGTAATATTCATTATTACTCTACGCTGCCTGCTTCTTCTCATGATATACCTCCCCCCTTAAAAAAATGGTTTTACTGAAGGCAAATTATTTTAGGTAGGACATAGGTGTAATAGGAAGTTATAAGGAAAAATAATCCAGATTTTCCATGGAAATTGGTAGGGTGTATTTTAGAGCAAAATGTGTTTTTACAGTACTTAGAGTCCTGATTCACATAAAGGCTTATTCATTTTGGGGGCTGGTGCTCTGACATTACATACATAGATGACTTGCAAAGAGTAGCTCTGTAGGGTGGTTATGTCCTCATCTATATGATGGGAGAGTTAGGGAGCAGGCTTCAGGAAGGAGACAAGAAGGTACGTAATAAAACTGTAAGAGACAAGGAGTAAGAAGGAAAAATGTTAGCAAACCTGTGAGTCACTGGATGGTGTCTCCAAGTCCCCATCCCTAGTGATTATTTTTAACAATGAGAACCATCGATTCCTACTTGGGAGGGCTTAGGAATTGCCTTGATAAAGGTTAAAAAGATGAAAAAAATGAATTTTCGGGTGCCATTGAGGTCCAGTCTGATGCAGCCTCCTTAGGAGGGATCCCCAGAGGGATTACTCTTAGGACTTGACATCTAACAAAGCCATTCTTGAGCAGTTTGCTTCAATCTCACGACTGATCGTCTTTCTGTCATTGATATGGTCACTAGGAAGCTTGAAGTCACCCTTTGGGCTCACCTCTTGCAACCAGATGGGGTCCCATGCTATGCACATCTCTGTTTTGATCTTAACTCTGGCTTTTACTAACTTTCTATCCTCATTTACCTTTTCCCTGATTCCCTCATCTATTTTTTTCTTTAGTAATTTATATACTTTTATAAGTTGCCTGAAATCCTTTGTGGATTGAGGTAAGGGTAAATATAGGCAAAGAAAGAAAATGAATTATGGAGTTTCCATCACGCCTGACAGTTCTGTGTAATAGAATAGTGGGAGTTTGGCCATGAAGAGAAACTTCTCTTTCCAAACTATTTTGTATTTTATGTTTATTAGATACTTGTAGCTATTTTTGGACACTAAAATTGTGGCACATGTTCTGAGGGAGGGTCTGACACAATGGCAACAGGACTGAATTTTTGCAATAGGCCTGCTAAATAGAGGATGAATGGTAATAATATTTATAGATTAAATAATGCATAAAGAGCAAAGGAGAAGGCAGGGGAGTAAGAGAAACAACATAAATTTCTACAATTGGAAAAGAGTTTAAGTTTTATTTGACCAGTTACAGGTCATTTTAAAATTTATAACATTAAACTGCTACTTAGCATTTCTTTTCTTTTTCCTTTCTTTTTTTTTTTTACCAAGACTGAAACATGGTTTGGATTGGAGGCATTTAATAATTTATAAAAAAAATAAAGACTATCATATTTTCCTCCTTTGCCATGCCAACAAATAGTGTGTTTTGAGATGTGTTCTATATCTACTCCTTAAACTCCCAGATGTGAAATCTGAAATCCTTTGTGGCTGCTCGTTCTCCTTCTAAGATTGCTCCATGACAAATGCAATATCTCCTAGATGCTATCAATGGGATCTTAATTCATAACAGGACAAAGAGGTAGATTTTGGCTAGCTGTTGGTGACTTGGCATTTCAGTTCTAATTCTGAATTTTATGGTGCACCAGTGGGGTTTTTTTTTTAACACAGAGCGGAGGTAGGGAAGTGCCTTTCACCACTCGCCCGTACACCCCGGAGACACACTGCCGTCAGCCTGCATTCCAATGCACTGTCTCACAGCTTCTCCAGAGGTTTCTGGAGTTAATGAAGTAAATCGAAATCTCCGAGCAAAATGGTTTCAGTCTCTGGAGGTAGAGAATGCCATGTGGGATGATGCCTAGATAGGAAACCATGATCACATGTCCCAACGGCAGAAATATTTGCTTGGGGTCTGAGCGAGGGTGGGTGTGAAACCTTAATCCTGAAATGTAAGAGGCTTTGTGTGTGCTTTGTTGAAATGCGGTTCTCCATCCTAAGTAACATGTGAGGCAGCATATTGGCAATACAAAACCTTTGAATAAAAGCAGTGGTGGTGTTAGTCACAACCCATCCCGTCCCTGGATCTTTAGGGATGTGCGTGCATGAAGCACATGCTAAAATAAACTTAATTTAATCACCTCCGGAGACTGAGAGGCATGTGCTCATATAAATGTCAAGTTGGGACATAATTTAGCTGATCTCTGGGGTTTATCGCTACTGCCAGACTCCTTCTTTATTTGATCTGGTGAAGCAAATGAAATGTGTCTCTTTGGTTCTAAACCAGGTAAGAGCAGGAGATTGGAATCTATGAGTTTCTCATTTGGATACAATAATCATGCAGCCAAACCCTGATTTCAGGAGGCTGCAAGGTCCACTGTGTGTGCACGAGCGAACAACAGAAAGGAATTGAGGTCAGATTATCTTGGCCTGGCTGTCATCTACTAGTTGGATTGTTTCCTTGACAACATTACTAGATGCATTAAAGGTAGTGGAGCAGAGGTTAATGAAGAAACAAAAACAAAATTGTACTTAAATATTAGAGGGGAAAACTCTTTTTGTGCACACCTGGCCCTGGTCATTATTCTCAGCCACATGGGAGCTGAACATCAACTTTGCTGCATATGAGATGCTTAGATAAGGAGATCTCATCCAGGAACACAGTGGCCTCTGGTAAAGAGGATAGCTGTCACCACATAGGAAAATCAGGGCTCCATTGTGTCCGCCCATTGGGTTTGGAGAGCGCATCTTGAAGAATAGTCTAGGACATCATTGTCAACCGGGGTCACTTTGCGCTGCAGGGGACATTTGGCAATGTCTGGAGACATTTTTGGTTGTCACATTTCAGGGGATGGGTGTTACTGGTATCTAGTGTGTAGAGGCCAGGGATGCTGCTAAACATCCTACAATGCACAGGACGCCCCCACAAAAGTGAATTATCTTGGCCAAAAATGTCAGTAGTGCTGAGGTTGAGAAACTTTGGTCTAGTGAACATTTATATTCCTTTTCCTTTCGTATAGCATTTACTGAACTAAATGAATGAATAAAAAAAAAGAGAGAGACATCTCATCTTTCTAAACAAATGCAAGTTAAATGATGACTGAGAGATTAATATTCTGGACCCACTGCAGAGACAAATTTTCAGCTGTGCACTCTTTCCATTATATCACTAAGCAGCAGAGCAAAAACATTATCCTGAAATTGCAGAGCATACATATCTTGCTAATGGCATGAAAGAAGTAAAAAAAAAAAAAAAAAAAAAAAGAAGCTTACAGAGGTCCTGTTCACAATGTGAAATAGACACATCCAAAATTTCAATTTGCAGCATCCTTAATCCTGTGGCCATTAAAATACATTTTATGTGTAGTTGCAAATAGCTGTTCCAATCATGTCAATATTCATAAGAACATATTTCAACTTCCTCTATATGTAGACCCAGAAGGGAACATTTTTAGTGCGATGGGATATTGCATAAAGCAGTTGATGCCTTGAAAATGGATCATTTTATAAAGTGGTGCTGTAAATATTTTTATTCAGTATGCCAAGTTTCGATTGGCATGTCCCCACGCTCCTTTGCCTCTTCTGAGGCACGCACATTTCTTCTTCAGGCCCTGCCTCTGTAGAAACCGCTTGCTGCATAAACAATCTGCATGGCAAAGACTTAAAATAACCACCAAGGCCTTCTAGTCATAGTTATAAAGAAATCAGTTCCTGTCCTGTGTAACCAACTTGTATAACTGACTTCTAAAATGGAATAGCTTTTTTTAAAATTTATTTTGATCCTGAATTTTTGTTTTAAGAGAAAGTATTTCTATTTAGCAATGACTGCTCCATAGTATAAACCAGATATGCATTTATGTGATTGTTGGTGCTGTTCTTTGATGAGACAGTGTTGACATTTTTTTAGCTTTTTTTTTTTTTTTTAGGACTCTAGCACCTTCTGGCTTATTTTAATCCTAACATCTAAGTTGGTGTGAAGTCAACCTGGAAATCTCTGAGGTGACCAGTGTTCCTTAATACCTTATGTGGAAAACAGCGTAACTGCATTTACCTTCACCCTAATGAAGTCTGGTAGGGTTCCAATTCTCATGAGACTTGGGGCCAATTAAATGACTCAAACAGGGAGGCAGCAAAGCATAGTGATTAAAAGGACTGGTTTTGGAATTGTTGATATTAAGCAAGGCACTTAAACGAGCTTCAAGTCCTTTCATTTATAGAATGGATGTCATAATACTGCATAGGTGTTCATGAGGATTAATAAGGGCCCAATAATTGGTAGCTTTGAGAAAATGAGAGATGCAGATGCTGTTCATCGGAAACTTCTCCTCTGTTGCCTTCTTTCCTTAGATTGATGAGAAATCTTGGTCGACAGTGAGAGCTGGGTACCAAGTCTTTCATTATCTTCCCTTCCCTATATCCATTGAAAGACTGGTCAACTTACTCTTGTTCCACTCTTGATTTGCAAATTCTCATGGCTGCCCTCTGCCAGAGGGCAGGAATCCTCAGCCCTTCCAGGGACTGAAGTTCTGGTCTTTCTTCACATCCCATTTTCTCCATAACCTGAATGATTTCTCAGTGAGCTTAAATCAACCACTCTCTCCTCCCCAGCCTTCTGGGTCCCCAGGTTTCATCTCTGCTTACTCTGCTCATACTAGAGCAACTCCCAGGGTCTCATCATATTTCTCATCATGCTCAGGTGGTGGCCCTTGTTTCTTTCTGACATGATCAGAAATTTAGTGATCTTGAAAGATCTGCCTAACATTTGATGATGCTCTGTTATTTCCACTCTGTGCTTCCAAGACCAGTTCTCTCTCCTGTTTCTCATCTTTTGTGGGCAACTGGTCTGGGTTGGCCCAAGTTTGGATGTGATTGATAATTTGAAGCTGCTTCCCTAATTGTAATCTTTGGTTACCGATTTTACTCTGTGCTGTCTTTAAGGCCTCAGCCTCTTTCTTCTTGGTGATTGGAGAGATGGTGTGTGTCCTATTTCCTTCATAAGGGAGAAAGGTAACTCTGTAACATTTTGAAAGCAATCTACTAGATTATGAGCTTTTTGGACAGGAACAATGTTTTATCCATCATTCTATCCTCAGAGCCAACCATGTATAAGGTGTGAAAGAGATACTTGCTAAATGAATGTAGGGAAATGTAGATAAATGAGTCCCTTATTTGATTTTGTACTTGTTTGGGATGTTGAGTGTTCTTTGGGGGAGGCATTGGGTAGGTAGGGTGATGAGGGAGATAGCAGGAGGGAGATATCTAGTGGTCAGAACACTAAGGTCTTATTGTGCAGATTTAAGGCATACATGTATATTTAAGGCAGTTGGAATCCATATGACAAGTGATGGGAAGCCACTGCAGAAATTTTAGCTGAGGAAAGATTAAAAGATATCGATATTTCTAATTATTTTAAAAGTTGCCTTGAAATCCTCAAAAATACTCAGAGAAAATTATTTAAATTGACTTTCATTTAAAACAGTTATATTGCTGTATTGTGCCTTTTATATGTTAGGTAATGAATGAAATGAAATCAAGTAACAGAGCGTGGCTGGCATCCATAACTGTGGATACAGACGGTCCCTTTCTTTGGTTTCAGATGGTACCTTTCTCTTTTCTCTGATGGTTGGGCTTTTAGACCTTCAAAGGAGTCACTTGTGAGAACCGAGGGCTGACTTGGTTCTAGGATGCCAAACTTGCTGTTGGGAAGTTGTGGGATTATGCATTACATTAGAGTGCAGAGGACACTGCTAACGGAAGAGCCCATATGCAAGAAGATTGTATTGTATTTAATCATCCATTTCAGCAATTCTTGAACCTTACATATCTTTATTTTAATCTAGACTGCAGCCCATCTGTACAGAAGACGTAGTAAAATCGTTAAATGAATTCACACGCACACTGTTTAATTTATTATTGGTTGTAATGTTGACAGTATCGTATCTCATGTAGGGAGAAGAGTATAATAATTGTACTAACAGTTTATATACATTAGCCTTTTCAAGCATTAAAAATTTTCTAGTAATGGCCAAGAATTATCTTCTTAATACAAATGTGCTATTGTTGTTATAAGACTTTATGCTCTTTGTTACCAATTACAGCTTTAGGAAGTAATTGACTTGGATTTCTCTGTGTTTGCTTATAATTAGACTCTCAAACATATTACTTTTACCAAGAATTCATGTTTTACTGCATTTTTTGTGAGGTTATAGGATGATGAATTATCATATGAACTGGAAATAATTACTTTTTGCCATTTTCTACAGGCTATGCAAAAATGCCACTTGATGCAGTTTAAAGACTCTTTTAACCTTTTTTTCCCCCCAAATGTGGATCCAGAGGAGAGTAGGATAAGATGATTTGGATAATATCTTTAAATATTTTGCTTTGTTTGCAAGCCTGTATCAGTACGATCCACATATTTAGTAGTGAAATCTCTGAAACAATGAAAATATTTTTCTATGTAACTGGCCCCTAAAATGTTATTAAAGAAAATTGTTTACATTGAATACAATTTTCTTTTTACAAATATTTTATTTAAAATGAGATAAATGGTCTAAGCTTCAGCTTACACAAAACCATTGAGAGCATGTCTGCTCAGAAGCCTGTCTAGATTGGCCTCTGATAAGTCTGGCTGTCACCACCCAAGGGAATCAAGGGAGAGCTGTCTAAACCACGACCTTGGGGGCTGCCCCTTGTCACAGGTTCTTGTCCCATTCTTCTGGCCGCTACTTGGTAGGGGTCAGTCACTGAACGCCCGCCACAGCTCAGTTAGCAAATTAGATAATGAAACAGATTTTCAGTGGAAACTACACAGATATGGAATTTATGTTGATTTAGTCCATAACACTGCTTCCTATTCTAGCCAGTTTTACTCTCAGGCCTGTAAGATCATTCTATGAGTTTTTATCCTTCCTGCTGGTCTTCAGATGTGACGTCGAGGGGCAACTGCCGGATCAAAACTGGGCTGAGCAGACCCACCTAATCTTTAATTGGCAGATCCTTTGGAATATCATGCCTAGAAAATTCTCAATTCCTTCATTCATTTATTCATAGAGTAAAAAATTACCTGAGCCCCTGCTATATGCCGGATATCGTGCAAAGTGCTGTGGGTCCAACAGCAAATAAGCCAAATGTCTCGCCCTGGATACAGTTCTCTGCTGAGAGCGTTCATCTGGCCTCATTCTTTCAGCTTTCCTTTCTTTGTTCTCTCTTTGACTTATGGAATTACCTTCTCTCCTTTTTTTCCTCCAGTGAGCATTTACGGCTATCCTCACATGCTGTGCTTCCCGTGGCAACTCAGTGCTGGCTCCACTATGGCAGGTAGTTTATTACCTGCTCCATTTTATAGATAAGGCAGTAGAGAGCTCTTTTTTCTGCACTTGAGCCAAGTCCGTCTGCAGTCATGAAGGCCACAAGCTGGGAGAGAGAGAAAAGTGTTTCCTGCATTTGAGGACACAAAATTCAGGCCTTTCTTGAAGTTCAGAAGAACCTGAAATTGAGTTGTTCAAAAAATAATTTTCCAGGTATAGTTAAGTTTTAGGTCGGGGGAAAACTACAAACCTCATCCAGGTATAACTTAATTGACCACTAGATGTCACTATTGCTCCATACAAATACTGTGGACCCAGCCACTGAGCTCCAAGATTTGGGAGGTTTTGTGGGTCTCTCTCTGCATTTTTAACACTCTTGCTTTGTCCAATTTGCATTACAGTCACCTCAGAGCTTCTTTGAAACAAGGTTGGATTATAAATAAGCAACTCAACAAAGAAATAAAATTCATCTTACCAAGGAGTACCCGTGATTGATGATCTGATCTAGGTGACAATGCTTGGGCGCTTGTAAATCGTCCTCAGAATAACCTGAGGGAAAGCCATCATTTCCCCTTTGTCTGAACATCTAGACTGTTGAGAGTCTATGCCACACAGACACTTAGCACAGTCCTCGTGGAACTTAAGAGTCACACTTCAGCGGTCACCTCTTCCAACATTCTGCCTAATGCAGAATTCCCCTCCAGGGCCTGGGTGATCAGGCATCCGCCTCTGTTTGAACACCCCCAGAGACCACGCTCACAGATTCACCAGGAGCGGGAATCGAGCTGGAAGGGATAGAAAGATCTTTCTTCAACTCACATTTTCACTATTCTTTCATGAATACTGTATGATGTCATATACTTGTTTGCAAAGGATGCTGCGGGTGTTTAGAGGAAGGGGATTGGTCCAGCCTAGGGCTGTGGGAAAGATCAACTGTGGAAGATTCTGTTCCTGGAGCAGGCTGAGTGGGGCCTTGGAGGAAGGCTGTGAACCTTCTGGCCTCCCTGGGATCACATAACGTAGTAGATGCTTACTCTGGCTGCGCACAGACACTGTGCTCTTTATGGAGATGCCCCTGGTAAGCATAGGAGGAGTTTGATGAATTCAACAGTGGTTAAATTTAATTAATATAATTCTCTCCCCCTAGAGCTGTGTAAAGGTGAAATCCCATAATTGAATCCTGGTTTTGCATTGGCTTCTGGTGTAGAACTGCAGGACCACTGCCAGAGAAAGTCTTCACATTTTAACACTGGGAGGAAGCGTTCCTTGTTTCTAGTCTCTCAGTCACAGCTGTTGTTTCGGTGGAGACCGCGGTTTACCTACCCGCGGGGGCCTCTCTCCACCAACACTCATTCTCTCATTTAGAAACCCAAGCTCAGGATGGAAGAGATGAACTCCCCGAATTTTCACAAGCTACAGGGCCTTCAGAGGCAAGATGCTTTTTATCATTTACTAATGAGCACTTGGCTTTTTCTTTGGCTCATTTCCGGTTCGGACTTTTAGTGAAATGCCTAAAATCACATGTAAGCTCTGGAATCCAACAGATATACTTAATGCTTAGCTGGGCCTCTTTCTAGCTGTGTGACCTCAGACAAATTACTTAATTTTAAACTTGTTATCTCTTTTGAGAATGAAGACAACGATAATCATGATATCAACCCTTAAGTGTTGTGCTAAGGAGTAAATGAGAATGCATTTAAGGGTGTGTAGCACAGTGCCTGAATATGACACATGCTCCCAAAATGCTCGCTGCTAGTATGGAGTCGGATGAGATGACTCAAGAAAGGACAGAAGGATCTTGAAGTTGACATCGTAACTATAAATTTCAGAGGGGCCTCAAAGAGCAAATAATCAGATCACACATTCACTCACTTAATAAGCATTTTTGAAAGCCTTTGGTCAGGCATGATACATGGAGGAAGACCTGAGATGGAGTTAGCATGAGAGACTACCGCCCCCAATCTTATTCTCACAGTGTGCTTTGGAGAAACACATAGAACTGCACGTAGGCAAGCTAATCAGTAACTAGTCAGTAACCAGTAGAGAGAATGACTTGTTAGCAGAAGATTTAAGTCCTCCTTTGTCCAAACTGTTCCTTCTCTCCCTGATAAGAAAATAATTAACATTTTCTTAGATTCCTCAGGAATGTCACATTCAGCGGTCCGAAACGTGTGTCTAGGTCTGCAGTCACCCAGCACCTGACACTCCTGAGTCCCCGCAACCTCATTTGCCTTACATAAGTCGTTTCCAAATCAGTTCCCCCTTACGATTTTTTTTGGGGGGGGGCAATAGCTTACCATCTTCCAATCAGCTAGCTCATCGCTTAAATAAAATTTGTCTCTCTCTCCACCACCTTGCCTCTTGATGGATTGGCTTTGTCTCACAGCGAGCAGATAGAGCCCTTGCTTGGTGTCAGACCCAGTCTCTGTGTTCAGAGAGCTGACAGTCCAGTGGCTGAGACGTACCAACAGATAATTATAATACACGTAGTGGATGCAATAGCAGAAATATGGCCAGGAATTAGGCAGTACCAAGAATAGAGACTTAAATTTTCATGGATGCAAATTTAATGTAATAGATGCAACTAATTATTATTATTTTTTATTTGCTGGATTCTGTTATAGCAGAATCCAGGAATCTGGACTGCGATAAAGAGGTGGTTGTGTAAACATGGCGTCATACATAGTCTACTGTGCCATTTCAGGGTGTGTAGCTATTAAGCAAGCAACATACCTGAAAGGTGCTTTGAAAAAATAAGACTTTTATGTTCCTTCACCATATAAATGTTTATGTTCAGAGCAATAAAATTAAGATTGCCAGAAAGACACCACAAGCGCATTCATATTTCCAGCTGACAATACCTTTCCCATCTGAATATACTTCCTGTCATTCTTGCTGGGCTTTTACATAAATCACCACAATGTTTAAACCAGTTTAAGCTTTATATGAGTACAGACTGTGTAGATTAAAAAAATACGCAGAATCAATTTCCTTTTACTCAAGTAATTATTGTAGTGGTGCTATTTAAATGGCACACTGGTAACATTTCCCCTCAGGCCACGTCTTTCTTGACAAATGTTGAATGTTGAGCTATCATTTTTATCTACCCCATCTAAAATGTTAATTGCAGCCAAGACTTCAGAATTTATTTACCAGCAGCATATTTTTACAACTATTCATTTAACCAGCATTATTGAGTACCTACAACGTACACAGTACATAAACATGAAATTGCAAAATGGAGTCCCTTTTTTCACTTGGCAAAGGTCAACATCGTATTGTTTCAATCAACCTGTTTGCTTAACATGATGTAGACAACATCTGTATAGAGACAAGGACCTAAATTGTACGTTTCTTAGGACAATTGTGGAAGCTTATATGCATTGGCAGCCAAAAACCGTTGAAGTGACCCAGGTTCTAATTATATGTATCGGGGGGGTTCCATCAAAAAGAATAATAGTGGAAAAAAATCTCAGAACTTCCAACAAGTGTGTGCAATGAAGAAGAAATATTGCTATGTATAGCCCACAGGACTTTTATTTTTATTTCTTTATTCTTGACAAAAATTGTTTATATTTAAGGTATATAATGTGACATTTTGATATAGTATACATTGTGAAATGATTATCACAATCAAACTAATTAACGTATCCATCACCTCCCATAGTACCATTTTTGCTGTGTGTGCTGAGAACAATGGAGATCTACTCTTAGCGATTTTCAAGTGTACAATACATTATTATTAAGTATAGGCACCATGCTGTACATTAGGTCTCTTAGAACTTATTTCTCTTGTAACTGAAAACTTGTACCCTTTGATCAACATGTCCCATTTTCCCCATCCTCCAGCCTCCATTTTACTCTGTTACTATGAGTTCAACTTTTATTTTTTTATTCTATATGTATTAGTGAGATCATGCGATATTTGTCTTTCTGTATCTATCTTATTTCACTTAGCATAATGTCCTTCAGGTTCATTCACGTTGCAAATGGCAGGATTTCCTTCTTTTTTAAGGTTGAATAACATTCCATTGTACATATATGCTACATTTTCTTTATTTACTCATCTGTTGATGGGCATCTAGGTTGTTTCCATATCTTGGCTAGTGTGAATTATGCTGCAAAGAACATGTGAGTACAGATATCTCCTTAAGATAGTGATTTTATTTCTTTTGGATATATACCCAAAAGTCAGATTGCTGGATAGCATGGTAGTTCTACTTTAAATTTTTTGAGGAACCTGCATACTGTTTTCCATAATGGCTGTACCAATTTACATCCTACCAACAGTACACAAGGATTCTCTTTTCTCCACATCCTTGCCAACACTTATCTCTTGCCTTTTTGTTTTTGAGGAAGATTGGCCCTGAGCTAACATCTGTTGCCAATCTTCCTCTCTTTTTTTTCTTTTTTCTCCCCAAAGCCCCAGTACATAGTTGTATATCCTAGTTGTAGGTCCTTCTAGTTCTTCTATGTGGGATGCCGCCTCAGCATGGTTGATGAGCAGAGACTAGGTCCGCACTCAGGATCCAAACCGGCGAACCCCAGGCCACTGAAGCAGAACACATGAACTTAACCGATATGCCACTGGGGTGGCCCCTTGACTTTTTGATAATAGTCATTCTAACAGGTGTGAGGTGATATCTCATTGTGGTTTTAATTTGCATTTCCCTGATGATTAGTGATGTTAAGTACTTGTTGAGTACTTTTTCATGTACCTGTTGGCTATTTGTATATGTTCTTTAGAAAAATGTCTATTTGAGGTTTTTGTTCACTTTTTAATTGGGTTATTTATTTTTTTTGCTACTGAGTTGTATAAGTTCTTTACATATTTTGGATATTACCTCCTTATAAGATATATGATTTGCAAGTATTTTCTCCAATTCAGTAGTTTGCCTTTTCATTTTGTTAATTGTCTCCTTTGCTGTGCAGAAATATTTTAGTTTGACAAAGTCCCACTTGATTGTTTTTGCTTTTGTTGCCTGTGCTTTTAGTGTAAATTCCAAAAAATCATTGCCAAGACTGATGTCAAGGAGCTTACTCTCTTGTTTTCTTCTAGGAGTTTTACTGTTTCAGATCTTATGTTTAAGTCTAATTTATTTTAAATTGATTTTTGTGAGTGGAGTTAAATAAGGGTTCAATTTCATTCTTTTGCATGTGGATATCCAGGTTTCCCAACACCACTTATTAAAGAGACTGTCCTTTCCTCACTGTATATTTTTGGCATCTTTGTCGAACATTTGTTGACCATTTATGCATGGGTTTATTTCTGGGCTCCCTATTCTGTTCCATTGGTCTATGTGTCTATTTTTATGCCAGTATCGTACTATTTTGATTACTACAGCTTTGTAATATAGTTTGAAGTAAGGAAGTGTGATGCCTCCAGCTTTGTTCTTGCTCAAAATTGCTTTAGCTATTTGGGGTCTTTTGTGGTTCCATATGAATTTTAGGATTGTTTTTTCCATTTCTATGAAAAATGCCATTGGAATTTTGATAGAGATTGCCTTAAATCTGTAGACCACTTTGGGTAGAATGGACATTTTAACAATATTAAGTATTCCAATCCATGAACACAGGATATCTTTCCATTTATTTGTGTTTTGTTCAATTTCTTTCATCAATGTTTTATAGTTTTCAGTGTACAGATCTTTCATCGCCTTGGTTAAATTAATTCCTAAGTATTTTATTCTTTTTGTTGCTATAATAGCAACAAATGGGATTGTTTTCTTAATGTCTTTTTCAGATAGTTTGTTGTTAGCATATAGAAACAACTGATTTTTGTATGTTGATTTTCTATCTTGCAACTTTACTAAATTCATTTATTAATTTTAACAGTTTTTTGGTAGAGTCTTCAGGGTTTTCTATATCATGAAACAACTTTGCTTCTTCTCAATTTGGATGCCTTTTATTTCTTTTCTTGCCTAATTTCTCTGGCTAAGACTTTCAGTACTCTGTTGAATAAAAGTGGTAAGATTGGGCACCCTTGTCTTGTTCCTGATCTTAGAGGAAAAGCTTTTAGCTTTTCCCCCTTGAGTATGATGTTAGCCATGGACTTGTCATATATGGCTTTTATCATATTGAGATACATTCCTTCTATATCTAATTTGTTGAGAGTTTTACCATGAAAGGATGTTGAATTTCGTCAAATGTTTTTTATGCATCTATTGAGATGATTATATGATTTTTATCCTTCATTTTATTAATGTAGTGTATCACATTTATTGATTTGCATATGTTAAACAATCCTTGCATTATAGGCACAAACCCAAGTTGATCGTGGTGTATATCTTCTTAACGTTCTGTTGAATTTGGTTTGCTAATATTTTGCTGAGAATTTTGCATCTGTGTTCATCAGGAATATTGGCTTCTAATTTTCATTTCTTGTAGTGTTCTTGTCTGGCTTTGGTATCAGGGTCATTTCAGCCTCATAAAATGAGTTTGGAAGTGTTCCCTCCTCTTTATTTTTTGGAACAGTTTGAGAAAGATTGGTATTAATTCTTTAAATATTTGGTAGAATTCACCAGTGAAATCATCTGGTCCTGAACTTTTCTTTGCTGAGAGATTTTTGATTACTAAGTCAATCTCCCTACTTATTATTTGTCTGTTCAGATTTTCTATTTCTTCATGATTCAGTCTTGGTATGTTATATGTTTCTAGAAATTTATCCACTTCTTCTAGGTTATCCAATTAGTTGGTGTATAACTGTTCATAGTAGTCTCTTATGATTCTTTGTGTTTCTGTGGTATCAGTTGCAATGTTTCCTCTTTCATCTATGATTTTATTTATTTGAGTCTTCTCTCTGTTCTTCTTTGTCTAATTAAAGGTTTGTCAATTTTGTTTATCTTTTCAGAAAACCGACTCTTAGTTTCATTGATCTTTTATATTATCTTTCTAGGTTCTATTTTATTTATTTCAGCCTTGATCTTTATTATTTCCTTCCTTCTACCGGCTTTGGGCTTTGATTGCTCTCTTTCTGTTTCCTTGAGACGTGAGGCCAGGTGGTTTATTTGAGATCTTTCTTTCTTCTTAATGTAGGCATTTATTGTTATAAAATTCTTCCTTAGAACTGCTTTGCTGCATCCCATAAGTTTTATGTTGTGTATCTATTTTTGTTAGTTTCAAGATATTTTTTGATTTCCCTTTTGATTTCTTTTTTTGACCCATTGGTTGTTCAGGAATGTGTTGTTCAATCGCCAATTATTTGTGAATTTTTCATTTTTCTTCCTGTTATTGGTTTCTAATTTCATACCATTGTGGTCAGAAAAGACTCATGGTATGATTTCAATCTTCTTAAATTTGTTAAGTCTTGTTTTGTGGTCTGACATATGATCCATCCTAGAGAACGTTCTATGTACACTTGAGAAGAATGTATATTCTGCTGCTGTTGGATGGAATGTTCTTAATATGTCTGTTAGGTCCATTTGGTCTAAAGTGTAGTTCATGTCCAATGTTTCCTTATGATATTCTCTCTGGATGATCTATCCATTGTTGAAAGTGGAGTACTGAAGTCCCCTACTATTATTGTATTGCTGTCTATTTCTCCCTTCAAATCTGTTAATATTTATTTTATATATTTAGGTGTTCTGATGTTGGGTGCATATATATTTACTATTGTTATTTCCTCTTGATGATTTGACTCTTTTATCATTATATAATGACCTTCTTTGTCTCTTATTACAATTTTTGATTCAAAGTCTATTTTGTTCTGATGTAAGTATACCTACCTCTGTCCTCTTTTGGTTTCCATTTGCATAGAATATGTTTTCTCATCCCTTCACTTTCAGCCTATGTGTGTATGTGTCCTTAGAGCTGAAGTGAGTCTCTTGTAGGCAGCATATGGATTGGGAGTTTTTTTTAATCAATTCAGCCACTCTATGTCTTCTGATTAGAGAATTTAGTCCATTTACATTTAAAGTAATTATTGATCAGCCCACAGGACTTTTTAAGAAGAATGGATTTTATGTTATGAAAAACTCCTCTGTGAGCAGCTAGACGTTTCTCATATACAAAGGAGGGGCAAAAGCTGAATTTGGGCATAGTGGATAGAGAGAGGGAGCTAGATTTCTCTGCATAAAAAAGAAACTGAGAATGGGGTGGTTTCCAAAACAAACTGGGAAGAACCTTAGAGGGACAAGAGGAAATGAGAAGGGAGGAGAGAAAACAAGCAGCTGGCATTGTGGCTTGTAATCCTATGCCCTGGGAGGACAAGGGAAATCCTTCATTGGGGAAGGTCAGAGACCTATGCAAACAAGGATGTCCGAGACTTGGTACAGTATAAAGACTCCTTCCCTCAACAATCAACATTAATGTCAATGTCTTGTGTGGGTAGTTTTTTTTTTTTTTAAATGAAGGCAGAGTTTTTCCACTAGAACAGCATTACACAGGACCAGGATGATGTAAGCAAGACCTGGGGGAGAACCATTAACTGAGCTAGTTAAGGAAAAGCTCTGGATGACATATAAACAGGTTTACTAGTTTTACTGAATGCTTGAGGTTGGCTTTGGACTTCTGCAATCCATAGAATGTAGATTTGAATCACTCTAACCTAGAGCTTAAGGGAAATATACTTACCTTATATTTGGAGAAAACAAAAGTGACAGAGTTACTCCTCCTTGATGGCTGACCCATTTAGGCACACCAAATGATAGCAACTATTTATCACACCAGTACAGAGAAATCACATATTGATGCAGGAATTGACTGATAAAACACTTCTGTTTACTAAACAGCAATGCCTATGGCTTCTACTTCTATGGCAGCTTGGAAAAATAGAAGTGATTAATTAAAAATTCACAAAATGGAGAATAAATTTTATGCTAAATTATCCATTATAAAATATTTCTTCAAATTTCTCCATTTATTATCACTCATAAAAACCAAAACTTTAAAATATTTATATAATTACACTTATTTTAAAAGTCCTATTAAACGCTCATCTATAAAATATCTCGTTAAGGGCCATATTTATGTTAAGGTTAAAGGTGGGAAATGAAGCAAGGCATTACTACTGAAAAAAATCAAAGCACCTGAATTGTTTTTCCTAATTGAAAATGGTTTACAGTATAGTCTGATAACACTGAGATCCCCAATGAAGCTGACCTGATATTCTATAAGTATTAGCTAAGACCTCACACTGAGAATTTAAAAATTCATTTGAATTTTATCTATTTAAATGGATAGAGAATTTAAAATAGAAAAAAAGTCACTTCAATGTTGGTTATAATATCTAATAAGTGAAGAATAGCAGAGTATGCCATCCTCAAATATGCCACTTTGGAAAGGATAATTTTGAGCTGAAGGCAATCGAGAAGAAGCAGAGAGAAGCAAAACTCTCTACCCTCCCCCTATTTGCCTAAAACCAGGGCGTAAATTTGTAAAACTGTCCTCACTCTCTTCTCTACCAGCAAGGACAGAAGTTAATCACTCGAGACAACTCTAGATCTTTATCAGCCTAGAGACAACACCAGAGGAATCTCCGTAACAAACTTTACTAACTGGCCCTTATCTACCATTAGTTTCCCTCTATAGTTGCCTTCCTACAATTTGTCCTTCCTAGAAGCTCAAAGTTCTGTTCTTTTGTCTCATCTTTGTCTTGTCTTTTTGTCTCTAAAAAATTATTATTCTTTGCTAAGATGCTATATAAGTTCAAGTTCTAACCACTCCTTTGAGTTAGTCATCTCTGAGTACTCCTGTGTGTATGTGTGATGCATGTGCTAATATACTTCTGTCTGTTTTTCTCTTGTTAATCTGTCTTTTGTCAGTCCAATTTGCAAAGTCCCAGCCAATAAACCTAAGATGGGTAGATGAAATTTTTTCCCCCTTACATAAATAAGTTGTTTAGGTTCTGTTTTATATAGAAGAAAGTACATGTGATAAAAGTAACACATTTTCTGTAAGAGTCTTGAAAAAGAAGCTAATGTCCAACTAATATATCTTTGAGAAATCTACATTCAGTTATTCCTATTTCCTAAAGAGAGAAATGTTTTCTAGTTTGAACTAGATTGTTGTTTTATTTTATGTTATAAAATTAGTAAAACACACATTAAAATCAAAACATGTGCAATGGCTACTTTTTTTTTTTTTGGTGAGGAAGATCAGCCCTGAGCTAACATCTGTTGCCAATCCTCCTCTTTCTGCAGAGGAAGATTGGCCCTGGACTAACATCCATGCCCATCTTCCTCTACTTCATATGTGGGATGCTGCCACAGCATGGCCTGATAAACGGTGTGTAGGTCTGAGCCTGGGATTTGAACCTGCAAACCCCAGGCTGCTGAAGCAGAGCAGGTGAACTTAACCACTACACCACTGGGCTGGCCCCTGGAGTGACTACTTTTTGAAAGAACCTATTCTTAATTCCCCACCCCCTGTGATAACAAATAGAGGGCAGGTGCCGATCGTATGGAAACAAGTGGCCTATGCAATCCACCATGGCAAACAGTAGGTAGTGGACCAGAGGGCAGAGTGGGAACACCATCTCCCCAGTGTTTTTCCTTTGAGGTATACAACTGTCCTATCAACTTAGAGGCCCCAGATCTTAGGGAGAAGATACTTTGGACCCTCTTCCTTTTCTCTTTCTCTCTCTGGTTTGGGAAAATGGTGACAGAGGAAAATAAAAATGGGAGAATTTGAGAAGTTCCACAAGGGCAGAGTAGGTGGAATTTTTGCTCAGTTGTTCATGGTTTTTTTTTTTCTTTCTTCCTTTTAAAAATTCCTCAGATAAAGTGAATGTCACATATTTTTCTATTCTGCTTAAACATTATTGTATTCTGGATTCACGTTCAACACAGTGAGTCATTTCAGCAGATTTGAAAGTCTCTTTAAAACTTGATTTCCATTGTTTGAATAACAACTCGAGTATGCAGACACACACATCGTTAATTTGGACCTAACCTTGGGTATTTGCCAAAGTGTAGCACTTAAAAAAAATTACACACGTACGCAAGAAATTCTAAGTAGAATTGTCATTTTAACAACTATTTGAATGACTCTTCATAATTTAGTAAATGCTTTCTGACGTATTATTTACTGTGGTGAGTTTGAATATATGGGATTTGTCCCTTTGGAGAGGAGCACCTCCTAAAGTGGGCAGTGAACAAGGTCTTGAAAGAGGGATTATCATTGCTGTTACCAAATAGAACTGTCCAGGTGTAAAATGAAAAATAGTATGCATATATGTGCATATGATTTACATATATTTATTTATTTGATAACAAGTACATATAATTAATATACATATTAAATAATATACATATAACACATGTGTATGTGTATCTCTATTTCTATATCTGTCTATCTATTTATCTACAATCTCACAAGGGAGAACTAAAAGCTCCTTTGGGGAAGTACAGAGGAGCCATTACTTACCCCACGACTGGATTGAAGGAAAGCCAACTCTAGGTAAAATTCTAAGGATAGAGTGTGGGTCTGCCCCTCTTCATCTCCCTTTTCTGAATCTCTTGCCCCTTTTAGTGCTCCCTAGGCATCAGGTGCTCGGGTCTTAAGCCATTGCTCTTTAGGAAAGAAAGGATCTAACCCAGGGAATTTTTAATTTCATGTGCCCGAACCTCAAGACACATGGGAGGGCTTCAGGGAGGTTTTGATGCAACTTCTAGGGCCTGGCCTGTAACCCATCTCCCACCATTCCCTGTCTGCAGGCTCAATGCCCAAGAGTGCAGTGACCTTGAAAGCTATGTTTTGAAGATGGCAGAGCCTTAATCTCTATGTAGAGGAGAGCCCCCTGCTGAGCAGGAGCACCTATTTTGGACTTTACATGAGTGGAAAATAAACTTCTGTCACATTTCAGCCACTGTACATTCTAGGATGGTTTTTTATTGCAGCTGAAGTTACACCAATTAGTCACAAGGTTCACAGCTTTCAATAGATAAGCAAAGAAGACCATACTATAGACAGTTAGGAACCCTTGAATCATATTCCAGAAGGATAGAAATTGTAGGATGTTTTTGTTGGAAGCAACCTCTGAGATTTCTTAGCTAGAGTCTGGAGTGTGACAGATTTGTGGGCAGAGGGATCAGGATGCTGTAAGAAGTGGAAGTGGTCCATGTGTGGTGGGTGCTATGTCAAATGTCCTCTCTAGGAAATCCTTCTAGCCTCTTCTCCCCTAAAGCCCTATTCCTGATGAAGGCATTTAGATCTAGCCCAGACACATCTTCTACTGAAGCCCAGGATAGTGAAGGGTCTTACCCCAGGTCTCAGGTAGTTGGTATCTCTGATGCATTAATTCAAGCTGTAATGTTAGTGACTTGTATATTATTCTTCCGATAATATTTGCACTTTAAAGGAGACCTGAAGAAAAGGAAATTTCTGAACTCCAAATTCTGTTGTAAGCTGTATGTTTCCTCAATGGTCGTGTTTCAGGTATTTTGGACCTGCATGCAGAAGACATTCTTAGATTTCCGGAAACCCCTACAACCGTAATATTAGGTACCTGCCTATTCTGCCTGTGTATAAAGCCATTCATGAAGACGAAGATACACACAGTGGAAAAGGAGTGAATTCTCCACATAGCTTGAAGCAAATAGAGATGGTCTGATATATTGAGGCTATTTAATGTCTGATATATTGAGGGTATTGGAACAAAAGGGCCAAATAACTTGGAGATCCAGAGAATTGTAAATATGCCCAAGCAGCTTTTGAAGAGGCCTTCTAATAGGGGATCATATTATTTTTCATTAGCTAAGAATAAAGTGATTTTGGCTATAATATTTTTAGGCCAAAATTTTAATTAGCCATACCATTAGTTCATACTTTGTTTTGAGAACTTAATAACTGATTGTGCAAATGAATCTCCTGAAAGCTGCATTAGCAGAATGTTTTCGTATTCTGCTATAAATTAAGCAGTACAGAGGGGCACCTTCATTTTCTCTCATTTCCTTCTTAACACACACATCGGTAGACGTTAGAATTTATATGACTCATTACCTCATTTCCTGCCTGGGCCTTTCCTGCCTATTTCCTTGTTCAGTTTTCATAACTGTTTTTGGTGCCTGGTAGCCACTGGATATTTTCAGGCTGCTTTTACCTCGGGATTTGAGACGGTACCCAGAGCCCAGTTGTTTTAGGTGTTGCTCTGATTAACAGCTTCCTCTCAGGGCTTTTAAGCCTGAAAAGGCCGTGCAGTTTGGAAAATCAGGGTCTTGATGTTAACTAGCCGTAGGAGAGATGAAATGATGTTCCCAGGCAATGTATCTCTGGAAGATACCAAATCTGTAAGAAACAAAAAAATAAATTCAGTGGAAGGGGTTCAATGAGTTAATGAGGGTTAAATAGGCAATGATTTAGTGGGGGGGTTGTCAAGGGAAAGGACGACACCATTTTTCAGGTTGGCAATTGAGGAGTTAAGCTTTTAGGAGAGCAAAGAACAACAGTTGAAACCGTCGAGAGCCCCACCAGCCATTCTGACCTTTATCTCCAGGGTCCAAATTCAGACAAGGGTCTTAATTAGCTGCAGAGAAATCTAGAGCTTTGGCAACAAACCAGCAGACATTAAAAAAACAACCAAAAAAACCCAACCAGTAAATAAAAGAGCTTTTTATTTTTAAATCACAAAAGTTTAACAGGAGCTACATTTATACAAGCTTTTGGTGTTTTTGTTTCCCAGTTTCTCACTTTTTTTTTTGGTCTCCCTATACCATCTTACACTTGATTCTTTTCTATGACCTCCATCTTATTCCCTTTTGGTTTTCTTATCTGTTTATGGTGCCTCAAGCCCTTTAGATGCATTTTTTTTGCATTTTCCATATTTTTATTGTTTTTTTTATTATAAAAGGAATGCATGCTTATTACATAAACAATTTCCAACAGTGCAAAATGCATAAAGTTATGAACAGCCTCCCATGCATCCAAGATTTTGTCTATGCATTTTATATAGATGTGTGTGTTTCTGTGTATGTCTAATCACATACATACACACTTAGATTTTTTTTTTTAGCAAAGAAAGGATCACATGTGCAATTCTTCCTCTTGCCTTTTTTATTTACTCATATATCTTTTTGTATTTCTACAATGGATTTATGTAGGCTGTGTGTCTTTCTATATAGATTTTTTATTTAAAAAAATTCCAGCATTATTTTTTAATCCCTGATCAGAATATTTTAAGCTGTGGGTCCAATCAGATGCATGTAGGTGCTCTGATTTATAAAATATGATTATATTATATTATATATATGCATATAAACATTATATTACATATATGGGTATAGCCTGCATGCTATAATGGCTTATATCTTTGTGTACTATTTTAGATACATAATCAATGTTTCTGCTCTTTTGTTTATTCAAATAATTGTGTGTTTTTAAAAAGTCTTTCTTGTGATTAGCTTTTTTTCTTTTTCTTATTCCTTTCTGCTCCCCCCAGCAACTGGCTTGAAAGTTATATACACTATTTCTGTTCTTTTAGTGTTTACCCCAGAAGTTTTAACATGCATAAATAACTTAACCTGGTCTACATTTATCATCTTTGCTGCCCTGGCAGACACTCAACACCTCTGGTGACTGACTCTGGTTATCCCCTTTTGACTTCCATGCTATTCCTGTTTGGTGTTTTTGGTTCCATCTTGATTATTATTTTTTTCTTTGCTGGGGAAGATTCACCCTTAGCCAGCATCTGTTGCCAATCTTCCTCCTTTTTTTCTTCTTCCCCCCTGCCCCAAGCCCCAGTACATAGTTGTGTATAGTTGTAAGTTCTTCTGATTCTTCTATGTGAGCCACTGCCACAGCATGGCAACTGACAGACAAGTGGTGTGGTTCTGCATCCAGGAACTGAACCCCGGCTGCCAAAGCGGAGCGTGCCTAACTTTAACCACTAGGCCAGCAGGGCTGGCTCTTGATTGCTTTTTTTTTTTTTTTTTTTGTGGGGAAGACCAGCCCTGAGCTAACATCTATTGCCAATCTTCCCCTTTTTGCTGAGGAAGACTGGCCCTGGGCTAACATCGTGCCCATCTTCCTCTACTTTATATGGGACGCCGCTGCGACATGGCTGACAAGCAGTGTGTCGGCGGGCGCCCGGGATCCGAACTCACGAACCCCGGGCTGCCAAGCGCGGACTAAACCGCTGCGCCACCGGGTGGCCCCTCTTGATTGCTTCTTAACCTCACAAATCAGACATTGTATTGTTTTATGCAGTTAAAAATTTTTCCCCTCACCATTCCTCTTGCCTTCTTGCATCCCAGACCCTACTCTGGTATATTTTCGTTCTTTGTGAAACATATGCTCTAGAATTTCATTTTGTGACAGTTGGTTGGTAGGAAATGCCTCAGTTATTTTTTTTCTTTTGGAAAATGTATTTATTTGCCCTTACTTTTGAGAGTCTTTAAAATTCTGGATTGAGAGTTATTTGCTTTCAGTTCGTTGAAGGTGGTCGCTATCTTCTGGCTTTCAATGTTGCTCACCATGAATTTAATTGTAGGTAAACTATCTTTTCTCTCTCGTTGCTTTTAATATCTTTGCTTTGTTTTTGGTATCCTTCTCTATGATGGGATTAGTGAATTTTATTTTTATTTATTCTTTCTGAGATTCACTGGGCTTCGTGAATCTGAAGGGTGGTAGATATTTTCCAGTTCTAGATACTTCTCTCTCATTTTCTCTAATTTCTTTTTCTGAAACTCTGATTGGATTTATTTTCAATCTCATTCTATCTTCCATGTCTTTAGCCTTTAACCTTTCTTTTATATTTTCCTTATTGTTGCCTCTTCTGTGCTGCATTCTTGGAAATCTATTCATCTTTCTCTTTGAATTTCCACATTCTTTCTTCAGTTGTTTTTAAACTGCAGTTTTATCTATCTACCGATTTTTTTTTAAATTTCAATTTTACATTTTAGAAGCTCTATTTAGTTCTTTGTTAAACCTATTGGTATCTTTCATAGTATCTTAAATTTCATCATAATTTTGAAAATATTAAAAAGATTTCTCTGAACATGTAAACATATTTAGTTTCTAGTCACTATCTTACTATTCCCATATCTGCAGGTTTGTGGTTCCAATATTTATGGTTTGCTATTTCTGCTGAATTCTACTTGTGGTAGTTTGTTTTCTCACGTGTCTAGTAGCTGTGAACTCATGTTGGCTGTTTTATTTGTTCTTTGTTGTCTAAACTGTGTTTTGCCAGAGAGGATTTGTGGATTCACTGACCAAGCCTACTTTAAAGTGAATTTTTACCTTGAGTTTTCTAAGGCTCCAGCAGTAATGAATCCTGGCCCCAACATGCATGGAAATGGGCTTATGGTTAGGAATTATTGAGGGAGAATCCTCTTTGTTATGCTTTAATGAGACACAAGGCTAAGACACGCACAGATCCCCACCATCTCCCTCTCAGAAGACTTTTTAAAAAACAAACCCACCAAGGGTGTCACTGTTGGGGAGTCTTCACTTTAAGATATGTCCCCTGCCTTTTTTGGCCCCAATTTTGTTTCCTTTCTTGCCATCTATGTGTGGGTTAGATCCAAGATCTAAGCATCCAGGAATGTACGTATACCTCCTCTGCAAATGGTGCACTCAGAACTTGGTTATCCTTCTGAGTTTGAGATTTCTCACTGGATATGGCTTTAAGGACTCCCACTTCTTTCTCACTAGCTTACCCATGCATTTAAAAGATGCTTTTTACCACATCAAAATGAAAAACTTTTGTGCATCAAAGAACATTGTCAACAGAGGGAAAAGGCAACCCATGGAATGGTAGAAATGTTGCAAATCATATATCGGATAATTTATAAAGAATATGTGATATATATTATAAATACATATTTGTATATATATGCACTTCTACAATATATGTAAAGAATATATAAAGAATTCCTACAATTCAACAAGAAAACAAGCAACCTGATTAAAAATGGGCAAAGGACTTGAATAGTCTCCAAAGAAGATATACAAGTGGACAGAAAGCACATGAAAAGATGCTCAATATCACTAATCATCAGAGAAATGCAAATCAAAACCACGAGAGATGCCACCTCACATCTATTAGGATGGCTATTATTTAAAAAAAAAAAAGAATGGCAAATAATAGATGTTGACAAGGTTGTGGAGAAATCAGAACCCTTGTGCACTGTTGGTGGGAATGTAAAATGTGCAGCTGCTGTGGAAAATTGGATGGCAATTCCTCAAAAAATTAAAAATAAAATTACCTTATGACCCAAGTATCATGATTCTATTTCTGGTTATATACTCAAAAGAATTAAAAGTAGAGACTTTAACAGATATTTATACACCCATGTTCATAGCAGCATTATTCACAATAGCCAAAAGGTGGAAACAACCCAAATGTGTACTAACAGATGAATGGATGAACAAAATGTGGTATATATGCACAATGGAATATTACTGAGCCTTAAAAAGGAAGGAAATTCCAACACCTGCTACAACATGGATGAACTTTGAAGACATTATGCTAACTGAAATATGTCAGTAAGAAAAGGACAAATATTGTATAATTCCGCTTCTATGAGATACCTAGAGTGGTCAAATTCATAGAGACAGAAAGTAGAATGATGATTGCCAAAGGATGAAGGAAGGGGAGAATGGGGAGTTATTGTTTAACGGGCACAGAGTTTTAGTTTTGGAGATGAACAAAGTTCTGGAGAGGGATGGTGAAGATGGTTGCATAACAATGTGAATGTACTTAATTCCACTGAATTATACACTTAAAAATATTTAAAAGGGTAAGTTTTATGTTATGTATATTTTACTACAATTTAAGAAAAAAGAAAAGTGCTTTTATAATTTATTCACCATTTTTCAGGGTTCTATTCTGAGATATCTAGTCGTCCATAATGCTGGAATTAGAAATCCCCATGGGACTGACTTTTCCTTTGTGTTCATGGTGTCTACTGGGCACTCAGTTTTTAGCTACACATGGGTACCCAGCCAGATTCCAACACTATGGAAACCAAGACAATAACCTAGAAATTCAACATCCTGTGTCACTGAGGGGTCCATATTGTTCCTTTTGTTCTTTGACCGACCTAGATATTCTTTTACATCACATTAATTACGGGTTTGATGATGATCTTTGATTGTACCAACTCCATTCTTCCTTTGAGGAGTAGATCCATATTTCACATCAGAAAAGCATGGAGAAATTTATGCATCAGAATAATTTGACTTGAATTTTTACCACCTTTTGTGTATGTGTGTAGGTGCTTCATTCATTCATTCATTCACTGTTGTATACTAGGCACGATCTAGGCATTAGGGATACAGAGGTGAAAAAGACAAATTTCCTGCCCAAATTCTAATTGGTAAGAGATAGTACCCATATCAGCAAATAAATAAACAAGGTAGTTTCAGGTAATAAGTTCATGAAGACATGAAACCGGGTAATGGGATAAAGCATGACAGTGAGATGGCGGCTGCATTGGCTAGGGGGTCAGGAAAGGAGTCTCTGGGGATGAAATCTGAGCTGAGCCTGATTTGATGACCAGGAAACTGTGCAGATATCTGAGGGAAGAGCTTTTCATGAAGAGGGAATAGCAAGGGCAAAGAACCTGAGGTAGGATTACTTTGATTAATTATCTAAATCCTATCAGACAATCCTAAAATCCAAGGAGGTGAAGATGAATTTGGTGAATATAATCCTTAATGTATGTGAATTCTTAAAAGATGTATTTATGAAATAAAAATAGCCAGACTATCCATTTATATCAGCAGCAACTAATTTTCAACACTAAAATCAGCTATCATTTTCTTCCACCATTTCAGTCACTTGAAGCAATTAGAAAATACTTCTTTCACTACTTGCTCTAGTGTGCATGTATTTCATAGGTAAACCATGAGGGCTATAATAGTTTTGCTTAGGACTTTATAGTGATGACTAAAAACAAACAGCATTGTGTCTGGATAGAGCATTATAGTTTCTTTGCATAATTCAGGTGTCTTAGCAGTTGGAGGGCCTAACTTTCCAGTTTGAGTATATCACTCAAATTTACCATATAACTGCAAACTATCACCTCCTTTTCACGCTTTATAGACAAAAGTCATAGGTATAATCATAGAGATAGCATATAGAAATATCAGGCAATTTGCCAGTTCAGCTTTTCTTTCATTGGGAACGAATCATAAACCCTATGTTCATATTCTGCGTTTCTGATTTCTGTACTACCCAATTAGTGCCCCATTTAATCTGCTCACCTGTTGTTGCTTTGTTCTGAATTTCATGGCTCTGTTGTTTTAAACTCTCTCTTGTATACATTTTCAGAGTGAGGCTGATTACTGCAACCCCTTGGTTTTTGGGAACTTGGAACACTGCCACCGTGTCTGAATTGCCTGAATAAAAAAAAAGTAGGTCCTGTAATTATTTTATTTTCTCCCCAGCATGTGATTTGTTATTGATGACACATGCATAGGGTGCTTTCTCCGTTAGGCTGGCTGATCCCTCTACTATGGTATTAATGTCACTGTCACTGTGCTCGGAGCTATAGTTTGTTAGGCAACTCTAGCATGGGGAAATGAGCATGTACTTTTTAATGTGTCTGAAATAGCTACACACTGACAGGTGCTCCCACATGCTTGTTGACATCATGGCTGGGACTCATACAAAGCCCGGGAAATTAAAAGAAAGGAGAAAATGTTAGCTGAGTCTCCAGAAGGAGAGATTATAGAGACAGACAACAAGAAATTTTGAAAAAAGAAAGCTCACTAATATATAAACTTTCCTTTTAAGTCTGACTCCACCCCCCCAGAGAGATGCATTCAAAACTCAAAATACTAAATGTGAGAAAATTTAATATTGATAGGTATTCTTTCATGTGCTTATTTACAAAGTAAAGCAAACATACAAATAAACAAAAACCCCCAAATCAATTAAGGTAGTCTTTTCCCCCCTCGATCAAAAAATGCATATCACAGTGTTTACTTGGTAGACCAATTATTTTAAAAACTGGGTTTCAAGGAAAAAGTCACTCTCTGACAGAGACCTTACATGACAAGTTCCGTTCCACAGTGGATTAAAATGGTTGAGAGGAGATGCTAACATAACTTCAACTACAGCAGTGTGAACACACCACTGTAATAATTCATTTAGAATGATGACACCTGAGACCTAATTTAAAAGTCCTAGATGAATACCAGTCTCACATTCAACCCTGAGGGCTGCTGCAAACATACCTAAGAAAGTCTAAGAACCATAGTGAGTCTAATTGAATTGGACTTAAACGGACCATTGAGATGGCCTCACTGAGCTCTGGGGAATTCATATTGTCTATACTGTATCAGAATCACAGCTTGAACTGAATAACTGGTTACATTCAATCATGTTACTGTAACTCATGCTTGAGGTAAAGGGGAAACCTTTTGCTATCAGCAAGACTGGATGGAAAACAATTTCAAATCACTTTAAACCCAGTTGGCAACTACTTTGCCAATTATGGAATCCAGTGGGAAAGGTGTGTGCAAGGGCTCAGGACTAAATGATTTATGTCAGGCATCTGGGCCTCCCGAGGATCGTGGGAGCATGTGCGGAGGAGGGGCATGTGGCTAATTATTTCTCCTAAGAATACTTTAGCGAGGTAATTTGTGCTTGCAGATGAGTCACAGTGCAGGCTGGATAAAAGGTGAGGTAAGCACACAAAGTCCTAAGATCCAATTTAGAAACGGATAAAGAGGGAACGGAAAGATTCAATACGCTTTCTGGTCTCTTCACTCTGAAACATTTGGAGATATAAAATATAAAGAGCAAACCCAGTTCTCTGTTCTAACGGGCAAGTTGGGATCAAAGTCTGTAATTTGTACTGCAGATATTACATTGGCTGCTTTCTGACACAGAGTTACTGACACAGATGACACACTATAACTCATCAGATGAGCAAGTGTGAATCTGGGGCCCTTTATAGTGACCCTCCTTTTTTTTTAAAGTCCTAATTTATTTTTGACGACTTTGGTTGCAGAGATGAGAATTCCTACACTACCCAATGCCTTGTAAAGGAGAATGTCACCATTCTCTGGGATTCATGTGTGAAACTGTTCAGCTGAGAAATGATCCTGAAAGTTTTCCCAAGAGCGATGAGTTCCCCCACCCCACCTGAAACAAAGTAAAAGTGGTGATAGAATTCCACTATCTAGGTTTACAGTGGAAGCACACAGGTTTATTGAATAGTCTTTTCAGATCCTCTCATTATCTAAAGGATTTTAAAGGTGTTTTTAGTAATCTGGAAGTGATTATCAATGCTGTAATTATATTAAATCCAGCACTGGGGCTCTTGTTCAAACCTCATGTGAGGGTATTGGTACAAGCCTGGCACTCTCTTGCTTTCTCGTCTTTCCTCTCTTTTAGCGGCTGCCTACCATCATTACAGCTAATACAGTGGATTAAACTTTGGGGCTAGCTGGCGGCTCTGAGTCTCTCTCTAATGGTTTCCATTGTGCGCATCCCTAGAAAACACTTCTGACCAATGAACCCTTAACTGCAAATGACACAGGCAAGCTTCATTGAAAATGACACCACTGGAGGGAAACTTGCACTCATTTGGGATGTCTCCTCACTGGGGAAAGAAGGCCATTTCAACAGTTACACCAAAGGGATACTGTCATGTGGCATTTACTTTTCTAAGACACTGAACAAAGCAGTGGGGGTAGTGTGTGCTCCTACCTGCTAACTATGTGCTTAGCTGTGCTGATGTCCAAATAAGAATCCCAGCATGTCCATAAAAGATTGAGAAATAGCCGTCTTCCCAGGTCATCCACACACAGAATGGGGAAGGTGGATGTCAGACAATCTAAACTAAATCATGATCCTTGTCTGGAATCACTCTTGTTTAATTGCAGAGATTGTGACAAATGGGAGTTAAGTACTGTCAGAAAGGGGGCGGATGGCATGGAAAGGACCCTGGGATTAGTTGTTGAGAGAGCTAGATTCTAATTCTTGGCTACATCCAAAGATGTAAGGTGGCTTTGGGTGAATTTCTTCACCTCTGTAGGTGCCCCTCAGTTTCTTCTGTAACATGAGGCAGGTAGACCAGATGGTTCAAACTAATTTAACAATTGCTTATTTGGCATTCAAGATTTGTGCTAGGCAATAGGGAGACTATGGGAATAAATCAGATGGTCCATGTCCTTTTGGATTTTATAGTATAGCAAGTTAGACTAACATTAAAAAGATAATTTTAAGGTGATGCATTTTAGGAAGTGGGAAGCATATGGTGCTACGGGAAGATGTGGCCAATTTGAGGAGTCAGGGAAGACATCTTGGGGAAAGTTGTTTAGGTTGAGCCTGAAGGGTAGGGAGGAGCCAGTCAGGAAAAGATGGGGGTGGGATGAGATAGAGGAACGTTTCAGAAAGACACACAGCATTTGTGAAGGCTCTGCAGCAACAAAAAGGTTGGGACTGGATTATGGAACATGAAGAAAAATGTAGGCCAGATGGAAGGTTGCACGTGATGTGGGCAGCATTTTGACCTCATCCTGAGGACGTTGGGAAGCATTGCAGAGTGGGGCTGATGTCTGAGGTTTCCTCCAGACTCACTATACCGGGCTTTACACATGGTTGTTGGACTTCTCTAAGACTCCTCAGAGGGATTCAACATTCAGGCGCAATCCAGAGAAGAGGACACAGAGCAGTGACTCCAGAAATTCACTTCCACCCTGCAGCTTGTTGAGGCCTGGTGTGTAAAGGTGGACTTGTGTATGCAGGTTGGAGTTGGTGGTTTTGGCCTCGACTTCCAGGGCTGAAGTTAGCCTGGACCAGACTCTGGGTCATGCTCTTCAGTTCCCAGTGTGACTCTCCAGGGGGTTTTCAAAGAAATTAAGAGGTTATGTTAAATGCCTAAGGCTCCCTAGCAAGTAAGAAGATGGGAAATAGAGTCCTTCAGAACTTCGGCCTTTTGTTGACCTCCTCCCTTCCCTCAGGGCAAGACTTCTTGAGCCTCGAATTGGCAGTCACTCTACCTACACCTGGGGGCAAAGGCATTTGGCAGCAACCGGACTTCATTCAGAGGGACAGAGCACTAGATGTCTATAAAGCAATGATAATCGTTCGTGGAGTTGTACTAGGCGAAGGTCTTTTACATCCCTTCTCCCATTTGAAAGTCTCAACAACCCCGTGAGGTTGGTGGGAGAGGTCTGCTCACTTTACAGGTAAGGAGATGGGGGCTCAGGAAAATAGGCACCCTGTCCACATCACACAGCTTGTAAGTGGAAGGGCTAGGAATCAAACTTGACATTGCAAACTCCCAGATCCAGACTTTTTAAACAACCCCATGCTGCCTCCTACAGAAGCTTCTGCAGTATATTTGGGGATGGGGTAGAGAAGGGTGAATTTCAATCTCCCAATATGCTTGCTACTCTTTCCTGCTTTTGAGTGGATATAAATAAAACAAACCCCAGTGCTGTGGTGCAATTGTCAATCCCTGTAGCGGGACAGGTAGAATGCAGGTCTGTGGTGGCCCTAGCATGGCGGATGACTGTTTGCACTCACCTGTCCCCAAACGGGCAGCATCGACCAGCTCAAGTTTGTTTCTGCCAGTCTGTGCAAAGTGTTAATTGTCCTCTGCCCCTCAGGAGCGATGGGCCTCATGGCTGCTGTGGGAATTGTCTTTGTTCTTCAAGAAGAGCATAGCTGTGTCTTCATTTAGATGAGGCACCACCTGCATGTGGAATCTGTCCGTTCTCTGGTCTCCAAAGTCAACAGCAGACGTGGTGGAAACAAAACCCTCACTTACAAAGGAGGAGAGCAGAGGGAAGAAGAACCTGCACAATGTCAGGACAAGGGCGTCATTCTCCAGTTTTCGTGTGTACTCTCCTCAGGACACCGCAGGCCCTGCTTAAATGCTCTAGAAATAAAGATGGGAAGAATGAACTTCTCAATATTCCCTGTTTTGCAAGGAGATATTGTTACTATTTTCTTTTCTAGCAAACACACAAAGGTGATTTGAAATGAAAGCAAATATCATCCGCGGTGCTAAAGCTCCTTTCAAGTTTTCAATTTTCTGTGGGTTTTGTGCTAATGTTTTCCTGATACACTAGAGCCCAAGAATTAAATGTAGAAGAGGTGTGCATTCAGAGACTAAATGATGCATTACTGTGACATAGTAAGAGATGTAGATTATTTAAAACATGAAATAAAGAGTGTTTAGTTTTTTAGCGGAATCAGTATGATAATCTTTTTTAAGATAAATTATTTTAAAACTATTTTTTAATTTAGAAAAAGACATCCAGAGAACAATCCAGAGTTCAAGAAGCAATTTTATGATATGCTGATGTTGGGTCAATAGTCAAATCTGATAGTGTTTTGCCCAAAGTGTTTTAACTGTACTGATATTACCTGGGAGGGATGAATATTTTGTTAGGTAAAAGAAAGCCTAGCTTTAAGCTATGATGAAAGGTTCCGTTCTGTCAGATCAGACAAGCATCGGACAAGATTCCTTGTAGAATTCTCTATATAATTATTTTCTCTGGATTAATGAATAGGATTTCCTCTATTTCTAGGGAAGAAAGGCCAGTTTGAGGGGTGTGGAAAGCCTGCCAGTCCTGCTATTTCTCCCACTGGGGTTTGCTACAGACATCTTTTGGTTTAGGCATATTTTTTTTTCTGTTTAAAGTTTGTTGAGAAATTAAATTTGTCATTCTAATTCACTAATTCATTAGCAAAAATTGATTTGTCAGATAATTTGGATGGCTTCTTATAAAGCAGAGAGTGGGCCTTGAGGGAACAGGATGGTGAGCTTGGATGGGGGAAGACGGAAGGGAAAGGTTGGAGGCCTGGGACAGTGCTGGAGAGTGTTTTCCCAGGGGACTTCTTCTTTCCTTCCTCCCTCCCTTCTCCTTCCTTTATTTCTCCCTTCTTTTCCCTCCCTTCCCTCCTCTGTCCCTCTCTTCCTTTTCTCCCTCTCCTCCCTCCCTTGCCTCCCTCCTTTAATGCATTCAGCCCACACCTATGAAATATGTACCAGGCATGAGCTGAGCCCTGGGAATACACAGCCTCAGTCAAGCACCTGAAGGGAAGCACAATATGTCACCCCAAAATACACCACTTTGGCATATTGCTTATTTTGAATTAAAGGTACTTGAGAAACAGCCAGTGCAAGAAGGGCACTCTGACCTTCTTTTGTCCTCCTGAAGGCAAGAGGTAAGTCTCCCATGTGAAAAGTACCTTCCCTGTACCAGGAGGGTAGAAGGCATCATTATCATTAGAAATAGGGAATTTAGGGTTGAGTCGACTGTATAAACAAACCTTGTTACTTCTTCACTAATTTACTACCCCAAAGGGCCCAAAATCCCTTTGTCTTGTCATTTCTTCTTGTCAAACAAATTTATTGTTTCTTTGTCTAAAAGGTATAAAAGCTTTCTGCTTTGGTCACTTCTTTGAGTCTCATATTTTTATGGGGCTCCTGTACATACAAAATTAAATTTGATTTTCTCCTGTTAATCTCCTATCTTATGTCACTTTAATTATTAGGTCAGCCAAAGAACCTAGAAGAGAAAGTTTCTCTGCCCCTACACACCACAGCGGCTAGTGAAGAGAGGAAGACCACACCGAGAACCGAGTGCTATGGGGGCCTGGAGGAGTCAGTCATATCCCCTGGTCTTCTCAGGAGAGGGGTGCCTGTTTGCATCATGAAGGCCAAGTAGGAGCCTGACTTGTCTAGGCTGTCTCCTAGGAATGGGAGCACATAGGGGTCAGGTGGGGAGAGGAAGGAACTCCAAGGTCAAATGTGTCCCACTCAAAAATGCCCACCAACCTGCAAACAGGCCATGGCATGGGTGTTCATCATGGCTCTGCTGCTCCCCAGTTGTGTGACCTCAGCCGTGACACGTCACCTCTTGGGCCCCATTGTGCCTGTCGGTACATTGAAGGCCTTGGCTCAGGCACCCTGCCCGGACCTTTCCCATCTTAGCTTCAAGGATTTAGAGCAGATCCAGTGGAGTGTTTGTTTCCATACTCACACTGCCTCAGAATCTAGTGCTCTGGGAACTTTTCTGGCAGTAGTTTGAAAATCTCGCTTGTTGAAACCCAGTTTCACAATTTCCTTGCTTCACTTTGCAAAGAGCCAGAGCATTTTATTTGCTACCCACTGCTTAATTGTGGTAACTCTCAGCACAATTAAGGTCTTATTGAGGAAGAAAAGGCTTTGATCACCTTTAACAACTCTTGGAAATCCCTCTAAGTGCCTCTGCTAATTCTCACCTCTTTTAATAGTGTGGATATGCTCAGTCACCCCTGTCCCACCCTCTCACAGACCCTGCCTATAGTTCCCCAGGCAGAGATGTTCACTGGCTTAATTATCCTGGAAGCTATTGTTAAAATAATATCTGCGATATCAAGAGCGTTGGGTGTCCAAGTGCAGCTGTGGGGGATGAGCAGTGCTGTGAGCACGTCATTCGGAGCCTCGTTCCTAGCCCCGAGCAGAAGGGCTTCCTTCAGCCTGGTGTGGTGGAGATGGTGGAGCAGGAGCCCAGCTCTGATTCTCAGCCTACGGGATACCAGTGAAAATGACAGGGCTGGGGGCTGGGATGGGGAAGAGAGGGGGCATTCCTTGTCTAGACTCTTGAGCTTCCTTCAGGAACACAAAAGTGACTTGCTCATTTGAACAGGTGAGGCAGGGTGAGTAGGCTTTGGACTGGCTAATTTGGATCATTTCAGCGAGCTCTGGGGCCTGGGGGCTGTCCCTGAGCTAGTACCTGGCCCTGGAGTGATTAGGGCAGGTGGATAGTGGCCCAGAGTGTGAGAGCTGATAAAGGAGGTGGTTGGGGTGTGGGCTCTGGATTGGTTGGTTTGTATTTGGAAAGTACACTCATGGATACGTTGTTTACCATCTCTAGGAATTGGCTAACCCTGGGAAGAGCAGTCCCTCCAAGGCCCAGATGTCAAAACATCAGAACACAGAAAATAAAAGACACGATTAATATATGTGGGTGGCATGGCCTGATACAGAGCACCAGGACAGGGTCTTCAGAGTCATCCATCCTTCTTTTCCTTTCCTCCCACGCCCAACCCATTATCATGGACCATTGATTCTACTTGTAGTATACCCTTTTGAAGGAGTCCCTTCTCTCCATTTCCACTGCTCCCACCTGGTCCAAGTCACCAGCCCCCCTCACCTGGGCTGCAGCAATACCTTCCCAACTGCTTTCCCTGCTTCTACTCTCTCTCCTGTCTTATCAATCTCCACTCAGCAGCCAGAGGGATTTTATACATCAGATCTTATCACTCTGTACGCCACCTTGCAAAATCATCCAGTGGTTTCCCATTGCATTTAGAATGAAATCCAAACTCATTTCCGTGGCCCATCGGGCCTGCTTGTTCTGCCACCCACCCCTGCCTCTCCCGCCTCCCTCTGTGCTCCAGCCTCACAGCCTGAAACACATCAAGCACCCCCGCCTTCTCTTCCTGCTCCCAGGGCAGTTCCTCATTCTTCATCGCTTGGCCTAAATGGCAGCTCCTCAGAGAGACTGATCACTTCATCTGAATGATATTTAAACACCCCCCAACATGTTTCTCACTACTAAACACTAATTGTGATGATTAACTACTGTTGTTGTTTATTTATTTTCTGGTTCACCTAATAAACCAGCATGGGGTTAAGAGCACAGTTCTGGGGTCAGAGTGTCATAACCGAAGTCTGACTACACTGTTTGTCAGCTCTGTGACTTTGGGCTAGCTACTTAACCTCTTTGAGCCTCAGTGTTTCCATCAGTAAAATGGGTACAATAAGAGCTCCCATAGGGTTGTTGTGAGGATGACACGAGATGATCCATGTAAAGTGCATAGCACACAACACATTATAAAGAGGAGCTATTATCACCATCGAGACGCACGCTCTAAGAAGAAAGGGGATGTTTTGTTTTGCTCACTGTAGCCTCCCCAGTCCTTCAAACTGCCTGGCTCATGGAGGCCTCCAATAGAGATTTGCTGCATGATTGATGAGTGACCGTATTGTTAGTGTTTGGCTCAGGCACAAGCCCTGCCCCATTATCCCAGCAGGATGAGCTTTCCTCCACAAGCACAGGAGCATTGAAAGGGCCATGTGGTCAGCAGGCATGTTGGGGCTGCGTTCCCTGTCCAGGACAAGCCCCGTTCCAGAACTCAGGAAACTTGTCCTCTAGTTTTCGGTCTGCCCCTGAATACCTGTGCTCCCTTAGGAAGGTCACCTGGTAACCTCTTTGGACCTCAGTTCTCAGATGTGCAAAAGGAGGGACTGGACCAGATGACTTCTGAGGACACTTCCAGCCCCGACACTTCTTGTTTCCTCTTTTTTAAAAAAAGCATTTTTGAGATTTGTCACATAGTATAAAATCCACCCATTTGAAGTGTACAATTCAACATTTTTTAGTATATTCATGGATTTGTTGAACCATCACCCACATCTACTTTTAGAACATTTTCATCACCCCAAAAAGAAACCCACACCCACTGGCAGTCACACCCCATTCCCTCTCCCACAGCCCCCTTCCCCAGCCCACTCATCTATTTTCTGTCTCTATAGATTTGCCTATTCTGGACATTTTACGTACATGGAATCGTATAAAATGTGGACTTGGGACTGGCTTCTTTCACATCAAGGTTCATCCGTGTTGCAGCACATATCAGTAATTCATTCCTTTTTATTCCTGAATAATATTGTGTTGTACCACAGTTTCTTTACTCTTTCACCAATTAATGGATATTTGGATTGTTTTCACTTATTGGCTATTATCGAAAATGCTGCTATGAACATAATTCATGCGTAAGTTTCTGTGTGGATGTATATTTTTCATTTCTCTTGGAAGTAAACCTAAGGATGGAATTGCTGGGACTTATGGTAACTCTGTGTTTAATATTTTGAGGATGTGCCAAACTGTTTCCAAAGTGACAGCACCATTTTACGTTCTCACCAGCAATTTATGAGAATTTCAACTTCTCCACATGCTTGCCAACACTTGTTATTGTCTGTCTTTTTGATCATAGCCATCCTAGTGGATGTGAAGCGACATTTCATTATGGTTTTAATTTGCCTCTCCCTGATGACTAATGATATTGAGCATCTTTTCCTGTGACTATTGGTTATTTGTATAGCTTCTTTGGAGCAATGTCTATTCAGTTCCTTTGCCCATTATTTTAATTGGGTTATTTATCTTTTTATTATTGAGTTGTAAGAATTATTTGTATATTTTGGATACAAGTCCCTTATCAGATATATGATCTGCAAAAATTTTCTCCCATTCTGAGGATTGTCTTTTTACTTTCTTATGGTATCATTTGCAGAACAAAAGTTTTTAATTTTGATGAAGTCTGACTTACCTATTTTTTCTTTTATTGCTTTTGCTTTTGGTACCAAAATGTGTTAAAATACCTCACTATTTTAATTTTTTTGAAAAATGAAAATATGCACTTAATAAGAAAAATAATACATAAGAGAACGGGAAGAAAAGAACCTTCTTCCAGCTCCTGACCTCTAGTCTCTCAGTCTTCCTCCAAGATGATAACCATCAGTTTCTTGGGAATGAGGTGTGTTCTCTATGTCTACAAACACACATGAATATCTAACCCTTAAACACACACATGCACACACAGATGGAAGCATCCAGCAAATACTACTCAAACTGCTCTTCACTTTGCTCTTTTCACTTAGAACATATCTTTGAGACATTTAGTTCTACATTCATACATGTAGACTCACCATTTCTAAAAAATGACCACAGTGTATTCAGTTGGATAAAGGAACCAGTGTTTATTTAATCCCTCTGTGGCACTGGACACTGAGGTTGTTTTCATCTTTTGCTACTGATAACAATGCTGCACTGAATAGACTTTCATGTAGGTTTTTGCACTCATGTGCCAGGAGTACCTTCAGGGTGAATGTCTAGAGCCGGAATTGTGGAGTCAGTGAGCGAGAGTACCAATTTACACTCCACACGCATCAATAGTTTATTATGGAATTTTTGATCTTTGCCAGTATGACAGGTTAAAAACTTGCATTTTATTACAGTTGTATTTATTTTATTATGAGTGAGTTGAGTATCTTTTTATATTTTTTCTGTTAATGTTCTTTGCCGATTCTTTCCCTCCTTTTCCTTTTTCTATTAAGTTGTTACCTTTCTTATTAATTTGTTCATTATGTAAGTTTATGTATTAAAGAGATTAGTCCCTCATCATTTGTGTTGCAACTGTATTTTAATTTTCTTTTTTTAACCTTGTTAATTATATGTGTGTGTGTGTAACTTTATACTTTTTTCCTATGCTAAAGTTTTTTACGTAGTGAGAATTTTCATTCTTTTCTTTCATGCATCTAGACTTTGTGTCTTGCTTAGAAAAACCTCCCCACTCCAAGTTGATACAAAAGTCTCATCTTTTTTCTAGTATTCTTTATCATGGTTTAGTTTTAGACACCAACATCGTTCATGTTTCTGGGATTTACTTTAAAGTTAGGAGTCTATAGAGGCACTATATCCACACCCAAAAAATAGTTGTTGCAATGAGCTATTCCAAAATCATTGTTTGAAAAGCCTGTCATTTGTCCACTGATTTGAAATGACTCATTTATCATATGTTAAATTTCTTTATCCATTTGGTTCATTTCTGGATTCTCTCTTTTGTTCCACTGCCCTGTCTGTCTTTTCATAGAGAAAGCATCAAGTTATTTTAATTAGTGTAGGTTTATAATAGATTTTAATACCTAATAAGCCAGTTTCCTTAATTATTATTCTTTTTCAGGATTATCATGACCATTCTTAGAAGTTTATCTAACTGAAAGCAAAATTTTTATATGTTGCAAACTTTAAAATTACTCTTATGTGTATATATTTACATTTTGTTACAATTACAAATAGAATTTTTCTCATATTTTATTTAATTGGCTGAAGCTATTGATTTTGTATATTGATTTTGTTACAAGTCAACTAAATTAACTTTAAAAATTATTTCTAATTTTTTTCCTAATTAATTCTTTTAGATATTCTAGTCAGATATTCATATCATCTACAAATAATGATAATTTGCTTTTCCTTAACAGTTGTTTTATATCAGTAATTTCTTTCTTTTATCTAATTGATCTAGCTAAGGCCTGTAGAACAACGTTGATTAATAGTAGTGATAATGGACATTTTCATCTTGCTTCTGCTGTAAAAAGATTGTTTTTTGTTTTTCCTCATTATACATGATACAGGTTTTTGGCTCAGGATAATACCATACTCTGTTACACTATACCTTGCCACACTAGTCTTCCCTTGACATTTATGAGAACTGGGATAGGAGTCCAAATGGAGGCCCACATAACAAATCTGTAAATATTTTAAAGTTATTAATCAAGCTAAAACCTGCTAAGCAAAATAATTATTTATCATGAACTGTATCCTTCCTAAAGATCTGGAAGTCAGGTTCAAGTACAGAATTTCAGGACTCTTCAGAGTTTGTGGTGGAATGTAGCAGTGTGGGGAAATCCAGTCCTTTTAACCTGCTCTCTTTCTCATCACTCTTAGCTTTGACCCAAATGGAGAGGCCTAATGCTCAGCTCATGTGTTAGGATACCCCAACCAAACCTCCAAGCTCTGTTTTCACCCCCTTGTAAACGGTCACTCTTCGGTCATCACCAGGGCCTGGAGTGTGCAAATTGTGGTGAGGTATGGTTGGCCTACTAGGGGAAGAACCTAGGGAAGAGACTGTGCTGCCCTGGAAATGGGCTTGGGGACATTCGGGCAGGGAATTCTGTGGTCCTGGGTACCTGAGGGTGGTCCAGCAGTGGAAGGGTGGGGGTGGGCTCTAAAACATGGGATTCAGGGCAAGGGTAGTACTGAACACAGAGCAGATGTTACAAATCACTTTAAAAAAGTGATCTTCTAGTCCTGTGATTATTAGGAGTCTTTATCAGTAATGGATGTTAAATGTTATCAAACCTATTTTCAGAATTCTTGATATAATTGTATCATTTTCTCTTTTGTTCTATTGAAATTGTTCATTATGTTAATAGATTTCCTATACTGAACCATCCTTGTATTACTTGTATAAATCCCACTTGGCTTTGATGCATTTTTAGTTTAGTTTCCTAAAGCTATATTGAAAAAGAATTAAATTGAAATTTAACAAAGCTTCCTCAGAATATAAGACAACAAAATTACAACATCTGTGAGAAAGTTATTTCAGTTAATACTGATGATATTCATAAATATGCCATGGAAAATCTTGCTTTATCTGTCAATATTTGAAATTTGAGGGGCAGCAAGCATTAGGAGGAGGTGAAGCCATTACAAGCTTTTATCTCCTGCTGACAACCATTCTGGGGACAAGTACTTTCCTTTTGTGAAAATCAATCAGTTTGTAACTGTTAGATCACGGGGAGATATGTTGCTTGCTAATCGGAAGTCTATTTTGTCTCAGTTATATTTTGAACAAAAGAACAAACTGTCTGTAATAAAACAATTCTAAAGTTCTGGAACAGTGGAAGTTTTTTTTGAACTTAAAATTGCAAAAATGATCAACAAAATTTTAGGCCTCTATCTCACTCTTTATTTTATGTTATATTCCTACCCTTACCAGGGACTCACTTAAAAAGATTTCCAAAAGCCAACTTTGGCCTAATAACCTGTGACTCGTCATAGTGGTCTTGGTAACTCCATTTACTATGCAAGAAAAGTATAATCAGCCTTAAGTCAGTGAAACAGTTTTATCGCCACTTAGGTTAGCTGTCTCATTTTAACAAGATTGTTAGCACTTTTATTATTGTTGTTGTTGTCCTTGTTATTGCCTTCTGTAATGTTTCTGGCTTCTAATTTATTCAAGATCTTCTTACTTAGGTGCTCCTGTTGTTTTGAGAGGAAATTAGGTTCTGAAGGTGATGAGAGATTAGGATGAAGCTGTTCGCCCGATTCGCCCTGTAACACACTGTCTGGCACCCAGTCAATACTAATAAATATTTGTTGAGTAAAAACATCTTCTCCATAAATAGTCACTCCCTCTTTTCTGCTTTAAAAGACAACTCCCCATAGCAAATAAAAATTCCATAAGATTTGTCTTTCTCAAGATAATTAAAGAAAAGCTTTCCTCTCACTTGGAGTGAGGGTAAGGTTTCTGGCACCTACGTCAGAATTACCCGGGGACACGTTTAAACATTTGAATTCCGAAGCCACCCTCCAAACCTACTACATGAAATCTCTGGGGGCTGGGCAGGGGACATCTGCATTTTAAAGAACTTCCCTGGGTGAGTCTTTCTGCACATCCAAGTTTTGGGCTGGAGCATCCCAGAATTAATCTCCAGGCTTTGGGGGCCCCCACCAGTTAAGATCACAGCAGCTTATTCTCCTGTGGAAGGAAACACCAGCCAAGCTTTCCGGCACTCCTTTTGTCTGTATCTCCCAGACTTGTTTTCTTTCAGCAGTGAGGCACTGGTGAAGGAAACACGAAATGTTTCTTAGACACTAATCAACTTTTTCACATTTTATAACCAATAATGGTGACATAGTATATAGACTGTTTACAATCAGTAGTTATGACATCTGTATAGTTGAGTGCACGTTCTTCAGGTGATAGCTGAACAGAATCAAACTCTTTGCCCAAATTCATCCCATTCCCATTTGAATGTAGCAAAACCAGAGGGAAGGATGCCACTAAAGGTCAGATACTTTTGTCCTCTAGCTGCAGTGCTGTACTGAAATCCTACTTTTCCTGCCTGGAGGTTAGTTTACACGTATTAAGGTCATTGGATTTCCAGGAAAGAGTAATTCTGAATCTGTTTGGAGTCTATAAATACCAGAGTATTAAAAGATCATTTTCAGATGGTGAAATGTTTGAATATCATAACACACTTAGACATAATTGAATAATCAAAATTTTCAAACTACTTGTTTCATTCTACACCCCAAATCATCATTTCATCCTGTAGTGAAAGAATACTGCATTGATAGTCCTCAATTGTAACAGCTTAGCTGTTGCTTATATCTGGTTTCCAATGGGATAAAAAACAAATAGAAGCTTGCTTTAATCATTGTTATGGTAAATTTCTTTATCTTTATTGTCAAATTAAAAAAGAATTTACTCTAAATTAGGTGGCTTCTTAAAGTTTGGTTTTAGGAGAAAAAAAAATAAACACTACATGAATTTAGGCTATGGGAACAAGTAGGTTTCTTTACAGAGATTACATGTTGCTATCTTTGTAAATAACTTTTTTTTTCTTATTCAGTAAAGCAATACATATTCACTACAGAACTTTTGGAAAATAGAGAAAACTATGAAGAACAAAATTAAAATTGCCCCCTGATATTTCTACTGAAGCCATGTAACATAAACCGGTTTTAGGGGGAAGAAGAAAGACAGAAAAGATAACTGGCCTTTACCGAGTACCTGCCAGGCATTGTGTTATTCTGATAAATATATGTCACCCTATTTAATTTGCCCAACAAACTTATGTGAAAGGTGTTGCCATCTCCATTTTCCAGAGTAGGAAATTCAAGCTCAGAGATGTACATTAACTTGCTTGGGTTGAATCAGCTATCCCGTTGCAGAGCCAGATCTGCCCAACCTTACAGTCTAGGGCCCTCTCCACTAATCATGATGATTTGTTTTCAAGTCTACTTTGCTTAGCTCAGGCTCTAACATATGAGATTTTCCTTCCTATACATATGAAAGTAGTTACTCAACAATTTCACTTTGATGTGTTTACTCTGATGGGTGAGTGTGGTCTGAGGAGAAGACTCCAGGATCTCTGTACTGACAGTGACTTGAAGGATGCTTCAAGGAAGGGCTCCTTGGTGGGAAGAGAAAGGCTTGTATAACCACCTTCTAAGGGAAAGCACGCGGAGTTACTTGACTCGATTCTGCTCTGCCTCAGTGCAGGAGTCAACTGTAGCCATAGAGATGAAGGCAAAACCTGCCACTGTGTGTTTTCTTAAAAAAATAATTCCAGATGGGAAGCTAGAATGATGAATATCATTTTCTGTAAATTAGTTTAAGAACTCATTTTCTTCTGCTTCCAAGTTGGCCTCAGGCAAAGCAGCATTTTGATGTTTGAAGACACACTGAAGCTAGGGGAGAGGCCATGGTGTGGAGGTCGTGGGCACGCTGCAGGTCAGGGGAAGCTGGGTTTCTGGCACATGTGTTTCCAATCTGTATCCTCTCATGCTCATGCCCTATGGGAGAAAGGCGACCCAGGAGGGAGGAGCACTGAGGGGAAAGCCCACACAAAAACACGCAAAAGAGTTGTCCTTCTTGGCAAATGCGGATGGTGCTGCCTTTCTAACTCTGTTCTTTGAATGCTGTGCCTTTTCCCCCTTGGTTTTCCCAGGGAAGGGGAACCAGAGCAGGGGGAAGAGGTGAGGCTGGCCAGACGCTCTTGTACAACTACTGCCTCCTAAAATGGTGCCTAATGCCGTCAAGCCCCACCATGGGGTTGTTGCTGGGAGGTGGTGGTGAGGGAGGGCTGTGTCCCTGCCAATGCTGGGACCCTTCTTATAGACAGAGATGAGGCTGGGGTGGCCCTGGAAGACCTCGGCCTTCCCCTCTTCCCTGGACAGTATGGCAGAATGCAGGCTTGCCCAAGACCAGATGAGGAAGAAGGCAAATGTTACTTCCGGGGCACCCAGCATGTTTCTCCTATTCCTTTCCCTTCTTTCAATGCCTACATGCCCTTACCACTTATTCTTATCAAAATCTGTTTTTTCTTCCCTTATATCAGTCTTTCCTCATGTTAGTTGTTCATGCTTGTGTGGTATAGGAATGATTTTTTAGCTGGTATTTGAACAAATATTGTTTGTTTGAATGGTTATATAATTTCATGTATTTACCAAAAAGATTAAATAAAATTCTGATTTTTTTCTTTTTTTTGGTGATGAAGATTGGCCCTCAGCTAACATCTGTTGCCAATCTTCCTCTTTTTGCTTGAGGAAGATTGTCCCTGGGCTAACATCTGTGCCTATCTTCCTCTATTTTGCATGTGGGACGCCAACACAGCATGGCTTGATGAGTGGTGCGTAGATTTGCCGCGGGATCCAAACCTGTGATCTCTGGGCCACCAAAGTGGAGCACACAAATTTAACCACTATGCCACTGGGCCAGACCACAAATTCTGACTTTTCATGGATTTTATTGCATAGGATGTTGTTTCAAGTAGGGTGAATGCCAAGCTGCTATAACAAAGTCTAATGTGTGTTTTTTCAAAACCAGCAAACAACTGATTCAATTCTCACACTACCTGGAGATAGCATCAGATCCCACAGGTTATGGGCTCAGTCCTACAAGACTTCCTGCCCCCTGCCTCCTGCTTCAGATGCCAGTCACAAGTCCAGGTTGTTGCCTGTGCTTCTGACTGACTGTAGATTGGAGGTTCCCATAACCCCCTCTTCTGGTTCGATTAATTTGCTAGAGCAGCTCACAGAACTCAGAGAATCATTTACTCACTAGAATACAGTACTGGTTTTTTATAAAGTAATATAACTCAGGAAGAGCCAGATGGAGGAGATGCATAGGGCAAGGTGTGGGAGAAGGATGTCGAGCTTCCATGCTCTCTGATGGCACCACTCCCCCAGCTCCGTGGATTCACTAACCTGGAAACGCTCTGAATCTTGTCCTTTTGGGTTTTTATGGAGGTTTCATTAGTAGGCGTGACTGATTAAATCATTGGCCATTGGTGATTGATTCAACCTCCGGCCCCTCTTCCCTCCTCGAAGGTCTGGTGTGAGATTGAATGTTCTAACCCTCAAACCACAAGGTTTGCTCTCCTGTTGACCAGCTTCCATCCTTAGTTCACCTAGGGGCTTTCCAAAGGTCACCTGATTAACGTAAAAAGACACCTTTGTGGCTCTCCTCACTTGGGAAATTCCAAGGATTATGAGCTCTGTGCTAGGAAGGGGATGAAGACCAAATATATATTTCTTGTTATAATCACGATATCACACAAAGAGATCCCCCAAATACAGTATCTTAAATAAGGCAGAAGTTTATTTATCTCCAGTGTAGGTGTCTGGAACGCATTTAGGGACCCGGACATTCCCACTGTGTCGCTTTGTCATCCTCTAAGGCATTGCCCTCTTCTGAGGGGTTGAAGCTGCTGCCTGACCCAGCTGTTTCCAGCTTGTCAGAAGGTAGAAAAAGAGCAGCTTCATGGCAAGGGGTTTCCTTTAAATAAGTGGAAGTTGCATATATGATTTCTGCTCACACTCCTTTGTCACATGGCTGTACCCTCCAGCAAAGAGACTGGGTGCCCGGTCCTCAGCCAGAACTCAGTGGTGCGGGCGCTCTGTTGCCTTAAGGAAAAGGGCAGAATGGAAACTAGGAGAGAGTTGGCAATCTCTGCTGCAGATTAAAAGGTTAAACATGAATTTAGAGAAAACTAGTAGGTAACAAATAGTACAAGTTGCACACAGAGGGAACAAAACTGAGGTACGGGAATGACCAAGGCTTAAGAAGTACTGCACATGGCTGATGGGTAAGGTTTAAGGTCTTCTTACATCAAGGGCGTTTGCTTTTAAACAAAAGGTGCAGTGCACCAGAAAGGGGGCTGAGCTTGGATCCCTCGACAGGGTCCTATCCTTCCCGTCTTCCCTGGGCTGTGTGTTCCGGCCCTGCCACTAATCTCATTTTGACTTTGGGTGGGTCATGATGTCCTCTTGTACCATAATCCGCAATAAAGGAGGTATTGGATGAATGTTCGGGCCCTTTTTGTTGTTAAAGTGTCTGTGAATCTCTCCTTGTAGAAGTTCATCCTCAACAACTTCTAGGAGAGAACAGTTTTGGATGGAGTAGAGGTATGGGCATCCCAGTGCCCCGGAAATCTGTCACCTAGGTGGGTCGTGCTCTGTCTCTCTTCTCTCCTCCCTCTCCCTCCCTCCCCTCCTCTCCCCTTCCCTCTCTCTCAGTCTCTCTCTCTTACACACACACACACACACACACACACACACACACACACACGAGTTGGTCTTTGCTTTTGTGAATTTATGCCTACTAAAACACATACCCTGCCCACTCCTCTCTGCTGGCTTCTCACCTCCAATGTGGTACCTAAGAGATATCCCTCCTGGACAGTTCCTATAATTGCTGATAAGATACTGTCTTTATCCTTCTCCCAGAGAAGTTCTGGGCTCCACTTTTATTCTCCTCTTGGGAGATGTATGACCATTTTCTTCTATATTTGGCAATAAAGCTTCCCTTGCTGTAAGGTTTCATTGACTTTGGATTCTGCTTTCTTTCCTGGTCTTGCAGACTCTTTTTCAAACAGATATTGAATAATGCTAAATTCGGATTTTTGTAGAGCCTTAGAAAGAACGTATAGAAAACAAGTGCTAAATTCAATTCAAGAAACATGCAATGAACTCATACTGTGCTGGGCACTATCTAGGTGTTCTAAGATATGGAGACTAACAGGACATGGTCCCTGCCCTAAGCTGCTCATGAATCTTTCCATAATAGTTTAGAGGTCACCAGCCTTGAGACAGCAGAAAAGACCAGGAACAGCTTTTAGAGTGTTTTATGGAGCTCTTGATTTCCAGAGAAATTTGACAAGGATTCGTGGGTTACTTTATGAGTGGAGTTAAAACTTTAAATGTGTTTGTGAACTTGTGGATACTCTTCTAAATTATAAGGATGGTAAAGAAATAATTTCTTAACCTAATTCCTTTCTATGCTTCTTGCTCATAAAAACTTCAGTCAAGAATGAGGATCACAGTAGGAAATTGAATATGTGTTGTCACCTACAGCTGTAAATTTTTAATTCAACTCTTTTTTTATCATCCTAAGGAGAAAGGAAAGAAGAATGTTACCATCACATTCACAATTCTATCTTCAAGTTTTTTTTTACCATAGTGTCATTTTATTATGTTTCTAATAATAATAACAATAATAATAGTAAATGAGGCAGCTTTTCTGTTGGTTTTGAGGGTGGACTTGGGAGCTGTATTGTCTGAGTTTGAATTCTAATCTTACAACTCACTAGTCACATGACCTGGGGGAAGTCACATAAAATCTGTGTCTCGGTTTTCTCATCTATAAAATGAGGATAGTAATATTTACCTCTTAGCATGGTTGTGAGGAAAATAATTTAGTATTTCCAATGCACTTAGAACAATGCCTGGCATGTGTTAAGTACTTTGTCTATTAAATAAATACATGAATATGAAAATTCAAATCCCCTTAATACTAATTAGTGACTTTAAGCTTTAATCCATTTCTTACTATTTGTTATGTAAGTATTGTGTGTGTTTATGTTCATATTTAAAACTGTCTCTTGATCAAGTTCGTGCAGTTCAATTTTTATATGTAAATGTCTTGTGACTTTAAAAGTTTTGCCAAACCTCTGGACTAGGTGATTTCTAAAAATATCTTTCAGGTCAATAATTTGATCATTCTCTGAGTGCAGCAAAATTCTACAGGATGTTATACAGACATCAGATTTTGAAAATGGATCTGAGGCGTTTTGTTTGTAAATCTTAATCATGACTGTGAAGTAGGCTGTTCTCCCTGTCCACTCTTTCTCTCTCTCCCTCTGACTGACTGATTCATCGATTACTGCAACTAACATTTCCACGTGGAAGACACTCCATAGACTGTCAGAGAATTCATGAATGTATAAAAGATTGTACAGCCCAAAAGAGGAGGGAGGAAAAATCCTCCATCACTGTAGTACAAGGTGGAGAGGGACAAGTGCTGCAGAGACTCAGATGAAAGCCTGTGGTATTTCAAAAGAGAGAAATTATTTCCAAATGAAGAGCCTCATTGAAAAGATGGCATTTCAGCTGGGGTTTTAAGGGAGAACAGGATTGATTTATGTGGAGGTGGGATAGGATGCGGCAGGAAGGGACGTGGCCAGGTCAGTTCTGGACTTGCTGAGTTGGAAGTGCCTGTAGGACTTCTAAGTGGTGGGGCCGTGGCAGTAAGGCCCTTGTGAGAGAGATTGGGGTAGATATAGACTGTGGGCGTCACCTGCCTAGAGGTAGCAGTTCAGGCATGAGAGTTGATGAGCATGGAGAGGGGACTTGTTTATGCTCTTCACCTTTCAGTGTTCTTCTCTTCTCTCATCTCAATCTTGGCACCCGCGTTCTCTTCCTATTCTCCTGGTGCAGATGTTATGGGTTTATCAACTTTTGTAGAATTGTCAATGATGCCATGCTTTATCTTTGCATACTGAAAAATGATGCTGGGGGAGGACAGTGCTTAACTCAAAGTTCAGCAAAGGAAACAATGTGAGAACTTCTACCGGCCATGTAGTCTTTGGCTGGTAGAAGAGGTTGTGGGTACCGGCTAGGGGTAGGCATCTTCCTGTTGTGGTTTGAATACACTTCGTAAGGAACCAATTATTTTGTTTCTGTGAATGACCCTGGTAGTTGGAAATGTTAATTCCCTCCACAGTTGGAAAAACAAAATTTCCCTATCTTGCTATCTAGCTTCCACCCAGAAGCATTTCCCTGCTGCATTCAGGGTTAACCTTTGCCCCACTGCAAAGCTCCACATTACATCTTCATGGAAACTGTAGCTAAGCAGCACTCCTCTGCTTAGTTCGGATCCCAACAGGGAAAAGCTGCCTCAAACACCCCTACAGAAATAGAAATAGGGACCCGAAATTGTAAATGCTCTCCTATTTTACTCCTCTGCATTTCCCATGCTGCTTCTGCCTCTCTCTCCTCCTTTTTCTTCTGCATTTACTCATTCATTCACTTCCCCATGTATCTGCAACTACAATGTACAAAACACTCTGGAGCTGTCAAGAGTAACAGATATTCAAGATATGTTTTCTGCTTAAGGGGTTTATGGTTTATTAGGTATGGAGATCATTAATCCTTCACCAAATGGTTCTAGTTCTTTCCTTTTCTACACACATGGTAGGAACATTTAGTATCAAGGTTATCCCCATTTTACTGTTGAGGAAACAACTGTTCAGAGAATTTAAGTAATCTGTGTATTGTCACTCTGGTCGGGTTCATCTGACGCTAAAGTCTGTGCTGTTTCTATTGTGCAATGTTGTGCTTAAGGTGGATGGGTATTTTAATAGGTGAAGTCTGGGGAGACGGCATTCCAGGTGGAGAGAACAGTATAAGCAAAGAGGTGGGGGCAGGAAAAATGCCAGATGTGTTTTGGAATCAGTTAATTAGATAAACTGAAGTCTGATGGAAGAAAAGGCTGTGTGCCAGGCAGTGGTGGGAGGTGAGGCTGCAGTGTAGACAGGCTCGACTACCAGGATGAGGAATTTGGAATTTTTTCAGTGTCTGTTGGTCTGCTTTAATAAATGTGTCATAGCACATCCCAGTTTCTATCTATCGACTCTCTGGAGAGTTTTTCTCCCTTTCTGTTAAAGATAAAATAAAGTGGTCTAACATGGTGGAATGAGGAGTTGAGGTGACATATTCACTCACCTGCTAAGTACTGTGCTGTTCGAGGTGCTGGGGCTCCAGAATAGACAGGATAGAGACCTGTCTTCTGAGAGCAGAGACTATGGGGAGACCGCGAAAATAGGGATTCATTAGTAGAAGAGCTCATGGCAGAGAACTTATCATCCCCTTCTCTGGAGGACAGACTCTCATCCACCCTGAGGAGTTTAATAAACAGGTTGTTTTAATGTAGAAAATAGAAGAGGACTAGGAACTGGGAAGGTATTTTTTTTAAGAGGAAGGTTAAAAGGAAAGGCTCTAAAATACCAACAATGTAATGAATGCATAGCCTACTATCATTAAGGAGGGAGACTAAACTCGCAAGGGATTATTTTTTTTAAAGCTTCTTCAGGAAGGAATAGTGTGGAGGAGCTGAAAATCATGCAATTTAGACGGAGCGGGAGTTTTGGCATCTTGCTTGAAGCCTGCTGAGCTGTAGGACATGTGACTGAAGGTCAACGAGGGTATGCAAGTAGATATGGATTAATAAACACACTGGAGTGGCTTACTGAGATAGTAATATTTGGATTATAAAACACTTTTAAAAACTATTTGAGTCTATGATTAATTGAGGCTCACAAATTTCAAGCAGTGAAATGTGTTTTACTGCAATTGCTATTAAGAACTCCTATCAGCTATCCGATTCCTTGATTTCCCCAGTGAATTTTATAATCTAAATTAAACAGAGAATGGTATAAATTTTCCCTTTTTTGGGTAGCTGATTAAAACCAACATCATTTCAATATACTGTTACATAGTAGTTATATCTGACTCTATGGAACAATTTATTACGTATCTGATTACTTCCAGTATTTTTATGAATTGATCATAAGCCAATTTGAAAACTTACTGATCTAAAATAAGTTCAGTAATAACAGAATATACTGCCTGTAAGAATTATTAATGAAATAAATCAGGATGCATGGGAATTAGCATCTCTCCTTGTGTAAATTATGTTGTCATGAGACTGTAAATCACTGCCTGTAACATATTTCTAATTCCACATGTAATCTGTGGTACTGACTTCATCACCAATTCATAAGTAGGCCTGAATAAGAGAAACTCTTTTCTGAACAGATTTCTTTCTTAAACATTTTTCAAAAAGAAAAAAAAAGAGAAACATGGGAATGAAGAGATTAATATCTGTATGCGATTATAAAAATGCCTAAAAATGCCAATATTTTTATTAAAATAGCTTTAGTTTCTGAATAAGCATATATGCTATTTTAGGTGTGAGAGAAGTTTGCTAATGGAGATTTTCTCAAGTTTTTCGGGAAAAAAAATCCTTGCACACAAATTGCACAGGCAGTTCATCATAAAAAACTTGAGGTGGAGAAAAAAATGACAAAGAATATTTCTGTTCCCTGTAACCATAGTTGTCTTCTTACATGACAGAACAGAAACTGAACAGAGGGAAAACCAGAAAGAGCGTGCTTCAGGATGTTTCTTCGTGCAACCACGAATCGGGAGACAAAATAAAACCTTCTCCGAGGAAGCGGGGCTGTTTGTTTTGACCCTCCTCTCCTCTCTCTCACAGCACTGCTGGATTCTTCTCAATGGGCCAGGCAATGTGCCTTCCTCCAATGTGCAGGAGACGGGACATCTATTTCTCCCAAGTTTCCCAGTGATTTTTTGAGAGTCCAGGGAAGAATTTTTATTCTCTAGGCAAGAGTCAGTTGGATTAACTTTATGGGGTGTCTGTGACAAACCACAGAACAGTGGGAAGTGGATAATTAGGGCCTGTGGCTTTTGGGGGTATGCGTTGCTTCATTCTCCTTTTGTCCCTTAGCTCAACCCCCATAAAGTCCAGGACCCCTCGTTCTCTTTTGATACCCCGAAGACCTGCTGCTTCCCGCCTCCCTCCTCCCATGTGAATATCCCACATTCTGAACAATGGACTACCTAGACGTTCACATTCACTGTGCTTTACACATTCTAGTCCGTTTCCTCATGGGAGTCTGTGAGTAACTTTGCAGGTCACACGGGCACTTGCAGAAGTCCAGGCTTCTGTTGCTTGGTAGTGACCTGTGCTGCTGGCAGCAGTCCCTCCCCACCGGTTCTTTGAGATTTCTCCTTCTCAAGATGTGACACAAGTGCTGTGTGACAGTTACCATCTCTCTCTCTGTGTGGATGTCTCTCCCATCTTATTACTATGTCTGTGCACTGCTGTGTTTACTTCATCAAGGGGTCTGAATTCATACCGGGAGGTGGGACCAGGCCATGTATCTAAATAATACTATGTTACCCACAGGTGGGAGTAGGATGAAGTCAGTGATGGGAATACTGAAAACAGGCCAAGGAATGTATTCCCAGGTGGGCAGGAGGACGGGGAAGTGCCTGGTAATGGCATCGAAGACAGGGATCTGACTTTTAGGAGGACAGGGATCTGACTTTTAGGAGGACGGGAATCTGTCAGCAGGTAGCAAGGCTGGCGAGGAGGAGCAATCTATATGCATAATCAATTGAAAAGAGCACAAGACTGACTGGACAAAGCCAACAGAGGGCTTTGGTGTTTCTGGGACAGATGTGAAAAAGAATGATGAAAGGAGTATTTACAGAGATAGAGGAAAGCAGACCTTGTCGTAAAAGTCGAGGGAGCAGAACACTTGAATAAGACAGAGGACTGGGAATGGGCTTTCCATGGTGTGGAAATAACTGCTCCATACCTGCATATGGGCCCCAAATAAGAAGAGACCCCGCTTCCAAAAACTGGCTCCTTACTCTTCTCTCATATTGAAGGGTGCTGTCTCAATGACTGCTTAAAATTTTATTTTTTCATGAAAATATTAAAGAATACATATTAGCCTAAAATGACCTTAATTAATGATAGTTTTACATGCTTGTAGAGAGTTACTTAATGGAATTATATATATAATTTATAAATATTACTGTTAATGTATATTAATCTGTTAATGTTAATGTATAAACAGATTCCTTAAGACTAACTTGCACATTAATCCATCTGCTAGTAGAACACCCATCCCAGTTTTTGAGCAGTCAAACTGCAAGCTGGAGGAGTGGTCAGAACACTCTCTGCTCTGTGTGAATGTGAATGTCTGAAGCAGCGAGTAGGATATGTTGCCCATGGGAAGCCTTTGCCCACTCTATCATTCCGGTGGATGACGTGAATGAAACACAAGTCTTCATATACTTTACTTCCTGATGGTATTCTGATATAGGCAGGGCAGGCCTCACCCAGAATGAGGAGGGGACTCTGTATGTGGTTAGGGGCGCCAAAAAGCCCCTCAGACCTAATATATCTTCTGAGTCAGTTTGCCCAAGTGCCTGAAATTTCCACCAATAGGTGTCTTAGAGTCAACTTCGGGTCCAGTCTCTTTCCTGTCCATTGTCCTTTTAACGTTCCTTTTAAAAAGTCAGACATTGGGGCTGGCCAGGTGGCATAGTGGTTAAGTTCACAGTTCCACTTTGGCAGCCTGGGGTTCATGGGTTCGGATCCTGGGCGCAGACCTACACACTGCTCATCAAGCCATGCTGTGGCAGCATCCCACATACAAAATAGAGGAAAATTGGCATAGAAGTTAGCTCAGGGACAATCTTCCTCACCAAAAAAAAAAAAAAAGTCAGATGTGATGGTCAAAGGGGGGATACCTGAATCCAGTAACACTTTGATGTTAGTTATTTTACCAGGTTAGGTGACTAGTAACCTAGGGAGGGCCTACTGGAATGGGATAAGGAATGAGTTAAGTTTGGGTAGACCTGAATGGAACCATCGTCTTGAGGCCTCTAGGAAGCTAAGGGCAGATGGGGGAACCTGGAACTTTGGGGGAAGCAGAAATATCTTTTTGGGAGGCAGAATTCTAAGATGAACCCCAATGATCTCCACCCTTTTATCATCTCCTCCCCTTGAGTATGGGCAGAATCTGTAAATAAGATGAGATCTCACTCCCATGATTATGTTACATTATATGTTAAAGGGATTTTGCAGATGTAATCAAGATTCAGAATCAGTTGACCCTAAGAGAGGGATCATCCAAGTGAACCTGATCCCAAGAGCCCTTTCCCTCTGGATCCAGAGGTCAGAGATAGAGGAGTCAGTTTCCAAGCATGAGAAATTTGATGTGCCATAACGAGCTTGATGATGGAGTAGGCCACATGGCAAAGTACGTGGAGAGCTCTAGGAGCTGAGACCTGTGCCCCTTTGACAGCCAGCAAGAAAACAGGGAACTCAGTCCTTCAACCACAGGAACTGAATTCTGCTAACACCAAGAATGAGCTTGAAAGTGGGTTTTCCTCTAGAGCCTCCAGACAAGGACTCAGCCTGGCTGGCACCTTGACTGCGGCCTTGGGAGACCCTGAACAGAGAACCCAGCCACAAGTGCTAGACTTTTGACCTGCAGAACTTCAAGTTAATAAAAGAGTGTTGTTTTAAGCCACTAAGTTTGGGATAATTTGTTATGCAGCAATAGAAAATGAATATATTTTGCTAACGTCACAATTTTTCCTGATATGCACGTTGGTGTTGTATTCTTTTCCTCCTTTTCAGACAGGTCAGTCAGCGAGTAACATTTAGATAAGGTCCTTATATTTTGTGGCTGGGGACACTGAGCGTTGTGGGATGCCTTTTTTTATCTGCCCCCTTTCTTCACAACAGCTATATGCAGGCTATGATATCATAACCTATAAATGAGGTTGCTTTGTTTTCCACTTGGTTTTGCATGCCCTGGGAATTCCACACTCCTGCTTATTATAACAAAAGCCAAATATAGGCACTAAATAGCTCATTTTGAAGGCCCCTCTTACTGCCTTTTTCTCAACGTCATGATCTGTTTAAAAACATCACGCTGCTCCTCATTCCAGCCCCATCGCCCTGGATTTGAAGCCATCTATTTTCACCCCGAGAAAGTACCCCACCCCATAAGGTCCACTTCACCACTTTGTCAGACCCTGGTCCCTGCCCTGCACAGGTGTGAGTTCTGCTTCCTGTCCCATTTATGGCCATGCGGGGATCCTGGCATTTCAAGCCAATCTGTCCCCTGGGGGCCTCTTACCAGTCTCTTGAATCTGCATGTTCTCCAGCAGCAATGGAGCAGCAACGATTTGATTTTCTTAGTCACAGTGACAGAGACCTGTGGACCTGGTAGCATAAGGGCGTTATCAAATCAGTGCATTTGCTCAGGTTTCAGACTCCAAGCCCTGAGTCCCAGGGGTTAAGGAACCGTTCAAGGTAACCCCAGGGCCCCAGCTCCTGAATTCTACGGCAAGCCCCAGTGGATATTCAATCCATGTTAATTAACGATGATGACAGATCTGGGATTTAACTCCCCAAACTGTGGATCCCAGTGCTGGTGAACCATAAAATCCTTATATCGAGATTGACACACATGTTATCCAATCATTAGGGCCATTAAGGTCCCTGGAAAAAAATAGAATTTTAGTAATTGGTTGATTCAACAGTTACTTTGGATCGTGGCTTAGTCTTGGGCTCTCACAATCACACTTCACTCTTTTAGGAGAAACAAGAATGGGTCAGATGATCTGCTCCACTGTGTTGGTGAGCACCATCACTACAACCCAGGGAGCTGGCTGTTTTCTCTTCTGTGGCTCTCATTCCAGGCTATTGTCCTTCACCTGAGAGTTTCTTCACTATATTTCTTTTTATAAATATAGTGAGGAAACTCTCATACATATATATGTGTGCGTGTGTAGATATATATATGTGTATATATATGTGTGTGCGCGTGTGTGTGTGTGTGTGTATATATATATATATATATATACACACACAGTGATATTGTGATACAATGAGAAATGTATATTTTGCCTTCATCCCTGGTTCCTGGCACAGAGGTCCTAAAACTCGTGTATTTCCTGAGTGATAGGGGAGAGAGGAGCGTCTTTTGTTATTCATAATAAGCTCCTTTTAACCATACCTGGGTTTATGCTAATGAGTTGACTCTTGGTGGGCCCCTAGACAGCTTCAGGAGGGGGGCTAGTTGCCAGAAAACCTACCAAGTGATTAGTGGGTTGGAACTTTCAGCCCCACCTCTGGGACTCCAGGGAGGGGAGAGGAGCTGAAGATTGAGTTAATCATCAATGGCCAGTGATTTAATGAATCATGTCTACATAATGGATTCTTCATAAAAATCCTAAACGATGAGGTTCAGAGAGCTACCAGGTTGGTGAACGCATCCCTGTGCTGGGACTGTGGTGCACACCAAACTCCACAGGGACAGAAATTTCTGTGCTTGGACCCTTCTGGACCTTGCCCTGTGTATCTCTTCATCTGGCTGTTCATCTGTGTCCTTTATAACATCCTTTATAGTTAACCGGTAATATTAGATAAAGTGTTTCCCTGAGTTCTGTGAGCTGTTATAGCAAGTTATTGAACCTGAGGAGTAGGTTGTGGGAACCCTTGGTTTACAGCCAAGTTGGACAGAAGAGTGGGTAACCTGGGGAGCCACTACTGGCAATTGGCATCTGAAGTGGGAGCAGTCTTGTGAGACTGAGCAGGGTTAAGACCCCTTAACCTGTGGGGTCTTCACTAACTCCGGGTAGTTGGCGTCAGAATTGAATTAAATTGTAGGACACACAGTTGGTGCCTGCAGAAGACTAGAGAATTACCTGGTGTGGAAAACACATATTTGATGTCAGAAGTGTTGTGAGTAGAAACAGATCATACTACACACACACACACACACACACACACACACACACACACACACACTTACAAACACATGCTCATATTGCATATGCATATAGATTATACCGATCAGAAGAAGGGGCATTCACACACTCTCCACTTTATTATGTAGTTAAATCTACATCATCTGGTACAAGTAATAATTAGAAGAATGTGAGATTTGCTTAAGCAGGGAGGAGGCATAACTTTTGCTCATGTATCTGCCTGTCAGTTGATCGAGGCTGTGCTCATTGGGTGGCTCTACCTCAAGTTATGGTCCGGCTGGACTTGGCTCTTGGCTGCGAGTTGGGCTCAGGTTTGCTTCATGAGTATTCATGCTGGAGCCAGGCAGAGGGGCAGCAGCCACCTGAAGGGAGACACTCTTCTCAGGGCCATGGCAGAGGAGCAAGAGAGCATGGGGAAGCATATGCTGCTTTTAAGGCAACCAGTTTTGTCTACCCATATTTCATTGGAAAAAGCAAGTCACATGACTGAACCCCAAACTGGAGGGGTGGAGAAGTATACTCCTCTCTTGGAGGAGGAAGGCAGGGAGTAAATATGTTTGAAGAGCAATCCAATCTACCCCAGGAGGTAAGCTGAATATAAGTGTGTATATGTCTTGCCTCTTTAAACACATAAGCACCCACACAGTCAGTGACATCTGTGAAGTGCTGAAAGACTTAATGCTTGCACATTTAACATATGTGGACAAGCAAACAATCAGAATCCTGAATAGTGTTCAACTGTTTTAACACTAGAGCCTTCCTTGTGTTAATTTCTTCTGCTCTTTATTCTGGCCTCTCCACATTAATTCAGGTCACTCTCTGTTAAAAAATGAGACAAGAGAGTGTTTCAAAGAAAAATGTTCTCTATGAAATATTTAAACATGGTTAAAACTACCAGCAAGATGGAGTTGAATGTTTTATGTGATAACTGGTGCTCAAATCTTGGTTCTCTCTGGGTAGGAAGGAAACAACAGTGGTGGTAAACCTGTGCCCTGGGTTTATTACTCAGTCACCTAAAGGAATTTTAGGGCGGACTTTGTCCCTACATGCAAAATCAAACACCCATGCTGAGATGTTGGGTTGTCTGTTTGTTCAATGAGAGGAATGGAAGTTAGAGTTTCTAGTACCTGTGATTCTAAGGAAAGGAATGAGGGAAGAAGTGAAACACGGGGTGTGTTAATATTTATTGAGGATCTGCCACGTGCTAGAGATTGTGGCTGCCATTTTGTATATGAGGGAACTGTGGTTCAGAGATGTAAAGTAATTTATTTAAGGCCTCATGGTTAGCAAAAGGTGAGCCAGAATTCAAATTCCAAAAGCCTATGCTCTTAGGAATGATGCTCCATTGGTGTGTAATGGTGTTTCTTTCCACACTTCAATGACTGGAAGCTCACTGCTTATAGGACAGGTTATATAGACAGTGACCTCATACTGACCTTTGGGCCCTTTGTAACTTCTACCAGTACTAATCAACAATCTCCTCTCTCTGACAGTTCTTTAAAATTTCCTCCTAAGTCTTTTACAGGCTAGATCCTTCAACTCCTTCTCAAATGACGCAATATTCAGTTTTAATCATCCTGGTTATCTTTTTTCAGATGAACTCTAGATTTTCGTAGGTAGCAAGGAATCAAAAGCCAGAAGAATCCTCAAAAAGGGAGGCAAGCCCACCTGCTTTATCTTGGTGCTACCAGGGCAGGTGACTTCCTGATTTGGGTGCCGACCCGGAAGTGTAGACAGCTCCTGTCCATTATGCTGCATGCAAGTCCCTCTGGGGCAAGAGCTGCATTGTGTCCATGAGCTGTTGGACTCCAGCTCTGGTTTGGATGCTCAACAGAGTAGAACCCATAGAATCTGATATCACTGGCTTCTCTATGATTATTTATTAGCCAGACATTTATTACACCACTTAAAGAATATACACAGGAAAGGGAGGATAAGCTAAGAGAGGCCCCGAAATGATGGAATTCCCTGTATCTCATTCCCTCACTCCCTGATGAGTATGTGATGGGAGATCATAACCAATTAGTTCCTGGACATCTCAAGAATACAGAATATGCCATTTGCACTGCTCAATAATCATGGTGTGAATTAAATTTAGGTCTCACTAGGTGTGGATTTATGAATAAATATGAAAAATATAAAACACAAAGGTAATTGGAAAGAAGAAAAGTAGCATGTTTCGAGGAAATGCAGTAAGGAAATCGACTTGCTCTCACACACACGCACAATCTCTGTGGCTTGATATGCGCTATAAAACAGCATCATATCTTGTTTTGGGAAGACCCCTTCTCATGTCTCTTGGTGTTTCTGCCAAATCCACACCTTTCCTCTGTGCTTTGTAGAGTGCCTCAACATGAGCATGCAACTGCTTTAGCGTCGACCCCTCGGTATTTACTACAGTATCCCGCCTTGAAGAGCTGCTTTTGTCCTAAATGTACCAGTCACCACGTTGAAAAGGGATTTTGGCAAAGCCCTATGTTATAGGTCAAATTGGATGCCCCTCCCTCCAACTCATGTGTTGAAGTCCTAACCCCCAGTACCTCAGAATGTGACCTTATTTGGAGATAGGGTCTGTACAGAGGTGCGAAGTTAAAATGAGGTCATTAGGTTGGGCCTTCATCCAATATGACTGGTGTTCTTTTATAAGAAGGGGAAATTTGGGCACAAAGACAGACACACATAGAGGGAAAACAATGTGAAGAGGTACAGGGAGAAGATGGCCGTCTGCAAGCCAAGGAGAGAGGCCTGGAACAAAGCCTTCCCTTGAGGCTCTCAGAAGGAACCAGCCCAGGAGACACCTTGATCTCAGACTTCTAGCCACCAGAACTGAGACAGTAAATTTCTGTTTTTTAAGCTATCCAGTTTATGATACTAGGTTACAGCAGCCCTAGCAAACTGATACACTCCACTCAGAAATAGATTCGTGTGTCAGATAAGAGGGGGGAAAGGGAGACAGGGAGAAAGAGATTAGTTTGGGAGAGTTTGCGTATCTCACGGTTTGTGTGGATACAACAGTGGCTCGTCTTGGGAGTGGAGCAGCAATAATTGATGACATTTGCTGCATGAGGTCATTGCACTGAATGTTCAGTTTATTTTAAACATATAAAAATAATAGCGATGAGCTCAAACTTAAAAATAATTCTAAAATGAGGTAATTTTCATTAAAAAAAATTTTTTTTTCAGTTGGACTATTGCAGTCCACAAAGAGATGCCAAAGGAAGAAAGGTAGCTTCTTGGTGACAATTTGCATTTATTTGGTCCTCCCCCCTACCCAGTGGATTGCGCCCCGCCACCCCCACATTCTTCCACCGGGATGTTTGCCTGAGGGGGGTGCTGGGACCTCTGAAAGCAGCCACTGTGAATTCCTTTGGGTGGGGATTTGGTTGGGCTGTTTTCTCTCTGCTTTCTATTAAGACGAACTGCCAGTGTGTGTTATGTCCAGACAACCACCTTGTGGAAACCCAGAAAAAGCTGCAAAATAGAAACGAGGTAATCTCCTTGAAGTGGCTTGTCGGGGCCCTCTAAGGTCAGTGGGGAGGAGCTGAACTCCGCGGCGTCCCCAAGATCTGAGTAGGGTTACGGGAGTGCCAGGGCGCCTGCCCCTGCCTGCCTCCTCACACACTTGGAAATCACAAAAAGCCTTTCTGTCCACCGCAGCCTGTGAATTGGCTTTCATCATTGGTGCCAAAGACCCGCCGCTCTTAGGTAATAAAGGACACGAAGATCAATCCCGAGGGAGAAGACTCCAGTTCCAGAATGTCCCTTTGTCCAGAAACAGCTGTGTGGAATTCAAGACTATCCAAGGATGTAAAGATCACAGGATCTCTTTCTTTCATTGTCTACTTGTTCGTCTGGGCACCACACTGTGCTTCTGCCATCAACGGAGCTGCCCACCACAGTGAAGGCGTCAGGCCTTAGGTTAAAGATTTATTCTTTTCTGCAGAGGCTCGAGCCAGTTGTTAACCCTCTCCCTGCCTTTCTTTCATTTAAATTTTTTTATTAGTATTTGCTTGAAATATACATATAAAAGACTATATAAATGATCTATGGATAATTTAAAGAGCAATAAAGCAACCAACACTCATTCACCCATCTCTAACTTCAAGAATAAATGCTTTCTTCTTTCAGGGATATTGTAGTAACACTACTGGCATCTTATTTCTCTTTGGGATACTCTCTTTTGAATGGCTGTGTTATCCACTCCAGCTATGAGGTTCAGAGGATATTAGGATATGAGAACAATTAACCTGGGTGTTTGGATATGTCCTCCCACTAGTGTATCAAATATTAACAAACAAAGGCATGACACTGCAGCAAATCTTTTTGTTAGTTGTGTGAATGCATGTAGCCCAATTAAAAAAATATCTTGTTTCAAAGTCGGTAGGAGTATAACTATGTAAATTAAAATTCATCCATCCATCAATCCATCCACGCTCCAATATTGAATTTGTAATTCATTAATCAAATGTTTATTGCATGCCTATTATGTACTAGACACTTAATAAACAAACCTGACAGGAGTGGGATGAGGATGGGAAAGAGGGCCAGGAGCAGAGCTATCTTCTAGTCTGTTTGCTTCCCCCAAGTCAAGGATCCTTGACCTTTTTTTCTCATGGACATGAAAAATCATGACCTTGTCCTGGTGGGCAGATTCTAGGTGTCCTATCACAAGGTGGGCTATACCACTTCTGGGCTCTAACCAATCAGGGAAGGTTTGTCTTCTCAGATTCCCAGCTCTTCATCATCCTCCCCCCCACCCATTCCCCACTGTAGTGTAACCTCATGAAGGACCTTAACCCACACTGTGCCCGGAGGTATTCTGGTGCTCTCTCTGAGGGTGGTACAAATGACATAGTAGAGGAGGAGCTCAACTTTCAGCTGGACCGGGTCAGGAAATTGTATAAACAGGTATCACTCTATGGAGTGGCAATTCCAGGGAATGAGATGACCAGCAAGACTTTGCCCTCGTGGAAGCTGGGGCTGAGATCAGGTACAGCTCATGGGGCAAGGAGAGTGGAACTGGGTTGGATATAATGAGCTCAGTTTTCCCTAGTTTACTGGTTCCTCTTTGAGGGAAAAAAGGATGGGATCAAATGTACTGATATATGTGTTGTATGTCAGGCACTGAGCTTGGATTGATATAATTTTGTTTTCACAAAACCCTCCTAGGTAGCGATTCTTCCCGTTTTACAGAAGAGGAAACTGAGGCTCAGAGAAGTGTCTTGACCAAGGCTTCGCAGCCCAGAAGTGTTGGGGCTGATATTTAAACTCACTCTTGGTTCACAACACACTGATCAGCCTCTTATTTAGGGGTTGACAAGCCTTGACAGCACTGTTCCAGAATGTGCTACGACAAGTCATCCTTTTCAACACAACTCATGGCTGCCTCAGAGGAGCCTGCTGCCCCCTGGAGTGTCCATAATTCTCTGCAGCTCAGGCATGGGGCAGGGAGCAGGGCTAATTCAGGACAGAATGGCAGAGGGGTCAAGTTTTCCATTTTTGTGTTCTGCCCTTTCACTCTCCTCTTCCGTTTCAATATTTCCTTGTTGGTGAGGTGTCCAGTGGGGAGTCTGTGGACTTGAGATGGAACCCCAGTTCTGTAACTGTGAGATTTCAGGCAAGCCTCCGTTTCCTCGTCTATAAAAATGGTATCAACAGGGTCTACCATGCATGAGAAGTAGAGATTCTAGCTGTAGAGCCTGGCATACATAGCAGAAACTCACCAAATGGGACTTACTTTTTCTTACTTTGATCTCCCTCCCACATTGCCTCGTGATCTACTCTCTCCCTTCCACATTAGCCCTTCTGTCTAAAGCTTCATCCTTGTGTCTCTCCCTTGACCTTCCTTATTCTTCTTAAGGCATTTGTGACAATTAAAAGTGGAATGAGGAGCTCCCTCTGGGAATATTCTTGCATTTTAACAGGAATTTTCCAGAAATAATAACAGCCCAAAGAATAAACCTCTAATGGTGACATTTTAGGCAAAATGATGGTCCAGCGAAGAAGACATTTTTTGGGCAGATGGACACTTACTAATTCCTAAAATCTTGATGAGCCCTTTGATGAAGATCCAACACAAGATTCATCCTGTGTTCTGTACTTGGATCCACATGTGAGAATGTTGATGAAAGTTGGAGAAACATATGATCAAGGAGCCATTTTAAGCCTGGAGCCCATTTAGTCTGCTTTTGTACTCTCTGTTACTGTATTTATTATGTGGTGTATATGAATTTTATTGTATGTGTCTGTCATCGTGTTACCAGAGAGCCTCAGACATTAATACAGCTGAAACCATCAAACTAGGGGATTGCCAAACTGGGAGTTCATTTTTCAGTAAAATGTCATATTCTTAACAGGTGCTGATATTTTGAAGCTAACTGCTCACTTTACCTCCACCTGAATGGTTCTTGGGGCCAAATTGCAGTGTATGATCCTTTAGCAATTACTGTTTTTGGGCACATAATGACAAATCTTCAGAAGTATACGTCTTAGTGTGAGACCGACCAATTTTTTTTTTTTTTTTGATGAGGAAGTCAGCCATGAGCTAACATCCACTGTCAATCCTCCTCTTTTTGCTGAGGAAGACTAGCTCTGAGCTAACATCTGTGCCCATCTTCCTCTATTTTGTATGTGGGATGCCACCACAGCATGGCCTAACGAGCAGTGTGTAGATCCTTGCCCAGGATCCAAACCCATGAACCCCGGACCACTGAAGTGGAGCGTATAAACTTAACCACTATGCCACCAGGCCAGCCCCGAGACCGACCAATTTTTAAACTCATAGACTCCAGATCAATTTATTTTAAATAGTGAGTAAATCATGGGTTTTTGTGTAATCACTCTTGAAAGAAACACAAATGCCTGGAACTGCTTTGGGAAATTAATCACACACGCATGCATGGACACATGAAATGCCACTAAAGGTTACAATCTCCGACTTTTCATGATAGTCTTAAAATTGACTGGGACTTTAGTAGTGATCTAACCTAAATTCCTCACTTTGTAGTGAAGAAAATGAAATTCACAGAGGTGAAGGAAAGCCGAGTTTGCATGGCTGGTTATGAAAGAGTCAGGGTAAGAACCCAGGTCTTATAGCTCCTTGCCCAGTGGCTCAGGAGTTCTTTCTTCCTCCCTTCCCTTCTTCCCTCCTAAGTTCAAGTTTGTAGAGACCTTCTCCTACTAACCACACAACTGGCCCCCTCACTTTCTTCATGTGTCTGCTCAGCTGTCACCTTATTAGTCAGGCCTTCCCTGAGCACCAAACACAAAATAGCACCCCGCCCCAACCCGGTCAGGATTCCCTATTCTCCACGGCACTTGTTCCCATCTGCCATCTTACTTGTTTATTGCCTGACTCCTCCAACTAGAATAACTAGAATGCAAGCTTCCTGAGAGAAAGGACGTTGTTTTGTTCGCTGCAAAATCTGCAGCACCTACAACAGTGCCTGTACATAGTAGGTGCTCAATAACTATCTGTTGAATGAATGGATGAGCATCTACAAGTGAGAGGCAGAGGCTGCAGAAACAGGAGTGAGCAAAAACATTTCTGTTCCCGCCCTCGTGGAGCGTTCAGCTTCGTGGAGGAGGAGCCTTATGTTGGTAATCACACATTTGTGATAAATTCTACAAAAGGCATTAGAGGGGGTCGCATGAGTGTAAAACAAGGGGTCTCAACTTGATCTGGGAGGCTTATGACAATAGTAGGAAAAGACCACGCACACGTCACGTGTCATCACTACTGAATCCGGCTTGTAGAATGTATTCATCCCCAGGAATGTTTGAATGATGTTTTGTCAAACAAACTTGATTTGCTTGCTGCTTGACTGGTTTATTCTCTGACTAGGCTGTGTCTGGTTAAGAGTGTAGTAACAGGATGATCCTCTAGATACGACTGTGCAGAGATACAGATCATTGTGCCTACCCTAAGCATGGGAATCTACACTCGATTCACTGAATGTTTTTTGAATGAATTTATTCTGAAGCGAAGGCGGCACTCATATTGATGTCTCTCTGGGGAAATTCCGAGTTGGAGAGAAGACTAGTTAGCTACCAGAGTGGCCACATGATGTCACTGTTGCTTAAAAATGTAGAAGAACGAAAACCCGTCTTTTGTGAGGACGAGTTTATGAGGAAGTTTCAGGAAGGTGAAAAACTGTTCCAATAAGAGGAACACTTTTATACATTTAAAAGACATTTCTAAACATAACAACACCTGGCCTATTCCCCAAGGCCACTGTTTTATTTTTATTTATTATTATTTCTTTTACTTTACTCAGCAATATCAAATCTATCTTGGTCATACCTAGTGATTTCTTCTGAAGAATTCAGAGCACCTTATGTCTAATATCTTATGTGTCCTCGAAGCATTTTAAAATGTGTTACACTGAAACATGATAAAAACCAGAAGAATACAGACGATGTGCTGTGAATGGAGGCGTATGATTACCTCTGCTTTCTGATGACCTGAGGTCATCTCTACAAGTGGCCACCTGTAAACATAGACTACATCTATCCATATTTCCCAGATCGACATGGTTTATTTAAAATTTGTCTATTGTCTATTTTTTATACTTTTCTCTAATTTTTCTTCCTTTTTTCTCCTTAGAGAATTTTTATAATTTCTTTTATCATTTCAATGGTTTATTTTGTTCTTTGTTCACTTCATTGATTTCTCGAATATTCACTGGAGACCTGTTATGTGTGAGACCCTGTTCCAGGTACTGCAGAAGACAGAAAGTACACGAGATATCATCTCGATGTATAAGGTTCTTACAGTCTTGTAAGGTTGTAGGACTAATTCACAAAAATAGTAAAGTGAATGGTTCATGCATGTCTTACTATACAGCAGACCCTGTGCCAAGCTCTTTACCTGCATCTCATTTAAATTTCATGACACCTCTTGTTATCCCCATTGGTGGGAAAACTGAGGTTTAAGGAGGTTCAATAATTTGCCTAAGGCTAAACAGCTATGTATGTTGGAGCTGAGATTTGAATTCTGGTACATTTTGTCACAGAGCCTGAGCTATGCTTTACAGACTTTCAGTAATATTAAGCAAAATGAGGTAAATGTTAAAAAATGAGATTCAAAGTACTATGGGAATTCCTACCTGTAGAGATTTCATGGAAGAAGTGGCATTTGTGATTCGCTTTGAAGGATGAATAAAATTTCCCCTGGCAGAGATGGGAAGGGAGGCTCAGACAAACAAAAGTTTAGGTCTTGCTCATGATATATTTACAATTAAACTGGCAAGGAGTCTTGGTTCCACATGTTGGCTCAGGGACCTGCTGTCTATAGCTGCTCCCTCTGGAACCCAAGCCCGAGAAGAGAGACTGTCAAGTGAGGGTTTTGTTATGCTTGCCTGGATATGACTCACATCACTCTGCTCACATTTCATTGGTCAGAGCTAGTCACATGGTCCTGGTTAACTGCAAGAGGGCTGGGAAATGTAGGGAACAGATGGAATATTGGTGCACATTCTGTCTCTGCCCTACTATTGTGTTGCCTCCCTGGAAGTAGGGAAGACATGCACCATTATCCAGATTTAATCAGTGGATACACTTGGGCACAGAGACATGTGCTGACTCACTCAAGATGACGTGGTCACCTTGGTCAGAGTCACCAAGAGAGGGTGGAATAGGCGCTACTGACACGACGTTATTTCAGGGAACTCTTTCCCTCCCCTCCCCGTGTCTTTCTTTTCTCCCGTGATTGGTTGAAAGAGGTGGAAATTCTACAATTTCAAATGATTTTCTTTGGCTTAAGCCCTGGATCCTTTGAAAATTTAAAGTCTTTTGAGGAATACCAAATTGAGCCTGAACCACAGGTTCAAGTCTCTTGTAGAATGATGAGATTGGAGTGGAGTTTTCCAGTACAAATAAATAAACAATTAAGGAAGCAAATAAGATTTAAAAATGACACTCATTCTTGGGGCCGGCCCAGTGGCACAGCGGTTTAGTTCGCGCTTGGCAGCCCGGGGTTCGTGGGCCCGGATCCCAGGCGCCTGCCCACGCACCGCTTGTCAGCCATGCCGTGGTGGCGTCCCATATAAAGTGGAGGAAGATGGGCACGGATGTTAGCCCAGGGCCAGTCTTCTTCACACAAAAAAATGACACTCATTCTCATCTCAAGCCTGGTGTTTCCCAACCTTTTCTAGTGGAAGATCAGCTTGTAGGAGGGCAGATTTCTCTCACCTACCAGGTGAACCTCTGTACAAGCCTATCAACAGTACTGTGGAAAACAGCCTGAAGACTGACCCATTGTTGTCTGTGGTGAATGGAGCATTTTCCTGTTTCAAGTGACATACTAGGTAACTTTCTTCCAAACAGCAAGGCGCTTACCCATGTGAAAAAAAAAAATGAAAGGAACAGCCAGATTTGGTTACTGTCGGAGCCACATGATTCAGAGATATCCTTGATAATGACAGTTGCACAGCTGGATAATTAATCAAAGTATGAAGAGAGTATAGAGCACTCTAATGCACACAGCTCCATCCAGTCTCCACGGGATCAGGCCATCATCTGTTTATTCTCCTTTGGAATGGCTTGAGATTATTCAATTATTCAGTAGCTTCCCTCCTTGCTGTGATGGGATGTATGGTTTTTAATTGGCACTGGGGTCTTTCGGTTCCTGTGAACTTTGCTAGTCACTCTTGTGATTCCAGTCCCAGGAAGCCTGAATGTTTATCTTTATCTAGAGCTGGGCCCAAACAATGCACCTTGACGTACCAATCAGCTTTTAAAAAAGCAGTTCTGCCAAGCAGTTGGTAGCAAAATCATGACAAAAATCTGGTTTCAGTCTTGCATTTTTTTTTCCTACCTGTGTTGTTTTTGGCATAGAATATAGGATAAAAAAATTTATATTTGGCAAAAAGTTTCTCTGCCTTTAATTTTGTCAATGTTATTTTTTCTTAGGAGAGATTTTTAGGTTTTAAGTCAACTGGTGTATAAATATTTGCCCATTATGGTGTGTCTTTGAAGTGCTTTCTGGAAAAGTAATTCAATATTTCTAATATATAAATACAATGTTTTTTCAAACTTCTGAGAGAGATTATTATAATTGTTTGTTCAGAGACATTTATTAAGAAATAGATTGCCACCTATTTTAGGACCTTTGAACATAAAGTTACAATGAAATCTCATTAAGTGGGCTGCTTTTACTGTTCTTAACTCTCTAATAGGATTTTTGTCCTCTTTAGTGGAATTTCTCTCCTTGAGATGAAAATTCTTTCAACCTTCTGTGTTAATTAACACAAAATATCCTTTCACTGGCTTGGTCCCTGTGTAGCTCTGTCAGACAACATTCCTAACACTTCCCTGTTAATACTCTGAGTCGCTCCTCCGCCCCATCATTTCAAGAGTAATAACTCACCACTCTTAAAAGTCCAACAACTCTCTTTGGTTTCAAGGTCCTATTTAACCTGACCTCTACAATGACCCTGACTTTTCTCTTGTTACCTCATGACAAACACCTTTTCAGTTTATCTCCTTCTCAGTGCCCTAGTGTAATCAACGTGAGGTTCCCAGAACAGCAGCATCTGGGCCATTTGGGAGCTTGTTAACATGCAGAATCTGAGGAGCCACCCAGCCCAGCTGGAGGAGAATCTGCATGTTAACGAGTTCCCAGGTGATTCCTGAGCACATTCATTGGAGAAGTCCTGATCCAGTATGTTCCATCATGTTCTTGTCTCCGTGCTTAGGCTCATACTGTTCCCTCTGCCTGTTCTGTTTCCCTTCTTCCCCTCACTGAGCTAAATTTTATTCATCTTTGGAGGGCTGGTCAGTTGAACTTTCACTTTCATCCTTAAACCTTGTCCTGATACATTTTAAAATTGGGTCTTAGTTTTTGAAGACAGATCATTATGCAAGGATCACAGAATCAAAACTATCCTTGAAAACCAATTAAGTTGCCCATCAAATAAAGCATAGAGATTTAGTGTATCTTGTGCTGTCTGTTAATAAATCTACCTATGGTCAAATTTTCCTCCCTAGTCAGAATGCTTTGCTATTTCTTTGGTTGAATACCAGACACTGACTGGCTTGCTTAGGGATCATGTTTGTAGACAGTACATCTCCCCATCTCCAAGTGTATATAGTCAAATTTGCATGAGTTAAATACCTACAAGAAGTAATTCTCCTGAAGTCAGGTCTGATATGTGTTCCCACTTGTATTTTTATTCCCACGTTGAGTTGGACCTGGTCAGAGCAAACGTGAATTCTTGAGACTATTTAGAAAAATATGTTTTGGGTTCTTGTGAGTTAATTGTGAATCATTCCCTTTGCATTAAAGAAAGGATCCCAAATATTCAATGCATTAAAAAAATAACAGAAGAAAAACGTTTTCTAATTTACCATGAGGCTTATTCGGAATGGGAAAGAATCTGCATATAATAATAATAAAAAAAAAAACCCAAGAAGAAGGAGAAGAAAATGGAAAAGGAGGAACGGGAGAAAGAGGAAAAGAAAACACTTCTGCATAAAGTTTAAACAGTAGGAAAAGACATGTTAGGTAGGTTAATATTGCCTGTTGTGGGCTAAACTGTGTCTTCTCAAAAGGTGTGTGTTAAAGCTTCAACACCCCAAAGTGACTGTATTTGGAGATGGTGTCTTTAAGGAGGTAATTAAGGTTAAATGAGGTCATAAGGGTAGGGCCCTGATCCGACAGGCCTGGTGTCTTTATAGGTGCATGTGCACAGAGGACAGGCCACGTGAGGACACAGTGACAAGGTGGCCATCTGCAAGCCCGGAAGAGATGCCTCACCAGAACCCAACTCTGCTGGCACCTTGATTCTGGACTTCCGGCCTCCAGAACTGTGAGAAAATAAGTTTCTGTTGTTTAAAACACCCAGGTCATGGTATGTGTTATGGCAGCCTAACCAAGATCACCCTCCTGAAGACAGAATGGACTGATGTTTCAAGCCGAGGTGTCATTATTTTGGCTGTTACAAAGATATGACTGCAGTGTTATAATTCATCGTGCAGCGCTTGGTCTATCCATCTCAGCGACTGCTTCCTACGTGATAACATTCATGAGATGAGCGAAGGAAAATTGCCTGTTAATTATTGTTACTGTTTAGATTCCAATTAGCTACAGTCTCCGAATATTTCCCAGTGCATTTAGGGTTTTCAAATGGATGAAACTCACTCGCTCCTGAAAAAAGGTGATACCGAAACTGAAATCCATAGTTCGCTGTAGTAATGATGTTATTGTAGTAGAAGTGTGGTGGGAATCTTAAATAGTTGTAGTTTTACTTCTTTAGCTAATAAAAGGTTCTTTCAGTAAATTAGAGCAGTTAAGGTGGGAAGTCTCTTCCTCTGATATAGCCTTCTCAATGAGGTGTTAAGTTCAAAGCTTACATTCTCCCTTTTTCCTTTAATGAAGAAGAAAAGACCGTAGGAGGTAAAATTCAAAGTGGTAAAATTGAAATATAAGAGACATGGAAAATGTGAACATAATGTGCTCCTTCTCTAGTAGCGAATCACAGCCGGTGTTCAGGATTAATGGTGAGAAGCGGCTGTCTGAGAACTTGTCGCGAGCTTACGTTTGGTGCGTGTACCTCTCAATGTTTTGTATTTCACAATATTCTGCATCTAATATCCATGACCTCAAAGGCTGCACAAATATTTCATTAATGTTATTTTATGGTGGGTTGGCATGCTGTGGGGGATTTATAGAGCTGGGGGTCTTGGATTCATTCTCTCTAAATTATGTTTTGTTTCTTTTTTGGTTTGAAATGTGTCCAGGTAGCCATATTGCTGGAGAAAATCACTTAAAGCATATAAATGAATGCATTTGTTAAGCATAATGTTTCACGACCCCCAGCTTCTTGCACTGAAAATTTTAAGACTCCAGAATTTAGTTGTTTCAAAAATGTAAGTCTTTTTGTGGCCACGTGATGGAGTGGAGTGAGCTTTCTGAAAATCAGGAGGTTGGGTTTTAATTCCATTTCTACCTCTAACTACCTATGTGTGATGATTAATTTTACACATCAACGTGAATTGGCCATGGTGCCCAGATATGTGGTCGAACATTATTCTGGATGTTTCTGTGACAGTGTTTTGGATGAGATTAACACTTAAATCGGTGGACTTTGAGTAAAGCAGATTGCCTGCCACAGTGTGGGTGGGCCCCATCCAATCAGTTGAAGGCCTGAATTGGACAAAAGACTGACCTGCCCCAAGCAAGAAGGAATGGCAGCAGATGGCCTTAGGACCTGAACTGAAGTGTTGTCTCTTCTCTGGGCCTCCAGTGGGCTGGCCCACCCTGCAGACCTTGGACTTGCCAGCCTCTGTAATCACGCGAGCCAGTTCCTTAAAGTAAATCTCTTTCTCTCTTTGTACATATACTGTTGGTTCTGTTTCTCTGGAGAATCCTGACTAATACACCATGTAATCCTGGTGTCATCCCTTCTCCTCTCTGAGGCTCAAATGTGCAATCAGTAAAGAGGGCCAGTAGCACTGCCTAACCTCTACAGTCTTCTAGAGAGAAAAATTGTGTGATGAAAAAACTTGCTAATTTTGAAATGTAAAATTTTTATAAAGAGTACTAAAAGTGAGTTATAGAGAAACATTAGACACAAATATGAAAATACCTCCTGAGTTCTTGACATTTTGCTTGAGATTTAGAGGCGGTTTGGTGAGTCTCTGCAATGGTGAAATATACGTCTCTCAGCGTAGTTCCCCACACACAAGATATTCCAGGTGGGTTCCGATGCCAAGGCTGTCTCCCCACTCACGGTCTCAAACCGCCCCCCGTCGGCATTCTCCTCCTTGCTGTGGGCAGTGGCACCTTCCAGGTGCAGACACAGATCTCCCAATCCCTGAGCCAGGCACCACCGAGGCAGGTACAGTATCGGTTAACTCAGACCCCAGCTGGTGTCCAAAGATGAGAGGCTGGGCATGGACGGCCATTCCATCACCACCGCTGTTTCCCTATTGTGTGACTATTTCTTCGATTCTTGATCATTTTCCCCGGCGGCAAAACTGACAGAGATTTAGCACAATAGTTCTAAAAAGAAAATAAAAGTCACCCATGGTAGCACCTAGAGATAATCACTATTCACATTTTGAGGTATTTTATTTTTCTCTAATCCAGTAAAAATACAATGTAGCCTTCCTTACCCTCCCTCTCGAGGATCATCTTATTCTTATGAACCTGGAGGAAGGAAGATTTCTTCCCGGATTTCCAGTCCTGGGTCAGTGAGGGTCATCATGTATGGCTGTGCAGGTTGCACACTGCAGAATCTGGGAAGCAATTCATCCTTGCACTGTTGATTCTTTAAGTCTCAAGTGACCCTACCACAGGCTTTTGTGTTCCGTGGATTTTCCCGAAGGCTTGAAGTTAATCGAGGGGACTTGGATGATAGCCCTGCCCAGAACAGAGAATAAGTTACACTTGAAGATTAGACACCACTGTGCTTGACCGTCTGTCAGGCACCCTGAACAAGGCACTATTTCTCACAGGCTGCTTCCTCCTCGGGTTTAAACTCCTCATCACGCCCCTGGGACCTGTTCCTGAGCACGGCCACCTCTCCTCAGCCAGGGCTCTCTGGCTCCACATCTGTGGCTCCTTAGGAGAAAATTCTAAACTTCAGGTCACTTTGTGATATAGAACACTTAGATTCTTCTCTTAATTCTATCTTTTCAGACCATGTCCAGGGTACCTGACTTTTCACATCCAAAGAAAAGCCCAGGAAAGTGTTATCTGAAAGGATCAGTTTCCTCTCTATGAAGAATTCTCTCCTCTCCTCGATATATGTGTATGTACTCAGAATGGAAAAAAAAGATGGTGTTCTTCATTTTCTTTATTGATTTTCACTTTTCTCTGACATTTGTATTTTCACTCATAGCCCAAAATGGTAAACGTGGCCTGAAACACTGTTTTTGAGATACGTTCATATCAAGCTTTAACTTGCCTACCAGGGCTTGCTTCATGGTGATTGGGGAGGATCCATGGACTAGTCCCTGTTGTCTCCTCAGGAACTCTTTTGACTTCTTTAAAGATGTCTGCTGTCTTTGCTGGCATGGCAGTAGAGAGAGTGCTGAGGTGTGAGCTGGCATGATTCAGGGGTGCTCCTTTTGGCTTGGTCAAGGTTGGGTGGTCCTCCCCTCCGGCTCAGCCCCACCTCAGCTCTGCCGTGCTATGGATCCTCTGAGTCTTGGCCACGGGTGGTCCAGGAGCTGGCCCAGGTTTCCCACTCCCCAGCCTCCACTCTGAGGTCACCTTGCTGCTCCCATGGCAGGGATGTGGCTGTCATTTGTATCCTCCTCTGGGAGCATGCAGAAATACCTAGAACATTCCTTCTGTGTCACCCTGAAGCCCAGGGAGACCCAAGACCCTGTCTCCTGCTCTCACTATACATCCCACACTGCTATTTTAGTACTTCCGTGTCCCCCTGGGAGGGCACTGAGATGCCCAGGAACTAGCGTGGCCAGATTTAGCAAACAGAAATACAAGACACATGGTTAAATTAGAATTTCAGATAATAAACAAATACTTTTTTAGTATTCTTTAGTATGTAATATTTGAGACATACTTATACTAAAAAGTTATTTGTTGTTTATCTGAAAGAACAATGTAACCAAGAATCCTGTATTTTATGTGGCAACCCTGCAGGGGACCCAACTGGACAGTAGGGCACAACCTCCCTCTGCCTTTGGTTTCCCTCCACATTTCCTTTGCATAGACTGAGGTCTGTGGGCAGGCTCTATCATCTGATGAGTTCCTGCTGATTGTACCCCTCCCATTTGAGATATAGCATTTTAAAGCTATGCTTATCTATAAATTATGATTATACTGGAAATAGAGCTTTATATTCACTCTTTTTCACTTGGCATATAGACATTTTTTTCCAAAGCAGGACTTTTAATGGCTAATGAATTTCACATCTGGCTTGATTTTTGACTGGGTTTATTATGTGTTAATTTAGGAGTGTTTGTTGAGCAGCTGTTATCTACTAAAGTATTGTTTTGGTGCTGGGGATACAGTGGTGAAAAGTCAGAAATGTGTTTACTTTTATAGAATTTACATGCCAGTCAGGAAGAGCAATAGTAGATGTAAGTAAATAAAATAAGTTCAGCTCATGATGAGTAGTATGTGGACCACAAAACAGTAAGAGTGACTGTATGGGCTGGGGGTGGGAACAGTAGAAGTGCACACCCTCTTTGGCCTCAATTCATTGGTCTGGGGGAAGACATGTGATCCAAACTGGGCCAGTAAGAAACCTTCTTTGGGCCAAGAGAGAGCTCCATGCAGTTTCTCCAACAGCAGTGGTTGCGAGGTGTAAAATTCAAGAGCTGGTAGTGGCCAAGTTTACCACTCCATGAAGAAATAGGCGGTGAGAAAGAACAAAGTCATCATGCAGATAAAAGTGGTGATGAGGGACAAGAATCCTGGAGGCATTTGGGTCCCTGGGTTCAGATGTTCCTGATCTCCACCTCCATCTCTACCTTTCCAGTTTGGGTATTCAGCCCTTCCTGAAATCCTAGGAGCCCAAAAATTATATTTTTGCTTAAGCCAGTTTGATTTGAGTTTCTATCAGGAGCAACCTAAAGTCCTGACTAATACTAAAGGGAAGCATAATAGAATCATTTACAGCAGCTGCCCACACCCAGACCCATCGTAGGGTCTTCTACTGGATCAGCTCTCTGTCTACGCCCACATGGCTAAAGACAGCTTGTCATCTCCCTGAAAGTTTCTATCCCTTCACACATCATTATTAATCCAAATGGATCCCCAGATTCAGAGATATGAGTATTTCCTTCTTCCTTATGTAATGTTTACCTCCTTGTTTCTATATATTTTTTGACCTTAGGTTGACCTCTTTTTAAAATGATTGCCCCTGTGAATGTTCATTCCATTCAGGTAGAGTCACATGCCCAACAATAGGAATGTTGTCTGGTCTCATGGCAGGAACAGGACAACCACACAATAATCTGACATCAATTTCCCCAAATCTGGATTATTCAGTGTGAAGTGATGCCATATGTGAGACATTCATGTTGGGCCAAACCAAGCTCAAAATAATTTCTTTTCAGTTTTCTCCTCCTCATGAATTAACAAAAACCCCTGGTGTGCATGGGGGTGTGTGTATGGGGGAAAGGGACAGTTTCATTGGGAGACACCTCATTTTATTTGGAAATAGAGACACAGTTTTCTCATAAAACATCTTTCTAAATGATGCTTAGGTTCCTAGGCTGGGCACACATGTCTATATGGCCAAAAATACACCTTCAATATAGTGCTGATTGCTCTATGCTCGCAAAGCTGCTGGGCGCTATGACGCTCCCCTGAACCTTGAACCCACTGAGGCTTGAATCTGAGTCCAGCAGCCTGATCCCAAAATTACCTCAAGCTCTTGTGAAACCTGAGTCCTAGCGGTTTTTGGGGCACTGAGGGATTTCTGAGTCCTGAGAACACCTGAGACTGGTAGCAGGGGAAAGGAGGATCCCACATAAGCCCCAACAACTGGGGTCTACAGCCTGGATGGAGTCTCTTCTTCCTGTTTTTACACCTCCTCCAACTGAATCCATCTTTTCTCTGCCTCTACACTGAGAATCACTCCAGCTGCTGAGGCATTCTCAACTAAGCCAAGATGTAGATGAATAATGCTGACCCAACCATCTCCATTCTTGTCCAGTGGGGTTTAAGTGAACATCGCCTTCCTGGTACCTGGTAGCTCAGCCAGGCCTGCTGGGCTCCCTCATAGGCACCTCCACCTGCCCTCCCTCCCATCACTCCTGCTACAGCCCCAAGTCTCCTTTACTGCCAACTACACTCAGGATTTCGACTTTAGGAGCAAGGCTGGGACACCCAGTTGTACTACTCTCTGCTTCCCATACTAGCCACAGGCCTTGGCTTCTGTTCAGTAATCCATCCTTTGTGTCTGCCTCGTGTCTTCCTAAGATTATGGCCCATCCTGAGACCTACACCCCTTGACATAGAACTTAATTCTCTACCTAAGTTCTTTCTGGTTTCTTCCTTGGGCCTGGATCCGTACTTTGCAACTGTTGGCTGAGAATCTGTAGAATGTAGAGAACTCTCCATGAAGCACAAAATCAACATCCCAAATTTCCAAGCTTGGCATAAGCCCTCTTCTTTGACATGATTAAGTTGTGAATTAATTTTAAAAATACAGGTAAAATAAGGAATCAAAAAAATTTAAAGCACGCATAGTAAATCCCCATTCTTTTGCTGTAGAGCCAAGCCTTCTTCTCTATGGCTCTGGTCTTTGGAGTTTATGTGTATAAATCACACCTATAGTGCACTGTATACACACTCCAGGTTTTTTCCTTTTTAGTAGGAAGAGAACTTGAGACTTCAGAAGCTTGAGTTCAGAATCCTTTTGGATTTTTATAATTTTCCCCAAGTCTTTTACAAGTGTCTTTCCTAATGCTAATCTGATGGGGAGTTTTAGCTACCTGTCTTAACAAGCCTTTCTAAAGAGTCCAACTTAGTTTTCACAGAAACAATAATTCTCCTTCTTTTCCCATTTATAGGTCATGTGGTGTACATGTATATGATATAAACAGGTTTAGGAACAAACACACAGACTCTTGCTAGGCGTTTGGTTATTGTGTAGCCTTTTGGCCTCTGGGCTTCAGTATGCCATGGGCATCAGTGAGGATGCTTTATAGAGAAACATCAGCCAGTTGGAGGATGGTTAAAGAGCTCAGCTGTATCTGACCCTAGCCTGGGTTTCTCCTTTGCTGTGCTGTACTTGTGATTTCTAGATTTATGATGGTGATAACTCTGGGGACCCTGCCATCAGACTTCCTGCCTTCCTGGCCTCTCCTGAGTGGCTTCTACAGGCCTGTCCATTTCCAGCTTCCTCTTCTCCTCTGGGTGGTGAGCTGATCTGAGGGTAGACGCTTCTCTCTGGACTGGCCACCTGCTGGAAGAGTGGTAGGAAGGGAACTCGTGTCAGGATGCCGTCTTCTGTCTCCCTATATCTTCATTGAAGTCCACTATTCCTTGCACGAATTGTTTTTGATTTGGTAGAAAGAGAGAACAAGGCAGAGTCCATATCTGAATTTTATTGGATGTAAAGGAGTGAGGTGTGGGCAGAAGTTGTAGGTGGTAGATTGATCCATAAACTTAATAGGAAGCAGGGGCTTGGAGCAAAGGTGACTAGTAATCCACAGGAATCCTGGGGTAAACATTGGACTTGTTACATGTGTGAAATGGAACTTGAGGATATCTCATCCAGATTTAAGAAGTATGGAAACCCCAATATCTTGATTACATATGATAAACTAAATTTCCTTTCAAAATATACTCTTTTCCCCTGATATTATCACTTTAATTCAGGCCTACAGACTTTAATCAGACAGTAACTTGAATTATGTTCTATCTTATCATTTACCTCCAAAATTATTATGTCTCTTCTCTCTGGTTAACTAAAGAATAACAATCCATCCAGAATTAAACCATAGTCAGCGACAATGTAGTTACCACCCAATTATGGGTTTTTTTTTTCTTTATTAGTTCTTTAGCATCCACAAAGCTGCCCCTGCAAGTAAATGCTTCCTTGAAGCATTCACGTTTGAAAGGGGGATATGTGGTAGGCATGCTTCGGTTCACCACCAGCCTGTGCTCAGTTCTTTACAAGTATCCTTCAGTCCTGGCTGGAAGAGCCGTGCTACGTACAGGCCAGATGGCCTAGTTTCTCCAACCTGATTGGACTATGGGTAGACACCTGACTCACGCTGAACCAATCAGATTCTTTCTCTCAAAAGACTAACTGTGAAACTCAGAAATATCTCAGGCAGTGGTGATCACTGGGATGGAAGGTCTTGGAGGTTCAGGGACTTGGACAGTCATGATACCGCCCTCGAGAGAGGAGAATCTGTGTTAGTGAGAGGGCAGCAGTGTGGAATTTTACAGAAAAAGACACTTTCTTCTCAAAATAGGGGAGACAATAAAATCAAGAATTAGTTACATGAACAAATATGGTATAAATTAAAAACATGCCCCTGTTAGGAGGCAAGCATGTGGATAAAGAAGTTATAAAATATCTGATAATAAAAGGTAAAAATGACATTTGACTATTTTCGAGTCAAAGCAATGTCTTGTATGCAAATAATAGATTTGTAAAGTTAATTCTAGGAAGGAGTGTCTAGTACAAGGCCAAACATTACCCACACCTGCCACTTAGGATTAAACTCCTTAGTATGGCTTCATGGGCTTCCACCACTGGGACCAAATCTGCCCTTCCAGTCTCACCACCCATTCCTGCCTTCTGGGCACACTGCACTCTGCTCACACTGGGATACTTGCCGTTTCTTGAATATGCCAGGCATTTTGTTCTGGAAGATGGGTCTTGGCGGAAATGAAGTCGAAAGCTATGGTTAAGTGGGTAATGGGAAAACACCCTGAGTTGGTCCAAGTCAAAAGCTAAAAGCTGACCCCTACTGTGGACTCAGGAGGGAGACAGAAGTGGTTAGCTGGGTAAGCAGATCCAGATTCCAAGGAATGATGCCAGGCGAAAACCACAAGTGTGCCCCATTGAACCTTAGGATACTTGTACTTAGAAAATAGCACGTACATCTTTTTACTTCATTTTCTACATATATCATCTGTATCATAAGTGGCTGATGTATTTAGAAAAATACATAAGAATAGTCAATTCCTTGATGCTAACTTAATTTTTGCTCTGATGGGCCAAGATTGAAATATCTATCATTCTCTTGTCTGTTGGTTGTCCCAGGTCTTTTTTGTCAGCTCTCTGATCTCCTACACCGGCTTGATCTTTGCTTCTGCTTAGAATACTGATGTTAATTACTCACTCTAAGCTTACTAGATGGTTCTAAATAGCTCCTCCTACTCCTGACCTGCTGTGAAATTGCCAAGCTCTGCAGCTATTCTCTTTCCTCTTTTATTTGAGTGGATCTCGACAGACATTTAAGAAAGACACACAGTCTCTTCAAAGCTGTGTATCCAATTTCTAATTTACTGCTTAAGAGCTACACTCTCTGGGTGACTGTGACAACCTGAGTTCTCAGTCTGCAACAAGTCACATCAGAATTTTAAACACATCTCCCTACACTGAGGATTGATAAGTGCTGCTTCCCATTTCTAAGTAATTTGTTTGTTAAGTGTTAATGTTTGTAATATTTTGGCCACTAAAAGGAGTTTTGTTCCAGAAGTATATTAGAAAAATCTGCAAAGTGTAATATGGAGACTGATTTGAAAATGGACACACTTTTTTCAAGAGAGATGAGGCTGTTAGAAAATGATTTACTCCAGAACTCAGTGAATCTGTAATTAATTGTGTATTGCCTTGTGACAGTTCTCCCATTGTTTGTTGCTTCATTTGTTCCTTCATTTCTTCTTTCATTCATTCACTATCTACCAAGTGCCACCCGGGCATTAGAGATACCTCTGGACCCACTGGTTGTAACAACAACAACAACAACAATAGCAATATAATATGAGCCAATGTTTGTTGAGTTCTTATAATGTGCCACACACACGCTGATTATTTTAGAAGCATTATAACGATTTATCCAAACAACTCCATATTACAGATGGGAAAGCACTATTACATCGCAGAGATTAAGTAACGTGACTCCAGGTCCCACAGCTGGGACATGGAAGAACTGATGTCTGACTCCAGAACTGTTGCGTTCCACCAGCATGCATGTCTGGATAGGACCAGCTCATGGCCTGAAACAAGCCCGAGACCTTTCAACACTGACCTTTCTGGGTCTCGGCCATCAGCCTTAGCAGCAGGTCACTTCTTCCAGCATCTATGAAGGTCTAGGGCAAGGGTATACATCCAGAGGTTAGTTTCTTCTCTCTTCCTTGTTGTGGGGGCCATTAGACCCTAGGTCCTAGTCCTGATTATGTACTTAAAAGTATTTGCTGATTTGACTTCGTATTTGTGAAAATTTATAGACGAAGTTCATTCATTTTCGAAGCCTCTCTTTTTTTTCTTTTTGCCTGAAATGACACCGGCTCTTTCACACTTAGCATCTGAAGATGGAGACAACCAGGACCTGATAAAGCACAGGTTGCTCACTGCAGAGGTCATTTCCAATTTCTAACTTTCCTCAGGTCACTGAGTCTGGAGATAAAGATGACGTCAGTGTGTCAGGTGACGGGTAGTCACCAAATGTTGAACCCACAGTTGATTTTCCATATTTGAGCCAGATTTAGTCATTTTTTTCTCCCCTCCTCAAAGTTAGTAAGACGTTTCTGCCTCTTCATTTCTTCCTTAAAAATCTTTCGGGGGGCTGCCTGGTGGCGCAGCGGTTTAGTCCGCCCTTGGCAGCCCAGGGTTCGCCGGTTCAGATCCCGGGCGCCCGCAGACGCACTGCTCGTCAGCCACGCTGTGGCGGCGTCCCATATAAAGTGGAGGAAGATGGGCACGGATGTTAGCCCAGGGCCAGTCTTCCTCAGCAGAAAGGGGAGGATTGGCAACAGATGTTAGCTCAGGGCTGGTCTTCCCCACAAAAAAAAAAAAAAAAAAAAAAACTTTCATACTTAGAAAAGAAGGTAATGAGTCATGAGCAGAGTGCTTATACCCAAAGAATGCTGAAGACTGGGCCTAGTTAGGAAGGCGCATCCGTTTGGTGAGGGCTGCATCCATTTCTAGTAAATCATGAATGAAATACCAAGTGGCAGTTGATGGATTGTTTTAATTTGTTTAGGAAAGCAGAGAAAAGCCTGGATCTAAATTTGGAATTGAAACAGTTAAACATTTAGGATGTCTTAGTCTATTCAGGCTGCTATAACAAAATGTCACAGACTGGGTAGCTTTTAAACAACAGAATTAATTTCTCACAGTTCTGGAGACTGGGAAGTCTAAGTAAGATCAAGGCGCAGGCAGATTGGATGTGTGGCGAGGGCCTGTTTCCTGGTTCATCGACGGCCATCTTCTCATTGTAACTTCATCCGGTAGAAGAGGTGAGGGAGCTCTCTGGGGTCTCCTTTATAATGGCACTAGTCCCATTCATGAGGGCTCCACCCTCATGACCTAATTATCTCCCAAGCCCCCCAAGTACTATCACATTGGGTATTAGGATTTAATATCTGAATTTTGGAAAGGCACAAAGATTGCCTGTAGCATACGATCTTAAAAATAATTTTTGACAAATTTTCAAAAGGAAGCTGTAAAGGAAAGGTTTTCTCAAATTTGTGTAACTGGGCCTGTTTAAGGGAATTCATACAAAGACCCTCCCTACTGCAGGAACATCATTAGAGTCTTAGGCATCATGTCCTCGTTCAAGTAAGAAGAGCTCCAGTGATGATTGTGTCTTTATTAGCAGAGCAAAAAGCCCCATCATCTTCCATTTATGTCTCATTGGCCAGAAGTCCTGGGTGATACAACCCTCTGAGCTCCAAAAGAAGCTGGGACAGTGAGCGTGTAGCTCTTCCAGTCTCTATAATGGAGGGGGGACGGGACAGAGGGTTCTGTAAACCATGAAGAAAGAGTACCCGCCACACCCTTCTCCACTCTCTCTGCCTACTCATGCTTGGCCCAGTGCTTAGCACAAATCTCTCTTCCTCCACGAAGCCAGCTCTACTTCTGTTCTAGCCTAAAAGGCTCTCTTTACCAACTTAGTCCATAGAGCCCTTGTCTTCATGTGTCTAGATCTTCTCTCAGTCAGTTGAAAGATCCTGAAGGTAGGTCCTGCTTACATGTTTTTCCATATCTAGCAGTGTTTATTGTAGAGTTGTGTACATAGTAGAAATTAAACAAAATTGTGTCAGAATGATAGTGTGCCTTTGCTCACTGTAAAATATCAAGCAAAATTTAATGAACGTTACAAATAGAAAAACAATCCCCTGTCAAAACCTTATCTATCCTTCAAAACGCACTGGAAATACCACTTCGTCTGTGAAGCCATGCTTAATTGCTCTTGCCAGTCCTAAATTTTCTCTCTTCTGAACTTTTATGCTGCATAAACCAAAGATACTCATAATGCTCTATGCATTTCCATTTCTTTTTTCGAGAATTTATTCTAGAATGGGCGGCCATATCTGACTTTCTCTTCTTGGCCCCTGCTGAGTTGACTACAGTGGATACCTGACTCATGTTCAGGCCAGTCGTATTCTTTTCCCTGGAATATGTCATTGAAAACAGAGACCAAGTCATTCAGATGGTGCTGGGTTACTGGTACTAATAAGACCAAGTAGAGTTGTGTCTAGAGTGGATGCCATGACAGCCCATGCATCCTGCAAATATCGATTGATTGAGGGCTTAATATGTGCTCAGCATTGAATGAGGCAATAGGGAGGAAAATCAACCAAAATGCCTTCCCCATGGATGATTCTAGTGGTAGGACTTCCTTTTAGACATTTTCAAGCAGAATTATAGAAGAGCAGAAACTAGGAGGCTAAGAAGACAGTCTGCAGCAAAGAGAATTGAGCAGATGGGCAAGAAACTTCAGCCTGTGAAGAGAGAGACCGGGAGATTTCGGCTCATTTAGTTTCCATGGGGCCCAGCTATGCTTTTACCCACCACCTCTATTACTGTTGCTGCTATTACTGGTTAATTTTTATTAAGTACTTACTATGTTCCAAGCACTAGGCTAATCTCTTGACGTGCATTGAATAGTCTCAATAACCTTATGATCCAGGCACTCTTATTATCTCCATTTTATATGTGAAGAAACTGAGGCTCTGAGGTGGGAGGTGAGATACTTCAGAGCAGCAGCAGCAAATGACATAGGAGGAACTTAAAGTAAGCTGAAATCTTTGCAAATGGGTCTCATCATATTACTGTGCATCCCTAAAACATCCTTGTAATAAACTAGCCTTGTTGGGTGCCTCTTCCTTACAGTCAACAGATACCTTAGGTTAATATAGCTCAGATTGGAGGCAGCAGGATAAAGTAGTTCTCTATCTATTATTATATAAAACTGCAGGCATTTTAAATAGAATCCTAGCAAAATAAGCCCCCTCTTGAAGATGTTCAAGGTTAAACATCCATGTAAGTGTTTTGGTTTGACTATTCATTTCTTGAGTTAAATGACTAGAATGAGAGGTTCCTACTTTGTGAGCATCTGAGCTTTGGCCAGAGGAGTAGGAGTGGGGTGGGGCTGGTACAGAGTTAATACAAAGAGTGCACAAATACATATGCACACCAAGCACTGTCTAAATTCAATAAATAATACATTCTGCACACACGTGGACCATGTGTTCCAAATATATGTAGAGGTAGTTATTAATAAAATAAAGATTCATGATGTAAAGTAGTTATTGAATTCATACTAGCTTTTTGTCATGTATTTTCTATATTAACAGACACTATGGGATTATATGAGAGTCTGTTCTATTTATAAAATTAAAAGTAGATCCTCATCATCAAAAGTTGAGAATCACTATTGTGAATTATACCCAAAGGGAATGGAGTGTCTGTTAGGGGGAAGGCAGACGTGTGGCTATCTGTCACTCACTCATCCTATACACGTGGCAGGCAGCTCTTACTGATAAGGACACTCTTTGTGGAAGATCCCAATATAGCCTCACACCCTCTTTATAGTGACCAGGAAGCACTACCAACCCTTTGGAGTTAGCCTGTGAGGTGTTGCCATTTTTTGTTTAGGAAATGAAGAACTCAAGTTTAATGACTATCCCTGTATATTTCCTAGGGTTCAGAAAGAGCACTGAAGATCAAGGAGCTAGTTTGATCTGAGGTGTCTTGCTTATTTGGCTGTGTGTCAATGTTCTTGAATTACCATACCTGGTGCCTTATTCATTTCAGCTTGTCAAGTGGGTGAAACAATGCTCACCTCCGTTCATGGCATTAATAAACTAATATTGTTGAGCTTCTGGAGAGAGCAGATAGTTGAGGAATAAATGTTATGGCCTAATTGAAATTACAAGTCTTTTAACTCCCAAAGCAACAGAAATCCTCCCCTACGCCCATCTTCAAATTTTGGATTATTATTCTCATCCTGTTTAAAAATCGCATAGACTCTGTGGCAAGACAGCATGGAACTTCTCTGGAGCTTTAATCACCAATGACCTCATCTTCAAATGGTCAGTGATAATAAACAAGAAGAAGGGATTTCCAAGGGGGCAGAGCATTAATAAGGTAAGATTTTAAAATTAATTTTTCAAGTTAATTAAAATGTCCAAAAGCACAATAAAACTGCAGAAAATCTGGCAAGGGAATGGCAGCAGGCCTGATTAATGCAAGTCAACTGTCTTCTGAGGGTAATAGTAATAATGATGAGATTATGGATATGGAAGAACCTGCTAAAGAGAAATGTGATGTATGTGGAATACAAACTGCTTCCCAGTTACTATTTTATGGTGCACAATGGATCTTATTAAGGAGGAATAGCTGCAAGAATTACCACCGAATTGCTCAATAAAAGTATTGTGTAATTAAGAGTGTTGTAGCAGCAGCTGGAGCAATGCCTCCCATTGATATTCCATATTCTCCATTTATTTCCAGTTTGCTAAGGGGGTGTGAATTCTAACTAAGACTGTTTATTTCTCCAATCACTCAGTAAACATTTACTGAGCAGGGCACTATGCCAGAGATACGAGAGATATGACGATGAATAAGGCGTTGCTTTTGCCCTCAGGGGGCTTATGTTCAAATAGGGGAGTTAAGATATGAATGTAATTAACTGTAATACAATGCAGATTGTCTTGAAACCTTCCATAAGAGGTCAAAAGAGAGAGAAATTACTTTTGGCTAAAGGTACTGGAGTATATATGGTATTTGAGAAGGGCTTTGATTTTGATGTTGGTGAAGATCATACTAATTTTCTATTTGTAAGTTCTTAAATTTTTGAATAAGCTACATGGTGCATAACGTCATGAAGGCAAGTAGGAAACTATGGAGGCATATTTTGGGTGAAGAGTGTAGTCAAAGTAAATAAAGCGGTGTACTCATCAGTGATACGATGAGAGAGAGATGTTGGCACATGAAATGGAAGCACTCAATGCCACGCAAATATATTCTGTGTAAAAGGGATGTTGGACATTTTGCAGTCAGGCAGTTATCGCTGAGCCAGGCCAGCTTGATCCTAACTCTGCTTTAGGAAGTTACTCTGGCTGCATGGTGGACTTGGGGACAAGAAGCTGGTCATAAATCATTTTGGGGCACTGCAACAATAGAACATGATGGAGATGCTGGGGTCCTAAATGTATGGGACGTGTTTTGTGAAAACGGAAAGAACAGTTGTCAGTCACGTTGTGGAGACAGAATCAATAAAATTTGAATGAAGAAGAGAGAGAGGTCAAAGATGACCACAAACTTTTGAGTTTGGGCTACCAGGAGGACAGGTGGACGACTGTCAACAATCTGGTGGACATAAGAGTGCTGGGAAAATGATGATGATGTGTTGGTACAAAGATGATGCACCTCAAAGGTACTTCTCTATCATCCCGCTGAGGTCAGCCTCAGTTTGTGACTGAACTTGAGTTCATGCTTCTTCGCTCCTGTGATAACATTGGGTTTAGGCACTATCAGAATGTGCTTGTGAGATAAGACACATTGGCATGGAATAAGATGTTCTTCAGGCATGTGTAGAAGATGATTTAGACATCACCCATTTGGGCATCAATATATTTCAGGATCATTTAGAATGACAGCTGAGCTTTTCTGTCTCTGAGGTGGAGACAGAGTTGGGATCCTGAGGTCCTAGAAGGATTCTGGGCCCAAGATCATGGGATACAACTGATCTGTACTTTGGCTTTTATTAGCTTATCTTCAGTCTTCTTTTTAACTTTCTTTTAGCACCAAGGAATGCATTCCAGCCTTTCCTTTTCATTGGGTTTATTTTATTTCTGGCTATATTTCCTTCTCCAGCTGTCTTTGCTTCTGGAATCAGAGTTGATGGGCACAGAAAGCATTGAAGCATGGAAGCCAGCTGACTTGCCCAGAGTATGATGAAGCAGAACCACTAAAATGGAGATGAAGGATTGCCAAGAAATTCAGGCGGGGGCAGATTGTAGTCTGAAGGCTCGAATTCCATACTAGGCTCATAAACTTGGTTCATTTTCAACCCCCCTGGCTCCTTAGCCCCTTGTAACAATTTTACCAGTAAGACATAAAGTTTCTGACCATTACTTCTCAGATCTGTCCTGACTTCTGTAGCTCTGAGTCACGGTCCCAGTTTGGGTCCCTGCCTCCTTTAATAAGGACTCATACAACCTTACCTGGCTTTCTGAACTCTTTCTTCTCTTCCAAGCTATCTTGTGCATTGCACTGTATGTTATTTTCATTTTGAAGGTTCTCCCACATCTATATGGCTCCAAGTTGCTCCTGGAATCAGATTTAAAGTCCTAATTCTTCACTTTAAGGCTCTCCTCTGGTCATTGCCCTGCTCAGGCGTCTTTGTCACCTGCCTCAGTCCCACTCACTCCTGCTCTTGTTGGTAAACTGCCTTACTGCACTCCACACACGACTTGCTTACAGCCACATCAGAGAAGTTGCAGGTACCGCTCCTTCCTAAAATACCACGTCTTCTCCTTTCTCCCACATGTGCCTCAGATTTCTTTTCTTTCAGAGGTCTTTCTTGTTAGGATCAGGCAAGTTATTTCTTAGCATGAGTGGCATATATCTTCGTCGCCTTAAATGCAAGAGGATTGAATGGAGATTACCATACACTTTCTTCTTAGTAGGCTTGAAACCACTCTATCCCTTTTATGAAGTCTATTGAGAGGGGTGCACTCTTTTGTACACCTTCCTGATGGCTTTTTTCTCCTGCATTTTTGGCTCGACTATTTTGCTGTATGAGAGAATTACTATGCAGTTAAGTTTGGCCTCCTGCTAAATATAGATCCTAGAAGCATGGCTTGTAGAAGACCATAGTACTTTCCAAAGGATACTTGGATTAAAATAAAAAGGTTCTATTTTCATATAAGTTTGAGAAAGGCTGGATTAAGCAGAATTAAATGAGTTTCTTTCTGGAAACTTAGATATTTTAATATTGTACATGATAGATCTCCAAGAAGGGATGTTTTATGATCCATCAGAATTAGGAACACCTCTCTTCTCTGGGTCAGCCCGCCTTTGATTCTTTTTTATTGCAATGAAATGTAAATTTCAGGACATGAAGAAATAGAGATTGATCAGAGCAGCTTTGATTATCTTTTTATTTCCTATACTATGCAGCGCTAAATACCACCTGGGTATTTCTTACCCTCTGCCTGCAGGTGAAAGACTTCAGCTCTCAGAAGTGTTCAGAGCCCGGGACTGGCTCAGGTCACTGTGATATTGGGAGAGGATGACAGGGGAAGCACCTCCTTCCAGAAGGCATGTTCTTGCCAGCACAAAAGGGCAATCATCCTAAAAAGGGAAACATGGTCTTAATGCTTCTACAGCTTTCCTCAGGACAGAAATTGTAGGCCAATGGTGACAGCAAAACTCAACATTCTTACCTCACTTAGGACACTCTGAGGCAGGTTCCTTCTCCCTCATTCTTGGTAGAACATTTAAAAAAGCAAAAATAACTTCTAAACAATGAGGGATTTTCACGGGGCGGCTGTAAGCTTCTCATGTTTTGCTCCCTTGTTGATCTATAAGCTACATGTTCCAGCTCCGCCCCCCACCCCCGACATTTTCCATCTTGCTCTGTGCTCCAGGAGGCTCACCCTGCAGATACCTCCACTCGCACCCCTCCACATGGCTCCTCCCTGGCCTCTGTGGACACTCTACTCCCCTTCCCACTGCTGCTGCTCTCTGGGTGCCTCTCCCTCTCCTTATGCTTTCCCTTTCCTCTGCCCACAGCTCTGCAAATAGTCCCTGCCAGTTGTTAAAGCCTCTTGAACCATCTGAGTTGGGTCTTACTTCTTACTGGACCTGGCTGGTTCAGTATATTTTCAGGAAAAGTACAGAGGTCCTTGCTGTTCCTCATGTAAAAAACAGCAGAGAACAGTGACAGTTTACTATTGCTACCTACTTCCATGAAAGACTGGGAATGCTGCCCATCCCAGGCCCGTGGGGGTCTCCCAGGGCCCTCCGGAACAGTGGGCTCCAGTGCACTGTGCTTGCCCAACCTTATGTGACCACAGAACCCCTTTTAGGGGGCACATCTCAGGGGACTAGAACCCATTTTGCAAAGCCCTAGGCCAGAGTGTATTTCATGGTGGTGGGGGATGGTGGAGCACATTCAGTGGTTTGCTGACAGCACGTAATTAGGGGCTGATGGGGGCCATGCAGGAGCCACCTCTATATTTTAGAGACACCCCTAAGTGTGCCTCAGTGCAAACTGCACTTGACTTCTATTTTCTTCAGCAATATCTAAGCAAACCTTCTCTTGATTTGAGGGAGGATATACCATAGCCTTTGAAATATATCCCAGCAAAGGAAGAGGACCAGTGACAAAGTGCAAAGGGCCTGGCGACGTTCTTGCCTCCTCTCTGGAAGTGGACATGCCTGAGTGACAGAGGCCAGTGAGGAGCAGTAAGGCCCATAACTCTGACCTGCTGCTTTCCTGGATTCACAGGGAACAACACTGGCAAGGGGACATTGTTCTCCTCTCTGCTCAGGAGATGGGTCCCAGAGATAGGTATGGAAATGTCAGTGCTCCCTTTCACAAAATAGCAAGCTCACCACAATTTTGGTAAGTGTTGGGTATGGTAGGCATGTTGGGGTGAGAAGTGACTTGGCAAAGAGGTTTCATCGTCACTGAATTTGCCAGTCTTTCAGAATTAGAAAAGATAGGACCTCAGTTTACTCTTTCAGTAACCCTGAGGTCGGAGTGTAATGGTCAGAGGCCAGGGGGTCTCCTCAAGGTGTCAGGGACGAAAGCCACTGTACATAGGGTGGGATAGTGGCAGTCCTGGGTGAACAAGAGGATGCTGTGGGGTCCTGTGAACTCAGCCGGAGCCCCATGATCTGTGGCCGGCTGTGTCTCTTCCCCCCTTTTTGTAAAGCTGGCTGTCTTGTGACTCTCCTGGAGTCCCCATGAAGTCCCGTTTCTGTGACTCAGTGTCCACTTAGACTCTGCTCTCAGATGACACACTGAACTAGTGACCCTCGTACAGGTGCTTACCGCTCTCCCTGGTTTTGCTCAGCCTTGCAGCCTCCTCGTGTGATGGTATTCTGTTCTTTTCTCCTCCAGAGTCATGCAGTAGAGGAACTTGCTTTATCTTGATTCCACCTGCGAACAGAAGATGCCTCTTTGGGCAAAGACGAATGAGTTACTGGGAGTCGAATTGTAGTATCTTGTGGGGCTCTTCCAGAAAACTTCCCCAGGCTGGCCAGGCAAGCAGCCCTATTTATCCTACAGGACCTGATGGGCATCCTGCCTCACTCCTCACAGGGACCACTGTGTTCTGTGTGCATGGTGCTCCCTGGAGTCGTGCAGCCTGGCAGCCTTGCAGGCAGTGCTCTCCACGAGGGCCAACAGTCCCCATCCATCATGGATGAGGCCTGGTTCATCTTCACCCTGTGGGAAGGGGCTTGCAGGATTAGAGGCCTCGGTCAGGCTGTAATCTCTTTTCTCTCCAGCTCTCGAAGGGATTTGGTAATCCAAAAAAACAGAAAACGACATGCTGCACAACCAATTCTGCTCTCTGACCCAATCCTTTGCCTTCTTGCCAAAGACCTGGGGAGGGAAGAAACCACAGGGCAGGGCCTCTCCCTCCTGTGAATATGCCTGATTATATTTCAGAACACCGCCTAGGCTGAACCTCTACACTGAAGCTGCCCCTGACCTCGCTCTAGGGTGACCTGCTTGCCCTGATTTGGCCAGGATTTTCCCCTTTTTTAGCACCAAAAGTCCTATCTCCCAGGAATGCTCTCAGTCCTGGCAAGACGGGATTGTTGGTCAGCCCCCCTCACTCCCTTCTCTCTTCTGAGCCTGCATACCTGTGATTGCACACATCACACTGAGTATTCACTGTGCCTTCCCCGTTAGATGGTGGGCTCCATGGAGAGAGGAGTTCAGTCTGGTTCATCTTTATCTCCCCTCATGCCTGGTTCTAGTAGGTGCCCCACAAAAATTTGTTGAGCGTGAATCGCTGCTCAAGGCTTAGATGCTGGATGAACAGCTCTACTCCCCATTGAAATCTCAGGAACTGGCCTGTCAGAAATTTCTACCTAAGAATTTGTGCTGTGGATCCCTCAATACTCCACATCTCTAACAGGGCCCCTGCTTTATTCCTGACAAGGAAAACCGGGAAACCCAAACCTCGCAATGATTATGGGGGCCTCATAGTATGGAATCGCTACCTGTAGCAAATAAGCTTTTATTATTTAAAAACTATTGACTTGTTTTCTAAATATTTATTATAGACGACTGGAAAGCACAAAGAAAAACAAACAATGATACACAATTCCATCATTGGAGAAAATCACTTATTTAGCTTATCTCCTCTGCCAAATAAAAATTAAATCATAAATTTGTAGCCTGTTTTCTTATTGTCTAATGTAAAGCAAACATTTTCCCTTGTGTCTTAGTCTGTTCAGGCTGCTATAACAAAAATACCATAGATTGGAAGGCTTAAACAATAAAAATTTGTTTCTTATAGTTCGGAAGGCTAAGTCCAAGATCAAGGGGCTGGCAGATTCCGTGTCTGGTGAGAACCTGCTTCTTGGTTCATATAAGGCCATCTTCTCACTGTGTCCTCATGTGGCAGAAGGGACAGGGGGCTCCCTGGGGTCTCTTTTCTAAGGACGCTAAGCCCATCATGGGGGCTCCACCCTAATGACCCAGTCACCCCCCAAAGACCCCACCTCCATATACCATCACATTGAGGATTAGATTTCAACATAGAAATTTTGAGGGACATGAACATTCAGTCTACAGCAGCTTGTCAGTAGCATTCTTCTACCACATAATTAAAAAGAGATTTTAAGAACTTTTGTGAAAAATGAAAGAGAGTTCACCAGTTTTTATTTGTATAAACAAAGTATGCTGAGCAATTAATCATGAAACATATAAAATTAATGTATGCCGATTTTAAAAAAACCAAGTCCATTCCAAAAGGGAAGGAAGAAATCCTACTCCTCGTTAATATTTTGGCGTCTGTCTTTTCAGACATTCTCCTGTGCACAGACACACATGCTCATGTACACACAAACACATATTACTAGCAAGGCCGAACATCCCTTTATGTGCTTACTGGCCATTTGAATTGTTTATTTCTGAAGTATTTGTTCACGCGATTTGCATTTTTTTCTGGTTGGGGTTCAATTTTTCATATGAATTCATATGGTCATTTTAGCATATTAGGGCTATTAAACATCTTGTTTTAAAATTTTAGCAACATCTCCCTCAGAATTTAATTTCTTCTAGGTATTTTTTTTTGTTTTGCTCTTTGGAACTTTAAATTTTAATGGAGTCTAATATACCAATATTAACTTTTTAGTTTCTGCCTTTGGCTTAATGTAAGAAAGACCTTGGCCACCTCTAAAGGATAAAAATAAAATCTATGGCTAAGTATGGATTCCCTTTTCATATTTTAATTTTTAATCCATCTGGAATTAATCTGGCATGAGGAATTATGCAGTAAGGACCCAAATTTACTTTTTTTCCCCAGAAGGCTAGCTAATTGTTCCAACATCTTTTTTCTTTTAATAAGAAATGCCAGCTCTAGAATATATATGTAGTGTTCCCACTATTGTTATTCTCGAAAATATTCTACAGTTGCAATTCTGATTTTTCCCCTTAACTAGTGAAATTTAAAATGGTCTAATCCCTCAAGAGTGGGCATTTGTTGTTTTTTTTTTTCTATGATATTAATCTGTTTATATCTGGTTTTATTCTGCTGTGGTCAGTGAATATAGTCTGAATGAATTGGAATTTATTAAGGGTTTCTCTGTGACGTAAGATGGTTCAGTTTTTGTAAATGTTCTATTTTGTAAATGTTGACAAAAAGATACAGTCTCTGTATAGCACGGACCTCTCTCTCTCATGCTTATAATTTCTATCACTAAGAGTGTGTTTGTGCTTTTTCAAAAGAGAGATTTGAGGTTTGGAACTTGGTTTGTTGGGGAAGGAGACCGTTTAGATTAACTAATTGCTTAATTTACTAGAGAGCTCTTTTTCCCTCCTAGTTTTATCGAGATATAATTGACATACAACAATGTATAAATTTAAGATCTATAGCACAATGACTTGACATGCATATACATTGTGAAATGATCTCCACAATGTTAGTCACTGCATATAGTCACAAAAAATCTTTTTTCCTTGTGATGAGAACTTGTAAGATTTCCTCTCTTAGCAACTTCCAAATATACCATATGACAATGTTAGCTATAGTGATCATGATACTTTTACTAGAGAGTTCTGCATAAGGTTTTGGGGTCAAATTTTCAGATAATAATAACATGCTACTTTGCTTTTTTTAAAAATAATTATTCTTTCATTTCAACTATGCTGAATTATTTTATTTTAGATCTATCCCTTATGGACAGAATACAGCTGAGTTCAGTGTTTTGATTCAGTATTAGAGTTTTTCCCCCATTGATGGCTTTATTCTTCATGTATGCTTGTTGTATTGGTTGTGTTTGGTCTTATTTAATTTGCACTTGTGGTGGATGGTATTACTTGTTTTCAGTTATTTGTCCACCCCACTACTTGGCCATCCTTCCTAGTGGGTAGAGTGTACTCTCCTTCCTTCTCCCTTGACACTGGGCTTTGCGTGGGCTTACTCTGACCAATGCAGTGTGGATGGAAGTGACAGTGGCTGGTATTGAGCAGGGGCTTTAAGAAGCAGCTTGAGTTTGGCTTGTCCCTTGAGCTTCTGTCCTGTTGCATAAGAACGCTTGACAGTGGCTGCCTCTTCGTTTTGGACGTAGAACGAGAAGACACAGGAACCTAGCTAAGCCCAGCGGTGCTGCAGCCAACCCGAAGACCTCTGAGCAAAAAATACACGTTTGTTGTGGTAAGCCATTGAGATTTTGGGTTGTTTGTTACCACGTTTCCCTTTCCTTTTCCCATCCATTCTTTAAAACTATTTTCTTCCTTCCTTCCCTTCCATCCATCCATCATCAAAAAGCTATTAGAAGACCGGAATGAAGTAGGCAGCTCAAGCGGGGATCGGGGCCTGTGTGCAAGGTGGGGACAGGGGCTGTGTAGGGCTAAGAGGTTGGCCATATGTGGGTGGATTGAGAAATACGTTGAGGATAACGGGAGTTAGGTATCTTACTATTGGAAAAGGAGAGAACCTATATGGAAGTGGAGACAGCTAGAATTAGGGCTGCCAGATTTAACAAAAATACGGGATACCATTTGTGACATATTTATACAAAAATTTGTTTGCTGTTTATCTGAAATTCAAATTTCACCAGGCATCCTGTATTTTATCAGGCAACCTTAGCTAGAATAAATCCTGCAGTGTTGGATTGGAATTAGAGGAACCAGCATGAACACATGGTTTTTAATATATATAGATAAATATAGAAATAAATACAGGTGTAAACATGGTGTATGTGTGTGTGATGTGTACATACATATATTTTCTAGCTCTGTCCACTCAAAGGGCTTGGGGACAATGACACCCTAGTAGCTCTGAGCACACTTACTATCCAGATCTTGGCTCCTTTACCAGAGTTACTAGGAGAAATGGCTTATTCCAGGGCTGGGGCTGGGAAAGGACAAGATGAGCCTGGAACATCGTGTTGTGCCAGAATGTGAGGAAATGCTCAGAGAATGATGGAGAACACAGAAGTCAGTGTGAAGTAACTACCACTGGCCAACTCTGGGACAGTTTGAGTATCAAAAGAAATAATAATAGTAACTGATTATTATCCATTGAGTAAAATAGAAATCCTTAAGTCCACACTGACATAACTAATTAAATGAATAAATAAAGTGGGAGAAGAGAAAGCTCTTCCTTACAGTAGAAAGAATGATGGTAATAGAAAAATCACTATTTGGCAATTTTCATCATAATAATTAATGCATGCAAGAAATATCAATGGATGCCAAAATTAGTGTGTGGTAGTGTACTGAGGAAGAAAATTTTGTGTAATTTCAAAGTATCTCCCCGAAAAAAATATTTATTAATCACAAAAGGGAAAAAGTATCTTTGTGGGAGATACCTGGCGGATACCACCTTAATGAAGTCGTCAAAGCTAACACCACTAGGAAGAGCACAAACGGATATTGTGTGCTGCCCAGTAGGGTGCCATAAAACGAACACGTTATTTGCGATATTCCAGGCAAAATGCAAAACCTGGCTCTAATCCTGAGGAAATATTGGACAGATCCAAATTGAGAGACATTCTACAACATGACTGGCCTGTAAACTTCAAAAAATGGCAAAATCATGAAAGTTAAGAAAGTATGGAAATTATTCCAGATCAAAAGAAACCAGAGACTCAGCATGGCTGGGTGGAACCTGTCCTGGATTTGATTTTTTGCTATAAAGGACATTATTGGGATAATTGTGAAACCCCACTGAGGGATGTCTGGGAAAAGGGTATATGGGAATTCCTGATATTATTCTTTCAATTTTTCTGTAAATTAGAAACTCATCAAAAGTAAATTTTTGAAAAAGCTTGCTAACTATTTTATTTCAGATTTTCTAATTTTTTAGCTTCTTTGATTTTTGTTCTCCTTGATAATTTCAAAGGTGTATATACTCTAAGTTGTTGCTTTTTTTTTTTTCCAAATAATATATTTAAACTTACATCTCTCAATTTATTACTTCGGAATCAAAGCAGTGTTGATGGACTTTGGAAAGTAAAATGAGGAAATTAGCACACTTACCCTTCTTTCTACTTCCCCTTCCACTCCTTTGAAGAAGCTCTGAGATTTTTGTCTTGCCTTATGTAGGTTTTTCAAGAATGATAATATTTATATATTGTTGTGGAAACATAATAACTCCAGGGTCTTAGATTTAGCAATGTGTGCAACAGGTTTCAGTATTATTTCAATTTCTCGCAAGTCCTCTCTCTGGAAGACTTACTTTTCAGTGGTTTTTAGGAAGGGTGTCTAGGTGCTAACACTTCCTGATCTCTTTGCATATTTTACAATGCCTTCTTTATTCTTAATATATATATATAACTTTGTACGTGTCTGAGTCACCTCTTTTCCTTGCATACTGTAGACACAGCTCTGCTACTTTTTGCCATTCATGTTTCTCAAGGGAAGTCTGAGAGTTATCTAATTTCTTTCTTATGTCAATAACCTATTCAGGCTGAACGTTTATTGGATACTTTTTTCATATTTGAAATTCAACTACTTGCCAGATTTGGTTTGTTGTGAGTTTATTATTATTTTATTTGGTATAGAGTGAGCCTTCTGAGCTCTAGGTACAAATCTTCCTTCCTTTCACAAAGATTTTCTTCTATCGTGAATTTTAATATTGTTTGTTGCTTTTTTGGTTGTTATTTCCTTCAGGCACAGCAGTTATGTATATATTAGATCTCCATTATCGGTCTGCCACATCAACCATATTCCATCCAATTGCTTTCATCTTTTAAATTCTTTACTTATTCATTTCAGATGATTTTCACCAACCTATGCTCTGTGCTATCATCATTATTCTATAGATTTAATTCTGCTTCTAATATCGCCTTAAAATTTTATGCTATAATGTGTCTCAAACATTTGTACTCAACTCTTCCAATTGCCTTTTCATCCCAGTATGTCTCGTTCTATCATCTTTCATTCCATTTCTTTGATTACCTTGGGAATGCAAAGTAGTTGTAGTCTAAAAACTTTGGTTTCCTAGATTAAATTATCATCTAAATGATTTTTTATTCATTACATACTAGTTTCCATTTCCTCTTTTTTTTTTGCTGCTGCAGAATAATTGTTTAGGTACCATGTTGGTCATTTTTGAATAGGGACATTCTATCCTGGATGGCTACTTGTTTTAAATAGTTTCTGGAGAGTTTGATTCTATTCTTTATCTAGCAATTGTTTGGATCCTCACTGTCCATCTTGATGTGCAGCCTAGATTTTCTGTTTAGCCATTTAGCTGCCTGAGGAGGGTACAAATGAAGTAGGGTGTGAGAAGCTGCAGCCAGGGAACTGGTCTTTCCAGTAATTAAGTTTTTTTATCCCTCAGTAAATATTTTAGTTTTTAGAATAGTTGGTATCTAAGCAGGACACAAAGACCATTTGAGTACTTTAAACAGAGGGAATTGAATGCTGGGAATTGGTTACCTGGGTGGTGAAAGAGCTGAGAAGTCAAACAGGGACTGGTGAGGCTACCCAGAGATTAGCAGCAACAGGAAGCCCCCATAGACTAGGCTGGAGGGTCAGAGGGAGGAGGCAGTGTTACTGGAGCCAGCAGCTAGAGTCACCTGGCGCAAGCTAGATGCTTGAGGCGTTGTCCAGTGGGAGCTGGAGCCATGGAGAAAGCACAGTCACTGCTGGGCTGTCTCCTGAAGCACAGAAGGAGGGGGTGAAATACCCGAGTTTCTATCTTCTCCTACCCCCGAATCTCCCAGCAGTGCCTCTCGCTAGCCAAATCCTGCCAGAACAAGCTGACACAAGGGCCGGAAAATGCAGCCTAAGGTCATCAGCCACTTTGTAGTAAAGACCAGAGCAGGGGGAAGTAGAAAGCTGAGGGCAGCAGATCAGGACTGGTACAGGTTTCTTCCTCCCATAGGGGTTTTACATATATACATATATGTGTGCATGTGTGTGTGTGTATATATATATATATATTTGTATATATATGTGGTTTTTTTTTGCTAAGTCATTTTCCAAACCAAATGGCTCCACACACACACACACACACACACACACACACACACACAGACACAGTGTGAGTGAGATCTGCTTTCTATATTATATTTTATAGTTTGTTTGGGAATGCTACTGACTTTTATACATTTATTTATTTTATAATGGTCACCTTTTTGGTTTCTGAAATAGTCCTAAAACCCTTCAGTTATTTAGTTGATTCCTTTGGGTCACAATTTCCTTTCTTTATAATTCCTGTGGCCAATCCTGTGAGGCTTCCTGCTCCTGGGAAGTCTTAGGTCACCATAGTCGCAGATGGAATTCTGCATTTGGTATCCCAGGTGTGTCTAGATTCTAGAGCAACCTCTTCAGTGCCCGCCAGGTCAAGGAGGGACATGCTGCCTCCAGTCTGATGGTCACGTGGATTTAATACTTGCAGTGTCATCTGTTTTATGGGAAGAACTTTCTGCCTTGCTTCTAACCTAGGAGTTCTGCTCTAGTAAAAGAGCCTGTGCTTCTCCTGGAACATCTAATTCTGTAGCAATTCTGGGTTTTACCCTGCTGTTTTCCTCTGCTCATGTCCATTCCCAGTATTTAGCCTTATACAATTTCTAGAACAGTTCTCCAAATATATGTCACATGTGCTGCCACCACTCCTTGCTTCCTACTTAGGGTGGACATCATTAATTAAGTTTAATTAACTAAGTTGATTAATTAATTAAGATTAATTATGTTCATTTTTGGATGAATACGACCTTAGAACACTTCTTGAAATTCTGCTGGAAGGCTCTGCCAGTGGCATGTGAAAAGACAACGTATTTTCCATCCTGGACTTTGTAGCAAAGTCCAAACTCCAGATCAAGCTTTAGCAGGCAATGGTTTGTTACAAGGCAATACACCCAAGGTGTCCCTTCAAGTGTGAGACATTGACTGACTGTACTTTCGCCATTTTTTTCCTTCAGGGAAAATCTTACTAGGAAGCATTAAATGGTAACAACAACACTGACAACAAGAAATAAAGAAAAGAAAGCAGAACTGCTCTAGATAAAGAAAGAGTGGGATGCAGAATTCTCCTGGAGGCTGTCTTAGATTGGGTTCCCTGGAAACAGACTCTGAGATGGAGACTGGGACACAGAAGGTTTCTTGGGGAGTGCTCCTGAGAGATGCATCTGCAAAGAAGTGAGGACAGCAGGAACAGGCAGAGGGAGAGGCTGACCCTCCGAGGCATTTGCAACTGAGGCCTTAGCTAATTCTCCAGGCAGCTCTAGGGGGAATTTGGGTGGGTGAGGCTCTTCAGAGTTGTCTCAAATTGCAGCAAGAGCTAAGACTACATCCTTACCTCAGCTAGTCATTGACTATGGGCTGATCCCAGCAGTGGGGAGGGCAACCTTGGACAAGGCAGTTTCCAGTGGGTTATTGTGTCACAAACGTAGCACACGGTGCTTTTTTCCTACCACGTATACTCTGCTGGATCATCTGGCCCATGCATCACTGCTGATTGTACCTGCATAATAATAATTTTAAAAGGTGTAAGGTACAATAACTTGTCATTTCCTTTGAAGGGATGTTCCAACATGCCCCAGTCTGTTTGAGCCCTAAAAACTCTTCATTGATATGGTAGGTTCCTGAATCTTGTTAGGGCTTATCTTCTACCTTTGGAGCTCATGTTTCTTACCAAGATACTCCAAAGTACTTGCCCCTTTCTACAAATCCAGTGATGAACATGATGTCATTGATATTGTGGACAACTGTGATGTTCTGTGAAATCTCCAGGATGTCCAAGTCCCTTTGAACCATATTGTGACAGAGGCCCTCAGGGGGAAGTTAACAGAAAGTTAACAAGGCCCTGGGGGAAGACAATAACTATACTATCCATCTGTCTCATGTGAATATGAACTGCTTCTGATCCTTCTTTCTGAAAGGGATGGAATAAAAAAGCTAGCCAGTTTAATAGCTATGGATATGCTGAAGGTTGTGTTAGAGATACCACATCTGGCATAGCAGCTGCGATTGAGACTTCTGCTTAGTTAAGTCTGTGGTCATTTGTGTGCTGAAGCAGCCCCATACTGGCCTGTGAGAGCCTATTGTAACATTTTCAGGAGTCTTCTGAACTGGTTGTTAAGCCTATGGGGGGAGCATTATACTACAGAAATTGGCTGAGGCTACAAAGCAAGCTTCTCCTAACTCTTGGAGAGCCAGTTAAGCATTTACCAGCACACCACTACGGTCAATACAGTTTTTTGTAGGGGCTAGAGTGGTGAATTAAATGGGGATATTGTGGCAATCACCATTCCCGCATTCTTCAAAATTTTGATGATGGCACTAATTTCTGCCATTCCCCTTGGGATACGGTATTGTTTTATATTTACTCTTTGGGTGGGGGGCAGTGGGGACGTTTCAGAGGCTTCCACTTGGCTTTCCTCACTACAATAGCTCTTATCCCACAGATCAAGAACCCGATATAAGACTTCTGTCATTTATCATGTATGCCCATTCCAATTATACATTTGGGTACAGGGAAGTGATCACTAGATGGGTCAATGGACCCAATGGACCCATAGTGAGCTGGACCTGGGTCATGACTGGACTCCATATTCCTCAGTTATAATGGAGGGTACAGTGGTGCTGTGGGTCCCTGGGAATCAAAGTCAACTCAGACCTTGGGTCCAACAAACCTTGTATGTTCCCATTTTCCCATTGGATGGTTTTCTGGGTAAATGGTTGTAGGTCACTTTGGGGAAGAACCGGGAGAATTACTACTGAATACACTTGCTGTGTTATTCCAATGTCTTTTTTTTTGTGGGGAACTGACTTCTCTTTCAGTTGTTCTAGAAATGAGAACTGGCTCTGGTCCAGAAACCTGGCAAGCGATCATGACTTTTTATTTAGGCAGCTGCCTGCAGACTCTTGATCATCCATTCTTGATTTCTTTTAGTTGGGTAATTGGTGCAATACCCTGGCTGGCTGCCCAACAATCTTGCTCCTAGGAACACTGTGTTCTATTTACTATCTCCATAGCTTTCTGAGGGTCACTGGCTGCTGCTCTGACCTTGCTTTAATTGTGATAATTGTGTCACTTTGCTTCAGATGGTGAGGTGCTGCCACTGGTCCTCTATTATTTCACGATTCCCATTGCTTTCAATGAGCTCAGTTCTGTTATGGTGTTTCCTACTCTAAGCCTTAGCTACAGAGGTCAGCCACCACTAAGCTTCTCATCAACGCTGGTGCCCCTGTCACGAGCACATTCCTTACCTCTTTGGTAAAACGGTGTCCTCTGGGCCCTCCTATGGCACATTGCTGGCTGGTGAGGGGTTTCCAGACTTACCTAGTCTATTCCCTCTAGCATACTCACTTCTCTGAGCTTTGAAATCCCTTTCTAGACCATTTGCTCTATCAGTTTTGTATTTCTAATTCATTGGGCCATTCACATAGGTCATCACATTTTCCAAGCTTCTAAGAGCCATCCCAGCAGTGGGGTATTTGTCTAGACTTGTATATCATGGGAGAGTGCTCCATGCTGATAAACTCTCCTTTATCCAACTTTATGTCCCACGCCCCCACCTTCCAGTATCCATTCTCATGCATACCTGCCCCGCTCCTACCAGCACATATTGGCTAGATCTTGCAGCTCCTTTGATGTATAGTCCCTATTCTCCCTTAGCTGACCCAGCACATCCCAGTTAGGGGGTGCTGAGATTTAACCTTGTTATCTGTTTTGTTCTCAGGTGGGGCAGTGGGGGTAAGCATTTTCTTTTAAGGCATGTTATCAATCAGGGTCCAATCAGGAGACGGAAACTACACAAGTAATTTGAACAAAGAAAATTTAATCTAAAGAATTATTATTATTGTTATTTTTGGTGAGAAAGATTCTCTCTGAGCTAACATCTTGCCAATCTCCTCTTTTTTTGCTTGAGGAAGATTAGCCCTGAGCTAACATCTGTGCCAATCTTCCTCTATTTTATTTTTTGTATGTGGGTCACCACCACAGCATGGCTGGTGAGTGGAGTAGGTCTGCCACTGGGATCGGAACCCACGAACCTGGGCCACTGAAGTGGATCACACAGAACTTTAACCACTTGGCCACAGGGCTGGGTCCTAAAGAAGTATTAATTAGCCAAAGATATTTAACTACAGGAAGGGATAAAAGAAGACTCTAAGGAATGTAGAAATAGCACATGTGGAAAGCAGCTACTACTGCTAGGGCTGAGGGAGAATGAATAAGGAAGGGAATAAGGAAGAACTTAGAAAAGACATCTCCTCTGTCCTCTTCATGCCAGGCTGAGATCCAGACCTCCTTAGAGAGGACATGGCTGCCATGGGATCACACAGAATGCTGGTGATGAAGAAACTTACTAGAAGGCCCAGGTGGAGCTGGTACGCAGGAAGCAGCCCACTGGGTAGGGGAGAAGATTGGCAGAGGATGTAGGGAGGAGGCTGGAGCTGGTCCACAAGGGCTGGTGAGGTAAGTACCTCTAGGCCTTCTGCATGCTGATCAGCTGGCAGCCAGGCCAAAGAAGAATGGCATGATGGAACCAGTAAGAGAAGCCCCTTCATCAGGCTACGGCCTCACAGTGTCACTCCAGTGCCCTCCATTGACAAGGATAATGCACCATGTGAAAAGGAAGAAATGGTTACAAAGTCTAACTCCAGGATCATGAAGCGTGACTGGTATCCTTTGAAAGTCCTGCTTACAAGGTTGGCCCTTGGCTGGCATCTGGGAACTTGGATTTGGGAGGGTTCCCACCATTCCCAGAATGACAAGAGTGGCTCACTGTGCCTAGACTGTTTGAACAAACAACATGGTTTATGCGGAACACATGCTTTCCTTCTGGGAGTCTGGAATTTGGGTTATGTGCAAGGCAGGGAGTGCCTACATGGTAAGCTCCCAGTAAAAACTCTGGGTGCTGAGTCTTTAATGAGCTTCCTGGGTTGGTAACATTTCACATGTGTTGTCATGACTTTTTGCTGGAAGATTAGGTGCATCCTGTGTGACTGCTCTGGGAGGGGACCCTTGGAAGCTTGTACCTGGTTTCCCCTGGTGTTCACCCCATGTGCCTTTTCCCTCAGCTGATTTTGCTTTGTATTCTTTTGCTGTAATAAATCACAACCATGGGTATGATGATACGCTGAATCCTATGAGTCCTCCTAACAAGTTATCAGACTTGGGGTGGCCTTGGGGACCCCTGACACACTAATAGAGACACCTGCTTCATTTGAGGCCTCGGAATGATCTTTAAGCAAGTTGGGGGGCACTATTTCTAACAAAGGGAAGTAGGCCTTTTCTGTGGGTCCATGGAGCTCAGGGGAGTCTGGGAGCTAAAAATTCTCAACTGCATTACTCAGATATCCCCATTCCAAGTCTCAGGGTCTGACACTTTCCCTATTAGGGTCCTGATCTCAGCAGAGGAAACCTTCCAGGAGGAGAACTTAACTTTCTCTGAAGCTAGGCTCCTCTTGTGATTGAGTTCTGAGCCTGATCATTCTCTCTGCCTATCCACTGGCTACAGGAGATCAGCATTTCCTTAAATGTTGCCTAGAAGGCCTTCAGGCTCCTACACATTTGCTTGAATTGTTGGAGAATCATCCTGAGCTTGTCATAATCTTTCTTCAATAAATCGAAGGCACTCAGCAACAGCTACTCAATTCCTTTCATTTAACATATCCCTCATACTTCTCAAGGGCCAGAGATATTGCACCAGCCGGTACATCCACTTCCACCAGTGAAAATGTCAACACTTGCACCCCTGCGGCACTCCAGGGCCTATCTCTTCCCACCCACCGGGATGGGGTCCTCGTTCTCATCCCCTTAGTTGATCCCATTGTTCCATCTCCAACATCCTTATTACTTACTACTATGCCAACTACGATTTAGTTATATGTGTAGAACACGTTTTGGAGCTTACCTTGTGACTGCACATAAAGGACCTCCTTTATTTCTGAAACTGTCCTGCAGGCAGGCAGCGGAGTTCCTGTTATCTCCAATCTCAAATGAGGAAATGAAGCCTCTGATGTGTGGTTAGCCTAAAGTCAGCCACTAAGTGGCAGAGTCAGAAAGTAAACCCAGATTTTTTCTGACTTCAAGTCCTCTCTCTCTTCTCTACCACATTGTGGTGCCTCTCCACAAGAGGGGGACATTTTGGCTCCTGTAGTAGGTGAGGAATTTGCTTGGTTTGAGTTTTCTTATTCATATTCTTATAATCACCTTAGTATTGACATGTCTTGTGGCAATCTCTATCAGATACTTTTGACCTGAAAGAATCAAGGGCATATGAGCAGTGCTTGTCAACCTTTAATGTGCAAACAAGTCACTTGGGGATCGTAAATGTCAAAATGCACTCTGTGATTCAGGGAGTCTGTAATTCTGACAGGCCTCCAGGTTGACGCTGATGCTCCCGGTTCTCCACCACACAGAGCAGCTACATTCTTCGTAGTTCTTGAGGGATTAAAATAAGAAAAATGTAGGAATACAGATGCATCTTCATTTCTGACTTTTCCATTTGGTAAAATGAAAAACATTTCCCTGTGTTTGGGGAATTCTTGCTAAAGAAAAATAACAAAAGAATAAAGCTGCAAAAATTATTAGAATTGAACCAACCATAAGATAAAAATAATGATTTCTAACAGCTTCGTTCAGGCATTTGCCTGGCGAAGCTCATCAACAGTGAGTCAGCTAGGTGCCTGTCCCATGCTGGAATGCCCTTCCAGTTTTGCAAGAGAGTCAAAAGACACAGGTAAATTTTGACTGACCCATAGAGACCAGAGTAAATGATCTGGGGGGATCATAGCTGTCCTGGGTGATGTTTACAAGACCCAGCCCCAAACCTTGGCAGTGCAGCCAAGGATGCGTCTACTCTTGAATCTCGTCTTCCTCCTTGCAAGTGCCCACCCGTGTGGCCAGTGTTCGGCTCCTGCTCCCACTGTCCCTAGCCTTTCCTCAGACTGCAGGGTCAGGACAGGGGGTGGGGACTGGAGCAGGGCATGGCATTCTCAGGGTCAAAAACTGGGGTAAAGGCCACAAAAATCTAAAGTGGTGACGATCTTGGAAATGAGGGTTGACTTCTTAATCCTGAGACATCTGGAGCCTTAGCTCAAACTCCACAAAGCCTCCCTCTGGCTTTTTCAGAAAAAAAAACCCCAGAAAAACCCAACAGGCAATTCAGTTCAATTCCCCCTCCTCTCACTCTTTGTACCAAACCACACAGCCAGCCTCTTGTAGAGTCCTTTTCTTAACTGCCTTGGTACTCAAATGACAAAATATTTCTGCTCCAAGTTTTGGGAATTTCACATCTCTTTCTTCTTTTTTCATTTAAGTGGCGCCACAAAGGTTTGGGCTAGAGGTACTTTTCCCTATTCAAAATGGACTTTTCCCTTCAAGAAGCAATGATTCAAGGCTGACAGTTCAATGTATTTATTTATTTGTCTACCCATCCATCCACTTATTTATTTATTTGTTGTATAAGGTAATAGCTTATGGTACTTACCCGGAGCCAGCTGTTTGCAGGATGCTGAGAGCAGGTGGTCTGGGAGGCCTCTGATGAATTGCAAAAGACACTCACCAGCTGCCGACACTGTGTGTAATGAGCAAACCTGCAAAAATCTTTATTTTCAATTGGATTGTACCTTTAAGTAAGCAAGGGAGACAGCCAGTATAACTACAGACCATGACCAACAACCCACATAAACAGTGTGCAAACACAAGTGATTAATGTACCAGTATTTCAAAACATCTAAAGCTAATGAGTCAGATTTACTAGGGTGCACAAAAGAGGGGGAGAGCAGTGGGGGAGGAGAGAACAACTTAATGGGCCTTAATGGCTTTGAGCTGAAGCCTAAGAATTCTCTTGCCTTCAGTCCACTGTGCCACCCAGCTGGTAAACAAACACCCTGCTGGCCCATGAAGGCCACTTTCTGGTCATTCAGGAGTGGGGGACATTCCAGTTTCCGGAGAGGATGAGGGAGTGAGCGGGTGACTACTGCACCATCCAGTGATCTCTGATGATATGCGGGGATAATGGGTTACAAAGACAGACATTAATAAGGTAAGATAAGAGGGGGGAGGTTTATTAATTTTTCAAGTAAGTTAGGATGCCCCAGGGCATGGTAAAAGTGTAAAGAATCTGGTGAGCAATGAGGGGCTTGGCTGATTAATGCAAGTCAGCTGTCCTCTGAGGGCCATAGCAATAATGATGAGATTATTGAAGAACCTACCGAAGACAAATGAGATGCATGTGGAATGAAAATGAAGTGTCCTAGTTACTCTTTTGGAGTGCCTGGTGGATTTTTATGAAGGAAGAACAGAGGTACAAACGACAGCCTGAGGAGGTGCCAGGGCAGGGAATGCGCTTGTTCTGCTCAAGTGCTCGCAGCCCCGGGCTTTCAGGAATTCCGGGCCTGCCTGGGAGAAGGGTTGAAAGGGAAGCGCATCCCAGAAACCCTTTCTGCACAGGCAGATGGAGCAGGGTTCAGTGTCTCTACACCCTCCCTGTGGCTCGCCGCCTTGTCTGCACTTACATCCCACGCAGCCCTCTCCTTCCATGCTACCATTCCCTCCAGGAAGTGCCAGCAGCTGGGCTTCTGCGTTGTTCAGACTGCCCCTGACCTACTTCTGCCTGGCTGCTGCAGCTGACCGATGAGTCTGGAGCCTGGAGAAAAGGAAATTAGAGTTATTTTTCTTTTCCTTTTGGAAATTGCTCGCTAGATTTTATATTCTGTCCCTCTCTGCATTTGTCTCTGCATCTGTCGTCTGGCTTGTGTACTTCTCTTTGCTGGGATGCCTCCCTAGATGCCTCTGTGTCTGTACCTTTCAGTTGCGGCAAAGGAAGGGCAGGCAGCATCCCCACTCAACCCTTGCCTTCTACAACAGTGTGTGGAAGATTGACAGTGACCTTTGAACTTCAAAGTGCAGAATTATTTGAGGAGCTCATTGAAAGGCAGCTTTAGGTCCTTGAGAGAGCTAGGTTAGGTCCCAGGAATCTGCCTTTTTAACAAGCACTTTGCAAGTGGTTCTATGCTAGTGGTCCTCAGGCAACAGTTTGGGAAGCACTTTGAAAGGGTATGAGATTGACTAAGGGTTGCTTCTGACAGGCTCTTCCAAATGTCAAAGTGCCTAAAAATTCACTATGGATAATTTGCTCCTTTACATTGGTTCACTAAGACTTGAGGAGTTCAGGGTAAAATGCAAACCCCCTCCTCTTACCCTCTCCCCTGCCTGGGGATCATTTTTAGATATGACCATCTTAGTGTGAGTATGTTCATCAGGTTAGAGCAGATGGTCAGAGTCTTAGGATCAAGTTTAAAAAGAGGAGACAAGGGGGCAGAGAACAGTCTGGAAAATCAAGGACTGTCAGCGGGGCAGAGAGGAGAAGGGGATGAGGAGGGAGTGGGTGAAGCCAGTGGTTCCCAACTATATTTTTTTTTAGCAAAGCATTTCTTTTCAATTGAAATCTAAATGGAAACCCCAATATAGAAACCAATTAAATGCCAATTTTTAATACACATTTGTTTTATTCCAAATTTCCAACAGTTATGTTTGTAAAGTCAAGAAACTATAAAAATGAAGGTATTTGAATGAACACAACCATTAGCAATCGGAGGTTACAGATAATGGTTCCAGCCTTAGATCAGCTTCTGGAATCAGCAGATTTGCTCAGATAAATAGTTACAAATTATGTTTGTTGACAGCTGGCTTTGGAATTTTGGGAGACCTCCTTCATCAAATTGATCTAGATTCTTGCACGAGGAATAGCGGGAAATTTATATTTTAAAGTTGGATCGCCAATGGTATTTAGTAAGTGCTCAAATTCCTCTCATAGAAAAGCCACTCAAAAAGCAATCAGAACTTTGAAACAATAGCTAACACCGTGTATGACATGGGTCAACGTGGTTTACTATTTCATCAGTGCAATTGCCTTGCAAGGAGAGGACCCCCAAGCAGACGCAGGGACCCTCACTTGGCGTTTATTTGGGCCCTTCACTCATGTGCTTTAAGGGTCGACTTCTTGTACAATTTATATACAGTCATGCCCAGGCCCCAATTTATGAAGCTACCAGGGCAGCCCTACAGCGCTCCTACTCAGTGACATGGTTACTAGAAACTGCAGGAGAATCTTTACTTCCAAATCTGCATGACACAATTTATCTGATTTATCTGTTTTCACATTGTGTTAAAACTTGCACAGTTTTACACTTACAATTTACATAAAAATGTAATGTAAGGCACCTTTACATGTATTACATTTATATACACGCATGTTACATGTATGTGCATTTAAATGTTATGTACATTTAATTTACATTAAAATGCGTATGTTTTGGGGGGTGGAGGGAGAGAATATGAGATGGGAGTCACACATTTGAGATTCGTGTTTAAATAATGGGGCTATCATCAAATATGTGTCAAAGTCTTGGAGTCTCTCTGAGGAACATAGGATTTGAAAATCAGAAGCCTGGGCCGAGACCGTGCTCAAGACAGACCCTGTGTCTGAGGGGGGAGGTGGGCGGCTGGGACTGGACATTAGGAAATGTCCCAAAACCTCTTTGACAGGCATTGGGTTTTTCTTTCATCCAGCTATTTGTGTAAAAAGCTACAATGAGGAAAAAATAGCAAGGAGTATATAAGAGAAGGAGGTGGTGTAGAGAGAAAAACAGAGAGTGAAAGAGAATGAATTGTGATGTTAGAAATGGCTGAATGAAGAAACTCATCCTAGCATGCATAAAGATGAAAAAAGGGGGGGACTCAGAAACTTCTGGAAGGATGTGAGAGAAGAAAAAGGAAAGGATATGGGATGGAGAGGGGGAAGGGATACCAGAAAGGCAGCTGGAAGGGACTAAATTAGAAGGAAATGTGGAAGGGCCTTTATTGAAACAATCCACAAATTCGTGCTAGTGCTGTGAGCTTCCTTTTATTGGGCAAGAGAGTAGGTGCTCAAAGGACTTTGTCTTGGAAATCCATTGTGGCTCCCCTGTGGCCTGGCACTTCACACAGCTTTAAGCCTTGTCCTTTGGCTGGCTGGCATTGTTTCGCTCTACTTGCTCCCTGTGGTCTCTCATCTCTTCTCGGCTCTCTTCCACTCAGCCCACCAAGGCCTGGCTACCCAAGGAGAACAGACTTTCATTTTCCTCAGGTTCACACTGTGCATACTGACTAACCCGCTTCCTTCCTCTCGAGAGGCCCCTCTCCAGCTCCCAGCACCTCTTATCTCTATGGTAACGGAAGACATGACCATCATCTGGATTTTGCCTCAGAGAGTTGGTCTGTACAAACAGGCTTTCCTGGGGTAGCTTGTCCTTTGCAGTTAAGTGACATGCCGGGGGAGAAGAGCTGCCCCCAATAGGATGGCAGGAGACGGCCTCCAGATGTGGGCACTTGGCAAATCTGAGTTGAAAGTCTCCATAAAAATATGATGTAATTAACAGACCTCGGCAGCTGGAATAATTCAGCACCTCACATTGATTTTCCATGTCTCCTATTTACTTTCGGTTTTTGAACTGTCTGCCATGACAGGAAATCAAAGAATTATAATGGTGTGTGTGAGGGCCAGGATGCTGGATCAGCATTTCCCTGAGAAATCCTGAGACTAATCAGTTTATTATCACTCAATCATCTCTTTTCACTCCTAAATTAAAGCTGTCCTCCAAAACACTAAGAAATAGCAATTTATGTTGGGATATTAAAAAATCAATGGACTCTTTTAAAATTTGAGAGGAGTGTTAAAAAAAATGGGAAAGAGTAGGCCCCAAGTAATACTAGCTGAATCTGTTTTCTCCTTCAGGCTTATTATGAAGTTGGCAAAGACATTTGTGTGTGGAGAGGCAGAAATGCCACACTCACCCTTCCCAAGTTTCACGGGCTTGGAAAAGTTACCTGGTGGAACCGAAGAGAGGAGCCTTGTTCCAAGGTTTTCAATCAGTGGAATTAAGAAAAATAATTCTCCCCATATGTGCTTATTCATGAGCTTTCATATGATACAGAATTGCCTTTCTTATAGTCTGTTACTGTATTTCCAACTCGTGTCAGATGAAAGTCAGAATCTTGGGTTAATTTCACTTTGGATTCCTTAAAGCTCTGGAGAAATAGGCAGAGAGCTGGGATTGTGACGGAGAAACAGGTCTCCATGTGAAGTCTGCTAGCTCTAGATTTCTTTTTATGACGTGCCTCAGGCTCCATTGGTGTGGCTTTTTTTTTTCAGACTCACTTGCCCTAGCAGATTTCATGTCTCGGTCATACTGTAAGGATGCATTTTTCTTCATCTTTTTATTGACTAGAGTAATAGAACCCTTTCATAAATAATTAGGAAAATAGAGAAAAGAAGAAAATTGCCTACAATTCTCCCACTTAAGCACAATAACTATGATTGTTTTAGAGCAATTACTTTGGGTCATTTTCAAATGCTGAGTTTTGATGTAATTTGAAGCATAACGTAAAAACAACTTTGTATTTTAATTTTCCACTTAATGTATGTCAGAAGCATTTCCCATGTTATTATTAGCTTCAGTAAATATCTTTTTAATTGCTGCCTGAGCAGCTGGAACATTTCAGTCCCTCACATTGATTTTCATGTATCCCATGGAAGTGGAGACACCATATTTGTTTAACTATTTCCGTATTTGGGGACAATAGATCAAATCCATTTTTCACTGTAATAAATCCCATGATAAGCATCTTTATATGTAAGACTTTTCCATATATAAGATCATTTCTTTAGGCTAAACTCCCAGAAATTATGGGGTCAAAGTGCAAGAGTATTTTATGACTTGATATTTCCTGTTGCTCTTGAAAACTATTATGCAAGTTTATAATATCACATAAAATGTTTGAGGAATCATGCTTTAAAAGGGTCTTTTATTACTAAATAGGCAGAACTGAGAGTACTTTCTGTGTGCAGTTTGCTGATGCCGACAAATATCCCGGAGAGAAACATTTTGGACTTTACAGGTGTTCCCCTGACCATTGTGTTTAACATACAGAAGTGACTTCATTATAGCCATTTCTTCTATGTGTGCCATAAAGTATGAATTCTTTACTTGGCTATAATGTTCTATCTCATCAAACCTCATAAAACTAATTAGTGTCACACCCCCTCAGTTTGGCTGTGAATTTTGAAGATGATACGGATTTCTCTTCCACGTTGCATAGAATTTGGTGGGTATCCCCTTGCTGGGAATAACACCTTTGGAAAATAAGAAAATACCAAGTGGAAAGAAAGTACATTTTCTGGGAAAAGAATAAGAACCCAGAGAGATGGAGTGAGAATTGTACCACAGAGTCCCAGCAGCAGATGTTTTGGGTGTTGAAACTCCCACCAGAACAGCTGCAGAAATGTAGAATCACATCTGGGTGTGTGACGCGGCTGCATCATTACCTACCGACAGCAAAACAGCCAGATGCTTCCAATTCATTTTAAGGACCAAGCTTCAGGTCTGAACCTGTGACCATCTCTGCTTCCTGACTGACGACTTATCAATTGCCCAGGCAGTTCGTGGAAATGTGGCCTCCTGGGCACCTGGAGGACAGAGCTTCTTGGAGACAGCAGGTCGAAGCAGAACGCAGCTGCTGCGCACCCAGACCCACAGCTAGAGGTCCGCTGTGTGGCTCGAGAATAGAGCCATCAAAGCCCCTCTACACAGTGGCCGCGCGTGGCTTGTGGCCGACGTGTGAGGCTTATTCTGTTCTATTTCCCCTCCAGTTTTTCAAATCCTCTCTCTGAGGCAGAGAGACATCGAGTACCTCTCCCTCTCTCTTTCTTCCCTCCTCCTCCAATCTCCCACATATAAGTTTCTTTCCCTGTCAATTGAACAGATAACTGGATGATCATTAGAGTAGCAAATGGTTTTTTAGACTCTTGGATGAATACTGTGATTTTTGAATACATGGCTATTTTCTTGCATCATTTCTCTCATCTTATACTGACAGTTACCATGAGAGTCGAGTGAAAGTGGCTCCTGGTGACAGGGCTCCAGCCCGCAGACGACTGATCACAGTCTCAGCAGCCTCCCCTGGCCCTGATTAAGTACAAAGTGTGTGGAGCAGCTCACAGGCCCCATGGGGAAAATCATTCAGTATGTAAATCTCAATCCCAGGAGAAAAAGGTTATTCAATGTATAAATCTTGACCTTTATGATGGTCAAGGGACAGGTTTCTCTCAGGAGTAGCCTGTCCACCCCGCCCCATGGAATGAGGGGAAGCTCACAAGAAACATTTGGTGAAACATGGAGACTCATGTGCTAGGTTCAGTGTTCACAAGCACCCTAAAAAACAAATAATGGCATAAGATTTGAAATTTTGAAAAAACAGTGGGAAGCATCTTCCATTCTTTGAAGTCACTCACATCTATAAAAATGCTTCATCTGACTTAACCATCACACTCTTACAGTTGCCTTCTTATAGAAACCTCACATTTATTTTTAGAAATATTTTCATTATGCCAAGGAGGCAAAATCTTTCATATGGAGCTTGCAAATGGGGGAGGCCAAGGAAGTTGTCTGGTCAACCCACTTGAGGTGTGGATCAAACTCTGGCTGTCATTCAGAGTCCCGTACAGTATTCTACCACCAAGGGAGAGCTGTAAAATATAACACAGTGATAAATGGGGATAAGAGCCACAAAAGAGGCTTTTTGGGAGAGAGAATTAAGGGAGAGAATACTCAAATAAGTGCAGAGTTGGATCCAGATTTTTAAAAATGTAATAATATTAACTGATATTTATTGAGTGCTTACTATGAGTTGGACAATGTTCACAATTTTCAATGTTTAGTTGTTAAGTCATTTAAACCTCATAAAAACCTTATGAGATAGGTACTATTATTATCCAATTTTATACAGGAGGAAACGGAAGCACAAGGAGATGAAATAACTTGCCCAAAATTTCAAAGTGAAGTCTGGCTCCAGATTTGATGTAGTAGACCGCCATGCTCCATGTGTCTCTTGTCATCCTGCCTCTCTGACTGGCCCATACTGTGCCAGGGTCAAGCAGGATGAGGCTAACCCCAGAACTCTGGGTTCCTGGTAGCTAAGGTCATTGAACATGGGTGACTGGTTATTTTGAGCAAAAATGATCCTAGTGGGGGAAAGTCAGGGTGTGGTTCACATCCATCATGACCTGTGGTGGATGTCTCCTATTGAAACACTTCTTATTCAGTAATAATAATAAGTAGACAAAGGAGTATTTATTGAGGTGTGTACTAACTGCTGGAGGAGGGACAGAGAAGTACAATATGTATATGCTGCCTTTAAGACACATAATCTGGTGAGAAGACTAGCAGAGGCAGAGGAAAGATTAAGTAATGTTCAAGATGATGTAAGAAGAGGAAGGAAAGTTTGTAGACAATGTTGAATGCTAAAGGGGATAAGTGCCTTGAAACTTATTGGGCAGAGTCAACTCTTCAGTCACTGGGGTTCAGGGAAAGTGTATGGGGCAGGGGGAGACCTGAACTGTATTTGAAAAGGGTCAAACGACTTCAAATATAGAGTCCAGGAATTTGGAATTTCAAGAAAAAAGGTGAAGGTGAGAAATGATGTCATGTTCAGGGAATGGCCATTTTGTGGGAGCAGAGAGTGAGCCAGATAAGGCTGAAAAGAAAACCTGGGATCAGATTGTAGAAAGTCTTTGTTACCCTAGTCAGGAAAGTGGAAATGATGACACTGCTTGTCAGCTGGGGCACTGCTTTTAATAAGCGGGTTTCCACAAACTCAACCAAGAGTGTGTGGACTAAAAGGATTGAAGCCTGAGTTTAAGGGCAACATAAAAACCCTATGTGTTTTGTTTTTCACTACCTAGAACTTTTAGGAACTATATGGAATATTGTCTTATATACAGATCATGGGTTGATAAAAGTCTCTTTAGCCATCTTCTAACTCAAACAGAACAACAAAGAAGAATGTTCCAAAGGATTCCATGTGACAACATTGACCACAGAAATATCTGTTCCAGAAGTGACCAGTAGAGGTTTATGACTAGCTCTTCCCTATGGATTTATTAAAATCAGAAGAAAAGACGTGAAAAGAGGAAATCTGATTTGCCCTGATTCAAGGTACATATTATAAATTCGGTAGAGTGACCTCTGTGGCATGAAGAGGCAGCCTTTTGAGTAGAACCTGAAATGTTGTAAAATGGCACCCCATCTATGGGGGAAACCAACTGAGCGACCATGTCAGAAGATTTCTGTCCAGGAGGCAGCTGTAGCTCCTCCAGCAGAGTCTGATTGAGACACAGCTAAGAGTTCAGAGCTAGAGTGGGCCATACAGTTTGTTTAGACCAACTCCTCATCTCAAGAAATGTCTTGATGCCCAGTCAGGATAAGTGATCTGCCTGAGATCACTCACTGTTGCTGGGGATTGGCTGTGAGACTCAACACTGAGCCCGGCTGTCTGCTTTGGCTGACTCTTCTGCTACTGCTTGAGGACTTAAGAGCTTCCTCTTAGGGGCTTATAGTCTATAATCTCTCCTGGAGGCAAATCTTCTCAAGACTAAGGCACAAATGTCATTCTTTTTTTTTTTTTTGTGGGGAAGACCAGCCCTGAGCTAACATCTGTTGCCCATCCTCCCCTTTTTGCTGAGAAAGACTGGCCCTGGGCTAACATCCGTGCCCATCTTCCTCCACTTTATATGGGACGCCACCACAGCCTGGCTGACAGGCAGTGTGTCGGCGGGTGCCCGGGATGCGAACTCGCAAACCCTGGGCTGCCAAGCGCGGACTAAACCGCTGCGCCACTGGGCGGCCCCCAAATGTCATTCTTAAGGGCAACAGATCTTCACTGCTGATAGTCTGAAGACTTATTAGATAGAATAATACGCAGGTAGGTAATTATAAGGACAGAATATAACTGAAAAGAGTTGAGGTTCAGTTGAAATAAAACTTGATCCTGTGTCTCCATGTCTACCCACAGGGCTGGTGTACACACCTGCACAACTGCGGGAGCACCAATTCACTGGGGTCTGATGTGGATAGTGTCCACTGCAGTTGGGCGATGCAGAGTTGGCTCACGACCATCTCAGTTCATTTTTGTCAGACTCGCTCGGAAGTGAGTACATTTTCCTTAGTTCCAATGTTATTTTTCTCTCAGTCCAAGGCAGAATATTTCCTATATAATCTAAAAAGCAATTTCTTTCTGCCTGATTCCCCAGAGCCCATCTTCCATTTCTGGCACAATAGCACCTGTGCCTAGCTCAGCCTGGTCTCCCCTCATGGTTTATAGCTTCAACAGAAGTCTTCCTGATTATTTATTCCAACCTTTTAACCTCCATATCCATTCTCCTCTGTCTCGTCTACCTATTCCTATATTTTCATTTATCTAGTATTATTTTTTACATTTGTTAAAGTAATCTATATAAACATAATTTTAAAAAGTCAGTACCACCAAAGTTTTAAAATCAAAACCGGCAGCACCCGGGCTCTATTTCTCCCCACCTGCTATTCTCTCTGTATCCATTGGCAACTACTTCTAGCTCTTTTAGCTCATTTCTTATGTACCTACATATTTGTAAATAATTTGCTAATATTATTAATTCTTGATTTATCTATTTTAGACATTATTTACTTCAGAGTATGGTAGAGAAGCTTTTATGTAATCACTCCCTTCCCCTCTCCTTTTCCTCTCACTTGTTGATAGCACACTAGGTTAGTCCGTATTCAGGGTTGACCTTATTGTGGCTCTGCAAATATTGTTCACTACTAAGCCAAGTAGGTACTATATTTACGTAACTAACAACTTTTTCTCCAGAAATTAATAATTGCCTTTTTTCCCCATTTGCTCAGTATTCTATGAACTATTACTCATTTTCCTCCAATCCCCTGATGGCTGTGTAAAATGATTCTTGTGCAGTTTTCCACCACTTAGATATATCAGATAATCTAGAATTCTCCCACCTGCCCCCACCCCTGGCTTGGAGACTCTTCTCCAAACCCCTGCAGTCTGCCTTGGTTGCTCTGCAGGCTCATGGCCCACTTGTCTTAGGATTCCTCTTCTATATTTTCCTGGGATTTATTTTCTCCTCTCTCCTCTCCTGGATTCCAGTGTTGTTTTTCCGTGATAACTAAGGAAGAATTTTGGTGAAGCGCTAACTTCAGTTAACACCAGTTAAGCACTAACACCTTGAGAAAGGGTATAAGAGAGGTATAGTTTTTAGTCTTAATTTTATCTGAAAATTTATTTATTCTATTCATACTTGATTGGGAGCTTGGCTTCATATAGTGGCGGACTGAAATTGGTTTTCCTCAGAACATCAAAATCGTTGCTATATTGTCATTTGGCCTCAGTGTTGCTAATAAGAGGTATGAGGCCATTTTTATTTTCTTTGTGATAGGCTCTCTCTTTGCAAAATTAAGACCTTTTCTATACCTGGTATTCTGAAATTTTATGGTATTTGTCTCGGTGTTTCATTCGTTTATTTTTGCTTTTATATGCACTGTGCTATACACTCTCTGGAAATATGTCTTCCAGTTCTGGGAAATTAAAACACTTGTTTGATTATTTACACCCCTTTATTTCCTCAGTTTTCTCTTTCTGGAATTCCAAGATGTTGGACACATTGGGTTGGTCCTCCAATTTTCTTTTCTCCCCTATTGTCCATTTCTTTGACTTTTTTGAACAGAGTTACTCAAACTTATCTTCCAAGTATTCTACTGAATATTTTCTATTTGGGTAGTATATATTTAATTCCCTAAACTCTTCTTTTGCACTCTGATTATTCTTTTTTTTATTGTATCCTATCTTGTTTTGTGAATGCAATATTTTCTCAAACCTCTCTGATGATGATGATTGTGGGCCCCCACCTGTGAGCAGGGCTGGTGTTTGGTAGGGAAGAGACATATACATAGTGCAGAGCAGACTTTCACCCTGTGCTTTTGCTCCAGGCTCAAGCCTCATCCGCCACAATGAGGAGCCTGCAGTGTCCACATGTCCAGTCTTTCCAGGGTTCTGTGGGTGCACCTGCATATTCTTGGGTTATAGCTTCCTCCATTCTGCTGTGGTAATTGCCATTTCTCCATTCCTTTTTATTCCTCCCAAAACATGTGGACAGTTCTCATTCACTGCTGTTACTTCCCTAGTTCTCTTTGACGTGTGGGTTTATGTCTTTTTAATTCTTTCACTGTCATTTTGTTTAGGTTTTAGATGGGAGAAGAAATAAATGTGTGTACTCTACTTACCATATTTGACCAAAATTCTCATTTTACCTGAATTTCAGAAACCACACCTAGGGAATTTTAGGCACAGAGAGGTTGTAGATCACGTCTAGTTTAAGGTAAACAAAAATTTCTTTATGTCTCACAGGGCCCCCACAGATGCTGCCCTGCCTGGCAGTTGGGTCTGCTGGCCTTTGAGATCCTTCCCTGAGCCTGGCTTGAACGAGGCCAGGGCCGGAGACACCTCAGGGAATCATCTTGCTGTGAGCAGCTGCTCCCCTCAGGCATGGAGCATGGGAGACTGACCTCTGAGGTGGCTTTTGTGTAATTAACTGAGGTCTGGAGCAGTAATTTTCCTATTTATCCATAATGCTCATACTCCAAACTGCCCCTTACATTTATTAAAGGGAGAAATTAATGGAGGAAAAACCAGGGGTTATGTTTCATGGAAAGCTTGTCAAACAGGAAAGACTTCACATACGCTTTTTCCTCTTATTCAGCCGATTCAACTTGAGAGCAGACTGTTATCAATGAATACATTTCAAGTTCTCACAAGTTACCCTGTAGAGACCTGGACAGAAGCAATGCTTGTTATAAGAATGCAATAAGTATAAATAACAACAAAAAACAATCAAGATTTAGCCATCAAGAAAGTGCCATCCAGAAAATATTATAAGAACAAAACAATCATAATAAACAATTCACCCTCCCCACCCCCCTTCTTTAAACCAGGGGAGAAAACATTGCTTTCAGTAGCTGAGTTTCAAAGATCCTTAAGAGATTTATTAGGAATTGATTTGTGACTGCAATTTCTTTTTCTTCTTTTAATCTCTGCAATATTCGTTAAATGTCATTGTTATGTTGTGAAAAATACAATGGTTTCAACAGAGAATTCAAAACAGAGCTTAGATGCACTTCCATTTCTTTTCAGGCAAAGCTTGGGAAGCATTTGGATGCTACCTGAAATATGAAGTTTCCTGTTATGGGCTGAGCTGTGTCCTCCCTCCAAATTCATACATTGAAGCCCTAACCTTCAGTACCACAGAATGTAACTGTATTTGGAGATAAGGTCTAGAAAGAGATAAGGTTAAATGAAGTCGTCTGGGTGGGCCCTAATCCAATCTGACTGGTATCCTTATAAGAAGAGGAAATTTGGATACACAAAGACACCAGGGAGATGTGTACACAGTGAGAGGGCAGCCATCTACAAGCCAAGGAGAGAGGCCTCAGGAGAAACCAAACCTGCTGACACCTTGATCTCGGCCTTCTGGCCTCCAAAACTGTGAAAAAATAAATTCTAGTCGTTTAAGCCCCCCAGTCTGTAGTATTTTTTTTTTTTTGTTTTTTTGTGGGGAAGACCAGCCCTGAGCTAACATCCGTTGCCAATCCTCCCCTTTTTGCTGAGGAAGACTGGCCCGGGGCTAACATCCGTGCTCATCTTCCTCCACTTTATATGGGACGCCGCCCCGGCATGGCTGACAGGCAGTGCGTCGGTGGGCACCCGGGATCCGAACTCGCGAACCCCGGGCTGCCAAGCGCGAACTAAACCGCTGCGCCACCGTGCGGCCCCCCCAGTCTGTAGTATTTTGTTATGGCAGTCCCGGAAAACTAATGCAGTTCCTAGATCAAAGAGCATAGAAAAACTGAGAATCAGATACTTCTAAAAACCAACTTTTGCTAACTAATAGCTGAAAAAGCAGGTATTAGATCATGATTGCTAAATGTGTCACTCATGGAACCACTTTGGCCCCATCATCTGTGAACTGAGGATCTAAGGGGTTGAGGTGGCCTGGGCTTTGGCTTCCGCAGTGGGAACTTGGACCTCAGACTCTCCCTGGACTTCCCCTCAGGGCTGGTCCTCAAGTCAATTAGGTCCTGTCTCTGGACCTGGCAGAGGAAGGATGGGAATGCCTGGAAGCCCCCAGCATGGTGGGCTTGACTGAAATGGGAAGTCTTAAGGAGGAGGGAAGAGTGGATTGAGGGTGTTTCCTGATGGTGGGTGTCCCTGATGGAAATGGATTCAGGGGCCCATTCTCCTCTCTCACACACCAATCGGCATGAAGAGAAGCAAACCTGGCATGTTGGAATGCTGCACTGGACAGCTTGATTTGAAAGGGCCTCTCTCTGAAAAGATCTTTAATTGGCAGAGCCTCCTGGTGGCACCTGGGCAATCTTATTTCCATTATTCAGGCTGTGGGAGAAAGGAAAAAAGCACTGAATTCATTTAGTGCTTGTATTTGGGCAGTAGCTGGGCTGAGGAAACAACTGGGCACTGGCCTGTTCGCAGCCCCAAGCCGTGTGGCTGCATGTGGTCACAATTCATCATAAGGCAGCAAAGAAAGCTGGTCATCAGTTTAGGCTCTATGCACCATTGGAGAGTGTTACCCTCCCTGTTACCCCAGTCCTCATGTTGACCAAAGTCCTAGATCCAAATGGTGAAAAACAAAGAATAAAATTCTTTGAGAGGAGAGAGAGAGATGGAGATTGAGAGAGAAACACCAAGAGACAGAGAAAACACGCAAAGACAAAAAACAAGCAGAGAGAAGTAGGCAGTCACAGGGAAAGCAAGTCACCAGTGCTAGACCTCAGATCCCGTGAAATTTTCATGGACCCCATGTCAGATCTGCTCTCTTCTCTGCCTCTGAGCCTGTTTAAACCCCACTGGAGTGTCACGGCTTGAGGAAGCCCGTGGATGTTTGCACTTGTGATGTGGTTTCTAACGGATACTCTGTGACTTCACTGAAGAGGAACAAAAACAACATGGGAACTAAGTTAATATTTTTAGGTTTTATTTAAATAGGCAGTTTTGCCTGAGATTCATTCATTGTGATGTGGACGTCTCATTCGGCAGGAGAATCAGATGAAGAACTGAAATCTGGGGGCAGCCAACAAGACTGGGGGCAAGGAATGTTCATTCTTCCTAAATGAGTCCTTATTGCGAGAGTGCTGCTTTTTCTCTGGTGCTTGTTAAATACTGTATTTATGCTGTGTATTTGTATACAGTGGGATTAAGGGACCAAACTGAATTACTGATGATGGTTGCTTGAAGGGGTGTTTGACTAGGAGATTTACACAGCGTTCTTAATAATCTTTTTTATTTATTTATAGAATGTTATCATTCCACACGTGCAGTGCTGCCATCCCTCAGGAAAGATGCTTTCTGTTTGAGGACCACCAGCTCTGCATGTTGATTTGAAAAGAGATAAAAGAGCATCTGGCCACCATAGCACTGGCTGCACATTCCCTCCCTCTTCATTATGCAGAGAGCTGATGCAATTTTTGCCTCTTTCCTATTTATACAAATAAAGGGAACGATTTGGGAAATATGTCATGCTGGCATTAAACACCACCAGTCTTGCTGGGTTGAAATGTACACGTTCCATTAACAACAATTATATTGTATAATTAAGGTTTTGGTCCCCAAAGTCTGACTCGGAAGCTTCCTCAAATACCGATGGGTTTATCGAAGACACGTTAAAATAAATACACCCCTCCCATCACCACCTTCAACTCCCCTATGCCTTGCCCCCCACCTGAAAGTACCACCAGTACCTCTGCCGATGACTTGGTCTACAGTGAATGTGGTGCTAAAGTGCCCTCTAGTGTGGCTGCGGCTGAGATTAATATGAAAATGGAAAAGAAGCTTTGAAAAGGCAGATGCCTGAAAGCACAGTCATCAGGACATTCTGTGCATTTTATAGGGCTCCCATATATGGGGTCCACAAGACAGAAACTGGGTGCAGGTAGATGATTCGGAATGACTCCTCCCAGAATGAGGCTCTCCATGTAATCTTATCACGCTGCTCTCCATCGTTCTTTTCTTGGCGCTCTCAGTTTGGGTTTAGGTGGAAATTTCCTGAGGCTTATACAGTCTTGGCACACACATACGTGTAAACAGCCATGGGGAAAGGGCTAATGAAGTTCAAGCCCTTGCACCTGGGAGTGCCTCTTGACCCGGCGGCCTCAGCGCGTTCCACTCTCCCAGGAGCCGGAGAGAGCCCTGACCTCTGTCTCATCAGCAAATGCTGCTGCTGGTGACAATAATGGATTTCTAAGGGCAATTAACACAGTGACAGGGTTTATAAATGATAGATCATGACAACATTCCCTGCTATCAGGTCTTTTCCTTTGATGATCACCTGGCTATCAATAATAGTCTCACCAGCCAAATCCTACATTTCTCCGTGTGGTCAAGACTAAAGAAAAACAAATCGCTGAAAATCCCAGAGCAGACTCATGTCTTAACCAAGAGAATGTTGGCTCAATGCCCCAGTGACACAGATCAGGTGAAGGGGAGGAGGGAGAAGGTTAGAATGAGGCACACCTGAATCAGCGACACCGGTCTGGTTAGATACAGATCACAGCAGATGGTTTTCTCTTCTGGTTCTCTTTGGTGGGAATCTTCGAACACAGAAATGATGTGAAGAGCAAGAAAGTTCATCTTCCTAACTTCATGAGTATGCACATTCTGAAGAAAAGTTGTGTCTGGGAATGGTTGGGCTAAAGGGCTGCTCCATCATCTGGATGGGTGGTAGGTGGGTGCTATTAGAAACAAGACCACAGGCCCCAGATGGAGTCACTGATGCTAAGCCCCACATCACCAAACCGAGACTTAACTTAATTAAGGTTTTGGCTCTCCCAGAAATGGAATCTTAAGCCAGTCATTCAGGAATCACCTAAGCAGCATTAAGTTAGGTAACCTGCCACGGTGGACCCCTGCCACCTCCTATAGGAAAGTAACCTTGCAATAACCAATCCTCTTTTTTGCTTAGTATAACTTCCTTGTTCCTGTTCGCTTCTGCCTAAAAAAGTGTACAGCTCCTTGGAGTTCTTTTTTATCTGCTAGATTGGATGCTGCCCGATTCATGAATCACTGAATAAAGCCAATAAGATCTTTAAAATTTACTCAGTTGAATTTTATTTGATAACAGTGAGTATATGTGTTTCCCTGCTAAAGGGTCCAAATCAGGTAGATTTTCTTCCAGAATTGTGATTATGGAGGTGCAATCCCTAGGCAGGCCCACAAATAACACATGATTTTGTATTTACTCTTCAGAATCCCCAGGAGAAAAATGGCTCAGGATAGAAAATGGAAGTAGGTTGAAATTTCTAGTAGATTTCCTAGAAATCTGGAAGCATGAGCAAGCTGTAGAGATGAAAATTTTAAGGGAGTTGAACAGATGTAAGTGGACAAACTCATACTAATACTAAGGTAAGTAGGGCAGGATGAACTATTTTGGGAGACCCTTGTGGCAGAAACTATTGGTTATTCTAAAGCAACCACCCCCTTCTTCCTTCCTAGTAGCGCACTGCATTTGTTTAGAAATTGGGATTATGGGAGCTTCAAAAATGCCTCTCTAGCCCTAGGGCCAAGTGTTGATTACATAAGACAATTGTTTGTGGTGTGGAGGAAGCCTCTGGGAACTGTCTCCCTTGAAATATATAAAGAGAAGCATGAGAGGAATGCCTCCTTCTTCGCTGGATGTCATGCTGCATGTACCATTTGGAATGGCTACAGCCAACTTACAAGTATAAAGGAGGGCTTTGTCAACCCGCTGAGCGTAGCAGAGTGGAAAGATGCAAAGCAGCCAGCTCCTGGGAACTGACCACCTCCAGACTTCTTGCTACATAAGGTAACACATTTTTCTCATGGTTTAAGCCATTTTTCGTTGGGTTTTCTGTTACTTGCAACTGAAAGCATCTTCACGGATATAACTGCTATTTAGAACAGTGTATAATAAGAATGTTGTCTTTGAACAATTAACGCAATCAGAAAGCAGTACTAATAAAGCAATTGAATAAAATGAGGAGGTTGGACGACATAGTCTTTATGCTCCCAATCAGTTCTGACATGCCATGCTCTAAATCCTTGGATCCTTCTGTCATGGAGGAAATTAGTGATAACAAGAAAAAGTTTATGAAAAATTTGGGGCTAAAGTATTGAGCAAACCTAGGGCACTGTGAGTGAAATGTAGTTGCAATTCACACACTTATGAAATGTAGACACTGGAATTCTTACTTTACAAAGCAGAGAAATATATTGAGACCTCTGCTTAAGCAAACCAATGATTAGAATTGACAAGAGAACTTCAAACTGTTTCCAGTTGATGTATTTTGAGTTATCACATTCTATTTAAGAACATTCATCCAAACGTCATCTTGAGCCAAGCTATGAGTATATGCCCTTTGCCATAAAGGTAGAGTTGATAATGTGATTTTTCTGACTAGTGGTCATAAATAAGTAAGTAGGGTTTTCTGGAGAGACTTAGGCTATACTTTGTAGTGTAGGAGTGTACTTTATAGTCTACTTATCAGCCAATGTCCTCCTTAATTTACTTTAACATTGACAGCCTTGATAAGAGAGAACAAATGATGAAGTCTGGATAATATGTGGATAGAGTTTACTATTTTAATAAAATAAAATCTAGAAAAGGTTGATCAGATACATATTAAGCTGTAGGCATATTGGTCACCAGTGACAAGCAGTTCACAGAAAATAACTATAATAATAGGGGGACTTTATTCTCAGGTTCCAAGTCCATTTCAATTTTGAATATTCTGTCCTATTGTGAGAACAATGTGAATTAATTTTTGGCTGGGGAAATATGGTCTGTCAGAGAATACAATGTGCATTAACTCTACCCTGCAGCAAGCACTTGAATTGTGTGGGGGTGAGGGAGAAGGAAGAGGTAGATATGGGGGAACTGGGTGGAGCCTCAGGATCTACAACCCAAAGGGAACTTCCTCCTGGACTCCACCACTCCAGCAGTGGTCACCTGCTCTCTGGGGGTGCTGGGGATGCTCTCCTCAACCATATTACCCATCACCTTCTACTTCTGGGAAAAGGTTGCAGGGCAAGTTTGGCCTCTGCTGATCCCTCCCCACCTGAACCTTGGGCTCCACCAGTCTTATATATTGTTCTGTGAATGTGATCAGTGCATGGAGGAAATCTTGGAGGAAATAAGTCTGCAGGGAGCTCTTGAAACAGGTAACTTGAAGTACAGTCCAAAGAATTGTGTTGGAACAGGTTCTCACTTCCTTCTTGACTTCTCAGAAGAGGAGGTTGGAGGGAGGGGAGACAATTCATATTGAGGAGATGAAACAACATTAGGGAGGGGCACCAAGAGAAAGATGGGTTTTAGAGGCGGTCAGACCTAGGTTTGAATACAGGTCTACACTTGTATGACCTTGAACTTGAACATTGTTGAATCTCAGTGTCATCCACTCTAAAAATGAGGATGATGATGCTCTTGCATCATCCATATGCAATGATAGCCTACAAGGAAGAACTCAGCATAGTGACTGGCTCATAATTAGTATCCAGTAACTGTTGGAAAATAAGTCAAGGAACACGCTACCAGGTGATTTAAAAATGACCCGAAAATAAGCCTTAAAAGTGTCATAAGTATGAGGAAAGACTGTGTTCTGATAAAATGCAACCTGAAACCTATTGGATAATAAAATGAATTACAAGAGCACAGCAAACCCAAGGATCTGATTGTCACACTAAGAGATGAAGCTTTTATTTCTATGATGTGCTCTGAATTAGGAAGTTTCATTGATTAGGTTCCCAAGAAGATGGCTTTTTGAAGCCACATTTATGATTTAGTAGCAACATTATTGAAGAGTTAGTGTCCTTCTCCCTGTGTGTCTTAGGGTTGACCATGAATCTTACAGAGAATCTCTCAAGTAAAAAGCTTTTTTCCCTGTTAAATTGGAGGCCCTTCCAGGCAAGTCTGCCCAGTTTGTTACAAGCAGCAATGCAAAAACCAAGCTGATCTTCTACCCTTTCTGCAATTTTCTCTTCAGTTTAACGCAGCGCCATGGAATTGTGATTCTCTGTGTGATTATTTCCTTGGCACTGATAAAGTTCATGCATTGTCTAGTTGTCCTGTTTTTCATTTGTTTGTCTGTTTTATTCTGTGACACTGGATCATTTTAGGAAAATGGTATTTTAAGTGAATCACTAAAGTTGTCTGTGGGGTTGTTTTTCTCATAGAAACCCTCAGGAATGGAGAGTTGAAAGTGACAGTATTGACACTTAAGTAATATCACTGAAGCAGGGCTGACAAACATCATGTGCTGATCGCTGATCAGATCAGTCCAAGTTGTGAAATGCAGAGCATCCTCTGGACTGAAGGGTGAAGATGCCTCTAAGACACCAGCAAGACCTGGTTAGCCTCTTGCCAAAGGAGATAGATGGGGAGGGACCACAGTGCACAGAATGCTGGTGTTTGAGCCCATCGTGACCTTTGTGGAGATGGATGGATTGAAATGTGAACATTCTAGCACTCCAGCTGCTCCTGAGATGCTTTTCCTCAAGGAGGGATGTTTCCTGGTTGGCTCTGGGGGCTTATCTGGTTTATAACTCATGAGAAAGGGATTTTTTTTTAAAAGGTGAGGAACATCAGACTTTGGCTATTTCCAAATGGCTGCTGATTTGGAAGTCATGCCTACTACTCCCTGATGTTACTCATTGCTTACGTGACATACGACTTGAATTTGGGCCACTTATTGTCAAGTTTCCAAGGGTGTAGATAGCACTGGGGAAAAATACCTCAACTGCAAATTTTTATACAGATAAGCAATGAGTATAAGGTCATAGAAATCTGTGAACACAGTTATATTATGCAACAATTATAACAAGCCCCTATGACTAATAATTGTAGTATTTGCTGCTCAAACAATTGAACAAAATGATGGAGGGCACTTGTTCTACTGTGACTTTCAGAAATATCTCCAGCAGCTCTGTTGTCAGGTATAGGTTGTTGCTGCTCCAGGTCAAAGATATACCATCCTCAGGTGCCAAAGTCACCCCTACTCTAGTCACTCCTGTTTTTAAGGTTCTTACCATATTTTTTTCTGGGGCAAAAACCAGTAAGTAAGTATAGTAAGTATTAGTACTTAATAGTAAGTATTTTTCACTTGATAGTGGAATGAGGTGGAGGTTGACACATGCCGGTGGGCTCAGGGACAACGAGCAAAATAGTGGGAGAGATAAGGGCAGGTGTCTTTTTCTAGACTGGAGCTTCACCTGCTGCCCAAGCTGTTAACCATTTTTGGTTGTTTATGGAGGCAACTACTCCACCAATGATAGATGCTTGAAATCATATTATTCAAATGCCATCCTTGAAGAGTTTTGATCCTGTTAAAAATGGATGATTACAAATACTTGTAACCGTTCATGTCTTATGTATATTCATAATTATTTATCTATTCCAAATAATATGTCAAGCATTTCTTCATATTGCTTAATGCATCTGGAAAAAACATTAATGCCATAAAGATCTAGAGCAAACTTGTAATCTAATTTTGTTCTCTTACAATGAAGTTAAGGTTATATGACTGTCTGAGGTCACTATCAATTTATTCCCTCTTTCAGTGAGTATTTATGGAGCCACTTCCACATTCCAAGCATTGTGCTGGGGGCTATGGATAGAAACAGAAGGGCAATGGATAAGGCGTGGTCTGCCTTCAAGGAGCTCACGGTTTACAAGGGAGGCAGACTTGCATCAAATAATCACAACTGAGTGTGGCACAGGGACGACGGAGATAGGTTGAGGACCCTGAATCCCAGCCCAGCGCTGTTGCTGCTAGAGTGTGGGGGCCCCTCATCCCCATGTAGGGGAGGACTTATGAGTTCTCAGGAAAAATAATGCTTCAGTGATCTGAGAAGCTCTTTACAGTTTAAAGATCTTCATCAATGCAGAGTTATTTACGCTTTTCTCGTATACTATTAGTTTCAAGCATTTATTAACAATCATTAATCTGCTACCAAAATTAAGAAATGACTTTATGTCAATGCGTGCTTTTTAGTTCACAATGGGCTGGCTTTCACAGGCATTTTCTCATCAAACTCCAATAACCCTCTGAGGTGATTAGAATGGGCTTTATTACTATTATCTCCATTTTTTCAGAGAGATCTGAGGCTCAAAGAAGTTAAGGGACTTCCTCTAGGTCATAGAGCTAGTTAATTGGCAGATGTGAATCTATGTTTTCTAACTGCTTGGACCATAAGTTTTCTTAGTGTATGTAAAAATGTGAGAAGCTTCTTAGTCTCATTTCACACATTGTTTAAAAGGTATACTGGGCTGGTCCTTCCCTCCTTTTGGAGATTCTGGTCCCATGGATCCTGCAATACCTCACTCTGCATATTTCTTATATATTTTGGATTATTCTTTCCCTGTCTACAAGGAGGTCTCCTTCCTCTACCTGCCAGGTAAGTGCTGGTGTTCCCCCTGGGGTCTGTCCCTGCCCTGTTCTCTCTCTCCACACTCTCTGGGCAATTACATACATTTTCATGAAATCACTACCACATAAAGTGACAATTCTGAAACCTACATCTTCTAACACTGACCTCTCCCCCAAGCATCAGGCTTAAATATACCGACTGCCCCCTGGACATCTCCTCTGATATCTACAAGTACCGTACACTCCCACTGAGCTATTCTTCCTTTCACTTGACACTGGAAGCCTCACTGTTGTTCTTAACCCAGTTGGTGTCAGCACCACTGACCCGGTCACCCAACCTCACAAGTTCCTTTCCTCTCCTTTACTCATCACACCTAATTGGATCATCATGTTTTGTTTTGGTCCCCCAAGTATAGTTTTTGAAATCTGTTCCCTCATTCTCATTCACGCTGCCACTGCCCTGTGTATTTAAATGGGTTTTCCAGGGTGTCTGTGGGTTTCTTCAGAGAGTATTGAGGAAAAGGGTGAGTGATATATTTACTCATGCATTCCCTCACTAATTCACTACACAAAAATTTACTGGGACAGCTAGATCTCACCGCTACTGGAAAAATTGGGTTGATCCTTTTGAGAAAGTTAAAATTGACCTGGAAACTCTAGCTTTTTCTCATACTATCTAGGTTAATTAACTGTGTAGTACGTAGCTCTCAAGCCTTAGCAGTTTTGGATTGGACATTTAGCTGCTATGTAGCCAGAGAGCAAAGATTAAATGACAATTCTTATCCATCATTCCCTCAAAACCACCACCTAATATTCTGCTGAACAAATGCTTAAGGCTTTGACTCAGAAGATGTTTTGGCAGCTCACAAGTCATTGATTTATCAGACTTTTCCAATAGCAAATGTTCAAATTCCAAACTGTGGTAGGGTCTCAGCAAAAATGTTAGTTAATCTATGGTAAGTCTCACAGTAATTTTTTCTTCTTTGTGAACTTTATGTCAAAATGCTAACAATTTATAAAATTAGGTCTTATTTAATAATATGTTTATGAATATATTCAATATCATATTTATGGAATAGTCTTTACTGAAATGAATAAAAATAAGCAGAGTTGGAACTGTCTTGGAAATCAGCAAGCAAAGAAATCCCTACAAAAGAATAGATTTCCTTTAACTAGCCAACTCTTTTCACGCATTTAAAGTGTGATCCAGTGGCTGGCCCGGTGGCATGGTGGTTAAGTTCGTGTGCTCATCTTCGGTGACCCAGAGTTCACTGGTTCAAATCCTGGGAGTGGACCTACTCACTGCTCATCAAACCATGCTGAGGCGGCGTCCTACCTAGAAGAACTAGAAAGACCTACAACTAGGATACACAACTGTGTACTGGGGCTTTGGGGAGAAAAAAGAAAAAAGAGGAAGAGATTGGCAACAGATGTTAGCTCAGGGCCAATCTTCCTCCAAAAAAAAAAAAGTGTGATTCATTTTCCAAAATACTGAAGTATGGATATGTTTCAGAAATATGTACTATGTGTAAAGTATATCTATTATGTATTATAGTGATGAGGAATTTTTTCATGCTAAAGAATGGTCTGATTGTGAAGATTTATATTACCATCTTGGTAGGCCTAGAACTTTGATGTTTGATTTATCCAAAGTTTATCAGGTCCCAGGAAAAAGAAGTGTGGTGGATTAAACATGACTATAAATTCCTTACCTTCCATCCCATGGAAACGTAGAGACTATTTCTCCTCCTCTTTACTCCAGAATGGCCCTATAACCCATTTTGACTAATAGAATGTGGCAGAAGTAACTCTATCCCTTCTGAGGCTGGAGCCCAAGAGTTCTACAGCTTCCATTTTCCCTACTTGGGACACACCCTCTTGGAAGCCAGCATCCACGTAAGAAGTGTGATTACCCTGAGACTAGCAATGCTGCGAGGAAGCCCAAGTTGGCCATGTGGCCACGAGGAGGCACTGAGGTGCCAGGTATGTGTATGGAGCCTTCTAGAACTTCTAGTGCAGTTGGGCCACCCACTGAATGCCGCTGAACAAATGACCCCAGCCCATGCCGCACGGAGCAGAAGAACTACTCTGTTTATCCTTGTCAGAATTCCTGACCCATGGAATTATGAGCAGGTAAAAATTGCTATTTTTAATCCCCTATGTTTCGGGATAGTTTGTTACACACCAATAGATAATAAAAACAATTGGCTCATACCACTCACCGTCTTCCCCAAAGGAAAGTTTACTTAGGAAGCCAAATTGATTGATGAATAAAAGAATCAAGGCAGAGAAAATGTTTTCAAGGATATCCAGGACTACAGTTCCAGGCTTTTTCTCATTCGATCTGAGTATCACTTTCCCACCTGAGAAATCATTGCCCTCGATTTGTCTCCTCATGAGCACCATTTTCCCATTGTTATATGATGCTCTTGTCACTTCTGACTACTCTGTTTCATGTCAAATTACAACTGCTTTGTGTGAGGCAGTAGGCCTCAAGTAGACACTCAACAGGGCCATTCCACAAAAATGTAGTGAGTCCCTGAATTGTGTGAGGCACTGAGCTGGGCAGTGGGGATGCAAACATAAATATGCAAATATATGGTCCCTGCCCTCACAGAGCTTCTAATTTATTAGGGGGAGCAAAGTCACATTCAAATAATTATAATTCAACTCAGACTCTGAGTTGCCTGGGACCACAGCAGTGCTTATCTATGGCTTGGTGGAAGATTTCCCAGGGAGAGTGACGTTCGATCTGGGTCTGGGAGAGTGAAGAGCAGCTTGGCTGGAGGGGACGTTTATCAAAGTCATTCCAGCCAGAGGGAGTAGTATGAGTGAAACTTTCTGGTGAGCTTGAGGGCCTGCAAGGTGTGCAGTGAGGCTGGGACATAGCAAGAATTAGGGCAGATGAGGTTAGAAAGGTAACTGGGGGTCTGATTGTGCAGATCTTTGAACATTCACTCTTTAGAAAAAGAGTTAGAAATTTTCCTTTTAAAAATTGGTGAGCTGTGGAAGGTTGAGGGGAGAGGTGGTCACATCTGTGTTCATGGGTCATGGGTCATGGGTCTTCTTTTTCCTCCCATCCCACATACTGGAATGCTTTGTTCATAGACTCATGATACCGCTTGGAAGAAAAAATTAGATGAGTCTCTGAAAGCATGCCCTCAGAGGAAGACTGCTTGATAATCTGAGAAGTAGTTTATCACTTTGACACTTAAAAATAGGGGAAATGTATTTAAGTGATTTTGTTCGATTGTTTTAAGAATAAAAAGACTACCCAACTCTTAAAAAGTGTAACATTTGCAGAAAGCAAGAAAATGTAACTTTGGGGAGATTTTTTCCTGGCCCCAAAGATCAGAGGAGGGATGGTTCCCAAAGCACTCAGAAAGGTCTTTATTGTGGGGGAAAGCAGCAGTTTCTGTCAACCTATGTTGTGTCCCAGGGGTAATTACAGCTTCTCTCAATCGCAAATTAAGCATTGCTTCTTGGTGAGTGTCCCCTTTTGCTCGAGTTTATCTTGAAAGAATTCTCTGATGTCTTAGTAGGCTGCAGTTTTTTAAAATTTTGCAGTGTAAATATCGACAAACAGGTCACTATCTTATGCTGTTTTGTGTGAGAAGTGCTAAGAACTAGGAAATGAGGTTGAGAGTCTGGGTTCTGTCACTGACCTGCTGATTCTACAACCCAGGGGGTAGAAGGTGGCGCTCCCCCTGCCCTCGAGGAGCAAATAGTGCAGTGGGAGAGAATGACGTGGCACAATGTGGAAATGCAGGGGTCGAGATCTTTGTCACTTTTTTGAGAGGTAAGTCTGTAATTTTTTCTTTTTTTGTTGTTTATTTTGGGGTTTCCATATCAGAATCAGGCTAGCTCTGTAAAAGAATTTGGAAAGCTTTTTTTTTTGGCCATGGAATATTTGGTATAAGCTTAGGAATTATCTGTTTCTTGGCTGTACGTGCACAGCTGGTGGGAGCACTTTATGGATCTGGTTCCCTTCCTGGAGATAACTTGTTGACAACCTTTTTTCTCCTCCTTGTTCTTCCCTAAATTTGTCTATTTAGGTTTTCTGCTTCTTTCCAAGAGAATTTTGAATTTGTATTTTCTTGAAAAACAGCCTTTTCATCAAGACTTCATCATATTGTGTTGTAAGTGACTTCTTCTGTATCTTATATCCCTGTCTTACTCTTGATTTCATCTGTATTCGTATCTTTTATTTGTCTTTAATCAATTTACTACAGGACTTTCAAGTTTATTTATTTTGTTCTCCCTTAAACAACAAGCACTTTCTCTTCCTCTTCTTGACAGGCAGTGGGCAGAAAACTGTTCTAGTCGCTGCATCAAACTGTCTTGAGGCCCTTCTGTGTGAAAGGTGAACAGTTTAGGTACATTATTTGATGGCACTGATCTCCTTAGCTTTACCTAAAGCCTTTGGCTGTGAGATGGGAGTTAACTTCTTTTCCTTCAGTTTCCCAATCAGGTCTTTATCATCCCGAAGATCATGTTTAATTTCCATTGGATGAGAGTTTGGAAAATGGTGTCACATTTCAGATTACCACTTTGCACAGATATATGCAAAATGACACAGGACTCACAAGGGAAAAGCAAATTAAGAATACATCTTTTTGCAGATAGGATAGAGGCGTAATCTGTCATAATCTTCTTGTCCAGTTTCTTGTCCTATAAACCCAGATTCACCGGTTTTCCATCTGCCATACCATTACCAGAATAGTTGTCAAAGACAGTGAGGATGTATTCTCCAGGAAGTGCATTGGAGGGTCACTGAACAGTAGGCAAGTTTTACCTACAGCTCCATCTTCCATCACCACACACCTGATGGCCTGCATCTGGGCCACTGTGGGTGGCTCAAGGCTGTGGCTGGGCACAGAGACCAGAAGTGGCAGGTTCAGGGTGCCAGGGCCTCTGTCCACACCACCTTTCCCTTAGCAGATTGAAAGCTGAAGCCCAGTAACAGGCGCCACCCAAAGCTGGAAGAAACCCCATGTTTGCATCTCAGTGGGGATTCTTTAAGGCCAGAACATCTCCCTAGTCTAAATGAAACAAACTTACAATAATAGGATTTGAGAGAGATGGAAATGGTGGAAGATTATTTCATCTACTGTGATTTCTCCACTGTGAACAAATTACTCCAAGTGGTAAGGCAGGACTTGCATGTGGAGCAGTTTTCATGAAACGGGCTGTGAGTGTGTGTACCCAGAAGGTCACTAGCAGCTCCATTTACACACAGCAATTTGAGTATAAGGCCCACTAGAAGGCCTTTTTAAAAGAAGGATTCAGCATGAGGTAGTGGAAGGAAATAGAATTGTAGCCACAGGACCAGGATTTGAATCCCACTTCTATCATGAGTAAATCTGTAACTCTGAGTAAGTGTTTCTTAATCTCTCTGAGCCTTAGTTTCAACATCTCTAAAATGGAAATAATAACACTCACTTAGCAGAATTGTTGCAAAGGTATAAATCAATGAGATTAAATTAAAAGACAAAAAAAAGGTGCCAAGCCTTGCAAACTGTAAAGTAACTAGAAAATAAGAGCTATTCATGCAACAAGCATTTGTCAAGGCACTATTATGCACAGGAACTGCATTAATGGTTACAGCCAATTTACCAGGTACATCTTTAAATACCTCATACCATTTTACCCTACCAGTTGAGAAGTTTCTGTGGGAAAGCCTTTCTGTGAAATAAGTCTATTTTATTTAGTAATTTTTCCTTATCCCACTGGCTGGATTTTAGAAATAGATACGTGATTTAAAACATCAAGAATGAAGACTTTTCAACACTTGCTCCTTGCTTTTATTAATAAAAAGAGAACTGTGGCAAAGGCATATCCTCCAGTAAGAAATAATGAGAGAAAATCGTTCACTGGGCTTACTTGGTTAAGTGCAATTAAGCTAGACTGTAATTTTTGCATTAAACTGCTGGTAGTTGGGAACCAATATTTGGAGCTACTCATTAAATAAATTACCTAGATTAAAGAGTTTTTCATGATTACAAACACTGGGAGGAAGGATGTCTTTTAAACCTGTGGTCTCTTAAAATAAAGACTAACGCAAGGTTGGTGAACAGGTAGGTCTAGACCCTGGCTGCAGGGCCCATGGAAACTATTGATTAGGCCGCATAGCACGTCAGAGGAGGGAATTGTGGTCGAGCTGGGAGCCGGGTGCTCCTGGTGCTCCTGCCTCTTCTAAATGTCTGTGAGCTTTGGCTAGCATGTGAACCTTCTGAACCCGGTTCTTTTATCTCTAAAGAGGAGTAATAACATTCATGTGGACTATTGCACAGGGGTGTGGTGGTGGTCTGAATCAAGACGCAAATTACAGGAAAAGCTGATTCGAAGAGGCTTGGTGAGTTCTTCTTAAATAACGTACGGAGAATCACCTGGGGATTCTGTTCAAATACAGATTCTGGTTCAGGAGGATCCGCAGTTTGATCCTGATTCTGCATTTCTGACGAGCTCCCAAGTGATTTTGATGCTGCTGGCCTATAGACAGATCACACTTGGAGTAGTAAGGGCTTCAACAACAAAGAAAATTTAAGTCCATCTAACTGCAAGTTCCGGTAATAAATATTGGCCTCAGTTAAGGCTGGTTCCAGCAGCTCAATAAAGTTATGAAAGCACTAGCTTCCTTTTGCTTTTTCCTGTGTTCTGTAATGTCAGCTCTCCTCATGGAATCAGGGCGACCGCCTGCATTTCCTGGGGCTTTGTTTCAGATATCTTTGGTTGTGGCCAGCAGAAAACTGTTTTCACAGTATTGCCAGCAAAAGTCCTAAGAGTCATTCTGATTATTACAAAGGAAATAAACAGATTCATTTAACTCAGGTCAGAGGCTCCACTCCTGGAGCTGAAAGTGGAGGGAAATTCTCAGAATCAAGTGGAAATCAAGGCTATGAAAAGGAGAAAGTGGGTGCTGGGGAGGCAACCACAGAATGTCCTTTGTAGAGTCAAATGAGATAAAATATTTTTTTTAAATCAAATCTATTTTAACAAATGTAATAACATATGAATATGAAATATGATAAACAGATAGTTTGCACACTTGCCCATCTGATTTTGGAAACTTCTCTGAGTCAGGAAATATCAGTTTCTGTTAATGTTGAATATGTTTTAGAGATCATGACACTCTTTTGGAGATTCCCAAGACATATTTTTATTTATTAGTTTTAATATATTTAATGTGGCTTGTGTCAACAGGAGTCAGTAAGAAGGATTGAAGTGAATAATATCTCTATAAAGAGACGGAAAACCCACAGGACAGGAAGACCCTTTTAAGGTGTTTTGCAGTTTGGTTTTTAAATTTAGTCATAAATTTTACTTCCTGTCCAGCTAGACATGGAGGGGGAAAAGGGAAATATGGAACCAAATAATTGTAGCAAATGAGAACACCAAGAGAGTAGAGTATAAAGTCAGACTGGAGGTAGGGCTGCTCTCCCCAAGACAGAAGGAATGGTTTGTGATTAAGACAAAACTCTTCAAATTTATGAGTTGTCCACAGTTAGCAATGGTGAGCTTCTTGCTAATCTTGCCATTCCTGTGCCCAAAGCTTTCATAATATTGTTCTGTTTTTCACTCTGACACAGACCACATGCTTGCCGCCCAACCAGCCTGTCTTAGCAGTGCAGACAAAAACTGGGAGATGTTTGTGCTGGGTCCGGCATTTACTGTGGAAAAGGTGCAGGGCTGAAATGAAGTTCTCATCAGGAAATTTCTCTCCGTAGATGGACTTGCCCCAGTGCCATGATGGCAATGATGTCACCATCCTGCCAAATAACTCAAGATTAATTCTAAGAAAGCAAAAATCCTAATCAGATTCTTTCTCCCCGGTGCTCAGAGCACTGCAGTTTACTGGAACTTTGTGTACAAACAACCCAAATAGACCCAAGGGTCTGTGGTATAGGGCAATGTCTACGTACATGACAGGGTTGGCCATATAGCTGGGTATAGATGTGGTCCAAACTGAATGAGGCTATGAATGTGGGTGTTGGCCCCTGCAAAGCCTAGGTATCTTTTAGGTAGTGTGTAAGTAACAGTTTAACCTTAACCAAAGAGGAAAAGAGTTTTATTGAAATTGAGGGTAATCTGGGGAACCCTGAACTTGCAGTTGGTATAAGAAATACAGGTGGTCTTGTAGGCTGTAGCCCTTAACTTTGCAGTTGGCATCAGAAGTGAGATTCCCTAGAATGACCCTGACTTGCTGGAACATGTGGTTTGGAAAGAGAAAAGATGAGGGGCCTTGGGTTGGTGAATCTTTGATTCCTGAATGCCCGCCTGGTCACTCATGATATGGAACTGCAGTTGTGCTGGGATCAGTTACTAGAGGTAAAAGTTACCAGTGAAATTTAGAGATGAATCCAGTTCCCAAGGAGTTAGCTCACTGGATACATAAGGAAATGTAAAACAATAAGAAATAAGCTATATATACAATCCCTTGGGTATTGCTATCCATAATAGCTAACATGAAAGTAAGGAGTGTTGGGCAGATCCTGACTGTGAGCCAAGCTCAGATTTCTGCTAGTCTGAGCTATGGCTTCTAGCCTCAGGGCTGCTACGAAAGGGAAGTTTATGCTGAGACAATTGGTAGCACCTCCAGGACCTCTGATCATCAAGAAGGTAGTCCAGATGGGGGAAGGGCAACGCCAAGGAGCTAGTGAAAACAGGGGGTATAGTGTGAAGGAGTTGTTTCGTTTTGTGCATTGGCATCATCAGCTTCCTGAAGAGCCTTTACTAAAATGGGTTGTGAGTGACTAACTTAAGGGCAGTATTTTTGGTTTTGGGTCCTGCAGAGTAAAAGAGAATGTTTGGGTTAACACAGGACCCAGCTCACTACTGAACAATCACAGATGGCTATATGTGATCCAGACACACAGCAGGTTGTTCCCAAAAGGACAGCTAGCCTGGCGGACTAGATAAAAGCCACTGCAAAGTGAGTTTATCCTGAGAAGGGGGCTGTCCAAGTCTTCCTACTCATGCCAAGTGGAACATCCCAGATGAAACAGCTGATATGCTTCGTATGCAAGCTGTGATATTCATACACTGAATATCACATCACATACACATCACAACACTGAATATGCTCCTTACCCAAGGCATAGTCAATGAAAAGGGGTGAAGCCGGGTCCCTGAGAGTTACTGTAGATATTCAGTAAGAACACGATTTCCCTTTCACCTTGTTCCTAACACAGACATAGACGAATCTTGTCAATTTGCTGTTTTCTTGTTTAACTCGAGGGATGACTCAGGTCTCCAGGATCTGTGAGTTCTGCAGGAGAAAGAGAATGCCTTCAGGGGGGTTGCAATCACTGGATGGCCGGCCCTCAGCAGTCAGATTGCCCAGGGGCTTATTGGGAGTGACCCCTTTGTTTGTTTCTCGGAAGCTCTTTCTGTCAAGGTCCTTAGCTCCATAAAACCCTCCTGCTTTCTGTTCTTGGGGAGGTGGATTTGAGTGAACCCAGGCTCCTGCTTTCTCATTTTGGCCAATTCAAATAAAACCTTTCTCCATCTCCAAGCGCCGATGTCTCAGTGTTTGGCTTACTGAGCATCAGGCACACAAATTTGAGATTAAGAGGTTCAGTATCAGGGGCCCCCTTTGCGTGGACACCCCACACAACATTGCTGCTGCAATATTGAGCAACAGTGTGAGAAACCTTGTCAGATTTTTTGTCTCAGCTTCCCGCAATGGGTTTTAAAAATTAGGATGATTTACAAGAAAATGGGGAAACACAAATGGAAGAGTCAAGGTAGTCCACGCAGCGGGGTGGAAATCTTTAGATGGTTGTTGAGAAATGAGATGAATAAAGGAGACATTGATGGGCTGAAACAAAAGTCTTAATGCAGTACTTCTGGAGGTTGGGTGACCCAGGGCGAGCTCCTGCTGGTTCCCAACATTACAGGGCCCTACACAAATCTGCTCTATTAAACCCAGAATGGAGGAATTTGAAAGCTGGAAGGCAAGGATGATCATGAGAAACCTGACCCGGAATCACCTGGGGCAAAGGTCTGGCATATTAATCAAGATGGAAATTGATTGAGGAGCCAAAATTTTCTTCAATCCCTGGCTGGGGACCCAAGGCCATATGCACATGTATGGGTAAAATGGCTGGTGGGGTTGAGGGAGAAGAGAATTTTCTGGGGCTTCTTGATATGGGATCCCAATGCACTGTGATTCTAAAACTTGTTGAAGTCATAATGAGATGTACATTTAGATTGGGAGGATACGAAGATGCAATGGTTGAAAGTTTGAGATTAAAGTGAAAGTTTGGATTAAAATTGGAAGAAGTGGTTATTTTATGTGAAGTGGTTACATTTCCTTTACCTTAACATACCTTCTCGAGGTGGAAAGTTGGGTTAAAAATAAATGACAAATGAATAAAAGGAGAAATAGTAGCTAAGAGTAAAGGAATGAATAAATGAGTTATGCAGTGAGGGAAATCTAGTATTACATTGGTGACTCCAGAGAGGCTCAGAACAAGAGAATAATATTATCTATTAGCTCAATTGTACCAGACGCCCAGAAGGGGGAAGCTATATGTTTGCCAAGACCACCCCTGCCTTTGGAACCTCATAAGGTTGAATAGAAGCCTGCAAACTGGAGTAGCATTGCCCTGGGAGACATTTTGGTCATACAACATGATGACGAACTAGATTGAGGGTTAATGAATGAGTAGAACTCTGTTGATGTGCCGATATATTTAGACTCTTATTTTTCAGGTTACGTCTACTCCAAAGGATATCATTTGGGAAGGAATTTCTGGGAACTGCTCTACACTGGGCCACTGGACCATGCAGTATACAACTTCCAGCTGACTGATCACTGTGGACGATCAAACCTAGACGATAAACCTGGACGATCAAATGTTTGGGAAGGTTCCTGGCTATAATGGACAAAATATAGCTGTGGTGTGCCTACCATAGCTTGCTATACACAAATACATACCACCCTTGTTTTTGTAGATAGAAAGCTATTAGACAGAATGGAAAAAAATAATGGGTCCTGACGGGATTAGAGCAGAGGCACCACAGGGTGGGTCTGAATTCCCCTGGGAAGAGCCCCACCTTGAGATGCTCAAGGCTATGGGAGGCCTTATGACGTACTCAAACTAAGTTACATCTAGCTGTGACTACCAGGCATCTAATCCTAAAATGGAAGACCTAACATTTTTGGGTACAAAACATATATTCTAGCTGCATGCAGACCATTAGTATACAATGGCAGCAACATGCATGGTGGATTAAGCAACAGCGACCCACAAGAGAGAACAGGGCCCTAGGGGAGATAGGTTCTGGTCTAGTCATCCTGGGACAAGCTGAATTCGCTTTTTAAAAAAATAATTTTTTTTTTTTAGGATTAAATGAATTTGGTTTTAATGAGCAGTGGCATTTGGAGGAAAAAGACTTGAAAGAGCAGGTTAAAGGGATTCTCTTCCCAGAAGAAGGCAAGGGATGGGAGTCAGCCTGGAAAGATGATGAAGCTTTAGTGAAGTGGGTCAGGCCAACTCAAATAATGCTAGATAATGCAACACCCAGTGTGGGCAAAAGGCTTATACCCTGATCCAACAGGGCCTCTTGACTATTTTAACACTGATGGAGGCCAACGTAGCCATGGGGCAATGGCCCTTCATCCCAGGTGCTGAGGGTCAGGGGCACAGCTATGGAAATCTCATGGTGCTCCAAACCTATGGAAGTTCTCTGGGGGCACTTGTAATTTACATCAATATACTATGACTGTCCTCACCCCTAGGATAGATCAAAATAAGACATATCCTGTAATATAGTTAATAGAGATAGGAACTATTCTGAATACGACCCATGTCCACCCCCTCACCATAGGAAGGAGGTGTGCCCTGCCATATAACAGCATACAATAAAAAATGGTCTTAGTACAAGCCTCTGAACTGAGACAGGGTGAATGACTTTGTCTCCAACTGACTTGGACCCTGGAAATAACCAAATCATGGCCAATAATAATGGTACCTGTCCATAGTAATATCTGATATATGGACAAGAATTGATTGTGTTAGAAGGCATAGCAAATACCTCTGTAATTCTTACTGACTTTGTTCTGTAATAAAACAGAATTGTACCATGACCATACTGTGATATGGTGTAACATTAGCATTGTTCATAAGATTTGACTACCTTAGGTAAATAAGCCTTATGACTACACTGATATTAATAATCAAATATATTGGGAGATTGAGTTAAAGCTTCCTCAGGACATAATACCAATGGAAAATGACTGGTCTGAAGAAAAACGGGTTTAGCTAACCATCAGATAATTGCTATGCTAAATAGTTCTACACAGGTTTATCATAAGGTGCAAATAACAGTAGATCAACGGAGGAAACAAATAATCAAATCAGTACAAAATGTGAAAATGAATGTAATGGTTTTACAGGATGGATTAATTTCTTTAAATCAACCCCTACCCAACACTGGCTTCTCCAAATGTTAGACATATTCATACTGATACTATTGCTGTCTCTGTCATGTAAATGCTATACTAAATGTAGATGCTCAGACAAATGTGATCATTTCACTATAAGAGATCCTCCACCAAAGGCTAGGAGTGGCCTGTGTAGTAAGGAATTTAAACTTGCTTAAGCGAGTTCCAGCCTTCGCCCTCATCTCCTGGGAGGTGCTCTCTAGGAAGTGTCTTTGTTTACTTGGGGGCTTTGGGCCACAACAGGCAGTCTAACAATGTGATTTATGATGGGGGCTTTGGGCCACATGATATCTACTTTACCTCTGGAAGGGCTCCAGAGAGGCTGGAGACTAAGGTCAGCCATGTGTGCAGTCAACCATGTTTCCACAATAAAATCTCTGGACACTATGCTTGGGTGAGCTTCCCTGGCTAGCAATATTGCATGTATATTGTCATGTATCATTGCTAGAACAGTTAAAACTGCCCATGATTCCGTGGTGAGAGGACAACTGGAAGCTCCGTGTGTGGAACCCTCCTGGATTTTGCCCTTGGCTGATTTTGATCTGTATCCTTTATTCTTTCACTGTAATAAGCCATAACCATGATTATTACAGCTTTCAGTGACTTCTTCTATTATTGAGCCTGCGTGTGGTCTTGGGAACCCCCGAACCTTGCAGTTGGTGTCAGAGTGAGGGTGGTCTTGTGGACTGTACCCCCTAACTTCACAGGTGGATTTTTTGACTCTATTCAGACCATTTTTTCCTATACCCAACAACACCATCCACTTCTTCAAATATGTCTCTGCTAGAGACATTATCCTTTAAATGGTTCCTTAGATGCCATTACAAGTATGGCATAATCTATACTAAAGTACCATTAAGACGTTAATACAGATGTATGCGTGAATTAAAAAGTGACTCTAAATGCATAGTAACCAATTTACTTCACATTAATAATTCAGCTATTTTTATTTGTTTCTAAACAAAAAGCAAAGAGGACCCAGTCCACAGAGATATTGTAATAGTGTGCACAATTTTTATTAAAACCGAAATAAAATCTTTTAAAGTTCTTGGCTTATGAAAGTCCCTCAAATTCATTTCTTTTTTCCCATCAAGTTTCTCCTTTTAAAATTTGTTCTGTCTGACTAAAGTTAGAAACTGACATGCCCTTCCATCCTACATCTCATTTTGGGGCAAAAGAAGAAGACATCTTCAGTGTCCTTAAATACCAGTCCTTTGAGTAGGAAATCAAACCCTCCTCTACCTAGAGTACTATTTATTCTATTCCATCTGTTTCAAGTAAGTATAGTAAAGTGATCAGAGATGAACTAAAAAGAAAGAAAATGGCATAGGCATGCTACACAAATAATTTTCAAAGACTCTTAAATTGCACATTTTGAAGATTTTTGTGTTTGAGAATACTGGGTTTCTGTGATTCACAAAGCAATATTCTTGGCCCTCATTCTGTAACTGGCAAAAAAACAAAACAAAGCAAACAAAACAACCCCTCCCCCCAAAAAAGAAAAAAAGCGAAATCATCAAAACCAGGGGCAATAATAACATTATTCAGAGTCACGGAGGAAATCATGAAGAATGCCAGATTCAGAGCCAGTCCCCCAGGCAACGTTTTTCTGTTTTTCCATTTTTGCATGCCTTCATATTGGGTTTCAGCTGTGGTTATTTAACTAATAGGCCGATCGTATATTCAGCTTTTGCAGTTTGTCATGGGCGCTTTGCTACAGATCTGGCGCTCTCTCTCTCAACTCTCCTTGCACTGATTTTGCAATGTCAGCACACACCACTTCAGGAAAATCTGGTCATATGACAGTCTAAACACAGAAAGAGAACAAAATCACCGGGAGAAGGTTTGTGTGCAAAAAGACTGCTCATTTTAAAAATAATTCGCTAAGTTCTTTTAGTCATCTCTTCTAGGTCACCACAAATGATTAATTAAGAAAAAATTTACAGACAAGTTTGAGAAACATTTCTATTTCAAAAAGCAGTGTTTTCAAACTTGTTGATCCCCAATTTTTACCTATGTGGTATTACAATAAAGTAATTTAAAATATAAAATACTTATGTAATAAATATGAAATAAATATATAATAAAATAATTTTAAAATATACAAAATTAAAATTTGTGCATTTTTTATGCTTATAACCCTTACAGAAACATAAAACAGAAAATTTCCAATTATATACCCCTCAAAAAATCCTTCCAAAAATGAAATTCAAAATATCATCTTTACATTAATGTGGCTGGTGATGCTTTTTTTCTGGAAGGAAATCCCCTTTGTAAAATATCTGTGGTGCTGAGTGCCACAGCCTAGGTGTTTGTATCTGGAAAGCATTTGCTACTGAGTGCTGTGTGACAAGGTGGTTCCCTCACCATTTTCTCTAGGGGCACTCCTGGATAAATGTTATCTGTGTGTCTGTTGGTCTTCATTGGCATGAACACATCGTATGCTTACGAAGGGTACCTCCATTCTTTTCACATTAACTCATGAATATCAAGAATTATTCAATGCCAAAGAGATTCTGAAATCTCCCAACTATACTTAATTATAAGTTGTTTATTCACATGATCCAGCATTTACATGGGTTAATTTTTTAAGATAATTATCAAAATGAAAACACAAAATTAACAAAATAAAACTCCTACAGAAAAATCAGGAACAGCAAAGATTTTGTCACTTGGTCCCCAGGATCCATGGACCTGGCTTGAGAACCACTCTTTTAAAGACACATGCATGTGCATTTTGATTTAACAGTACTTGATCATGAGGTAATTTAAATATTTCACTGAGTTATCATAAGAATTGTCATAGAAATATTGTATGTGAAAATATTTTGCAAGTTATAAAGCAGCATAAATATGTAGTTAATTTTTTCTACCTCTTTCATTTCCTTCTTCCTCAAAGACATATGTAAGATGCACACCGAGTCTTATTGATATATTTCCCTTTTAAGATTTTGTTGCCTTGGTCTTTTTTATTAGTGTATTGATCAGCTGTCATACGTGACTTCAGAGGCAACCTTCATCTGACTAGTTACTACATTGACAGAGGTACCAATAGACCCTTCATAACTTCCTGGATGTTTGGCAAAGTGTTTGAAATAACAATGATTCAAAAGGGGGACTTCTTGAAAACTTCCTTTTGGAGCCCTAAAGTTTTAATTTATTCCACTGTACCTGATAATTGTGCTACCTGTAAAGAAATGCGCAGAGGCAGTACATGGAACTCAGGAGCATGTGTGTAGGGGACAGAAATACTTCATAACAGTGTCTGCTAATTGTACTTAAAGGAGAAGGGGAAAGTGAACCAGGTGTTAGGACGTGCTGTGCACCAGACACTTAGTAGACGCTATCTGTAGTGTTGACATTACTTCTCCATCGCGCAGGGAGGAAACCCAGATTCAGAAAAGTTCTGTTACTTGAATAAAGACACAGAAAGCTTTCCCCAAGTGAAGCAGACATTATCAACTAGTACATTATGGCTTTCCATTCTTGTCTTTTATCCTCTTCTTGTTCTTTGTCTTAAACAGGGATGGCAGTCTCATGTGTTGCGATATTAATTTATACCTTTGCTCTCAGTGCTAGAGGAAGCTTGATGGAGTTACTCGTGTATTCCCTGCCTCTGTCCCAAGAAGAAAGTCAATTTTGGTTCTGAGTTTTGAACTCCTAACCTTAAGGGCTTTTGTGTCAGGGCCACAAAGAGAAGTTATATATTAAAGTTATGTGACCTTAGGGAGTTACGTAATCTCTCTAAGCCTCAGATTTTCCCATCTGGAAAATGGGGATAATTATGGTGCCATCTCATAGGCTTGTTGGGAGGATAAAATAAAGTAATGCCTGGAAAATTCTGTTATATATATATAGTGGTATATGTATACATACCACTCCTTAGGTATTGCTTTTGGGGTCCATGCTGACTAATGCATAACTTGTTCGGAAGGCTCATTATTAGGAGGAAATTATGGTGAGTGGGTGGACGAAAGAGTGTGCTTACTAGAGTGGGGACAGATTCTTGGAGATCAAGAGACATGTTTTGGGGTTGTGGGGTCTACAAGTTGTGGAGAACTGTGCTCTGCTCATAAGCCATGGTTCTCCTGGGTGGGAGGGACTACAGCCATTAAGTGATGAGTAGAGTAGAGTGGTGATGGAGAGGACCAAGTGAGGGCCCCTGTAGGGCCCTACAGAGTGCCAGCACCTACTGCATAACCACATCTGGGTGCCAGAAGGTTGATAGTGAAGATGGGAAACTAAGCACTGAAGGGCTGGTTCCTTCCTCAATTTTCTGTATCCATTTCAACTCCTGATTCCACTGAGGGACAAGAGAACCCCAGTATTGACCACTATTGAGTATCTTGCCTTCCCTGAGCCACTGGGCTTCAGAGATTTGATTTGATTTAGAGAAAATAAAACATGTGACCTCTTTTACTCCTGAGCGTTCTATCCCGAATTCATACTGGTTGTGAATATTTATTGATTTGTGCGTGTGTGTTTTTACAAAAATTTAAAAAACTCAGTTTGTAAAATTTGCAAAGTGGAGAAAAACATAAAGAAAAAATAAAAATTGCCTGTAAACTCACCTCTTGGAAATAAGCAGTCTCATATAATATTTTTCTGAGTTTGTACTATGCATATATAATACATATATAGTTATATAAGTGAGATTATACTATGAATAGTCTTTATCCTATTTTTCTTTTGACACTGTTATAGGTAGTTTCTCATGTAATATAAAATTCTTCATAAAGACCATTTAAATGCTGCATGATATTCTATTTTAAGAAAGTACCCTAGATGATTTAACTAATTCTTTGTTGTTGGAAAGTTAGATTGTTTCCAGATTTTTGCTCTGTTAAATACTGTTGTAATGATTGTCCTCATATAAATTTATGTCCCTGTCTCATTTCCTAAGAAAGTTAACCTAGAAACTGTTCTCTCTAATTATTTCTAGTGCAACGTTTCGTTTTATTTTTTATTTATTTAATTTGTTTTTTTTTTTTTTTTTTTTTGAGTAAGACCAGCCCTGAGCTAACATCCATTGCCAATCCTCCTCTTTTTGCTGAGGAAGACTGGCCCTGGACTAACATCCGTGACCATCTTCCTCTACTTTATATGGGACGCTGCCACGGCATGGCTTGACAAGCCGTACGTCTGTCGGCGCCTGGGATCCGAACCTGCGAACCCGGGGCCGCCGAAGCAGAGCGCGCGAACTTAACCACTGCACCACCGGGCGGGCCCCTCATTTTATTTTTAAAAAGCTCATCCTGTATTTTCTTAAACCCAGTCTAAATCCAGAAATATTTCTTCAAAGAGCCTTAGTTTTCTCATAGCATTTTCTCCTCACCAGTCATCCCAAAAGACCCTCATTTTGCAATGGTTGAGGACTGTCCATGTGGCAAATTAGCAAGATTAGGAAAACTCCCATTCAGTCATTTAAATTCAAGAGTTTTCTTAGCCGCAGCCAAACCAACACTCCCAAAATTCACCCAAAATTAAAGTTATGTGGATTATTTGGTTTTGATGTTGTTTCCACATCTGGCCAGACCCAACTCTTGCTGCCATCACAGGGTCTACTATTTTGCTCAAAACTGCCTTCAGCAACATTGTAAAGGGAGTAGGAAGCTGGCGCCCTGGAAGTAATAGCAAGATGGTGATTCATCACAATGTGCGTATATTGTTGTTGCGTTTCACTCTTTCCTGGGGCTGTGTCTGGGTGTGTATGTGCATGTGCATGCGTGCACACCTAAGTGTTTTATGCGTATGTGTATTACGTGTGTGTTGTTCCAGTAGAAAGGAGTTTCCTATAGGTGTTTCAATTATCCAGAGTCCTAAACTATCTGAGGCAGTACCAGAAAATCTGTAGTGCTGGATATCTGAAAGCGTAATGGGTCCTCACTACAGAACCAGGATGGATACACCCTACCCCAGAATTCTATCCTGGTCTGCTGTTCCATTCATTCTACGTGCTAAAATCATGATTTTCCTGCGAGTTGCAAGTTCAATTTGCAATGAGACAGAAAATACATGATATCATATATTTTAGATAGAAATAATGATATCATGACCTTAACAAAGGAAAGCTTCCCTCGCCGGTCTGTGAAAGGAATATTGGCTCGTGCATGGAAGATGTATTTGTCCATCCTTGTCAGGATCAGCTTGCTTCAGACCAGGTCTTGCTTCCCACAGTCAGAGCCAATGGTGCATTTTCCTCACTTCTGCTGAAAAGTATCAAGGACTTTTGGTTTTAGGGATCAGATTTGAGAGTGATTCTCTTTGAAGCTTTCACAAAGCAGGCAAGAATTTCACACCATTTTGAGTGCTGCAGGTGAAGAATTTAACAGCTGGTGGGAGTGCAAATTAGAGCCAATTATAATTTGATTGACCTGCCTTGACAATAAAACTGTCTTCCCTAATTTAAAACGCCTAGCAGGATCCTCTCTGCCCTGGTAAGGTGGTGATTTCAAACGAAGAACAATTCAAACTAGGAAATTCTTTAACAACGCTGTGACAGTAATAAAGATTTATTTATATAGCACTTTTTTCTCTTGGACAGAAATGACTGTGTTCAAACTGAGGAATAGTGTGTTATGTACAGGAGTGAAAAAGGACTGGACTTGGCAGAAATGACTCTTAAGGATGGTGGCAGCAGAAGTAGAAAATGCATGTAAATTTTGGAAAATGATGAAGAAAAGGGAAGTGTCTCATTTCCAAAGTGTAAGACCTGTTGTCACAATATTTGTAAAGAAACCAAATGTAGAATTGAAAAGCACATTCTTTGAAACTGTTTAAAAATGGCATATGAGATTGCCCTTTTTCTTCCTGTGTTTGATTTTAGAAGCTAATTTATTCCATCACCTTATTTTAATAGGTCAAGGAAGGCTTCGAACTCCAGTTCAGACTCATCTTGCTCATTCTCTACTTCTTATTCACACTAGCTTGGGTTTATTTAACTATTTGAACTTTATAAGAAAAGAAATTGGTTGCTCTGCATTTTTCGCTTTGCTTTGAGTCAGATCTCTGGGTCATTTTCATTGACCTCTAATTTGGATGCGCATGATCTGCATGCCTCATGCTTCTGGCTCTCGGAGGGCAGTGCTCCAGGGAGCCAACTACTATCACCAACCAAAGAGAGATTCAATAGCTCTACTCTCCAATCTCACCTCTCCACTTAGGACTTACTTGATCTGGGGCACATCCCTCTCTGGGTCTCAGATTTTTCTTCTGCAAAATGGAAACAATAAAACCTACCTCATGGTATGTGGTGATTATTGAGATATGACAAAGATTTTCTCCTTGACCAAACTCTAGCCAGGCCCCTCTGAGCCCTCTTCTCGACTAGGCCTCAACCTTGGCCTCTAAAGACTTGAACAAACACTAACATAATTTCTAATAGCTTAAGGCTGATCCCTAGGATGACAGTAGCCTCCGTTAAAGTAGCTGCCTGAGAAAACTCAAGGCTACCCAGGAATTTACTGTTTGTTCCAGCCGACACCTGAAGATGGGGCCCCTGTCTTCCAGCCTCTGTGGGAGGGCAGGAGCCTAACTTCCATAAGCGCCGGTTAGCAAACCCAGATGGGTTTGAACCAAACCCCGCTTCCACTTTTTGTAATTTTCACTTCCTTGACTCTGGTGAGCCCCTGCTCACTCCCTCCCTTTTCCCGCATTCTCCCGTTAAAACACCCAGTCACCTCTGCCCAAATCAGTTCAGTTGAGTTGAATTCAGTCCACGCTGGACTCTTTTCCCTATTGCAACAGTATGTTACTGATTAAAATCTGTCCTTACCACGTTAACTAGTGTCTGGCTTTGTTTGTCTTTGACAGGTACCATATACAAAATGGCTTGGCATAATGTCTGATCCAAGTAGCTCTGAGGAAATGGTGAGACCCAGTATCTACCTCTGTCAGGACCTGCTTCTCCTTCTCTCCTTCACTGAGGCTGCCTAGCCTTCTTGCTTGCTTCTCTCTTCTTGCTCCCAGTGAACCTTTGCAACGAGTGGGGGAGGGAAGATGGAGGTTGAGGAGGAGTGCTATTCTTGCCTCCTTGATATCATACTTAGAATGAATTTCACTAGGTAACAGTGTTCTTCCTGTTGACGAGGCTCTATAATACTAACACAATTTGGACCCATTGTATGTTAAACACACTTTTGCATTTGGCTGAGAAATTTAATCTTTTTTATTTTATAGTTTATATAAAAGTAAGCAGTAACGGTTAGGAAAATAGCTGTAACAGAGGCCAGAAACGTTACGTCATAGCAAAAGGTAAGGATACTCAGTTTTTGGACGCCTTGTATCAGTGCGGATACAATCTGAGTTTTATTGCCTTCAATTTTATGACAAGTAAAGTTGCCAAAGGGAACAGAAGCCTGAGTTCCAACCAGTCAACTCAATATGCAGACTTTTGGTTTACAGCATTGTGAACTGTATACTGAGTGTAACTGAGCTTCCTCTCAATAGCTATGAATTGTCAGGAAGCTTCTATTTAAGAAGACTGAAAAAGGGCATGGGCTTTGTGACAGTGATATCTCTCCCCTTTTAAAATTAATTCTGGATGTGCATTAGGGTTTCTGGAAGTCCAGTCTTTAGACAATGAGAGCTTTCCTCTATTATTAATGTGGCTTCCGGGGTAGCCTCCTCCTAAAAAAAAAATTATTACTAATAAAGATCTATGTAGTGATGGTTGTATGTATCTTTGTACACATCCATGAAACTGAAATTTCTTGTGGGTAACACATCTGGTTTAAAAAAGTTACTTATAAGAATACTAAATGGCAAGCAAGGGTCCCAATAACCAGGTCCTGGAGTGTAGCCAATCCCCAAGCAATGAAATAATGACTTCTGCAAGCAGGCTTGACTGGGCTGGACCTGTGCAGATGATGGAGAGGAGCAGGATGCTCCGGCAGCTGCTGTCTAGTGAACTGAGACAAGGTGGGCAGACAGATGCCATAATGACCCACTAAAGAATAACCACATGCAATACAACATAGCTGTAAAATGTGGGGAAACAATGGCAGCAGATGGGCAAAAACCTGGCTCGCAGCAAGCAGGGACAGGCAGCTCATTTATAGCAAAAAGCCCTGCATGGCTCAGGGAGGGACAGGAGTCCAGACCCATACCAAGCCTGCAAATAGCAACAGGCCCTGTAAGCAGCATTCATCCTTTTCAAATATTTATTGACTACTTGCTATGCATATCGCACTTGGCTAGGTGCTATGTGAACACAGGGATGAAAACAGGCTTACTGACTTCAAGGAGTTTAGAGTCTAACGGACATGCAGTGGGTTTCTGTTTATATGACATAGAATTTGGGAATTATCTTGTGGTTATTGACATCACTGGCACTTAACATTTTTCAAATCTGGTTATTCTTCTCCTAGATCTTGGATGGCATAACTTCAAAACCAAAGGAGACGGAGTTTTAGAGGAGTAGAAGGCTGCAAGCAAGATTTAATGTCACATCTCCAGCAACTTTGCTCCAAGACTGTCCAATAGCTAAGACTGTTGAATGAGAGTGTTGTTCTTCAGTTTTAGCCACAACGCACAGGGTCACCTCCTACAAATACCCTGCAGGAAGGATGACCAGCCCTTATTTTAGCTTTATCCAGAAAGATATCTGTGGAAGAAGGAGCATTGTAGTTTCCAAATACAAAGGACAATTCCATTCTGTGTGTGTGCATATGTTTGTGTATACACACACATACAAACATGCATTCTGGATTATGTCTTGTATTGTTTGGCTCCTGAATAAGCACTGTTTATCACCATCACAGTCACGATCATCATCGAGTTGGCAACTATAAACTAAAAAAAAAAAAATCCTATCCTAGCAGTTGAGTACTTTTAATAACCTGGACACAAGCTATTGTTTACAATGAGTATTAAAAAGAAAAGAGGATTGAAGTACAATGTGAGATCTGCTTGTATATGGAGACGTCTTGGATTCTAGCTAGAATAGTTTGTAAGGGGTTAGCCTGTGGAATTGTTGCCCCTCCGTTTTCTCCACACTAGAATAGACTGACATGGTTTGAAATACTTTGGCTGTAACCTATAGATAGTGGAACAGAGATAATCACCTATAAATAAATTATTAAAATTGCTGCACTTTGGCATATTCTAGTTTGGCAGATTTATTCTTCCTTTAGAGAATGAATTCAAGAGAGAAGCAATCCTCATTCCATTTTTATCTATCACATTTTCTTGTTCCTGAGATGGCACGAAGACATGGGTTTATGGAGGCAGAGTCTCTTGGAAGGCTATCCTCTCTGAGGGACATGAGTAGTTGAACATGTTTCAAGCAGAGAATTTCTGAAACAGGAAGATTCGATTGGAACCAGATATTGGCCAAACTGTGGAAGGTCTTAAATGCCAGTATAAAGAGATGAGGCTATGTCATAGACGTTAGACAGCCACTAATGTCTATGAGATGAGAAAAGGATAGATAGATAATAGATGGACAGATATATGTATACATACTTATATATAACTTTATATGCTAAGTACAGATATCTCATACTATACCTATCTATCATCTATTTATCTATTTATCTATCATCTATCCATTTATATTTCTTTTATCTACCTACCTACCTACGTATTAGCTATCTGTCTAGGTCTATGACTGTGATTACAACTATAGCTATATATCCTCCTTAGCGTGACTTTACCTATCCAGGATTGGAGTGGGGGTGGAGAACAGAATGTTGAAGAAGAATTGTAAAAATACTAGCTGGTTTCATTTCTCTTATTATAATATGAGAATGGTAAATGGAAACTCTAGGATGAAATGCCTATATTTAAGTATTATAGCTTTAAAACTTAATGGTTTCTAGTAGATTCTGCAAAGAGATTTAAAGATGAGAACACCATACACTGGGTAATGAGAATGACTATTATTGATGACAATAATAATAACTTGCTAACTCACAATTGGGAAAGGAGATTTACAAAAGAAGTTTTTCCTATGTAAAACCAGAAGATTGACATTCCTGGCTGTGGAATGTAAATTCAGAAATTAGCCCGTTATTTTACAACTCTTATAGAGATGTGACATATACTTCTTGGAAGCTTTTGTAATTTCCTTCCATCTTTAGAAAAAGGTGTAGAATAACATTTATTTTAAAAATTATTTTTTGGTCCTAGGATCATAACATAAACCATAGTAGGTGTTTAATGGTTGAAGTAGCACAACTTTCCTAAAAATAGCGATTACATTTGATCACTCATTTTTTTCATTCTTTTACCTATTCTTTCACCTATTTGTTTTAGGCATCATGCCAAACACCCAAAAGAAAGAATCACACGGTACATTTGAAGCAGTCTTTGGAGTATCACCGTCTATAGGAGAGAACAGAGAGTAAACAGCTGAAATATGCTACGTAGATTAAGGAGCAAGCACTGTAGGAAAGAGCCATTAGGTCAGTCTAGAGCAGGGTTTTTCAAACTTGGCACTATTGACAGACACTTTGGGCTGGATAATTCTTTGTTGTGGTGGGGTGAGGGGGCTGTCCTGTGCACTGTAGGGTGTTTAGTGGCATCCCTGGCCTCCACCCACTAGTTGCCAGTAGCACCCTCCCTAATTTCATGAACATCAAAAATATCTCGATATTGCCAAGCATTCCCTGGTGGCAAAATGGCCTACCATTGAGAACCACTGCTCTAGAGAATCCTGTGGATTTTTAGAGGTGAGAAAGATTTCTATAGATTTATTTTAAAGTTATTGTTATTTATTATTTCACTCAGTTTTTTTCATTTAGCCAACATACATTTATTTTAAAAGGACCAGAAACTAGCATGGAGAGGATATAGTGAAGATTTTCTTTTTTTATAGAAGATAAAAGACATCAGGTATTCTGTGTGAAACTTACTTGCCTGAATAGCTTCTGTATTCTTATGATTAAGAAATGGGATAATCTAGAAAGAATGTGGCATAGATTATAAACTTCATGAGGCAAGGATCAAATTGGTATTTTAAAAACCTTTATTAAGGAATGATTTATATACCCTGAAATTCACCCATTTCAAGTATGTAGTTACATGAGTTTAAGTAAATTTGTACAGTTGTGCAGCCATCACCCCAGTCCAGTTTTAAAACATTTCCATCACCCCAAAAGTTCTCTTGTGGATGTTTGCAGTCAATATCTGCTTCCACCTCCAAGTCCCCTCAACCATTGATCTTCTTTCTGTTACTACAGTTTTGTCTTTTTTAGACATTTATTATAAATCGTATAACATGGAATCATGTAACAGTCTTTTCTGTCTGACTTCATTCAGTCAGGACAATGTTTTTGAGGTTTATCCAGGTTGTGTGTTATCACTAGTTCCTTTTAATTGCTGAATAGTACTCCATTGTATGGGTAACCATATTTTATTAATCTGTTTACCAGTTGTTAGCGGTTTGGATGGCTTCTAGTTCCTGGGTATTATGAATAACAGTAGTCTGAAAGATCTTTGTATGGACATGTTCTCCTTTTCTTTGGTAGATACCTTGGGATGAAATTGCTGAGTTGTATGGTAAGTGTATATTTAACTTTTTAATAAGCTGCTAAACAGTTTTTCAAAGAGACGATTCCATTTTATGTTCTCACCAATAATGTATGCAGTTTACAGTTTTTCCATTTCCTTGTCAACACTTAGTAGTGTCAATCTGTTTGATTTTAGCCATTTCAGTGGTCTTGTAGAGGTATCTCTTTTTAATTTGCATTTTCTTTATGACTAATACTGTTGAGTACTTTTTCATTTGCTTATTTGCTATTTGTATATATCTTTGGAGAAGTATATTTTCAAATCTTTTGTGATTTAATTTTATCTTATTATTGAGTTAGAAGGGTAATTTATCTATTCTGAATAGAAGCCATTTATGAGATACATGCTTTGCAAATATTCTCTCCCAGTCTGTGGCCTCTATTCATTTTCTTTTTTTGTGTGAGGAAGACTAGCCCTGAGCTAACCTCCATTGCCAATCCTCCTTTTTGCTGAGGAAGCTTGGCCCTGGGCAAACATCCATGCCCATCCTCCTCCACCTTATATGGGAGACCGCCACAGCATGGCTTGACAAGTGGTGTGCCAGTCCGTGCCCGGGATCCGAACCTGCGAACCCCAGGCTGCTGAGGTGGAGTGCGCAAACCCAACCACTACGACACTGGGCCTGCTCCTCTATTCATTTTCTAATAGTGTCTTTTGAATAACAAAATTTTTATTTTATTTTGGCGAATCTAGTGATCATTTTTTCCTTTTCTAAGTGGTGCTTTTGGTGTCTATCTAAAAAATATTTGCTTAACCTAAGTCACACAAAGATTTTCTCCTAACAATTTTATAGTTTTAGATCACACAAATTTAGGCTAACATCCATTTTGAGTTAATTTTGTGTATGGAGAGAGGTTAGTGTCAAGGCTCAGTTTTTAAAATATATGAAGAACCATTTGTTTTAGTATAATTTTTACAAAAGACTATTCTTTCTCTATTGAATTTCCTTGGCAGTTATGTTGAAAATCTATTGACACTGACCACAGATGTTCTGGTCTATTTCTGGATTCTCTATTCTCTTCCATTTATCTATATGTCTATTCTTGTACCTATACCATATTGTCTTGATTATTGTAGCTTTACAGTAAGCTTTGAAATCAGTATAAATTCTAACAAGTTTGGTCTTCATGTGTTTTCCAAATTGATTTGGGTATTTTAGGTCCTTTGTTATTTCCATGTAAATTTTATATCAATATGTCAATTTTTACAAAAAAATACTTGCTGGGATTTAGACAGGAATTGTGTTGAATCTTAGGATTAGTTTGGGGAGAATTGCCGTCTTAATAAATTGAATCTTTGGATATATGAATGTGGTATATCTCTCCATTTATTTAGGTTTCCTTTAATTTATGTCTTGCATTTCTTTGGTTAAATTTATTCCTAAGTATTTATTATGTTGATGCTTTTGTGAATGGAATTTTCTTAATTTAGTTTTTAATTGATTGGTGGTAGTACATAAAAATGCCTGCATTGATTTTTGTATATTAATCTTATAACCTGTGATTACTAAACTTGCTTATTAATTCTAGTAGCTTTTTGGAAGATTCCTTATGATTTTCTACATACAAGATCATTTCTGTATATAAAGACAGTTTTATTTCTCCCTCTGTGATTTGTATGACTTTTACTTAGTTTTCTTGCCTTATTCCACAGTGTTGACTAGAAGTGGCAGGAGCAGACATCCTTCCTTGTTCCTGATCTTAGCAGGGTGGCATTCAGTCTTTTACCATTAAGTATGATGTTAGTTGTAAGTTTTTTGTAGATGTTCTTTACCAAGTTGAGAAAGTTCCCTTTTATTCCTAATTGTGTGAGGATTTTTATCATTGATATGTGCTGTTTCTTATCAAATGATTTTTCTACATCTGTTGAGATGATTTTTCCATTTATTCTTGAGTCCATTTTAGTAATTTGTGTCTTTCTAGGAATCTTTAATTTATCACAATCTTAAGTTAATATTGATTTAATTTGAATAAAATATAGCAACTTTGCACTAGTACAGCTACATATCCTTGTCCCTTCTTAGTGCTATTGTCATATATGTTATATTAATATATGTTATAAACCTATATTATAATATAGGTATAATTACAGTATCATAATTATTGCTTTAAACAACCTTATGTTTTATAAGGAAATTACAAGATAAAAAATATGTACAATCTTCAGTCTTTTATATTTACCCACATATTTACTATTTCTAACGCTCTTCATTCCTTCTCATGGATCCCAGTTACCATCTGGTGTCCTTTCCTTTCAGCTTGAAGGACTTAAACTTTAGTATTTATTGTAGCACTAGTCTGCTCTCAAAGAATTTTTTCAGTTTTTGTTGTTCTGGAAGTGTTTTTATTTCACCTTATTTTTGAAGAATAGTTTTATTGACTACAGGATTCCTTGTTGACACATTTTTCTTTCAGCACTTAGAGTTTGTTATCCCACTGCCTTCTGGCTTCTATTGTTTCTGATTAGCAATCAGCTATTAATTGTATCATTATTGCTTTGTACCTGGTGAATCATTTTCTCTTGCCACTTTCAAGATTTTCTCCTTATTTCTGGCTTTCAGCAGTTTGACAATGATGTATCTATATGTGGTTCTCTTTGTGCTTATTTTATTTGATGCCTGTTGAACTTCTTGGATCTGTAAGTTAATGTTTTTTCACCAAATTTTGGGAAATTTCTGTTTCTTCAAATATATTTTTGTCCCTTTCCTTCTCTCTTCTCTTCTATTGGGACTCCCATTACACACATGTTGGATTGCTTGACATTACCTGGCAAGTCTCTGAGGATCTGTTAATTTTTCCTCATTTTTTCCCCTCTTTGTTCTTCAGCTTCAATAATTTCTATTGATCCATCTTTAAGTTTCCTCTTCTTTCTTTTGCCATCTCAAGACTGCTGTTGATCCTATCTATTGAAATTTTCATTTAAGTTTTACTCTTCTAGAATTTTCATTTGGTTATTTTATATAATTTTTGTTTCTCCATAGAGACTCCTTATTAACTGACTAATTGTTAACATATTTTCTTTAGCTCTTTGAACATAGTTTTAATTATTTGAACATATTTATAATAGCTATTTGAAGACTTGTCTGCCAAATCCAACATCTAGGTTTGCTCAGAGTCAGTTCTAATGACTGTTTTTCCCCCCTTGAATATAGGTCACACTTACTTGTTTCTTTACATGTCTGGTAATTTTTAGTTAAATATCTGACATTTTATTTAATATATTGTAGTAACTTTAGATTCAGTTTTATTTTCTGGAGTGTTGTTACATAGATTAATTAATTGATTAATTAATAACTTGTCTGCATTTACAATGTGGAGTTTGTCTTTCTCATAGTGTGCAACTGCTGATGTCTCTGGCTATTTGTTTTTCTCATTTTTATTTTTTAACCTGGCTCACTGCAGGGGGGTTATTCCTTCATCTTTATAGTTTAGTCATCAACCAATGATTAGGTCTCAAGTTGTGTTCAAACACTTTGAACTCCTTAGACTTCCACCCTGTGTCGATTGAGTTGTGTGTGACCAAGGAGCACATTCAAAGTTGCAGCTGGTTCTCAAGTGTCCTTTGGTTTTCTCATTTCCCAAGGATCCTTAGGATCACCCCTACACATGTGTAGTTTTGCAGTCAGCCAGGCATGTGAGGAGGAGAGCTTATCTTAATCCTTTTATGATGCTATAAATTCCAGTGTCTCCCCATTAAATTTCTGGCTGGTTGGATGGTCATCTTAAACTGGGAAACACAACATTGGTCTAGAAAAGCTGCAGGTTTTTATAGTTTATCCCAAACCAAACCTTCAATTTTTAGCTGTGAGTGTCATAGATGTTTGCCCACCTCCCTCCTCCACCTCTGCCCCAAGGCAAGTCAGCCTTCTTTGACGGCAAAGTTGCTTTTTTATTGCAGCTAACCTAAGTTGGCATGGCTATAATTCCTGCCAACTGAGCTGGGGGGTGAGAGTACCGGAGCAGCCCAAGGCAAGAGGCCACATACTGTCACCATTCTTACCCAAAGCTCTATCAGTTTCTGTGTTTTGGAATAAATGTTTCTTAATTTATTTTCTGCTTTTGGTAGGTTTCCGCATGCTGAAACAAATTTTAAAAACAATTTTGTCCAGTTTTATGTTTGTTTTCAGTGAAAGGGAAACATCTGACCTCTTCATGTGGCCGTTACTAGAAGATCAAATCAGTTTTTATAACAGATTTGTAGAGAGTAGCATTCAATAAATACGTGTTGAGCATGGTTTATTGAAAGGCAGACTCTGTGCTGAAGAACCTTCAGAGAATGATAAACTCTGTATCTCAGGATGCCACGTTACTCCGGGAGCTCCATAGATGTTTGTTGAATGAAAACATGAACTAAAGAAACAGCCAACTTTTTCTTTGCTTTTATAAGAGAGAGAAATTGGAGAATACTAACCTAAAAATTTCATTGAAGCTTTGTTTTGATAACAAATGTATTGATTTACCTGAGCCATTGTATTAGGTTCTGCTAAGATAATAAAAATCCCTCTCTCTTCTACATCTTAAGAAGTCTTTTACAGAGGTTCAAAAACACTTGTTTTTCATCTAAATAAATAAATAAAAAAACAAGCAGAGAGACTACAATGTAGGTAACCTTTCCCTGCAATGGCTTTCACCCCCTTCTAGCTCCAACTTCTGCACAAGCCTGTTGGAAGGTTGACGATGTTTAGAGAACGTGTCAACGGGACAGTGCTGTGTTTATTATCAAATGTTTCTGTTTAGGGATTGAAAACTCTAGCTCTGAAGAGAGTCATCTTGATCCGGGTATTTCTGAACAATTTGGGGCTTATTATTCTCTTTAGAAGCTTCGTTTAATCTGAAACTATACATCAGAGGTCTCAGACTGACAGCCTGAATCAGCCCACAAACATGTTTTATTTGGTCTAAGCAGTGCTCGAACAGAATCTCCTGTCACAGTTTACAAATCAGAGATTTTATGGAGCAATACAGATTTCCTAATCTGGAACCCTCACCACACAGCCTTGTTCCCCTTCAGAAGGCACCTGAGCTGAGCTCTCCGGGTCCCCTCAGTCCCGGCCTTGCCCAGCTGGACTCCCTTCTCACAGGACCACGTCCATTCCACCCTAACCCTGTAGACTTTTGCTTTCATGACTTTTGGGACTGTGGCCTCAAAAGCCAGACTGCTGCCCGGGGGACATGCTGGTCGTCAGTAGAGGACTGAGCTGCATTATTTATCCTAAAGGAAATTGGGTCAGGTAGAAAGCATTTGAGCCCAGAGTAGAGAAGAATTTTGTAGCCAGAATATATACCAGTGACATAAATTAGGATAGAATTGAAATGATATAAATGTCATTCATTTATTCATTCATTCACTCATTCACAGAATATTTATAGACTGACCGGGTCTGGTTCACCACTGTCTCTCCAAGACCTGAAGCTCCTGATATATAATAAGGATAATAAAATAAATGTTCCATATGTAATAAAATAATTTTCCATACATGTTCCATAAATAAATTAACAAGTGAATGAATTGCATTTATTTTATTTCATTTCCATGGAAAATGAGATAACTTACTTCCTCAATCTTTCCTCTCCCAGCAACCCTCAAATTTCAATTTTAGAATGGTATCTAGTGGTATTAGTGAAGACTTTCACACTTGTTAATGAAGAAAAAAGGAGTAAAAAAACCCCCCAAATATTACCTATTTTACCTGTAATTGGGACTGAGCAGTCTACTTCTCATGAGGCAGAAAAACCCAAATTGGTGGAATCAGGTGGCTTATTATTGCAGAGAAGACTGTTCAGCCTTCTGCTTTCTACATGAAACTAGGGAGAGTAACATTAGAATCGAGAGTGGACTCTTTCCTTGAGAAGCATTTTAATCCTTTAGTAACTGAGACTAGAGAGCATGCAAATTACAAGCCAATCTAAAATTGACTGACACAAGTTCCAGGTTTATAAGCCAAATCCATAAGATCTGTAAATACCAAAGAAAATACAGATGTTAAATTTAAGATCAGATTCCTTCCTCCACTCATAGCTTAATCATATTGTGGTCAGAAGCTGGTATTATAAGACCATGCTCTGATAATTCTGCTCTGGGAGGCAAGGCTCTCATGAGAGAGAGAGAAAGACAAGATTGGGAGCACTTTCGAGAAAAGATCTGAGAGAAAATTCTGGGACTGTGCCACCCAGCTCCCGGGCCCAGGGAGGGTCCATGGCAGATGTTTGGAATGAGCATCTTGCTGCTCCCCCAGCGGCATTCTTATAAAATCAGCTCTGGTGAGTGATATTCTTGATACTTGATGTTTTGCCAGAAGTTGGAATATTGCTTTTCTCTTAAATCTATACGTGCTGCTTAGAAGCCACTGGGTTTCTACTCAGAATTACAGATATCCCAGAAACAATTTTCAAACATTATGTAACACGTGTTATTAATCCAGGATGTGTAGATCTTTGGACTTAAGGAGACAGAGGAGTGTCGTGAAGAAAGCATTGCATCAGGAATCAGAAGGCCTAGCGCCTGACTGCAGCTTTGACTCATGTCTTCTCTTCATTGCAGACTCCACCCCCACCCCCACCTTGCTGCTACCACCATAAATACTCGAGGAAATTGATACTCAGCCTATTCCAGAGCTGCAAGGCTCACAATCTCCTGGCCAGGACTTTAGACTCCAATCCATATAAGAGATCCTGGTCTTTTAACAGAACTAGAAATGTCCTCAAGTGGAGAATACTCTTATAGAATTAAAAACAAAATAAAATGGAAATCCATTTGTAATTTGCAGTATGAAAAAGGCTTGTAAAATGAATCAAAATACATGAGTCCAACATGAACGAGAATGCCGACTGCTGACTATGAATATCTGAACACGGTGCTACTTCCTAATTGCCTCGCTTGCAACAGAGAGAAATAAAATAGTGAGAGTGTGAAGTGTATAAAGAATTCTACCGCTCTCCCGGGGCTCAAAGACCCACAGATTGGAGAAAGTAAGTGAGTGCCTTTCTGACCATTGAATTCCTCACTCTTATTGCAAGTTAGAAAGCTCTAAGGAGGACTTGAATGAAACCAGTCTTCGCATTTCCGAAGAGAGAACTGAAACAGCTTTGGAGACAGCGCCACCTAGTGTCCACATAAAAAACTCCCTGGCAGTCATCTTTGCGGTAATTGGCCCCAGTAACTTCTATGAAGTAGGGCAAGGAAAATAAATCCATCAAAGCTGACTGAGTAACAGAGAGAAATGCCAGCTGAAAGCATTTTTGAGTCTTGATGCCTTCAAAAGCCAGGAAACTTAATCCTTGCCTTATGTTTCTTTCTTCGTGCCCAAAAGGCAGCCAAGCTCGTCACTAAACCAAGGGAGGTGAAGCAGGTCACTAAGTTTATAATGTAGTTGGTAACTGGTTTTCATTTTTTCTCTGCATCCTGGCAGCAGGAGATAGGCAGCTTGTTATAACTTAGAGGGGGCTCCTGGAAAGCCTGCTTGCTGGGTGTATTTCTGTAGGCGTGGGCTCGCTGGGAATATTATTACCTCATGGAGTCATGGATTTAATAGCATTTCTTCCACTTCATTCAGCACAGCACTAAGTTACAGTGACTCCGGCTTCAGCACATTACAGACACACATTGTTCCCGATAGCATCACATCCTCACGGTCCCATGTGGGTCCCAACACGCCGCCTGCTTTTGCACACACGCCACACACGCCATTCTCACACTTCCCGGCTTTCTGGCCCAGGGTGTTCTCCACCTGCCTTACTGACCTAACTGATTTGCACTCCTCTCCCCTCTGCCTTTCCCTTCTTCCTTCCCTCCCTTTCATTCTCCTCCCTCTGCTCTATCATAATAACTATCATTTTGGGGCACGTACCATGTTCCAGGCACTGTGCCAGGCGCTTTGCATGTAATTTGTCATTTGAGATGTTATTATGTCTGTCTTGTGGGTTAGGAGACGGTGGCTCTGAGTGAAGCACAATCAGGGGAGTGGAGTGAGCTGCTCTCCCCCATGCTGCTTCCAGTCTTCAGATGTTTCTACCATGTGGAGGGAGCTTCGTTAGCAATGACACTCCTGACCGCTCTCTCTGCCTTCTCTCGCTCCTCCCAGAAGAAGAGAGGAGTGATTTAATCTCATGATGGGTTTGGAGGGAGAATGGGGTTTGTGTAGCCCAAGCCCTACTCTCTTTTTTTCTCCTGGGAGCGAGGCTGCCTACGGGGAGCGTGAATTTTGGTCTGTTTCCCATTCTATATATTTCACAGGGCCGACTCTGTCCCTGTGCTGTGCATGACTGGGCGGGCAAGTCTATTCAGTCTTGGGGTACTGCGGTAGGAAAGCCCACTCGCCCACAGATATAAACCACAGCCACTGCGCTCAGCTCTTGTCAGTGCTGTAGGGGACGTTTTCATTTCCATCTCTCTTGGTTCACAACTTTGATATGTTTTTCATTGGGGCACCTTGAACTCTTAACACTTAGGAAAGTATTTCCTTGCTAAATACAGAGCAGAGGGTTGGGGTTATTTGAACCCCAACTTCAGATGATTCAAACTCAGAAGAGCTTTTTTTTTAAATCAGAACCAATTTACTCTGATGTAGAGAATGTTCTGGACTGGCAATCAGAAGATACAGGATCTATTCTGGGCTTAGATTCTTCCAGCTTTGCAACTTGGAGCGAGCAGCTGCTCTTGGCTTTGGCTTCCCCATCTTGGCTTCTGTGATTCCAAGGTCAAGGGACCATGATCTGGGGGCACCGTGAAGAGATGATGCTCATCTCTGTGCAAGGAAGAAGCTTTGCATCCACTTCAGATGAGCTGCTGCTTGTTCAACTCTCCCCTTCTTGGGAAAGCTCAGGTTGTTTTTCAGAACATTCTGAAAGAGTTTCAGAGCATTCATGGCAGCGTTTGCCTAAGAGCCCCCTTTGGTCCTGCTGCCTTCAGGATCAAGCCTCTGACCCTTTTTTTGTTGTTGTTGTTACACACCCTGGCCAAGGGTCAGCCAGTGTGTTTGATTTTTGATTGTGAGCCCAAATTTGGGACTCATGGGTTGACAAGTTGTTTTCTTCTTGATTTGTAAGTTTGTTCCAGAGTTACTCACTTTGAATCACATTTAGTTATGCATTTACTAACTTGGCTTTATTGAGAAGAATGGCATGATGTGGACTGTGGAGAAACTATGGAGCCTAAAGCCACCCAGAGGAAAGTATCAGAGGATGGTAGGTGCATCACCTCTGCTCTGAAAGGACAAGAACAGGAGATGAAAAAGGGGCACAATCTGACCTTGCCTGGTGTTTTCACTGTGGCCTTACTCTTTACCCAGACCCTCACCTTAGTTTTAGCACATTTTAGCATCATTTTAGGTTGTCATTTTCCTTGAAATAATTACTTGCTCCTCCAGATCCTGATACACTGAGCACCATTCATGCCAGACACCATCTACGTGCTGTGTGGCACCCCTCACCTCCGTCACCAGTTCCCCTCTCTCTGCCACGGAAGACAGTCAGATGGGCTTTGCCCTGGACTTCCAGGAAAGAGAAGAGTTGGAGTGGGACGTGATTAATGGGACACATGTTGGTGTTGATGCCAAGTCTAGAAGCTTGATAAATATGAGTCTCCTTTGTTCCTCATCTCCTTTCCTTGGTGATCTCATCCCTTCTATATGCTGATAATTCCAAAATTTGTATCCCCAGCCTGGACCTCTCCTCCCAGTTGCAGATTCATATCTATCTATCTATCATCTATCCATCCATCCATCCATCTATCTCAATAAATATAAATGATATATGCCAATGACATTTATATACCTATATATATCATTGCCTCCTCATCAGAGGGGAAGCACTTGAATGCCCAACAGGCACCCCAAATTTAGCATGTCCTGAACTGAGCTCCACATCGTCTCCTCCCAGATCTGCTCTTCCCTGGGTTCTTTTCTCAGCTTTCCTCGTCACAGTAAGTGGCATCTTTCCAGTTGCTCGGGCCAAACCTTGGAAACATCTTTGACTCCTCTCTCTCTCACATCCCACGTCTGATCTGTCAGCCAATCCTGTGCTCTCTACCTTCAAATTTATACCCAGGTTTTGACCATTTTCTCCTGCTTTCACTGCTAGCACTCTGGTCCCAGCTGCCCTCGTCTCTTGCCTGGACTTCTGCAATAGCCCCTGGGACGTCTCCCTGCTTTCCTCTTGCCCCCTCCAATCTGTTCTCAGCCCAGAAGCCCATGTGATCTTGTTAAAATATGTCAGTTCATGGCACTCTGCTCAAAACCTTCCAATGGCTCTCTAGCTCAGTCAGACACAGTCCTCTTAGCTGCCCTGTTTCCTGTCTGCTCTTATCACCCTCTTGTTCTGTTCCTGCCACACTGGTCTCTTTGCCTTTCCTTGAATGTGTGAGGCAGGCTCTCACCTCAGAATCTGTGTACTGACTGCGTCCCCTATGTGGGTGCTCCTTCTCTGGAGTCCACGTGGCTCACACCCCACCTTTGTTAGGTCTTTGCACAACTGTGAGAGCCCCTCTGACTGTTCTTCTAAAATTGCATCCCTCACCACCATCTCTGCTCATGTACTTAGCAGAGCTTATCACTATTTAATATACTCTGTATGCTGCTTATTTATACCATCTTCTCCACGAGAATGTAAGCTCCATTAGGACAGGGATTTCACCGATTTTTTCCCAGCTGTATCCCCAGCAATTCGAGCCGGGTACTCAATAAAATAAATATTTGTTCAATGAATGAAGGAAGATAAGGAGGACCAGATGGATGATGCAAGAGTTTCACCTCATGGTGGACATTGAGCAGACAACCAATCATTTAAAAAGCAGGCTGTATTCTGATACCAGAAATTATATTATTAGAGATTTATTTTCTGCTTAGAGTTTAATCTTATTTGATTGAACAAATATTTATTGAGTAACTGCCATGTCACTGTGCTGGGGTCTAAGGGTACAAATATGGTCCATGTTTTTGTGTAGAGGAAGACTAAAGTGAGAAATTTACATACAAATAGATCATTTCAATACAGAGTGGTAAGTAAATGCTGAAACGTGCCATCTAGGGTAAACAGTTTAGGTCTCCTTAGTCATTTTCACCTTAGATTTTTTTTTTTTTTACCAGTTTCTGTAAGAGAGTATATTTTGATTGACAGGGATAGAAGAGAGAAATTGTATGCATTTACTCAAGAAGCACATCCTAAGTAAGAGCCTTCATAAAAGGTAATTGAGGACAATCATTGCTAAATAATATTTTGATGGCCTGCCCTCCCCTTTTAAGAACTTGCTATTTACTTTAAATAAATCTTATGAACTCTTAGTACCTAGTAATTTCTCTTTGCAAAGAGAGGTTAATAAAAATCTTCCTTCCATGAAAGGAATAGCTCACAGTTCAACTGGATGAGCCCTAGTCTGCACCTTGATCCACACTTATAAGCAGCAGCTCATTCTACTAAAACCCTGGTCTGTTATAGCACCATTTTGAGGTGCGGTTAGCCATTTGTCTATTCCTTGCTCTCTGAGAGCCTGAAATCCTGCTTCAGTTGTTGGCTGGGTGCACTAAGGTCAGAGAAACTTTCTAAGCAAAATCAGAAGTATTTCTGTAACTTGAGATTTTAAAAAAACAACGACAATGGTTTGCTGAGAACTAAACATCCTCTATGGAATTGACTTTTCTCAAGAGTTACCTTGAGCTCAAATGCTTAACCATCCTTCAAGGGCCAGAGGTAATTTTTTTTAGGAATTATTCCGTGGCATCTCTCCCCCACTCAGTCTGGATCAAGTGAGCCTTTTTCATGTGCCTATAGCACCCCAAATTTCCTTTATTCCAGCCTACCCAGAGCTAGGCCACGCTTCGCAGGTTGAGTACAGTTCTCCAGACTGCCAAGTCTACCCTAAACTTCTGACACCAGCTGCAAGTTTGGGAGTCCCTGCGGACACCCTCACTTCAGACCAGCTGGGTACCAATTTGGGAGTCCCCACTGACTCCCCCAGGTTTAATAATTCACTAGAAAGGCTCACAGAACTCACCGAAAGTGCTATAGTTAACCAGCCAAAAGAAGAGATGTGCAGGGAGGAGTCGGGGAGGGTCCCAAATGACAAGCTTCTGTGGTCCTCAGGGATGTGTCATCTTCCTGGGCACATCCATGTGTGACAATACGCAGAGTATTGCCAACCAGGGAAGCTCACCCAAGCTTCAGTGTCAGTTTCAACTGAAGCTTCATTACGTAGGCATGATTGATTGATCACTGGCACTGAGTGGTTGAACTCAATCTCCAGTCCCCTTCCCCTCCCAGAGGTCAGGCTGATATCCGTGGCTGAGCCCCAACCCTCTAATTGGTGGTTGGTCTTTCTGGCATGGGCAGCCCCCATCTCGAGTCATCTGTCTGCATTAACTCTCAGGTGTGGTTGAAGGGGCCCACCAGGAATAACAAAAATATTCCAATCACTGGGAAATCCCAAGGGTTTACAGGTTGCCTCCCAGGAATGAGGAATAAAGGCCAACCAAATTCTTTATTAAACACAGTTTCTGTGACACTGTATTTATGGCTGCATGTTTATCTGTCTCCCCAGTTAATTTCTTGAGGGCAGGGAATATGCTACCTTGTTCTTTGTTATCTTTGCACTTAACACAAAGTGGGTGCTCAAAAAATATTTGCCACATGAATGAGCAACAAACTGCAAGTATTAGGCAGATTTTATTCTGGCATTAATTCTACCATTAGGGAGTTAAAATCCTAAGGCACTTGTAAAATCCTAAGCCGGTTATCCCAGTCTGGATTCTCTTTGTGCATTGCTTGGTTTTCTTTAGAGTACAGATTTTCTCTTATGGCTCATGCTGGTCCACACCTCACACTGTCCCAGCCAGTTCAAGTCAGAGTAATGGCTCTCTTATATTGAGACTGATATACTTATTGCAGTGTGGAAATTAATAAAGTCTCTATCAACTGAATTTACGTAGCTCTGGCTCCTAGCTACTGCACGGATCCTTGCCAATGCTGGAACAATATTAAGTTTCCTTTCTTAAATGCTTGCTCTACAAGAAACTGCCTGCTTTTCTTGTTTTAATTCTTTCTGCTGCTGTGGTATGGCTAAAGTGGGGTGACACCTGACAGAGGGATTTCAAGTGTCCTGACTTTCATCAATATGAAAGCTACTTCCAGGCTAAGTTATGAAATAGTCACTTTTGTAAGGCAAAAGTCTTTCCCCCTCTTTGTGACTCAAAGCACCTTTTTTCTGTGATTTCTTTTCTTTTTCTTTTTCTTTTTTTTTTTTGGTGAGGAAGATTGTCCCTGAGCTAACATCTGTGCCAATCTTCCTCTGTTTTGTATGTGGGACACCACCACAGCATGGCTTCTTGAGGGGTGTGTAGGTCTGCTCCCAGGATCTGAACCGGCAAACCCAGGGCCACCGAAGTGGAGTGTGCAAACTTAACCACTACATCACCAGGCCAGCCCCTGTGATTTCTTTTTATGTTTCATTATTAAAGATCTCACTGACTTCCCAAAATATGCCTTCTCACTGGCTATGTTAGTCTAAGATTTTATTTTTAACCTTTTCATGCCCATGACTGTGTGGAATATATGCTGAGGATAACAGCAAGGGGACCTGGACTTGGAGGAGACACGAATAGCAAACCATCCCTTTGAGGGTCTATAACAGAGAAGGAAGACTAGCTGCCAGCCACGAATAGAAGGTGGTTCTCTGGCTCCAACAGTGGCTACTGGTGTGTTCCCTGATAAGAGTATTGTTATGCCAACGTGGAAGTGGCGTTAGCTTGCCAGCTGCAGAGCACACATTCTTCTCTGGACTTTGGCTTGCCTGCAAGTCCAGGAGACATTTGGGGGAGTGAGTGGTGGGTAGAGGTAGTTTTGTTGGGGTAGAGGGAAGGTGTTTAACTAGCGTTGACCTCATTTCAGTAGGATACAAAGCAGCATCCCTACAAAGAGCTAAGACTGTTTAAAAATTGCTTAAATATTCCATATCCTTTGCAGAAATTTGAGAAAATAAAGATAAGCAAAAGACGTTCTCATCCTTATAAAACACTCTAAGATATATTAAAAGAACATTGGTTTTATCCAAGGTCATAAACGTTCAAAGTCCAACTCTTGGAGAACGTGTGATGCGAGAGACCACACCTATCTTTTTCTTCTTTTCACTTCTTGTTCTCTTCCTTTCCTCCTTTGATACAGAACGATACAAATATTGAGACAATGGGGCAGACTTGTGGTTTTAGAGGGGGCGTGCTGTTGGCTTGTGGAGTGCCACCCGAGAGGATGACAATTCTGTGAGGGGCGAGGCGAAGGGAAGCCCAGGTCCCATCCAGATCCAACCCCTGTCGGAAAGGCTCCCTTGCTGTTGTGTGTGTGGAGTAACAGTGACATCCTGTGGCCAGTCTGGTTGATCTAAGTGGCTCCTTTAGAGACAAAGAAGACCATTTTGTCTGCGTTGAAGGGTGAGCCCTACTGGTTTCTTCTGTGGACAACACACAGCAGAGGGAAGGGCAGGGTTTCCACTGCTGGCTTCCAGGCGGCTTCCTTCTCGGCGGCTGTCCCTGACCACTGGGGGCGGGGGGAGATTCTTGGGACAGAGATTACGTCTGTATTTATGCTTGGTCAATTTAAATGTTACCATCTGAGTATTGAGTGAACCATAATAATAACCATGAGAACAGTGTGAGAAAACAGTGACAAGAAAGAGAAGCACTTCACCTCTTTTGAAGACATCCCGGAGGATTCATGCAGAATAATCTGTTACTTAAACACGCCTAAATTGCTTGACATTTAGCTTAAAAAAATTTTTAAACAGTTTTGGATGGAATAACTTTGTTTTAACATTACTTAAGAGAGAAGAGGGCTGGGGAAGAAAACAACTCTGATCTTAAGTGATTTTAACATCCTTACGTAATGGGACTACGTGAGCCAAGTGCATAGCTGTGCTCACGGGGGCCTGGGAGTTTTGTAGTCCCAAGTCCTTAATGTGCAACCTCCCATAGCGGGAAGTGGGGGTGGGACCCCGCTGGCACCTGGCTTTGGGTGTGACAGAAGCGGCGAGTGCGAAACTTCAGGGCTCTGGTGTGGCGGTGGCTGTGAGCTGAACGAACTCATTCTCTGTGGGGATGCCCAGCATCTTGTGGTTTCTATCAAAAGGATGCTGCTGCCCTCAGACACCCCTTGACCTCGGCACTTTTCTAGGTGTCCCCAGGGTCATTGCTCAGGGAATAAGGCAAAGGTAGCTTGAAGTTAAGGGTTTATGCTCTGGAGTTACACCCACCTGGGTTCCGATCCCAGCTCACCACTCAACAGCCCTGTGACCTTGGGCAAATTCCTTAACTTCTGGGAGTCGTCACACTTTTCTCAACTGCAGGAAGAGGTTAATTATAAGCACCCCCTTCTTGGGGTGTGGGGCTGAATACATGTGATAAGGCAGGGTGATCACCAGTGCACGTTGCCTGGAACACAGAACGCACACGGTGAGCTGCTGCAGGTGTGTGCCTGGGGCTGAAGGCAACTTGGTAGGAGGGCTCCCTGCCCCCACTTCACTGAGAATCAGCGAAAGATCTCTGGAGTTGTCTACTGTAGCAGGTTTGAGTTGAGGGCAGGAGAAAAATGAGAAAAGTGTGTGTGCATGTGGGGGGGCTGGGTGTGTGGTGGGGTGTGTGTGGTGTGTGGTGTGTGGTGTGTATGTGTGATGTGTGTGTATACGTGGTGTGTGTGTGGTGTGTATATATGTTGTCTGTGTGTTTTCGTGTGTATATGGTGTGGTGTGGTGTGTGATGTGTGTGTGGTGTGTGTGTATGGTATGTGTGTGGTGTGTGTGTTTTCGTGTGTATGTGGTGTGGTGTGTGGTGTGTGTAATGTGTGGTGTGTGTATATATGTGGTGTGTGTATGTGTTGTCTGTGTGTTTTTGTGTGTATATGGTGTGGTGTGTGTGTTTTTGTGTGTATGTGGTGTGTGTGATGTTTGTGTGTGTGTGGTGTGTGTGATGTTTGTGTGTGTGTGGTGTGTTTGTGTGCGTGTGTATGTGGTGTGGTGTGGTGTGTGATGTGTGTGGTTCCTGGGTGCACACACAGCCTTCACTGACCCATCTTGCTGCAGCTCAGCGTGGGCAGTTTGCCGCAGCAGAGTGAGATGTGAGGGCTGCCCGGGGTGATCTGCAACACTCAGGATAGGAAAAGAAGGAACAAAAGAGGGAAGGAACAGGGGTGGGGTAGCCAAGAAAATGCCAATAGAGGAAGGAGTAGAGAGGATTAGTGGAAAATAAGAGTTTCAGCACTGAGCACCCTCCTAGGCCGCTTTAAAGTTCTCCAAAACCACGATATCTTAACTCCTGTGTCAATAAACCGCTCACATACCTTTTGTCTAGTGGCAGAAAAAAGGGCAAAGCCAAGTTTCCTCCCACAGGCCAAAAATCTTGCATTTTTAGTCCTTAGGTGACGCGACTGTGAGCATGAAAGGGATGGCTTGAAGCGATTCGAATCTCTGTCCTAGATGATCAGCCAACTGTGTGGAAAAAGGTGATAATTTCTCTCTCTCTCCACAAGAGAGAGACCTGCTTCCTAAATTTCTCCCCTTCTCCTCCTCCTTCTCCTCTCCCTTCTTCTCCCTTTGTCTTTCTTAGCGTCTCCCAGTTTTTGGGATGACTCTTGGCCTACACAGATGGCATTTACTGACTCTGTCTCAAAAACTTGTTTGCCTTCCAGTTTTCTCACAAGTTTCTTTATGTTTTTGGGCAGCCACCCTGTTTTACAAGTTTCACTCCAGTTTCTACTTGCACTAAGTGACAGATGGAGTTCCCCGGCCCTGGCTGTAAAAGAAAGCCAATTTGTTTGAAGACAGGTTCATTTAGGTGTCGATAATAATAAAGGAAAAATAATGTTGTAGTGTCTATGAGAGACAGAGAGTATGAAATTACCGCACTTGTGATCACTAGGGGAAAAACAAGAGGTGACGTCCTTAGAAGGTATTTAGAAGGCATTTTGGCTTGAAGATTTGACTGTAGCGACAGAAAGGCAGAGAAATAAAGTAAACCAAGTTTTACTTGCTTGGACGAAGGTTTGTTTATCCTCATCATGTGAAGCCTGAGCCAGCAATCCCAATGGTTTTGACTGCCCCTCTGTATTTCTCTGCGTTTGGGCAGGGAAGATGCTAAGATGGGCCAGTTTGCTCATATGACATGTGCAGGACAGAAATCTCTTTTGGGAAACAAATGCTTGAAGTTTCTGATGATAACAAAGCTAATTACACCTCAAATTTATTTGTGAAAACACATACCCAGTTTTATACACTAATATTTACGCTTCTAAGTATGTGGCCCAGAAGAGCCAATGCAGTTCCAGAAAGTGTTTCGTATACTCAGCTTATGCCCATATGGAAAGCTCCGGGGCAGCCCATGGATGATGCTAGCACAGTCCAATTGGCACTTTTTCCCCATATCCTCCCTCCCATTTTCTCCTTTCTCTTCTTATTACCTCACTACTGTTTCCTCAGTTTAATGAAAAGAGAGAAGACTGAAGAGGCACTGTGGGTAGGTAGGTCTTATGATTTTCCATTCCCTCCTCCTTGTCTCTCTCCCTCCTCAAAGACAGAGCTAACGTTAGAAGGGATGAAATCATTTCCCTCTCATATTAGGCCCAAATACATAGTGTTCTACCTTGTCTCCTGAGTAACGGTAGGGATGTTTTTGGTTCCAAGTGACAGAAACCACAATTCCCACTGGGTTAAACATTAAGTGAAATTTTTTGGCTCCTATATTTGCACAGTCCATAAGTAGAATGTCTGTAGGTTGACTCCGATGGCCCGACAATATAAACCAGGACCCATTTCTTTCCTTCTTTCTGCTCCACCCTCTACATTATCAGCTTGATGATAAGACTGGCTCCCCTCATGGTTGCAAAATAGCTGCCAGTGACACTGGAGTGGCTATGTATCTCCCTATCCATGGAGAAAGAGCAGGAGATGGGTGGGTGGAAAAAGAAGAGAGTGTGCATGCATGCACACTCAAGTAAATGTTTCCTTCTCTCTCTCTCTCTTTTTTTTTTTTCTGGTCAAAACCATGGAAATAAATCCCAGGCATCTTTCTGATGGCATAAACTTAGGTGCTGTACCTGTTCTGAACTAACCGCTGAACTTCTATGCCTAGGGGATGGCGGGTACTAATTGGCTTATCCCAACAGGAACTACCACAGGGTTGGGGGAGAATGGGAGTGGGCAGAGAAGGCAAAGTAGCTCAAATAACATGCTGCTACTCAACATGGAAGGGATTCCATCACCCCTTTTAATTCTGTTTTTATAAACTCTGTTTCACCTTCATCATCACATGTGAGAAGCCATTTGTTTAGAATGCACATAGTATTAGGATTGGCATATATTGTCCGTATGAAATCAGCAACTTGTATTGTTGGCTATTTGAATTGTGTCCGTAGAGTCTCCGTGATCCATTGAGGGCAGTTCTATGCCTGACATCTTTGGTGACCTTCTGTGGGCAGAGCCTCAGTAGCTTAGTGGAAGGATCGAAGATAGTGCTTCACTTGGTCACTTAGATGTGGTAACTTCTTCCTGCAACAGAACTGAACTTGAGAGCGAAGCTATTTAGGGTCTGGTAGGTGATAAAGCTGTATATGCCAAGTGTTGGAAGCTTGACCTAAAGGAATTCATGCTATTCTGGAATTTCTTCTTGGGATCTGGACCATTGGCAGAGCAAAGCCTCCTTAGACAGTGTGCTTCTACAGGCTGAACTGGATAGTTCATCACCTCTCCCCCTTCCATTACTTTTTTTGCACCAGAAAAGAGAAGGAAATCAAGCTACTGGCACTTCTATGCTCAAACAGTTTTGGTTACGAAACTTGCCAGCAAACCAGGGACTGCTTCAACTTTCAGCTAGGAAGAACAGCTGAGAGTGAGAAGTGAGAGGAATTCTAGGATCAAAGCAAAAATAAAATACAAATTCTCATCATCGGATTGTTTACACCAGTTTACGAACAAAGCAAGTGATAAGTATCAGGTTAAATTCTCACTACCATTGGGGTGGTGGTGGTAGTGGTTTGGAGGTGCTTGAAAAATGCTAATGATGTTAACTGCTTTGTTGTCAAATGGAGAGGTAAACCCTAGGTCTTGCCTACTGCTTTGAGACTCTTTAGCATTCCCCAGCAGTAAGCGAAAGGGTTTGAATTGGACACCATTGAATTCTGACCATCATTTTCTACCTTCTCCACTACTGAAAACTGAGAAGAGAGGCAGGACATCAGCACGTGCTTTTCCACCTGGAGAGCAAGGAGAGACCTTGCGGGGGACTAGTGGTCACCACACCTGCAGTCAGGTAACAAGCTGGCGTCATCTCCATGGCAACTTCTGGAAGCCCAAGGGTTCACGGGCTAGTGCAGGGCAAGTTATTGGGATGGAGGGTGCTAGGGGCCTGGAGGGGTGCCAGACCCCTCACATCTCATAGGTAAAGACTAATTTGCTGGTTCTCCTTACTGGAGTAGGGAAACTTGGGTTTGGGTCTCTTAGTTCTTGGAGTTCCGATTTGTTCTCGTACAGATACTTGGATTCGTCTTTATCATCACGCGTGAGGAGCCATTTGACTTTCTCAGCTGACTTGACTCTTTCAAGATTTCTCTTGCCAAACCACCTCCTTTTGCTTTATGCACTTTTTCTGTAGCTATATTCCTATATTTAATCACTTGTGCTAGCTTGATGCAATTCTCTTTCTTTAAGGTGAGTTTGCCTCTCTCTGTTCTTATCTATTATGGGTTGTTTTTACAGTTGAACTATCAAAGGCAATCTTCTTTCTGAGATCTTTGTAAGGGACACCTTATTTTTGACCTTCCCATCTGTCCTTGACCACTGCCTTTTCCTTCTCTGGTTTCTATCGCATCATTTCCTCTTGGCTCCCCTTTAAATCATCTCCATCACCTTAACCTCCACGACCTACTTCTTTGGATTGATCAGCTGAGTGCCCACCAGCCAGGCACAACTCCAAGCCCTAGCTATGTCAGATAGGGCTGGAAGGATATTCCCCTGCAAGGAGCCTTCCCTAGGGACCCTCACAGGTGAAGGAGAAGCTGAGCCTCCTGCTCTACTCCAGGTGTTTCCTCCTTTCTCTCCCAGGGTTTAGTACCCTTTCTCCTGGACTCCTGTTCCTTCAGTACTTTCTCTCCCCCACCCTGGTCTTCCTTCTGTCTACTTCTGCACTGCAACTTCGCCTCTCACTGGCTGGCACTAAGTGTTCCTTAGAGGAAAGCACAAACCTTCCCCTCAGAAGGCTCTGCCTGGGAAAAATCCTGACCCTGTAGTGGCATTGGGGGTGAAGGGTACAGGAATATGCCACCCCAAGAGGTGCCACCTTGGCCTAAGGATTATTTTGAGCTAAAAGCAATTGAGAACCAGCAAATACAGGAAGAGCTCTTTATTTCTCCCTAACTATCTAAAAATAAAATATAAATTTCCCCTTTTGTAAAGGAAGTTTACATTTATAAAGGAAATTTCCATTTGTAAAGCTATCTCAGAGAGCTATTCCCCAGAGACAACTCTTCTCACCAGAGAGACTCTTATCTGCATAAAAGACAACACTTATTTACCAGAACTTCCCTCCCCTCCCCTGCCCGTAACTTGCCTCCCCAGCCCAAACCCCCTTTGGTTTGTTTAGCCTGGGGTGGTATATAAATCTCAATCTTCTGGCCACCTCATTGAGTCTCATTTCTTTGTGAAACTCCCACATGTAAGTATCTAATTAAACTATTTTTTTCTCTTGTTTATCTGTTCTGTATCAGTTTGATTCTCAGGCCCCAGCTGTTGAACCCAGGAGAGTAGAAGGAAAATGATTTTCCTTCCCTACAGTGGCCATAGCAATTCATTCTGAGCTGGCATCCTTGAAGATGTCAATCTTACATGTATATTATAAATATATTATCTCTAGACTTCTTTCAAAAATGTTATTTAATGTGTATGTGACTAAGGCTCCCATGCTTGAGATTGGTCTATGATTTCATTAAGACGTGAGGTGTTACTGCCATCTCCAGCCTTCTTCCATATTATCCACCATGGATAAGGGTCACGTTTAATATTCCAGTCTTTGCAAGAGCTCAAACTTCAATAAAGATTCCATTACGGAAGCCACCCCGTAGGGCCCATGGCTCCCTCTCAGCCTGTCCATTACTTTCTTCTCCATTGTCAAAACGGTGGTAACAAGACTAACGGCATCCATTAGGCTTCCCTCTTCTATTCAAGTTAGTCTGTCTTTTGTTTCCTGCTTGGTGAAAGGAGTGTTGGAAATGTATTAAGAGAAGATGTGAAATGTGGTAATTCTGCTAAGGTTAGAGGAATCCTGACTGAGTTGTAGCAAGAAAACAGCTTGTTAAACACCAGCCGAGGCAGAAGGTTTCGTCTCATTGGAACTCTACTTATTCAATGCCTGAACAGCTCTTGGAACAGCAGGAACCTGGGAGTGTCTCTGTATACAGGAGGCAGGCATGGTAGATGTTAAACTGGCATTCATTTATTGGAATCCATTTTGGATACTTTTCTTATTTCTCTCCTGGGAAGACATTGCTGGTGGCATCTTTGAGTTAGATGCAGTCATATTTCAGACTCTTACATCTCTTGCTTAGAGGAAAGATAGGCCAGATTTGAAAATAAAGTTGATATTCTTGTCATAGCACTAACAAAAAATATTCTTGCCAAAAAAAAAGAGAGAGAGAGAGATCTTTTTTCAGTTTTTGTTTTTAGCTGAGAAAAATGTCATGTGTATTTGATCCGCGTTTCCAAGGGTGGAGTGCAACCACAGGATGCACACACCAGTCACTGGAAGAGTTGCAGTCAACAAATTAAATCAGACCATGTCTACCTCCTCTGCATTTTGTCCTTCTTCTTGTGCATGCTATTGATTGATATACCTCAGGGAGGAGAGTCTTCTGACTCAGACACTAAGCAAGTTCCTAAAGAAAATATCAGCTTTGAAAGGGAATAGAGGAAATAGCAGCAGCAGCAAAAAATCGCTAATCTTTCATTTATAAGAGCTACTGAACACCTGGAGAGCATGAGGGTCCTTTAACCCCCCGAGTGCAGGAACAAATGAGCGCCAAAGGGCAGCCCATGCTAATGTGGTGCCATTAATTTGAATACAATGGAGGGCCCTATAATAAACACCTTCAGAGCCATCTGGGTATTCCTTTACACCTTGCCCAGCTCCCTCGGGTGCTGGAGGCACAGCTTAGTGGGAGAGGAAATTCTTTGGAGGTTGAAGAAGAGTGAAGATGTCCTTAAAGAGCAACACTAAGTTTAAAAGAAAAATGTGTAGTGGCCAAAATGAAAAAAAGGTGAAAAATCATAGAAAAAATGTTTTAAATTATCCTTGGGGGTGTTATTAAAATTAATATTTATGTCTATTTCTTAGCCAGCATTTATAGCATCTTCAACCAAATGTCAGTGTGTTGTAGAAAAACAGAAGGAACAACATGTATCAGGAATGATTAACGTGAAGTTTATATTTTGGGGGAGAGTATGAGGTCTGGAATTTAGTTGGAATTGTGCAACTCTTCCTTTCACCTTTCTGAAGACTGAAGAGTCTTTAACTCCATTAAAAAGAATGGAAACGGAGATTACAATACTTGTTCTCTTTCCCTCTTCTCAGTGGTCTCATGGGATAATGTACACACGTGGAGAGTTGCTCTGTAGAGGAGCCTGAGATGAACAATCAATGCATGAATTCATGTTGTCGTGCAGCAGTTGCAGCCGTGGCTCCAAGTTTAGAAATAGAAATATTTCTAAACATGCCCTTTCCTTCAATCCAGAAAGATTTCCCCTCCCCTCTCCAAAGCGGTGACTGCTTGCTGGCAGCCAGGGGCCTGATCTGGCCTGTAGACTGGGCTGGTTGGCTCACATGGGGTTTTGAAATTTTTTGAAGTAGTTGCCAACGTCGACAAGAATATCCAGATTTTTGATTTCTCTTAAAAAATGGAAAAACTTGGCAACGATGTTGCCCTCAATCCGACACAGCAAAGTCAGTTGGAGAGGAGATTGGCCAGAGCTCCTAGACGCAGTATCCTTTCTCTGGTTGCTACGCTCATCTGGGTTTGTTTATAGGCGTATGAGTTTGTACTGCTTGTCTAGAGGAAGCTATGGAAGGTGTTTTGTAAAAAAATGGAGTTGCACACTGTATTAGTCAGGGTTCTTCAGAACCAATGGGATGTGTGTGTAAATCAATCAATCAAACAAAAAATCAAGCAAAAAGATTTATTTTAAGGAATAGGTTCACACATAGAGGTTGAGAATTCCAGACCCAGGAAAGCCGATGGTGTAAGTTGCAGTCCAAGTTCAAGTCCAAAGGCAGGAGAAGATGGACGTCCCAGCTCGAAGACAGTCAGGCAGGGAGAAAGAATTCTTTTGTACTTAGCTTTTTATTCTATCCGGGCCTTCAAAGGATTCTATGAGGCCCACCCACATTGGGAGGGCAAACGGCTTTACTCATTCTACTGATTAAAATGTTAGTCCTATCCAAAAACACCCTCACAGACACAAGACACACCCAGAAATAATGTTTAACCAAACATCTGAGCACCTCATGGGCCCGGGCAAGCTGACACATAAAATGAGCCATCACACACACCTAATAACCTCTTAGCTTGGATAAGTAGAGGACAGATCTCCCACACATTCATCATTTATCTAAAACCCTGACAAGACTACTTGGTTGGGAAGGCCTTTCCAGGAGGCAGGCATCTAGTGTGAAGTAGGAGGGCTGGAGAAAAAGTTTCGAGCAGGGAGATCCCAAGCTAAGAAAACAACTGCTGACTGAATGCACCTGTTAATGTCTTTCTCAAAGTTCTCTGTGTCCCTTCACTCTTGATGTCATAAAGAGCTACTAAACAGGTCTGAAAGTCTATGCACACCTATGAAATCAGGACATCCACACAGTGGGGACTGTAATGCTCCACTCACTGGGACCCTGGGTAATTAACTGGGTGTGGGAGCCCTGCCCAGGATAGGGGTGCGGATCCCAGGAATAGTGCCGCCCAGAACCTTCCATGGAAACCCTGGTGAAAGCGAGAGCCTGCCCTTTTGGGATGCACATCATTATCCATATGGGCTAAGGCTCCCCAGGTGTTGGAGCTATTTAAGACCGGATGAGAAGGAACAAAGCATAGCATCTGGTCCTTAAAAACAGTGAAAATCATGGTCAGAATATTGGTTCAACATCTTAGAGATGGTTCAAACAAATTTCACTCTAGGGCAAATTTAAGGACACAGATAGTAACCCTGTCTCTGTTCACTGTGAAAGAGTTGAGATTGGCTATGTCAGCTAGAGTCATTATTTTTCATCAAAAGCCTTGAAATGAAGTAGCCACAAACAAAATGCTGTCTACCCCATGAAGCAGAAGAATAATATATGTTGGTTTAGTTCTCTTTTTTGACTATTGTTTAAATATAACCATAGACAGTTTCTTTTTCTTCTTTTTATAAAAATCATTTAAAACAAATGACCACTTGGTGGCTGATTTCCATCAGCATTATTCTGTCATTTGATGCAGATCTTGAAATCCTAGCCCCGTTTGCTTTCTGCCAGTGTTCCTGCCTGCTCAGCCCCCTCCTAGGCTGTGGGCATTCCTAGCAGGGCTAAGAAAGAACTAGAACAGCCATTCCACTGTCTCTCAATGAGAACTCCCTCTCCAGGGCCCTTGCCTAGCCCCTGCCCTTCAGACGGGAGGCCAACCTGTCCAAATGGGCGTGAGTGGTCATGATTTAAGCGGTGCCAAGTGCTCAGCTCTCCATTGGGAGCAGAGTTCTCTGCCTCGTAGCATTCCTGGCCATCTGGGCTGGGAGACAGAGACCACCATGGCACCAGAATAACCTTGGCCAGTTCTTCTGCAACTTCTGCTTTAGGAATTGCCCTGCCCAGCACTGTGGCATGTGACACCAGGAGCACAGACACTGTGTGACCTGGAAAGGGACAGTCCTGGTCTCTCACTGGCAGTGCCCCCCCTTCCAGCCCTGCCCCCACACTCACTTAGCATTCTGCCTTCTAAGTCCACGGAAGGAGTGCTTCCGTACCAGAGTGTGAGGCTGGGCTGAGGACACACACACACACACACACACACACACACACACACACACACACACGCAATGCCTACCTTCCTCCTAGGAGAGAAAGGGGTCCCTGCATGGCAAGTGAGGGGGAGAGAGTTTGATGAAGTCTAGGGGGAGGAATGCTCTGCGATTTATTCTGCTGAGCCTGGAAGTTTTATTGCCCATGTTTTCAGTTACCATTACTCCCTTTGTCTTCATGAGCAACTTTCTCTTTCAGCCTCTGCCGGCATCAGTAGCCATGCGCAACTAGCTATTACCTCCAAAGATTGCAATCATCACTTAACGTATTATCTTTATTTGTGTCACGTTGAATTTGATGGCCTTTTATGGTCTTTCAAGCTGAATAGATCCTGAAGGCTACAAAAAGATAAATTAAAAAAAAAAAGCGTGTGTGTGATGAAGGGCAGGGGGGGAACATGTTTCATCTTTCTGCTACCACCCCAGTCCAAGTTATAGAATTTGCCACTGGGGTGTGCAGTAGCCATCTAACTTGTCTTCCTGCTTTGGCTTTGTCTTCTTCAATCCATTCTGCACATAGCAGTTAAAATGATCTTTCAAAAATGCAAATTGTATCTTTCCCTTCAATTAACTGAACAAATATTTATTGAGCACCTACTATGAGTCAGGCACTGTTCCAGGGGCTTGGAATACTGTGATGAATGAGACAGATAAAGACCCTAGTCTACCTCCTGATGGGACTTACACTTTAATGGCTCCCACTGCTCTCAGGGTAAAGTCACAAGCCTTAAAATAATCGATTACAAGGCTGTGCCTGATCTGGCCTCTGCCCAAATCCCTAGCCTCACCTTGTGCCTCTCTTTCTAGCCCTCTCTGCCTTCCACCTCACTGGCATATGCCAAGGACCTCTCCCCTCAGGATCCTTTTGCAGGCTGTTGGCTCTTCCCCACTCTGTCACCTAGTTCTCTGCCACACGTCTTTCCCATCTCAGCTCACTGTCCTTTCCTCAGTGGTATCTTCTCAGGCCCTCCCAGTCTAAATGAAGGTCCCCTCTGATACTCTCTGAGCTCCTTTCTCTTTCCTTTCGTATCACTCAACACGCAATATAGTCCACGACTGCAATACTGTATAACTGATATCCGCCTTCCCCACTAGACTACAAGCTCTGGCAGGGGAATCTGGTCTGTTTTGTATTTTGCTATATCACCTTTTAAGTAGTGTTCAACAAACACTTAGAAAATGAATGAATTAATGGATGAATAAGAAAAGTGGAAAGTACAACAGGTTAACTTGTCAGAGTTTCACGGATTCTGACAGAAGCTATGAGACTCCTGGATCAGAGACAATGGACTTTATTACTCACAGAACAGCAAACAGCATGAGCATCAGAACTGTGTCAGTTCCCCTTGCCCCCATGTCCCATGGGGATGATGGGGATGGGCCCAGACGGATATGTTATAGGAGAGAATTCCTGAGTGTAGGGAACTTGAATCTTTCATAATGGGCAGTAAACAAGCCTGCCTTTTGCTCTAGAGGAAGATACTATCTTCATCTTCTAAGACTGTAAGCAAATCTGCCTTTTGTTCTGGAGGGAGATACTGTCTCTATCGTCCAAGGCTGTTTGCTTTACAAACACCCTGGAAGATAGTCTGGGAGGAAGGCCTTTAGTGCATCACTCACAAGAAGTGCAGAAATATTAGAGACCTGTGGAGAATTTTGCTCTAACAATATCCATCCCTCATTTTTACACCATCTTGGCTTCTGGTGAACTTTCTATAAGTATGCCAATCCTTCGGCTGTTCTGATTAGTCTGACAGAGACTGGGGCCATATCCAGTCAATTTGCCACATACTGCCTTAAGTCCACTATCAACAGGACACCTCTAAGCAGCAGGAGGAGGGCAGCCCGCAGTACTGACCTCAACTATGGCCCCAGTGTCCTGGATCTAACCAGCTGAGCAAATTCCATAAACCTAAAGCATTTAACTTGGAAAGTCAGGGGACTTTCTCCTTAAGTTTCTGAACTGAACTTTCCTCTTGGCCTGAGGAATTAATTCAGGTAGGGAGGATGTATTAGCAATTGCACAGGGTCTGGCTTGGCCCATGAGGAGGAGGTCTAGGGCACTTCTCTCATCGGTAACAATCCTGGCCAGTGAGTGGAGGCTGACTTCAATTCCTTCAAGACCCAAAGTGGTATCACTATCTCTTCAGCTAAAGTCAGAGACAAATTTTGGGTCACTGTTTTCTAATTGGATTACTCTCATCATAGACAAAGCTGTCCACTGGGTGTGCTTAAATAACAAGTCAGTTATTCCTCCTGGAAGTTCTCCCAAATAACCAAGGTAGCCTCATTTTGGAGAGATCTCTACAGTCATCTGAGGGCTATGTGATTTACTGGTGATATTTCCTTAAACATCAGACTTGAAGTCTCTTATGACCACCCCCAAGGTGCAAGGCAGTACCTGGCTTCCACACTAGAAGTACAGTCCCAAGAGTGTTCACAGTCCCCCTGGGAAGAAAGTGTTGCTTACAATCGATGCCCCTTATCCCCCTCAGGTGAGACCTCCATCAGTTGGAGAGCACAGGCTGATGATACTTCCAACTTGGTCTCACAACTAGCTCGTAGATCTTAAAGTTCCCAGTTCAGTTCAAATGAGTCTAATCCTTGTTTCTGGCCTGAGTACGATTAGTCCAACCTGTTCTAGTTGTCCATGCTATCAGACAGGAGGCCTTTATCTGCCCCATGGAATGACTGACAGCTACAAAAAGTGGTAGGGAAAATATCTAGAGGTGTTGACAGGTATTTGTAAGGGAGGCACAGGAACTGGGGCCACTATCTACTATTTTTCTAGACTTGTTCAAATCATCTGGTGGAGGATGGCAGACCTAGAAGTCAGTCAAATTTAAGGTGCTTGCATCAGTTTGAGAAGGTGGCACCAGGGTGTTTTCCTTCATGAAGGGTCCAGGGAAGTTTATGGAAGACATATATCATTGGTGTCCCTCACACCCACATCCTTCCTGGATTCTGAGAGTTTCTCTCCTCAAACGCCAAGATTGTTATTCTCCTTCCATGGCCATGTAAGTGGTGTCTTCCATTCCAGGAACAATAACATCGCCTTTTTCTTAATCATCCCCTATTCTCACCCAGACCTGTTGTTCAGAGGGATCAAGTGTGATAGGCACTGAGGCGTTTTTATAAAACTTAGAGACTCATCATCTCCCTCACCTTGGCATGTGTAGGCCACTGTAGGGGGACTTGGAGAATAGTGCACTCAACCAAGTGGTCATCATCCTTATGCTCAGTGACCACGGCAGTCCAACAAGAGAATCCCGGTGGCTAAACTAGAATCAAATTCGAGTCCCACAGCCCCCTTTTGGCGGTGCTACCATCCAGTGGGCCAACCAGGCTGTCCTGGGGTTTCTGTTAGGTGAAAGAAAGGAAGCTCATGTCAGGAATGGTCAGGTGGAATCCAGAATTTTCAAGATAGGTTTATATATAGCCCCCAACCATTTTCATTCTAATTATTACTGGGGAAGTGGCCAAGAGAAGATGATCCCTTCTGGGGACAGCCACATTCAGTGACCAAATTGCCTTATGAAAGTATATGGACCAGGAGGAGGTGATAGAGGCCTTTCTAGGTCTCAAGAATATCATATACCTGTGGGTGGGAGGGGTGTGGAAGATCTATTAAGTATCTTGAACATTAGCCTATAATTGACTAGTGTTTATGATAAAAAGTTCATCACTGTCAGACTGCAATTGGTCCAGAAAGCCAAAAATATGACACGTTAGCTTCAAGAGCTACACTGTGGCCTTCCTCACTGGGAGGTAGTTCAACTTTTGGCAGGAGTCACAAGTCTGGCATGGAGTGGTAGCTTATGCATCAGAAACATAGAGTCCTTTCCTTTGTGCCCAGTCCATGTCGGCGAATGTGTTGTATCTGGGAAGATGATGGATCCAAGCAAAAACAGTGGCAATCTGTGCATTGCAGCCCCAATCAAAAGCTTGATTCTAGCCCATCTCATCAGAGCACAGGCTCTTGCTATGGGCATCTACAGGAGTGACCCAGATGGTTTGATTAGCAGCCATGATATGTTTCTACATTTCATGGCCCCAAAGAGGGGTGTCTTTAATCTGCCAGCCTGTAGTTTTCCAAATGGCAGACCAAACAGCTAAGCCACTGGTAATAGACCAAGAGTCAGGAAAAATATAATATGGTTCATCAAAGGGAGTATTGGCCAGAGCTATGAGAGTGGCTTGGAGTTCCACCCACTGAGCAGAGCAACCACATCCCAGTTCTGTACAGCCGACAGGGAGGTTGAACAGCCTCAGCAGCCCCAGTGGACATCATCAGGGAAACCTCTGTGAGCCAAGGGCTTTGCTTCAGGTGGTGGGATGAGGGATAAAATTTCCCCAAGAGGTGGCTACCACTTTTTCACGTAAAGCCAAGATGCTGCTGGGGCAGGAGGACTTCATTCTTTTTTGACAAGTGGGGCATGATGAACTTTTCTCACTTTGTCAGTTGTGGAGTTCTGGTTGACTCACACCAAAACAGGAGTACCAGAGAGTCACAAGGCCTCCCTGGGTCAGCTGTGCAGTTTCGACAAGAGCTCTGCAGCAAGCTAACAGCTGCTTTCCAAAAAGGATGTACCTGTTAGTCATGTCCTGGAGGTGACAAGTCCAAAACCACAAGGGACACCTCTGAATGGAAGCTGCCTAAGTCATGTCCTGGAGGTGACAAGTCCAAAACCCCAAGGGACACCTCTGAGTGGAAGCTGCCTACCTCTGCTGGAGGCTCCAATAGGCAAAATCATCAGTCACAGAGACTCAAGGTCATTTTAGCTTCTCTTGCTCACTGTGAACTTAGCTCAAATCCCATCAGTTGAATTTGGGTCCTCCCTTCTCCTATGAGACCAGGCATGCTAGTGACATGGGTGCCTGTATCCAACAGTGTCATGCAGTTAGATTCCTTCTCCTGTCCAGAGTTGCCTAGTATACTCAAATGGGTGCATATGGCCTTCGGTCCCATCCTCAATCATCTTTTTGCTTTAAAACAATTGCAGCCAGGGCAGAGAGAGAGGGAGGGAATCAGGGGGCATGTAGGGTCTATAAGCAAGGCTTTGCATTCACTTTCATTTTCCAGTGGCCACTTGTTCCCAGCTCAACCAACAAACTTCTCATGTTTCCAGTCCACCTAAAGCTCTATGTACTCGTTGTTGACACCATTCATTTCAGCTTTAGGGACTCCTTGCTCAGCAGTCACAGCCATATTGTCTTTTGACTGGGGCTGCGGGCTTGCTGCTTTACTGTAGTGGTAACATTTCTTCCTCCTCCCTTCTCAAGGAGCGTGAGCAAAAACCAAGGCACCATTTGGGTGCTTATTCAATCCTACCTCTTTCTGCTCATCCTCTAAACGTTCACTAATGTTAGTTACTCCCCATTTGCTCACCACTTTGGCGAGAGCATTCTATTAGATCTCAGGGAGTCTTCTCATGTCCCCAAACGTGCTCCATAAGGTCCTTTTTCCTCTTCTAGGAAGCAAAACCAGGTGTCTGTCAGCATCTCATTCTCATCACTGATACTGCCAAGAACTGAGAAGAGTCTAAGATTTTACCATATTTGCAAGCTAACAAGTTAGCTGCTATGGTCTGAAAGTGTCCCTCTCAAATTCATGTGTTGAAATCCTAACCGCTAAAAACAATGGTATTAGGAGATGCAGCCTTTGGGAGTGCTTAGGTCATGAGGGTGAAGCCCTCACGAATGGGATTAGAGCCTTAATAAAAGAGGTTCCAGAGAGCTCCCTTGCCCCGTCCACCATGTGAGGACACAGTGAGAAGGCGCCGGCTGTGGACCAGGAAGAGGGCCCTCATCAGAACATAACCATGCTGGCACCTTGATCTTGGACTTCCCAGCCTCCAGAACTGTGAGGAGCAAATTTCTGTTGTTTATAAGCCACCCAGTCTGTGGTGTTTTGTTACAGCAGCCTGACTGGACTAGGACATTAGCTTATCAGAGTTTCACGGACGCTGACAGAAGACGTGAGACTCCTGGGTCAGAAACAGCATGACACAGCAAGCAGCGTGGGCATCAGCATATTTGTGTCAGTTCCCCTTGTCCCTGAGCCCATGATGGAGAAGGTGATGGGCCCAGATGGATGCCTGTACATGCAATAGGTTGCATTACAGGAGAGATTCCCAAATCTTTTATAGTGGACGGGAAGCATGTCTACACTTTGCTTCAGAGAGAAACACTATCTCTATCTTCCAAGGCTATTTGCTTTACAAATGCCCTTAAATAGATAGTTCAGAACAAAGGACAGTTAGTGCTCCACTTGCAAGATGTGCTGAAATATAAGAGGCCCATGGTGGATTGTGTTCCAATAACTACTAATAATGGGTAACAAAAGGAGCTTGTTGACTTAATGAATGAGTGAACAATTCAGATCTGAGTTCAAATCTCAACTCTATTCTTAACATCTTTGTAACTTTAGGAAAGAGTGAATTTCAGTTTCCTCATATATAAAATGATGTAATAACAACAACTCTTGTCTGAATGCTTACTATATACCAAGGACTATTCTAAGTACTTTTAACATATTTTATTTAATCCTTACAATAATATTAGGAAATAGAGACAATGTTTTTTTCCGTTTCATAAATGAGGAAACAGGGCACAGATATGTTAAGTTACTTGCCCAGTGTCACACAGCTAGTAAGCACAGAAGCCAGGATTTGAATACATACAATCCTCTCCAGTTTCAATGGTTTTAAGTACTACCCTCTGCTTCCTACATGAGACCTGATATTGCACCTGCCTCGCCAGGGTGCTGTATAGGACTGAAAGAATTGTTAGGTGTTTAATCAAGGACAATTTTCCTTCTTTTCTTCCTACAGTTGCTTAATTTAAAAAAATCCAACTTCTTGGAATCCTCTTTTTAAAAAATGATTATTATTACCTTATCAAGTGAAAGTGGAAAAATATGTTTCCCTCCACAGCAAAATGGAAGAGAGGCTGAACACGGGGTACAGTGTGTTGACAAGGATTAAACTCAGCCCTCTCCAGCTTGAGGAGGAAAAGCCACCCACAGTGGTGCCTGGACCCCCGGGTGTCTGTGAAATGCCATGTAGAACTGCAGACTCTGGCCCTGAAATAGCTCTTCCTTCATCAGCTCCAGATGAACCAACCCACAGAGAGAGCAGCATGAAAGAACCGCCTGGGAAACCCTCAGAGAATTTACAACGGGGCCTCTAATTCATAGCAGCCTGAACAAGGCGGGTCTCTCTGCTCTCGTCCGGGTGTTGTAGTTGTGGTAATCTGAGCTGCCTGCTATCATCGCCATGGGTGACAGTCCTGATGTGGGGCTCCACTACACCTCCAAAAAAGAAAAAAACATCTTGTGGTTTTGAAAGAGACTTGGCCAAAAGGGAAACTTTAAAAACCTATACATTTAGTGAACGTGTAACAAGTAAATTTGAAACATATTTAATGGCAATATATTTGTCTGTCGTTAATTCTCTGGGAGACTAATTTATGCATAATGTTGGTATTCGATAGATACTGACGTCACACTGCTTAGAATCATTTCAAACAGACACTTGGGCAAAATGAATAAAATGACATTTGATGGATTTTATAATCCAATTATTCATTCCCAAGGTATGTATTTTCTTTATAATTACATGCTTTTTAGATAAATATGAAAGATTTTTGGAGTGGATTTAGTAATCTTAGAATTCTCATTGCATTCACTTGACAATGATCCCTACTGGGACAAAGGTACTTTATTTTATTTAGGAGTTATTAACTGGGCTGGAGTGAAAACTAGGTAAAAAATAGGGCAAGGTACACTCTTCCCATATCACTCTCAACTTACTCATCCTGAGAAACCCTAATCTCCAACTAGAGATAATGAATTAAAGACTCTGTTGTACTTACTACTACCTGGGAGAGCTAGGATCAGTCAAAGCCTGAAGTTGTGCTCAAATGGCGCTGTGCACCTACCGTGGTTACAGCACCTCTTTCTGACATTTCTTTACCTGCAAATACTGTATCCCCTTCTGGGCAGTCAGTTCCTCAAGGGCCATGACCGTGTCTAAGTCATCCTTGCATTCTAGGTCTAGAACAGACCAGGCTCACATCGGATGGTCCCTCTTTTAGATCTGGCCATCTTCTTTCCTTTGTCACAATCGTTACTTTTGCTAAAGGTATTCACGACTAGTGACATTGTCTGACGCCCCCGATTCTTTGCACGTACTGTTCTGTCTACCTGCAATGCTTTATTCCCCATATGAATCTTGCTAACTCCTACTTGTCTTCAAAGCTCCTCCTCCTGGAGGTCTTCCCCAGCTCCACCAGTCTGAGTTCATGCTCTCTGTTTGTGTTGCTCTGGCATCTGCGTAGATGTCTGTCAGAGCTCTTACTATCCGATCTGCTATCGCTGGCTGATCTTGTGGACACAGGCCATGTACCATTTGGCTTTGTTCCTCCAGCATGTAGAACAGCTCTGAGCTTGTTGGAGATCCTCAGATAAATCTATGCTGAATTCACAAATGGATAAATGGATAAGGAGCAAATAGTGGACACAAAACCATGCAATGTTAACACTTAGAAATTTTATACCATGTTTGGTGGTTCTCATATATCAACTCCAGAAGACTAGGCTTTGATGAAGTTATTCTAGAAAACATGATTAGAAATGTTATCTCTTTGATAGTCGTTGCTTATTTTCACTTGGTATGAACAGTACCTTTAAGTTTGGGGACTGTAGCAGATATCGTAAGTGCCCCAACCCATAGCAGCATCCCCATCACTTCAGTTGTCACCAGCTTGACTTCCATCTGCCAGGACATGCATTTCATTGCTTGAGGGCTTTCTCTGCCTTCCAGAGCCTGCTTTGTCCACTTGCTCTGTAAGCTGGAAATGCTGGGGAATTGATGCCTCCCAGGAGCAGCTGTCAATCAATGATCGACCGTATAAATGCCCCAGCTCCGACACCCTTTGGGTGGGATAACCCTGAGGTTTGTTTTCTATACTGGCTCCCAGAGATGCCCAGTGGCACTGAGCCCTAGCTGCGCACAGTGCTAACCTATATTGACTTCATTCTCTTCTCTGCTTTGTTTTCCTGCTCTTCAACCAGTGTTTACTGGGATCATTATCCTGAAAAGTCACCCTTGCTCCTAGAGTAACTTTAGTCTTTTTCATAGTTAGGATGTTGTCTTCTTGATCCATGAGTTTACAACAAAATCTTAACTAACATCATTTGATAATCAGAATACTTTATTCTTCAAGATAAGAGTTCTTTTCCTAAAAAAATTCTCTTTTGAGAGCTAATCACTTTTTATAAACTCTAGAGAATACATCTCTTATTGGTACAGGGGACCTACAGTAGGTATCACCCCCAAACTTAGCAATAAGGGAATATGAAAATTCTTTGTGAGTGAAACCAAAAAAAAATTCAGTACACAACGGATCTGGGAAGAGTTATACAAAGTCACTTTGTAGAGAGAAAAAGACTGCTAGGCTAGCAAGGGTTGACTGTAACAAGATTGTTCATCCAACATATTTAAAGAAAAGTTGCAAGGGTCAGAGAGCGTGTGTGGGTTGTATTAGTTTTCTATTGCTGTTGTAACAAATAACCACAAACTTTGTGGCTTAAACAACACACATTTATTATCTTTCAGTTCTGGAGGTCAGAGGACCAAAATGTGTCTCACTGGGCTAACATCAAGGTGTTGGTCTGGCTGCATTCCTTCTGGTTTTAGGAGGCAGTCTGTTCCTTGCCTTTTCCAGCTTCTAGAGGCTGGCTGCATTCCTTGGCTCTTGACCCCCTTCCATCTTCAAGGTCAGCAATGGCCAGCCAAGTTCTTCTCATGTTGTTCTCATGCATCACTGTGATGTTGATTCTTCTGTCTTCCTCTCCCACCTTTAAGGATCCTTGTGGTTACATCGGGCCCCCTTGAACAACCCAAGATAATATCCTAATTTTAAAATCAGCTAATTAGCAACCTTAATTCCCACTTGCCATGTAACATAACACATTCACGTGTTCCGGGAATTGGGATGTGGACATCTCTGAGGGGGCCGTTATTCTGTCTGCTGCAGTCTAATATGTATTAATTGCCTATTGCTGCTATAACAAATTACTAAAAACATAGTGGCTTAAAACAACATAAATGTACTATCTTATAGTTATGGCAGCCTTAAATCCGAAATGGGTCTCACAGGATAAAAACAAGGTGTCAGCAGGGCTGCATTCCTTCAGGAGGCTCCTGGGGAGAATCTGTTTTCTTGCCTTTTCCAGCTTCTAGAGGCCATGCCCATCCTCGGCTCATGACGTCCTTCCCTCCTCAAAGCCAGCAATGGCTGGCTAAGTCTCTCTCAAGATGCCATCTCTCTGATTTCGACTCTTCAGCCTCCTGCTCCCCATTTAAGGACTATGGTGATTATGTTGGGCCACTCAGATATCGAGGATAATTTATTTCCCTATTTTAAGGTCAGCTGATTAGCAACTTAATTTCATCTGCAATGTTAATTCTCCCTTGCTGTGTAACATAATTCATTCATTGGTTCTGGGGATTAGGGTGTGGACATCTTTAAGGTGCCATTATTTTGCCTACCCAAGGAGCATTGGGGCAGTCATGGACAGAACTAACAAGAGAGTCACAGAGGCAAGTGTTACCCTTGGCCTGACACAGAGGAGAGGATGTTTTGGTGAAGCAGTCCCCCCAGAATGGGATTTCCTTGGCCAGTGTATCCATATTTGGGAGGATGGTGCTGCAAACCACCTAGTCTAGGAGAGGCTTCTTAAATCACCCACTTCCTCTCATTCTCTTTCCTTTCTCATCCATTGCATTCTGACAACTTGGTTCCCATCTATTTTGGTCACAACTAGAGAAGGTACAAGGAAGCTGATAATAAACATCTGATTCATAAACTGCTATGTATATCTTATGTGATAAGTAAATCTCTCTGTGATCTTGGTTAATGTGCTTTTATACCATAAATGAATATCTTATCCGATCCACCTATCTCTCTCTCCATCCCTTCTCTGGGTTCTGCAAGCTTGAGGAATGTGAGTGTACCCCTGAGCTGTATATCCATTCTCTAGGCATTAACAACATATCTGACAACCAAATCCTGAGCCTTGGTGAATTCTCCTTCTCTGTGGTGACTTATCTGGGGGCTAGCTGGCCTTCATGTGCCAGCCCCCTACATTGCAATGTGATGTGTGTTTTTTTAAAGGATCCACACATTATTTACCTAATGAACAGAAAGAAAGCAAACAAAAACACATAAAATAAAATAAATCTGCACAGAGAATGCACATCTGCCTTTTTTGTGGAATTGATTAGAGATTAGACAATATTACTGAGTATTTTTTTAATTGAATTTTAGTACTATTGACAAATGTGTCACAGGTTGTAAAAATATGTTCCCAGGTAATTACTGAACCAGCAACCCATAGGTGGTGCACGTCTTAAATTAGAATACCAAGGTCTCTTTTCCAGACCTGGATATCTCACCTGGAATCTCCGGCCAAGTCTGAGGACATAAAAGAATCACATATATCTTGTATGACTGTGAGATATGATGTCTGTGACAGTCATCCTAGTTATTGCATGAAGCTGTAGTCTGTTCTTTGCACTGCTGAATAGTATTAAATTTTAATAACATACCCTGATTTGTGCATTTATTCTCCTGCTTTAATAAGGAATTTGGGTAGTTTCCAGTTTTTTGCTATTAGAAATACTGCTGCTAGAACATATTTTTACACATCTTGGGGAATATACGCACACATTTCTGTGGGTTACCTAGGAGTGGAATTGCCAGGTCACAGAATATACTGTTGATGCTGCCAAAGAGTTTTCCGAAGTAGGTGTATCAATTTGCACTCCAATCAGTAGTGAATGGGAGTTTCACTTGCTCTACATCCTTGTCGATACATGGTGTTGTCAGTTTCTTTGTTTCTGTTTTGTTTTTCATCATTCTGGTGGCTGTGTTGTGGTGTCTCATTGTGACTTTAATTTGTAGCTCCTGATTGCTAGTGAAGTTGAGTACTTTTATATGTTCACTGCCAATTTGGATATTCTCTTTTGTGAAGTACCTCTTCAAGAATTTTGCCCATTTAAAAAATTGGGTGTGGGGGCTGGCCCCATGGCCAATGATTAATTTCGGTGTGCTCCACTTTGGTGGCCGGGGTTTGGTTCCCAGGCGCAGACCTACACCACTTTTCAGTGGCCGTGCTGTGGCAATGACCCACATACAAAATAGAGGAAGACTGGCACGGATGTTAGCTCAGGGTGAATCTTCCTCAGGGAAAAAATAAAATAAAATTGGGAGGTCTGTCTTTCCTTTTTCATATACATGAGTCCCTCAATAGATGTATGTGTTACAAATAAATAGTCCTACTTTGCACTCTATGAATAGTGCCTTTTAATAAGCAAATGTTTTTATGCTTACAAAGTCCAAGGCAGCAATTATTTCCTGTATGGTTAGTGTTTTTCTGTGTGTCCAGTTTAAGAAGTCTTTGCTTACCCCCAGTTTGGGAAGTTATTCTCTTGTGCGTTATCTTGTATTGCTTTTTCTTTTGCATTTGAGGTCTATTATCCATCTGGTATCGATTTTTGTGTTTGGTTTGAGGCATGGATCAAGGTTCATTTTATTCCCATATGGATATTCAATTACACCAGCACCACTTATTGAATAGACAATCCCTTCCTGCTGAATTTCAGCGGGCCTTTGTCATTAATCACATGACTGTGAAAGTGTGGATCTGTTTCTGGACTTCCTAGTGTGTCCCTTTGATCTCTTTGTCAATCTTTGCACCAGTACTACTCTGTTTTAATTACTGCAGCTTTATAATAAAACTTGATATCTGATAAGTTAAGTCTGTTGACTTTGTTCTTCAGGATTGTCTTTACTAATTTTTATCTTTTGCATTCTACATAAATTTAATTTCCATAAACATTGCTGAAATTTCTATTGTAATTGCATTGAAACTATAAATCAAATAAATATAATCGTATATAAATTTGGGGGAAAATCGACATCTACAATATTGTCTTCCAATTCATGAACATGTACATTCCTCCATTTATTTATTCTTCTTGAATTTGTATTAGTAATATTTTATAGTGTGTGCATAGTTTGTACACCTTTTGTTAGATTTGTCCCAATATTTGATATTTTTTATGTTACTTTAAATAGTATTTTAATAATGCAATTTTGTTACTACCATATAGAAATGTATTTGATTTTTGTACAGTGCATTTACAACAACCTTGCTAACTTAATTTAATAATTCTAATAGTATTTTTTAAAATCATGAATTAGTGTTGAACTTCTGAATTTAGTGAAATGAATATAAGCTTTCTATCTTTTATTTTGATAATGTGGTGAACTCTATTGATCAATTTTAAAATATTAAGCCAATCTTGAATTTTAGGGGTAAACTCAACTTGGTCATGATGCATTTTCCTTCTTAAATGTTGGTAGATTATATTTCCAAGTTTATATTTAGGTGTTTTGTGTCTATGTTCATGAGGGAGATTGGCCTTTAATTTTTCTTTCTTGTATAGTCCTTGCCAAATTGTGTTATTAATATTATAATGGCCTCATATAATGAGCTGGGAAGAATTACTTCATTTTTATTCTCAGTAAGAGTTTGTGTAAGATGGGTGTTATTACTCTTTTAATTTTTGGAAGAAATCACTGGTGAAACCATCTGGTCTTGAATTTATTTTGTGGAAAGATTTTTTTTTTTAATTCAGTGCATCAGTCCAGGTTCAGACAGGAGACAGATACCACCCAATAATTTGAACAGGGAAAGTTTAATGTAAATAATTTTTAATTATTTACAAGCATTTTAGCTATTAAGAGGGAATAAAAGAGAAATCTAAAGAATACCCTCGGACTGAAGCAGAAGACCCAAGGCAGGAACAAACTTGGAGGTGGGGTGTTCCCTCTCTTAGTCTGGTGTTCAAATTTCATGGAAGGATACATGGCTGGAACCCACTGGAGAAATTTTCTGGGCTTCCCTGGGGCAGAGCTGGTCCACAGTTAGTGGACCAATGCTGGCAGACATAGAATCATGTATCAGAAATGGCAAACTGGAAGCTTTTAGCTAGAGTGCTAGCTGGCCAAGGCTGGCATAAAGGAAACTTGACGTAGGCAACCCCCTCCTGGGATGCTGACCGACTGAAGGCTGATGGGCAGGGAACCGCAGGCCAGGGCTAGCAAGTGGCAGGTGAGCACCTCTAGGTGTCTGTCTGCCTGCTGCGGGCCATGCGCACCATAGGAACAAGCTAAGAGCACACTGGAACCAGGGAGAAAGTGTTTCCCCCTCCAAGTGTCCTTCTAGTGCCCTCTCCTGACAAAGCTTAATACTGTGCCAGCCTGCAAAGGAGAAATGTTCCAGTATCACAAACAATGCAGTGAGGAGTGGATTTGGAGGTGAGAGATAACTGGCACAATTCAATTCAATCTTGTAGGCAAATATAGGACTATTTAGATTTTTTAATTCTTATATCAGCTTAGATAGGTTGTATTTTTCATGGGATTTGTCCATTTCATCTAAATTTTCAAATTTAGAGTCATACATTTGTTTATAATAACCTCTTATTATTGCTTTAAATAGCTATAGGATCTGTAGTGAGAGCCACTATTGTTTTTAATATTGGTAATGTGTTCCTTATTCTTTTTTCTTGATTAGTCTTGCTAAGCAGTTATTAATTTTATTAATTTGCAAAGATTCGTTTTGTTGCCTTGATGATTTTCTCTATTGTGTGTTTGTTTTCTATTTCAATATTTTCTGTTTTCATTTTTATTTTTTTTCCCCACCTACCTTCTGTTTTCTTTTGGATTAATTTGCAGTTCTTTTACTAACTTCTTGAAGTAGATGCTTATATTGTGGATTTTAAGCCTGCTTTCCTTTCTAGTTTATGCATTTAAGGCTACACATTTCCTGTGAGCATTCCTTTACTTTCTTCATGCAAGTTTTGATATGTTATATTTTTATCATTGAGTTAAAAATATTTTCTAATTTCTATTGTGATATATATTTTTTATGTATCCATGGATTATTTAGAAGTGTTTTGCTTAATTTGCAGGCATTTGTAGATTTCTACCTTAATTTCACTGAGGTCAGAGAATATATTCTGCATGATTTAAACTCCTTTGAAATTTGTTGGAAATTTTGCTTTATGGCCAAGGATATGGCCTATTTTTGGTAGATATCCCATGTGCATTTACGAAAGATGTGTATTCTGAATTTGTTGGATGCAGTGGTTTGTTATGTCAACTAGGTTAAATTTCTTAATCATGTTGTTCTAATCACCTATAATATATTTACTAATTTTCTCCTTCTGCTTGTTCTATCAGTTACTAGAAAGTTATAAACTTACAAGTATGTGGATTTATCTATTTCCCTATTTCATTCAGTCAGTTTTTGCTTTAAATACTTTGAGGCTACATAAATTTTAGAATTATTATATATTCTGTGGATTGATGCTTTTATCATTATGGAATATCCTTCTTTATCTCTAGTAATACTTATTGCCTATAGTTTATTTTGTCTGATATTATTATAGCTACAACAGACATCTTTTGGTTATGTACATGGGAGTACATGGTATATATTTTCCACTCCGTTCAATCTTTAAGGTGTGCCTCTGTCTCTTATAAGCACATATAGTGAGATTTTATTTGCTTTATCCCTTCTAATCGTATTTGTCTTTAATTGGAGTGTTTGTTCTCTTTCCATTCAGTGTAATTACAGATATATCTGGATTTAAATCTATCACCTTATTATTGTTTTCTGTTTTTCCATTTGTTCTTTTTTTTTTCATTTATGGCTTTCTTTTCATCAATCATATATTTTTTAAATTATTTCACTTCCACCATTAGCATGAAGTTATACATTCTTCTTCTTCTTCCCCTTCTCCTTCTCCTTCCTCCTCTCCTTCCTCCTCTTCTTTTTCCTATTCTTCTCCTCCTCCCTCTTCCCCTCATCCTCCTCTTCATCCTCCTCCTTCCTTTTTGTTTTTAGCAATTCCAATATTCATTCTTGACTGATGAATGTCTAACCTAAATCAATGTGTTTAACATTATGGACAAGCCTTACAATACTTTAACCCCATTTATCTATTACCTCCCTTTGTGTTATTGTTGTTATGCATTTTGATTGTCCATATATTTTAAATTACAAAAAACATCATTACTATTGTTACAAAGAGACAATATTCATTCAGAGTTACTGAATACTTACCCTTTCTGGTTCTCTTTGTTTCTTCCTGCATTAAAATATTTCCATCCGAGATCGTTTTCTTTCTGCCTTAATTTTTTTAAATTTATTTTTATTTTCTAAAAGTTTGTCCCTGCTGGTAACAATGTCTCTAAGTGTTTGTTTGAAAATGTCTCTATTTAACCTTTACTTTTGAAAGCTATTTCCCTTGTGTACATAATTCTAGGTTGGCAATAATTTTCTTTTAGTACTTTAAAGACATCATTCTATTGTCTTTTTGCTTCACAGTTTGTGTTTAAAAGTCAGCCATAATTCTATTGTTGATCTTCTAAAAGTCATGTGTCTATTTTCTTCCTATGTTTGTAAGATGCTCTCTTTTCATCTTTGCTTCTTAGCAGTTTCATGGATATAGTTTTCTTTGTATTTATCCTGCTTGAAATTTGTAGCATTTCTTCAATGTGTTAATATCTTTTGTTTTCAGAGTATCTCTTCTGTTCCATGATCTCTCTCCTTTCCTTTTCAGACTCCAATTAAACTTATGAAAGTCCCTTTTATCATGTCCCATATGCTCTTAAGTTCTTTTTGTGTTTTTTGTTCTTTTTGTTTCTCTGGAAAAATATCACTCCTAATATTTTTTACTGAGTTATCTTCTAGTTCACTTATCCTCTGTTCTGCTATGTCTAATCTGTTACTAAATCCATCTAATTTTTAATCTCAGTGTTGTTGAGCTCTATGTTTTCTAATTGATTTTTAATATATTCCAGTACTCTGATGAAATTTTCCATCTTTTTCCCTACTTTGATTTAATTATTTATAATTATTGAAAATTCCATGTCCAATAATTCAAATATTCATCTTGAAGCCTGTTTCTGAAGTCTATGGGGTTTTTTACTGTTGGTTTTTGGTCATTTAATCCTGTGTTCTGGCCTCCTTGGTAAATTTAATCTAATGCTAAGCATTATGTATGAGAAATTGTAGATGCTATGGATGGTGTCTCCCTTTAGAGAGGATTTAATTTTCTTCTGACAGGCAGAAGGACCCACAGGCTGATCATCTTGATCCATTGGTTTTGGGTTTCAGATTCAATGTGAGGTAAGACCTGTTCTATTCTGGGTTTTTCTTTATTCCTAGAGTCTACCTCTTCAAGGATCTCAAGGATAAGTGTGGTATGTTTACTAGGGATTCTCTTTCTTGGCAGGCTATCAACTCCAATTTTTGTCTTCCTATAACCAAGAGACTACTGAAATGTCTGCTTAGATTTTTAGCTTCTTAGCAGCTGCTTTTTGCTTAGTTTCTTGGCAATTTGCCTCATACATGTGCAACTTAGGAGTTGGAAAATACCTCAAGGAAAAATTGCACATATAATATCCACTTTACATTTCTGCAATTAACTTTTCTCTCAGATCATGACTTCTCAAGTCCTAGCTGCCTTGGTAGCCCTGTACACCAATTTTCAACTCCCCTGTCAGTAAGCCTGTTATAAACTCTTGGCTGATACTCTTTGCTCAGCATCTACATTCCATAAACAAAATTGGCAAATGCCCTGAGGGGCACAAGTAGCAACTAGTGTAGTGCTCATCTGTATGTGTTTTCCTTTTTTCCAGCATTTTGGTCTTTCAAGACTTAGGGATACTTAGAAGTTACAACTGGAGTCCCACAGCAAAGGATCTGTGTAGAGTAGATGGCAAGAAAACCAAGGAATGGTGGTGAGAGTGTGGGAGTGGACAATAGAAGAAGAAAAAATCTAGAATCACATAAGTTGCAGCCAGATGAAACCCAGCAAGGGAGTCTCAGGTAAATCCACAAAAATGTCCATGAGAGACCAAGAATCAACTTAAACATCTGCTTGGTGTAAAGAGCCACAAGCCATCTGCTATGGAGTGAATATTTGTGTCCCCCCAAATTCATATGTTGAAATCATAAGCCCCAAAGTGATGGTATTTGGATGTGGGGACTTTGGGAGGTAACTGGATTTGAGGATGGAACCCTCATGGACAGGAATAGTGGCCTTATGAGAGCTTGCCCCCATTTTCTGCTCTCTGCCATGTGAGGAGACAATGAGAAGCTGGCCATTTGCAAACCAGGTGGAAAACTCTCCTCAGACACCGGATTTGCTGGCACCTTGATCTTAGACTTCCCAGCCTCCAGAACTGTGAGAAATAAATTTCTGTTGTGTAAGCCACCCAGTCTATGAATGTTTTAGCAGCCTGAGATGACTAAGACACCATCTTAGGGCAGTACTGGGTCAAGTAAGGGAACAGCTTCCTTATCCTCTCTTTCCTCCCCACCCTCCATCCTGTTCTGAATTATTAACAGCAAATAGAGAATGTGGGTGAGGCTGAAGAAAAATAAGAAAAGAAGGACCCAATCCTCTCTCCCACTAAGAGGCTGGCCTGCAGTATGTTCATGAATAGTAATGTCGTGGAATTACCTACACTATTCAGTAATTCACTAGGTTTTCCCAGCCCAGTTTCCAATGTATAAACACCTGTATCACTGATGCTTGGGCTCCATTCAGTTCTCCATGGCATTTGTATAGGAGCTCTCAGGATTCTGAAAGGCAGAATGAGTCTGAAGGCTGAAAGACCAATCCCTGCCAAAGAGGAACCCTCAAGAGCAAAATTGAGCCCAACATGCTCACATCTTTTCTGAATTCTGGACTTCTCCATTCTGGCCTTATTAATTCTACCCCATTTCTAAGCATTAAATAAATATAGCCCTGATAAAAGGTGTTTGTGTCCCAGTGACAAATATAATCTATGTCGTTGTTAAATGGGAAATTCCAGAATCCTCCTGTGGCCATGCCTGCTATTTTGCAGGAAGAAGTTTTTCCCCAAAGACAGAGTTGACTAGAGCCTCATGTCCCCAGAGGGCCTCTTTGGAAGTTGGTCTTTGGAAGTTCTAACATAAACATACTCCCACCCACCTGGCTCATGTACAGACCGTGAACAACTTGGCTCTTCTTCCCAGCGAGCAGTTTTTTGTGAGTCACTTACTTCTGTCTCTTTATTTTGGACTTTCTGCCTCAGGGGACCTTGAGGATCCATCTAATACTATACTGAGAATGCTTTCAGCACTGAGCAAACAATGAACAATAGAAAACCTTCTATAAAGGCCTACTCCCCTCCTTACTGTGCAGGGGAACATGGGCCTGGTACTCAGTTCAATGGAAAACCAAGAACTTGGGCCAAAGTAACACACTGATGCATAGTACACAAGGGAATATGCTAGGAGATGAAGCTTTCGCTTTCTGAGCAAGAGAGACGGATCAATTTAGGTCTGGAAAACACAGTGTCCCAATTCTGGGAAGTCTTGGAAAATCTTCCATGGGAGCAGTTATAATTTCTAGACTCAACTTTTGTTTCCAAAGCTGTTATAGGAGATCCTGCCTGTTCTGTAAAGAGTGGACGCATTGTAGAGAGCCATCGCCTGTGAAGAGAAGTTTCTGGGAAAAGATTCAAGAGAGCTCAGGGTGGCAGAATAGAACACACCCTTCTTGTAAACATCCTTGGCTTGGTGCTTGTGTCTTCAGTGAGGGTTCCAAAAGTTTGCCCTGATGGATTTGGAGTATCACAAATTATTTGGTTCTCTGCCTGGTTTCAGATCTTGGAGAAAGCACATGGGACCAGAAATATGTCCCTGCATCAGCCAAATGTAGTAAATGAGTTTTTATGCTTGTGGAGTATTTTTAATATTGTGAGATGAGAAAGCCTCTCCTTTTCCATCTTAATTTTCTGACTCTCTGAACCATTATTAGTATCTTGGGGCCCCTGGAAATATCCAGAGTCCCTATTGGTGCTTCCTCGAACATGGACTCACTAACATTTATCTGTCTAAAGTGAAAGGTATCTCTAATGATCCCAGCTGACATTTATTCAGTGCCTTTCACTCAGCTATCCCAAAGAGCTCCACAGGCTGATTTACGGGCTGTCCACGGAGTGGAAGTGAATGGTAATGACCACAGTGATGAAGATGGTGATGGATCGCCCAGGCTCTGGTATTTGATATGTCATGTTGTTTCTGGGGCGTTTCCAATTTCCTGAACTTCCCAGTGATTAGAAGCACAAGAGTAAGAGAGTGCTCCGTCCATTTCTTCCTGAATTTCTCGGTGGAGATGACTCTGATTGGGGCCTTGGGAGGTTTTAATTCTCTGCCTCCCTCACACAAATTTCAGTAATCAGCCGAGAGCAGACATTATGAAATGCTGCAGTGGGGCCAGTTTGCATCCCTCCTCTTACAGGACGTGGGGACTTGCCTTTACCTCCCTTCTCGTAGAATCTTCAACCACCTGAAACTCTCTGGGGCTTTTCTGCTCCATGGGGAAAAGGGAGGAAGCAGAAGCCAGGATAAACTCTGTGGAGTTTAGGAGGCTTATGGTAATACAATCGGGCACACTGCTTTCTGATTTTTTTTTTAAACTGTGGAAACCCTCACTCCCTTTTCAGACAAAATCCTATGGGAATTAACATGTGAAACAGATAAAAGTGAGCTGTTCTACTTCATTCCCTCACTGCCCCTCATCCCATCACGTGGGCCCAGAGACCTAGATTAAAAACCACTGGCTTCCCGGAGTGCTGGGTTGTGATCTATGCACAGGAGATCTGAATTTCTTTCTGGGTTTCTCCACTGACTTTTGCGTAAGCTGTTGAATATCTATGTGCTCCCTTTGTTTCGTTTCTAAAATAGAGACTAAATACTCTTCACTAAATATTACAATGAAGGCTTTTAAAACTTAGGATGCAAGTGTACTAGAACTACAATAATAATGGGAATAATGAGGTTCCAGGCATAGTTCTAAATGCTTTCCTTCATAACTTCATTTAATCCTTATAACCTCCTTATGGGCAGGCTCTATTATTTTCCCCAGGTTAAGCTGGAGAAACTGAGGCAGAGAGGTTATGCAAATTTCCCAAGTCCACTCAGCCTGCAAGTGGTATAGGAACAATTCAACACCAGGCTGACTCCAAAGCCCCTTGATCTTAACCCCTGACACTTGGTTTTTAAACTTGGTTGCACATTAGAATTGCTTAAGGATTTTTTTAAAAATTCAGAAGCCCAGGCTACATCCCAGATCAATTAAATTACAGACTCTGGGGATGGACTTTACTGACAGTACATTTTTAAACTCCTTTTATGAGTTGAATTGTGTCCTCCAAAAAACGATATGTTGAGGCCCTACCCCACTGTAACTCAGAATGTGAGCTTATTTGAAAATAGGGTGATTTCAGGATGCAATTAGCTAAGTTAAAATAAAGTCGTACTGGAGTAGGATGCACTCTTAATCCAATATGACTGGTGTCCTTATAAGAAGACGTCCATGTGAAGACAGAGACACACAGGAAGAATGCCATTGGATGATGAAGGCAGAGATTGGAGTCACACAGCTGCAAGCCAAGGAATGTCCAAGATTGCCAGCAAACCACCAGAAGCTAGGAAGAGGCAAGGAAGGATTCTTCCCTACAGGTTTCAAAGGGGGTATGGCACTGCCAACACCTTAATTTTAGACTTCTAGCCTCCAGAACCATGTTTCTGTTGTTTTAAGTGACTTAGTTTGTAAGTATTTGCTATGGCAAACCTAGGACGCTAATACAGCTCCCCAAGTGATTTCAATATGCAGACAGTTTTGAGAACTGCTGCTAGAAATTAATCTCTCTCCTTAAGAGCTTACTGTGTGAATGGGGGGAAGAAACCCCTATTAGATGACATAGTCTTGATTAGGGCTGGTGAAGGTCATTTGCCATCCTATGCTAACACTGGCTGTGCCACCTCTAAAGCATGGGTCAATGTTGATCTAGTATATAAGATGGTTGCATGAGGGGAGATTTAGAGAGTCATTCTGAGTTCTATTCATGGAAGAAACTGTAGTGGTGGGTGTGCGCCTGGGCACAGAGTAAAAGATGCCCAGACAAGAGAGTGGAGGATGGAGGGGAGGAGAATGAGTGCTTCCCCTAAAGACAGTACAGTACAAAACCTGTGAAATCATCACAGGGCAGAAAGGGCAATCAATAAGACTATGTGCAATCTAGACACACAGGCCCAGGTAAGAGAGAGCCCCATCAGAGATTGCTGGGGTATCTGGAAGAAGGGGATGTTGGAATGCCTCACAGAGAAGGTGATGTTTAAACCTGAGGGATGAATTTTGATAGGTGGATTTGGGTGAAGGCTGTTCCAGGCACAAGGAACAGGTGTGGAAGGGGGAACGGGCCGAATGAGGGGCTGGTGAGTTGTGGGTGGACTCCATGGTTAGAGCAAGCTGGAGAAGAGAGGGTAAAGGGAAAGAAATTCAGAAAGGGAGGTTAAGGCAATTTTCTGGTGGGATTTAAATACCACACTGAGAAGTCCCCCAGACTTCATTTTGCTAGTGATGTAGAGTCAACAGAGGCTTTTGATCAGGGAAGAAACACCATCATTAACTTAAATGATCTTGATAACATTTCAAAGGGTCCTTATTCTGTGACTGAAGCTGAAGTGTCTCATTTAATTCTCTCAATGACCTTATGAGACAGGTACTATTATTATATTAATTTAATCGATTTAGGAACTGAAACTAAGAAAATTTCAGTTACTGCCCAGGTCACATAGCTGGTAAATGTAGAAACCTGGATTCAAACCCTGGCTATCTGATTCCAGAGTCTATGGACTTAAATGATGAATCACTGAGGATTCCCATCATTGGTGCTAAAGAAAAATAGCCCCGTTGGGAGAATGAGGTAGGTGGACAGTGAATGACAGGAGGGAGAGAATGGGGACAGAAAGGAAAGCTAGGAAGTGACTTCAGAATCATATGAAATATCTCAAAAGGCTAGAAAAGATTCAGCAACTAGTTGCATATTGGGGGATACTACCCTAGTCAAGGATAATTGAATAGCTGGGAGAAAGATGCTATCTTTACTGAACTGAAGAATGCAGGAAGGAGTGGGTTGGGTGGTAGAAGAGAATGAGATTTCTTAAGACATTTCAAAATGAAGTACTTACAGAATATCCATGTGGGAGATGTTCAGGAAGTACATGGAAATGTGATTGAGAGGGAGTTACCCTGCAGGAGATATGGATCACTGCACCTAATTCTGAGAATTTAGAGACTAAATAGTGTGGAGACAGTCTAAGTGTGGTCTTTAAGCCTGTAGACTCTGGGGCTCAACTGGGTTGAAATTCCTAACCAACTGTGTATTAGCTGAGTGTCCTTGGACAAACCTCAGTTTCTTCATCTGCAAAAGGGGGACAATAATAGGATCTATTTCACAGAGGATTAAATAAGATAGGACAGGAGGATCACTTGGCAGAAAGCAAAAGCTTAAGAAACAGGTGTGGCGTTACATTTGTCTTTGCTTCCTGTAACCCAGAATCCTCCCCTTGATGACACACCTCACTCTTCCTCTCTTGTCACCACCCAAGACCTTTCTGTCTCCATATTACAACTTAGTTCTCTTGTGATTTTTTTTTATTGCAGTCACACTGGCTTATAACATTATATAAATTTCAGATGTACATCATTACACTTCAATTTCTCTATAGACTACATGAGGTTCACCACCCAATTGCAATCCATCACCACACACATGTGCCCAGTCACCCCTTTCACCCTCCTCCCTCCTTCCTTCCCCTCTGGTAACCACCAATCCAATCTCTGTCTCTATGTGATTGTTTGTTGTTGTTATCTTCTACTTATGAGTGAGATCATACAGTATTTGACTTTCTCCCTCTGATTTATTTTGCTTAGCATAATACCCTCGTGTTCCCTCCATGTTGTCACAAATGGCTGGATTTCATGGTTTCTTATGGCTGAGTAGTATTCCATTGTGTATGTATACTACATCTTCTTTATCCATTTGTCCCTTGATGGGCACTTAGGTTGCTTCCAAGTCTTGGCTATTGTGAATAATGCTGCAATGAACATAGGGGTTAAGCGCCAAAATATATAAAGAACTCATACATCTCAACAACAACACAAAGCTAACAACCCAATTAATAAATGGGCAAAAGATCTGAACAGATATTTCTCCAAAGAAGATATACAGATGGCTAACAGGCACATGAAAAGATGTTCAACATCATTAACTATCAGGGAAATACAAATCAAAACTACAATGGGATATCACCTCACTCCTGTCAGAATGACTATAATTAACAAGACAGGAAACCACAGGTGTTGGAGAGGATGTGGAGAGAAGGGAACTCTCATACACTGCTGGTGGGAGTGCATACTGGTGCAGCCACTGTGGAAAACAGTATGGAGATTCCTCAAAAATTAAGAATAAAACTACCATATAATCCAGCTATTCCATTGTTGGGTATTTATCCAAAGAACATGAAAACACGAATGGGTAAAAACACATGCACCCCTAAGTTCTCCTTGTTTAACCTTTCAACTTAGCAGCTTCCTTTTTCTTTTTTCTTTTTTTTTCTTTTGTGGGGAAGACCAGCCCTGAGCTAACATCTGTTGCCAATCCTCCCCTTTTTGCTGAGGAAGACTGGCCCTGGCCTAACATCCGTGCCCATCTTTCTCCACTTTATATGGGATGCCACCACGGCATGGCTGACAAGCAGTGCGTCGGCGGGCGCCCGGGATCCGAACTCGCAAACCCCGGGCTACCAAGCGCGGACTAAACCGCTGCGCCACTGGGCGGCCCCCAGCTTCCTTTTTCTTAAAGATCAATTTCTCCACTAGCCCAGGAATATATTGTAGTTTTTCCTCTTTTCTCTCTCCTGGACTCACTGTGGATATGATTTTCTTCTGGTGTAGCCACCGTATTTCATGGAGTTCTGTGCCTTAGACAGAGAAGGAGATCATGCAGCCCTGTTACTCAGTCCCCCTGATTACCTTTGATGGTACAACTAGTGTGTGGTCTCCCCATTTACCTCTGAGCATCTTTAGGCAATGATTCGGGGATTTTGTATGCTCTGTGAGTAATGCCTGCTACATTACTGGGTTCAATGTGTATATCTGATGAATAGCTCCTCTTAGACAGGGTTGAGCTCAATCAGATAACAATAAAAAAAGCCCAAGATTGGTTTCCTAGTCTTTTGGTTCTAGAAAGAGGTGTCTGTAACAAGGGGGAAAGGTATAGAGGAAGTAACCCATTATCACCATTTCAATTTCTTAGTGCTCAGAAAAAGGAACATTTTACTCTGGAGAAAATAAAGGATATGCTGTGTGGGTGAAGGTCACCTGTTGCTGGTGACTTGAAGGACTGTAGCTAGAAACCAGTTTGAAAGAATAATCATGTGGATCATTGCAATAGCCTCATAACTGATGTCCGTCCCGTGATTGTTCTTCCTTCCAGGTCAATCTAAACATTGCCTTGACTTGTCTTTCTTTATCAAGTCACCCTCCAGCTAGAAATATCTTTAATGACTTCCTTTTGCCTAGAGAGGTGAGTCTCAAGGCTTTGTGGGAGCAATCGAAGTGCTCTCCCCACCCCCATCTCACCTGCCCAACCTTTTCTTTCTCACACCACATCCATCCCAGTGAATCAGAATTTCTTGCTGCCCCTTATTCCCACCTCCACGTCCAGCCTTTGTCATTTTGCTACTTGCAAAATAGTGCAGTTTACCAAATGCTCCAGTCTCTCCCCATTCCAGGTACATGATATGATTTGTTGTCCAGGTACATGGTGGTATTTCCTGACTCCCTTGTGGTTGATGGGGTCATGTGACTAGTTCTGGCCAATGAGTTGAAAGCACAAGTAACATCTGTTACTTCTTCCCTGGAACACTAATGTCAATGTTTGATTTTCCCTCTGCGTTATGACCAACAATTTTCTAAATTTGGCAGCTCTGTCAGCCTGGGTCCTAGTGATGATAACAAAGATACAGAGCCAAGTCCCTAGCCAACTGCTATGGGGATATAGCATGGGCAAGAAATCAACCTTTATTGTTTTTAGCCACTGATATTTTCAAGTTTTTGTTACCATAGCATAACTTAACTTAGCCTGACTGAGATAGGCAGCTTGTAAGATAATCAAAAACCTGTGAGATGTGTAAGGAAGACATTATTATCATCTTTCCATACCACTGCTAATCTGAAGACTCCCAAATTGATATTCCTAGTCCATGCTTCTTCTCTGAGCTCACACCTACATGTCTAACCACTTGGATATACATATCCACTTGGATGTTTCAAAAGGTACCTCAAAATTATGTGCAAATTGAACTTGTAAATGTCTCCTAAACTTGGATGTCTCTAGTCTTGTGTCAGCATTTAGCACCAGCATGTTCTCAACTTACTAAAGTCACTGTTGTCATAAGGTTTTCCCTTTATTTTATGGGAAATGTGATGGGACATAATCTTCCCATCACCAAGACCTGATTCTCCAGAACATAGCTTGTCTCTGTCCACTTGTCTCCATATATTGCCAATATTTGAGTCAAAGCCACCAACATCTTAGCATCTGGATTACTGCAATGGATCCCTGGACAGTCTCTCCATCTCTCTGGTGTCCTTTCAATCAATTCTGCACATAGTCGTCAGAAGAATCTTCAAAAAAGGTATACAAGATCATGTTAACCCCCTACAGTGACTTCCCATTAAACTTAGATAGAAATCCAAATTCCTTACCACGTTCTACAGCGTCCTACTGATCTGGCTCTTCCTGTCTTTCCAACCTTATTTCTTACTTCTATGGCTCACACATATACTGACCATCTCTCAGTTACTAGAACAAAACAGTCCTTCAGGCATCAGGACATTTGCTCTTGCTATTCCCTTGGCCTAGAATACTGTTCTCTTGGCTTGATAAATTGTTTATTTCTCCTACCTTTTAGGTCTTAGCTTAACTATCATTCTTTAGTTTTTCTCAGACTCTCCTATCAAGAGTAGATATCTCTGTTATTTTCCAATTATTCCTATTTATTTCTTCAAGGGTACTTATCACAACCTGCAAATGTTTATTTTTTTTATGTGTGTATTGTTGTTCTCGCCACTAGAATGAAAGCTTCAAGAGGATAAGAATCTTGTCGATCTTGCTCATCATTACAAGCCCAGTGCCCTGTATAGAGCACATAGAATGCTCTCCTACTATGTTTGGGTGAATGAATGGGTTACCCTATTTCAGAAATGAAGACAAGATTCAGAAAGCACATGACTTGCCCAAAGTGCATGGATCATGAACTGCAGGGCTGGGGCTCTGACCACCTCTCTGACCCTGAAGATTGTGCTTTGGTTCCACATAACATAGACTTTCATGTAGCCACCTGATACACAGCAAAAGGTAATTTTCTTGGAGTCCATTTTCTATCAGAATCCTGTGAACTCTTCCCTTTTCCTTCACCACCAAAACAGAGTGGCTTTGCAACACCAGCAGCCCAGCTAGTTGACTCATTTTTCATCTATAAAACGTTATTAAACTGCACCACACAGATAAGTACTAGAAAAAATTGCCAGGTTATTTTCCTAACATAAAATTAGCCAATTTGCCTGTGTATGGGATTGTAAAGAATGCAAAGCATTCCATTCAAGTGATTAACCTCTTAGTTAATAAAAGCAACAATTTCATGTGTATAAATAATATAATAAAGGGAACATTCATATCAAAGTTATGTAACCCTCCCCTTCCTCTGCTCGTCTCCTTAATTGGTAAATAATTCATCAAACTCTGCAATGAATTCTGCTCCCACCCACATTTCTTCATCCAATTATCATGAAATAGGAAAGCAGGCTCCTTCTCCCTTTGGAAACAGGATATAATGAAATCGTTCAGGGCTTCCCTGAGCCTGTGCTAGGCCTGATAGAAAAGCTGACTGGCATGGGCCTTGTCTGGTAACTGAGCAATGCTTCTTTGGGTTCTGAAGAATTGGGCTTGTCCTTTTAGTTTGCCCTCTTTTCCCCAAAGGTCACGTATTTGTCTTTCCATTCGAGCGTCAATAAATATTACCTGTTGTGAGTGTGACTTTCAATGGGAGGAATGAACTGTGTGGATCAGCCAGCTGCCTGAAGATTTTGATATGACTTTTGCATCAAATGAGTTGCACGGTTCCATTTTTACAATGCTGATGAGCCACAATTCCTGGACACGAAAATGTCCTTTTAAGTTGTAAATTATGTAAGATTATTGCCGAAAGTTTCTTGTGGGAGCTATAATTTTTTCCCCTTTGGACTTCTTCATGTGTGGAAAAAACTCTACATTAGATATAAATTAATATACTCTTGGGCTGATGACCTTTGGTTTTTTTGCCTTTTACCTTTAAATTGAGGTAGAATAATGCCCAACATAGTGTAATTTGCCTTTGCAAAACTCTTATATGTATGTCACTATAATTCCCCAGGATGGTCTTGCTAATAAATCCCATTAAAAAACTCTTTTTTTCAGATCGTTTTGGTTCCTCTCCTGAGTTCTGTTTAGAATTTTATCATTATCTGTACTCAACAGCTTTAACTTTGTTGTAGATAGATCACAGAGGTTGTGTACTGAACTTACAATAGCAGTGTTTATACCTGGGGTTTCTTTATTTTCCCTCCAATGCATTAGAGTTTTATGGAAAAAGATAAAACAGTTACTACCTCCTTTACCACAGCTTTTTGAATAGCCTCTTCAGCTTGAAGTTTATGGCTGCTGAAAAATCATCTTAATTTGCAAATTGTACAAGCACTGTTCTCTGGGTCTTAGTACGATAGTCAAGCAAAAAGAGAAATGGAAATGTCAGCAGTAGCATTACGATGGACTCGGTGGGGAAACTTTTCCTTCTGTGACAAGATGGAGCATATCACCTCAGTGAGCTGGTGAAATGTGAATGAGCTTTCATTCTTCTCCATCCCATCTATGGTCAATCAAAACAGTTAGCTTTACATTTTGTTCTATTTGAAGTTGTGGCAAATGCATTCTGTTTAAAAATCATAGCTTGAAGACTAGACCATTTAATTCCTACCTAAACATTTCCCCTTCTCTTTTCAAATAAATAAGCTATTCTTCACTGTTGCTTGAGAAACACTGTTATGAAATTCTGGTTATTTCTGCTACTTACGACTGCTCTACAGAGACAAAGAAATTTCTGTAGAAATGAACAATAGAGAAGAACCATACCAGAATTGGATTGACTGGACTTGCTAAACCAAATGTGTCCTAATCTTAATTAAGCGGCTTTTGACATCTGGATGTGTGGATTGCTGGCTCTGTCACATGAGTACTTTATAATCAGTGTCCTCTGGGTGACTATCCTAGAATTTTTCTCTGTAGAGTAAATTATTTCTATCAAACACTGTACCACAATATCCCAATCCACAGCAGGGAAACTTTGATCAAGGTCAGGACAAATGGACTTGGAGGAGTTTCTCACTGAGAAGGGCAGCTATTCTCTATGACTGACTGGAGAACTGCTTTTCTTAAATCTGGGAAGGCCATACTCTTCAGTAGCAAGGCTCAGATTTGGGAGTGGTCTATCCATGGCATATCAAGCAGGAAGGGATGCCTGTCTAGCCAGTGATCAGCAGAAACAGGTTTCATCTCCTTGAGTCCATCCCTGGATCATTATTTCGGGTCCCAACCTGATGGCAGTGCTAACCCAATGATTGGAGAAGAAAGATTCTTCCTCAACCGGCCCTCTTCTAAATAAGATCATGAAACACACAACACTTGGTAATATTGATTTTGGTGTCCCTCTCCTTGATCCCTGTCTCCTTCCTCCTGCCTGTTCTCCATTGCTTTGGGTTTCTTCTCTTCTGCTTCACCTTCAAAATCTAGCTATCCATTGTCCTAGCCCTTAAAAGCCCTGATGTCTGCTACCTTGATAATAGAAGGGGAACAGGAGCTTGTATTTACCGGGTCTCTATGATGATCAGCCATTGTGTAGGAAGGTATACATTTGTTATTGAAGTGGAGTCACAATTATGCATGTGTGTTATCTCCATTTTACAGACAAGAACACTGAGGTTCCTAGAGACCAAGTAATTTGCCTAAGAGCACACCAAGTAAGGAATAGTGCCAGTATTGTAATTGAGGTGTGTCTGACTTCAAGAGCTACGCTCAACAAACCTGTTCTAATGTAATTGCTGCAGGGTTATATAACTTCTTAAACTCAGTTAAAATTCTTTTATTCACATATAACCCTTTGGAGTCATGTTTTCAGTCTGAAACAGATTTACAGGGAAGATCTTTTTGATCAGATCAACTTACGGGCTCAGAAGGGGATCCCTCAAACCTTTCCACATGGGGGAATGCCTCTTTTGTCTTCACTCATAGATCCAGTTTTGACTGGGACCATATCATGACCAAGAAAATGTGGTTGATTTGATATTCCCAGAATTCCTGTTTCTATAGGTGACATTTGCATGTCCACTGTTCACAACCTGTCCTGCTTTCTGTGACTCTGATCCTCTGTGTAGATTAACTCATTTGACTTTCTAGACCTGGCCCTATTCATCAGTCCCAGAATTACTCGGGCTGTCCTATTCTGACATAGCCAGAGTCCTCACGAGTGTCTCACCTCGTCCATTGGCTTCATTATATGTGGGTGGTTTGTTTGCAATCATGTTTCCATTGTCTCACTGGTATAATCATCTAAAACTGGGCCCAGTCTTTTTTCTAGTTCATTATTCCATTTTTGGTCCATTCCTTTTTGTGCTATTGGCTGCATCTTTCTTCCTGTATTTCTCTAATATTGACACATGCTAACTTTTATTCTTATGCCTGATTATTGAGTGGGACTTTTCTTGTGGCTTCAGAACTAGAACCCAAACCTGAGGACAAATTGGCATTAATTATCCCCATCTTCTGAAAGGATTTGTATTAGTTTGCTAAGGCTGCCATAACAAAATACCATGGATTGAGTGGCTTAAACAACAGACATTTATTTTCTCACAGTTCTGGAGGGTAGAAGTCCAAGATCAAGGTGTTGGCAGGGTTGGCTTCTTCTGAGACTTCTCTACTTGGCTTGTAGATGACTGTCTTCTCCTTGTGTCCTCACATGGTCTTCCCTTTGTACATATCTGTGTCCTAATCTCCTCTTCTTATAAAGACACCGGTAAGATTGGATTAGAGCCTGCTCTGATGACCTCATTTAACCTTAATTACGTCTTCAAAGACCCCATCTCCAAATACAGTCATATCCTGAGGTGCTAGGGGTTAGGACTTCAACATATGAATTTTGGGGGCCACACAATTCAGCCCATAATACGATGACACTCATATCCAGATAGCTCCTCAGGGCAGCCATGTCTTCTCTGCTCACTTCACAATCATCCCACCCCACAAATTTGTATGAGAAAATCACCGGGTGAATGAGTGAGGGGGATAGGGAGATGGTCAACTGGAGGGCAGTATTTGTGGTAAAGAGATTTCTCTTCCTTTCCCATGGGTAGGAAGAAAATGGGGTACTTACTTCCTCAACCTCTGAGCCACATGAGAGAAGTGCCAAGAGAATCACTTACAAGGATTCGATGTGCCTGTAAGAAGAGGTAACTGTAAACTCAGCCCCTGGCTGGGTACTTGCAGAGTCTGCCCTGGTGTTTCCCCGTGCAGGAGAAAGTTCTTGAGAGAGTCTGCTGTTCTCTTGAGGTTTGGAGGTACCCATGACCCTAATGACCAGCACCTATTTTGGTCTCGCTTCACTGTCCAAAGGTAAGAAACTTGCTGGGATAAACTGCAGGAAGAGACTGTGGGAAGAAGATGGGGACACCCTTCAAGTGCCAATCCCCTCAAGACTTTAGAGAGCACAGAAAATCCTCGTTGGTCTCAAGACCACAAGTGAAGAACCATGGGGATCAAAAAGGAAGCATGAATCGTAGGTTATTCAGGCAACTAATAAGAGTTAGCCCCTCCCTTCTGCCCAGATTGGGGCTTTGGGGCACTGAGTGGTGGCAAGGGTCAAAGAAAGGTGTAACTGTTCCCTCTCTGAAGGGGTCCTCATTACATCAGGGGCTGTCCTAAGAAAACTATGAACACCATCTCCACATCAGGGAGCACTGCACAGGAGGTGAAGTAGGACCACCCCAGGAAGGAAGACCACCCCAGAAGTCAGTCAATGGTACCAGACAATACCTGCTATCTCTTCTATACTTGTTCCCTGTTTCAGCACACTGGAAGGGCCAGATATCCAGAACAAAGAGGAGCCTGAGGTGTCCCAGAGAAGGCTATGAACCCCCCAACTCTGACTCTAAGACTGGGGAAGAAAAGAATTGAGAAGACTATGTAACTCTCCCCTTGGGCTGAATCTTAGTTGCCCCTGAGTAAATGGAAGAATTAAATATTAAATTGGAGAACAGATTACAATGTTAGAATATACTGTGATGAGTGTCTAACAGCTGAAAATTCCTGGAAAGCTGTGGGTTTTGCTGGCATATTGGGGGCTAGAAATGGAGATTTGACAAGGTGAAGGCAGCCATTGCAGAACAATAAAACTGTTGTATCTAAAAACAGTGCAGACTGTTCAATCATAAATTGTATTCAATTGCTGTTGAAAAGCCACCATGAGTGTTATTGTTTGGCAAGGATACCTCTCTTGGTCATTCCAAGTCATTGGTTAGATTTTAGGTACGATGGAATTAAAATAGAAAATTGGGATACCACACATTTTCTTGTGCTTCAGAGTGGATTTATCTGATTTAAAGCAATCACAATTTTAGTTGCAAGAGATTAGATTGAAAAACTAGAGATTAGATTGAAATAGATTAGATTGAAAACTTAATTGCCTTATTTTGATTTGCTTGCTCTCAGACAATGTGGTGGAGCAGAAGGTGTTAGGACTCAGAAGATCTGGGTTCTCCTGTTGGCTCCCTCCATAATCATCTATGTCAAAGCAGTCACATCATTGGAACTTACTGTATCTTGATTTCCTTCAGTTGTTACCCTAATTCACCAAGCATTTACCAAGTCTCTTATGAGGATAGTTGCCTTTAGAATTAGACTGTGTAGGTTAGAATCCATGCTCTACAAGTTACTGGTTGTGTGATCTTGGTCAAGTTACTCATCCTTTCCGAGGCACTGCTTTCTTATCTTTAAATGTGACAATTAAACTGGGCCACAAGGAATCAGCAGAATCTCCTCAGTAAAATGGAGTATTTGAACTATGTGAAGGTTAAATCCTCTTCATTTCTATAACTCTATTCAATATAAAACCATGGGGAAGAGAATGGATTTAAACAGAAGCATGTGGCTTCAGGTTATTAAAAAAAGGAAAGAATTTCCTGGTTAGATACCAGATGTCATACTTGAAGAGGTTCTGGATTTATCCTCCTAATTGAAAAAAAATAAACTGGTGACTACTCTGATTGGTATGGTTTTGCTATGATTTGGCTGAAAGATAAAGAGATGGAGTAAATCAGTGGTTTTCAAACATAACTCCAAGAATGGGCAGCATTAGATTCAACTGGGGAAGCTTTTTTAGTGTTATTCAAATCCTTATCCTTACTAATTTCTTGTCTACATTTTTTTGGCCAATTACTGAGTGCTAAAATCTCCAGCTATAATTGTGGATTTGTCTAATTCTTTCTTATTTCTGAGGTTTTACTTCAAGTATTTTGGAGCTCTGTTATTAGGTACATGCACATTTAGGACTTTTTCTTGATGAATTGACCCTATTGTCATTATAAAACGTCCCTTTTTATCTCAAAGAATATTTTGTCCGATACCTACATGGCCACTCCAGCTTCCTTATGATTAGTGTTTGTATAATATATGCTTTCTATCCTTTTACTTTTAAGTAATATATGTCTTTCTATTTAAAAAATTTACCTTGTTTCAACAGTATGTATTTGAGTCTTTCTTTTCATCTAGTCTGAGAATCTCTGCTTTTCAATGGCTGTGTTTAGTCCATTTATATATAATGTGATTACTAATGTGGTTAGCTTTAAATTTACCATCTTGCTATTTGTTTTCTATTTGTCCGGTTTGTTCTTTGCTATGTTTTCTCTCCTTTTCAGCATTCTTTGGGATTAATTATTTTCTTATATTACATTTTATGTCCACAATTGGTTTATTAGTTCTATCTCTTTGTTTTATTTTTTAAATGGTTGTTCTGAATTACAATGTGTATCCCAAATGTATCAGAGCCTACCTTGAATTCTTATGTTACCATTTAATATGTAAGAACCTTACAATGGTATACTTCCATTTACCCCTATTATGGTATACTTTCTGTGATGTATGTTATAAATTCTAAAATACATTGTGAATACTTTTGGTTTTAAAAAATCAGCTGTCTACTAAAAAAATAAAAATCAGAAAAAAGTCCTTTGTTTATCTACATATTTACTGTTTCTAGCACTTTTCATTTTTTCACATAGGACTGAGTTCTGGTATCATTTCCCTTTAGCCTGAAGAACTTCCTTTAACATTATTTGTAGTGAAAGTCTCCTCTTAATGAATTCTTTCACTTTATGTTTATTTAAAAATGTTTTTGTCTTTCATTTTTGAAGGGTACTCTTAGCTGGATATAGAATTATAGGTTAATAGCTATTTTTCTTTTAGCACTTTAAAGATGTCATTCCATTGTCTTCTGCCTTGCATTATTTTTGAAGAGAAATCACCTTTAATTCTTATCATTGTTGCTCTGAATGTAATGTGTCCTTTTTCTCTGGCTGCTTTTAAGGTTTTTTCATTAGAATTGGTATTCAGTAATATTACTATGTTATGCCTATGTAGGGTTTTCTCTATATTTATCCTGCTCGGGGTCTGTTGAAGCTTCTTGCATCTGTGGGTTGATGTCAAATTTGGAATATAGTTGATCATTATTTCTTGAAATATATTTTTTTCTGGCCCAATGTATCCCCAGTATGCTCCAGTTTCTCTCTTTTTCCTTTTATTTTCGTACACCAGTTACACATGTTAGCCCGTTTGATATTGTTTATTAGGTCACTGAGATTCTGTTCATTGTTTTCAAGTCTTTTTCTTTTAGTGTTTTACTTTGAATGGTCTCTATTTGCCTGTATTAAGTATGCTGATCATCTCTTCTGAATGCATTCTCAAGGTTACCCACTGAATTTTTAAATTTCAGATATTGTACTAATTCTAGAATCTCCATTTGGTTCTTTTAAAAGAGTTCTCATTTCTCTCCTGAGAGTTCTTCTCTCTTTACTCATATGTCCATCTTTTCCATTAAATTGCTGAACATATTTATAATAGTTGTGTTAGAGTAATCCTCTTCTAATTCCAATAAACATCTGCATTATCTCTGGGTCTATTTATATTAGTGGCTTCCCTCTTGGATATGGGTTACATTTACCCACTTTTTTGGATATCTAATAATTTTTATTATGTGTTAGACATTGTGGATATTATGTTGTTGAAAATATGGATGTTTTCCTCCTTCTATAAAGAAAGCTGAGTTTTTTACTCCTAGGCATCTAATTCAGTGGCAAATCAGGTTAATCTTATTGAGGCTTGTCTTCAGGCTCTGTTAGAGAAGTTAAGAGTAACTCTGATACTAAAGTGTGGCCTTTTGGGGTCTTAATTGAATGCCTGGGGTTTTCAGAGAGTTTTTTCCACTCTGGCTGTTCAGAACTTCAACATCTCCCAGTTCTGTGCACCTTCAAAATGTCCATTCTGTTCACAACTCCCCAGTAGCTATTCTCTGCTAGATCTCATGGAGTCTAACCCTGTCAGTGTGCAGATTAGCATTTGGCCAAAAATGTAAGGGAACCCCTATGGAGATTTCTGGGTGTCCTTCTCTGTGCAGTCACCTCTTCTCTCATGTTCACCCCACAAATTCCAGCTGCCTCTGCAATTATGAACTCTAATGGAATTTAGAAATAAAAGATACCCTAAATAAATGGCAACATAGCAATTAAAACAAAATAACTATATTTCTATGGTTACAAAAATTCAACTGTTATTTCTGTCACTTTAATAGTAATTTCCCTGAAGTCTGCAAGATGGCAGTGTTCTTTTTGGGAAAATTATTATTTTGGGGATGAATTCTAATAATGACTACAATATGAATTCTTAGTATGTGTTAGTCACTGTGTTAACTGCTTTACATGGATTATCTCACTTAATTGTCATGACACTCCTCCCAATAAGACCTATGATTAGGCTCCTTTTCCTGTGCTACTTAAGAAAAGTGCCCTCTGGCCAAAAGCTGAGGTGAATGTGGAATTCATCTTTTTGTTTTTCGCTTTCTATGTATGTTGTAAAATGCCTGAAAATTTTGTCCAGTTTTATAGTTGATTATAGTGGGTAGGTAAGTATGATGTATGTGACTTCATCCTTGTTGGAATCCTAAGGAGATTTTTAAGTATATAGATTCCAACACTCTACCAAGACCTACTGATTCAGAATCTCCAAGGTGATCTTAGAGAGCATCCATCTTTATTCTGATGTGCATTCAGGGTTTGGGCCTACTAAGGCATATGACCTGTCCCAGTAATAACAGCCTTGCTTGTTCTGAGCTTAGAGCATTCTGGAAAGCCTCATTTAATAGTCTTAACTGATGTATCTTCACCATGTCCTTCTGGGAAATTGATCACGAAGTAGCTCCACCTCCCCATCATGAAGGATTTCTCAATTTCCAGGCTATTTTCCATCCTTACATTTCCTTACTTCTAATAATTTGTTCTCCTGAATTAGAGTAAGCAATTCCTTATAGTCTTAGTGTTCACCTTCAAAATTTAGTAGGCACTTATTATATCTCCTGCCAATCATCATTTAACCAGGATATATATATCTAATTATTTCAATGTACCCCCATAAATCAACTTCTTGAACTCCCCAGTTGTGCTGGCTGTGATATCTTGTCCTCTCTACACAGGAATGAAGAAGGCCAGGACAAGACATCTTTCCTCTAGCCATGTTTTCCTGAGGAATAGGACTGATGTCCCATCTTCTCCAGTCTCGGCCATCTGTTCTGGAATGTTCATTCCATAGACTTGCAGACTTTTATTACTCATTGGTTCTATTTTAATTATATTGTAAATAATTTTGAAGGTCTTGAGCTCCCTTCTTTCGCTGAATAGAAGTATTGAAGATTTCATTTTTAGTTTAAAATTTTAAAATACTTGCACATTCCTCAAGTGGAATGAGTCCATTAAAAATCTTGTGTGTGTAATTAAACAATCTTAGTGTACCTAGATTTCTCTGTCATTTCTGGCACCTGGCATGCCTTCCTTGGAGGTTTTCAACTGTGGACTGTAATACATTTAAAATAATGAAAATTCAGATTCCACAAATCAGCCAAAGCCAAACATCAGTTTCTCTGGCCAGTAAAGCATGCCTAGTTAGCTGATGGCTTTCAGAGGGGCTGACAAAAGACCTTAGATAATGCACTGAGTATGGTACTGTTTAAGGCCGTCACGATGTGCTGTAATTATTGTGGCAGGCTCCTTCCTGTCTAGAATGTCTCCCGGAACAGTCGGTAGTGTGTCTTGGGGTTGACAGGTGGCTAGATTCCCCTCTGTGTTAGTGAGGACGTTAGATGTTGCCAGGAGAATTTAAAGCAACATAGGCAGAGTCTTAGCACTTGGATTGTTCAGATTTTCCCCTTAGCTCTGCGCAATATGCATTTCTTAGGCATATGGAAGAGAAAAGCCTCCTTTTCTCCTTTTTTCTGAGCTCCTCTCCTCACCAACATACATTCTCCAATTTGTTCGGCTGCCCCTGGGAGCCATACTTACCGTGCCCCTGACAGCCCTGTGCCCATGTTTTATGCAAAGATGTGAGCAGCTGGCCACCAAGCCCCTGAGAGTCTTGGGCTTTTGTGTTCCAAAGCCTCTCCTCTGCCTTCCTTTCCCTCCCGTCCTGGCTGCTAGGCTGTGTGATCTCTTCTTCACCACTCCCCTGTGTCAGCATTCGCTACACGTGCTCTGAGCTTTTTACATGCCAGGCATCCATCCTAAGGAATGCTGGACTTTCCTGAAAAGTGTTGATAAACAGAAGGAGTGATGTCAGAGAACGTCTGGTACTTAGTAGGTCCTCTCGGCTGAGCCTTTGTTCAAACCTTCTAAAGACCCATATTACCAGGCAGAAAAATCTAAAGAGGCACTACAGTGTGGTGGATAGAATACAGGGGTGGGAGAGCAGTCTGTTACGAGGATTAAATCAGGTAATGTATACAGAATTCTAAAAGCGTGACAGCTTTGTAGATGAAAATGGACCCTGGAATCAGACTGCTTAGGTTTTAAGCCCAGTTCTACCATTACTATGTTTGTGACCTTGGGCAAGGTCACTTATCCTCTCTGTACCTCAGTTGTTTCATCAGCAAATTAGAAATACAAATAGTTCCCACACCAGGGTTGTGATAAAGATTCAAAGAATTAATAGACATAAAAAACTTTAAAAAGTGCCTAGCGTGGGGCCAGCCCAGTGGTGTAGTAGTTGGGTTTGCAAGCTCCACTTCAGCGGCCTGGGGTTCATGGGTTCAGATCCCAGGTGCAGACCTACACACCTCTCATCAAGCCATGCTGTGGTGGTGTCCCACATACAAAATTGAAGAAGATTGGTACAGATGTTAGCTTAGGGCCCATCTTGCTCACCAAAAAGAAAAAGTGCCTAGCATGTAATAAGTGATAATAAATGATCAATGATCAACAAAGTGTAGTTAAAATGGCAATATTGTTGTTATTATTATTATTATTATTAGGTACTTCACCAACTCACCAGCTTCTATATATGATTTAATTACTTCAGTGGATCTAGAGTAGGTCATGAAGTTGTAGACATAGAGAACAGTTCCAGTGCAAGTTCTAGGGCTTATTGGGGGCTCTTTGCTTTCTCTGGTCAGGCCATTTAACAAAGACGCCCAAGTACCTCACTCAATGCAAACATGGCATAGAATTCAAGATATAGTGTGTGCCTAACCTGAGGCATGGAGGTCTCCATTCTGCTCTGATAATAGGAACGTAAATCTAGAAGGTAGGCTTGCTGGTGAGTTTAAATAATCCCAAGGCAAAGAGAAAAAACAGCCTAGATGTCTCTGCCCTAAAATCATCCTAATATGAAGAAAGTTACTTCAATATTCTGAGCAAGTTCAGAAAAAATAAAAGGGTCACTCTATAAGCCAGAAATCCAGGCTTTAAAAACAAAGTAAGGGTACAATTACTGCTCATTCAGTAAGAAATCAGCCTTGGAGAGGTGTTGGACAATAGTAGGAAAACCTCCCACATTGCAAGAGGGGGTTGGAAGGAATTAGGCATGGAGAAATATTTCTAGAAGTCTATCTGGACCTATGGACATTTTATTCCACACCTTGCATGGGGGCCTGTAGCTGACTTTTTGTCTGAGCATTCTTTTGCCTTGTGCCCATTTTGGGAACTCAGCTCTTTATTGCCAATGGTACTCATTGCAAGAAGTGCTCTCATTAATTAGGTGAGTAAACATACTTAAGGCATGAGTCCTGCACCCAGCCAGGATGGATCATAGTCAAAGTTAGGGTTCCTCTTTGGGAAGAAGCGAGATGCTCATCAGAATGGAGTGTGCCTCAAATAAAAGTCTGTGTGGCTCAGTTCAAGGGCTGACTAGCTGAGATTTGAGCTGCCTCTGATTTCGTCTGACCCTTTGAGAGGAGATAGAGATGCACTACTGTCTCCTATTTATCATTCTCAGTGGGAACTGTGTGGGCAGCTTCCATTACGCCAGACCAAATTTAGACGAATGAAAAGGTCGACTAAGTAATTATTGATTTTATATTTGTGCATAAATTAGAGCATGGAGTCCTCTAGTCACTGCTAAAAATAAGCCTTCTATGGATTGGGTTTGGGAGGCAGAGGGCCTATGTGACGAGGATAAAGCAATAGCTCTGGTGGTAAATCTGTACATTGGATAACTATTTCCTTATGGTTGTTATGATGGTTCGAGACTTATATAAAAGATCAGCCAGTGGAGCATTTTGGATATCTGTGAGAGGATTGGACAAGGCAAACCAGAGCCATTCTTTCTCTTTAATCATAAAAATGATATTGGCCATAATCCTTTTAGCAACAAGCTTTTCTCAAGCAGGAGTGACTTATGAATGCTATTCTGAGGAGAACTAGTCAATATATTAGTTTTCTTTTAATTATGCAGCTGCAGTAGCAAGTCATGCGTGAGTTTTATGGAGCTTTGTGAATTTGCCATCGGTTCTGGGAAGCAGAGAATTTATTTGTATACTATGGAGCAATTTGCTCTGGTTAGAAGAGAGAAACTACATCATTCTCTCTTAAAAATGAAAAGCTGGTATTTGAATGGGAAGTTCCAAGAATCTAATAATCAAATCAGCCAAGGCTGTTAATTAAAACTGATGAGTATCGAGCATTTATGTAACACTCTAGAATGTTGTGCTGCTGGAAAACTACCAATTGCCTGAAGTTTACAACTGTTGACATGCTTAGAAGGGGGAAAAATATGGTGCTAAAGGAAGAAAGTATTTTCTTATCAAACATCTTATATTTGGGGTGAATATTGCTTTATAAATTTTAAAGGTAAGTCCAGCTAAATTATATGACTATCTTAGTTCTACTTAGATTTCAGTGGTCTGAAGTCAATTTATGCATTACGTGTGCATCTCAAATTCTAGATTACAGTAATTCTCTCGCTTCTTGCTTAGTAGTTCCTGTAATGCTGAGAAGCAAAATGTCCTGTTCAAGCGTAACTTGGTGTTCCTCAGAAGCAGACCCAAGGAAGCAGATTGCTACACTCTGCTTGATCTAATGGGCCACAACAGCTCCCAAATTGAAGAATTGAGGATTGGCATGTCAAGGAAGAGTGGTAGCTGAGAGAGAGGGCTGGCCTGTGACTAGGAAATACTAACATCTGGAACTATGTGCCTCTTGCATATAGATTCCATTCTGCTCCAGGCTCCAGGCCCCAGGACCAAGTCTGATCCTAGACTGGGAAGGCTCTATGGTCTGACTTTGGGGATCAGCACTAAGTCAGTCTGGCTACCCACTCAGCCATGACCTTGAGCTCCACTTTGCATAAAGGCGCTTCTCCCATGTGCAGAAGATTCAGTTTCCACATTGTATCCTAATCATGGTAGCTGGGTCCTTGTCTTTCTCCTTGTGGCTCTCAATCTGCCTTGTCCTTTCATTGCCTGAATCTGCCTGAAGTCTTTCATTGCCACTCCCTTACCCAAAGTCAAGAGGTTCCTAGACTTACCTATAACTTAACTCCTGTTGGGATGGATATGGCCTGTTTCTAGATTCTTCTAGGTCATCCTTTGAATGGATGTTGGGACACCTTCTGCTCCTTTGGGTTGTCCCTATTCTCCCTCCCCCTGCCTCATACCAACTAATAGCCTAGACAAACAGATGTTCATTGTTATGTAATTTCCAAACAGCATATCCAACGTCTAGTGGAGTGCCTGGACCATAGAAGGCATTCAGTAAATATTTGGCGAATGAATGAATTCATTCTACCTGCCAGCCAGGACATCTTTCCAGTATTTGCTGGCAAAATCCATTTTCCCAGAAACTGCCTATTTCAGAGGTTTCTAGATCTCAGCTCACCCCAGGGTGCCCAGGTTGCCTTGCCCTACCGTGAGCTAGGACACAACACCAGAATATCATGCATCTTTGTGTCATCAGCAAGATGTGTCTTCAATGCCTCATTCTTCTCTACAGGTTTTTTAAAATTTTGGCCTGCTCTAGTTGTATTTTCTCTCCCTATTGTCTCCTAGTTCTCTCTTAGAAACTTTAGGAAAAATTTTATTTGATGAAATTAATTCATATCAAAGTGCCAATGACTATCAATTTGGGGCAATTAGCCAGTATACTTCAAGGTATATCCCTGGGTTGTAGTTAGTGGAGCCAAGTGGAAGTTCCACCTTAGGTAGAGCAGGAATGTTTTTAGAAATGAGATATTTAGCTTGGAGAAGAATCATCTTAGGAAGTTCATGGCAGCTATTTTAAATACGTATGCATGTCTGATGTTTAAAAGGCAGAATACATCTACATTGTGCAAATAGGAATTGGTGATGATCTGTCCTAAAGGGGAGAGGGTGCACTGTTCTTGGAAGTTGAACCCTAGCTGTCCTCCTGACCTGAAAGCAGGCCAGGAGCAGGGGTGGTGGGGAGAGCCTGGTCAAAGTTGGTGGCGTGTGATAATGACGTGATGGACTCCCAGTTCTTGACCGTTCCCACCTCAAGTAGGAGTATAAACCGAGGCTGAATCTCACCAAGAGCATTTTCCCAGCTGGGCCTCATCCTGCGGCTGTTTCCCATCTCTCTCGTCTAAGTGGTGTTTCTCAGTATTTACTTCTACAGCAGATGGAACATCATGACTATTGTGGCTGCTTCCTTTGTCTAATTAAAGTAATCCCATTCGTCTTGCCAAAAGTTGATTTAAAAACAGGCATGTGGGGCACAATCCTGGCCCATGCATTTGAGGGGAAAGCTTTTAGGGTAGGGATAGTGGTTCTTGGAAGGGTTTTCTCTCTTTTAAGAAAAGAAGGCAGAGCCTGTATCGTTCCCCTGGAAGTTGTGTGGGGGTATGAAGCCTGGAGTTTCAGCAGCGATCTTTCCCTGTCTGAGGTTGAGGCCAGAACGAGGATGTTAGGTTCTTTACGACGAGATTCACCAACCGAGTCAATCAATCCTGGAGCTGTTCTACTTCTAAATCTTCTTTTTTCTGATACATTTCCTTAGTCTTTTAAAGGTGCCTTGTGTCAAGTTCTGATACTTGCAGCCAAAACCATCTTTTCTGAGACAGGGAGCTTTCTCCGAAGATGATGAAAGAAAGAAAACCTGTGGTAAGAATCAAGTACACCTTTTGAGTTAGATTGGTCCTCACCATACTGTAGCTGGTCAGACATGTTTTCTAGGAAGACTGTGTCATTTCCTTTGTTCTTCCCTGCGTGGAATCCAGAAAAATATTCTAATTTTCTTCTTGAAGTTAGTGTACCATAGTTGTAATATACGTCTCCAGTAGTTTCCTTTAAATCAGTATTTAGGTGAAAATAAAATCGAGTCAAATGAAGCACCATATGCAAGCAGCCCATCATGAAAGACACAGGCACACACTCAGCACGTGCCACACAGGGCCATAGCCAGCTGAGTTTTCTGCACCACAGAGAGGGAGACTCAGATGGTGGGCTCTGTTCCACCCCACACCCACCCCCAAGATGCTAGTCAGAAAAAAGACACTGTTGAACACCCTGAATCACCTAGCCAAAGGTGAAAAAGTCTCTGCTAAGTCTTGGCTTCTAAGAACATGGAATGTCAATGAGATGATGGCTTTGAAAGTACCTTGCAAATTGTAATGTGCAGGACACATCAAAGGCATGATTGTTGGGAGTGTTGGGGAGAGACAAAATTCGAGATTTTGTCCTAGGATAGCAAAAGCAGCCCTGATTTAAGCAAGGGATCTAGAATCATTTCAATTCTAGCTGATGACTCAGGTAAGGACTTATGGGGCCCCCTTCTTTGACAAGAATCAGATGCTTTATCTGAATTAACAAAGGGCTACCAGGAAGGTAGGTGGCTCAGCTCTCGTGTCAGGAACGGGTTGAAGTTATTGGCTGCTGGTACATCTTTATACACAGTTCACAATCCCATTGTATCACGCCACATCTGATACCGAATAATGCGATGTGACTAATGTAATCCGATGTGAAGTGCACTACAGCAACATGTCAAGTTGGAAAATTTGAAAAGAGAAATAGGCTTCTTTCTAAATCATGGTTTGGTTATTTCTCTCAGCCAGAGGGCTCTGCTTTCAGACTGGAGAGTTTTCTGTGTTGACCTTCTGGCCAAGGGCACATGTCAGGAGGGCTAGTCCCTCCCGAAGGTGGTGACCCTGAGCACATGACCTGGAGCCTCATGAATTGGCCCCCACCTGCCTTTCAAATCAACATGCTTCACCTCTCTCCCATAGCAAGGTGTTCACTCCAGAGGTGTGTGCTGCAAGCGGCTGATTAGTCAGAAAATGAGAGGCAGTCTGTCAGTTTCACAAAGGTTTAGGAAATGTATGCTTGGAAAGTGATCAGGCTCCAAAGGAGGAATTTCAAGGACCCAAAGTAGGTGAACAAGGGGGATGTCATTCAAGGATGTGTACAGTTTTCCAAAATGATAGCTAATGTGGATGTACAAGTTTTGATCTGTCAACTTTCTTTATAAGCTTCCTATACATAGCAGGATGCGTGATCTTCATGACCCTGTCTCATTAACTAGTATGAGTCTGTGGCTTGGTTTAGTAGAGACAACCAGGTCTTCCTCTCCTGCCCCAGGTGGGCTATCTTACTCTTTCCCTCCAAGCCTCCCCTCCCTCCCTCTACCTTCTTCTCTCCCACACATTTAAATTTCTAAGATGTGTAAGAGTTTAAGAGTCAAAGATAAGCTCTGAGGCAACGGCTGAGGCAATTCTAACCAAGTGTCTTGATCATGGTCCATGGAACCTGATATGTAAACAGACACAAATGGAGCAGCTCTGTGTGAAGCAGGTGCAAGGATGGTGCCCAGGCCCCACCTGACACCCTCAGTTTGCAAACGACTGCCCTGGAGTATAGAAGCCGAGACTACAGAAGTTTAAAGGTGAAAGATCATTTAACTTCCTCAAGGTACAGTTGAGGAAATTAGCCCAGAGAAGAGCAAGAGCATCCTAAGATCACCAGCTTGAGCTGGGAATAGCTTGGCCCTCCTATTGGCTATTGGCACTGTGCTGTGGAGACTTAAGCTCTCTTTCATCTTTCTTTTTCAGGCAGATCTGCTTTGGCCATGGGCTCAGGAGGCAGCAGGACAAAACTCATTCCTTCCCTGGACCCATCTCTGTCCTTGCCCCCTTCCTCACACTTACATCTTCTCCATCAGAGGGCACAATTGCCCCATGGAGGTGCAATAAACATACGGTTATTCAATTCCCTTATGGCTTTCTATTGATTTGTGAAACAACTGAAGCTTGTCAGTCACTTCCATTGACCTCCCATTTTCCTCATTTTTCTTTCGTGCCTCCCTCCTCACTCTGTTCTCTCCTCCTGACTCCACCTGCCTTCCCCAAGTCCTTTCCTCAGCAGGGCTGCACCCCACTCAGTTTGCAGCCTTTTCATATCTTAGCCCTTCTCTGACCTTACCTTGGCCTCTCCTTCCCCTCCATTAAGTTCTGCCTCTCCCATGTACCATTTTATTGGACCTGCCCTTTGCTCGGTGATAGCTGGCTAATATGAGAAACTAATCTGTTTTAATGTGTTACTGCTCGCTAGCCTCTGCTAGCGACTTAATGAGATTTTGAGTTTTACTTGTCTCATCACAGGTCCTCTACTCAATTATGAACTCGGTGAGGGGGAAGTGCCATTTGCTATGTCTTCTTTAACTCCCATAGCAGCTGAACAGTGCTGGACTAATGAGTACTCTATCCTGATGCTGTTGAATGAACTAAAGGAAGGGTGACTTAGGCGGCTAGACCTGAGTGCAGAGAAAGTAAACAAAGACTATGACAAAGTTGTTTTTCAGGCAGTGCCAGTAAAATAGGTTGGCCAAAGAAACTGGTAAGTCCTTTCTAAAAAGGAATTTAAAGGGGCCGGCCTGGTGGCATAACGGTTAAGTTTGTGCACTCCACTTCGGCACCTGGGGTTCACGGGTTCGGATCCCGGGCATGGACTTACACACCACTCATCAAGCTGTGCTGTGGGGCATCCCACATACAAAATAGAAGAAGATTGGCACAGATGTTAGCTCAGGGTCAATCTTCCTCACCAAAAATAAAAAGAAGTTTAAAAATAACCATAGAGAGTAAATTAACTCAACCAAACCTTCAATAGAGTTTGCTTTAACTAAAACAGTAGTGGCAACAAAAACAGTAATACTACCTATCAACTACTTAGGCCTAAAGCTGGTCCTGAAATCAAAGGTTTCTGTTGGGCCTCCCACTATCTTCTGGGAAGAAGTTTGTCTTTAAAATCCAAAGTAAAAATGCATACAAAATACATGTGTTATTAAACCCCTTGGGTGCTGCAGAAACACATTAGTGGCAGGCTTGGCAAATGTAATTTTTGCAAACTGAAATACAAGAAAATGAAGGGTCTAGAGTGGCACTGTCCAGTAGAACCTTCTGTGATGGAAATGTCCCTACTCTGCCCTGTTCAAGACAGTAGCCATTAGCCACATGTGGCTACCAAGCACTTGAAATCTGACTAGTGTGACTGAGGACCTGAATTTTTACCTTCATTTAACTGTAGTTCATAAAGTAACACAACATCATATTTAAATTTAAATAGCCACATGTTATTTAAAGAACATTGTTACTTAAAGTGTTGTCTGTGGATTAGGAATACTGGCATCAGTCTGAAGCTTGTTAGAAATGCAGCATCTCAGGCCCCACCCAAGACCTTCTGATTCTGCATGTGTATAAGACTCCCAGATGAATATCATATCCATTAAATTTTGAGATGTTCCTCTCTAGACAAACAGTTCTCAGCCCTGTTAGAATCACTTGGAGGATTAGAATGAGCGAGACAATTTTTAAACCATTCCGATGCCTGGACTCCACCATGCACTAATTAAATCAGAAACTGGTGAGGAGGCATGGGCATCAGAATCATCATTGCCACACACCACTTTGAGGATGGAATCCTCCTTAGAATTTATACAAGGAATTTATAAAGGTTGCAGTGAACATGCAATAAAGAAATGAAAAGGAATCCAATGGCACTTAAAAATATAAACAACTTTATATAAAAGAGCCACAAGTGTGAGTTGCTCTCAAATAGCATGCTAAGAAGAGATGAACATAGCCGTTGTATCTGAAATAGTCTCTATATGCGTGGAAATCAGAAGTTCTCAAGGCATGAGAAATTGTTAGCCTCTCAACCCGGCAGACCTGGTCTTGGCTTGGGGAGCCGTGGGTCCAAGTTCCTTGATGTTAGTGCCCTGGCAGCTGACGAATGTTGCTAGTTACAGGAAGCCAGGACTGTTCAGTCAGCGTGAAGTTGATCTACTGTCCTCACCCATTCCTGATCAAGCAGGAAGGGGAGATTTAAAAAGATTATAGACAGATTGCCAACTCCAGGGCCCTTGAAGTAATTCATGTGCCCACAGGAGAGATGAATTTCCACACAAACCATGTGCTAGGACATGTGACCAAGGTGAATTATGAATTCTTCAGATACCTAGGACATTCATTAAATAAGTAACAACACCAGGCAGAGGGGGTAGAAAAAGCCCTCTGTTTTGATGGTCTGAATATCCCAGTGGGAAAGGCTGTCAAGAGCTGTGCCTTTTTTCTGAGAAGACTTGGATTTGGGAACTTTCCCTCTTCTCTCCAGCTATCACAATCCAAGCTCAGTGAGCTTCAAAACACTGTTCAAGGAATGTTCTGGGCCTTTTCTTGATGGGCTATATTTGGGAAGATGGAAAGGAACTATGGTGGTTAAAAATGGTTCTCTTTCTGATTTTTCCCTTTTCTATTAAATAAAGCATTTCTTTATGATTTGTACTGTAACTATTTACCTTTTGTGTTGTAGCCAAATTTCAAAAACTGCGGTGTGTAAATGAGGGTTGAAAATTAGTTTTATAATGGACCAGGAATAGGTCTGCAGACCGTGGGAAGGAGCTCCATATGCCAGGTGGGAAGAGGGTCATGAAATAAACAACCCATTCAGAAAAGGGAGGCAAAAGGGGCATTCATCCTGAGAGGGGCTAAATTCAACAACAAATTTTTATTGATTATTTGAGGGTCCAGACACTGTTCTAGGTGCTGGGGATACAGTGGAGAACAGAACAGACCTTCGTCTGACCTCATGTTACTTACAGACTAGTCAGGGGACACCCAGCTGTTAAATAAACATACAGATAAATAAATATATATTATAATGAGCATCTACAAATTGCGATAAGGCTTATAAAGGAGAATTGTAGAAAAGAGAATGAAGAGGCATCTGGTCAATTTAGATTTTGGCCAAAAGGATTAGAAAACAGGATAATGAGTCTTACGTAACAAGCAGGAGGCCTCACATAGACTTGGGCCCATCAGAAAGGACGGTAAGCTTAACTATAAGCTGTAGTCAGAGATGAAGACTAAAAGACTATTTGTGCAGTAGTCAAAGAGGGATTAAGAATAAAATGCAATATCAAGCTGAGTGGCCTACCCTAACATGAGCAGGATGCAATGCTCTTGGTCAAAGACTACAGAGAAGGTTGAAGCGGGGAAAACTATGCTGAGGCAGGGAGTGAAAGAACTTCTTGGTCAACAGTGAAGCTCAAGTCCAAGCAAAAGTCACAGGAGCAGATGCAAACAGACGGAGCATTGAGGCGAGCCTGCCTAGGGCAGAAAGATGATAAGATCTCTTACCTTCTTCCTTCTATGAGCAAAGATTGGCTTCCCTGGCCTTGGCCAGTAGAGGCTGTGAGGCTCAAAATCTGCTGGAACACAGTAAATCCCCAATGGGAAACACTCTTCTCCAAGCCCTGAATGGTTCTGCCTGAGAATAAAACCAAAGAGTCATAAAATATTGGAGATGCAGGGACTGTAGTGAGCATTTATTCCAACTCTTCATCCAATTTCATGATGGACCTCATGGATGCCTTCACTAACTGGGCTCCGACAGGAGGTCTCAATGTCTCTGCTCCTTAAAGTCTGACCTTCAGCCTTGACCCATTTATCTCTAACTTGTTCTATCAACTTGAGCCTACTGACAGCTATGTGCAAAGGCTGGTTCCACCCATAGCTTTCAGGATGTCATCAGGGCCTACTCTCAGTAGTGACCGAATGCCCCTCCATCCCTCCCAAGGCTTACTTCCTCTACAAAATCCTCTGCTTTAGGCAAATGAATCTAATTATAGCTCAGTGAGTGCCTCATGAACAATCTTGGCTCTTCACTTTCGTTGAAAGACCTTTTTGGTGTCTCTAGGCTATCAATCCTTTAAGATCAACTTAAATTCCAGCTCCTACAAGAAGTCTTCTTGATCACTCGTCTTCTACATCTTTTTATTCATGTGTGTTATACCATTCTAAGCACCACAGGGTATCAGAAACTACTGTAATTATACGTTGAATAAGGCAGGCTCATGGGGAATAATCAGAAAGTCATTTACTTTTATCTCTCACAGAACTTGTAAATTTGTTTTTAATAACTCATTCATTAAGTAAATATTTATTGAATGCTTATTGTGTGCTAGGCATTATTCTAGGAACTGGGCATACAGTAGTAAACAAAATAGACAAAAAGGCTTGCATTCATGGAGCTTAAAATCTAGTGGAGGAGACAAACAGTAAAACAAGTATGTCAGTGCAACATTTAGTATGTTCGATAAAGAAAAGTGCTAAGGGGAAAAATAAAGCAGGAAAAAGGGACATCAGACACTTTTTTAGACAGTGTAGCCAGAAAAGGCCTCACTGAGGGGATGCCTTTAGACTAAAGACCCAAAAGAAATGAGGCCACCAGCTAACAGACACCTGGTGGAGGGACATCCCAGGTGGAGGGAAGAGCACATGCAAAGTCTCTGAGGTGAGACCAGTACTGTTATGAGGTGGCATAGGCAATCCCTGGGCTTGGTAGTGTTTCAAGCTGGCCCTTTCTCTCATTACACATTTTTGGGTTTTCTTAAGAGTTGTCTCCAGTTCCTCTGATGTGGGGAACACATCTCTAGTAGTTGCTTATAGTTCTTTCCTTAAGGCCCAAGAATCCCATGGTTCACCCCCTTGTTGATGTCACTACAACCTTCCAGGCAGCCCTCTTGGGCAGTCTGTGAGGATCTCATGCTAGCAGAGCACTAGCCTGCCAGTCTCTGGCCTTGGGATTTTCCAGGCATCAGTCAGACATCATCCCAATGGGTCCTCAAACTATTTGCATGGATGTATTAAGTGTCTGGGAGGTGCAATTAAAGCCCGTTTGCCCAGGATTGAGGTAAAGGGCAGACACTCTCCACACCTTCCTTTTGGTGGAAAGGCAGTTGGAATTCTTTTGATCACCAAACTTCTTTCCTGGCCTCTTCAACTTCTTTTCTCAGCTGAAGATGGGCAATCAGCAAAGGATTGCAAAATGACTTTATAACTTTCATTTGTAAATCTTGCTTGGTGTTCTCAAACTTCATTTTGTAGTATGACATATATTTGGTGGGAAGGAGCTTGGCTGAGAATAAGTGATGCCAGTTAATGTTACAAGAATATGTTTGGGTGCCTGCAAATGGGGGTGGTAGAGAGTAGTGCCTAGCTAACTGTTATTTACATATGGCTTCTGATCTTCTGCAGCAAATACTGCCTCCACCACCATTTGGCACTGAACACATACTGCTTTGAGTTGTTACTTATTTTTAATTAATACTTAATTATGAAGCTACACTCCAATAAATTATCCATATAAGCATTTAAAATATTATATATACTGTTGAATCAATTTACATCTCCTAGCTATATATAAAAATTCACTATTTTTTATTCAAACTTTTGTTATTTAATCTTTTTGTGTGTGTGTGTGAGGAAGATCAGCCCTGAGCTAACATCCGTCGCCAATCCTCCTCTTTCTGCTGAGGAAGATTGGCCCTGAGTTAACATCTGTTGCCAATCCTCCTCTTTTTGCTGAGGAAGATTGGCCGTGGGCTAACATCTGTGCCCATCTTCCTCTACTTTATATGGGACACCACCACAGCATGGCTTGACAAGAGGTGTGTCGGTCCACGCCTGGGATCAGAACCTGCGAACTCCAGGCTGCCAAAGCAGAGGGTGCGAGCTTCACTGCTGTGCCACCATGCCAGCCCCTATTACTTAATCTTTTTACTCATACTTTCTTCATCTCTAGCTGGTGGTCTAGTTCCTTAGCTCGCCAATCACATCCTTTGTGAATACTCAATAATTCTAGCACATAGTAGGTGCTTAATAACTGCTTGGTGATGAGGATGATGTGCTTTCTGGGTATGTAAATCTTATGGCGAAGAACATGCAGGAGTTGAAATCACAATTTAACACAATCATATCATTGAATCCTCTTATGCATGAAGGTGTGCATACAAAATATATAAAATTTTATTACTGTATGCCATTTTGGCCCTATAGTTGCCTGTTTCTTAGATATTTTCTTGCAATTTGGTGGCACGAGTACTTCAGTCCTGGTCTGTAGTTGTCGTAGAAAAGTTAAACTTTGAGACTGATTTGAGAGTGTATTTTCTACTTTTGTTTATTTGATCATACATCTGTTCATTAAAACATTTTGTTATTTCTGGTTTAAGATCTGACATGTAATGAGCTTGGAAGTTGTCACTGCCATCCTTTCAACAAGAAAAACCTGGACGAAACTGAAAACCAAGGACATTTCTTGTACTTATCAGAAAACTGAGGTTGCAGGGCAAAACTCCACCCTGAAATCTGGAGAGATGGGCAAATCCAGAGAGACATGGCTGAGATCTGTTTACCTGGAGCAGAAATTGCTGGAGCCATAAACTTGTAAGAACAATCAAACAGTAATTTTGGTGAACTGCTGGAGACTAAGTGTGGACTAGCATGAGAGTGAGAAATTCCTGGGGACTGCAGTCTTGGGGGGCCCCACACTTTTGTAGGCTTTACCTTTGGGGACCCCACTAGATTTTCATGGTTAAGATCTGAGAAAGATTTCCTCATGGCTCTGGTATGGAGAAAGAAAGAATAATCATTACGACATACACCAAGGGACTTCTCCATAACAAACGCCTACTCTTCCGGGGGGAAAGATTTTACCAGAACTTTATCCTATTTGAGGAAGGGCATTCTTCCTATTCCAGCAACCTCTAGCCTTCCTGTTTCACCTAAGGGAGTTGAGGTGAGAAACACAGTCAACAGAGGTCAGAGTTTCAAGGAAATAGGCTGAGAATGCTGCATACCGGGAAGGGAGTAGTGATCAGGTGAGGAAAATCCCCAAGACACACACCCACCAAAATATTTAGGTTTAGTTGTAACATTACAGAATGCTCCCTTTCCCTACTCCTCACCTCCACACCACCAGGGCTGTAGTGTCATAACAGTGATGGCAGCTGAAAGAGCTACAAGACACAGACTCTATGAGGAGGAGTACTGAGGGAAGCCCAAAGTCAAGAGGAAAGACAAATACAAGGACTCTATGGGAACTTGAATCTCTGGCACTTACAGCTACTAAAAACATTAAATGCAGGTTAATCCCAGCCAGACTGACACAGAGCCCCACACTGAAGGCTAATTTACCTCAGTTCCTATTACCTAATACAACATGTTCTGCTTTCAACAAGAAATTACAAGGCATGCCAAAAAGAAAGTGAAGACATGGTCTGAAGACACAAAGCGATCATCAGAACCAGATTCAGATATGACACAGATGCTGAAGTTATCAGACAGGGAATTTAAATAACTATGATTAATATTAAGGGCTCTAGTGGAAAAGTGAACAATATACAAGAAAAGATGGATGATATAAGCAAAGAGAGAGAAATGCTTAGAAAGAACCAAAAGGAAATGCTAAAAATCAAAAATACTATAAGAGAAATAAAGACTGCCTTCAGTAGGTTCATCGGTAGACTCAACACAGTCTAGGAAAGAATCAACGAGCTGGAAGATAATGAAATGTCAACAGAAAAAGGAATGAAAAAAATCCAGACCATCCAAGAACTGTGGGACAAGTTCAAAAGGTGTAATATACCAAGGAGAAGGATGAGAGAACAGAGGAGAAAAAAATGTTTGAAGTGATAATGGCTGAGAACTTTCCAAAATTAATAGCAGACACCAAACCACAGATCCAGGAAGCTCAGACAACAACAATCAGGATTAAAAAAAATCAACACCTAGGCATATCATTCAAATTTCAGAAAACCAAAGACAAAGAAAATCTTGAAAGAAGTGAGAAGAGAAAAAAATACCTTACGTATAGAGGGAGAAGGATAAGAAATACAATGGACTTCTCGTCAGAAACCATGCATGCAAAAAGAGTGTGGAATATTAATAAAATATTTAGTTGTTAAAAGAAGCAAACTACCAACCCAGAATTCTGTATCCAGCAAAATTATTCTTCAAAAGTGGAGGAGAAATAAAGACCTTCTCAGACAAACAAAAACTGAGGGAATTTATCTCCAGCAGGTCTGCCCTGCAAGAAATGTTAAAAGAAAAAGTTCTTCAGTAGAAGAAAAATGATATAGATCAGAAACATGAATCTATGTAAAGAAAAGGAGAGCATCAGAGACAGAATAAAGAAGCACCCGTCCCCATGTATATAGAACCACATTTGTCTCTACTTGGCATAACAAGTACACATCTACATCTATGAATGATGATTTGTTTTTAAGGAAACAGTGTATATTCTCGCACTCTTGCAGTCAGATAAAAATATTGCATAATGGACTTTGGTTCTTGTAGTCTTCTAAATAGTGAGTAGAAAGTTTGGAACTGGTAAAAAATATACTGAATTTGCAATTTAGGAAAGCTACAAAGCTTATCTATATCTGGGTAGGTGTATTGTACATGTAAATGCATGTAGTATTCTGGGGACACAAGGTATAGGGTAAGTAAAGGAAGATACAATTAAAAAAAAAAGCTTTAGTAAACTGGTCATTAAAAAGACAGGACAAAGCAAAACTTTGTTAAACAGTATTGCCAAGCATTACAGTTAAAGACTTTACATAACAAGCTTTTAAAGAGAATGACATCTTAGGTTAAAAAAGTGGTGTATTTTTAACACACGGTTTTTGAGATCCTTCTATGTGCTAGGTGACAGAGATACAAAGATGATTAAACCATGATAAATATGAGAAGCTAATTATATAGAGGTGCCATTTGGTACCCTGTACAATTTTAGATACAGCTTAATCCACTCCTTGCTGAATTGCTAAAGCATATTAAATTAGAGGCTTCTTGACGACAGGGCCAAACCATTTATCTAGCTAGCTTTACTCCTGGCAAAATGCCTAACAAATAATAGCTGCACAACAAGTGTTTGTTACATGGGGGTTCCAGGGTTGGCAAACTACCATCTGTAGGATGAATCTGGCCTATGGGACAACCTAGCCTGTGACCTGTTTTTGTAGGGCTCTCAAGCCAAAAGTGGTTTGTATATTTTTAAGAGACTATAAAACACACACACACACACACACACACACACACACCCCTATGTGACAGAGACCATTTGTATCTGCAAAGCCTAAAATATTTACTCTCCTGTTCTTTACAGGAAACATTTGCTAACCCTTGCTTTATGAGGGCACGTCTTTCAGCTCCTTCTAAACTTTGTCTTGGAGTAAGATTTCTTCTTGTATCATGATTTGACCCTTTGGCACTAAAGTCTTGCCAGGGCCCTTGTTGGCTGCCAGTGGTTTTGCTCCAACCAGGTAATAAATGGTTGGCACACCCAGCTTGGGCTACAGGATGCTAACATGACCCACTTAACTTGCCTGCTTAACTTACACCTGAATCGGCAAAAAGTCCGTGCCATTCTCTTTGGCTTCCTGGCAGCCCCTTCACCAAACGATTGGAGGAAAAACTGGTAAGAGCCAGCCACACATGACACGAATGTCCATGAGGGTCTTCCTCATTTAGAAGATTTCCCTGACTACTTTCTCATCTCATCATTTTTATTTATATTTCGTTCTTTGTAGCAGTGCACACTCCTGTTCCCTCCCATCAAATATGCAACCTGTATGCTCCCGTTAGCGATGACGGTAGCTTATTGGCCATGGATACAAATGACCACAAAAGAGAGGCTCATAAAGTAGGTCAGAAAAGCCCTGTAACTCCTGAAAAACAATAGATTTAAAAACACAATATAAATTCAAAGGAGTTTTATGAAAAGTAAAACACATACACGCGACATAAGTTTATAGTACGTAATTCTATGTGTGTGTGTGTGTGTGTGTGTTTGAACTAGACTGTGTGACCTTTAAGGGCAGAGGAGATTTCTTCTCTATCCCTCATGCCTGATTTCACCACATGCTCAATAATACTGATTAAATGAGGAGGGAGGGAAAGTGTTTGCAAGAGCTTTGAGTTCTTCAAAAGCATGGTACCATTAAGTACCAACTCTGATTAATTCACTGTAGGTGCATCTAGGGCTCTGCAAGGGGAACCTACTTGTCAGTCCAAAACCCAAACCAGCTGATAAAGAAATGTGGTCATTTTGCATCCTCAAACCAGAATTCTGTAACAAAGCCCCTGAATATATAAGTGATGAATATTTAGACTTGAACTTTTTACTATAGCCAATGGGGGGAGTATCCTTTGCACAGTTGGGTGTATTACTGCATTTCTATGTGTCCCCAGAGCATTGCCTGATTCAGGGGATATGCAAGCAACCACTAACTCTTTTCAGAACTTGCCATTCAGTTCACTTTTATTATTTGTTTTTCTCTGAACCAAAGGTCACACTTGTTACATGTGCAGTGTACCCCCTATATGGGAAAAGATCGAGATCAACAGAGCCCCGGATCTTGATCTTTCTGGCACTTTGCCGAGGCAGCAGGCAGGCCGGACCTTCCCTTTCTCACAAGCACTTGGGAACTTCAGTCGAGTTTCTGTTGAGCACATCACTAGCTCCGTGTTTCACTTGGAGCTCTTATTTTTTAAGGCCATCTATTAATTTTTTTGCTCAGGCTCTCCCCAGATGCTCTTCTACCGCACTGAACATCATCTTACTAAGATAAAAGATATAGATGTGGTAGGAAAAAAGGAGGGACCTTGGTTCTTCTTCCCCAGTGGCCTTGTTTATAGGTTTCAGATGGTGGCAGGGATGTTTATGTGAACCTTACCCAAACGGCCTGAACCTCCTGGGTCTGCAAATATCAGGCTGCAAGTTTCATGAGAACAGAACTTTTTTCCAGGATTGGGGGGTCGGGGTGACTAAGATTTCCCATACTTCCTGTTTTAGAGCTGCTGGAAATGAGACAAAAGCTGTATTTCAGGATTTCAGTACCTGGTCCCAGCTGGACTCTGGACATACAGATGTGCACAAAGAGGGGACACGTGTGCACATATTCTCACATACACGCAAATGCCTATAAAGAGGCATCGTGCGTACTCACAAAAATTTTATTTAAAATACACACACAATACTTTCCATTTCAAAAAAAAATGCAATCAAATTCCAAAACACTTCATAAAGGCCTTTCAAAGTTTCAAAACCAAACAGAACAACAATCTGATTTGGAGGGAAAGGTTTAGTTCATTATTGTTTTATCCAGATTGGCCTGATTGTGCTAGACAAAATAGAAAGAAAGAAACAAAGAAACCCAAACCTACCAACACGCAAATGTAACCCATTAAGGCTAGCAGCAGTGGTGGCATGATAACTTTCAACACTTCCCGTCTTTGTCCACCTCCTCTACCCCGCTTGCTGAAATCAGTTATTCTCAAATGGATTTGGAGCATCCCCACTGCAGTGTGGCAAACCCTCATCCCACAGGCCAAGATGAGTACAGGCAACAGAATCCTCACTGGAGGACACTGCTCCCCTAAATTCAATATATACCTATCGCTTGGGGAGGGGCATAGGAAGAAGGTTTAAAAAGAATCAGGGTGGAGGCAGATGCAAAACCGCAAATTAAGTAATATACCGAATTAGCCTTCAAGTTGCCTGGCTGTCAAAGGCTGACCTTAACGATGTAACTTTGATACCATGCAGGTTATTGCCCACGTAGAGCAGCACCCCCAAACATGTGCATCCTCGGAAGGGCTGGCCTTTGTGCAGACGATGAGCCAGCAGGTCATTAATGTGCGGTGCAGAGAGGAGGGGCCCATGGAATACGGAGAAGGCGTGCTTGAAAGGGAGAGTCAGAGTTTCCAATAACCACTTTCAGTTGGCAGAGCTCTGATTGGAACCATGTGACAATTTTAGGCGATGTACCATAGGCAGCCAATTTATTACATATGGCAATATGATTAATGGTATCAAATGCCTTTTTTTGGTAACATCCAAGAACACTCTACCAGCCAACTGCTCAGAGTCCAAGGCAGTGAAAATCTGTTCCATGAATTTAAAGTCAGGCAGATGAGGTTAAATGAGAGAGGGCCAGATGCCAAGGCAATGATTACAAAGTAAGTTGTTTCAAAAAAAAGCAGAATGTTTAAAATTTGGTCTTGAACAAATCCCATCCAGTCCCCCACCTACTCCAACCTATTTTTTTTCTTTTCCTTTCCCCCTTTGTTTCTTGATGTGAAAGCCCTAATAGCTACAGTCTGGAAGACATTTCTGAGGCCAGGCTGTCTTCCACTTGCCCAGAACCTCTTCCAGGCCTGGGCAAATCTGCGCATGATCACTGCCTGGATCTTTCCTTGGAAGTCGGTGGTGGGGTAGCAGCAAAGACCAGCAGCTGGGATGGGTTGGGGAGAGGGCCTCCCTTGGGCAGGAGAAATGGCCCAGTCTGCTTACACTCCCTTTAGTTACTGGGAGTTCTCTCTGCTCTCTTCGCTCTGCGAGTAGGGTTTCCCTGGACTTTAAACATCATCGAAAATGACTAGGAAGAAACTGTCTCACACACGGAGAGATTTGCAGAGGGAGTGGACTCTAAGGGAGTTGCTTATCACTTGGAATTGAAGAATGAGGATAAAGAGAGGGGAAAACTGTTAGGAGGCAGAAAGGGTCTCCAGATGTGACTTGTTCCCCAGAGTCCCCACACAACACGTAATAGGTGCTTATTACGTATTTGTTAAGCAAATGAGTGTAACATCACCACCTTCTTTGAGGTTTTCTAGTGGACATGTGCCCGCTTTGTCAAAGTTATGAGCCATTGCCCTTTGAAAAGAATTTTACAAAAACACTAACACATTTTGATTGAGGGCCCACCAGGCCCTGGGTACTCTGATAGGCGGGATAATTTATAATCTACACAATTTATTTTTATTTTTATGGGCTGCAAATTGTTAGTTCGTGTTTGTTTCTAATGGAGCAAATTAATCCCTAATCCTGTGGTTTGTTGATTAATTTTTTTTTTTGTAAAAGTTGAATCTGGTCAGTTATTTAAGGATTAAATATGTTACTCAGGGCTCAATTTTCAATCCATTGATTTGGTCTGCTCTTTTGAGGGTCCTAGATTATGTCTCTGGCAAAGCTTTTTTTCCTGCAAAAACAAACCTTAAAATGAAAAGCGTGGGTAAATAATGAAAATGTGTGGAAGTCAGGTGATTCTGATCCAGGCAGAAGAGTAAAGATGTGTTCAAAATGGGGCAGAAGGACCTTGAGAGCAAGCCTGAGCTATAACAGAAGGTAACTGGCAATTGCCTTGTGATGTCACCTTTGGGGGTTGAGTTGTAGCCTGAAATCAAGATGATTTTCCTCAGTTTGCTCTGTTGGAGTTTTCCACCCCATTCTGACAAATTTGTGAAGGCTGAGTGGCAGATAGGCATTGACTGCGTTCTAGGAACTTCCTCCTTGAATACCACTGTCTATTCCTTGAAAATGGTATAGAAATCAAGGTTTAGTACCAACCCTATCCCCTCTCCTCCATATTTAAAATGAATTCCAGGCAATTAATTCTCTCCTCTGATACTTGATTATTTCTCCTGAGTGAATTATGCTCCCTTTTAAATAAAAATTCACTCTTGCTACATCTTCATTGAAGGCCAAAATGGAGCAGTATGGAACTGCTAGAGTTAACAAATCAGATTGTTGGTTATGCTGGGCAGAGAGTTGTTTTTCCTTGTAGTTCTTTACTGCGATGTACAATTACACAACTATATACCATTGTATTAGTGTCCTATTGCTGCTGTAACAAATTACCACAAACTTGGTGGCTTAGAACAACACAAAAGTATTACCTTACAGTGTTAGAAGTCAAAGCCTGAATGGGGTTTCATTTGGCTAAAATTGAGGTTTGGGCAGGGCTGCCTTCCCTTCTGCATGTTCCAGAGGAGACTCCATTCCCTTGCCTCTTCCAGCTTCTAGAGGCTGCCCACATTCCTTGGCTGGTGGTCTATTCTTCTATCTTTAAAGCTAGCAGTGTACATCTTCAAATGTCTCTCTAACCCTGCTTCTGTTGCCACATTTTCTTTTCTGACTCTGACCCTCCTGTTTCCTTCTTCTAAGAACCCTTGCAGTCTTGTTGGGTCCACCCAGATAACCCAAGATAATCTCTCCATCTCAAAAGCTTTGATGTAATCACATCTGCAAAGTCCTTTTTTGCCATGTAAGGTAATATATTCACAGGTTCTGGGTATTAGGACCTGGACATCTTTGGCGAGACATCATGCTGCCTACCACAACCGTTATCACATAGGAAAGACAAGAAAAAAAAATAACCAGAAAATCATACAGTAAGGTTCTTGTGAAAAATGAAGAAGCAGTCAGCAAATCTCTGCTCAGCCCCTCCACCCAGAAGCCCTCCTCCACCTCCTTTGCTTTCTTGCTCTCATGGCACACTCCGCCTACTTCATTCATAACTTAACTGAGAGCACGGCCCTGTGGAAAGAGAACAGCGCTAATTGAGTGCTTCCTCTGTGCCAAGTCGTAACTTATTTAACTCTCTCATGGGATCGGTGGTCCTATTATTTCAACTTGACTGATGGCAAAACGGAAGCCTAGAGAAGTTGAGTAACTTGCCTAATGTAGCACAGCTGGTAAGTGACAGAACAAAGAAGGTTTGGATCCATGTCTATATGATTCCATAACGCCATACTGAACTGTTGCATTTTTCTGCCTCTTAAGTGTAACAAAGGGAAGGAAAAAGCTAAAGGGATGTAGAGCTGGGGACGGCTGTCAGAGAATGTACATTTTTTTCTGTTTTTCCCCCTCTTCAATCAGCCCTGTATAGAGACAGATCAACAGTCCTACCTGGTATTCTTGTGTTTGTTGTTAATGACTCATCACTCGTCACACTATTTCTTCACTTTCTACTGCTATTCACTATCTGGGTCCCTAGTTGAGGCCTAAATGGGCCTAAATGACTTATTCTATGTGTCTTCTTGAGACTAATTCTTACCCTCCAGGGTCTTGGGGACTGGAGAGAATCTAGCTACCCAGTGGCTAATGGCTCTGCCATCACTGCCTCTTTTTTCTTTTTTTAAAATAACTTCTGAAGCCAAAAATCAACAAGATTTTTCAATTAATAAAAGCCAAGCCATGCATTAATTTATATATTCAGGATGTTGTTTTTGGACCCTAACTCTGCTAATATAGTTATAATATTAAAAAGTGAAATTCTGAAAGATGAGGAAAGAAATTAAGCTAAAACAACTGTCCTGCTACAGACTGAAATCACCAGAAAAAAAAAGATTTCAGCCAACATATAGATGGAAGGAAGAATGACTTTTATGCAATCTTCACGTAGTTTGTATACACATTGTTCTGCGTTACAGAGAAATTCTAATCTTCAAAAGGATTCTAAATCCAAGAAATGTGACTATTCAGTAATGTGACCTATTCTACTAGCCGCAATTTACCTCCATAAAGTAGTCACAGCTTATACAGTGGAATAGAATTGACAGATGTCAGACCCTGGTGAGGGAATGTAATCATTCCAAACCTTCCCGAAAGGAACTTTTGCTGTAAGTGTTGGGTACAAGTAATTCAAAATGCAAAATCTGCAGATAGCCCTAGCGTGGCACTGGCCGCCTTGGGCTCCACGGCACTTTCTGGGAATGGAAGAAAGCATTAGTTTTGCCTAATTATTAAGACAAATATTCACTTATATTAACAGTAATAATAACACAACCTCTAAAACAAAAGACTCTTACAATTAGAGCATATTTAGATCAAAATCATTGCCTAGGGCAAAATGCTGGTTCTCACGATTGTAGATTGCAGATCTTCCCCTGTAGAACCTAAACTGCTACAGGTACATACATAAAAAATGAACTTTTGTATTTTGAGTCCTGATTGGGAAATTTGACCCATTTATAAATACTTATCTTTTGTGCAGATAAACCCCAGAAAATGTCTATAACCTTAGAATGTGGTTTTATTATTTAAAAAAAAATTGCAGCTGCCCCCATGTTTATCATTAGTATTGTCTGGAACGTTTGGGATAAAAAGATTTAAATTTTCCATAGCTTTTTCTCTTTCATCTGTCCCAAATCCCTATAGAGTCATGAGAAGAGAGCTCCCTATCTTTTTGATTTATCTGAAGACTCTCCCAGTCTATGGGAGCTGTGAGTCAGTGATTTCTTTCTCTGGTACCTAGAAAGGAATGTGTGATGGAACACAGCAAATTTTAACTCTCTCTGAAATTTGTTTTTGGAAAAGCTCAGAGTAAGGACAGCAGAATGTGGCTCATTTCACCTTCTTGCTTGCTAGTTTTATATTGTTTTCACTATATACCAACTGAAGTCACTTTTATAAATGCCAGCCCAATAAATATAAACATATAGAGCCAATAAATTAAAAAGCAGAGATTTGGGCATGTGAAATTTATCAGGTAACATTTCCTCTACGAGAAGTTTCCTGTACCATATTCGCCTCATACTAATGGTTCTCAAACTTAAGTGTACAACCGAATGACCTACAAGACTTGTGAAAATACAGGTTTCTGGGCCCCGCTGCTAGAGCTTCTGATTCAGCACGTCGGGGGGAGGACCTGAGAATTTGCTTTTCTAGCAAGTTTTCTAACAAGATGCTATGCTGCTAGTCTGAAGACCCCACTTGTGAACCACTGCTCTACACCATCAACGGGAATGTAGAAGCTTATTTAAAGAATATTTAGACATTTAATAATAAAATGGGGGAAAAAGCATGTGCGGTAAAATAAGAAAATTTCAAACACGTATTATGTGTTAGGAACTTTTCATATGCTTTATGTGTTACTTCTTTCAATTATCAACAACTCTTGGAGGTAAGTATTTTTATTACCTCCATTGTACAGATGGAGAAAGTGAGGCTTAGCAAAGTTAAATGACTTGCCTGAGGTCACCCGCCATGGGATGGCAGGACAGGGAGGTGGACTCCATTCCTCAGACTCCAAGCTGGCATCTTAATTACCCCATAATATTGCCATCCAGGTGCTTGTTTAAAAATCTGATGATGTATTTCTGTAGAAATATGCCTCTCTTCCCAAACGAGACTCATTGCTTAAAGTCGCATGGTCTGGAAGCAGTGCGGAAACCCAGGGGTGGAAAGGGTGTGTTTTGGCTGGTGCCTGCTTCCCAGAGTCAGCTCACTCTGGAGAAACATTTCCATAACAAAGGCAACTTCTCCTCCCTGAGAAGAGCAGGCGGGGAGTTGCAAGTGTTCGCCTCTGATGTGATCCACATTTAATGCTTATCTGGGTGAGAGGGAATTTGATTAGAGCAAATACAAAGCACAATTCAGAGAACAAAACCACTAATTCAAAGGTGGTTTTCCTGTGGTTGTAAAATACTTCAAGCCTGTTAAAAGCCCTGAAGAGAATTCCGCTGAGGAGTGGCTTATATTGTGTCTGATTTCTCAGATTGGAGCACTGCCAAGGGACCTCTTGGGTGCCCAGGCGGCACGGGGAGCACGGGTGATGCTGGGCCTCTCACGGGACAGGCAGGCACTGTCGCCCGAATGGGACACAGGCTTAGGCGTGGGGCAGGGGTGGCGTTTGTCCTGCACACGCTGCTCCCACTCCCTCTGGCTCACCAAGGAAGCGTCTCTCTGCATCTGGTGGCTTCCCAGCCTAGAAGCATCCAAGCACTGCAGTCCCCGATATGTTTGTTTTCCTTTCAGCTAATTTTATCAAGGTCTGGGGTCATTATTAGCCAGATCACAAAAGTAAGAGCTCATTAATATGTATCAGCTCCAAACCCTATGATTTCATCTGTTAATTCGATCTTGTTTTTCCTTGTTTATGGCAATTAAATCAGACCTTGATAAATCTGAAAATGAAAAAAAGGAGCCACCAGCAAGCATAGCTATTATGATCACTCATTAGAAAGCCAAGCAGACTTTCTGATAAATCGTGCCAGGGTTTTTAAGGAATAGATGATTACCTGCTTAAACAGCATGGAAGCTACCAGTAAAATGTAGCAAAATGATTAAAGAAAAAAAAAGAACACCCCTATTACATCCAAGTGTAACAGATGGACAGTTGTACTTTGGGGAATGTTCACGGAGCCTGTTTCCTCCCCTTCAAGCTAGGGAGGGCAGAAGCCACGGGCCCTCCTGGGCACAGCGGAGAGACAGCATCCCTCCTCCCGCCCTCCCTTGCCCTCCCTCACCCTCCCCTGCATCCTCCTGGCGACTGCAGGAGAACTGCTCAGCTGCTACTAAGGCCTCCCTCCAAAGTGTGTGCGGGGGAAGAGAAGTGCTAAGTGCCAGGGGGTGAAGAGGTGGGGGGTAGGTGTGCAGAGCCCGGGCATGGTAAATGACAGCGTGGATAAGACCTTTCCTGTCACAAACGAGACTGCTCAGCAGGCCGAGTGTCACCATGGTGGGCATGCCTCATTCTTCTCGGCCCCTTGGTGTCTGAAAGACTGTCCTCTGTTTGGGGAGCCATCACCTTATGGATCTTCCTGGGAGGCAGAGCTGCCTTCTACAATTGAAGTTGGAAATGCCAGACACTTTTTTCCCGGTTTCCTCTGTGGCTAGCCCATGGACACTGTCTATTCTGGAGTCAGGGGTCCTTGAAGACCCTTTTTCTGGTTCCAGGGTGTTGGGATTCCTGGGGCCACTGTAGCAGTGGCACTCACGGCCAGCAGGTTTGGAATCTTGGCAGAAGTGGCTGCAGAGTCTGGGCCTGGTGGCGGCTGCAGGGGGCTCTTCCCCGGAAAAGTTCTGTGGTGGGATTTTGGACATCACCCTCAGGATCTGGTTCTCCATGTGTTCTAGCATTTCTGTTGATGAATCAATATCTTAAAAACAAACCCTTGTGCTTAACTGGGCCAGAGTTGATTTCTGTTGCTTGCAGTTAAGAACCCTGACACTCAGAAGGGCAGTGAGTAGCTTGTGCCCAAGGGACAAGCTGATGCTTGTCCCATGCAGACAGCCAGTAAAGGGGGCCAGCCTCCCCTCACTTCCATGTGGCTGGGGTGGGTGGGAATGGGGCTCAGATCCCTATCTCGTGCTGCCTAGGGTTCAGTCCATATTTGAAGGGTCTCAGCTGAGGTTTTCCAGGGAAAGCTTTTTTTCTGGGAAAGTTTTCTTTGAAATCTCTCTCTCTCTCCCTTGTCCACATAAAATCGTGCTATTTCTTTAAGCTCCTTTGTAGCAATCTGGCCCCATTTGCCTCTGAAGTCTCTGCAGGGATCCCTGTGCAGCCAACTTGGCATCTTGCTGCCTTCCAGTCCCCTCGCACCTTGGTCTGGCTTGTCCCTGTGCCTGCAGGTCTGTTTGCTTGAAGAGCATCCAGCTCCTCCCAATTCCTTTGTCTTTCAGCCTTTCTTCCCCTTTTCAGTCTTCCCACTAGCCCCATGAGCTGGTATAAAAGGGGTCTCATAAAGTTCATTGTCTTTATTTGCTGACTTTTCTCCTTTTCTTAAATTCTGGTGTCTGACCTTTCTTATGGTTGCTTCTACGGTCTGTCTCTCTCCTTTTTTAGATTCTTGACTGGTTTCTCTCTGTCATTCGGCTTTCTCTGCTTCTGTAATAGAAAATTTCCCCTGACACCCTCCAAAAATTGATTTGAAATTTTGTCTTGCCAATTTGTCTTTTCAATAGGTATCTGGATAGCTGAAACCCTATCACTCCACAACTCTGACCCAAAGGTGCTTTGTAAAGTTACCGAAGAAATGATCATCCGCTTTCTTATCTTGTAATCACCTGTGTTTTGCTGGCATTCACCACACTTACTATTGCAGGTTATCCAACTCCTCATGAAGTCTCTTCAAGTTATTCCTGGGAGTTCTCAGGGGGGTTCGCTCACGTGCTCATGAATAATTGCTGTCAGCTACCAGGTGGTGTCCATCAATTTTTTTCTTATCTTCTCTGGCCCCCTTCATTGATATCTGCTGCCGAGACTTCTGCTGCCTGCCAAGGAGTGTGGACCTGTCTCGTCAATGACTTTGGCAGCAGGCGAGTTGCCCCGACAGGGCACTGGTGCCGTGGGGCTCCGCCGTGGCTGCCAGGCGCGGCCACTGCAGGTCTTTGTGATGCTCTGGCTGTGCTGTGCTGCCCTCTGCCCACTTTAGAAGTGTGAGCTGCCTCGCTCCCTTTTTGTATGATGCTTTGCCATGCATGGGTTTATAGGGGCCCTGATTAAAGGTTTTGGTAAAAAAATAAAAATAAAAATTTCGGATTTTATTTACAGCCCTCCTTTTCACTAAGTACTCACCTCTCTCTTCCAATGATGGAAGATTTACTATCAGGCGAAAAAAACCCACTTGTCTCTCTCACTCCCTCTTCCATCCAGAAATCTTTTCAGAAGGCTAGTGACCTGGTCTCTGGGCAAGTAAATTTCCTGTAGGCTGTCCTGCCAGCCAGTCCAACATGCTGGGCCTGCCCAAGTGGAGATAGACGTGGCTCAGTTCAAGCAGGAGCTCTTCCCACATTGGTTCGGAGGTCTTGACTTTAGTCATGAAATTGCTAGAATTACTTTTTTCCAATTTGGGAAACTCTAGTAACTAACTGATAAGGCTTAGACCCTGACAGTGCATGTTTTTCTACATTAGCTATCCTAGAGAGATAGGAGCACCCCAAATCTTACTTCCTCCTGCCCCTTCCTAGCCTCACTGGAAAACCAGGGTCATTCCAGGCTAGAAGTCACCAGTGTCCCTCCTGGTCTTAGAAAGGCCCTCTTAACTTTCTCATCCCATTCTACGTTTCTTCTTGTACTTTTGTCACATCTGTAACCTAAAAAATGATATTGTGTGATTCATTATTTAATGCCCGTCTTCCCCAGGAAGGCAAGGAGGAGATGAGTATGCCTGCTTGGTTACTGCTGTGTTTTCAGTATCTAGAGCTTTGCTTGGCATTTAACACCTAATAGGAGCTCCATAAATATTTGCTGAATAATTGCATGAATATCTGAGATTCCACAATTACAATTCCTATGCTGAACTAAAAACTCTTGTTTGGGGGAAAACAGTGAACTTGGTGATTCTTTTCCTTTAGGTGGTTCCTTGGGGGTTGAGAGAAGATATGCGTCTACAGGGATCATTTTTCCATTACATGTAGTCATCTAGGGCCTGCTGTACCTGTCTCTACCCAAGATTATCACCCCCTAAAGAGCTGTAGTGGTTGGTGAGAATACTAACTGGAAGAATATAATCAAGGCTATTCCCAGGCAAAATTATGAAGTTAAGGATGTTTATTTTCAAAATGGAAAACCTCCCAGCAATATTAAGCATGCTCCTAGTATCATCTTCAAAAGTTCAAAATCCACAGAACCCACAGCTCTGCAAAATGGTTTTGTAGAAGCTATTAATACTATTACTGACACATCACAACTAGAGTTACCTTACGTCTCATATGAACACGTGGAAACATGTGCTCATGAACACGGTTATGAGTATTACAGATTTCTGAACCATAGTTCTCCAAATTCCTGAAGATTTGCTTTAAACCATTACTGCTCCCTCCCTGGAGTGGGACTGGCCACACCCTTCTTGAGCTTCGGGGGTTGGGGGGGACAACCCCACATTTATTGCTCACCAAATACGCACATAGTCCTCCACATTTCTCAGTCTCCTGCAATCAACTGGGGCCAGAAACATGACTTTTAGTGACAAGTGGACTGTGAGAAGGAACCATATGTGTCCCTTCCTGGCCAAAGCTTTTAAGACGTGCTACCTCTCTCTCCTGCCGCAGCCATTGTGGAGGCCTCTTTTTGACGGGTCAGTGTGTCCATCAGCGTTAGGCCCTGAGCAGAGCTGCCTGCTAACCCATGAGGGATGTACAGCTCAGGTGAGAAACAAATCTTTGTTCCAATGTGGATCAATCAAGGCCTGTCAGGACTTCTACTCAGATGGTTGAACTGAAGAGGTTTAGTGTAGTTACTACTGATATTTGTGAGCAGGTTGAGACAGCAAACTAGGGGGGAGATAACCAGAGACTAGAGTTGGCTAGAAGCCTTTACCACCCCAGGTCTGAAGGGACAAGGAGGAGATATGGTGTAACTAGAGCCCCATGGAGACATTGAGCCGTGAAGGAGAATCCACAGGGCCGAGACTGTGGTATCAAAGGAAAGAGGGAGCAGAGAAGAAATACCCGGACCTCTCCCTCTTCCTGCTCTTCAGTCTTCTGAGCATCCCTCCCATAGGAACCTGACCCAGAACCAGAGGGCACGTGAACCTGAGTGATAGAGGTTGTAAGGATCAGCCTGTGGGGATTGCAGAAAATGGAGGAGGATGGAACTGGGTGGACGGGAGCTAATGAAGAGTATCCAACACAAAGAGCATCAGCCAGTCGGGTTTGACTAAGCTCAGTCCCCCTCTAGGCTGTATTCTTGGGCCCTTGGAGCGTCTATTGTGCTGTTTCACTCTAACTGTGCTGTACTTCTCCCCTGCTATGGATTGTTAGCTGCTTGAAAGCAGGCACAGTGCTGCACTTTTTTAAAAATTTATATCCCTAATATCCTGTGCTGTACATGCAATATAATCTTGTTACATATCAACTTAGAAATACACCAAATTACTATGTTGAAGTACATGGCAGACTTCTTTCTATGAGATGCTATAATTAACACCAGGCTGTTGTTTCCATTTGCAAAGTTTAAAGATCCAAATAATAACTGATGGTACCCGTGAGATTTGTGCCTTAAGTAACCTTATTAATTTGCCAAATGTTTTGGTCTTACAGGAGGTAGAGAATAAAAGCTATTAATTATGGCTAATGTTTGCACTCGGTGCTTATGGTTGGTCCATGTGGAGAATTGGGAGGTATAACACAAGGACTGGGAAATAAGATCGCCCTCTGAGAATTAAAACAGAATTTCAATATAGCATATTAAGGTAGAAATGAACAAAATTATCTGAGAAAGACAGTGTCTCCCAGGCCAAGTTGAAGAGGGCCTACTGAAATTCTTGTGGAACTAGTTTTTACTAAGACATCAGCTTAGGTCATTTGGGTTTTTGAGATTTATCAAAAATTCCCACAAATTCCCTACCCATGTTCTGTGGTAATTGCAAAGCTTTCCCCATGATTTCTGTAATTCCCCGGGAGCCTGGGTTCTCAAGGTCACTCTGACTCTGAGATTTTGCCCATTCTCAACTCTTGACCCTGCTTGTGTCTCTAAACTGGGGCTTCTCCCTTCCCTCCGCTCCCACCAAGCTAAGAACAGCTGCACAAGGCCTTTGTGAGTGGCAGACTTTACTGAAGTTTTGGGGTGAAGGAGAGGTTTTATATCAGAGACATGAAAACACTTAAAATTGAAGTATGTTCATGTTCATAAAGATGCTATGACTACCCTGTCATGGGTACTTTCTGTCTGCTCACTTTTTTCCAAAGACTCCACCCTGTTGCTGGCCCCCGTCTCTCTGTTCTTCTCTACTGCTTCCTTTATTTTCCATTTTTCCTCTCCTCTTTTTTTCATTTTTGCTTTATTTATTTTTTAACTTAGTTTTCCCAAATTACAAAATGCATGAATACAATCAGTTTAAAAACACAGGGGTATGTAGATTTAAGATATTACACTTCTCTTTCCAGTATTAGCTATTGCCAGTATTTTTAAGTTTTGCCAATGTTATTAGCAAAAAGTGGTATCACCTTGTTGCTTTAATTTGTACTTTCCTGATTTCAAGGGAGGTTAATTTTCCCCATATTATTTATTGGTCTTTTGGTTTCTTCTCTGAATCATGACTTGATTTCTTTTGCACTAGAGGCCAATCAATTCTGGATCCACTAGCGAATCCGATTTTCAGAGCTTACAAATCAATACTGAACCCTGGAGGTGATCATGGGAAAGTGCTGTCACCCCATGGGGCCTGCCTGGTGGCCTACTAGCATTTTCCAGGGGACGTCCCTCCAGCTCCTATCTTCTACCTTCAATAACAATCATGTCCTTCTGTTAAGGGCCCTCGAGTTTGGTTGCTCCAAAACAGAACAAACCGTCACAACCTATCAATCTTGGGAGCACTATGGCCAGTGTGAACTTGGTCAATATGAAGGCAGTCATCTGAAGCTCTAGAACTGACTCAGGTTTTGAGTAGAATTGGTATTCGATTGGTTATCAGTAGTATTTGCTCCTTGTGTAGGATGACCTTACCATTGGGTTTGCCTAGAATGGCCCCCATTTAAACGCACTGTCCTGGAATCCCATCAGACAGTGTCTCCTTTCACTCTCACAAGTATCCTGGGGTGGATGATAGATTACAAGGTCACCCTATTGTTGTGTGGTCTTCAGCAAGTTATTTGGTTTAGTAACCTGTCAGCACACAAATGATTGATAGACAGTCATGTGCTGTGGCACCATTTTTAAAAATGACTAGACTACTAGTTTTATGAAAGTTGACAATATGGCAGCCTACAACTAAGGGTTTATATTAAGCATAGATTCAGAGAACTAGAGAATTTTTGAGCTGACATTAAAGATAATTTAATTCAGTGGGTTTTTTTGAGGTTATTAGACCTTTGAATAGCTGATAAGAGCTGTGGGCCTTCTCTCAGGATGATGCACATCCATACATGCACATAAGATTTTGTACATCATTTCAGGGTTCTCACAAACCCTCTGAAGCTCATCTGGGGACCCAGATTAAGAATTCTTGGTCTAATTTATATTACAAATGAATAAATTGAGATTTAGAGAGGTTAAATGATGTGTCAAAAAGCAGAATGGGTTAGAAGGAGCAATATACTTAGGGTCCCTTGATTTCTCTTCAGTGCTTTTTTTTCATGGTCTCCCCTATTTTGCCAAGACTCTTAGTCTTGTTATGTTAGTGAGAAGTTAAAGGTATAGAAGAGATTTCTGAGTGAGATGTTATTAAGAATTTGGAATATTCTACTTTTTAAAAGCAAAGCATGAGTTGGCTCTTTCTCAATGACTACTTGGATCATTTATGGAGCTTTCATTAATATTTATGCTGCAATACCTGATGGTCAGCCTTTTGCTAAATGGACACTGCAAAAGCTCATGTCCCAATTTACTTGCTGCCACACTTTTATATACTTCCCCTGCGCTGGCCACCATAAGTGTTTGCTCTTCCCTTCAGCAATGTGTCCTTTTAGTCTTGTTTTTACTCATTTTAATTTCCTTTGCCTAAATATTCCTACTCATCATTTGGATGTTTTCAATGGTAAATTCACCTTCTCTATAGCTCTTTCCTTCTGCCTTTGTAATGCTTGAAGATATTTCTATTATGACACAGGACATATTGCATTGATTGTTTTATTTATCTCTCTTTCCTACTTCATAACCCAACAACTAAATTATGAGCTTTGCAAGGTCTGGGACAATATCTAATTCAGGTTTGCATACTAGCAACTGAGCAAGTGTTTAGCATATAGGATATCCTCCAAATATTTGTTGAGTGATGTGAACAAATAAATCCTCATAAGATGTTTTTATGCATCCCAATTTAGCAAATGAAATCTAAGTAAGGAATAGGACATGATTTCCTTGCTTTCATAGGGCTTACTGTTTATTGCTTTAGCTTTCTTTGGTTTTACAGGTCAAGGCAGCATCTTACACACCCCAGTCCTTTTTCTCTTTCTTTAGGATTAAGTCAGAAAAAACTTCACTGAATAGCTTGACCTGCATGGCTTATAGTCACAATTTTGGAGGGAGTTAAAAATATTGGTGGAAAAATTGCTGTGCATCCCAGAGAGGAAGCACATGAGCTCCTTGCCAGATTTCTATTGCCTGGGGCACCACAAAAGATCTTTGTTTTTTCTTTTCCCAGGTATCTGTGTCAAAAAGAGTTTGCTAAGGAGCCAAAATCTTCATCTGTTTATGGCTTTACAGCCGATGAAAAATGCAGGATCATTAGAAACTAATTACTGGTTTCATGGCAATATTTATCACAAAAGCTAATTTGATGTTCCAGAAGTCACTTTGGGGGCTAGCTGAGCCCATTACTAAGAAATATTATAAAGCTGTCTCTTTTTTCTTTTTAAAGTTATGCAACTACTTCACTAACAAACCGAAACCAATTGGGGAAGACAATGGACTAGCGTGGCCTGACATCTCAATGGTTTCCATCTGGCCTATGTAATTTCTGAAATAGTTTGTTTCAAAAGCATTCCTTTCTACTTAGAGGAAGATGTTTTAAAAGTTCATATATGGAAAATTCAATTGAGTACGCCTTTTTGTATATCCTGAAGAACTGATTATTTTGAAAAGCAGTTAAATAGCTTACGCAAAAGACATAAAGGTATATTCAAATAGGATCACAAGTCTTAAATTTCAAGATCTCTGAGCTCTTTGTTGACTCCTAGGTTTTCTCACTATTGCTTTTGCCTTCTTTATATATATTGTTGCCTTCTGAATGTGAAACAATTTGCATTTGTACTTTGTTTACTTATTCATTCAATGAACAGGTGCTGGTGATACAAAAGCTTGTATTTCATGGATTATATTTAGTTTTGGAGAGAAGATGTATGAGAAAAGTTATAAAACAAATTAAAGTGCATTCAGCAAAAATAGACTTTAAATCAAAAAAAGTTAGAAGAGACAAAGAAGAAAATTATATATTAATAAAGGTTCAACACAGCAAGAAGATATAACAATTATAGATATTTACACACTTAACGACAGACCATCAAAATATATGAAGCAAAAACTGACAGAATTGAAGGGAGAAATAGACAGTTCTACAATCATAGTTGGAGACTTCAATAACCCACTCTGAATAATGGATAGAACAACCAGACAGAAGATAAGTGACTTAAATGACACAATAAATCAACTATGTCTAACAAACATAAACAAAACACTCTATCTAACAACATCAGCATGCACATTCTTCTCAAATGCATATGGGACATTTTCCAGAATAGACCATATGTTAGGCCACAAATTTAATTGCAATAGATTAAAAAACATAGATATCATACAAAATATCTTCCCCAATCACAACAGGATAAGTTAGAATCAGTAAAAGAAGTAAACTGGAAAATTCACAAAATTGTGGAAATTAGACAATGAACTCTTAAATAACTGATGGATCAAAGAAGAAATCATAAGTGAAATTAAAAAATACTTGCAGATGAATGAAGATGAAAACACAACATACCAAAACCTACAGGACACAGCAAAAGTGGTGCTAAGGGGAAATTTATAGCTATAAATACTTACATTAAAAAACAAGAAATATCTCAAATCAACATCCTAACTTTACAACATAAGGAACTAGAGAAAGAAGGACAAACTGAACTAAAAGCTAGCAGAAGGAAGGAAATGATAAGGATTAGAGATAAAAGAAATAGAGAATAGAAAAACAATAGAGAAAATCAATGAAACCAAAAGTCGGTTCTTTGGAAAGCTCAATAAAATAGACAAATCTCTACTAGATGGACTAAGAAAAAAAGAGAGAAGACTCAAATGACTGAAATCAGAAATGAAGGTGGGGACATTACTATGGATTCTGCAGAAATAAAGATACTCCAAGCAAAGGAACCTACAGACTGATATCTCTTATGAGCACTGATGTAAAAATCTTCAACAAAATACTAGAAAACTGAATTTAGCAGCATATTAAAAGGATTATACACTATGACCAAGTGGGATTTATTCTTGGAATGCAAGGATGGTTCAACATACAAAAATCAATCAATGTAATACACCACATTAATAGAACAAAGGAAAAGAAAAAACACATGATCATCTCAATTGATGCAGAAAGAGCATTTGACAAAATGCAACACTTTACCACGATGAAACATTCAAAAAACTAAGAATAGAAGGAAACTACCTCAACATAGTAAGAGCAATATATGAAAAACCTACAGGAAACATCATGCTCAGTGGTGAAAGACTGAAAGCTTTTCCTCTAAGATCAGGAACAAGGCAAGAATGTCCACTTTTGCTACTTCTACTCAACGTAGTACTGGAAGTTCTCGCTGGAGCAATTAGGCAAGAAAGAGAAATAAAACTCACCCAGATTGGAAAGGAAGAAGTAAAATTATCTCTGTTTGCAGATAATATGATCTTATATATAGAAAACCCTAAAGATTCCACACACACACACAAAACCTGTTAGAACTAATAAAAGAATTCAGCAACATAGAAGGATACCAAGTCAATACTCAAAAATAAGTTGCATTTCTATACACTAACATTGAACAATCTGAAAAGGAAATTATGAAAACAATTCCATTTATAAATAGCATCAAAAAGAATACAATACTTAGGAATTAATTTAATCAAGGGGTGAAAGATTTGTGCATTGAAAACTCCAAAACATTGTTGAAAGGAACTAAAGAAGACATAAATAAATGGAAACACATCCCATGCTCATGGATTGGAAGAGCTAGTATTGTTAAAATGTCAATAATACCCAAAGCCATCTACAGGTTGAATGCAATGCCTATCAAAATCCCAATGATGGTTTTTTTGCAGAAACAGAAAAAAAAAAAAAAACACAACTAAAATTCATATAGGATCTCAAGGGATCTTGAATAGCCATAACAATCTTGAAAAGAAGAAAAACTAGAGGACTCACATTTTCTGATTTTAAACCTTAGTGGAAAGCTACAATAATCAAAACAGTATGCTACTGGTATAAAGACAGATATAGAGACTGATGGAATAGAATAGAGAGCCCTGGAATAAACCCTTGTATATATGATCAAAAGATTTTTGACAACTGTGCCAAGACCACTCAACGGGTAAAGGACAGTTTTTTCAACAAATGGTGCTGGGAAAACTGGATATCCACATGGAAAAGAGTAAAATTGGACTCTTATCTAACACCCGCCACAATTAATTCAAAATGGATTAAAGATTTAACTGTAAGACCTCAAACCATTAAACTCTTAGAAGAAAACATAGGGCTAAAGTTTCACAACATTGGATTTGGCAATTTTTTCTTTATTTTATTTTACTTTTATTTATTTATTTATTTTGTGAGAAAGACTAGCCCTGAGCTAACATCTGTTGCCAATCCTCCTCTTTTTTGCTGAGAAAACTGTACCCCAGCTAACGTCTGTGCCCATCTTCCTCTACTTTATATGGAACGCTGCCACAGCATGGCTTGACAAGCAGTGTGTCAGTCCATGCGCAGGATCCAAACCTGTGAACCCTGGGCCACCAAAGTGGAGCGCACCTGCTACACCACTAGGCCAGCCCCAAGGCAACGTTTTCTTAAATATGACACCAAAGCCATAGGCAAAAAAAGGAAAAAATAGACAAATTGGACTTTATGAAAATTTAGCAATTCTTGTGTACCAAAAGACACTATCAGTAGAGGAAAAAGGTGACCCATAGAATGGGAGAAAATATTTGCAAATTGTATACCTTATAAGGGACTAACATCCAGAATATATAGAGAACTCATAAAACTCAACAACAACAAAGCAAACGATGTTTAGGTAAAATGTGGTATATTCCTACAGGGAAATGTTAGTCAGCCTTAAAAAGGAAGGACATTTTGCAATATGCTACAACATGGATGAACCTAGAAGACATTATGCTAAGAAAGTGGAATGGTGGCTGCCAGGGGCCGGGGGAAGGAGGATTGGGCAGTTATTGTTTAATGGGTACAGAGTTTCAGTTTTACAAGATGAAAAGAGCTATAGAGATGGATGGTGGTGATGGTTACACAACGTTGTGAATGTATTTAATAACCACTGAACTGTACACTTAAAAATGGTTAGGATGGTAAATTTTATGTTATATGTATTTTACTACAATAAAAAAAATTAAAATGCAGAAGACATCCCTGGACTCATAAAAGTTCAGTGAAGGGAAAGAACACTAGAGTTGGAGGTAGAAAGCTTGGGTTTGAGGCTTGACTCCACCTCTATACTGAGCCTCAATGTCTACATCTGTAAAATGGGATAACACTGCTACTCTAATGACCTCAGGGCTGTTGTGAGGACTCAAAGGGATCTGAGGAAATTGTGTAAAGTGGAAAACTTGTTTCATTATCATAATCTTCTCCTCTTTGGTCTAGTCTTATTACCCCTTAAGCTCACAGGTATGGTCCAGAAGGGGTCAGGGAAGGCTTCTCAAAGGAGATGAAAGTGAGCTGGGTCTGGAAAGACGGTCAGGATTGGGAGAGTGAAAAGTTTACCAGATGCAGGGTTAGTGCCTTATAGATTTTATAAGGAAAAACCCACTCTACATTTTCATATTATACTGGGAGAAAAACCTGTGGCTACTAGTTATAATTGTTTGCCTTCTTGGTTTTGGCACTAATGCAACTTTAGAGGATCTCATACTTCCTACCTTTCCCAGAAGATTTTCTTTCTACATATCTATGCATGCTATTAATGAACTTGGCAAGGACATGCCCACAGTAAGACTGTTGCAAATCTATTTTCCTAAGGAAAGGCTTAGCTAGAGATGCCTAGATTTTCTCATATGATGCCTTATGATGCTCCTGGGTCTCTCACTGTCTGGCTTTAAATTTTGATTTTGTACTGTTGCATCTGTTGATACCAGAGATGAGCACTAAATGAGGAAAGAGGGTGACCTGGGTCCCTCTTCTAGATTTGTCTGGTTCAGGATTTGTCACCAACCACCTGTGTGTTCTTGGGCAGACCATCCAATCTCTCTGGATCTACTCCTAATAAGTGGGTGTGAGATTAGGGGACTTCTAGGCTCTCTTCCAGGTCCCAAACTATATAAGTCATTGTTAAGAATCATTATTTGGGTTAAAAGACATCCTCGGAGAGTTTATTTTAACAAAAAATATTGAAGTTGCTATACCTTTCCTCTGACATTAAGGGGCTTTAGATGTTCACAAGTAAAACCTCGGAGGTCAGGACCCATGTCTTACCATCTTATACCCCCCGTTGTGCCCAGCAAGGTGCCCTACACTTAGGGAACACTATGTCTTTTGATGGTTGGATGAAAGAACAACTTTCCTTCCAAAAGGAGCGGTGTTTTCTACAAAGAGAAACATTTGTGTCACAGTTTGGAGAGGCTGGTCATTGTGAAAGGCTCTTTCTCACATTAGCAGCAGCCTTAAATACAATGTGTAGTGGCTGGGATCCAACCTGGGACATTAAATTCCTTGACGGCAGGAGCCACACTTTATTCATTGTTGCCCGGGCCACAGTGCCTAGCACAGGGCTTGACAAATGGAAGGTTCTCAATTAATCTCTTCACTTGAATTCAGTCGACTCGATAAAAGCCATTTGTTTTCATCCAATCATTCCATTTATTAAGTCAATCTTGCAAATGTGTAAAATAATTTATAAACTTCTGTTCCACTTGTCAAAATACATTGGTAGTTTGTAGATTTCCAATAACAGTTATCTTGTTTAGACACCCTGTTCTTTTTAAAACCACTCCTCTTTCTATTACGCCTCTGATCACAGGGAAAAGAGGAAGAGAAAAAAATCCTATCACTAAATCATCCCCTGAGAGCATTGACAAGTTTGGGTTGCCATGAAAATGAGGTAGAAGGGAACACAAAGGAGGAGGGAGGCAATTGCTACTAGATTTGCTGTCTTATTCCTGTTAACTGTGGGGACCAAACCCTCTGCACTGATTTGTTTTCAGATCCAAGCCCCCATGCCGCATGGAGAGAGTGGTCCTCTTGACAAAATCCAAGGAGGGCCCCTATGAGACTGGCATTTCTCCCTGTGCCTTCAACACTGTGTTTGCTTCATGCATCTATGAACAACAGATTTGCAATTGACAGAGAGGAACAGAGAACCAATATCTTTCAAAAAGAACACATTCTTATGTCCCTCCTCCTCCACCTCAATCTGATTCCTTCCCGTAAACCCACCTCTGTGATGAACAGCACCATGTACCCACTTATGAATACCAGAAGCCAGAAGCTCTCCCAGACTCCTCCTCCTCCTCAAACCCCGTATGCAGCCAGTCCTCAGATCCAGGAGACTTCATCTCTGAAATATTTTTCAAATTTCTCCCTTCTTTCCCAAGACTTTTGCTGGCTAACTCCAGCCTACCTTTCCAGCCTGGCCTCCCACCACTGTGCCTTTAAGCTACGGTTTGCAGCTGTGCTTTTTCATGACTTCTGCCTTTGTGCATGGTCTCTCTTTCTGCAAGGCCAACTCTTCCCCCACTTCTCATCTTGAGGAACTTATCCTATTGTCTTCTTCAGACTCTCCTCTCATGTGAAGCTTTTCCAGCCCATCCCGGGGCAGACTTTCACAGCCGCCATGCTCCCTTAGCACCCCAATGCATCACTCTGCCACAGCGCTAAACACATTGCAAGGCAATTATTTGTAAATGGCTCTCTGTTTCCCTGACACAAATGGAAGCTCCTGGAGGTGCACTCTATATCTCTATCCCCATGAACTCAACAGGGGCCTTGCACATAATCACTAAATCAATCAATGCTTGGTGAATAAATGATCTGGGGATGAGGAGGAAGTAGGGGATGGGAATGAACAGAAATTAAAGTAGAGAAACTATGGTGGGCAGAGGAGGTGTTTCTTCTTCAGTGAACTGTGGATAATTTTTTTTCAGGTAAAAAAAAGTAATGGTGGCCCATGGTTAGCACGGAAAGGAAAGAGGGAGGCAGAAGTGTGATGTTCTTGCAGAGAAGGCAGAGGCCTCCAGACCTGTCCACAAGGCACCTAATGCTGAGAGAGAGGAGAAGTAAAACTTCTTCTTTCTTATTTTTCTTGCAAATACTTGTTTTTCTTTCTTTTTCTATAGTCCTTTGCCATTTGGAGGACACTCGTTAATCTGCAAAGCAAGCCCCCTTTCCAGGCCATTAGTGCCAGGACGATGTGAAATAGCAGCCAGCCTGGGCCATTAGTGCCGTGGTCATTTAAAACACCAGCCCGCTCAGGTTATTAGCGAGCCAGGGCAATTTGAGTGAACAACCTGTCCAGGCAATTAATGCCAAGGTAATTTAAAGTGCCCACCATCACAGGCCTGTCAATTAGAAAGGTATCTTCCATTTTACAAATGGGGTATGCGACTCCTTGGGCACATTCGGGCCTTCCTTAAGGGCAGGGAAGAGTCTGACCACTATACAGCTCTCACCTACTGTCCATGTGGTTGGTACTCCTGACTTTAGGCAGATTTTAGGACTACAGACCTATGGGTGGATGTTGAACCACAAATCTTAGAGATGCTGGCTTGTGTGCCCAGCCGCATCCTGTACAAAGTGTAAGATCCTCCCCCACAGCATCGGAGCACATATTGTAATGCAGATTCCACTCGCCCAGACACTCTGGGGGAGACAGAGCAGGATTCACAGCTTCTGCGGTGGCCCCAGAGGGTGCCAGCGTGTGCCAGCTGCCAGGGTATCACATAGACCAGCCACAGTCCTGGCACGCCAGAGGGGGTTGGGTGCCATCTCCCATTTTCTGCAAAATCCAGCCTAGAAGCACAGATGAGCTCTGTGTTCTGGGATGTTCCTGAAGAGATTAGTGCTTTGTCTGTCACAGACATCATGATCGAATCTGGAGAAGTTTGGGAAAGGCGCAGGGGAGGGCCAGCTGGCTCAAGTGGGCCTCTTCTGTCTGCCTGCCGCCTGCCTCTGAGGGAAGTTTTCAGGTGGCTTATCGGAGTTGGCTCACAGAAACTCGGCCCTTCCAGGTCGGCTGCGGAATGCGGGGTCAGGAACCATAAACTGCAGTGTGAGATGAGGGCTGTCAGCTAAGCGGAAGGCAGAAAGCATCAATTATTTTTATGAGGTGCTCTGACCTGTAGGATAGCCAAAACAACTTCGCAGACCCTAAAACATTCTTAAGTTACTTATTATCATTCTAATAATTATTCACCATGTACAAAGCTTTTTTGCTGAAATACATCCTGTATAGTCTTTTATTAGTTACCATGATTAATCATTCCCATTCAGCAGTGGAGTTTAATCCATTAATTTGAAAACCTTTGTTCAACACATGTTCTGGCAACGCACTAGGAACTCTGCAATGGAGTGAAATAGGAAAGGCCTCGGTCTTCAGCAGTTTACAATCTTATTAGATTTCTCCGTCAAATCCTTTGTGGCATTCATCATAAGCACAGATAAATTTCACAGATTTTGGAAGAAAGATGTCCAAAAAAGACAGCAGAATTCAAGAAAGAATGACAAGAATTTAAGTCAGGGGATTAGACTAGAGAATAGAGAAGGGACTGCAAAATGATTCTGTGGTGGCTTCAAATATGATATGAAGCAAATTTAATTTTTCCAAGATCTATTGAAAGCCTAGATCCAGGTCCTCTGATCCTTGGCTACAGCTATTCCAGAACGTTCTGTGACAGGAAGGAAATAAGATGAATTCCCAGACATGGGGAACTTCCAATGGGGAAACTGAAATATTCCAGCAATAAATTTGTTTTTTAACTGATATTTTCCATGTATTAGAGAGAGATTTACTAAGTAGTCACACGTAGATAGATCCCTTAGACTATTTGCTGTAAACAATAAGGATCTTGTTCAACAAGGTCATTGTGAAGACAAATCAGCTCATGAAAACTTTGTTCTCTCATCGTCCTACATACTCTCTTCTATTTGCTAAAATCCTTCAAGGACAAGATCAAATTCCTCCCCCTCCTTGAAAGTTTCTTAAATCCTCTTCTAGGAACCCATATTACTTTGTAATTTTGTTATGGCAGTTATTTCTTTCTGTCTTGTGTTACATCCTAGATTTGCGGAAACCAGGCAGCTTAAGATGTTCATTACTGTTTTACCCATAAACCACTGAGTCCTACAAAAGTTCCAATGTTTTTCAGCATTTACATGTCTCAGACGGCCTCTTTTAGCCAGAAATATAACAAAACTTTGCCAAAAAAAATTATTTTTGTCTTCCCATAAAGTTGTTTTATTTAGGTTCCAAACAAACCAAAGCAGAGAGAAGAGGTGACCACAAGTTAATCCGTCCACTCAAGAGCTAGGAAACCCAAGTCCTTGGCTCCAGCCGGTGAGAGCTGCAGACAGGGCCAAGATCTGGGTCTGAAGGACCCAGACCCTGGTCCCCCAGGCCTGCCCCACCTGGGTACCCAGCACATGTGGGGCCTTCCTGGCCCCAGGGAGAGGGGGGAATGGGCCCGGGGCTCCGAGGGACACAGACAATGGGTGGCCCCTCCTTTCTCCAGTCTATGATCTATACTTGTAGTTGATTCCAAAGGTTTCCACTTTTAATTATAACTTTCATAAGGGCGGTGATAGGATTTCTCCTCTTTTATTTCCTCACAGTATTCCTAGCAGTATGCTCTACACATATTACTTATTCAGGACATTTCTGTAACATTGAATTGAATCTGTTTTATTTCTGTAACTTGTATATTAAATGCACTAAACTCAGCAGGGTACAAACAGGAAATGGCTTTATTTTTCCTCTGCCCTCACTTCCTAATATCTTTGGGCAAATATCCCTTAACTGCATCTTTGTAGGTTCTCTGAGAGATCCTGTCTTCAAAGTCACTTTCATATGTAGGAAAAGTCCCATTTGGATAGTTAAGATTCACTTTCAGTTATTAAAAAGTCTAGTCCTGTCATATTTAAAATTTCTAAAGACAAATACTGTGTGATCTCACATATGAAATCTTAAAAAAACTAAACTCATAGAAACAGCAAACAGATTGGCAGTTGCAAGAAGAGGGGAGTGGGGAAATTGGGTGAAGGGGGTCAAAAGGTACAAACTTCCAGTTATTAGATAAATAAGTTCTGGGGATGTATAGTCACAGCATGGTGACTATAGTTAACAATGTTGTATTGCATATTTGAAAGTTACTAAAAGAGTAAATCTTAAAAGTTCTCATCACAAGAAAAAAAATTGTGACTATGCATAACTACATAAAATTTGTAGCTTAAGATGTTAACTCAGCTTATTGTGGTGATCATGTTATATATAGCAAATCATTATGTTGTACATCTTAAACTTATGTAATGTTATATGTCAATTTTATCTTAATAAAACTGGAAAAAAAATAACATTTCAATCTGACATCCGGTTAAAAACTTCTGTCCTCTCCTTTGGGCCTAATCCATGATTGGGAGACCTGCAATGGGTCTTTGGTAATTTAACCTAAATTCTGAGACAACAGAAGTCCCATCCTACTTTTTTTGTGTGTGTGTGAGGAAGATTAGTCCCGAGCTAACATCCATTGCCAATCCTCCTCTTTTTGCTGAGGACGACTGGCCCTGGGCTAACATCCGTGCCCATCTTCCTCTACTTTATATGGGATGCTGCCATGGCATGGTTTGACAAGCGGTGCGTTGGTCCACACCCGGGATCTGAACATGCAAACCCCGGGCCACCACAGCAGAGCACGTGAACTTAACCGCTCTGTCCCCCGGTCCGCCCCCCCATCCTACTTCTTAATACACTATAACCCAAATGGAGAGGGAGGAGACATCTTGGGCACATAATGTAATGTTACTTAGGTCTACTTGCTTTCTATGGACCAAAACCAAGATTAAAGTTTAGTTGCAGTATTTTCAATTGTTAAATTCTTCATGGGTTTATAATATGCTGATGACTACATCAACCTTTAAGACTTTAATCACCCAGGCACCAAATTCCAAATATTTTTTCAGCACAGAGTAGAAGTATTCTTTGCAGGGAAGAGGCTAATAAAACTTTTACTTTGCATTCTGAATTTAGAATTAGTATCTGACAATCCCTTTGGAATTATAACTCTTGCATTGTTACACACTAAACAGCTACACTTGTCTTGTTAATAAAATCATATTAATTGAGTAGCATTTTTATTAAGACAGGAGTGTGGTTCATTTTGTAGATAGATGAAAAAACAACCTGAAGATTCCATAGAAACTCTATTTTTCCATTCAGGTTGTGCAGAACCCATATTAATGGGAAATTGTTTTGAACAAACATATCAGCAAGTCATATGCCATTGCCACCTCTGGGGTCATCTCTCCATGAAACCCCACCTTGGGGGTTATCAGGTGTTCTTCAGTTTCTGGGCTGCCTCAATAGCTTGCAAAATGGCTGCACATATCTATGTTAGAGACCACTCAACATTCCTAAGTACATAGGTAGACCTGCCCCAGATCTAACAGTATCCTGGATGGAGGTGGACACAGACAGAGCTTCACTAAAGGTGTTGTCCCAACCACACTGCATGATTTAAGACACCCCACATGTGCACCCCAAGCAAATTGTATCATCATCTGATAAAGCCCAATGTGGAATCCAGAATCCAGGTTCGGTATGGATTCTTCTTCTATGAGAAGTAGCAGGATGGGCTAACTGATCTACAAGGGTGGTAATCAGGAGTAGATACCGCCATAGGTGTGCTCCTGAGTCCATCTTCTGAGGTGTGCTTGAACTCCCTGTGCGTTCTCTGGACACTTGTATCTGGTAACAAGACTGAGGTCTTACAGCTCTGTGGCAGGGTATGGATGAAGACAGTGGAGCATCTTGGCAAGCTGTCCACGTGTGAACAAGTGCTCTCTGGCCCTGAAGTGTGGGGAAGGATGAGGGGTAAGCAGTACCTTTGTGTCCAAATAAGAGCCCTCATATATATTTGCACAGACCCTCAACTTAAAGTAAAATTGGGCAAGTATAAAAGGAAACTAAGTGATAGTCCAGTTAATATTTCAATAGAGACTAAAATACCATTCCAGGGCTGTAACATTGTGCTTCTTTGAGCCACAGATGTCATCAGGGTATTTGGCAGCATTGGTGAGCCAGGTACCCAGTAGAGTACTAAGCAATAGGGGAAATTTCACACAATGTAAGTTATAGTTCCTACCCTCCAGAACCTCAAAATCTGCCCATTCTTTTACTATTTCCTTGGCAAATATTTATTTGGTATCATAATAGGTGCTGAAGGGACAAAAAAAAAAAAAGACAAATTGACTAGATCCTGCTTTCCTGATGTTATGGACAGAACCCTGGAGTCAGAAAGGCCTGCATTTCAATAGTGTCACTGCATTTGCCATCTCTGTAGGCTTTGGTAAATTAGTCACCCTCTTTGAGTCTCAGGAGCTTCCACTATAGTAGAGGAGTGAGGCCCACCTTTTGAATTTTGTGAGGATCAGATGAGACCATGCATACAAAAAGCCTAGCTTGGTGCCTAGCGTACAGCAGGTGTGTTGTAGATCTGATGCTCCAGGAAACAGACTCTAAGATTCTGCCATTGGCACAAAGAGGTATGCTGGGGAGTGCTCTCCAAGGAAGTCCTGTAGAGAGGCAGGATTGGGCTGAGAGAGGAGCTGACCTCCAATAGAGGCCTCAGACATCCCATGAGGAGCTCCAGAGCTGGATGGCCCTTCAGAGACATCCTGAGTCAAGGGTGCAGGGCCCTTCCCTTGTTGCCTTGCATTGACTTCCTGTCTCCAGCAAGGAGGTGTAAGTTTGAGCGAGGCAGCAGAGGGCAATGCTTGGGGAGGGACACAGGGGCTAGCCGTCAGCAGGCGATACCCCCACAGCTGGGAGGATGCAAGAGCCGTCTGCCTGGAGGTGGGATCTTGGTGGAGCACCATAGCAACCATAGAAGGTGCTCTATAAATGTGAGCTCCTTTCTCTCTTCTGCATAATTTAAGATGACTATAGCTCAGTGGAGGTGATGAGGCACTAGTATAAACAGTACAAATTACCAAGTATCATAGAAGAAGCACAGACACAATGGTGTGGGGTTCAGAGAAATGAGAGAGGGCTTTTAGCTGGGGTCCGTCCCAGAGGGTTTGAGCGATACACCCTTGAAACATGAAAAACTGCCTCAGAAAGTACTTCTTCCTGTGTGGCACAGACTGGGAGTGCTGAGTGATTTCAGAGCAAAGGGAGCTCAGGAAGGGCCAGAGAAGTTAGGGAAAGTTTAGTGGCTGTGTGTCTGTGGACCAACACACAAGAATCCTTGGTCACCCTCAGCAACAACGAAGATCCTGGATCCAGTAGGACCTGCTGGGTCTGAATTTGGAATATGCATTTTATAAGCCCCTAGACAATTCTGATATACCTGAATGTTTGGGGGACATTGATGTGCATCTTCAACCCATCTCAGTTTCACCCATTCTTTAAAGCTCAGGCCAGGTCCTGTCTTGTTAATTTATTGAGCACTTATGACAATCAAACATAGCAATATTCCAGGTTCTCTGCCATCAGGGACTCATGATCTAATAGGGGGGTAGGAATGAAAACAAATCATATGGAGTAAAGATGGACAAGTGCTGTTCCATGGGAGGATGGCTTTGGAGCCACACAGATCTGAGTTATAATTCACCAGTTTGCTAGCAGTGTGGTTTGGGCAAGATACAGAACAAGAGCCGGGGCTTGCTTTGGATAATAGATGAATCTCCTATTCCTTTTGGATAGAGGGAAAGAAATATTTCTAAATTCCCTTTGTCTCACCTGCAAGTACTAAAACTTGCAGACATGTAAACTTTTAAAGATTAAATTGCATAGCCCAGAACACTTTCTTCCCACCCAAGTAGGCACTTAGCTCCCAACTATTCTCCCAATCTATTCTGAGCACCCACCTACAGGATAAAATCAGTGATGGCCACCAGTGATCTACATGACACTCACCATGTTCCTTTTCTCCTGCTGCCTTTGAAGGGGTCCAGTGCCTGTCAGGCCACTCAAGGAAGGCTCATCATTGCTACCGTAGTCAGCCCAGGTGCTTGTACAACTGCGGGCCTCAGCAAGAAAGCGAGAAGCTGGGTCCGTGCAGGTGAAGAGAGAGGATAGCCTGCTGCTGTCTCTGAGTCTCACTCTGTTCCTTGGGCCCAAGGAAACTCTCCTTATGCCCAGAGTCTCAGAGTCTCCCGTGAACAATTTCTGGTATTTACTTTTTCCTGAAGTTTGAAAGACTCTCAAAATCATGGTTCTGTCCATTTGTAGCTATCATACACCCAAGCATGGGGCTCCAATCTAGTCCAAGGGGACAGGTAGGGAATAGTGACTGGATCATTCTTCATTGTTCTCCTCTCTCCTCAGCTAAAATGCATTTCCAGAAGAGGCAGTCTTCTTTGATACCATTCCCCTCCCCACTCTCCGACCCCACTCCCTACTCCTTGGAGTAACAGTGTCCCAGGAAATCTTTATTCCAGTAGAGCCTCTTTGCCTCGCTTTTGCACTGCTAAAACATCCATTGAGGCACTTTCTATAAACCACATGGATGGTCTGCTGAAAGGTGGACTCCATCTCCAGTGAATCACAAAACTGCTCAAATTTTACAATAACAGATTTTCTGGTTTCTATCATCCTTATAGTGGTTTGCAACATTCTGGGGCCAATTCAGAACTCAAGGTACCTGTCGTTCCCTCCCTCCAGCCATTATGACAAGGGAGAGACTTCCCCCTATAGTCTAGGACGTTGGAGCTGAGCACTAAGGTGATGGCCATGGTGGAGGTCTAGTTTCACCTATCACAGGTAGCTTTGCGGATCACAACTTTTTAATTTGTTACAGCAGTAAGGATAGGAGCGGATGAGAAGTTTGTAAGGTTATGGGGAATTTATGCCTAGGCAAACTATGAAGCAGTAGCAATAATCATCATAAAAGCTAACATTTACTGAATACTTGTTATCAGAAAAGTACAGTCCTAAATGTGAATTAAATGAGATAATGGGTGATCTCATTAACCCCCTCACAATGGAAGAGATAAGTATTATCATATTCATTCCCCCACAGGATTGCAAATTCCACAGATGCAGGCACCTTGTTTATCTTGTTTCCTGTTGTATCCCTGGGACTGAGATGAGTACCTGGCTCATAGATACCCAAATGGTATTTAACTGAATAAATGATCTTTCATGTCTTCTAGATGACATTCCCAATATCAGAGAATTCAAGTGACTTGGATCTAAGCAGCCTGACTCAAAGTCTAGTGCTCTAAGCCACTCACTAGACTACTCAGCAAGTTCTTTTGAGATTGAGAGGTGAGTAGAGGGCTGAAAAGTGTGTGACAAGGTTTTAGAACAGCTGGTATGGAGAATAGGAGAGGAGGGTGGCTCAAGAAAAATGAAAAGATTGCCATAGATTTGAAAGTCCAACAGACATCACTGTCATTGTCAATTAGCAGTTGTGAAAGAGACAGCAGTTCATTCAGAGTTCCACTGGTTAGCTCTTAGAAGAGGGAGGGTGTGTGTGTGTGTGTGTGTGTGTCTGAGGTGAAAGGGAGGGAGTGGGAGGTGAGGGAAAGTGGTTTGTTAGTTTGACTGAGTACCAGACAAACAAGCTTCCTAACAGAGCTCTCTGGAAATCAAAATATAAAGTTGATTATATGAGGTCTAAGCTCACACAGCTAATCAATGGAAGAGTCAGGATTAAAATATATATCCAAGGACTCCCAGCTGGAGTGGAAAATAGCTTTCTTCTCATCATTTTCTCAAGCTGACAATGCATTTCCCAGCCAGACTTGCCCACAGATTACATTTTATGTAGAGTCCCCAGTGTTTCAAATGGTAAAATACACAGTCAGTGAAGAGCAGGGGAACTCTCCCCTTCTTAGGAAGACATCTTTGTATCTACACTCAGCACCAGCACAATTCCCTCCATGACTGCAAGCTTGTTGAGGGCAGAGATGGGTTATATTCGTCTCTGTACTCCCTCCACAAACAGAATAATTCCTAGTGCACTACAGGTGCTCAATAAAGCATACAAGTTCATTCACTTGAGTTAGTCCCTGAAGCCAACTTCAAAGAATCAGTGCCTGGAGGAAAGCTGGGGTCGGGCGTCCCCATCCCTTTGCTCCTCTAACCCTGTGATGTCTGGGTAATAGCAACAACACTTTGAAGTTTGGAGGTGGCCCCGTCTGAGCACACTTACACTCCCCAGCATGATCTCCAGTGGAACACTTACCTAAAGAGTAAATTTCTGCTTCCTACATATCGTATCTTGGGATATTCCTTCCTAAACTTTGCTGAAGATTTTGTAACCACTCCCCAGAACAGTGGTTCTTCGTTCTTTTCTCTCTCCCTGACTCCCACTTTCTTGATTTTGATCTTCTCCTCTCTTACCTTATATTCCTGTCTATTTCTTACTTTCTATCTCTTCTTCCTGAGGCAGCTCTAGTAAAAGGATGTGACCTTCTGTGAGGTCAGAAGGCTCTGTCTTTTCCTTGTTGTACGTTCACAGGGAAGTTGCTCAGCTTCTTTAAGCCTCATTTTCTTCATCCACTGAATGGGATGGTCCATATAGGCATCGAATTATACTTTCATTACCTACAGAGTTATTGTGAGATTAAATAAGATGATCTTTGTGAAGCTGGGATCGTTGTTACTTCCCATCTTTATTTATTCTTCCGTGCACTTTTCTCACAAAGCATCCTTAAGGATATTAGAAAAATACACAAAGAAAAGACAGAAATTAGAACATTCACTAGGGAAAATGCTGAAGATCTCAGAGACAGACTCAGCTCCTCTGGAGGGCTGAGCCCAAGTACGACTCCTTCTGAAATTTGATCAAGCTATGCACATTTATTTATGTAGCATTTCTTTATACATTTATTTATATGCAAAAGCCCATTGTGTCCCATATATTTATTAATTGTGTCCCACATAATGTTAATTTAGGTGAGTTCATAATACCTCCTGTGAGATGAGGAAAGGATGTGAGAAAGAGAGGGGGAAGAGAAGGGAAGGAAAATGAGTGAGGAAAAAGGAATAGAAGGTTGCAGATGGTTGATGTAGAAGCAAAAGAGGAAAAGGGAGACAAAAGAGATGGGAAGAAAGCCATAGGCTCTGTAAGCAGCAGTGTCAGGATTTTCAGCCAATGGTTAAGAGCAAAGATCCCTGGAGCTCATAAGAAAGCCAACTGAGTAAGTGTTGAACGTGGCTTATGAAACGGGTTAGATGCTCATAGAGTAAAAAGCTCCAGTCTCTTGAGTCTAGATTTAAAACACCTGGAGGCCTTGATGTGTTTGAGATGACCAAGAACTGGGCTGAGGAACAGGCTGAGGTTCTCTCTATGTGGACAGCTAAGGAATTGTCCAGGCTCTGAGGTCCTCGCTCACCTCCACCGCCTCCTAGAAGAATTCACAGAGGCTGACACCAGGAGACCTCGAATATTTACTCAATAAGGGAGCTTAAGCCAGTGAAAGAGGGTTAACAGCCCAACTTCACATATCTGCTGAATGGAAGGAATGTATCAGGCTACTGTTTAGGTGAGCAACTAATAATGACTTAAAGAGAAACAAGCCCTGTGTGACCTTAGTGCTTCAATGTATGATCTGAGGGGGAGCAAAAGACATCCAGACTACAAAAGTCTGTCCTTTTTGGCCTTCAGAGGTTCCTTTAGTTTCTATCATTATGAAATCTTCTGTTGAGATTTGTTTTTTCCCCATAAGCCCTCTGTTGACATGACAGTAGATTACCTTGAAGGGAAAGTACACCTGCCCATGATTACCTATGACTACTTTAGAATGATTCACTTTCAAACTGGTGAGCAACATTGCTGGAATTTAAGGAGCTCAGATCCTGGAGCATAGACTTTCTGTGAGTTCAAGTGTCAGCTCCACCATTACAAGTTGCAAGACCTTGGGCAATCCACTTCACTTCTCGGAATCTGATTTTCTCCATCTGTAAAGTGAATCTTAAGTCTGTGGTTCCCTGTGGTTCTCTGGCATCATCTTGGGAATTGCCTACTGGTTCTGCCAATGCTTACGGAGCAGGAGAGGACCAACCACTCTGGTTTGTCCCATCAGTGATGAGAATGATGGTTCTACTGCTCTTTCATTTATCACTGTCGATGTCTCAAGGAGAAATGCTTTTGACTTAAGGACTGAGAAAACCGAAAATATCTTTAGATATTGGGACATTATTAATGGTTCATTTGTACTATCCCAGGAGTCTGATTAAAAGGAATTTGTTAAGTGATGTGCATAATATTGTATGATTCCACATTTAAAAAGTGTATGTAATATATTTCTATCTATCTATTTATCTATCATCTACTATCTATCCATCAATCATCTATCTATCTATCAATCTTCTATCTATCATCAATCCATCATCCATATATCTATGTATGTATGTATCTATCTATCCATCCATCTATTATAATTTCATACTTATTTGTCTCATCATTGTATTAATGTCTGTCTCCCCTACCACATGGTACTCTTCAAGATTGCAGGCCCACATCTGTCTCATTCATTCTAAGACAGCTCTGTTTGGAACAATGTAGTTGCTTATAAAATTTTGTTGAATGAATGAGTGATCCATATACACCCTATTCCCTAGTCCTGGTCACTCTTCAGTCCTGATATCCCTCTCTTTGTCTGTCCTACTTGCACTACAGTGGCTTTTACATTTTTTTAATTTGTTATTGAGATATAATTCACATACCATAAAATTCTCCAATTTAAAGTGGTTTTAGTATATTCACACAGTTGTGCAACCATCATCACTATCTAATTCCAGAACATTTCTATCACCCCAAAAAGAGACCCTGTATCCATTGGCAGTCACTTACCATTCCACCTCTCCCCTGCCCCTGGCAACCACTTATCTACTTTCTGTCTCTATGGATTTGCCTATTTTGGACATTCCAAACTAGTGGAATCATACAATACGTGGTCTTTTGTATCTGTCTTCTTTCACTTAGTGTGCTTTCAAAGTTAATCCATGTTGTAGTATGTATCAGTACTCCATTCCCTTTTATGGCTGAATAATATTCCATTGTATGAATATACACATTTTATCTATCCATTCATCAGTGGAGGGACATCTGAATTGTTTTCCCTTTTTGGCTATTATGTATACTGCAGCTGTAAACATGCCTCTACAAGTTTTTGAGTGGACATATGTTTTCAATTTTCTCAGGTATATCCTAGAAGTGGAATTGCTGGATAATTGTTTCATTTATTTTTGTAGTTTTTATTTTAGTTCATTTTTTCTTCTTTCTCTTTTCCTTTGGTTACAACATTTTGTTTTCATTTTGTTGTAGAGATAAGAACCTTAGTCATCACCTGATTGTGTCTTGCTACATGTGTGGGCTAGCTGACTATAAATTGGGAACATGAACTCACCGAATTATGGAAGCTCTCTTCCACAAATAGCCATCTATTTCAACCAGGGCTATACCTGAGTATTGGGGACTACATAAACAGGGCTACTCATTTCACTCTCTACCACTTACTGTTTCCTCATTTGTTTCCAGAAAGTCTCCATAGAACCATCTTAAAGATGGTTCAGAGTGCCACATCTCCTTGATGGCACATTTTAGTGAAAAGCCCATGGACTAGCCTGACTCCACAGGATAAGGAGGAAGATGCTCACTTTTGCATTGCAAAGAGGTGGTCTGGAATCTTGAAACTCTTGCTTATCAGAGCAATAATAGAGGAAATTGGGGTGGGTTTGATGGGGTGTGCTGACCATCAGAATACTTCTTGGCTGTCAACAAGTCCAATGTTGTGCTGAGGAATAATAATGCTTGATGCCCAGTTAAAAGGTTCCAATCAATGACAGGAAACTTGTCTATGCAATAGAAAACCTTTCACTGTGTCTGACAGAGGCAGAAGTGCAAAGTCATAGAGAAAAGAACAAAAATTTTCTTGCCAATTCCCTGAAAGGTCCCTTTTAAGCATCAAGATTCCTAGAGCTGTGGGGTTGGGGATTTTAGATGTCATCAGATAGGTTATTAATGTTTCAAGGATTGCAGAATCATAAAAGTTAAATACGGAGAGTAGCTATTAAGTCTTCTAATCCCTCAGCCTCCAATACCACCTCTTCTGCCTTCCTCTCCACGAGTTCAGGTAGGTTGTCAGGTCTGGTTTAAAACGATGCCTGTGACTGGGCTTCCTCCTTTGCTGCAGGTGTCTCTGGTGAGATTTGACAGGAAGTTGGCCAGAATGGTTTCCTAAATCAGGGACATGAAAGGCGGAAGTGAGGATGTTCTGGTATGAAGCTCAACAGTAAGGCAGTACCTGCTGGGGGAGGAGCAGCTGGAATCCACAGCTTCAAAGACATCATTAGAGGCAGGCAGAGAAATGGTCTTATTTATTGGGAGCTGGTCCCACCCCTGGTCATAATTGGAGGAGGTGGCCACCTGTGTGGTTTGATTTGAGATGTTCCTGGAGGCCCTCTGCATCCTCTCTATCTTGTGCATGACTATCGGAAGTCCACTATTAGTGATTCTTTTCTTTGGGTTAAAATATGATTCTCTATTAAAATGCAAACACTCCTGGGAAAAAGAATACATTAGCTCTGATAATCATTCACCTTGATATATATTTAAGCATCAGATCCTTTCCAAATAACAGCTCCTAGGACAAATTTTAATGGGAATAGAGTGAAAGCAGTGTATAGGGTGGAAAGGAGAAGTCAGTGTTACAGAAGAAGCACATTCTGTGGAAGGCTTATGTCTCTGGGTAATAGTAGGTACTTCTCAGGGAGGAAGATTAAACAATGTGAAGGGCAAGTCCACACTCCCCTTCAGTATCATATTGACTCTGACCAGTTCTGTGGTCAGTTCTCAGCTCCTGCACATTATGCTCACTGCTGCCAGCTGGTCCAAGATGCATCCTGAGGCAGACATGTAGGCTGTCTCTCTATGCATCCTTCTTTCTTGACCCAGCTGCCCTCTGCCCAGGGCAGAACAGTGCAGAGACATCAAAACAACTCTGTATTTCCATTTCGTTTGGAACCTAAGCAAATTTTCAGCTAACTTCACACCACTGATGGTCTAGCAGGAATCTGGGTCTGCAGATAGTCAGAGGCTCTTTATCCCCAAATGTGGCAGACAGAATAATGACCCCTGCAAAGATGTCAATGGAGTCCTCATGCCCAGAACCTGTGAATAGTTACTTTACCTGGCAAAAGGGACTCCACAGATGTAATGAAGTTAAGGACCTTGAGATGAGGAGATTATCCTGGATTATCTGGGTGGGCTCAGTGTAATCACAAGAGTTCTTAAAAGCAAAGTGTTTTTCCCAGGTGTGGTCAGCAAGAAACATGACATAGAAGGATCAGAGAGATGCAAGTATGCTGGCTTTGGAGATGGAGGAAGGGAGCCGTGAACCAAAGAATGTGGAAAAAAGGAGGAAAAGGATTCTCCCTCAGAGCTTCCAGAAAGGAACACAGCCCTGCTGATAACTTGATTTTAGCCCAGTGAGACTTGTGTTGGATTTCTGACCAACAGAACTGTAAGATATTAAATCCAAGTTGTTTTAAGTCACTAAGTGCATGAAATTTGTAACAGCAGCAAAAGAAAACAAAATACCATTATGAACCTTGAGATGAGTTAATCCCTCTCTGTCCCTCATCCAATCCTCCCCTGTCACATCCGAAATCAAGACTCTTTCTCCATCTCCTCCCTCGTAGACATTTGTCCTATTTACCTCTCTACTTCCTCACCCAGCTCATCCACCAAAACATTTCTACTCTGCCCTTTGAAACCCTTTTCAACGAATAATAATAGATACCATGGATTGAGCACTTATTTTAACATATTTTTTACTTTTCATACATTATAAACCACTTGGGTTTTACATATACAGATACTGAGGCTTAGAGAGGTAAAGTAACCTGCCGAAGGCCACATAGCAGGGCATGGTGGGGGTGGGGTTCAAATCCAGCTCCACAGCCTGTGTTCTCAGCGTCTATTTCAATGCTTCCCCAGGTGTATATCATAGAATAACAGCTCCATGGGTTATGAATATGGGATAGGAGAAAAGTGGATTCCATGGCCTGTTGCCCAGTTCTAACTTTCTATTTCCTCACTGCTGTCTGCTGAACTCCAGGTCACCCTTGGGCTCCCAATTTGCAGATTCTTCACTCTGCAACTGCCATCCGCTTGGGGCTTTTATTTCTGTGCAGTGGGTCCATCTGGTGCTCCAGCCTCATAATCCTCTTCTCTGGCATCTTTGTCCTCCATCCACATCATTAACCAACCCAAGACAGAACCTCTTCTGAAATGCCAGCCTCCAGTCTCCAGCTCTCTGCCCAGTCTCCTCTCTCCTTCCAGCTCACCCCCTCCTTTATTCCCTCAACATCTGCTCTTCCAGAAGGCCACCAAGTCCTTGGCCCTTCCTTCTTTCCAAGTCTTTTAGCCTAATCCTGGCTTTACCAGATGCACATTAGAATCATCTTTCTCACCCCAAACCGCTCAACACAGTGACACGAGGGAGGAGCAGGCGCTGGTGTTAAAACCTCCCTGGGTGATTCTGATGCATGGGGCAAGGTTGAGAACAGTTGCTCAAATGTAACCTGGACTGTTGGGGGAATCTCTTCAACCTGTCTAGCTCTGCCTTCTACTAATTTCTTTCTCCCTTATCCTTGCCCTGTTGTACTGCAAATGCTCAAAAATCTGGGTAAATCTAACAATCTGCCTTTGCCATTGTTTTACCAAAGTTAGGAATCTTTATGTTGCACGTCACAGAAAGCTCCTTCAGCCAACCTAAGAACATTTTAGAAGAAATTTCTTGTAAGAAAATTGCAGGGATGCCTAGAAACAGAGGCTGGAGTACTACAGGAAGTCAAGGACATCCTCTATATCGTCTTCTCCATTTCCTTTTCTGCTTCATTCTTCTCTCTTGCTGCAATTTTTTTTTTTCTGTTTTCCAGTCCTTGTGGAAGCTGGCTTTGGAGATGGAGGAAGGGAGCCACGAACCAAAGAAAAAAGGAGGAAAAGGATTATCCTTTAGAGCTATTGGTGGTTAGAAGAAGCTACCACCAATAATTTCTGAATTTACAGTTTGAGAGAAGGCAGACTGAGATGGGAGCTTTTAGATCTAAGGGATTCTGATACCCCAAGACTGGATCAGAATCTTGCCCCAGGACCAATCCACTGTGGCCTGTAAAGGTGTGACTTATGGCATAAACATGGCTGCCCCCATATAACTCATGTCCCCTCATGAATGCAAGGGACAGGGGTAGCTGCAGTTCTCAGAAAACTGGAAGATGGGAGGGAGAATCTCACAGCCAAAACAACAGCAGGGTTGCTGAATATCCTCGAGGAAATTTACCCAAATATGAGAAGCGATACCTTTGCAAATTTTGTTTTACACTGTCAGCTGGGTCCTTGACAGAGTCCAACAATCCTTTAATTCATTTGTAGTCTGTAGTTTCTCAGTCACCTAAGCTGATTCTGAGCCTTCCCATAATCTTTCCACCACCTCTTACTTTACAGAAAAAGTAGAAACCTCTGGGAAGAAACTCCTTCCACTCTGTTTCTTCTAGCTGAGAAACCAATCTATATGCCCACACCTTCGGTCTTACTTACTTTCTCCTCTCCCTTCTTGCTCTAGCAACCTGCCCCTCTAGGATATGTCTTCATCTGCTTTTCCTACAGGTTCTTACCCCTCCACCTGTAATTAAAACCATGTTCCATCGTTGAGCCTCTCCTGTAAATCTCCCTATGGCCTCAGCTCTTTCTTCCTTCCTTTACAGTAAGACTTCCGCCTACAGATTTTGATTTTCTATTTCATCTTCAATACACTCTGGCATCTGCTTGCCTCACCCCTTCTAGCACCAATTCCCAGTAACCTCTCTGGCTAAGGTCACCAATGTCCTCCTAATTGCCAAACCCAATGGATGACTTCCAGCCTTTGTCTTAATGTGCCTCTCTGCTGCATTTGACACGATCTTCTAAATATGTCTCAAATTATTTCTTCTGTCTCTGTCCCCGTGGCCATGTTAGGCTTTCTTCAAATCTCCCCTGGACTCTTGGAATAGTGCCCTTAATGGTTTCCCCGCCTTTAATTTTACCCAACTCTTTTTACTGGTATTATTTTTCTAAAACAAAATTTGATCAAGCCACTCTCCCATTTAAAATCAGTCCATTGCTTTCCACAGCCCACCAGATGGGTTCAAAACTCTTAACATGGCATATAAAGCCTTTCATGCCATGGACTCCACCAACCTTTCCAACCACATCTTCTACCCTGTCCCCTCTGCCTCCTATGTCCATGCATACCTAGCTGCTTGTATGTTCCTAAACAAGCCATGCTCTTGCATGTACTATTCCTTCCACCACTCGGCCCTGGAATATTTTTGCATCCCAGCTCAAAGACCCTGTCTTTGGTGAAGCCTTTCCTCCCTGTTCCAAGCAGAGTTCACTCTTGTCATCTTGATTCCCATGCTCCCTGTATGTTTCTCAACTGTAGAACTTCTCACATTGCATATTTATGACTTCTTTACATGTCAGTTTTTCCCACAAGATCATAAGCTCCTTAAGGGCAAAGAGGGGGTTTAATCATTTTTCGTCCATAAATATGTAATACATGAAGGAATAAATGGGAAGGGGGTCTCCCTGGAGACTGGGTTGGAAAGCTGATGAAGTGAGACAACATTAGTTGACTCAGGAGACTGGGCCACAAAAAAGTGGACAATCTCTACCTTCTACACTTGATATCCCTTATTGATATTTAACCAGTTTGCTTCAGTTGCATATTCCCTGATTCAGGTAAACAGTGCCTCCTTCATAATTGCATCTGCTTCCTTTGATAGCTCATATCAACGTATTACTCAGCTTCTGCTGGCTTCTATCTCTTTACTTTTCTCCTTAAAATCCGATTTCTAAAAACTAGTTGAGGAGTTCAGCCACTGAAAGATCTTCATTGATTTATTTTGGCTTCCTTATTTATTAATGGGATCACTTTCTCCTTGTATTTCTTTTTTTCTCTCTGATGTACTTATAAAAGCTCTGCTCCTTCCTTTTAACCCCATGCATTAGATTACCCCAGCCTCTGGGGTTCCTTTTCTCACCTTTTCCTTTTCATCCATTCTGACTCTTGTTGAGAAGCTTTTGTGTCTCCTCGAAGTCCCTGTGTCCAGCAAAGTTTTCAGATGATCTTAAACCTTCATGTTGATCCGTGAAGAAGTCAAACTGCTGACTCTTAACCCTTGCATCTTGTTCCTTTGCATGGGTTTGGCTCTTGATTAGAATAGTGGTTAAGAACATGATCTTGGAGCCAGATTGTTGGGGTTCAAATCTCAGTTCTACCACTTACCAATCGTGACCTTGTTCAAATTCCTTGAACTCTTTGTGCCTTAGTTTCCTCTTCTGCAAAAATGGGCTGAATAATAACACCTGAGTTGTCATGAGGATTAAGTTTAGTGAAAGCTGTAACATAGAAGAGTGCACAGCACAGGGTACAGATATTCATTCTTTCTACTGTTTCACCTTCACCTCCTCTCTCGCTTTCCTTTTGCTGTGCAGACTGTGTTCTCTCGTTGGTTAGCACGGAGCATTCAGGATCGACTCCTCAGGGCAGAACATTTTTCTAGGCACTGTATCATGACTGGAGCATGAACACAGGTACAAAGAAAAGACAGACCCTGGTTACAATCGTTGGGGGTTATAACAAAAGAGAAACAGAAATGACCTTTTATCAAATGCTTACAGGGCTTGGCAGTGTGCTTTATGTGTACATAGTTTATCAGACATCACTTCTTCCCTATAGCAGTATAGTAAGGGGAAGTTTCTTGTCCAACGTCATACAGCAGTAAGTAGTGGAAGTGGAATTGGAAACCAGATTGGCCTGGCTGCAAAGCCCATGCCCTTAATCACATGGCTATATTCTGTCCCAAATAAAAGAGTGCTATTATTAGTCTTTGATGGGATGTCAGATAATTGCAAGAAGAAGGAACTGGAGCCAGGCATATCACTCTTCTGGTGTGAGAGAAAGGTGAGGAGGCCTCACAGGTGGCTATAAAACTGAGATAAAATCTGAGAGTAAGTACTGCAGTTCTTGCTTTTTTTTTTTTCAGGGAGGGAGGTGCAGCAGAAAACACCCAGCACAGGGCCCTTACATTTTGTGGTTGCTCAGTGAATGTTTGTTGAGTGAATACATGCATGTGAAAAAGCAGCCAGGGTGGGGTAGTGACAGCTTTCTGGGAGCCCACGTTGAAGTGGGGCTATCAGTCCTCCAGTTCAGAGCATGTGCAGGACGCCATGGTGGCGGGACATCAGAAGGGGTTAGAGCTAGGTAGTGGGAGAGAAGGTCAGGGGGGCTTGTTGGGGGCTGCCTGCTGTGACTGGCTGCTTGGGAAGTGTTGGGTCATTAGGAGGAATGGAGTAAGGCTGTGCCGCCCCCTTCCTTCCTCTGTGTTGGTGGGCCTGGGGAGGCTTCCTTGATTCTCATGTCTGCCTCATAGGGTCTGGAGTGAATACTGAGGGGCAGGTGGCTACCCTGGGCTAACCCATGTGCAGGTGCAAGTCTAATCCGCCCAGGATTCAGAGTGACCCATTTGAGGTGGCAGGTAACCCACGTGGAGCCTTGTTAACAAGGGTGACTCCGGGAGCCCTTCTGGAATCGAAACTCTTTGCTGTGACCTGAAGATCCCTCCAGACTCAGACCTAGAACACACTCCTCCCCACGAGCCTTCTTTCTGTTTCTCGGGTGAGGAAGCTCATTTTTGCCTCAGGCCTTTGCATTTGCTGTTCTGTCTGCTTAAAATTATTTTCTCTGGCTCCTAGAAGGGCTGGCTCCTTCGTATGATTCAATTTGCAGCTCCAATACTGCCTCCCCTGGTGGGCCCTCCTCGTTGCCTCTGGACACAGTGGCCGCCCAGTGCCATTCTTCATCAGATCACCCTGTTTTAGGTTCTTTGTAGCATGTGTTGTTACTCAGAGTGTCTGGTTTGTTTGTTTCCTTGCTTCATCTGTCTCCCCCATGAGTCTAGGTTCTAGGGGACCAGGAACCTAGTCTGGTATGTTCTCGTTGTGGCCCCAGTTCTTAGAGAAGTGCCTAGCACAGAGTAGGTCTCCATAAATATCTCTGGGACACATGAATGAATCTAAGCCTCACTCTTCATGCACTAAACTTAGCTTCACACTCAGTCTCTGTTGCCATTAAATTCCTCTAGTTTCTGGTTCAAAATGCTACCATGCAGTTTCATAAATATGAAACAATGGAATTTAGTTGAATGCAATGCCAGGAATAGAGTGGGATTTTCATAAGATCGCAGAAGGGAGAGTAACTCACATGATTTTAAAATACTACAATACGCTTTACTGTAAAGTGAAAAGTGAAAAAAGCAGGTTATCAAGCAGCATTTTCATAAATATTATGTTTTCTTATTTCTCCATTTAATGAAGAGAAAAGCCACCTGATGCTTGTTTGGGGTTCAGCACTTAAAAGTTCAAAACTGAGAATCAGTGAGGGAAATTCAATCCTGCCTATTCATTTGGAAATGTTCCTATAGAGAATTTCCTGTTCGTGTTTTTACTAGTTAGAACACATTTTAGTTCTTTCCTGGAGCAGCTTTACTTTCTTGTGTTTTTCTTATTTTAAGGAAACACAATCAACCCAGACAGTGCTTCTCAGATGTCTTAATCGATGGCTGTCACCAGGAAGGCCCATTCATTCTCACGGTTTTCACCTCCAACCTGCTTCAGAGTAGTTCCCTTACTTGTCTTTCTTGCTCTGACTCCTCATTCTTTTTCTAGTCCCATTTATTCTCTTGCTTCTGGGACATCTTTATTTCGATGTCCTGCCTGAAATTTAATGTAACAAAATAGCCCAGTATCTAACAGCTGGAACCAATACCCCTTGTCAAATTCCCAAATGACCTTCAGAAATTCCAGCACGTCTTAGTCCCTGAGAAGTATGATCTTGGGGTTACTTTTTACTCCCTTTCCTATAGGAGCATCTTATGAATAGAATCAAAGGTCTCCAGTCTTTTGTGGGACTGGAGAAGCCCCTAAGTCCTTCCTAATTTTCACTGGGTCTCGGGCAGGAGGGAAGTGTCTCTATTGGGTCTACTGATGTCCCTGACATCTCACTCAGTGACCCTCACATTTGCCCCACTCACCCGCAGACCATAGCCTTAGCCTCTGCACTGGGGCCACTGATGAGAATGCTTCTTGTGCTTATGTCACTCTGCTCCAGCACCATTCTCATTAGCGGGGGAGTCTTATCTTTGCCTCCCAAAGTAGCAGATCTGCCATTAATGGAGATGCTGGCCCTAAGATTTCTCAGCAGGCTCCTCCCTGCCTCAGGTACAAGTGTCAGTGATCCTGGGCCTGTGGTCCCAACCTCCCCAAGCCCTGACTATTCCAGGAGCACTCAAAGCCAGATATACACTTTAAGCTTATAACTTCTGAAATACTTTACTTTTAAAACAACTTCTTTAAACAAAACAAGACTTCAAACTTTCCTTTAAAATAAGCCACTTTTCACTAACATTATCAAGGCCCAGGTTTAAGTAGTTTCTTTCATTTAAAAAATATGTATTGAAAATCTAGTACAAGCAGACACTGGGTTACAACCTGGGGGGGGCGGGGGTCCAGATGGTCATGAAATGTACAGTTCTGAGGAATACAGGCATTGATAAAATAATCACATAGGATGTGTAGTTATAATAGTGGTAAGTGCCAAGAAAGGAAAGAACAGGGTGCTACGAGAGAAAAGAACTCATACAATTGACCTTATTTAGAAGGCAGAGCCAGAACTCACCGAGGAAGTAATTTTAAGCTGAAACCTGAAAATCGAGTAGGGGCTAGAGAAGCAAAAATTGGGAGTGTGGGAATAATGCACCAGGTAGAGGAAACTGCATGCAGAGGATCTGAGGAGGAGCGAGCTATCTCTATGCGGAACTCAACAAAGGCCAGGGTTGCTTGGGCAGAATGGTAGTTATGAGGTGAAGTTGGAGAGATGGTCAAGGGGACTTTGCAGACCATGTCTGGAATTTACATTTTACTGTACAAACAAATGAAAGCTATTAATGGCATTTAAGCAAGGGAGTGGATGATTATACTTACAATTTGAAAAAGATCTTTCTGAAGAATGGGTTGGAAGGAATAGAGTATGGAATCAGGGAGACCTGTTAGAAGGTTATTGGAGGGGTCTTAGGTTGGAGAGGAGGTGGTAGATATGGGGAAAAGCAGATTGATTCAAGAGATATTTTGGAGATAACCACGAGGGTCTTCAGTGTTAGATTAAATGTGTGGAGTGCAAAATGGTGGTGTCAGAATAAGGTTTGGATTTCTGCCTTGAGTGCTTAGTTGTGTAGAGAGGTCCTTTAGTGATATTGGTTAAGATTTGGACAGGAACAGATTTGGGGGCTGGAGATCAAGAGCTGAATTTGGAGAAGGTTAGATTCGAGATGTTTTGAATACCAAGGGAAGATGTCATGTTGAGAGCTTGCTATATAGGTCTGGGAAGGAAATAAAAATTGGGGGACATTGGCATAAAGATGGTATTTAAAACCATGGGAATGGATGAGATTGCCTGGGAAGAGAGGTGAGAAAAGAAGACTCTGAGTATCTAGTTCATCCTTACCTATATGTTGCTTGTTATTTAACTAGTCAATTTTGTCAATACATCAACTTGTTGACTTGAACTGTCCATTTAACTGGATTGACCCATTCATCTGATAGCCCTAGGAACTCCTGATAAGGACATGGATGCATAAATCAACATTTTTCCATTTCTTCTTGGAAATCACCTCCTAAGCAGCACAGAGAAAGAAAATTAATTTGACTATCCCTCTCCTTTTCTTGATGAAACTAGAAGATGGATGCAGTCTCTTGACTCCAAAATATATGAAAATGCTGTTGAAAGGAACTGAGATGTACCAGAAGCCATGTGGAAGAAAGAGAAGGGAAGAAATATGGAGACTAGATAGAAAGCCCAGTGATAGGTCTCAGAAAGTGCCAGTAAAAAAATATTGCTCTCTGGCAAGAGGTTCCTTCCCAGAAAATAAATCTGTTTGTTCTCTCTGGACCTGGTTTGGTTCAGAGAAGCAGAGGAGTTGAGACCATACAAAGACTCACATAGACATGCCATATTGCCATTTCTGTGGCAGTAGAGAGGAAAACTTTTGGTTTATAAAACCTGCCAACTGGAAGACTACTTTGACTTCTCTCTCACCTACAGGAAACTCCTCGATTACCTTGGTCCAGGGCAATCTAATTCATTCAATAATGAGCAACAAAAATAAATTGGCACAACATTGATATAAAAATACTGCAAGAAAACAGGAGAAACAAGCAGCAATAGAAAGAGGTCCTATCCAAAATCTGTTACTATAGAGAACATAAGAATTAGAACTCAACATTTTGCCATGAAATGTTTAAAAAATGAAATAATTGCCTTTATAAAGGAAGATCCCAAAATAAAAGTGTGAGAAATCAGGGAAGATATGGGAGGGAGGTGAAGTTTGAGCTAGCAGGAAAGATGTAGAAGAAAAAACAAAACATCACAGAAATGAAGCCAAAATTGGAAAGAGCATAGAAAATCGACACCACTGAACAATAAGAAACATAGGAAATGGAAGGGAGAAAAGCTAACAAAATAAACGGAAACAAAACGCAAGTTTAAAAGGAATAAAGAGAGAAAAGTAGATATGGAAGACAAAGGGCAATCCCAAATTCACAAAATTGGAGTCTCCAAAGACAAACACCCAAACAACGAAACTTTGAAAAACTGAAAACATGACATAAATAATATGACAGAACAAAGATTACTACATCAATCAATATAAATGAGCTTAACTCTCCCACTAAAAAAAAATATTTCCAGCTTAACTTAAAAAGTAAAACCTAATTCTGGACAAGAGACAACCCTAAAATAAAGCGACTCAAAAAGGTTGAAAATAAACTCATGGGCAAGAATATACTGGGCAAATGAAAACAATTAGAAAACAGGCATTGAGATGTTAACATCAGCCAAGGTAGAATGCAGGCCAAAAGGCACTAATTGAGTCAAAGACGGGATTTGATAATACTAAAGTATGCACTAACGCAGAATGACCGTATCACAGTCACGATGGCTGGTCACTGAATCACATGGTATTCATAAAGCAAAAATAACAGAAAATAAAGGAGAAAAATATGGAAGCACACTAAAACAGGAGACATGAAGCATTTCTCAATTGGACAAAAGTTAAGGACAGCAAAATAAAGCTAACACTTAAACACAAAACTTCCGTTGGAAAGTTTAAGACTCACTCTTTAACAGTTCTTGGATTAATGAGGAAATGAAAACGCAAGTTAGAAAGCATTGGTAATTAAAGCCTTACAGATCAGTATTTAAGGGATACAGCAAAGCAGTGCTCAGAAGAAACTTTATAGCTGTAAATACATAGATCAATCAAAAAGAAAGGACAAAAATAAATCAGTTAGAGAGTGGGATCTGAAAGCCCCATGAATATACACTCTCAGTCTCCTTTCCAACTAGAAGGATGTCAAACCCAGTCTATGTATTGAAGTGAGAGCCAGTTTAGCTGTCCCACAGACATTGGCTAAGTGCATAGGCGCATATTTTTCATTTTGAAATATTTGATAGTCTATCTTCCATCACTTTTTGGAAACATAGTTTAGGACTAAAAGAAGAGTTAGCTAAATACTTCTTTCCTACTCTCTCCCACAGATGAACGTGAGCTGGAGAGGTAAAGGGATGTATGGGTCAGGAAAGAGGTGGAACACTCAAAATAGGATAATTTCGGGACGGTTTATTTATACAGGTGTGGGTAAGGACAGTGATTTTCAACCTTGGCTGACATCAGAATCACCTGGAGAGCTCTTAAAAAATATTTGTGTCCCTGGTCTTTCCTTTTGTAGCACTTTGTAACAATTTATTTTATCAATGTCTTCTTCTCCAAGACTGTAAGTTTCGTGAGAACAGAAACCTCTTCAGTTTGGAGCTTCCAGTGTCTACTTCAGTGCCTGCTCAGTCACTCCAGAAATTTCAATTTAATTGCTCTTAGATGAAGCCCATATATTGGTATTTTAAAGAACTCCCAGGGATTCTAATGAGCAGCAGGGTTGGGGACCACCGGTGTAGGAGATCCTTGAGGGAGAGTGCAGGAACCTAGTGCTAACTGCAGACTGGCTGTTACTGCCCTAAAGTTCAAAGGGATCAGCAAAGGGAATGGCCACTGGAACCTGTAAGTTCAGACCAGGCCTCTTTGAGAGGAGCCGTAACCTTTGATCAGGGGACAAAACTGATTTGAGGCAAAGTTGCAGGGAGAGAGTCTGAACCTTATTGCTCCCTCCTTCCATTAGCTGAAGCCAATTGGAAGTCTTGGGGACAGAATCATTGATGTGGTCACACTGTCAGCCTTCTGGGTCAGTGAGCAGGGTGGAGGAGACCGGAGAGTGCATCTGGAGGAACAAATGGAAGATATCCAAGCAAAGGTGGAGGCCGCTCCCTGACAGGAGCTGACCTCGTAGTTAACGTATTACAACAGTTGGGGAAGACACTGAAGACAAATGAGATGAGCAAATGAGTTGTAAGTTTTTGAGCTGATAGATATCATTATCTGGAGAGATCCTCTAACTTACATGTGTCAATGAGCAAAAAATAGGACATGAAGGGGCTGGCCTGTGGCATAGTGATTAAGTTAGGTGCGCTCCGCCTCGGTGGCCCAGGTTCGCGTGTTCGGATCCCAGCACAGACCTACGCCACTCATCAGCCATGCTGTGGCAGTGACCCACGTATAAAGTAGAGGAAGACTGGCACAGCTGTTAGCTCAGGGCTGATCTTCCTCAGCAAAAAAATAAGAAATAAAAAAATAAGACATGAATGAATGGAGATGGGTAAGGGACAGAGACGTCAGGCTGGACTATCAGAAAAGGTAAACTTCAAGGGCAAAATGCCTCAGACACAGCTTTACAATGCTGGTGGTCTGTAACCCGCACTTCCTCCTGCCCCAAGGGAAAGGTGGAGAGGAGAACTTCTGCCTCAACAGGCCTTTGCGTTAGGATTCAGACAGCATCTTATTACCCACACACCACGCTGAACCCAAATCACAGGACAAGCTCTTTCTGTCTTATGTGTGTTTGTGTGCCTGAGGCATTCTGGACAGGGTCATGCCCTATTCTGATAAGGTTCTCAGCGAAGTCCTGCTCAACTCATGGCTCCTCTGGGAATTACAATATTATGATAACGGTTTGAGTGTTACCAATTTACTTATGTTTTTTGGGACTGGGAATGACGGGACATCATGGAACCCACTATATCTGATTTGCTCAACCGTTAAAAGGCCATGTAGGGGCCGCCAGGTGGCGCAGCGGTTTAGTTTGTGCTTGGCAGCCCGGGGTTCGCCGGTTCGGATCCCGGGCGCCCGCCGACGCACTGCCTGTCAGCCACGCCGTGGCGGCGTCCCATATAAAGTGGAGGAAGATGGGCACGGATGTTAGCCCAGGGCCAGTCTTCCTCAGCAAAAAGGGGAGGATTGGCAACAGATGTTAGCTCAGGGCTGGTCTTCCTCACAAAAAAAAAAAAAAAAAGGGCCATGTAAATGAATGTATATAGACATGTGCGTTTGCACCCATCAGCCATATATTACATGCTGTTATAAATACAATGCAATTCCAGTGTTAACTACTTCGGTCTCCTTACAAATACAGCTAGGAATGGCTGAGGCAGTGGTTCTCAATTGGAGCATGCATCATGAGGACTTGCTGAGACACAGACTGATGGGCCCCACCCTATGGTTTCTGATTCAATACATCTGGTGTGGGACCTGAGCTTCTGCATTTTTAATAAGCTCTCAGCTGATGCAGAAGCAGCTGGTCTGAGGACCACACGACTAAAGTATGGAGATATCTCTTTTCTGGTTCTGGTTCTTGGTCAGTCATTCTTCTGCTTCTGTAAACTCTGCTAATTCACACTCTGGTGATCCATGTTATCTTCATGTGTTATCTGTAGAGCACCCTCGGTGTGCTTCATTGCAATTGCTCTGAGTCCTGGTTTTTCTTGAACACAGCCTTTATCATTTGAACTTATTTTACTCTGCTTCATTCTATTCCTATTAGTTACTGCAAGGATCCATGCATTACCAGAGGTAAAAACGTATAGTCTTCTCCATGTGTGTCATTGAACTTTGCCAATTCCAACTGATGACCATCAACAGGATCAACATTTTTCCTCTCCTACAGCTGCTCTTGGTGGAGTTACATAAGGCATTAGCTTCACTTTGGCCAAGAAGCATGTCCTGGCTCTCCCATTCACTGGCTATGTAACATTGGATAAATGAGTTGGACAGTTTCCTCATCCACAAAATGAAGGTACTAATTCCTTCAGAGGGTTGTTGTGAGGCCTCAGTGAGATATGATATGCAAGAGAAAAAAATGCCTGGCTCAATGAACAGTAGCTAATAATGGACCACCCTGGACTTTGGCAAAAAAAACAATAACTTTCAGGGTGAATGTTACCTGAAAAAAATTTCCTTTCTCTCTTAGAATTAATTTACTTTTAATTAATTTTAAGGGCAGTGGGTTCTAGGACTCACAGTCTAAAGTTGGCATTAGAATCTGGACTCTGCCATTGACTAGCTATGCAAACTTGGGGATGTAACTTAACGTCAGTTTCAGCATCTGTGAAATGGGGATGGGGATAGAACCTTCCTCAGAAAATTACATGAGGATTAATTAATATAATACATGTATAGGGCTTAGCCCACAACTGGACATTTCATAAGCACACAATAAATTTTAACTATAAGTATTAGGTTTTAAAGAATAATGGAGTCTGATGAACTAGAAGAAGATTTTGTGCTTCAGAAATAATAAATACAAGTGATAAATAAAACATTCATAGATAGAAATTTTTCAATTTTGTTTTTTCTTTAATACATTTTTAATCTTTGGTGATGGCTATAGTTTGTCTTCAAATGAGTGCAGAAAGAAAAACGGTGCTTATTCTAATGGTTTTTTCCCCCTCAGACTCCTGCACTTGAAGCATGTTTTCAGGGTGAGCTGTGTGGGGAGTTTTCACTTTATTGAGAGAGGCACTGTGCTAAGTATTTCATAAATGCTGTCTCGTGTATGTCTCACAACAACCCTCTGTGAGGCCAATGTTTCAGGTCAATGTTTAAGATTTATCAGGTTGTGCATATATCATCTATCTTCTAACAAATTGTTCCAAGTTAATATGATAGAATTAAAAGTATGAATATTTTTTGTGTTCTACAATTTCCCACCTTCCATTTGGTCACTCTATCAATTGAGTGAACACATTGAGAATTATTATTTGATTACTTCCCACGTCATACTATTAAGTAACCCATCACGGCAATAGGGCCTGGAGTTTTGCTATTACACTTTTTTACTTAGCAATGGGCTCCACATAAACACACACACATTCCACAGACTTAAACACACACAGGAGCGTACACCATCCTAACTTTATTTGTATTAAATGACCAGAAAATTTTAAGAATGAGTGTACTGTTTTCTCTACCCCTCCTATCTTGCTTTTAGCACAGTTGAATGTGGTCTGCTACTTGCTTAGCATAATGCTCAACAAATTCTTGGTGAACAAAAAGAAGTTATATTAAATTCTCTACATCTGTGCAATAGCCCAACAGTTAAATCTATCCAGGTTTCTCCTCCTTCCCCAGGGTTCTCCTAACAAGTTAGTTTAGAGTCACTGACTTATGTCTCCACATTCTGACCATCTTCCTTCCAGCTCACTGATGAACAGAGAAGGCCAATGGACCTCCTTGCCAATGCCGGGTAGGCCCAACCACTAGACCTAGGAAAGGTTTCCACCTCCTTTGTTTATGAGCTGCCTGAGCCTACCAAGGAGGTCGTGACTTTAAAAATATTTTCCCCACTCTGAACGGTGGGTGGAATCAATCCAGCTTCTCACAAAGAGGCCTGGAGGAGTCGTGTTGACACCACCTGCGGCTTTGAAGCAGAGTTTGCCTGGTGCAGAGGGAACCCCGCTCCTGCTTCCTCGTGTTCGGGCCAGTGGCCGTCTTCTGATGGGGCTGCTGTTGTGTTGGGACAAGTGTTGCACCACCCCGATGAAGGATACAAAGATATTTGCCACTGGTGAGCTGTTTGTAATTAAGGTGTGCTTTGTGGTTTTAATCTTTCTTTAATCTGTAAAGCTATAAAAATTTACAACGCAATTTTAGAATCAAGAAAGAGCTAAATTGCATAGCTCAGTCCTTAAAGTTAACCTATTTCACCAGATCGACGTTGCAAGGAGAGTGTCTTGCACTGTCCCCATTATCTTTTCTCAGTAGTCTTGTTTTCTCCCGTACCCAGAAGTCCTGGGAAGTAGGAGAGCCATCTCTGTCACACAGGCGCACACAGTGCCCCGAAGAAAACAAACAATACAGTACATGGTGTATAAAAGGAAAGGAGGAAAAGAAACTCTTAGGTAAATACCAGACTACTTATTTTATGATTTTTAAATGTCATTTTTGCTCCAATATTGATTTTTTTTTATGGAGGATGAATTATAGATCCTGCAGCACTGGGGACCAAGGTTTCCTTTCTTCAACACAGCTGGTCAAGTTAAGAATTGAAGTCATGGTAATTAGTTAGAAGTTTCTTAGCACCAAGACCAGACTGCTGAGAAAACTCTGCGAGGTGACCCCTCAGGGGAAGACAATGCACCGGAGAAAGAACCAGAATACGCAACGAAGTAGCACAAAACAACTTCCCAATCTTGTTGCTACAAACATGTTGCCGCCGGCACTGGCTTGCAAGAACGAAATACAATACAATCCTTCATTTGTCTGACCAGGCTTCTCTCTCAAAGAGCGGGTTTCGAGGCAAATTATTTCAGGGTTGCACAGGCTGGTAAAAGGCAGTGGAATTGGAAGCTATCGTCCTCTGTGACCTAAGGGCTCAGAATGATGCTGTGAGAAGTGAACGGGGTTGAGCTGAGGTCACAGGGAGACCCAGAGCCAGAAACCAGGTCACAGGGAAAGAGGAGGCGGCCAGACTTCTACGAAGAGGTTTCAAGAAACTAGCTAGAGGGAGTGGGTGTGAACTGAGATTCCTGGAGGGAGGTCATGGGAGGCTAAAGGGAAAGAAAGAGAAAACTGAGTTAGCCCCACTCCTGCCCTCCCCCATGATCTTGACTGTTCACTTAGTGCCTGCATAGACAGAGATATGCAGGCTTAAAGAAATGTAAGTTGAATTGGGGAGATTCAATTTATCTAGACAAAAAGAAGTTAATCCAAAGCAATGGAGCTAAAAGCCAGTGTGGGAAGAACCCCTTTGTTTTGTTTGCAGAAGGTGTTTTGTGTTTTTTTAACTCAGTTGTGTGAATTAGCTTGCCCTGTTTTCCAACTTGTTTGTGTAGGCAAGTGAGCCTACAAGTTTCATGGCGCGTTTTGCCAAAAACCGTATTATTCTATTCGAAGTTAAAGGCAAATACTGCTACAAACTTACAATTACTTAAATCTTGAATTTGATGCTCTCTGTCTTCCTCAATCCAACTGCTTCTATAACAATAAGTCATTTTGTGTGCAAGTAAGACTACTGAGAATAGCTAACATTTATTGAAAACCTATTGTCTGCCTGGCACTGCTTTTGTAACAAAAATGCTAGCCAACACTTACGTAGTGTGTCTAGTGTCAGGAATATTTTAATAGGTTTACATCTGTTACATCACTGGATCCTGCAACAACCCTATAATATGGGTACTATTATTGCTTTTTCTTTACAGATGAGAAAACTGTGACCCAGTGAAGTTAAGTGGCTTATCCCAAAGTTATGTAGCTAGTGAGTGACAGAACCAGTATTTGAGCCAGACTGTCTGGTTTCAGAGTCTAGGCTCTGAATGGCAACACTAATTTCATTTCATGCTAATAAAGCTCTTTGAAGTAGGTAGCTACATTGTCGTCATTTCTATTTTACACATAAGGAGACTGAGATTCAGAGATGAAATCTCTGAACTGCCTAAAGAAAATTGCCTAACAAGTGGGAGAGCCAGGATTCATATCCAAGCCTGTTTAAATCCCACCTTAACCAGAGGTGGAGCTGTGGTTGGTAGCTTTAGATATGTGCTTTTCAAACATTAATGTACACACGAATCACCAGGGGATATTGTTAAACGCAGGCTCTGATTCCATAGGCCCAGAGTGGAGCCCAAGATCCTGCATTTCCCAACAAGCTCCCAGCTGATGTTGCTGCACCACAGACCACACTGCATGGTAAGGGTTGGGGGTCATGAAACAGAAGGTGTTTCTCCTCTGCTCCCCCACCCTCCACAAGTTAATGTGGAGAGGGTGTCTCTGGGGGTAGTAGCCCGGAGGTGACAAATTTAGCTTGAGATTCTGCAATTTAAAGTAAAATCACTATTTTCTTTCCTAAAGCAACATAGAGACCCATTGAGACTCAACGAATTTCTTTTCATGTGTATAACCAATTATACCCTTTTTAATTTACTGAAATCCATGTAGTTATCAAATTCATCCCAAATGTCATCACTTTCTTCATAAAATATCTACTTAAATTTGTTACATACATTCCCTCTTGATTTGCATTTATGTCCTTTTGTTCTGATCTACCTAATAAACTCAAGTTGATCATCAACCAAAAATTTATAAGACATATCGAGTCCAATACTTCATTCAGATTGCATCTTAATCACCTACTTTTAGGACTAAATATGGAATCCCATTTTGTCCATTTCTCTTCGATCAGAAGATCCTCCGTTGAATTCATTGTCTTGAATTTCCTGCATTATTCTTACCTTCTAACTTAGCTCTGTCTTTCTTTTCTTTTCTCTTTAAACACCGTAACTAGATTCTGAACCTCAAATCTATATGTCAGTGTGGCTTACCCAACGCCCTAGAAGGCTATAGTACAAGATCCTGGAATTTATGCTTTATGCCAAGCCCCCTTGTCAGCCTCACTTCTACTGCCAACTGAGCTGAAAATTGAAATGCAAGCTCAGTCTGCCGAGTCAGATTCTCTTCTTCTGTTGTGTTAACTAATTCATTACTAACCCTAGCTTGAGTGTTTTGCTTACCCAGGAGCACCTCATACTGAAGAATTTAAATTTCACATACTATCTCTTTATTCCTTTCCCTCATTGTTCAGACTTATTCAGGGCAACAGTTATCTCCCTCTGGATACTAATTTTCTCCCCCATTTCATGGCATCCTCCAACAAAGCTCACAGGCACACTACAATCCTTCATTAACTGAAAACATGCAAAGTGCACAAGTCTTTCCAATGGAAAATTTGATGCAAAAGCCAAATGAGGTAAATTGCATTACTTGACACCGCCCTGGGACAGTTTAAACAGTGTTACATAGTAATACACTGCCAAGTCTCAAGATGATGGGAAGATTCTCATCAGAGCCCAAAGCAGTTACTGAAGGAGGGAGACCACCCCTGCCACACACAGATGCAGTCCTGCCGGTAACCTATGATGAGAAATACTCAAAACCATTGTTCAAATGGGGAAAAAATGACGGAACAGGTCAACCTATGTCACGGTGACTAAGCACCCCCTCAACTTAGTATCTAATTAATACATTCGTGATTTTTGTTTATAGCCACACACACATTTCATTTTATAATCACACTTAGCACATGTATAATTGTTTGTACTTGAAATTGTTACTCTTGCTATTTTGCATGCCTTACTATATTCTGTCACCTAGAAATACAGTCTCACCACAATTTATTTTTATTCCTCTAGCCTTAACATGTTTGAATTATAGTTATTCTAGGGAGGTTTTTTTTTTTTTTTGGTTATGCCTACAGAAATGGGGCAGCAGTACCTTAAGACAGTCTCAGACAAAAGCTACAGGGTTTTCATCTATCCAAGACACTAAAGTGTTCCTGGAATAATTGTGATCATTTCTGTCCACTGTCTCCTATGGCTCTAATGTCGTCAGTTCCTGACTCAGCTTTTCCTGGACTTTGAATTTCAGACTGTCCTTGGAAAAGTTCTGCCCACAAATTGGGAAATTCCAAAGCTAATTGCTCGACTCACTGTCCAAGAGGCTGACTTTTCTGGATTGCAGAGCAAACATGATCATGTAGACCTCATAATTAAATGTTCATGCCCCTGGACTTTGGCTCTGTCCAGCCTCAGTGATCACATTGGGTGCAACAACTTGATTATTTTAATAATGGAAAGCCCTCCCCAGACTTCAAGATTGGGTTGACTTCCTCAATATTAATTCACCTTCATTTAGGAAATGTTTATTATGTAGTCTTGCTGTGTTGAAACTAGGCTCGTTTGGGTGCATATTGCCTGCAAGAGTAGTCTGAGTGACCGCCAGCCTTGTCCTTCGACCCTCTGAGTAACGGATTCACACCACTGTTCAACACTTCTGCATATTCAGACCTTGGGAAGGATTCCCAACGTTGGGACCTACAGACTCATTAAATGCCTTCATGGGGTCAGGAAGAGTGGCCAAGGTTAATATGCTCTGGTCCCTGATCTCTTTTCATGTGTCTCTTCTCTATTGTGCTGCAAGCATCATGTCTTCAGGAATGCATTGTGACCAGAATACATAATACGAGTCCCACAGCATGTGACTGACAACGTTATTCAGAGAGTAGTCCAAAAGAATGCTAGCCAAGATCTCTTGAGCCCAGGAAAGTCATGAGATCCTGGAGACAATTATCACAATCAGTATCTTCCTCCCTCCTGTAGATGGTAATAAAAGTGGTATTTATGAAACATAGTGGCTGTGGCTTCTGAATCAAGAAAGTCCCTCTGTAGAAGTCTCAAAGGGGCTGTGAGTTCTGCCCTCAAAGAGCCCTGTGCCCCTGTTGCCAGAACCTGTTAATTCCTCCATGTCTCTGAGTTTGGCGGTGACAGGAGAGTGCTGACTCCTTGCCATAACACACTGGCTGACTATTTTTCTCTGTAGAGGGTCTTCCATGAGCTGGGGCAGCTTGCTGGATGATGTTCTCTTCACCAAGATGGGTGATGATGCTTAAACCCACACATGGGCAGCTGGGCAACAGTCCCACTGGGGAGACATATATGCAAACACATTAATGTATATATTTAATTGGGTTATAATCTATTGACCATAGATACTGAGGCACTGAGCAAGCAATTAACAAAACAGCTTTGACTAAATATAGTTAGCACTAAATATAGTTGGTTAATTGGTATTTAATATGCTTATTAAATGTCAATTAAGTATCTTTAGCAATGAATTGGTACCTAATTAACTTACTATAGCTATCCTGTTACTTGACATCTGAACAGCTAAATATTCTCTACAAGTTTAATGTTTTAATAAGAAACAAATTATCCATGTATTGCTCATGAATTTTTCAGTTAGTTTAATGGGATTTAAATGTATCTCCCAACTTGGATACATGTTTTTCTTATAATCAACCAATATTTTACATTTCAGATCACCTTTAAACTTGGAGAGCTGATTATATGAGAAGAAAATCTGTAGAAGTCAGAAACTCTGTGTTCTAATCTTGGTTCTACCACTGACACCTTGTGTTGTTTTAAACATGTTATTTCTCTGCTTCAGAGCTTTAATTTCCTCATCCGCTATATAACGTTGAGAATAAAAGTTGTAATTATTGTAAAAATAAAGTTATGTGAAACATATGAAAGCACTTAAGTAAGCAAGAGATCCTCTTAAAAACAAGATTAAAAATTCTTAGGAAGGTTGTGTGTAATCATTATATTGACTGAATCTTCATATTTATGTACAAACCCTTAAGATAATTTATTGTTGGACTAGAAATCCAACGGCACCATTTTCTGAATTGTCCCTAAAGTATAACATAAACATGTTCTTATTAAATCCCCAGCTGCAGAGACACCTGGGCTGCTCTTCAAAACACGCAGGCCTTCCTCTTCTGGCTGATCGCCTCTTTATCTGCTCCTGCTCATGATTCCATTTACTTTATGGGTTTGAGCATGTAGCAAACTGTTGGTCTTTTATCCAGAAACTGTTGGTTTGTGACTCTGGCCCTGTCTCGGTAAATGTTGTGTTTTAAATTTTGTATTTACTTAGTTAGTTTACAATCTTAACTGAGCTCTGTGTTAATTCCACTCTTTATCTGCATCTGAAGGCTGGTTGATGATTTGTAACCTTAGCAGCTTCCTTACGACTGTTGGTAGCACACAGCCATGAAAGCATTGTCTTCATTTGTGCTCACTTGTTTTACATCTTCTGCTCTTCATAAACAAGGCTTCTTGTATTGAACACTTGCAATAATTTCAGTGCCAATTACCCTATCTTGGTTCACACCAGTACCCTCACACTAAACAAACATTTGCTTTACTTAAGCTATAAATACGACAAATTAAGTAGAAAAGAGGTACTTGATGTGTCTGCCTTAGAATTTGTTGTTGGGCCTTTTAGAAGTGATATCATGGCTTGCATTTATTCTATTTTTCAAAGTTTTTATGGTTTCCAACTATGCCCATTATTGCTGACTAATTTATAGAGGCTGCAGCCATCCTTGTCGTAGTGGCTTAACCCAGGTTTCTCTCCAGGGGCAATATACATTGTTGAAGTTAATTGTTCCCTAACAGCTTTTTTCCATATGGCAGAGTGAGTCTCTCTGTAATAGCTTTGGAATGATTTATCCAACATTTGTCATTATCTCTTGGATGTGGCTTAGGAAGTTTCATGGATCTTTGTTGGGCCATAGCATACAACCTAGTGAGTGTGGTGAAACTGCTACCTCACACCCACCAATTGCCTTAATTTTATCGCCTGCATTGAGATTAGTTTATAATATTTTCTCCACAAGTGAACTAAATGTTATTATCTTTATTACTATTGTTGATGCTATTGTTATACAGGTGCAAAAATATTCCTATCTCTGCTATTTCTGAATCTTCCCCTATGGACCTACAGTCAGTGATTAGCACTATATTAGTCATTCATTGACACATATGGAGTTCCCGATTCGTGCCGGAAATGATTACAGACTTTCTTTTAGAAATCTAACTTCAGACTGAAGTTAGAAGAGACAGAGGATTATGTGCTACTTCAAAAGGCTGACACACTGTAGTACAGACTCTAAAGCCAGACTCAGGTCAGAGAGATACAGGCTCTCATCTCTACTCCACTAATGGTGGCAAGTGACTCTTTGCTTCAATTTCTGCATCTGTGCATAGAAGAGAAAAAATAATACTTATGTTGTAGGGCTGGTGAGGATTATAGGGAGATGCTATGTTTAAAGTGTCTAGATGACACCTTGCAAATGATGAGATCTCAAAAAAATCAACTATTATTGAGATAGAATGCTTTTCTAAGATATCTCAATGTTAAGTATGATTTAAGCAAGTAGAAGACAGGAAGACACTTTTCAAAGTATCCTAGGGGCCAACCTGGTGATGTAGTGGTTAAGTTCACGCATTCCGCTGCAGTGGCCCAGGGTTAGCAGGTTCAGATCCCGGGCGCGGACCTATGTACTGCTTATCAAGCCGTGCTGTGGCAGGTGTCCCACATAAAGTAGAGGAAGATGGGCACAGATGTTACCTCAGGGCCAGTCTTCTTCAGCAAAAAGAGGGGGATTGGCAGCGGATGTTAGCTCAGGGCTAATCTTCTTCACACACACGCACACACAAAAGTATCCTATGGCTTTATTAACATCCAAGGAAAACAATAATACATGACAGCAAGTCTGTGTGCTGTCCATTAAAACATTAGCCACCTGAGCACCTGGCCTTTTTACTGGTGCTTCCTTAGTCAACTGAAGAAAAGCAAAGGGGAAAAAAAGGATTTATTTCCCTACCCTTGTATAATGAACTGTCTTGACTGCATTGTTGAAACACAATGAAGAAGATTTGATATTTGTAGAACACATCGTGTTTTGAAATCGCTGATGTATGTATTCTAACTTGAGTATATTAGGCCACTAGAACAAAGACATTCCAATTTCCATGTCAAGATGATAACTGGATTATTTAGGTGTCAAAAGTACAAAATGTGCATTAAACCATTCTCTGCCTTGGTATAATGAGATCCTGTATGGGAGATGTATACACACTAGTCCTGCATAAGTCAAACAAATAAATGTGATCTGCACTAGGGCAATGGAGCAGGGCAAGCACTTATGAATCAGACACTTGCATTCAAAGAGAACTGGGCTCACCAAACCTGACTGCCAAGACGAAGCCTTTGCATGTGTACTGAAACTGGCATGTGTCAGTTCATTCACTGGGGTTTTTACATTAAAAAAATGACTACTTTATGAAACAGGTCATCAAGTGGAATCTACATCACTTAATCACTTTTCACTCTGAGTTTATAGCAGAAATACACACACACACACACACACACACACACACACACAGTATCCTGACAGTAATTTTAAAGCAATTCAATGACTGAGTATTGAGCATCTACTGTGGCCAGGCAGGCCCTGTGCTGGGAGCCAAAGGGCCCTGTGCTAGGCTCTGGGGAGCCAGAGATGAAGAAGACAAGGAGTTTGTGATCTAACAATGGAGACAGAGGATTATGTATATTCCTTCCTGCAGTGTGATTCATGCAGTACCAAACAAAGGGCTTTGGGAGCACAGAGGAGGCAGCAGGTAATTCTACTAGGCAGATGGGGTAGAGGGTACAGAGAAAGAGGGGAGTATGTTGGTGAAGAAAGTATATTATCCAGTCTCTAAAACATAATGTTATTTATATTTCATAATCTATGGAATTTCAACACCAGAACCTGTGAAATTTAAACCCTTGGTTTATTCTGCTAAATGTGCCAGCATGCTAGTTCTTATTGCCACCAAAAGTAACTGTAAGTTACAGTAGAGATTGAAACAGGCTAGAAATGAATTGAAAAGTCATTTTGGTGAAACTTTCTACTTCTTTCTTTAAATTAGTTGGCTGTTATATCAAAGGGAGTGGTTATTTTGATGTTAATCGAAGGGATTTGCAACTAAGAAATTACCTGGTATCACATGCTTGTTATAATATTAACTAATTTCTCACAACCGCCCTGAAAATTTAATTAACATTGACATGTATTGACAAGCTCTGGCCTTAAATCTTCTCCTTCTCAGAAATGATCACAATTATTAGTATTATTATTTAAAGAGCTGGTTCACATAGATTATCCAATTCCATCCTCCCGACACCCTGGGGCTTATCAAGTACACGAACTGCTGCAATAGCATACCTACTTGGCATGTTTCCAAACCTTTCCCACCACATCCATTCACCACACTGCCTTCAAGGTATGCTTTCCAAAAGACAGATCTGTTCATGTCACTCCTTGCTTAAAAACCTTCGGTGATCCCTAATGTCTAATAGAATAAAGCTAGGCATTCAAGACCATTTATGATTTGACACCAACCTAGATTTCCCATCTTATGTTCTGGCAATTTTGGTGGGGCTCTCCAATCACACCAGTCACTTACCATTCTTTGAGCCTGTCTTGCCCTTCTAGGCACCCATGCCTTTGGACATGCTTCTTTATCTCAAAGCTAGCTTGTCTCATTTTCTGCCATGTGAACTTGTATTTAAATCTCAGTCCACTTGTTACCTTTGTAAGGTTTATCCTGACCTCACTCTTAAAAGTTAATCTGATGCAACCTTAACATTTGAACATGTTTCTATGAAAGCATGTGTACATATTTCTATTGAAGCAGGTATCCCATTGTGTTGCAATTACTCATTTATGAGCATTTCTTTCTCTCCTTAACTGAAATCTCCAGAAGCGTCTCCAGAACAGGATAACGTCATTCATCTTTACGTACCCAGTACATATCGGAGGACTTCTTCCATAAATATATAGTATATAATCAAGTATCATTATCCTCATTTCACAAAAGAAGCATCTGGTGCTCAGAGAGGTCTGCAAATTTACCTGAGGTCATCTGAGTCACGAGCAGAAAAGCTAATGCCAGACTCTTGGCCATACTTTATAGTGTTAACTACTCACCACAATGTCCACAGATTTCAGATTTCCTAAGAATCATCATTTATAGATTGATTCTTTTGTTTTTTTCACTTAGCACACAATTATAGCCGCTGTATTAATTCACTAGGGCTGCCATAACAAAGCTCCACCAACTGGGTGGCGTAGACAACAAAAATTTTTTTCCTCACAGTTCTGGAGGCTGGAAGTCTAAGACCAAGGTATTGGTGGGGTGATTTCCTCTGAGGCTTCTCTCCTTTGCTTGTAGATGGCCATCTTCTTCCAGTGTCTTCACATGGTCTTCCCTCTGTGTGTGTCTGTGTCCTAATTTCCTCTTCTTATAAGCACACCAGTCAGAGGGATTAGGATCCACTCTAATAACCCCATTTAACTTATCTCTTTAGAGGCCCTATTTCCAAAAATAGTCAAATTCTGGTACTGGAGATTAGAATTTCAACATACAAATTTTGGGGGGACAAAATTCAGCCCATGAGAGGTGCCTGATATGTGTTAGACATCTTGGTAAGTCCTAAGCTGGGCAAACTTTGAGGCTGACCTCGCTGATGTTCACAAAGTTGGTAACCCAGCGCACATGACCCTTTTCACTATTCTCAGGCATTTGAGGTAGGGAAGGGAACATAAGAGAAACTACTGACACAGTCTTCTTGGACAATTAATTAGCCAGAGGAGATTATTTATTCATCTCATTTCCTCCTGGTCACTGTCAACACCTCCAACCACCTTGGGGTCTTTTGCTTCAGAGAAGTCAAAGAAGGTGCCCTGTTCTAAATGTTAGGATCCCTATATTAGAACATCTTGTTTAATATTTAAATGATTTAAGAGAACAATACCACAAATGTGCTTACCACCTTAATATTTACAACTTTCCTCATCATTTGTGCTCTGGCTGCAAATAGTTAATATTGTAAAACCAGGGAAGTAAGGAAACCTGACAAAATTTACAGGGCAAACCAGGGGTGCAGCATGAATTTGAAATCCCTTCCCCTACATGCCTAAGCCCTTCCTTAACGCTGTGAATCATGTGATAAAAGATTTTAGGTAACAGCTGGAAAGTTTTCTCTTTATACAGTCAAAAGCCAAGATTTCTCATGCTTTTCTGAAGGAAGTCTATCGTGTAAATGATGACAATATCGGTCACAGCCTTAATGCCCACATAAAAGAGCAATTGTGAAACAGACACCTTCCTCCAGTCGTCTCTTTGAGTCCCTTGTGTGTCCTGACCACTTTTAAATCATCAAGCTCTTTTTTTCTCTACGGCAACGGTGAACCCAGAAGGCCCAAACATCTAAAGCATCTTCTCCCTGGGGCTTCTTCTAACTCAATAAGAAAGTTTAAAACTCCTGACAAAGTCTCCTGTCTTTTTCTCCCTTCATATTCCCTTCAGCGTCTTTTTCTATTTCTCTCTGTGATGTGAAGTATTACAGAGTCAGAGATACAATGTTATAAGAATACTGGAGAACTCAAAGACCAAAGAAACAGTGAGCAAACACCCAACATACCATCTGAAACAATGGAGCACACAACAAGGTATTAAGGTCTGACCTTGTCCAGTTGGGTTCAGGATGCAAAGATTGGGCACAGGGAAATTTTACCAGGGGAATTCAGGTATAAATAAGTAAGACCTACATTGTTCCGGAAACATCCATCCATACTCCCTGAACACTGGCTTGACCCTTTCGTGACTACTTCCATAGTCTTCTTTCCTTTTTTTAATGTGTTTGTTATATTTCAACTTACTTTGAAACATTCTGTTTCTTAACAAATGTCTCTACTTTATAAAACATCCTGTTTCTAAGCAGACTTTGCCACTTTTAGTTGTTTGAAGAAGTCCTTGATTATCCTTTCCTTTTCTCTGCTTTCTATATTAGTAAGCCTACACTTCTCCCCTTGTTGTAGGGGAGGCCATGACCCAGGAGTTGGGTGATTGGTTATTGGACCTTCTGGTGTCAGTTAAGAGAAGATTGGGGGTGGGGTGGGGGAGGTAAAGATAGAATTTATAGGCCTGATGAGGGCTACTGGTAGGAGACTAACCTGAACAGAGCAAGATATTTACTTACATATTTTAATATTTTGAAAAGTAATCAAGGGCAACTGATACAAAACAAGTGTTCTATAAAGGAAACTGCAACCCAATGCTGAGAATCATCCGAATATTCTCTCTACCCTTCATTTCCTCAGGCTGAATCTTTCTACTTCCCTCTGCCCAGCCTGAGAAATGTCTGAAGTGGGAATTGGTGGGAATTACCACCCACCTCAGAAACCATGGGAATTTATAGGACCTAAGAGGAGACTTACACCTTGCCAGTAGCTGATAGGTCAGAGGCCAGGGCTACTTCAGGTGAGGAGAAGGTGTTTAAAGGCTGGGGGGCTTGGGGATGGGGAGAAGGGGCAACAAAAGGAACAAAGCAGCCATCTCTGTGGAGCTCTCCTGCCTGGAGGTTGTCCACATAGGCATTTTTTGAAAGTCTGGGCTCAGGATTCCCTTACTGTACAAGGGGACATGTTGGCTTGATCAGGGGGAATATCACCCCCAATTTTTACACTCCCCTCCCCCTGTTCCCCTTCTCCTGTCTGGTGTTGTATCACCAAAAACACTGACTCATAAGCTTCTGTGTCTTTTTTGTAGTTCTAATCCCAGCTGTGTTGCAAACACATGTGTGATCTTGGACAAGTCATTTTTACCTCTCAGGGCTCCAGTTTCCTCATTCGTAAAACCGAGATGACAGTACCTACTTTGTAGGTTTGTTGTGAGAATTAAACAAAACAGCAAAAGGAGAGAACCTAACAGCTGGTCTGGTGTGTAGTAGGCACTCAATGTACGTTTGTTATTGAGAGTAGAGATGGTTTACCTCCCAACCCACCAGGCTACAGCATGTAGGACCATCCTCTGTACACAGTAGGTGCTCAACAAATGTAAAATAAAGCAGGCCATCAAGCTATGCATTTGGGATCCACATATGGGAGTTCTCTGTTCACTGACACTCTGCTCTTTGCTGCCAGACCCCACGTACATACACCCTTTCCTCTAGCCACTTGGAAACAACTGTTTATTTGAACTCAGCTGAGGTTTCATTTCTCTGTGATGCTCCCTTTGCCTGGAACATACTTTCCCTTCTTAACCTAGTTAATTCCACACCTTTTAAAACTCAGCTCAAATATCTCTTCCTCTGGGAAGCCTTCCCTGCCTCCTGCCTCCCTTTTCTGTGCAGCCACCACATAAATAACACACTGTTGTTCTGGTCAAGGTAATTGTCTTTCTACCCCATTAGCCTGAGGGGATCCCTTGTGCACTATTGTGTCCCTAGGGCCTGAGCAAGGAACTAAAGCATGGAGGGCACCCAGTAAAGGGCTTTTGATGACCGAATGCAAGACTGAATGAATGTGACAATGTGGCTCTTTAATAGTGATGGAGTTTGAGTGAGTCACAAGCTGAACCGTGTTTCAGTAGATAGGGTCATGACCACAGCCCACTGACCCTGGAGCTGCCTGAAGTCTTTGGCCATGGGAAGGTAGAGAAGGATTCTGGAAAAGAATGCCTCCTCTTCTTATAAACACGCATCATGCCAGAGTTACTCAGAAAAAAGAAATGTTCAACACCTTGCAAATGGAAGAAACTACAGAAAACCATACTCTCTATTCCACCCAACTACCTCCCTTAGCATTATTTGTGGGAATAATGGATGTGGTACTGTCACATCCAGATGGATGGGTCCCTAGGGGATGTGCCAGCCTAGCTATGGGTCTGCAAATCCTGGACTATTGAGAGCTACCCAGGGCATACCTTGCTTTCAGGAATCACTGCAAATAGAATGTGACTATTATGATAATTGATTAATAATCAAATAGTTTAGTAATATCTTCCCTTGCTGAAACAATGATGAATCGTGCAGACCCAACCAGGGCCGAAAGATGATAAGGGGAAAAAAGTAGCTTTGCAGTTTAAACACACAAAAAAAAGAAAGAAAGAAAGAAAAAAAAACTTAGAAACCAAATCCCCAAGCGTGGCTGTCTCTGGAAAATGAATTCCACAGGCACTGACTCCAAGATGTTTTATCGAATGTGCTTTAGACTCATAGGTGATACATTGTCCCTCAGAGTCATTAAAAGGAACCCAGATAGCTGTAATGCAGCTTAGCTTCCAAGAAGTGCAGACGGTCCACACTTGTACTTCCACACAATATATGGTTATTGTTAGATGTGCACATCCCCACATGCTGCCTGGATGGGGTCTCTTTGTCCTTTATTCAGATGTGGGATAAGGATGCTTTCAGCACAGCAAGATGACAGCTATGCCCCCCCACTCAGAGCAGCCCCACAGCCCAAGCGTGAGACAGAAGCGAAAAGTTCCTTTGTTCCTAATGCAGTGCTCATCTTTTGTCATGCAGGCCCCAAAGCTAAGGTACAAGCAGACCATTTTAAAATAATTTTGATAATTTCTGAAAAACACAATCTCTACTAATTTTTTGGTGAATAAAACTGTTAGGAAAGCTTTGTCATCTATTGTTGTGGACACCATACACTAAAGGCATTTAGGGCTGTGCTCAGAAAAAAACATATCCATGCGGGTTTGTATTTCATTGAAAACAGAATGGTCATTATCCAGAGTCCAGATGATGGCTCCCTTTGTGACATTGCTTTGGGGGTCCAACAAAAACCCTGTCCTTCCTACAAAAGACACTGGCCGAGAAATGCTCAAGGGAATGCTACACTGAGACTTCTTGGGCTCCAGGGAGGCAGCTTCGGGCATTTTGTGTTCAGGATACTGAGGCTTAGAGCAGGATCTCACTTCATTTTTTGGCAGAGAGGGCAGCGAACACTGGTAATTGAAGATTTGCCCAAACGGAAGCCAACAGGGTGGCAAAGTTTACTGATCCCACTGAAGCCCCAGCCCCCAGAGAGTGCCCGATTACATCTTAATGTTTTTCTAATGTGATTCAGCATCACAGCAGTAGACATTTCTTTACAGAGAAACCGTGCAGGGCGTTGTACATCCTGGGTGGGGAGGGTAAGTCGTGTCCCCTGGAACCTCAGCTTCTTTTGGAACATCTGAAGAAGCCGATATTTTAAGACTCAGAGAGACTTTTGAGTAGAACCCTTTCATTCTACACACTTATCCTCTTCTCCAGACTGACGTGTCTAGCTACCGTGGTGTGTGGGTGTGGGTGATTGTGATCTAAAATGATGACACGAGTGGTCTTTTCCATTCCTGTTATGAGCAATTGCAGAGTAAATAATTTTCACCTTCTACTGCAAAGAATTTTGGTCTCTCATTCACAGCATACCAGTGAAAAGAGTTGAACTTAATATGTTTTTACATAAAAGCACATTTTAAAGATTTATCTTAAGCATGAAATTATCACCCTTATTATTTCTTTCCACCACCCATTTCTGGTGACACTTCAACAACTCTGTGGGAGGGACCAGCAGATGTCACTGTAGTTCTGTTCATTCATCTTTTCTCTTGACGGGATTCTAGTTCTATCCTTTTGGGTTCGGCAGATCACATTTCTTATTTAATCAAAGCGTAATGCATCATAGCATTTGTAATTCATGTTGTTGTTATTCTTTCATAGTGTGAGGAATTGAATACACATCTTCACAAACAGAGATGTAAGAAAAAGTAGCCTAGACACCCCCAGTGTGGGGGGGAATCAGTGGCCCTGCTGGAGAGCCATGATAAGACACCGGGACAAAAGAGCAGTGAAGGGCATCTGCACACGGACTCTTCGTTCTGATGGACAATCTCAGGATTAAAGATGGACGCATTCCCTCCATTTTTATAGAGGGCTTCCAGGAAGCATCAGCCCAGGGACAGTGATGGGTATGAGCCAGATCCCCTGTCCAGATGGCTGGGGACTACTCAGTAAAGGAGAAGGAGGACAGGAGTTGGAGTCTTTAGGGATGAAGTCCCTGGGGTACAGCATTCTCTGCATTAGGAAAAAAATCACTGCAGTCTTGGGTGAAAGGAAAGATCCATGTGTTAACTTTGGGGTCTTGGTTTGGCAGAAAGTATGATACAGTTTCTGGGAAGTTCAGTGTTTGAGGGAGAGAAGTTGACCACAAAATAAAGAAAGTAGGACTATTTGCTTGCCTGTGCCCTCTCTCCCCACTGTGCCCCACTGACAGAAAGAAAGTCAATGTCAAATTGAAAAATCTAAAAGGGCTTCTTTTTAGAAGTAGTTACATTAGTCTTTTGAGGAATAGAAAACTTTGTGGTACTTATTTGTGTTAACTTTGTACATAACAGCCTAAGAACTTGGATGAACAATTATATGTCACTCAATCACAGAGACTGTAAAGATCACCCAGGAATAAGCAAATGAAGCCCTAGTGCTTGTGAACAAAGCCATGCTAACAGAATGGCTATCTTTAACAGAAGTTATATCTTCTCTACTGCCCTAATCATTTAGCACCCCACTAGCAAAAGCCAGGATTTTAAAGACTGGTGTCCTTTTTGGATTGACCCATTCAACGGAAATGATATGTCTGGGATGAATCTTTGTGTTCTAGCCAACAGCTATCACCAACTTGCCAGCCAGGTGAGGGAGCCACCTTGGAAGCAGCTCCTCCTGCCCCAATCGAGCTTTCAGATGACTGCAATCCCAGCCAACATCTTGACTGCGACTTCATGAGAGACCTTGAACTAAAACCATCTGGCTGAGCTGCTCCCAAGCTCCCAACCCACTGAAACCATAAGATATTATAAATATTTTTTGTTGTTTTAGAGAGCCAGGACTAGGGTGAGGTAAGCCAGGTGCCTAGGGTACAAAATTGAAGGAGGCACTCACTCTCAGGGTCATGTGAGTGCATGGTCACTAGCCACACCCTAGTTCCAGACCTGTTGTTTTAGTCACTAACTCTTGGAGTAATTTGTTACTGAGCTATAGATAAGTGATATGTAGTGATTCTTCTTCTTCTCCTCTTCCTCCTTCTTCTTTGTTTGCTCCTTTGTTGAACTGCATTCAGTGAGGCCCATTCTGACCTCCTAGAGCTTTGTCACTTATTTCTCTTCAAGCTTCAAGCTTCCTGTTACCAGAAGCTGTGCTGTAACTAACCTCTTAGAAATAACTCCTTTTGATTTAGAGTCCAATATTTAGTCCTTTATGCCAGTCAATTAATTTAGAAATCAAAAGAGCCACAGCCATCATGCATTTGCTACTTTTCTAGTATTGATACACGTTAATGGCATCTTTGTCAGATACTATCATATCAAGAAGATATTAGAGCTTCTCTCTCTTACCACATGTTGTGATAGTAGAGAATATTTTTCATGATGTGAAACAATGGGTTTGTGGTTTAGGACACAGCCTGGAGTCATGGAGGGAATGAAGTAATAGCTAAAGTTAATGTAGGTCAATAAGAACCAGAGGCTTTTCAGTATAAACAGGTGGCCAACGACAAAGACTTTAGTGAGAGGATCAAGGACAAACATCTAATTTGAAACTCTATAGCAGCTAATTTGAACACTTGCTCACACTTCTTGAGCAGAGATTGAGAGACATTACTGTGTGACTTAGCCTTTCCTGACCACTTCCAGAATGTATTAACACACTCAACAATGCCAACAATAACAACACACCTCCTCAACCCATTTTTTTTTCTGATTTTAGAAGATTCGTGGGAATATAGAGTTTTAAATGAAAGACACAACATTTATTTTATTCTTTTGCCTTTTGGCAACTTTGAATTTCTCTATTTTTTTGGTCAAAGATCATACTTCCACAAACCAAATACAGTTCAGGAGTTCTTTTAGATTCATTTGCACTACTAATGTGTTATAGAATATAGTCAAAATCTTATTCAGACCAATGATTACTTGGACAATACAGAGTATAAAAATATTTTTTTAGTTAAATACTACTCAGATGTGCTAAGAGTTAATGAAAATAAAATTGAGGGGACCAGCACATCCTTTCTCCACTTGAAAGAGTTAATACTGCCTGTGTATTATCAACTCTTAAGACAAAGGAAACTCCTAGCAAGCACTGAATTTGATTATAATAATAATAAATAATAATTATAAGAAGGAGGTGGGAGAAGAGGAAGAGGAAGAAAAGAAGAAGGAGGAGGAGGAGGTAGAGCAGGAGGAGGAGAAGGAGAAGGAAGAGGAAGAGGAAGGAGGAGGAGAAAAAGAAGAAGAAACAATAGTACCAGCTAACATCTATTAAGCATCAACCATCCAGGCACTGTTCTAAGTGCTTTACATGTATTAATTTATTTAATCATCACAACAATTCTAGTGAAAAGATCCTAGTGTTATCCACATAATACAAGAGAGGACACTGAGACACACAGAAATTGAGTGATCAGAGATCACTCGGCCAATAAGTGGCAGGTTCAGGAAGGTTATTCTTGACTTTACCAATGAGACACTGTAAGTCTCCTTAGATGTTCTGTCTACATCCCTCAGTACTGTTGTTGAGGTCCTTGAGCATGATCACTTCTAGAAGTGATGCCTTACTCAGCACAACTGGTGGCAGCCATAACCATAGCTCCCAGCCTGAGCAGGGAGATGCAGAAGGACCTTCACTCAGAATGAGCAGAAGAAAGTGAGCTCATCACAAAAATGTCGACAATAGCTTCAAGCAACATGTGATGGCTTAGAGAATTTGGTAATTAACATCAACAAAAATACCAATTTGTTATCAGAGATACTTTTGACTGAGGTAGGGACAGTCAATGTTTTTCTTTACACCCATAGCTATAGCCACCAACCACAAGGAGTCTTTGTGGGTGACAAAGAGCATGGGGAAGAGGTGATTCTTTTTGCCTCTCCATGTACTTGAATGACAACTTCAGCATCAGCACCTCCACAACTAGAGTGTAGGCTCTTTGAAGGGAGAGACCATCAAATCTTTGGCATCAAACCCAGTGTCCAGCACCCAATAACCATTCAAATATGTTGACCTGATATTTGAGTAGGAAGAATGAGTATACTCACAGCCAATGAAGCACAACAGATACAAGAAATAACATAGGCCCCTGACTCCTAAGTTTTGGTGCTGGAAAGGCCTGAGATCAAGTCCAGGCTCTGCCACTTTCTGGCTGTGCAATTAGAGAAATTACTTAATCAGTCTAAACCTCAATTTCCTTACTTATAGAAAGAGAGAAATTGCAACATGTATTTCATGCAGATGTTTTGAAGATGCAATTACGAGGTAAGAGTTAAGAGCATGGACTTTGGAGCAGGCTGCATGGGTTTGAATTCTTACTTTGCCTCTTAGATACATAACCCTGGGCAAATTGTTTAAATTTGCTGTGCCTCAGTTTCCTCCTCTCTAAAGTGTGATGATAATAGTACTTACCTCATGGGGTTTTTGTGAGGAGTAAGTAAATTAATACACCTAAAGTGCTTAGAACAACATCTGGCACATAGCAAGTTCTATTTAAGTCTTCGCTATTACAGTTAAGTCACGGAATGCTTTTAAAGCTCATGGCACAGTGCCCGGCACACTGAAAATGCTCAATAAATGGTTGTTATTGTATATTTTACTGGTAATAGTCAACATTAGCTGGAAGGAGGGGGGCTGTCTAATGTGAAATATGAATGTATTGCAAATTGCTACATTGTTGCAACTTTAATCAGGCTATTGTCGATTTCCTGTGAGTGATGCTCTAAATACAACTGTTTGCTCATCAAGTCGCTGTTTCCTGGGATTTTTTCAGTTTTTTTAATGTCTTACAGTTCTTCTGGCTGATGTCACATGTTGATTTGTCTGTGATGATCAGTGATAATCAGTGTTGAACCTTAGCCACAGTACAAATATCCTCTGTGTTTTATGGGTTATATATTTGGAACTTTAACAATACTTATTTGGAGGACTGTTCCTTACAGGCACACATTCTGATTTTATTGTGCCCATTTTTCCCAAATGCATTTTTTTTCCTACAGAGCCAATGCTGGCAGAGGTATTGCAGAATCAGAATGGTGGGAGAAGTTTAGACTCCACAGAAGAGCCTGCGGGGCCAGAACTTTGTCTCCTCTTCTCTCTTTCATAGGCGAGAGTGGTTTACCATGTCCTTGCTCTCAAAGGACTAGCTGGGCCAGGGCTTGTTGTCAAATGCCAACTCTCCTTTTCGCTCTTGCTGTCTGTCAGAAGGACTCACCCCCGGTTGCTTGTCAGGTGCAGGCCCTTGGCAACCTGGAGACAAGCTCAGTGGAAGCTCATGTTTCCGACCAGGGCATAGCCATTGACAGGAGGGGCTGGCATGTATCACTTCTCGGTGGCCAACCAGGTGATTGCTTCCCCAAAGGTGGGAACAGGTGCTTCTCCTATCTCTCTACTGTGCCTCTTTTTCTCCAGTCAGGCTGTTTGGTGGGTTGCTCTTTGGTAAAATCCACTTGGTGCCTGGCAGGAATTTTATGCCACTCAGAGTCACCTACGAGAGCTGGTCTTTGCATAGTGGACTAGATCGCCAATCATACAGTAGCTCCCTTGGCCTGAACAGACATTTCCCTCAAGCTAGCCCACATTTACAGAAAGGCCATCAGTAGAATCAGAGAATTTTAAAAATATGTTGAAGAATTGTTCTCAAAAATGCAATTTTTTGAGAGGGAGGAGAAATATTTTAAAAGTCATTGCCAGTGATGGAAAACTTCATGTGAATTCACTTGTCAGGGCTATGAGTGTGGGCCCTGGAGCCACAGTGTCAGGATTTGGCCCTTCCTACCTATGTATCCATTGAGGAAATGTCCTAGGGGACACATGCTCCAGGAAGAACAGTGGCCTCGTGTTCAGGTGTCATCATTCTGCAGGTACTCAGAGGGCAAATTTCCTCTGAGACCACAAGGAAGGGATGCCTTTACCCTGACTGCGATCTTAGACTGGCTTCTTCAACAAGGGACCATCGCGGATGAGGGGACACACGTGCGCCTCACTCAAAGTGGGGTCAGAAGGAGAGGGTTTACCTAATGAGCTCACCCTTCAAAAAACAAAACCAGGAAGGGATTGGCCTGTAAGAATAGCCTGGAAGAATTTTGTAAAGCTCTGAGACATTTATGATGTCCCCACATGGTGAATGTTTTGATTCTCTGTCTGTTTCTTCTGAGTGATTTTCAGAAGTTTTTCAAAAGAAGGGGCCTGGCACTTATGTTCAGGTTTGCACAGAAGAGGGCTCCTGGGAAGACTGTGTCCTACTCTTACTTACTTGGCTGTGTGGAGTGTGGCCCCAAGGGACAGAGTGTGACAGCAGCTGTAGAGAAAAGTGGAAGGCTTGGAGAGAGAGGCAGAGGCTCGAGTTCCACAGTAAGAAAGGTGAGAGCAGGCCAGACCCCACAGGATTTCTTGGCACCCACTGCCTCCTGCTTCTTCGTTTTGCTCCACGTTTGTGCTGTGTTTGAGCTAAGGATCAAGCATTCTTAGCTGCCCGAGACAGGGACCTTACTCCTCTTTTCAAGGAAATTTACTTGATATGAAAAAAAAAATATATATATATATTTATTTATTTATAAATATATATATACATACACACACACAGAAATGTGCATATGTATATTTATTTATTAAAAGTATATGTCATTGACTTCAGCCCTTTTCTTTCCCAGGGATACTTGCAGTTTTAAAGATTACTAGGTAATAAAAAAGCAATGCTACACTCACAGAACTAGCTCTGGGTGGAGACATTTCAGGCATCAGCTAAAGGCCTAGGGGGCAACTATTTTATCTGCAGGGGGATTGCAGAGGAGGAGGGAGAAAGATGGGTTGGTTTGGGTGAGTACATCCTGTAGGAGGACAAAACTCAGGCCAACATGCAGCTGTTGAATTGAGTTTATCCCCGTTGCCCATTGACGTACATTGTTAGAATGGCCTTCCTGGGACCCTTCAAACAGTCCCACAGAGGCTTCTGTCTCTTTTTATCTGTAAGGCCAGCCTTGTGTGCAGCTGGGCTGACCATGAAAAACTAAACATCCTTGTCAGATAGTAAATTCCACTCAAGTAGGAACTATACCCATCCTTGAGCATAAATTCTGAATGTTTAGTTCAGAACTCTGCACCTCATGGTCACTCAATAAATATTTGCTGACTTGTTGACATACTGCTCAGAAAAGATGTGTCCATGAAAATAAGCATGCACGGCATTTATCTGGGTGACCTTGGGCCAGTTCTCTAGCCTTTGTAGATTACTGTTTTCTCATCTGTAAAAAATACAGTGCTGAACATTTATTGGGTGCTAACCCTGTACCAGGCACTGAGCTAAGCACTTTACAGTCATGATCTCATTGAGTCCTTAAAACGTATCTATGGAGTATGAACTATTATTATTTTATAGATGAGAAGACTCTGGCATAAAGAAGCCTTAGGTCACTGAGCGGTTGAGTGGCAGAGTGACAACTGGGAGGTACCAGTCTGGTTCCAGAGCCCATAATTTACTCACCACCCTGAAATAGGGATAATGAAGGTGCTGGTAACTAATTTATTTATGCACCTAATCAGTATATCTCTGGGGAGTGCCCTCTGCTCCGGGTCCCCTAGAGCTGTGGTGTGAATTTGGTGGGAGAAGGGGAGCAAAGGCCCTTGTGTTAGGAATGCTTTTGGCTGCAACTAACAGAACGTCCAACCAACAGTACCTTGCAGGTGGTGGGTTTTCTGCGAGTGGTGATTCTGCTGTGCGTCTCCGGGCATTAACCATCCTTCGACTCTGGTTGAATGCGTTATACTTTCTAAGGCTTTTTCAGGATGGCTCCAAAAACAGGGAAAAGTTTGAGACTCTCAGCTTCCATATGAGCTCTGATTCCTTGCCAAATCCTTGCAGGCTACCTAGGTAAGGCCTTTGCCTGCTCCCCTCCTCGCCATATGAAATGCCTCCTCATGGGTGGGGAACACAGATGCCCTTTAAGTGGTGAAATTGGAGGCGTCTTGGCTCTTCCTATAATAACTTCTCATTTCCTGGAATGCCTGCAGCCCATTTCTGTGAAACCAGGCCATGAGTAACTAACTAGAAGAGCAATGATTTGAGATTTAAAAAATTACTACTGGTGGAACCCCCTGATGGTTCCCTTCATTATTTAAAATCAACTTTTTTCAGGTGAGCACTTGAAATGTTTGGTGATTAAATGTTTGGCTACTACCACTTACGAGGGTCTATGCTTTTCATTTTTCCTCAATTGTTTTCTATTAGACCATCTCCTGAAACGAGGTTAAAATGTCTCTTATACCCACCCTTTCTGCTCCGTTTTTATTGCCAATTATAATACACTCATGGAGGCCCCCATCACCTCATGGGCATTGCAATAGCCTCCCACCTTGTCTCTCCCTCTCTAATCTAGTCTGTTACCTATCACCAAATTTATCTTCCTGAAATACTGCTTTCCTCATGTCATTGCTCTGCTCATAAAACTGTGTTGCTCCTCTCTACCCACTGTATAAAGTCCAGAATGGTCAGCCAGGCATTCTGATCTCCACCCTGAGGCTCTAGATGTCCCTCTTTTCCCCTTCATTCCCCAATGAGAACTTGTTCCCTGCACTAAGCAGCTCCTTGCACAGTTCTACCTCTGCTCCTCTGCTCTACTCTTCACTTGGAGTTCTCTACTCTGCCCCTCTAGCTCTCCTTTTCAACCTATTGGTAGAGCCTCTCTTCAACCATGCAGACTCCTCTGGCCAGTCTTGCCATCATCAGGAATCTCTCCTCCCTACTCCCAGATATTCTATAGTCCTTATTGCCCAGAGACATTTTCACAACTAGTGAGGATTTAACAAGCTCTAAATGAGTTTATTACTTATGACTCCAGGACTTGACTCAACCATTTTCTCTATTTATCACTCCCAGCAGAATTGATGATGCTTGTTATAGTATAATGGACAATTTCACAGATGGGTTTCAGTCAGACATACTATGGTAGACATTGTTAGTTGCCCATCCAATGTCTCCCTTCTTCCTTACCAATGAGACTCCTATTTTATTCAATATAGTAATGTGCCCAGTGGTAGTGGCTTAATCTTAAATCTAAGCTAATCAGAACACTCACACTCCCATTTTTCAGCTTCTGGTACAGCCAGGAGTAGCCATGTGACACTGTACTGATAAGTATGCCAGATATCTTTAAGAAGGGCTTTGATTCCTGATAAAAAGCACAGTGTTTGAAGAGAAAGCTCATTGATATGGAACCTTTCACTTCTTTCAGCCTTGAATATCATTAAGATGTTTGGGACCCATACTGACCATTTTGCAACCATAAGGAAACAAGCCTGAGAATGAAAAGCCAATGCATTGAAGATGATAAACAGAAAGACAGGAAGAACCCGGATGCTTAGTGTCTTTGTTGAATCACTCTGTCAACATGCAACTACCTCTCAACTTCCTGTATGTGAGATAATTAAATATCTTTTATACTTATGCCACTGCTAGTTGGATGTTCTATTACTTGCAGCTGAAAACATTCCTAATATGTGCAACCATATTCATATTTCCAGCCCTAAACAATGCATGAACATTGTATATGTAATCAAATGCTTTGAACTACTACAAGAGCAGATGTTGTGACTTTTCATAAAAAAGAAATCTTTAGGAAATTAACATCATATGCATATGCATTTAGGTATATTCCATTTATAAGAGAAATAAACTCTTTCAATGACAAGCTTTAAAGTGTTAATTCATAGCCATAACAATCAATTAAACAATAGGACAGTTGAGCAAGAAAAAAACAAAGGAAATAGTAGAAAGTGCATTATCCCACTAACTGGGAAAAAAAGGTACTTTGGCTCACTTTTTAAAATAACCAAATTTTTAGCTATAAATAAGGCCTCACTAATATTTACATATTAATTTTGGTTTATTATTTGTTAGGGAAACCTCTGTTCCCTGTCATCATGTTCCCTTGAGAGGGCTTCTGCCAAAGCAACATTCCTGGGCTTTCTTTTCACTCTTATTCATTCCTTTCCATGAAAAGAGTGAGTTGCCAGAAAAGAAAGTTTGGGAGAAGTTTCCAAGCATACTCCACCCAGCCTCTCCCTGGCTTCTCAGTCTCTGGTGGAGCAGATTGACCTTTGGATGTAAATATCTCTGCTGATGCAAATAGTAAGCTTCACGGTCTTGATCTGCTCCTGTGTAGGTGATGCCAGCAGTTTGAATGGACAAGTTCAAATCCAAGGGGATGTGTTAGGAAATCCAATTGTGGCCATTAGTCAAGCATGGATCTCCAATTCAGCTTTATTAGTAATTAAGTTGATATTTTGATCTCCATCAGTCTCTCTCCTGTGTCTACTTCTCAACTGGTTTCAAACATAGGAAGGGAAAAGGAGTTTATTATTAATTGATGACCTCATATGCAGACTTAGAGCCATGAGTGTGGAATTCTCCTAGGATGTTCCTTACTTGAGTGTCAGAAAGACCAATTTTCTCATTTTTGGAATAATAATAATATTATTTTATCTGATTTGTCACTTATTCATTTATTGAGTGATTATTTATTGAGTATCTATTGCATATCCTATAAATGTGCTGAATATACAGTGGTCAGCAAAAATAGACATGACTTACATAACAAAAAATCAAATATAAAATTAGACTATTCTGAGTGCTACAAAGGAGAGGGACAGAAGGTCACCTTGCATGAAAACAGATAGTAAAGGGATTTGGTTTAATTGAGGAGATCAAGAAAGGCTTCTCTGAGGAAGCAATACTCAATCTGAGGAATGAATTGGCATTAACTAATTGAGGGGGACAAGAAAGAATATTCTAGGCACATGCAAAGGCCCTGTGACAGGAGGGAGCATGGCAAATACAGGGGAATTAAAGGAGGCCAGAGTAGATTGAGGAGAAGGAGAAAAAGTGATATTGTAGATGAGTTTGGAGAGGTAGGTAGGGGCCAAGTCATGCAGAACCTTGAAAGCCACATTAACTAAGGAGTTTGGTCTTTATCTTAAGAATAATGGGAAAGCAGTCAGCTTGGAGGTCAGACAGACGATAGTCAGCTTGGACTAGGGTGGCGGTGATAGAGACAGAAAGAAGGAGACACACTGGAGAAATATTTAGAAGACAAACTTGACAGAACTTAGTCACGAGTAGGGTGGGGGTGTCAAGGATGATATCTAGGTTTATGGCTTGTACAACTAGATGGATGGGGATGACATTTACTGAGAGAAAAACCCTTGGAGAAGACCATATTTTGGAGGAAAGATGATGAGTTTAGTTTTGGACCTGTTGAGCCTGAGATGAAGACTTTTAGACAGACAGAAGGAGATCCAGTAGGCAGTTGAATGTCTGGGACTTGACTGCAGATAGGCTGTCTGGGCTAGACACGTATATGGATATGTGGTAATTGAAGCTGTAAGCTTGGGTGAGCTTATTTGGGGAAAACTTGTAGAAAATACAGCCCAAGACCAAGACCTGCAGAACACTAACATGTAATGGTCAGATAGAGGGATATGAGCCTACAAAAGAGAATAACAATGAGAAATTACAGGGATAGAAGGAAAACCAGGAGAATACCATGGAAGCCAGGAGGAAAGGCTTAAAGAAGAGAGTTGTGCTCAACTCTGTGAAACATTGCCAAGACAGGGAAGGCGAGAGCTGAAAAATGTTCATTCATTGAATTTAGTCACTGAGACCTTAATAAGAGCATTATCACTGGAAAGATGGGGCAGAAACCCTGTTGGAGTGTGTTGAGTACTGAGTGAGAGGTGGTTAAAAGAGGAAAGAGTAAGTTTAAGAAAAATTCTCCCAGAAATTTTACTGTGAAGAGCAGGAAAAGAGAAGTAGAGCTGAAGTTGGAGGGTATTTTTAAATGTGATTTGAGGTGATTTAATAAGTGCAATGGGAGAGGTTTGCTTGGGGAGAAGAGTCTGAGTATATGAAAGGAAAAGAATAGTGGTTAGTGTGAGGTTCCTAAGAAGATGGGAGCGGATGGGAAGCAAAGTGCAGCCAAAGAACTAACTTTAGGTAGTAGGATGAATAACTCTTGCATCATAAAGGGGGAGAAGGAGAGCACAGATGTAGATTTGTAGATTTCAGAAGGATAACGCATTCTTGTCGGATGGCCTCAATTTCGTCTGCGAAGTGGAAGAGATGATATGCTGAAAGTGAAGAGAAGCTATGAGTGGGAGAGAGGGAGAGTAAAGAAGACCTGTATTGTCATAGAAAGTAAGAGATTGAGTTGACCAATACACATGTATGGACACACGTATTGTCAGACAGTATTGATGACCCATTTGAGGTGGGTGATCATGAACTTATATTGAAACGGTAAGTAACAATTTCCTGAAAAATTAAGCATAGTTATTTTTAAACTCTAAGTCTGAATACTCTATTGCCTGTGGGTTTGTTTATATTACCCATTTAAAAAAATCTTCGTTGTTTGTCAAGTCTTGTCTTCTTGTATGAACAGCTATTTTTTTATTGAGTACTCAGTTATTTATTTTTTTTAAACAATAAACACTTCTTATCACACAGTTTCTGTGAGTCAGAAATTCAGGGGCAGCTTAGCTGGATGGTGCTAGTTAGGGATCTCCCATGAGCTTATACTCAAGGTATCGGCTAGAGCTGTAGTCGTCTCAAGGCTTGACTGGAACTGTAGGGTCCCCATCCAAGTTAGCGCCCCCATGTGGCTATTGGTAGAAGACTGTCTGGATTCTCCAGAGCTGCTTGAGAGCCCTCTGACATGGCAGCTGGCTTCCCCTGAGTGAGTGACGTAAGGAGCAAGATGGAAGTGAGTGCTCACTTATTTCTGATTGTTTGATAGAAAAAATTTGAAACACTGGAAGATGTTTTCTTTCTCCAGAGACTTGCCTTTGTTACTGGAAGGGAGTGGGTCAAGGGCACTAGCAATCTCAGGTCACCTTCATCGAATCAGGAATTGAAATAGGAAACTTTCGTCCCTGTGAAGGCTCATATATTTCCAGTTCACTTTTACTTCTTGTGTGTGGCTTTTTGGGGTCCCAGCTCATTTCCTGGGGTGTTTACCAGGCAGGACTTGAACTCTAATTTTTGACTCCCAGACCCTTCAGACGGTCAAAATTCCTGCCCAGCTTCTCAGTCTCTTAGCTGTGCTTTCAGAATTACAGGCGCCTGGAGGGCCATGGTTCTCAGAACTTAGGGTACATCAGAATCAACTAGAGGGTTGTTGAAGTAGATTTCTGGGTCTCACTCCAGAGTTTCTGATCCAGTTGATCTGGGGTGGAGCCTGAGAATTTGCATTTCTAACAAGTTCCAAGGTGCTACTGCTTACTCAGTGCCCACATTTTTGGAACACCATTCTAGAGGAAAGGCAGCCCTAAATGGGCTTATTTCCTCCCTAGGATCTTGACAGCATCATTTCTCACTGCCTTGGTAACTTTCCAATGTCCTCAAACTGATGTTTCTTTTCACATGTGTCTTACGGTCAGAGAGAGGGCTGTTCTGAATTGCCTACTCTGCTGTTCCCAGAGAAAAACTTCCAACCTAATAATGATGGTTAATACCTATGGAGAAAATGTTATGTGTCAGACCATGGCTGGCATGGCTGTTGACTGCACAACTCTAGGGGGCATTGTTCACATTGTGTTTTATATGACTGGCCGCACAATGTTGGTGGAGTTGTGCAATGAAGCAGCCCTGTGTAGCTGGGCACTGTGCAATGATCTTTATAGGTATTATTTCATTTATCCTCACAAACTTCCTATTATCCTTATTTGCAGATAAGAAGGCTGGAACAGAATGAATAACGTTCCCAAGGTCACAGGGTTTTTCTACTGCTAAGACGCTATTTCTTGATATGTGGGAAACAAAGTTTGCTTGAAGCTTTTGAATTTCCCACCTCCTCTATCTGTAAAATGGGCTCAATAGTATTTATTCTCCACCTCAGAGCTGGATAGAATGAATTAATGAAGCAGTGGACTTAAACTCTTAAGAGTTTTCTGGGATAAGAGAATTAACTTTCATTACTACAGTTCCGTGTAGGAAAGTGGTTTTGTTACGAAGGTCTAAACACCTCCGGTTGTTAGGCAGGCAAATGAAGACAACCAATGAAGTGGAGCTGAGGCCAAGACAGGTGTTTCAAATAGCACTGCAGAGTGACGGTAAGAGGCATCTACCTTTCAAATGGCACCCTGCTTTAAAAAGCAACAGCTTCATCCACCGAGGCATGTAAGACCCAGTTTCCTCTCTCCTAGTTTTCCTCTTTCCCTCAAGGACATCAGGTGTGCAATTCATTTCTTCGTTTCCTCTCTTTTCTCAGTGACAAACTACAAACTGTTAACTTAAAATGTAAGAATTTTGAGAGTCCCTAGACCCCTTCAGGCATGATTATTGCAACATAAAACCCTTTACCTAGAGGTCACAGGTTCAAATCTAGGCTGGGTCAGTGGTGACCACAAGTCTAATGACTGGCCATCTGTTGGCTGTTTCACGGTTCGTGTGAAATGAATTGATGATTTCAGCTCACTCACTGTCCACATCAGAATGGACATTGCCAGACACTGGTTGGCATTCTCAGCACAGAGGCCAAGACCTCAACTGGAAGCTTTACCCCTCTGAGCTTGCCTCCTAGAGAATATATGCATGGGGCAAGGGAGAAAGGGCATGAGTTGCTTGGGAAAAGAGAGAGAGTCTTATCCTTCCACATTTGGGCTATGAAGAAGATACCTTTCTTCAGACCTAAGGAAGACATTGACTTCCCGGTTTGTTATTCATTTTTGCAACTTCATCCGGCAGAGGAGAGAAGACAATTGCCAGTAGTAAATGATGCAGGTAATGTTGTGGAGAGGAAACTGCTCTTGCTCTCTTGACTAGAGAGAGGAGCCAGACTGGAGAGCAGGCAGGAAGGGGAATAGGAAGGGAGGAATGTGCATGATATAGAGAGGTAAAGACCTCCATCTCTTTCTTACACACATCAACGGTTGTGTGAGTCCCAAAGGCCCAGAGCAGCAAGCAGTAGGAGGTCCTGTTGTTTCTCTTTTGCTTGATTCTCTCCCAGCTGGCTCCACACTCCCTGCAGGAAGGCAGGATCTCTGTCCACTGCTCTTGTTGTCTCCTATGGGGTCAATGTCAAGGACAGGTGCGGGCTCTGACACCCCTTTTCTCACCCCCCACTACGGTGTGTACTATTTATTGCCATCTCTGCATTGAGGCATTTCCAGACTAGTTTTGGCTCAGGAAACAGACAAAATACTTTTTTTTTTTTTCCAAAAGGGGGCAATTGAGTTTTAAGCTCCATTTTTTTTTGTTTTCATTTACTACACTGTTCTTATTACCAAAGTCCTTGCTTGAATCCAAGGGCCTTCCTGACTTTGGTCTGAGCCTCTGAATCTTTACCACACTGTCAATAGAATGGAATACAGTGGGATCCAAATTTCAGTGGGTCAGCCTGTGAATGAAGTTGAGAAGGTAGTAGTGAAGAACATGGACTCTTCGTTCCAGAAATCTGGTGATGGAAGAGAAGGATAGAGCAGCGGGGCAGGGGGAGGGGTTTGCAGGGAGATTTGTTAGGACAAGGGAGGAAGCATGCATATATTTTCAGTTTGAGAGATGGTAAGAGACAGAGAATAAAAATGCACGGGGCAGAAGGGGAAATGATTTTTAGATATGTGCCAGAGAGGGGAAAATGAAAGGAATCAACTGCATAGGAGGAAGACGTATTCCTGAAGATGAGCTTCAGGGAGAAGAAAAGGTGCCACCATGGATGCATTTCAGACTTGGAGAGGCATGTCTTGGACTCTTCATCAATAGTATGCTCTATTTTCTTTGCATGGTGGAAGGCAAGGCTCTTCACTGAGAGGTGGCTGGAAGCCTGAGGATTGTGCCAAAGACTTCTGGGAAAAGGGAAAGGAGGCCCCAAGGGAACAGACGTGGAGGGCTGCAACCAGGGCTGGGTTCAGATGGATTTGCACCCTTTATCCATATGTTAGTATCCTCTTTAAAGTCATCCACCAGAGCTTGGCTTCCAGTCACACAGCGGGGACCACTGCTTCATATTACATGAGGAGGTTTGACGTGAAGGTTGGAGAGAAAACAGACTATAGAAAATTCCGCCCAACATATATTGAATGGGGGAAAAAGCCAAGTGGGGTTGTCAAAAACTTTTCAAAGAACTTTACAAAAAACTTTTCTCTTATTTAAGTCAAAACAGCATGGAAAATAATAATATGGCGTTCAAGCTCCATTCTCTCTGTTGGGGGTGATGCTTGAAGAAAAAGAAAAGTGTATTCTGTGGTTAGTCATATTTTAATTGGTCACAATATGAAGCAAAAGTTTAAAACTAAATGCTAGAAATATCTACCCTCTGGAACATTCAATTAAAATCTGTGGGGGGAAAAAGCCGCAAAATGACAGCCAGAGAAGAATAATAACAGCAACGACAACAAAAGTCACCGTAAACCTTGCCTTTAGGCAGGCGGATGACATTGAAATGAGTCAAGTGTGTGTGTGTGTGTGTGTGTGTGTTTTCGGGGCATGGGCAAGGGGCTGGAGTGGTTATCCCGGCCACTCCTAGCTGAAGGTTCAGCCCTGGCCTGAGCATTTAGCATTAGTCCCCGCAAGAGTGTTTTGCTCTGAGCCAAGTCTGACGCAGACAGAATTCATCTCAGGCATCGGAAGTCCTGCTTTTCCATGCCCTTTCTTACCCTTTGCAGTTCCTCCTTTCAACCTTTAGGAATATCCAGTGTCTTCACTCACAAAGGATTTGAAATGCATTCACACTAGGGTAAAAATGACTGAGGATAGAAAAACTCAGTTACTTATCTCAGGAGTAGTAGCACTTTAATAAGACAGGTCTTAGGTAAAATAAATGTTACTGAACTCTGAAATAGCATCGCATGGATAGAAGCCTATTCTGCTTATTTATGAAAGGCATTTTGAGACCATCCCACAGTCCTGCCAGCAAGAAGCCTATGTGGGATAGCCTATAGAATTACCTGAGTCCTGGAAAGAAACTCAGAAATTTTAACATGTTGTATCGATTAAGATGATGTCAAAATCACCATAATAAAAATGAGGGGTTATTATAGACAAAAAGATCTATGAACTCATTAGCGTTTAATGTCCACTTAACAATTTTCATTTTTCTTCCCTCAAAGAAGAAAATACATGCCTTACAGGTGGAGTTCAGGTGTGCATACACGTACGAGCAATGCACACGTATGCCCACAGGTTTGGCAAGATCCTCGTGCAGTACACACTCCACCTGAAGTTCTTATGCAGAGTCAGTCCCGGCCACCCTGTCCTCATAGCCACTCCATGAGGAAGGTGCTATTATGTCAATACTACAGAAAAGCAGCAGAGACAGAGAGAGCTTGAGTGACTTGCTCAAACACACAGCATGCAGGTGGTGGAGCTGGGATTTGAAGGCACAAATTCAACAGGGGTACAGTGTCTGGGCTGTAACCACTCTGCCAACTGGCTTTGAGAACTTGAGATGGACTTCATTCACAGAGGCAGTTGTTTCTGAATGAGGTGTTGAAGAATGAGTCTTCCAGGTGGGAATGGGGTGCCTGGAGTTTGGTTAGTCTGCCACACAGGTGACAGAGCATGGTAGATTTGAGGACTGCAGGAGCTCAGTGAGGTGGGCAGCATAGGATGGACATTGGGGGGTGACCACACATCCCAGTTAGCCCATGACACTCTGGGTTTTCATCTGTTTTCCCAGCATAATTACAAATGGCACCTGCTTTGACTCTCAAAGGAGCCTGAGTTTGGCTGGTGTAACGTGGTCCCCTCACCTATGGAGGCCTGTTCACACAGCACCTTGAGTGGCATGCTACAGAGTTTGGATTTTATTCTGTGAGGTGGGAAAACATGTTTGATGCCCAGAATTGCTTGGGAAAAGGACAGGAGAAGCAGGAAGGAGACCTGTCCGTATGGTTCTAAAGGACTTACTTTGCAGGATCGTTGTGAAAATTAAGTGAAATGAATTGAGAACAGTATGGTATGTAGTGAAATGCTCAGTACATATTAGTTCCTCTTATCCCTCTTTTTTTCCTCTTTCTCTTATCCACCCCTCCCCCAACTTCCTCCTCCTCCTTTTTCTTCTTCTGCGCTTCTTCCTCTCCTATCTTCTCCTGCCTAATCTCCCTTCCTTCAACAGTAAGCAGAGTCTGGCGAGCCTTCAGAGGGGCAGGTACAAGGTAAGGATGGTGAGCCCACCCCAAGAAATAGAACCCAAGGAGCACCCAAGGTAGTCTGGAGGTGGGGAGGCGACTTCAGGTACAAACAATTCCCTGGACCCCGATTCTTGAATTTTAAAAGCTCTGCAAACTCAGCTGAAGTCTGTCACATTGGATGCTTATTCAGTCTCATCCCGGCAGTGGGAGGGAGAAAAAGCCCAACAACAACTGAAAGCCCACATTGTAATTCTCACAGCTGGGAATCCAGTCAGGGTCATGTTACCAATATAAACAGCACAAAGCCGGCAGTCTATTATTAATATCTAATAGATCGAGTATCACACATCAGCATCACACATCAAACACAGTGTGTTTTTGAAGCAGATATCAAATAATGTTTCCATTCTTGATTATGTTCCCTTTGTTCTAGAGAAGTAGAAAAGAGATGACTGACAAGTCCCTGGTCACATTAATTAGGGAATTGGTAGCCAAACAGTGAGTAAGGAAAGGACTGGAGAAATGATTATTGATTAAGCACCATTACGTTATACATTACGGGTATACATTACGTTAACCCTCCCAACAGCCTTATGAGTAGGGATTATTATGCCCATTTTACAGATGAAGAAACTGTGCCTATAGATGAAATAGTTGATAGTCATACCAACAGTAAGTGTTAGAGCTGGGATCCAACTCCAAGTGCTTTGTAAGAACAGCCACATTTTTGCAAGTACTAACACACTAATGTCATCAAAATATACATCCATAGATAATTTCTTGGTGATGGGCCTGCCTGACATTGGATCTGCTCATGGCTTATCTTCAGAGAGTAGGAGGGACATAGGCAGCATGAATTAAAAGTGATGAGAGAGAAGCAGTGAAGCCAAAATGAGTGGTTGAGGCTGAAAACCTGAAGGGAGTCAGATACTAAGCAAAGTAAATAAGCAAACAAGATAGTGAAATAGAGACTGGTAAGTACTATGGAGAAAAATAAAGCAGGAGGGAGATAGGGAGTTTTGGGAAAACTTGATTTTATTTGAAATTAATAGTACAAATGTTAAGTGAAGATCTTTGTTCTTCCAGATTGTAAGCTCCATGATGCCATGGGTTGTGTCTATTTTCTTCACCATGGTATTCTTAGTGCCTCTAGCAGTGCCTGGCACAGAGTGGGCTTTCAATTATTATTTGCTAAATGAAGAAATGAATGACTGTGCACAGGAATTAGGGTGCATGTGCAATGGATTAGAATTCACATGGAGAGTAATCCTTTAGATGGTAAGGTCCAAGGGCCAGAATCATGATGCACTTCCTCTAGTCTTGGTTTGGTTTTCCAATTCCAAATTCTGAAAGCTTAAGGGGAAAGACTGCAAGGAATCATTAGGAAAGTTAATGTGAATGACAGAAGGATGCAGAAGCAAGAGACTGAAGTGCCCAGGCTGGGGTTCAGAAGCTGGAAAGTTCTTGCTGGTTTTGCTTCTGGGGGACTAATACTGTGACTCGAGGAGTCAATGAATAGACCTAGCCCATCCTATCCCTTTGGTTATAGTTAGGAGAGGTGTTGATTCTGCACATGGCTTGTTCAATTTACATGTTCCTTCAAGTATGAATTGTGTCAATTCACTGTTCCTGTGGCCCAGACATACTGTATTGTAAATAAAAATACCTCCTTGGTAACTATAGGAAAGGGATGCAAATCCAAGTCTTTTGGATGACCAAAGTGCCCATTTTCAGGGAGCTTCTTGCACTTGGTTTCACCATCACAAGGTTGACTCACATAAATGGCTGGATTCAGAATACGGCCAACTCCTGTGCTCAATTGTGTAAACAGATTGCTCATACATTAATTCATTACTTGCTAGTTCAAAACAAAAATTGACTGCATTTGGTTAACTTATGCAGATAAAATATCAACTACCCACTGCCTTCTTTTCCACTTGCAGAAAGTGGCAATATTAGCATGTGAGAGGACCAGGATAAATTAAGCCAAAACTACATTGCTTCATTGGGTCACAAAGAACAGAGACATGAGCTGGCTAAGTCTAGTGATGGAGGTTTAGTGCAAGCATTCAGAGGGAAGGAAGGAAGCAAAGAAAATCATTTGGAGTGCCCTACATGCCTCTTGCAGCCCTAGAACCTCATGGAGAGCTGCAGAGTGAAGTGGGTTTGAATTCTGGTTCTTCTACTTGCAAGCTGTGTGATCTTGGGCAAGGTGCATAACCTCTTTAGTTTCCTCAGCCATTAAAGGGAAATAATAGTACCCACCCCACAGCGTTGTTGTCAGGATTAAATGCGTTAATGCAGGTAAGTCCTCGTACTGCCTGGCATATGTGGTGCACCCTCCAAGAGCACCGGCCTTCATTGCTATTACTGTCCTTATTCAGCTCGTCCAGCTTCCAGCATCAAACTTAGTGACCCACCAGCAGCTCCGGCTGTTCTACTACCATAACTGTAGAGGTGGATGGCCCTCCTTGTCATTCGACCACATGTGGAGCTCAGTCGAACTTGACTTTGACAGCGTCTCCTCTCACCACTTCTTTAGTTCTCTAGTCAGTTCACTTCCCCACTCTGTGCAATGGAACCTTCTCTTCTGACCATCCTTCCTCCCACTCTACTTTTAGCAAACACACACACACACACCACAAACAACACCAGACAAACACAACTATCCCTTCACTTCTCAGAGAAACCAAAAGGAATCAGAAAGGAATTCCCTCAAGTTCTTGCCAGTAGATCTACAAAACTACCTGAGTCTGTCACCATCTCCCCCCCTTGCCTCCTGTTATATCAAGGGAAGTGTGCTTCCTGCCTAGGACAGTCCCGCACTGTGCTCTGAGTCCCATACCCTCCTAACTCTGGCAAACTTTATTCTACCACTTCTCCTGTTTTACAACTTCCTTTCTTTGCAGGATCATTCCTATTTACAAGTTCAAACTTTTCTCGTCTTTAAAAGTCTCCCCCATTCATCTCTCTCTCCTTCTTTTTCAGAAAACATCTCAACATCTACGTATATGAGCTGTCTCCATCCCTTCTCTCACCCTGACCCCAGTCAATACTGGACCTCTGTAATCTCACCTCCACCTCACCATGCAACCCAAACTGCCCTCACAAAGTCACCAGTGACTTAGATTTTGCTAAATCCACTGGACACCATTTGGTAGCATCCAAACCATTTGACCACTCCTTCCTTCCAGAAAAACATGCCTTCCTTGTTGCTGGTCTCCTGATCTTTCTCCTACTTCTTGGGCTGCTTCTCAGTCCCCTTTGCCCGTTCATCTTCTCCTTTGGGAAATTTTAAATTTCTTTAATCTGTTTACTTCTTTCCACCTCCACTGCCACTACCTCCATCCAAAGCATTGACTTCTTCCACCCTGACTGTGCAATAGGCCTCTGAATACTCTTGGCACGACCTCTCTTCAGATGCATGCACTGCAGGGACTACCCCTCTACCTGAACTTCTTTAATGGCCTCCTAGTATGCTTAAAATAAAATACGCTAAGAGTAATGATCTTTTTTGTGGCCCAGAAATCTCTGCATGTTCTCCACGGCCTCCCTCTCCAGTTTCCCCTTGTGCCCTTCTATCCCTCACTTACTGCTTCTGACACACTGACTTTCTCTTTGTCCCTCAGATGATCTTTTTTTTTTTTTTTTTTCAGCATTAAGGCCTTTGACTGACCTTGTCCCTTGGTCTGAATGCTCCTGCCCCACTCTTTGCTGAACTCCTGTTTATCATGCAAGAACAAAACTTCCTCAGGAAAGTTTCCCAGAATGCCTGAGAACTAGGTTGAGTCTTTCTGTTACAGGCTTTTGTGGTACCTTGCACTTTGCCTTCATAATCATTATTACAATTGACTATGTGTAGTTTTGCTTTAATATCTCTCTGTGCTGCTAGTTTGTAAGTCCATGAGAACTTATTCAAGCCTCTCTATTTCACCACTGGGGTCCCAGCCTCTAGAACAGTACCTGGACCATGAGGAATAAATGAATGAGAAAGAAAAACCAACTTCAATTGTAAAGCCATTATTCCCAAGGTAAGTTTGCAAAGCTGTTGTATATCATATCGATATATTTCTAAGGTTTAAACTCAAGGCCCCTGCCTTCCCTAACCTCTTCATCATCTCAATTCCCCTTTCTAACTGAGTTCAAAACTCTTTATCCAGATGCGCACTGTCTCTGCCACCTCTATAAGTCCTGTTTTGAGTACAAGCATACCTCATTTTATTGCACTTTGCTTTATTGCACTTCACATATATTGCATTTTTCTAAGACTCTCTACCAGCAGAAAGATTACGACTCACTAAAGGCTCAGATGATGGTTATAATTTTTTTAGCAATAAAGTATTTTTTAATTAAGGCATGTATGTTGTTTTTTAAGACATAATGCTATTGCACACTTAATATACTACAGTATAGTGTAAACATAACTTTTGCATGCACTGGGAAACCAAAAAATTTGTGTGACCTGCTTTATGGTAGTATCAACTTTATTGCAGTGGTCTGGAACCGAACCCGCAATATCTCAGAGGTATGCCCGTGTGTTTCCCTCCCAAACCCTCTCTGGTTCTCATCTTCTCTATTTCAGCTATTGGTGTCACCATTTCCTTCACTTCTTCAAAGTCAAAACCAAAGAAGCTTAAAAAAGAGCATTTAGAGGTGTCAGCCCAGTGGTGCAGCAGTTTAGTTCGCGCTTGGCAGCCCAGGGTTCACCGGTTCGGATCCCAGGCTCCTGCCGATACACTGCTTGTCAGCCATGCCGTGGCGGCGTCCCATATAAAGTGGAGGAAGATGGGCACGGATGTTAGCCCAGGGCCAGTCTTCCTCAGCAAAAAGAGGAAGATTAGCAACGGATGTTAGCTCAGGGCTGGGCTTCCTCACACACACAAAAAAGAGCATTTAGAGTTCTCTTTTGATTACAAAAGTATTATATGTTCATTGTAGAAATTTGAAAAATATATTTATAAAAAAACAAGAAAATAAAAACCAGCTATTTGTCTAACCAGCAATAATTATTGTAACTATTTTGATACACACCATTTCCAAATTTTTCTATGCATACACATACATTATTTTTAAAGTGTGGCAAGATTCTGCCTTCCTTTTTTAATTAACATTTTTATTATGGGAATTTTCAAAATAAAGAGAACTATATAATTAATAATTATCAACATTGTGTTATTTTTGTTTTATCCAATTACCTTACTTTATTTTTGATTATTATAAAGGAAATTCCAGACTTCATATAATTTCACCCTTTAACACTTCAGTATGAATCTCTAACACTGAAAACTTTTTAAAAACATAACTAAAATGTCATTATCATATCTAACAAATCTAAGAGTGAATCTTCAATTTCATCTAATACTTAGTCCATGTTTTGTTTTCTCTGTCTCAAAAGTGTCTTTTTACAGTAAGCTTTTTGAGTTAGAATCCAAAGTCTACATATTGTATTTGATTTATATATACAGATTTTTAAAAATTAGGAACATATTGATCAAGCTATTATGTAATCTACCTTTTTAATTTAACACACATTCTGCACATTTTCCCATGTATTAAAGATTTTTCTTCAGTGATTCTAAAGCCTGTACAATATTCCATACTTTTTATATCAACATCTTACTATTGGACATTTAGCTCATTTTCAATTATATCATCCACGAGTAAGTCTCTGATGTACATACATCAGACGTGACTCATGAAAAGTAGAAAATCTGGGCTCAAGATGAGTAACTGTATTTGTTAGATTTTTGATATTGCCAAATTGCTCTACAGAAGGGGTACACCAACTTACCTTCCTATGTGCAGTGTATTCCTTGCAAACAATGGGTATTATTGAAAACATTATTAATTTTACCCAAATCAATAGGCAACATAATATTTTGTTATTGTTTTTATTTGCCTTCCTTAGTGTGGTTAAATATGGATTCATATGTTTAATAGCCTTTTAGATTTCCTTTGAAATTTTCACGTTCATATTCTTTATTAATTTTTCTAATTTATTTTACATTTTATTATTGATTTGTAAGGGTTTTTGTTTTTTTAAACTTTACTGAGGCTATATTGAAGTACTATATTTTTGGAGTTTGTTCTCTGACCTTTCTACAATTATGTTTTATTCTTCCCTGTCACATCCTTAATCAATCCTAATTTTTAATCCTGGTTCCTTACAAATTCTTAAATGCATCAGCTTCTCTCTCATATAACAGTGCTGCACCTCTGACTGAACTTAGCAGCTCTTCCTTCTGACGATTTTTTTGTCTCCACTCTCTTTTCTAGTCAATTGTGAAGGCTGCTGCCTAATGAGTATTTCTATAACCACTTTCATCATATTGCTTCTCCATGTATGACTCAAAAATGGCTCTTCATAGCATATCAGATGAAATCTAAACTCCTCAGCCCAGCATTTAGTAACATCCACAGTTTGACTTAAACTCTCTTTTCTAAACTTATTTGATTCTTTTTGCACAGGGGCCATCCATGGCAGGCTGGATGATGTTCTCACTCTCCCCATCACACATCTCTTCTGACCATGTTCTTGCTCATCCTCCTTCTCAAAGCTCACTCCAAACAAAATTTCTCCATCTTCAGGGTCCATCTTTAAGTCCCACCTGTCCTGTGAAGTCTTCCGTGAGTTGCCTCACCCCAGAGATCTCTTCCTCCATCTTTCCAAATTCTTACAGTTAGCCCCATATGTCTTTTAGCATCTCCTAATTGTTCAACTATTTAATTTTGGTTTCCTCAATAAAAGAAAGTGTGATTCCCTTTTTGAGAGCAGGTACTGTGTCATCTTCTTTTGGTTCTTCTATAGAGCATGGATCATCCCAGGTTTGGACACTTACTAACAACAAATTCTTGATGGGAAGATGGTACTATTCATTTGCCAAGAGCAGAACAGGAACTTTCAAATCATTTCCCTGGTAGTGATAAATGGTCACAGACATCTGTAATCATTAATCCTGTCTTCCTTTCAACTAGTTTCATACATGTAAATCATGAGTAATTGGATTACATCCTCATTCAGCAGGAGTGGAATAGAATTTTCATCTGTACACAAAGCTGACTCACTGAAAGCAATTTAGTGGTCTCAGTAGATGGACCTGCTATACTGAAAGGCAGCCAACAGATGGGGAGTGTCCCTCTCTTAGTCAGGGGAGGGGAAAATATGAGATTCAATCTGTTTCTTTAAAAGCTGAATGACAAACACAAGATGATGTTCATAGAAGCTGTATTTCTAAGGGTAGGAAAATAAGATGGATGAACTCAGACTTCATTTAATAAAAGTTAAGCATACAAGTAAAAAAGGGAATCCATTTGTTTATGCTCACATCAAAGAAGAACATTGAAAGTCAAGGGAGTATGTCCAATGGTTTGCAAAGAGGCGCCTCCTGGGGACCTTTACAATCAATGTCGTCTGCAGAAAGTCACTGTCTTTGCTATAGTGAAGGGCAAATACTCTCCCAGTTGGTCTGCTTTTCAAGATTCTATGATGAACTCTACTCCTGGAAATGTTTGAATCAAAACAGAATGTTAAGGAGTCTAACTCTAAATACAAACTTAAAGTATGAGATAATTGCCCTGGCTCTATGGCAAGTTTTCAAAGAAATTATTGGAATGATATATTTTGTCAGAGAGCACGTTTTGTTCACTGATGTATCGTAAGTGCCTAGAAAAGTGCTTGGCAGTTAGTGCCCAATAAATTTTTGTTGAGTTTAACTGAATTGAATTATTCTTCAATTCTTGATTGTATGGTTGGATGCATACATGTGGGTACATGTGAATATACGTCTGAATGGAGAGAAAGGAAAAGCAAAAGCATGCGCTTGGTCCTTGCACTATAACATTCCAGATAACAGGATATACTAATGATAATGGTGTTTTCAATTTATAAAGTTTTTTCACCATTCATTCATTTGGTTAATACTTATTGGATGCCTATCACATAACAGGCACTGTGGTGGGTATCAGGGGTAAGGACATGGTACCTGCCTGTGTGTGGGAAAAATAGGCAAATAAATAGACTGTTAAAGTGCATATGTCAGATATAGAGGTATTCAAATGGGGCTTCAGGACAACTACCCAGTCATAGGGGATCAGGGACGGCTTCCCTAGGAGGTGCTGCTCAAGCTGAGACTGAAGAGGGAGGCCCACTCGAGGGACTGGCCCAGAGAGAAAAGAAAAAGGTATGTCTACTCTCTTGTCTAAAGAATATCCTTGCCTCACTCTTTTCTCGAGCATCTGCCCCTACCTGCTCCCCACTGGTGGTGAGATGGGGCCAGTCTGACACAGGATAGGTGGGTCCTAAGTAAATTGCTAAAACCCTTGCTGATATGGAGTTCCCTGCCCTGGGCAGGGGAGGGCACTGGCTGAGTGTCATTCCTTATGTAAGTCGTCTGTTGCCACCTCCCCACTCGCAGCTTGCCAGTGCTCTAGTCCCATGGCCGTGGCCTTCAGGTCTCTGCTGCATGCTGGTGGGAAGTGCCACTGCACCTGCCCAAGCACTGCCCCCTGGACTCTCAGATCACCCTGCTGCTGTCACTTCTTCAAAGAAATCTTTTGCTCCCTGTCCCAGCCTCCTGAGTGGCTGCAAGCAGGCCAGAATCACTAGGGAGACTCTCATCATTTTCTCTATTTCTGGAAGAGTGGGAGAATCATGTGCTGTGTTAAGCTCATCCACCTGAATTCGAGAAGCCCAAAGTTCTTTCCTGGGCTCCCATCCCCTTGGGGGTCAGTTGAGACTCTCTTGTGCCCTCTTGTCTTGGCTCCTGTCTGGAGGAACAACTGCATGGGCAGTGTATGTGGTCCCTGGTTTACTGTCTGTGGAGTCAAGGAAATACAATAATGAGGGTCATTATTGAATGGGTACCTATTTAGTGAGTACTGTGTGCGAGGGACTTTGCAATCATGATCTCTAATGATATCCACAACTCTGCAAGGTAACTGTCAGTATTAGCTGAGAAAAATGAGACTCAAAGAAGTTTAATAATGGGTCCAGGGTCTTACTAACTTGTAGACTCAAGACTCAAATTCTGGTGCATCTCACTCCAAAGCTATGGTCTTTCTAGAATGTCATGAGACTACCCACCCACCTCATCATACTGCTAATGCCTTATTTCCTGGGCACCCTTCTAATGGAAAGCTTCAGCTTTTATATCACCCACCTTCCTGTAGTGGCAGGAAAGAGGTTTCTGCCTCCAGATCATCTTATTCCACCTGACACACAGTGCAAACAACTCCAGGATGTCAGGCGCTCTCATGGTCAGGAGTACGTGACCTCTTCTCCCATCTCCTAACTCTTAGAAACAGTAGCAAATGATACTTCATAATGCCTTTAAACCTTTGGGTTTATTATTAAATGGCTGTGATATACCAGCCACTGGGAATACAAAGATAAGAGACAAATCTTGACTTCAAGTCCAGTAAGAGCACCAGACTCAAGGTCAAATAGTGGCAACGTAGTACAGAAAATGCAGCAATAGGATTGTGTATAAGGAACAGTGATAAGAAAGAGGCAAGATCAACTCTGCTTAGGGAGTTGAGGATAATTCACTAAGAAGGTGATGCTTGGGCCAGACCATGAAGCATGAGTAGGAGTTTGGGAGAAAATAAGGGAGGGACAGGACATTGGACACAGAGGGAGTTAGAGTCAATCTCAGGGTCCTACCCTGGCTTGGCCAACATTACTTGTGTGGGCAAGGATAAGACACAGCCCCTCTGGGTCTCAGTCTCCCCTTTACAAGGAAAAGGTTGCAATAGCTACTGATAAATCTTCAGTAGGTCCTTTCTGGCTCTGAATGTATGAAACTACATCAGAAAAACCTGGGCCAGTGTTCTTGTTTCCTCAGATGAGCATGAAACTCCTTAGTCCTAATAGTCTCTGCAGAGGGAAGGGCATTCACCCTTTGAAGCTTCCAGGAGCCCATTTAGTAAATGAATGCTGGAGCTACTGTGGGATTGCCTCACAGCTTGCAGTTGTCATCAGCTTAGCGTCCTCCTAGAGACACACTCACACCTGGGCTGCCCAGCAGCCAGCTCCGAGAAAGGGGCTAACTGTCTTCCTATTTCTTCCTCTGATTATAGGGATTCTGTTAATGATGAATGTGGGTAATGCAGCATTTCAAAACGAAGGACAATTTAAGGTTTTTAAGTAACGTTTCTATATCTAATTGCAAAAGTAACACATATTCATTGTAGAAAATGTTAAAAAGTAGCAGGGAAGAAAATATTACCTGTCAGTTCTTTACTAAGAGATAATTATGTCAATATTCTGTTCTTCAAGTGTGAATTTTAGCAAAAGAGAGAGAACAATAGTGTGCTATACATTCTCTTTGTAACCTATCATTTTCACTTAATAGTATGATGAAAGTATACAATTAGCACTCTTCTGGGGCATTATTTTCAATGACTTCATAATATTCTGAACATTATATGACTTATTCCTGGTTTATTTAACCAGTCTTCTATCACTGAGCGTGGAGATTGTTTTTGAATTTTTCACAACCATAAACAACACTGTGATGAACATCTTGTAGCTAAATCTTTGTGCACATAAATGATTATTCTAATCCCAGGAAAGGTGTTAAGCAGGCAGACTGGATTTAGAAAGAAGCTTTCTGCAAGGCTGCAGGGACAGCAGCTTTGTTTAGAAGGAGTTCTCTCCCTGGTTGTATGTGCTTAGAATGACTGGCCAACCCTAGACCACAGCTCCCCCTGCTGAGCTGCGATGGTCCAGCCACCCGGCACCTCCCCATGTGCTCTGAATCCCTGCCAAGGGGCTGGGGCCTCCCAGCTGAAAGCCACTCCTCAGCGTGGGACAGCACCTTGGGGAGAAGGAGGAGAGGACTTTCAGCAATTTTTCATGACACCAGGCTTCTGTTCAGTGCTGTGGATAATTAAAAATAGACCCCCACCCAGGCCACATCTTTAGTCTAAAATGTACTGTGGGTGGATTTTGGAATTGGTTCCTGAGGGACAGGGAGAAGCACAGCCCTCCAGGACATCTGAACTTGGAGGAGAAAGGGCTCCAAAAGTGTTGTGTGGAGATGGGTCCTCCGTGGGCCACGCTCAGCTAGATGACCTCATAGGTCCTTCCCATCTGTAATTCTGGTGATTATTGGAACAGAGTTTAGAATGTGACTAGACGCAGAATACAAACATTTAACAACTAAACCAGCTCCTGTGGAGTTATGGACACATTCTCCTTCTCTGTATTTTCAGCCTGAAATCCATCTCTGTTCTCTCTGATATTTGGGGCTAGCTGCCTCCCTTCCTTGGTTAGCTTGGCTAGGGGAAGCTCCGTCTTCCTGAGGTGGTGGTAGAAGCACATTCTAGAGCCCACTGTGCCCAGACGATGGAGCTGCCTACTGCAGTCCTGCCCAAGCGTGAAGGAGAGAATGAATCCACACCCCTCCACCACTTTTTATTAACTGGCCCTGATATAACTAGGACACTTGGGACAGGGCCACAGACTTCCTGCTTCTCCCTCAGCTTAATACGCATCCTCAGCTTTTTTTCACCTAGAATGAAAACAATCGGCACAGCAGGAGCACAAACGTGGTGATGAGATGGTGATGAGGCTGTAATATTCTGCTACAGGTCTGCCGTTCGTTTGTCCAAACCTTATTCAACACACATTTATCACTAGAAAGGGATACATTCATCTATTTATCTTTAAAATCTTTGCAGGCAAGAATCTTTGTCTAGCTTGTTTACTGCAATATGCTTAGGCAGAATAGCATGCCCTCAATAAATATTTGTTGAATGAATGAATGAATGAAGCATCTAGTATGGCAAGGTACCATGCTAGGTGCCAGAAAGCAACATGGCATAATGGCAGGGCCACTGGATTTGCACGGTTCTGGGTTCTGCTCTACATTCTGGCCTCCATTTCCTCTTCTGAAAAATGGGACTCAACGCCCGCCTCATAGGGAGGTTGCAATGATTAAATCTGTTGGTCAAATGCCTAGCCCACCACCAGGGCTCAGCAGGTCCCGGTGAGTCCTTATCGTCCTTCTCCTTCTGCACCTTCTGGACTGTACAACTCCCTGAGGACTGAGCCAGGCTGGGAAGATGCTCGAGAAGGGAGGGCTGGCTGTTTCTATGTTCCGCTGTGGCTGCCTTGTATCTGGTGGAGGAAACTGGCTGTGCCTACACAAAGTCATCAATCTCTTTTCAGGCCACACACCTGGAACTGGGAACTGGAAGAGATCGGCTCCAGCAGCAGCTGGTTCATCTTATAGCTACAGCCCAGACACATGGAGAATTTAAAGAACAGAAGAGAAGGAGGTTTTCATCCCTCTCCACAAAAAAGAGTGAAGCTTCACTTTTATTATGTACACTAGCATATTGGCTTGGCAACTGAGGTATTCCTTTTATAGCATTGCTTTGCATAAGACTGCATGATTCCAACTTACAGTACACCAGAGTTTGATTATATTTAAAAGTCAAACATGGAAGATGTCCATTGTCCACATCAGAGAAGAAGGAAAAGCAGTGGCATGAATCACAATTCTATGTACACTAATATGTCCCCAAACTAATCGCTTATATGCTTAAATAAAAGGCAAGCTGATTACATTTCAGAAGAAGTCTTATATTTCACACCAGAAACCTAAGCTGAAATATTTTCGTGTGATAACATTTCTGATAGAGGCAAAATAATTTAAACAAATAATTAGCCTTGAGAATAAAAGTGTACACAAAAGCACAATTAATGAATTTACTAATTGTTCTTCCCTGCTGTGGACATTGCTCAAAGTTGAATTTTAAGCTATTACATAAATATAAACTACTGCACCAAGCCACAAAACTGGATGACTCACCATTAGTCATTAATGTTGCCTGAAAAACAGACTCAGGCTCTCAGAGAGAAAATGTGTTCACCTAGGCAGACATTATTTTGAAAATAAAGCAAGTCTGAGATGATAAACTGATCTTTGAGTCTTTGGGAAAAAACATACACACACAAGAGATTTGTGGGTTTTAATGCCCTATGTAAATATCAGACAGGCAACATTTACCTTATTTGAAATTCTCCATTAGCTGAATAGGAATGAATTTGGTCTGTCCTGACCATGTGGTCAAGTGCATCCACCCTCCCTCTCTATCCCAGTCCTTGCTGAAATGCAATCAAAATGTGAACTAAAATGCCTTTTGTGTTGGATATTCTCTACATGTGATGGAAGCAGCTTCCTCCCTTACCTCCTCTTCGTCTTCATCTTTTCCTCCTCCTTCACTTCCTACAGAAGCAGTGTATTCTGGATTTGCCCAGAAGGCTACAAGCTATAGAAACTGTAAAACAGAAACTGTTTTCATGTTTTCCCAGCCCGGGAACAAAAGTAGGAGAAAGCAACAGAGGGATAGTCAAGGGTTAGATAAATTCCTGGCAGAACTGTTGGGTGTTTCCTTAAACAGAACAACAACAAAAAATCGTTGTATCCCTCAGGGTAATTGTTTTTCAATATGGCTCCAAAATATTGTTATTTCTAATTTTTATATTTTATATTCAATAACACTACACCTATAAACAATGAACTTTAAAGTAAACCTACTCATATAAAGAATTGATCATTTATATCTCTGACTTTGGCGTCTTATGGGACTGCATATAGATTGATATCAATTCATAAAATGGAACATTCAGACACCCATCACATGGTGGTGTTTTCTTTCCCCTCATCTACACTTTATAACGTGATTGATCTATAGCATTATGGTCTGATCTCAATAGGGACAACTGCAAATAATAAGAAGCTCCAGGATTCTGGAAGGGCTGCAGTGACAGATATTGTAGAGGGGAGAAAAAGGAGGTGAGTAGTCTAACGGAGGAGGTTCAAATACTAAAACTTATTTGGAAAAACTGCTTTATGGTATTCCACTGGGTGGGAAGGCGAAGATCGCCCAGAAGCAGGGACAGTAGTACCTCTTCTCTGGCCAGAGCAAACATCCATAATGTCCAAAGTGTCATGTTCCTAGGTATAGGGCCTGGGTCCATGGTGTGGCTAGGGCAGGGAAGGGGACAGTGTAATGATGTAATTTTAGGGGCTTAATGCAGGATCCTCTCTCCCCACCAACATGAGGTTTATGTTTAAAGGTTTGTTTACCTCCCCCTCCACCACTAACTGAGCGCAGAGGAGAGATCAGAGGAGAGGAGGGAGATGGGGCCCCTTGCTGCTCAGGTCAGTCTTTACTGGTGGCAGCGTTGATGAGGTCACGATCTCTTCAATTTTGTTTGTCCAGACAATACATTTCTGATGATTTGGGTAATTTCAGCAGAAACAAGGGCCCGGATGCCTATGTGTGTGGGAGGAGTCTGGGGAGGGGAAGGAGTGGGCGGTGGGGGGAGGGGATCTGACTTTGAGGGCACAAAGGACACAGAAAAAAGATGGGAGAGGCAGGCAAGCCAAGGTATTTTTCCATCTTTATATTTTGCTCAGGGCCATCCAAGTCCACCAGTGCAAGCTCTGGCTCCCCTGAGGTCTACTGGAGAGAAATTTCTACAGGCAGAAAATCTAAGCAGCAAGGGCTCCTCTCAGCCCTTGTGCAGCTGGGAGCGTGCCTGCTGCAGAGGTGCCCTGTGGGAGGAAGATGTCCTGGGGGCTCGGCTTGGACAGTCCCCTCAAAAGGGGTGTGGGGGCTACCTTGTGCTGCTGTCTCATGATTCCTTCTGTTCTGTACTCAGGATCCCAGAGGAATGGCTGGGTGCCCAGGTGCCCTGTCTTCTCCCTCCGTTTGGATCCCGGCTCCATCATCTCCCACCTGTGTGACCTTGGGACAGTTTTTGACCTTTCTGTATCTCAGTTTCCTCCTGCCAAGTGGGGATAGTAATAGGACCCACCTTATAGACCTGCTATAAAGATTCAATGAGATAATCAATAGAAAGCACTAGAACCAAGTGTCTGGAACCAAGTGTCATAAATGTTAGTTAAAATCCCAAATGGCTTTCCCTTCCAAAGTGTGCAAAACTAGCTCTCATATCCAAGAGAAGAACGAATCAGAACTGCTTTGAGTTTTTTTCCTAGAATGGTTTCCAGAATGATTTGGCTTCTGGAGAGGGAATTATAAGGCAGCTGAACTTCTCCGGTTCTGTCTTCCACTCATTATCGTGCAGGAGTAACACAGGTTAATCGCATAGCTAATTAAGAGATAACATTAATGGAATCTGAGTTGGTGCCCTGATAAAGCCGAGCTCTGGCAGATAAAGGCTGAGGTGGAGCCAAGCCATTTATTTGAGGAGCAGCAGGGCTCCTATCGGGCCACCAACTCCAGTTCCATTAAAGTTATTGATATCACACCCCAACCTAAAACTGTAGGAAAATGCAATGTGTCTTTTTTTCTGTTTCTTTTTTCCAGGGAAACCTAGCATTAGCTGGACCAGTTGAACAAATACAACAGTAGCTAGGTAATAATGAGCACCTATAATTGAACAACACACTTAATAATGAATTAATGAATAAATGAATGAATGAACATTAAAGAAATTCATTCAGAGCAAACATGGCTGCAATTAATATGGTGCCCTTTGCAGGGGGACATTGACAGGGCATCCAGCAGAACCGATCCCTCCCTGAATTGATCAGTTGTTTTTTTCAGAGCTTTGCCTCCGAGCAAATCAATGAAGGACCTGAAGTACCATGTCTATATTTCTCCTTGTCTCCTTGCGGTTCACTGGATGAAACGGTTTTGGAGATTTCTTCTCCTCCTTGCTTTAATAAGTTCTCTCTTGGCTTCTTTAATTGTTGCTTTTTTTTTTTTAACCTTTCCTGGGGAATAATGATCAATTACTGCATTCAGCAAGCTGATAGCTGACAAATTCTATTTGACATAATGCAGCCATAAAGGAAGAGCCATCACGCTAACTACGTGGCTGCTTCATAAGGAGCAGTAGGGATTATATTGCACCCTCCACGAGGGCTTGGGCAATCTGCAACTAGCCAAGTGCATTTCTGAGAGCCACCGACAGCCCAAAAGATAGCCTGACACCAGCTTCAGAATGCTGTCGTCTCTGGTCTTGGATTTGGTGACATCCTCCCTGACTGCGTCCTCACAACTTCCCACACACAGGCTGCTCTTGCCCCTTGCCTCTGTTCCCTCTTGGGGCAAATTCCCTTCAGAGTCAACAAGCTCCAACAAAGGCCTTTGACAGGATGAGGGGAATCAGCCACTGAAGCAATGCGACTTCACTTGGCGTTCCAGTGCTGAGAACGTCAAATACCAATACGTCATGAGGAGTAAACACGGGGCCTTCTGAGAAGCACACGTCGGTAAAATACAGACTCGTCCACGGTCCAGACGTGACTACAACTGTCTGTCCAAATGCCAACCCAGCCACTTTCATAAACCTTGAACTCTCTGAGCCTTGAGATAATGTCCCTAAAATCCAGTGCCTGGAACATGTCAACGCTCCATGAAGGGCACTTCCTGCTGTTACTGTAGCTGGTATTGCTGTTATGGTCAGCTGTAGCGTTTATAGTCCAGACCTAAGTGAGGTCAGAGCCAAATTCCAAAGGAGTGTAAAGTAAGAGGAGAAAGGAGCTAAGCCATCTCGGTGATGAACTCGGCTAACCGGCCAATTCACTCCCGACTCTTTGGTTCTGACGTCCTGTATTATGGTTTCAGGTGGGAGTGAGTTTAAATTCAAGGAAAGTTTTGTCAATTTTTCAGCTATATAAATTAAAAATAAGTTGAAAATCGAACATTCACATACTTTTGTGCTCTTTAAAATTCCCGTTTATGGAGTCTCAAAAGAAGATACATTCCTTTCAGCAATTTGCCAAATAAATCTGAACACGCCTAAGACGCTGAAACTTAAGGCAAACATTCTTTCTTTTTCCTCCTGAAATTTTAAGCAGAAGTTTTCAAATAAGATTAGATGTCATAATCATGTTGCTATATAGGAAGGTCTATCATGAAGCCTTATAAACACATATTATACTATTTATTTCAATTGCCTCATTAAACAAGTAACTCATACGTGTGTAAATATGGGATAACAAAAATAGCCTACGAGAACCACATGCCAAAGGTCCTCGTGGTGGGGGAAGGAACTGGCAAAGTAAAGAAACTCACAATTAAGAATTAAATCTCTAAAATCTACACACAAAGCTAACCAGAGTTTTAAGGAGATGCTGACCTACCGTGCCTATGTACTAAAGAGTAAATTCTATTCTGTTCAGTCCTTGATAAATACACACAATTTCCATGTTGAGCTAACGCTAATTACCGACAATGTCAATATGAGGTACGTGCCCAAGAACACAGAATAGCTAGCGGACATGAGAATTTTCTTGATGCTTTTATTGGGGTTAGGATACCAGGGAACAGAACTTGTGTTTTTGAACCCCAGATAAGCCAATTCCCCTCTGAGTATGTCCCTCCACATCTCGTTTCCATCTGGAACAAGGATGCTGTGCATAGATGCTATGGCAGATGCTATACAAGAGTGGCTCTATGGGTCAACAGAAACATCTGACTTTGTTAGAACGTACAAGACATGCCAGAGTCGGAGGAGAAACTTGCTCCTGACCCACCCCGTCTCGCTGTGAGGAATCAAGCTTCTATTTTCTGAAGTCTTCATTATACCCAGATTTGCCTCAGTCTCCTGCCTCAGCTTGTCTCTCTTTTTCACACCTTGACTTCTACAATATGTTAAGCACCATCTGTATTCTTTCACCTAATTCTTTGTGATTCTTTTCAACTCAGTTTTTATTTACTTCATGAGGGCAAAAACAGTTCCATTTATTTCTCCCTATTCCCTGAGCCAGATGCACAGTCTCTAGCATATAGAAGGTGTTTCTAGAAGTGTTTATTGAATTGAATTATTGAGTAGTCCTCTGATTATCCCTTCTTGTTCCTATTGTGTTTGTCTCCCCCGGGGTTCCTTAAGAAAATGGCTCTTAAACATTACCCTTTCCCAACTCACTACACATTCCTGCGTATCTCTCAGGTGGTCGATGTCTTCAGCTCTCCTGGGGTCTCAAAAATGTTCTTAGCTCCTGGGAATGGAGCCTTTACTCTTTCCTTCCCCCACATTTTCTCGCTGAAAAATTGCCTCTGCTTCCCTTGCTCAACAAACCACCTAAGTGGCTTCTAGGCGAGCCTTGTTTTTGCCTGGGCCCACCGTGAGTGTGAAATGATGAGACACTGAAACCCCAATCTGCCACAGCCATGGAGGATTTTAACTGTGACTCAGGGGATACCTTGGCCTCAATGCTTCTGCTCAATGAAGGTTGCATTCTGAGCCTCGGTTCTTGCTAGAAGTTATTCTTCCAACAGAAGGAGCAATGTAGATCCATCTTCACTCAGTACAGCTCAGGTAGACAGACAGGCCATCCGCAAGGAGACGGAAACCATTCTAAGTGATACTTCTCTGGCAGCAGGTATTGTGAAGTTGGCATTGGAGAAAAGCAAATGCTCTTTAGCAATAAATTTGTGCAGTCCCTGCCTTTTTACTGAAAAGTCGTATATACTATCTAATCATGTTCTGCAAATAGCACTAAGTGTCTATATCAAGACAGAATCCAGTCAGAAAAACAGACCTTGCATCAGTTCAATAGAGGGAATTTTATATGGCGTACTGGTTACAACGGTGTTGGAAGAATAGAAAAACAAAAATGAAAAACAGGTGGCAGGAACAAACCAGAGATTTATAACAGTGGGAAGCGTCTAGAGCTTGAAGGGCTGAGGTAGGCAGTGGTGTTTCGAGAGTCCAGAGTTCAATGGCAACTAGAGTCACAGAGGGACGGCCTGTCCCAAGGATCTGAGACCCAAGCAGAGATGGCAGAAATGCCACCTGAAGCAGAAGGAGATGGAAGAAATACCTTGGATTCCCTTCCTCCCACTCTAAATGACCCAGAGTAATTTGGAACCCAGTGAACTCCAGTACTTTGCAATAACTCCAGTGAAGACTTCTATGGGCTAAAAACTGTATGGGACACATTCAGGAGGTTTAGAAGTACTTGAACATGCGAGAAGAAAATAAATCTCAACCACATCAGAACAAAGACTAGTCTTACCATAGTCTTTTATGAGGTTTGTTTTTTTTCAGCTATTTCTTTTATAAAGAATAAATGAAACTTGATAACAGATCTAGTATAGATTCATTTATGATTTCTTGCATGTAATTATACTTTATGGTTTACTGCACATAGTTCTCATTTCATAGCATATGTTCAGTCATTTCAATTAATGTTTTTATTATCTTCATAAAGTCTGGCATTGAAGGATTCTTCCAGGTATTGTCACAGATAGATATTTGAGTAGGATGGTCCCTTCTTGACCATTATAGGAAAGATATTTGGTGCCCAAATTAGATAAATAGGATGTGGCCTTTATGATGTTTATTTTTGACTGGAAAAGCTACAAGTTACACAACCATGGACACATTTCCCACTTCTTGTCTTTTAGCGCAGGTCATCTCTGACATTTCACTTTGTTAGGCAAGACAAATGGAGAATTGTTTATTGTCTCTTAAAAAGTCTTACCCAACTTTCCGTCAAAATCTGAGACACCAGAATGTTCTTATTCCCCTAGAGAGTACCTTAGGTCTTCTTCTAGTTCCCTTCTTTCTTTCTCTCACTCTTTATAACTAAGTCCCTATCCCAGGCTCTGATTTTCTGCTATCTGAACTTTTACTGTTTTTCCTCCAGAAACTTCTTTTCCTTTTCACTAATCAATTAGAAGAGAGTGTCATGTCTTATCAACCAAACCCTGATCCTACTCTTCAATTTAGAGTTTCTGTTTTGGTCCCAGCTGTTCACACTTCTTTCTGCTCTCCCTCTGCCTCCCACCTCCTCCCTTTGGCCCTGGTCCCTGGTCTGCTCATGACCTCCACCCAGGGAGCATCTCTGTGACTTCCTCTGTCCTTCACTGCCTTTCTATGCCGCAGAGCCCTCTCCTCCTCACATGCTCCAGATGGCCTCTTGCCTCCAGCCCAATCTCTATCCTACACAAGTTCTTGAAACTTACTCTGTTCACAGAGTAGAGGAAAAATATCCCATCCTCTGAAGTGTCACAGAAGAAAATCTCCTTTTAAGTTCTTTGAGAAATATTGACAAATCAACATGTTCATTATATCCGGTATTTGGAATAAACAACCTTAATGGCTTTGTTTCAATTACACTTCATTTCATAAAATGGAAGCTGTTCATGACCTCCCTTCTGCTCTTCCTCTCTCCTGACCCCATAGCAAGCATCTTCCCCAAAGTACAAATCAGAGCAGCAAATCCAGGTTAAAGCAAGCTCTGTGGCAATCCAGAGCCTTACACCAGACCCCAAACTCCTCCAACTCGCAATCCTGGTAGCCGAGGAAGGGGAATGCCCGTCATTTCAAGGGCGGGGACCCTCTGTGGAGATTTCTCAGCCTCTCATCTTAATGAGTTTAACTCCAGAGATGGGCAGCTAGAGCATTCCCGCTGAGCATAATTACCATGATGGGGCACCTGGGGAGAGATTGTCACAAAGATAACTGGGTCTCAGGCTATTTAGCGCTTTACAGATGAGAGTAAGGTGGTGACTTGGAAAAATGAGGTCTGGTTCAGATAGGAAGACTGCTATGGTTCATTTTCCTCCCTCCTGTAGAAGCGTAAACTGTTGTGTTTCTAATTGATGTGCATGAGCCCAGGGCACAATATGGATTCAGGTGAGAAATCATAGGATCCCAAGGCCGGATGGGACTGGAGGGGTCATCCTGTCCACCTCCAGCCTGCAGGCAGGACTGCTGACAAACCATCTCGGAAGGAGGACTCGCTACGCTTTTCATCACAACCTCCGGAGGACTGAACACATAGATAACCAAGGGCTACCTGGGCCCTGACTCACACTACAAAGGACTGTTTGGATGTGTTTATTCTGGCTCTCCTTGCTTAAAAGCCCTACCCAGGGTCAGGGGCAAGTCCCTAGCACGGGCAGCTTAGAGCAGCATACTGAAATGTCAAAAACTCACCCGGCAGCATGAATATGCTGAAGAACACACAAGAAAAATATATTGAATCATCTTGTGCAAATTCACACCTCACTGAGGAGCTGCGAGAGGGCAGCGATCTCTCAACCACTGTCGAACTCTAACTGTGAGTGGCAAGATGGGATGGGTCTTCTGCTTTCCCCAAAGAAAAAGCCCATGGAGGACCTAACACAGGGAATGGTGGAGAGGGGATGCGACGGTAGCCCTGAGGCCATTTAGAAGCTGATATTCAGATGCCTACAGAAAGCAGTTTGCTAAGTGCAGGTGGAAAGATGTAGGGGGTTTGGGAACTGCAATCTCCTCTCTGACTTTAGTGCCTCCCTTGCCCATATTAGTGTAACAACACGGAGAGGTTGGGTTTAGGACTGAATGTAAGTGAGCCAAGGGGGATGGGTCCTAGGAACTGGCAGAAGGAGCTAACAGTCCCATGCCGCTGCTCGGACTAGATAGCTTCCAACAAAAAGCCTGGACACATCCCCAAGATGCCAAGGAACAAGGGAAAGTTGTAGGGCAAGTAGGCCCTGCTCTCTGCAAAGAACATAAGTGGAGCTTTCTCTCTGGACTGTCCACATCTGGAGCCATTGGATTTCCCACGTCTTAGAAGACTTTGGAGGAGATTGAAGAATCTATCCTCTTGGCCAGAGGTCAACAAACTATAGACTGTTGCTTATTTTGGTATAGTCCACAAACTAAGAATGGTTTTTACATTTTTAAAGGGTTGAAGAAGAAGAAGAAGGGGGAGGAGGAGGAGGAGAAGAATGAGAAACATAGACCATATCTGGCCCACAAAGCCTAAATTACTTACTGTCTGGCCCTTTATAGAAAAAGTTTGCTGACTCCTACTCTAGGCCGCTGGTTCTCAAATTTCATGTTCATAAAATCCACTTAGGGCACTTATTAAATATTCAGATTACCCCCTTCAGGCAGCTCACTTAGCAGATCTTGGACTGGTCCCCCAGCATCTGCATTCTAACAAAAACCAAAGATAATTCTGTTGTAGGTGAGCATAAGATGACCTTACATATGTTCCCTTTCAATTAATCAGTAAGTACATATTTTACAATTTCCATGAGGCCAACTCTCTGCTGAATGTGGTGGGAGAGACAACTGGTGGAAGATAACTCACCCCACTCCATTGGAGAATTTGCAATCTAGTTAGGGGGAGGAAAGCTTCTCAAGTGAAACTACTAGAGATAAGTCAGGGACAAATGGCATGGGGCTGATTCTACATGAACTGGGATTTTGGGAGCAGGGCTACCATGCACCGTTGTGGTCACTCTGGTTGCAATTCGTGTGGAATGGATTATTTGAAAAAGAGTCAGTAAGGTTTGGGATGTGGGGAAGGTATCAACTGCAAAGGCACAGAGCTGGAAGGGGCTTTTGGAATGAAAGGTATGAAAGTGTGGGCAGAGAGTAGAATGGTCTGACCACCGAGGACAGTCTGGAGGGCAGAACAAATGGGCTTCCTCTTCATAGCAAGAATTACTCAGAAGAGTAGCTTGTCCTCCTTCCTCTTCTTCAAGTCTTGTTAGATCGTAAGCCATGGCAAGCAGGATTCTAGATCTTTCTATCTAAAACTATTTTTGCCATTTCCCACCCCCTCCGCACCTGCATCCACCTATATTCTCTAAGCTCCTATCTCACTGAGATTTTCTTATTATGCATGACTAATTTATGCCTCTGTTTCTTTGCAGAAGCTGTTCTTGTAGACTAGATTATTCTTTCCATATCATCTTCTTGTTTATAAAGAAAATTCAGTCTCATCTCTCAAGACCCAGCCCAAGCATTATATTTTCCATGAAGCAAAACTTTCTCCAATATCCTCCCTTCCTAAACAGAGCTAAGCAATTTTTCTTTTTGCACCAGTCTGGTACCTTGAACAAAGCAAAGGCTAGGGCTTGCACTGTATTAGAATTATTTGTTTTCACTTCTCTCTATCACCTATAAAAGACTATGACCTCTTTGAGGTCAAAACCATGTGAATCCGCTTTCATTTCCATGCTGCCTACAGCAGTGCACATAGTGGGTAGTAAACATTTCTTCAATGGATAGCAATGTTCATAAGTAGGACATTTTCAGTTTGTGGAGGCCCCTAAACAGCACAGGAATGTGGCCTTGTTGTTACTATCAATGAGTCCAATATGGGTTCTTAAATAGGGGGTGACATTATGATTCCATTTTAGATAACTTATAAAGAAAATGTTAATGGAAATTAAGATGATTTGTTGAATAGGTAGGAAAGCTGGAGATTCCCCCGGAGGAATACAATGTCTTACTTCTTTGATAATGACACTTGGTGTCTCAGAATCCTTAAATTCAATAACCATCTGCAGAAGAAGATCATGGGTGAGATCTGAGCTGGGCACTGTCCAACACAGTATGTCTCAGCTGTGGCATCTGCTATTTGATAACCAGAGTGTTCATATGGCTATCAGAAAACCTACTGGTGCCCTGGAAGGCCAGGAAAAATAAAAAATAATAACTTTAATATCACCTACAGTTTTAATCTCAGGAATTTTGTTAAATTACAACTTGAAACTACTCATAAAGGGAAGTGGTTTTGTAACAACTAAGGCAAATGATTTACCCTAAGGACAAGAACCAACATTGTATGCATAGAAACTGGAGGAATTCCAGAGAACAACCCAAAAATACAAAGACAAAGGAAAATAGGTCCTATGGAGTTTAATAAAAGTTAGACAATTAGAGGGAAGAGATGATGGAAGGGGCTAAATTGGACCAAGGCAAGTGGAAACGATGATTGGGTTTCTGAAGCAATAAAGAGGAGGTCCAGAGTAGGCAGGAATATAAAAACATTTCCAATCGGTGGTCCTAGGATTCTGAGTCTTGTTTGTCAAGGATGTGGATATTATTTGGTAGGGATGTGGCAAAGCCAACTATCTGAATTCCAAGGACATCGAGCCAGGGCTTATATTTCTCTGACTTGTCACATCTGTGTGGGGCCAAATAGTAAATGCAATCTAACGGAATGGGAGCAGTGTGTCACTTCCAGGCCAAGAAGGTTAAGTATCAATGTGCCTTCCCAATACTCTCTCTTCTTCTACAGGCCCTGGATTAAAGTTTGGAAGCATCTCAAGACGGGAGAAGCCAGGATCCCTGGGTCACAGCTTGGAAGAGGGCTCCCCAGGAAAACCGCCAGAAGGAATATTCATATTGGTCTTTATGCGAGAGAGAAATAAACTTTTATTGTGTTAATCCTTTGAGATTTGAGGTTGCTCGTTACAACAGTTGGCCTATCTTAATTCAGGGTAGGAGACTAGATTTCCAGGAGACTTTCAGGGAGAAGCTAAGTTACAGCGTAAATTATAATTTGTGGCAGGGCACAAGTAGGGTAGGAAGAGTTCCGGGTGGTCTTGGGGCAGATACAAATATAGATGGAATCTAGGCCAGCAGTCCTTTTTCCCCCATTGATTTTTGCTGGGGGCAGGCAGCCTTCGACTCATTGATTTTAGCTGCTGATTAAGTCATGTTCTCCAGTCTGTCAGCAGTCACTTCATTTCCTTTCATCTCAGGTTTTCACCTGCTTGAAGCCCCACAACAAGCAGGATCTTGAGTCTGCAAATGAACATTTCAGAAGGGCTTTAAAAATGGCTCCCTTCCCTGCATGGCAGCGTTCAGCCTAGTCTCTTCCTCCCTCCTCCAAGACAATCGTTCTCAAGCCTATTGCCTGTCAGACAGAGGAGAATGCTAAAGCTGGAGGCAGCTGATCTTCACAGAGGCTACAGCAGGGCAGAGTTCCATCTGGAGGAAGCTGGCGACCTACCGGGAGTTACCTCAAGACCGAAATGCTCCTTTCTCTTCCACAGAACGAGCTGTGGAGATACCCAAGACCCAAAGCGAGCTTTATAGCAAACAGGAACTAAAGAGCATACGGCAGGTGGTAGCTCACATGCCAAAGCAAACCTCATTCCAGTTGAAGAGGGGGCACAAAAATAGAATCTGATATGGCCCAGAGTGCTCGGAGTGGGAAAGAAGATTCTAAATCTCAGGACAGATCTGTAAGAAAGGGAGGAGGTGGAATATTCTCTCTCCCTTTCTCTCTTTCTCTCTCTCGCATCTGTGGTTGCTTAAACAAACAAACAAAACAAGATGGCTGCTGATGGATAGCTAGCTCCTGAACACCGGCTGACACACCTACGTGCCAGGTTTGCCCAGCTGTACAGATGCCACAGCTGATCTGTCTGTTGAGCGTGCCACACACCGCTGCTGATCAATCTGCACATGCCAATTACTCGATTTAGAGCGGGCTGGGGATAGCATGCAGAACAGGGAGGAAATTGCTCTTGGGTTCTTCTCTGTGCCCCTGCTCTACTCTCTTCCCTCGAGGAGAGAGTGAGGGACAGTGAGAGCCAAACCCTCCCTGCACTGCACCATCTTGCATGTAATACCTGAGGACAATGTTTGGTGTCACCTCCACCCCACCTCCCAGAAGAGCCTTGAGGATCAACACAGATTGAAAACTTCGGATAGACAGGAAATCGGGCTCCCTTTTGTGGCAGATGCAAATTCTGTCACCAGGCTGGGGGAAAGCAGGTGATTGTGCATCCTCGTTAGAATTTCTGACATGGATAGAGATTCATTTTGTGCTGTCTTTTCCCTTCTTCCCTAGGATAATAGGGACACCAGAGTGTTAACTTCCTGCACAGAGGGCTGGAATCTGCTATTCTCTCTTCTCAAGGAGGTCAACTCCCTGGGCAGCCTAGCCCCAGACATGCTGATTGTGGAGTGGGTGGGGGAGTGGCCAGTGTAGCACTGGGGTTTGTGTGTGTGTTGTGCACAAATGATGTTTAGTCAACGTGTCTTCTGGATTTCTCGTTACCAGTTTGAATAGCCAGCTGAGGGACTCCCAGGGAAGGCTGGCTGGACCTAGCAAATAAGAGAAACCCCAGGTCCAAATGGCAGCCTGTGGAATGAAGAGGCCCTGGGAGTCATGGGCTATGCTTCTGGGCCAGCTGAGCAGCACACCTAATGTACATTTCCAGGACTCTCATCTTCTCCTCTCCTTACCAAATCCTGGACAGCCATTGCAGAGGTCTTTCTTTCTCTTCTTGTCTTTCACAAACCCTGCTCTCCTCTTCTCTCCCTAAGCATTGGCTCATGCATCTTACCTACAGCCTGGAGCCTGGCCTGCCCTCCCTTCATAATCTCCGCTCTGATCACCTTAACCAGAGGGATCTCTCCCTTTCCTCTGTGGCGATTATTGTCTGAATATTTCATTTAATTCTGCTGTACACCGTATGGTTTGCGAACTCCTGAAGATAATTAGTGCAGTGGGTGTTGGCACTCTGTCTTGTGCATTTTGGCATCCCTATACAGTGCCAATAAATAGTGCTATTCAACTATTAGGCTTGAAATAAATTTTGGCTAAAATGAATGAGTTCTCAGGAAGCAGCAACTTGAAGATTTGCCCCTGTGAAACATATGCCTCAGAAAGAATATCAACCACAAAGACCCTTACATATATCCCATGCTCCCCTCTCTCAAAGCTTCCTTAAGGACCAGAAAGTCCTGTTGACTGATAAATCCCACAGTGCTTCACTGCCCATTGCCCTGCCCACCATGAAACCAGCAGAAACTTCCTTCCTTTGCTCTCATTTGTCACAGGCTTCAGAGCTAGAATCACTCATTGTTAAGTTTTGGTTTTCAGGTTCATACAGAAGTGTTTTCATTTGTGTCCTTTTCCATCTGTCTCTTTAAACTAATCCTTCTCGACTTCAGATCTTTGCACTAACCTCCCATGTCATCATCAGGGAGCTCTGGGCCCAGAGCAAAGGTAGAAGGCAAAAAGCCCCAAATCTGCACGTTTTATTTCATTGGTACATGTATTTAATCCATCTGCAAACTGTTCATTGGATAGCATTGCAGGCTTCTCTCTCTGGGAACACTAAGGTATGTGTATTCAACAGTGGAAAATAAACATAAGATTTTATTACAAAGTGCCACTGCCGCTCCTGGCATGAGTAATTTGTGCACCTGCATTTTTAAAATGTTTCAAAGTTTTTCCCCTTGGTGGATTCTGTGGTAACACACATTAGCTTCCCGGCTCTCACAGCCTGGTTCTTGTAGTCTCCTGTCACTTCTGCCCATGCTATCCAGAGTCATTGTTTTCAGAGCAGAATGCAAGCAAACGTGATGACCGCCCATGTAAGCCTTAGAGAGTGCAGGTTCCTGTTTTGTCCTGGTAAATGCCTTCCTCCCAAGAATTAGCTAAAGTGTGCAGTGTTCATCCCAAGTACCAAGGAATAGGGGACAGATCATCAAGGGAGGAATTAAGGTCAGGATCTGTCCTACTAACTTGTGGGAATGGTTTCTGGAGACTAATGTAGAGTTGATCCCCTCTGCCATGCTCTTTGCCTCTCAGCCTGCTTCTTCTTAAGCACAGAAACCAAGTCACTTGCAGCTCATCACGGAGGTTCTTCAGCAAATAAGACAACCCAGTATGAACCAGATGGAACTGAACACCCAGTCAGCGAGAGAACTTGAAAAATGGTATAGATGCATTGGAAAGGGAGGGTGCTGTTATTCAGAATGGGGTACAGCATCCTGGCTTTCTTTTCTCTCTTCCTTTGCCTTTTTTTTGCAATGATTCTGATTTTTGCAGGTGTCTAAAGTCAGTCTGTGTGCACAGTGCTAACTAACAATTTCCCCTGCGATATCTGTAATCTCCTAGAAATGTTCGTTGATTTCTTCCAATGTCCCCCACAACAACCCAGAAGGCTGGCAATTCCGAGTCATCTTAGGCAAGTTAATACTTTCTTAAAGTCATATTGCAGCATATTGCACACTTCTCCCTCGAACAGCAGGTCTCAGAGGAAGATGATAATGACCCAGTGCTACACCAACTTGATCGTTAGAGTCTCTGTCTCTATAAACAACACTAGGCAGATAACTTGATCTAAAGAGTATTTATTTATCTGTCCAATGCTGCAAAAGGAGACAGAGGGAGCCCCACTGATGGAATCGCTGGGTGTGAAATCTTCATTGTTCAGTGTGATTGAGAGCAATGGAATGCTTGTTTCATTTAAATAATACCAAGTTTTCAAACACCGCATACCATCTGCCTCTGAAGCTGCCTGGCCCAGGCACAGAATTGAATGTATGTGGCATTTTGAATGCTTAAACGCAAATTTGTTCCGATTTTAGTTCAAGGGGTAGTAGTGGAGTAGTAGGTGTTGTTTTCACTGCCAAGATTCAAGTCCCTTATTCTTGTAGTGGGCGAGGCTTCTGTTGGCTAAGTGTCCATCTCTGAGCTTGACTGTCCAGGAGAATAATTTTAATATGATTCCCTCTTGGAAGAATAAGAAGAATCCCACTTTGATATTCTTTATGATTTTGCACACCAATGCTTATAGTCAAGTAATAAGTTTAAATTCAAGGAAAGATTTCTCGAAAAATCCCCTAGAACTTTCTAACTGGTGAGTCTTGCCTTAAATAAATGTGTGAACCTTGTCCAAAAGCAAAGACTCTGAATTGTAACTAAAACCACATATCCACATACACGTGCATGCACGCATGCACACATGTTTATTTGGAGAGAAATCAAAGACTACTTTTAACATAGTTATCTGGGTTGTTTTATGCCTAAGTGGCTCACAAAATGTTACTCTATGTAAAGAATACTAGAAGCAGACTGGGTAACAACTGAGGAAATGATTGCCATATGCAGCCATGTTGTACATTGAGTAGCACTTGATAAACGTACCTTCACTTGGATTGAATATCGCCCAGGCTCTGTTCACAGTTTAGGCAAAGAGGCTGTTTGAATTAATTATCTCATTGATTCAAGATGAGGATCCTGATTAGGATAAGTGACTCTCATTAAAATGAACCCTAAAATTTCAGTGCCCTAACATAATAAATGTATCTTGCTCCTCCCATCACAATCTTATATGATTTGGGGGGTAGCATGAGGCTCTGCACCATGAAGTCATCCGGGGATCCAGTCTCCTTCCATATTTTGTCACCTCCATCTTCACCATGTGGTCTCCAAGGTAACCACAGAAACAAAAGGGAGAAAAGAGACTGTGGAGCATATGCACCCACTCTTGACTGCCATGGTCCCAAAGCCCCTCCTCAATACAAAAGGGCTGGGGAATGTAAGCTCCCCTTTATTATCTGGATATTTCATGTGAAAATATCCAGGTCAAATCACAGATAATTTTTCCAGTTCTCTTCTTCTCATCATGTCTTGGTGCTGGTGGAAGGAACACTTGCAGAAAGCACACGTTCCTAAAGTTCACAGATACAAATCCAATGCGCTACACAAGACCAACAACCTCAGATGCGTTGTTATGAATAGAGCTGATTACAACTATGTTATGACCACACACACGCCTGAGGTGTTCTTCAATCAATCTCCACCACTTTAGTCTGCTTTAGTGATTCTTTACAGTAGCGAAACTTCTTTCATTTGCAATCTGAAAAAAAGACACTATAAAATTAGGCTATAAATATTATTTTATCATACAGTTTTAAGGTCATTGTATTTTGAAGGTAATATAGTAGCATATAATACCTAAACCTTTCCCATTGCCCATTTTTTAAGTACTTAAACTTGCTTTTGGCATAAATGCTCCTAACACAATGCTTCTAACACATTAGGCCTACATTATCAAAATGTTGATAATATAATATTTTTTCAGTCATTCTAAAATATTTCTTATATTTGTGACTCATCCCATCTTTAGAATTGTGATTGGAAACAACAGAGTAATGAAATTACTTCAAGAGTTTTGTTACATGGAATTTGGACCACTTCGAATAGAAGCTACATTGTTCGTGGCTCCAGTTTGATATGTTTATATGCATCTACTCTCTTGTGCCTGAAATAAATTTGCTGTAGTCTTTGTCTCTACTCCATTCTAAACACACTGTACAAATAAGGGCCTACTTCTCATGAGAATCACCAAGCCAAGGATGTCATGTTCCATCTTTATGATGAAATCCAGATTTGCCATTAAAAGGCAATTCTTCATTTCCAAAAGCTGAACATAGATGATGCTTTAAAAGATTTTAGCTAATGAAATTTAGCCCCCCAAAAAGAAGAATTTAGGAATATACTCTGGAACTTAGCCCAGGGTATTTTATTTAGTCAAAACTCATGTGTTTTCTTTTACTCTGTGATCTTGCCTTAGAATATATTGTTGTCTAGAGGCTAGCAAACAAATGTTGATAGTCTTGCTGAGCTCAGGAATACTTCCTTCTTGGGTGCCCGATTTAGTTCCATGCATTGTGGCTGGTTAAGCATAACCTGTGTGGTTTTGGCTGCTCCAGCTGAGGGAGCTGTACCGGGATGGTGTTGTCACTTTATAACCTTTGCCTCAGCCCGTCTGTCAGTGTGGCAGGTTCCCTCTGTACTTTGCAGCCCTTTTCTTCATCTTCTTTGAAGCAATTTGTGCAAGAAGAGAGGACAGAGATGTCTCTTTCTTTCCAACATTTCTATCAGTTTAGGCTGATTTTTCAGTCTGGACTCTGCTTAGGCCATTTCTAGGTTTTGAGGGGTTTTAAAGACTCTTTCCCAACTCACCAACTAGTCCTTGTAGCCTTCAGTTTTTAAGCCTCCTCAGTCAGTTCTCCATAAACTTCCAAGCATGAAAAATCTCACTTTCCTCTCTTATTTTTGTTCCCATTTCTTGGATGAGCCACAGTGGGCGCAGGTTGCCTCTGTGGACTGGCCAAGGAGAATTGGATGAATGGACCTCTGTCACTCCATTCAATATAGGTGCCCTCAGATAACCAAAGGCTCATGTAGAGGTGGTAGCCCCATGCAAAGGGAAGTTCCACAGGGGAAACTGCCAGATCTTCAGGAGGTGCAATAAACACAGTGGCCCGGGAGAGGCCATCCACTTTCCTTCCCTGTAGGGTGCTGGGGGCATCAAAGATCGTTTTGTGTTGTATTTTTTCACTTCGCTACAGACTCCAGTGTGACTTTGGGAAATTCAATTTCAAACCATCCCGAACATTCCTCCCCTTCAAGACTAGGACTGGAGAAATCAGACCCACAGTTTCATCAGGATGATAATAAAGTGGAATGGGCTGACAAGGTGGTTTCTACACGCCTATGGCTTCTCACAGGGAGGAATACAGACAAGGCATCTGTTAGACCAATGTGGTAGTCTCCAAGGGGCCCAGTGGTCCACGCCATGGCTCCGCAAAAAAACCCAGCCCATGGGGAGACAAGCAGCAGTGACCCACACATCAGAGGGGCCTAATCTCAAGGCCAGGCTGTGTGGCTCACCCTTGATGCTAGCATGGATGAAGGAAGGAACTGAATGACATTCACAACCCGAAGTGTTTCCATTTCATCATTTTGTACACGTACATTTATGATGTGCTATATGTTATATATAATTTACTAAAACATGGAGTGTGGAGACCCCAGAAGCGTATGTTATTGTACTGGGCTTGAGTTTTTCTTTCCTTCCCACAGGGGACCTCTGAGGCTCTATTTGAGGGCATGAATATGGAAAATTCAGCTCCAACCCCCCCCCCACCCCACTCCCCGATCAGCACTGCAGAACTATGCTAAGCTCTTGTGGTTTTGAAAGAACAGATGCAAGAGGCAGCATAAGTGTAAAAGGAATTTGGGGAATGGATCCTAAGAATCACCACGTTTCCTATCACTCTCAGAAAACGCATCACTTTTTCTGGGGTACTGTACATCTGTGTAGCTCCAAATCACCAATTATTTTTCCAAGCAATGTAATTACAGCCTTCTCCTGAAAGTGCCAAACACTCGAATAAAATACAGCTTCAGAAATTCTCACTTAAGTTAATTGTTTCCAATTACTCAGACCTGCTTTGGCCCCCCAAAACCTACAAAAGCCAAGTTCTTTTTTTTCTCATCCTGTTCACTCTTTCCTGAGAAAGAAAGAAAGAGAGAGAGAGAGGGAGGGAGAGAGGGAGGGAGGGAGGAAGGAAGGAAGGTAGGGAGGGAGGAAGGAAGGAAGGAAGGAAGAAAGGAAGAAAAGAGACTTATACTTGAATTCTACATATTTTATTAGAATACAACATAACCAGGACAGGAAGTATAATTGAAGGAGGCAAGGAGAACACTGTCCCAGCATACATGTGTATCCCTTTGTCTGTATGGGCACTGAAAGGCCACACATGTCACAGGCCTTCCTCTTGAACCACTTTGAATGTAATCTGCTGGGTTTGGTTTGCTGAATGTATATGCACGTCAAAGATTGTGGGCATGGATTATTTATAAGATGTTCACTTCCAATTAGCACTACTTAAAATGTGAGCTTCAACTTGGCACACGCAGCAGAAGCAGCAGCAGCAGTCTGTTCTGAGAAGGTTGGGCAGGTTGGGGGTGGTAAATAAGGCTCTTGCTGAGCAATTGTGTGAGCCATTAGCTAAGGTAACATTTGGAAGCAGCCCTGTTCATGGACACATTCTTATTCCTGATGAACAACACTATAAATGACATGATAAAAGACATGTAAGGGCACACTTTCAAAGGGCTGCCCTGGGAGCAATGCATACAGCCCAGAGACCATTAGGTCATTCGGGTCCATTACTCCTCTAGTGCCCGCTTGGAGAATTGACTGTGTCTCATTTAGGATCTCTGTCTGCCTCAGTGGAAACCCCATTTTATAACTTGATGGAGACTCACAGATATTGGCTTCTAATTCCAAGACCTGGTATGGTAGGAAGAGCTACGGGGAAAATCAGTTTAATTTACCCATTTTAACCAAATCTAATTAACCAAATTTAATTAATCCATTTGCTGAGGTTAATGAAACCCTCGTTAACTTGAGTCAGAAGGTGAACGAAGAAGAAGGATTTTTAAGCTCAGATCCCTAATAGGCTCCATACTTCAGGGGCTGTGGATCCATCAAAGGCAGGGCACTAGGTTGGTGTTTGGAACCTTTTCCTAGGAAGGGAGTCAGGGGGCATTCTGAACAGGGAGACAGGACAGGAAAGGTAGCCAGCATTCTAGTCCCTCCTAAAGTTATTCAAAGCTCGAATTTGTTATTTAGTCTAAAGCACAGGGAGTTCCAGGGATTGCCATATTCCACTAAATGTGGAACAGGACACTCCAACACCAAATGGAAATGACTTGAGTCCATCCACACTATCTAGTAGCTGACCTGCTGCTCTGTGTTGTCAGAAAGACTCCTTCTCAGTCAAGGGCATTTGAAAGACAGCCATAGAGACCCAGAGCTATGATCCTCCTATCAGGAGTTTAGCATCAGCACAATGAACTGACAAGCTCAGTCTGTTTTAGTCGCCAGGAGTCAACGTCATAAAATTCCCCTTCATCTGGCACTGGCTGAGAGCGCCATCAGCTGACTCAGCTCAGAGGGTCTGAACGCCACCAAGGCTGGTGCCCTTTCCTCCTTTGCAATGGTGTTTCCTTAGGGTTCCTTAGGCTTTCTGACCCTTGGGGGACTGTTAGCTTCCTAAGCCTGTCCTAGCAAGAGGTGGTTCATTTCTTTTCTGAATGTCAAGCTTGTTCTCAGGAGATAAAGAATGGGGAAGATCTTTGCACACATGCAGAGGGAAGGGGCTAAACAGGAACCTTCTGCAGTCAGAGAAGAGTCTGTCAGGACACGAGAACCTTGCGAGCTCCAGAGGGCAGAGTATCGGGAAACTATGGGAGTCTTCTCTTCTAGACTCAGGAGGTGGTGAGATCAGCTCAGGACTGACCTGGCCAAGAGAAGAGATTTATTTGGGCACACCACACATCACTGAATGCAATGGGCTCGAAAATCTAGGGTTGAGAGAGGAGGGGCCCAAAATAGCGTGAGAGGCACTTTCCTCCTCCCTTAAAGCTGTTGTGTCCACTCAAACCTTCCATGACAGTGACCTTGAGGTAAAAGAGCAGAAACGCAAAGTGAAGCATTTCTGTACTTTAAAGGGATACATTCAACAAGCCCCCACCTCCTTCAATCTTTTGTAAGAAGACTGTGCCAAATGCTAGATGAACAATTTTATTCCTGATCCACCAAACAGGGAAGGGAAAAAAGCAACTGAGTGATATGGGAAGGATTTCTGCAGGGTAGAACAATGTCAGTAGGAAAACAGTAGCAGGATTTGGGTCAGATTTACAACAGGAGCAGAGCTTTTTCTTTATTGATTATTTTGAGTCTTTTTCAAAAGAGTTTTCCTGGGACTTCAGAAAAACAACAAAAAGGCATCACTTATTTACTTATGGGTGGAGATGGCACTTTCTTTTTCTCAGTTAAAAAAATGTATAAAGTTTAATAAAATTTGATGTGACTTAACATGGAAAATATTTGGGGCAATGTTTTCCTAAAAATTACCTAATCTTTCAGAAAGTACTTTTATCCTACAGTATCTCAAGTTTTCACAATCTCTCTCAACCATTATCCAGACAAATGCTTCTAGATAATTTTTAGCCTTGATTCTGAAGCAAAAAATGGTTTAGTTCTGGTGTACCAGAACTAAAACGACTCTGTTACTGACTGAATTGATAAAGTGGTGCTCCTTGTGGGGTCCTCTTTGTATTCCTCCTAGAAGGTCAGCAAGGCCAAGAATTCGTTCATGAAACAAATACTCATTACTACACTGGGAATGCTAAAGAGTAAAAGCCATGGATTTTGCTCTCAAGGAGAGATTAATTCAGTTAGTGAAATAAGACCAACACACACAAATGTTGATAATACTCTTCTTAATACATTCTTCTTTATAATACTCACACTTCTCCATCAAAGTACCCCTCACGGCAGAGCAGAGTGGATGTTGACTTGGGGTCGGGCTTTGGGTGCGGCAATAAGTGATCCACTGCCAGCAAGAAACGTGCTTGAAGTATTGGAATTTGTCTCTATTTGTGTGACTTCTGCATTGTACTTAACGTTGTATCTGTGTTTGTTTTCATGTGAAAATAATGTTTGAAACTTCTTACCATCAATTAAAGTTGATTTTCCAAGGAGGGCCTGTTTATTCTAGGGTACAAGGACTAGGGGGTTTTCTGAGGCCACTTGCTTCTTCCTTGATTCCACATTCTCTGTCTGTGTTTCCGATTGCACCACACACTCCGATGCCTGGTTCCAAGAATATAAGTAACTCTCTCACCATAATGTTCAATGGCTCTCAAGAAAGTCTGGTTGTTGGAGAAAGCTCCTGAAGGGAAAATTAGCAACATAAGTAGAGAGTCTAGAAAGGGACACAGACATTTAAAAGATGGAAACAGGAGGGCTGCTCTTCTAGAAAAGTTATGAGGAGTGGCTCACCAACCTGGGCTCTATCTGAAGGAGATCTGCTTTGGTATCTAGCCAAATTTTGATCCTTTGCCTCAAATCTTTTCTGGAAAGAGGTGGGCTATGAATAAATATTTGGATTTAGGAGAAACTGGTTTAAACATCTTTGGAAAATGCAACATTACTTCTTATTCAGATGCAAATCTTTTGAGTACCTGAGTGTGTTTTGTCCTCTAAGTCCACACCAAAGCTAGGGCCAATTTCTAGCTTTGCTTTACTTCACTCAGTTCTCTGATTATGGCTCCCATCACCTTCTGGATCTGTGAGGGTGACCTGGAGCAGAAAGGATAAAGCTAGGAGTACAAAGGGGGATGATTCTTACCCAGTCCCTGGGCAGTTATCAGCAAAGAGAGGGAGGTCAGCCAAATTCCTCGTCTGCTACAGCAGCAAAGACTTTCTCCCCAGTGAATTTTCCAGCTGGAAAAGTACTCTGGGCTTCTGAACATTTCCCAGAGGATGAGGTGAATTGGATAAGGGGGAATTTTGCTCTTCTAAGCAACTGAGCCTGCATGAATCAAACTGCTTGGTGGCATCTCCTAGCACCTTGCACATGGTAGGCACACAAGAATGACTTATCATGAATCAATGCTAATTCTTCACCAAAGAAGAAAACTGGGCAAGTGGCTTATGAAAAAGAACATTCCATTACAACCCAGAATCTTGGTTCAGGTTTAGTTTTCAATCCTGTAGATATTTAGAGAATTACAGATTTAGATTAATTTAGGTTATGGAATTATAGTTAACCAAGTGGTTTCAATGCTGGCTGGGTATTAGAATCACCTGGCAAGCTTCCTAAAAATACTGATGCCTCGGCCCCACTCCAGAATAATCAAATTAGAAACTCTGAGGAGAGGCCCAGGCATCAGTATTTAAAAAAAATTCTCCAGCTGATTCTGGTGCATGAGATCGTGAATGATCCATCTAACCAGACAGGTGAAGTAGGTTTCCCAGGATCTCACCAGGTTGGGGGCAGAGCAGGGAGGAGAATCCAGGTCTCCCCATCCAGTCCTATGCTTTTTCCCACACACCACATCAACTTTCCTTTAGCCCTGTGGCCCGTGGGATAACTTGCACTCTTCCACTGGGAAAAGGGAGCAGTAGTTGACCCACTAACCCCCTGGAAACAAGTGCTTCAGCACCATGGGAATTTTCCTGGTCCTATTTGTGGAAATGGTCCAACGTTGGATGTTTTTCCAGGAAAGGATATTATGAGCAGGGTCCCTTTGGTAACTGCCTATAAGCATTATTCGGAAGGCATGGGAAGATTCTAGCCCCAAAATATCCCCTTTGCCTCCAGCTACTTATGCTGAAAGGCCTCTCTTTGGAATATTTGGGGGGGGGGGTAAGATATGCTACTTATTAGAACATAAATGAGCCTGTGGGTGACCTCGTCTCTCCCCACTGGTCTAAATGAAGAATTGGAGGTTCGAGTACCTAGCACAGTGCTTGACTTCAACAGTTTCACGATACATGCGTTGTCAACACTTCTTATTATATTCTTATAACTTGTAAGAAAACCATGCTGGGCCTTATGTACATTCTCTAATTTAATCATCACCCAGACCTAGGAGGTAGTTATTGTCCTTGTATTAACGATACACATGCCGAAGCTCACATTCTAATTCTGATGCCTTCAGGTTTGAATTAAACTGGAAGATTCTCTGAGCTTAGACTAACCCCTCTACTGTACATCGGAGGGAAATGGGGCCTAGGAAGGTGGTGTGATTTTCTCAGGGAATATATTAGATATTCAATTCTTTATCAAAGATTCAAACCTTGTAAAAATTAGTACGAGCATACCCTGATTTATTGCGCTCTGCAGATATTGTGTTTTTCTTAAAAGATCCTCCGCCAGCAAAAAGATTACAACTCACTGAAGGTGCAGATGGTGGTTAGCACTTTTTAGAAATAAAGTTTTTTTAATTAAGTTATGTACATCTTTTTTAGACATAAGGCTATTGCACACTTAATAGACCATAGTATAGTATAAACATAACTTTCATATGCACTGGGAAATCAAAAAATTGACGTGACTCACTTGGTTGTGATAGTCACTTTATTGCAGTGATCTGGAACTGAACCCACAATATCTCAGTTTCTTTCAAAATTGGAAAAATAAAGGCCTTTGAGTCTCTCAGTTTGGTGTTCAAATCCTGGTCTGACTGTTTTCTGGCTGTAGAAATGTTGCTTAAGCTGTGAGAGCCCCACTTTCAGAAGGAAAGGAGAAAGGAAGGAAAGAGGAAGGAATAGAGAAGGAAAGGGAGACAAAGAGGAGGGAGGAATGTAAGCAAGAAGGGAAATAAAGAAAAAGAAGGGAGAAAACGGAAGGAGCAAGTACAGGAGGGAGCGGGACATTGGAAGCACAATGGAGAGATGGAGGAGACGTGAAGAGAGAGGGGCCTGGTTGGGCTGAGTCACTGAGGGTCCAGGATATTTAGGAGTTGATTTCCAAAGGGCATTTTTTTCTAATCCCACATCCCAAGCTGAAGACCAGGACCCACTGCAAAAAGGAGAAGAAGGCTTGACATAGCGGCAAATAGATGGAGGCAGCATACAAGTGAGGGTTTCTACAGAAATGAAGCAGAGGAAGAGCTGAAACTGTTCCAGAGAAATTCAGTGACAAGAAAGATGTGGAAAAAAAGGCAAATGCTGGGTCAAAGAAGGCTCCAAAGGGCTTCTCTGCAGAACTGAATTAAAACGTGGTAGGAGTCAAAGGCATGAAACAGAGCATTTTCCACCCGAAGAACGTACTTTTTTGAAGTATCCCCCTTAAAAAAGTATGTCACGGACTACAGCTTTTGAAGAAAGGAGAAGGAAAAAACGGTCGAAGTGAATCAAAGAAAGTGATAAATCTGTTTGTGACCCTCTCCTGAAATAAATAACATGGAGTTTATTTAACGCATTTAGCTACCCGGCCAGAAGAACCTCATATTTAAGCCCACCTTAGGGCTAATCGAATTCAGGAGTTCTTGGAAGATGAAAAGCACTTTTAAGGGCTGACTCTGACGATGACCATGAGCACCATTAACTCCATGGGGAAAGAAACAAAAACACGTATTCGATGTGTTATAATATTTATGAGCGCCTTGTTGAAGGCAGTACCCTCTCAATATAGATAGACATCCATAGTGAAATAAAGAAAAGTGAGCAGGGGATGTTGGAAGGTGGAAAGGCACAGGCAGGACCAACAGGATTATCAGACACTGCACAGGGTGAGAAAAGAAGGCTTTAGGCAAGAGAAAGTGGGAGAAGTGGGTGAGAGGACACGTAAGACGTGAGATGTCAAGTGTGAGGCTGAAAAGAGAAAATGAAAGCCACCCTGAGACTGGGTGACGTAAGAAGAAAGGAATTGTGTCATGCTGAAGTAGACGTCGTGAAATTTCTAGAGAAGGGACATTACCCGTGTATAGAGGCATCAAGCACCAAGTCTTTACTACTGACCTGGGAAAACCATGAAAGAGGATGTAAATGAGCAATAATGGAAAGGAGGACGCATTGGCGTTCTTTCCGTGTCTTTCTCTCTTCGTCTCTCTGTGTTTCTGCTGTCTCTGGGGCTGTTGCTCTGACTCTTATCAAAGTTAGCTGAAGTGGCAATAGACAATACTCAAATATTTTAAAAAAGCAAAAAATGACATCATGAACAAAGGTGGGAGCTTGTTGACATGGAATCAGTCTATTTCTTCTTTTTTTCACTTTGGGAGATTTCTAAGATAATGGATGGATCATTCAAAGATTTAGAAAGTCATGGCCAAAAAGGTGAATAAATGGCAGGAGTAGTGATTCTTGTATTTAAATACAATTCTTAATTTCTTTCTTTTTATTGTTTGATTTAAGAACATAGCATTCCTGGGACCGCCCGGTGGCGCAGTGGTTAAGTTCGCGCTTGGCAGCCCGGGGTTCGCAGGTTCGGATCCCGGGCGCCTGCCGACGCACTGCCTGTCAGCCATGCCGTGGCAGCGTCCCATATAAAGTGGAGGAAGATGGGCACGTTGTTAGCCCAGGGCCAGTCTTCCTCAGCAAAAAGAGGAGGATCGGCAGTGGATGTTAGCTCAGGGCTGGTCTTCCTCGCAAAAAAAAAAAAAAAACATAGCATTCCTGAGGTTTACTCATAAATTTGGGGGAGACTTTCACACCAGTGGGTCAACCCTGCAGGGGAGGGCCAGCAGAGGCAATACGGCATGGCCAAAAGAACATGGAAGTGGGAGTCCAAAGCTCTGGCTCTTTTTTCTTTGCTCTTTCTGGAATATTCAGCCTTGGCCTGTCACCAGATTCTGGAGTTCAATTTTTCCTATTTGAATCAGGACTAGGGTATTCCAAAGATCTGCTCCTAAAGATCTATGTTTCTAAATTGGCCTAACATCAGGACCTTGCTAACAAAAATTTGGAGGTTTGATGTTTTAATTATCTCCTGATATCTGTTTCAAAAAACTGCTTTCTATTGATTGGCTTCTGAATCCAGGAGAAATAGAACTGGCTGTTGTTAGGCCTTTCTTTTGCTAACTGACTGGTCAAGATATGGTTGAGATTTAAACTTCTTTCTAGGTAGCCCCAAATATAGCCTTCTTGGAAAGAAGTATGCTTCAAGGCACGCTCCCTTTCCTGTCATAATAAATGCAAGGAGACACCTCTCAAGTACCCCTGGGTCACCACTTCCTGGGTAACTTGTTGCACGTCCATTGGGAATACAGCAGAGATTGGTGGGGCTAAGAGCTGGGTGCCAGTCCAGGCCTCCCCACTCACCAGCTGTGTGACTGGGGCAGATTATTTACACTTCTTGAGCCACCGTTTCCTCATCCATGAAACAAGGATACTAACTGTGCTTCATGAAGTTGTACGCATTAAGTGCAATAAGACATGAAAAACACTTAGCATTATATCTGATACATAGTAAAAACAATAAATGTAAACTGTTATTATAGTGTCACTGTCATTAATACAATTACCAGAAAGTTTTTACGTAATGAGTAGCCTCAAATTAAATTCTACTCACTGTTCTGGTGGTTTATGACTCACATGCTTTTTTCCCTCCCCTGTCTGATTCTTACCGCTGGGTAGTTTTTCCCTTTAAAAGGTAACAAGTTGAATATTGTTGAATAATAACAGTTAATTCAGGAGACTTATTTTTTCTCTTTTTTAACACTTTAATTCACTCCACCCACCTTTCCGTGGGGGTCTTCAGGGTTAATTAGGAGCAGCTTTGCACTCGGATAGTTGGTTAATCACCAAGTAGAATGTTGGAAGACAGCTACTCAGAAGTTTTTTATCTTAGCATCCAATTCCCAGGAAACCCTGGAAAAATCCATTTTATTTGTCTAAGGCCACCTACAGTATTAGGTAATTATTAAAGCTGATTGCATATCAGAGGCTAAATACAGTGTTATAGACTGTACTTCCCTCACCTCCCCTCATGGGCAAATGAATCAGAGGCACTGCCATGTATTTTTGAAGAGTAAATCTTTGTGCTAATTAATTATATCAATATCAACATGTTGATATTGATATAATTAGCACAGTGGATGACACTGATATAATTAGCACAAATATTTACTCTTCAAAAATAAGTGGCAGTGCATATGCATATAATAACCTTAATAATAACACTGAGTGATTATGGCACCAGTTTCTCTGAAGAGCTTATAAAATACATAAATAACAAGTAACTGAAACTCAAACTTCATTGAGAGCTTTCACAGCATCACTGAACAAGGTTGAAGAGGTTTGTGCAGTCAGAGGACCCCTAGGAGTATATCCCCACCAGGACATTTTTTCCCCAAATAGAAGTGAATCTCCAAGCTGCTACCAATGGGCCTAAAATTAAGAGATATACCAAATTACAGAATTGAATTGATATTGAACAGGGCTCTTTCTCTTTCTTTATTCTGATTAATGTTTGGCTAATTTAAAATCGTAATTATTTGGTTTTAAAGCAAAACAGAATTGGGTAAAAGCAAGGATGTTGGAGAGTAAGACAGAAAATATATTTGGACCGCCCTGTCCCCAGTGTCTTTGATGTAGAAAGACCATGGGCGCACTGTCAAGGAAATCCTTCCCTAGGTCATCTCTCTTTTGTTTGGTGATGCAAATTCCATACCTCTTCACATAATTGTGACAGGAAGAGAGGGTATGGGAAAAATATGTGTGGTACCACGAGAGAAGAAGGTGGGCATGGTGCCTAATGGTTCCATTGGCACTCTGCTGTCGGGGGCCTATGAGAACCATCTTTCCCACTGTGCATGTGATGGGAGATATTAATCTCAACCAATTTCTTAGTTCTTTATTTCTGAGTACAGTCTAATCGAATTACACATTTTCTTACTATAACAACTATATTTACAGCCACCATAGCTTTAAAGCCATTGTAGCACACATTCACAGAAACACACATACATATCTGCACATACAAATATACAAACAACAAACACAAAGCAAAACACAACCTTGAGTTCAAATGAACCCTGATGAGCATGGAAGATACAGGCCAAGGGACTTTTAAAGACATTAGATTTCACAAAACACTGACCTACTGGCAAACGTCTGAAAAGTAAGCATGATTTTATGGACTGACAGAAAGGAACATTAGTTATTTTAACCCTCTTCTCCTCTGAGCACTAACTCCTATAATGGAGCGTCCCAGATGTTCTGCTTCTTAGAGCCTCTTTGGATGTGAAGATTGCACAGCAGGAGGCAACATCTGGGGGAAAAAGGAGAGATTGTGAGAGAGACTTAGAATATTAGTGTGTGCCTGGTTGTGATTCATGGGTATGTTTCTGAGATTTTTTTTTAAGGCAGTCTCTTTTGCAGATTTATAATTATAATTCATTTACAAATTCTGGGTGCAATAGCAGAGGAGTATGTCAATATTTCTTCCTGAGGATCGAATTTTAGAATTTTCAATTTTTTAAAGAAAAGAGTTTTTTCTTGCATTTGTGCAGTTCTAGAATTCCAGCCGTAAACTGACCTTCCTCCTTATCATAAACCATATTGTTTTGCAATTTATTTTATAAAACTGCTTTGGTCCTTCGATAAAGGACTTCATTGTTATCATGGGGAGAAGAAGTAGAAAGTCTTGTGAACATCACGGCTCAGACAGTGCTTGGTTCAGGGGGGTGTGAAGTTCAATCCTAATGCTTATGATTGTCTCATTTCATTTTGACATCATAATTGAGACTAATATCCACCGATTTCCCCCTCTACCTCTGCGTTCTCACTTCCAAGTTTAATCCTCCACTGCAGCACTGGAGTTGGTGCCTTCTCAGAGACACACACTGGAATCATTTTACGTTATAGCCTCAGTTCATGACGTTTTGCAAAGCAGGTATCCAAAGGCACACACTGAAATCATTTTGCCAGCATAATCTTGCCTTTTAATAGCTTCCTAACAGGGTATCTGAAGAAACACTCTGGAAACATTTTGCCCTCCTAATTTCATGTTGTAATGACATCAAAATGTCATAAAGCAATTACCATCCCAAGCACAAAATGATCTTTAGAAGTTACTTTCTCCATAGGCTCATTAACTTCTTTCTAGCTTTAATATCTTGATTGTTTAAAAAAATGTTTAATGCTAATTGAGAGCCTTCATTTAAACCAGAATACCATTTATTTAGCACAATCTCTCTCTCTCAACCAAATTGCACTAGGCTGACAGAACCCTAGATTTATAGATGCACATGCACCTCTTGACCTCTCCAGTTAAAATTTCTAAGTGAAATTGATTTGCTTCAACACAAAAATCAGCATAGCGCATGGATTGCTTTGGGACAAAGGGAACAGTAGATACTGGAGATGTCCTTGGCAGCAAGCACATCCCAAAGTTTCTGCAGTGCCCCAAAACACTAGGCTGGGTATTCATTATGAAGCCTGGAAGAAATGTGAGCTGTTTAACTGGAGAAGTTCTACATGACAGCACAACTATCTGACTTCAACTACCCCCATTTCTAATGATTGAGATCTGCCAGGTGTATTTCTTCAAATGAAAACTCTAAATCAAGCGAACAGACAATGACAAATTGGATTCAACCTCATTCTGTGATACAGGCTATGATTTGCAGCTGTACCCTCCTAAAACATCTATAGGAGGAGTTTGAGCTTATGTTTTCCTGTGGGCTCTCTGAAGTAAATAAGAAATGGCAACCAACCTCAACAACCTTTTCTAGCATAAGCATAAAAGCCAATTTGCTTGTCTCATGTGTGCCAGGTAATATTCATAACTTAACCTTTAACTCTGAGCACATTCTTATCTGGATAATGGAAGGGTTGGAAATGAGCTCAACTAATTTGCACAAAACAATGCCAAGGATGTCATGGCCTCTCTACGCAAATCAAGAGATTAGATGGTCTCTGACTTTCTCTGTAGACTCTCTGTCCGTGACTAAATAACACAGTTATGTTCTTGCCAAGTATTTTTTCCTGTTTTAAGATCCCTCAAAGGTAACCTATGGAGCTACTAGAAACCACTTCACTCATCTGTTTGTGGTGGAGAGGCAGAATGATTGGTTCACATTTTTAAAAATAAAGCTAAAACTGGGAGGAGCTATTTGGTTAATAATAAATAGCAAGAAAGATATATGGATAAAAATAAGCATCTTAATGATTTACCATTGCTGTGAAACCAATAGGCTGGTGATCCAATCCGATATCTGCAAATTTGTATAATCCTCAGGGTAAAACAATTTAATGGGCTGTCTCTTTTATAGTTACAAAAGGCCTTTCATGTGATCGATTACACATAAGAGTACAATAAATGTAACTTTCTTCATACTAATCATATCTAACTTAAATTCTCTTGTTGGTCTTTGGAGTGTACATAGCATTCCCAATAAAGATTTTAGTTCCGACTCTTACCAAAAGTTAATCTGCCCAGAACTTCCAAATAAATCTTCAGTACAAGGGACTTTTTTTTTTCCACACTAAATAAAATTGTTCAAACAATACAGTTTGTTAGAAAATTGCCACCTCCTCCTGTTCCAGCCCCTTCGTCAACACAACAATCCTGCTGCTTCAGTCAGCCAGTGGGCAGTGGGAGGTTGGTTTGATTGTTTTTCTTCTGTTTGGTTTTGTTTGTATTTTGTTGAAAAGGCAGCCTAACACTGTGTTAACACTGTCACCTGAGGCTAACAAAACTTGGCTAAGAGATGGAGATTTCCAGTCCTCACTTGAGTGACAGTTCCCAGGAGACCCTTGGACCCTCCTAGATTTCTATAAAGTCCAAATTCCCATCTGTTTTATTATATGTTTAATTGGTTTGCTCCTCTATGGAACCGGAAAGTAAAATGAAACCGCTCATCATGTGCCACTTAAGTTAGGGGTAAAGGTCACATAGACTCTAAAAGTCAGTGTGAAAAATAAGAAATGACCACATTCCCCAAATTGCCTTAGTCTACCAGCTAATGCTTGACTATGAGTTAGTTGATTCAATAAATTTTTTTTTTAGCTACTATTAAGTACCAGAAACCGTTCTAGGTTCTGTTGATACAGTCATGAGTAAGAATTAATTCTGTATTTTCTTTAAAGAGTAGAATGAACATTAAGGCATTCCCTTGTTCCTACACACACACTATATACAAGTCATTTCGAAGTCTGAAGCATCTTGGGACATAAAGGATAAGATTGAAGAAAAGAATAGGAAAAGGCAGTGGGTATTTTTCTTCCAGCTTCCAAGAAGAAAATGAAAGTTTTCTGAGAAAGGAGATTTCTTAAAGTCCCAGTTGGGAGATTAGTTGCTCTCTTGAGGATTAATTTTGGGGCTCTGCACATCCTGAGAAAGTTATATGTATGTGAAAATTTAGGAAAATCTAGCCCTAACCACTAAAATAAAGGATGGGAGAGTTTGTGTGTGCATGCATGTGTGTGTGTATGTGTGTGTGTGTGTGTAATTTGCCTGCAAGTATCTAAGAAAACATATTCTGAAGGCTCACTTGTTGCTGCCTGCTCCATGATTTTGGCTTCTCAAGTGTGGTTTGCTAAAGAAATCAGGCTGCCAGCAAAGTACAACAAATTGGAAAAATGAACTGGAACATCATAATCTACTTCAGCTACAGCAAAGAAAAAGACATCTGGTAGACCACTTGGAAGCCAGCCAATGATGAAGACTTCAATTAAAATAAAGAACATGTCCTCAGGAGAGCATCTCTGAGCTCAAGAAGTTATAAGTCCAGTAAGCTACTTGAAAGCCAACTACTAGAGAAAAGTCATTTTCAAATAAAGAAAGACAGAATGAGCAAGCATTGAGTTCTTCCAAGAAACCTCTTCCTACATATACTGTCCTAACTGATGACTTAATAGGAGCTGGAGGTACCACCACCCAATGCTGAAAACAGGCTATCAGACAGGAAGTGAAACTGTAGGTCTGCCAATAATGTTTTTGGGGAAACTTAAATGTTAGCACAAAGTATAAAGGGAGCACAGCTATGGCGTGGCTGAGAGTATGCTGGACTAGCAGTTGGCAGACCTGGGTTCCAGTTCCATCTCTGTCACTTTTGACCTGTGGACCTCAGGCAAGAGACTTCATCCTTGTGGGTCTCCATTTTCCCAGCTGAAAAATGAGGATACTGAAACCTACTTCATAGAGATAAGGGGAAGAGTACATGAAATATTCTATGGCAAAGCACTTAATACAATGCCTCACATATAGTAAGGCTACAATGTTAGTTAGGTAGACTAAATCAGATAGAAGAGAAAAATCATCTTTGCTAAGAATCAGGTACTAATTTTCATATTAGAGAAATGGAATCGGATATAAACATCATCTGTGAAATAAACACCCTGACCCACAAGATAATGTTGCCTTTTCTTGAAAGAAGAATCATGTGGTTATGGAAGAGATAAAACAATTTTGTAAAGTCCCAGAAACAGGCTAATAATTGAACAGAGAAAAAACTGGACACCAAGCCAACGACTCTCTACTCAGGAAAAGGAATCAGTGGTCGGTGTTTGCAAGGTAATGAGGGTTCTGTAAACTGAACTTGCACAGAAATTCTCCAAAGGCATACAGTCTGCTTACTAGTTTCTTGGTATATCAATAATGGAGTGTTTTTGTTAATTAATATTCTTGATATCAGATTTCTAACAAGAGCATTTCTATACTGAATTATTTGCAGAAATACTAGATAACCATGAAATCAAACACCTTGGTGAATTCAAGAGAACTAGCATGGATTTTGCCTCTAACCCTTGAAAGGGTAATTCTTAAGTGACCATCAGTTAATATGGTAGAGGGAATTTGTTCATTGGGCCTTTCTTATTTATTAAGCCCAAACAAAACCCAACAATGCCAAGCCTCTTGTAGTACTTTTTTATAGCATTTATAATTAATCTGTGTATGTGTCTTTTTCTTCTGCTAGCTGGGAGGGTCTTGAGTGTGGAGGTTGTCTCTTATTCCTCTTCAGACCCTCAGTTCCTATTGCAGAGACTGGCACATGATATATATATGTATATATGTATGTTTTTTCAACAAATGAATAAAAGAATGTGTCTCAAACAGTTCACTAGGAACAACGCCTTTGGGAATGGTATATACAAGCAGTAAGAGCACCAGTGGGACATCCACTAGGACTGGGGAAGAAGAAGAGATGAGGTTTAACAGAGGGTAGGTTATGGAAATAAGTCTTGCCTTATACCTCAGAATTCATCTGGGAGGAGCTGGTCCTTACTCACTTTCTCAATTCCAGGCAATCACTTTGTTGGGCTACTGACCCCAGGAAAGCTAAAGTTCACTAGTAAACACCATCTTCTTATTTTGAAATTGATGGATGAACTCTGAAATGAAGAAAGACAAGACAAATGATGACTCCCTGACACTAATGACTATAGATTACAATAGAAGAAGTCCCCCTCCCTTGCTAACAGGGACAGCCAAACCCCCTGCAGATGTGGAGGAATACTCTCTCATTCTCTCTCTCTCCCTCTCTCGGAGTCAAAGGGATCTGAAAATCTTTCAGGCCTTAAGAAGTGTGAGTAGTTTTCTGTGAAGCTAAGGACATGTGGTTTCTGGGAGAAATTGAGTCTGTGCCAGAGAACTGGGCCCTTTCAAAGAAAATGTTCTCAAAAGTGGCAGGAAAGAAGAAACCCAAAACAAAACCAAATAAACAGCACAGTGAAAATGGAAGAAGCTAATTTTTGGCTGGTTCTGCAACTACATCGAACATAGTCTGAAGAAGAGGAAGAGGAGGAGCAAGTCCAGAATCCTCATTCTTCGAGGCCTGCATAGAAATGTCTTCTTTTGTTCCCTTTCTCTTTTGATTTTTAAATGGAGAGGGGCACAGATAATAAGCGAGTCCGCATCATCAGATAAAGAGTTTACATTTGGACTGATTTCCTCCTAAATACTCTGTCATTCATTTTCAGTTCAAAGAAGCCATGTGTGCAGCTGACTTTTCCACAAGAATGAAAATGGAAAGAGACAATAGAGGCATCGTCCATCTCCTTGCCTTGGTCTTTAACAGCTAAGGATCACCAAAAGCCACCAGCTTTCTCGTTGGCCAAATGCTGGTCCCTTATCCTGGGAGTGGGCAGAAATGTCAGAGGGAAGAAGGGATGAAGATTTTCAAAGGTATCTCATCATCATACCACCTGGGAGACAGCCTTGAAAGTGAAAACCCAGAGCTGCCTCATGCAGCATGCACACTGAAATCCTCTTCAGAAAATCTCAGGAGGGCAGGAGAAATTTTTCACTGATGAATTTTCTTTTTCCATGAACTATATTGTGCCTTATGACCACACCACCTGCATCATTGGATAATGGAAAGGAGTCACTCCATCCTGGGATCCAATCCTGGCTTTGCAGTTCACTACCTGCCTCGCCTTGGACAAATTAGTTACCTTCTCCAAGACTTTGCTCAATCTTTTTAAGAATGGAGATTGTATTCCTCTCTCAAAGGTCACTGGAAGGATTGAATGAGCGAGCCTATGTGGAAGCACCTGGTGAAAACTTAATAAATATGAGTTCAGTTATTAGGTTGGTCAAGGAGATTATCTAACTGAGGTCACCTAATCCATGATGCTTGATCCCATGTCATTTTCTGGTGCTAAGAAATTTGTGAGCCCCCAGAATGTCAGCTAAACATGGCAGAGCTACAAAACCCATTGTCATCATGATTTTGGAATTCTCTAGCCTCCTGAAAATAATAACAATAACAACAACAACAATAATAATAATACTTTGCTACTTTGAATAGCTTAAAATGAGTTAGGTACCTGCCAAGAACTTTATATAATAATTATAAGTTAAATGAGTTATTATTTTTGAACACTTGTTCTGTGCCATTGTAAAAAGTGTTTTACCTAACAATAATCATATAAATAATAATAGCTAATATTCATTGGGCACTTAATATCTGTCTACTTTTACTTGTATTTGTCTCATTTGGTCTTCCCATTCGTACAGGAAATTGAGGCTCAGAGAGGAAAATGAGCTGCTTAAGGTCATAAGCTCCTGTGCAAAGCTGGGTTTCCAATTTAAGTCTAATTCCAAAGGCTGTGCTTTTAACCATTATACCTTACTTCTTCCGTGAGAAATCAGAGTTTTCAGGGGGGATTATTTGGGAACATGAAATGTTCTTACAGCCGTAGAATGACTCTGGAAATAAAGGGCTATCTGAAGTCTCACAGTATCCACTTTGGCCCACTCAGAATTTGGGAATTCCACATTCCCTCTAACCTGCACCCCCAAAACAAGCCCCTTAATGGTGATGTGACTACAGTCTGAGGGTGTTTGCGTCTCTTGATCCAACCCAGAATTAGAAACGCTAGCCTAGTTTTGGACTGACATCCATTCCTACCTCCCAGTCTCAACCAACCAACCTACAGTGGGACCAGGGGTATGTTCTGGGGGAACTTGATTTAAGGAGTAACTTCAGTGATGGCAGAGGCGCAATTACTTATTATTGTAATTTCCAGGAAGTGGAGTAGATTTCCTTTCCCAAAGTACTACCCCACACAAGTCTGGCACAAGCTCTTTAACAAGGAAAAAGTCCTTCATTCCATAAGACAATTGGCCCTGAAGGAGAGAATGTAAATTCACAGCAAGCTTGGAAATACCTGACGTATTTCTATACTGGCGATTTCTATATTGGGAAGCAGAATGTATGCCTAAAATGGAAAGGAGAATGGGATGCACTTAGGGGAGGCCAGGGGTGCCCCAAACAAATGCACCCTTATAGTCCAGTCAAGGATAGAGCCTGCCCTAAAAGCAGTTAGTGTGCCAGCCTGCAGTGAATGGTTGGGAGCTGTCTGGGTGCAGGAATGTGGCTGAGGTGTGAAAAGGAAACCAGTAAAGCATGTGGTTAAGAACCTGGGCTCTGAAATCAGACGGGCTTTGAATCTCACTTTGCTCCCTATAAGCTGCGTGCGAGCATCAGGGAAGTGTTTTACCATCACTGAGCCAGTCTACTCCTCTGTAAAGTGGAGGTAATATGAATACCTCCCTCCCTCTAAGGCTTGTTGTGTTGATTAAATGAAAAAAAAATGCATATAATGCATTTAGTACAATGGCTGGCAAGTAGCTGGTGCTTAATAAGTGTTATTAATAATATGCGGTAATATCATTAACTTTCTCTAACCTCTCAATTTTCCCTAATTCTGAGTGAGTAGGGAGGGAAGTTCCTCATGAGTTTGGAAATCTGATAAATGTCCTATGAACTGAGGCCATGGAGGAATGAGGGACTAGAAGAGAAGAACAGGGTGTGGGTTTCATTAACCTTTGGGCTCTGCTGGCCATAGGGTTTCAGAGGCACTTTTGAGAGCATGGTTCATGAAGGTTCTTAATGGAGGGCACAAAGATTTTACCATTTCCACTGGAAACTCAATCCCTTCTGCTCCCACCTGGTGTCTAAGTATTGTCATCCCCATTTGGACCCTAGAAAGACTCTGACAAGAGCCTGAGTGTCTACAGCCAGCCCTCACCTGCTTTGTCCAGGGCCAGCCCCAAATTTACTTGCTCAGGCAAGTCAGCTGGCTGTTGGAGTAGCTTGTCCTTCCCTTGTCCCCAAGTCCTGAGAAAACAATCAGATGCTTAAGGAGGTGTGTTACAACTCAGTGCTTTCTCAGCTCCAACAACACCATTTCTGCAAAAGTTGTTCAACGTCAGGATGATCTTTTCACCAACCTCGATTTCTGCAGGTTGAAGCCTTCCTGTGACACATCCCAAGCAGGCTGGAAGTCAAGTGGTGTCTCCCTTACAAATTACCCAGAATGCTAGGGATGATGTGCAGTCCCCGTGCCTGAGCCCATTAGCTCTCTTAGCCATGGTGATGGAAACCAGGTAGCTGTCTGCTTTTAGTCACACATGGCTCTTGTTCAGACAGCACAGTGCCAGACAGCTGTGGAGAACCTTTCAGAGGAAGAAAGAAATTGCTTTGAGGGAATGAGTAGTACAGCAAAGCTGTGGAGCCTGGAATCACAGGGATTTTTCTCATAAAATCAAGAAATACAGCTCCATCCTCCAGAAAGGGGGGCAGCACGGGACCTGCTTTATTGCTGTGCCTTTGAGCCCTGTGAGTCACCATTTAACTTCAGTGGCTCTTCCTGGCTGCCCTGTTGCATGTGTTGTTCGTCTCCAAGCAGTTTCATAGTTAACACAGGGAGTTCACGGGGTATATCTGTGGGAGAAGCAATAGAAGACTTGAGGTGCTAGTTCTTCTTCTTTCCCTCCATAGTTGCTCTTGTTGCTGATGTACCATCTACATACTCTTTCCCCCAAGCTGCCTGCTGCTTTGGCCAGCATTACTTCTCACAAATCCTACCAACAAGAAAGAGGAGGCATCCAAGAGAGAACCATTTAGGTCTAAACGAATGCTCTATGAGGGCAGGATTGGGGTCTAATCCGTTCATCACTATGTGTTCAGAGCCTGAACCATGCTGAAATCAGAATAAGAGCTGAATGCAAATTTACTAGGGAAGCTCGAAATTCACTACCTGAATGTATGAGCACCAAAAGTTACTAGGACCACATCCCCTTTTTATAGACCAATGCCCTGCCTATAGATGTAGATTACCCTCTGTAGCAGCTAAGCTTCACTTTAGTTTACTACATATGGAGGTTAAAATTGCAGCAAAATGATATTGTAATTTATAATAAGAAACGTAAATTTGGTCGCCATCCCCCTTCTTGGCCCAAAGCCCATAAAATCCTTAGATTTTCCAAAGTGATGAGAGCATAAAGGTGTTTTTGTTGTGCTAATGAGGTGACTTTTGGACCCATAGGTGACCTAAGGATGGGGGCTGATCACTTGAGGAACCAACTTTGTGATTAGAGGGTTGGAACTTTTCAACCCTGACCTCCGGGGAGGAGAGAGGGGCTAGAGATTGAGTTCGATCACTAATGGCCAATGATTTAATCAGTCATGCCTGTGTAATGAAGCCTTCATAAAAACCCAAAAGGATGGAGTTTGGAGTGCTGCTGGGTTGGTGAAGACTTGGAGATTCGGGAGAGTGGCTCACCTGGAGAGGGCATGGAAGCACCTGGAGAGGGCATGACAGCTCTGCACCTCTTGCTGCATAGTAGCCCTATGCATTTCTTCCATCTGGATGTTCCTTTTATAATAAAATGGTAATCTAGTAAGTAAAATGTTTCCCTGAGCTCTGTGAGCTGCTCTAGCAAATTAATCAAACCCAAGGAGGAGGTCGTGGGAACCTCAGGTCTACAGCTGGTTGGTCAGAAGCCCAGGAGACAGCCTGGATTTGCAGTTGGCGTCTGAAGAGGGGGCAGTCTTGTGGGACTGAGCCCCTCACCTGTGGGATCTGACACATCGTCAGATAGATAGAGTCAGTATTGAGTTGAATTATAGGATCCCCTGCTGATGTCAGAGAATTGCTTGGTGGTGTGGGGGGAAAAACCCCGCATATTGGAATTGATGTCAGAATCAAAATATTTAATGTTTGATTGAACAAATGCTACGCTATCTCTCAAATGTATGTTATTAGCCCCCCCCCCCTTAAAAACACCTTTGGAAGTTAGTTACCTTATGACTAGTAGGTCTCTCCCATCTTCCTCCAATTATCACAAAAAACCTCTTCCCTGAAGGTCACAGGCCCCCCTTCCTTCACTTGAGAATCAGAGAACTCCTCAGTTCTGTTTACCAGAAGGCAATTCTTAAAAGGAGTCTTGAGTTATACTCACGTATAAAAGGAAGTCTGAAATTGGTGAGTGAAAGAACATGTTAAGGTTGTCCAGTATCTGGGTTCCTCAGAAGTAGACCCTGAGATAAAGATTTGTGTAAAATTAATATATTAAGGAAGTGCTCCCAGGGAACTTGGTAAAGAAATGGGGGAACAGGTTAGGGAAGGGGAAGAAACCAAACAATGTGTGATCTCAGCTGAAAAGTCCAGCAGAGGACTTCATCCTGGTCTCTCCAGGGAATTCTGAAGCCTAAGTTATGCCTCAGAATTGTCCTGCTCTAACAGAGGGACTTTCATACTTCTGTCCCCATCAGTCATCAGTTAAGGGATACCCCAGGGAGGATGGGGGGCATCCTGGCTCTTCAATCTCATGTGAATGAGGGCAGAGAAGGCTCCAGAAGCCTGTGTGGTCCCCCAGAGGGGAACCACAGGTGTGCTGTGTGAGCACGGAGGGTGTGAGGTACACAGAACAGGATCCAAAGAAATCTGTGTGGAGCACCTACATTATCCATGGCACCCAGCTTCTGGTTGGTGAGCTCACCTCTCCTATCATCCAGCAACACAGCTCTGAGAAAATAACAATGGCCTTTCAAAAAGTCTGACTCTATGGTCTTATTTTCCATAGTATTAGCTTTATAAATGCTTTCAGGAGCCCCATAGGAGTCATTTAAGTGAAATATTTTAAGGGTCCCTTCTCAAAATTCTCCCTACTCTTTGCCTAACGCATTGCCTGAAATCCAACTATTAGATATTTCTTTGGCCTATGTCATCTCATATTAAAATATTTTGTCTGGAAGGGGCAATCCACTAATTTAATGGCAGCCATTGCCGCTGTCATGAGGTGTAATTGATCAGATTCGCTAGCTAGTCCCCTTTAAAGAGAACAGGGCTTGCCCATGGTCAGACTTGACACTGTGAAAGTGTAATGGGGGAAGAGAGGGTCAGGAAGGTTCCCAGATTTGGAGTTCTGTCTGGAAGGCAACTGTAGAAGAATGGGGCAAGATACAGGTACCTAACAGGAGCAGGAGAAAGGGAAAGGATTCAGGGAGGGAGCAAGTGGCACATGAGATGACAGGGTCCCAGAGAGAGACAGCACTTTTATACATGCTTTCAGGTCACCTGTTGGGGGAAAGCTTATCCCACATTTCTGACCTTTCCATTGATTGGAGGGAACATACAGTCTTCACAGAGAGAACTCTGGCAACATGGCTCCAGCCTTCCCCCACATCTCTTCAGGAATTCTCCCCTAGGCTTCCAGATTCAGTTAGCTGCCTAGACAATATATAATCTCCCCTTCCTCCTTAGTAGGAGAACATGATTTTTTTGGGTGTGTGAATATGCCCAGTAAAGTATTTTCACATCCCTAGGCTTTCGTGCAGTCAGGGCTAGGTAGCCATTTTCTTTGGTTCTGGCTACTGAGATGTAAGTGGCAGTCACTGCCTGGGACTTCTGGTAGATCTTCTTAAAGAGGGCAGACTCAACTGACAAGTACCCTTTCAGCTTTTGCCTTTTGCTGTTCCCCTTTTTCCTTCCAGAATCATAGAAGTGATGGCTAGAGAGGGAGCAGCCATCTTGTGTCCATGAAGACGGGAACACAAACTAAGGAGGATGGAGTAGTAAGGTGAAATGAACTGGGATCACTTAATGTCTCATGGAGCTGCAGCCTCTGACTCTGGATTGTCTACCTCTGGACAATTTGTCAAGTGAGAACAAGACCACCTATTTGGTTAAACGATTCTTCTGGAGTTCTGTTACATGTGTCGCCCTAACAGCCAGAAGCAAAGGATGGCAGAAGGAACCAGGGATTCTTGTTTCAGTTCTTTCTGGGTTCCCTCTCTCTTTGGAAGTGGCCTGTCCTCAGGGTACACACATTCTTGTTTCTCTTTACACTGAGCTAACTGGGCAGGTGCTGCCCCAGTTGGGGGTAAAGGGGTGTCGTCTGCAGCTTGAGTGGGTGAGTTCAGGTCAGAAGGGAAACTACGAGGAAGCCCAATTGTTGCCACACACCTAAGCATTCTGCAATCTCCAAAATAGCTTTTTCAGAGACAAAGCTGGTATGTTTTTCCCATCTGTCTAACTTCTGTGTCCATCTTCTAATCAGTCCAGAATCTGGAGAAGGGTCCCATGAAAAGGTGTTTTGGTGCCTTCACACTCCAGGACTGTTTTGCTGACTGCCAATCCTGTCTAAATAATTTTGTGAATCTGTTTCTCAGTAGTCCAGTTCCCAGGAAGCCACTGAGAGAGGAATAGAGAGGGAATATGAGGCTTCTTAATTCAGGGACCCCCTGCCCCACACCACACACACATGCTCAAAGCTCTCACACAAATGTTCTCTCATCCAACAGCTCAAGAGATTTGTCTTGCTGAGAGATGTGTGCTTTACAAGCCTGTATATGGAATCCAGTCCACTTGCTGATGGGTGTCTGACCAGGCACTCCCTTATTCAGTTCGTCCCCTCCACTAGATGTGAGTTCCATGAGGGCAGGTCTTGGTCTGCCTTATTTGCCAGTGTGTGCCCAGAGGCTGGAATGGAGCCTGAATCAGAGTAAGTGCTCAGTCTTTTTTTTTTTTATATTTGTCAAATGAATGAATGAATGAAGTCATCTCAAAGTAAGCTAAATTATTGAGCCAGTCTCTATCTAAGTGGAAAGTAATTTTGGATGATTTTCTCTACTTTTCAGTCAACTCAGCACTGTTCTTTAATGATTCAGTCTCTTGAAAGCAACTTCTAATGGGTTTGGTTATTTTATTTATTCTGTTTTGTTCAATCACAGATAAATTTGCATTCGACTGGACCTAAATGGTTGGCAAAGACCCATCCTTGGCTAAGACCCACGTAACCATAACAAGACAGGCTGAACTCGGGCACGTTTCCACAGAAGTAAAAATATTTCCCACACATATTCAATATTCATTTGTGGGTGGGTGGACTGTTCTACTTGAATATTATCTATATGTTTTAATTTCCTTCTTTTTCCAGCTTTCCAGCATTTGAACCTTTCTGCTACTAAATTGTTGTAACGGTAACTTCACCCTTCTTCTTTCCTTAAAAGAGATGCATCTCAAACCAGTTCATTTGCCAAGTAAAAGTAGCTCTGTTATCCTCAACTCCTGCCACAGTCAACTCTGAATTCTGATTTGTGCTGCTTCCATGCTTATTCTGTGCTGTTCTCTCTGACTGAAATGCTGTCCTCTCACTTATCTACATGTGCAAACCCCATCCTTCCTGACCCCAGTCCAAGGGCTGCTTTCTTCATGAAAACTTTCTGTAGGCAGGTTAGGTGCTTTCCCATCTCTTTGCTCCCAAAGGCACCAGTTTTGAATGTTTCTTAGGACTTATCACATTTTGATGGAAGTTCATCATAGTGATCGAGCACATAGACTCTGATCCCTGGGTTCAAATCCCAGCTCTACTACTTAATGGCTGTATGATCTGAGGCAAATTACTTTATCTCTCTCTGCCTCAGTTTCTCATCTGTTAAAAAAAAAGGGATAATATTAGTACTTATTTCATAGAGTTTTTGGAATTCAATGAGTTAATACATTTAAAAAAACACTTAGAATTATGTCCAGCATGTATTCAGTGATCAATAATTATTAGCTCTTTAAAAATCATTATTGTTCTTTTACATGTTTTCCTCACCAACTAGACGGTCATCTCCCATGGCGCTTGATCTATGAATTTGGCATATTCCTACTTCCAAATCCTAGAGCAGTATTTGTAACACAGCTGAGGTTCTATAAATGCCGAATTAATGAATGAAAGGTAGCTATTGACTGTGATGATAAGAGTGAGGTATGGGCATTGTCTGTGAGTGAGTTTGGTCCCTTGGAAACTCCTATAAGGGTTGTATTCTATAACTGCCCTGGTGGCCATGGTGAAATGGCCTGCTCCAGAACAGTCCTTCTGGAAATGGACCAGAGTTCTGAAGCTGGACTAGAGTCACATCCAGGGACCATGCTTCTGGGCCCACTCAGACTCTCACCCTCACTCAGGGGTAATGCTGAATTCCAAAGCCACTCCAAGGTAACAAGAGAGACGACTTTATCAAGTGGCCCACTGGGGTTGACAGTGTTGCTCATTGCACTCACCAAGACAGTTAGGATGTACACATAATCCAGGCTGGTGTTCAGAGGGGCTAGAGTGGGGGACTTACCCCTGCCTATACTAGTGCTAGCCTTATAAGTAAATGGAGGAGTTGATTGCTGGTAAACTATATTTCATAGGTCATTCCTATTCTCCCTGTGGCAGACCTCCATTCTCTCTTTCTTCATTGTCAATAGAACTGCAATTTCCTTTTCGGGTCAGTGATATGTTCAGCCTAATGCATCAAATTGGCCCAAGATATGTGGATTCCCACATGACTGTGTGTTTTTTCTGACCCTTAAGAGCATTGACCTTTTTCTCTCACCTCTCTGGTACTTAGTCCATCTCCATAAGCAGAAATACCCTACTGGCCCCTGAATAAGAGGCACACAGAGCAGACTGGAAATCTACCTAAGACAGGCTGAGATCAGCACAATTCAGTCAACTCCTGGATTCATACCAGGGCCCAGAGCTCAGACGCCAGCCTAGTTCAGCTGAATAGCAGCCAAAACCTAGACACACTGCCCATAATCAGAGCCACCCAAAATGACTGCAGGTAAAGGGACAAGAAATAAATGCTTATTATTGTGACTGCTGAGATTTTGGGGTTGTTTTTATGCAGCACTATTAGATGGTACATGAGTGATTAAGAAAGAGTAGGAGAGACTGAAACAGGCTAATTTTACCTTCTTTTGCTTTTATTTTTACCTATCTTTTTACCTTCTTTTGGCTGCCCCAAGCTAGGCCAGAAAGTCCTGTGGCCCATGGCTTATAGGACATGGCAAGATGCAGCCTGCCTCTATTTCCATTTGTGACACATATGAGACTTAGAGGAAACTTGTGGAATTCCTTGTGCATATTTTCCCACAGACGGGAGGAGGAAAGTTGGGAGAATCCCTTCTCAATGGTAAGGGGCATTTGAGATGTCTCAACCAAGCACAATCCGTGCAAACTGTAAGTGACACCTTTTGGTTGGTGTCCTAAAGGGAGATTGATTGCTTTAAGCATTGTGAGTAAAGCCCCAATTCTTCTCTAGGGGCAATGTGGTGGAGTGGAAGGTATAAATCTGAAGGACTGGAATCAATACAATTTGGTTGGAATTCTGCCTCTATCGGGTGTGACTATGGCCAAATTATTTGAGACTCAATTTCCTCTCCAGCAAATTAGGAATAGCAATAACCACCTTGCACAGTTATTTTGAGGAGTAAATGAGTTAATCCATGCAAATTCCCTGGTTCTTAGTAGATGGTCAACAATAAAAAGTAGTAATTTGTATTATTTTTCACCAAATTTCTCATTTTCCCTTTCCTACATCAAAAGAGTATAATTAATCTAATGACAGAGAGACATGTACACGTTATAAATCAATGATTTCCATTTAAAATTTAGAGGTAATCATGGTAGGATACACCCAGTTTTCCCAAAAGTGGACTAGCCCCACTCCATTTCAGATGGGTTTAACTGGAAAGTGTGAGTGACACCCCTTCCCTCCTCACTTTGAGTAACATGGTGGGAGGGGAGGGCACTGGGGGGGCTGGCAGTAGAGTCCTAAGCTTCCCAAGCATACAGAGGATTTTGCCAAGGCAAAGCACAGTATTACTAAGATTAACAGTTTTCAGATGGAGTCAGCCTTTTCAACTAACTCAAGTCAGACTGACTGGTAATGATGTTCATGAGATGCCATTTCCTGCCAAACAGTAAGATGTGGAATTTGTTAAATTAAGCCATGTGATGGGTCTGAAATGTATTAACTTAATCCATAATGAATGTCATTCCATCCCTTTAAACATGCTTCCCCAATTAAGCTATTTAGTCCTCAGATATCTAAAGAAATTGAGCTGTCCCACTTGTTGCCAATTGGTTAATTCCTTGTTGATGGATAAAAGCTACTAACTGCTTTTGTTTTTAAATCTATGTTTTCTTCAGTAATAGCCATCTTTTAATCAGCTGTTACAAAGAAAATGCTTAATACTCCATAAGCAAATGCTCAAGAAAGTCAAATGACTGGGAAGATGAATACAAAGAGGCCCTGTTCAGCCTGCCTGCTCACCTTCAACAGGACCCAGTGTGGCCGCCATTACAGTCAAGGTGCCACACGAAGGACCCAGTTGGTCATTTTTATTTTTTAGCCCGTGTTGGACAAACATCTACTGTGTGTTCAGGCTGAACTGAACTGAATTCTGGAGGACTCTTAAGCTTTCTGACAAGTGTCTCTCCACAGGACAAGCATTTCCAGATTTCAGAATGCCCTTCCCAGTCCCAGGAGAATGTGATAGAAATTCTCAATACGAGTAATATGCCTCTATTGCGACCATATCTATGGGGAGTAGAGACAATCCCTACATAGGGAAGCAACCACCACATGTCACAAGTGACTTAACCCCCTTAGGCTGCCCCTGCCTTAGCCACCAAGGTGGATATGACGCATAACAGATTTCCACAGAATTTCCTGGACAATCAGCGTGTGATTTGCCCACAGATGCCTGGTGCAGTCTTGCGCGGTGTGGCCTATTGACATATAATCAGGTGGAATATTTCAGTTTGTAAACCTCACCTTAAATAGTAGAATGTAGCAATTTGAAGCAAGCTTTTAGATAAAAAGCTGTCCAGGGTAAAATCAGTTCCTGTGATAAGAAACTAATATTTCTTTTGTTTCCTTTGGGGCCCACTTAATATTATAAGATGTGATCCATCACCAAAGCCTCTCATTATAGGGGAAGGAGCCTGGTGGGGAACTGTGGTGATTTAGATCAGGAATTGACAACTGTAGCCTGTGGGCCAAGTCTGGTCTACTGCCTGTTTTTGTAAATAAAGTTTTATTGTAACACAGTCATGCCTTTTCATTTGTATATTGCCTATGGCTGCTTTTGAGTTACAATGGCAGAGTTAAATAGTTATGACAGAGACCATATATTTCTCAAAGCCTAAAATATTTACTGTCTGGCCCTTAACAGAAAAGGTTTACTGACCTCTGATTTTTCAAATACATTTACTCTATTTCTGTCTTCTCTCTGGTGAGACTATACTTTCGCCCACCCTATGATGCTGGCTTGCCATATTATAGTGGGCAGAATGCATGTCCATGCTCCTTGATTTGGAGTCTGCAGTAGACCAAACTCAAGGTTTCTGTTCACTGGCCATTCAATTAAACACGAATCTAAGCATAGCCATGGAGGGACTTTATAGACGGAATTAAGGTTACAGATCTTGAATCAAAGAGAGTATCCTATACTATCCAGGTGAGTCCAGTTTAACCACAAGAGCCCTTAAAATTGAAGAAATTTGTCTAACTAGAGTCTGTCAGAGAAGTGTGGCAGAAGAGGAAAGCAGAAGAAATGTGGCACAAAGTTGTAGAGACTCAAAGTGTGAAGAGGACTTGATGTGCCCTCCCTGGCTTTGAAGATGCAGGGAGAAAGCAGGAGAAGGAATGCAGGCAGCCTATAGGAGCAAAGGCAGGTCCCTACCTGATGGTCAGAAGGGAAACAGGCACCTCAGTCCTGCAACCACAAGGAACTTAATTTGACCAACATCTTGAATAAGCTTGGAAGCGGATTCTTCCCCAGAGCCTCTGGTAAGGAGCACAGCCTTGTTGATATCTTGATTTTAGCCCTAAAAGACCTGTGTCAGACTTCTGACCTACAGAACTGTGAGATAATAAATTCATGTAATTTTTAAGCCACTAAGTTTGTGGTAACTTGTTACGGCATCAACAGAAAGCTAATATAGGGTTTAACATCTGACTTGCTTTCACCAAAGTAATATTGAGAAACAGGATTCAAGTAGAGGCTACAAATGTGTCAAGGCTTCTACCTTTACCGTAAGAAATGTGTTTGAGCTTTTTCCATCACCACAGAAGTATATAACCTGGCTAACCTGCTTGTCTAAAGGGGATAAGAGGCACATGGAGTAGACCTGGACCTGACCTGCAGCTTGGAGTTGAGCCCAGCTGAGCCCAGCCTGGATCAGCCAACCCCCAGGCAAACCACCAATGCATAAACATTAACATATGGTTGTTTTTAAAAGCCACTAAGTTTTTAGATGGTTTGTTGTGAAACATTGTGGTGGATAAATGATGAACACAGAAATTGGTAATGGAAATGGGTTATTCCCACAACAAAAACTAAAATATGTGGCAGTGGTTTGGAAATCAGACAGCAATTGACATACAAATTGCTATAGGCAGGTAGAATAAAATGGCAAAAAAAAAAAAAAAGACCCAATAGAGGAGGCTGAAAAATTGAGAAATGATGTTACATAATGGAAAACATTGGTAAACTGTTGCTGCAATAATCTGGAAGGTGGATGGTGTACCTAATGAATTTGTAGATTTGAGGGAGGAGAGCTATGCAAAATGTTAAAAGCTTTAGCTATTGCTATGGCTGCATTTGATGAGCTAAGAGAAAGATATTTTTGCAGGCAACATTTTTGAGGGAATATATAAAGTCTAGAAATCTCAATGTTGGAAATAAAATGGAATCTCATTAGTTGAAGGTATGACCAGTATGATAGAGACTCTGAAAAAAATCAAATCCGTGCTGCTGACAGAAATCTGTCCTTAATATAAAAAACAAATCAGAGGAATGGCTGTCCCTGTATTTGACCCACTAAAGAAATATTATAGTGCCTATTATATCTTCTCAGATGAACAAAAAGTGTTATAGAAAGATTAGGGCATAGTCCCACAGTCCCCAGCCTCATAGTCTGATGAGGCTGAAATATTCACAACTGAGTCAATATAGAGAGAGATGCATGTGTTGGAAATAATTGTGGGTGTGTTTTTGGCACATGGAGTTGACTAGAATCAAACACATAGAAAACCCAGGCAGCATTTGAGAGACCTATATTGTCAAAAGCACTGCTGGACATATAAAAAGACCAAGGTTGCTCAAGCTATAAACTGTCCTCTGGGCCCCCAAGTTTCTAGAGACAGGAAGCAGTCTGAGGAAACTGCTCAGCCTTTAAGAAAAGTATATTCTCTATTGGGTTCATCAGAAGCGGCCAAAGAGGGTGTTAGAGAAGAAAAAATCTTCCAGAGGGTGGAGCCAAGAGAGATGGAGAACAATGAACACAAGATAGAGCCATAGGGAGCAGAATTGGGGCCAGATCAAGGAACATCACTTACCTCCAGGGAAAGGGCACTTGACGCCATTTTCCCATTAGAATTTCAGGCTTGCTATGATCAGTGGCAGCTATGTGGTTCCTTCTTCCCTTTTCAAAGGGGAGCAATTCTGTCTCTGTTTCACTACTGTGTGTTAGGTGTGGAGGGAGTAGATCACTTGTTTTTTTAGTTCTTTGGTTTACAAATCAAGAAGAGCTGAATCCAGACTTAATGTAGTCCATGAGAACCTGGGTTTTGAGCTTGATGCCATGATTGGATGACACTTCTACAGGTCTTAGGATGGGGTTCCTTCCACTAACAGCTACCTTAAACTTTGGGTTTGATCTTGCAATTTGTGTTGGTCAATAGAATGTTATCAGAATTGACACAAATGGAGAGTGAAATGTCCTTATGTGGTTAATCTTGTTCTTGTGTGCTTCTCTAGTTGCCATGATAAGAGAATGCCCTGGTTAGCCCATAGGTCCCAGGAAGATGAGAGATACATAAAGCAGAGCAGGACCCAAACTGAAGCTTGAAGCTAAGCCCAGCTGCGATCAGCCTGCATCAGCCGATTTCCAGCTGATCCACAGATACCCAAAGGTTGTTTTAATCCACTGGGTTTGGGGGGTGGGGGGTTGTTATAGTATTCTAATAGCAAAAGCTAATAATACAGGGATCTCTATGCCCCTCCAATTCTTCCAAGAATTTCATCCTTATGAACACCAGTGGCAAGTCCTATATATCCTGGTTTTTTTTTAATATGCTTCCCAATTAGTCGTTTAGTTGACAGACCTGTACTTTGGGAGCCAGAAAACTTGGTTTTAAATACCAGCTCTGCTATACACTGGTTATATGATCTTGAGCCTATAAATTAATACTCTCTAAGTCTCAAATTACCTCACCTATGATAATGATAATCATCATAACTTTATAGAGTTTTGTGAAGATGAAATGAGACGGCAATTTGAGGAAACAGAGTGCTGCCTGACATAAAGCAAAGTCTCAATATGAGTTGAATCTAAATAATTGGAATAGGCTACAGGATGACTTCCAAGGTTCTTTCCAGGCCAAGAATAGCATGGTGCTGAGAGACTCTTGGTCTATAACACAATACCTATTCACTGTTTAATGACAACAAACATTTTTATTTCACTATTTGAGACAATCCTCACATTGGGAACATCCCTGGAAAGGTTAACAAGTTGACTTAAATTTATACTCTCTTGTGAATGACTAACATTGGAGCGCATTTTAATAGATATCCATGGGAAAGACACAAAGTATTTGAGTTTGTGATTGGGTTCCTAGTATATATAAGGTTAGTGTATGGAAATGACAGAGAACACAGTTAGTTCACAAGCCAAGCAACATTTATGTAGTTGCTGTAGTCCTAGAGAAAGACACCCAAAGAGTATCTGTATATTACAGAAAAAGCACCACTTTCAAGAAAACAGTGCAGTCTAAAGCACCCATCCAAACAAACTAACAAAAATCAACCCAATAACTTATTCAAATTTATTTTTGAAATTCAGTGTCTATTTCTAAGTACAGTAAGAATCTTTACATACCAAAACCAGAGCTTGAGATTTCTAACTTAAGACCTTTTATTTTTCAATCTTTTAATTCAATCTTTACTGTTGGAAAATGTGTATAATACATAAATTTGCTTTCTTATTGTAGGAAATGAAAATTAGTAAGCTTATTTTTATTTTTATTTGAGAATTCTGGGTGCTTCTTGGTCTCTGGATCATCATCATAAATGGGAAACCTCATATTACAGGACTGAGTCCATAGTAGGTATCAGAGGTTGAAATAAATGTCTACTAATTACATTACGTACCCTGAAAATGAACATTTTGATTAAACCCCCAATAGCACTTTATTTTGCTGGGACTCCCCTAGGTGGAATATAAATAGAAAAAAAACAATAACAAATAAAAACATAGTTCAGGTTATTTTAGGATTCTATTCAATTGGGTTTCAGTTAATTGCAGGTTTGCTGTATTTCCTCACAATGCCACTTTCCTTACCATAACTCTGTAGATTACCAGAGTGGACTATTTCATGCACAATTTATTGCAGAGACAGGCAGTATTTATCAGTTCCTTCATGGCAAAGAAGAATCATCTGCTTGAAGGCCATCACTCATGCTGCTGTCAGGAGAGTGGCGAAGAGCTGAATAATAAAAGAAAAGAAGAGAGCCCCCACAAATACTGGATCTGTGATAACTTCATTAATTTGAGAATTAGGAGACTTTTAAAAATGGGGGAAAATACCCAACCTTTTAGCAGAACATCCTAGATAAGACAGAGCCCAAGCCTTGACTCATCCATCATTGTTTAGAATTAGCTTTCATGCACTTGACCTTAACCATCACTCTTTTTGTCAAGCCTGGGTGTCAACACAAAAGAAATTGGTTCATGGTTGAGAGTACTGAATGTGCATCTGATCACACTTCTTTCAGGCATTTACCTTCTCACAGTAAGGGATCAATTAAAACCAAATGGAGCAGATTTCTCTGGATATCTGGGTCATCGATGTGGAATGCTATGGTTTGGGCAAAGAAGCATTTAACTGAAGCCGAGAGAAGCTCCTGGCCCAAGCACAAACAGGCCAGGCATGTATGTCATAAGCTGAAGGATGTAAACACATTCAGCACTGGACACAAAAGGACAAGGACACAAGAGACCGTCTGTCATGTCATTACCTGAATATCTAGCTGTATTATTTATAAACCAACTTGCAGCAGATGTTGTCTTTTTTAACACAAATTCTCCTTCCAGGGCATTATGCATGAGGCCTAATTGTAAATGCCTATATTGTTTCTTTCCCCTACTGATTTATTGTTCTATAGACATCTACATGAGAACACAGTGTGTAACTGTGCTGTTTTCTCTATTAATTATTTTCACTCTTTGATTACTAATTTCAGAAGACAAACTTTTCACTGTTGACCTCCTCGGGAGTGGATTGTTTTACAACGAGACTATATTAGGGAAATGAGTCCCCAGTGAAAGCAGAAGGGCATGAAAACCTTGTGTCTTATTTACATTAACCCAAACCAAGTTTCCCAGTCATTTCCCTCTTAAATCTTTACTCGTAAAGGGAAAAGTCATAGATCCAGGAACAGTGGCTCCACTGGAGTTACTGCACAATACTGGAGCTATTGTATTAAAATCAAAGTCTGCAAAAAAAAAAAAAATCATTACTGTTAGACAATAAGGCGCTTATGCATATCTCTGTCCCAGGGATGCACAACCACAAACCACAACGCCGGGCACATAGCAGGTGCTCAGAGATAATGAGTGTCCTTCAAATTTAGAATCTGACGTGGTTTCCAAAGTAAGCTTTCAAGACAGAATGAGTTAAAATTTGAAGGAGAGGTTGGAATTCTTTTTCAGAGAAAATTTTGAAAGCTTTTGTTCTGTCATGGGATTTGGTTGGTCCATTTGACCAAATGCTGATCTATAAGTGTGGTTTTCCACCTACCTTCCCACTGGAAGAGAATAGCAATCCCCGGTGAGCACTCAGGGAAACTGACCCTTTCCACCACCTCCCTTCACCTCCACTCAAAAAGAGGGTGGACTTTTACAATCTAGGCTGAAATGCAGAAGCCAGTGGCCACTGGGGCCATTGTCTTGAGCCCTGGTGGAGAGACAGAGATGGAGATGATGGGGGAGCATCTGTTACCTGTTTCTCATGCTGCTGGTCTCTGCTCGGGCCTCACACGTTCCCTGAGTCCCTGCTGAAGTTGGCAGAAGTGTGTGAACTCTGACTTAGGAAAGTTGGGACAGACAGTCTAACTCAAGACTCTATCCTGTGCAGCAATCCCTTTTACCCCATGTGGCTTAAATGACCACTCAGATTCTGCAGGGAAGCCCCTAAGGATAGCAAACACATGCCCTACTGAATTAGAAGCTCATTCAGTTTTGTGAGAGATCTGATAGTTAGGGGATCCTTAAATGTACCAAGGCTCTGTCCAGAGGAGGCCTTGTAACTCAGCGTTCCGTTCTATCTGCTTTCTGGAACCACACAGAGGGAGCTTAACCACTCTTCTATGTGACAGATTTCTTGAATTCTTTGATGAGATTGTGCAGGGCTATAGAGCCATATTTCATTCCTGAGTACAGGGGAGATAGTCACTTTCTGTCCACCATGCCTTGTCCCTCTCCACTTTGTCAAGAGTGGGCATTGGTGCTCCCATCCTGGGGAAGATGGAGTAGGTGAGCCTGGTTGGGGCAGCCAGGGCTGTCCATCATCTGGAGGGAAAATGAAGAGCAAGTAGAAAGTATGGAACTCATGTTCCTTAAAGAGCTCAAGTGGATGAATCATCCTGATGTTTTGTGTTTCCCAAACTGATGTTCTTTATTCCACTCCAGTGGAATCATTCTATTTCAGGTCCAAAGATCTGATGATTCCCCTGCCATCCAGTTGGTATGATAGGGTCTTCATTCATTCTTACATTCATTCAGTCATTCATCCAATATCTATTCTCTGCCACATGTCTAAAAATCATGCTAAAAGTATATCTTCAGTACCTGCCAACTTAGTAGGCCCTCAGTAAAATGTTTATTGAGAAAAGCTTGGATGCTTCAGCCTTACTGGAGCAAAAGAATGGATAGGATCCATAAGGAGGCCCTGAATTTTAAAGTACTTTACTGGAGTGTAATGTTTGCTTATTCTCACCATGCAATATTTAAAACTGTTTATTTTGAAATAATTATAGATTCATATGAAGTTTCAGTGATAATATAGAAAGGTCTTGAGTAGCCCTCACCAAGTTTCCCCCAATGGTAACATCTTACATAACTATAGTCCAATATCAAAACCAGGAAACTGACATTGGTACAATCCAGGAACCTTATTCCAAATCTCACCAGCTTTACCTGCACTCATTTGCGTCACCACACAATTTCTGATTGTCTGGCTTTTAGTATATGGCATAAGACTAGTATCTGGCATCTTAGAAGAGCTTACTGAAGACTTTTAGATGAGCACCTTTCTCCCAAATGTCCATTTATAGTAGCTTCCTAAATGGGCTAGCTCTCTCAAGTTCTCAGAGTCAGCATACTCTCTCTCTCTCTCTTTTCTGTCTCTTGGGCTTTCCTCTCAAGAATATGGGCAAATAAAGCACCGACTATTGAGTGACAGTGATGAGGGGAGATGAGAGGCTCTAGAACTTGTTACTGATCATTAAAATCTATAATTGGATCCAGTGTAAAGGGGTCGAGGTGGGGGTGATGTTATGAAAAGCAAATAGGCTTCAACCCAGAGGCTGAGGAGAACCTAGTTCCCTAAACAGGACAGCAGGAAAGGAGTGTGATGGAGATGGAAGCTAATCTGTGACCGGGACATGCTTAGTATTTCCCAGGAGGTTAGATGTGCTAGGTCATGAAGTTGGGAGCTGGGACAGAGACTCACCTCCCTCACAGAAAGGCAAATCCTACCTCATTGTTCCAGCACTTTGAGTTTGAATTCCTTCCTTGCCAAGCTCCCTGATCAGGAGGATCTCAGAAGATTCTGGCACTGGAGGGGAAAGCAGGAGGCAGTCGGGGAGTCTTCCCAGCCAAAACCTACTTCAATTGATCAGCCAGCCTCTGAATAGCAGCTTTTGACATCTCAGTGGGTTGTGAGGGAGGTGTGGTCATCACAAATGAAACAGACCACAGGGGGTGGAGGAGACCTCTGCAGGGCCCCTAATCAATTACTAAAAACACAGAGAGGGTCCAAGGAAAATGAGTGAAGGAGACAGATGCATGCTGACACTCAGTGGTATCTCTGGGCACCAAAGGAGAAGTTGGGGGATTTTCAACTTCACAGAGGACCGGAATGATTGTTTTCTTTCATCAGTCGTTGCCCTCAGAAAACAAAACAGAAACCAGAGGAGAAACATTGCCTATGGAAAAAAAAAATACATATAGAGGCAGAAAAGGATGAAATAGGAGGAATGGAATTCTGCTTTTACGAAATAATTTAAATAGTCTTGAATGCCCAGAGGGCCTAGGCACTATATTATGTGTTACAGAGAGGTTGGTGTCTCCCAAAGGGGATATGAAATGGGAGATGAATATTATTAATCATCCCTATTTGCTACATGTTAGGAAACCAAGGTAAAGTGAAAATGAGTGATTTTACCTCCTGACTCACATGCTGTGGCAGCCACAGAGCTGGGATTGACAGACAAAAGTTGATGCCTGCAAAGCAGACTGGTGGGGTTCATGCTGCTGAATGTAACAATGACGGGGAACCCGACATGCACATGGCAGAGGCTGGTCGTCTTCTATCCGAAGAACCCTGCAGGTGTGGCCGGTGACCCCCAGCCTGGGTTGGGTCCACCGCCAGTTCACCTGCTTCGCCCAGGCTGGCTCCAGTTAACTTTTAGTGACCCTAAGGGATTGGGTTGATACTGAACCTCGTTGATCGAACTGAGGTTACAGAATACAGACCAGAATACGAGATTCATCTGGACAGGAATTCTCTTTTTAGTTCACTTCTATAAGCCCAGGACCTAGACCAATGCCTGGGGCTCAATCCATATTTGTGGGATCATATTGACCACTTTGTCTGTGTGGGCAGTGACAGGCACCAGGAATGGAGAGATGACTAAGTCAGCCATTCCCAACTTAGTCCTGTGAAGTATTAATAGGTATTCTGAAGGGGTGAGGAGAAGAAAGTTCTCGGTCCAAATAAATATGAGAAATGCTAAGTTTAGCTTTATGTTGGAAGGATTTCTTGTAGCCTTTAATAAGTGAATCTAGTTTGTAAATTTCCCAGACGGGGAAAGGTTTGCACTATTTCCCTAGTACAACTGATGGTGAAAACCTCTTCTCCCTACACACAGCTTTAGAATGTATATTGCTAGTGGTGCTTGTTCCTCAGAAAAATCATAGTTCCTACCCTTAAGTACCTCACAATCTCTTGGTGGTAACTTCCAGCCAAGACCTGCCAACCAATTAACTCAGCCTTCCATGCTCATTGGTCTTGGCGATGATTGGAATCACTGTAAAATTATGGTTGCCACTTATTTTATCTCAAGGCCTTTTTGCCTGTCTGGACCCTACATAGTGCTTACTTGCCACCCCACTGGCCTCCAGCATACAGCCATTGGATTCCCTCCACTGGGCAGCCTGGGACATATTGGTCAAGTCCCGATCTCCCCAAAGAGAGTCAGTTCTAACTCTAAGCATAAGCTCACAACCTGTTATCTAAAGTTGAGATAGAGTCAGAAACCTTGAAGCTAGTTTCATTCTGAGTAATTCTGACCCAGTAACACAAAGTCTAAATCCTGCCACCATGCCCACATAGACGCAGAGATGAATAACAAAGAAAACTACTCTTTCCACCCCACAGTCAGAATGTGCCTTCATAAGATGGAGGCCAGAATTGTCAACATGTGGTGTTCAGAGTCCCCACATCACGCTCTCTGTCTCATACGTGGAGGGCTGTGCATTCTCTCAGGCAGTGGACTCTACCCTTGCTGCAGTCCCAATAAATCACCCGTGCCCTTACTGAAGGGAGTTAATTGCATTTGGAAATACTCCAGGTAGTGGGGTTTGTTTGGTCAAAGATGTGGGCAAGAGTAGTGTAACATATGCACCCACTTTCATGAAATACACGTTAAGAATAACAGGGCCCATGTTACCTAATTTATAATGGATCCCACACATACTTCTCCCCGCGTTCCTTTCCAGGCGAAGAATGTTAGAGGAACCATGGCAATATTTTTCTTTTAGGTATAACAGTCTGTCAGTATCAAATTCTCTCAGTCAGTGGGGAGCAAATAGTGTTGATTTACTGAAAATCTGGGATTATGTCTGCTCTGTGGTGAGCGTAGATTTAAGAGAGGAGAGGTAAGGGGTCTCCAAAAGGTGAAGAAAAACACAAATGAAAGCTAGCAAGGAAAAAATAGCTTGACAGTTAAGATACAGTGCAGCCACCGTCAACATCTTCTGGAAAGAAAAGCCCAGAAATGAACACATACACACACACTGGAACATGAACGTACGCCAGCTTCAAGTCCCATGTACTGGAAGGTTGGCAACCTTTTCAATTAACCCCTTCCCTTCAGGGCATTGCAGATGTGTCAATGAAGGCTTAAATACTGTCATGTTTCACACTGAAGAGAAATTGTGACAACAGACACAAAGTTTTGTGTCAGTTTTTAAGAATTGGCTTTAAAAAAAGACTTGTGAGGAGTGAAGAGGGAATTCTTCTTTCCTTCCAGGGCCTTCTGAGCTTGACTACATTCCTGGACCTTTTGGTCACCAACATTTCATTATCCTGATCATATCGCTGCTCCTGCTCCTTCTCTCCTTTGCCTCAAAATAACTGTCGCCCTGTGTTAATTTCACCCCAGGAATGGTCCCCAGAAGTGCCTCAGACTTCCTGTTTTCCCCCGTCTACTCTTCTCTTCCTCCTCTTGGTCCTATCGGAAATGGAATATGATAACTAAATGGGATTATAATGTGGAAAGAGAAAAAACCAACCCTGGAACAGTACCTGAGAGCTTTTGAGAAGGGATTTTGGCACCTTTTCCCCTCTCTGGGACAGGACTACAGGCAAAGGCTGGTAAGGACAGGGTGATGTAAGTGGTGGCAAATGGCCCAGGTGAGTGCTGTTGGTGATTTCACTCCCTACACCTCCCTGACCCTCACCAGCCCCAAGAGGGACTTGTGGACTTCAGTTGGCTGGTGAGCAGTACCATCGTGGGTCCCAGCAACGTCACTGTAAGTCAGGAACTCTAGAAGAATCTGATGAGACGGCAGGGGCTGAGGCTGGCAGCTGGAATGGGTTAAATATGGTATTTGTGAAGGTCCCCGGTAGCTACAAAGGAGAGAGTTGTCAAGGATGAGTGAGAGGGCATGCTTAGTAACCCCCATCGCTGTGGCTACCAAGAGACACGGACATTGCTATGCGTCTCAGAGCTACAAAAGAAAGAAGAGGAAAGAGGGCAAATAATGATAAAAAAGATGCCACTAGCATTAAGTAATTCTGGAAAAGAATACAGAGTTATCCAGTTGTGAAAGAAATGCCATGTATTGCTTTATTTTTTTAATCATAAATCCTTAATCTCCATACTTGGGATTCCTATGTTGTTTCTCTAAGTGGACTCTCTTAATGTGTGGTTCTCCAAGGTCAGGATGGAGGCCATCCGCAAGAAAGTGTGGATCCTGCTGCTGGGGCTGCAAGACCACCAGTGGGTTGAGTGGCCCTATGTCCTAGCTGGCCTGGGACAATCCTGGGTAATGCCTCTTATTCCTGAGTGATTATTAATAACACTCCCTCTCTCTGTAAGGTGTCCTGGTTTTAATGATAAATTATATGGCCAGACTAGATATAGGCAAATTCAGGGCTTCTTTTCACAGGGCTATCAACCACCCACCTCTGTGGAGAATAAAAACTGCATGAAAAGAGTTAAGAGCAAAATGAAACTCCAAGGCAAAGAATAACTCCTTCAAGATCGCTTCTCTTTCTGAGAGACAAGAGCAGTTAGACCTCAGACCAGGCCCCCATTCATGCGTCCTTGGGCCCCATTGAGACAGTATTTCTTTCTTCTTTCTTTTTTTTTTTTAAGGCACATAGATCCAGCTATTCAATGGCACAAGAACCTAGTTGTGACCAGGGTGGTTCACAAAGCAGCGTGACAACGACAAGTGTAATAGTGAGACCCACATAATAGTGGGCCCAGCAATGGGACTCACACGGGAGCGCAGGCTCTGGGCTCTGGGGAGGGCCCTTTAAAAATTTAGCCTTAAGGGCGTCTTTCCCTTTATTATCAAGACCCAGAAAGAATGCTGGAGACTCTGAAAGAAAACAACGGGCAACTCCTCTCAGATTCTCCAGTCCTGCTCCTGCAACAAAGCCTGCCTCTTTTACATTTCAAAAGAGGCTGCTTTCTCTTTAAAAAGTAGGAGCTACTTGGTCTGATGCGGCTGCCTTTATCAACCATGAAGTTCCCAGCAAGGTGCTGTTAGTGCCTGATTAAACCTCATACCAACCCGTGTCCCCCATGGTAACCCAGAAGACGTCCGCTGAGACGGGGAGCGCGGATTCCGTTTAATTGCCCCGGCTCTCTGTTATGGCCGGATTTCTTGTCTCTCAAGGCCTGGAATGGAAACCCATGTGATCAGATGAACTATCCGGGTGTCTTGACGGATCTGAAATATGAATATGGAGATGGCATTGTGCTTTGCAGCGACTCTGAAACCCCAATGGTAAAATATGATCTGCCACTGAAACGATTTCAGGAGTGTGTGATTCGCGTAATACTCATTTTCTAATGGAACGCTAATTATTAATAAATCAGACCAAAAAGGGGGAAAAAGTGAATGTGTGTATACAAATACATATAAGATATCCATATGTATACCTGTGTATAAGATATGCATACGTATATACAGAGAGATATATACACATCTATCTGTATGTATAAATATGTAGGGCTCCATTTGAATGATATCTCTTTACATATATCTGTCTTTGGATTCTTGTTTTTTGGGTGATTTATAGGATAATAATGACTTGTATTCACAAAGCACCATACTCAAGGAATTCAAACATTGAAATATCTGGTTTATTCTTCCACTTCTACAATGAAAGAAGAAATAGATGATGCCGTGTCCTTTTATTTCCTAGAGAGGAAAACCGAGAAACTGATGGAGGCAGAAGTAGAACCAGCAGTCCCCGGGAATCTGCATCACGTTCCCGCTCTAGCAGAAGGAGGCATGCAAGGAAGAAATCCAGCTAGACACCCTAACAAATCCCAGGGTCACTGGATTCCTTGTAAAACTGCCCTTCCTTCTGGAAAGGCATCCAAAGCAATGGTGTTGGCCCTAGAGGATGGAGGGGTCACTTAAGAAACACTACAGAGCAACGATTCTTGACTTTTTCCTCCTCAAACTCCCTTTTAGGAATTGCTCCTCCCCACCCCCTACCTCCCACTTCAGACTCTCTGCTCCAAGATTTTTAATCTACTAAAGAAAGCTGGTAGCGGGCTTCAGTAACAGCTTGAGGTTGACTAGTCATATCCACGAATCCCTGTGATGACAATGACATCTTTCCCATCCACACAAATTATCCATCCTCAGCACAAGGACTTGCTATATTTCTAGCCAAATCAAAGAAATTTTACTGATTTCTTCTGCAGCCTTATTCTGAGTAAATATGTGATTTCCATTAGGCTTTTTGAAATATGTAAAATATATAGACTCACGTTACTACTTTCAGGACCTGTAGGTGTTTGGGGATCCCTTACTGGGAATCACTCCTATGCCCAAAATGAGTTTGAAGATGAAAATTATTGCTAAAGGGAAAAGAACTGTTGGTGTAACAAGATATTTAAAAGCAAAATTTTTTCCCACCTGGGTTGGTAAGGGCCAAGCAACTGAGAAAGGGATATTTTCAAAATGAGAGGGGCTTCTACAGCAAAATGTGTAAAATTGAGACATGAGGCAAAAAGGGAAGAATGTTAGCTTATAAGAGAAGAGGACTCTATTGTCTTAAGTTGTTCCCTCAGAAATGACATTTCCATTCAGTTGGGCAATTTTCTGGCCTCCCCAAACTTTATTAGGTTTTTGGCAATTATCCCAAGGAGACCTAAAGAAAGGCAGGTTATAATTACACAACTGACACGCATAGCGTGACAGAAATGAAGGAAGCTGCGCACAACTTTTTATTAATTAACATATTTTTTCCTCAGTGCAATAAGGAAGGAAATTGTAAATTTGTAATCAGTCAGGTCTCTATGTTTTCCAAGAATGGCTGGGATTTTTTTCTCCAACTAGGAGAAAAAGACAATATGTTTCACTCTGTGCAAATCCTGACTTGGTTCCTACATTACTCAAATAAGTTTTCAGAAATAGTCGTAAATATTCTCATATTTATTCCTAACTCACTTTGAGAAGCTTTCTTTATTCTAACAGCCAGAACATTCTACCATGTCTACAATGAGCACTGTTTGGGGTCCTTTCTGCAGAGGACGTTTATGGACACCTTCTCCCCCAACACTATACGGACTATTTCCTAGAAAGTGGACGGAAGCATCTAATCACCCCAGTAATAAAGCCAATCACTTTGTTAATAAGTAGAAAGGAGACTATCAGTATTACTTATTTTCCACTAACTAGTTAACGCAAATAAGGGCAGCTAATAGGCAAAATTTTAACTGTATTTCGTTTTTAGAGTTTCTCCACCCTCAATGTAAATGTAAAAGGCTCCTGAATTGAGTACGTTATCATTTTGGTCCCGTGATGGATTACCCAGAATCAGATTCACATTTCCCTGAAAGAGAAGCCACTTAAAAATAGTCATTGCTCTATGTAGATATCAAATAAGTGTCTCCTGCAGGGGGTGCAGTGGACACAGGAACCCAAATCCATTTCCAGGAGAGGAGCCCTTCAGGAGTAGCGTGAAACTAAGGAAAGGAAATGGGTATTCCTTACAGTCAAGTCTCCATGGCCAGGGAGGTGTCTCCCAAGGGAAGTGGTGGGAACCCCACAACTAGAGATGTGTCGAAGGAGGCCTGACTGGAGCTACGGAAAATTAACCATGGGGAACAATCATGCCCTGGCAGGGGATAGAGGAGACAAGTTTAAGACGTCTTTCCAGCTCTAATGTCTAAGAATCTGATTAGACTATAGAGGAAAAAAGGAGAGAAAATTTGAAACAGGAAAAGACAAAAAGGAACAAAAGCCAGAAGACAGAATAATGTAATAATGTTAAAGCACACGGTTAGAAAACACACCGGTAAACCCCTAATCCTCATCCAGCCACTGTCCCATCCCGGCTGCCACAGAAGGGTAGGTGTGATAAGGGAACACAGGCAGGGAGCTGACAACCAGAGGGGCTGAAGGGAGACCCCTCTGAACTTACTTTGAATAACACTGAGAACTTGAGATCCTTTGTCCAAACAAAGTGCTGAAAGAAAGGAAGCCCGCGTAGGAGCAGCAGCTGAGATTCCTTTCCTGGTGGCGTTGGGCTATTCCTCCTTGCTTTTCATCAATGCAGTCCTGTCTGAACAGTCTACTTCCTTAGCAGAGAAGTCTGGACTTAAGCTTTGGGGTCACTTTTATTTTTTAAGGAGAGTCAGAGATATCACAATGATACGATTCCCCTGATTTTTAGCATAGATAGTCGTAGATAATCTGAATATCCGGGGTGCTAGCTACTTCACTCCCCTAGTTTATTAAACTCACTGTAAATCAGCCCAGATTAAATATTTAAGTCATAGAGTATTCCAGCAGGAATAAACGAGGCCCATATATTTATAATTGCGTGCGTGTATAATTTGTGTGTGTCAGGAACAGTAGATATTTCCATACTTAATGATTTTTTGAAACTAGTCAAAAGAACTGTGACCTGAATTGAGTGAACCAGGTTCCAAACAGACAGTCTTCCTGACCATGTACAGACAAAGGAAATAGTTTCCTTACGGAAAGGAATCACTTGAAAGCTTTTAGGCCAGACCCTGCTCCAGCTCAGATTTCCTTTCTTTTACTGCTTTGATGAACAACTCATATGGAGATTCAAGCGTCCTGTGCCTGGTTTGAATTTAAGCTGTTGCTGACTTTAGTGGAAAACTTTCATAAACTCAGCTCAGGCTTTCTTCCTTTCCCCCACCCCTGTCGACCAATTTCTGATATGTCCTCGGATATTCATCTTGAGTCATTCACGTTATCAACATGAGAGAAAACAAATTTTTCCCCAAGAGAGACTGAATTCACTCTGCGCCTCTCTTCTGGAGCTCTGAGTGCTTCTGGGGCAGGTGGAGCGTGAGGCAGAGGTGGAGGACAACCGCATGCAGGAAGGCGAAATGAACAGGAGTGATGCTTTCAGACAGCTGCTGGAGACGGCATATCTCTGTGGCAGAGTTATTACCAGAACAATGCCACATGGATCCCATCCAGTACTCAAGCAACAGGCCATAGTTTCTGTGCACCAAAGCCTTTCTTCAGGAATGAGCTGGGTAGAGTATAGTTTTAAAGAAAAGGCTTTGCCTTCAAAACAGGACTTTTTCTTCTGATCCCTTGAGAATAGTGTTCTGAATGGATTTGCCCTCCTCTTTGCTGGGCTCTTTGGTGAGAATTGAGAGGCTAGGATGCCCAGAACATTTTGTTCAAGAACCTATGCTGTGTAGTGAAAAACAAGAGCCTTGGAATCCAACCAGTCTGATTCGAAGCCCAGCTCTACCACTTAAGTGAGTAACTACGAGCAAGTAAATTAAGTCTTCTCGGTCCTCAGCCTATCTGCGAATTTGAGATATTATCCTCAGTTTATGGGTATTTGTGAGGATTAAATAAGATTACATTTCTAAAGTTCCCTGTCTTTGCTTCATTCTTTCTCTCTGACCCTATGCTCTTGTTGATAACTTTGCAAATTCTCCTGGTCCTACGTAACTAAAACAATTGTGTCCAGTCCAAGGATGGAGGATCCAAGAAAATCCCTAGGGTGTGTGGGGCCCAAGGCAAATTACACTGTGTGTCCCCACTCCCAACATGTTTCCAAAGACACAATCAGATTTAAGTGAATTTCAAGGGTGGTTTTGAATTGAAGATGAATATATCACCAGGGGAAAAGCCTAAGGAATATTTCTGGAAGCAGTAAAAGCAGTTCAGCCTCAGGATGGCAGTGCCGGGAGCTGTGCCACATCTGTCATGGACTTTTCATCAGCAGTTACCCTACCCCCAACAGCACTGATCCCCAGATAGTTCCTGCATTATGCTCAGCACTTGTTCACTACAGCAGCACACAAGGGGTCCCCTGGCCCTGTGTGACCACCCTGATTGGCCAAAACCTCCAGGAGTGACTGACAGAAACACTTCTCTCTTTCACCAATGAGAGTTCCTGAACTTCAGGAGGCTCATTTGCCACAGTTCCTTTTAAAAATTGGGTTATAAATGAGACAAGTAGATTCATGATGGGGCAAATCTGACAGATAGCTACCCACACACCCACTTCAATTAAAAATATATCATCTATTTTAAAAAACAGACAGGATGCAACTACACAGCTGAGGCTTCATCTTGAAAGTAGGCCATTGGTATAAAATGGTGCATTAGCGTCCTATGGCTGCTATAACAAATTGCCACAACCATAGTGGCTTAAAATAACACAAATTTGTTCTCTTACAGATCTGGAGGCCAGAAGTCCAGTATCAATTTCACTAGGCTAAAGTCAAGGTTGACATCTTGACTCCAGAGCTAGCTCCTTCCAGAGGCTCCAGGGGGAGAATCTTTTCTTTGCCTCTTCCAGCTTCTTGTGGCTCTACGCGTTCCTTGGCTTGTGGCCGCATTACTCCAATCTCTGCCTCTGTGGTCACAGTGTCGTCTCCTCTTCCGAAGTCAAGTCCCCCTCTGCCTCCTTTTTATAAGCACATATGTGATGAAATTTAGGGCCCACCAGCATAATCCAGGATAATCCCCCATCTCAAGATTCTTAATCTAATAACATCAGCCAAGTCTTTTTTGCCATATGAGGTAATATTCATAGGTTCCATGGATTAGGATGTAGATATCTTTGGGGACCATTATTCAGCCCACCACAAATGGTACTCCCCTTTCATTAACAACTACCAGCAGCTGCGTTGTTAAAATATCTTCTTTGCCTAGTTGAAAAGAAAAACAATTCTTTGGCACTCTAATTTTTTTCCTTTTTCTGGTGAGGAGGATTGGCCTTGAGATAACATCTTCATCCATCCTCCTCCATTTTGTATGTGGGATGCCGCCACAGCATGGCTTGATGTGTGGTGTGTAGGTCCACATCTGGGATCGGAACCTGGGAATCCAAGCCGCCAAAGTGGAGTGCATGAACTTAATCACTATGCCACTGGGCTGGCCCCCTTTTTTCTCCATTTTAAATCTATAATACAGCTATAAGACCAGTATATTACAGGAATATCATTTCCTGCAACTGCCATTGTCTTTGCCATCTCCAGAAAGGAGCTTCTAAAGGTATTAACAATCTAATAACTTACTTTCCTCTACGCAGAATTACTGTAAACAAACATCTCAGTCATTTTCCATCATATCAAAATTGATCAAGTGCTCCAGACCTGGCAAGAAAGCATATGCTTTCCCAGACACATAGAATCCTAAATATATACCCCCTTAAGGGACAAAGAGTGGCATTTAAGCTGGAAATGGTTGCCCAGTTGAAAAACAGGAGGTTGAAAGGAGACAGCTATTTAAAAGTCACTCTGATATGACCTGTTCCCCAAACAATTCACCTCAGGGTCACAGCCATTGTTGCTAGGTGGCATAACATTTATTATTATAGTGTCCTGGGCTCCTTAGATTGGTAGCAGACACATCTATTCCTCAGAGCCTGAGGAAAGTTGATAATGTCCTCTTACCCTAGGCAAGCTGAACTTCAACCGCCAAGATACTGGTTGACATTAAGACTTTGCAGCACCTATCATTGTCTGTCACCTCCCAAGATAAACTCTCTTGTGACTGGTTTCTCTGGGCACCAGCCACTGAGGCCATTTTATTCTCTTTTTTAGACTAGCTCTTGGGTCCCTGATACTGCCTGGCCTGCTCAGTTTGGTCATATGCTCAAAGCTAAATTCACAGACCTTCAGACCTCGTAGTGTGATGGGATAGGAAATAATCAGAGGACCTGGACAGAGTAAGACTGTCAGAGAAACTGCAAATCAGCAAAAGAATGAAAGCCCCTTGACCCGGAGCACATCTGCCACATATTTAATTCCACATTCCTGCCAAGCCTTGAAAACCCAGGCTGGGGAGACTTGGGAGCGGCGTGGGGTTACGAGTCTAGGAGAGCGGAGAGGTGAAAAGCCTGGCGGGTTGCCACTCATGCAATCCACTCTCCAGGAAGGAACCAGGGTGGGGAGGGGACACTGTGAGCCATGAGGATAGTCTTGGACACAAACCTTAGGGGCTGCGGGAGTGTCTGGGTGACCAGCCGCCAGTTGTACTGTATTGATTTTATTTGCTTGTTACTTTGCCAGCTGGCTCCAGACCAGAGGAAGCAAATGAGGCTTTAGCTGTTCTTTGGGGTTCTGATCCCAGGGCTACATTAAGGAGATCGGACATTTGGGAGGAAGTGAGCCCGTGAGATCCTGGGTGGATCCTCATTTCCATATTCCAGGGTCGAATTGAAAATAGGCCAGGTCTAGAAAGCTTTTGTTTTAGGAAATGCCAAAAGGATCTTCATGATAGAGCTCCACTTACTTCTCCAGCCTCATTTCCACTCCTTCCACTCAACCCCACCTCCATGGATTCTCCTCTACCCCCGCCACCTGACACACACACTTTTAGCTCCAGGAAGTCAGAGGATTGACTTTCAGTTTCTCTTCACTGCTCTTTACTCTCCCATCTTTCTCATCTAGTTCAAATCTCACCATCTCTTGGATTCTTTTCTGGTTTTCCTAATTTGAATTAGTTTACCCTTTCTAGCACTCCCTTAGCATCCCTCATATTGTTTATTATATGAGATGCTAGAATAATTAATTTATTGATCTTTCCTACTAGACCAAAAAGTATTTGAAGGTAGAAATTCTGTCATTATATTCCCAGTCTGGTACATGGTCTTGATTTGATCAATATCTGGTGAGAAGATGGCATTCTTATATTAGACACTTGTTTGTGGAACAGACCTGGGCCAGGGACCTTTGGTCATGGTGCCAGAGTACGTGTGATGGATGCCCTAGGACTTCATGCACAGCATTTTTTTTTTTTTTAAGAAAAGTGGCTTCAACCAATTTTTTAAAATTTCAGTTGCTACTGTATATTCTTTTGGGGAGGTGAAACCAGGGATGCAAGATGAGCAGCAAAATAATCACATATATTCCTAGCACAGGAAACTTGGCCATCTTGGAGATGCCAGCAGGAATTCCACCCACAATAGGTGCTCCATACTGAATGCACTTACACCAACCAATCAAATCTCTCCTTGGGAAGAATAAAGGAACATCAAACAAAGATTAGAGATAGTAACGTTCTGAAATATTCCATGTGGAATATTGGATTGCAATTGGAAGTGACATGGGTCACATCTGGGCCAAAGCATAGGAAAGTAGGCATGAATTCTCCAAACACATATTTCCCCGCTATGGTGATCATGGAGGACTCATGTTGAGATGGCAGAGCAAGAGGATCAAAGCTGCCTGGATCGCTGAGTTACTGCATGGAGAACAGCTGCCTTGGAGAATTCCCGAGTTTACAGGAGTGAAATTTAAACGTTTGTTGTCACAAGCCACTGAGCTTCGGGGTGGCAAATGGACTATCCTGACCAGAGCAGGCAAATTGTTCTAAAAACTTTCTTGAATACTTATGAATTAGCACTATTCAGTGCCAGAAGCATTGAGATGTTTGTGACGTCCATCAGTTGACTGTCTTCTCCTTGATGGTAATCAGTATGCACCTTTTCTTGAGGGCCCAAGGAACCTGGCAGGCTGATAGGCTCAGGGTGAATTCAGTGAGTGTGTCATGGAAAATTCAGAGGAGATGCACTGACATATGGGCTGTAAACATCTGTGCACCTTCCTTACACAAATTCTTGAATTACAGCCTCACAAATCAGTCATCAGATGGCAGCGTCAGAGATAATGGAGGGTAGTGATAGGATCAGATATTTAACTCTTTTGGATATCTTGTCACAGGCCTTTAAAAGGTCCCACCCTTGACATCATTATTTGACCTCTTACATGGGTTCATTACTTAATACTTATTAAATGCCTAATAATTACAAATTCTTATCTGGTGCAGAGATGTTTTCTTGGCCAGGCTCCTGAACACGTCCATTCTGTATGGATATTGGTCAGCATTCACAGGCTACTATTTACTGATTCAAATGCCAGAGCTCCAGCTAGAGCGTGTTCTATAGAGTTTGAATGAACAGATTCATTGCACTCCTATCTTACCTCACCTTAGACCCTACAAACACAGAATTCACTAGCCTGAGCTAGAGAAAGTAATTGCCTTTTAAGTAAACAATTACCTGGTTGTCTATGTCAGGCTCCATCAGAAGTGTTCTGGAACTTCTTTTCCTCAGAAATAAGTAATTATTATATAGACCTAGAAGAGAAAATGAGTTTGATTTGCAGACAACCTTAAAATACACAGCCCTCTCTCTCTTCTCTAACTCTCTGTAAGCACCATGAGGCATTTCCTATTAAAAATTTCAGCTCTGCTTCTTATCACCTTTGCCCTCTTCTCTGCTCTGACTTTAAATTCAGGAGATGGTTTCCCTGGGGAACATAGATCCTAGTGCCATGTGATCTGGCCTAAAGGGTAGTATGACAGAGCGAAACAAAAGGAGATGCTAACCTTGCTTTCTCCATCCACGTGCACACCTCCCCACCGAATGCCGGGCCTTTTTGTGAGCAAGGCTGGACAATTGCAGGAACACCGCTAGTTCATGTGCTTCGGTCCTTGGTGAGACCGATTCTGAACTGGAAAGGGACACGGAGTTAGCAAAATTTCTGATATTTGAAAAGGACTGGTGAAAAATGTACGTTTTAAATGTCTTTTATTGTTTTTATCTTTTTTTCACTACAGAATTAATATTTGCTCATTATGAAAAGTAAAAAACACAGAAAATTGAAAAGAGAAAAATCATTTTTCTATCTAACCACACAGATACTGCTCTTAATACATTGGTTTGAAACCTCTCTCTCCAAGTGTGTGTGTGTGTGTGTGTGTGTGTGTGTGTGTGTGTGTGAATTCATGTGTATTAAAGTATAATTATTTATCTATAATTATATATACCTAATATTATCTTCATAACTTAATTATCTTAAGAAATCAGAATTTCCATTCTGGAGGCAAAAAACAATAAATACAATAAAAATTAGCAAAATATCTGGATATGTATTGCTCACTGTTGGAAAGGGTGACACCAAAGTCATGATTGATAAGAGATAGAGCAATGAGATGGCTGAACTGCACGTATTCAGAGGTTAAAGATGGAGCTGTAAAAATGGCAGAAGGACATTTTTAGACATTTTAGGGGACTCTAACATTCATTTGGATTTTTCTTTTATGTGGAACTGAAATGTAATCCTTCTCGCTATTTCCCCAAATCTCCAGTGCCTTCAGTGATGCTTTCTGGAAGACATCAAGGAAAGGTGCTCTCTGTCCCACTTCTAGGGGGCTGTGCTGGGATATCAACTGGAATAGCACAGAGAAGGACAAGATTACCCACTGACCTACTTCGGCAACAGCATGAGTTCAGAGCCAGAAGAAATGAAGAAAACAGTAAGTTGCCACCCCCTATTTCATGAATGCCTGGACCTTGGAAAGAGCATCTCCAGAGAGAACAGGAGAAATGGAGAGAATGTGGAATGGGGTTAGAGTGAACTTAATGTGAATTCCAAAGGGTAAAGTGGTTTGCCCTTCATCTAGATTACATACAGATAGTTTTAAAAGGTGGTATCACGTTGTTTCTGTTGTTTCACACTCTATGGATTTTCACATAACAAACATTTCAAGCCATCCATGAAAATAGATCCCATAAATGTCATAATGTTAATGTAGCTGTGACAGGGATTGGCTAGCTAGTTATGATAGAGGTTACTAGCATTCATCAATACCTGGTTCTCTCTACTTCTAGGTATATGGAAGACCCCACTTCTCACCCCCTTGCAGTTGGGCATGGCCATGTGACTAATTGTGAGCAAAAGCAACAAATGCTGCTTCTTGGTTGAATGAGCAGAAAGACCACATGTGAATCTCCAGTTTCTCTCTTCACTGTCTTAGTAATCATGGAAGAGGCCTTGCGTTGGGATGATGGTGCCACAAGATGAGAGTGGTTTGGACTGCTCAGTCATCACATGGAGGACAGCTGCTTGTAATGTCATCCTGACTTTATGTGGGCAGGAAATACATTTTTGTTGGTTAAGCCACTGAGATGTTTGATGTTGTTACTGCAGCATTAGTAAGCCTACCCTGACTAATATATTGGTCATCAAATCTGTTTCCTCCATTTCCTGGGTACTCAGCCGAATTACCTTTCCCAGCCTTCCTCAACTTTGTGACTGAATTTTAGGCAATGGCTTGGCAGCAGAAGCTATGCATGTTACTTTGGAGATGAGATTAGTAAGAAGTGGATGTACCTTCTCTCCTCTTTTTCTCTTTCTGCTGGTGACCATGAAGCCTAGGAGAGGGAGGGGCTCCAAGTTTAAAAGGATATGGATCCTTGAAACACTGCTTGGAGGAGAGCTGTCCACCATTCAGAGAGACTTGTGCCGGGTTTATGTGAGTGAGAATAAATTTTTATCATGTTTGAGCCATTGCACGTTTTTAGTGTTTACAACAGCAGCTAGTATTACCTTAACTTTTAAAGAAATTGGTGCGTTTAAGTGGGGTGCTTCCATAACCAAAACCTAGAGTATATGTCATCTGATCTAGTGACGAAATGGCAGATGGCAAGAAAACCAGCGGTCTAGAAGGCTGAGTAGTACTCCATTACACATTGGCAAAACATTTGGTAAAATTGTTGCCTGCAATGACTTGGAAGGCTGACCATGTCCATACCAAGACTGTTAACTCAGGGAAATTGTTGGCAAGAGTCAGTATGAGTATGTGATGGCTACCATAATCTGATTTTAACAAGGTTTTATAAGAAAAACTTATGCCATGGCAAGAACTGGCTAGTTTTCAAGCAGAGATGAAAGACTCCTGAAAGTTCATTTTGGACTGAATGTGCAAGAGAATTAAATTTTCATTATGTGGATATTTTTGGTTTTGTTTTTTATAACAGCTATTAATTTAATATGGCTGTATAGTATTTTGTTGTATGAATATATCACAATTTGTTTACACAAACCCCTATTAATGAACCGTTGGGGTGTTTCCAGTTTTCTTGCCATTGTAAATGCCCTACTTTAATCATCCTGATACTATAGCTTTGTCCATTTGTCTGATTATTTTTTTACAATTTATTCTTGTAATTGAAAGCGTAGGGTTAAAAAATATGGACATTTTAAATTTGATGCATTTTGCTCGTGTCCATAACTAAATTTACATCATTTTGAAATCCCACCAGCATAGCTTCATCAAAGGCATTATCAATATTTTTATCTTTAAAATAAATGAGCAAAAACTATGATGTCTTGTAGTTGTAATTTGTTTTATCTTGTTATTAGTGAGGTCTAACAATTTCATGTTTATTTAGTCATTTATGTGCACTTCTCTCTTGAGATTTCTGTATTATTTATAAGGACTCAGTTTAGTTTGTCTGAGACTGTTCTGCTTTCTGCCTGTTTTTCCAGTGTAAGTATAAAAAGCACCCAATTTCACTCCCAAAGTACCTTGGTATGGACAATAAATTATACGGTCGCCCTAAATATAACCCTTTAGTGTTGACAATATGTCGCTATTTTCCCCCAGATTGTCATTTGTCAAATTTAAAGTTTGATTAAATTTTTATTATACATTTTGTCCATTTCTTCAATGATTCCCAGCTTCAGTATCATGTTTTGAAAAATTTTCCCCATTCTAAGGTTATAGAAATAACCACCTAGTTTTTTTTGTATTAGTTTTATGATTTCATTATTTACATGGCAGTACAATGTTCCTTTCTCACTTTCTTCAGTCTTTATTCAAATGTCACCTTTTCCATTTAAATTACGCCCCATGCTCACCTATTGGGGAAACACTAACTCTGTTTTATTTTTCTCCATAGCACTGTCACCATGTAACCTACCACATACCCCACTTATTTAATTGTCTTATTATCTCCCCCCTCCCCCAGTTAGGATGTAAGCTCATGAGGGTGGGAATTTTTGTCTTTTTTGTTAATTTTTTTATCTCTAGGAGCTAGAACAGGGCTTGGCACCTTGTAAGTGTTCAATAAAATGCTTGTTGAATTAATGAAATTAAGTTTTCAATCCATCTGAAATTTATTTTGTTGCAAGATGTAAAGCACTCAGCTTACTTTTATCTTTTCCCTTATTGAATGAAAATCCCCTTTAGCATATACTGACTCTGTATTTCAGTACTGTATGTTCTGTTCTGTTTAATCTTTATCCCTTCACCAGCATCACATTTAAATATATATATATATATATATATATATATATATATATATATATATATATATAGCATTAATCTACTTCACAATGTCTTGTAGGACAAATTCTTCAATAACCTTCTTTATTCTTTAGTTTTTCTTATCTTTGTTCTCAAATATTTACTCTTATAGATAAAATTTAGAATTATTTGTCATGTTCTCATAGATACCCAGTTGGGGAAAGGAATTGGGATATTGTTTAAATTATAGACTGATGTAAGGAAAATTTACTTCTCTATAGTGCTGAGATCTATCTCTTGCTTAAGATAAGGGGTGAATCTCCATTTTTCAAGTTTCTTTGTATTAGTTATGGTGACACTAGCTGCTGAAACAGATAACTTCTAAATGCAATGGTTTAACACAAAAAGTCCAATCAGAGGTTCAAGGGACTACATTCTATTCTATAATTCAGGGATCAAATCTTCTTCTGTGTTTATCCTTCCCTTCCATGCTTTACAAATGTTTGCCAGAAGATGGGGGAAAAACAGTGAAGAAGGTGTAGCTGTTTCTTAACCACTTCAGCCCAAAATAGACACATATTATTTCCACCGTAGGTCCTTACCAATGTTCTAAAGAAACAAAAAAAAAAAATCAGAGGAGTTAGATCTGGAAAGGAAAAGACAAAGCTGATATTATTTGTATGTGATAGGATCTTCTATGTCGGACAAAAAGGAATCCATAGACTTCACAACTACAGGTTGCTTGATTTGAGATCAATTTATAAGAATCAGTAGCATTTTTTCCCACATCAGTAATAACTAAATAGAAAACACACCAGAAATTAGTTTTCATAATAGCAAAAACAAAACCAAAAAACCCACAAAAGTATGCTGAACAAAAGAATACCAGCAAATACATAAGACCTCTATGGAGATGTTCTTTATTTAAATGAGAATTACTGCCTTTTAATTGGAGTGTTTAGCCCATTTACATTTAATTAAGTCATCAGTATGTTGTTTGTTTTCTGTTTGACCTGGGTGTTTGTTCTTCCTTTCTTTTCCTACTTTTCTTGCCTTCTTTGGATTAATTGATTATTTTTAGGATATTTTTGTCTCCATCACTGACTTGCTAGTTATATATCTTTTTTATTCTTTTAGTGTTTGGTCTAGGCTTTACAATATGCATCTTTAATGTATCATACTCTACCTTCAAATAATATTATACTGCAGGTATACTTTCATTTTCATCTTCCCATCCTTATGTTATCATTTTCATACAATTTACTTCTATAAATTTTATAAACCCTACAATTCATTGTTTTGTTTTACTAAAAAAGCAATCATTTATTAATGCTTGTGAGTTCATAGGTTAGCTGAGTGGTACTTCTGATCTGGGCTGGGTTTGGCTGATCTCAGATGGGTTCATTTTTACAACTGTCATTATTTGATGGGGCAGCTGGGGTCAGCAGGGAGTCTGGCTGATCTTGGATGGCTTCAGCTTGGATGACTTGTCTCTATTCCACATGGTCACTCATCCCCCAGCAGGTGAATCTAGGTTTATTGTTCTCCTGGCAGAAGTAACATTCCATGAGGGAAGGAGAAATGTTCAAGGACTCTTGAGGCCTAGGCTTGTAACTGGCACACTGTCAATTCTCCAGAATTCTGCTGGTCAAAGCTCATATCAAAGAATAGGAAAATAAACTCCACTTCTTGGTGGTAGAAGCTCCAAAGACATATTGCAAAGGGAAGGGTGAAAAATTGAGGCTGTTTTTACAATCAGTCTGTTACAATTCCTTTAAATATCTATATGTAGATATAGATATTTAAGTGTAGATACAGATGTACTTTTAAAATGTAAACCTAATAACAGAATATAAAAATTCATATACATGAAATATATGTATCTGTGTGTTTTTATATATAAACATATATTTATCATTATATAAAATATAATACAATATAGATATGTAATTATATAATGTGGAATAAATATTATGTATAATTATAATTCCAAATTTATTTCACACTCTACCAGAACTATTCTTTATTTTATTAAATAATGTTTGAAAATACTATTATAGTGGTGCAAAATATCTAATTGTGTAGACTAACTGTATATGAGTCACTTTTATTTATTTCATTCAGGTTTTGAAACATGTTCACTCTGTTTTATATAGAAAAAAACCCAGTGAGCAATAAATTCTCTTCAAAATAGAATTAATTTTGTAACAGTGATAAAAAACTAAATGCAATGATTAAAAAATAATTTTAGAAAAATATAAAATATTAAATAAAGAATTTCATTGGTATTATTTTTTATCTGAAATGTCAATTATCTTTTGAAGAAAGTAAAAAACAAGAAAAAAGTATTTCATATTTCCCACTTATGTAGTATCTCTTTAGTTTTTTCTTCACTTATGTACATCCAAGTTTCTATCTGGGGTCTTTTATTTCAGCCCAAAGAACTTCCTTTAACATTTCTTGTAGTGTAGATCTGCTTAAAATTCTCTCGGCTTATGTTTATCTGAAAATATCTTTATTTCACCATCATTTTCAAAGAATAGTTTTGCTGGATAAAGAATTCTAGGTTGACAAAATCTTTCTTTAACCTTTTAAATATGTAATTTCACTGTCTTCTACTTGCATTGTTTTTGATCAAAGGTCTATGGTTTTCTTATGTGTGTCTCTATCTATGTAGGTATCTTTTTTTTTTTACTGGTTATGTTGAAACTTTTCTTTATATTACTGAGTTTTTGGATATTTGTTTATGATGTGTCTTTATGTTTTTAAAAAATATTTATCCTCATTAGGGTTCCTTGAATTTCTTGGTTGTTTGAATTTATAGTTTTTATGAGATTTGAATTTTTTTCAGTCATCATTTCATCAAATATATTTTCTGTCCTTTTCTCATTCTTCTTCTTCAGGGACTCCAGTTTCTTGTGTATTACGCTACTTGATACCAGTCTTTTTCTCTATATTTCATTTGCATTGTTTCTCTTGCTATGTTTTAAGTTCACTGATTTGTTATTATATAGTATCTATAAATTTCATTTAGTGAACTTTCCCTTTCAAATGTTGTATTTTTAATCTCTATAAATTTTATTTTTCCCCCATATGTTCCATTTCTTTCTTCTTTATGTAATGCTTTTTTTAAGTCCTCAAACATATTTTTAATTTTGATTTTAGAATCATTTCCTGATAATTCCATCAACTCTGTCATTTCTAGATTTGTTTCTACAATTGATTGTTTTTTTCCTCCTCCTTATGGGTTACAACTTCCTGCTCCATCTCATATCTTGCACTTTTTGATCAGATGACACATTACAAATATCATGTGTTATTGAGTGTTTGGACTCTTTTGTTCTATTTTAAAGAGGATTTAAATTTTGTAGGGGAGATACTTAAGTTACTTGGCTTACTCCTTTGAGATTTGTTTTTAAGTTTTATGGGATCAAGTCTAGAGTAGCTTTTATGATTTGTTTTATGCCTTTTTCTTCTTTAGCTTTTACTATAAATTTTGTTTATTTTTCTCTTCATTCATGGATTTATTGAAAAAAATTTAAATATATAGAAAAGTTGAGAGAATAATATAATGAACAACCATATACTCACTGCCTAGATACACCAATTATTAAAAATTTGCCATATTTGATTTATCATAATAGTCCGTATTTAATTTGTTCTTACTATTTAGAATATGTATATTTTGTATTTTTCTAGTGTCACTTTTATGTCTTTGTAACTTGCTCAAAACTATCAAAATTGCCATATTTTTTCATCTATTCCCTGAAAAAAATGGTAAAATGCACACATTTACACACTTACACATTTTTCTTCCTGCCACTCACTTCCTTCACTTCTTGGGGGGTGTGTGTGTGCATGGGTGTGTGTGTGTGTTTTGCTTCCTGTGAAGTTCTTATCCATATCTATTATATTCAAATTACTACTTTTATATCATATATATAGATAAATCTCTATATACATCTATATGTATCTATATATCTAGAGATTTAACACTTAATTTAACACAATTTTTGTTTTGTAATCACAATGATCACACTTAAATTTAGACTGAGGTTTACAACAGGGCCTGTCATCTATGGATTCCAAAGGAAGCCTTGGATTAATTCCTATAGATTTCTGAATAACCTAAAATATTATGTACATTTCTTTTTGTTTGTTTGTTTGTTTTGTTTTTTTTTGTGGGGAAGACAAGCCCTGAGCTAACATCTGTTGCCAATCCTCCCCTTTTTGCTGAGGAAGACTGGCCCTGAGCTAACATCGTGCCCATCTTCCTCCACTTTATATGGGACGCCGCCACGGCATGGCTGACAGGCAGTGCGTCGGCGGGCGCCCGGGATCCGAACTCGCGAACCCCGGGCTGCCAAGCGCGGACTAAACCGCTGCGCCACCGGGCGGCCCCTGTACATTTCTATTGTGTATGTAATATATACATTTTTTTTCTGAGAAGGTCCATGTTTTCCTCAGAATCTCTCAGGGGTCAAGAACAAAGGAATTAATTGATCCATATTCACTAACAATTCTTTAATACCATCACTTCTCTATTCTTTTTGGTTCATTTTTTCCAATGCTGAAATACTTCTGCAAATGACCTTTTCCATGAATTGTTCATTGGTGATATACTTCCCAAATTCTTGCTCTTTTGCATATCCTTATCTTTTGCCTTTACAAAAATAACAACTTGACTGTTTATGGAATACTTGGCCACAAACTTTCCTCCTTAAAATTCTCTGGTATCACTAATGTGAATTCTGGACTAGCTTGATGATTTCTGTTGTCGGTTACATATTTCCTCGGGGTGAGTGTTTGGAATAATAGATGGCATTTGCTGAGTATTTATTATATGCCAGGCAACAGACTAAGTACTTCTGCAAGGATTTTCGCATGCCATCCTATGATAATCTTATAAGTTGTATACTACTTGTCCAACATTCGAGAAATGCAACTTGAACTCAGGTGGTGTGGCTGCAGTGTTAAGCAGTGCTATACTGATTTGAAGGATTGTTTTTCTTTTTGTCCTTGAAGTTCTATACCTTTGCTCAAAGAGACCTTGGGGTTTGACAAATTTTTACTCATTTTGCCTGTTGTAGTGAGCCTTTGCAAACTGCATATTCCTCTTTTTGTGTTTTTGTTTATCATTTCTGACTTCTTCAGGCCCACAAACTGTATGTTGAATCTTCATTGTTGGATTTCCATAGTTATCAGCTTTGCTCTAATCATTTTCTTTCCTTTGTCATTCTCTCTTCATTCTGAGTGATTTTCTCAAGATGGTTCTCTACTGATTCACTTTTTTTCTGGCATCAATTCTGTTTTGATTATTTTACTGTAGTTTTAGTTCTATAATAACATTATTTTTCTCCTTCGTTTTTTACTTACCTGTGGCAGGTCCCTTTTCATTTTATCTTCTCCCATTTCTTGTTTAATAGGTTCATTTATCCTTTCCTTTTCTTAGGAGTGTGATGGAGTTGTATATTTTTTTTATTATGTCTTCTGTTGTAAAATTTACTTCAAATTATACTTTTTTATCTCTCATATCATTTTTGCACATTAGGCTCATATTCTCCCTTTTTGTTGTATAATTTTTCTAGGTCTCAAGCTTCTGTTTTTATTCTGCATTCTCACCTTTGAGCAGAGATGGAACCTTGTGGCTCTGAATTGACTATCAATAGAGAGACAGCTGAATCTCCTAAACCCTCATTTCATAGGATTTAATATGGTAGGCTGGATGTTGTAGATTAAAGTGTTACTTCATTCATTCATTTTCCTGAGGAAGTTGGAGAAGGAGCTAAGATAATGGACAACTTTGTCTATTGAATTTTGATAGACATAAATAGAAACCCCTTCACTGGGGCCAGCACTTGGAGAGAAGAGGGGGCCCTGAGGTTTCTGTTTGTTCAGTGACTACAGTGTGAGTGGGAACTTTGGCTATTCGGAGACCTAGCACCTAAGCAGGTTGTTCAGTTGGTCAGATATTTTCTCAACTCAATAACTATTGTTTGTTGCTGCTGATCTAAGGTTGCAATGTTGTTTCCTAGAAGATTGTCTCAAATTTCTCTTCTGTCTTAACCTTGCCTCTAGATCATTCTCTCAAGCTTGAAAAAACCATGTGGAGACTGTGAACACTGAGGTTCTGTCAGCTTGGTTCCCACTGCTGATCCACAGGGAGAGAATGAACTCCTGGTAATGTCTCACGTTTTCTGTGGCCCACTCATATCTCTGTTCCCATCTTTCCAAGTTGAGAAACATTATCAGGAACTAACAGAATTGTCTCTACCACTTCCCTTAATTTTTTGCCATTCTCACAAGTGTAGGAATTATATATTGACTCCTAGAATCTTCTCTTAATTTGGTATGGAATTTTCTTGTATATTGTAGCATATCTGGCAGGTATTTCTCAAATCTTGGCAAATACTTACATTTTAGAGGCAAACGGATGTGATTGAGGGGGGGTTAATCAGAAAGATTGGAGAATGAGATCAGAGAAGACGAGCAAAGCAAGTATTTTGAGAGGGATAGTGTGGTTATTAATATTAAATGCTGCAGAGATAGCATATAGAATGAGAACTGAGCAGAGCCCAACAGGGACGCCACTGATGTAGGTGGAATAGAGAAAGAAGTTTCAGTGGAATGTCTGGGCCAGGGAAGAGATTGCAGGAGGTTATTAAATACATGAAAAGTGTGAAATAAATGTGAAAAGAATATGTGAAAGGAGAGATGGTCAATGATCTCTCTGGTCATCATTTCCCTTTCTCATAAAATAAGAAGCTGGACTAGAAGTCTCCAAGGTGCCTTCTGCTGTATGGGGCTGCCAAGTTGAAGTAAGGCCTCACTCTCCTTGATGCAAACTACCCAGGAACTTCCCCATCAAATCTGTAGAAAGGACACCAACTATGAAGTACCCTTGCTGAAAAAAATTAAAACAGACTCTAATCAAGCCTTTAGATCTAACTTCCAGTTCACAGGAAATATGGGGGAGAGAGGACAAGTTAAGATACCAACAAGGAAACAATAGGTCAAGCCCAGAATGTAGGACATTTTACAGGACAACAAGTCAATGGCATCATAAACAAGAAAGAAAAGGGGAGGTGTAGCTGATGCTTACCACACCCCAGCTGAGTTCCCAGCAGCCACAGTGGACCGTTCCTATTCATGTTGGCAGTGTCCACCAGGATCACCTGAGGCTCCCTGCTTCTTGGTCCCAGGCCACCTTGTGGTATCACAGGAGCTCACTCAGCCCATGAGCAGGGCAGTCCAGAAGTAACTAATGAGGTATGAGAGTCAGGGGAGAATTCTGGTAGGGCAATTCTGTGATGTAAGCTCCACAGTTCCTCCGAGTATCCCCTGCAGAATTAAACCCTGCTCCACGGATAACCTGCTCATCACTGCATCTTCTCGTGGCCTTTCCCATCTCACTTTTCTTATTCTCTTATTCTCGCTTCCTACCACCACCTCCCGCCAAAATACCTGCACCGAAGTCCTTATCATAAGGTCTGCTTTTGGGGAACCCCCCCCAAAACACAAGGGGGCTATTTGAAATTAACAGAGTAAACTTAGGAGACAAAACACCCAAATGCATTACATGGACTTTGACCGGGTTTGAACAAACCATCTGTAAAATGATGTATTTGAGATAATCTGGGAAATTTGAATACAGACTTGGCATTAGGTGATACTAAGAAATTTATTGTTAATTTTGTTACTTGTGAAAATAGTATTATGTTTGTAAGAAAATGCCTTTATTTGGAGATGCATAAGGGTGAAATTCCTTACGCATAAGGGTCAGAAATCATCTGACATGATGTCAGAGTTTTTTAAAAAGTACTTTAAAGAAACAAACAAATGAAAAGAAAGAAAAAGGAAAGAGAAAATAGAATAAGTAAGGCAAGTGTGGCAAAATGTTAATAATTATTGAATCTGGATGATAAATATATGAGGGTTCATATATTCCTTATGTTGCATATTTTCAAAATCTTTCACAATAAAAAGTTTTGTCTGTCTTTTGGAAGAGAAAAATTTAAATTCTCAGACAATACTAACTTTGATAGGAGGCAAAATTCCTCAAGGACAGCTTACTTTCAGAGACCTAAGCACAAAAAGGACTTGCATACAACTCTTTCACATAAGACAAAAACAAACAAAAGACCCTCCTACTCTCTCTGCAAAACGACATCCACCAATTACTCAACTCCCGTCTTCCCCGGCAGCAGCATTGCCAAGCACCACGTTTCTCTCTCTGAAGTATCAGAAACCAAACAAACTCTCCTGAAATCAGCATATTCCATTGCAAGGGGCCAGCCACTGAGAGTCACATGAGCAGTCTGCCGAGCACCAGAGTGGGTTTTCAAATATTCTGGCCAAGAATAGTCCCAAGGCAGAGCCGAGGCACGCCATGCAGCTCACATAAAGAAAATTCCTTACATTTTCCACGGGCTGCTTCAAGGTACCCACAGAAATAGACCAAGGCGTTGCTGAATCAATTCTCAAGACAGGAAGGAACCTCCTAAAAAGAAATAGCTCTTGGTCTCCTGCAAGGTGAAATGTGTGCCTCAGATCTGCAAATGAAAGAGTATCACAAACATATGGTTAATGACTCATCCCAAATGGAAAAACAGAGTTTGTTATATTTTATGGAGATTTTACATGTTGAAGGTACATCTGTTGCTATTTATGCTGACATGTATGTAGAGATTGGCAGACCAAGTTCTCCATAGGGATGAGCGAAATCCAAACCAAACCACAGAACTTTCTAACTTGGAGGCTGGCTCCTGGGATGGAAAACGGTTTCCTGATCCCTTGAAACACTGCCCGGCTGAGCAGGGTGACTTGGAGAGGCCCACATCACAGGACTGCACAGTTGGATGAAGCAACAAAAAGTCTTGCTTTGCGCAGGGCCTCCAGAGAGAACAGAACAAAGGCAGGGAGCAGGAGGGGTGCTGGAGAGCTCAGGGACCAGTCTAACAGGCTTCTCAGGACTCAACGCCTTCTTGGGGGACTGCTTCAGGCAAAAGAGACCACATCTATTCTGACACAAACACACCACCCAGAATCAGATGAAAGCCTACTCCCTTTAGATCTGCTAATAACATCCTCTAAGGGGGTGTCCATGTGCTCTGGCAGACATTTTATTTTCCTCCAATTGAGTAGCTCTGATAAGTTTGAAGACTTTTCCCTCAGTCATTTACGTTGCCACAGTCTCCTATTTTACAGCTCATTGGTCTTTATTTTTGTTCAGTTGCATGATTGTTTAACCCTTGAATGGTGTGTGTCATGCTTGTTTAACCTCTATCTTCCTCCCTCCCCCCTCCCTCCTGCCTCCTTTCTTTGCTTGCCATCTAGTAGAGGAGAAACAACAGGTAAATAAGCAATGATACTACAAGGCTGAAGAGACAAGTGCTATGAGAGTGTCGTAAGCTGAACTCTGTCCCCCTATATTCACACGTGGAAGCCCTAATCCCTGGCACCTCAGGATGTGACTGTATTTGGAGATAAGGTCTTTAAAGAAGTAATGAAGTTAAAATGAGGTCATTAGGTTGGGCCCTAATCCAATATGACTGGTGTCCTTATAAGAAGAGGAAATTTGGACACAGACAGGTATAGAGGGAAGCCTGTGTGAGGACACAGGGAGAAGACAGCCATCTACAAGCCAAGGAGACAGGCCTCAGAAGAAACCAACCCTGCCAACACCTTGATCTCAAACATCTAGCCTCCAGAACTGTGAGAAAATGAATTTCTATTGTTTGAGCCACCCAGTCTGTGGTACTTTGTTATGGCAGCCCGAGCAAGCAAAGACAAGTTGACCAGATAAAGTGCTATGAGAATCCAAGGGTGGAAGAGAAGACTTTGGTTTGGTGGGATCAAAAAGCATCATCTGGAAGACGGAGAATATTAACTATGGCTTGGGAGATGGGCAGACTGCTCCTGCACTAACAGCAAGGCTGAATAAACGGAATCAGAAGCTCAACTTGCTTCCACGGACCTGCCCAAGGCTGCATAGCCAGTCCCCAGGGAGTCTTCCAACATCATCCACGGAGATGTTTCCTCCACTCCTGTGGCCAGGGCTCCTCCAAGGCAGTACACTGTCCTCGCTGTCTGATCCTTTTCAACAGTCAACTCTCCTTTAGATTTAGGTAAACCTACATGAAAATTAAAGTGCTTGTTAACCACTCGCTCACCTGCACATTACTACCGCTTAACATTGGCTGAGGGTCAACTGTGGGCCAAGCACAAAAACTAATCTATCCCATGAGTTAGGTGTCTCAAAGGAAACAAACTAAGTATGAAAAGCAGAAATTTACTAGACTATAATACAGTGTCAGTGAGACCACCTCAATGAACTCACTCACTATTTGTTTCTAATCATCCTTGGTATAATGGCTGCTGTTGAGTATTATATTACCCAAGTACTAAATTAAACTCAGGTTACCTTTTTTTTTGCCTTTGGTGAGGAAGTTTAGCCCTGAGCTAACATCTGTTGCCAATCCTCCTCTTTTTGCTGAGGAAGACTGGCCCTGAGCTAACATCCATGCCCCTCTTCCTCTACTTTATATGGGACGCCGCCACAGCATGGCTGATGAGTGGTGCATAGGTCCGCGCCAGGGATCTGAACCTGTGAACCCCGGGCCACTGAAGTGGAGTGCAGGAACTTAACCACTATGCCACCGAGCCAGCCCCTCAGGTTACTTTTAATATTGTCTAAAGTAGCCTCAACTAAATCCACTCCTTCAAGGTCTGCATTATGAAAGTCCAAGAACATATTACTGATACTTACGAAAAATGTATTTAACATTCTTGTAAATATTATAACTCCCTTTTTGGCAGTGGGCAAAATTGCTCCTTCTGCATTTATTCAAATGAGGTCTGGCTTCTTCTCAGCGAAGCTCAGGGAGTTGGGCTGAGACCGTCCAACAGTGTCAGAAGGTAGGTTCAGTCTTCAACCTCTCGCCTTGTTTTAAACCCTCAACTTCAGAAAGAAGATCACAGATGTCATTCAGCCACAGTCATAAAAAACAACCCAGGCATGGCAGATGCTATTCCTGTACTTTAGAGAGATACAGCAAGAAGAGACATTCTTGGTCATTAATAAAAAATTGAATCCAAGCAGCACTAGATAAATATTGGTGGAAATGTACATCTATTTGCTATAATGAAGGCCAAGAACCAAGCAATCCCCTTTTAAGGACCTCAAAACTTTTTTTTATCTTAGTTGTAAAACTTCATGTATCAGGTCCAGCTTCTTCCCAAGCACTTTCAATCATCAGAACATATATATGTACCACATTCTTGATGAAAGGGGGCACTGAGACAATTATTCCAATAACTCAGGCCATGAAATTTTTGTATGAAAGAATCAAACAGTATTGGAAAGGGGAAAGATTCCATTCTGGGGAAGTCAAGAGATCTCATTTCTAGACATACCTGTGTGTGTGTGTGTGTGTGTGTGTGTGTGTGTTGGAAAAAGGAATAAGGACTATCATCCAGGGATTAAGGGCTTTGGAATCAGACCTGGGTTTGAGTTTGTCCCTGTGTGGTAGGGAGAATAATTTTCCCCCGATACAAAGACGAACACATCCTAATCTCCAGAACCTGTGAATATATTACCCTACATGGCAAAAGGAACTTTGCAGATGTAACTAAATTAAAAATCTTGAGAGTATTTCAGATGATCTAGGTGGGTTCTTTCTAATCACAGAAGTCCTTATAAGGAAAAGAGGGGGCAGGAGAGTCAGAGTCAGAGAAGGAGATGTGACGACGGAAGCAGAGGTGAACAAGATGTGAGAGACGAAGGGATTATGCTGCTGGCTTTGAAGATGGAGGAAGAGGCCATGAGCCAAGGAATGCAGGCGGCCTTTAGAAGCTGGAAAAGTCAAGGAAATAAATTCTCCCCTAGAGCTTCCGAAAGAAACCAGCCCTGCCAACCCATTTTAGACTTCTGAACTTCTTGGACTGTAAGACAATGCGTTTGTGTTGTTTTAAGCCATGAAGTTTGTGGTAATTTTTTACAGCAGCAATAGGAAACTAATACACCCTGCTTTAGCACTTAATAAGCAGTACTTTGCTCTTGGGCAAGTTAATTTTTAATGAGATTGAGCCTCAGTTTGTGCATCTATAAAAGGTAGTGGCTATTTATTTTATAGGGTTGTACCGTGAGGACTGAATGAGGCCAAGCAATATAAAGCATCTAGCCAATACCTGTTGGGATTATTATTGTCTCTGCCTCTGGTGCTGTGATTGTAGGCCGTATCCTTAACGTCTGTGTATTTCCACTTCCTCATCTGTTGAATATGTGGCTTAAACAACAGAATTTTTTTTCCCACACTCTGGAGGCTGGAAGTCCAAGATCAGGGTGCCAGCATGGTGGGGTTGTGGTGAGGGCCCTCTTTCTGGTTGACAGACTTAGAAGCTTGCAGGCTTGCAGTGTCCTCACATGGCAGAGAGCAAGCTCTAGCTTCTTCCTCTTCTTGTAAGGATACTAATCTCAACAGGCGGACTCCACTCTTATGACCCCATCTAAACTTAATTAACTCCCAAAGGTCCCATCTCCTAATACCATCCCACTGGGGGTTAGGGTTTCAACATGCAGTCCACAACAAGGCCATACCTTCCTCTCAGAGTGGTTGTGAAGATCAAATGAATGAATAATGTAACCAGAGTATTTAAGTGTGATTCAATTAAGTAAGAGTGATTCTTTTAGCTTTGGCTTAGATAATACCTAGGACGCTTCACTTCCCTCTCACTTACGGACAAAGCCTTGCGTCCCTCCCTGGCCCCGTTCAGAGAGCATTTACCACCCTCTACTCTAGTCATGAGTTATGAGTCTTTCTCCCTCACGGTCCAGGAGCCTCTTGGGGCAGAGCCCTGTCTGATTCATGTTTGCCCCTCCAGAACCTCGCTGTTGGTGTTTGCTAGAGTTACAGAAGCCGCATGAACATTCCTGTTCTTTGCCCCACTCAGTCCCAGGCCCCTCTTTTTGCTACTGCTATATGGCTGAAACTGTTTTGCTGTAAACCAGTAGTTTTCATCCCTGGTACACATTAAGATCACCTGGGGAGCTTTTAAAAAATTACTAGTGCCCAAGCTCCACCCTGGACCAATTAAACGAGTTCTCTGGGGGTGGGGCCTGGACATCAGTAATTTTTTAAAAGCTCCCCAGGAGATTCCAACGTACAGGCAGGGTTGAGAAGCAATCCAAGCTCAGCCAGTCACATCGAACCACTAACTGAACTCAGAGTTCAACATCACAAGTGAGAGGTCATTTATCTATTCTTCTCACCAAATCTGAAACAGTCCTAGTTCTTAAAGACACAGATTCCAACTCATTGTGACAAAGGTGAGTGTTAGAAACTGTACAAACGAGACCAGTGAATGTTCTGTAATCAGGGTGAAGGAATAATGGCCCCTATTCCTGCCAGTCATTCAAAATGGTGGTCTGTACCCATAAGTCTGCTTCGCTGATCAGAGGACTCTAACCATACACTCGAACAAATTATTCCAGACTATGGTGAGAATGCTATTAAATCCATACTTTCATTCTACTTAAAGAAATATTCATCTCTGTTTCTAAATATGACAGTGGTTAACCTGTCTGCCACAAAGTAAGCATCGGCAGTCCTCTGTGAGCCCAGTAGGATCCCAGCACCACTGTAGCCCTAGACGGAGATTACAGGGCAGGGCACTGAAAAGTCCCAGAAGCCAGGGTGAGGTGAGGTGTCCTGGGCCCAGCACGGAGTTCTCCCTGACCACTCCCAGACTGAGCTGAAACAAACCAAGTCACGCTCTGCTTTTCTTTTAACATGTGATTTCATTTCAAAGCACTTTTGGTAGTTCTGTTCAGGCAATGCTGATAACTGACATACTGAGACAACTATCAGAATGAAAGTTGGCTGACTTTCATTAATACTGAAACAGAAACTCTTCTATGGATTCCAAGAAACGTGTGCACAACTGCTGGAGAAAAAAGTTATGATGTGGGAGCTGAATGGGTTCATAACAATTCCATCTTTATTTCTAGGTCTATTGAAATTTGACCAGTGTTCTAGAACAAAGCACATTATTAAAAGCTCAAAAATTAACTATAACTTACAGAGTAGACTTCACTGCAAATCAGCATTCACTAAACTGACAGTGGATTGTTTATGGGGGGGGTTAAGAATCCATTAAGATAATGCATTTTATATGCTACTATATGTTGCTACAAAATAAGTTTAGGGGCTCCCCGGTGGCGTAGTGGTTAAGTTTGCTTGCTCTGCTTCGGGGGCCGCCCAGGGTTCACAGGTTTGGATCCCGGGTGCGGACCTATGCGCTGCTTATCGAGCCAGGCTGTGTTATCAAGCCAGGCTGTGGCAGGCGTCCCACATATAAAGTAGATGTTAGCCCAGGGCCTATGTTCCTCAGCAAAAAGAGGAGGATTGGCAACAGATGTTAGCTCAGGGCTAATCTTCCTCACCAAAAAAAAAAAAAAAGATTGAAATAAAACTCTAATAACCTCAAGAAAATGCTCAGTCTTTAATATCAAGTGATTGAATGATAGCCCCAAGATTGTCATCTGTTCTGATATATGGCTCTTTTCTAGCCAGCAAAGGGATGTTTATGATCCCCATTAAATATATATGAGTAAATGCTACAGATGGCTTGAATGCCAATTAATACACATGAAAATAACCAATAATATATCTTCTTTTTGTAAAGGATTATAATTTGACATTCTTGAAATAATTTCATCCTGTTCTTCAAATTATGCTAATTCTGCCTCTCCTTCTTGCTTTTTCTTTTACTTATCCATGTTGCTTGTACACACACACGCGTTCACAAACTCACATGCCAAAGCAATTACTATCACTTAAATTTACATGAAAACAAAGTCAGCTGTAGATGTAGACATGTAAAGACTCACTGTGTTCTCTCTAATTATGACAGTCCCTAGTTTTCTTTACCTATTAAGGTAAATATTTGAGAAGAAGTGCATTTTTTCTATTATATTCCATTTCTGTAATAAAACTTTACCTACACAGGATTGGTAATAGGAAGAAAAACATTGTGTATTTTGAGATTCCAAATCATGGCTTATGTAAATTGTGAAAAATTAGTGCAGTTCAAACAACAGGAAACATTTGAAATGTTTCTGATAGATTTCATTTTTTAAAATATGTTTGATAGTGCTTTTATTCTCGGACAGACTTGTACCTTTTATATATATTTTTTTACATTTTAAGGTATAGTTTATACATAATAAAATGCATATATAGTAAGTGTATCATTTTGTGAGTTTTGATGAATGCATACAGCTGTGTAACAAACACTCCAATTAAAATACAGCATATTTCCACTGCTCCACTAAGCTTCCTCAAGCCCTTTTGTAGTTAATCTCCCCACCCCTGACCTCTAGATGTAACAACTATTCTGATTTCTATAACTATAACTTATTTTTGCCTATTATATAACTTTAAATAAATGGAATCAGGTAGTATGTGCTCTTTTAATCTGGCTTCTTTTTTTTTTTGCTGAGGAAGATTGGGCCTGAGCTAACATCTGTGCCCATCTTCCTCTATTTTGCATGTGGGACGCCACCACAGCATGGCTTGATGAGCGATGCGTGGGTCTGTGCCTGGGATCTGAACCTGCAAACCCTGGGCCACTGAAGTGGAGCACACAAACTCAACCACTATACCACCAGGCTGGCCTGGTGAGATTCATCTGTGTTGTATGTATTTGTTGTTTGTTCCTTTTTATTCCTGTGTGTTATTCCATTCCATTAACCTGCTGATGGACATTTGAACTGTTTCCAGTGGAGGGCATTAGAAATAAAGCTGCTATGAAAATTCTTGCACAGATCTTTTGGAGGACAGATGTAAATATCTAAGTGCTACATATCTAAAGTAACATACTTTATTTGGAGAAATAAATCAGGATATTTATGTCTCTTAACCACAAACCTCAGTGCTTACGGGGATCTAAAGGAGATAGATGGACACATTAGTACGTGGTGGGATGCTGGCCAAAATAACTTCCTAGCTCTTCCAGGACTACCTAGATCCCTTACTGAGCACCCTTAGTATAAACAGAGTTGACTTAGTTGTATAGTGCCTCATATAGTTCCTGGTCCATAGGAAAAACTCAATGAATTCTTATTGAATTTTAAAAATGTGTGCATAATTGACGGACTAGATGGATGGACGATGAATAAGTGAATGGCTCCTGAAGTTCCAGATAAGTGAGTACAACTTCCACGAGGATCATTGCTACTGTGATAAAATCTAGAATGAAACTTTCCTTTCTCTCACCCAGATAAATATGGTCCTGCCCTCCAAAATTCAGAAAAGAATGAATAACTTTGAACATATCACAGCAATCCAAAACCAAGAATAATACTGGGGTTCCTGGGGTGAGTTGGTTGAATGACTTCTCTTGATGCTGTTTTAAAATCCTGAAAAAGACTGAGTTATTTCCCCAAAGCTGACCTTGCAAAATCCCTGGGTACCAAGCTTCTAGGCCTAACTCCTAAGGGTGGTTAGGAGTCAGGCAACATTGCCTCCCCTTGGGGAAGTATACAAATAAGAAGTCTTCTTGAAAAGAGCCAGATACCCTCCAGGACCATCTAACATTAGGAGGGAATGCTTCTTTCCTGTAATTAAGGTTTCCTTCCATGGGGAGGGCACATAACACTCCTGGCCTCTTCCCACCCTGTCCCCCACTCTTCCCCTGGGAAGAGGGTGGAATCAATCATCTGGGAATGAGTTGGCAAGGAGAAACTGAGCACGTTTCCCAGACTTTTTCTCTCTTCCTTTTCTTGAGAGTTAATAGTCCATAGGAAGCAAGCATTTGCCCTGCTTCTATAGGTCCCAAGTGTTTTAGAATAGGCTCCCAGGTGTTGGGGCTAGTGGTGATCCAACCAATATGATCCAGCCCAGAAAGTCTGTCTAATTCTGGGGCTCTACATTATAAAGGCTTCTTGCCTGAAGATATAAGCCACATTCTCCAGGATCAGGATTTTTTGTCAGTGCCGTCAGGTTGATTCCAACTCCGACTGAGCCTGTGCACAGCAGAGAGAAACCCTTCTCAGTCTTTTTGCACCATCCTCTCACTTTTCAGTGCTGTATCAGACAATGCTCCGCTGCTATCCATAGGGTTTCCACAGCCAATTATTTTTGGAAGTGGGTGGCCAGGTCCTTCTTCCTAACCTGTCTTGATCTGGAAGCTCCACTGAAACCTGTCCACTCTGGGTGACCTTGCTGATATTGAAATACCGGTGGTACAGCTTTCAGCATCACAGCAACACGCAACTACCACAGTATGACAACCGACAGATGGGTGGTGTGGTTCCCTGACTGGGAGACGGACCCAGGCTCCAGCGGTGAGAGTTCCAAATCTTAACCACTAGACCACCAGGGTTAAACATATCTAACATCAGGATAAAAAGGTATTATTTTTGTCTCTTGTCATACATTTAATCTTATTTCTAAAGTTGTTTAGAACTCAGGTCGGGAAGAAGGTGTTATCTGTTTGGTGTTTTCATATCCCATGGAATCTTGAACCTATTTCTTGCCCCCATCCCTACATGGCCTCAGAAATCTATCTGCCATACTTTCTTGTTCTTGAAGGATTCATATTGAATTATTCCAAAAGCATTATGTAACCTGAATATATAAAGTAGTAGTTGCATTACATGGTAGAAAAGCTGAATATTAAATAGTCCAAAAGATTTCTGGTCCAGATTAAATATTGCCCCTATTGTCATCCCACATACAGAACAGAGGATCTGAGTGTAATCTGTGTTACAGATTAAAAAGTCAGAGACACAGGGAAGATTATCCTATGAGTGCCGGCAGAGAGAAGTTGGACTATCCTATATTTTACAGCTCACGGCGATGGCTGCATCCCCGGGAATGTATTTATGCAAGTACATTTGGTAAAGAAGCAACTCATAGGGGAATTCACACCCTCCCAAAGAAAGCTTAAAATTAGCCTGGGTTTTCCAGATCTAGAATGTCAGCTGAATCAGGCCCAAGCTTAAGCTTACAAACCATTTTTGTGCTCATTTGAAGAGCGAGACAGTGAAATGGCTCATTTATTTAGGGGTCTTTCATAGAATGTTTCCAACCAGTTATGATGTTGCTGAGTGATGCTCAGAAAAGGGATAGAGCAAGGACTGTGCTCCCCTCTTTCCACGTGACCATTTACACGTGGTCATTTCCACTTTTCATATCTGTGGCACTGCCACATTCAGCACTCTCTTTCAGAATGTTAGCTCTGGAAAGACACCATTGCTCCAAGGCCAGGTCTTTGAAATTGTTAGGGTGAAGAGTTGGCTTTATTTTCTTGTGGTAATCTGGCACATCCGTAGGTTGTAAAATCTCTCTAATGCTGGGCACCCACTAACAGCTTTAAAGTGATCCTGGACTGATGGACACAGAGTCTCCATGACACCTGTCCAAATACCAAAGGGAGCATGGAGATGAGTCACAGGCCCACACGCTGCCACCCTATCAATTCTGGTGTCAATCTTTCTATTCCAAGTTCTCATTACTACCATAATCCTTTTAATTCTCCTTACCAGAAGGAGTAAATGTTTAAATTCCCTCTTTTTCAATGAACTTAATCTCAGCATTCCCAGCCAAACATTCCCACCACTTTCTTGGTTATTCTAAAGAACACAAATTTCAAGTAAATAGTGAAAAAAAACCTGGGACATTAAAAACACGGGAGCTAGTTAGCTATGTTGGTTCTGATCTGTGACTGAGGTGAGGTGAAGTGGTAATTTTTTCTTACCTCCCTTTTTTTCTTTCACACTCCATCACAAGAGCTGCCAACCAGCTCAGGCAAACATATCTGGTCATCTCTGATCCTTTCTTATTTCCACCTAACAAGCTCTGCTTTGTGACTGCAATTCTCTGCTTGTGCACAAATTTATTCCTTTGGACTCACTCCCGAAGAGTAGCCCGTGTGTGTTAAAACTGCAAAATGGAGCTCATAATGATTTTGTTGCTGCCTTCTCCATACCTCTAGCTGCAGGCAAAGCATTGAAAACCAATGAAATCAGGCAGCTTTCTTCAACACAGAAATTAAGATGTCGGAATGTTAACAGAGACCCACAGACGGGAGAACAACAGTACTTGTACATTGTTGGAAAGAGAACACTGCCTTTATGCTTCTTTGATAAATAAAAACTGTTCATGTGTCAGGTGGTGATGGCCGAGGACATTGTGAGTACACAATCAAGCATAACCTACCAGCACATTCTTTTAACACAGAGCTTCCAAGGAAATTTCCGGTGTTCTTCCTCCTTTATCGCATTCACAGACTCTTTAGCGCTGACCACCCTTTTGCCTTTCTGGTGTTGTTTACAAGCTGAAAATACTTCCAGAAGCCCAAACCCCAACTTTCAAGTAAGGTGTGAAATGCTGTTTCTTGCTTGAGGCTCTCTTTCAACTGCCTTTCTCTTCGAGGAATAATAATGACTCCCTTCAAGAAGGCTCTGGCAGAGAGGGTGATGAAGAGAAGTAGATTCTTCTCCCTCACAGAGGAAATTGAAATTAGTCTAATTAGATTTTCTGAGCACTTAGATACCACAGTGATAGACGCCATCTAAATACATAGACAGATAGGAGGAGAGCACAGATGTTGTGTGAGACCACTGATTTAGTTCCAAGTCAATACTCTTAATTAACTGCAAACTGTTTAAATATATAACATTCCCAATGTGCAGCCAGTAACAACTATATAGAACTCTTCATGTGAGTACCTTAAAGTAGAAAGCAAAATAGGAACTACATCCAAAAGTACAAAACAGTAATAATAATTACTTATATTTAATGTAGATACAGTGCCTCTCATTCCAGGCCCCCAATGGTATTGCACACTTAGTAGATAATCGTTTCTTGTCCAAAAAAGAAATGCAGCCACCAATGAGGAGCAAAAATCAGCTGCAACCTAAAAGATACTGACTATCTTGTACGGAGGGAGGTTTCTGTTTTTTTGGTTTGTTTGTTTAATGAGTACCTGACCTAAGTAAAATGCATCTGATTCCTATGTGGTTGGTGCCTAGATGTTGTGCTGTTGGCTGTAGGCTGAGCCCCTGCTCCAAAGTGGAGGTTGGAGGGGAGGCTTACTCCTCACTCAAGGAGGTGACAGTGTGTGGAGCCTGAGCACAAAGCAAGCCTTAAGAGAGAAGCAAAATGTCTTGTGGTTGTCGAGCCACTATCCACTCATATTTGGGAGCCTCTGAGAATCTCCAAGGCCACTGGCAATACTCTCAGGTGGCATATTCTTTTTTCTAGAAGTTGAAACAACTTGATTTGCTTATACTCTATTCTCTTATTGGTCATACAAGAAAACTCCACTTAAAAAGCATGGTCCCCTCACTTGCTGTTCCATTAAGGAGCCAAAAAGCCCGTAAAAAATATAAGGACTAGGGGCGGGCCCACTGGCACAGTGATTAAGTACGTGCGTTCTGCTTCGGCGGCCTGGGGTTTGCAGGTTCGGATCCCAGGCGTGGACAGACACACCACTTGTCAAGCCATGCTGTGGCGGCGTCCCATATAAAGTAGAGGAAGATGGGCACGGATGTTAGCTCAGGGCCAGTCTTCCTCAGCAAAAAAGAGGAGGATTGGCAACGGATGTTAGCTCAGAGCTAGTCTTCCTCACACACACACACACACAAATGAGGACTAGCTCCTCAATGTACAGATACTGTGGCTGGGACTATGAGAAGTTAAATAAAAGCAGTAAATATTTGTGAATGCACACTGAGCAATCAGTTGTGTGACTGCAGTAGCAGGCTGAATTTATATTTACTCATATAACAAATACTTATTAAGCATTTATTCTGTATTAAATCCTGGATCGACAGCAACAAACAAAGGACTTACCTGCCTTCATGGAGTTTACAGTACCAAAAAGAAGATAAAGACTAAAGACATAAACACAAGCATTTCTAGTAATAATGGTAGAGTGGAATGACTACATGAACACTCCCATAGATGATAATTACAAAATCTGTACAAAATATAAAAAACATTTATAGAAAGAAGAAAACATCTAAAAGCAGACAAAAGCCAGAAGAGAGTTTACTTTTAAAAAATTGCAACTGGAAGGCATAAGAATTGGGAGTTTGCAGTTATCTTGCCCAAAGATGTTCCCACAAAACCCTGGTTGGGGCAAAGGAAAACATCAGCCACCTTACAGGCTTAAGGTGCAGGCAACAGAGTATGGGGGAAATTTTCAGGGGGAATCTGTAAGCAAGAGAATGGCAAAAGGCATGAAGTTCAAAAATCTGAGTATAAATTTTTCCCAAATCACTGCATTTGTGGGTAAGAATCTGACAGAGATATAAAAAAAGCAGGGAATGACCAGAAAGGAATCTAGCCTTTAAAGAGAGAGCTGTATTAGGTGATTTCTCTGAATTTTCTGCAGCTGGAAGTCATAAGAACTGAACAGAGATATCAACAACTACATACCATAGGGGAGGCAAAGTTTTCAGTTTGACTCCAAGCAAATTAACTGCCTAATAAAACAACAATGACAACAACAATAACAAAAATACTCAGACTAATATGACAGAATCCAGAGTCATTACATTGTATTTTCTACAATGTCCACTTTTCAACAAAAATTACTAAATATGCAAAGAAACAGAAAAATGTGACCCATAGTCAGGAAAGTCAATAAAAACTGACTCTAATTCAGCTCAGATGTTGGCCCAATTAGACTTCAAACCAGCTATTATAAAATGTTCAAAGAATTCAAAGAAAATGGTCTGAATGAATGAGCAGTTAGGAAATCTCAATAGAGAAATGACAACTATAAAAAAATGGAAATTCTAGAGCTCAAAAGCACAATAACTGAAATGAAAAATTTACTAGATGAGTTTAAAGGCAGATTGCAGTGTCAGGAGAAAGAATCAATGAATTTAAAAAGAGATTAATAGGAATTATCCAATCTGAAGAACAAAGAGAAAAAATATTGAAGAGTAATGAACAGAGCATCTTAGATTTATGGGGCACTATCAAGAGATACAAAACAGAAACTAGAATGATTTCAAATTGTAATGATGGAAGAAGAGGGACAGAAAGGAGCAGGAAAAGTTTTTAAAGAAATAATGGCCTAAAACTTCCCAAACTTTGTGGAAAACATTAACATACAACTCCAGGAAACTCAGAAAATCCCAGGAAGATTAAACCAGCATAGTCAAAAGTTGAAAGTCAAAGATAAAGAGAAAATCTTTAAAGCAGTCAGAGAAAGATGACATGTTATATAGGGGAGGTAATGATGTGATTAATGGCTGACTTCAGATCAAAATAATGAAATTATGGAATTATAGAATGAAATGCCATGAGAAATTAGAATGGCATATTTCAACTGCTGAAGAGAGAGGAAAAAAACCTGGCAGCCAAGAATTATGTATCTGAAGAATTTATCCTTCATAAATGAAAGAGAAATTAAGGCATTGCCAGATAAACAAAACTAAGATAATTCATTGCTGGCAGAATTGTGCTATTAGAAATACTAAAGGAAGTTTCTGAGGCTGAACGGGAAATGACATCAAATGGCTACTCAGATTTGTAGGAAGAAATGATGAGCACCAAAAATAGAAAATATGTGGATAAACAAAAAGAACTAAACGTGTACACACACATATACATTCACTTTTTCTATTCTTCTCTCAATTTCTTTAAAAGACACATGGCAGTTTAAGCAAAATTGATAAAACTATATTGTCAAGTGGAGAATATATATTGGTGTTATATTCATACAACAAGAGTAACACTAAGAATAGTGGGAGGGCCAAGAAAATGAAAATATACTGCTGCAAGATTACTATGCATTGCTTAAAGGAATTCAATATGAATTCTAAATAAATTGGGATAAGTTAAAGATGTATGTTGTAACCCCTAGAACAACTACTATAAAAGTGCAAGAATTAGCTTGATAGCTAGAAAGCCAACAGAGGAATTAAAGCAAAATATTAAGAAATGATTTAATTAACACAAAAAAGGTAGGAGAGAGGAAAAAAAGAAACAAAATAGATGAGATGAGACAAAGAAAATAAATAGCAAAATGGGAGATCTAAAGTCAACTAATTCAATAACTGCACCAAATTTAAATTGATTAAATATTCCAATCAAAAGGCATGATTTTCAGATTGAATAAAAAAGCAAAAACTAATTATATGCTCTTTACAAGAGATACTCTTTAAATACATAGGAACAAACAGGTTAACAGTAAATGGGTTGAAAAAGATATACCACGCTAACAGTAAGCACAAGAAAATGGGAATGGCTGTGTTAATAGTAGACAAAATAGACTTCAAGTTAAGATATATTCATAGATATAAAGAAAGAAACTTCATAATGGCAAAGCAAGAAATTGAGAAAATATCATAATTATAAGTATTTATGTATCTAATAACAGAGCTTCAATATAATCAAGTAAATATTGACAGCAATAGACAAATCCACCATTGTAGTTAGAGACTTTAACATAAGTAATTGATAGACTAGCTAGACAAAAAAAAAATCATTGAGGATATAGAAGAGCTAAATGAAACTATCAACCACTTTTACCCGATTGTGATTTATAGAACACTATAACCAACAAATATGGAATATACATTCTTTTAAATTCATATAGCAGGGTCACAAAGGTAGAGGATATACTGACTAAAACAAGTCTTCATATATTTCAAAGACTGCAATCTTAGAGTGCTTTTTCTGACTACAGTGAGATTTACTTATAACTCAACAACAATAAAATCTCAAAAAAATTCCAAACATTTGAAATTAAATAATTCATTTCTAAATAATCCATGGGGAAAAGTAGAAATCATGAGAAAAATTTTAAAATATTTTGAACTAAATAATGAAACACCACATATCAAAACTTGCAGAATGCAACAGAAGTGCTGCTTAGAGGAAAGTTTATAACTTTAAATGCTTATAGTAGAAAAGAAGAAAAGTATAAAATCAACAACTGAAGCTTCCATTTTAGAAAGCTAGAAAAGGACGAGCAAATTATATGCACAGTAAGATGGAAGAAATAATAAAGATTAAAGTGAAAAGAAATCAAAGAAATAGAAACAAACAGAGAAAACTAAAAATCAAAGCTGGTTCTTTGAAAGAATCAACAAAATTAATAATATTCTAGATAGATCAAGAAAAAAAGAGAGAGAACAAAAATTACCAATATCAGTAATGAAAAAAGGAGATATCACTACAGGTCCTACAAACATTAAAATGATAAGGAAACATCATGAACAATTTTATGTCAATAATTTCAACAATATAGATGAAATGGAAAAATTTCTTGAAAGACACAAATTTCCAGAATGGAGGCAAGAAGTAGAAAATCTGAATAGCCCTATGTCTAAAAAATTTTTTATATTAATTATAAAAACCTTCCTACAGGGAATTTTCCAGGTCCAAATGGCTTTACTGGTGAATTCTATCAAATATTTGAGGAAGAAATAATACAAATTTTACAGAAACTCTTTCAAAAAGTACTTCCCAAGTCTTTTTCTTTCTTTTTTTTTTTTTGGCCAGTATTACTCTAGTACTAAAGCCAGGCTGGAAACTTACAAAAAAAGAAAAAAAAAAGAAACTACAAATCAAAATCCCTCAAGAATATAGACACAAAAATTCCTTAACAAAATGTACCAAGTTAAGTACAACGAAACATAAAAAGAGAAAGCTCTTGAGCAAATGGGATTTAAAGTCTGGTTTAACATTCAACAATCAATATAATTCATGTATTTTTAAAACAAACAAACAAAAAAGATCATCTCATTAGATGCACAGAAAACATCTGACAAATTTCAACATCTATTCATAATGAAAACTATAAGAGAAAACTTAATAAAAGGAGAAAAATAGTAATAGTCAAAAACTTCCTCACACTGATAAAACATATCTATAAGAAACCCACAGATAGCATCATCGTCATACTAAATGGTAAAGAACTGAATGCTTCCCACTAAAATCAGGAAGAAGCAGGGATGTCCACTCTCACCACTTCAGGTTAGCATTGTCCTTGAGCTCCTAGACATTGCAATAATGAATGAGAAGATATAAAATTGATTGCAACATTTTCAATTCCCACCAACAGCATATGAAAATCTCAATTGTTCCACATCTTCACCAAAACTTGCTATTATCAATCATTTTTATTTTAACCATGTTAAAGGTTGCATGGTGGCATCTCATTGTAACATTGATTTTGAGCATCTTTTCATGTGCTTATTAGTCTTTCATATGTATATATATATAAGAAAGGAGGAAATATGTCTTTATTTGATGATTCTGTGATCATGCACATAGAAAATCTTAAAGACTTTACCAAAAAAAGTTACTAGGTCTAATAAATGAGTTTATTAAGCTCAAAGGATTCGAGGTCAATATACAATACCAACTACATCTGTATGTGCTAGCAAAGAATAACTGGAAAATGAAATAAAAATTACAATTCCATTTTACCATAGCATCCAAAACATGAAATACTTAGGGATAAACGTTACAAAATATATGCAGAGCTCTTATATCTTTTTATTTCTTGAACTCTTGTAAGCACTTTCACGCGTGATAGTACTTTGTTATAGTGAATTGCTTATTTGTAATAATTCTGTGGCAAAGACCATGTCTCATTATCGTCTTATCACCAGTGCCTAGCCTGGAGCCCAACTAAATGAATTAATAAACATCTATGCATATATTATTCTAAAACAATATACATACATGAAAGACAGTTTTGAAAATGGAAAAATGTAGAGACTAGATCATCCATAGTCCCTTCATTGTCAATATATTGAACTGTTTCCTTTCAACCTTTTCTTTTTTCCTATAGGTAGAGTTTTAGACTTTTGCTTAACACTTTATTCAAATAGTAGCATTTGTTTGTATAACAATGGTCAAATTTCTACCTTATTCAATTTGAAACTCCCCTAGTTACAATCTGCTGTTTTGATTTACTGAAACAAAGTAAAATATGGTAAGCTACCAGAAACTCAAAGGAGGCTGACCCCAACATAAAAGCAGTGAGTCGGTGTTTTAATGCAATCACTGGGCTGGCTCCCCCCACCCTCAACCCCTGGCCCCACATTCACATGTATTGTATTAACTACGAGGGGATTTGACCCAGGTGTTCTTTTGTAAGACTCTAGCATAACTACTTTTTTAACTCACTCATACAAGGGCATGTTAAAACCAGAAAGCAGGAGATGGAGTGTATGCCCATCATAGGAAAATTTGGGCCATGATCTGAATATCTTCAACAGACCAGATCGAAACTGCCCTGCAAAACAATGCTGTCCAAAAAAAGTACCTCAATACTAAGTAAAACGAGTTTCTATCCCAATTTCTTGTGCTTCAAGAAGCAATTTAGGTCACAGTAGAAACTTGAGGTTCAAAAACAATAAACTCTGTACACTGAGAAAAATAAGATTCAAACGGGGAAGTACTTTTCCAGATAGACCAATACAAGTGCTTGTCAGCCACAATAAAAAAGCTCAGATAACAGTATCAAACATCCAAGAAATGTCCAAAAGCAGTAACAACAGAAATAAAACTCTAGTCATTAGACACCACACACCAATGGGATTGTTGTCTTGGAGCCAAAAACAGAATAAAACCTAGATTGATTGAAATTTCCTATATAAACTCAGAGATACCCAGGCTTTCTAAGCGATGCCACAGACAAATACTCATTAGCTGCTGTGAGGAGCGATCCTCTAAAAGCTCTTTCCTTGAAAATTAGATGCTGTAGTTCCCAACTCTGTGCCTTCACTTCTAACAGACTAGAGATCTGCCTGGGGAAAACAAAAGGCAGAAGGGTAAGAGAGAATCACAAAGTCACCTAACAACCCTTTGCAAAACTCAATCTTCTAGACACTTGAGAGAAGTGGGCTGGCTAGGCAGAAATAACCTCTAGGTGACACTTTGTACGTCTTCACTGGATGCAAGGAGAAATCAGACAGGAAAGACTAATTGGATATAAAGGACCGGCTGAAATGCGAGAGAAATGATTATTCTAGAAACCAAGGCACTTGGCCAGCCATGCACCAGGGCCCCCCCTCAAAGCGGAGCTCTAAGAGATCTGCAAGGTCTTGCAGGCTCACCACCTCAGGGCAGCCTCCCCTGGTAGCCCTGCATGTTCTCCTTCATGTATGCTCTCCTGGAATCAAGGTTGTTATTCTTTCTCTCCCCACCAGATCAGAGTGGTTTGTTGCAGTGAATTATTACCTGTAATGATTCTAGGAAAAAGGCTACGTTGCATTCGTTGCCCTCCATCAGTGCCTAGCGCAGAGCCCAGCTGAAGGAATTAACAAACACATACACATATATTAACCGAAACTTTTCCTGAGAACATCTTTTATCACTTGTTCTCCAGAGCTTAGTGAGATGCCTGGCACCCTGCAATCACTCAATACCTTCTAAATGAAATCAAACTGTGCATCGTGCTAAGGCTAACTTTAAACACAGCAAATGACACTATCTCAATTTTACAAAACCAGCCATCACCAAAATGAAAAATCATACTGCACACTGTTCCTTGGGCAAGGCTATCTGTCAGGATTTTAGAAAATTAGAATATCTTTTCAGAATAAAGGCAGCTGGACTCAGACTTTTTGACTTCTGACTCAGTGTCCCTGTTATCCTGTAGTAAACTCAAAAGGGCCTGCTTGTGACCCAACACACCCTCTGTTAGATAAATATAAGACATCTCTTGAGCCAGTTTGGAAGCAGGCACCACCAGGCGCAGACGTCAAGAAAGGGTGGGTTACAATATGTCCTAACAACAGAAGCTGTCCTTGATTTCACATTTTCTCCAACCATGAAAGGAGAAATAGAGTTTTTCACTGTAGCCGACTCCAAAGGAGAGAGAGCTGTTAGAAGAACAGGAAGGAAAAGCTAGTGGCATCGTTTCAGAACAAGAAGAGAACAAGGAAGCAGGTGATTCACCCCATATAAATCTTGGTGAGAAGAGTACGAGGTGCTGAAAAGGTTTCGGTGAGAAAGAGATTCTTTCCCGGTAGGAAATGAGGCTCCATGCACACGGAGGCTTGAACAAACGGAGAAGATCAGAGTTACCAATACGAGAGATGGGCTGGCTCTGAAGTGCTAGTATCTGCAGCCTTCATAGTGGCCTTGGGGATAGTTAAAGATTCAAGGAACACCCAAGAGGTAACAACTCCAGATCTCACTTCAGTTCCACCTTCCAGCTTCACCAGACCTCTTTCGGCGGCTCGCTCAACTCTCCCGTCGGGTGGAATGCATTCATGAGGCTGGGAACCCTCAGACTCATTGCCCTGCACCTGGCTACCAACCACGACCACCACCATAGGCTGCACGTGACCAGGGGCAGCTCCACTGCTATGACGGCCCCACGTCCGTTGAGCTCCTGTAATTCCACTGGAGACCCTGCTCTTGCTGCCTCTAGTGGAAGGACATTTTTCTCCCCGATTGACAGTCCTTTCAACAGACCTTAAGTTCTCTTGCCCCTAGATGAACATGGCCTTTTTAGCTTCCTAAAGCGAGTCTTTATTTGCAGTTTTCCATTGTCCTTTGCTGAGGAATTTATTTCAGGCTCTGGGCCATGGCCTGGTTGGAAATCTTGCTCTAAGCTGTATTACCCCCCTGCTTCCCAGACCTCCACCCTCTGTCACCAACTACCATACATATCCTATGATTTCCCCCTCCTCAGGGTGCTTCTTCCCGAAGCACCTCTTTTCTCTCCACATTTTTTCCTCCTTTCTTAGTCTGAAGGACCTGATACTGATATTTAGTCTGACCTAAATTCTTCTTCATTATTTGTCCCAGGGGAAGAAGTGGCACATAGCTGGCACATGTACCACTGCCTCTCCCACCTCTGGTCAAGGCAGACATTGCTATTCAATCACGGTCTAAATGCATCCTCTTTCCCCACCCAGCCAGCCCACTCCTGACAGGCAGAGAAGGTGGACCACATGGAACCTCTTTGTCGTTCCTTGCAGAGGGGCTCTGTATCTCAGTGTTCCTAAGACGAGTTTGCTGCTTAGCATCCACCCCTTGAGCAAAAAGAAGCTTTCTTATCTCCTTAGTTATTTGCAAGAGATATTCAAAAAGAATCTGGGGAATAATAATGTTAGTTTTATGAACAGCCAACAAGTCGAAAGGTCTGACATGCTTAAGGAGGTCCTATTTGGGGAGAGGGAAGTCTAGGTAATTACCAAAGCCCTTTCCTTGGGAAGATGCATTGCTAAGAAAGCAAGAAACACTTGAAATGTTTGTTCAAATTAGTTCTGCCTGGCACCCCCTTTTTTGTTACCCACCTAAAATGTCTCAGCCGGTCATATTAGGGCAATGATAAGACTGGCTTTGCACATCATAGAGATGCCTGCAAAATTATATGATTTAGAGAATTGTGTGATTTAGAGAATTATGAAGCAAGAAAGAGGCTGAGGGGTTATTAAGTCTAACCTTAGAAGAAGCTGAAGCACAGAGGAGTGAAGTGACCTGTTGTAGACTTCTAAACCAAGTAGTAGCAGAGCAGGGCCTGAGCCAAGGCCATGTGATCCTGTGGTTAGGTGCATCCCATTGAGCTTAGCTGTCTTCCTCCATGGACCCACAAAAGGCCCCCATCTTACATTCCCCTCCTGCTTTCTGGTGTCAGACACTCTTCAATGAAGGCCACATTTGGGTTGGAGAGGGTTGGTGGTCACAAAGAAAACACCACCCATTGCACACTTTTGTTGATGAATGGCCCTGAAAATGATTAATTGAAAAATAAAGTGAGTTTGAGTTTGTGTTTCTTGGATGGAAAGGGAATAAAACTCCAGACAACAGCCTTTTCAGATAAAAAGATATGATATGAGAAAGATAAGACACGTGAAGATAAGACCGAAGAATGATTAGATCCGTGAAGACCACCAAATTGGCACCTTATTTGCTAACACAGCAAGTGAGATCAAGAGACTGAGCTCCTCTCACCAACATTTGGGCCCCTTGAGGAAAGATGGGGTGCCCCCATGGTAATGCACTACCAGATGACAATACAGTAATCCCAAGCCAAACCTCGTTCTCCTTCTCCAAGTGCTTCACAGGAGCTCTCTACCTGATCGCTTTGGGGAGATAAAGCAGAACACGTGGATACACTAGAACCAAAGTTTATCAACATTGTTTATATTGAAATAAAACTTTCTCTCATTTCTTGGTTGAAACCACAACACAGACACAAATGTTTCTTGCTAGTTCTTCCCTTTCTTGGGATGGAAGCAAGATCTTGAAGAAAATTATCTGGGTAAATTCAGGTCAAAAGTAGACCTATCTTTAGCTTTGTATGAGGAATTCATGGGCAAGTGTTTATTTTGTTCCTCTTGAAAGAGCTACACAATTTACCGACTTTCCTAATGAAGATTTAAGCACCCTAGACCCATCTAACATCCCTTCCCTGAACCACATCTTTCCTAAATGCCCTGAGGCACTAGCATTTCCAGAAGTAGTTATACTGCCCCTCTGCTTTAATTTTCCTCTCCACAATTCTGTCCTCATGCCCTATGGATTTGGTCTTAGGAAAACACACACACACACACACACAAGCATGCACACAGACATACACACATGTACTTGCACACACACTCATGCACACAATGTTTATGGCATGTACACACTGTATACATGCACGCATGCACACCCACACACTTCTGCACCTGCATGCTCTTCAAGGTCTTCCAGTATCTCCCTAACTATCCCAGAGCCCCTCACTGGCTTTCAAAGCTCTGACAAGCCACTTTTCATCACAAATTCCAGTTTCTCAGGGCTTTCAGGCATCCTGAAAATGTAATGATACACTCTCGGTTACTGCAATAATGATAACAATTTATACATACAGTAGCATTTTATCCATGGGTGCTTTAACAGTGACACATGTTACGGGGAGAACACAGAGCAAAGCACCTCCCCTCTCCCTCCGGTGGCCCTGCCCTTGCATGAGAGACATCACAATCTCTCATTCTTCATGGCAACACCTCATAACCATTTCAGGCAGGAAGTAAGGGAATCTGTCCAGTCAAAACTGCAGAAAGGAATTAGGTAATATAACACTTTTTCTTTCTCTTCTCCAGAAACTCTGAGAAATGCACTGAGTCTCAGAATGATTGACCCCCAGATAATCCCCCTGAATTGTTACTTTTTGCCTGGGGATTACATATTTCCTGGAGCAGTGAATGTTCTTCTTTCCTTGTCTTACTTCCATCAGTACTGTATTTATTTGGAGCAAAAGATAAAAATATCTGTATGGCTAGGCTATCAGCCCTTCACATGGAGAGTGTTACTATTCTAAATTTGTTTGTCTATGATGTAAAGATATTCCTAAGAGACATACTCTTCCTCCATAAAAAGCAGCATGTCCAGTCATCAAAAAATTAAAAAGAAGGAGAAGAAATAAAAGATGGAGGAAGAGAACGATGAGGAAGAAGAAGGAGGAGGAGGAGGAGATGGAAGAAGCAGCTAGTTTTCTCAAGAAAATAGCATCCTGGAGGGGGAAAAGGACAAGCTAGGGACAGATCTGGTTTCAGATCCTTCCTTTGTGAAACTTTGATCAGGGTGCGCTAAGCCCAGTTTCCTCCTTAGTAAATGAAGATCAGAAGACACATTTCATATGGTCATTGTGAGGACTAAATAATAATCGAGAAGTGTCTGGCACAAGTCAGCACTCCTATTTCCTGTAAATTCTGAAAACTGAGATGCTTTGTGCTAATGGAGAAGCTCCTAGATGGTAGGCCCTTTGCATTTGTTGTCTCTTTGAGATGTTTGGATCCCACTATTGAACTTACGCTCCTGCATTTAATTATCCATGCATTCTCTTTCTCCACCAGGACTGGCTGTCTACTGTTCAGTGCCAGTCATTGTGCTAGGCACCAGGGACCCCCTAGTAGGAAAGTACCCCCTGCTCCAGGAGCTTCAGGCTAAAGAGGAAGTGAGCAAGCAGGCAATTCACACGGCACATTAGCAGAGGGGCACATGGGGTACCACGGCGCATGTGGAGGGGACACCTAGCCCGTCTTGGTGTTTGGGAGGAGGGGGGTCTAACTTTGCCTTGACTGTCTTTTCATTCCCTTAAATCTGCACCCAAGGCAGTTTCTTTAAATTTCCAGGTTTTGAAAATTATTATTTATAAAAGGCTGAGGGTGTAAAAGATCACAGTAGTTCAGATTTTAGCTAAAAATAATGGCTCGAGGAGAAAATAACCAAATTACCAATTCCAGTAACCAATCCATCTTCCCACAATAAGCTGATCTTGATGAACCTCCCAAGAAGCTCTACAAAGGTCCAAGTCCTAATTAAACCCAACCATTACCCACCTGTGAGAGTCATTATCTTAGGGTGGGCCAGCTGGGAGACATTCATCTTTTAAGACAAAGGGAAGCACCTCTGTGATGGGTGTGACCACAAGACACCAGAGGCAATTATGGTGGCTTGCTGCCCTTCCCGACCAGATGCACCTGCTCTTGCCCTCTCTGTTCTCAATCTCTTTATTTCTCTTTCTGGTTCCTCTGCTTTCCCCCATTTTTTCCCTTTCCTCTCCCTCTTAACTATGCCTCGAGCCTGCAAATGTTACCAAGAGGCATAAACCATTCTGTTAGCACTCATGTATACACAAGCTGTTGACGTCTGTCTTAAAATATCACCACAGCCTCTCTCAGTAAAGAAGACCAAGAAAATGTTGGTGGGACACCAGTGCATAGAGCAATGAGCACAGTGCAAACCGAGGTGTAGTCCTTTAATGAAAAGAAAATGCACATGGCCTGAGATCTGGTCCCATTGACCTTAAGAGCAAGCACATTAACATTGAACATTCATTCAACAAACAGCTCATTGAGCATTTGTTTGCCAAGTCTTATCTGGGCCCTTGGGACATGGACAAATTAAAACATAGCCCCCAGTCTGGTGAGGAGTGAGACATAAAAATAAATAATTAAAATGCAATGTATTGACACTAAATCTAATCTGGTTACATCCCTGCATGAAAGGGGAATGGATAGAGTGGTAATCTGAGCCTTTTCTTCAAGGTCATGCTCACTGATTTCTTATGTGGCCTTGGATAAGTCACTTAAAATTGTGCTCCTATAAAATGTGGGTAATAGTAACTAATCATAGCTGGGTTATGGGAATTACCTTGATAATGAATATGAAAATGAATTGTTAGAAGGAAAATGCTGTATAAATCCAAGATATTATTATTGCTGCTATGCTGTCAATTTGCAAAAATTAATTTATTCATAAAATTCAGGTATACACTTCAACTATCCTTGGCAGACAGGTTCTCCCCTCTTCTTCCTGCCTACCTATATCTACTGCCCTTCATGCCAACTAGGAGAGCCATCCCATCAACACATGTGAAGTGAGGGCCTCCTGTGTGTCCCCTGCTCTGCCAGGCCCTGAAATAGAATAGAAAATGATATAGATGCAGTTTTTGTGAAAGAAATGTCTCTTTCCCAACTACGAATATAAACTGCCCTGTTTTCATGTCGTATTTTCTTTGGGGTTTCATGTTTTTCTTTGAAAAAGTATGTTTGGGGCTGCAGTGGGGAGGAGAAGGACATGAAGGCCTGGGATTCGCTGTCCTTCCTCTGGGTGAGAAACTGAAAGGGAATGAGCTGAGGTGAGGGCTTGGGAAATGTATCCATGACTGAAGGCTGTGTCTTATCTTTTGAGGGCACAAGGCCAAGCGCACCCCTGTAGGTTGTGATGGAATTTCCCTTTCAAGAAATGGACATTCCACTGGGAATCATTCTGGGAAGAGATGTATCCTGGGACAGGAAATGAAGACTCAGAAGGTGGGGCTCCGAGTGGGAAAAGGCGGAAAACATCCTCCTTGTTCTGCAGCCTGAGGGTCAGGGGAGGGAGAGGCCTGCAGACACAGGGCACACTCCAGCGGGCTGTGGGCCTGTGGTTGTAATGCAGGGAGGGATGTAAATGGACCGGAAGATGGGGCACCGCCTGTGTACTGGTTCCAAGTCACTGTCTGCAATGTACTCCTTGCCCCCATATCTGCAGGAAAATCTCATTACCTGTTAATAGCCTGTCGGGAACTATGGAAAAGGGCTATTGTGGGATATTAAGAGAAAGATGTGCCCACCATTGGAGACAGATGAGCCAAGGGGAGGGCAGTGGTCATCTGTGGAAGACGACAGGGTCCTGCTGAGTGTCAGTTTCTCGAGCCCTGATGATGACAGGCCTGAGGAGGGGAAGAAAGACACACAGACCCTATTCAATGCATACCTGAGCAGCTCCCTGAAATAGATGGGGATGCTCTGAGGAGGGGAAAGCAAGCAGAAGCTTGTGCCACCATAGCTGAAATTACACGGATACTATCTAACAAGTTATGGTAAAAATGATCAGCAAACCAACCCAACGTACCAAAAAAAAAAAAAAGGATGGCGTCTTTTTGCTCCTCATCAAAGGCAGTTTCAAGGAGGAACTGCACCTACGAGAAGCTGTGAGGGAAGGGAAGGTGTGGGCAGGTGCTGAGGGGAAGCAGGAAGGACTTGGGATGGGGAAAGCAAGAGGAATAAAGGCAGGAGGCAGGGGCCATTCTGGAAGCTGCTCTGTGGGCTGTGGAGAGGGGAGGTGGCAGGAGACCAAGAGCCCGAGATGGCAAGAAATGGGGCTGAATATGCAACACAGGGTCAGCCTTTTAAATGAGGTGACTCCATTCTCCATACTCTCCCTCCCTTAGGCTGTCTGCCTAGGGACAGTACAGTGCAAAAAGGACTCAGTTTCCAGGGAATTTGATCTACATAGAAAGTCAATCAGAAAAATTCAATCTCTTCAGAAACTCCACTTACTCCTCATTAACAGGAGGTTCGGTTTGAATTATGTAGATAATTGCCTCAACTCTCCACTTCATATTGCCTGGAGATACTTACCCTCTGAGGGGTATTTTGAGGATAAATGAGATACAGGCAGAGTGCTTTGAACTCCTTCGATGAAAAGTAGCATATCAATATAGGCCTGATATAATTAAGATACTTCAAATTGCCGATACATGTATATTTATAACACCCATTATAATCACCGGATATCTTTTCTTTCGTTTTCTATTTTTTATAAAAAGAAGGCAGGAAAATCTAATTTTTTTACCACACTGCTTTTGTGCGCTTAACATTAACCTTTCCTTCCAAATGTCATTAGCTGCTAATTAAGATGTTGATTTGCAGATTGTATATCTTGCAATAGAAGTGATTTGTGAATGCTTTCTAGGTGTTTATCAACCTACACCACTCATATTGGTTTAGCAAGAGCCGGGTGCATTTTAATTTACTGAGCAGTTTCCCAATTCTCCACTTATTTCTGCATGTGCATAATGAGAAAAAAATGATAAGAGAGGAAAAATGGGAAATACTATAAATAGTTGCTAAAGAAAAATGCCATAGGAAAGAGTTATGGCTCTAAGTGGGTGATAAAAGAGCGAACAGATTGAATTTATTTTCTCTTTTTAATGGGGTATTTTAAGAAATAAAAGTCACGCATCAGTTATGTGAGCAGGTGTCTACGTCTACCTGTATGGATGTGTGCACATACAAACTGGTTATCGAGAGCCAGCGAAAGGAAAACCATGAGTGGACTGCCTGAATTTTCTGGAATGCACATTCTCTTGTTTTCCAAACCCGGCCAGCTCCTTTGCCAGGCTCGTGGCTTTAAGGTTTCCCAGAGAACCTTCTTGCTTCTAAAACTACCCTTAAATCAAAGAAATAAGGGATTATTCAGCCCCAGTGAAGGATTCTGCAACATAGGGGACATTTCCACAGGACTTTTTAATATAATTTATGAATATTTGCTAGCAACATAATTCTGCTGACATGTTCAAAGCAACACTGTGATTTGTTGGGTCTCTGGAGAGTCCAACTACAAAACTGATAATTATATTAAATATACATAGACAATAAAGAGTGTGTTTACATAACTATGCCCATAAATATCTGATTGAACAGTCATTGTTCTCAAACCCCTTTTAAGCAGCTCTCTAAGGATTCCAGTTCTAATGACATGATGGTTTAAAAGATGCTGCTCAGTCTTGTTCCATATTTAATTAACTTTCCTTTTTTAAACTTGTGATGGCAGAGACAATAACAAATAGCTCTGAAAAGAGGGAGCACTTTGAAACCTGAGCGAGACCTTGTCAAGCTTTGTACGGCACAGCCAGGAGGAGATGGGCAGCGAGCGTGGCTGGTCTGGGCCCTCCAGCCCTCCCCTGGGATTCTATTATGAGGCCATTCAGATCTCTCCAATCCCACACACCTTCTCTCGCACACTCGCATCTGTGCAGCCACGCCTCGTGCACATGCTCCTGCATGTAAGCAGCTGCATATCTAATGATTTCTTCCTCTGAAAAAGAAGATGGAAGCAAATCAGAAAACCAACAAGCCTTGGGAGGCAGAGACAGGGGAGTGTAGTGGAAGGAACAGGGAGCTGGGAAATCTAGATACTTAGATTCTTCTCTGGGCTCTGCCGTTGCTGTTTGACCTGGGGTAAGTGTATTAGTTTCCTATTGTTGCTGTAACAAATTGCAAACTAGGTGGCTTAAAACACCACAAGTTAATTATCTTGCAGTTTGGGAGGTCAGAAGTCAGAAATGGGTCTCGCAGGCAGGGCTAAAATTGAGGTGTGGGCAGGGCTGGTTCCTTCTGGAGGCTCTGGTGGAGAATCTGTTTCCTTACTCTTGCCAGCTTCTAGCAGCCACCCACATTCCTTGGCTCATGGCCCCTTCCTCCATCTGCAAAACTAGCAATGGCCGGTTGAGTCTTTCTTGTGCTGCATCACTCTGACACTGCTCTTTTATAAGGATCTGTGATTACATTGGACCCACCGGGATAATCCTCGCTAATCTCCTCCATCTCAAGACCCTTAATTTAATCATATCTGCAAAGTCCCTTATGCCATGTAAATTAACATATTCCCAGGTTCCAGGAATCTGGATATAGACATCTTTGGGGGCCATCGTTCTACCTACCACAGAACATCAACTGATTATCAGTTAATGAGGGAGCTGGTGTGAACTAGATTCATTCATCCAACAAATTAAGGTCCAGGTGACACAATAGTAAACATGTTAGACTTAGTGAGGGAAAGATAAGCATTAATGAGAAAAAGTAAGCACAATTTTTCAGCTGTGTTAAGGGCTACAAAAGAAAGTATAGAGTATAAGGAGAGTGTTTTACGAAGCAATCTGGCCTGGCTATAGATAAGGGGGCAGGAGTAGTCAAAGAAGGCTTCCCTGAGGAGGTGACAGTGAAGCAGAGACACAACAAATGACTTGCAATTATTTATTTGTGTGGGAGGATAAGACTGGTGGAGGGGATTGATGAGGATTTCCAGTAAGAGGGAACAGCCGATGCCCATGCTTAGGCTCTGAAGTGTGGGGTGGAAGAACGAGGTAGTTGGGGGACTGAGAAGAAACCTTGGAGCCAGGGAGCACAAGGAGAGTGGTTTGTGATGTGCTGAGAGAGGCAACGAGAGGAGAAGTTAACACTTAGCAAGTGGTCAGGTGCTCCAAGAGGTTTACTGTAACTGATTTTCATTAAGATAGTTACTATTATGCTCTTCATTTTGTAGATGATGAAACTGAGGGTCAGAGAAGCTAAATGACCTCCCCAACGTCACCCATTTGGTAGAACCAGGACTTGCACTAGAGTCTGTTCTCATCACCATGCAATGCTGCGTCTCAGGCAGGATTGTAGGACCTTGACATTTAACCCTTATGTTAAGAGCAATTGGGAGCCATAGAGGAATTTTAAGCACTTTAGAAAGATTATTCTGGATAATCAACTGGAGGCATCAGGCCAGGGAGGAAACAATAGTTCTCAGTCGAAACAATGTTGGCTCAGTCTGAAGTGAGAATAGCACAGGCGGTGAGAAATGGAGACATTCAGTAAATATTTAGGGGGCAAAGTTGGTAAGTCTTGCTGATTGATGTGGGGTGAAAGAAAGACGGAGGTGTCGAAGATGAAGCCTGCCAGATCATCTAGAAGGACCCATCAGTTCTATCCTTCTAAAATGAAGGGCTCATGCGAAGCTGTGGACCAGAAAATAAACATATGGTAAAACCCTAAAACTCCGAAGGCCCTTCATATATTAATAGGAAAATAAGCGATGAATGAACAGGTTTGAATGGATTCCAAGTTCTCAGTGAAAATTCAGCAGAATTTCTCCACGGCAATCCCCTCTTTGCTAGAGATGAATCCTGCTTACCATCTCTGCTATGATTCTGTGTTTGTGCTGAACTCTTTCTAATTGTCATCAATTATGATTCATTTACTTTTAGGTGTCTTGCCTGTCATAATATTATCATTTGTAAGTCTTTCCCTTTGCAGGCTGTGAGAATCTGTTGTGACATCTCAATAAAGCAGGATTCAATCAAGGTGTGAATGAATTGTTAATCTTGTTATAAATAGAAGGTACCATATGTCAGTATGTAAGGGATGTCTCCCTCTTTGTTGAAAACAATGTTAGTGAAACAAAACAAAAGAAGTTTCAGAAAGAGCTGGTTCAGCTCACCAAGCTTCCAATTATATTATAGCCAACAGTTCTCTGCAGCTGATTCAGATTTCTGGGACTAGCATTCACACATATTTATTTAGAATCATCATTTGGAAGAGAAAATTAGTGTCAAGTGTGGTCATGAGAACCCCAGGGATATCCATTCCTCCTGCTTTGGACCATGGAGAGAGCCTTACAACACCCTGTCTATGTCTTCAAGAGGCACATCCTGTAAGCCACACAACCAAAACACCTTTTTCCTTCTTCTTTGCATTTTCTACGTGATATGCAGATTTTAAAAATATGGCTAAATTGGCAGAGCTCCAGCCCAAACTAGTTCATGAAAAATATACCCTGCACCTTTTTCTACATGAGCATTCTCAGCAGCGAGAGCTCGGGCCCATCTCTCCTTGAGCGCATCCTAACTGCCACGCTAGGGCACCCGCGGCAGTGTGTGTTCTGAGGACAGCCTGCGTGTGCTCAGAGGTCCAGCAAATGCCAGAACCAATAAAGCTTAAATTAGCATCCCATCATCTAGAGCTGTTTCTTCTCTGCTCTTGGAGCCCTCCCCAACACCTCCCCCTCCCCAACTTCTAAGCCAATCAAAATGTGCCGCTATCTTGTTCCATTTCTTCAGGGCCTCGCTAAGTGACTAGTTTGTTACTTCAAAATAAAGTTAATGGCTAATAATAGTCCACCCCTGCCCCCAGAGCCCAGTGGCATTACCACTGGCAGTCAATTCAGAAGAGTGGCAAGTGCTTGGATTTTGGAATCAGCTACTTTTGGGTTCAAGTCCTGGCTGTTCTATTCACTTGCTGAATGTCCTGGGCAAGTTATTTATGTTATTTGAGATTATGGCCTCACCTGTAAAATATTGATTCACACATCATGGGATTGCTATGAGGATTAAAGAAAATAACGTATGTTCAGCAGCGAGGACAGAAACTGGCTTATTGATTGTCAACTGGGTAAAGGCCAGATGCAGCCCCCTGGAGACCCACCTCAGTCATCGGTCACCACTAATGATCTGGAGACCATGACTTTCATTTCCTCCCTCTCTCCAGCTCTCTTTCCTTCCCTCCCTCCCTTCTTTCCTTTTCTCCTTTCTTCCCCAATAATTCGTTGAGCTCTTTCAGGGTTCAAAATACTTTGTTTCCTTATTTTCCACTATCAGCAACACAGGGTACAAAGGGCGTTGGTGGTGGCACATAATATGAGGAAAGTAGATGGAAAGCACCATGCTTGGTAAAGAGTCATTTAGAACAATGACCCTCCTGCCCTGTCCCTCCAAAATTCACTGTAAACTTGTTTCACAATAGTCAGTAGAGACACAAAGGAAGTGTTGATAAGCTCCACGATTCATTCAAGGACCAAGGTTAATTTTTATTTATTCCCAGGTCATCACAAACAGAGGCAGATGGTGGTGGCATTTCCTTCTTGCCGGGAGCTCAGATATTATCTGGATAGATTTCAGCAGGCTTTGTGTCCATTCCCTCTCAGCGCAGGCAGCTTTCCTGGATAGAGCCCCAGCCACCCAAACTGCAGACAGATTTGATTTAACTCCGATGACTTGTGGTAAGTAATTGAGGTCACTTGGGCCTGGCTGGAGGGAAGCCAGCCTTGCCAAGGAGAAAAGTTGACATCGTTTATCCTTTAGTGGCTCTTGCTTTGGAGGATTTATTTTTGGTGACCCATTTAGGCAGTAGCTTACTAAACTGTGGCTATCAGTTTGTTGAAAAGTCATTTTCTCCCAATTTTACTAGTATCAGGTGACTTTGGGATGGCTTAAAACAATAGCCCATGGGATCTGCTTACACAGCACTATGGGAATGATGATGAAGGGTCATATCCATGGTTAATCCAAACAATTTTCTGCTACACACAGAGGTAGAATACATAATCTCTCCCTTCAGAGCTTCTATTCTAGGTGAAGAGGGCAATCACTTTATACTCATGGAAAAAAACAAAAATTAGACCATAAGCTACGGCTAATGCATTTGTGGGCAGTTTGCGAATGCCAGCCAAGCATCCATCCTGCTCCTTTAGGTTCTTAGATAACTGAGAACAGCACAGGGAGATAGATGAAGAACAAAATACTACCAGCTTTACTTCTAGCTGGGCAGAATGTGAGAACCCCTTTAAGCAAAGCTTCTGGTTGGCCTGAAACCAAGTAGAGTTTCCATCTCGCTTCCCCCAAGGAGAGCTGGAATGGGGACTGGAGAGTTGGATCTGCACATGAGACACATAACCTAGCATGCTGCAGAGAGCACAGATCCTTCTTCTTCGGGCTCAGGGACAAACAGCCCAGGGAGCACTAAAGGGAGGACAGATCCAAGCCCTTGGACGTGGCTCAGTCCTGGGTTAATGTGGCCCAATGATTGCTACCTTCTCCCCATCTCACCAAGAATGTCACCCCTTTTCTGCAAAGAGGAGTAAATAACAAGGTGAAGAGAAGGTTCAATTGTTATGATGCCAATATTGCTCATTCCTGGGGGTGGAGCTGAAGTTATCTTGCTATGGAAACGGGAAGCTGAGAGTAACTATTTGCCTCTTGTTGTAATTTAATTTCAGAATATAAAATTAGAGATCAGAAAGCAGCAAGAAAGACCAGACTTGGAAGGACCAAGCCCTGGAACCTGGACATACTCCCTGGGGGAGGCATGCTCTGGCAGTCCAGAATTAAATGTGGTGCTTGGGGGGAGCCTGGCTAGGCGGGGATGCGTGGTGCCTGGAGCGTTTGGTGGGAGCGTATACAAGCAGGCAGCATCAGGGAGGTCCAGCCTGGGCAACAGGTGCTGTCCAGGGAGCTGGGCCAACTGGAGGGATGAGTTATCGGCAAGTAGGCAATATTCATAGGACCAAGTAGACCAAGAGGACGGCAAAATGATGAGCACCAGGGAGGTCTGACACCAAGTACCAGGGTGGTGCTTGGGCCAGGCCGGGCAAGAGGAAGGCAGAAACACAACTGTGGAGAAACTGAAGCCCCATGCAGATACTCAAGGTCAAGCTCAGGAAGAATGGGGAAATAGAAGACTCCATAAAAATCCCGGAGCAGCAGGTGGGAAACAAACCGGAAGACAGTTGTCAGAATTGGGGCCAGGTTTGAGGGCTTTACAGCAAGACTAACCTGATACTAACTACAAGTACGACCGAATTAAACTTCCCAAAATGTGCTTAGCACAGTTCCTGGCCCCCTTTGAGGGCTCAATAAATGTTAGCTTTTATTATTATTTGATTAAAATGTTCAGTTAGCTGGAGTACCAAGTGAAATATTTGTACTCAAAACCTATTCGAATGGTGGACTCTTTGCTCTCATTGATCTCAAAGGGGTGATCAAATCTGGGTGAATCCAGAGGAAGTTTGGACCCCTGTCAGAGAGGACAATCCCCCATTTACCACTTTACAAACTCAGAAGCTTTGGATAGTCCATCTAAACCGCATGTCAGTTTCTTCTTTAAGAAGCCGACTTTCAGCCACTATTATATTCTGTATTCTTATGAAATCCATCAAGAAACTCTTTCTGGCTTTTATTGGTATCTCCTTGGCCATCATCTCCACAACCAGGAACCAAACCTGGCATCATTTGGCCTAAATTTGTCTTAAAGTATAAGCATCTTAAAGACAGAAAATGTGATTCTGAATATCCATGCCCTGAGGTTGGGGGTGAGGAGACAAACCTTAATAAATGTTTCCAAAGCAGATGGTGACAGGTCCTATCAAGTTAGCATCACTAATCTTTCTTCTGCCTCCCTGGTATGTTGTAAGGATTAAATAAATCATACGCATAAATGTATCATGCAATGCTGGCACCCAGTGTCTGTTAATAAATGATCAATGCATTTCATTTATTTTAAATGTAAAATTGCTAGAACACACCCTTTAACCTCCCGACCCCTTTTCCACAATCACACAAATGAAAAAAAATCTGTTCTGCCACCAGCACTTCTAATGAGTAGCTAATGTTAATAGGAATAATTATTTGAACCTACATGATAGAGTTGTTATGAAGATTAAATGATTTATATATGTAAAGGACTTAGAAAAATTCCTGGCAAGCAGTAAGTACTGTATACAAGTGTTAGGTGATATTAATAGTAGGAATAGTCATTGTCGTTATCATCATCATATTTGATATCAGATGCCCCTGTCTATGGCTCATCACCCTGCAGAGCAGAGGGCTAGGTTTCTGAGATGGTTTAGGAAAAGAGAAGGTGGTTGTATTGGCAGGAACGCATCCTCCCATCCACAAGATAGGAACCTACCCCTAGTTTCTCCATATCACCCTCATGTTGTCCAAGACCCCTTTCTGGCAACATACTCCACCTACAGCCCCATTTCATTAGATTTGTCTTCACATCTATTTACCATTTCAGTGTTCATTTGCTATCTTTACAAGAAGTAGAGAGATGAAGACAGAATCTGAGAGGCAGAAAATTTTATCTTGAAATATTGAGGATTTACCTTAAGGGACCCTGAAGTGATTGCATTGGACTAACTCTGCTAGACTGGCCTAAATCTAATTGTTATTTTCCCACCTCTACCCAGCAGATGAGTGCTCATGAAAATGGTCAAGTCAGTCAGTAGGAAAATGATTATGCTATATATTCCACACACCTTAGTGTAACGTGAGTGATGTCACCCCATGTGTGAGCAGTCACATTTTAGCCATTTAACATTAGCCATGTCTAAGAACTTTGACTCATGTCCCCCAAAGGGTGATGTTTTACTAACTCCATTAATAAGCATAATATTTGGTAACACTTCGGGGTTCCCAGAGGCGGAACATGTACAAGACAGAACAAAGAAAGTGAAATTAAGGTCCAGAGATCTGTGTGGCTAATGTGCAGCTATGTGTTCCAGTATCAGTGAAAACGTGGTCAGCCATTGTCACACTTTTGGAACTATTGAGTCCTTGCTTTACCTTCCCTGCCTCTCTCCTGGTCACCATCCCCCAGGCAAGCAGATACCTTTTCCAGGACCCAGATCAGTCACAACTGTGGGCAGGTCAGCCCGAGCTTGGGTGGGGCTTAGTATTGAATCATTTTTCCCATTGTCTGTTGACCTGGGACAAGGGCCCCAGTTTTGCTCACTGAAGCCATGAGTCTCCCTTGACATAACTTGACCCATCCCTTCTTTCTCCCAGAATCCAGGCCCTTGTACCCTGTTATGCCCCCACTCTGATGTGCACATGATATCTACGACTTTGATCCCCCTGAGTTAGTTCTCTGAAAACCCCCCTGAGCCGCTAGCCTGCTGGTCTACTTGTCTGCCTTCCATGTGGTCAGTCTGTGTCCTCCTGTGGGGACCCCCTCTGGCTTCCCCAAGGACCAATGTGTTCCGCTGGCCTGAACTGAGACAAGGAATTGCCAGGTCCTTTGCACACAGTATCCAGGCAGACCAACATTTTGTCAGCTTCAGCAGGGTCTGCCCTGCCCAGGGGGTGGGTCATGCATTTCTTCTTTAACAAAGTTTGCCCAGAACCCAGTAGGTACCAGCAATGTGCCAGGTGCTGGCAATACAAAACGGACAAAACAGCCACTGTCCTTGTCCTCCGCAGGACTTTGATCCAGCTCGCAGGTCAAGGGACAGGCCCTAACCCCCGACCCAAGCTTTATCCACACATCGCTGTTAAGTGCACAGGCTGTTTCTTCTATGTGGGCTTGACAACGGGGCAAAGTCTTACCAATTTTTCCATCGCCCCCTCCCCTATGAAGCCGTCACTGAACTCATGTGTACAGGTAGACACCTTGCCCCCGGACTCTCACGGCAACTTTTCAATACCCCAAAGGGGCACTTCTCATGTGGATTATCACTGTGCGTGGATTCTCTTCTCCTGAACATTCAGTGAGCTCATTGGATGAAAGAAGGTATATCTTACTCAGTTCTGCAATGCTAGTGTCTTGCATGGCACCTGATAGAAAAATTGATGGTAAATAAAATTAACAGTTGTTCCTTAAACTCTTGGATGTTCCTAGGCTAAAGGAACATTCTGCTAATGAACAGGAACTTAACTTTATTGAGCACCAACTAGGTGGCAGACATTGTGCCGGATGTTTTATATCTGTGTTCAATTAAATCCTCATAACAGCCTTACACGATAGGGACCGTTTCCCTCATTTTAGAAAGAAAGCAACTAAATCCCAGAGAGCTTGTTCCATGTCCAAAAATCACACAGCAGGACCTGAACCCAGGACTCCACACATGGCCTCCCAGACATCAGCACCTCAGGAACTAATCCCCCGTTTAGCTTCTCTCAGAGCTCACATGGCCCTGAACCTCTTTTCTCACATAAAAAGAGCCCCAAAGATTTCCCACATTGGCTACACCCAGGAGGGAAAATCCACTCAGGTGTACTTAGGAAACTTGACCAAGTGAATTATAAAGTGGGCACCGTCAGCTCTCCATGCCCATCGATAACTGAAGCATATGGTTGCTTAAACTGAGGGAGTCCCTTCGGCTTATTACATTCATAACTTCCTGTCAGTTAGAGGTCACCCGCTTCAATTTTACCAGAATGTGTGAATTGCATATTTCATATATTACTTTGCAGGAGCCCACCCTGACTTCATTTTCTTCACAGAATGATAGTTGCAGGGCAGTCAAGAGGTCTTATTTGGTCTTATAAATGATTATCTTTCTCAATGGAATGCCAAACAGGATGCTAATTAATAAATGTTTATAGTTATTCTGTATTTAGGGACATATTTATAAGTTTGGTCTTTAGCTAATGCATAAATACGTATCACATAAAGAATTACTTTCTCTTCCTTTTTCTCTAACATATATCCCTTGATTTTGAATTATGCCCCCACTTAGCTATGAGATCCGGGGCAAGTTATTTTATTTTTCTGAGCCCCACTTTCCTTATCTGTAAAATGTAGAGATGAAGGTTTTCATGGTTGTTGTGAGGATTTAGGGAGACACGTGCGGTTTGGGTGCAAAGTTTGTTATTTTAACACCTAGCACCAAAATTTCTCATAGGGACAGAACTTTGTATGAAAATGCTTTGTGAAGCCTCTAGGGGTAGAAACACATCTGCAAAAGGCCAAGCAACCAAAGTGAGTGTTAATATGCTATCCGTGAGCAAATCGGAAGAACTCGCTTTTGCTGGAAGGAGGGGAAGGGAAGGGAGGTTAGAAAGGGTGGAGGAGAGAGAAGGTGGGGATGGTGTGGGGGGGGGGGCACTCGGTGGGGAGAGCCATGAACTTCCCAGGCAGCTGGCTGAGGACACGTTAGGAACTGGGTGTCCAATGTCCATTGGCAGCTGAGCTGCTGCAATATCAGCCACTCCTCTGTCACCTGACTCACACTCAATCTATTCTTCTCAGGAGCGCCTTTGCAAGAGTGCTATTTGGTTGGGGGGAATCCAGATGCCAGCCCTTCCCTCGTTCTCCTGCCTCTGCCTATGTGTCTGCTTTCACTGTGCATGAGGCAGACAGGACTCAGCACCTTTTTGAGCTCTCCATGATGAACCCACTCACCCCGAGCATTAGTGAGTGATGGGCCTTCACTGAAGGTTTTGTGGAGAAGATGGCAGAGGAGGTTTACCTTTGCTCAATCTTCACCAAGGACCAAACCAAACCAACAAAACAAAACTTACAAATACCATTAGACACTTCTGATCTCTAAATCCTTACTTGGTGGCCACACAGCTGGGGTTGTTGCCTATTCTGTTCCTTTTCTTTGCCAATGCAGAGCACGGTCTTGCTGGCTCCTCCTCAAGAACAAGAAAATTTCTTTTCTTGTCTTATGTCCAGAAATTTAATTATCATCTTTTGTTGTATAATCAGACCCTTGGACTCTCATCCTCCAACCCAAAAAGCTTATCAAAAAATTTCTTGCTGTAAAATGTAGCATTCTCTGGTACATTGAAATTTCCCCAAATGGTTCCCTATGGAGATTGAAAACCAATGCTGACTTTTGTGTCTTTGATATAGTGTGGATCAGATGGACAGCCTGTGTTAAAGTAGGACCCCAGAGCCAGAGGTGGCAATGCTGGCATGAGAACATAAGGCCCACTCTACCACCTTCTCCCCACCCCTGGATTCTGTGACTGCAGAAGTGGGGGAGAGAAGGGGGAGAAGGTCAGATTTGAACTTCCGTTGGGCATGGACTAGTCAAAGTGATCTCTCCATTCCAAAAAGCTAAGGGATCTAATTTGATATGACAGCAGTATGGCACCTGGTCCATAGTAGGTGCTCAATAAATGTATCTCCATTTTTCCCCAGTTATGATTAACATTGCCTTCACTCTCCACAAACCTCATCAAAAATTAGCCAAGACAATAAGAAACCCAGGGCCAACCCGTGGTCAAGCTCATTCTCCAGGGGCATCAAGCCTTGCCATCCTGTGGTGAAAGAAACCTCTTTGGAACGAGATTGACATATACAGAAAGCCTTGGGTACATTTTGTTTTCACAAAATAACACTCACTCTCTTGTTTCTTGGAGCTAAATGACATGATGATTCTCAATGGAATCCTTACAATTCTCTCTGGGAAGTTTGAATGCCTCCTGTAATTTAGTTAAACAGCTTTTAGGTATCACAGAGAAACCTGTTACTCATAGAAGGAAAATAGATCCCCACACTTGATCCTGGAGATCTCCTAATGTCCACTTGGGGCCTCATATCTCGCTCTTTTCCAAAACTGCAGTGAAGGGACAGTCAATCCATGAGCTCTCACACCATTTGCTGCTGCTCTGTTTACTGTTCCTTTATTTACATAATGAGAGACTCAACATCCTAACATGTTTTGCAAGCTGTCATGACATGAGAAGCTAGTAATCTGCTATATTTTGCTTGCTAACATATTTTTGACATATTTTAGCTTTTGATTATAAGATTGCATCTTTGCCCGCTACCATCTGTCTCAACTCAATGGAACTCTGGCATTTACAGAAACAGTGGGGTGTAGTATTTCTTGCATACTTGAACTCCACCAGAAACATGCTATTTTCAGTCTTAACCAATATGTCATGCTTTCACACATGAAGTCTGAAATGTTTGATATCTTGTGAGATCTGCCAGGGATAAGGAACATATCTTCGCATCCAATTTGGCTGAGATGAGAAATATATTAATGAGGAGAAGGGAGCAGTATTCAGCTTCTAAACAGAGGTGGCTTTTTATGTGGCTTGTATCCTCTTGACTATGCTTATCCCTTTATCAGCATGATTAAGACCTTCTTTGGAAATACAACTTCTTTTGGACTTTGTAACATCCCAGTGGCCAACATTCTTGAAGTATATTTTTCAGTGTGAAATAGTCATCCACCAACATTTGGCAAAAAGGCATTTTCCTCCATGGTGTCCTTTTCTCATTCCTATCTTTACTCATTAGGGAAAATTACCCCAGGTTTGACCCAAAGGATTAGCTTGGCTCATGTCTCCGCTGACAACACTAGGACTGTGCAACACAGAGAAACGTGACATTGTACTCAAACAACATGTTGGAGGAAAGGCCAGAAAAATGCACAGGCCTAACATGCATTTATTCAACACCGAGTTTAAATGAATTTATTATGCTCCCAGATTACACCCCATAGGCCAACAAGCTGTCAACTATTGACATTTTCTTTTCTCTCCATGTTCCGAGTTGAGTGTAAATATATTTGTCAAGGGAATATAGTGTATGCTTGGCTCAGTATATGCCCATTTCAACAGAAGAAAAGCTCTTATTATCTATAATCACAGTCAACATCTTTGTTGCTTTAGGAAAGGAATGGGCTGCAGCTTGGATTTACATATGGATCTAGCACGTTTCCAGATTCAGTTTTGAATGCTGTTTTAACCTTCATTTTGAATATGCATAGCAGTAGCCTTTTCTAGTGTAAGACTCCATTGATGATAGAGAAATGATTGTGGTCGGTCTGGTGTGGACCACATCTAGTTGATTTTCTGCCTTGCAGGATGCTGCCAATTGTTCGGTAGCAGCCGACTGAGGGATTTTGGTGTTAAACACATCAACTGAAATCGTTACTTTTGAAGAGATCAAAGAAGGAGGCATTTTGGACATCTAGCTCTAATGCGTTGTGTCTATAAATCAAGTCCATGCTGACCCAGGTCCCAGATGTCCTTCTTGACCTGGTCGGTGAGGACAGTGGCAACTGTTGCACTGAGAACAAAGTCTGAGACTGAGTATCCAGGTAATTGTGAGTTTCTGAGGTGCAAGGATCTTGTCTTACCGCCTCATCCTTTGTACCTGACACAGAGCAGGCAAACAGCATGTGTATGTTGAATTAAGATGAACAGAGGACGATAGTCAAACTCTTAATTCATCAACATGTGCTTAATTGAACTTCTATGAGATGATATCACTGAGGATGGATTAAAAACATAAATACAGAGAGCAGATTCCCAATCCTTGAAGGATTTACAATCCAGCTAGGAAGACAAAACTAGTGTTCAAGGAAGCCGTCAATTGCTAAGCTAGGTTGTAGGTGCAATAGGAATTTAGAGAAAGGAGATAGTGGTTCAGATTAGAGTGGGATTTATGGAGGAAGAGGAACTTAGTCTGTGACTGGAATACTGAGCAGAGTTGAGGTAAGTGGAAAGGAAGAAAGAAGAGTGTGTGAAGAGTGAGAACAGATAGAAGTGAACCATAAAGGAAAGGAATGAACTAGATGTGCAAAGGAGAATGATTCGGCTTGAGTGACTGAAACAGGTTGAAGCTGGATGAGGTATAAGACTGGTGGGTAGTTGGGCAAGGTTAAAACACCCTTGAAAGTCTAAGGAATATTCATCTTTTGTGGAAGATAACAGACCATTACTCCAGGTTCTCATAAGCAGGAGACATGGTAAAAGTGGTGTTTTTTTAGAAAGACTCTAAAGGAGGAATCAGAGGGGTGAGAGGTGCAATGGAGAAAAAGCAGTGATTCTAGAATCAACATAAAAAGAGCCTGGATTAGATAAAGATAATAATACTTGAAGCAATAGCTTTCCTATATAGGGTATCTAATATATTTCAGGTATTTTTAGCCATTGATGATAATATTGGCAAACATCCAACAATAATTTGTAAGTATACTTACCCTCAGATTAAAGAAGGAGCAAGGAGTTTTAGAAAAGCAACGTTGGTTTAGGCTACATAGCTAGTAAGTGGCAGAAAAGAATTCAAACTCCATTTAAACTGTTCCTTTTTTCACTACATTACTATGAGAGTCATTGGTATTTATTGAATGAAAAAATGTTGTGAAAGCAGTGTTTTATAAAGATTAACATGGTGGCCAGATACATGAAGAATTAGAGAGGGGAAAGACCAGAGATAAGTAGATAAAAACATCTCCCTAGAGTCCTGTCATTGGAAATAGAAAGGAAAGAACAAACATAAGAAATATTTCCAGGCAAGATCATGGGACCTGGTGACTGATGGTCTAAATTATTGAAAGGCAGAGGACAATGAGGACTGGGAGAAAATGACCAGGAGATTGGGTGGTGAGAAGGCCACTGGTGACCTTGGGAACATATTTTCATAAAAGGATATTGATGGAAGCTAGCCTGAAGGTGAGGAAGGAGGGAGTCAGTGGTCAGGAAATGGAGGATGTGGGGGCAGACCACAGATTCGAGAAATTTGGAAGAAAATGAAGGAAATAAATAAAACAGTCCGTGAGGAGGTTTCAGGGTCAAGAAAAATAATTTATTTTTGAAGAGGAGAAACCCATGTGTGTACATTTGAAGACAGAGGACAGTAAGCAGATAGGAGGATGATATTAAAGGAGTTAGAGAAAGAGGGGCTGCTGTACATGGAAGGGGTCAAAGAAGTTGGGAGGGAATGGAACAGAACTGTTGGACTGCCTGATAGAACCTTCTAGAATGAGGAGAATGTTCTATATCTGTGTTATTCCCTATGGTAACCACTAGCCCCATGTGGCAACTGAACACTTGAAAGGTTCCTAGTGAGACTGAGTAACTGAGTTTTTAATTTTGCTTAATTTAAATCTAAATAGCCGCATCTTTACACAGCTAGTGGCTACCATGTTGGACAGTGCATGACCCTTAGAGAACCAAAGATTTTGTCTCCTGAAGAAGGGAACTAAATTCTTCCTCTGACTCAGGAAAGGAGAGCAGAGAGGAAGACAAACCAAGTATGTCTCATATGCAGGGGAGGAAAAATGAGTTTGCCCCTGCCAGGTGATCCTGATTTTCAATGGTTGTGCCTATTGGTGATAGCACATTATTAGATCATTAGATTAAGAGAGCCCACCTGAGTTAAAAGGCATTTGAAATTCACATTCCCATGTAGACGTTGTGGTCTGAACTGTAATCTGCATTGACCAGATGAACTGAAGAATTGCCAGATCTCATATGGCTCTACCAATACTCACCCTCAGTCTGTCTGCAGCTCTTGATCAAGACGCTCCTTGTTGATGTAAGAGAGAGGTGGAGAGAATTCTGGTAGGTTCCTTGGGATGAGAACCATTTTTTGAATAGGTTTTCCTGGTGTCTGTGTGACAACAAAGCCCTTCTCTGATTTCCTAGCAGAAAAGGGCTTCCATATCTGTTCTGCTTCCACATCTCATGATCATTTTGGATCTGGATATTTTAAAACTGAAAGGACGTGATTCCTCTCAGAACGGTTTCACTTAGACATAGTAAAAGTTTTCTCAAAGGATTTCCCAGCCAGAGAAAGGGGTGTATGTCCTGCCCTGTATTCCTCAGGTAAACAAAGAGAGACCCCCAAGTAGGAGTCCATTGTTGCCGTGAGATAGCATCACCCATCATCATTTCACCAGTGTGCCCGCCCTGGATTGTGGCGTGTGTTGTTTGGGCTGTTTTTCATAGCCTCTGCAGCTGGGAATTCAAGATGCTATACTTAGGCAGAAGTCCATGAAGGAATTAATTGATATGAGCCAGAAGTTGATTGCCATTTAAGTACTCAGCCTTCACCATTGCCAAGTTTCCCTCTTTGCAGAAAGAACTGAGCTTGCCTGCAAACTGGCTCATTCAGGATGTGAGCACAAGATGGAATTCAACCTTTAATATGCTGCAACACCTGCTTGGAAATAAAGGGGCTCTGTGCTTTTCCCCCCAAGGAGTTGACAGCTGACTTCATTACAGAGGAATCTGGCGGAGATGGCCGTGGCTACTCCTCAGCCTCCGGAGGCACTCACCCAGGAACGCAGTGCCAACCAGACCTGAACTTTGAGATTCTGCCAGAAACCCAAGCTGGGTCATTTTACCCAAAATCATTCCTCTTCCTTGAACTCTAGAGTTTTTGTACCTTTGGTAGAGCTGCCTCCACACAAGGGAGATGGGAAGAGGCTCTGGCCTGCTGACACTAAGCGGAGAAGCGTTTGCAGGTGTTCTCCAATGGGATCTGGATTTTCAAACTTCCTTTCTCAAGGGTTCTGCAACGTTGCACCCCAACAGGCACAAAGGCAGGGCTGCCATGCTCTACAGAGTGGAACTTGAGGGTTCATTGGAGTCCTTGTCCAAGTCCTGGAACAGACCCAGAGCTGCTCGAAGGAGCCTAACCCAGCCTGCGGGGGACTCCTAGAGGCCGTCTCTGGTGCCACAACCTTCCATTTGGGCTGGAACACTGGTTATGCTTATCAGCTTTCAAAGTAGAATGTCAACCCCATCACCCATCTGCATGGTTTCCAAAGCCTATTAATCTGGCCTCCATTAGCGACACAGAACATAGCATATCTGACTTGCAACAGGAAACATTGCCTTTCTATTTGTTATCCTTCATCATTACAAAGAATCCATCTGAAATCTAAATGTCCAGGAACAGGGGTGAGCACAGGAACAGAGAACACACTCATTTGGTGGATCACTGCTCAACCCGAAGCAACAGAAATATGAAGGCCACAGAGCAACTTCAAAACTGCAGATGATGCTCATTTAAAACAAAGCACAACTCAAACTTTTCTATACAAAAATCATATAATTTTTTTAAACAAATATTTTAAATAGTCTGGAATGAGAAACAATTGATGCCAAAGGTCAAAACCGGCAATCCAAGTGTCAGACCTGGCCCGAGAGTGTGTCTCATATGGCCCACACGGTGGGGGTCAGCAGAGTTTGAATAAAAAACGGAGTAGATTGCCAACATTTAGAAATTGGCACATAGCACACAACCACCCGGATTGCTGGCTTCTCCTGAGACACTGGGCAATCTGGCCTCGGCAGGCTGCTTTCCCTCCAGGCAACAGTTGGGGGCAGGTGATGGGGCATTTGTTGTCCAGGTTGCCAGAGTCCCTACTGGGCCAGATTTCTCACTGACTGAGTTTGTAATCCTGCACCAGGTGCAACGGTGGTGGGGTTCTGGGTCATTTTCCCTCCTTCCCTGTCTTCCAAAACTTGCTATTGGTTATTATGTTACTTCAGAGTTAAAATAATCATTAAATGCCCTGTTGTAAAAAGTAATGTTGAGGGAAGGGAGTCTGAGGCCCATACTGCTTCTCTACTTCTTGGATGTTATTTCCACATTTCTGGCCTTAAGTCCAGTGCACTTGCCTGAGAATGTGAGCTCGGCCCAGTGGTTCTCAAACGTGGCTGCACTAGAATCACCTGGGGCCCTCTGGATGTCCAGCTTGCACTCCAGACCAATTAAATCAGACTCTCGGGAAGTGGGATTCAGGCAATAGTTTTTTAAAGTTTCCCAGGTGATTCCAGTGTAAAAAGGTCCTTGAAAAAATCATAGAAAACTTTACACTAGAGCAGTTTTTCAACCTTGGTACTATTTTCATTTGGAACCTGATAATTCTTTGTTCTGGGGACCTGTCCTGTGGACTGAAGGATGTTTAGCAGCATCTCTGGCCTCTGACCCTAGATGCAGTAGCATTCCTCCAGATGAGCACCACTGTATTATATAATGAAATTATGGTCATTTTATTGGCCACTTGCCTGTATATAAGGTCACTGAGAAATTTCTTTTGGAATGAAAAGCTAGGAAAAAAATTTTCCTCTTAAGAAAGTGGTTCCTTTCTGTTGTTGTTTTTTCCCTTACTACCAGAAAGCTCAAAGTCAATGCTCAAATGCATTCAAACCCAAATTTAAGCAAACAAGACAACTACTTTAGTGTATTCTCTCCCCTCTGCATGATGCTAATTTTCCTCTTAATGTTTTGTTATCTTTAAATTGCCTTATATTTTTAGGGAAAAAAGTAGGAAATAAATATAAACAAGGTAACAAGCAAAAGGAGGGAATGACTGTTTCATGCACTGCTCAGTATTTATGACCCAAAGAACAGTTTGTCATAAGGAAGGACCTGCTAAATTTGAAGGACCTCAGTCAGGGGAGGATCAGCCAGGCATATGTGGCAAATAAGGGTCAACCCCTTTAGCCTCCAGCTTTGTCTGGGAAGAGGCCGAGTTGTGCGTGTGTTGAAGGAGTCCAATGGCCAGCTGTGTGGTGGCCTCTAGGAGAGGGATAAGCAGAAGCCTCTGTTGCTTCCCAAGAATTTCACCTCCTGCTGTTTACTAGGAGTCTGGGAAGTCTCTGAGAGGTGATGCTGTTAAGGGCAACCTGGGATCCATCCCTGGAATAACACCATCACCTGCTCTCTGTGAATGAAGAGCAGCTTACTTTTAGCAAAATATAACCACTCCTTAATAACCCTAAGTTTTAAGGCTTTTAAAAAAATCATTATAAGTGTGGCTATTTCATTTTAAATGCAAAAACCTTGACTAGACCAGAGATCTTAATTTTTTTTAAATAAGCTGAGTATTTTAATTATGAATGCACTTGCATATTCTTAGCATACTTCATTATTTATGTAGCCGGTGAAAAAGGTTTTTAATTAAATAGCATGCTGGCAATCCATTGTGAAATGTATAGATGTAGATTTTCCTAGCATTAAAAAACTAAACATACACACACACACACACAGGAAACATTCTGGCAAGCACATGTACTTTAATCACTATGAGGTACTTGTTTCAGAATCATCTTAAAATTTGACCAAATTTCTTTTTATTGGTAACAAAATAAGCAGTATAATTTGCCAGCACTCTGCATGGGTATGCACATTTAACGCATTCAACTAACTTGGAAATTGGCGTGGCTCCCACGCCAGGAGCATCAGCATTACCTGAGAACTTAGAACTGCAAAATTTTGAGCCCCACCCCGGGCTGACTGAATCAGCAATTCTGGGCATCAGGTCCCACCCTGTATGCAACACGCCCTCCACGCGATCCTGATGCAGGCTAAGGTTTGAGAACCGTGGGGTGAGGATTAGGCCTTGTGGTGCCTGTAATCTGAGTTCCACTGAGGGGTCTCCTCGTGACATGTGGTCACAATAAAGTGAATCGGTACACGCTTTAGTTTCTCCAGCCAAAAAGCGCTGCAAGGATTCTCGCTTGTTTAGGATTTCAAGATCTGCTTGAGGTCCTCAATGTTTCAAAGAGGTCAAAAGCGTCACAGTGAGTGAAATATTTTAAGCATGATGTGGTTGAAAGTTGCCCATTGTATCAGGTGCGTACTTACCAATTTTGACTAAACATGTATATTGGGACTCAGTTTACATATTGCTATTCTCTTCTTTCAAAAAAAAAGGCTCCTACTCATTCACCGTCTTGTGGCAGGCTGTAGTGCTAGCTATCTTCCAGAGACATCCACGCCTGTGTGAAGCCCGATGACCAAGCTGCGTGACCTCCCCTGGCTGGGGGAGCTAAGGCCAGGAGGTGGAGTGATTTGGAGAAGACCACGCTGCGAGTCAGTGCCAGAGCTAGAACTAACAGCCTCCCGGCTCCCTGCTCTGCGCTTTGTCTTCTGAATGAACAAAGCTGCTTCTTAAGTACACATAAGCCAAACTGCCTCTCAAATTGCAGCCATCTACTTTGAGTTCAGATTTGCACAGCATGACATGAATTGGGCTGCAAATTATGCAGAAAACAGCCATCACATCCATCTGTGATGTCAGAATCCTCCAGTACAACGTGACCTGGTAGTATCCGAGAGTAGAAGTATATTGGGTCTGATTCCTTTCCTAGGCAGGATGATGACTCTTCTCCCAGCTGCATTGGGCCCAGTGTGAAAAGGTTAAATATGATCGAGATGACGCCTGTGATATGCTCAAGAGCAGATTTCATTTCCAAGAGTGCAGGCAATTAGGTTTTTTTAAATGGTAGAGTAACTAGAAAAAGAAAACACACAAATACGCTCATACCTAATGGTAAACTGAATTTATTTCCTCTTGGAAAACAATTTCCAGTAATCTCCAGGTTCAGACCGCAGAGTAAACATTAATAACAGTAACATACAGGTTAGTTCAACTGATTCAAGAATTTGCCTGTGTGAAATCATTAAAGAAAACCTTGAACACTCAAAGCTTCAAATGTATCCAGGAAAAAAAAATTCTTTGACAGTCTACATAACAACTATTGCATATATAGTGATGCTACCTGTCACACTGCAAGGCTTACAAATATATATATGGGCCTTATCCAGCTGTGGGGTTCTGTTCTGTGAGAACATCTCTTCATGGTTTGCGAGAATCTTCAGCAATAAAAAATAGTCTTGGATTTAACCGTTGATATACCAAAAGAGAAATTCTAGGCTTAAGTGTAAATAAAAGGAAGTCCAAACATCGTCTCACGTGTAACAGAGTTGTTTTCATCTGTCTTCCTTGAAAATACTTTCTCTTAAGCCATTTTGCTCACATTTTTTTTTATCTTGCCTGAATAGGGCCCAAGTCCACTTGTCTTTATAAGACCATTTTAGTATCAGACGACATAATACATGTGCAACACTTTATATACAAGGAGTCTATCGGTGCTCGAAAGTTCAAACACATGAACATCCAACAGTTTTGATAATACAAGTTTTATGGTACAATACAATGTTTCTGAATAATATACATTAACAATGAAGGTTTCGTGCAAAGAGTAAAACATGTTCCCTTTTTGTGCCACAAAAGTAATTCTCCTTGAGAGACCGTTCTTGCACTAACTGCTGTGTTGGGTCATCGTGTGATTCTGTAATAAAAAAGAAAGAGGGGAAAAAAAAAAAAACTTAAGTGATTGTATTTTCATCAGACCAAGTATCTATAAATGCTGATATGTTTATAGTGACACGAACCATGTGTTTCTGCACCCTGATGGAGAGGTGCTGATGGGGACCCTGACTCCTCGCTGCTCCCAGTGAACTCTACCAGGAGGGAGAGGCAGGACCAGGGGCCGAGGTGCGGTGGGGTGATGGGCCTGTACCTTCCCTTCTCTCTGCCTCTGCCATGCCTTCCTGGAATACTCTCCCACCTTCCACCATCTCTTCTTATCAAAATACAACCCATTTTTCAAAGACCAGGGTAGCACTATTTTAACAGTTTTTATTTATCTGTGTATTATTTCCATTGATTATGGTTTTGTTCTAATCACTCCTAGATGGTGAACGTCTTGAGAGCAGAGGCTCTATCTGTCCCTGAATATGGACTTTAAAGGCAAGAGCTGCCTGGCCAACAATTGATGGGGAAGCTTCTCCAGCTCCTCTCCTGGGGGTGGGCTCCGGGCTGTGTCACCTGGCTCAGGAGCAGATTACAGCAGCCTACAGCCACTCCCCCATGCCCTGCCGAGGCAGCCTTTGCTGTATTTTGGTAGTCTCCTCTCCAACCACACCACATGTCCCCTTTCTGAGTGAACAACCTGTTTCCATGTTGTGAGAGATGGAATACCTGGGCAACTTATAACTGCAAGCCAGGCCCTGAGCGTGGAAACTGGGCAGGCAGGCTCCAGACCTGCGCCTGTGGCCTGCGTGGGGGATGGTCACAGACCCACGGGGCATTCATTCCAAGCATCAGCCTGGAGATGGCCTGATTTCCACTTTCCCTCCTCTGCACTTTTCCTGAGCCACGTTCTCCTACCTCTCACTTCGTACACCCTCCACCCCTTCTGATCAGAACCTTTGGGCCTGGATCAAAAGACTACCACTTCCATGCTCATCCCATCTAAAACTGACTTCTCCCTTCTCTGATTTCCAGCTGTACTTTATACTGCTCTTATTGTACGTATCTTAGGTCTTGTCTTCTGGTTATGCAGACCTGGCTCTCTCCCTATGTCAGTAATTCTGGTGTTCATTCATTTATTTGTTCCTTCACGAGCATCTGTTGAACACTTGTATCACCACCTGCCACAGCCCACAGCATCCCAGTGCTCAGTAAAGAGAATCTGGCCAACTAAATGACTAGCTAGGCAAGGGCTATCGAAGGGAATAGGAGGTCCCTGCCTTCATGCCTTCCAAGTGTGCACAGTCTAAAGAAGAAAGACGTGTGGGCACACAACGGTAAAGCAACACAGCAGGATTATATTAGAAATGAACACAGAAGTGTCATGACTACACCTCACCCTGCCTAGCCTTTGGGGAAGGCTTTGCAGTGAAGGTTAACAGGTGACATTTTAGTTGAAGCTGGAAACATGAGAAGACATTTGAGACACAGGGAAGGCCCTCCAGACCAAGAGACCCACATGGGTAAAGGCAAAGAAGCAAGAATGTGCAAGGTATGTTCGTGGACCTGCAACTCGTTCAGATCGGTTGGAGTCTAGAGAGTCTTAGAATCAAGAGTACTGATGAGAAATAAAGATGGAGGGTAGTCTGGGGCCAGATTATAAAGATCCTTCTGTACCTTGCTAAGACTTAGTCTTGTAGGTAAAGAGGAGCTATGGAAGTTTTTTAGACAGAGGGCTTTGTTTTGGGAGATTTTTGTTATTTTTCATCCTCCACAACCACCAGCAAAATGCCTGCTCAGTGAATACGGGCTGAATGACCAGAGTCTCAGCTGCTGACGTTTGCCCCGTCAGGGCTGAGAGTGCCAGGGAGGGAGAAGGGAGACTTGTGGGGAGGACCCAGGTCTTCCATTCCCTATTTCCTACTTAGCCCATTTTTGAAAAAGATTGACAGAAAATAATAATAATAAGGAACATTATTTCACCCTCCTTTATTTAAAACATATCTATTTTTTTAAATTAATTCAGTGAAAGATAAGCTGGATTTCTTTTTCCTCTTAATAGTATTAGCCTAAAAATGCATATAGGAGCAGACTAGTTTTATGCCAATTCTTTTTTCTTTGTATTGATCTTAAACACTTCTGAAAATTATTTTTCACCAATAGATAGACAGGGTAATCAAAGTACTGATGAGACTAAAAACTTTCCTTAAAAATCAATACAATCAAGATCAGCAAGGCTATAAACAATAAAAAAGTTCAATTACTCAAAACATACAGAATAAACTTTCTCATACTTTTTGCTATCTCAAGTTTGATCTTATAGAAAGGTTTTTTATTTAAAAAACCAAAAGAATTTAAAAAAATAAATACAACAAGTTCTGACAATAGTTGCCTAAATGATAGGAACTGACAGAAGGATGGGTGATTTTGTTTTTACAATAATCTAAATAAAAAAGAAATCAGTTTAATACCATTATCTTTAAATGTTCAAGTGCTTACAATAGACATTCCACATTCAATAGGATTCTACATTAATAAAGGAAGATATATTGCAATCTCTGCCTTGTTTCTATATGTACTTGCATTGAGATATTGCAAAACAAGGACCTAACACAAATTGGCCATAAGAGTTGGCAATAGTTGTGCCTCAGATGCTTTCATCCTAAACCAAAGCCATACAAGTCTCTTCAGAGGTGCAAAGAAATGAATAAATACATCTGAATCACTTATTGCAACAGATTGAAGTCATTACTTTAAAGGAGTTATGCTTTGCATATTAAGAGAGAAGAATATAAATCATTTGAGAGAAGAACAAGAGTATGGCTTGTGAAATTCAAGCTCATACAAAAATGAAGAGCACCAATACAAATAATGTCTGCATGAAAAATGGCCAAGGCAGAAAGTCCTCTTGGTGTGGAGATGCCTGCACTTCACTGAGATCACCTACTGTCATTTTTTTTTTTTTTTTCTGTTCCAGCTCAACTGAGGGCTAGGAAAGGGTCCCCCCAGTCATGGCGTCCACCATTGGGAGTGACTCTTGAGGTGGGAAGGTGGCATATTCCTAGATGGTCTTGGGAAATGGGCATATTTGTATTAAAAAAAAGAAAGAAACCCAGATGATTCTGATCCAGTCGTCACGGGTTTGCCCTCGCCACCTTTGAGGATCCTGGGATGTGTCTGTTCCCATTGCCCATACTGTATTCCAAGTCACTGAAAATACAAATGGCCTAATTTCATTTTCAGAAGGAAGGATGGATGTCGGAGCTGCACAGGTTATCAGATTGGCTTTAGGGGTTGGAGAGAACAGATGTGGAGCGGCAGTCTCTAGACTTCACTGAAGATCCTCTGATAAGAGAAACAGGAAAGTTGCTTCATGGGAGCCCTCCGTGTATTTTGTGTGTTTTTAAAATCATAGACATCATTTCTTTAGAAAGAGAGACAAGAAGCAAGTGGGAAAGATGAAAAGTAGACAAGAGAGGCACTAAGCACAAAGAGAGGGTGGGCTCTGAGCACGGCTCGCTCCTGCCTTGGCTCCTAGCCATCCCACAGAGCTGGTCCTCAGTCACTGCAGCACAATGTGGATGCGCCGAGAAGAGAAAACGCTGCCAGGCCATCAGCAAGCAGCCTCCTCATGTAAGAATTTTCTGCTCTTTAGGTCCAGAGGAAACCACTACACTAGAACAAAGCAGTGGGTAATCTCACCAATTTTACACAGCAATTCACAGTCCCCAAAGTACTTTAATGCAATGACAGGTTATGAGAAAAAATATCTGTTCCAATGAAGAGAAAGTGTTTTACATAATCGAGGAGAACATCACTGCAGCATCGACGGGGGTAGGGGGGTGATGACAGAAAAGGAAGTAGGAAGAGAAGAAAACTTCTGTAATCCCACAGAGAGCCATATTCTACTCTGCAAAAAGCCATCTCTTGGAGACCCCATGTCTAAGGAACTGAAAATTGCAAACCATTAATCCCAGTTATGAACAGTTGTTTTACACGAGGGGGGTTTCTGTTAAAAAAAAATCAAATCCACAACACACCTTAAAGCTTAAGAGACGATCCATCTAGGTAGATACCGTTGCAGCCAGGTTTCAAAAAAACACTCTCTGTACCGTAAAGGGCCCCATTTTGGAAGGAGTGTGCTCTATCTTTTTTTCTCTCTAAATGTAAAATTAAACTTAGAAAGCTAAAAAACAGATGAGGACCTTAAAAATTCCCTGCTAGCACTACGTATTTCTTTTTAAATATGAGATGCCTTTCATTTTACAAGACTGGAATTCTCATTTTGGGCTTGGCATTCTAACAAATGATTAATTCAGCCTCCTCCTTTCCGAGAGCTGACCACATTTACCGGTCAAACGGTTTAATCCTACTTAAAATGCAATCCAAGCAAAATATTTTTAAATAAAAATAAAAACCCACGATCCCCCGAAACTGTTCACCTTGGCCAAGCTATTCCATTTTCCTGTGATCTTGGTGTAAATCTGAATATTTGCACCTATAACAATGATGAAGTTAAGCTTTGGAGAAAAGCCAGGGCGAACCTACCTTCCCAGGGTTGAGAAATTAAGTCCCCACCTCCAAAACTTGAGTCCACAGATTGCCCTCACTTGTCCAATATTTTGGCCAAGACCTGTCTCGTCTGTGCTCTGTAACTCTCTGTTGGCATCGGCAAAATGTTAAGCAGGGACGGTCATAAAAATGAAAACTGCGTTTGAATGGAAGTTTTGTGAGATTTGTTGATTCAAAGATGTTAATCATTTTTACCAAGACTTGTCTATTTATAGTCCTTAGTCTCCAACAAATTCTGACAAGCTTTTAAAACTGAGAAAAAGAGCCAGCATGCTAGTTTAAAAAGGAATGAAAAAAAAAAAAAAACACAAGCTTTCCACTAATTCACTCTGCCATTAGAATCCCGAATTTAAACTGCAGTTGTATTCAATTTAAATGAGATGTTTTCCAACCCGATGAAATGGTAGGCAATGTGGCTCTGCAACAATGCAAGGCGGGAAGGAAGAAAAGAAATAGAAAGATTCAATGTGGCTGTTTCTTTCAACAGATGGTGACAGCACCACAGCAGCATATTGCTTTTCCTTTAGTTGAAGAACGCAAACATCCGTAATCAATCATCACTGATTAACTAATTATATTACCCTTCGCTTTATCACTAGGGTTGGACCTTTATCTGTAAACACTATGGATAATCTGCATGCTCTTATTTTTCTAGATGCATATTCCAGTACACACGCAGTCGTGCAGTTACAGGCTGCAAACAGAATTCTACATTAACGTCCACCTTAAAGCACTACTGCTTTTTTATTTTTTTTTAAACAAAAGCAATTGGTTTCCAACAGGCTGGATAATAAGTCTTTTGACCTGCATTCTTCTTTGACCCATTAAGGTCACCCCTGTGCTTGGGCATATAGCTGACTTAGGAAATGCCTGCAAGTCCTACATTTCATCTCCTGCCCACTCAAAATAAAGCTTTCTTTAAATGTGTCTGTACGGGTCCCTGAAGGCCAAAGAGGCATCCCTGTAGTGGGCAATGGAGGGACAGAAGCTTCTGCCTTTATTAATGAATGCAGACCATTATGAGTCTGGCTGGCTCCTTCCCTGTTCCCAGAAGCATATACTGTACGTGACTTAAAATGCTAGAATATTGACACAAAGCGAGCCGGGCACCCCTAAGGAAAATTACTCCTTGGATATAATGTAGGCTCGTAACAGCTATTAGAGTACAAAATAAAACCCTCCGGGATCAAACTGACATATACCGCATTCTACCTAGTCCTCAAACATTAGAAGAATTTCTTTGTGAAGGCGTTCTCAAGGACAGCATTAAACTGACTTTTGTAGCAATCTGCAACAGCTTTTTGGCTTAGAGCTTTTAGTACTAAATCTCTGGTTTGAATCAATATAAGTACTATATCTTCTACATTAATCAATACATTTGGTTCAATACATGTTCTATTAAATTATACTTTCTAATCAAGATTTTTACATTTCCACCCTCTCTCTTTTTCATTCCCAACTTCTTTTGCTAGTAAAATAGTTTTAAAAGCGTATGCAGCTAACAATGACAGGACACTGGGTTATTTCCCCCATACGTTACAGGAAAAATACAAGGCAGAGGGCAGCCTTTAAACATCTTAATAAGGTTAACGGGATGTGAATGTAATAAATTAACATTTTCAAAGTCCACACAATTACAGAAGTACTCATAATTTTAAACTAATTAAAAGTGAATTGCTACAGCTCTGAAAGTACCATTAGGAGTGTTCCAAAAATTACACTGAAGACCTAAGTCATCCAAAAGTACCACTCAGACCCCATTTTGCTACCCCAAAGTTTCCATTATCCACAAACTATACACTTCCTGGCTGGAGAAATTTTGGGTACTTGTGTTTTCATGGACCTTACCTGGTAAACATCAGGCACATATATGTGGGTATGTGCATTTTTGTGATATGTTATAGTCTACCGAATATTCTTCAAAAGACTATATATAATATTTCCCAAGTGCTTTGAGAATCTAAAAGACATATTCATATAATAGATTTTTCACAGCCAGAGAAGTTGACTCATAATCTTCACTTTGGTAGAATTTACTAAAATGAGGTTCTACTCTTTTATTTTGACATAGCAATGGCATTTCCGAAACTGTCATGGTGTGCTTTTGGCCCTCTCTTTAATGCCATGAGTGTTGCATTTATGATCATGTTTGCACTGACACAATTTCCCTTTTTATTTTTTCATATGGTAATGTCATCACCACGAACTTACAGAGACACTGATGCATTTTCTTTTGACATTTAGTAGTTCACAGAGGCTTGGTCTGACAACTCAAAGCATTTTCTGGATGACACTAAGCTATATTAAAGCAAAAGGTGAAATGGCATCATCAGAAGTGATCAGAAAAATACAAGATATTAAAGACAGAAAAGATCTATTAGGTTATTTAGTTTGCCCCCTTGCTGGAACAGAATTGTTTTACAAAGTTTATACTCCAGGCCAGTTTTAAATGGTTCTGGCAATGAAGCGTCCATTACACCTCCCATAGGAAATGATTCCACGTTCTAATAAACCTCACTGAAGGACATTTTTGTTGTTGATCTCTAGACATTCATGCTAAATAAGCCTAGAAAAGGGTGATCTGAGATAACCCTGAGTTATAGTCATGAGTTTATGTTCCAAAGGCCTTGACTATATATCTGTAGTATAAAGTTTTTCTATCTCATCCAAAGTAACCCAAAAGACAATCCGTACGTTATTTCTTAGTCATTATACAAACTAAATAGATTCTAGGAGGCCAGTAGAACTTGCCTTTCAACAGGGTTTCCCAGCCTCAGCACTATTGACATGTTGGGCTGGACAATTCTTTGTTCTGGGGGGCTGTCCTGTGCACTGTAGGATGTTTAGCAGCATCCTTGGTCTCTGTCGACAACATGCCAGTGGCACCTTCCCAGTTGTGATGTCTAGAAATGTCTCTAGACATTGCCAAACATCCCCTGGTGGGAAAAGAAATCACCCCTAATTGAGGACCACTGTCTTACAGTGTTTTGAAAACACACTGAGCTTGCTTACCGTGCTGGAGTACACAACTTAGTTTTCAGTCTGAGAGGTATCTCCTTCACCAAATTAAAAAAAAAAGTATAGCAAAAGGGACATATATATACCACATGGAACTTTGTTGCATGGCATTTTAAATATAGTCAATGGGTGAGAATGGGCGATTGTCAAGAAATTGTGGAAAGGACTCTTTGAGATATATAACAAATGGCATTGCTTGTGTAAAGAATAGAGTCTCTCCAAGAATGTCCATTCATTCAGCAATTTACTAAGACTTTCCATGTACCACCAATGAACAAAGGTGGTACGTTTTAGTGGTAATTATTCAATGCTGCTTTAGGAATATTTGCAATCTAATAAAGTATAAGGGGACCCAAATATTAAACTCTGGAAATCAATATTTAGGGTATGGAAATAACTATCTACTTTGAACGAACTGCAGAGCCACCATCTTTAATTTGCTGGTCTGGATTCAATAGTAGGAGTCAACTCGACATGTAAGTAATGTATCAGAGAATCAAAGAAATGGTTTCAGAGCTGGGAGGGTCCTAGTGGCATCTGTTCCAGTATCTCATTTTAGAGATGAAGAAATGAGTCACAGAGAGTTTAAGCCAACTTTCAAGGTCTTAAAGCCACTCCAGTGGCTAAGCTGGCTTTGGGCGTGAAGCGATTGCTGAGTGTTGCTGGTTGCTGTGTTCTAATCCCTGGGCTGGGCCAGCTGCAAGGATGACGATGCTCACCATCATGGCCCTCACCAACTACAGGGAGGACAGTGTGCTATGGGCCTCAGAGAAAGGATGCCTCACCTCCTGTGAGAGGCTGTGGGCTTAGTTCTCAGAGGGGTCACACTTGCCTGGTGCTGGAACAATGAGAAGGAGAAGGTTAGAAGAGAGTGACGGGCTCCAGAGGGAGAGAGTAAGCACAAGTCAGGCTGAGAGCCACAGAGGGCGGAGACTGTGTAGGACTCCAAGTCATCTGCAGGGCGGAAGATCCATCAGGCTGGGCAGGCAGGTGGGGAGTTAGTTCAAAAAGAGCCTATTTTCACCACAGGTCCTCTTTTTCACAACATCAAACCAAGCTGGGAAAGCCTATGGTGGTTAACAATGTTGCAAGAATACCTAATTAGCCTAGCCTTAGCCTAAAATGAGTCTTCAGAAGCCTAAGCAAAGACTAATTTTTAAAATAATGCCATGTCCAAATTGCTAATCTAGAACAAGTTCTAGTATTTTGACAATTAAATATTATGGAGAAATAAAACAAGCCATTCTGGTCCACCAGCTTCAAAAGGACAAATATTACTGATGGGTCATATGTGGGAAATGTTAACACTGTAACAATTTAATTTTTTTATTAAGAACTTAAAAATGATAGTAAAACTTCAGTCACTCGCTGACCTCTTCTGTTTTGCATACCTGACAGGCTTGAAAATTTCTTTTTGGAACTGATAATAGCATGCACTATCAACCACGTTTGAGAAAAAAAAAAAGGTCTGAATTGGAAGAACAGGCTAAAAAGAGCAAAAAGGCCTCTGGGAAATATATTAAAAGTATAAAGTTTATTTTAAAAGAAAAAAAAAAGGGAGCCAACAGGAAATTTAAATCAAACTATAGAAAACCAGCAAAAGTGAAAGAGAGCCTGGAGCTTAAAGATTCTGTTCAGATTCTGGAATTGCAGGATCCCAGCGTATTGTGGGACAGAAGGCTTTGATAGCAATACAGTCTAATAAGATATTCAGGGATTAAGTCAGCGCTTCACAGACAGATGTGTCCATGTGCCAGTTGTTGCTAAGCTTTAATTTTTCCCCCTGTAATGTTTAATTTATCACACTGGTGCTTTCTAAACTAGAACATCTGTAAACAAGGTTAAGAATGACCTCCTTCCAATTTTACATCCGTGAACAGTGCCCCTTCTTCGTGCTCTAATTTTAGATACCTTAAAGATACATAAATCTGTGGAAGGAAGAAAAAAGGCAGCTTCTCTGACACTGTAACGTGTTCATCTTGGGCAAATACAAATTTCCTCTCAGCCTGGGCTCTTGGTGCACACAACCGATTCTTGATGCTCAAGCCATATTCGGGCATCCCCTTCCGAGTCAAACGCAATTCAACAAACTTCTGTTAAATATTTAACAGCCTTGTGTAGTAATTAGCGGCAAATAATGGGAGCTTAAATTGGTAATTGCTCAGAAATGTCCTCTTGCAAACATTACAAATTTTCTACTCCTCCCTTTTCTCTTAGATTTTCAATCCCAGAGGTATTTTTTTTAAAGGATTTAGCTAGTGAAATTACCCATAGTCACATTACTTGGCCCAAGATCTTGTAGTCATGTTGGGTTGTTTTACATCAGCTGCAAGATTCAACCAGCATTACTTATTTCTCTTCTGTTTTGAAATCCATTGAAATTTAAAGTTAGGTACCTGAAAGCTGCTGGAACAGGGCATTGATTTAGAAACTGACTGGCAGGCTTAGGATTTAAACTCTGGTCCACTAGATTCAAAAGGTCATCTGATTAGAATGGGAGAAGCACAAGGCGTTGTAATTTATATTCAAAGGGTAACCTTTGTAGGGAGAAGGAGGGAACAAGGACTCTTCCTGCTTTTCCACTTGATATGAACAAGGATTCCCTTCAACCAAATTCAATAATTATGAAAAATAGTTTATTGAACTTGGGCAAAAAAGCAAAAGAAACACCACTTCCTTATAGTGTATTATTTCTTTTCCTAAAAACACTGCCATACTCTCTAGGAGGTAAACTCACACTGAGTAAGTCAAACATGTTATAAATCATTATAAAAAAATGTTTCCCCATTGTAAGCAACCAAATGCATGTCTACCAGGGCATTTGCTTTAGTAAGTATACATAAGAAGAAAACTGTGAAAGGACAATGTACTGATTTACATAACTGAACTGTGTTAAGTATGAGTGTGTGTGTGTGCGCGCTCATGTGCGCATGCTTGCACACGTGCATATCCATGCCTAAGCACATGAGCGTGTGGTGTGGAGAGGGGGAAAGAGTTACATAGGTGCATGGGTTCCACAGGTAAGATCCCTGCTGTTTGCCTTTGATTTTTCAGAGCTCATGCCCCTGCACGAAGAATGCAATTAGAAGGAGCCTCCAAGTAGCCCTTGTTTTAAATTCTAAGTCCATTTAAAATGCAAATATTTCACAGGCCCCATTCTATTTGGGTGTCTCTCACTTTAAATTTAAAAAAAAATCTTGGTTTGGAGAGAGGAGATAAAATTTCCGCACTCAAGTTTGGTGGGGCTTTTTTTCTTGCTTTCTTTCCTTTCCTCTTTCCCTGCACGTTTTTGTGTATCGTAGAAAGTTTCAAGTCCCCTTTCTCTAACAATCTCCTGCCTCCTCGTCCCCTGAAATCATCCCTGTGTATTAGCCAGTCCACACAGGCACAAAGAAAAGAAATCAGGAACGCTTAAGTATATCTCTTATCCTATACTGAACCCTGTCAGGTCTCCAGATATATTTGTGTTCTCTCTTGTGCATCATCGCCTCTGGTCTCAGAATCTTTCAGGTCTTAAAATGGCGGAGCTGCTCGCAACCCTCCACCCAGACATGAAGAGCCTCTACTGGCTTCAGAAACCCACCCTTTAAAGTGCCCTTCTCCTCCCACTTCCTGGGCACCTTTTCTGGCATTGCTCCTAGGTCTCCATGGGACAGTGTCCTCACCCCTCACGGTGCACAGAGCTACTAGAAAGGCAACCTTTAATTCCCCCACACAAAGATGTGCTGTAGCTATGGTGAGAGTAATCTATAACCCTCACATCCTTATATAATTTGCTACTCCAAGTTAATTTTAATTCATTATGATAACGCAATATAATTAAAAAAATAACTCTTTAAAGTGAAGTATTTAACATGATCCTGGAAGAAAGACAGCTTTGACTAACAGAGGGCCAGGCAGCAGGCATGGTGCATACTCATGCAAATTCAAAGGTGGGCTGTAAACAAGTACACACAGCAACAGTGCCATGCATAAAGGGTCGGGCGACGGGAGGCCTCATTCTAATCAGTCCTCAAAGGAACCTGCCATACAGAAGTGGCACTTATTCTAATTTAAAGCCCTCATGCTTGCTTCAGTGTTGCAAAATTTATAAAAGAATAACTTCATTAAAGCGCCCGGCACTTCAAACACAAATGCAAACCAGCCACAACACAGAAGGAGCTGGACAAGAGGAAGGGAAATATTCCCAGAGAGTTGTTAACTCGGATGTTCAAATAAAGTCTGCATTTGGGCGCTTCTCTTTCTGATGACCCGGTTTGCTGTGCAGCTTCCCTCCACCAAGGACTTCTGCCACACGGCTCTTTACTTTTGTCATGAGGCCTGTTGCTCCTGTGAGTCTGCTTAATAACACTGAAAATCACTCAGAGTGGTGCAGCATCCACCTCACATGCAGAAATACATCTGGCAGTACCTAAATGAACGCTTTTCAATGTTCCTTTCCTGGTCTGCAAAGAAGATTGATTCTGAACACACCGCTATTACAGTTCCTATTTGCTTGGGTATATATTTCAGACTCACCTAAGTTGTTGAAAAACTAACGTGAAAAATTTTTTCCCCTTAACCTCAGTCCTCCAGAAAGAAAGCAATTATATGGGCTAAGTGGAAACAATCTGCTGAATCCATGCACCGCACTGGAGAGAGAAGTTATTGTCACATCCTAAAACACAGACTTTTAAGGAAAATTCTTCTCCCCTGAACCAAAGAATAAAAGAAATGCTACAGTAAAATCACTTCAGGCTAGATTCCTAGCTACAACAGTTTGTGTCAGACACACATCATTTCATGCTGAACTGTCAGCAAACTTCTCAAAGTCATTTTTTGGAAGTGCAATGCAAAGACAATCTAGAAGCCTGTATAAAACTCCAAATCTCTGAGAAAGTAGGTGTCACACACAGGTTGTACCCTGCATTGCGATCTTGAGAGAGCCCGATAATGAATGACTCCTTTCCTGTTCAGTATTTCTCATCACCCAACCCCAAATCCGTGCCAAGGTTTTGCTTCTAAGAGAATAGAGTAAGCATTCAACAACTGTGAAAATGGAAATCCAGGGATGGATAAGAGGAAATGACCTTAGGGTAAAATCTCTTAAGGTAAATCTCTCCAAAGGTGATAACCGAAGACTGTTTATCCCAGATATTTTTCAAAATTTTGGAGTGAGGTTCTTGCTGTTGGTCAGAAGAGAGACCTGTCATAGGACACCAGGATGACTAGGGGACTGATTGACACAATAGATGGGAACATTATAGTTGTCACCAAAAAAATGCTGTGTGATGTGATTCATATTATTCCTAGGATAAACAAATATTGAAATTAATTCTCTCTCATCCTTATACGTTTGTTTTATGGTGCTAAAAGCTCTTTTACATTCACATAATGCAATGTACGGGTGAAAGTAAGTTTGTGTTATTTTTCTTCTCCATGAATAAAATAGGACTAATCAGATGGAATGAGGGAGTTAATTCAATTACAGGCAGCCTTTATTATACAATAAAATATGGATTATTGATCTTGTGGAGTTGGCAATGCATGATGCAAATTCAGTGAATGAATCCTGAAGGTTTGAGCTTCAGACTATTTTTAGTCATGCTTAAATCTACTCGAACTGTTTTCACTTTTGAAAAACCACCAAAAGAAAACAACGCCAAGTAATTAAACCCAGTGCTCCAAAAGGGGACAAATGAAAGGTTAACTCAGAGGACTGAAAGGCAGCCTGAGAAGGCCCCTTCGTAGGGGTGGAATCCCTGGTTACTCGCCTACAGTGGAGGAGGAGAAATGGGAGGCTCTTTTGGCCTGTCTGTGGAGTGGTAAGTGAAAACTTATTTGGTAGACTGAAATTTACTTCATAGGCATCTTTCTACAAATGCAACCTTGTCCTGTAATGAGAATGAATGGATTGTCGTGGCTTTGCACTGTGAGGCGGACTTGTTTGAAATACAGTGCTGGACTGTCCTAGTAAAATCCTTTTGTCTTTTATCTCTTAAAAAATGCAATAATCAACCCTGGTTAGAGAGAAAGCAGCTCTGACTAGGAGGGTCACGTGGAAAGCAAAGCCTATACAGCAAACACTAACGGGAAAAAAGGTGAGCTCTGATTTTCAATGTATATTTACACACCTCAGGTCTGCCTTCCCATTTCCCCTTATAAATCTGCCCCCAGACACCATGGCATGCTGATTGCTATTTGTACTCCACTACAAAGTGCAGACCAGCCTGTCTCCTGTATTCCTTATAAACTTCTCCCAGCTCTTCCCTACAGAGTGAACACTCTGCCTTTTGGCCAGGTTCACATCCTCCACCTTTTTGTGGGCCACAGCCGAGTCCCTCCCCCTCCCCCCAATGGCAGCACAAACAAAAATATGCTCTTCTCTCCTCTATTTTTTTAAGAAGAGTAGAAATGGGTTCTGTGTTTTGGGAGACACCCCTCCAAAGCACAGGTAAAAGTACATGTGGCATGTTTGCGAAAAAGACTCCAATGAAAGGGAGGAACGAGGGATGCTAAACAATGCTGCACAAAGTTGCAGACTGTTCGGCTACAGTCCAGAAAATGAATCCAATTTTTCATTCTGTCATTATAAATATTTCATTGCAAATGGTACTGATTTTCTGCAACTGTGGTTAAGCAAAGGGCCTCTGTGTGAATATTTAAGAAAAAAAAAAGGAGGAAGACAATGAAGAAGAGGGAGGGGGAATTAAAGGTTAGCAACCAATTAATTTCTTACTTTAAATGTAAAAGATTCTGGGAGAAATTCAACAGTGATGTAGTGTGTGACTCAAAGAAGAAGAAAAAAAAAAACATTTACTCTGCTCTTCTGACAGTTTCTCATAAAATATCTGCAGTCCATCTATCTTTTAGTACTGCAGGCTCCTCTGGAGAGCAGAAAATGGCGGTTTAAAGCTCACTTCAGTGCCAGTCTGCGGGAGATTGCTTTCCACAGGACCCCCGCTGATGGAGGCCTAGGGGAAGAGGCCCAGGAGTTATTCAATCAGCCCGAGACTCTGGGGCGGCTGGGGGTCCTTTGAGGGCTGATTATAAAGCTGCCCTCCTGTTGCCTGCCTCGGAACAGAACGAAATGAGCAGCCTCTTGCTGAGCAGATTCTGCAAGAAGGAATTTCACCTGTCATGGAGTTTGTCAGAATTTCAGGATTTATCTTGGTGCAAAATTAATAAAATACCAACCAGGATTTCAGGCTGACTACTCAGCTGTGTCATCTCAAAGTGATCTTTCACCCAAGAAAACCTGGACAGTGAGCACAGCCGTTCTTGTCCTACTTTTCCTTTGGAGGGTGAGCGAGCCGAGGTGACTAATACCACCCAGGCCTCAGGATGAGATTTTGAACCAATTACACACAAGGCTGAATTACGTGTGGGTGCTACTGTCTTAATGTGTGACCTCTCACCTCGCCGCTGTAGTTCTAAAGCCTCTTTGGAATAAGCCCGAGTCTGAAGCATAAAAAGGCCATTTCTGCAGTTTATAACACAGTAGGTCCCCTATGGCATCACATCTGTTAAATTCATACACTGGTATTTCAGGCCTGGATTTGATTTATCTTTTAAAAAGGAGTACTAACAACAGACTATGTTAAGAGCACATATTGTGAAATATTACAAATTAACCATGGGTCAGCCGTGAGCAAGGAGGAGCAGTTTCATCTTTTGTGGTAACACACACTACCCTCCTGTCCGTCCCCCGCTGGGCTCCCAGCAGCGCAGGAGTGGGGAGTGGGAGTGGCAGTGGGGAGGGTAGAAACACAGAGGTAACAGGACAAGGAGGGGACAAACCTCTGCCTGCTCTGGGCTGCAGCGAGTTTGGGAGTTTGGCCATCTCTGCTCATTGCATTTCAGAAAGTGGCTCGCACCGCACAAATCACCACAGTTATTTTAAGTGGGGTTCTGTAAAGACCAGGGTTTCATCCTTTTGAGCTGAGGCTTGGGCAGCCCCGAGGCAATTAGCTCTGGTCCTCAGAGTGGGCGGCATCACATCACAGATGCGGCAGTGTGTGGGGACTGGCTTGGCACTCACGCCACCGGCTGGCCCAAGCCACTAGACAGAGTGGGCAAACATTTCCCAGATTCAACTCTGGACTCTGAACTCAGGTTCAGAACAGGATTAACTTGAATCGTAAGGTACACCTAGTGTTGTACCCCTGGCCTCCCACCATGCTTAGACCGTGGGTGCCTCTTACTAATTGGTGATTGGCAGCACATCCTCGGCTCCCAGAGTCTGCGATTGGTTTAAGGCAATTGCAGCTTCCCTGTCCATTTTCTATTCGACGTTTCCTAAATGAGACATTAAACAACACTGTAATGTGTTCCTTCCAGCTCTTCCCCTAGTTAAATGACAATCCCGTTTTGGAGAGCCACTTTTACAAAGCAGTAGTAGCCCGACAGCATTAATACCAAGAGATCTCAGGAAAGAGTGAGAGAGAGAGAGCGAGAGAGAGAGGAAGCTTGCAAGGGAAGGCACAGATGGTGGGCGGGGACGCAGGGTGCTCTCAGCAGGCTTCAGTGGAGATGCATTAACTCCACAGAGGGATGGGGCTTCCCACCAGTACTCTCATGAATTATAACTGAGTATGGGAGTGAGGTCTTAGTGCCTGGCTCACAGCAAATAGACTGTTCTATTTTCCTGCACAATCACCTTTCACCCTTATAAACTCAAAGCACAGCAAAGCACACTGCTGATATTTAATGGTATCACAGTAGCCTTTTATGTGTCTAGAAGGCACACAAACTTAGCAGATGTGCCCAGTGGTGTAAGTCAGATAATTATAAAATTAAGTTTTGGCAATGTGAAAAAGGAAACCTTTTACGGGTGATTCGGGCTTCCAGTGAGAGATGGTCTTCTGCCAGCTGAGGAGCCACATGAAAGCAGGAGGGGATCACGAAAGAACGATGCCAGCCTCCCAGACACACTGGGCACAAGGAAAAGCCTCCCTTTCGCAAACTTTCTCCTCCTCTTACGGGAAAGTGTTTCCTGCCCAGTTAGTTCCCCCACTCACTCATTCAATGAAGTTATCAATGAAGGAGGCCTGTTATTTTAGGCAGTTTAAAATTTCACCACTTTTAAAGGACTCGTTTACCCTGCCTTTCACTCCCGTTTAAAGCCTCGGAGTTGCTGTTCTAAATGACAGCACCGCGAGCACTGCTTTTAAGCACTATTCATCTCACCCGCCACATCTCAGGCTTTTACAGAACACTGCTCTCTCTCCAATAAGGGGAACTTACTCCTTCATAGCTGCAGGGCAGAGCCTGTTACGAGCTGTAGATTCGCTGCAAATATAACAATAAAGGATACAAATGTGAATTCCTCTTAAAATACACGCTTGGCTCTGAAGCTGCCTTGCCTTAGCAAACTCGATCAAGAGCAGCCTATCAATCTTTCTCCAAATGCACGGCAACAGCTCATTTCACGCGGCTGTCCAAGGGATCACCACATCGATGGATCAGAAGATGCTGGAATGAATTCTTTGCTCATTTCAGGGGATTTATAGTTGAATTCCATGATTACCATCTCTCTCACTCTAATTGTCACCACAGTTGGATATAGAAGTGGTGTTTTCCAAAAAGATAAAAGTTTGTAAACACAAAGGGTCTATTTTTGGCATTCCGTCTCTGCTAATGTGATGAAACTGATCCATGTGTGGCGCAAATATCTAAAATAGAAACACATATGGGAATTCAACGTGCCTTTCTGGAGTGCAGAACGTTCTAGAAATTTCGGTTTCCAGATCTCTCCAAAGGATCTGATTGCAAAGGTGCTGAGACAGAGGTCTGTCTTTACAGGACAGTCATGCCCACAGTGTCTCGTTCCTAATGGAGGCAGATCTTCTGGTGCTGTGGCAGCAGGCTGTCTTGGCGACATAGAAGACGGCAGGGCCAGCAAAGCCCAGCCAAAGCAGAATGTGGCAGAGGTGATGAACATTTCCAGGGGGTGGAGAGGGAGGAGGTTGCAGAACTGGCCACAGTGCTCTTCAATACACCCTAGCTGGATGCTCCATAAAGTCGCACTGATGGCAGTTCAGAGATGGCCATCTGTCGTCAACTCTGGGCCAGACAAAAAAATAATGTAATGGCAGATCGCTAACAACAGGGCTGTTGGAGGAGGGAATGAGTCCTAGAATGAGGAGGTGGTGCTCCATCTTTTAATAGCAAAAACCAGCCATCGATATGAACATCAAGAAATTAATGGATGGAGAATTTTTAAAAACTGAGCTGGGGTGCTGTAGAAACGATTCAAATGTAAATCAAGTGGTTTTAGTTTATTGCAATTACCTCTGCTGCCCTTACTTCAGTCACATTAACCACTTGATTCTTGAAAATTTGAGGACCAGGACACATGGTGAAGCAGTGAGGGCCAAATTTAGACAAGGGTGAGCCCAGGTTGTGCCACGAAGCATGCACACACGGATTAGGCATTTACTGGTACAAAATGGGTAATTGAAAATGCATTTACTCATTTAGTCCAAATGAGTTCATTGTGACGATCATACTTATCTATCTTTCTGTAGGCTTGCTTAATTTCTAGATGCAGTTTTATGAAAAAGCCAAATAAAGCTACCTCATCTTTAGATACGTTAAATGCTTTAAATTTTAAACTCTGTTCTTTGCTCAAGAAAAACCCTAGTTTTGTGCTACTGCATAGATGATACAAAGAGAGATGGGGTGAGGAGGGAGGAAGGGAGAGAGAGAGAATGAATGAAATAACAGTCAAACTGAGGTTAGCTGTGTTCTATTTCTTTGTCCTGTATGATTAACTTTGTGCCTTCAATGGTAAGGCCAATCAATCCTGATTGAATTATCCAATATTAACAGCTGAAAGTGATCAAAACTAATGGTGAAAACATAGCACCAATCAATAAATCAATGCAAATGATTCGGTTCCTGGAGATCCGATCAAATAAAAGAGATAGATCAATTTAACCACTGAGCAAATTAAGTGGAAGTTGCTGCAGCACCAATTTACTTTAAAGCCCTGCAGGCCCACAAAGCAGAGAAGTGAGGCAGTGTAGAAACGGACCAGTTCCAGAACCGCATGCTCACTCGACATAATTTATATTCCTGCAAACCCGAGTCTATGTGACGTGTTTAGGGCTGCAATTTCAGCCCAAAGAACAGGAGATACACAGAGGTCCATTGGGTTTAATGAAATGGAGAGCTAAGGTATAAGGCACAGACCACCTAGGAAGAGGCAGAAAATACACCCCCCACACTCACTGTCCTCCAAAATGATCAATATGGAACCAAGCTATGCAGGCCCAGACATGGGGATGGGCAAATCTTTCCAATCCGGGGGTCCCAAATGAGGACCACACGATGAGAGGCAAGTCAGGCCAGGGTTTTGAGTCTTATAGTTGGAGTGGGGATAATGAAAGAAATTTCAAGCTCTGTTGGAAATAAAAACAGAACAATTGAGAAATGTAGAAAAGTTGGGAGAAGAAGAGTATGAGGGGCAAAATAGCTCTAAAGGCACTTCTTTTAGATGTGCTGTGAGCAGTAATACACACTCTTCCATTCCTCTTGTTTGCAAAAGAGGACTTCAGCCTGACTTGGAGAAAAATATGAAAACAAACTAAAATAAACCTTTCCCCACACCACACCCAAATCCTATCTTGTCATTTAAGGAGGGGCAAGATAAAACTTTTTGTTTTGGCCACCCTTCCTTAATTTGGGGGGGACGGGGCGGAGGAGAATGGTCAGGTTGTTTTGAAATACATTTCTGAAAGCAAATACAAATGTTTAGTTTTATAGTTATATGCCAAAAAGAAAAAAGAAAAAAAAAAAAAAAAGAAGCCCAAGTCTCTTCAAGTGCTTGAAAAAGATGAATGTTTAAAAATAAGAATTTTTACCTAAAAACCAATTAACAAGAAACTATGTCAAGGTATGATTAATTGGGAAATTATTCCAGTGAACTAGAACAGAGACCTAAGGAAAATTCTGACACGTCTGGAATAGAGATTTCATTTCCAGGTAATGATGAATCTTGATTTTGTTTACTCAGGTCAGCATTAGGGAGCAGGGAGAGGGCCAGGCAACCGTGTTCTCCCAGAGTCTGTTCTGTGCCACACTCTGCACTGAGCACTCTGTATCAGCTACTCTACTCCCCTGCACTCTCACCAGGACCCTGGGAGTTAGGAATGATGCTGTGTTGTCTCCTGCACACCCATTTTACAGATGATGGGACTAAAGCTCAGAGCCAACAGCTTGTAAGTGGCAGTGACCAAAATCAAACTCCGGTGATTCTTCTCTGCTGCTCATGCCCCTTCCCTTACACTAAGCTGCCTATAGGGAATTCAAAGCAAAGTAGAACGAATGAAAAAAACGACAAAAACTATTTTTTTAAAACCATTAATCATTTGAGATTTTATGGGTGGCTGACTCTCCCACATCCACAGATACTGGAATCATATCCATCCTTTGAAACCAGCTTGAATGCCTCCCACACGATGGCTTTCTTGATTCTCCCAGCTGGAGGATAAACATCTTCTCTCGGGATGCTTACAACAGTTTATTACATATTATCTCATATCATAGTTTATCATATGCATATCTTATCTTTCCTAGTAGATTGTAAATATGATATATTTCTAATTATTTTTATGTCATAGAGTGCTCAGGACCATGGTGAATTTAAAATGAAATTATATTTTTGTAAATATTTTAAATTAATAAATATATTTTCTTACCTAATAATGGCACTGGGACAATAGTACTGTATGGTATAGCCCTTGTGATTTTGACTATTAACAAGGACTCTTAAATGTCTCATCAAGTATTATTTAATAATTTGAGGCACAAATTTGTATTACATTTATTAAAAGGCCAGTTTAGGAAAGTAGCTAAGTTAGCAAGTGACCAAGTGAGTTGCTCAGCAGCTGCATTTCAATGATATATTGTTGTCTTATATGTCCCATCCCATAAGTAGTAATTCATTTTCTTTCAGAAATATGACCATAAAACTTGAGCATTAGTTAAGCTGTGAAAAATATGCATCAAAATCAGGTGATTTGGTGGGAAAGGGATTTGAGAAGAAAATCAAACAGCTGTAGAGACAATTACATATTTAAACTTAAGTGATATCCCAAAATCTTGGTGCATCCTTCAGAATGTCAAATGACTACTGTATTTTGAATGTGGAAAACGCTGCATTCGTGAATTAATGAAGGGAAGGACTAAGTATCAAAATAATCTTTGATTCAAAAGGAATTGAAATAACAGACTCTCAGAGCCTAGAGTTCATCTAGGCCAATTCCCTCTCCTACTGCTGGAATTCCCTCTATGCCCATTAAATTCAAAACATGATGCCTGATGGAACTTCCTGTGAGGACACATTGGAAGAGGATGATTTGATCACTGCCATTGAATTGTAGCTTTTGTAAAGGCACCAATTAAACAGTAATTACTGTATTGAAAGAAAGTGGCCTATTCAACAGGATTTTTACAAATACACCACTTGCTCACACCTGTATAAACCACTTTGGATACAGATATGCATTGTAGGATATTATTCTTGGACCACACCGTTCCTCTCTCAAAGCAGCTTCCTTAAATTCGGCAGAAAAAGTTTTGAGGCCTATTAGGAAAACATGTGAAACATTTCACATATTCGTTCACTTTTAAAAATAACAAAATGTTCATTTAGTCCAAATAATGCACTCTTATTCCAAAGCACATCTTCCCTACCGGCATGCTAGGTGGCCTTTGAAGTATATTAGAATTCCTTGCAAAAATGGGGGAAAACTCCACCGAAAGAAAAAGATTATATCCTGCTAAGAATTATACATTATATATCTCTGAAGTGGCATTTAGAACTTTTGCTCAGAAAGGTTTAGGGGTCACGTGATAAACACAGCATCCACACTTGGCAAAAGCTGTGTCCTAGATTGAGCGTTCCATAGAAATAGAAGTTTTTAATTCTAAAACGAATTGTGGTCTGTGATGTCCAAAGGATGATGTCTGGGTCTTTGATTTTTTTGAAGATGGACAATGTATAATGAGGAATTATCTGAATTCTGAATGGCCTTGTAGGCAACGTTAATGAAAATCACACACCTGCGTGTGTGCGTGTGCGTGCGTGTGTGTGTTGGGTATATCATTTTGTACCCAACAAAGTACTTCTCTCCACAAAAAGATGCTTTTTGTGTTTTTAACTGGGTATAAACAGTGAAAAAAATGTAAATTACTTTCATGGTCATGAAATCATTTACGCACCATTAAAGGACACACCATAGTTATATTACTGGGCAATTTTAGAACGCTTATCCTAAACTCACCCTATTATTCTCTCTCTGATGCAAGAGCCAAATAAACTATATGCTTTCAAATCTCCAATAGGATTTCAGTTCTTGGGCTTTAGTTTTGTAACGTCTTGTGAAAAGTCCTTCTCTCTGAACTTTAGTGGCATAAAATAGTAGACGAATTCAAGTGGTATGATGCGTCCATTTTAAAATTTGCATTTATTTTACATACCAAGGCATGAACTACAGTGGGCTGATAAAATGGCTTCATTTTTCTACTCTGTTATTATTTTGGTTACCAATCTTATTTTCTATCGCCACCTTAATTTCGGTCAATTTCTCCCCCTCATTCTAGAAATTAACAAAAGCGTATTATAGTTTTTGTACACTTATCTTGCCCACTTTCTATACAGGCAACAAAAGAAATCAATATTTAAAAACTAAATTAATTCTATCCTCCATGCACAGGTGTAAAGATAATTTGGGCAATGAAAGCAAATGCACAGGACTGTGAACCCCTAAAGTTAAAACATAAAAATCAAAACACTCGCAAAACTAAAAAAACTGAAGTTAACATTGATCCATTTTTCTTAATATATTGAAACTAAAAGCCACTGTTATTACTGGAGATTTTAGAAAATAGACCTACATAGATATTCCAATGACTGTGGATATTAATTTTTTTAATAATCATCATGTACTAACTATAAATACCATTCTCATCAAAGGAAAGATGCACATAGTAAGCCTGAGTATTGATATCAAGGCCAAATATGTATGATTCTGAGTTGTGGGACTGAAAAATAATGCTCACAGTTTTAGATTATAAAATAAGCCTGTTTTGGCCCAGATCACAATTAGAATGAACAAGTTAGAAATGTTTTGAGAGATGTTTTGTCTCATAAGATCTTAAAAGACTCAGAAAGAGCTGTGTGTTTTGTACTATATCTTTTATATCAACAGTTCTCAAAGTGTGGCTCGGGGACCTCTGGGGGTCTCCTAGATCCTTTCAGGGGGTCTGTTAGGTCAAGACTATTTTCATAATAACATTAGGACCTTATTTGCCCTTTACACTCTCATTATCTCATGAGTGTACAGTGGAGTTTCCTAGATGCTACTTGACAAGTGATGACACCATCTTTCTGACAGCTAGTGGAATCGCATGCTTGCATATTCTTGTCTTTAAAATATTTCTCAATTTCGATTTCTAATATGGAAATATCAATAGATAATAACCCACATAAATCAAAGCGCTTTGTGATCCTCAGTCATTTTTAAGTGTAAAGGCCTCCTGAGATCAGAGTTCGAGACCCACTGGTCTATACCAATTGCAGAAAAGAGTGAATACTGTACGTTCCATGAAACCCTAAAATATACCATAAAAGAAACCTGGAATCCTGACAAATGTGTTTAATTGCTTAGTTTAATTGCTGCTCTACAATAGGCCAAAGGCCACCACTGCCACAGTGTTGGATTCTTTTAAGGAAAGACATTGAAGTCTTACTACCAAGTTAGTTGCATTAGAATCTACTAAAACAGTACAAAAGTGGAATTTTGTGGTAAACTTTTTTCAAGAACATAAACCCAAATGATTTATCCTTTGATACCTCTTGCAATAAGAATATACTTTCAAACAGAAATTTAGGTTATTTTGATAAGACATACTTTTAAACCATAGTCTAACTCGGTCTATCTTCTATACCCAATTCAGAAACATATGACAGAGCAGAATTCTATTTAGAAGTGATAAAAAGTAAGATAGTGACTTTAATTTTGGTCCACTGACACCTTATGGCGATTAAATAGGCTCACGGATTTTCTCATATTTTTTATTTCACCTCCTTAACTTGCTATCTGTTCACTTATAGAATGATAACAGACAGGGTAAACTGTAAGTTCCTTATCTGGACACATAGTTCACATAAATCTGGCTACCGCAGGACCGAAGGAGGTACAAAGCTGCCCCAGAGTCCACAGTGTGGGACTAAGGCGAGTGGGGCTCTGAGTCCTTGCTTCAGCCAGATCAGCTCTTCGTCAAGTTGTTTAAGGGATTCAAAACAAAATAATAATAATTATCCCCCCCCCCATTTTAGGCTAAATAACTTTACCGTTAATAATAATGCCCATAATAAAAACATAATTTTGAGTTTGAATCCATTCTCCTCCAAGGGCACCAACAAGATTTAACAAAAATGTGTTACTCTTGTATCATTTCATCAGAAAAATGAGGATAAGTATATACCTATTTTTCAGATCAAGTAATAAAAAAAAAAACCCACAAGAGTTATTTTCCTTTTACAATAAGTGACATTTCTGAGATAGAATCCAGGTCTCTGACTCATATTTTTAACTATCAGTCTATTGTTGAGAATAATAAAACCAACCAAAAATTTGTATCATATTTTATAGTTTATACCTTATATTCAGACCTGTTATTTCATTTTTACCTAACAATAACCCCGTAAGATTTACCTTTGTCTATCATTTTTTCATATCTGAGGTTCAGAGACATTGTGGACCAGTGCAAGGTCACACATCTACCAAGTGGGACACCCAATGTCTTTGGGTGCCAAAATTTTCAACTATAAGGCTGTTACTGAGTAATAATTATTCTATTCTATTAAGTAGAAGAAACACATACTGGACAAGAGTATAGCTTCTTCTCTCCCCTTCTCCCTTCCAATTTTAAGCCCCTCAGGACACAATAACCTGGACATCCAGTGGGAACAGAACATGAATAAAACAAGATTTGGGAGAATGGGCAATGACAAGCGAGGTGAATGATCCCACAGTCCAATAAACCTGACCCCTAAATCTACCACACTGGGTCAGAAGGTCCAATTATAGGTCTGTTCTAGTTCTTTTTATGATTGACAGCAGCCAGAGGCAAAATTACTTTTGTGTCTGTTAATCCAGCCTCTAATTTTCCCTTCGCCCCAACACACACACAGCATCATGGTGGCCCAGGGTGAGTGATACTGTGAATCCAGATTTAAAAAGCCCTTGTTTCCTATAAGAACAGCAACTGAGTTCAATCCTAGTCCTCCTCATGGGGACATTACCTGCAGCTCTGTTTGGAAGAAAAACTTCTGTGGACATTGCGTGCAGTCATAGATCTTGTCTTCTTGTCCATGGGCAGAGAAAATATGCTGCTGCAACTTGTTTGCTTGAACAAACACTGAAATGATAAAAGAATGGTGAACTTTGGGTTATTTTCTTTCCGGAATGCCCTCAGCCGATGACTCCCCGTGAACAGACCCAGACTGAGCAGACTGAATAGCACTTCTTCAGGTGTGACCACTGCCAGGGACCTGGGGAGAGCTGAGTCACAGTTGCTTATGGTTGGGTCTCTGACTTTTGTTGAGATGCACTCTACTGAGCACCTAATTCAACCCAAAAAGCTCCAAAGTAAAGGTTTACAGAGGCCCAGCTCCCTATAAATCTTTTAAAAATAAAGCCGAAAATTGTCAAATGCACAGCACTCTCTCAACAGAAATGACTCTTATTTCTCAGCAACCCACAGGTTAAGAAATCATAGATGCCAAAACCCTGTTTATTCTATTTCCCTAAAGTTATAGCTAGCAAACAGTTCTCTATTTAAATGTGTTAATGCTAAAAATTATATCCCACAGCTACTCTGGGGCGCTGTCTATAAATGTGAAACAGAACGGCAGGTAAATTCTCTTTGGATACTTTAAGATCAACTCAGCCTACACACCGAATGCAAGGGTTTCAATAATATAAACATGTTCAATTTTAATGACTACAAAACAAGGCCCTAAGACTGTGTAACAGTTTACCTAGGAGACATACTATTAATAATTAAATTGTATATGCCAGAGGCAGTGTTTGGGTTGGCAGAACTGACTTCTGATGGATGCCTGGTGCACTGTGACCTAAAAAAGTTTGCATCTACAATATTAATCTGTATAGGCAGGGAAAGGATTTATTAAAGATGTTGGCATTTGACTTTGACTCCAGTCTAATCATTAAAATTATTCTAATTGCCAGCCAACCTAAAATATTAGAATATTGTTCTTGTGAGTCATACATTTTAATCACATTTCTCATTACCTTAAAAAACTGCTCAGATTTCCTCTCCCACCCAACATGCTTTATATTGGAAGGGTTTTTTTTTTTAATTGTTATTTCTAAAATTACTTCAAGATACACTAAAACAATTCAGGTCTGTCAGCACAGAAAATGCAGGCTGTTCATGATTAATGCATTTTGTCTCTTTCCTACATCAACAAAAAGAAATGGGGTTTTTATACAGATTTACAGCTAATCTCCATACAACTTGGCACATTTTACGAGGCTTCTGGCCACAACATGAAAGAACTATTTTATTAGGGGTTTTAATCATGAGGAGACCTATGACCCAGTCCTCCTTATGAAGACTTATTACGAGCTTATATAAAGAACTAGACTCCCGACTCATTGTATCTTAAGATAAATACTACTAGTTTATGGTAAAAACATAACGCTATGCATTTTTAAATGCACGTTTGGAAGAATAAAACAATAGTTCCAAAAGAAGGAGTGGCTGATGGAATTATTGAACGAAGGAGCATCACAGGCAAATGAAAGCAGAGACATCAACACTCTCAGGTACTACTTGTACCAACTGTGCAATGAACATGGCCCCCCTCTTTTTATTTTATTACAGGACAGAAATCTACAGGCTGAATGCAGTGAAAGTTAATAGTCAATACTTGGAATTTTACTCTGCAAACAAAGAAGTCAATTTTGAGAGAAGGATATATTTTTGTTTTGTTTTACTTTTTCTGACAAATGAGAAGGAAACATGGCCTTGAGGGGCTTCATCACTGAGTCTAAAACACATGCAAAATGATTATAAAGGATTTTCCAAAATAACTTTGTCATTGTTGGGGGAGTACCAGAAATGTGTGTGATCGTATTTCAACCCCTATGGGCTTCAAATTATAGTTTTTGATTTTACATTTCTTTCCTCTGCTGAAAACTATAGCACTACAACCCTAATAAGTTTCTTCTTAAAAGTATACATTTATATCAACTTCTATTTTAAACACTGAATTTCATAGGAAATAAAAGCCTCATCTAATGTTTTCTAGTTCAAAGAATTTTGGGAGGGTTTTAATAATGTCTTTTTATTTCTTATGGGGAATGTTATAAAATTCTTCATGTTTAAGTAACAGACATGAGCTGACAACATGGCTACACTTTTAGTCCAACGTCTTGTGATGAAAAAGCAGCTCTGTGCAGGCAGTCTTTGCTTTGGTAACCTTTTAACACTGAGAGGAGAAAAGTGAGCAAAACATGGATTCGTTTTCCAAATGGAAAAGTGCAAACTTCTGAAAGAACTTGAAATGCCATTTGTTCATCCTGACAGTTAACCTTCCTGCCCATTTGAGCCTTTAAGCAGGCTGCAATCAATAATGCTAATGAACAGAAATCAAACATCTTCTCCCCAAATTGAACTAAAGTCATATCTGTAAAAGGCCATAGCAGTGGGAAGTAGGCTTTGGTGGGAAGACATGACGTGGACATGAAACGCTCCAGAGTTTTCCTGAAGTAATCTTCCTACCTGTAAAGCAGACGGGACACTTGAAGGTGCCTCCCATCCCTTCGAAGCTGTGCTCTATCAGGTGGCACTGGAGCTTGGCAGGGGAGTCAAAGGTCTGGCTGCAGAGTTTGCATTCATGGTTCAGTCCTTCATCTGTTAAGGAAAATACATGGACAGAAAAGTTGAAACCATCATATCTTCAATAGACTATGGAGTTAACTATAATTTCATACATTAAATTATTTCCATCACGTAACATGAATATGTAGTAGTATAGATTGTTTCTTGTTATTGCATGTTATTTATGACTTTATATCAATTTAAAACATTTCTGAAATTTAAAATCCAAACATAATCAGAAGTCAGATTTTATCTTAGGGTAATACATTTTATAAGCTTTTAAAGTATAATTGGTATATCAATAATGAGGCATCTCCTTTTCTCTAATTATCATGATTTTATGGGCTGTGTATTTCCAAAGTCCTAAAATAAAGGACCGATAGACAAATGGACAGCTTCTTCCTCAGGCCTTTCCTTTGGTTTATCTAGAAGGTTCTAGAAGTTTCTATTGTAACCATAGGTTTTCAGTGCTATTCCCATTGTTACAGGCTTTCTTTTTCTACTTCTAAGATTTTCTGGCAATTTTGAAATATTATTAATGCTTATAGTATCTTATAAATACTCTTTTCTCTGCTTGGTACTCCCAGTTTCCCACATCTTCTTAATTCATTGTTCCTTTGACTTTGTAAGACAGTTCCAATTTTACCCCCTGATCTAGACTCTGTCTTTCTCCAAAGGCACTTTTACAAGCTCCAGGCTCACTTTTGATTTTCTTTGATATCTTAGGAACAAGACGGTAGAAAAATAGTTTGATGCAATAACAATTGCTAGAAAAATGAAGAGTCTGTGTCATGGATAGAAACTGTTATTTTTATGTTGCCTTTTTCCTCATTAAAATCTTTATGAATTTTAAAATTTAAGGATTATCCTAACTCATTTCAATTTGCCAATATAGGAACTGAAAACCAGTAGCATGAGAACGAACAACCTAACACTTCTTTAGTGCTTACCGTGTTTCGGACACTGTTGTTGTAAGTGCTTACAGACATGAATTCATTTAATTTAACAAGTATTAGTATTATTCCCATTTTACAGATGAGAAAAATGAGGTCCAGAGAGTTTAAGTGACTTTGCTCTGAGTCATAGAGCAATACTTGGTGGATCCAGAACTTAAACCCAGGCAGTCTGGATTCCAACCCAGGCAGCCTGCCCTCAGGGTCCATGATCTTAGCAGATACGCTGTGGCATCCACCAGCTGCCCCCAAGACTACTTATTAGGATGAGTAATGGCTAAGAGGCTGCAATTTAACCTGGCTTGTTATCAAGTTATACGTTTTTTTTTATTCGTGAGGAAGACTAGCCCTGAGCTAACGTCTGTTGCCAATCCTCCTCTTCTTGCTGAGGAAGATTGGCCCTGGGCTAACATCCATGCCCATCTTCCTCTACTTTATATGGGACACTGCCACAGTATGATGACCAGTGGTGCGTAGGTCGGCACCCAGGTTCGGACTGGTGAACCCGGGGCCACCGAAGCGGAGTGGGCAAACTTAACCGCTATGCCACCAGTCTGGTCCCATCAAGTTATACTGTTATCTTCTCTTATTTTCAATGATTAAAAATGCTACTAAGGAACATCTGTGTCGGATATTTTAGGTCTAGAGAATGACAGACATGTTCACACTGTGGAGGTAATGGGTCTATACTCCAAAGTTATTTCCTTTCATTCAACACAACATGCATGTGTAAGTCCTTCACCAGTTGATATTACTGGCAACACAAAGGCTCAATTACAAAGTGAATTATTATTAGCTAACTAGGAGTAAAATCACTCTATTTGTATTCCTAATCTTTTTTCTCACACAAGTATGAGTCTTTAGAAGCAGAGGATTGGAATTTGTAAAAAGAGAAGCAAAGCACTAATTAAGCCACCCAGTACTGTCTACATTTCACAAGAGATAAAAACCTACTCTGTAGTTGGGTGGCACACTAAATTCCTTGATTATAATTATGTAAGAAGGAGTTTAATTGTGCATACTGACATGACAAGGGGTTATACAAAAAGCTTTAGGGATTATATAAGATCAAGGGTTTTTCATCTGTTCCTTTCTCTTTTTTTTCAATCCTAAAGTCACCAAAATTTTTCCAAATTTTACATATTAAGAAATATAAGAAACCCTATTTATTGTAGGGAATTGGGTAAGTTGATCATCAGAAATACTTGCCAAATTTGACAGTAAGAAGGTAACTAGGAGTTCTAATTTCATCTTTAAATAATGTATTTTGCACAAGAACCAAGATGTAGGCTATGGGTGTGAGGAGGGATACACATTTGTTCCAGAATTCTTAAACTTGCAATATTTGTGAAGTAACATATATAGGCCTGGTGGGTTTTCTTGGAGATAATAATTGACTGTTACCTGAACATAAAGTGAATTATGCAAGTTAGGATGATCTTTAATGAGATATTATCATTGTTGACTATGAGTGTTCTGCTTGGAAAAATAAATAAGATATATGTGTACCAGTACAAATAAAATGTCCTCATCAATTTTTATTTATTTCTTACCCAAAGAACAGAGAAGTTCCATCACAAAATGTTAAATAATCCAAGTTCAGTCAAGTGAATTCACAAAAAGATGACACACAATCATAAAGTATTTACACATTGTTAGTGCAGACTTATTTTTTATGAATTCCACACTTTTTTTGTGAAGGCACTAAGTGACAGCAATGACAATACAATAGGACTCAGCATTTTCAAGAACTCTTTACAGTTTAAAAGCACACTGTAATATTGAAAAAACATTGCAAGTTCCACTTGCCTTTTATTTCTAAGTTACATGGTGAGGTCTCTTCTGACAAATGACTTTTCCTAGTTATTTGAGTAGAATGGAAAATATGTTGGAATTATTACACAGCAAATGATAGATAAGCAAAAGCCAGTACGCTCCAAGCTAGACAGTGAGCACACCCATACATTCCTCTTGCCTGCTAACTTCCCTACTCTTTCTCCGGATGCTCACACTTGTTTATTACCACAGAGTCAGTTGGATAATGAATGAGAGAGATGGGGGACCTACAACATTTGTACAACTGGTTAACAGAATTCATTTTATATTATTTTAATTGAAGAATGGGGGCTAGATCATAATGGAAAACTAATAAAGCTTGTTTATAATAAGAATTTTAAAAGTTTATCCTTATTCAGAGTCTCACACATACTATATTTACACTTTGTGACTAAGAGCAGTGTCTTAATTTTCAAAGAATTTCTAAAACCCTTAGTATTGGAGGATCTGGCTGAGTTAAGCCCTGTTTCCTTTCAAAACTGAGCTTCTTTCCTTTCTTCTTTCTATCTGGTATAAGGTAGAACAGTAAGAATAACTGTGGTTTTAATTTAAAGTTGATGTTCGTGAGGTGGTGCTATCAACACCTTCCATCTCACGTGAACTTCAGCCGTAGACTCAGGATTTTGCCCATGAAGCCACAACTTACACCTTGCCTTTTTTTCTCCCTTCTTCCTTAAAGGTGCCAGAAACTTAAAAAATTCAATCAAAGTAACCATTTCTGTTCTCCAGAAAAGTAGCAGCTGACAGTAATTGGATAATACAGTCTGACTCATTTATTAAAAAGAGATTCTGAGTCAATTGATTTAATAACCATTACAATATTCCATTAAGAATATAATAGGTTAGTGCAGCCCTATTTTTTATTAAGAGTTATAGATGGGATCTATGGATGAAAATTCTAGATTTTCCTTCCTCTTTTTGCTTATCTATATTCTCCAGTTTTTCTACAGTGAGCATGATTTGCCTTTGTAGTTTACTTTGAAAATTAGAGAATAAAAAACACTATCCTTTCTATACCCTATTAATAAAGCTTGATTACAGCACTGAAATTTTGATAGCCAAAAAGTTAGACAGGAAATGAGCAATACTATGGAGTATAGAAAAACTCCAGTTGTGAATTAGACTGAAAAGTATTCTAGCCAAATACATGTGAAAGCAGAAATTAGCACAAGAAAAGGGAGAAAGAAATATCAGAGTGCAAATTAGTCAACTGAATGAGAAGAAAGGGAGCTTTCCATATAAACCTCTATCTTTCCAGAACAAACAGAAAACCCCTCTCTGTTGTACACTGGGGGGGGGGGGGGGGGGGGCGGGGCATGTGTGCGGCCAACACTGTGGATCCAGTGTCAGCAGAGGCAAGAGTGAAGCTCTCCCCACTGAAAATATGTTGGAGGCCAGCAACTTCCTGTCCTGGTCAACCACTTGAAAGCATGACCAAAGATGGTTTGGGCATAATTGAGAAATAATTTCACATGTATATAACTTCCAGCTAAAATAATTATTTCCATTTGTTAATCTTCATTTAAGTGTGAACATAAATGTAAACAGGAATCAAGTCTACATAGAAGCAACTGATGCTAACGTAAATATTTACTCCAATTTTAAATGTTTCAAAGGAAAGAGTCTGAATACCTAATTGCAATACAACCAAATTGCCTTCGGAGAAAAGATGATGATCATTTACAAAACTTTGTGGTATAAGAACAAAATCTGTCTAAGGCCAGTTCAAAGGGGAATGACAATTTCTCTCTCTCCAATTTATAAAACCTGGTCCAACACAAGTATTAATCAGCCAGTTTTATAACAGAAAAACCAACAGCTACCATTTGGATGCTCAAGCACAACTCAAGTTATAAAGCTCCAACATGGCACTTGTTAGCTTAACACAAGACACTGACATTTCAATATAAGCTTTAAACAAGAGAAACCCTTTAAGCAGCCTCCAGACTGTCCCATGTTTATACTCCTTTTCCTTCAATAAAAACAAAAATCTAGACCAGCTACAAGCAAATGTTCAGGGGTTGACTTACATGCAGCTGTTATCCCAGGAATCACTGGGGGCCCCCTTATATTGTCTGATCAACACTGCAGCCATTACTGAGGACCAATTTGTAACGGTTTATAAGTAGAACTCCTTCTCTCATTTACCCTCGAGACTAGCTAGAAGGGTCCTCCAGCCTCTTCCACTGCATAAATCTATAGGCTAAAGTCCAAAGATATAAAACCCTCCCGGTGCATCATCATGTGGCAGGGGCCATACTTAAAAGCTCCGATCTGAGTGGGAGTAAACTCTGCCCTCGGAATCCAAACAGAAGAATCAAATGCCCTGCAGTTGTAATTTTTCCAGTTTGAAAGTGTGTACCACTATATCCTTACATATATTTTTAAATCCAAGAAAACTATGCCCTAAAACAATTCCCAACCCCCAACCCTTTACTTGGCTTCTTCTCCTCCCTGAGTTAATTTCCAAGCACACATTTATAAGCTAGGGGTCTGAGGAGTAACAAAGAAAAGCCATACATAACAAAACTCACCCCTCGGCTACGTTGGCTCACCCTAGAAACCAGGAGTAGAAAAATAGGCAGACTGTGCTGTAATTTGCCAAGCACTCAGCCATCACATCTTTCCGGGTCCATAGCACTTGGGTCACTATAATTTGTTGTATTATATACTGCACATATTTCACAATTGTAACATAAACACACCGAAGTGCTAATTTGGCAACAGAGAGTATTATTTAGGCCTCAAAGTCTGCCAGTAGATTAGTCATTAAGCCCCCAAAGTAAGGTAGAATTTGAGACTACTGAATATTGTGTGAACCTTTTTTTCACACTAGTTAAAAAGTTCTGCCCTATTCTTTTGAACAATTCAGCATGAAAATGAATGTTTCCTGAAGATTGACACGAGCACCTTCTTGGATTTTTTCTCGCTGGAAATATGAGAATGTCTGCCACTGTCAATATTTCTGTGCCACACGAGAGTGTAACACGAGATACAAGCGCAAGACTTATAATAAGAGAGAAAGGGCATTGGGAATCCTAAGAGTAAATGAGCACCAGACACCTCAACTGGGACTCTCCATGCACAAAGTGCTAACCCTCAGGTATCTCAAGAAAAGCAAAACGACGTACATCCCATGTGTGTACACCCCATGTATCCCATGTGTCTCAGCCAGAATCTTATTTCAAGGAGACCTACAAGGTGCAAGTTTGCATTTAACTCAGTTACTGCCTGTTTTTGGCCAATGGTCTAAAGGCTATGATGCTTTTGGACTTTGTAAGCAAAGCCACTGATATTGACACTGTTATTTCCTGTCTTGAACTTCTCATTATCAGCAGGGCTGGAGCAGGAAATGATTCAACTGGGGTAGGCTGCATTGTACCCAGCAGATTTTAAAGAGCCCAGGGGCTGCCTAGAGCCCCATAAACATCAGCAGCTTGGAAACTAGCAGGAGGTCCAGGTGGGTCGGGATGGGAGAGTCAGGCAGTGGGATTTTAGATGCTCTGAGATGCAATATCGTCCAATTCCTTGGCTGTTATTATCAGTTGTGGGTAGTAGTTATTAGAATATTCTCATGTTGGAGAAAACGCTGGAATGCTGTTCAAACAATAAACAATAAAACAAACAACCCACTAAAAAAGGTGGCTTCCTTCCACCTGTGGAAACTCAGCAGCAATATTTTGGCACAAGTAGGGAATTAGGGATTAGCATGCAGACTAAAGATATCTTGCGAACCTGACGGGTATGTTGGCACCTCCAGGTCTTCATCTTTCTTTTCTCACTTCTCCTAATCTAAACATGGGCCCCATAGTTGAAGTCTCAGAGAAAACATACAGTACCAGCAAATAGCTTTAAAGGTAAAAATTTGGGTTTAAATGTTTTTATTAAAAAAAATTAAACACCTGTTTGGGGTAAGGCACTGATAAAATCACTTTGAGCTCCCCCCATCCCATTCCCCAAGAGCAAACATTCTTAACCAAGAAAAGAAGTAAGTAGCACATGTTTCTTAGTAAAAATACTGTTAGCTCTGAAAAAGACAAGAGTGGGGAGAGGGGTAGGAGTGAGGATTGAGACCAGGTAAGTCTGAAATACATCCTCTAGGTCTCCGTAGAAATTAGGGTTGCTTTAAAAAATCAGTTTACTGTTTAAGCTTTGAGTTCAGTATATGCCACTGTATTCCAGTGAAAGACACACAGTATACTTGAACAGTCAATTTTTCTACTTATTTATACTCACGTGAATACATGAAAGTAGCCCTTTTTCTTTTACAAAATTTTTACCGCCTAATCTTTAGTGCTGCTCTGCTCTCTGCCTTGACAGAAAGTTTGTAAGCACATAAAGAGTATAAAAATCCACTTCCATTTTACACAGTAATTAGACAAACAATATGATTGGAAATAGCATGTTTCCAATTCAGTAATGCACTTCAGCTCTTGCCTTGACTATTAAAGAGTGGTGGGCCGCAGCCCAGGACATCTTAATACCAAGACAGTGCCAAGAACTAAGTTTGGGGTTATTCATCAATTCATGCTACAGAGCAAGTTTCAGGAGGGCAAGGGCATCTGTCTGTCTTGTGCATTGGTATATGCCAAGTACCTTGAACAGTACTGGCTCATAGTTGGGACTCTCGAATTTATGGGAAATATACTTAGCTTGTCCTACATTTAATTTCATCAGAACAAAATGCCGAGACTAACACCAAAACAACATTTATTATTTATCAATTGAGTTTCAAAAGTTTGCTTCATTCCCTTATACATTAAAGCCTATGCATATGACAAATTTGGAGTAGCCAAATTTACCTTATACTGCTTCCCTTCATTATTTTCTGAAAAAAGATTAAAATGCTCTGGCAAAGAAAGCATTAACAAAGTAGCTGTCTTATCCCAGTTTATCCTTGGCAAAAAAAGTGATGAGTCAAAGCTTATCCCTTATTTCAAGAAGAAAAATGTTATTGCACATTTTATACCTGAAATATAGAAAAAGAACCGTATGAGAGGAGATAATTGCCTTTTATTTGTCCCAAATCACAGAGAAGTCTCTGTGTCATACAGCCATGACCTCTAGTTCATGTTTTAAACAAGTTTTATTAATAGTTATGTATTCTTATATTACAAAGCCCAATCTTTTAACTAATTGGTTAAATCAGATGTATGCATTTATTACACTCGTAGCTTAAAATTTCTTTTGTTTGATATTAAACACTATTGTTAATGCCCTCGCATCTGGGACTTAAGGCACTGGTGGAAGTACAGGTATAGTTACCTTCGAGTACTGTACAAAACCCCCCACAAACTGGTAAAATCGAAAGAGAATAGTTCATGCAGCATAAACTAAATGGAAGCTGTTTTAAAGTTAAATCTATTGGGAACGCATCTTTGAGAACTGAGATGGTGCAACAGTCAATATTAATTCCACACAGCAGTAGGCCAGCAACGCGAGCCACATGCTGGACACAGCTCTCATCAGGTGTGTTTTTGCGTTACAGTGTGAGTTGATGGCAAAGGTCAGGGCCTTTTCTTTTTTTCTCATCTTCTTCTTCTTGGCATAAAGCCACTAGTTATCTGAAGGAGAAAGTCTCCTAACACTGAAAACCTGTTTATCCTTGCTAGAAAGCGCAGCGTGCTACTGCTGATGATTTAAAAACAAAACAAAGAAAACTCAACTCCAACAAACAAAAGAACTGGAGTGAGGTTCACCAGCTTCTGTAAATGTTATGGGTCTCAACAACCATGGGGGTTTAAGTGCCCACAGGTGTAAGACAAGGAACTAACTGCGCATTTCCAAAGTTAATTATCTTTTTAAGAAACTTATATTATCTATTATTGATGACTTGTTGCAAAGATGACATCTTCCCGCCTAAACCATGGTGCTGGGATCAGGGTTCAGCACTGAAGCACAAGCCATATCTGCAATGAGACAGGAAGGCATCAAGGGAGGCAGAATCTCTCATATTTCCAAGGGACTTTATCCTGCTCCTTTCACTGCATCTGTGGCGATACTAGGAAAATCACTAAGCAGCAATGCAAAAATCACAATACTGCACGTTATTTGCAAATGACTCACATTTTTATTGTTCTATTGGTGTGACCTTAGAAACTTGGCCTTGAAGAATAAAAAAAGGTAATGGCGCAATAAATGCGATGAGATTTCTAAAAACAGTTTATGGAAATGTGCTGTGAAACTTGAATTCTTCTAATCAAACGATGCCACCCCTTAGAGAAATTTTCCTGTGCATTATTAAAGTGATATACTGCAGGACTAGTTAGAGCTCCATAACCTTTAAATTGCCTGATTGTAATTAAGGCCACTAGTTTTATTTAGGAAGGTTCAAGGAGGCTCAATTTAAGTTGGCTTAACTAGTGTGAATTTAATGTCATGCTGCCAGAAGGCAGAGGAGTGCTCTGGCCTGGCTGTTCTGTGGCACATGCAGCTGTGGGGTCATGAATTCTAAATTAAGTCCAGATTTAAAGAAACTACAGATATCAGGAAGTAGCTGGATGTGTGCAAGTTACATATCCCTGTGTTTGTGTATGTGCATCATTCATTCATTCATTCATTCTACTGGCAGTTTCCTAATTTGGGAATCTAAATACATTGATTATTTATAATGTGAGTAGAAGGGGTTTATAGTTACTCTCAAGGACATAATGATCACTTTCATTAAAAGGCGGGGCTTAAGGCAATGTCCAATCAGCATTAATGTTTTAAAATGGAATGTACATGTAAGAAAGTTGTAAAGGCAGGAATGTTATTTGCGTTATAAAAGAAATTCTAAGAAGGAAAATTTACAGTTAGGAATATGAGGAGAAAATAAAGGGTACTATTTGGACAGGCCACTAAATAGAATACTGAGAATAACATATAAACGTCACTGAAAGGGCAGAAAATCAAGGATCGAAAACAAAAGATAAGAGAAAATGAAGGTACTCAAAGCAGAGACTAGAAGAAGCAAAGGGTAGCAGCAGAAAGAAAACACTTATGGATTTGATCCCTGTTCAAAATTTTACTGGATGTGAACTCAAAAACATTCATCTCTAGATAGAATGCTGGCAATTTTCTGGAGCTCTAATGGCGATAATGATAAATGAATTTCTTCACAGCCAAGTGGCTCAAGAGCCAACAACGTTACCACTATATAATTAATAACAATAAGCAATTAAAGAGAACAGCAGGTTACAACTATAAGGTGTCAAAGTATATTAGCAAAGGAACAAAACTCCAACAATACACTTAGAAAAATAAATGTACAATGTATGAATCTATGTACAGTTTCTTCTTCCAGACTTTATTTTAGATAAAGCTTTTAGGCTTGAAGAAAAATAGAGGATGACATAAAACTACTATAAGGTGATTAACATCCTCCAAAAACAAATAACACTCCCAATGCTCAGAAAAATCTGAAAAGTAATATGGGGAACACGATTGTGAGAGCCCGGGAGAGTTGGCTGACCATGATTTGGCGTTATCTTTTTACTAAGCAATATTCTAATAAATACTTTCCCAAATTGTATTTGTTGGCTCAATATTTTCAAAGATCCCAGAATATTGTGTTTTTTCATGTAAAATGGAGGAGAAGCAATACACTAGGAATGTGTAGGAAAAAAAAGAAAGGGTAAATGTTATATTTTTGGCTAAATACTGGAATATTAGATAAAGGTTAGAAGGTGATTTGGAGACAATCAAATTAATTATGGGCTTGTTTAAAAGCTGAGGAAATTGAGACTAGAGATATTAACTAATACACCCATGATGGTAAAGTGTTCTGGCCAGTACCAGAATTCAGGGTTCCTGAATCCAGTACTATACTGGACCACCAAACCCTCACTTAAAAAAGTTTCCTCTCTCTTACATACAACAACTTAAATTGTTAATTAAGCAAAGCAAAAGTTATTGTCTTTCTAGATCTCTTATTGATGTGCAAGGAGTTATTTATATTTCCATGCTGTCCGGTCACTCCTTTGCTCCCTGATGAGGCAAAGCCTGAATTTATTTCAATCCACTTCATCCTCTATTTCCTAAACAACTACTATTAAAGTCTCTCTTGCCCTTGTGAAAGTGCTCCTCTGCCTTCAGGAGAGTGGAGCCTTAGCTAATATGCAGCACCTGTTGGTAATGGAAAGTTAAATTCCCCTTATCTCCAGATTCTGCAGAGCAGCTCAGAACACCATTCTGGGTAAAGCACTTGGGTCTGAGCTGTCAATCTGAAAGAAACACTCATGATTATACAATTTATGATGTAAAAGGCATCCATGGCTGAATGTTGATGTTTTCTCTCAATGGCAATAACCCAATGATTTGGTTCAACTGTCACCTGAAACCCTGTGGAGACTGGGCTTGAGCTCTCCTTTATGGAATTATAATTATTTGAAAACAGAGACTGATTCCTTAATGTTATTCTGCCTATAGCTAATTATACTTATTTAAGTGCCTGAACCCTTCCCTAATATGATACTAAATTGAGTATTTGGGAAGAAACTGGGACTGCATATATATTTCTAAGTATGTGGCTTACTAAAAAGGTAACACCATACTTATGTATGGAAAATAGGTTAGCTCAATATGTTCCTAACCTACTTTTCTCTCTTGGGCACCATTCTGGATACACCAGCACATCTAGACACTATATTCTGAAGCCAAGATGTTACTGGCATACCAATGAGTCACACTCATTTCTATTTCCTTCTGTCTGTTTCCTGTCAGTCAAGAGCAACATAAGTGAGAGAGTTATTACCTATTGAGATGGGAAAAAAGAAGGAAGAGAGGGTGGGAGAGAGGGACAGAGAGAGATGAAGGAAAGAAGAAAGAAAGGAAGGAAGGAAGGTCAAATGTTTGGGGGCTGGCCTGGTGGCACAGTGGTTAAGTTTGAGCTCTCTGCTGTGGTGGCCTGGGGTTCATGGGTTTGGATCCCGAGCACGGACCTAGGCACTGCTTATCAAGCCATGCTGTAGCAGGCATCCCACATAAAGTAGAGGAAGATGGGCACGGATGTTAGCTCAAGGCTGGTCTTCCTCAGCAAAAAGAGGGGGATTGGCAGCAGATGTTAGCTCAGGGCTAATCTTCCGCGCGCGCGCGCGCGCGCGCGCACACACACACACACACACACACACAAGATCCATGTTGTAACAAAGATTTGTCTTATTTCTACTTAGCTTGGAAGTATAGTGAGGTAGATATTTCTAGGTGTTTTGTTAGGTCAAAACACAAAGCTAAAGACTCTGAAATGGGCCTAACAAAAGCCATGGATTAGTTAATAAGTTTACTTGTTAAATGAAGAACAAGACATAATAATTAAGGATAGCTCTTTCTCAGACAGCAGTTCCTTATATTATCGTCTACAAAGCTATTAAATATTTCTAAGACTATAATGCCAAATTATAAAGATGCTTTGGGCACAATAAATTTTTAATCTCCTATCTTTATGACAATTTTTCTAAAACTGGAACCAAGCTCATTCAAGATCCATTTTAAAAATTTGAATATTGTCTACTGTGTCAATATAAAGAAGGCCGATAATTTCCTAACACAAAAGAAAATCTATCAAAAAAATGTCACTAAAATATCTATCAGTGGCTATAAACATTTCATATATTTAAAAGCTCTGCTTTGCCCCTGCATGATATGTGATGCAATCAGCATAGAATTCCAATGCTGTCTTACACAATCTCAGTAGAAATCTGACACCCACAATTATAAAATTTATGTCCTTTCTGAAAGCAAATCATATTTAGCTCACTGATCAATTTCATTCTTGGAAAAGAAAAACGTAAAAGTCCAGGATAAAAGGTGACCCATGGTGTTGTCTTGGCTTCCTACTCTTCCTTTGCTTCTGAAAAGCAGTAGCAATGTTTGGCTTCTTAAAGAAGAGATTAGCATGAGTGTTTTTATATTTGACAATGTGGAGAAAAGTAAATAGTTTGTATAATTTTGTAGGACAGTAACTGTTGGATAAGATAGGAGGCGAATAATCTGACAATGAAAGTTGTCCTTTCTCTGAAAATTGGAGGAAAGATAGCTCAGAAATTAACACGAGAATGGGTAAATACAGATTAGCACTGTATGAGCATGCAGAAAGGAATAAACTGGAGTAAATATTTTTAGCATGTTTTTAACCAGTCGCAATAACTGACTGTGCATAGATACTTATATTTAGAGAAAAATGCCCAGTAACAAGATAAATTTTCCTTCCTGGAATGGGAAGAGAAGTTACCTTAATTAAATATTGGCCCAGCTACTTCAAAGAATTAAAAATAAAGTAAAATCTCAGAGAATTACACATAACTAAGGCTTTCTGTCACAATACCCTTATGAGCGAGCACATGATTGATGAGAAAGCAGTAGATTGGCATCTTGGCCTGACTAGTCCATTCTGAGCCTTCTTACTCTACTTAATGGCACCCACATAATGGAACCCACAATACAGGTGGACACCCTCTCAAAAGGGAACAGCATGAGAAAGGAGAAGAATGTAAGCAAGTGACACACAGAGGATCTAGAATCTGGGCACCTCTCTTTTGAAATGAATATTAGAAATTCTGTCTTAAAGTGATAACAGCAGGGAAATTCCAAGTCAAAGTAGTCACTGTGGCCTTAGCTCACCCGATTAGGTCTACATATTACCTCATCTACTGCAAAAGATCATACTTCGTGCTCAGGCCAACACAACTTTTAAGCACAAGAAGCTGAGTGAGGTGTCTACACAATTCAAACTCATGCCCCCCTCTTTTTTTGAAAGTCCCATAAGAAGGAAGCTTGTACCAATACTAAGACTATTACAACGGTACGTTTTCTTCCCATTACCTCTATTTGAGGATGATTATAAATATAACAACTCCTTATATTTATATAGCATTTTACCATTTTCAAAATGTGTGGTGTGGGTTTATATACATTGATTCTCAGTTAATCTGCTCAATAATACAGATTGGTCCAGGAAACCCAAATCCTAGGAAAAACTTGACTGATTTGCTCAAAGTCACATGGGTAGTTACTGGTAGAGCTGGGCTCAAATCTAGGTCTAGACTCCCTATTATGGGGAAGAAAAAAAATTAAATTTCAACATGGAAACACGTTTTTAGTCAAACCATCTATGATGCATAGTTTACTGGGCCCCTGTGCTCAGGAGGATAGGAGCACCCAGTAGCTTGTGCTGATAATGTGTGTTTAGTTAAGGCAGTGAATAACAACAGGGAGAAAAATTAGAAAAATGTACTTTCAGCATGGACCTTTCTGATTATCTTAATGTTTTAGTTTAGTGCTCTTTTAAGGTTTAAGGCCAAACATGTGATGCTCTTTTTCTTAGGTTATTATTCTCAAATTCATCAAGATTGAGTTCAAAACTTGGCATTCAAAAATCTGACTAATTCATGAAGAAATAACATATTTCAATTTTGCTGGTATGGGTAAGGAAACTGATATGATTCATTTTATTAACTAAATCTGTTTTTAAAAACCAAAAAAGTCATTATTTTCAAACTGTGTGAAGCAAGGCAGAATCATTTATTTTCCAACAAATGGTACCAGTTACAAGGCTGTTTTCTCTTCCTCATGTGGAGAGTTTCACATAGACTGTTAAATATAACTTACTGGGTTGATTTGGAAAATACCAAGAAAACCATATACTGTACAGTTCCAATGACTGGAGTTAACAAAAACAAACAAACCCTCCCTGCCCCCAGAAATGTAAATAAAAAGTTAGATTTCCCTGTACTACATTTGATTGCATTAATTGATGTTTAAAAAAAATCTGTTGAAAATAAAGCCCAGCAGTAGCATTTTTCTTTCCTAAATCACAATAGCAGCACATTACAAACATTACCAAAAGGTCCCCTGGTACGATTGTAAAGTTCCACTCTGGCAGTAAAATGCAGCTACTGTGTGTTCTCCATTTTCATCTCTACCCTCCCAAATATGTAAGAAAGCAGGTCACAAACACAATTAAGCCTCCTCGCACATTGATTAAATATTAATTTCCGATGAATACTCAGAAACTGAATGGTCAACCACTAAATCTTTTTTAATTTATAAAAAACAAAATCTTATTCTAAATTAAGGTTTGAAATCTGACAGCAAGCAGACCATTACTGAGTCCAATTCTGTAATCTGTCATTTTTCTACTGTCACAAAAGTTGCTTCCACAGTGGGAGGAAAATTCCCGAAACACATAGCATGTGCTTGGTAAGCCTAGCACATTAGCAAACTTAGACCTCTACCAAAGGCTTACACTGACTGACACTGCAGTAGGTGGAAGAGAGAGTATTTATAAAAGTCATCATGGGCATTATCTGCAAAGTCTCTCTTCCCATGCACCATAGTGGAGTGATTTTAAAAACTCAGGCTCTGCAACCCCGCCACTAACAAGCTGTGTCATCTCCCTTACGTTATTTAGCCTCGCCTTAGTTGAACCATCTATCCAATGAGGGTATCAAGTTCCTACATCATAGGGCTGAGAAATGAGACCCAATCTGGACAATTTATATCAAGTGCCTATCAGTTATTGTTGTTATTAGGCATGAAACAAATGTTTGCTCCATTTGTTAAAATATCTTATATCAAGTGTCATTTTCCTCTTTAGAGTTCATTTATTCATTTTATTCCTCTATATTTCTCCCTCTACCCTCCAGAGAGGAAAGAGAGAGAGAGAAGAAGGAGAAGGAGCAAGAGGCTGTGGGGCAGAGAGGAGCACTGGTTTCAGTGTGCTTAGACTGAAAAGAGAGAGGAGATCAGAGTTCCATAGAAGTTGCTTTCTCCTCCACGGTCAGTTCTGTTAGCTGCCCCAAAGCAGTTGTGGGTCTTGTAGGACTTGAGAAGTAGAATTGAGACAGTAGGTCCAAGGGTAGAAACACTGAGACCGCTCAGTGGAATGCTGTCACTGAGACCAGGAAAGTCAGCAGGGCCTTCAGGAACGGTGGGCCTGCCTCTCCTGTCCACCCTGCTCCCAGAAATTGTCAGGGCTGTCAAGAGCATGCATAGCATTGGTCAGGCTCCCAGACGTGTGGGATTCTTTGGGCAGATCCAGCAGAGACCTTTTGCTGGTTTTTTAACTTAACCCAGACATTTATGTGGAAATCTCAGCATATGGTAATAATAAAATTTAAAACAATACCCAGAAGATGTTAATGCTGCTAAATTATCCACTTTTGAAAACATCTTCCTCTCATGGCATTGCCATAACAATACTGTTATATTTTTTCCCTTCACCCTCCTTGTCTTCTTCTCCTCAACCCAACTGTGTGCGTGTGTGCTTGTGTGTGTACAGGGGAAGGGGAGAATTGTTTAGATAATCTATCAGTGTATTTGCTGAGATGACACAGAAAATTAGTCCAGAAACGAGGAAGCATGGTACAGCTTACATGGAAGAGAACTATCACACCATTTGCTGTTCCTCAGGCCCAAGTTCCCAGCCAAGCCTCTCCTCCTCACTCAGAATTACTTTCTCCTCTGAATTCCTGCCATACTTTATAGGACTCTTAGGGCATTTATCATAGTCTCCTCCATAGCATAAATACATATCTTTTTTCCTGTACAAGATGCATTCCTTCTGTATTATCCTCCTTATCACTTACTAGGTCTGTTCTCAAGACAACTGTGTTTTTTCACTGTTGTTGAATGAATGCACAGAAAGAAGGAGACAAGGAAGGAAAGGAGAGATTGAAGGAGGGGGTAAGGAGACAGACTTGGGAAGCTGCTGTGTTGCAAGGGATGTTGAGTCCGTCCACCCATGGACTGGGCAGGAGTACATGATTGGCTCTTCTTTGTATCTCCCCACAATTCAACATGTGGCCAAAGAGATCTTTTCCAATTCACACCATCCCTCTACCAGGGACCTCTCTCTTGTTTAGCTTTCTTACTTTTGATCAGCCCAAAAGTTAAAAATAAACGCAATTGTGTTTTAGTCCTGTCCTCTATATTTATTTCTATCTAAAAAATAATATTTTCCCCTTTTCTAGCAGGGCCTACTTACTGCCTGCTAGTGTTCCGGTCAACGTCCTTTTCTCTTCACAAGCAGAAAAACAATGCTCAGGCCCTGCCCCATGCATTCTACACTCAGCTGCCATCATTTTCCAGGTATGGACCTCTACTGAGTCTTTCCTACAAATTTTTCTTCATTTTACTTGTTTAAGTCTCAAGTAGAAAGAATGGGATAAAAAAAAATTTGTCTTAATAAGTACTTCCAATGCTACTGCATTCCATTTGTGCCACACTGTCCTACTAATCCGTGGGCACTCACAGTTTTCTTTCTTTAGAATGTCACTTCATTGTAACCTCTGGAAATCAGAAGATATGAGAAGACACTGAGTTTAAAAAAAATCTGAGGACTAGTCTGATTTTAAAAACTCAATTAACAGTTGCTAGGGAAAAAATACATTTCAAAAATTGAGAATGAAATATCTGCACTGAGTATCTGCATTATACTAGTCTCTCAAGATGTTCACCCTCTTAACCGAGTGCTGCAACATCTGACCAGCTGTTCTAAGTAAAAGGGACACCCCCGGTCAGCTGGTGAACAACGAGCGGACAAGAAGGACGTGCACAGCACCGTGTGCCAACATGATGCTTTCCCTCATTTTAAGGGGCTAAACTGCCAGTTTATTAGCCTTTGCAACTCACTTTCTGAGGCACAGGCCTGGGTCTTCTCATTAGCGCTGAATTCCCTGCCTCTAAGAAGAGCACAGATGTCAGTGAGTCTGACCCAATATCTGGCTGATCAGATGCTGTTTACTTTCATAAGCCCGAGGTTTTAGTGCATCTTGAGACGAGGCGGTGGGATTCTTCCTGGCCCTCCTTGTTGGAGTGAAGTAACGGAATGCACAACAGGCCCACAGAGGGCCGGAGCCCACAGCCACAAATCTGTGTTAGGCTAGGGCTGCTGTTTTCCATGGAAAGCTTCCCTAAAGGACAAAGGGTCCAGACTGCTTCTCTGCAAACGCAATCTGCAGGAGGCTCTGGTCCCCTGAACGACCAGGCATGCCTTGGCACATCCAGCCCGGGGCAAATGGCCCACGATCTTGTCCTCTTCAGAAAATGTTCTTTGTATAGAATTAAATAAATAAATAAGTGCCTGCATACATCCATACAAATATGAAATGAATCTCTTTAATAATTTGAAGAAATCATCTCAGCTCATGTATGAGGCAGTCGTTAGGGGGCTGTGACAAAGGGGCCTTTGGGTTTTCTCTTTACCTTTGATCTGCGTTATGAAATGTTAATGTCCACCCCATCAGAGCCCCTTCCGGAAACACACCCTTTCTCCAAAGGCTTACCCCTGCCCACTGCAACTTCCACTCAGATTCTCCATTTATATTTCAGGGCTGACTTTGAGCTCATGCCCAGAAGCACTGACATTTTGAAACAGGGCTAGCTGAACTGCTAAATACAATTTATTGATGATAAAGAGCACAGCCGAGATTAAATTGTGGCAATTTAATAATAAACACAGTCCTACCTCGTGCATCTTGACATTACGCGTATACCTAACGTATGAAACTTCACTCCAAGCTTTTTGTCTACAGTAGGTCATGTGGGGCGCGGGCAGTGTCCACAGAATCTATAATTTTGTGTTGATTAGGTAGGAAACAACTACCAGCACATATTTTGATATCTCTATTAACAGCCTGTTCATGTCTAACTGCAAAAGTTGGTTGCACTTCTTCCACCATCTTTGCCCAAGACAGACCAGTAAACACAATTCCTCTCTCTATAATTAGCCTTTTCTCTGAGGGCCCTGAAGTAAGTCTGCATGCCGTAGATTTAATATCCAGTGCTATATCCATATGTGCTGCCCTTGCCTGGTCCCAGAGCATATAAACTCCCCTATTAGCAGCCTTGACTGCTTAATTATGCAGATTTTTTTTGTACCCGCCTGCCTGTAAAATTACTGTGTCTAACCTTTTTTTTTTCCTCTTTGCACCATGCTGGCCATTCTAATGAAATCGGCGTAGGGGAAAGGGCCTGATTTGCAGTTATGGAGGCTGGATCGCACTGGCAATCTGTCCTTAGTGGGAGTTACAAAAGAAGTCAAATGCCTTCATCTGGTTCTACCCTATCATCCCCAAGGTGATTGAGTTCACTTCCCGATGCTTCCCAAGTTTTCCTCAGGCTGTCCAATCAGCACGTCCACCAGGGAGCCCAGCCTAGCTTGCAACAGTCTCTGTATCTAGTTACAGCCCCACCAGGGACAGTCAACCATCCACCCCCAAGCCTTCAGATGAAAACCTTTTCTAACAAGGCCGCCCAGCGCCAATGAAATAACACACATCTGCATATCCACTGGGTCCCATGTTTCTTGTGCTCATGGATTATGTATCTTGCAGCCTCTAATAAAGAAATGCAGTTCTTTGTTTAATGTTTATCTTGTGCTTGTTAAGCAAATGCTAATGTTGTATCAGAATGCTTTAGTGCTATTTGGGTTTTTGGTGATTTACTACAAGACAATCTGCTGTGAAGTAAATTTAGAGAGAGGGAGAAAAGGGGAAAATCATTCTGGTTGAAAGGGAGAAAAAGAAAAAGATTTGACAGAAAAATCAAGGAAAAGGAAATGAGACGCTGTGGGGAGAATGAGGAGGTAAGAGTGCTCTCGAGAGACAGAGAGACAGACAGGCGGATGGAGGGACAGACACACACATACACATGAGCAGGGGTCGGGAGGTGGGGGGAGTGAGCGGGGCCTTATATAAATCCCCTAGCCCCAGGCTGATATACCCACCTCATCACTGGGCAGTTGGAGACTCGAAGCTAGAGAATAAACCCAGTACAATTTCCAAAAGGGATGAGATGATAACTTCCCCTTCAGTGATAGGTAAACAGTGTCCTGAAGGGTAAACAAAAAATAAAAAAGCCTTTTTTTGTTGTCTGCCTTTGTGCCCTGATGGTTAGCACCGTGCACTGTTATTCACAGACCACAGGGAAGCCCTAAATTTAATTGTTCATGCCTAGCTCTACTAGAAATAGGCAAAAATAATCAGAACCTCCCTCCTCCCAATTTCAGGGAGAGGTGGGGGCTGGGGGAAAAGAAAAGAGGGTGGCAGCTTGAAAGCTGATGAATGAATGCCCTTGATTTATCCTTTGGCAAGATGGGATACGGATATCCACTGTGCAAACCTTTCCCGCCTGCTCTCCAAAGCTTGCAATCCTGTTTGGAAAGAGGATGTCATTTTTATACTGAGAGATCACACATTTCCACCCTATTCATATTTTTGAGAGAAGAGGTCAAAATGCAATTCTCTGAAAGTAATATTGGGAAGTCGATATATTTTATAATTACAATTATTAAAATTTGTGTCAATTGTGAGGTTAATGAGGTCTTAGATGTCTGTGTTTTACAATATACAAAGACTGATAAGAGGCAATGATCTCACAATATATACAAATATTAAATCATTATGTTGCACACCTGAAACTAATATAATGTTTTTTGTCAATTACATCTCAATTAAAAAAAAGAGATAATGATGAAGAGAATAGAAAGGTTGGTAGGATAAATAAGTATTTTGCTCAGGAAGTACACTTGTCGCAGATCATAGTCTTTTCCTTTCCTTCCCCTCTACATTTCACAAAATAAATCAATAAATTTCCAAAAGGATGAAAAACTCTAAGTGGATAAATGAAAAGCAAACACCTACCATATGAATACACACTCTGTAAAGTGAAAATTACATCTGCACAGAAGAATGTCATGTTAGCTTTCTTCTTGAGTAAACATTTCTATCCTTAACACACTATAGAAGCTGAGGATAAATTTTGTCTTCATGAATAACACAATTAATTATAAGTACTCTGTTTCTTTAGAAATACTTCAGCGACATCACAGAAGTTTCCATTAAAAGTGTTAGCTAATGCTTCAGAAAATGTATGTGCAATATATCTTCCTCTTTTCTTTGCTGAACACATTTTTTAAATGTTCATTTTACTTCTCCTCTGAACACTGTTTTCCTTAATAAATTTGCTGCTTTCTAATGGTGCTTTATTAATACACAAAGGCTGAACCCAAAGCCCTTTATAGGTCACTGGAAGAGAGTAGAACAGACAGTGAAGACATCCATTTGCTACGTGAATAACTGGGGATCTAAAGTGTGGGATTCTCAAAAGTATTGCCTCTTAAGTCATCTAGGGCTCTCTGCAGACAGTGAAGTTTAATTATTACCAGTGGGCATGATTTGGGGATGTGCCACTTGTTCTTTGGGGTCTGACCAGGAATCAACTTCCTTCCATGATTTCATTTCACTAAATAACATGATCATGACAGACTTCATTTTGGCTCAGAGCAAATCCTACTGCTGAAAGGTCTCTATTCCCATTGTCTTAGCCACTTGGTCCCCATTGGGGGCTATTATTGGAATTGGAATTTAATGTATATCTTTTCCCTTTTAAATTTAACAGAGGGTCAAAAAAGACAGAAAAAGGAAATCAATGGCACATTTCATTAGCTGGCTCGCCTATCTATGGCAGGCTGTGAATCATGGGGTTTTGCTATTCATAAAGTATCACAAAAATTCTCCAAATAATAAATAAGAGCAAAATATGCATAGTTGGATCTGTCCTCTCAGTGACTTATAGGACGTTCTATTCTTATATCACTAATTCATATTATACTCCTATGAGGTAGCTGTGTTCTGTGCATTATACTCTCCATTATTTACTTAAGAAAACAGAAGAAATGAAATACTCAAAAATGTCCCTCAAAGATGAACATTTAATTCCAGATCTCCTGCTTTCCCCAGGGGAGTGGGATTTGGGAGAATTCAGGCTGCTCAAGAGTCTTGTGCCCATATAGCCACAGCTTGCTTTAAGGGGGAGCCTGACTCCAGTGGGTTTTCAAAGAGCTTCACATCCCTTTCTCTGCCACAGTAACCTCAGTAATGCTCCATCCATCCTGGCCTAGAGACCCAGGCATTCAATGTAGAATATTTTCAGAGATAAGCCCCTAGAATTGAAGTGTTGAAAAGATCAAAAACTGGAATACAACTATATTTTCATTTGGGAACTGTCATTGACCAGGGTGACCCAAGAGTGATGGTGACTAGGGAGATGTGACACTGTGGTATACTCCAGAGGCACCAGGACACTGTAGATTCAGCTGCTAAGACTTTTAGGCACTCCATGGAGAAGAGAATGCTGCAGCAGTGGCATCACTCAGAAGCCATGCTAAATGATGCTGGAGTCCTCTGAACTGCTGTTGAAACAGAATCCAGGGTGAGAATAAGACAATGGGTTGCTTGAGGGAGGAGGGGGACTAGAATGAGAAAATGGGTTCCTTGAAGGGTAGTGATTAGAATTAGAAAATGGGTTGCATGGGGGTGGGGAGAGATTCCAGTTGAGGGAACTTCTGGGAATTACTGTATTAAAACAACAACAACAACTATCAAAAGGCAACCCGTGAAGCTCCATTTAGAACAATATTTAGAGTACATTAATACCTGCACTCTCAGGAACCATCCTACAGACAAATTTTCCAAAACGTGTGGGATGCAAGTTCTACTTTGAATTGGCATAATAAGCTCCTACTAGATTGAACTTCCTGCAGATAACAACTATAAATCCTGGACAAAATTAAAAAAAAAATTAACCTGAAGGCCTTGGCATGTGAATAAAGCCAGGCAGAGTCTGGAAAGAGTCAACACTTAGAAGAAGGGAATAACACAAGATGAATTTCCAATTTTTTATAGATTTTAGCTGCATGTGGATATTAATAGTCCAATAGAAAACTAGTATTTCTGGAAAACTTTGAGCAAGCATAGCCACTAGAAAGTAAGGGGAAAACCTTGGAAAGGAAAGAGGCTGGAGCAGGTGGGGAAAGCACAATCCTGTGTAAAACTATGCCCAAATCTCTGGCTGACTTCTGAATCATATAAGTACAGAACTGACTGTAAGCAGCCCAATTAAGTATTTTTTAAAAACAACAATAAAAAACTGAACTGACTTTTGAACTGCAGTCCAAGAGTTAGAGTTTGCAGTTTGAGTCCAATCAAGTCACTTGCCTTCTAAAACAAAAATAACAGCACTCTTTGAAGAAATATAACAGAATCCAGAGTATGTACAACATAATATTCACTATGTCTGAGATACAATTCAAAATTACTGGGTATGCAAAGAAAATGGAAAATGTGATTAATTTTCAAGAGAAAAAACAACTCAGATGTTAGAATTAGCATCCAAGGATTTTAAAGCAGCCATTATAACTATGCTCAATGATATAAAGAAAAATATACTCCTCATGAATAAAAATATGGCAGGAAAAACAATCTCTAAAAAAGTACCAAATGGAAATGCTAAAACTGAAAATTGTAATTTGTTAAATAAAACAATCACTGGATGGGCTTAAAAGCATAATGGATACGATAATGGAAAAAGTCAGTGAATGTGAAAATAGATCAATAGAAATTATTCATTCTGAAGAGAAAAGAATAAAGTACTGAAAGAAATGAATAGAGCCTCATGAACTTGAAGGACAATATCAACACATGGCGTAGTTGTAGTACCAAGCAGAGGAGCAAGAGAATGATAAGAAATAACAGTTTAAGAAATAATGGCAGAATATTTCCCAAATTTAGTGACAGACACAACTCTACAGATTCAAGAAGCTCAGCAAATTCCAAGCAGGAGAAGTATAAGAAAACCACATAAAATCAAGATAAAGGGAAAACCTTAAAAGCAGCAAACAAAACAAAATAAAACCAAACAAATCCCACACAAATATATTATGTAGGGGAAAACAATGACTTAAACGGTCTCTGACTTCTTACTAGAAACAACAGAGCCCAGAAGATAGTGAACCAACACCTTTCAGAGACTGAAAGAAAAGAACACTGTAAACCTATAATTCTATATCTAGCAAAAAATACCCTTCAAGAAGGAAGGTGAAATAAAAATATCAGTATGTAAGAACACAAAGAGAATTTGCTGCTGGCAGAACCGAACGACAAGGAGTGCTTCTTCAGGCTGAAGAGAAATTATACCAGATGAAAACTTGGATCTTCAGGAAAGAATGAAGAGCATCAGAAACAGTAAATATCTGGTAAACACACAAAAATATTTTTCCTTTTAATTTCTTTAACATACATATGATTACTTAAAGTAAAAATCACAACCTTGTCTTGTGAGGTTTATTATACAGGTAGATATAATACACATGAAATCCATATCATAGATGGATCTATACAGTTACCAAGTTTCTATATTTTATATAAAGTGGTAAAATATTAACTCTAGGTAGACTGTGAAAAGTTAAGGATGCATATTGTAATCACTAGAACAACCACTAAAATAATAAAGAGGGATAGCTAAAAAGCCTAGAGAGAAATTATAATGGAATTCTAAAAAGTATTCAAATAATCTAAAAGGAAGCAGGAAAGGAGGAAAAGATAATAATAATAATAAACAGAGAGGGCAAAGAGCAAACAAATAAGAAATAACAGTCCTAAAGCCAACCATATTAATAATTACATTAAGTTATAATGGACTCAACACTAATCAAAGGCAGAGATTGTAAGAAGGAATAAAAAGGAAGCTCCAACTAGATGCTGTCTACAAGAGATGCACTTTAAATATGAAGACTGAGAGGTTGAAAGTAAATGGATAGAAAGAATATGGACCAAACAAAGAACAAGCACAAGAATGCTGGAGTGGCTATATTAATACAGGCTTGAAGATAATATTGCCAGAGATAAAGAAGGATATTTCATAGTGAAAAATGGGTCATTGATCAGGAAGATATAACAGTCATAAATGTGTATGCATTTAAAAAGAGCTTCAAAATATATAAAGCAAAAACTGACATAATTTAAGGAAAAAATAGACAATTTTACAATCATAGATGGTTATTTCAACACCTCTCTTAGCAACTGATAAAACAACTAGATGCCCCCATCACTAGTGACATAGACCATCTGAACAACACTATCAACCACCTTGATCTAATTGATAGCTATAGAACATTATACTCAACATGTGCAGAATACACATTGTTTTCAAGTGCACATGATACATTCACCAAGATTGACCATATGTTCACCCACAGAACAAGTGTCAATAAATTTAATAGAATTAAAATCATACAGAGTATGCTATCTAATCACAATGGAATTAAATTGATTCGATTGATATCTAGGAAAACTCCAAGCATTTGGAAATTAAAAGCACACTTCTAAATAATCCATGGATCAAAAAGGAAATCACAAGGGAAACTAGAATACATTTTGGATTGAAAGTTATTGAAAATTCAACATTTTAAAAGTTGTGGGATGCAGCTAAAGCATTTCATAGAAGGAAATTTACAGATTTAACTGCTTATGTTAGAAAGGAAAAACAAAGTCTAAAACTAGTGACTTAGGTTTTACCTTAAGAAACTAGAAAAAGGACAAATTAAACCTAAAGTCAGTATAAGGAAGGAAAAAAATAAAGATAGTAGAAATCAATGAAATAGAAAACAAATCATAAGGAAAAGTAATGAAATCAAGTCAATTCTTTGAAAAGATCAGCAGAATTGATAAACTTATCTAGACTGATCAAGAAGAAAAGAGAATACAAATTATCAGTATCAGAAATGAAAGAGTATCACTATTGAGCCTATAGATATTTAAAGGATAATAAGGGAATATTATGAACAACTTTATGCCAAAAAATTTGACACAAAATTAAACAAAAAATCTGAGCAGCTTTTAATCTGTTGAAGTAATTGAATTTATTAAAGAAGGAAGGAAGGAAGGAAGGAAACTAACTCCAGGCTCAGATGGTTTCATCAGTGAATTCTAACAAGCATTTAAGGAAAAAATAATACCAATTTTAAACTCTTTCAGAAAATCTTCATGAGGTGAGAATAATTCTAACATCCAAACTTTATAAATCTTGAAGGATCAGCCTACATCCAGAGTGGATTCATTCAATCATGTTAATATACTAAAAGGGACATTGGTGGATCAAAAAAATAAAGGAATGAAAACTAACTGGAATATTTTACCCTTTCTTATTCTTTATCCATGTATCTATTTAATAATAAACAGATCAACCTATTTAGAATTGAAAACTGATCTATGCGCAAATGCCTTGGGCTCTCTTCTTACTTTTGGAGCAATCTCTCCTCATTAGGCAGGCATTTTAATCTCCTGTCTGCATAAGATACTGGGGGTGGGGTGGGGGGCAATACAGTAGTCCCCCGTTACCCACAGGGAATATGTTCCAAGACCCCCAGGGGATGCCTGAAACCACGGGTAGTACTGAACCCCTATATATAATATGTTTTTTCCTATACATACCTATGATAAAGTTAATTTATAAATTAGGCACAGTAAGAGATTAACAACAATAACTAATAATAAAATAGAACAATTATAACAATATACTGTAATAAAAGTTACCATAGATCTTAGCAGCCTCAGCATATGATTTTTTTTCTTTCCTTATTAAGTTGAGAACTTTCACCTTTTCACTTGAAGCACTTTACAATTTCGCTTTGGCATCTCCAAACTGCCAGCATCACTACTCTTGCATTTTGGGGCCATTATTAAGTAAAATAAGGGTGACTTGAATACAAGCACTGTGATACTGTGACAGTAAATCTGATAACCTAGATGCTACTAAGTGACTAATGAGCAGGTAAAGTACACAGCATGGATCTGCTAGACAAAGGGATGATTCACGTCCTGGGCGGGACAGAGCAGGACATCAGGAGATTTCATCACGTTACTCAGAACAGTGTGCAATTTTGAACTTATGAATTATTTCTGGAATTTTCCATTTAATATTTTTGGGCCGTGGTTAACTGCGGAAAGTTTGGGTCGAAAACTTTTTGGAGAAAAATGCAGAGCAAAACATATACCTCTGTCATTTCACCAAATTTTTTCTCACTTATCCCCTAAGAAAGAAAATAGGGTGAAAGGGAAGAAGGAAAGTTTTAAATATTTTTAGAAGAAATGAAATATCTGCCTGTGGAAGTAGGAAGCAAAGAGTATGTTAACTACTCCCCCTTTCCCAACCATTGTTGGGGAGAGGCAGTGGAGGCATAGGAGTGGCACTAGAATTAATAGGGGACAGTAATATCTCAAGACGTTCTACAAAGGAAGCAGGAAAAGTATTCACTAAAAGTTCAGAACATAGGTGCTTTAAAGAATGGAGGAGCTTATAACTGGAAAGTCAGTGTGACAGACATCCCTGTGTCCCTTCCATGGCCATCCCAAGTGCCTAGCTTGGGCTGATGGTACAGAAATGACTTCTGGTGAGGGCTCATGGAACTGAGATCTTGCTTTGCAACCTGCCTCCCCCAGTTTCAGAACTGTGTCTTCCTGTTACAACTCTCAAAGTGGGGGTCAATGAACATTTAGTCAGTAATTGTTGTGGTCAAGGTAGAATAAGAGAAACCAGATTTACCTTCCCATCTGAAACAAATAAGAAAAAAATGGGCAAAATATATGAAACACCTCCTTTCAAACATTGGACATGAGGCAGTGCAGAACAGTTGATCTCTGAGGGAGGGAAAACACGCGAGGTGAGCCCCAGATTGCCCAGCTTACTGTCTAGAGAGTTTGCAGCCACAGTGTAGGGAGGGGAAAGCCAGGGTGAACATGAAAGTCCTCCTGAGCTGGCAGCCTATGGAAGCTAAGCTACAGCTCCTAAAGCAGAAGTCCAGAGAGGAGAGGACTGTCTAGACAGAGTACTCAGGATCTGTACAGCATCCTCCCTGAGTCTTAAGCTGAGTGTTGATCACCGTATGCATGTGAGGAAGCTACCCGAGGCCAGGGAAAAATCCCTCCTGAGTGGGGCAGAGGGAAAATGTCCCACAGCTCACACAAGGCTCTCAAGTCAGAGTAGAAAAACCTCACACTTCAATACCCTCACTGCATTGAGTCAAGTATTCAGAAGGGTATTATTGCCTCAGTAGTGGGGAAAAATTAGCCCTAAATCAAAGGATGTTCTGGTCCCACAAAAAAATAAATAAAATCAAGCCTTAAAAGGATCAAATTATTACCAAGTAACTTAACTGCTTCCCCAAACAAAGCTCAAGAATATTTACATACATACAAAAAGATCCAGCACCTAACACAAGGTAAATTCACGATACCCGACACTCAGTAAAAAAATTACCAAGCATGCAAAGAAGTAGAAAATGCAACAAATAAGGCAAAGACAAAAGTCAATCAATAGAACAGACATGGAAATGTCACAGTTGACAAAATTAGCAGACAAGGACACTAAAAAATTATCATAACTATATTCCACGCATTCAAAAGGTGGAAGAAATATTGAGCATACTTAATAGAGACATGAAAGACATAAAAAGACCCATATTGAATTTTAAGAGATGAAAAATACGCTGAGTGGATTTAACAGCAGATTAGACATCACAGAAGAAAAGATTGTGAATTTAAAGACATAGAAATAAAAACGATCCAAAATGAAGCACAGAGAGAAAAAGGACTGAAAAAAAAATGTACAAAGCATCAATGAGCTATGGGACAATTTTAAGCACCAAATATATGTATAATTGGAATCCCTGAAGGGGGAGTACAGAAAAATATCTGGAAAATAGGTGATTTTTGACTGACAGACTGTCATGGACATTCAGGTTATTTGAATATGTTATAATTCTCTGTATTTTCATGGTTTTAAGCAAACACTATTTTCTGAATATGGTAACTAAAAATAGATTATACCTGGAAATGTCTAATATTTAAAAAGAAGCCCATATTTAGAATCTGGAATCATGTATATTCTACCAAATAGACGAGTGGTTTTTATTTATTTTATTATTTTTCTTGTTTTGCTGAGGAAGATTCGCCCTGAGCTAACATCCATGCCAATCTTCCTCTATTTTGTATGTGGGTCACCACCATAGCACAGCCACTGACAAGTGGTGTAGGTCTGCGCCCAGGAACCAGACTTGGGTCGCTGAAGCAGAGCACACTGAACATTCAAGAGGTAAACTGAAATTCTAATATAAATTTATCTCCTACTTTTTGTGGACCTGAATGTTCATATACTACTGATGAAGAAGTTAAGAAATTTCTCAGACAGAGAAGGTTTACTCCCTCTGATTGAGATGAAGGCAGCTAGTGAAAGTGAAGAAAAAAAAAGAGAAAAATTTTGGTCATAGGTCGCAGATAAAAATCGGCAAATTGTGGTATGAGTGATATTATCAGAGAGAATGGAAACTGCCAAGTTTGGGATTACAATGAGAAAAAAGGAGGGGTTGGCCCCATGGCCTAGTGGTTAAGTTTGCTGTGCTTGGCTTCGGCAGCCCATGTTCAGTTGCCAGGTGAGGACCTACACCACTTGTTGGTGGTATAAGTATTCTAAAAGTATCTTAAACTTATAGAATGTTATATGTCAATTACATCTCAACAAAACTAGAAAAAAATCAGGAACAAATTTAAAGAATGGTAAATGAAACTTAGTCTAGTCAGGAAGACATAATTCACATATACGCAGACATTCATAGGTGTTTGGTTTGATCAAATATAAAGCACTTGATTTAGGATGAAACTCTACCCACTTCTTAATCTAGTTCTACTTTAAGCAGTCTACATTACACTGCTCACTGAAAATATGAACCAGGTTTTCCCCTACTTGGGATTAGAGTGATAATTAGAGAGATGAACAATAATTATTTGCACTGTGGTCTTTAAGACAAAGGGGCAGAAGAAGCAGACACTGCTTTTTGCCTCAAAAATTTGTCTGTACAAATACTGTACAATCTCACATATATGTGGAACCTGAAAGCACCAAAAAACCAAACTCATAGAAAAAGAGATCAGACTTGTGATTACCAGGGGCAGGTGGTGAGGGGAGGGGGAGATTGGAGGAAGGTGGTCAAAAGGTGCAAACTTTCAGTTTCAAGATAAATAAGAACTAGGGATGTAACGTACAACACGATGACTATAGCTAACACTGCGGTATGATATACAGGAAAGTCGTTAAGAGAGTCAATCCTATGAGTTCTCATCACAAGGAGAAATTTTTTTTCTTTCTTTCCTTTTTATTTTACCTATGAGAAGACAGATGTTAGCTGTACCTTTTGTGGTAACTGTTTCACAATATATGTAAATCAAACAATCATGCTATATGCCTTTTTGTGTGTGTGTGTGTAAGGAAGACTAGCCCTGAGCTAACATCCATTGCCAATCCTCCTCTTTTTTTTTTTCCTGAGGAAGACTGGCCCTGGGCTAACATCCATGCCCATCTTCCTCCACTTTATACGGGACACCGCCACAACATGGCTTGACAAGCGGTGCATCTGTCCACGCCCGGGATCTGAACCTGCGAAACCCTGGGCCCCCGAAGTGGAGTGTGTGAACATAACCACTGTGCCACCAGGCTGGCCCCCATCCTATATGCCTTCAACTTATACAGTAATGATGTCAATTATTTCTCAATAAAATTGGGAAAAAAAATCAGTAAACCATATTGTGAGTGGGTTGTTGTAAAGCACACTGTATATTTTTTCCACACGCATAGTGGTATCATTGGAAGCTGAAATGTTGAGCCAAAACTCAATTTAAAATAAAACACAGAAATGATAAAGAAAAGGTATAAGGACAAAGGGAAAAGCAATAATAACAAAACCTCCTTCCTGAGTTTAAATACTCAAGTTAATATTCTCTAAGTCAAAAACCTTTAGAGCTAAGGTACCTCCATGCAATCTCCTCACTTCCTGGGGGTAAAGAGATTAACCTGGGTTATGAAGCTACTTGGTTTAAGGGAAGAACTGAAACGCAAGTCTCCTGTATCACAGCCCTGAGCCCTATCCATTGGACCCACCAGTTTGCTTAGGAGGGGAGGGAGCATGAACCAACTGTATACATTGATTTTACAGAGGACTGCAATGCACCCTACAGTGTATATCAACCCTTGTATACTCTTTCTACTATAACTGTTACCTACCTTGACCTAATATGCTTTCTAAAAGAAACATTAATTCCATATTTAATGACTAATAATTTTGGGTTCTCAGAATTCAGGAACACTTTTGAGGGTACTAGTTTGCATGACCTCAGCTCTCTTAAAACATCTGTCCATGATAGAAACGATCCCTTCTTTAACCTTTGATAAATGATCCCCTTTGTGCCTTGTAAGCAATTCAAATTCATTCCATTAAGTGTTATTTTCATAAATCATCATTCCAACATCTTTGAGATGAACATTTGAGGGGCTGGGAGCCAAGAAATCTGAACCCTGGCCCCACGTCTGCTTGGGGCTTGGGTAAGTCATGGAACTGTTATGGACCTCAGCTTTCTCATGAAAACAAGAAGAGGACAGAATGCTCTCTATGTTTCTCTAAATCTCTCTTATTTTCTATTGTAAGGATTAGGAAAGCAGGAATCTCTAGAGTCTTCTTTTATTGGTAACTATCTTATTTTATTCTTCCCTCCCCTTTCCCTTTTTGAACCCATCCACAAGTAGAAGGACCTGTGAAAAGACAAAGGGTGGGGATGAGCTAAAGTAACTATTATAATTTTTTATACCTTATTTATTTATTTTTGTGAGGAAGACCAGCCCTGAGCTAACATCCATCGCCAATCCTCCTCCTTTTGCTGAGGAAGACTGGCCCTGGCCTAACATCCGTGCCCATCTTCCTCTACTTTATATGGGACGCCGCCACAGCATGGCTGACAAGCAGTGCATCGGCGGGCTCCCGGGATCCGAACCTGCAAACCCCGGGCTGCCAAGCGCAGACTAAACCGCTGCGCCACCGGGCGGCCCCTATACCTTATTTTTTAACATCAGCTCCAGGATTGCTTTGTTTTCTCTCCTCAGTTTCCCGGCCACTTGGGCCTTGCTTCAGAAACCAGGGAATACATTAGTAAAAGCAATGGTAATCAGACTGTTTGATGAGTAGTGTGGTGAAATGACAAGAGTTGAAGAACTGGGACTGCCTTTATAAATTTATGGTTTAAATATAAGCTAATTTCAGATGAATCCTTTTTTCCCTTTGCTTCTTTCATTTGTACTGAACTCTTTTCCCTTTTTCTTTTTCTTAACTCTTACTCAGATTTCCTTTCCTGCTTTCGTTGTGTAGATGATTCTCATTTGCTAAGCTACCTTATTTTCAGTTGTAGGAATCAATAAATGACTTAACTATGCTGACAGCTCTCATAACTAGTAAAAATTCTATCCAGCTAAGTTATATCAAATAAGCAGAAATATTTTGCTTTAAACAAATTAAATATCCTTGTCAAATACACTCATTCAATATGTTAACACAACTTCCAAAGCTCCTATTTTTAAACCATAACTGTTAGATATTATGTGCAAATACTTTGAGTTACATAAATCCAAGCTATAATCATCATAACAAGTAGTTGTACTTCAGGTAGTTTTATATTGCTTATGGAATTTTCTACAATGGCATTATGTTAAAACATTCAACCAAAATTTCCTGAACACCATTTATAAGCATTGTATACACAGTAATGCATCGCTTAATGATGGGGACAGGTTCTGAGAAACATGTCATTAGGCGATTTCCTTGTCGTGCGAACATCATACAGTGTACTTACACAAACGTAGATGGTATAGCCTAGTACACACCTATGTGGCATCCAAATAAGTAGATGCTGCTTCAAGTAATTTAGGGTAAAACTGGCCAAAAAAGTGGATTTGGGCAAAACTAATATGAGGTGTATGTGTGTGTGTGTGTGCACGCACACGTGTGTAATGGTATCATCAATTTTCTCCCGGGGAATGCTCCAGGATAGATTTAATTTTCAAAATTGCCTTTTTATTATTATGAGTAGAAAGGTATGAACTGGCTGTGGTTTGACTGTCATTTCTAAGGAATAAACTTCCTATTATTCAGTAGTAGTTGGCACTTTAAGTTTCAACGTGGACATCAGCCCATATTTCGCAAATGTTTGACCATTACTTGAGGGCAAAGTTAGGAAATGGTGTATTTTATCTTAGATTCTACTTCTAGTTGTAGCAAAGCTTTTTGATATTAGTACAACTTTTGTGCACTGATCCCCCTCCAATGGCCCTCAAAAATGTAATTTTTGCCTCTATGTACTTTTTCAAGTTAGGAATTTAGATCTTAGGAAGAGCCTCAAGAAGCAGCTGTCCTCCAGGACATCTCATAGGAATAAACAACCTTAAAAACTTGAAAGTGGACTTAACTACCCAGTAAGAGACCATGTGATAATACCCCAGCAATTTTGTCAAACCTCTGGACCTACTTCCAGGTCTCACAAGCAATCCTTGGTTTCTCAGAACCTTTTTTTTCCCCCCAATCAAATTGACCAGAAAACATGCCTCTCTCCTCCCCTAGCCCCTAACTTTGTAGGTTGCAAACTCATAAATGAAGTCAGGCTGTTGATCTTATGCTTACATTCTACCCAGTAATTTTACAAATTTAAATGAAGCAATACCTACTCTATTTTCTAGCTCCTCAAATGAAGAGTTCATTCCACATAAATAGAGGGATTATGAATAACTACATTCTGTTTTTCTATTCCCTCTGTAGTTTCAATTAGTTATGCAGATATGTACTTCCTTCTCTTTACCTGTGTACTATTTAAAAATCTTAACTCAACTGAAGAAGCAGCTCTGCTTGTGAAATAAGTAAAGTGACTCATGAGTAACATTTACGTCCTGGGGACTATTAAAGGGCTAAAGAGGAGCCACGTGCAAATACTCCAGAAACGTCTATTCAAATGGGTAGAAGTCTTTTTATACTTTGAAATTTTCCTACATAGGAGACAAATTCAATAAGGCAAATCTTAGAAATTTAGAGAAAATTTAATCCTAACACCTTCAGTGATTAGTGTGTTTTTGGAATGTCACATAAAATTAAGAATAAAAACAAACCAAAGAATTAAATTACTGTAATTGCTGCACTTGTATTTTTTGGCACTGTGGGAAAGGACATCTCGCTCAGCCTCCAGCAGCGTAAACTGGGATAAGCCATCTGACCTCTAGGACTTAGTTTATTCATTTGGGCCAAGTGACTCATAGGTCTGTTCCAGCTCTAAAAACACTGAGGGTTTGTATTATTGGTAGGGAATACTTTAATAAAGCTCAGACTGACAGATGTTGCAAAGCTTTACTTCAAATATAAAGACATGAGATACTTTCAGTGAGTGAGGGGGCTGGGTGGGGAATTGTAGGGGGAAGAACAAAGTGGAAGGTAAGCTTGGAGGAGGTGAATAATCAGTCAGAAATGAAAAGGAGATTTTTGTGTGGGTAGATACAAAAACCTTACCATAGCAATGATGGTCAGGTTGATGAAGGCCCTGAACTCTGAAATAGGGGGTTTATATTTTGGTCTGAGGGCAACAGAGGTGTAATAAGATACACAGTGGGACACAGAGTGGGATAAGGAGGTCTGGAGACTCTCCATCAGGGTAATAGCATTGATCATAACAATGGCTGAATTTTATTAAGCACTTGCTGTATGCCAGGCATTTTTCTACATCCTTTATATATTTAACTCATTAAAATAATGGAAACAATAATTACGAGTTAGGTACTAAAATATTCCTTTTGTTAAAAAAGGAAACCTAAAGAAAAGGAGAATTTAGGTGACTTGCCTAACCACAAACACAAAAATATTTTAGAAAAAAGGCCTACTAAAGATGAGATCCAGAATGATCTGGAGGGGAACTAATAAATACCAATTTGTTTTCAGAAATTTGATTTTTAGGAAAACATTTATTGCATTAAGAAAATATGTGTACATTTTAAGTGTTTATTTTTGGAAGAAAAAATATATTCACAGTGTTATAGTCATGTTTGTGAGTTTATGAGAGTGTGTGTATTAAAGAAAAATAAATTCAAAACAAAAAATCTCACCCAATCCAAAACAGACCTGGTTATTTGGTCTCTGGCATATCTATGAGGAAAAAGGAATAGTGAATTCTTCTAACCATTTAAGGAACAAATGATACCAATTCTCTACAATCTGTTTCAGAAAATAAAAGCAGAGGGAACATTTCCTAACTCAATCAATGAGGCCAGTATTACCCGAATGCCAAAACCAGACAAAGACATTACAAGAAAAGAAAACTACAGACCAATATGTCTCATGAACAGAAATGCAAAAATCCTCAAAAAATATTAGCAAATTGAATCCAACAATGTATAAAAAGAATTAAACACTATGGCCAAATGGGATTTTTCCAGGTATGTAGGTTAAGTCCAACATTTGAAAATCAATTAATGCCATCCACCAAATCAACAGGCTAAGGAAGAAAAATCATATGATCATATCAACAGATGAAGAAAAAACGTTTGACAAAATCTAACACCCATTCACAATAAAAATTCTCACCAAACTAGGAATAGAGGGTAATTTCACCCACTTCATGAAGAACATCTTCAAAAACTCTACAGCTAACATCGTACTAATGGTAAGAAACTAGAAGTTTCCCCCTAAGATCTAGAATGAGGCAAGGATGTTCCCTCTCAACATTCCTATTCAACATCATACTGAAAACCTTGGCTAATATGGTAAGATGAGAAAAAGATATAAAATGTATGCAGATTGGAAAGGAAGAAATAAAATTGCCTTTGTATACAGATGAAATGATTGTCTATGTAGAAAATACCAAAGAAACAAACAAACAAAAAAACCTCTTGAAACTAACAAGAGATTATAGCAAGTTTGCAGGCTACAAGGTTAAATTTCTAAATACACAAAACTCAACTGCATTCCCATATACAAGCAATGAGCAATTGGAATTTGAAATTAAAAACACAACACTATTTATATTAGCACCAAAAAAAAAAAAAAGAAAAATACTTAGGTATAAATCTAACAAAAAATGTATAAGATCTATATGAGGAAAACTACAAAATTCTGATAAAATAAATTTTTCAAAATCTAAATAAATGGAAAGGTATATATGTTCATGGATAGGAAGACTCAATACTGTTAAGATGTCAGTTCTTCCCAACTTGATCTATAGATTTAACACAATCCCAGTCAAAACTCCAGCATGTTGCTTTACGGATATCAACAAAATGATTTAAAGTCTATACGAAAAGGCAAAGACTCAGAATAGCCAACAAAATATCAAAGAAGAACAAAGTCCAGGAAATGATGTTACCCAACTTCAAGACTTAGTATAAAGATACAGTAACGAAGATAGTGTGTTACTGGTGAAAGAATAGAGAAATAGATCAATGGAACAAAACAGAGAGCCCGGAAATAGACCCACACAAATACAGTCAACTGATCTTTGACAAACGAGCAAAAGTCAATCCAATAGAGAAAGGACAGCCTTTTCAACAAATGGTGCTAAACCAATTGGACATCCACATGCAAAAAAATGAATCTCAACACAGACTTTTCAAAAAATTAACTCAAAATGGATCATAGACTAAACACAAAATGCAAAAATAAAATTTGTAGAAGGTGACATAGGAGAAAATCTAGTATCTGGCATTTGGCAATAAATTTTAGATATGACATCAAAAGCATGATCCATGAAAGAAAAAATTGATAAGTTGCATTTTAATTAAATAAAAAATTGTTCTGCTAAAGACAATGTTGAGAAAATGAAAATATGAGCCATGTACTATGAGAAAATATTTGGAAACGCATGCTTGATAAAAGGACTTGTATCCAAAACAAACAAGGAAATATTAAGATTCAAGAATAAGAAATCAAAAAACTCATTTAAAAAGTGGGAAAATAATCTGAACAGACACTCCACCAAAGAAGACATACAGCTGGCAAATAAGCATATGAAAAAATGCTCAACATCATTTGTCATTAGTGAACTGCAAATTAAAATAACAATGAGATACCACTGTGTACCCATTAGAATGGCTGAATTTTAAAACACTGACAAAACCAAATGCTGGAAAGAACGTGGAGCAACAGGAACTTTCATTCATTGCTGGTAGGAATGCAGAATGGTACAGCTACTTTAGAAGACAATTTGGCAGTTTTTTTACAAAGCTAAACATAGTATCAACATATGATTCAACAATCACTCTCCTACGTATTTACCCAAATGAGCTGAAAACGTACCTCCACCCAAAAACCTGCACACAGATGTTTACAGCAGCTCTATTCATAATTGCCCAAACTTGGAAGCAACCAAGATGTCCTTCAGTAGGTGAATGGATAAACAAACTCTGGTACATTCACACAATGGAATATTATGCAGAAATAAAAAGAAATGAGCTTTCAAACCATCAAAAGACACATTAAATGCATATGCATTATTAAATGCATATTACTAAGTGAAAGAAGCCAATCTGAAAAGGCTACATACTGTATGATTCCAACTACATGAAATTCTGGAAAAAGCAAAACTATAGAGATAGTAAAAAGATCAGTGTTGCTAGGAGTCCTGGGGGAGGCGGAGACGGATGCACAGGTGGAACGCAGGGGATTTTTAAGGCAGAGAAACTATTTAATTAACAATAATGTATTAATGTCAGTTCACGAATTGTAGCAAATGTACCACACCAATGCAAGATGTTAATAATAGAGGAATCTGGATGTGGGGTGGGATGGAGGGAGTATAAGAGAACTCTCTGTATTTTCTGTTCAATTTTTCTATAAACCTAAAACTGCCTTAAGAAACAGTCTATTAACTAAAAGAAATAAATCCAACCTAATCTAAGACAGATCTTTTTTTTGGTCTATGGCATATCTATGTCGAAAAATGAATAGTGTTGTCAGAAAAGCCTGGCAGCAGCCAGAGAGAATGAGAGGGAAGCAAGCATACAGCAGAAGAAGATTCCTCCCTACTGCTCCTCTGCTTCCAAAACTGCCTTTCGATCCACACTGATGCCAAGATGACACTGTTACAAGAAAATCTAAACGTCTCTCTGCTTCAGCTTCCTCAAGGAAACCCACGGGTTGCAAGATACAATTTGAACTCCTAGGCATGGCACACAAGCCTGTCATAGTCTGGTGAGCTCTACGTCTCGGTCCACCCTGACTTCATCCCACCTGCCATATTTACAGCTCCCCAAGAGGTTTTGCACAAACAGGGAAGTCCTCTGATCTTGCAAACTCTTGCTCATTCTTCAAATGTCAGCTAGGGAGTTCTCTTCCTGATTGAGTTTTCTCAGGCAGCTTTAAAACCCTTTTTCTGTGTTCCAGTTGACCCTGGTACAAAGCCGCATCAGACAAATACCACATCGTGACATAATTGTTCATTTGCATATCTGGTGCCTCATTTGACGCAAGTTCCCTTAGTGGACCACCATGTTGTATCTGTCTTACATCCCTAGCGTTCAGCATAGAGCCTAGTGCTTAGTACTTGTTGACTAAACACCAGGAGCTGAATGTTCAAGCTCTGGTACAGCGCAGCCTCTATGGCGATATCCTCTAGCTAGTATTTTAATAGTTCACACTTCTCTAATGAATTCTCACTTGTATATATAGTGAACTCTTGATCAGCCACAAGAGGATTATGCACATTGTAGTTTAGTGTAGCAAATCTTACTTTTAACTTCTTGTTGACATCACCAGCTGTTTACTCATGTCCTTCATTGACATTGTCACCAGTTTTATCTACTTTTACTCCCGGATGCAGCCAAGAGCCCAGCAGAAGTTGGAAAGAAAGGTATTTTTACAGAAACAAACATTGATTTGCCTCTCTTTACCTAAGATTCTAGGCTTAAAAATACAAGAGATCCTGAAGACAGAAAAAAGAAGATACCAAGGGAAGCCTGATAATTCTTTATCCCAAAGTACACATCTCTGAATAGTTTTGAGGATATGTTCCTTAACAAATAGTACCATATTGCTATATGCTATATATTCTATGTCTATCATACTGGTTTTAACTTTTTCAATTTCTTTGGATTCACCAACTTGATAATTGCACCAAATGACGGGAATGTTTAGGAATAAAACAAAAGCAGGTGTACATTCCTAAAATAATAATACATTAAAAATTATCTTCAATTTCAGACTGCTAATAAAGATAAAAAATAAATACTTTAATCTCAGGCACGGTTTTTTGTTTTGTTTTGTGTTTCCCTGAGTATGTTATACAAAACTATTTTTTAATGTCATTTACATTAAACTCTTGAGCCACTGACTGTGGCTTAGATTCTTCTGAAGGCCCCCAGTAGTGATTCCTCTTTGAAATTTAAAAGCTTAATGAACCCAGATTTTCAAAAGTAGCTAATATTGGGTTGAGGGCCAAATAATATAATGATGCAGAGCTACTTGCATTATTCCTGGAGCTATTTGATTTTGACAAGCCCACATTTGGTAATTAACATGAGAATGCCCCCTTGGGCCGTTCTCCTGTTAGCTAAAATATCTTATAAATTACTGTAATAAAAGGGGAAAAAAAGGAACACGCTGCCTGTCAATGTTTCAACTTATCTAGCAAGAAGAGGAGACAAAGCCCTGATCTGGAAACACACAGATGCCAAATGGGAGCATAAATTCTACCGTCTGCCTCAACATGAGAGAGTGGCCTATTCAACAGAGGGACATGCGCATAGCATCTAGGGAGTTCCCAAAGCAAAAGGTGTGTCGGTCCCCTGGATAGGTAGCATTTTTATATTTCATAATCATGCTTAGTCAGTGACATCACATCATCTTTTAAATGCCAGGTCAGTGGACACAGCATCTGTAATTGAAGAAACAGCTTCATAGATTCCGTTTTAAGGTCTCTTGGCAGAGTTTAATAAATAATACCATCTACCAATGATGTAAAATACAGTCTAATTTATTACACTAATCTAGATGAACGTATTAACATGGCCATAATACAGATTCTATGTGCATTTGTGGTTAGGAGTCAAATGTCTCTCCTTACTGCCTCTGCTCCCATCTGGCTCCAAGCTTGTAATCAGCTAAAGGAATTAGAAGTAGACAAATGATCAGGTTTTATAGTTTATGTTCTTGAGGCGAAGATTTAGCAATGATACAACTCTAATTCTGGCAAACAGAAATAACCATCTGTGACTATTTCCTTAGAACTGACTTTTAAAATTCTTTCAGCCCACACTTTTTCCCATTTCACCCACATACACACTTAGCAATCTATTATAGACATATAGGCCACCAAAAGATAATATGGCATAACAAGGAATACAATCTTCGCAGGTATTGGAGACTACTGCGTGTCTAAACGTACCTATATCGCTATACTCTGAATATCTGGCAATCAGGTAAAAGCATATGCAACAATTGCATTGAAAATAAACTTTATTTTCTCACACTGCAGTTTTACCTACTATTACCTAACCAACCTGTATTATCATCAGTTTACTTTAATCTGGAACATTACCCAAATTATTTTGAGTCAACAACAGCTGCTGATTAAACAATAGTTTTCTACGTTCTATTACTTACGGTCTTTTTTTATACTTCGGTTAAAGGCCTGAGGGAATCATGGGTATAAAATGTAAGCTTATTGATAAAAATTCTGAGCCCGCAATAGAATATAGCTCAAAACTAGCTGTGTTTAATCCATAGCAGACATGATTTGCTACTACCGCTGAATTTTAACAGGAACAGATCCAAAATCATGTCAGTGTTCCCATTTTTGTGCCACAGAGTAATGACATTTAATCAGGAATATTACTGCACTCTTTTGGTGACAGCTGAGACACAGAACCAGCCAGCTGATGCAATTCCTGTCTTATTGTTGGTGGCCTATAAGCAGCAGCCACAAACAGGAAGCTGACTTACCTTGTGTATATCACCAGAGGAAACTATGCAGAACAAGGCTTGCAGATAGACTGCAGATGGAGTCCATCACATTTCCTAAAGACTTCTGAAACCACTCTAGTCTCTACCTATCCCTGTGGCCAAAGGAAACTTAAAGAAGAAACCATTCTAGACCTTTTAATGCAATGGCGCTGCAGTCGCCAGGTGCGAGGCAACATGAGGTTTGCAGAATACAACCGCCACAGCTCCTGCTCAGTCAGATCGATGGCCTATAATTACCTAGGAATTACTTGGACACAAATCAATGGTGTGTTACGTCCCATTCATAATGAGCAGGGTAAGTTTTACCCGGTCTGTGAACGTCACGATGAAGAAAATATCCCCATTTGCTTACTCTGCCTTCCTCTGCCTGCCCAAACTACAATAGATTCAGCCTAGAAAGATGGGATAGGGGAAGAGGATTTCAGACAGGAAGGGAGTGGGGCTGTGTGCATTCTAACTCTGAAAACAGCCTTCAGAGAGGTGGTTGCAGGTTTTCACTCAACCAGATCTGCAGGAAGATTGACATCTCTGAGATAAAAGGCCCTGCATTCCATTAGATGTCATCAGCTTGGCCAGCCTCCTCCCCCGGCCACGCCCCAAGGGATCAGCCACATTTTGATGACATCCATCAAGCTCAACAGTTTGCAGCAATTTCTCCATCTTACAGCTATCCCTGAAAGAAGGGTGGGGGAAGATCCAAGCAAGTGATGGGGAGGGGCTGTTCGGTGCTATTTCATCAAACACTGAACGTACAGCCCCATAACTAAGCTGCCACAAACACACCACTCTATCTCGAAATACTTCTTAAAAGTAAAGGAACAGAGCTGGAGTCCTGCTGGATTTCCCTTAGCAACCTGACAGGAGCCCACAAGGTCAGCTAGCAGGAAGCGTAGAAAATTATACAGTGGGGAATTATCAGCTAAATTATTTCACTATACTCAGGATTTTTACTGTTCTTCCCAAGACAGTGGCCTCTTGCTACTCAGATTAGAAACATGAATAAAAGGACAAGAATGACAAAAGGAGGGGGAAAGGAAAGGGAAACATTTTAAACGGCTTACTTATCCTGTTTTATTATATATATATATATATATTTCTGGCTTTGTTTTTTGTTTTAATGCAACTCCTTGAGGCTACTGCCCAGGGATCCAATCTGCTTGTTTTCTTTCTCTGGCCATGATGCTTCTTATCCTTTTTGTTTGGGGTGGAAGGACAGTGGGGGTTGGGCTGGAGACTGCCTCACCATCAGGTTTGCTGCACCAGCTACAGCAGCAGGAGCAAGCATGATTTATCAATTAACAGGTAATGAAAAAAATTCTCTGCAATTAAAGATATGATTTTGCTCAAACAGGAAGCAGCACCATACAACTGTGTACCCCTCTGAGGAATACTCAGCTCCTGTCACTAATGTGGAACACAGCTAATTTTAACAGAGTGTGTGTGGGCCCCTTGGGGGACTCCATGTTGATGAAGGAATATACAGTAGGGAACCCCCAGAGGACCTAGCTGATTGGAGAGCCCCAGGAAAGGTGTAGGGAAATTACATTTCCTGTTTCTTAGGAGAGTTATTAAAGGGAAAGGCAGCTTTAATCACTGAAAGACCAGTTGCTGTATTATTTTTGATTTATATACCAAAACAATACCCTTTATTCCTTGGTTGCTTTTTAATATATATGTCAGCTTAGTCAATATTATATTTCAGTATAACATATAAAGAGCTGTAGGATCTTGTTAAAAATGTGAAGGGTTTTGAAACATTATACAAGACAAAATATATTATTGTCACTCAACCAAAAATCAGAAAAAATTAAAGTAGACAGAAATTTTCTTTTTTTCCTTTCATGTAAATCAACAGGAATTTTTTGTAAAGAAATGCACCACGAATTCCCTAATGATGCAAAAAAAATTGCAGGGTTCCCAATATTTTCTTTTTCTGGATATAACACAGTTTCTTTAGGAAGAAAATTTTCATATGTGTGCAATAAATGCAGAAAGGACAGAGTGATTTGTTAAAATTATGTTTATGTCAATTTGCTTAAAATACTTCTATATAGTCAATATTTTACATCAAAAATGTAATGAATTTTGGAGATGGAGGAAACTTCAGATCACCTAGTTAACCTCTTTCATTTTTCAGGTAAGGAAACAAAGAATTAGAAAGGCTAAGTATTAACAACACACAACAACAGTAATAACATCTAACACTGGTTGGGTTATTACTCTGTTAGACACTGCTCTGAGCTCTCTGCATATATTATTTTATTCAATTCTCACAACACCTCTATGAGGTATTGTTATTATCAATTATCACTATTATTATTTTCATCTAAGGAGAAACTCAGGCTTAAAGAGGGTGAGTGACTCAGCCAAGGCCACACCTGAGAAGGGCAGAGGTAGGATATGGGCCAGGCAGTTCTGACTCCAGAGTCTATGTCCTTAACCACTAGGCTATGCTGTTTCTTCTGTCACAGGCACAGGCCTGGTTACAGGCACAGGCACTAGAGCCCAGATCCTTTTTTTTCAGGTCAGGCACAGGCCTGGTTACAGGCACAGGCACTAGAGCCCAGATCCTTTTTTTTCAGGTCTAACAATAAAAAAGAAAACTATTTGATATCTATTAGATTATGTTGAAATACTCTCTATACCAATAGATTATCCTGCAATGCTGAATTTCAAGTAGAAAGTCCCAATACCAATTCTAACTGTGAAATCAACCAGATACCACATGTGCATGTCAGTGAGGACATTGAACGTGGTTGTTGGACTGGGGGAATGCAAATGACCTTGGGGAAAATTAGGCAGGAGGCCTAGCTCCTACTGTTGTGACCTCTGACCTCCCAGAAGGCTCCTCCTTGGTCTCCCTTTAACCCCCAGGTTAAACCTCCCCACAACACAATCCAATCCTAACCTGATTACATTTATAAAATCAAGTGTTCCATTTTTCGTGCTTTTTAAATTTAAGTGAAAGACTGTGTCTTCCTAAAACAGCCAAAAACTATAACTGTTCTGGCAACCATCCTCACTGAAAACTCTTCTGCTTACCAAAGCAATGTTAAAGAACAACTATAGTGTGTGGCATGAGTGCAAATAGCTTCCTTTTAAAACACACACACACACACACACACACACACACAAAATCGTGACAGTCTAGCAACTATAAGTGATGGAGAAGGCTCCTTCAAACCCTGCCCCACAGTACTACCTCGGGCAAAGGTTTCCTCTTCCGTTAGAATTGAAACATTTGGAAACAGGCTGCCCCTGCAAGCTTTGTTCTCGTTTCTTTGGGGGATTCCTCTGACGGCTCCTAACTGCATTTTCAGGATTTGTCTCACTGGTAATGGCCAATTCATTTGCATTACCACATTTAGACCTTACACTAAGCAGACAATCACAGGTATGAAGAGTGGTCCACGGATTTCATTGGAACTGACTGTTCTGACTGGCCCGGGGGAAAATACAAGCAGGAAGTCAAGTCTATCCTCCTCATTCTTCATGTCCTGATTCCCCATTCCCTTACAGACAAGCAGACGGACTGACAGACAGTGCGCATGCCCACGTGTACACACCCCATAAACCCCAGCAGTAAGTCTCAACCTCATTGGGGAAGAACTGGGACAGACCTTGAGCCCAACTCCTTCATTGAACAGATGAGAAACTGAGTCCTGGAGAGGATAGGAGACTTGCCACATGTTATTTATAAGCGGCAAAGTCAAGGCTTGATCCTGAGGCCATCTGACCCCAAGCCCATTGTTCTTTACGCAGCACTATTTCACCATAAAAAAGTCCTTCTCCATTAATGGGGGTGTTCAGGATTTTCCTTTCCATAAGCCCTGTTGAGTGACCCCATTTTACAAGTGATCAATTTCTCAGGCTTTTCTCTTAAGGACTTACACACAGACATCCTTACCCACTGGATTAGGGTCCCACTGGTAGAATCAGGCACAAAACAGTGCCAAGGACTTCCTGGGAGTCTGAGGTACCAGCAACCCAGAACTTCCCATGTGGCCCAGCTATGGGAAGGACACCTCTAGGGGATTCATCCCCTCTGCTCTGAAAACAACCGAGTGTTTTAAAGGCACCTACTCTCTCAGCATCGAAAAACACAGGGTGTCAGAGACCTCAACACATTTCAAAGAATTTGTGAAGGAAAATAAACATGAGAAAGTTAGTTAGAGGTTCAAAACTTGAAAAAAAATAAAGAGAACCCTGAGTCATATTCTAATTTTTATAAGTACAATTTGTACCTATCTCTCAGTAGATGAGAGAGGTGGCACACGAGAAACGGATCATTAAACAGTAGTGTGAAACCAGGGAAATTAACCAGCTGCTGTGAAAGCCACCTCTCTTATTCTCTGAGAAAGAGTAGAGGGTGGGGGTGGGGAGGGCAGAGCACAGGAAAAGCAGGAATAAAAGAGCTGATTGTACTGATAAAGCATTAGCTTAGAAGTCTGTGGACTGTCTTTATGCTAATGAACAGAAAAAGTTTGATCAAAAAATAATAGTTGCATGTGAAAAATCTTTCATACTTATAAAATTATAATAATTTCATCCTGGAAGGGCCTTTAAGATCATTTCATTCAATGCCCTGATTTAACATAACAAGAAATCGAGGTACTGAGGTTGAGAGAAGAGAACTGGCTTGACCTCTTGTCCACAGAGCAAGTTGGTGGCGAGAGCCTGGTCTCAGGGCTCCCCATCTGGCGCTCTATCCACTAACCCATGCTACCTGGCCATCCAATAGGCCAAGGACACTAGGGAGCCCTTTTAAGTCAAGTAAGGAAGTACAGTATAAAAGATGGTTGGGTTTTGGCTATTTAGATATTTTTCTGAACACACAGGAGGCAACCTCTCTTCTCTATCAGGAGGAATCTATGTGACCATTGGGTTGTTGAGTAAGCATTCATGTGCCTCTGCTAAGCCAGAGATACAAAAATACCATGAGTCCTTAAGAGCAAGGAATCTGGCAAAAGGCCATGCACAAAAAGGTCAATGCAGGAAAGCTGTCACATGAACACATGGTGTTACAGTCCAGAACCATTGGGAAACGCATGACAAAAATGGGAGAGGAACCGCCTCCTCTGAGTGCCTTCGTTACAGGTGTTTCTCCATTAAGTCTTTACACACCCCTTTCTTAGATGAGACAATTGAGACCAGAAATGTTAAGTGACCTGACTATTACACAGAGAGCCAACAGTCTAGCACAGTTCCATCCCAGAGTCCCAGTTTTTTCTTTGTGACCATGTTCCTTTTCTTTCCATCTACAAATGCTCTGTGTAAGTAATACAGCAAGTAGGCCTTGGGTGAAACGAGACTATGGCATCAGCTCACGATTTACACCTTATTTGCTTCATCAAATCATAAATTCCAAATTTCTGTCTGTTCCTGAATGAAATGAAAAGGCATTCTCTTCTTAGCTTCCCTTTCTGATCCCACCCTGATGCTTGGAAGAACAAAAAGGACAGCAGCCAACATGAAGGAAAGTAACATCTCTCGCCTAAGACTGCTGTGCCAAAGAAAGAGATAAAGCAGGAACAAAGTAACAAATTATATTGTCAGAGAAAATGTGAACTTTTTGATTGGGGATGACATTTATTTTAAGTGTGCAATGACGGCAGGGAATCTGTCAGGGTAAGACATGGCAGAGGTTTCAGCATTTGTTAAGAGTGTCGTGGGAATTTAGCTAAAACTGTTAAAATTGACACCATTGGCTTTTGTTAACACATTAAGCATGGGAAAAGTGCCAGTCAGCATATCTTCCATAGCATCAGTTCAGTTAAATCATCTGGAAGATGCATAAAACTGGGAGGGATAATAGCGGCTACATTTTTCAACACATGGGGAGACAGAGGGGAGAAGGCCAGTGCCATTTTGATAAGAATGACAAATGATTTCTTTAAGATATGGCTCCCAACAAGGGAAAAGGGGTGGAAGGGCATTTTTATAGGCCCTGCTATATTCCTAAAGATATTTTACTACAGGAAACAAAGTTCATGTACTACAGGATTAGACTAAGATTCGTTGAAGAAAATAACCATTGATACACACACAGATGCACACACGTGGACTTGGCTGAAGTAAAACTGAAGACCTGTCTCAAACATTCTGCTTTAAAATAGACTCAATTATTACTTCAGAGTTAGGCTGGGTGAGAAAAAGCAGAAATTCAGGTGTTTACCCAGTGAGTTGAACTGAATCAAATGCACAGGCACTCTTGCTTCTCCACTAAATCTTCAAATGAACCCAAGAAACTGAATCTTGCCTTGACCAGATGCCTCTGAAGAAGCAGATCAAAAGAAAAGAAATTGAAGCTTGACAATGACATGTGCGTCCAGCAATTAAATGGGTACAAGCTCTTGGTGACCAGACAACACTAGATTGAAATGGTAGCCTAAGCTTCTTTGGACAAATGTTTTGTTTGGAGTAGAATTTTGTTCTCAGCGTTCTCTGACCAGTAAATGAAAAATTACGTGTTTGTGTCAGAAAGATTTAAGAAAAAAGTTTGGTGTTTGTTTGAAGAGCACAAAAGACATTGTGGTGCTGGCAAATTGTGCTAGAAAATGCAATGCCTTTTAATGTAGCACCATCCATGTGCTTCGCAAGACCTTAGGAAGTGAAATATTCCTTAGAAGTTAGGAAGTCCCCTGGGGGCCATTTTTCCTTAGGGCACAGAAAACTGAAATTCTGTCCTAGGGTCCCCTTACTAGCTCCACAACTAGAGAAAAGCCTTCAATTTGGCAAGACTCTATGAAGCAAATGACTTACTGCCCTTTGGCAGAGTCTGAACCCTGTATGTACCTCTACTTCAGGATTTACATTCTTTGCAGTCTGCAGAGGCTCAGAGTTTGCTGGTCATCTGACTTGGGATTTTCTGGTTAGCTTCCAGGAGAGTGTTTATTGTCCATAGGTTAGGGTGTGTTTAATTTAAAGCCTTTCTTGGCTCCCTGGTTATCTGTAAATGATTACTCCATGCTCAGATTTTTCAGCAATAGACTCTAATGAATACAAATAAAATAAGCCCCAGTTTTCCAATTATAGCGCCATGACCCTCTCTAAAACAACATCATCACTGACTGTAGGTGACCAGTGTAACTTTCCAACATTCCATGTGCTAGGAAGTTTTTGCTCATTTTTGCCTGTCTGGTTTAGCTGATAAAACACAGACACAGAATTAAGGGCAAAAACATAGAAATTTGCTGCCAAGAACTGTCTTTCTACTAGGCAAACATCATCTTGCATAGCTTAAAACACTAAATGTTTTTCCTAAAAGGCTGCTTCCATCATCCTCCCCCACCACACCAAAAAGGAAACATATGGAAGAAGGAGCTTGGACCAAAAGGACCTTTTTTTTTTTTTTTTTTGGCTACATGAGCAGAGCAGTCACACAAGCACAGCACCTCATCAAATAAACCAGACTGACACCGTTTGGACTTTACCAACCTAATTTCCTAGATCTTTCAAGTCCTCTCATCGATCTCTGGCTTTTACAAAGCACAGCACCCAGATTATTCAGACACATGACTAGCGATTTTTTAAATTATTTTTTTTTAAAAAAAGATGATGCAGTTGCCATAAGCATTGTCCAGATTCAGAAAATATTTCTCATCCCCAAGTAAAACTGATTGAAATAAGGTCATTGGAATTGGCCTCATTATTGGCAGCCTTCAATGGAATAATAGCTAACTAACACATGACCTAATTCTTAACCCTTCTTTCCTCACTGCCTACCTCCAAAGTTCCTGGGACTTCTTTTTTGCAGACAAGGAGAGCAGTACTTTCAAGGAAAAGATGTGGCTTCCATGTCTTAGGTTGGCTAGGCAATGGAAAATTGAGACAGTAAGCCTCAGAAGGGAGAAAAAAATAGAGGCAACTGACTACAAAATTGCCATCTATTTTAACCAATGCATGGATACTTGGGTTGTTTTCTAGATTTTCAAAGATACTTTACAGTAGCTTTCCTTTCACAAGTTATTTTTGAGCATCTAACAAAGGTAGCAGAAGCATCCATTAACACTACTTTGCAATAGTTTCTATTAGTTCCAGAAATAAAATTCAGGAGACAGTTACTTAAGAGATTCTTATTTCACATGTGTCCTTTAGTTTGGTTTTTAAAAGCAATTCTAATTAACTATTCTAATAGGTTATGGTAATTCAGTTCCAAAGTTATTAATCTGCCTAGAAACAAAATCACACCTGCTAGAGGTGTTCACATTGTTATCAATAGATGTGCAAATATACTTGGTGTTGACCTTCCCCTGATACAGACTAACATAACTAGAGAACCTAATAAGCACCTGATGTCTCACAAAACTTTGAAATGACACATTTAGTGTCAACATGTACTCTGTAACATATAATCCTCTTCTTCAGCATTTCCAACATAGCATTAAACAGTGGATTTTCCCCAAAGCTAATCTTCTAGCAAAGATCATATCCATGCTTTGTGACATCCCAGAAATTTCCCAGTAATCGTGAAATCCTAAACAAAAATTTATTATCATGTCAAGTTGATAATAAAAGATGAGGTCAATCATAACTACCAAGAAGCAAGAGTCCTGTTTTTCAGGAAGATATTTGCCTTCCGGAATAAAGAGATGAAAAATTAAGAAAAGATAAAGTGTGACTATAAGGTAATGAGACAGACTTTCTTGCATATCTTGTAAACTGGCTCTGAGAACAATTAAAATCAGAGTTCTAAAGGTGTTCTGAGCAAGGATGGTGCTGTTTAGAATAAGTTGATAGCCTTCAGAGGTGATTACCTGAAGAGTAACCTTCATTATTACCTGTAAGTACCATCATTTTAAAATTAAAAGTGACATGAAATATACAGTATTTGAAAATTTCTACATAAAGTTTTCTCAAGATATCTGGTGTCAAATATGCTAAATAACAAGAAAACTGAAATTTTTATCATTTTATACACTTCTATTATTTAAAAATTTTAAAAAGGAAAAGGAAAAGAAGAAACATTTTTCCCCAGCGGGAAGGACCAAGAGAGACTGAAAGTTGCGACAACTATCTATAATAAATTCAACCCTCAAATTTCACATGACTGGAAAGAAGAGAAACATTTAACAAGGCAATTGTTCCATTTGTCCTTTTCCTAAGTGATGCAATCAGTTATACCAATAAGATGGTAAATATTTTCACTAGCACATGAAACAACCTTTTGGTTAGTTTATAATTACAAGAATGATGCTAACTGAATCCCTTGCTTTGTTTCAATATCCCTTGTTAGTACCATAGACCTCTCTGCCTCTCTTGTTTTTTCTCAAAAGCAATTTAGAAAATGCTTGTATTTTAGACAAAAGGAGAACATTTGGTGAAAGAAAATTCATCATTAGGTATCTAGAGGTTTGTTAATAGAAAAGGCAACTCCCACAGTGTATCCTAGTGCTCAAGCCAGACACACATGCTCAGGACCAGCAAGCTGCCTTCACAGTGGGCCAAAAGTCATTATCATAATTTTATATTACATAGACTACATTGAAAATTTAATATATCCCAGCAAAAAGAGACAAAAGACATTTTGCATAATGCTTCTGTGAGCGCACTCTCTCTTGCTACTCTTTTAGCCACCCCATGCAGATAATCACACCAGGAAAAAGAAGTTCATTACCTAAGCCAAATCAAAATTAGGCTTTTCTTTTTGATAGGGAACTTCATTAGTAAGCCCTGTCTTATACAGCTGGGAGATTTGATGAATCTATCTTAGAGTAATAATTCAGTACAATCAGCCACAATTTTAAGTTTTACATCTTTATTAAGAAAAGTAGAAATATATAAACTGGATACGCATACACGGATCTTTAAAGAGGTTAAACGAAGACCATAACTAAAATCACTTTTGGATTTTTAAAACACTCCAGAATGATAGAAGAAAGCCAGGTAAGAAATGCAACTCTTTGCCACCTAGCTACCCATGATTATGGCTTTCAAGGGAAAAAAAAAAAAATCAAAGAAGCCAAAGCTGAAACACTTGAAGTTCAGGAAAGCAGATATTTATTGAAACTATTTAAATGAAAACATCTTCAAATTTTAAAGTTAGCCTTTGATTAACAAAAAAACGCAGGAGTAAAGAGTCATTTTAGAATTCTTCTTAAGATAAAGGCTAAAGATCTATTGTCCCTACATGCTATCCAAGAAAATATCCACTGCAGCGCTGAGTCCCCGTTTATATCATACAAAACTCAGTTATCCCACAGACATAGAACAAAGAGCTCCATTCTCCCCTTTGTGTGACCCACATATGTAAGTAAGTGCACCAGCATGCAGGAGCTCTGCTGGCTGCAGACGATTGTCTGTGGAACTCCTCCAAGATTGCACGCTTTCATGCTGAAAAATCCCATCTCCGTAGCCCTGGTTATGGACATAGTTTTCCACACTGTGCTTGACGCTAACCTTGACTTCTGTAACCAGACTGAAGCTTCAATATCATGCAGGGATTCTCCGGCCATTGTCCATTATGTTTTCTCTTAACCATACAAAGCCAGCTCTCCTTCAAGAGGAACACCAGTCTCACTTTGCCACTTCTCCCACCTCTTATTGACCCATGAATTTCCCCAAATACTTACATCAATAGTATTGAAAGAATGAGAGTCCTGAAGGTCAAGACTTTTTAAAATAGAAGATAACTTCATTTTCTAGGCCTCTTTGGTATTATCGATCTATATTTTTTGTTAACCCTCAAGAGTAGGCAAAGCCTATGGCAAAACAACAACAAAAACCAAACCTCTCCCACCTGATATTAGATGTCACTTCACCCATACTTGAATGGTAAGAGCGCTCAACAGACAGATTCCACTTGACTTAAGCTTGAATCAGTCATTGAGCATAAATGGCCCAAATGACAAATCCTGACTTCCAGTACTGTAATGCTCAACAACCTCTTTTTGAGAAAGGACCAAAGATTTAAGAAGTACCTGGTTTAAGAGTTAAAAAAAAGTAAATACTTTCTTACATTTTCACTGATTTAAAATGCACTCTCAGCGCGTTCAGAAACATGAACAGCATTGTGAATTCTACCTTCCCCATGGGTTTGATTTAATTTTTACAAATAAATAACATGGTCTACTTTCTTTCTTTCTAATGTTTAATCTTCTTCTGAAAATGCTATGGTTCCTGGTAGTTCACTGTCATGGGCAGAAGTAGAAAGTGGAAATGAAACTGTTTCAGCCATTTTAAGATATGACAACATGGGAAACCTTCAGAAGGGGAGATGATTACAATTGTTATCACTTATAAAGTCTTAACTGTGTACCAGATATGGCGCTAAATTTTTTTTCCCCTTAGAAAAACCCTATTGGTTAGCTACTACTATTATTGCCGTTTTATGGATTAGGAGAAAGACTGATGTCTCTGAAAGGTTTGGTAACTTGCCCCAGGTCACACAGCTAGCAAGTGGAGAGGTTGGGATTTATACTCATTAATCTGACTCTAGTGCCCATCTTCCTAACCACTATGTTCTCCAACCCCCTCAAGCAAGTAATAAGCAATGCCAGGAAATCGAAAAGGTTGCTTAATCCTCACGATTGTCATATAGGTCATTTATGAAAATACCCTTTCAGATGTCCTTCGGTGCCAGGAGGTATAAAAAGCCTTTAGATACGAAGACAATGAGCAGGGAGCCCTACAGAAAACTGGAAAAGATAAAGAGAGAGAATATGTGTGAAATATAGCAATATTTTATGCCATGACTTTGGTTTTTCTGAAAAAAGACTACTAGTCACTCCATTATCTGGTTTTATAAAAAATACCTTTATTAAAAGACTAACCTTCACTTTTATAACCCTTGCTACTTGGCCAGGTTAACGACAAGTCATATCTCTTAAGGTGTCATGAAAGTCACACCCTGGCATTCTTCAGTTCTCCTTTCTCTAAACAAAAATAAGTTGGGTAGATCGCAGCCCAGTCCAAGTCCTCTTTTCTCTTTATTGACTCAGTGGTCTGATGGTGTGCTGCTCTTTAGCGTCTCTAGAATTTGTCCTTCTCATACGACTTTCTATCCATGTTACATTACATTGTGATCATCTCTTTATATGTGTGCCTTGTCCCCCCCTTGCAACCAGAGTCTATGCTCCTTACTGTCAGGAGACACATCTTATGTGTTGGTAAGTAAAAAACAAAACAAAACTGGATGCTCAAAAACTGTGTGACAAAGACAGCAGGGGTAAGATTACAGAGGCATCAGATATAGGGCACATAACCATAGTTCATTCTGCTTTGGTTTCCTTCTTCTGAATCTTTAGAGAATACAGAGCAGGGCAAATATTCTAAAATTTGAGATTTATAAAGGCACCAGTACATACCAGGGCACAGTTCACAAAACAGCTGCAAAGACAATGATCAAAAACAAACCAACAAATGCCAACAACAAGAGCAAACATAACAATAATATCAACAGTTAACAAAACAAGTGAAAACAAGGGCCTTGAGATTTATCTTTTATATTAAGGTATAATATAGTCTGAAGAGGCATTTTTATATATTTTATAAAAAAATTGTAGGTTATATGAGCCCTTAATACTTGGCCATAGAAATCAACCAATTATCATCCTGAGAGGGACTATATATATATATATATATATATTTTTTTTTAATTCCCCTCACATTCAGTTGCAATTTAGTCCAAGTTCAGAAAATCCAGTTCAGTTATTTTCTTTTTCAACAGATTTCCACATGTTATTAGAAGTACATAGTTAACCAGGTTTCATGCAGTAGACAAAATGGCATTGTGGGATTACATTAGTTCGACAGCTGCTTTATGACTATAGCTTCCAGACCAATTTATTTAATATTGATCTTTAAACAAACATCAGTACAAATAAATTTGAGCACTCCAGTCCCGAGATTTTATATCTATAAAAGAGGTCTATATTCAGAGAAGCAGGGCTGCTTGTATTTCTGCCTTTGATTCTGTTTTCTTTGATCCTACCAGGTATCAGATACATCAATGCCAAATTAAAACAAATCCATCTTCAGATAACACTCTGTTTATAATCTTTCGTGCAGAAAGAATTTTTCTATCAATAACTTCCAGCAAGCGTTTTAACTGATCTTTTTATTGCTTTATTCTGACTACTACAAAAGGCAGCAGTGCCCTGTCCTGACTGGAGCAGTACACCCGGCTCTACCGGAATATCTGCTCTGAGGGGCTGAGTTCCTCTTCCCTATCTCCACGCAGCTCGCTCTCTTCAACAATTCTAATCCAGTGGCAGGACTCACCAAGATCCCGCTGCCACCTACTGAGAAAATTGCTGCACAAAGCTAGGGGTTCGAGAGGCCAATCTCAAGACTTTTACGGGACTACAGTTGACCATTTGAAGGAGGGGACAGCTGGGTGCTAAATATAAATGGGAAAAAAGACTTAGATAGGGAAATGGATAATGAATCCTGGGATTAAACACTCAATTCAATTAGGCGGGCATATATGAATGTGAGGCATAAATGGACCCAACGTAATTATTTGCACAGGACTTATTTATGCCCTTCTTAGTTATCCTGATTGAGCACAGATATGAAGCTCACCAGGGGATGGATATTCCTGTGGTCTGGAACTGGGACAAAGTTCAAAGTTTTTGGTTACAATTCATTCACGTCTGCCATCTGTTTTATGTTCATTGAGGTCTACGGATTATATTGATCTTTCAAAGAAATAAAGTTTCTTTTCTTTTCCCTCTCTCCTTCCTCTTCCTCTCCACCCAGTCCTTCTTTCTTTTCTTTTAAATATAAATATTCCAGAAACAGAGTAGATCAATGGAAAAGTCTTTACGGGAAATTAAAAATCCTTTCAGCAAAATATTCAGGTTTTTTTTCCAGACACCTTGAACCTGTACTATCAAAGGAAGTTATGTCTGCTCTGAAACTGTAAGATAATTGTTTTTTGTGAGTTACGAATTTTAGTCAGTGAAGGACTGGATTTAAGAACATTTGAATTTAAAAAAAATCTTTTTACTTTGTCATAAATTAGGGCTCAAGGAGAGATTGAGAGGACACAGTATTTTAATGTTTAACATTAGAAATGCATAAAAGATACAGTTATTTAAGACTACTATTCCTCAGTCAAACTAATAGCTTGATGCTATAAATAAAACAACAAATCTATTATTTATATAAGTACCAGCTTCTGCCATGCCCCTTTCTGGTGCACTGACATAAATGAACTTGGAGCACTAAACAAATGTACAGAATAGGAACCACATCTATTATACCTTCCCAATTTGAAAAAACTCTCTTTTCTTTACCAAACCCTTAAAACTATTCATATTCTAGAGATAGGTGAAAAATGTTAATGTGGCCAAATGTGGTCTACTCTCTTGTCCCAGGGGAACAGGGTGAAATATAAGTCACATTGCTGCTGACCCTAAAAGAGAGAAGGCAGACCCTCCACGTAGCTGGAAGGTGAGTATGGGTGCTGCTATGTAGCCTCTAAGATGCTACAGTTGGACCAGCCAAAGAGTAAGGTCATCTTTCAGTCCATGTGTGTTGTATGGTGGGTGGAGAATAACTTTTTCCTCATAGAATTACTGAGAGGATTCAATGATAAAACACATGTAAATCTGCTTTGATAACCAGATGTCAAACCAATATAAGGTTTATATACTTTCGTAATTCATAATTATCATATGATATCTAGGAAGGCAATGATTTTATTAAAGGAAGTCCACCTTTTACGCTAATATAGGCTTCTATATTGGCTGATGTTTAAACCAGACCAAGGGCTGGGATAGGAGCAAGAGCTTGTCTCCTCTCTTGATGCATCCTTGAGCATGCCCACCCCCACCCCAATGTTTCATCTACACATCACTCACTGAATTCCCATAAGGCATCATTCTGACTGAGAACTCTACACCTTTGGTATGTCATCCCCAATGCACCCTTTACCTGGCTGATTCTCAAGGAGTTGGGGGCAGGCGAGTGAAGGAAGATATGCCTCAGTCCTGGATGCTCACACCCACAAAGAGTCTGTGATGAGAATGAATCAATAGTACCCATGAGAATCTCTGCCACCTGGGTGAGCCATGGTAACCGATGGTGTAAGTCACAGATAGCAGTTATGTTCTGGGCAAAGAAAATGCTGAGAACCACTCCTCTGTAGACACCTCCATGAAAACCTATACAACACCAAGCATTATTCATTTTTTGCCTTTTTATCTGCTGACCATGAACACTCTGAGATACTCTCAGCATATCTTTGCATCCCCAATCAGTGACAGAGTCCCTGGCAAAGACCAGATGGTGAATGAATGAGCACAGGCTAGAGGAATAAATTCAGAGGAGAGGCGATGATGGTTTTGAAACCATGACATATGAGCAGAGTCTGAAGGAACTAGTGGATGTTGATCTTGGAGAAGAATCAAGAGAAGAGGCATGTCAGCTGCAATAAAATAAATGAAGGACTTTATGGTAGAAGAAGAATTTGTTTTTCTCCATGTGGACTAGTGGATGAAATTTCAGAGACAGGCTTAGAGTATCCTGAGATTCCTTCCTTCCCTTCATCACCCACATCTACTGGGTCACAACTCCTAAATATTTCTGAGTTCTATCTCTTCTCCATTTCCACTGCCATAGTCTTAGTTCTGGCCCTCATCTAAACCTCTTGGGCTGTGCATGTCATTTCTCACTCTTTTAACCCTGCTTTCTAGCCTGCTCCAGTTTTTATTATGTTGCTCCCCTGATTAAAATCTCTTGGAAGCCTCTCCACTGTCCTCAAAATAAAACACAATTTCCTTGGTTTGGAAACAGGGTCTTTGATAATTTAGTATCTCCCCGAGTCTTTTAACTCCATGCTTTAGACATAATCTTCTTTCTGACTGAATACCCTTCTTCCCTGGCCCTCCTGGGGAACTTGTACTCATCGTTCAAGATTCTGCTCAAAAGTCTCCCCTTTTATAAAGGCTTCCTTGACCTTCTCAGGCATGTTCATTCAATCACTTCTGTGTCTTCACATAACACCTTGTGATTTATTATATTTCAATCATTTATATTATTATTATTACCTTGAAGAAAGGTAACATTCTATTTATCTTTGTGTCCCCAATAAGTGGTTGTTGAGTAAACAAATGAATGACTGAGTGATTCGCTCTTTAAGTAGAGCTTCAAAAAATTGGACCAGGCTCTCTTGGGAAGTAGCAAGTCTTTAGGTGTTCAGTTGGTAGGCTGGACTAACTTTTGTAGATTCTTCCAACTCTTTCCCTCTACCCTCATCCCTTTAGGGCTTGGTGAGCATTGGGGTAGGAGAGAGTCAAGGCAGGCATGCGTGTAGAAGGTGAATCAGAACTTTCTGTTCAGCAAGTAGACTAATCAGAAAATCAGAGCTAGCTTTCATTATACACAGATGAAAAACTAGTCCAGGATCTAGGTTTAAATACTAGAAAGGTGCCCCCGGCCCCAAGCTAAAACTGTCAGCTATAGTTAGAAAGGATTTCACTTAGGGGCTCATGTTGCACAAAAAAATGATTTTTATAAACAAAAGATTTAAGCAAAGTCCTTTCTTGCTGGATGGGCGTCAGCAGATCTGGCGCTCTTGTTCTTGGCTCCTAATGGTTGTTCTTACGTGAGAGAGTGTAAACACTAACATACCATCCCATTGCCTACAGACATCTCCCAAAGTATTAAAGAGTAATGATGCAAAAGTGCTATTTTTATGAACCCCATACTGTGGAATCTTTCTACACATTTTTTAAGCACTAGTCATCTGGAAGATCACAGAGTCCTACATTTAGGCATTTATTTAGCACACTACACAGACAATTTAGAAAATTGTAGTCTAGTGAGCCCCAAAACTTAATGCCCCTCCCTAAGTGCCTAACCAATTACCAAGGGGATGTTTTTACTGCTAGAGAGAATTTAACTTAAAAAAGTTTTAAATCTGGTACCAATGAGAGCCTGGAAAATTATGATCTTGTGTTACAATAAGTGGAAGAATGCCTTTTAACAGAAAACTGCTCTTTCTGTCTAAATTCGTCTTGACGTTTTGCACATAGATCTAAGATCTGCTACAGATTTAATTTCATGAGGCCTGAATTCAAACTCTTGTTTCTACCCTTAATTGTAGCCTTTGACTATTTTTAACACTTTGTTGGCATTAGTGAAAATGTTGTAATTACTAAGACAATGTTAAAATGCAAAATTACAGGCTACTCTTCCACAAGCGTCACTGGGACAGCCATGATGGATGTTACTCTTACTGAAATCTGACCAAAACACCTCCAAACACTGAAAAATGCATAGGTATCTATCTTATAACACAAACTATGAGATCTTTTTAAAAGAATTACCTACAAATGGTAAAGCAGTCAGGTAAGATCAGAGGTGCTTAGTTTTAAATGCAAATTTTTATAGGTGTTGGTGACTATGTTTATTATGTATTTTGGTACCTGTAGTGATATTACTAAGTGTATCTTAATGCTGTCAATGTGGAGAATGTTGGTCAGCTAGAATTTCAAGTTGCATGTAATCTACACTAATAGTTTAAGTAATTCATTTGGTTATGTAAATGGAAATCATATTGCCACAATTCTCTAATAAAAATCTGTGCTTTTAAATTAAAAATTTACTTCCTATGCTGTCTATAAAAATTCCATCACAACCAGGATTTATGAAGTCATGGGGAAGCCTGCTAGGTCCTGCCCCCTTTCCTGTTATCTTCTGGTACCGGGGATAATGAGAAGCTTGACAACATGGCTTCAAGTTGGAATTAAAAGCCTAAAGCTCTTCCCACTCTGATTTTATGGGCCCTGGCTGCTGAGACTTCACAGGACCTTGCTGAAACGACCTGTCTACTTCAACTCCACATGGTCCCACTCCGGCTAGGCCTTTGGATCAAACCCTTCTCGTGTGAATACAGACAGCGTCTGGGAAACTGCGGTGAGGATGTCTCCACAGAGAATCACAGATGCTGTCAGGACCGAACTTCACGCTCAAACATTTGATGCATTTTAAAAAGGGATTCAGCCTCAGACTCAAACAGGCAGATGGATCGTCTAACACTTCAAAGGCTTCAGCAGGATGGCAGTTTTTTCCTTTGTCCCGTAACCCATTCAGCTTCTCCTCCTTCTCCTCTCCAACCTGTCTCTGCCCAGTTCTAAGGCAAGTGACAAAGTCTCACCAATCATAACGGAACACTACAGAACAAGCATAGATACTTTAACTCCCTTATATAATCCTGAGCTTCTCCAGTTCTAATATCAATGGTTCCAAGAAATGAGGGATGGGAAAAGGAGAAGGAGCCAGAGAAACAGTGATGAGATTAAACAAGCACTGAGAAATGCCTAGTGCTGTGTTGTGCTGTCCCTGCAGAACAGAGAGCACCTTCCCGCTCTGCCCTGACAGTTAACTCCCATTAGCAAAGTGAAGGGATCCTAGACTGCAAGAATTGCTGATTTCATTCTAGTTCAAGCCATTTAGGAAAAAGTCCGAAATCCAAAATGACCTTTTCCTTAAAAGGCTTTATTTCTACAACTATTAAAGCAATTATTAAATTAAAAACATATTGTGACCTGAAGCTGCTAATGTCTACACAAGTTCAAAAATTACCACTGCTGTTTCTCCATTAATTAATTATTAGGGTTTACCAAAGTTGGTCAGTTGACATGGAAGGTAGACAAGGGATTTTCCCTGGAGACATCCAGAAATAGGTGCATATCTGAATCATGCACCTAACCCTGACGGGACCTGATGCCAAGAAAAAGTTGACGGTTCTAAGGAACCCTAAGGTAGGGGTGAAATAGAGAGGGGCAGAATAGGCTAAGTGGGCTTCAGAAGTTTTAATTAACCAGTCAATCAATCAACAAGTTCTTATTATAAGCTAGGGTGTCAACTTCATCCTGAATGTAGTGGGAGAAGAAGAAATTTTACCTGCCCTCTAATATTTTGAAATTTAATGGGAGAGTGGAGATAATGTTTACTTATATGAAATCACTTAAAAATAACCCAAATCAGATCATAGATGGGTAAGGATTGCCAAGTATAGGAAAAGTGAGACGAGCTGTGTCTTTAAAGCAGAGCATCTATTTAAGATGTATAGTGGAATATACTTGAGGATAAACCCAGAGAAGATTAAACTGAAAAAGACCTTAGAGATGCCTAGTACAAAACCCCTCTTTAAAAATAAGGTGAAATGGACTTGTTTATACATAGTCTTTTGGTTAGAATGGAAAAGCCAGACTGAGAATCTAGTTTCCATCAACAACCAGTCCTATGATCCTTCCATGATATCCTTTCTCTACGTACGTGCATCTGTTCTAGGTTTTCACTGCATAAAAATCTACATGTCAATGTTCTCTATTTAAGAAGAAACATTTCTTCATGCTCATCCACCTCTTCAAAGCAGAGATGCAAAATTCACACATCCATCCATACATAAATAGGAAGTATTTAAAAAAGTCTAAGGAGCAAAGTGGAAAGACTGGACCTGCTTTAATCCACTCAGGTCTTAAATTTGGTATGCTGTCCACATTCACATTTCAGGCAAGAGTATTTTTTTCATTTGTTGAGTATTGTAATTTGCAAAGGCTAGTACCCTTTATTTATAGCGCAAATTAAAATGTAAATGCTACATTTTAAAATAGTTAAGAATGAAAAATATATGTATATTAAACACCATTAAAAAGAAAAATAGCAAAAAACTGAAAAATAATATGTTGAAAGTCAAATGTCTCATATCTTCAAAATATGAAAAGTTCTTATAAGTCAATAAGAAAATGAAAAATACTAATTTTAATGGACATAAGGCATAAATTAGCAAGCTCTTTCTGAAATAACAAGTAGAAATGGTGAATAAAAGATGAAAAAAACCAGTCTCACTAGTAATAAAAATTGAAAATTAAAAGGAGGGATTGTTGGTACATATCACATGGAAGTTTTTAAAATTAAAAATGTCTATGTTTAAAAAGTGTATTATTAAGTGTGGTCAAAAGCATGAGGAAATGAGTCTTCTCGCACATTGAGGGAGAAGATGTGTATCAGTACAACATTTACCTGAAATTTGAAAATTCATATGAAGTGCATTAGGAATGTTCTCATACTTTCTTACTTATAAGAATTTATCCTAATAAGATAATCAGAGAAAATAATACAGTTTTGTGGAGGAGAATATTCATTACAGTGTTGTTTCGAAGAGCAACATACTGGTAATAATTCAAAATGTCCAATTCAGACTATGCAGGTAGTCCAAGTGCACTGCTTAAATAAAGTTGAGTATGAGTATATGAAGGGCAATTTTGCAATCATTAAGGCATATAAAGAGTCATTGTATCTCAGTGGTTTAGAACACAATCTCTGCACCTCGAACTGCTCAGTTCATATCCTGCCAACTATTAGCTCTGTGGCCTTGGTCAAGTTACTCAATCTTTCAGTGTCTCAGTTTCCTTAAGTATAAAATGAGGTAATAGTATGCATCTCAAACATTTGTAGTTTAGTTAAAAGAAGTAATATATTTAGTTAGAACAGGACTGACAAATAATAAGCACTCATTAAATGTTAATTACATATTTCACATATTTGAAGAATATTTAATGACATGAGAATATGTACATTACATAATATTTTAAAAGGCAGAAACACTCAAAATATTATGTTGTATAGTAAGATCACAAACACATATAAAGTATATATGCATGTGTGTATATATTTGTATAAATAAAAAGCTGAAGAGGAAAAACTCGAAGAATATATACCAAAATGTTATCATTTGGCTCTTAAAGTTGGAGCTGTAAATAATTAATTTGTCTTGACACTTTTCTGCATTTTCCAAATTGACCATAATCAGAAAAAAAATAGAGATTATTCAAAGAAAAAATAGAAATTTTTAAAAATATCTTTAGTCTCTGATTTTTATGGGAGGAATTTTCAGAGGAAAAGGAAACACCCATATGTAGAAAACTGCTAAAGCACTAAGAAGGAGCTCCATCAAACAGTGGAGGATGCTGAAAACATAGGGAAGGAAAAGGGAAAGGAAAGGAAATGAGGTAAGTGAAGAAGAGACAGAAATAACAAACAGAAAAATGAAAGACGGAAATAGCAAGCAACCATGTAAAGACAGAGGAGATAAATAAGAACATAAAGTGTAGAGTCAGACGGACTTTGCTTTCCACAAGTCTGCCCATCAAGAGTGGTTTGCCAGGTCACCCTGTTCACAAGAGCCTTCTTTACACTGAAATGTAAAGTGGGCTGCTTTAGCTGCTTTAGGATATGGTTACAAGAAAATGGTTCACGGTAACCGAGAAGCTGATCATTATCAATGCTCTCTTGGCATGGCGGGGTATATTCTACAAAGTGAGCTCAACAGTTTCTTCCATGACAATTTTCTGTGTATTTCCTTCAGAGTATGTTTATTCACTATGTTGCCCAAAATTTGGATAACCCCAGAATCCAGGCATATTCTGGGGGCAGGGGAGAAAGAAAAATGTGGTCTAACGGTAGACATACAGTGTTTAAGTTTTCTTCTATTCCTGGCTGAGGAAAGAATCCAAACTAGGAAATGTGTAAAACAGGAGTGTTGCTCTACAGAGGAGAAATGACTAACACTGAATAACAAAAAAGAGACCATAGAATTAAAGTGGTCTTTTTAGAGTTGTAAAATTGATGACGGACTACTCTCACATCTGAGGATAATGTGGGGATGTATTCAAGTTAGGTAGATATTGATTCAGCGGGTCAGTGGAAAATTCAGAGTTGTTTGGTCCACATAGGAAACACTTGGAAGAAAAAAGAGACTGTGAACCTTGGTAGAGAGTGGAAAGAACAAAAGGTCTTAAAATATGGGCCACTTCAATGGGCATGCAATGTAGAAATTCATACCAAGGTCAACTAAATTATACTCGCTAAGAAAGGCTCAGGACTAGGTATGTGGCTTTGGACAAGTTACTCATCCTTCTTTGGCCTTCTCACTGTAAAACCAGGATAATAGTAAAATGGGTTATACTGGAGGATAAAATGAGATAACCTATGTAAAATGCTAAGTTCAGTGCAAGGTATTCTACAAATGATGGTGAACATTAGCCTAAAAAATTAGCAAAAGAAAACAAGGGGTTGTTAGTCTGTAACTATTTCAGAAAATGCTTAAGGCAATATGCTGGGAGGATTAGAGATGCAGAGATGTGGGTGTGCACAGGGCACCAGACAATGCACCCTCAGGAACACTCTTATGGTCCAAGGGGGAATTCTGTTAGACACAAGCTGAATTAGCCAACGAAGGGTTATTTTAGTGATGTGTTATTCTATCCACCTTTGCTGGCAGGGCATCATTAAATGCAGAAATCATGAAAATCAAATTGGGTGAGCTTTTGCCCATCAGAGGAGAGTGGGGAAAGCACACTTTATGAGCAGTCACCAGTGTAGTATGGGAATTTTGCCTTTAGGATGTTGACCTAGGTATGGTCCCAGAGAATTAATCCTTCTCTGTCACTTTTACTGTCCAGAGGGTGAATGAATGAATGACATATACGTTGTAGAGTTCCACATTGCCTGATTAATTTGAAACAACTGATGAAGAGCTCTGTTTAAGAATTCAGTTAAAAGAGCTGGGTTCCTTTATACACAAGCACACCTGCACACATGCATACCCTACACTCAATACACACGCGCGCGCACGCGCACACATACACACACACACACACCCCCCGCTAGATTTCCATATCACACCACTCCATTCAGATGGATATTATTTACTACTCTCATTGTCACATCTGGAAGTAAAATTTCCACAGATAAGTTCACATATACATGTTCCTTAGGTTTGTGTTCTTTATAGCACTTTGTACATTCCCACAGTGAGAAGAAAAACAGAAACCAAGGTGAGAATTCTTTTGATATTTCCATTGCTTTCTATATGAAACAAACAAGGCTTTTGCCATAATGGGAATTAGAGATGGCTTTTAGGGAGGTTGCCAATTTTTAAGGGAGGTGTGTGTGTGTGTTGTTTTCTGCTAGAGTTGCTATAGGAGATAATTCAAAATAAAATACGGCAGGTCCTGATGTTAAATTTTGGGCACCAAACTGAATTTAGGGAGAGCAGAAGTACCAGGCCTCTCTGGGGACTTGGTCTAACACCTCCTGAGGCCCCTGGCTCAGCTGTGGCAAGCTAATAAGGTTACTCTGAAGCAGATGCAGTTGTTAATACAGATGTGGCATGGGACCTCCTGAGGCAGGTCACAGTCATGATAACTCATGGTCATGTGCAATATAGTCATTATGAAAGCTTGTGACGGGAGCACCTCATACGGGAGGTATCATGTGCGTCTCACTCCCTTTGTCTCCTTCTCCCTCAGTTCACCTGATGGAAGGCAGGCTGACCAATAATTTTCTTCAAACACACACACACACACACACACACACACCACACAGTGTTTGGGGAGAGTTTTGTTTGGGACACTTTCCCTTCAACGCAAAGGATTTTAAATCATTCTAAGGCAACTGAAGTTGTTTGGGAAGTATATATAGAAAATCGCATGGAAATCAAGTGTGACAGCTGGTGTGGGGGTCCAGAAAAAGGAACTGCCACTATTTATGGACACAATGGAGAGGAATGGTTTTTGGCAGCTAGTTTCAAGGTTCATGGTGTGTGGTGAAATGGCTAATACTGTGGATGAAGGCTGATTATAAATAAAGTGGTGTGTTTCTTCAACTCTTCCCACTGTTCACAGTCTAAAATGATGCTTTTGAGAAGCCAAGATATAAACTACTGGATTTAATTTTACTTAAAATCCTTTTGAAGAGAGTGAGCTGATTTGGAACTTAGAAAATCACAGAATCTCCTGAATGAATGGAAGATTGCATGTACATTTTGCACACTGAAGCAATAACTTTGAAAATTGCATGCTAGTAACCTGAGTTAATGCAGGAAAGAGGTGAATAATGTACAGAGAGTAGGTTAAGCATGAAAAGAATCTGATTTGTTCAATATTTTCAGACTAATGGAGTACTGTAACTCTTTTGCTACTAATATTCTGATTTCTAGCCCTAGAAGACAGACAAGCAGGTTGACTTCTGAAATTCCCCAACCACTTCATTAACAGGGATGGCGGGTTACAACATGATAAGTGGTAGCTCCTGGACACATGGGAGCTGCTTTCTGTGGGATTTCCAAACTTCTCAATCCTGGGGGGAGTGGGAGTGCAGGATAGTAAATCTAAGGAAAGTTAACTCCTCTGTGAATTATGTCTTCCCTAGAGGAACTCCATTGCTAGGGTCACCCTTTAGCTCATCTGAACAACTTTTCTTCCCCTATAAGTGGCCATGAAGAGAATAATTATTTTGCTCCAATTTGAACCAAATGCTCAAAGACACAAATAGTAGCTTCAATGAAGTTACAATTGATGGGACAGAGGCCTTACATTCATATGTGGGGATAACTATCATTTTAAGATTCTCACAAATGAAGACCTACAAAAAAAGATAAGCTTCAATCAAACTAAATATAAAAAATAAAATTAAGAATAATAATTGAAGGATTGACAGCAAAGTGTGACTTCAAATATACTAGTATAATATATGGATATGAGATTCTATGATAATTCAAAAGCGATGTTTCTAAATAACTTTTACATCACTAGATCTCTATTTCTGCCACACATAAAACCACTGTAGATTTCATCACCTAAGTTTACTCATTCATTCAGTCAGTCCATTAATCAATCATCTATTCCATTGTCCAGTCATCCATTCAACAAACTTCTCTTGCACGCCAATAAATGTTTAAATGTTTTCTATAAGATATCAGAGATTGTAAAGTCTGATAGGGCTTGGCCATTAGACCAGTCTGGTGATATAAGAATGCAGTGAAGATGACTGACAAAGATACTTCAATAATAAAATCCATATCAAACTTGCGAATGGGTTTAGGGTTGGATGTGGCTCCCGAAAAAAAAAAGGTAGAAATTGAAATAAAGTCAGTTATCTCTGTGACTGAAATATTTCTATCACAGAAGAAGATACTTATCATAATTTAGGTTCAATTCTTTCAGCTGTATCTTACAGTGGGCATTAGGCCAGATTTTTAGCCTGTAGTTAACAAGGCCTTCAGGTTTAATATACTAAGACTTGACTCACTTGAGCCTTAAATTATATTCATTATTTACTTTAACTATTAATCTAAAGATCAAAATAAAATAGCACTTGTAAATATTTTTCTCAATTGTCCCTTCTCAATTTTATTCTTTCATTAGCGGGGATAGAGACAAGATGAGACTATAATTCAGGATCACATAGCTAGTTAGTAGCTGAATTATATCTAGAATGCTTGCTTTCTAATCAATGACACAAAGTTTATGTACCTTATGTCATATGGCTTTGATCGATCTTAAATTACCAAAGTTAGCATAGTCAATAACATCAGAGGAGAAAACACAGCATAGTATGAGAAATAAAATGGATCCGCATATGTTCTGTGCAATGCAACTATGGCCTGAATCAAATAGAACAGTGTGATCTGATCAACCACACGGATAACGGTCTTCATTCAATTCACAATAAATTGATAGCATTATATTTTATGACAAAGAAGCTTCAAAGATCTAAAAGTTGCCGGACATCCTAATTAGAATTAAGATCAGCCTGGTTTATATCAAGCCCCTTTTTAGCACCGTGTGATTGGTTTGGTCTGACACCATCCCCTGCAG